>JAWNLT010000262.1:2500000-5000000 GCA_035042145.1 Drosophila kokeensis | reverse complement strand
TACACAATTGTTCAAAATAAAAGCAAGTTGAGAAAATGGTTACAAAAAAAAGTTCGATTCAAAAAGCAAATTGATTAAAAATTCGGTTTTTTTTTCTATAGTAATTGTATCTGAACATAATAATTTTAGCACAATTAAAATCTTTCTTTGTGACATGTTATTGATTTTATTTTAAAACTCAACTCGAATAGTTAGAATTTGTTTTTTTTTTTTCTTTTACAATATTTGATGTGAGATTTCGTTTATTAGTCAGTTAATTTGAAAAATTGTAGTTTCAAATGTATTCTTACTGCTCTAATAAAAAATTGAATTTACGAGACAAGTTCAATTTGAATAAAGTTAAGAAATTTATTGCAATTCAGTGCTCGCATTCAGCACTCTAACAAGATTTTGCCCATATCAACATATTTAATGGAGTTGAACGAATTGATGCCAATGTTTGTATTTATTACATGAATAATATAGATTTTATGAACTGTTTTGCTTTATTGATGAAAGTTTTAATGAGGTATTTAACTTTAGTTGGTGCTCAAATTTAAATTTATGGAATAAATTATGAGCGAATTATCTTTTAGATTAAAAAATAGAAGGAAACTGTTATTCGCTGTTTCTTTTTATGATATTCAAAATCACGCACTTAGATACTTTCGCAACGAAATGTAAGCTTCCTCAACACTCTGAACAACACTCTACTGCAATCAGGAAAATGGCCAAGGGATACGAAGGGCTTTTAGAGCAATTAAATTGAAACGAATTGAAACTGAAAGTTCAAATGGATGCAACGAACACATCGAGTAAAAAAGTAAAAAGGCCATCAACTCATAATTGAGCTGAAGAGTGTCCATCAATAAGGTGCACAGCTTGCAAATTGAACAGACAGGTAACTTAACACTAGCCTACATGAAAAGGGGCATATTGATAAATATATATATACAAATATAATATTTAATAACGACTTATTGTCTGTATTTTATAGCTAGTTTAATTAAAACAATTTGCAAAGTATCTTCCACATTGAGTTGAGTTGAGCTATAAATAATATAAATTATTTATAAGATGACATATTATCAGACTTACCAAATAATTTTTACTCAACGCTGATGACTTAACGTTGTGCCCTCAACTATGCTACGTATTTTTCCGTTACCTCTATTTTTGTTAGGGCAAAACACTACGTGACTATCTCAACCAAAACACTTTTATTGCCGGTTCATGTGGAGTTTTGTGTTCGACTCTATATAAAAGTGGAGGGCAACCGGACATGTTTTGATAATGGTACAGCACGACAGGACATCCCTGTGTGGCATGTGCCAAGAGTACAATGTTCCAAGGACATTGACAGCAGTTGACTAAATACTTATCAATTAATAACAAGCCAATGGACTTTGTTTATTCAAACTTTTCTTTTTGGCAAAAAGACAAAAGACATTCAAGCATTAATTGGTCAACTCAAACGGAAAATAAGTTCTTATAGTTTACTCCAGTACAGCTTTCCTGGTATTTTCATAATATCTTTTGCTTAAGCTAGTCGAACAATAAAAGGAAAGAAACAGCTTACGGAGAGAGTTGAGGGGAATATGTTATGTAATGAGCGAATGTTTTTTTTGGCTATGTAAAAAGAAAAAAAATCTACAAAAAGATGCGTTGAACTTCAAAACACTTAAAGATGCAGCAGTCATGAATAGTGTCTTGAAGTTGCCAAAAAAAAAAAGGCATTGCGACAAACTGAGTAAAGGATGAGGCAAGGATAAGCTAACTGCAGCAAAGAACTAGAAAATCCGAGTGTTTTTGTGCATGGCTTCCTGAAATCAAATTGTCACTGAAAAGGAAAAGACTAAAGCGCAAATTGACGCCACGCCAACTAATCTTGTTTGGTTGCTCCTCAAAGGAGTAAACGAAGCGAATCCATTTTGAAATCCTTGTCGAAATTGACATTTGATTAACGCTCACCTCAACTCAGTGCCGTTTGTGGCACCAATTGACAGGGCGGGCTAAGAGGAATATTAATCACATCAACAACTGAGATAAATTGGAATTGAGGAGCGGGTGTTGAGCACTCATAATGGCCGCATAATATTCACCTCCAACAACCAGTTGGACAGCGTCAAATTGTAATGAGTTTAATGGCCCCAGAGAGCAACGCCATAAAATATACAAAATTACGTTTTAATGGCTGCAAATGTTTTTTATAATTGCATTTATCTCACGTCGTGTCCCGTTATTGCTCAACATTTAAATTTTCAATTTATTACATATGTATAAATAATGTGTTACGCTGCTGGTTGAAATTAAATGTGACACCAACACACAAAACGATACTTTCAAATAAAATGTTTGTAAGCACAAGAATAAAACTATAAATCAAGTAAAATACTTGTAAAATATTCAGTTGAAATGCACATTGAACTGAGCTGTTGTTGTTGCATTGCAATTGGTCCTTGTACAATTCGATGGTAATTGCTGTCAATCAGCTATCAAAGCAAATTTTTGCACAGTCAGAAGAATGGTTTTGATTAATTGCACCACATGATGGCCATAAAAATGCATTTGCCTTTGGGCCGACAAATGCAGCAACCAAAAAAGAGAACTTGTCAGCGTGTAACAAGTGCCAAGTTAAGTGGGAAGACCAAAACTGAGCTGAATAATATGCAATTTTAATTAAAATCACGTCAATGCCTTAGCATGTCTCGAGTTTTCAGCAGCTTTTTTCAAGTCTGTATAAATATAAAAAATAATCATTTAAGGCCGTAATTATTAGTTAATTATACAGTTGATTCTTGAGTTAATAAGTAATTGTAATTTAATTTATGATAATGTATTTAATTTTGTTTCCTCCCCTTGCTAATGCTTACCAAATCTGTAGTACTTTATATATACATATATTCACATCACGTTTGACGTGCATTTCCCGCCCAACAAGTTCAAAGCAGCTTAAAGAGCGAAAATTTGGTAAGGTAAGAATGAAGACTTTTGAAAACTTTTAAATTTCGTATACTTTTGAATAAGTAAAAAGCAACGAAATGTTTTGCAAACTTTTTTCACTGTGCTTATGAACAACAGAAGCTACAAAAATGCCGCAGATGCTGCGCTTGCTGATGTATTTTGAAAGTCAAAATGCCCATTTCCATTTCCCACTGGCTTCCTTATAGCTGGACCTTTGGGGATTCTAACGCAATTGTGCGGCTAACAAATGCTACGCATCTAAGGAATAATATTTACTGCTTCTGCTCTAGAAATGCCAATTTCATAATTATGTTTTATTGTTATTCATAGCGATTTCCTTTCATTTATTATTTTCGCCAAACCGTCAGAAGCGGTAACGGAAAAAACAAACAAGAACTTTTACAGACATCTTAGCATTTCGAATGTCCTGAGCATTTAATACAGTCATAAAAAGAATTTGCATAATTATGTTTTTGTTTGAATTGAGTGACTGCTTGCCACAGCATTTAACCAAGTTTATTATTTCGCTCATATTTCTAAGCTGAGTTTGCCTTTTGGCCAAATCAATGGAAGTGATAATTAAATAAGTGCAAATTGATGCGTGATAATTGAAATGCAAATTTACTAATATAATTCAAGGAAAAATAACATTTTCACTTGAAATTTGGTGAGCTTGGGTAACATGTGACACACCGTGGGATATTTACAAATATTAACATTATTTGTGAGCACACAGTTAATTAACTCCTTAATTAGTACACATATTCAATAGCACACATATATTCCTCAATTAGGAAGTCCTGACTCTCCTCATCCAGCTCCTGTGCTTGGCTTTGCTGTTGAGTGGCATAATAAACGAAATTTCTGCACTTGACAGCTGCTGCCAGATTTATGTGTTGTTATTGTGGCAGCATCGTGCAAAGTGGCAAACACGACTCCTTGTGCAATTGCTCACTTTTCGCCAGGTCGTGTTTCATCAAATAGTTTTTCACTCAGCCAACTTGCCAAGGTAGAACATAGAAAAAACACAGCTGAAGAGTGCAGGAATGCAGCTGGTTGTTGTTGTTGTTGTTGTGATTGCAATGCAGTGATGGGAAATTGTGTGGTCTGGACCAGAAATTGGCACAACAGGAAATGACGTAAGCGGATATGGCCATTGAGCTTATAGTGGCGCTCTTATTACTAATGACCGGAATATTTATGGTTGGTTTCATGAAATTTGATATTATTGCATTTCCAGTCAATTAAGCTATGCAGTGAGAATTTAAGTGTTTAATTGATGCATTCAAATTCCAATTATTCCAACAAATACTTAAAGAGTTGATAGATTCGAAAAAATGTTTACAAGAAATGAGGGAACCTCAGGGAGATGTAATTGACTTACTGAATAAGAGGGAAATATATGTAAATTAACGTATATAGTTGGCAAAAGAGTCAAGAGACAAGAACCAGTTTCTCAGATATATAATTTTTTTTACAATGTTGCCAGGAGAATGAAAATGCTTCTCGTTAGTCTTGTTGAACAAAAAAACAGACTGCAAAGAATATGCAGCCAACATAAAGTAGACATAAAAGTAAAGTGATTACCACTGGCAACGGCCTCGTTACAAAGTTCCGAAAGGTTTATTTAATTTTCCTTTTACACACATACACACACACTGACCACACACCTCTTCACACACACACTCACACTCACACACACACAAATTAAAGATGCATTAAAAACAAATTGCTGACTGGCCTATAAACAGTAGCATTGGGATAAATGCCCGGAAATGGCATGGAAAAATATACATACATATGTATGTACATATATTTATATATAATACATATATATTTTTGTAAGTATAGATCGATGCGGATTTCTTAAATTGTACTATTACTAATGTGGGGTTAAATGCAATGCAAAATGTTGTTTTAATCGTAAATCCATTGATTTTGAATATGTTTTGTTTTCCATTTCAAAGTCGCTAATAGGGTTGAGGGTTGAGTTAAGGCGTGGCCATTTGTCAGCCACCATTCAGCAGCGTGTTGGCAATGAATAAACAATGAAAGTTTTCACTTCTGTTTATTTTTGTGTGGGTGCATATAACAATATTTATTCACTCAGCCTGCTACCATTTTCCGTGTCACCCACACAAACAAGCCGTGAACTCGTGTTCTTCGTTTTCTTATTTGTTTTGCTCCTTTTTTGATTATTTATGTTTGCTTTCTATGAACTCATTTAAAGCACTTTGTTTGACAATTGCGGTGCTAATTGAAAACGTGTTTTATTCTCTGATATCTAATGCATTGCTTACCACCCTACTCATTAGCTACGAATGTTCATTTAGTCTGAAAACATTTAAGCAGCACATCCTGCAAATATATATAACAAATTTATATTATTAACAAAGCTTTTGCCACTTGGCCGATGTCCTTTCAATTCGATTTTAGCGTCAGTGCTTAAGAACATTAATTGGATATACGTCAGTTGCAGGCACATTCCTCAAATATCTTAATATCGAAGCTAATTTGCATGCTTCCGTTTTCGGAGCCTTGGCAAGTGACAGGGGAAAATGCATAGCATTAAATAGATGTGTAAATGTTTGCACAGCTCTTACAAATTGCAACAGTGTGCCGTAAAATATATCAATCCAGCACTTTGGCGACTCAAGACCAGAAGTTAGAGTGTTTAATAAATTGTTGTCGAATGCAACAAAAAATCAGAATTTTGGACTCTGTTCGCACTTGGCATATGATCTTTAGGGGGGGCAACTTGCTGAACAAATTGAAAGCAATTTGTTGGCTAAAAGAATATTTTAAACTTCAGTGAAAGTTTCAACTGCATTCGGCTAACAGGGAAAAAAGAAGTTTAGGCAATCAAAGTTGCACAAGAAACTTATATAAACTCGAAATATATCCAAAAGTGTTCTGCAAAAATAAAAGCATAAAAAAAAACATCAAAAGTGTTCCTTTTCCCATATCAATTCACATGTATATATTTCCAAATATATTGTTTAATTTTTCACTTAAAACTTGAGAAATGTTTAAAGTAAGTTTAATTTTTTATAAGTTCATAACACAATCGACAAAAATATCAAATTTAAGCTACCAATTCAAACTTTTGCACAAGTCAAAGTTCTACCGGGACAATTCCCCAATGCTATGCTTGTATGTGTGTTTGTTTATGTGTGTGTGTGAGCGTTTATTAGAGTTAACTGCTTTTGACCCACAGCCAAAGTTAGAAAACTCAGCAAAAATTTCAAATTGATTACTATAATTTGCTGTGGGATCTTTTGTGGCCTTTCGGCATTTAAATAAAGATTTACAAACCAAACACGCCCAAAACGTAACCAAAAATAAATTGTACCAGAATATATTGTAAACATTTCAGCACAAAATCATTGAGACAAAAACCATTTCAGACATTTGGGAATGTAGCCGTATAGAAAAAGATATTATTTACCAAATCATTTTCTTGGTCCCCAGACAGAGATTAGTGGTGTATCCCTTTCAAGTATTCCCCATGCATCAGATCGTTTGCTTAGCATATATTCAAATGAAAATATATATATCGTATCCACAAGGCTAACCATTTCCAATATCCAAATTTGTACTGCTCGTTGCATTCAATTTGCGAAACATTTACGCTTAAAGTAAATATGGAAATGGGCTTGCAACAATAGAATCTTATTAGAATTTAAAATGATTCAGACAAATGAAATTATTCATTTGATATTATTTATTTTCATTCGTAATTTCATTAGTAAATTGTTTTCGCTTTTCCACAAGATGTATTTGTTTGCTTTGCAATATCAACATTGTACAAATTTTGTTGTTTGCATTGTAAATGTAGAATTTAAATTGGTTACAACGTAACAGCTGGAAACTCCAGACAAATGTTTTCTATTCCCGAATTAGAAACTCCCAGAACAGAGCACAAAATTTCCTACTTGCAATAATTCTCGATATATATGGATATTTATACATATTTGCTCTTGTCTAAAATTGTGCAGTGCCAACAATTGGATTGTTGTCCGAAAGTTCTGGATATTCATGACAACTGAAGGCCGATATCGCAAATAAACAACATCATAGGTAAAAGCAAATACGCAAGATTCGAATCAGGCATCAGTATTGACCAACATCATCATCCTTGCTATTCATTGCACAAGTTCAATTGTTTGAGGGAAGCTCACCTGTTGTCAGGTACAAGCGCTTCCCGTTTGAGTGCAATGTCAGATTTGCTGCCAGTGGCTACAACAACACCTACAACAAAACTGGACACCAGTTGCGGCATAGTCAATGAATGTTTGCTTGCGCATATTAATTGTTAAGGTTGCCCGGGTGGAGAATTTACATTTAACTTCATAATTTAATTCATTAATATTGCATATTCATCAATTTGCATATTGTTTAATTAACCACAGGACTGTAAAATGATATATTTAATATGTGTGACCATCATTAATAATTGATTACTTTTAATTTTAAATAAACCTATACATATCGCACAACATGCAATTTCTTGACAAGTGCTATCCAGTTTATTTATGTTGTATATTTAGTATTTATTTCATTTATAAGGAAGTTTTATCAATGAATACTCTGACATTCTTTTCTAGAATAACTGAAAATCTGAAATCAGATAAACCGTTTTCGCTTCAAATTGTCTTTCAAAGCAAACGGAATATATATTTCAATATGTTGGGACCAAAGAACTAAATGTGTAAGGATTGAGGAACTCAGAACTAAAGTCAAACTAGCCTTTTAGCGCTTATTAAATAACATATATAATATAAGATAAATTTAACAATAATAAATCTAAAAATAATGCAAAATTCCTGTTTCTTGCTAAACCTTATAAAATTGTCCAACACTACAGCCAAGCAATCGGCTTACGTGCAAACTAATAGCACAATAATTCTGTGGCTGAAATGCCTTAGATTACTTTACACAAATAAGACTACTTACCTGAAACTAGTCGACACAATCTTGCTTAATGTTTGACAAATTTTGTTCACTACATAAGTTCTCACTAATTAGTAAAAAATGCTAAAATAGCAGCACTGGTGCAAACTGACGCACATGATTGTAGAAACAGCTGTTTGAAGTTATGGTGTTGTTAAGCGCCAGAATATTATTGGAAAATTGGAACCAGCCCAACTCATTCACAAATAACTAGTTCAAGAACGAATGCGAATATGCGCATAAAATAAAAGGTGCGAACAAAAAATTAAAAACATTGAAGAAATGTCTGTTGTGCGTTTTCTGGTAACGCGACAGGCTCTGGCGGCGCTAACAAGACGTCCAACCTTGACAACGCTACAGAACTGTCGCCCAATTACATCGTTGATCAACAACACAGATTGCAAAACAACTATAGCAACAACAACAGCTGGTGCTGCATGCCAATCGCAATTGAAACAGACTCGTGGACACAAGAAATTTGGCCATGGCGAGGAGAAGACTCCTGGAGTGACGAAATATTTCCATCTTATGGTGCTCAGTTTGTTTATCATCTCGGTGCTTGACTGGGGCAAGTGAGTAGCCTAAAAACATAATCAATAGAAATCGTTTGATATGTAAAATGAAATCATCTATTTTTAGAGTGAAACGCTTGCTGGTGCCTAAAGTGGATGCCGATGCGGGTCAGCGTCCATCCAATGCGGCCGGCGTAAATGGCGAGAGTAGCGGAGACAGCGATAGCGATGACGACGAGGACGATGATGCCCCCATTAATCTGCACGAAGGCAAAAAAATCAAGGAAAAAGTTGGCTTTCGCGAGCGCAAGGTATGCGAGATAAATCCACGCAACTGATGCATCAACTAGTGTGACTATGCAATGCTGTTTATACTATATACTGTATATATAAATATTTACTTATTTACTTAAGTTCTCTTATGACTTTCGTTTCTCTTTATGTTTGCCCATCACATTTTCCGTTGCTATTTACACACAACATCAAAAACAACACACAAACTCACACCCATATCAAAGATAATCGAGTATGAGAATCGTATCCGGCAATTCTCGACGCCAGATAAAATCTTTCGCTACTTTGCCACGGTGCGTCTGCAGGATGCCACACAGACAATTGTATGCATGACACCCGAGGACTTTTTGCGCTCCATCTATCCGGGCATTAAGCAGCCAGATGGTAATTGTTGTGTAATTGGCTTATCTTAGACTGTAAATACTAACACGATTCTGATTGCGTCCCAGTTTTATGTTGGCGTCAGCGCTTAGTTTACCAATATCTTATCACCTTCCAAATGTCTTGCACTGCCTGCGTTTTTAATCGCTTGAAGCTTAACCAAAGAAATATGTAATTGTAATTTCCCTGAACGCTTATTGCTTAGATCATTGAGTATGAGAATCGCATAAGGCAATTCTCGACGCCAGATAAAGTATTTCGCTACTTTGCCACCATCCAAGTGCCGGTGGCCGACGATCGCCATGAGGTCTACATGACACCAACCGATTTTTTGACTAGCATGACGCCAGGCATGAAACAACCAGATGGTATGTGGCTTTAACCCTCCGATATCAATTCCACATCGATCCCAAAAAAAAAACTAACTAACCTGCAAATCTATACTCTGCTCGAAGGTGATTAACAAAGTTTGCTCTTCACAGGTTTGGGGCTGGATCAATATCGTCGCTACGATCCTAAGGTAATACGACTTTGTTGTCAATTTTAGGACCTGTGCATTAACTACACTATTTTCTACAGTCCGTGGGCGATCAGTTAAATCTGCAATTGGAGAAGAACAGCATATTCTATAAGCTAGGCTCTTATGGTCTGATCACGTTCTCCGATTATATTTTTCTACTCACCGTACTTTCCAGTAAGTGGCATCAGTGGTCCATGATTGACATATATATAATTCTCAACCGTTTCTTACAGTCTCACGGCGTCACTTTGAGATCGCATTTCGAATGTTCGATTTGAATGGGGATGGCGATGTGGATTGCGAGGAGTTTGAAATGGTGGCGACTCTAGTGCGGCAGCAGACCAGCATGGGCACCCGGCATCGCGATCATGCAAACACCGGCAACACATTCAAGGTATTTGTCTTTAGAATATTGATTGTGACTCTCTCAGCACAGCTCAGCGATCGAGCGAGCGAGTATTTAGAGTGCCGTACTAAACGATATTTGTATTGTATATTCTCTGTCTTTTGGCCTTAATCCTATTGAATACGCGTGTCCGTAAAATACGTGTCTAACTGTGTATATAAATACTTCACTTCCTTTATTTGACTACTAACAGTCCCTGAAGGTACTTTTGTGATAACCAACAACAAATGCTTTTTAAACCTTTTCGTTTTGCTACCACACCCCTCACCCACACTCTACTCACGTTACTGAATATTCAATAACTGCACCCATTGTACGCCCAGTTGGGAAATCGTCACACGCCTACAATTTTTCTATTTGTTCCACACATTCCACACGTTTTAAATTTTGGTTATGGGAGCTGTATTAAAAGTGTTTTCTGCATTTCCCCAGGGCGTTAACTCGGCCTTGATAACGTATTTCTTTGGGCCAAACATGGATGAGAAGCTGACGATCGAAAAGTTTTTAGACTTTCAGGAGCAACTGCAGCGTGAAATACTCTCTCTCGAATTTGAGCGCAAGGAGCCCAACGAGGAGGGCAAAATAACCGAGGCGGACTTTGCCGAGCTGCTGCTCGCCTATGCCGGCTATCCGCCCAAGAAGAAGCAAAAGAAACTGAAGCGCGTCAAGCGACGTTTTCGTGATCATGGCACTGGCATATCCGAGCAGGATTACCTCGACTTCTTCCACTTTCTGAACAACATCAATGACGTGGACACGGCGCTGACTTTCTATCATATTGCGGGCGCTTCGATTGATCAGCAAACACTGCAGCATGTGGCCAAAACGGTGGCCATGGTCAACCTGTCCGACCACGTTGTCGATGTCGTCTTCACCATATTCGATGAGAACAGTAAGTAACGCCAACTGTAATTAAGTACTTAAAGTAATTTAATTCTTATCATAATCCATAGACGATAATCAGCTGAGCAACAAGGAATTCATTTCGGTCATGAAGAATCGCGTGCAACGCGGCCTGGAAAAGCCCAAGGATACGGGTTTCCTGAAAATGATGCGTTCGGTGTTCAAGTGTGCCAAGGAAACAAAACCCGTTCTATTGGACATCTAATAAACTGCCAGTTGACTTCTTAACAAGGATCCTCGCTTATCGAGTGCTCAAAGCGCACTTCTCAGTCATTTTTCTTAAGCTTTGCTTTCTTTTTATGTTTAGTTCAATTTGTACTTAAAAACACTTTAGAGCAATTGGAAAAAATATATATTTGGGGTAGTCAACTGTGAAATCTATTAATGAAATTGAAATCTTTCTATATTTTCTAAAGACTATTTTTTACCGTGACTCTAAAAATTGTCTCATTCAATTGCAATTATATAAACTGGATTTTAGATTTACTACCCCAAATGTTGGCTTTATAATATATAGTTCTTGTATATTTTAACGAACTTTCTAATATCTGTTTATCTGTTTATACAATATCTAATAATAATATTTATGATATAACTTTATAAACAGTTTTTTATTTTGATTAGGCGAATATTCAGCTGGTAAACTTTACCATTTCCTTTCATTTCATAAAAAATAGAAAGGACTCCTGGCAAATTCTGGTAGAATGAAATGCTCTCCTTGAATACGATATATAAAAATTATTAATTAATTTATACTGAAATAATAATCGTTACTAATTTATATTGTAGTAATAAAAATATATGGAAATTAATTTTGGGATTTCTCAATATCAGCAATTGGAGATGTATGTTTTAAACAGTTAAATAGATGCTTCAGCATCTTGAGATTTGATTTCACAGGAAAGGTAATGACTTACATTTGAATGCCAGACGTTTAACGATTGGAATGTTTTGTATGAATCTAAGCTAGTTGACCATTAGGCGACATCGACATCCTGATCCTCCTCATTCAGATCATCGACACTTACGCCGTACAGCTCCAAGTCGTGCTGTTTCAGATGCTCCGTGTAAGCATCCAGTTGGGTGAATCGCACCTGGCACTCGCAGCACTCGAGCCAGTCCTCCACTGAGCTATCGCCATCCTCGCTGTCAGATGAACGCTGTCTGTGATGACTCGCCGATTCCGCCTCCAATTGCGTGTCCAGGCCATGTGTCGCACGATGCTCCGTGTAGTGCAGATAGTCCTGATATTTGGCCGGACATCGGAGACACTTGTACCAACGCTCGCGCACATGGGTTACCATGTGCTTCTTCAAGGTGGAGCACTCGCGGAAGGGCTTGCGACACTTGCTGCAACTGAACGGCTTCTCGCCGGTGTGGATCATGTAGTGGCGCTTGAGATTGTGGCGCGTGCCAAAGACACGCTGGCACAGGGGGCAAGGATAGGTGCGACGACTGCGTGATCGGGCCAGACGATTGGGCGCCACATCGTTGCTCAGCGAAGAGGACGAGTTGGCGCTGCTGCAGCTGCGTGGCAGCGGCGGCCGTGACTGGGAAGCGGATGTGGAGACGGAAGCAGTTGCTGCGTGTGGAGCGGATGGCGGAGCTGCGGGCACAAGAGTCACCGTCAACATGGGTCGCTGTAATTCAATCGAAGTTGCAGCTGGCGCCTGAGCAGCGCGTTCCTCAGTTCGAAATTCCTCCGGTTTCAGTTCGGGTTCCGATTCCTGATTCGGCTCTAAGTCCAGCTCTTCCTCCGATTGCACTTCACAGCCTGGCGGATTAAACACCAGATTCTTGCCCTCGCATTCCGAACAGCGAGTGGAGTCCTGCTCCATGGGCGCATGCAGGCGACAGATCATGCATATATAACGCGGATCATTCGTGTGACGTCGACGATGCTTTTTGAGATCGCTAAACTCGCGAAAGCGACGATCGCACAAATCACACGGAAAGGGTCGCTCGCCTGTCGCGTGATAAAAAAAAAAAAGAGTAATTCAGCTCATTAATAGGGGAATATTTATACTAACTATGTAGAGGTAGTGCTGGGAGGAAGCTTTTAGAGTGAGACATAAGATTGGGCAAAATAAACAGCTGTAAAAGTTATTAAAAATGGTTACCATTAATAAAACTAAAACCGCATTTAAACTTAGCATTTCACACACAATTTTTATCTTCTTCTCTACCAAAACTTCTCCAAAATTTAACGAATTTTCGAAAGCAATAACTAATAATCAAGAAAGAGTCACACGTAGTAAGAATCATTATTTTTGCCTCATTCGACTGAAGATTTGCCCGATGCACAAGTGGAACACACCTGTGTGTTGCCTCTCACCTGTGTGTATCATCATGTGACGGCGCAGATTGTAGTTGGACTGCACCTTCTTGCCGCATGCCTGGCACTGGTAGAAATGGCGACTGTTTCGCTTCCTATATGGTCGGGTGGGTCGTCTCTTTGTGGGTGATTTCGATTGGTTCTGCTGCAGCTGTGGCTGAAGCTGTTCCTCATCGTCATCTGACTGCAGTATAATAACCTGGGTCGGTTCCACCAGCTCACAGCTAACTGCAGTCGCAGCAGTCAAATCTTCAGCATCGGCGATATCTTCGCCGCTCTCTGCTGCTGCTGCCTCCTCACACTCGCTGTCGCTCAGCTCAATCCTGGCCACAATTCGTTGAGGCTGCTGCACTTTTGTGGCAATGAGTTGGATATTGGGCGAGATGCGGTTCAAGCTACGCGCTGCACTGATCACCATAACCGGTGACTGTTGTTCCTCATTCGTCTCATCATCGTCCAATAGCTCGATAATATGCTGCTGCTGCTGCTGTTGTTGTTGCTGCTGGCGTTGTCGCTCCTGTTGCTGCTGCTGTCCAATTTTGAGCAGCAGACTCTTAATTTTTGCATCATCGATGGACACAAAGTTCTCCTCCGGCTCGCTGTATACGTAGGTGTTGGGGTCGGGTGGGCGCAGGAGCTGACAGCTAACGTCACAGCAAGCGCTGGCCGTGCAGCAGCATGCGTTGGCAGCGCTGACGCAGTCGCTGCAGCAGTCGGCGCACGCAGCAGGCGCAAGCTCCATGCCCTAATCAATGAAAGAGACAACAAAAAGAAACCCCAATTGAGTCCAAATCAAAATGAGAGCTAAAAGAATCTCAGAGAGAATCTGCGCCAGTACATATGCTATGCTAATTGCAGTTTATGTCCTTGCAACAACAACAACAATCGCATACCTTAGCGCAGTACATTAACAACAAACAGTCAACAATTTGTAGGGGGCGGAGGAAACGCAATTTGTGAGTGGCGCGCAACTCTTTTTTTTGTTGTCTTTTTCCCGTGGCCGTTTCGCGATGTTCGCCGAGGCCGAGTGAAGAAGAAACTGGATTCGCAGCTCACTTGCCCGGGCTCAGCAACCTCGACAAACGCCAAAAGTCGAGTTTCAGTCGGCCCGCTGCCGCTGCTCGCAGCGCAGTCTGAATCAGCGAAGCGAAGCAACAACAACAGCAAGCAGCAGCAGCACTAACTACACAGGCGGGCGCAACAGGCAAGACGACGGTGACGTCGACCGCGCCGCAGGCTTTTTATTTTTAATGCACGCGCATAATGTAAAAACAAAAACAAAATATAATAAAAGAAAGAGCGTTGGCGACCCGGCAAGCTGCTGCCGCTACTCCTCTCTCTCTGTCTCTCTTTCTCCCAGACCCTGTACCGTTGCGTGCGTTGGCTGTTAACTTGATTTTTCTTCAGCAGCGCCAACCAAAACGAAAAACAAAGAAAATGCGCAGGGCGAACCGAAAGCAAGGCCCCAAAGACACAGATACATACATACAACAACAACAACAACAGCAGCAGCAACGATCGAGATCGAACAGAAGTGAAAGAGAGACAGAGAGAGAGAGAGCGCCAAATGAAACCAGCGAGCGTCGCGCAAAACTCAACTCACGATTTTCAAGATTACTTCGAGCTGCGCGCAGCGAGTAGTGCTGCGGGCGACGAAGTCGAAGACGCAGACGAAGGCAAGCTCCATTAAAGCACGACCGAAGCGAAGCGATTCGTGCTCCCAACAACTACAGCAACAGCAAGTCAAAAGTGGCTGTCGAGCAGCATGAGCTCCGTGCGCAACCATTTCTTGTTTTTTTTATTTTTTTCCTTTTTTGCACAACAGCAACAACAACCACAGCAGCAGTCTTTAATTATTTGCCATTTATTTTGTATTTTGCTTTATTGGCGTCAGCGCTAGCGTCGGCAGAGACAGCGAGAGCTTTGGCTGCGTCAGCCTTACGACAGTGTTGAGCAACGACCCACAAGTGGGCGCCCTTCAACGATGTTGCCCTGTTTGGCTGGCATGCCAAACGCTCATTTGTATGCATTTTGCGTGGGTGTTTATTTAGTTCTGAGCAGATCGCACTCCTCCTCCTCCTACTCCTCCTATTCCTCTTCACAATTTTGTTAGTCGAGTGAGCGATGCAATCGTGACAGGCAAGTACGAAGCGTCTTTAAGTGTGCCTGCGAAACTTGTTTCTTTTTTATAGATCGATGCACGCCCACTCGCCCCACAGCCTGGCACCTCGCATGTTTCTGCATCGGCATAAACCGTCGCTTAACGTGCCTGACCGACACTGCCACAGCCCCAGCCCCAGCCACAGCCACTGGCAGTGTGGTGTGGGGCAATGCGCTCGGCGCTCACAACCAGGTGTTCGAACTTTTTCTGAGCCACATATAACACATACATATATTATAATAAGTATATATATTTATATTTATATATAAATGTACTTATTTGCCTCGGAACTGCAGTGTTATTAAAAGCTTATCAACTAAAAATAATTATTAACCAATAAGAAAATACTTATATTTTTACTTTGGAATTTATTACTCATTTATTATCAAGTGTTTGTGATTTGGAAATTTATAAATCAATATTGTCGTTATGACAAACAAATTTATTTATATCCCAAAATGAACCAACGTATTACTGCAGTTCCAAAATAATATGCGACTTGAAATATAGTTCGTTATCAATAAATCAATGAAATATTAAATATAAAGAACTAAAATTGCAATAACTAAGTTTTAAAAGAAAATAAAAAGTTATTTATATAAGTATCACATAAGGAAGAGAAAGAGTGGAAAATATGCACTATTATAAGTATTTTTAATCCATAGGGATTTCAATATATGAATTACAAATTCTTTAATAAATTCCATTTCATTTTCTTCAATCAATTCGCGTTATAAATAAAAAAAACGCACTCATTTTGTTTTTAATCTATTGAAAAAAAACTTGTTTATTATTGTTTTCTTGTTCATCCAAAAAAAAAATAACATTTTGAAGCTAAGTATTTAAATTCGCATACAAGACAAAGACTGCAGTCAATCTGTCTGTCATAAATCGATCGCACATATATACATAATACATACGTGAATAAACATATATATATATATATATATATATATATATATTTATAAGAAACATATTTGGCAAAAATTGGATTGATACTAACATCTAAGCGAGCTAACAGCTAAGTGTAGCGTAAATAAGTATATATATCATATATCATATCTCAAATATCATCTATCGAAAGGACATTGATTGGTAAAGTGAACGTTGTGTAGTTGAGACATATACATAGAGAATCAATTGATTCGCGCATTAAACATATTAAAAACAACATGTTGCTAATTAATTAATGAGTTACATAAGATACAGATATAATTATAATGGAGAAGGAAGGCAAAAGTTATTCTGGTGATATGCAAATGTAGCGAAAATGTGGTGTTTTACGAACTTAAGTAAAGCTCGGGACATTGGGTGGGTGCTGGGTAAGAATAACGCCAATTATATATACGACTATGTAATTGTTTTTTTTCTTTCTGATAATAACTAGGGGCAGCAGCGGCATATACAAATTACAGGGTATAAGCAGCAGCTGCAGTTCGATCTATGGTACAATTGCGATTGCGATCGCTTAAAGCTTTTGCTGCACATCCATTTTGTTGTTCTTGCTCGGCTCCAGCGATGTGCCCAGTTTCTCATGGTTAACAATGAACTTCTTGGCCCCGGAGAAGCCCTGTTTATTGATGTAGAAACTCTTCTGGCCAATTGGCGAACCGCCATCGTCGACGGCAAGCCGATTTAGAAATGTTGCCGCCTTGGCACCACTGTCGCAGGAGGAGGATTCAATGCTGATGGTCGAACAGCCGCCAATTGACGACGTCTCACTCTTTGCATCATCCATCAGTGTGGCATCGTCAACCATGTCGTTGACAAGCAGCTGGGGACCACCGCCAAGCACACTGCTACACGATGCCGTCGACAATATGGACGAGGTGCGACTGCGACAAGTGTTTGGCTCGCTCTCCGCTATCGAGATGCTCTCATCGATGCTCTGGCTCTGACTGCTGTTGCTGCCAGCAAGGCATATGCCATCTAGACCATTTACAGGCAGAATGCTGCTCGGCGAGGCTGATACTGGCGAGGGACAGCCGCTGCTGCTGCTGTTGTTGTTGCCACTGCCGCTAGCATTGTTGTTGGTGCACAGCTTCGATATGAAGAGCTTGGGCGTGTTGCGTCCATCGTATGTGCCCGAATCGGGGCTGGGACACACGGAAGACGGCGATTGGCACACGGGCGACGAGCCGCGGCTACAAATTGACAAAGTTGAGTTACTAACGAGAATTATAATTACTTTGGCCTCGAATGAATTGTTTGCTTCAATTATCATTGATGGAAAATTTGTACAAAAATTTTTTTCTCATTTCTGATTCTGATCAATTTAAATAACAAACAACGAAAGCATCTAAAGTCGAGATTCGTTCACTTACCTGTCGGTGAAGATCTTCTTTGGCGGTGGCGAGTAGACGCTCCAGTTGCTGACGCCTGGATTATTGTCATCCAACTCAAATTTGCGCTTGACGGGACCCAAAGATGAGGGTCGCATCGGTATGGGCGACATCGAGCGCCGTGTGGAGAATGTCCGCCTTGTCGGCGATGGTGAATACGGAAGACGGATTCCCGCTCGATTGCTGGTGGGACTAGGACTGGAGCAGCTGGTGCTGTTGCTGCTGCCGCCCGTCGGTGGCAGAACGACCTGCAGCGGATTTGAGAGCTCATCCGATTTGCACGACCAATTCTCGGTGACCAGTGTCAGATCCTCCCAGCTCTGCGAGATTTGTATCTCAAGATGCACTTCCCGCTCGTGATTCACTTCGCGACTGTTCAGATCGGCGCACTCCTCTTGCCGCAGCTGCGACACGCGTGGCGTCAAACACAGCGCCGACTGGCAAATTGTTGAACCAGCTGCAGCACCACCCGCACCGCTGCCGCTTATAGCCGGGCAGTAGCTGGCCGAATAGCGACGCGCACGTTGCGTAAACAGATTGAACATCGGAGCCGGCGACACCTCACGCGAGCTGGGCTGCGATCGGATGTGAATATTCTTGCCAAAGCAATCGATGCCCGCCGCTGTGCTGAGACTGAACTCGGGACGCTGCTGCTGCTGGTGCGGCTGTTGCAGCTTCTTTGGTGTTTGCTCCCTGGCAGCAGCGGCTGCTGCGGCGGCGGCCCGTGTCGTCATCGGCGTTGGTGTCGGTCTGCCCGACATCGTGCGGATTATGGGCACGCTGAGGCAGCGCTTCAACGTCTTCGAGCTGCTGCACGGTGGCGGCTCTAGCGTATCCATTGGGACAGACCCTTCTTGGCCCTCAACTGGCTTCTGCTTCATGTTGGGCAGCTCATCGTTGCTGTTGCTGCCACTACTGCTGCTGCTGCTGCTGATGCTACTGCTGCTGTTGCTGCTGCTGCTGGCGTTCGTGTCCATTGAAACGAGTCGTCGTCGTCTATAAATAAAAACTATGTGTGTTCTTTACTAGTTTTTGTTTTTTTTTGCTTTACGCTACGGTGTGGGTATTTTTAATGCTTTGTGGGTTTCTGTTGCTATAAAATTGCCTGTCAAACAATCACACACACACGCACATACATTCACATACATGCACACACACACAGCACATTTTTGTTCTTGCTCGCTCGCTCGCACTCATCTGGCGCTGGTTCAGTTTTTGGTTTGTCCGGTTCACTTGGGCAGCTCAAAAATGCATGTGGTGCATTTTTTTTTTATCTAGTTGTTCCAAGTTAGGATTTGTCCGTAAATTCTTATACGGCCGCCTATGCAGCTCTCAGCGTTGCTGTTAACGTCGGCGTCGTCGTCGTCGTTGACGACGTCAGCGTCGGCGTCAATATTTTTTCGCCCAAGCAACTGCGAGTAGCAAGTTTTTTGCTTGCTTTGTACACCGTCTATTTGCAGTTAGGGTATGCAAATGTTGCACAATTTAGTTGGGCTACAGTTTGTTGCTGCTTCTTGTTATCCTTTTCTGGCTTAACAACTTAGCAAAATGCTTGAATTTACTTACAAAGTTATGTCCTGTGATTACAATTTTCTTCAGCCAGTTTTAGTTTTTTCTCAGTGTTGGATAACGCCACGGTCATAGTAGACGGATACGTTCAGACATTCAAGCAAAATCAGCGTCAGCAATGAATAACAATTTGTTGCTCGAGTATGTACAACAATTATTCACTACATTTAAATTAGAAATATGTTCCGAAATATTCTCTTTTCATGTCTGCAAAACAAATTTTGTTGGTAATTGCTTAAGTACAAATGCGTGGCGTTGCGGTGATCGGCTTTGTCTGAAGCGTCGCACGCCAGTGCTCGACCACTAATACAGTAAGCTTTAACGTTGTGCAACACTGAGAGAGCGCGCACTTTAAAATATCATACTCTTCGGGTACGCACTTAATGTTAGCACGCGCACAGTTGAAAAAGGCAGTGAAAATATGTCATTTATATATATATATATATTTACTATATGCGAAACTTAAGAAAGTGGTCATACCAAGATGTATGTGTGTACAGGCTAAATTTTAATTTGGTAGTTAACTTAACAAAAATCACAACTAATCATAATAACACATTCCGAGATACTTTCATTCAAGTAGGTTGCATAAGTTAATTTATGCCGTAAACAATAAGTAATATGTGTAAGTAATGCGGAACTTAATATTTTTTTCGTATCTCACTGAATTTATAATACTTTTTTTTTATACTAAAGATAATGTTTTTTGTTGTTGCGAAACGTTCATGGGTGTTCTACAGCTAAATTACATTTTAAGCTAATTTCTTTGTTTTGTTAGTTGACGCCAGTTACTTGGTTTCATCTTCTTCTTTCTCTTGGATGGTATTCATTTGCGACAATTGAATTCGTTTAGATATTTACTTGACTAAATTAGAGGAGAAATGAAATCAGTATACTGTAGAAGCATCCTACAACTAGTTTGTAGTATCATAATGAGCGGTGTTATGTGTATGTAAATGGAAATTATCTTTTCCGTTTTGAGTTGACTAAATTGGCAAACGCATCGGCTGCTATGGCATGCGGCGGGCTTCTCAGCAAGCGAGTGCATCCTTAGCCATCGGCAAGGGAGGGCGTAACCCAGCCATACTTCTCGTGCGTTTTGACCAACGAGCGGAACGACTCCTCTGCCTGGCGGCTGCAACGACAACAACAAATTGGATAAATAAATGCTTAATAAATGGCAGCTAATTTTGTAGAACGCACCGACTAAACTCCTTTGTACTTTTCGGTTTGCGCGCAATGCGACCCTGACCCTTAACAACGCTGGCCGCGAACTGCATGATAACCGCCTCGACGGTGTAGGCACTGGCCCAGCCCCTCGGTGTGAGCAGCTCCATGCAAATGGCACCACCCTCCATCACATAACCCTTCTCGATGCGCGGCTCCACGACACGCATAAAGGGCGGCGCAAAGGGGAAGTTGTCGGGAAAGCTCAAATGCAACAGAATCGCCGGCACATTCATCTCAACCATGTCGTGCGCCAACGGCGAGTCCGGATCTATGACATGCAATCGCACATGCCACTCAAATAGACTGTCATGGACCAGCTCCACCTGTAATGAGGCAGAAATAAGCTTCAAATTAGTTTTGTACAGATTATTTTCTAGATTGCAGCAGAGGATTATTTGTGCAACTATATATTATTGTAATTAAATTTTAAATTATTGAAAATGTTTAACTACTTTTAACAGTGTATCTTATCTCACTCTAAATATCACTTTGTGCATTGAATTTTAATATTATTGAAGATTTTAATATGCATCTTAAACATTCTCCTTTCAGATTGTAACGAAGGTCTAACCTGAGAACCTGAAAACGTGCCCTTAAGCAGAAAGTAGTTTTCATTTCATACAATGAATACAAATCTAGGAATGACAGTTTCAACCGCATCGCATTAGCTAATCTTAAATATATTTACATATTTATATTAATTAATACTGAATTGCAATGAAGTTAAGCAACAAATCCAAAAGATAAGGATTTTAATGTAGGCCTTCTGTATGCTCTCTTCATGGCTTCTTCTAATATATACTTGGTGCTAAAGATTTTTACAATTATAGGAGCAAATATTTTTTACTAGCTTTACCTGCATCTACGATAAATTAATATTAATATAATCATAATGACAATAATGTATAAAGCAAGGAAAATGACTTTGCCAAAGATATGCAAAAACCCTTCTATTTTGGCATTACCGTAAAAACGGCATCGTTCTTGGTCTGCAAGCGTTCCATTTCGCGGAACTCCTTCATCAGGCGACGCGAGCGTATGGTGGTATCGGGTGGCATCAACAGCGAGCGTCCAGTAGCTGGTGCCACTCTGAAAAGCATTTAAATTTGGGATCATTAAATTAGCGTTTACTCCCAAATGATTGCCATTGCACTTACTTGTGATCCTGTCGGAGTCGCTTCCCCGGAGACTCGCAGACGGGATGCTCGCCGCGCTGCCGCAAGAGAGCATTCCGTAGGCTTAACTGAGCTGCTGTCCCGGCTCCATTTCCAACTCCAGCTGCAGCTTCATTTGCTGCAGCTCCAGATGCTGTTGTTGCTGCGGTTGGTGCTGCTGCTGCCGCGCCTGCAGCAGATCCAGTGGCTGTGGAGGCGGCTGCGTCAATAACCGGATTGTTGTTCAGATTATTGTTGTTGTTGTTGCTGCCGCTGCTGTGCTCGGCGCCATCGGCCTCATCGCTGCTCTTATCGTTGTTGTTATTGTTGTTGTTGTTGTTGTTATTATTATTGTTGTTGTTATTGTTCCTGGACTTTTGGAAAATTTGGCGAAGAACGGAAACAACTCTTTCTTTGGAACGTGATGACATTTTTGCAGTGTGTCTTCTCTTTGTTTTTTCTAGCGGTGGATTTTATTTCTAGTTATAAGTTTCACTATTGAGCGAGTGTGTGTGTGTCGGTGTGTGTGTGTGAGCGTAATTGTTCAGTCTTTATTTTATAAAATGTTTGTGGTGGCGCAGCGTCAATTGTGCTGCAAGCAGAGATAAGAAATATTCATTCAATGCAAAACATAACATAATCTAAATAAGAGTTGCAACAAAATACAAATATAATTATATATAATATAATAATTATTATCTATTAAGTTTGCTTTTATTTGTAAGAAAATGATAAGAAGACTTTCAGCTGAAAACAAACCCCCCGTTTTTTGTGGCACATAAAAATGTCCCTGACCTACACCCCATTTCATGATATACAGATTTTCGCAACGACCTTGGAATCAGTAATGAAAGAGAAAACAACACACAACAGTGTAACCGATTGGCTTGACTATGTGTGGATACCCTGTAATCCTTGCAAACATTGGACCAGGCTGTTATCCATTAATGGACATCTTTATATATAGATGTGGAGTTGTTTGTTTTCTTATGTTTTTTTTATGACTAAGGGAAAATGTTAAAATAGTTTTTATTTATGGGTCTCTAAAGATAATCTGTCTGCGAAAGCTAACAAAGAACTTGAAAGACACTTCTCTAGCAGCTCTCTCTCCCTCTCGCTCTCTCTCTCTTTCAGTACAAAACAGCTGTGACAACATCCTTGACGTTTTCAAGCTTAACAAAAATATATATATATATATATATATATATATGTATATATACGTTAAATACTCGCAGCCAACTACGAACGAGGCAAGCGCAACAACAACCAAAGCTCATAAAGAATAACAAAAAAATAAGCAAAATAGCGACGACGATATAAAAAAGCTTATTGCGACGTAGCCAACAGTTACCAGGCCGTCAGGCTGGACGGGCGAAGCGGGGCGTGGCTGGGCGTGGGAGATTTCGCTGAAATTCAAGGGATGGAAGGGAAGTGGGGGATATACTTCACAACTTTTATGTGTAAAAGTTTTGCAGCCAGCTTATAAGCAAAGTGGATGCTGAGTGTGTAGGACTGGGCACAGATTTGATGCACGTGGTTGCCAGCTGCTTAGGTGTTGACCATGGGCCAAAACTGTTCCACTTGCGCATAATTAGCTGAACCATTGCTTTGGAAGCCGGTCATCAGGTGGCCCCAAAGGGATCGGAGCAGGCTTGGAGCCAGGCCAATCCAATAGCCAGTTTCTATAATGTCTGTGCAAATTTATGATTATTATTCTTAATATCAAATGCATCCGTTGATGAGGTAAACAAGGGGCCAGGCCAAGACAAGTAAGCCATGAGGCTGTAGTGGGTAAATAATTAATTGAACTTTTCACAGAATTTGAAAACAATGTTTTAATATTAGAGTCTGGTATTTTGACTTGATTTCAGTCTGATCTCCATTGGCATACTGATTTAATATTCTTTCACTTTCACTTAATAATTGTTATTTTTCCATAACAAAAGAAAAGCTTACCATAAAAAGAGAGAACATTTTGTTTCATTTAATCGGATATCAATATTTTTGTGTACATTTTTCAAATGCTTCAATTTCTTTTCATGGGCCAATTGAGCTGCCAATTCAATTAACCGCCGAACTGTCGTCTATGTCCGAGAAATACAAATTATGATTGATTGATTTATCGCTGGACGGGATAAAGGGCATTAGCACATCAGACGGACGACATATGTAAGCTGAAAGTCGACTATTAATAGAGCAGAAAAGTCATTAAGAGACGGAGTTCAGTTAAGGTCGCATTAGGCTATTTATCGATATATTGTTGATTGGATATTTCCTGCCCAGCGACGACGACTATTTATAGATTGCTGCAAGTTTTACACGTTTGCTTTCAGCCCAGACGAGACTCCAGACTCCGGACAAGGCCAAGCTGGGACACAAGTTCCATGAGACTTGAAGCGAGGCAAGCTCCTAAAACTGGAGGCGCAATGGGGAGCAAGCGGATTGTTTACTCAATGGTAGCCAGGCATTTTCAAATTGTCTTTTGGCATCCAGCTGCGATGATATCAGTTTAGAATCACTTATATACAGTATATTAGCATTTCCATTAAATAAATGGAATTTAACAAAGCCATTTGGTCGTAAAAAGGAGTTAAGTATCGGAAATGTTTAGCTTTAATGTTTAGGGCATACTATCTAATCTTATCTAGTGTTGTGAAAATCGATAATGTCACCCTTGTAGTGGAAGCACTGACCTATCCCAGAGGGGAGTACATATATCTATATATATATGTATATACATATGTTACAGCCTTGACATATTAATGATAATTTTAGATCACGTGGAGGTCGTGCAAATGGCAACCATTAAATCCGAGTTGCAAGCTGTGGGCAGCTAATAACACAGTGTGGCCGTTGAAAGCAATACTATGGTTAAATTAGCTTTTAATTGAACTGTTCAATTTGTTATGGAATTGGATTCAATTACAGGGTGTCCCTTACTCTAAATGTGTAGCCGATATATATCATTAAATGATAATTGTTTAGTTCGTCACACGACGCTGCAAACTGTGATGATTTCCTGTACTTGAGCGTGGGAAAAAATTCGAATTAACACATAAGCCACAGAAAGTAAATAACATTATTTTTTTTTTTTTTTGAATATAATTGTAAGCACACAAAATATGTAAGTATGCATGTATGTGCACGTTTTCACTGGCATAAACAACTTGGCAGGCAGCGTTTGTTGTCGTCGTTTTTGTTAGACTGGCATGCAAATCTCAAACAGCTGTTGTTGTTGTAGTTGGCGTTGCATGCAAATCACAAGCGCAAACACACGAAACAGCGTCATAATAAAAGCAGCACGAAATCAGAAAACACAAAAAACAACTTTGTCGATTGTAACTTCCTTGTTGTACATTACTGGCAGAATATTGATTTTCATTGCAGTTTTCGTAGCGATTTTAAATTGCAATTTAAATTTGTCTACGCATTATTAGTCAACACTGGCGGTCCCACAGCTAAGGAAAAGTTATTAAAAGCGCAGCAGCAATGTCTAGGTGCGAGCGAAACGCAAAGCGCAGCAGTGAGGGAAATAGAGTGAGCGAGAGAGAGTTAGCGAGCGAGGGAATTTGTTTGCTCAACAGTTTCTTTGTTTGCCTTTGGCAGTAAATTGTTTCCCTTTTTTTTTGCGATGCACTTTGCGCCTGTCATGGCAATCAGTTATTGTTGTTGCTGCTGCTGCGCGCCATTGTCATGAGCTGCTCTCTCTCTCTCTCTACCTCCCCCTACCCCCTCAATGAATCACTCTCCTTCAGCGTGTATGTTGTGCTTTTTCCATTGTTCTCATTGCTCATTGGCGGCTTTTGCTGCTGCTCTTCTTTTTTGGCTTTGTTCTTTTATTTATAAACACTCGCTGGTTAATGTAAGTTAATTGAATTAGGCACGGCTTAAATACTGCTGATGCATTTATATTAATCAACATCCTTAACTTCCGAGTTTCGCTGATGCACACAAATTTGCAAGTTCGCTGACTTTAAATCAGATGGATTAAGTATAAAAAGCAATGTAAAATAGTTTGTATTCTTTATACGCACTGGGATCAACGTTAGTTAGCCTCAAGTGTGGGCGGAAAAAGTTATTTTGCTCTTTACTCAACTTTGACCTTGAGCTGTGTTGTCTCTGTTTATTTATCACTCTCGCGTCGTGTGTGACGGCATAGTCCGTCCTATAGATTTTGCCCTACGCAGCAATTTCATTTTTGTTTATATTATTCGCAATTCGGTCGAGGCACGTAGAAGCTACCACAGCACCCGAAAGCAGGCAACACACACACAATATCCCCTTCCCTATGTTTTATAACACTTTGAAAATATGCCCATTAAACATGCGTGAATTACGTATCAGACTGAAGCAATTGTCTACAGGGTATCTGCTAGTCGGGCACTGCAAACTATCTTCAGGCGAGATAAGGATGCAAAGCTTTGTCAATGAGAGAGGCCCTCTCAATGGCAGCGGCGTTGCGCGTGTCCTGTGCAAACGGAAGCCATTTATGAAATTGCTTTCAACAAGACCGTCTCCAACAGCAACAACAACTGGGCGACATGCTGACGCGTGTGTCATGTGAGATGATGATGATGAGGATGATGGTCAAGGGTCTCTTGTCTCTCATAGCTCGTCTGCTCGGTTGGGTTAGTTAGCGGTTCGATTAATGCCCGTGTCAGATGTGAAATGGAGTGATTAAGGAGAACCAAACCAGCTCGAATGGGTTGGTCGTGAGTGTTGTCTGGAGAGCCATAAAGAGGCAACACTATCTGCAGCCGAGAGACGACTCCTATCAACACGTAAATTGTGCAACCTTTGCTGAAAAATTAATTTGCTTTTGGTTAAGCAAATTAATTATTTTGCGTATCACACATTTAACCATCAAAATATTTTGTTTAAGAATGAGCTAAATTTCGCTTTGATTTTATAATGAATTTAACTCCAACATGGAGGACAGTTTTGTATGCTTTAACAAATAATATAATCAAAAATTAAGAATTTAGTATCTGAAGAGGACTTTTCATATCCATGCACGATTTACAGATTTATTTACTTTTCTCTTCCTTACTTAATTTCTCCATTAGCTCAATGGTTAAACAACTTCGATACACAACTTGTGCCACTCGGGAACCACAACGCTGACGTCAATGGAACACAGGATGTCTAGGAGCTAGCTAAAAGTAAAGTGAAATATATAAAAAAAAATAAAACAAAACAAAAAAAAAAACAGCCAAGTGCAGGCAAGCAGGTCCTTGAAGTCACCCGTCTGACATATGATGGAAATTATTTATCAGCTCGATTCACTCGCATACTCATGTAATATTCATAAATCCTCAGCGCACACTGACGCACTAAACTTTCATCTAATCGTCGCAGCCAGTTTCTATTTATAGAGTCCTGGCACAGGACACACGTGTGTAAGTAAATGCTGCGGCGTTGGTGGCTTCTGGGGTGGCAATCAAGTGCATGCATAATCAATTTACGACTATGTGTAAATCGAGAAATATATTTAAGTTGCCCATGAAAGTAAAGTCAAATTATCTATGTATGCCATGATGATGATGATGATGATGATGATGATGATGATGATTATTAAGAGACCCAAAACTCCAACTGATCAACGACAATTTAAATGCACAAAGCGTATAAGTCAACCCCCATTGTGTCGATTCCATATTGGGTTATTCATGATGTGCTCCCCAAACAACAACAAGAGAAACAGTTAGTCGGCAAAAGCTTAAGGCGATGCAAGCAGCAGCAGCAGCAGCAGTAGCAGCAGCGGAGGCAGGCAGTAATAACAAATGTCGCCATCTCATTCTAACTTGTTCACACTTCCGCATTCGCTGCTTGGAACGCGTTCGCTTCCATTTCCATTCATTGATGAAAAACACACAACAACACACACATGCTTGGAGCGAACTTTGCCTTCTGGGCGCTTTCAAGTTGCGTGTGGGCGTTGAAATGTCAGCCAGCAGTAAATAAAATTGGCGCATTTCTTTGCCGGTCTATTTTATCGCATTTCTCTCTCCATCTTTCTCTCTCTCTGCTCTGCCAGAAAATCATTTGCAGTCGTTTCAACAGCAGCAACAACAACAACAACACAATTGATTATAAATAAAAAATACAAATCGTTCTGACTCTAAGGATTTCTTTAAGTACTTGCAAAGATTTTGGAATGATTTGATTTCTATTATAATTATATTATAATGTATATTGTATGTATGTTTGTATAGATAGTTTGTATGCCAAAGAATATCTTTAAAAACTTGATAAGCTTTAACTGCGAAATCTTTTCGAGTAATATGTAAAATCTCCACTTCTATTATAATTGTTTTTCTTATTTATTTAATTTGTATACGGAAGGATTAGTTTAGTTTTTAAGAGAGACGATTTTTCTAGGAAATCATAGAATCGCCTTTGTCTTATATAATTAAAGTATTATTTTTAGATATTAGACCCAGGGATTTCTTTAAAAGCAAGATGCAATAAAAGGTACATGCAAAACAAAACGCACAATTTCGATCCCGTTAGCCTGTTCATTCTGGTTGACTCAGCTCTAACGGCGCAGTAAAATAAGCAAATCGGATATTTCTATACAGCAAAAGTATAAGTTTCGGCATAAACAATTATACAGTTGTTTATATTCTCTGCTTAAATTTCATTCCACATAAGTGTCCATTAGCAGTAAAATATATAACAATTCACAAGCTGGAATTAACTGGAAGAGAGGGGAACACACAGCTCATGAATAGTTTTTTAAATTCATGACTAAGCTAAATAATTTGATAGAATATTTGAGAAGAGGAAGAGGCGCTGGGCTACTAGGCCTTGGCCTTAGAGTCTTTAGCCTTCGGTCAGACAAAACCCACTCAAATTTTCAATATCAAGTTCAATGAAAAACTGACATTGAATGGACGACAAGCAGCATTCTATTGCCGCACTGCTTGCACTATTTACTTGCTGCAGCAGCAGCTTTTAAAGCGCAGCAAACAGCAATGTCAAAAGCTAAAGTGCAATAGTCAAAAACACACACACGCACACAGATGCAATGGCGGAAGTGTTAATTGTTCTATTGAATATAGAATCATAATAAAATAGGAGAAGAGCAAGAGATGTGCTCGTGTCAAAAGCTCGCTCAATTGAACCAATTGATAATGTTGTCAGTTGCGGACCCAAAAGAGCAGAGACCAACAAAGGGATAGATAACGGCACTCTCACGCACGCACACTCGCACATATACACACAAACACACTTGACAAATATGTACATACACACACACAATTTATTTTTAGGGCTCGCTGTGTAACACTTACCAGCACTTAGCACTTCTCCTCTTCTCTTCACTATGTCAGCTCGTCCTTATCAACACAGCAACGAATCCTCTTGTCTTTTATTTATTTAATTTTTATTTTGTAAAAACTATGTTTTCGCTTTGATGCTGCAGCTGCTTTTCGATTTTTCTTTTGCTGAATGTGTTTGCTTTACTCACTTTACAAATATTGGAGTCAATAATTTAAAAATATTTTTAATAATTAAGCGCTGGCAGAACGTCGCTGCAACTCGCACGAAAAAAACCAGGTAACTTCTTTCTTGTTTTGGGTTCGAGCGAAACACGTCCCACTTATGTTAACACCACCAGACACTGTGTTCTTTCACGTCACAAGTTAACAAAATATCGATACATCGATATATGAGCACTGTTGAACAGCTGTTAAGCTAATTAAGTTTAGTGTTGATAATCACACCGATGATACATTCGTTCGGACTTGAAATAAATACTTTTCAAATAAAAACCACTTTGTTTTTGGTATTGTTTTCAGTTAAGAAATGAAATGCTGATATGGTAATGCATGCAATGACTTTTTTCGTATTGTATTCCGCGATAGTTGTCAATGTTGTTAACATTCACATATTGAATCTGTTAACATTTGTTGTACCAAATGCTGGTAACCCTGCAGCAGTGAAGACAACTCAAAAATACCGAAAATACTATGACTACTGTCACAATTGAAATTTAATCTTTACCGTTTTTTTATACTAATAATAATTTTATTCAATCGTTTACAGAATAAGATATTATCAATTTGGAGAATAAAGTAAATTGCGCAAGATAAACGAACAAATACGCATTGTTTTATATAGTCTGAATTGAACATTATATACTTTAAATGCGTAGACTCAAGACATAGATTGTATAGTTGGACAGTTATGTATAGTAATGATTCTGAGTATTGCTTATAAGTAATTCGTTACAATTGGATTTATATCATAACGAAAGTATTCTACACAAAATGCCCAAACTGATTTTCGTTTCACTTTTGCCTGTAGCAGGCGGCACATTATAATCAATATACGTATATATAAGCAAATATTTCACTAGCTTTGCTTGCATCTATGATAAATTAATATTAGTATAATAATATGACAATAATGTATAAAGTAAGGAAAATGACTTTGCCAATGTTGATAATGGCAAGTTCAAGCGAAGATTTAAACACAGTTTGTCATTGTGGATTATACTTATTTTTACTTATATTTTGTCTGCAAGCGCTCCTTGCGCTCCTGCCGGAGTCGCTTGCCCGGAGACTCGCAGACTGACTCGCAGACTGGCTTGCAGACTGACTCGCAGACTGACTCGCAGACTAACTCGCAGACTGACTCACAGACTGACTCGCAGACTGACTCGTCGCGCTGCCGCAAGAGAGCATTCCGTAGGTTTAACTGAGCTGCAGTCGCGGCTCCATTTCCAACTCCAGCTGCAGCTTCATTTGCTGCAGCTCCAGATGCTGTTGTTGCTGCGGCTGGTGCTGCTGCTGCCGCGCCTGCAGCAGACCCAGTGGCTGTGGAGGCGGCTGCGCTTTCAATAACCGGATTGTTGTTCAGATTATTGTTGTTGTTGTTGCTGCTACTCCTGTGCTCAGCGCCGTTGGCCTCATCGCTGTTGTTATTGTCGTGGTTGTTGTTATTATTATGGTTGTTGTGATGGTTCCTGAAAATTTGGCGAAGAACGGAAACGACTTTGGAACGTGCTGACATTTTTGCAGTGCGGCTTCTCTTTGTTTTTTCTAGCGGTAGATTTTATTTCTAGTTATAAGTTTCACTATTGAGCGAGTGTGTGTGTGTCGGTGTGTGTGTGTGTGTGAGCGTAATTGTTCAGTCTTTATTTTATAAAATGTTTGTGGTGGTGCAGCGTCAATTGTGCTGCAAGCAGAGATAAGAAATATTCATTTAATGCAAAACATAACATAATCTAAATAAGAGTTGCAACAAAATACAAATATAATTATTATTTATTAAGTTTGCTTTTATTTGCAAGAAAATGATAAGAAGACTTTCAGCTGAAAATAAACCCCCCGTTTTTTTGTGGCACATAAAAATGTCCCTGACCTACACCCCATTTTATGATATACAGATTTTCGCAACGACCTTGGAATCAGTAATGAAAGAGAAAACAATACACAACAGTGAAACCGATTGGCTAAACTATGTCTGGATACCCTGTAATCCTGCAAACATTGGACCAGGCTGTTATCCATTAATGAACATCTTTATATATACAGATGTAGATGTGGGGTTGTTTGTTTTCTTATGTTTTTTTTATGACTAAAGGGAAAATGTTAAAATAGTTTTTATTTATGGGTCTCTAAAGATAATCTGTTTGCGAAAGCTAACAAAGAACTTGAAAGACACTTCTCTAGCAGCTCTCTCTCCCTCTCGCTCTCTGCTCTGCCAGAAAATCATCGGCAAGCGTTACAACCGCAACAGCAACAACAACACAATTGATTATAAATAATGAACACAAATGTTCTGACTCAAGGGATTTCTTCAAAGTACTTGCAAATCTTTTGGAGTGATTTGTTTTCTGGGAATATGTAACATAGTAAGTTTCTATTATAATTACATTATAAAGTATGTTTATTTATAGATAGTCTGTATAACAAAGAATTTCTTGATAAGCTTTTTCTGCGAAATCTTTTCGAGTAATATGTAAAATCTCCATTTCTATTATAATTGTTTTTTGTTTTATATTTAATTTGTACACCGATGGATTAGTTTAAATATTTGAAAAACTTTAGAGACGATTTTTCAAGGAAATCATAGAATCGTCTTTGTCTATTGGGATTTCTTTAAAAGCTTTTAGAGTCAGATGTTTTTAGGAATATGCATAGTATGCATAATAGTAATGGACAATTCGTTTCAATTCTCAATCAAGCTATATGAAAGTAAATATATACGCAATAAAAGGTAACTATTTAGGGCTCGCTGTGTAACACTTACCAGCACTTAGCTATTCTCCTCTTCTCTTCACTATGTCAGCTCGTCCTTATCAACACAGCAACGAATCCTCTTGCCTTTTATTTATTTTTTATTTGTACAAATTATGTGTTGGCTTTGTTGCGCTCAGCTGCTGTTCGATTTTTCTTTTGCTCAATGTGTTTGCTTTGCTCACTTTACTAATATAGGAGTCAATAATTTAAAATTATTTTTAATATTTAACCGCTAGAGAACAAAATATCGATATATGAGCACTTGAACAGCTGTTAAGCTAGTTAAGTTTAGTGTTGATAATCCCACTGATACATTCGTTCGGACTTGATAATAAATAATTACTTTTCCAATAAAAACCACTTTGTATTTCGTAATGTTATTAGTTAAGAAATTAAATGCTGATATGGTAATGCATGCAATGACTTTTTTTGGATCTTATTCCATGATAGTTGCCAATGTGGTTAACTTTCAAATATTGAACCGGTTAACATTTGTTTTATCAAATGCTGGTAACCCTACTCAGCAGTGATGACACAGCTCAAAAATACCGAAAATACTAAGTCTACTGATATAATTGAAATTTAATTTTTACCGCTTTTTTATACTAATAATAATTTTATTCAATCGTTTACAGAATAAGATATTACCAATTTGGAGAATAAAGTAAATTGCGCAAGATAAACGAACAAATACGCATTGTTTTTACAGTTGTATTTGTAATAATTGTTTTAATTCAAATTGTATGCAAATATTGCTTCTGTAGTATATACTTAGTTATACGAATATATGTATATAGTATATAGTCTGAATTGAATATTATATACTTGAAATGCGTAGACTTAAGACATAGATTGTATAGTTGAACAGTTATGTATAGTAATGATTCTGAGTATTGCTTATAAGTAAGTAATTCGTTACAATTGGATTTATATCAAAACGAATGAATTCTACACAAAATGCCCAAAACAAATTGATTTTGGTTTCTTTTTTTGCCTGTAGCAGGCGGCAACTCATGATTTGGATACATATAATTTTTATCATTATAATCAATATACGTATATAAATATATAGTTTATACTGCAAACAAGACGTCAGCTATGCACTAATCAACAAATTCTTAGGCAATTTTTAAACACATTGTCTTAACTCGTAGAGTTATAAATTTTAAATTTGTTTGTTTTATTCTCTTGTTTTCTTTTATTTTTATAATATTTTTTAAATATTTTCAAGCACTTGATGTATAGTTTAGCTTAAAAATAAATAAGTTATTTGGTTAATAAATTGTGTGTAGCATTTTCAACGGAATCTCAACATTGCAAGGAAGATATTTGGCGGCGTTATCTCTATTTTTACTTAATCATCTGTTTATGGTTCATATATAGTCGCCATATACTTGGCTTTAACTTATGAAAATTGCGCTATATATCTATAGAAATATATAGTATAAGTGGGTGCATTTCTTCTGTGCTACATATCTATAAAATGAATTAAAAACATAAGTTGAAAAATTGTGGCAATTTGTGTGCAAAAAAGGAAAATAATAAATAAAAACATAAAATCGTTTGTCGTTTTGGTTTTATTTGAAGCCTTAGCTAATAAATTCTGCTAGAAAATCATAAAAATGTACAATGTGGTGTTCTTTACGTTTTCAATATCGAGATTAATGTTTGATGTTCACATATATAGATATATTATTACTGTTATGCATGCATTAACTTACTTGGCTAAGAGGAATTGACTAAAAACTTGTACGAAATCAATGAAACAAGGTCGTTTGCCTCAGCTCCCGCAGACGCTTGCAAGTCTGTTTGCCAAGAGCACATTGTTAGAATTATAATGGATATGTATTTTTAATTAGTTAATATAAGCCGCCATTGGCAAATGCTAAAAACGAAAGCAGTCATCAAAGAGCTGAGGCGTTAAATTCAAATAGTCACACTTAAAAATAATATTACACATTTATCAAAATTATAGCTAATTTTGCTAGTGGTGGCTCAGAAATAATATAATTTACATAAAGTTTTCGCTATTTGTTTTTTGTTTTTTTTTTTGACTGAGGGTTAACCCCCGAATAACAACATAGTGAACAGCAAAATGGGGCCTCTAAACTTTTTGTTTTGGGATGTACAACAAAATAATGTAAAAAATTCACGAAATGTTTGCACATGAAATTCCAAGAAGTGATTTGGTTTTGGTTTGAATATTGTTTTTTGTTTTTTGTTTTCTTTTTTTGTTTTGTTTTTTTTTGGACAAAACTCTGTTGTCGACACAGCCAAGCAGAAGTTGTAGCTTATAGTATGATCTCTGTGGAGCGTCGCTGGAGCGGATCACAACTGTAGGCTGCATCTCCACCCACCGGCGAGTACTTGGCGCTGCTGCGCTTCGTCCTCAGTGCGGGCAAAGTGGTTGTGTTCGTGATGCCATTGTGAGAGATGACAGCGGTGTGAGTTCTCGGTTGCTTGGCAACGGTGATGACGCTGGGCGTTAACGTGGCGGTGGAGCTATCATTGCTACCTGATGCAGCTGCTGCTGCTGCACCGGTACATTGCAACTGGGCCCTGGGCGGCGGCAGCGGTGTGCGTGGCTTCACTGGCAACTCCTGCAGCACAGCGGATTTGCGTATCGTCTGCTGCAGCAGCGCATTCACATCGATGGCTGGCCAGGCGACCAGCGAGACACTTCGTCATAAATGGGAGTCCAGTGGCGAGGGGCTGCGTTTGAGTCGGATATGCTTGCTCCAGCTGGCACTGTTGCTATTGCTATTGGTGGTGTTGTGGGGCGCCTCCTCTTTGCCACCCGTGGCGGAGGCGAGCGAAAAGTATTCCGCAGACTGACTTAGCGAGGAGGCATCCGCATCGGTTATGGCATTCACATCATCATCGTCATCATCATCATTGTCAGCCAATTCGCTGCGCATCGTGTGCTCCTCGGTGCTGAGCGGGGTCAGGGTGCTGCTATGCGCATCTGCATCCTGCGTGGGAGTGCTCCTTATCGTGTGATCCGCAGCGGTGCGATAGGATTCACGTTGTCCGGTCGTCTCATCGTCATCGTCCTCGTACTCGCCACCGGCATAACCCTCCTCGTCGCTGCAACGGCCACAGCAGCAGCTGTTTGTGCGGCAGGAACAGAAGCTCTTCAAGCTACTCCGACGGCTGCTCACTTGTTGTTGTTGCTGTTGTTGGTGCTCGCTGCTCGCACAGCGATGACAGTCGGCGGCAACAGTCATCTCATGGGCCAGATCCTCGTCCAGGCTGCTGCAGGAGCTGGTGCGCGCCTGATCACAGCTGCAACTGGAGCAACGTGAGCAACTGCTGCAATAATCCTGCATCGCATCGGGCTCGAAACGTTTACGCTTAATCCTCACGCATTCGTTGCGTGGCGGAACTGAGCCGGCAAAGGCGCGTGCTGTGCTGCTGGAGCTGCTGCTTGGCCGTTTGGCCATCGATGGTGTCAATTGCTCCTCATCCTCTGGCTGAACGCCCAGACGCACATCATCATCGTCGTCATCGTCGTCGTCATCGTCAGCGTCAGCGTCGACATCATCGTCAACATCAGCGTCGTCGTCTCGGGACAGCTCATCCGTTTCGATGGTCGTATTTGAGTTGATGGAGCCGCGTCGCCGTCGCTGACGATGCTGCTCACAGAGCGGAATTAGATTCATGGGCGCACCGCCGCCCTCGCTGGCGACCTTATATGGAAAATTGGAGGTGGCAGTGCTGCTGTTATTCTCCGTTACGGTGGCCGCATCAATCTCAATCGCAATGACAGTCGAATGCAGTTGCGGCTGCTGATGCAGATGCTGATCCTCGCTGGAGTCCAAGGAAGACTTGTTGTGTTTGTGGTTCGCCTTGTTGGCTGGAAGCGGACTGCGCTTGGAATGCAACTGCTGTCGGGATTGCGTCTTCTGATGATGATGATGATGCTGCTGCTGCTGATGATGATGATTATGATGATGGCGTCGCTTGCCGCCGAGGCCGCCGACGCTGCTGCTGCCATAGTGATGATGATGACAGTGATGATGGCAATGATGATGCGTCACCTGGCAATGGCAACCGGAACCGCAGCAGCAGCAGCAACTTGCCGCTGGCGTCTGTGTGGCATTGTGTCGCTTGCGCCGATGACAACAGCTGTTACTGTGATTGTGCTCCTGTGCCCCATTGCTGACGCCTCGCACATTGCTCGACTTGTGCACAATGACCACCTCAAGATCATCGAGAGCAACGGCAACGGCAGCGGTGGCATTGCTGCTCTCATTTCTGCTCTGACTTTTGCCACTGCCGGCCGAGCGGGAAAGTAACAGCTTATTGTTGTTATTGTTGTTGTTGTTGTTGTGATGATGATGATGATGATGATGATACTGAAAGGCTCGATTGTCGTGACACTGGCCAAAGTCGAGTGTTTTGAAGTGCTCGTCATCAGCACGTGCCGTCAGCAGATGATCGTCGCCGCTGCTGCTGATTGTAATTGGAAGCGATAATTGTCGTTCCTCGGAATGCGAAATGTGCAGTTCGTGTTGTTGTTGTTGTGTTGTTGTTGTTATTTGTTGTTGTTGGTGTTGATTAAGTGTAGGCTGTTGCTGTTGCTCTTCGGGGGCAAACTGCTAATCGCCGCGTCGCAGATCGCGCGGCTTCGTATTGTGGCGATACAGCCAAACCTGCATCAATATGGCCAGATCCAGGCTGACCTGTAAGCCCATTTCCAATGAAAAGAGAGAAAGTTATCGATTATTAGTTGGACCAGTTAGCTGAGTGATTAGTTAGTGGTAAGATTTAATCATAAGTGACTACATTGTTTGGAGTTTTGTGTTAATAGTTATCTTATCCGATTCGGAACAACTATAAAGTATCAAAGTACACAACTGACTGGATCGATAATGTAAATCTCTGTCTGAAGATCATATAGTTTTCATAGGAACAATCGGTTAACAGTTAAGTTCATTATGCATAACTTAGCCAATCATCTTTGCTCCTTCTAATATATATTTTGATTGTTATTTGAAGCGGGTTTTACGCACCTGCAACGTGCCACAAATCCAGAACTGCGATGGTGCTTTCCTAGCAACAAAGTAACCAGTCTTGAACATATCACCGAGCGTCCACATGACCACCATGTGTATGCTCATACCATATGTGGATTTATTCTGAAAGTTGCGCAAAAACTGCGGCGCACCTGCAAAATGTAAATAAATATTATTATTATTTGATTATTTGAATAATTCGTGCTAGTTGCTCGAATACTCTACCCAACATGGCCTCTGTGAAAACGGCCACAAAGCCCATGGCCTCCATGAACCAGTTGACGGGTAGCATCAGATAAGTGACGGCAGCGCCAATGGCCCAAACGAGGAGCATCATGTCCAAATACGATTGAAAATCTGTCCAGTTCCAAAAGTATTTGAAGTCCAGATCTGAAACGGAAGTGAAATCAAACAGTTATACAAAAGACACGGTAAATATGAAAAGACTTTCCTTTCAAAATATATAGTTTCACAAATGAACAATTAAATTTTCAGTTAAAAAAAACATTTGAGAAAATCACATTTTTTATACTGTTTGAGGGCCTTAAACAAAGACCTTAAAAAACCAATATCTGATTCCGAATCAATTTCGGATTATAGTCTAGGAGTCATGGATCGTTTGATAATTGTGTCAAGTACTTGTATCGTGAATATATAGAAAAAAAACCTTTGGCTATATTTGCATTATCCTGATTGTGTAGAAAGAAAACATTTTGATTTTTTTTCCACGATTCGATAGTGTTACTTCGACGCAAAAGTATTCCGAAATCAATCGCTATTATTGTTGCCTGCTTTTGAGCGTTGAACAGGGGCAAACAAACTTGCAACACAAATACATACACACACACACACCCACACACGCACACAAAAGATAGATAAGCAAGAAGCCCAAGGCGTGCCACTATAATTAGCTCAATGTGGTTTCAGTGGCGCTTGTTCATTGATCAATTTATGGGCCACGTTTCCGCCTACTAGCCCAGTTTATTGTGTGCTTGCCATTTGCGCGAAGGCAGATTGATAAGACTGAAGGCTAAAATAATACACTGCAAATGGCGCTTTTAGATAAAGCCTTCAAAGGAACACCACACAAATTGAAAATGTGAGTTTACATTTTGTGTGTGTGTGTGTGTGTGTGTGTGTGTGTGTGCTGTGTTTTACCATAACATGATATGGCCGGAAATTGGCGTCAACTGTCGCTGCTGTCACGAACATCAGTAAATGAAGAGCACATAAAAAAGTTTTCATTGGGAACTGCACCTTAAAAATGTGGCTCGAACTGTGGCAGACTTACCGTTTATATAATGTCTGGAACGGGCACGTTTCAGCACACCTGCATCGCTGGTGGAGATGGAGGCGCCTGTATCCGTGTCCGTCAGCACTTTTGGCAAGTGCAGCTCGTCGCCTAAAAAGGAATAATGTGTTTATATGTTCGGGTTTAATCGAATTTATGAGCAGATAGCCGGGAGCCGGAGGAGCACTCACCACGAAGCGTATGTTCTCGTGTATTTGCGCCCATGCGTTTCACCTTCACGCACAGGTGTATCATTAGGAACATGGTGACATTCATGACCACGCTCTGCACCAGCAGTGGAAGCTCAAAGCGGCTGGAGAACCTGCGAATGATTAAATATCACATTAGTTTGTTGTTGTTGCTATGCCAGATACACCAAATGGCATTATAATTGGCCCCCCCCGCGAAAATGGTTTAATAAATTGAAGTGAATCGACTTCGAATGGCTTCTGGGACATAACACACACAATAAATGAATAATGGTTGAGTACTGCTGTCAAAGTTGGCCTAATGAGGTCATTAAGTGCTCATAAAATAGTCAACAACAAAATAAACAAATAGGAAAAGTTTTGGTAGAATTAGCTCGACATAACTATCGATAATAGTTATCGATAAAATCAAATATAGTTTAACTATGGCACAATTTGAAGTCCTAGACTATATTAACTTGGCTGCTGAAACTGATTCAAGGATATATGAACTTTATGAGGTGCTTGCTTCTGTTCAACACGGAAAAGTTGTTAAATTAAATAAGTTTCAATTCGTTAATTCAGCTAGTAAAAGTTGGCAACATATGATTACGCAAGTTGTATACATTTTTAATGGATGCTAAACATAATCAGAAATTCTTTTTGTGTGTTTCACTTCAACTAAGTTAGTTAAAGGTCAAAAGCGCTTGACATTTAATGTTATGCCCAGTTGAGCAAAGGTGAACAACAACTTTTATGCAATTCCCAAACTAATAAAAACCAACAAATTGTTTAGTTTTCCCTCAACTCAAACCTTTTTTTTATAAGGTTTATTTGTTAAATTTTGTAATGCCTACAACCATTGAAAATGGCTTAAGAAGATGCCTCAAAGTTGCACTAATGTAGTCATATCAAGAATACTTTAATCTTGGATACTTTCCCTTGGCAAAGAGCAATTTGAAATAGTTATTTTGAAATAGTGGTTAACTCAGGCATATCAGTAAGCGATTTATTTTAGAACAAAGTCAATTGTGACGAATGTTTACTTGGTGATATTAAAATATGATTAATGTTTTAAGTATTTGGTTTTGAGAGCCGCCTTCAAAATAAATTGAGAGTCATTGGGGAAATGATGATTTATGAACAGATTTCAGCGCCTACAAAATCGATTAGGTGCTTTAAGAGGGGCTGCAGTATGGCTAGGAAAATGTATTTTTGTAAATGGTTGGCAGCAGACAACGCTCAGTGTCAAGCGAAGCTGTCACGCAGCTGACACAACGCCAAGTGTTGGCCACGTTTGTGGCAAAAGGGCCAACAGCAACAAAAACTACATTGTGAAATGGGCAAACAATGGGGAACTGGAACGTGTTAAACATTTGGCCAGGCACACACACAAAAAAATTGGCGAAAAATGAAAAGGAAACCAAGTTGAAAGGCAAAACCCAAACGCATTTGTTGGGGATTTGTTTGTGTGTCATTGTCGATAGGCTGTCCTATTAAAGGCTCTTAATGAATGGCTTTTGTTGGATGATTTGTGATAAGTCTCTGCGCACAGAGTTCATAAACACAAAATATTCATACTGTCAATACGAACCTCCTAAATAAATGTCAGCTGCTGGCGGCAGGCAAATGAAGCGAGCCCCAAAAGTAGACAGCGTTTTTGATTATCGGCGATAACAAGTTGGCCGCGTTTTGCTTGTGTGCCGCATGAAATTTAATTACAAGTTGTGGCCAAGTTTGGGGTGCCAAGCCTACATACACAAATTGGCAACACAGTCTAGTTACCAAATGACATGCACAAATGGGCAAATACTCGTAAATAGCTTTGGTGCGAGATTGCGAATATCAAATGGGGCGATAACTGCCGTCATAAATAAATAACTGCCTATTTGGTTAATCGGTAGAAAAGTTCGAAATTGAAATCATTTTTGGGCAAAATTATCAAACGGAATATGGTCTTTGGGTTTATTGCTACCAATGATTATGTGCTGCTTATTATTATAGTTATGAGTATATCAGAGAGAAATATGAGGATTGCATTTACAACTTAATGTTCGACCTTATACATCTCGGGACTCTGATGACTTCTTTTTATCGATCTTAACGTGCTTTTTGCGACTTGCCTTTCTCCATCAATCTGTTAACAAGCACCGTAATCCCACTCTAACTACTCCTTACATATACACGAAGGAGGGAGGTTGTCAACCCCAAAAACCGATTCCGAGTTAAAGATTTCGCAATTTCTGCATTGCAGTAGCAGGAAAACTTGCAGCTTGCTTGCTTTAAGTGCAACAGTTCGGCAGTTATGACTTCGGTGGCACATAAAACGACTATTATTCCCAATATTATTCCACTGAGCCAAATTCACGTTGCAGCAGCAACCCCTTTCATCAGTTCTAATCAAATGTTGCTCTCCGTTGTTGGTTGCGTGACCCGTAAAACAACAAAATGCAATTTGCAGCACTGTTGACATCTGCAACTTGCAGCTGCACAAATGCAACACACACACTCACCCCCGCTCCCCACTCGTTCAATAGTTTGACTACGTTTTTTTTCTTGTAGCGCTTACGAGCTTTAAAAGGTCAAATTGTGAAACACAGTTGCTACTACAAAAGCTGTCAGTTAAGTGTGATAAAAAACAAGTGAAACAAAAACGGGAAAAATTTTCTTAGTAAGAAAATTTGACTTTTTATTAAACTATCCAATTTCCCTTTTGAGTGTGTACAAGTTGTTGCCATAGTTTTTCCACTTTGTTAAGCTTAACTTTTAAATTGGCAAATGAGCAGAGTCAACAGCAGAAAAAGTTACGCAAAACCAATACACGCAGCCACACACACACACAATCCATTTTGCACACTTGTGCGTGTAAAATATGTGTGTGTGTGTGTAGTAGTTTGCAAAAGTCGTAAAAAAATCGATAAAATTGCAAACGCTTTGGCGGCTTCATATTTGGCTGCAAACGGATTGTTCTCGCTTACCCCAATATAATGCTAGCAATTTCAGTTATGCATGCCGCCTCGTTGGACAACCGACAACTGACATCCCATGCCCCATGCCACACACAACACACATGCATTCACACAGCATTTTTCATGGGCAATTTGTGCAAATAGCCACAACGATTTGACTGAAAGACTTGCTGCAGGCAAAACAAGCGAAGTTTAAGGGGGGGCAAATACATTTATCCAAAACAAAAAAAAAAAAAAATAAAAAGAAACTTTAAGTCAGCCAGACTAGCAAATACCCTGTCTGAGGACATCTACTTAACACTATGAACAAATATTGTCAACTTGGTATATATATTTCATAAATAATTTTAAGTTCATTTAAAATTTAAACTCATTAAAACTCTACTATACATCCAGTTCATTAAACTCCCATTTACACAATTTACAGGGTATGGGACACACACAAATGCCACTTAATGCTGTTGAAGTTTTCATTGATAAATTTAAGCAATTTCTTCTCCTTTTTTTGGGTCTGCCTTCAGTTGGCTTGGTAAATGAAGTCACATTCGGTTAGACAATTTGTGTGTTTGCTTATTTGTTAGGTTTGTGTGTCCTTCCACCCACCACCCCACACCCCTGATTGAGGGTTGTGTGTGTGTGGCAGGATGTTCGTTTGCAGACATGTGTATGTGTGTGTGTGTTTATAATTAAAACTGTGCCGGCTTTAATGCAGTGTTTGCTCAAGTGTGTGCGCCGTTTTGTTTGCTCATAAGCGCAAACAGACAGAGAGACACACACACACACACACACAGCAAGTGAAATTTAATTTGCCTGGAAGTAGGCTACACTTGGCAAGTTGGGCAGCAGCAGCAGCAGCTGAAGCACTCAAACCAATTGAGCACATGTCATCATCGCCGCCGTGTGAAGAGGCCTCCTAACGAACTGAATCTTCAGGCCTTCTCCGAGCGCCACTTAAGCCCGAATCTGTGCATGAAGACAACGACAACAAAAAAATAAGAAGGAACCAGTATGAATAGTGTAGGTTTGTTCCATTGAATGCGACCATTTAGTGGCCATCTCTGTGTGAGTGAGTATGTGTGTGTGTGTGTGTGCGGCCGCCAAGATTTGTGTAAATAAGGCGTCGCTGATGAACCAGCCAGTCAACCAGCCAGTCAACCAGTCACAACCAGTCCACAAGCCATAGTAATTATCCTTGAAAAGCGAAAGGCTCAACGCGACTCGGCACCGTTTCCCTTTGATGAGGCGTTGAATGAGAAACTGGGTCGTTTTGGGGGGGAGGTGTTGTATTGCTTGTCTTAAGCTGCTAAGCTATTTGGATGACCTTGCTGGGCTTTGGGCACAAGTCGATGAGGTCGAGAGTGATGGACTCGAAATAAAGCTATGACACCAATTCTTCTGGCAAAAAACACCTGCTGCCAAAAGGGTAGGCATTGAATTAGTTATAGATATCTTTCGAGTTTGAGTTTTTATAAATAATATATATTTATTTGTACATCGAATATCGAAAATTAATTAGATTACATTTTGTGCTTTGAATTTTGGAATATCGAAAATGCTTTAATACTCTCCAAATATTTTACATACTGATTGCCAGTCATTTCGTGACCTTTTCACATTTTTGTGTCTGGTTGCAGGGCATTTGCTAGTCGACTTATCTGGAGAATGGTGCATTCTTACTTGCTACAAATTGATGTTCTTTATTTTTTCGCAATAGTCATGGCAAAATGAAATGTTGTCAAGTTCATTGGGTTCATGGAGTTGAGATTAGCAAAATAAATTGATGACAAAACGAAAGGCATAATGGCAATACTGATTATATTAAGTTGCTTTATGTGCGCAATGAAAATCACTCTCAGATGCCGCAACGCTGCCCATCAACACAATACACACTATATACATGTATGCCGGTACAGCTGGGTGGGGAAGCTATTCCAAATTACGGCGGAGCAGCAGCAGCAGCAGCTACGGCAACACCCACAAGTGATAACGGCAGTGCCAGCAAGCAGATGGCAAACAAAGGGGCGGAATAACAAGACCACAAAAGAAAAATGCGCAAAATAAAAAGCAATGTTGCAAATGTTGCCGCTTGGATGCTGCGAGGGCGAGGGCGGAGAAAATGAAAAGCACTCCGGAATTTGCATATAGGCGTAAATATTGTTGGCAAGTCGATGTCAGATATGGAATAAAACAATGGCAGCAAACACCACCCCGGGCCAACTACAATCCACACTCAATAAGGCAACCAACTGGGTGAACTTGAGCAAGCCGAGCGAAAACCTAACAAATCCTAGATTTGTGCAGGATTTAAGTAAAACTTTGAGTAAGCTGGGAATTATGCAAGTAAAGGTTATCTTTTTAAAGAAACCATAAGTATAGTGTTATAAAAAACAATATAATCTAAACTATATATATAATAATGTATGAATATAAGCTAGTGTATCAGGGGAGTACTAATTAGTTCTTGTATTCGCATAGTTTATCAGATATAGAACAAATAGTAAGGCATATATCACAAATTGCAATGCTCTGCCAGAGAACGCTCGACTAGTAGATACCCTGCTTTTGTATTTTTAATAAATTTAAAGAAATTTACACATTCGATCAACCAAAACCGACTGTTGATGGCGATCAAGAATACGTTCTGGGCTCAGTTAGGCACTCTTCAGTCTGTTATATCCCTTTGCACAACTTCCGTATAACCCCTTTGACCCATTTTATGACAAATATAAAAATGATAACATAATACAAAAAGTGTGTATTGTATTGAAAGAGATAATCGCATTCATAGATTATTAATATTTCAGGCAATGAGTTGTACTATTTTTTTTACGAATAGTTTGACTACTTGGTGCTAAGCAAATCATTTGCGTCAATCGGCAGCGTTGTTGGACAGTTGGAATGTGCAGAGGAGGAGACGAGAAGAGTAAATGGGGTTCGATGTTCTAATGCGGTAGTATCAGCATTTGCTTTTTCTGTTTGTACTGTCATCAGACCGAAACTGTAAACATTGAAAAAATTTCAAATCGAAAACTAGCGATTCGAGGTAAGGTCGAATCGATCTGTTGTTGCCACGGCTGTTTCCAACTGTACTAGTTGTTGCGAATGTGTTATTGTTGCTGTTGTTGTTGTTGTTGAGGTTTATGTTATTGCTTGCTGCTCCTGTTGAGACATTTCGATTAGTTTCATGGGTCGTTTGGTCGAACGAACGCGCTTTTGGCAACGCAAGCAAATTAAATGCCACACACACAAATCAGTTGAGAGCTTAAAGTCGTTACAACAAAAAAAATGACCACAACAGAAGGTACACGAAGACCTTTAAGCATTAAGCCCGCGGGACATTGCAAGAGCGAAGGCCAAGCATTAAAATTCAATTAGAAAAGCGGAACAAAATTGCTGAGCTTTTCCACTCCAGATACAATACACACACACACACAACACAACACATCCCACACGCCTCCGTTTCTCTAATCGAGGCACTGCAGCCAGGCACGAACCATGACGTGTCTCGATTTGGAGACACGCGCCCTTATGCGACTTTCACTTTTACTTTTTTAATTACGTGAAAGTCTTCAGCACAACCTGCTAGAGCTGGAGCTGGAGCTGGCCATGGCAGCAGGAGCAGATAAGTGCGAACTGTGATAGCCCCTCAAGTTAACCTTTGGGTTAGGCCAACTGACCGCACCCAGGCAGCTATCAAGACAGGAATCGTCGCCTTAAAAGCTGCGCGGCTGAGTAATGGCATTAAATGTGCTTTGTACATTGAAAATTCTAAGCCGATTCTGAGCGCGTCAGATAACGCAAAAGCGAATCATCTAGACAGCTGATAAGTGCTTAACAACTTGCTGAAATGTTGCAAAGGTTATAAAATAAAAATTAATAATGTTTACGATTCCCGAAAAATAATAGTATTTGGAAAGAACTACGCTATAAATTGTGTGGCAAAGCAGCAAGATAATCTTAAGTGGGAGACAGCTACTGCTTTTAGTATTACTACACATTGCACGCCGCACAGCCACAAGCTAAAACCAATCAGACCAAAGTGACTCATGTAAAATTTGAGAAAAATATATATATCTTTCTATACAAACATGTATGTATGAATATATAAATACACAAGCTAAAAGTAGAACCCAACCGGTTTGAAATGTGCTAAGCGCTAATTTGCATGCAAAAGGTAACACCATAAAAAAAAACACACACAAAAAAAACCATCAACATTCATGGCTAAGCAAGAATATGGCTAAATTTGTTGGTCAGACGCACATGGATCGACCCAAAAACTAATTGGTATCTAACGACACTCAAATACGCGGCACACCCCCCGCGGAACCGGCCCCCTTGACCTTGGCGTAGATATTCTTAAAAGTCTTTTGTTTATTTTTGAGTATTAAAAATAAATTACTAAATAAGTGGGTCAAATATTAAACCAATAATGTCAAATTTGTTTTATATGCAATACCTGCTTATTGCCACTCATTTTTTTTTTTTTGTGGTTTGTAGAATAGATAAGATATATGGCATTATTCAGGCAATACAATTTTTTTTTTTTGGGGTGATAAGGCAGTTGCCGTCTAATGCCAAGTTTCAGCATATTGAAACACTTTAAGTGCAGGTGTATAAAGTAGTCAGAACTGGAACTGGTACGGAAAACAGTTATCAGGAACTTAATAAAAATGTAATCGAGGCATTCGACGCATTGTTGAACATAGTTTAACTGAATTTGGCTTTTGGGAATGGCTTTGGATGGAGTCCAAAAAGTAGATAATTTGTTGCCAAATCGATATTTTGTTTGCATTTGCAAGCTAAAACTGTGGTTAATCAACATATATTAAATATAGAAAACTAAAAAGTATTCGATTTGTAAAACTCTAGTTTTAATCTAATAGGGAAATAAGCGTGTGCCTTTTTTTCTGATTTTTTTTTGTAGTTACGTAACATGTGCAATTATATATATTTCAAGCGAGCTTCGTTCCAGCTATTAAAAATAGCTAGATAATATTAATAGATAATGCTGTTACGTGATCTAATCTATCTGTAATAACTCAATTAAATTCATTACAAAAATAGACACTTCATTAATGTCATCCGACATTTACATTAATTGACAATTATTGAATGCTATTTTCGCATGGGCGCTTATCATAGCATTATAGTATTATTTAACTTAATGCTTCTTCAGTTTTTTTGTTTTTGTTTTTTTTTGTTAGTTTAAGTAAGTATTTTAATTGTACTAAGAGGCTTAACTTATCTGCAAAGAACAATCTATTATGGAGAGTGCACGTCGTTGGGTGCGATAAGAAAGCCATTTAACTCAAGTGAACTCAAATGTTTGCTGTTGTTGTTGTTGTTGTTGTTGTGATATATCTAAAGAATGAATGAGGACGTATCAGTAACTACACATATTGGTCGGAGGAGCCCCCCTTCCAAGAGGGTGCTTATCTATTGAGGAAGCACTGGGCGGCGGTCTTTATAAGTTGCTCATTCCGGCGACTAAACATTGAAGATATATTTTATATATTGATTTGCCTGCACAAGCAATTGGCTAACAGAGATTAAAGTTTTGGATTATATTTGTAATTTGTTTGTTTATATATCTCATTTCAAAGTTATACATTTAGTTGATAAATATATGATAAGTTTTTTATCTGGCTGCCCTTTTTCTTTAACAACTTTCTTGTCATTACTTTCTCTTCTCTCTTCCATTCTAATTAGCAATTATATGTGCAATGTTCACACTCATTGCTGCCACATTAGAGCCTCTAGCGAATAAAACTTGAATGCCACATTTGCCACACGAGCGTTCATTGAACCCCCTCCCCCCCGCCCGCAAAACATACCATGCTCATCAAATGGCTGTAATACGAAATTGTTGGCAATTTTGTTTGCCCTCTTTTGGCCTTTCGCAACTAAAGCGGCTTTTAACTTTGCACATTTGCCAACAGCCGACTGCACTCAAAATTTAAGTGGGTGCTGGGTGTACTTAAAAATTATATTTATATCACACACACACACACACACATAGTTACATGTGTATATAAATACAATGTATAATACACACATACATAACTAACAAGTATGCGTGCTCTACTGACTGACTAAGAGATGCCCTGTACGCAAGAAGAGGGGAGACTTCTACTAAGAGGAGAACTTGAAAATGTGTTTCAATCAATCAATCAATCAATCAATCAATTCAAGCGCATCATCAACAATAAGCACTTTATTATGATACTCTGTACGCAAGGAGAGGGAAGAGTTTATGATTTTTGCTTAAATTATGTTTCAATCAATCAATCAATCAATCAACAATAAGCACATTATTATGATACCCTGTACGCAAGAAGAGGGAACAGTTTTTGATTTTTACCTTAAATTATGTTTCAATCAATCAATCAATCAATCAATCGATCAATTCAAGCACATCATCAACAATAAGCACATTATTATTCAAGTACGCAAGGAGAAGGAAGAGTTTTTGATTTTTGCCTGTTTCAATCAATCAATCAATTCAAGCTCCTCATCAACAATATGCACAACATAACCATACCCACTTCTATGCACATAATGTGTGCAGGGTATAACGATTATATACCACATGTAGTCGTCAGACACTTTAATATCATTTTCGTTGGCTCATTACTTGATCATACACCATTTTTTTTTCAATTTGTGCAAATACGAGAGCAATAAATACTTTGAATGTGTCACTATTTAGGAACTACTTTACTTTACTTCACACATCTATATATAGTACACATCTATCGAAAATGAGTATTATTATTCAAATCGAATGCACTTCAATCAAATTGAATGTGGGCTACTTATTTAGTCACGAAGCGTAAGTCCAACCCCCAAATTGAGTCATAGTAAAAAAAAGGTTAAATGTTTCCTTTTTTTCTTTTTCTTTTTTACTCCTTTCTTGGAAATTTGACGCATCTTTCTTGGGTGTGAGCAAGTATGCAAATATGGCAATGTGCCTGCTCAGCACTATTTGAAAGCCGATCTAATAGCCAAAGACAGCACATGAAGAGTAGTATATTAATAATTGGTCATAATAAATCATAGTAGTATATACAGTGAGAGACAGCTTATTTGGCTCAGTGTCAAGTAAATAATGTAATTGCCTGCCATAAACTAATTATACATTATTTTTGCAAAAATTCCAAAGACCGATGGTAGGTACATACATTGTATATGTATATTAACCTCCTAATTTAATATATGAAAAAGTAGCCTATTTTTTTTTGACACTCTGAGCCAAATAAGGTGCCTCTCACTGTATATTATAGATATGTTAAAGGTAACTTATAAAGATACCAACTATATTTAAAGCTAGTTAACATGCTCTAGTAGAGATCGACCAGAAAATACATTTTGGTTAACCAAATCTGTATTACTTATCAGTTGTTAAAGAAGATTCTACAGTTTACCAAAGAGATGTCAGGGAACATAATAAGTATATTTACAATTTAATATTTTATTGCTATCGGAAAGAGGCATGTTTATAAGCAAACAGCGGGACGTGCCTAAATCAACTTTGCTGTTCAAGCTGATCAAGAAAATGTATATTTAATGGGGTCTCCCTAGGCATGTGAAATACTTTTACACAATCTCATTATGCCCCTTTTTAATGGGTTCAGGGTATACAAATATAATAGAGACCTTTTTTAGTAGAAATAATTAATTTATATGTTCACGTATATGTTTGTCATTTAGCTATTAAAGTATTTAAAACAATGACTTAATTTTGTTTGCATACATTTATTGTATTTCTACTCTCAGTTTGCTGCTCAGCTTTGCTTTCTGTTGTTGTTGTTGTTGTTGTCGCTTATCGCGATGAATTTGATTAGTCTGAGTAAATCGATGAGCTCATTCAACCCATCGAACATAAGGCACATTTCAACAGTGTAGGTGTGAAAATAATGTAACAAAAAAACTACAACAAAATATTACCAAACAATGTTGAATATGCGAACAATACAAAAATGAAAGTGAGGAGCAGGCGAACGTGCCCGGAAGCGGTTCTACAACTTTCCGTGAGTGTTTCAATAATTCCAATTTACAATGTCGCATTTGTAATTACATTTTTGCTTAATTTTTCACGCTTTCAAATATGAATTTGCATTCTGAGTAATAGCAGCGAACGGTGAATTCGAGACTATTTGTTTTACAAATTGCATAAACTGAAAACACTTTTAATTTTTGCTTTTTTTACGAGCTCATGTTTTAAGTGCTCCACAAAATGACCCAATCGTTCCCGGCTGAGGTTCGCCAATGCACTTGGCCGGACATGTGTGAACACAGTTGCGGAGAATACGGGACTGGGGAACGTTGTGAGCGCGACAGCGATTAGACACTGTAATGATAATTAACTTGTCAGCGTGTTATTCAATTGGCACTGGGTAAATTTGTGCTCTCAGAAGCACAATAAGAAGATGCAACAATTGAATATAATTGCCACTTATTTGGTAAACAAAAATAGCAAAAGAAAACTGTTGACTTTGAATACTAACTTCAAATAATAACAGAAAAGATTATGAAATTATGACTAAAAAAAAATATTTTTGGATTTCGTTTGACGAGAGGTTGCAAACGAAAATCTAAGAATAGAACAAGATCTGAGAACTACTTTAGAGATCAGCAACTGGAGCAGCTTGTGACTACAAATTGGACATAAAAGTTCTCTTATACTATCGATAACAATTGTAAAGATATAGCTTTCGAATTGATATATAACAGATTATTGATCAACTGCACAAATTTCCTAAAAATTGAATAAAAAACGCAAACCTTGTTAATCAAAACGTGTTTTCATAATGAGCAAACTCATAAAAAACAAGCTTATTGTGCATTTTCAAGGCTGTGTGCAGGGTATCGCCTAGTCATGCTATATCGACTATAGCATTCCAACAATAAAATGTAGTTTTCGATAATTATAAAAGCATCTAGCACAATTTTGCAACACATTTTTTGTGATAACAACAGTTGGGAACTTTAAGCAAATAATCAATAAAAGGAATAATCAAATAGTATCCGCCAAGGCAAATATAAATCATTTGATATTTGTTCAAATGTTGTTTAATCATAGCGCACCTACTGTAAACACACGTATATTATGTATATAAATATATATATATATAGATATGTGACCAACGGAATCGCGTGATCCACGTCGCCACCCGCAGATTGCGGAGTCACGCTATAAATACGCAAACATTAAATGGGGAGGTACTTCTTCACCCAGATTAACTGGCGCAAGGCATTCAGAATAAAAAATGTTCTCTATATTTAAAGAAAAATAATAAAAAACAGCTGATTCACTTAGTATGCGAAAGACCGACAAATAGCTTCTAGACAAGTTTCTAGCAATTCAATTATCGATTGTTGTTGTTGCGGCTGACTAAAAAAACGTGTCAGACAAATTGACGACTGCCACCAGTTGCGTCTGCCTTCGTTTTTATACCCTGCCGAGGGTATTGGGTATTGGGTACCTGGCAGCAGTCAATTTCAATTAAATTTAGTGTATTTTAAATGTGAGCAGTTGAGGAGCTGCTCCTCTCTAAGAGTAACTAAACTTCGGCACGCCAAATAAATCTTTTCCTTCTTTGCCACAATTTATTTTTAACCAACTTATGAGGGTTTCGCCCTCGGAAATGGAATTAAAAATGCATAACTTATAAAAATATACAAAATAAACTATACCAACATGGCAGCAGGTGGAAGTGGTTGGCCCTGATGGCAGGGACGGTGACCGTTGCCCGTCCCAGACAGTTGATGGCCTCCAGCTGAATCAGCTGCTCGAAACAACAATTCGCAACACGTTCTGTATTGGTTTTGGCAAGCGGCAAGCAGCAATCAGCAATGATTACACAAATATTCAATTTCAGAACTGTTTGATCTCGTTTTTGTGGTGAAGCCAAGTGAAATATTTAAAGAGATTTGTTTATTCGATAGCATAAGCAAATGGTTAGTATATCCTATAATCTTTAAATAGACTTGAGTTGCTAAACAAGTGTACAAAACTCATCGTTTAAGTGTGTAAAAGGTAAGGTTAACTTAACTTAAATAAAATAATAACAAGGGTACACACGGCGAATTACTAAATGCAATAAAGTTAAGCTAAATTCATAATTGAATAAAAAATTCAAATGAATGCGCAAAGGGGAAACAGAAAAAGAATAAAAACACTGCTATTATTTTATAGTATAATTATTATTATATTTGCATCTGCACACACAGCGATTTCTCTCTGTGTACATATGATTTGCCCAGCGGCAGTTACAGCTGGCTCGGTCTGAAAGGAACCCTGACATTGATAGTCATTTGCACAGTTATTCAAATTGAATTAAAATTTGTTGGTTTGAATTTGATTCATTTGCGTTTACGACTGAATCGACTCAAAAGCCAATTGAATGTGTCATCGTTATTATTGCTGCAAGACTGGGGAAAAAATAAATGCATACAATACACAAAAAAAGCAAACCGCATTTTAAGTGGTTTTAAAATATATTCATATATATATATATATATATATTTATATACATATGATTGTTCAGCTGTTGCCAGATGTTATTGTCAGTAACAGGTCAATATTCAAAATACATCGAACGAAACGAAGCAATCGTATTGCTTCAAGTTCCATTTCGCACCTTATTGAATCATAAACCCCGAAAATAATAATGCTAATAATGCTGATGCCCCAAGAAATCGAATTAACGCACCATAAAGATATTCTAAATGCGTTGAGATATGGAAAGTACGTCCAAAAAAATAAAACACGCCATCAGGCCTTGGCTAATGTAATAAATGGTCACGCCGCAATCAACAAATCGACTGAAAAGAATGACATGGCTAGACACAAATGCCATATGCCATGAGATCATACGAGCACTTCAACGAACATAAACTGATAATCTCGATAAGCCTCTGATAAGCGACCGTCTAACTTTGAAGTTAAACACCAAGAGGATCTAGATAACAATGTGGGCACAAAATGTGCTTTACCTTGTGAATCTCTCACAGCAGTTGGCGAATTCAACTGGAAGGCGACTGGAAGGAAAATGCAGAACAAGCTGCTCAATTATTGACTTACCAGAAGAGTATTCTTAGCGAATTGGCGACCAGAAGGGCTAAACAGACGTACAATGAGAAGCCGTCGGCGTCCTGCGTCTTCTTGATCTCGATATACTGGGGGACATAGGGTATAACGCCGCCGATGACCATTGCCGAGGCGGCCGCCCAGCCGACAACGTGACCGACAGTCAGACCCAACTCATCGCTAATGATCCAATCCATTTTGTTTTTGTTTTTTTTTTGTTGTTGTTATTGAATTATATGTTATTGAGAGACTTAGAACTTTTACTTAATATGACGGATATGTTTGCTTAAGTTCGTTGCTGTTGCAGTTGTTGTTGTCGCTGTGCAAAGGGATTGACTAGTTAAGGGGCCAGCGGCTGGAAGTTAGTTGTTTCGTTATTTTTTTTGTTGTTATATTTTGCATTATTATGCAGCGACGGCAGCGATGGCAGCGACGTCAACATCTGCGTAGGCGTTCTTTAATTTTGAGCCAAGCAGAGCAGAGAGAGAGTGAGAGAGAGCGCGCGGAAGAGAGAGAGAGAGAGGGACTGCCAATATATGCAGTCAGCTGCTCAGATGCTGTGTGTGAGTAAATGCCCAAAGTGGAAGTCAGCGTAGTTGTTGTTGTTAGTGTTGATTACCGCTGTTATTGTTGTTGCTGTGGCCAGTGCTGGTACTTTTGTTGTTTCGTTTGTTTTTGCAGTTCGCTTTGTGTTTTCTCTTTTTTGTTTGCTGTTTTTCTTCTTCACTTTTCTGCTACACACACGTACACATAAACACAAATGAAACACACACAGCCTGCTTCTTCAAAATTTGCCTTTTGTTATTGTCGCGCCGTTTTATTTGTATTGAATTTTCCAAATTATTTTTGCCACACCGAACGCGCGCCTTTTACAATATATCTGTGGTCAGCAATTTTCCTGCGGTATCCTAAACTACAACAACTACACATGGAAAACGAGAAGAAGAAGACGAGGCAGATGCAGCAGCAGGACTCTGTTTCCATTTCCCACGATTTGTTTGACTTTTAATTTTTTTTGCCCCTTCACTTTTCTCGCTTTTCATTAGTTTCTGTGATTTTACGTTTCCATTGCGCGTGAGGAAAACCCTAATTGACTGTTGTTCTGGCTGACCTGCTTAGCTGCTTCCTTATTGTTTTCGCTTTGTCGTACTCTGATTCTGGTGCATTTTTTTCTCTGTGCAAAACGCACTTATCTTCCGTGATTTGTTCAATATTTAGTTTAATTTTCGTTTAATTCCACCCGCGACGCACGCCTCGCTCGCTCGACGACAAAGCAACAACAACGGCAATTAACATAAAATGGTTAGAGCAAGTGTTATGCTCGAAATGGCACTGTTAAACTATCAGACTGTTAAAGAAGTGTGACCAGCCTTTTAACTGTTAGTATATTGAGCAAGTGACGAAATCGCAACATTTCAAATTCGAAATATTTTGGAAATATAAAGTACAGCTAATTTAACTAATTAGCCAAAATATTGCATATTTTTTAAAATAATTAAAAATGATTACCAATTAACTTTTATTAGTTGTTTGTGATTTGTCTCTAATATTGATTTATTTTAATTATTCTGTGTACTTTACAATTTATTGACACTCATTTGGAGTGTTTTTTAAAAAATCTGTACAAATTGTTTTTGGTTTAATATTATGCAACGATTATCACAGTAAAAACTAAAGATTTTTGTATGAAATTAAAATTAAACTATGCAAAAAACATTCGACTTTAAACACTAAAATTTAAACTAAACGAGCGCGTGTTTTTCTTAGTTTTTCTTTTTCTTCTTCTCGGCTTGACCCAATCCCAGCGTTTCCTGATATTGGCGCACAATCTGATCCTGGACATCGGGCAGACAAGGTGAATAGCGGGAATATTCCATGGTGAACTCACCCTTGCCCTGTGTGCTGGAGCTGCACAGAGAAAATAATAAATAAAGATAAAGAATAAATATATTTGGGAGATTTTCTGGGTGAGCTTACCGGAGTTCGCTGGCATAGCCGAACATATCGTTGAGTGGCACCTCTGCGTAGACGGTGAACCAACCCTCGGTGCCCTCTGTGCCGGTGATGATGCCATGTCGCTTGCTCAGGTGACCCATGACTGCGCCTTGGAACTCCTCGGGCGCTGTGACCTCGACAAGCATAATGGGCTCCAGTATTTGCCAGGAGCCATTCTGGAAGACCTCCTTGATGGCACCGTGGGCGGCGAGCATGAAGGCCAATTCGCTGGAATCGACAATGTGATGTCCACCATCCTGAAGGCGGAAACGAATGCCGGACAGCTTGTGGCCTGACAACATGCCACGTTCGCACATCTCGCGATAGCCCTTCTCCACGCCGGGCACAAACTGTTTGGGCACATTGGTGCCCACCGTCTCATCGACGAATTCGAGCAGCGTATTCTGATTGGGCGGCAGCGGCTCCATGAGGCCAATGATGCGGGCATATTGTCCCGATCCGCCCGATTGCTTCTTGTGCAGAAAGTCAAATTCGCAGGGACCGACGAGGGTTTCACGGAACGCCACCTTGGGCTTGCCCAGCGTCACAGGACAGCCGTATTCGCGCTCCATGCGCTGGGCATAGATCTCCAGATGCAGTTCACCCATGCCCGAAACGAGCGTCTCCTTCACATCGTTGTCGAAGTAGAAATGAAAGGTGGGATCCTCCTTGGTGAAGCGTGCAATGGCCTTGGAGAAGTTATCCCGATCCTTGGTGTTGTTCGGCTTGATGGCCATCGAGACAACAGGCTCCGGCACAAATATCGACTCCATGGCCATATTGTTCTTTGGATTCGTTGTGAACGTATCACCCGACGCACAATCGACGCCAAAGAGAGCAAAAATATCACCGGCAAAGACCTCGTTGACATCCTCCATTTGATTGGAGTGGAGACGGACGAGGCGAGCGATGCGCACCTTTTTGTTGGTGCGCGCGTTGAAGATGTTGTCGCCCTTGCGCAGCACGCCTTGATAGCACCGCAAATAGGTCAGCTGGCCGAAGCGACCCGCCTCCAGCTTGAAGGCCAGACCCATAAACGGATCCTTTCCATCGCGAGCGGGATTCAACACAATTTGCTGTTTCTCCTTGCCGTCGTGCTCGATGTAGGCGAGATTCTCAACCTCACCCGGATTGGGCAGGTAATCAATGATGGCATCCAGCAGCGGCTGCACACCCTTATTCTTCAGCGCGGTGCCCACCAGGACGGGCGTGAAGGTGCGCTTGATGCAGGTGCGTCGCAGGGCCGCCTTTATGTCCGCCTCGGTGAAGGGCTTCTCCTCGAGAAAGAGTTCGCCAAAGGTTTCGTCCGCATTCGACAGATGCTCGATGAGCTCCTGTCGACGTTCTTGGCTCTCTGAGCGCATCTCTTTCGGAATCTCGTCCAGTCGCAACTCCACACCGTGCTCGCCTTCAAAGTAGATGGCACGCTCCTGCACCAGATCCACAAGTCCCTTACAGTGACTCTCTACGCCGATGGGCAGCTGTATGAAGGCCGCATTGTGATTCATCTTGGAGCGCAACTGCGACAGCACCCGATTAGGATTCGAGCCCAACCGATCCAGCTTATTGATAAATGCCAGACAAGGCACATTGTAGCGCTTCATTTGCCGGTTGACAGTCAGCGTCTGGCTCTGCACACCACCGACGGCGCAGAGCACCAGCACAGCACCATCAAGGACGCGCAGGGCACGTTCGACCTCCACGGTGAAATCTACATGACCGGGCGTATCGATAATATTGATGTTGGTGTCCTTCCACATCGTATAGGTAGCCGCCGATTGTATGGTAATGCCACGCTGTCGCTCCAGCTCCATGCTGTCCATGGTGGCACCCACATTGTCCTTGCCGCGGACCTCGTGCATTTCCGCAATGCGTCCCGTGTAGAACAGAATCCGTTCCGTCAGCGTCGTCTTCCCGCTGTCTATGTGCGCTGAGATGCCAATGTTGCGGATCCGTTCGATCGCCTTGTGCTCCGCATATTTCGCATGCGAGCTGTAGCCGCATTGCAGCTACAAAATGCATTTAATTCAATTACATAATGAGCCGATTGGACAAACTGGATGGACTGATGTCAAACATGACGAACACTCACCTGACGCACGGTTTTCATGGCGCTGAGGCGCAGCGGCAGATTGCCGTTCAGCACACGCATTATGAGCGACATTTTGTCTGCTTTTTAATTTATAATATTATAAATTTTACTAAAAACACGCGCTCGATGCCGCAACCCCAAAAACAGCTGATGGCGTAAAGAGTGCTGCAAATCGGCAATGGTAACAGTGCTGTTAAATATCAACACTCTGCTGTGCAATCGATACATCAACAATCGATTATTAGAGTTGGATGCGCGCTCATTATTGAAAAAGCGCTGAGCAAATTTAATATTTAATTCTCAATTCATTTATTCATAATCAACATCAGGAATCCGGCAAATGGAAATAATGTTGTAAGTGTGTAAATGTTCACAAATTAGTTTATTATTAAAGTGTGCTCAACAAATAAAACAATAATTGACAACACAAGAGCCACATATGCATTCGAAATCAATTATTTTAAGTCAGATGTTTGCACGCGCAATTGAAATGTCCGTTAAAACACATTTAAAACATTTATTCATAATAAATTCCAGGGTCAGGTAGTTTGAGATGTTCTTGTTAATTTGTGTGCTGATATGGTAAAGCCGCAATATTTAAAATATATATATTTATATGTATATTTTGTTTGTTGCATTTTTTTTTTGCCATTTAAACGCACTAGAAATTCATTGGGATCGCTGATGGCAACAGTAACGGTGGCTTGTACATAAATACATATTTATAATACTATAAATATAGACATATACGAAAGTTATACAAATATAATAAATATTACTAAATCATCGATTCAAACGGATGTTTCTGTTGACGAACGATATCCGCCCCACAATTGCTTCGGCGTATCAAATTTTGGGTTCTGTAAAAGCGAAATGTTTGTGTTAATATTATCCACTGAATGTTGCTACACTTTAGATCTGACAGAATACATACATACAGTTATAAAGAGACAGAGAGAGAGAGAGAGAGAGGGAGGTTTGATTACTAGCATTCTATGTGGTATTTAGACATCAACACGATGCAAATGATTATTTTGTTCGCTGATTGATGGCTGATTAAAGTATGCTTAATGGGAGCAGGCAAATACCAAGATGTTATTGGTGCTATTTATATAAATATATATGTATGTATGTACAATGTGCCACACTGAGAACTATGCACAAAATACACTGAAACAAAGGAGACTAGAACTATTTTTTGGTTTTGGGCGCACAAAATGAAACATACAAATATTTAATTTTTACTTTTATTCAATATTTATACGTATATTTAAATGTATAAATGTGTATCTGTGTGTGTGTGTGTGTGTGTTGTGTCTGTCTTTGTTTGTGTTTGTATATCATTTAGAACTTAGCATAATGCATAAATTATAACACATTTTACAGTTGCATTTCGTTTGTTAGTTCAGTTTCTGACTAAATATATCTAAAACGGCTTTCCTCTAATTCCTCTCACGCAATGCATAAATCACGTATCTGCACTATAAGATCACAGCTTATCCAATCCCAACTAATTTAAAATCGAGAGCCTTTCATCAAACTGTCAAAGTATTAACTAAATTAAAAGCAAACATAAAGGAACCATATATGAATAGTAGATATTTATATAGGAAAGAATATATATATTATTTGTATATAGGGAGTGTTAATATTGCATTAAATTGACTCCGGTAATGTCTGGTTTGCATTTGTTGTAAAATTCCTTTCAAAAAGTGTATACATGTGCATTTTTTTTTGGAATAGATATTTATTTATTCAGTTAGCCTTTGAGCCAGATAGTATGTAAAAATAATACTTGTATAGCTTGTACCTGAGCCCAAAATCTATGAGAAACGTTTGCTGTTCGATATTTATATATATTTTTTTTGTATTGCCTTCAACTATTTAGGCAGACGGTTAATTCTACTGGCACATCAAAACTGTTGTCAAAAAACCACTACGAATATGCTATGTATATATATACATATATATATATATGTATATATATATATATTTAGTTATGATACTGGTATGTATTATTCCACATTCACATTTTCGCGAAATGTATGCTAATCTTGAAGTCCGGTTCTGAAACAATCTATTTATGAACATTGTGCATTTCTTCTAAGCCCTGTGTGGACTGTCTCTAACACCATATGGTGTGCTAGTTTAGGTAGTTAGGTAGTATAAGTGTAACACTTAGACGGGTGTTATATTGGCTGGGGTCTGAGTGTTGGCCACGACACCTTCTAGCTTGGCAGCCGCCTCCTTGCAGCTGCTCGCATTCTGCTGTTGCATCGCCGACAGAGTTGTTGTTATTGTTGTTGTTGTCATCATCGTTTTGTTTGGTGTTTCATTATGCTCATCGGCCTCGTGCATGGGCGAGAGGCGTGGCGAGAGGGCGGCATTTGTCGAGGAACTGAGGAGCATGGTCGAATGCAAATGAATGATATTTATACATATGTATATAGGAACATATATAAGGACATATATGTTTTCTATATGGGCATTTCCACAAACCAGATCCAACTTGGTATCAGGATAGTAATAACTAAGCTAATTTTTCAAGCTGATGGCAGTAGTAATATACACATATATAACATTATATACAAAAAGTACTAAAGAATATGAAGAACCTTATTTTATATCGTATCATAAATGAATAGATGTAAATTTTTAAATGTATCACAGCCAAGATACATATTTGTTCTCTTTCCTCTCATGTATTTGTAGTTATATGGAAATGCCCATATTTGAAGAAAGCACAAAAATACGTTTTTTCTTGCTTGACCTTAGAACCTAGTTAAATTAAGTTAGCGAGCTCGAGAGCATGATTGGCGATTGAGTTTTGAATTGAATTCAGTTGCTAGCTAGCCGCATTGATTGAGGTGCTCGTGATTGGTACTGGTACTACTGGTACACTTACTGATTGCCATTGATTTGACGCACTTTAACGGTGACGGGTATGATCAGTTGCTCGGAGGTGCCATCCTTGTTGATCTGTTTCCAGACAGTTGTTCTATTCACTTCCGGTGGCACAGCTACCGCAGCATTGCTGCCCAATTTGTTGCCCGATAACGGTATATGTATAGTTGTAGGACCCGAACCGGTACCTGCAGGATTGGTAGTGTAGGTGGCACCCGTACCGGGTGGCGGTGGCTGATGCTGATGATGGTTGTCCTTCAATATATATATAAGACATTCATAGCATTGTTTTTTTTTCTTTTTCTTTTTCAATTTTTTTTTTTTTTGTGGACAGAGAGAGAACGCTTGCTCGAGCGAAAGAGAGAGAAAATGTGAAGAGGAGCAGGAGCTTGTGTGGTTTGGTGAGATTTTAAAGAACAGCTGCAAGAGTTTTGCAAGTGAGAGCGAATAAGAGCCAATACGGTGTAGTGTTGTGTATTGCTAATCTAGAAATTTAGATGGTTTTGCTTCTAATTTTTGCCAAATAATTGTTTTATTTTTGTTTTTGGTGCTGGCATTTTAAAATTACAACAATGTCGCTATAAATTTTGTTTTGTGTTTTTTTTTGTTTTGCCAATTGGGTTTGCTTTGTAATTTGTAATTGTTAGTTACTTGTACTATGATTTCTTGTCAATTGACTATAAAATTATTTAACATTTAATACGTTTACATGGTGTAAACCTTTGCGCAAACTACTTAAGCTAGATTTCATAAACATGTACAGATAGATGTGAATACAATATAGTAAGAGCAGTATATAGTTTAAGTAAAGATAACACATTTCATAATTGATTAATGTGCACTAGAAAATAATAGAATTTCAGTTAGCATATACAAATAGGACCAATAGCTTAGGTATAGTTTCGCTTGGATTTGGATGGCAATTGCATTATAATTGAGCATTATGTTTAAAAAGAAGGAAAGACAGCATATAAGAAAGAACATACACAAAATATTTGTAAGCAAATATATCAAAACAGATAAGTATATATATAAAAAATAAAATATATATATATAACAAAATGCAAAAAGTGCATGCTACGATATAAAAAAAATTAAGGAAAAACATTTACAAAATACTGTTTAGAAAAAAACATAATAAATATTCTCACTCGTATATACAAACATGTACATATACGAAAGAGTCATACACTATACTCTAAATATATACACATATATATATCTGTTAAAAATATGTATATGTATATGCATTTATATACAACAAAATGCAAGAATCTCTAAAAATAATTTCCATTATAAGATAGCAAATCAAATTATTCTGTGGTGGATTGTGCAGCACTGCAAACGCAAACGAAATGGTCAGCACTGTGTCAGTGTGTGTTGAGTGTGACCAGGTGAGTCAAACGGCGTGTGCATGTATGGTGTTTGTTGTTGTTGTTGGTGTGCTTTTTGTTGTCGTTCTTGTTGTTGTTTTTGTGTTTTGCTGTGTGTGTTTTTGCGTGCCTTGATCAATTTTTGAGCAGACTACTTTGTGCCTCGAACTCCTTCTCATTTGCATTTGAGGTATTGCACTTGATGAGGGCGACAGCATTGTTGCCGGCACCATCAAAGCCACCATCGAAGCCACCCTTCGATACGCGCTTGCCGCGGCCACCGAAGAAGGGTAAATATTTCTGACAAAAGCCCACCTCAGCGTCCAATTGATGCAGATCATCTGCTGCCGCACGTTTCGTCATCTCCGGCATGATATCATCAAGGATTTTCAGCTCACGTCGCGTAAACACCAAGTCGAGGGATTTCCGTATGCCAATCATAACGACCAACATCAGCGGGAACAAAATGGATGTCGTTGAGAAGCTCTTAATTAGCCACAGAATAATCAAGCATGCCAACTGAATGAGGGTAAACAAATGCACACGTTTAATGGGCACCTAAAGAGACAAAACAAAAGAAATCAAAGGAATTTAGGAGTTAATAAGAATCCTGCAAAATTAACTATTTTTATTTTACCTGTCGCAGGAACATGTAGTCCGGTTGATATTTGGCTGGCATAAACATTATAAGGATGCGATCGAAGAATTGCAGGCCCTTAAGCGAGGCCACGCCCATATATAAGAAGACGCCAAAGAGCACCGGCATCGGTATGTATCCGAGCAGCGGTGTCAACAGCACTGAGACGCCAATGGTCAAGAAGATCATAATGTGAGTCACACGCTGCTCGCGCACACCCAAGAACTGCGGCTTCTCGCCAGGGGCACTGCACTCCGATTCCAGCTTCAGCGAATTGACATGATTAATGCTCAGCACCGTAGCAGCAACGAACCTGCAATAGGTAAACCACATTTTTAAATTAGAAAATACTAGAAAAAATCCTTTAGATTATATAGGGATTTAAATTTCATCTTTAATTTATAACCATTAGTTTCTTTAGATTTAGATCAACATAACACTTACCAGGGCAAACCCATCACACTGCAAATGACAATTAGGCCGGAGAGAATAAAGAGATCCAAGTGATAGCCACAGCCCTTCTTCAACTTGTTCTCCTTGCGATTGACGATCACAGCCGTAATTTGCTGATCCATAAAGATGAGAATGGTGCCCAGCATTGCTGGGAACACAGCAATGATCTGTGACCACCAAGGATTGTTCTCGCTATATGGCGGTATGAGCCAACCACGTGTGTTCAACGTAGGCTTTAATTCATGGGGCACCTCCAGTTTCTGTGTGGGCACACCCAGCGAGTAATCAAAGAAGGTCATCGAAAAGATGGCAATCAGCACGGAAAAGTCACTGATATATTGGCGCACAATGGATGGGAAGAACAAGGCATTCTTGAACTCCTTGAGTATGGTCGAAAAGATGAAAGTGCCGGCGCACAAAACCACAGACATGAGGAAAACGTTCTCGGTGGGTGGCTTTTCACAATCTATACCGGACAAAGTACCATTGTAGGACTACATTCAAGAGAGAGAGAGAGAGAGAGAGAGAGAGAGAGAAAGAGAAAGATCAGTTAGGACAAGTTCATCGATAGGACTTTCGCAGCTTACCTCACACGAGTCCCATTTGTATTTGGCAAACTCCAAGACGCTGGCATTGCTCTGCAACGGTGGTGTACAGATGCAATCGTAGATGCCTTGGTTGACGGGGAACGTCTTGCCAATAACAACCACATTCTCGATGGCTTTGTAAATAAAGATAAATGCGATAAGTGTGGCAAAATTCTCCTCGGTGAAGCGTGTTATGTAACAGACGAGGGCGCTGGCATCTACTGCAACTAGGATGAAACAAATGACGGCGACCCACATGCCGATCCAGAAACGGAATGTCATATAGTCCCAGCCCTGACCCACCGAGAACTCATAGACAATGGACTCGAAGACCAGCACCGGACCAGTGGAACCTAAAATTGTTAACGGCTGTCCGGAGAAGAAACCATAGCCCATGCCGCAAACAAATCCAGAGACTAGCGATTCCATGGCCGCCATGTTCTTGCCCGTCGCCTCCGAGAGCAGGCCACCGAACGTGATGATGGGCGACAGGCAGGCGAAATACAAAAAGATCCACGAGGCCACACACTGCATGGAGAGGGCTTCGCGAAAGTCGCTCCAATACCAGGGCGCCTTACGCTTAATGTCATTGATGAGGCCGCCAAATAGGCGACCCGATCGCGAGAGACCGGACTCTTCGCGCAAACGCTGCTCCTCCTCCTCCTCATCGATCTCCTCTTTGGGCAGCTCTGGCGGACGCTTGCGCACCTCTTGCGATGGTATTGCCGCTGGTGGCTCAATGCGTATGGTTGGATCCCATTCGCCTGGTGGTAATACTGTAACCGCATCCAAAAACTCATCCACGCCAGCAAGCAAATGGTCACGCTTGCGTGCCCTATATGCAACCTCATGGAAGATCTCATCCGACATCAGTGTGGCCATAGCACGTCCAATCTCATGGAAGTTACTCTGGCTGCCCGGTGGACCCAGCAGTATGAAAATAAATCTGTGAAGAGGTTAAGATATTAAAGAGGGATCATCTTTAGAAAATGCCAGAGTGTTGAAGTAATCAGAGGTGAGTATTGAAACCTCTTTTAACAGATCACCAATATCCCTAATAGGACGTAATGCATCCCTTTGATTCTTAGCTCACCTGGTTGGCACTGGCACCTCGGTCAGATCGCCCATGACAGCCGCCTGGCTTAGACGTATGAAACATGAGAGGTTGCGCTCCAGGAAGTCAACCTCGCCCACGAGAATGTTGCTTGCCTCCGCTCCCGGGGGTATTTTGCGCATGAAATGCGTATTACCCTTGTGTTGCTGCTCGGCGAGCTCTGTGCCGCTGGTCTGCCTGGCCATCGATTGGCTGCTGGGACTCTTCACCATATCCTCTGTGATCATAGGCATTATTTGTTTGGACCGCAAATTTTTGGAATTTGATTTTTTCTCTACATTAGTCAAATTCGGTAACGCATAGATAGGTGGTACGGAGTATGTTTTGGTATTGGTGGTATTGGTAGGCGTGCGGGTTGTTGGTGTTGTTGCATATTGTTTATCGGATATAGGCAATACATTACAACAAAGACAAACGACAACATAAATCATAAATAAAGAAATAAATACAATAGAAGTGCAAAAAAAGTTTAGTTAATAAAATTCATTCCAGGGCGAAAAAACATTTTTGTGATAGATCATGCGCTGAAAATATTATCGAATACTCTGAGTTACAAGCATGCAAAAATGTGTTTATCTGTGAGTGTGTGTGGTGTGTGTTTGTGTGTGTGTTAGAATATGTAGAGATAAAGGTTAGTGTAGTTCAAGGCAAATATCTGAAAACAATTGCCTTATATATAGATTCCAATACTTCTTGGAGCCACGCGCATGCAAATTTCTTTTTTCTAGATCTCAGCTTTTATTTATTTATTTGTAACTACCAATAAAAAGGAAACAAATCTTGGATTCATATTTGCAGTAAAAACAAAGAGGCAGACACGCAAACGAACGGTAACGATAACGGTAATGATAACTTTTTGATTCTTGATATTTGGAAGATTTGAAGATTTGGTTTCTTTACCAAGCGCCTTGTTGCTGGGTTTGCCGGGCACAGTTAGAAAACGTCCCATTCCCATTCCCATTCCCATTCCTAGGGCATTGCTACTGCCATGGGTATTGCCGGGGGGTCCGGGCTCGCTGGCCGTTGCCGATAGCGGCGTGGTTGCCATTAAAGCGTTGCCAGACTGCTCTTCAACTGTAAATTTTCGTCGTAGTATTGTGATTGATTAAAATACATAAAGAACACAACGAAATGAAAACCAAAACAAAAACAAATAAAAAGAAAAGAAAAATATATCTAAGAGTCTCGCGATAAGTCAGCTGCATCAAGTCTAGATTATTGAATGTGAAACCCAGAGGAATCTCGATAAAATTGCGTGTGAGTAGACGGCACAAAATAGGAGAATATTATTGTATCTTGGAATATATCGTGAGGAGTTTCATAGCAGATAAATAGAGTTGAGTATCAAAAAAGTTGTAAGGGTTGAAAATCAGCTAAAAAATAGCTGGAAATTTTTATTTTTATAGAGTGATAGAAAAAAGGAGAGAAGTATTAAGTTAAACTAGATACAGATCGTTGTTTAAATACAGCGTGCTATGGTAGGTACACTTTACGCAAAGAAGTTAAACCATTTAAAGACTTTACACAAAAATATGTCCAATAAGTCAATTACTTGGCAATTGGGTCGTCGTTGGCTGTTGCTGTGTCGATTGTCCTTGTGGGCTGGACGACGGGGCATGCGAGGGCGAGGCACCCGCATGGAACCAGGTGGTAACGCCAACAGCGCCCATGTCGGCTGTTTTTCAACGAACGTGAAACCAGTTGGGGAGCAAAAGCGAGCGATCGTTAGAGGTGGTTTTGGCAAACGCTTTCCACTGACGTTGCACAACACTGCATTTGTGACTTAACTACTTAACTAGTGTTTCGAGTGATTGATTGATTGATTGGTTGATTGATGAATTTCAGATGGATATTGCAGATGGAATCGTATGAGTGAGCTGGATAGATGCGAGATTATACTTAGAAGTAAAGAGGCAGAGTTACGAGTCTGCGAATCTATGTGCTAGATGGGTGGTGCGTGCTCTCTATACAGCTGTGGTGTGGATCTGGAGCATTTTGCGGTGCATTGAAAAGCTGCTTGGAGAGCGAGAGAGAGCGAGAGCGCGAGACAGAGATAGAGAGAGAGAGAGAAAGTGTGTGTGTTTGTGTGTGTCTCTAATACCTGTGGGAACAGCGAGATAACAACCACGCTGATCCTTACTGGACACAAAGAGGGGCGTCTCGGGTGTACGATGTCCATCCAAACCGCCGAAACCGGGCGATGTGGCATGCAACGAATGCCCACTTGCGTCTAAGCAACCCCATTTTATTTTGTTTATTTTTATAATGGTTAATATTGAAGTTAATGTAGGTTAAGTAGAAAGAATCTCGACTCATGATGATGATGCGCAGCAAACGAACGAGATGAGCTTAGAGTAAACTGATAATGGGGAAAGGCACTACTCACTCTTTGATGACGACTGATTGCGCATGTCTGCCAGGGAGCGGATGATTGGTAGACGCGTCTTCTTCGCATACTCGTGCTGATGCCGATGGCGACGCAACAGTGCATCCTTCACCTTATCCTTGACGTCGAAGGGCAGAGTGCCACTGTTGACCATCTGATCGCATACCAAGTCGGCGACAACCTCCAGATTGTTGGCCTCCATGTCCAGCATGACGCTGCCATTGAGCAGGAGGCCACGCAGCTCGAAGAGCGAGTGCAGCGAGAGTGTTGCCACATGTGGCTTGGACCAGCGGTTGCCACCCTCTTCGACATCCTCCTCGAACTTAATCCAGCGAGCTGTTTCCTTCCACTCAATTTCATCGCCCTCCTTCACCAGCATGCCCATCTCGGAGAAGAGAGGATGCGAAACATGCGAGCCATCGTCCACATCCTCACCCAATATAAACTGTACACGTTGTGCGGGCGGCGTCGCTAAGAATGGTCAAATAAATGGGTCAGTAAAAACATTTACGCCACTCAAGGAGACAGCCACAAGGTCTAAGCGCAGCCCGGTTAATTGGCCGATCCTCTCGGGAATCGCTCTCTCGACCATATGGCCACTTAGTAGCTGTGGGTTAGTTGATTGCGTGTCTGATGTGATAGTGAGGCTGGCACAGTTCGGCCCGTAGTGAATGATGTGTGGTGTTGATTATTCATGAGCCTAGCTGGGTTTTTAAAGTGGCTTAGTAAATTTAATTTTAATAGATCTTAATTATTATCAATAGCAAAGTTTTAACCAGATTATTGCAGTCGTTCTAGAAGTGGTTTGTTTTGAACTAAATATTTATATTCGGATACATCTTACATTTAGTTTCACTTATTGACTGTGATAATTCTGCTCAACAGATTTGTATTGCTTAAATTGTTTTGTGTAACTAGTTGCTTGATTTCAGCATAAGTTGACATTTATTTTAGCACAGTTCACTTTTCTCAATTCTGTTTCTTTTTAAACATTCATCTTGTAAATATTTGAATCATTCATCTTGTAAATATTTGATAAAGAGCTGAACAGCAAGAATTTTCTTAGCAGAATAATGCTGGTCATTGTCCGTCGAATAATGCATTAAGCTGCTGAGAAATTGGCAAACACCTTTTAAGACATTTCACAAGTTGATTTGAAGTGTAACAACGGGTTGATAACAGATTCGACAAACATCTTTATAGCATTTGCTAATAATTTATTCATCTTTGATGTCGTCCGTGCATAACTGACTGTCTTCATTTCAATGAACCTTTGCAAGCTATGATTTCCTCAAGATGCTTACAATTTGTGTATCCCAATGTGACGAGTCTTTTATGTATCCTGTAATTTGGTATAATTTTGAGGCAGCAACATTGATTGGCCGCAGACGTCAGCTCGCAATTGCCCTCATCATTCATTCAACAATGTGTCCAGTTCGCAATCATTCTTTCTGCCCGCATACACACACGCACACACACACACACACTCACTTACGCACATGCACATGCACAGTAAATATACGTTAGGATTGTGGAATAGTTGGTGCCATGCCACCCACCTGGACGGTCCACTTCCTGTTGCTTGTCACTGATGCTGCCTCTGCCAGTGGCAGCGCCACCAGCAGCTACCGCACCCGCTGCTGCAGCACCCGCGCCTCCTACGGGGCCACTGTGGTGATGCTTGCGGCGCCGCTGCGAATGGCGTCGTCCTCCTGGCACGTGTACGCCCACATAAACGGTATGTGCACGGTGTCCTGCATGCGTGGATTCAAATTGAATGTGTCGCTTAATTGATTACAACACAAAACCAAACACAATAACAAAGCAACAAAATAAACACACATACTATGTGCGAGAGTACGTGAATAATTCTGCTCACGGAAATCAAATGGAAAAGTCGGTCAGTTTATTCCGTTCCTCTTTTATGGTTGATAAGAGCTGAGGCTACACTAAGTTGATGTTTTATACCATTGCGCTACGATCTGCACTAGCTACAACCGACTTTCGCATCGGGTCAACCATACGCCGCATTGCCTCATGTGGAGGGTATTTGTTTTTAGTTCGGATTAGCTTTGTGTGCCTAATAGCAGCTGTATAAGCTAACTATGGCTAACTGTGCAATGAATGTACATTACTAATTTATTTCTCCATCTATATGTAAGTACTATGATCTATTAATTTCCTAATCCTATAACAATTTTAATTGTGAGATCGTCTGTACTGTGCTGGGCAGCTGTTAGAGCTCCAGCTGATCATAATTTTAACTAATTATAAGTAACAATTTTTTAACCTGACCTTATTAGTACATAGGCATGCCATATTAAAAGACAATTATATATATATATATACATATATATGTATATACTATATATGGGCGTTTAGCAAGCTAATGTTAATGCATTTCATTTGCAATTCATTGGGGAATACAGTGGGGATTGTTTTGACGAAAAACTGAGGCTTGAAATGGATTAAAATAAAATGTGTGAAAAGGCATCAAAGTGGGGTGAATGAAATGTAATCGTGATAGGTAATGTATATGGATTGAATAATGGATTGGTCAATAGGATAAGCAACATATAATTTGTAATATCAACGAAAAATAAAATAAAGTAAATATAAATAAAATTTAAAATAAATGATTCTGGTTGAGAAACAATAATATTTGATTGGAATAATTAACAGAAAATTGGGAAAATGTGTAAATATTTCAAAATAATTGAAGTAAACTCATTTCTAAAGGATATTCCTATAATTTCTTAACACATCAATTTCTAAATTATTCTCATAGAAACTGCATAACCCGATTTTAATATTTTTAAAATTAAAACAAAAACTTGTTGGTTTAAAATCTTTTTAATTAGTCTCAATTAAAAATGACATCTCTGTCGTTGCTTGTCACATTAATTCCATTACTATTCAAAATTATTATCATAATAGGAAATAATATATTTTTGAAAAATTGCATTAGTCGGTTTTCTAAGTTCATTGAGTCGCGTAAGTTATTCAACAGTTCACGTATTCTATGAATAATTCGCGTAAATCCCCCAGTTTCATCTAATTGGCTCATTAATATACTAACACTTAAAAATTAAGAGCAATTAAAAAACAATCTATAAAGGGAGCAAACAATGTAGTAAATCACGTGATACAAATTAAAAAAAAAAACAAGATTTTTTTGGGAGTGGCATCTTTCTGGGACACATTGCAGCGCATTGCATTTTAAAATGTAGTTTTGCAAATTAACACGACACTAAATGTGTGGCTTGTTGCAACTATTGTTCTATTTCCCATTCACCCATTCCCTGGCGGCATTTTGCCTTTTTTCTTTGGGTTACGTAATACGAAAGGTCTCAGGTGCGCCTGAGCCAAATACGCGGGCGTGCCTAAAATCGTTAAGTAACTAAAATTTTCACAAAGAACCAGCTTTCAAGACTATTAAACTGATTTGCCATAAATTGCGTATACGCCGCGTGATGCAATAGAGTTGCATTTATTTTCTTACCTTCAAAATCGTTTTCTGTAAATTGTTGAGTGAAGTCCTCGCCACCGGTTCGGGGATCTTTTGGCGCCTCATCGTCACCACTTGAGGAGTTCATGTTCCAAGGCCTTTAAGAAATCAGAATGAATTCGCAAATAATTAGTTTTGATCAATATTTGAAAATAAAGATCTCTAATTTAATTTATTTAATTTTTGCAAATGTTGTACACTCAAAAAAACAAAAACCTGTACTTCCCACTATGCCTTCCATTAATTGAAGAGCAGCTCGAAAAAGAATAGAAAATTAACAAAATGAATAAATTTTAGTGGCGTCATTTGGTTGACTTAATGCACTATTAAACACTCACATTTGATTATTCTGAGAATTCCGCCCACTTCGCATTACAGGCAATCACAAAGTACTCCAAAAATGATTTCGATTAATTGTGTTTAGCCAGAGATGCCTGTCATTGTTTAGCTTAGCTTAATTCCACACGCGACTAATTCATGAACTATGCCCAACAATTGTTTCGCTTACTCAGCTATATAGTTGATCAAAAGATTTGTTGATTTTTGTTATTTTTTATATATTTATGCATTCCATATACGCGGTGAATATTTCAGTTTGTGCGTTGAATTTTATACTTTTATAATTTACACATAAAAAATAACATTATTTCAATCGATTACTGGAACTGTATAAATAATTGATTTGTATGTGAGTTTTAAGCCATATTATTGGCTGGGTTAATTAATCTATTTGACAATTTGCATATTTTGTTTCTATTTAAATATTTGCTGTGTATATTGAGTCTGGGAAACAAGTAAATAAATACTGTTTGCATTATAAATTTGATACATTTAAATTCGAAACAAAATATTTAAGAGATTGCCAAGTAAACGTGTTCAGGTGGTTGTAACATCAGGTCAAAACCTTGTCACTATTAGAAGAGCATTTTTGAATTATTCAACAAGTGTTAAGCCAGCAAATAAATAAATATGCTGATCGTGTTGATGTTCGACTAGCGGATACCCGGCATAGAGGCTTAGAACGAAAATGGTATTCGATTTGAAATTTCTCAATAGATTCAATAAGTGCATTGTTATCTGATTCAATTGGACATGACTTGCGAAATTCCTTATAAAAGTATATATTTGCACAAAGTTATTGATCCAATTAATACAATTTTCATTACGTCTACAGAGTGAATGTATCACGATTGTCGTAAATGTTTATTAACATCTTGAGTCAACAACAGCGCTATCAACAGTCTAAAATGCTTATCTATAAATATGAAGTATGTGTCTACATATATATAATTATATATTTACATATGTACATGTCTATATGCTTGTCCAACTGATAGACAGACCCTCCAAGCTGTCTGCCAAGCGCCGTTATAAACTGTGTCAATTTCAATCGTATGAAATGTTAACATAAAACCACTTTCCCAGTGTCCCGGTCGCCATCCAAACCAATATCAAGTGACTCACGTAGCGCCGGTTTATAAAAACAAGCAGCCGGCAGATATGCACACATTTCAATCTTTAACAAGTTTGCTCAAGCAAGTGTTTAATTAAACTTTTAAACCCAGAGATAAATCATTTTCAAAAAAGATATTTTTAAAATGTAGAACAATCAGAACTTATTCTGCCCTTGTCCTTGATCTCTTTTATGATCGTTGCTTAAAGTTTTTTTTTTTTTAGATAAGCTCGTCAATTTCCCATTGTGACATTTTCAATGGCACTATTTTTTTTTTTTTTTGCCAGCTGTCGTGGGTTCGAGTCCCACTTCGTGTGTACTTTAAAATGTAGTAAAAGGTAATCATGTTCCAAGGAACAACGTCACGAGTATGTTTTATGCGTTTACTATAATTGACTGCTAATAACTAATAATGTCAAGAATGGAAAATCATTTTTTTGGAACTACTTAAGAACTCTTGACTGCCAGGTGACATATTATTTAAAAATTCACCTGATAGTATTTTGCACTTCATTTTACTCTTTACTTACGTTCCATTTTCAGAATTGTTGGCCATACTCTGGGGATTTGACTCAAAATGTGGATTTTGTCACCGATAAAACTCACGATCGCGTATCGTTTTTGGAATTGCGCGTTTGATTTGTTTATTACTTGACGATTATTGATGCAGTTCAAACCGAAAACGAAAACGAACTGTGCGATAGCCGCAGATAGGCACAATATTTGTCGGAACTGTCAAGTTCGAATTGCTTGTCGCTCGGATCTATTTGCTGTTTATCACGCCGTTCTTACGACTCGCTCCAAGCCCGTGCGATTGCAGACTAACTACTAAATGGCCGATCTTAAAGCGAAGCAGCGTCGGCGCTTAACCCGCTGCTGCGACTGCTGCGTTTGCTGCGTCTGCTACTGCTGCTGCTGCTGCTGCGATTAACGTCGACAGCGACGCCGACGGAGGCTGCACAGTGGCTCAGCGTGTTTTTATTATTTTAGTATCAAGCCATAATTAATATTGAGTTTTAATCACTCATTTATATACAAAATAACAGATACGATTTTTCATTTTGTTCACTTTGACTTCCAACAAATTAAAGTTCAAATACTAAATGCTTAAATGCTAACTCGTACCACTGTGCGTTGATCAGAATACACAGTGTGTCAACGGGAGAGTGGAAACATACTGTTAGCATGTCTATACACAAATCCAACAGGCTCAGTTACAAAATGTGTTTCCAAACGTTGATATACATTGTACATTGTTGACTTTATCGATATTCGCCGTTTTTTTTTTTTCTTATCTTCTCGAGGCTCTCTTCTATCAGTGTGAGTAACTTTACTGTACAAGCTGTTTGCCTAACTTGCAATTAGTTGTAGTAACTAACTAACTATGTTTGCAATATATATTTATATTTATATATTTGATTTTTGCAGTGATTCCATTGATTAATATACACAAAAACGGCTATTCAATTCAACTTAATCGCACAATCAAAATGAGCTTAACGACAAGATTTATTTTTATATTTTAAAAAGTCTTTTTTGTGTGATGCCAAAGACCTTTCACAATAGGTAAGTGTACTTCAAATGATTGCTTGTTTGTTAATGAAATTGTATTCATATTTTATTACTCATTTTCATGAATAAAATACGGATAATCTAAGCTATTTTGAATTTCAGATAACGCCGGGTTTCTGCTTTGTTTCGCTTGGCTTGGGGTAGGTTTTCATTTGATTTTGCTTACAAAATTAAATGATTTTAACGACAAGACAAGGCAGCCCTTTATTTATGTTGAAGTTGATTTTTTATTATATTTGTTCAAGCAAAATTATAATAAAATTGAATAAACATTTCAAAAGCCTTGGAAAATTTTTGTGTATTAATTAAAGACATCGAAAAACTGTCTCTACGTAAAAGGGAAATTTAAAGCTAAAGCTTGAAGAGCATTTCAGACAATTCAAATTGCGAACTTTATGGAAAAGTTATCTGGTTGTCTAAAAATGACCTATTGCACATGTTTCCACATGTTTTCAAGCTTATTATACAGCATTAAAAATGTAAATTAATATTTATTCTGGTTGCTGCCCTCTGATTTTATATTATTAACCGCATTGAACTGGTATTTGCTAAACATTTTGTTTATCGCTTTTCAAAATAAAAAAAAAACAAAAAAATGCATAATTATGAATACATAAATTAATTGTTTTTTTTTTAAACAATTTTATTTGTATTGGCTAGACATAATAATTAATAGTGTCAGTTACCTGCTGGAGCCGTCTCGCCTTAGATATTACATTTCATATGTTTGCCGAGGCAAAATCGTAGGAAAATTGTAAACAGAAATCGGAGAAGTACGAAGAAAAAATATTAAGCATTTTGTATTTTGTTTTTTTTTGTTAATATTTATTGAAATTAATTGTGTAACAAATTGCTAGACTTGGTAGCGTAAAAAGCGACGCAAAACAGAGTGGCAGCATTTTACCGGCTTAAACTAGAATTTGGCAGCCGCATCGAGTTTTGGCACCTTATAAATGGTTAGAGACTTAACACAAACTCAAACTGTCTGGCTAACCGACTATAGGAAAGTCGGTCTGATTTAATTACGCGTTTTGTTTTTAATTAAGTATTTGCGAGTAACTTTATAAATCTCAGCTGAATGTTTACTCAAATTGGGATATTTATTTGTTTTGTTAGAAACACTTCCGTTGGAATATTCATAATTTTATTTTCTTGGTTCAGTAAATTATCGTCAATTAACACTTGACAATCTGGACATATAATATTGATGAATTGATGTTGATTTACTGCTCTAATATTATTAAACGTGGGTCGCCCGTGGGCAAACACTCGAACGATAACTTCATAAAGTTAAAGAGCCCAGCTCTGACAACCCCTTGGAGTGTCTGTATAATTAATATTATTAGTTCGCTATGTAACACTGACGTCAGATCTTTTCCATCTTATCGATGACAATTTCAAAAATTATTAAGCTCCTTGCGCATAAATGTGTCACAAGCAAGATTCATTGCAATTTAAAAGCTTAAAGCCTTATTGGAATCACTATATATATATTTTCATTTGCAGTTTGCTTGTTCAAGACTTATCGCAACCTCTTCAGAACTTATACTTGATTACTAAATTGTTTAATAAACGTGACAAGCTTCTCAGCTAAGATGTTTATCGTTTCTGGGCTGGCGCGTCATTCCGCTAAACACTCGAACAAATCACTCGATAAGGTTTTACTTTCTGGCAATTGTGGAGCTTATCATTATCTAAAATATTTTTGGTTTTAACTTATATTGTGTATACGGTTTTGCTTGTGCCGCTTGATGGATTTATGATGGTTGCCAAATTTCACAGTTTCGAGAAAGATTTTTTAAGCAAAATTATGACCAGTTTATCGTCACATCAAATACATATATCCATAAATGTTTTCGTGTTTTTTGTTTACTTTAGTTTATATCACTTGTTTTTGGTCATTTGTTTAGTTTGAAGTGTCAATAAATGCTCTTCTTAATTTATTTTAGCCGACATTGTTTAATTAATGATCAAATATGTATCTACAGAAGTGACTAGATAGGGAGGAAATGAGGGAGGAAGGTCATTTGGAATTGATCTAATATTGATATACAAATCGAAGTAGGGTGTCTGGCATTAATAATAATAAAAATGCTATTTTTGTTCGTTAAATCAATATTTTCAAGATTAGAAAAAGTTGAATTGTTGTGATAAAACCTGAATTGGAGTATAATATCAAATTAACATTATATTCATAATTTTCTCCAAGTCTATATTGGGGTAGCGTAACACATTTGCTTGTATGTAAATAAAATATTATCATTGATTAAAAAAAAAGGGAGCTGCCAACTCTTCCTTTGATATATCGCTGCGAATTTCATAAAATTTTGATGAACAACAACGATTCAACGACGTAAGCCTTTGGTTAGCCGGTTAATTGGATCACCTGACTGCGGGAAATCACATTTCAAATTCACATGTAAAGCACAAAATGATTCGCCAGAGCCCTCTAATATGGAAAATTATTACTTGTTAATCAACTCTAATGAAAATATTAATTCTTTTATTATATAAATTAAGAGGGCAAAGAAATTACTTGTGTTGCCGAGGACAAATCACTTTTTAAATAAAGAGCTATCGCTTGAAGTAAAGAATTATTACTTTAGCTTAAGTTCCTTACTACTAGTATTAAATTTAAAATGAATTGATTGAAGAATTATTAGTTCAGCTAAAGTCCAGTTTCTACATGGGTTAACCCTTTCAATATTTATTATTTGGTTATTATCTGTGAACAATTTTAGCACTTGTCATTTATTTTTGTACAATTCTTGTGCAGTATATTTTTTAAAGCCATTTTGACAAAGCCTCAGCCATATATTTTTGTCAAGGCCTTGTGACGTTATAAATCCAATGAAATTCAGGGACGTCTGCTGGCAATTTGGGTTTCTTGTAGCTAATACCCAGTTGCCCAGTTGCCAAGTTGCTCAGTTGCCTATTTAAGTGGTCGACCGTACCCTGGCCGCAAATTTAAACCATAAAGTCGTGCACAAATGATATAGTATATCCTCAAGCTTGGCTGATGTCATTCTCGACACGATTGCTTCCACTTTTATTGTCTTTGAGGGACGCCATTTCAGGCGTCAGCTGCAAGGACAACCAAAGCCCTGCTGTCATATACGATTAAAATAAATAAAAACTATAAATAAACATACTAAGCCAAATGAAATGAAATGAAATTGTTTGGGTCCAAGTTTCATGGTAACATTTCTCATGCTAATCGCAGACAAACATCAAATTTCACAGATCGGATAAAAACCCGACTTGCACCGTTTGTTCAATTGATTAACAGAGCGCCAAATACGAAGCAAAGTTTCTAAAAATAAAATCCTATATATATATGTATATATATATATAAAATAAATTGCAAACTTAATCAACTTGAAGAGGTGCAAAGGGGCATTGTGTGTACCATAAGCGTGCCGCAGAGGCTACAAGCTTTTCATGTCAAATGTTGCATTGCGGAAATGACATACATAAGATATGGGGGCGTGGGAGGCGTGGTTCAGCCAGGCAAATGGGATCAATGTCCCCGCCTAGATGTTGCACTGGAGAATAAGGCAAGCAAAACAGAAATGCCAAATAGGGTAGACAGTTTAGCATGAGTACAACAAACAGAGAGAGGGAGAAAGACGAAGGCGAGAGAGACAGACAGACAGAGAGAGAGAGAGAGTGAGAGTGGGAGTGAAGCTGCCTTGCAGAAACTCGGCTGGGAGAGAAGAGTTTTGCCAGAAGTGTCTGTTTTGCCTATCGAATCCATCCTGTCAGTCACCATAGAGAATGTTGATGCTCTGCCTCTTATCATAGTAACTACAATAGTTATCCAGACAAAAACACATATGTACTTGCCATGTTATTGACCCAGTGCAGGCTCTAACAATGCAACAGACAGACACACACACACACACACACACACACACACACACACACACACACACCTTGGTTGTCTCGAAACAAAACGGAAAGTAAGCCAAAGTTCTCCAGAGATGCAGATAGTTTATCTATTGTTTGCATAGTTCCTTCTCTGATATGGCTGCAGCCCTTTGGTCGTGTCGGCTTGGTTTATTTACGCTTTCAATTAGACGTCGTTAATTTGAATTTATGGCCTAATCGCATATTAACGATAATTGCCGGAAAAGTTTCGTGGCCGTTTAGAAATTGTTGACTCTATTTGAGATACGCTCTTTATACTTACCGATTTTGCCGCCCACTTTATTCGTAATGCTTACATCTAGATGGGTGCTATGTTAGGTGTGCGTGTCGAGGAAGTTTCCATTGTCACTTAATTGGGGGCAAATTGGTGTTGTCATAGTAATGCCGCACAATTTGCGTATTATGGAAAAGCTATTGTGTTCGGATTTCTTGGATTTGCCTTCAGTGTGACTAATTTAAATACTTAGCATATATTAATAAAGTATACGTATTTCATATTGTCCGGCAGTCTCGGCTAAGCAAATAACAGCCTTTCAAAGCTGACACTCATTATTAGCTACAATTTATGAGGAAATAACTGGAGAAGCGAAGGATTACAGAGCAGTGAAGTCACATTAAAATAGATATAAGTAATTGAAATTTTAATTGTTTGAAATGAAAATTCAATTTAAGAAATATTAATCAGAATTGGGAATAGGGAATAAATCCAAGCTATGTTGCTGATGGGCATACAGTCCAATCTTATCAGAATTGCCTGCCTTGTGATTTATACTATGAGTGATTATGTTAGTGATCATTATCAGATTAGCAGATATATTGCCCCAATAAAAATCGCCCAATTAGTTGCAAGTCAAACAGATTTGTTTCTCTGCAATAAATCATATTTAACGAAATACATTGGAAAATGGGAAATTAAATAAATATGAAGATGGCATAGAGAAAAGCCATTAGCATTTACAAAGTTTTGTGTTTGTTTACGTTGATAGACAAACAGATGAATTTATGTTTATTTTACATCTGGTCTAGACTTTTAATAGAACATTTCTGGAGTTGAAAATTGTTTATTGAATTGGTGTACACATTACCTGCTACAGTCCGTTGTTATCGCCTTTGACAGCCTGCCATTTCCAAGGATATGTTTGAGTTGCGTCTGTTTCTGGGTTTGCTGTGGCATTCTGGCATTCATTTCCACAAATTCACAGTCAAATTTGCCAATGTCGTTGCTAGCTTTCGAAATCAGCAACAAAGAGACAAAGAGGCAACGGCGGGTTATTGACTCGTGCAACAGCGACTGCGACTGTAATGGCAGTGCCAGCAGCAGCGACGTTGACTGCGTTGCTGCAGACACAAGGGACAACAACAAGCAGTAACGAAAGGAGTTGCCACAAAGTCGAAGTCGCGTTCGAACTAACACAATCAATGACTACAAATTAATCGCTGTGCAACACTTGCAACACTATATGCTATATGCTGGCAGAGTACATGATTAATTGTTTTGGATCGTTTACACTTCGAGCACTTTCCGGCCAACGCTAATTGCAACCGTATCCGCATCGCTTTGAGTCGCGCGCCAGACTAATCTGGCCGGGTTAGGCGGGCGTATCGCAGTCGTGTCGTCAGCTACAGTTTTCCGCAGCCGGCTCAGCTGTTTGTCGTCGCTGCATTGTGGATATACAGTTTGTTCGTTCTGTGTGATAAGCGCACTCTCGCTCTCTCCCTCTCTCCAACTTTGTTTCTCTTTTGGCTGCAACAGTTGCACAGAGCGCATTACTGCATTGACTGCTCTCTCTCTCCCTCTTGCTCTCTTAAGCTCTTTGTCTGCGCTCTTTGGTCGTGTCCCTTAAAATGCGTTTGTTTTTGATTTATTTTTTATTTTATCTGTTTCTCATATAATAATCTCGTGATTAGCACATTACAACTTAAACCAGAGGAAGAGCGTACCTCTGGTAGCGGAAGCTGTCCAAAGGATGCCAGTGCGGTAATGTGTAAGTGTGTGTGTGTGTATGTTGCTGTGTGTGTTGCTGTTCGTGGTTAAAGGTTTCGTGTTGATTTTGCTGTTATTGCAATGCAATTTAATTAAATTTAACGTGCTCAGCAAATGGTGAAGCATTATTTTTGTAACGTCAAAATTACATTTACAAAAGGTTGTTCTCCATAACGGTAATTGAATGATGCTTTTGCTTCACGGCCAGTGTAGATATTTCTATTTTTTGTGGCACTCAGCATCCACTTAGTGTGAAACCATGAACTTTTTAATTGACATTTTAAAAATACTTTTTGTGTCAGTTATGACAAAGTAATAAATGCAGACATTTTTTCAGAGTTTTTTTTTTTTTTTTAGATATTTTTCACAGAAAAAGTATTCTTCAAAATTAAATTGCGAATGAAACCACAAATATGTTACACTATCAATTACGATAAAGTTATGAAAGTTAATTTTTTTTTTAATGATAATAAATTTCTTAAAGTATTTTTCAAATTTCAATTTGAAAATAAACTGATCCATTAAATGAAATCATTGGCTTAAAGTAGAGTCTAGTTGCATAATATCAGCATGTCAGGAAATGGCATTTTCTCATATCGCGCTGCTATTTTATATACACGTCCGAGTGTATGCAGAGGGTTCTTCAGCCCCTCTCGCATTGCATTCAATTTTTCTATTTAACTTGACGTTTTTCGACCGTTTTTCCTCTATGCGGAGACATAGCGGATATGAGAACTGTAGCCAAAGTTTTGTAACCAACTATGTACGACGGCTTATAGGAAAACTAGGCGCATAAAACGTGCGAATGCCAAAGCGATTGTGCGGAAGGGAGCAGTGGGGTTGGTGGGCAGCCGGTTGCTGGTGGCAGAAGGGGTTAGCGGTACGTATGTAAGTCGAGAATGTAGTAGGCACCCGGGCTCGTGCCAGTGTCAAGTGTAAATGAAATTTTCAATTTCGCAGTGTGTGCAAAAATCAGCAAATGAAACGAAAACGTGGCTGGTATTGATTTTTATATTTTAACGCCACATCCAAGGGCGTGGCTAGCTTTTCGCAAAAGGGGGTGCGCCAGAATTGTAATTTATTCATAAATTTAAATCACATTCCAGGCATGCTATTCAAATAATTAATAGGATTCCAAAGGTTCTTCGAAAAGTCCATTAAGGTTGAGTCTAATATTAACGATTTGTTGTGTAATGTAAATGCAAATTTTTGGTGGGTCCTAGTATACATTCTGTGCATGGCTAAAAACAGAGATGGGGGCATTGTGGGTTAGTTAGACAGCGGTGAAAGGCGGCATTGTAGCGACACATATGCGCTGACAACAAAAGCCGCATATGCATATAAATATAACCCAACAAATTACGTGGTTTAAATGCGGATTTGTTTAAAACTCGACCACAGACGCACTTTCCAGCAGGCACTCATGCAGCAGGCGGTCTCATTAAAAGCGTCGCATCTAAATATAGGCACGGATTTGTGTCAAAAGGTTATGGTAACGTTTAGCTTTTGGGTTAATTTAAAGTAATATGGTTAAAGGCAGGTTTTAAGCTTAAACAAAATCGAAACTAAGCTGACAGCTAACTAACATCAACACTTAACATTTCGAGTATAAAAGTAAGCAAATGCAAAAAGAAACCTACTGTCAAATTTATCATGCTATACTATACTGAAAAGATAACGAGGATTCAAACTTCATAGCTGACTGGACGTACGCTGAAGACAAAACAGAATTTGTTTCGAAACACATAGAGAGAAAAACAAAAAATCAAAAGAATGAAAATAATGAATAAACAATGAAAATGAAAATATTAGTGTATTTGAAAGTTGTGAGGCTAATAAGGTTGTGTTGACAACTGTAAGCTGTTTAGTCTAGAATAAGTTGGGTGTTCTCAAGTGCAAGCTGTCACTTGACATACGCACAGCTTGGAGAGTAATTCCACATACGGCTGCAAACACACACACACAGAAACACAGATAGACACACACACACACACCCACACACATGTGCTAATTATAGAAGGACCTTTCAACTTGGCTGTGCGCTTGCCTGGCATACTTTGTAGTTAATGCTGTACCTGCTGTCAGCCATTGAAATTGCATAAGTTACTACATTACGTGGCACTGAATTCGTAATGTGGGAAATGGCTACTCAGTTTACAGGCGGCGTATAAATAACCATCGATTGGAGTCAACATTTGGCGTTAACGGTTTTACGTCCTTGTCCCGAATGCTTTGCATGTGCCAGAACTCAGACTCTTCGCTTGTGGCAAGAGTGGCATATAAACTGTGATACACGCATGTCCCATTATTCCCACCCATCCACACACATATGTACATATACAGTAGTTAATAGCTAGTGAACTTAACCTAAAAAGTCATATTTGTTTCATGGCGCCGACTGAAGCTCAGCTTATTTGACTTACTGGAATGTTTATTGTGTTTGCTCGCTGCGGATTCAGTTTCGATTTCCGTTTGAGAATGTTGCGCAATGTGTTTGCAATTAAGTCGAAATAACGCAGATTCAACAATAACTGTGCTTTGTGGCAGCGAGAAATTGGAACTTCGCAAGTGTTTCTGCAGGTTGCTCAAGTGAAGCTTAACAAAAAGCTATTTTTCCTAAATATATTATAAACACTTATTAATATGCAATGGGGAGTGACATATGTTAAGCTATTTTGAAATCCAATTTTGTATGCCTAGCACCTGGCACTAGGCACTTTTCTTAACTTCTAAATTTTCCATATATATCATTTAATATATATATTTACTTTTATAGAACTAATTTAAAAAACAATCAAGGAATCAGCCCAAGATCAAACAAAAAACTTTTCTTATAGATCAAGTTTGAATAAAACAAACCGATTTTTAATAGAATTCGGCTCAAAATTCGTTTACTATGTACATATTTTGGCCAAATCTAATCAAAGTTGGCAAATAATCAAATGCCCCTAAGGCTCTTAATACTTGGCAAGGATTGAAGAAGAAGCAAAGAAGCGCTGGCGTATCTCTAAATTAGAATTCACCATCTTCAGTTGGCAATGGCGCCAAGAACTGAAAGACAACAAAGCACTTGGGGGTATAAAAACAATGCTGACCCCCTGACCCGCTTTACAAGGTGATTCACTGAATGAATGAATGACATGAACTACTTAAAATAGTGTCGAAGGTTAAAATACCTCGTATATGGTTTGATATTACGCCTCTTATCAGTTCAAAGTAAATATTGCATTAGGAAAGTCAACATTAAAAGTTATTTTTTAATAAACTAATACAAATGCAGAAAAATAGCAAGCATATTCGTATATAGCTGGAAGTATACTATACTATACACTATCTAATTAACCTCTATTTTATCAATCAAATCTGTCAGCTGCTGTTAACTCTAAGTCGTAGCTGGCCACATTGAAGCCAAGTTAATATAGAACGAATTCCAAGAATTTGTCACTTTTAGTTACTTTTCTGACTGAGTCATTTTACATAGGCAGAATTGAATGAGTATAAATAATATAAAACTACACAATTTATTTGTTTGCTTTATTTTTTATCAAATTAATCAAAATGTAAAGCTTGACGCCACCAGTAGCCAACTAAGCGGTGCAAAAACGCAATCACAAACAATAACAAATTTCACTGCTCGAGTTCAGAGTGATTGACCATAAAATACCCTGTACAGGCAGACCAAAAGCAATTGATTAAATCCGCTTGTTATCAGTTCTTTTTGAGATTTGGGGGACTCAGAAGGAAGATTAAAAATGCTATGTGTATCCAAAAATAGTGGGGCTGTAAATATCTCATTTGAGCTTTGGGGGCTTTAGGAGAAGCTAAAAAAATGCCATACGAAATATATTTTTTGTTTATTTAGGTTGCTTTATCAAGCTCAAATAGATTCGGTTACTTTGGGCTCTTTATAAATATAATAATATTATTTCAACTCTGTCATAATCAAATTGATCAATTTTTAATGTGTAGAGGGTATTTTTGAAAAGCTGTCAAGTAAAAGTGAAAAGTTTGACCGCTGCTTGCGCCATTTGAACGTGGCTGAGAGTAACTTACCGTATATGGCAGGAAGCCCCGGCTGTAGGGTTGAGTTGGGCGTAAAAGTTGGCAACAGTAGCTGCTGCTGGCTGCTGCTTACTGACCCAGTTAGTTGGTCGCTACTTTGTTGTTGTTCTTCCTTTAAATGCTGCTCATTTGGTATTTATCATTTATTTAGATTTCAAACGGTGGTTTAACTTGATTGCAGTCGAGTTAAATGTTTAGCTCTTTTTGTTGGCAGTGTTGGCTATTTTATTTACGCAAATTTGCGTGTTATTCAATTACAACAATGATTAGGTTGGCGTTTGTGGTTGTCACTGGTCTTTGTTGGCTTATTGTGAAGATGTTGGGATTTTATTTTTAATAACTTATCGATTTTGGCATTGGTTGTTCACTGTCGGTTGTCGGTTCACTTCCTTTGATTTGCACTGCCAGGTTTTTTTTTTGGCTCATTAAAATTAACATACAATTTTGGTTGGGTATTAAATATTTATTATGGCCATATATATTTAGCTAATAGATTTTTTTGCTACTAGTTTAAAGATTTAAATGCACTTTGTTATAGGGTACGGGACTTGGACTCGGTTTAATACTTGCTACACACATACATTCACACATTAAATAACGCACACACACACACACACACAATTCACAAAATTGTAACAATAATAAATTTGACTAAAAAAATGTTTGTTTAATTGGCTATGTTACATTTGTTTCTTAAGATTTGCTTTAATTGATTTCGATTTTGGTAAATGTTGTTGCAAAACGGTTTTTCTTGCAATTTTCTTGGCTTTCGGGTTTCGTGCAGCTTTCCGCTCGAATTGAAAAAAACACGTCCGCACTGTGCAACGAGCCAGGAGAACCTAAAAATCAGTACACATTGCCCCATAGACCATAGACTCGGCTTGCCAAATCGCTCTCCCAATTGGCGTTCTCCCTCACACTTTCCCACTCGCTGTCCGCCTGTTTCTCCCTCGCTCTGTGTTTTGAACACGCTCTCATGCGCCGCCGCATCAGCTACTCGGCGTCCTGTGACATTTGCAATGTCACAGAGAGAGTAGTTTATAAAGAGAGAGCGAAAATGAGTCAGAGAGTGTCAGCGTTGTAATCCAAGTGAGAGCGCGAACGTGTGTGTGAAAGAGAAAGGGATGAGAAGGGCCAGGTAGACGTCTGAAATTTGTTTTCATTTTGTACGTCTTTGGGGCGGCGACTCCTTTGGGGCTCGCTCTTTTGATTTTTGTAGTTATGTGTTAAGAATGAATATTTGGTTGTCCGATTTAACAGTCATTTGTTGTCAAGAGGTGCGCTACTCCGTAAACTACAGGGTATACGACGTAAACAGTCGGAAGGGCAGTTGACGATAAGCATAATGAGCTGTCATCCAAAGATATCAAAGTTAAATAAAATGAAAACTTTGATAAAACTATTGATGACTAAGTACATATACACAAGCAAAGTATATATAACATTGGTGATAAAAATCGGATTTGCTCGAGTTCAATTAACATTTCTGCTATGTACATATTTACTTGCTGTCCCTTGTATTTGCCAGCCGATCTGACTCTCCAAATTGTATAGTTAAATATTTTGCTGTTAAATATTTACCAAAAGATAATTGAATAGTGTGCCGATCAATGAACGTTTGGTAAATATAAATCGTACAATTCACTACTATTTGGTGTCAGCTCAAAGCTGCCACACAACTTCAGCCATGCACGCTGCGAGTGTAGTGGTAAGCTTTTGCGAGCTTATTGCTGTGTGCATCATGAGACGAGTGCGTGTAACAGTAAGTACAACAGCTTGGTTCGCTGCTTCATTTACTTATCAATCACAGCCCTGACCTTATCACTAGGCTTCGGAATTTCTTTGGCATACCCTGCAACTGTTTTGTGAGTCGCTTTGTGTATCAGCACAATCAGGTGACGGCTCCGGCGGTGCCATTGCACCTCGTCTGGTCATTACGGGCGCGTGCTTGCGCCTCATTGACTGACAAGTGGATAGGCAACCTCGGCTCTTATTAAGCAATTCAATTGGCGCTGCTGACGTAGACGACCCGCCGAGAGAGTTGTTTGGGTTCGTGTCCAAGCCGTTTTGCGCTTTTGGCCGTGTATTTTTGTATCAATCAAATTTTAGCCATTTAATTATTAGGTGGTGCAACTGTTTATTATGCTAATGTGTGTTTAATAGTGACAGCTTATGCTAATTGTTGGGCTATGTAAAGAAACGCGGCGACAAACGTTGCGGATAGTTCAGAAGATGCTCGCTGTTCTCCCTCCTCTCTCTCTCCCTATCACCATCTCGATTTCGCTCCCGTTGCCTGAGCATGTGCCTATCTCTCTCCCTTTCTCGACTACTTAGCTCCGCCTGACAGGGGTCCACTGTGGGTGAGGCTGGGTGCAGAGGATGGTCACGTCCAGGCCAGGTGAGTCGCTCCGGTATCTCATCATCATAATACTGATCGCTATCGTTGCCATAAGCATCCGGGTCCTCAGCAGAGCTTAGTTCATACAAGGGATTAAGACGGCCGCGGGAATTTGATGGCGGTAAAGATTTGGGGACCATTTGGCCATAGCTTGGTCCATGTCGTCTGCTTGGCCGGAAGCGTCTTGGCTGCACCGAAGGGGCGACTGGGTTGCCAGCTTCATCGCTGCACTTCAGTCCCCGCACAATGTTGTTCATGTAGATCGAGTGGGGCACAGGCTCCCGGAACTTGGGTCTAGGACGGGGCATGATCTGTTTGTTGCTCACGTAATAATCTCGTCGCTGTGGCATCATGCCAATCCGTTGACGTGGCTTGGCAAACTGACCCTCATATAGAATGGGCTCCACATAGTTCTTGACGGGCTTGCGATAACGACCTGGCGACGGCATGAGTCTCATGTTGGCTATCAAAATGAAAGAGTTTCGATATAAGTTTTATCTTTTTTAGTCTTTTCTTTTTTTTGCCTTACCCGCCTCAGGTGCTGAAAACTGTGGACATATATTTGTGTCCTGATCCTCGGCATCCTCACAGTCTTCGCTTGCTGTAGTATTATTGGGAATATATTAGTTTTGTACTTTGGAATTCAATACACAAAAAGTTTACCATAAGACAAGCAAAATATAAAGTTTTTTTTCGATTTGTTCAGACTGCTTTCAGTTTTGTATATATTATGAGTTTCTGGCCTCAGTGGCGCTACATACCTTCACTTGCTTTGCCGTCTTCTTGGTCTTCATTTGTTTCGCTCTCATCGGTTTCCGTTGCCATTTCCTCATCTGCTGAAGCTTCAATGCAGTCAGTTGTTGTTTCCATTTCCGGCGCTAATGTGGTGGACATTGGACGTGATCGCAACTCGGCCGCTTCTTTGCTTAGAAATACCGGAAAAGTATCACTGGGTTGCATAGCGCCATCCACTTTAATCTGGGGCTTGTCTGGTACCCTAGCCAGTTTACCACGCGACTTCTTGCGCCTACTCCTACTCCGTAATGACTTTAGGTGGTTCTGCATTGCGTAGCCCAGAGTGGTGCTACTTGGCGCCATTGTGGTTATTATTGTTGTCGTGGGTGGCAAGGTGCTCATCTCCACTGTGGTTGATAACGCTTCTTCAGTTGTTGTGGTGCTTGGTGTTGTGGTGCTGGTAGTTGTGGTGACGCTCTCTGTTGTATTGGCTTCCAGTCGAGGTGTTGTTATTACTGTTGTTGGGGTTGTCTCCACTTCAGTGGTTGTTGTTGCGTGGCTTGTTGTGGTGCTGTTGTTGTTGTAATGGTCTTTGCTTGGACATGGAGTAACTTTCCGCTGCTTTGACTTGCACTTTTTACGCTTTGGTTTCGGAGTGGTAGTGGTGCTCGTGCTTGTGCTTGTGGTTGTTGTCGTTGTCGTTGTTGTAGGCTGTTGCATGCCTAGCGTGAAATTTGTGCAAGGATCATGTCGCATTAGTGGGGTGCGCAGCAATATGACACGCACAAAGCAGGGATGCTGCATGGGCAGCATTGGGCGGGAGCAGGGTTCAAGTTTGTCGTTAGGTGGTGCAGGGTCACAGGGTTTCCCATAGTCGGCACACTCTTCACTCTCGTCGAGATCATCGTCGAATAGGCTTAATTTATCGCTGCTGTCCTCCGCCATGCTATCGTCACAGGGCACGGAGGAGGCAAACATCATGGGCCTCGATCGATGACTGCCATTATCCACATCCAGAATATTCTGCATCATCTCCAGCATTTGCAGTTCGCTTTTGGGCAGCGCCGAACTGGGATCAAATGCATTTCTTTTATTTGATTTATTTATTTATGTATAATATTTTACTTACCAAATTGTTGCGCCACAGAGCAGTGCCCAGAACAACAGCAGCAGCAGCAGCATCGATAGACTTGTTGGCAGTTTGGCAGTTTCCATGGAAATGTTGCCACAGCTCGGTCAGCGTTTGGCTTTTGTTTTGTATGGCGGCGGTTGGCGTTGGCGGCGTCTCAAATGCTCGATGGCACACGTATCTGCCAGATACCGAATGACGCTCGAATGCAGCTCGAACGCTGCGCTCTCACTTTCTGGCAATTGAGATGCATGATGCATGCCCCCCCTCCCACACTCCACACTCCCAACCCACTTAGTTTGCCCAAAAATCATAGCTTCTGTTCAGCTTTCTCATTAGAACGTCTCCGATCCAAGTCTGCTTGTACTTCGCTTTCGTTCGCTACGTGACCGCTGAGTTTGCTGATTTTTCTTTTCGCTTGTTTACTTTGTCATGCACTTTTCGCTGTTGTTGTTTATTGTCGTCTATTCGACCTGCATTTGCATTTTGCTTTATTTTAACGCTTTGTTTTCTTTCTTGTTAGCATTTGATGTTACATGTTTTTCGGCTTCTTTCTGCTTTTCGTTAATCACTTTTTAAGTAGTTAGTCGACATGTGGGTGGGGCATGTGGTGTCAAGGGTGAGCTGTCTAGAGGGGGGAACTATACACACACGTGTGCTATTTTTTAATGTGTGAGCTCTGTTGACCAAGTAATTAATACCATCATACTGCATGTGGTTCCACATAGATTAAAAACATTAACAACAGCAATAACAACCATTGCAAGATAATGCTGACTGCTTGTTTTTCTGGTTGCCAATTTAATTTGACGCATTCAAGTGTTGAACATTCCTAGCTAAAATATTTATTTGTCAAATTAAGTTTTAATTGCACCCAATTAAATCAAATAAATGGCAGCACACTTTCAAGCGCCTCACACGTAGACAGGACGGACTTTCCTTAATATTTTTATATTAATATAATGAACAGAATGAATACCGATTGTGTCTAAAAGAAAGCTGCCCTAAATCAAACTTTACTATGCTAAACTTTATTTAAGTCTGGCTATCTTATCTACAAAAACACAAAATTAACTTGTGCTGATAATTGTAATATACTTTATGGCAAAAATATGTGTGCTGCAAGCTTTAGGATATTCTTTGACAAATTTAAACTTTCAGGTTTTCTGCATTTCTAATTTTCTGCGCATTCTTTTGCATAATATGGGCATTAAATGTTTCTTCCCACTGGGAGCTTTGTTGTTGCTGTTGCTTGTGCCACATGCTGGGCTGTCAATGTGTCAGTTGGGAAATGCGTTAGACAAATGCGCTCCTAACGTGGCTTGAACTCAAATGAGATAAGCTAAACAGTAAACAAAAGTAGCTAACATAAAAATAAACAAAATGTAAATTGCATTTTTTAAGCAATTAAATAATAAAAGTGAATAAATATTAAATGAAAGATTTATAATGAATGCAGCCATAAGAATCCAAATACTCAATATGATTTTAGGACATTTAAACATAATATTTTCTCAATGACCCATCATTTCATGCCAAGGGCTTTTCATTTATTCAGTGATAACAAATTGATTTTCTCTTGGCAACAATTTTCAATAACATATAAATAAAAGAACCACATGTTGACATTACATTTGAATCCAACATTAAATAAACACTGTGACAGTTGAGGATACAATGGAATCATGTCATGATTTTGTTCTCCACCATTGTTCCAGAGGTTTTTGTCGTTGTCTTCTAAGCCATGCAAAAAGCATGCAAGAAACATTTTCACACGCAACGAGCTCAGCAATGTTGACAAAACATATCCGTGTCAGTGTCAAGGTGGGCGTTGCTCAGGGTGGCGAGACTGATGACTTAACTAAGAAATGCGTGCCACAAGGCTGCTTGTCTAACAGGCAAAACAAACAACACACTGTGTACACTGTGTGTACATGTGGCTCTTATGTGCCTCTGATATCGTACACCATGTACGCACACAGGATCAATAAAAACAAGAGTGTATTATCATTTCCACAGGTTGACAACCATGGTTAATCGGATACGTTGGCAAAGGAGTATTTAATGCTGTTTTTCGTCCTTTTTTAGAATGCAACAAAAGTTCGGCTTCAATGACATGTGTTTGACATGTGATCTCTTATGATTTTCCCATTGAGAAATAAAGTTTATAAAGTTTATTTAAAGCTGAGCTGTTAAAAAATATTTTAATTCGCTCTAGGAATTAATATATATATTTATGTATGTATGTCAAGCATTGTCGTGAGTAGACAATTCGCAAAGGGATTGTGTGAAATAAAGTCGACAACATATAAATATGTTTTTACATTTTGGTGCATCAGCTCCTCCAATTTATTTCCGATGATGACCAGCATAATTTGTTCAATCGAATTGTAAAATGTAAATATCAAATTGCTATTTGAATTTCAAATATAGTTCGAATCGAAGTTTCAAGTGCCCGGAGACCCAAATCAGATACTTGCAATTTCAGTGAAACTTTTTATTTCATTTCATTTTCATGTATTTGTTTTTTTTTTTTATGTTTGTTTTGTTTTGTAATTTTTTTTTTTTTTGGTTTGTTTTTATGTTTAAATACTTATTAAAATTGTTTTTGTTGCGGTATGTTGTTGTTATTAGCGTCTGCTTCTTGCAGTTGTTCGTATGTGAGTGTAATTTTTTTTTTTTTTTTTTTTTTTGATAAATGAAGTTTTTGCCATTTTTTTGTTGAGATTTTTTTTCTGTATGCGACGGCAGCTAACTGTTATTAAATATATGTATATGGTATTATCTATGATATAGATGTGGGTGTGTATGTATGTGTGTACGCACGTGATTATGTGTCTGTGTGTGTGTGTGTGTGTGTGTGTGTGTGTGGGTTTGTTTGTATTTCTGTGATTTTATTGGCCTTTAGTATTATTAGCCTTCGTTCTGAGCGTTTCTATCGTTTGCCACATTATTTTCGTTTTGTTTATCATTTCATCAAAGTTTTTTTTTTATAAGTTAGGAATGGAAAAAATACAAGCAAAAAACTTTACAAATTACATTTAAAAAGTACAAAGAGAGCGTTCTATGTGTATGCTGGGTGTGAGAGCGAGTTATATAGTTAGATATATATATATGTATGTATATATATAGAAAGAGATAGAGAGGGATTGTGGGAACAGACAGATAGATAGATAGTGATGGAAACTGGAGTGGCCCGCCTACTTATTTACAAAAATATTTGTCCTCATAGCGCTGACAATAGTCACAGATCAGCTGACAGCAACGTCCATTGTTGAATCGGCATCGACACTTCTCCACCTGTTTGAAGACCCGCGTGGTATAGCCACGCCCACAGCATAGATTCGCACAATTGTCGGGATGCAGACACTGGCGATCCTTGGTGACCGAGCAGTAGGTGGGCGAGGTCTCCAAATAATACAGCGTTGTGTACTGCGATTGTTGTTGCTGCTTGAAATCAAAGAAATATATGTCAATGTTAGTTTAGTGTGAAAGCAAATTCAATCTTATGAAATATATTTAAAGCAACAAATAACTATCAATATGTTGTTAGGTTTAGTATTGTATTACGCCTGAAATCCCCTTAAAATGGGGTATAAACTTACTTTCTTGCGTCGCTGTTTTGGTTTTTTCATGCGACTCGCCGGTGCTTGGCGCATGGTCCGCTGATTGGGAGCCTTGCGTATGGCCTGGTTATATTTCTGGCGCAGCAGTGTGGCCGTGGCATTGAAGTCAGCCATTTTCTTCCAGCAGGTCTTCATCGAACAGGAGCCAGAGACTCCATGGCACTTGCACTTGTCCTTCATCAACGTGGAGACGGCCTCAATGCCAACCTGCAATAGATACAAAAATTCATATTTAAATCTGGCAACTATTTGGAATTTAGTTTTAGTTGTGTGAACCTACCTCAGAGTCGTGTCGCAATATTTCGGTGACCTCGTCCCCATCGCCTCCGCGCAAATCTAGGAAGCTGCGCGTTACCCGCTTTCCATGCTTCAGATTATCGTTGCAGCCGCCCCACTGAAAGTCCTGATCCACCCGGTTCTGTTTGCGCGGTCCGCAGCTGCACTTGGTCATCCGCCCCTCGGCGCAGGCTCTGGCTATTGAGTGCGTCATTGCCGCCGCCGTGAGGGCATGCACAAATGCCGTCTCCTTGTAGAGCTTCTTGAATATGTTGCGCTTGCCACGCGTCTCGATTGAACAGTTCCAGCGATCATAGCGAAACTGATCCTCGCAATGGGTGGTGGCCAGACGTCGCGCCTCACTCAGCGTACCCGGCAACCCGTTCTCCTTGCGGCATTGGTGATTTTGCCGTCGTGTGGCGGGCATATAACGGCACGGACCACCCACCGTACCCTGCGATGTGAAAACGGCCATGACTGTGTGCTCCGAAATGAAGTGTTCGCTGTAAATGCGACAAACAGTTAAATTTCACTTAATTTATCTACCAAAAGTTACATAAAATTGTAGAAAAATATGTTTAATAAATTCTACTTTTAATTTCAATTTATTTTAATCAATATTAAATTGTATTTTATGTTAATTGCCTTAAGTTTATTTTACTAAAACCCTAAATTTTAATTGTAATTAACGACTCAATGGTTTAAGTCTATGCTACAAGCAAGTATTTGCTTAAAAGATTTTCGTTAAGCGAATATTTGCGTGGTCTGTGTCTTTGCTTAGCTAGTATACAATCCACTATCGTAATTGTAATATGTTTTTTGCAGCGCAGAGAGCTTTTTGTCATGCAAGCAACGTCAACGTTATTATTTGAACTGTTGTAAGTTAAATTTGACATTTCGACTTTAACAAAAATTGTGACTTGCAACACTTTTAAATAGCTGTTGTCATAAGTTTGTTAGGCAATTGCAGGAGAATTAAAGCGAATTTTCCCCAGCTGATAAGCCAAAACACACGCAACCATTAACCAAGCCCAGAAAAGTAAGCTTTTCGCTTATCAGTTGACCCAATATGCAATTTCTGAGAAACACCGAAAATTTCGACAGAGTTTTGATTACATTTTATGTGGGTCTTTTATTTACGAAGTTCGTATTTACATTTTTTACAATGCCGCCACGCTTCCTGTCCAGCTTTGGGCAACGTGCAACGTTATCGCGCTCTCTCACTCTCACTCTCTCTGACTGATTTGCAGGAAATCTTAAATTCTCATAAAACTTAAGTGCACAGTAAATTGGCGTATGAGTAACGATCTCAGCATTTCTTGGCTATTTCCGTCTACATCGCCGCTTCGGGGCATACATCGCCAACGCGCCAGCGCTCATTGCCTCAGTTTACCTCTAGCCTCGGCCCATAACCATCATCCGCCCTCCCCCACCTTCTGTCTGCCATTCCCATAGCATACCCTCTGCTGTCCATTTTGATTAAAACATTTGCCTCTTCATAATTTGGTTATTGTACGTGTAATTTTTCTGTTTTCTTGCGTGTGGGAAAAACAGAGCAAGCGGTTTCTAATGCGAAATTAATTTGCCTGATTTTCGCAATTAATTAATTAATCAAGTGCCTCAATTGTTTACAACTTGTCCGACTTCGCACCATGCGGTATATATGTATGTATATTTTTTTTTTTTGTGTAGAACTTGTGCCTGAGCGAATTTTTATCTATTTATCTCCCGCAGCGTTATTTTGATATTTGACGTAGTTTTCGATTTGATTAAATTATCATTCGTATTGGCCAATTGAATTGCTTCAGCTGAGAGATGGAAACTGCATGGAAACTTTTCCAATGAGCAAAAGTTCGGTTCGATGTGAAAAATCAAACATTTGATACCTGTCAAAGTGGACGCAGATTTCAAGATTATTTTATTATAGTTAAGTTAAATATTAGATTTAATAGGAGAATGTTGCTTAACAATAAAGATTAGATTTTATTCAAAATTATTGTAATTTTTGTTCCCCCTCCTGAGACTACTTCTACAAACCGTTTTTCAAAAGCAAGCCTTTGGCCCGTAGATTAATCAACAACTAGATCTTTTAATTTTAAATTTATGATGTTAAATTTTGCAAAAACTTTCGTAATTTTATTACAGATTTGCCGCAAATTAATATCTATGACGCCAATAATATAATAACATCATAGAATCTCGGAATTATAAGCAGATATTCGAACTTTCCAAAACAATTGTGATTGCCATTGCCACTGTCTTAATCAGTGGACTTATGTATATTTATCTATTGTATCAAGCCCACAAAAATTTGACGCAATAACAACAATTGCTAAGTGACAACAACAACAACAACAACAACAACAACAGCAACAACAATGAGAGACAGTCTTCAATTACAGCTTAAAGCTCATGTAAGTCGTTGTGTAAGCTTGCCCATTGTTGTTGTAGTGCTTGTTGTTGTTGCTGCTGCTGCAAGTGCAATGGAAAGCGCATTAGTCAAAGCCCACACATGAGAAGCTACACGCTCAACACTCCATCTGCGCCCCTCACCCCTTCTGCCTTTTATGCTCATGTTACCCACTTCAGGCTGGTTAATGTGTGTCGCCTTATAGAATGGAACATGTGGAATTACCAGCTCAGCTTCGGTTTGGAGGCAGACTATTTCTCTGTGAGTGTAAGTGTGTGCGTGTGTGTAGGGGTGGGGGCGTGTCATTTAATCCTTTTGACAAAACGTTTACATGCGAAATGAAATACAATTAGCTATGCAGGTGGGCGTGGCTGCCGAACAGAGAGATACACACAAAGATAGGACTCAGAGACAGAGACAGAGACAGAGACAGAGACAGAGCGCACTGAGTCTCTGGATTTGTGTGCACTTTAATTTCACAAATTTAGCTGCCAGCAATTTGTATCTTTGAGATACAAAGTAGTTGAAAGCTATTAAAACGGCCACGGAGCTAAACAAAGTGTAAAGAGTTGCTGCTGCTGTTTTTGTTGTTTTTGTTGTTGATGTTATTGTTGTTGTTGTTGTTGTTGTTGCTAGGCAGGCCAAACAACAAATTGATAGGTAGACAGACAGACCGACGGATGTGTGCCAGCAAACATCACAGCAGCCAGAGAGAGATAAAGATAGAGAGAGAGAGAGAGAGAGACAGGGAGAGAGAGAGAGTGAGAGTGAGATAGACACGGCGAGCGACTATAAAACAAAAGTGTTGATGGATATTTTCCTCATGTGCTGACTGACTGACGACAACGGCATTGAAGTTGTACCAACTAGCTGTTGCTCTTATACCCTGTACACATCAAATCATTGTGAGTCATGGTGTAAATAATCGAAGAGGTATGTATGTGCGATCACAGGTAGACAACTCAAGAAAATAACCTCTCTAACTTTAAGAGTTAGCCAATTTTGAAATGTAGCTCTTAGTGTTTAATTATAATTTTAAAATAGCCAATATTTATTCAAGAATTTCGTTTATGTCTAGGGTATCTTACAGTTAACCAGCAGAGCCCTAATTTACTCCATTTAGCCATAGTTGCTGTTGTTGTTGTTGCTGCTGTTGGCTTCAGTGCTACGCATTTGTACAGATTCATCAAATTTTCAGAAACGTAAAATATTCAACACACAAAATGTGTATGTGGAGAGAAAAATCCCTTTGTGCTGTGGCAGAAGCATTTTATGGACTTACAGTTTAAGTCGCAGCAGTAGCAGCAACAGCAGCCAAAGAGCATAGCAAATGTGCAACAGCAACAACAGCAACAACAGCAGCACAACAGCAACAGCATCAGCAGTAGCAGCAGCAACGGCTACTGCTGCAACATAAGCAGCAGCAACATCAGAAAGCGATTTGAAAGTAGTTCGAAATTGAAATCGACGCAGGCACATAAAATCTTTTTTAAGTAGCATAAGCGTATGAACTGGCTGTGAACCGAGAAGTTTGGCTCTCTTTCTTTCTTATTTTTATGGACTTTTTACCATTTGCATTTTATTGCCAAAACATAAATGCAGCTGATATCAGCCCGCCCCATTCCCACAGTCCTCCTCCTTCCCTCTTGCACACTTCGCTTCAACGCGTTGCACTTTATTTATAAAACGTTGCACGAGCTACCTATTTGTGGTGGTGGTGCTGGTGGTGGTGGCATGTGGTTGAGTTTGCATTGCAGATCGTCTCTCGTGGCGATTGTTTGTTTATATTTTTTCATTGGCCATTGGCTGTCACATAATTTAAAAGCAAAACTTCAATTAAAACGCATGCAATCAATGCCAATATTGAAAACGGCAAATTGCAAATGGAAAATTGAATCTTAATCGCATTGTTTCATAATGGACAAATGGCAAATGAGACGACTGCGGCAATTGGCTTCAAGGCACATTGCCTTTGTGTTTGGCTGCCTGGGAAATTGGCAGACAGACCCCAAGACCTGACACATCCATAGACAAGTATGCATATGTATGTATATGTATGTGCATGTAAGTCGAGTTGAGTGAGTCTGAATTGAGAGAGTTGGGACATACGAAATATGGTCTGCAGATTCGCTTGGGTTGCTTTAATTGATGGCAGTCTATTTTCCAATGCAGAATCCATTAATTGGAATGGAGGCTAATGAGCCTGAGTCCGATGGTTGAGCAATTTCTGTCACAGTTTTTCCAATTTCAAATTTTATAGTTATTAATTAGTAAGGACAGTCGTTTGGCTTTTATAGAGTGGAAATAATCATAAAACATAATGTTCCTAAAAATATATATTTCTTAATTGCTTATGAATATGAAAATGGGTCAAATTGTTGAGCAATTTCAGAAATTATTTTTTTGTGTCATTGTTTTTTAATCTTTAAGTTTTGTTGGCAATAACAAGTGTGGCCAGTAAGGGATCTTAATGAGATTAATCTCAGTTCCTTCCTGTTTCATTGTCCCAGTATAATGCGATTATTTAAGTGACTACAGAACTTGATTTCCAAGGGAAGTTTTAATTATAATTGACTTGGTAAATACAGATAAATTGCTGGAGAAAATTAAAAGTTAAGAAGTGTTTCACAGCTCATTATAAATCAGATCATTATCGTGCTTTGCTAAATTTAACAAAGAGCTTCTTAATAAAGCTTCTCTTAAGGCAAAGTATAATTGAGAAACCTGTTGTTGGTTAAATATCTTAATAATGCTTCCGGTATTCCGATTCAGTTTTAATATTAGTCATTTTGTGGCCCCGTTTCGCTAATTGCCCAACGAGAATGATGTTGCCTCATTGTGAAAGCATTTGCCAATATATCAGCTCTGTTTGGCCATCTGTTATTGCAAATCCCCCAAGCAGCTTAAGAGCTGCTCTGTCGCCCTGGCTCCCTTTGGCTACCTTTGTTCGGGGTGTTCCTGTGCCCCCTTTTTGAGTGCAAACAGCATTATTTTATGGGCTAGTTTCGCGACACACAGCAAAACACTTCAAAATGCGTTGTAAATATGCGCTTAAGCTGTTAAATTGCAGGCCGACAGCAACAGCAGCAACAGCAGCAACAGCAGGAGCAGCAGCCGCATCAGCAATGGCAACAATAACAATAACACCAACAGTCGCTGACAGGCCAAAAATTGCAAGCGCAAAAACCGCAAGACAAACGCCCGTCTTTATACTCTCCCCCCCACCGTCTAGAATCCAACCTCTGTTGGCAACAACAACCCCTCGTTTATGAGGGCGGTTGGTTTTGCTAAATGCTGATGTATGAGATGCTGCTGTTGTTGCTGTTGCTGGTGTTGTTGCCCGATTTCGACAGCGTTAAAACATAAAATATGCTGCCGCTCATAGTCGTTGTACCTCCCGGAAACCCCCAACAAGCCGCAGCCCATGAATAATGTTGCAGCGGAGTGAGGGGCAACAACAACAACAACAGTCGGTGGTTGTTTGGCTGTTGTTGCTTCTGTTGCTGCAGTGACGCTTCATCATAAAAAGCGCATCCTTGCCAGCGCTCAGAGTAGCTGCGTTCAAGATTATGGTCATCAATTTTGGCATCAAGCAACGACTACAAACAGTTGTAACCGTAAACATTGTCAGCTGCTACTGCTGCTGCTGCCCAAACTCTCCACCCCAACAACAACAACAAATGTGCCCCTCGGGGTTTTTGCAAAAGGGGAGTAGGGGTGAGGGGTAGCTACGTTAAGGCATTTTTATGGGCTGGCTCATAAAATTTGTGCATGGGATTTGGTTGAACAGTAAGTAGACAATAAAATGACGTCGCTCCGTTTTTTTTTTCTTCCAAAATTTTTAATAAAAGCTGCGGCAAATGATTAAAATCCGGCAACGACAACGACAACGACAACGACAACGGCAGCAACATCGACTGCGCAGTAGCAACAGCAATCAATTTATGCCCACCCAGGCAGACGGTTGGGCCAGGCAAACGAGGGTCGCTTCAGCACTTCCAAACTTTTCTAATGTTCAATATTGTTTTTGTTTTTGTGTAGACATTTTCATTTTTAAGCATTTTACGGTTTCTGTGTTGCTGTTGCTGTTACTGTTGCTGCTGCGGTTGCAATCTCGCCGTTTATTTACTCAAAACGCTGCTTGCGGCAGACAAAGCCGAAATGCAAGCAACGTTAAAGTTTATCATTAAGCTGCCACAACAAAAAAATGCCATGTTGCTGCTGATGCTGCTATTGTTGCTCATGTTGTTGTTGCTATTGCTGCTGCTGCTGCTGCTGCTGTTGCGTGTGCGCCATAAAAGTGCAATAAAAATCTTTACGACATATTTCGCCCAGCAACCCTCACACGGTATTTGTACACTTCACACCTTGCCAACGCATCTTGGGCGCTTCCTTCCTGCCCTCAAATCGCTGATGTTGCTGCTGATGATATTGCTGCTGCTGTGCTGCAATTGCTGCTAACAGCGGCGCATCTGGTGTGTAAATTTAATGCCAACACTACTGACTAGCAGGCAGCCAGCCTCTGTATTTAACGCCATTATCATACCTCATTTGCCACGCCCTCGCATTGACCGTGTTGCAGCTGCTGCTGATGCTGCTGCTGTTGCAGTTTCTGTTGCTGATGTAGTTACTGTTGCCACTGGTCACCCGCTGTTTGTGTCATCAGCAAAGTAGCGCTTTGTTTATGCAGCATAAATTCGCTGGGTTGTTATGCATTTTATTGGACTCTCATGCATTTGACAGCTTCATTTTAATTGTGTGCTGGTGCTGCCGGTGAGATTCATAAAAATTGATTTGAAATTGCCAGCAGCAGCAACAGCATTCACAACAACATGGCACGTTGTCATTGATAACTGGTTGATTCACTATTTAGTGCTGTTTAAAAGATATTGACTATTTTTCAAGTCATTGATGTTGCTACATGAATTGTAGATGCAATAATTTGTCTATTATTGCTTTTCAAAACTTGTAGCCACTGATATTGCTGAGTTTACTTATTGGAATAGCCTATTTTCACATCAGCCAAATTGTTCCTTAAGTGCAACTTTCGGAACTAACTTTAAAGGTATTCAAGTTCAATTTCTCTGTGTGTATGCTCATTAGCAACGTTGCAAGCAGCTTGCAATTTGAGAGCATCAAAATTTCTTTAAAATGCTAGTAATTAATTTCATTGTATATTTTCAGCTCCCATTTCACTCGGCAATGGGTTTGCCCTTTGGTTGCTGCAACGCTTCCGCTTTGTTTCGGTGCCGCACAGCAGCAACATTTATTAGCCTTCAATGCGCACTGCTGCTGCTTGTGTTGCTGCTTTTGCTGCTGTTGCTGCTGTTGCATTGAATACATTGCCAAACTATTTTTCAGCTAATATTAGCTATTGTTGTTGCTACTTCTGCGGTTGCTGCCGTTGTTGTTGTTAGTGCTGCTGCTGCTGTTGCTGCTGTTGATGCTGCTGCTGCTGGTGTTGTTGGCGTACTCGTTTTTGTTTCTGCTTCAACAACATTCCGGCAATTTGTCTGCATTTCTTTTCCAGCTACCACATTTTGCTTGCTATTATATTCTGTGGCTCGTCTGTGCATTTTACAACTATTTGTTGCTCTGCCACGCCTCACGCCCGCCCTCCCACCCACCCACAAGCGCTGCTAATGTTGCGTGTTCTTGTTGCCTGCAGCCGGCAGTCTCTTTAACGAAATATTTATCAGGTAATTTCTGAATGAGGAAGTTTATGTCAGATCTCTAATAAGCAGTGTCTATAATTGCCGCTGCTGCTGCTACTGCTGCTGCTGCTGCTGCTCCCCCAAAGATATGCTCTCTACCCCCCAGCATATCTAATTTTGTTGTGATTTAATATAGCTGAAGCATTTCGGTTATTTATGAGACCTTCTTTGGGCCACTTGACATTTTCTGGCGCTCGCTTTTTCCGCGCTTATTTATAGAAATGTCATAACATTTTTCTCGTGCTGCCATGCCTGCGCTTTCGACAAGCATAAGCAATTAAATTTAACTGCTGGAATTTGGGAATTTGCTCGGTCCGCACCCACAACTCCGTAGGAAGTCATCAAAATTGACAGCACACATATACATTTAAATTCATTTTCTCGTCGCATTTTCTTTTTAACATGCGTCTCGGCGATTAATGATTAATTTCCTTTGGCCAGGCTTGCTCAGCTGGTTGGTCAGATCCTGCAGGCAAGCGAGAAAGTGAGCGAAAGAGAGAGTGCTAGATAGAGGCGCTGAGAGACGCATTAAAATTAAACATCAGCATCAACATTAACGTTAACGCAAAACGCAATCAACATTAAAACTTTTGCTGCTGGGTTTATGTGTGCTGCTGCTGCTGCTGCTGCTGCTTCTTGGCCAGGCTGAGGGAGGACTAGGGCTATGGCTAGGACTAGGAGAGGAGTGGAGAGGGGGAAGGTATGTATGTATATAAGTATTTTAAGCGCACTTTTATTTGCGTTCATAAAAAGTCCGTCTACGTTGTATGGGCCAGCGATAAGAAGGCCAAAATGCGTTTCGCATAAAATGCGTTTTTATGACCATGACGAAAATGCGAATCGCACCCAAAAATAAAATAAAGGCAAACCCAAAAGCTAAGCGGTATATCGCACTGGCAAAAAAAAGGTGGGGCGGTGGGGACTCCATCACTCCATCACTCCATTCCCAATACATCAGCAGCTCATTTGGAGTCACAGCCGGGGCCAAAGCAATGATGTATTAATGGACGGTCACGTAGCACACATAAGATTTCTTAAAAGCAACCCTCGCTAAAGCTGTGGTGTATAGGCCATAAAGGCGGAGCGAACAGCGGCAGCGGCCTTGTCAGCTGGCATCGAGTACTCGAAGATAGCAGCATGAGTACGAGTACTTGTGGCAGCTGTTGCAAGTTGAGCGGACGAGCGCAAAATTCCTCGACAGCTCTTCAGTTGCTCATTGAGTGCTAATTAGGCAAATGCCCGACTCCTCCTCCACCTACAAATTGGGGCCAACTTGGCGCCACATTCACATAGATACACATAGCAGCTGATGAGTGTCTGTGAGTGTCTGTGAGTGTGTGTGTGAGTGTGTGTGAGTGTGTATGTATGAGTTTGAGTGCTTTATTTTTTTAAACAAATCAAATGCTGCCAAGCGCGCATTCAATCAGCCAAGTTGATGCTGCTGCTGCTTCTGTTGCTTCTGCTGTGAGGTGATAAAACAAGTTCATGTTGCTCATGTGGCAGCTGCACAGATTGTTGCCACTTACCTAAACACACTTTTCACTCGTGCTTTGTTCAGTTTACATATCAAATTATTAGCTAATTAGTTCAAGACTCAACTTCAGAAAAACATACCTATATCATATCATTAAATTGAACAGGTTTGTAAACAACTGAAAACTTCATTGCCATTTGGATTAACTTGTGGTAACTTCATGTTGAATTTAATTTTCGAAATTTATCGCATATTAAATATGAGTTTGGCGTAAACATCGTCGAGAATCTTTTGAAGTATCTACTCGTGTAACACATACTCGAAAACTATATATTTATAAATAGTTGCGCAATATTTTTACTAGTCCTTTGTCTGTTTGGATACACATTCCATTCCATTAGATAGGTTCAAATAAAAGTCGTTCGTATTTAAATTGCTATATAAAAATATCTGTATACTGAAGGCCCTTCATCGGTGTTTGCTCCGATTTGATAATGATTTTAAATCTAAAATAAAACTTAATTGAACAACTCATCTTAATCCTCTTCGATGAATCGTTTGCTCTTTCATTACTTTTAATAAGTGTTGGAAATTGAATTTTGCTTGAATTTTGAATATTTTGAAATATTGTGCTTGTTTGCCTGAAAGATATTCGTATTTACTTGCAGAATGTCACGGTAATTTGCGAGTTGGGTTAAATGCTTCCGCTATCTGCTTAGGGAAAATATTAAATGATCATAACTTAGCATTGAGTGTTCGACACAGCTGCACAGGTTCGGCTAGGGACTGAAATGTGTTGTGCTGGCATCCCAATCCGTTAGCAACTTCCGTTTGTTGTATGCCGCATTTCGACACTCCAACAAATTTAAGCCAAACAAATGGCCAAACAACCGAAAAAATGCAATCCAATTTGGTTGTGGCACGCCTTGAGGCAGTGCGTGGTCTGTCGGCGGGGCTTGGGGTATGGTCTGAGGGAACTGAACTGCCGCAGTCTGTGGCCACACAGTTGTTGACTCTGGGTAGGTGGCTCGGCATATTTGCTGCGCCTGTCAACGCCAAGATGCGCTTAAGCATTATTAATTGTTTATGAAATGAACTGCGCCGGCCACTAAACAAATGATAATGAGCAGCGAAATATGCAAAATGCTGCCTAAGCAAAGCTACATACATAGTACCATCAACAGCAACAGCTATAGATCTTTGGATGCCACAGCTACATGGGGCAACTGAATGCAGTCGCACATTCATGACTCGACAGCACATCGACTGGGCAAGCAACAACAAACAGTCAGCAGGCAATTTTGCATAATTTCCGAAACACATGTTGCCTTCAATCATGCGCGAAGCAGCAGCCACAGGCCCAGGTCAGAGATACATATAGGGGGCAGAGAAAGAGAAAGAGAGACAGAGACAGAGGCGGAGTCGGAGCAGGAGCAGGAACCAGAGCGAACGGGTAGAGTGAGCCCTCGGGGCCACATAGACAAATTGACTAACTGACTAACTGACTGAGGCCTGCAACTCGAAACTGTGATGGGCACTGGCACTCTGGCTGGGATTCGGCCGGAGAACGGGAGACGGGATGCGACGGGATAGGGATGGTATGGGTCTGGCCGACTGGCAGCAGAAAATCAAGTGAAAATGTAGCGGAAAACATTTTAATACTAATTACAAAGAATTTGTGCCGCCGACGTTTGGCACTTTTCCTTTTTTCCTCCTTGTTTTCTCAGTAAGGTTATACTCTAGCTAACGGCCTTATAAACTTGGTTAAGCAGCTTGCATCATTACGAAATAAACAAAAGTTAATGTGCAAATTTTTGGCACACAATATGAATGTATTTTGTCTGGAATTTAGTTCAAATTCTATAATTAGCCTAATTTCGACTTTGCTATGAGAGATAAATTTGTTTATCCAAAACATCCTTAATTCGTATACTGAAAAAATAAGTATTGGGAAATCGTATAATTAGTTAAATCTATTTATTTGTGTATATCTATCTGTAAGTGTATTTTAATTCGTTGTGTTATCTGTTAGCATTCGGTTTTCTGATTCACTCTCACTTTCTCGGCACGGTGTTGCTGCTGTTATGGGCTCCCTTCTCCCCGTCATTTTTTTCGATTTCCGAAAATAAATGTTTGGCACAGCGTTTTGTAGGACAGGACGACTCTCTGACTGCATTTTAATTGGAAAAGAGCTCTTCCAGGCCGGAGCTGGAGAGACCGTTGCAGTGTCAGCTGGTTTGGTTTGGTTTGGCTTGGGAGTCGTTGGCGGCATTTTCGCTTTAATCAAATCGCTTTATGACAGCTCAGATATACGCCGACAAATGACACACAAGACACATAAACGTCATTAAGTAAACACACACGACCCAACGCGATCCTCAGTTCCCCATGGGTAAATGGAAATAGTAATGGGAATGGGAATGGGAACAAGAACGCGTGTTGGGAGTCGGTGTGTCGTAGATGCAGTCGGGGCCATGCGGGTGGCAGGTGATCCGCTCGCTTGACATTAAACGCGTGTTAATTTCTGTTAATTTGGGGCGTGATTCGCTTTGTGTGAGTCGGGAAAATCAGAAGCAGCAGCAGCAGCAGCAACAACAACAACACTGGCAAAGGCAACCCATCCATGTTCGCATCCATCCATCAACAACTGCACGCGCGTTCCGACGGAGGACGCTTCACTGCATTTGTCAATCAGCATCTTGTGGCGGTGTAGAGAATAGGATGAAGCGGGGCAAAGGGGGGAAATTGGTATTGTTGAGGCATTTTCATGCTTGTGTTGCAGCCTCAAGGTCCATCACTTGTCTCGCCGTTTTTGGTCTTGTCGTGCCTCGTTTTGGTTCTTGATCATGTGGCGTCGATCTAAGCAAAAGTTTTGCTCTTGAATTTCGCTCGTGAAAGTTTTTCAGCTAATCAGGTAGAAGTGGGTGGAAAGGAGGGGGCAGAGTGAGGAGGTATTGAAGTGAAGTGCATATTCGTGTTGAAGATGATCTAGAATGTGGCACTTGTGCTGCATGCGAGAGCACTCAAGTGGGCGTGAGATTATGAAAGCTATTCACGTAGATATTGTTGTACATATAGATAAAAAATATATACAAATAAATTAATTAAATATTGAAACTTATAAATGAAAAATTGAAATTCAAAATTGACTAGCATATTAACAGTAAATCAAATTTAAAATTTAATTTGATTCAGAAAATTCACATTGCTCCGCTCACAATTCTGAACGGGTTGAGTAAGTTTGAGGAAGATCGTTGAAGATGATTTGCTGCTCCCCGAGAAATTGTTTGAATGACCCATTTGTTGTAATTTGAGCCTCTTTGTAATGCGACTGATTTTTTTTTTTTTGCTTTCGTCTACTCCTTGCAGCGCCTGCTTGTCGACTGAGCAGAATTCTTAAAGTTCTGAGAGCGTAAGCTGTGCTCAGAACTGGCTTTTAATCAATTGCTGTCATCCATTTCATGTTTCTCCGGCAAGAATCCAAATTGAATTAAAATACCAAACATTTTCGGCATTACTTCGGCAGCTGTTCTTCTCTGCTCAATGCCCCGGTCTTCTCATTTCCATAATTGTTGTTCTGTTGTCTGATTGTGAGTGGCTTTGCTTTGTGTCGCCGCCGCCGCCAGTTGTTGTCATCATTTCCATTGTCGTCGGTTGCCTTTTCAGGGTCAAATTGCCAATTTATATCGATTTGCAGACAATTCGCAACCGCGCCCGCAAAGGCCACGAATGCATATTAACACCTACACGCAACTGCAACTGACAGCAGCAAAAGGCGAGAAAGTTGCAAAAGCGGAGCAGATGAAAGAGGAACTTGAGGGGAGTGTCTAATGTTCTAGGCGTCAATTAGGCTTTAAAGATCTGTCGAATAGCTGCGAAGCGTCTTGACTCTTGTCGCCAATTTGCGCAAATTATGTGCGCGCCTCTTAAAGTACCGCTAAGTGAGTGTCGAGCCGTGACAACAAAACGACAAAACAACTAGAGAACAACGAAGCAGCCAAAACTCCAATTATGTCAACAGCAAACAGAAACCGCAAGAGGCGCAACATCAAAGCTTAGCCAGGTGCTGGAGCCTGCCCCGAGTGCTGTTTGCCAGCCGACAAAGCAACAGTTGTTGCCAAGAACCTGGCCAAGAGCCGGGGCTTGCGCTTTTCTCGCTTTTCTTTTAAATTCTTTTTATTATTTTTTTTTTGTAGGTTAAACCGTTTAACAGGATGTGACTGCAATTTAACTGTTAACTGCGTGTGGCAAATGCGGCGGCTCACTAAACTTCCCCCTACTGCACGCACCCGCTTTGATCTTTTTGATGTGTTTGTGTGGAGAGCGCCTCAAGGTCCGCTAGAACTTCAAGGTCCCACTGTTGTGTGCCACATGTGTGTGTCTGTGTGTGTGTGGCAATGTTTGTCTTTGATGCAACTTCCTCAATGCGCTGCCAAAGAGACGCAACTTTGGCCAGGCAAAGACATTGCGAAAGATCAAAGGCAAATGAATATGCAAAGCAGCAGAAATGAAAGCAGCAACAGCAGCAGCAACAGCAGCAGAAACAGCAGCAGCAACAGCAGCAGCAGCAGCAACAGCAGCAACAGTTGTAGCTGCACGAGCAACCACAGCTAAATTTATCGACTCCTACACACGGCTGCCATAGCTGATTGGAGTTTGTTTTAATTTTGACACCTTGGAAGATCTTGCAGCATGCAGCATGCAGCATGTTGTTTGCTTTTCATTTCGCTTGCATGCAACGCTTGAATCTGAATCCCAACCGCAGCTCAATTCTTTTGATTTGCTTAAGTCATTTTTGGGTATTTCTTGCTTTCAACGCACATTAATTACACGAAGATGCATTTTATGTCATGGGAAGAGCATAAAATTTTCCATTTCTTTTGTTCACAAACTGCAGACTGCAACCCTCGCAGCGATTGTGGCACACAGCTTCAATTTCAGTTTGAGTTTCAGTTTTATTGGACTCATCATAGCCAATTTATTAGGCGATTTCTTTGAGGCTTCCAGCTGATTTTTTCTATTCACTGTTTTTATTATTATTTTTTTTTTGTTTTTATGGCTCAGCTTTGGCCAAGGCACAACAAAGGATGCTGCTGTATAGAATTTAAGCCAAGCTGGAAAAACTGAAAACCCCCGGACTTGATCATTAAGACAAAAACCACGAGCAAGCGGAAAAGTCTAATGGCAGCAGCTGCATGCCACCGACAAAGGGACTGGAAGCAGTTTGAAATGAAGGCAACGGCATCATAAAACGCAGCCATCAAAACGACAAAATTAAAAAGTTCAAATGGCAAATGGCAGGCAAATTGTTGGCGGGAAAACGGCTAGAAAATCAAATCATCAATGCACAAAGACACAACACCGAACATTGAATGTACTTCAATGAAGAAAAATAAATCAATTTTGTGGAATCTTCTTTCAACATAAGCAAATGAAAATTAAGTATTAATTAATGGGCAAAGAAAAGTCAAACAGAGATCTCTGAATCTAGTGAATGACTGTCAATATTTTAAGCACTGTAACCGTTCCCAATCCCAATAAGAATCATCTGATTCGCATTGAGGCTTTAATAATGCGTCACCAACTGCTTGACCATGTCGCAGTGCCCTCAACTTTTCAAGCAACAACAAAAACGGAAAAAAGTCAAACAAATTAAAGAAAAGACCACAATAATAGAGGAAAGGAAAAACTTTATGCCTGCCATTTTATGTTGCAAGGGTACAATACTGCTGAAAGAGGGGACACCAATCCAGCAGTCAGCTGGAGTAGTTCCTCCTTCCCAGAGTTGCCTTCATTGTCGTCACTGGCGTATTGAGAGAAATAAATATACATATATATATAATTTTTTGGTGGTGCCACATGGTGATGACTGCAGCAGCAGCCGCAAAAGATTTCCCGCATTTCTTTTGCAGGGATATTTTTAATTTTGTGCCAACCGAAAGCAAAAAAACCCAAAAATAAAAAGAAAAAGATAAACAATACTGAAACTTTGCACATAATCGTTATCGTCAATTTCGAGGGCCCAACCCTGGCGTCTAGCAGAATCATCTGGCATGTTTCTTGGTAACCAGACTCGTAATTTGCGGCCTCTGTGCAACAAAAGCTGTTCACTGGCCTTTCTTCTGGGTGGAAAAATTAACATTTTTATGTTTCCGCCAGGACGCCAGACACTATAGAGATACGAACACTATAACCACTCAGATACAAAAGGCGGCAAAGAGTGTGTGTGATAGAGACAGAGAGAGAGTGAGAGAGAGAGAGTTGAACTTTTGTGAAACTCAAAGAACTCGCATAGTTAACATTAAGTTGTTCTTTTGTTCTCGCAAAGCCAGCAAACAGCAAAGCAAAGGCAACCCAGGCAACGGTAAGTAAGTAAGTTTTAATTACTCTTTGACAAATATTTAACTGGGAGGAGGGGAGAGCAAGGGTCGTGGTCGGGGACTACAAGGCTTACGCACAATTAAGCAGATTTTTGCCGCTTGTAAGGCAAATGAAATCACAGCGGGCCAAAGGATTGACTGAAAATGGGGTTGAGTCTGCCTCGGGGTGGCGTTGGCTTTTGTTACACCCTGTAACAACATCATTTTGCGCCGTATAATGTCATAAATGTCTGTTAACAAAACAACAGACGTCATAGGGCGAGAGACGCTAGACGGGAATGTGTTTTGGAAAAGGGGGGTGGGGGGTGGGGTCGAGACGGGAACGAGACTGTCAAACATTATTACATTATTTGCCTTTTGCTTTGCCTTTCAAATGGTGAAATTGAAACCAACCCTGCCAACCCAATTCTGACCCCCAACCCTTCCCCTACTCTTTAGTCAAATTTGCAGTTATTTTTTTGGTTTTTGGTTTTTGGTTTTATTTGACTTGGCTGCCGAGTTGCTGGTAGCTGCTTCGTCTTGTTCATCTTCTAGTATTACCAGGCGCAACCCTCCGCTGAAGATTAATTGCGACTGCCGGGGGAATCATTCCGGTTGTGGGCAGCGAGCAAATACTGCTGCCTTTCCTTGTCCATCGAGTGCTTGAATGGCAATTATTAAATTTTCATTACATCCCCTAATCAGCTTTTCTGCATATTGATTCGTGTAAACAGGCACCCATCCCAAATCCAATCCCCACCAGCCTGCTGCTCTCTGCCAGCCACACTGCGTGCTATATTTCCTTCGACTCGGATATTTGCATATTAGGCTAGCCACACTGGGATCGGGTGAGGTTGCACTTGTAAGCGAATTGTTTAGGCAGGTGTTCAAGTACTATATATCCAAATGGGCAGAACTGAAGAGGCAACTTAGCACTTGGTGTCCATAGAGTGCAGGCAAACTGAAAAATTGATTGACTCTGTACCAGGATCTCAAATCTGAATACCGAATGAATAAGCAGTTTGAATTGTGTAATTCTTAATTTATTATACGGACGGACATTCGACGGAAAATTCTTATTTTTTTAATGAAAAGTGTGGTGTTTGCTTTTGTGTGTATATCTTGGCGAGTACCTCAGTTCTGTAATAAACTCAATGATTTTGAAAAGATTTGCTGAAGTTATATAGCTACACCATGTGATGCCTTCTAGTATTTTAATGATCGCTATCAAGCATAATTTGCTAATATTGCGCACGATTTGTGCGGACATTTCAAATCAATAAATAACACGTTGCACACCGCACTTGACGCTGAACTCAATGAGGGAGCCGAGTGGCAGCAGAGTAGCTCATCAGCCAAATGGCAAATTGGCAAATGGACAAATGGGCAAATGGCTCCGGTAAATAAGCCGATTAATTGTAATCAAGCGGGTCTAACAGTGACCAGTGGACAAAGGTTGCCTAATGGGCAATGGCTATGGCTATGGCTATGGCTATGGCTATAGCTGCTACGGCTATAGCTTCAGCTTATTGTTGTCTATCGATTTGTCTGGTCGACGGTTGGGTCAACGTTTGAGCAAGTGAAACACTTTCTACCCCATTGAGACAAGCACAAAAGCAAAAAAAAAATATATATATACACATATACATATATATAAATAAAATAGGTACAAAATTAACAGGGAATCAGGCTGCAGCTGCAAGTGTGGCGCCCATTTGGCTATTGGATAATATAAAATTGCCAGTTACTGCACGGAGAGTGCTGAAAAGGACAAGAGGAAGTCCCGCAGTAACCCCCAGTTGGAGATGGCACACGGTTGGAGTTGCAGTTGTTTTTGTTGGGTGGTTTTGTAATGGCAAATAATAACCGTTGCCGCTGCCTGGTCCTTTCCCCTTTCACTGCCTGCCGCCCATCGGCAAGCCCATTGTGGCAGCTACTGCCTGTTGTCAGTGGGCAAATTAATGTGAAGTGTAAGTAAAATTTACGTTGCAGTCCGCCGCTGCTAATAATCATAAAAAACGACGGCTCGCACATTTTGACAACTGGCCGCCGCCTGGATTGAGACTAGCCAGTAGCTTCAGCGATTACGCCTCCATCCACAATTCTCAATCCTTGCAATAAAAATGAAAATGTTTTTGGCTGACAGGCGCAAAAAGCAAAGTATGTATAAATAATTTTACTTTATTGCTTAAGCGCGCCCCCGGGCTTGCCACGGACAGCAATAGGCAGCATTCCGTGGAGTCGCCTTTCGCCTTCCGTCCACCACCTCAAGTTCTGCCTCTTGGGATTTGTGAGCAGATTGTGTGGCAACAGCTTCGGGTGGTCTTCAGACTGTTGCACATTTTGCACAGTTATTTATTTAACTTTGGCGGAATCAATATCAAGCATTTGCTACTGACCGATTCTTATATAAACTTGGAAATCAAGTGTAAACAAATAAATGCGACCATTCCAAAGTAATTTAAGTGAAAAGTTGTTTGGCACACATCAAAGAGCAAATTCAATGGAAAAACACAAAACGAAAATTGGGGAGTTTTAATGAAGTCAAGTTTTTATTTATCTTTTCTAAGAAACCCCAAGATAATCATAATAAGCAGTTTTCACTAAGAGAGATTCGCTGAAATAAATGAAACAGAGAAAAACTAATTTGGGATAATTTGTTTAGAAATCTCAATTATGAAAACCTATATGTATCTAACAGATCTGGTAAGATTAATTATGATTATCATATGGCTTAAGATATCTGTAATTTGTTGCGCTTGTATATGTATTTAAAGGTCGCATTACACATTTTCCATTTATTTTCATTTATAATAAAAAATAATGTCGAATCAGTTTTCTGTTAAGATAACTTTGTTTCAAGACTTCTTTAAGTACAAAATCGTTAACTTAAATCACAGAACATATTATATATTTATTTTATAGCAGCCAAGGGTCAAAAAGTGATTCACAGTTCTGTGATGGGTTAAGCCAGAGCTCAAGCCATGTTCTTAATGCCAGGGAACATACATGTACATATGTATGTGTGAGCAGCTCGTTATAATTGCAGGAGGGTAAAGAGTAAAAGTTGATTTGTGAATGGTTCAATCTGTATATTGTCTGGTCGGGAGACGATTGCACCACAACATGTCAATGACAATTGGCCCCAGGCCAGAGAATGCCATAAAAAAAAAACGCATGGGATGCCCCCGGCATGTTGTTGTTAATAGGACAAAAGAATTTGACGAGCTGCCTCAAGTTGAGCGTCTTCATCAATTGATGATAAGATTTCATTTGTGCATGCGCTCTCCAATTAAGCGTGTATGTGCTGTAATAATAACTGTTAAATTACTCACTATGGACTCTGCATATCCATGCCTCCTCCTCCGAGTCCACCGCCAGCAGCCGCAGCGCCTGCTCCAATCCCTCCTCCTGCGGCGCCAGCATTCAGCATAGTTCCTCCTCCGTAGCCGCCCATGCCGCCTGGCATGCCCAACATTCCGGACAAGCCTGGCATGCCCTTGCTGCCAACAATAATGCCGAGATTGGCCAGTCCAGCCAGCGCATGCCCATGTGGATGCCCTCCCTGTCCAGGGCCATGGTGTCCGATGCCATGGGCCATTCCCATGCCCATTCCGTGGCCCATGCCAATTCCATTTGCTGCCGGAGCGCTTGCTGCTGTGCTGCTGCCTAGGCCGGCGATACCTCCCAGCTGATTGACGGCAGCACCACCGCCGGGCAGTGGCAAGGCACCTGCACCGCCTGCAACACCACCACCAACACCGCCCAATTGGCCAGTGCTGCTGAGCAGCGTGTTGAGCAGCGTACTGTTCAGGCTGAGATTGTTGTTGCTGTGCTGCTGATGGTTGATGTTGCTGCTGTGCGGCTGTTGATGTTGATGCTGTTGCTGCTGCACGTTCGCATTGCTGTCGATGCTCGGCAGCAACAGTTGCTGCTCCTGGCAGCGTCCCAGCCGGCTGAGTAACTGCAGCAGCACCACAAGCTTTATAATTATCGTCTGCATATTGTTCAGATTTCAGATTTTCTAAATGCGTCGCTTATTTTGTTGTTGTGGTTATTGTTGGATGTTGTTTGGTTCCGGGCTAAAGACTACTTTTTGGCGTGTTTTTGAATGCGTATTGAATGCGATTATTTCGGTTTTGTTTTTGTTGTAAGTACTTTGTAGTTAATAAATTATTAAATGCTAGGTTCTAATTGATACAATATTTTATTTATTTTAATTATTATTGTATGTTTAATATATTTTAATTTTTATAAATTTATTTGTATTCAAGAAATGTTTGTTTTTTTTATTATTATTATTTTAAAATTTACTGAGACTGCGTGATGTATAAAAAAATTTGTTATTAAATGCTATTCGAAATATACTTTTTTTTTTCTCTTTTCGGGGCCTTATATTGAGATTATGTAACTTTGATAGTCGTGATATTTGCGTAAGTATATATCTATTTAGATTTATTTTCCAATTTCGTTTTCTTGTAATTTTTTGTTGTTTTGATTTTCCTGAACTTATTTGGACTGCTTAATACTTTTCGTTTGATTTGCGCGCTTTATTTTTCTTGGCACCTACATTTTGTTTCTTACAAACATTTTTTGAGTTCACTTTTGCATGATTCAATCAATTATATTTTTTTTATTGTATAGATTTTCACGTGCGCACTTCAAACGGTTTCTCATTGATTTTTTTTGCTACTTTGTTTTCACATTATCAAATGTTGATTTATTTGGTTAACAGCAGCAGCCGCCGCCGCCTCCTGGCCGATCCAGTTGGCTTCCTGGAAACGTTTAGAGCTGCTCGATAGCTGCGTTCGCCGAGGGCGCAACATCAAAAGGCCAGCGATTCCAGACAGATCCCCCGATCGAGCGCAACGAAACCCGTTTGAACAGACGACGCGCCGCGTCCGCCTCAATGCCTCACGCCGATCCATCCATCTAAACTGGCTTAAAGGTTTCTTCTTGTTGTTTCTGTTTTTGGTTGCAGATAAAAAGGCGCCGACTGCGTCTTTAATACAATGCGCGATTGGGGGCCGGCCGGCCGGCCACGTCTCATATGTGGACTCTCTACTTGCCCAGATCGAAACACGCGCGCCGGAATCGATCGCACGGAAGTTCGGTGTACCGTTGCAACGGATATGTTTATACTAGCGCGAGGTTGCCTTTTGTTATATTTTCGTTTTTTTTTTTGGCAGGGACTCGACTAACTTTTGATACGAATGGATTCGCTCTAGTCTGCTGTACGCCATATACGATATGCGCTATATTGCTCTGTGGCTTTTTCTGTGTGCGGCACACACGTGCGTTCCCCAGCTCGTTCGGAACTCGACTGACGACCACGGCGACGACGACGAGGGCTGGCGGCTGGCGGCTGCTTCGTGTGCTCTCGTGTCGTGTATCATTTGGATTCAGAAGCGTCGTCGTTGCCTGGCTCTGATAGGCACATAAAGTGCGCTCGTTATTGGTTTTGTTGTTATTGTTGTTGCGCATGCTAAAGAAATTTGCTGCTGCGCAGCTAGAGCTGGTGGTAGCTGTCTGAGTTTTTGAGCGCAAAAGATACAAATGTATCTGCAGGCAGTGCTTGTTCATTAATAATCACGACAACTTGTCAATGCTGCACAATTTGTGATATGCATTCAACAAACTAATCGTTGTGCATCAGCAAAAACCCAAAAATATTTGAGATTCGCTGGTAAATTTGTGCGGTTAATAAAACATACAAATTTCGAAAATTCCAACGAAAATCGAACTTAAAATATTTTATTCTGCAACAGAAACGATATAATATTTAAGTTCGTCTTTAGTTGAATACATTAACAGCTTAAATATCGGTTATAATTTTAATACTTTTTTGATTTTGGCAAAATAATCTCTTTAAAATCTCATAGCTCATCGGCAATAAAACAGTTTACTAAAAGATAGAATTTACTTTTAATGCTATTTATCACTGATTTTGTAGCTCCTACCAAACGATCCAATTTATTTCCATAATGCGCAGCGAATTGTTAGCAAGTATTTGTAATTCGCATCTGCATCTGTATCCGTATGTGTATGTGCGCTACTGCACATCCCTTGTGGCTAGAAGCAATGCATTTGTTTATCTATAGATAAACGCAGAGTTTTGTGTTTTTGTGTTTTTGTTTTTTTGTTTTTTAGGCTGTTTTGTTTGCTCGGTTCATCCATTCATCCATCAGTCACTCAATCTGTTGGTTACACACATTTCTCCTTAGGCAAACCCATATCCCAGCGCTCAGCAACTACTTTTCCACTTGTTGTTGTCTACAAACTTGAGCTGTTAGCTGTTTACCTTCTTTCTCCTGTCCGTCTGCTGCGTCAACACATTCCCAAAAGGGCAAGGCACTCCACTCCACTCCACTGCACTCTACTCCACTCCATTCCACTGCAGTTGCCGATACCAACCACCGGCCTGGTATCTTCTCATCGTTTTATGGGCAAAAATTGCAGTTACAACTTTTGACCCAAAACCGTAAGCGACCTGGAATCTACGGCTCTTCCGTCTAATATTTGCCCAACGTAATTACAAAAACAACAAAAAATCATATACTTCTCTGTTGCCGTCGTCGTCGTTGTCGTTGTCGTTGTCGATCATTCGGCTTGCTTATTTGTCCAAACATTTGTCAATTTCATTGAGCTCTGACCAGGCACATTTCCTCATGGGGGCGATCATCATTTGCAGAGTGAGGTGTCGGCAAACGCTTTGATCGAGCGTCGACGTTGGCTTCAGTTTCGGTTCAATTAAGATTCATTTTAACGTTGATATCTCATACATGTATGTGGCACTCATATACATAGTACAATACATGCCATGATTGTGCGTTCTTTGGCGTTTATCTAATTTACTTTTACTTACACCACCAACTACAACTACGTCAATACCTATATGTACATATGTATATATACATGTATGTATATGTATGTCGACTGCTGGGCGCCCTCCGCCAGCTGATAAGTATCTGAAGATGGGCAACGACTAAGTAGCTCTGGCCTTCTTTTATTGGCTTGACAATGAGCCCGTGTCTCTATCTCTATCTCTGCTTCCATCTCACTCTTCTTCTGGGCGAGTGAAGGTGAATTGTGAATGTGCTTCAAGTACTTTTTGGCTGGGGAACACTTTCAATCTGTCGGAGACGCCGTCGTCCCCAAGCAGCGCCCAGCGGGCAAACAATGAGACTCCCTAATGATTTTCAATGAGCTGAAAGTCTGAATGGCAAATAGAAAAATGACGCATTCATATCACTTACAAACTGAAGACAGAAAAGGTTTGAGCTTACTACTATCAAGCAAAAAAGTATTTAATATTGCTTAAAATAAAATTATGATTATCAGGGCAATCATTGGCTGAGAACCGATTATTTTAGTCATTTATTAATTACATAATGTTATAGCGAAGACTGTAGAGAAATAAAGACAAGGCAATATCATGAATTTAAGTGTCAGGTTCTTCAGTTCATTTTGTAAGCTGTCAAAAAGTATGCTACGCCATATCTGGAAACAAGCTGTGCAGTTTGTCTCTGTATAAAAAAGATATTTTGTCTGATCTGCTTTTACTTTTTATGTATCTAACTTTAATATATTATATTTCACGGATAATTAGAGTTTTCATTCATTTTCAATTGTTTTCCCTTTTCAAATATCAACTTGCTGACCCCCAAATATATGCAACTGCCCTTGCAAAGCCCAGAAAGGTCAGCGACATTGACTAGTGCAGTGTTAAATGTAGCGTAAAATTGCAATGTCAAAATGTTGTCATTCAAATCAAGCCTTTTGAAATGGATTCTCACCCCGCCAACGTTGGCCCCTTCCAGAGATCACATCTAATGCGTCAATGGCATGCCAGAGTCCATTAGACGCCAACTTTGCAGCTAATTGTCGCCAACTGGTCGAGAGTTCTTTGAAGTGACCCCCCACTTTGGAGTGAACCCCCTTGAAAAATGTTGAAAATGTTGAAAATGTTGCAGCACATTTCCTGTGTTTGCTGTCGGTTCTGGTCACTCACACGAAAGCCTGCGGGAAAAACGAAATGCAAACAACTAAAGTTTTCTCACTGTTTATGAAAAAGAAATTTTTGGTTAAAAAACACAAAACAAAATTTTGAAGCTTCGAGATGCCAAGAAAGCAACACAAATCAAACAATAGCCAAGTCTAAACATTTTTACAGACACCTGCCACTAATGACGTCTTGTTTTGCTGTCTGCTGTCGGTTCTGATTATGCCCTGCAAAGCCACCATCAACTGCGGCATGCAGCATTTTGTGTGTGGATATGTAACAAATAGTGATATAATTAAATTAAATGATTTTGCATTAAGATCTTTGCCACTCGAAATTGCTATGTTTTTGTATATTATTTTAGGCAAACTAAATAAATAAACTAATTGAAATGTTCGCCTATTCGGACTATTAGTTTGGTTCTCGATATTCAGATCTTATATTGATATAAACAGGATATCTGTTAGTCAAACGAAGTCAAACACATTTTGTGTCTTACCTGTTGTTACTTGTTGATGTGATTGTTGGCCTGAATCGCTCAATCATGTGAAGTGGTCAACATTTATTCTTAGCACTTAATTGGCAACTAGGCGCCTCCTGATGTACCCATTATGATGCTGCTACTGCTGCTGCCATCTTTTAATTTCTTTTATACGTTTGAGAATTTTTAGTGTGGCATTCTGCGTTGGAGCCGCAGTCACATCAAAGGAGTAGGAGCCAACTATAAATGACTTCAAAGGGGTCCACTGGCAACGACTTGCGGGTCCAGGGCCCAGGTATACTGAGTACTGAATAGTGAATAGTTGTTGCTCTATGCCACACATGTTGAACCGGGTGCTGCTGTTCTTGTTTTGGGTCGTCGCGTTGCATGCGACATTAATTTCAGTTCCTGCTGCTTCAATTTAGTTTTTTGCTCTCGAAATTAATTTCATAGCCAATTGCTTCGTGCGCCATAAAATGCCATTAAATGCCCGACAGGTTCATTCAGCTGCCTGTTTCTCTTCCGCTGCATCTTCCCACTCCCTTCTGAATGTTTTGTTCTTTTGCTTTTAATGGCCCTTACTTACTCCGCAATTGAGAAACGCATCAAATTAAATTGTTTTTCGTTGTTTTTTTCTCGAGGCATTCGCTGCAATTAGTGCGTCATTTATATTTGCAATTCAAGACTATGTGGGAATATAGAGAATTCCCCCCTCACCACCTCACTCCCTCCCACACTCCCACCCGCTACCACTATACACATTTCAGCTCCATTATAATGGACCCGCATGGTATTCAGCAGCGACGCCGGCTGTCAAATTTATGACAAGTTATGAGCGGCAGCAGCATAAACAAAGCCCTGAATCCCACTCATCATTCGGGCAGATGAAAATGATCTTCTACACCAACTGCTGCTTAATTGTGCCGCAATGCCTCTCGTGAGAGGCGGGCCGTCGCGGGGGTTGCGGTACTGCCACTTGAAGTAGCTTGTGTGTGTGCCTGTGTGTGTCTGCCAAGCAGGCGATAAGCTGTGAAGCTCTTTAAGCTGCTTACACAAAAAGAGCCTGTAAGTTATGTCCAAGACTTTTGCTTACAAAACACTTTCCTTTCATGATGGGATAAATGCACGAAGCACCTGACAAAACGATTAAATCAAACGATAATTGAGCTATTTTTGCTCTTTAGTTATGTGTAAGAGGTAATCGAATATTAATAACAATGTTTATAGCATTTCAGAGAATAGAATCGAGCATAATACTACAAGAGGGATATTACCTTTTCCTGGAAGTATCAAATTCTGAGATATTAAGTTATTTAAATACTGTTTTTACAAATCCCAAGTCCATACGCCCAAAAGTGTGCTACAATAAACACTTGCCAAAGCCATTTGAGATGCATGGCAAACTTAGATTACCTGGATTTTTCGTGCAGGACAAAAAGGATGCTTTTTTGCACGCGCTCATCTCAAATTGGCGTGTGCAAAACCATTGTTGACACTTCTGCCCCTCCCCCCTCCACCCTTCATTCTTTTCAGCATCAATGCCAACAAAAAGGTGCTTTTCAATATGCGCAAACATTTCTTAAAGCCTTCTCCCAATTTCGAGTCCGCATCGTTGACCCCAGCCACAGTTACCGTTACCGTAGCCGTTGCCGGAAACCGTAACCGTTCCTGCACCCGTTCCTAAGGTCAGCTTGTTTATGCGCCAAATATCCATAAATAGTTTTACGCTCTTGCGGATAACTGCGACTCGTAAGTGCGTCGGCAAGTATAAGTATAAGTACAGTGAATGCCAACTAATAAGAACGCATTTATTCCAAAGCCAATTCGTATTTCAGAAAACAAAATATGTTTCGGGGGGAATATTGATTGTGATTAAAATAACTATTTCCCAGATTGTTAAAAAAGCATATTCAAAAGAGCTAAAATCTAGAAGAAAATTACTTAAATTATTTTCTAAATTAAGAATTTTATATTTTGGAGGTCAAGATAATTAGTAAATATTTCAAAGTACGATGTTAGTTATAGGACACGTTGAATTCGTGTTCAAATTTGCGAGGGAGCACTGTGTAAGGATAAAGCAGGCGCAGGTCCACTTAAGGTACCAACAGGCAGTGGCGTCGGCGGCGGCAGGAAGGCAGCTAGACACATTTGGGCAAAACTTCGAGCTCCTTTCTATCGAAGAGCTGGGAACAAAGGGATTCAACAAAGGCGCCTGCTTGCTCGAATACAGCTAGCAATTTAATCAGCTTGCCTCTCAGCAGGAGAGAGTGGAAAAGGGGTGCGGGGGATTGAGTGAGGGGGTGCGGGCGACTGCTGCCAATGATGTTGTCAAATGGCTGCCCCTCTGCTTGCCCGCCAGCCCCATCAGCAGGCCAATGCGACCAGTTTGTGCTTAATGTGGCGCAAGCGAAAAAATTTGCTCAGCTACTTTTGCCTCATTGCCCGACGCCAACAGAATTTGTAATGCGTACCGTAATATTGTTTAAATGTTGTTGAATTCTGATTCAATTAAAGCGGATTTCGAGTGCCAGGGCTACGCTTAATTAGCACTGCTTTCCATTGCGGGCCAACGGAAATGCCAGAGGGGCGTCTGAAACAAAAACCAAAAAATTTAAAGCATAAGGACGAAGGCGCGTGTAGCACTCAACTCATAAGGGTTTTGTGGCACTAATGGGAGCAGTCATTTTAGGGTCGCCTCTCATAGGACAATCGACCTGCATTAAATAAATATGTATATTGAAGAGCCATTTAGGGTGTGGAAGGCCAAGCAAATTGTTCAATAATTACTTAATGTTGAAAAAAACAAATTAACATATTTGCTATGTCTAAAAAAATATAGTGTACTAAGTATGTAAGTTTATTTTTTAATTTTACCTTATATTTATGTTGCTTATATTTTATTCAATGCGCTGAATATTTGTATGCCTGTACACATATTTATATTGTAACTTTTGGTCCAAATACTTAGTTATATACAGTTTTGTCAGTTTTTTTTATTTACCTACGCCCTTGCGTATTTTTTCTGGCAAATCGTTTATTAGAAGTAATGTTCCAGCTAGTCCAATTTCTTACAGATTTTCGCTGGACATGATGCGTTAGAATTTCGAGGATTGGATTGGATGAAATACTAAAATATTATTTACTGTGTTGCCATAAATATCAAATAGATAGCACAAACCGAAACTGGAGATGTGTTAACCTTAATTGTTTCAATATAGTTACGCAGGAACTTAAATTAAACTTGGATAATTAAGAATCAGCGGGGGACCCCTAAAAAATTGACAGGTAATTACAAACTTTCATAAGATTACAGCATACTTTTAAGCTGCGCAAACAATTTAAGCTGGTTGTGATGTATGTTGTGCAGATGGCGCCAGTGTGCTATGCAAACAATGCCCAAAATTAACAGTACTGGTTTGAGTCTTAGATGTATTAACAGAATAATTTTACATCTAGCTGTATTATATGATGTGCATGAAAATAAAATGACCACAATAGATGGCGCTAACAAATATTAAAAAAAATACATTAACTTTATTAAATATAATAATTTGTGACATCATATAATAATTGTCGACGTAACTGATAGATATTTTAATGAATTAAAAATTAAAAACATCTTATTATTTATTTATTTAGCTCAGCAAACGCCTCTAAAAACAGATTTCAATTTGCATCTCAGTAGAAAATATTTCTTTAAGAACTAAAGACTAAAATTAAAGAAACCTAAATAATGAGTTTTTAGCTTAGCCAACTTAAGAGATACATTTTTGCTTTACTAACCTGACAATTCCAACGTGCTGCAAAAGTCGTATGCAGTTTTCACTGCCTCTGCGTTTATTGCCAACAATCTGTTGTCGACCATTTCAAGCGCACTTTGGACCACAACGATGATGTTGATGATGATGATCACGACGTTAATGATGATAGTACTGATGATGATGATGATGGCAGGTAAAGTTGAAGGATGCGTGCCACAGTCACATCTACAATTACACATATGCCTGTGCCCATGTTTGTCTGTGTGTGTGTCCTTGTGGATGCTGCATGCGAAATGCCTGCAGGGCCTGCCCATGCAGCTATATGAATGGGAGGGGCCATAAAGATGGCAAGGGGAGGGGGGGCGGGATGGGTTAGCAAGTGCAACTGAGCGCTGGTTGTGCCCGGGCACACTTGACGCAATCTTAATAACCATGAAGCAGCGTGGCTAATTAGCACAAAAAGCTTCGCAATAACCATGCTCAATGAGGCACAGGGCAACCAACAACTGGGAGACTAAACAACAATGCAACGGCGAGGGCGTGCAACACGCGTCGTATGCTCAACGAGGTCTCTGTGCCTCTCTGCCTCTGCCAGCGAGTGGGTGTGGGAGGTTGACTAGGTTGACGAGCGAGCGAGCGAATTGCTGGGCAATCTGCTGCACTTGAGCAACCACCTCCCACTTTGCACCCCTCTCTCAGCTCACCACATTCGTCTCTATGTGCACACAGCAAGTTGATTTTTGGTTCTGCTTTCGGTTTACATATCAAAACAATTAGCTTTCTATTCCCTCTGAGTATTGTGAATTACTAGACTTGGGTATCATGAAGTTGAGCAAATGTTCGCATCTGCAAATTAATTAATTAAATATATATTCTTGATCAGCATGATAGATAGATTCTTAATCTAGCCATTTCTATCTAGCAATATCTAATTCTGTCAATGCATTTATCTCGAAATCAAGAGGTAATTTTGAGTAGAATCGTGTTTTGAATTGTGTAGTTAAAAACTGAGTCAGTTCGCAGTTTGCTACAGGGTATTTCCAAGTTGCACAATCTCAACTAGAGCGCTCTTGCTTTTGCCATCATTGTTGTGGTGTCGAAGTATGGTTTGGGAAGGCATTGAGGGGTGGCGGCTGCTTGGAGTGCATTTTGTGCGTGGTGCTGTTGCCCTCAAGGCCGCACTGCGCTGAACCGCTGATGAATTGTCCAGGTCGCCAGAGAACTGAATGCTGCCTGCTGCCTGCTGCCTGTTCAGCATTTGTTTGCACAATCAACTTGCGTTGTTTAACTGAGAGCAAGGCTCTCCCTCCAACACAGCCCCTTGCAGCGCACTCAAATTGTTGCTCAATTGTTTACGTGATGTTTTGCCTAAATTAGAAACAGTGCCAATCACGGTGGCAGGCGCAAACACCAGGTCCAGTTCTATTGCGTATACGTCAAGTTGGGCTGCCGTGAGCTGCTCTTTTTCCGGCAAGTTTCCAACTAGAAACAAGTGTAACTTCTGCCAGTTTAAAGCCCCAACCCTGAATAGGTGTAGGTCCTCGCTTCAGCTGAACTCAGTTGGGATTGGCTTGGTTTGGTTGTGCTTCAGTTCAGGGAGTTCTGGCCTCAAGCGATTTGTGCACTTCCCTTCGTCCATTAATTGGCTCGCATATTGCCAATTAAGTTGTTTGTGAAAAACGGAAAATTAATTTGGATTTGCCTCACTTTTAGATTCAGATTCCGATTCAAATTCCGTTTGCTGCAATGCCGGGGGTCGACTTTTAGCGGGGTCGAGATGCGGTAATTGAAAACTGGGCCCATTCCGGTGGCAGAGCCATAAATTTTCAGAGAGCAACGCAGCAACTCAACGCTAATGGTAATGGCTGATTGGAAACTCGTTTCCAGCATTAACATAATCGCTTTAAAATTGAAACTGAAACTAAAATGCAGTTAACAACAACCAACAAAGCAGCAACAACAACAACAACAACAAATACGAGTCGCATACACATCGCTCACATTTGTTGACCATTGTTTTAGTTTCTTCCTCTTCTTCTTAGTCTGTTTTGCTTTTTGACAAAATTCAAAAATTGAAAGCGGACAAATTAACGAGGCTTATGTGAAAAGTTAGAAAATAAAAAACTACGTAAATTAAATTTATATTCAAATTCAAGAGTACTCAATTGGAAATTAATAAATAATAATTAATAATTAATAATAAATTAAAATATATATATAAGAGCAACAAGTGAAGAATAACAAACAATTTGTAAGACATACTTAAGATATTTCATTTCCATTTACCTGCATACAATCATAAATCTGAACTGCGTAGAGTTCGATAAAGCAAAGTCGACTTAATCGACTTAATTACTTTCAAATCGACCCTCGCTCGCATTGGGTTTTGCATTTACGCTGGTGGCAATTGTATTAACATATCAACATTTGTTAAATGACGTTTGACTTTTGTGTGACAACGCGATATTAATTCAAAGTGGTCCCCTCGGTGGCTGCTCAGTGGCTGCCTCTGCCTCAGCGATTTTGGCCAAATAATATATTTAAATAACTCAATTAAGCATAAAACACAACTGGTGGGCACTCCGAGCCATGGAATTCCCAATGAAATGCCATGATATATGGCTAAATAACAATAACTGTCAACCAACATTTTTTAATTAGCAGCCCAAGCGCCCAGCTCGCTATCGCATGAAAAATAATCGAATAAAATATGCAACTTAACCAAACAAATAAATAAATAAACAAACTGAAAATGTCTGCGCTGGGAGAGGCCACTCAGACGACGCCTCAAGGTGTGCCCACAATGGTTGTTGCGGCTTCATTGCTCTTCTTGTAGCATTAGTACATTTCTCGTATGGAAGCGCCAAAAATAAAAGTGGAGATCTTATCAATATATGCAACAAATCAGATACTATATTGATAAAAATTAGGGTCATATGCAGTAGATAGGAATTCGGCATGACAACAGCCACACATTTATTGTCTATTTTTGAACAATTATAATGGTTTCTCAATTTGAACTTCTTTTAAGGATCTCAAATCATAGGGCATCAACTAGTTGTACATGACCTAACCCTTATTTCTTAAGCCCATATTTAAGATATATGCTAACGATTATAGCTTAAGGTAATCGTCAGCCTCATAACATTTCGAGCAGAATTTAAAAAATTGCTTATTAATATGAAATAAATGCGTTGGGCCACCAACGATAAACGATAAATGCGACTAAAAGTTTTTGGCATTTACATCTAATGAATATGCAAAACCAAAAATGTCTCTCCATCTATGCCTGTCTAGGTATATGTATCCCCAATATGCATATACATGTATGTATGTATGTATGTGCATTTGTGTGGGCTCGTTAATATAAACAGTTTGCATATATTTTGTGGGCCTGGATGCCAAACTGGGCACAAAACGAGCATAGCTGTTGAAATAAAAACATTTGGCATTTTATTTGATATCGGTTTATTAAGTTGTATGCATTTCATTACCATCTCGCATCTCATATCTCGAACCTCGAGACTCAAGATGGCCAATTATGGATTTTTTCTAAATTTATGAATCAATTTGTGTAGTTTTTACGACTTAATTTAGAGATTTCGCTTATGGATTTTTAAATAGAATTTGAGACCTTGTGCAACAGTGCGGATGAGTTATGGGGTACGTTGGGGAAATTTCATTGAATGTACACAAGAATTATAAAGAATCCAAATCTCTATTTGGAATGTGAAATGTGTAATATTTTGAATACAATATTTTTTAAATATTATGTATTAAAATATTACGCTATTAAATAGAAGCAAAGGAATACTAAGAAAAAATCAAATACAAAAACGTTGTTCATTTACGAAGGACTTATAAAACTTAATTATATTTGAAATTTTATGAATTTTCCATATGTTTGTATAATTTACAAAAGTATTTAAATGTGAATGATTTCGTTTATTTATTTTTTAAATCTATTTCAAAAATCTACTAGCACTTTAAATACACACATACAAATTTCCATCAATAAAATTTAGTATTTACGTCATCAGGCTGAGCTGAACTCCAATTTGAGTCCAGTGGCCAGCATTTGCCAGTTCAACTTAATTAAATTTATGGAGATTTTGACTCGAAAACATTTCCAATCGCCTCCAATTCCCACACACAGCGCCTGGTGCCCAACGAGAGATCCAAGACATTGAAATAATATATAAATACTGAAGACGTTGGTTTAATCAAGTTATTAACTCGTGAAATATCAACACATAGACCTCAAAAGATTAAATTATAAATATTAAATGACATACATAGAAACGAAACGAAGAAAACAAAAAAAAGGAAAACAAATCGACAGCAAATAAATATATGCGATATGAAGATATTAAGACATGAATAATTAATATCACTGATGAAAACTTAATGAAGAAATAGAAACACACACACAGACAGATAGACAGTTGGACAGTTGGACAGATGGACAAAGAAATATATAAATAAAGAGCGGAATCTCCCGCACGACTTGAAATATATTTGTCATAGTTTCAACGACGACGCAAATACTAAAAACCAGAGGCTCCCAGCGCCAGATGATATCGCATAGAGTTGTGGAGGGGACCACACACACACTCACAACAATGAGGCAGATGAGCAAGTTTTTTTTTTGTTGTGTTTGGGCAATTAATTTATTATTGGCAACTTGAAAATTTATCGATTGGAAAAGCAAAGCAAGAGAAGAAACAAAAACAAAAAACGGAGCAGCAATTTGTAGATCATAAAATTGGTTGACTGCCGCCGCTTACAGATCGGGGATATGGACACGACGAGCTCGACTGTGGACTTAGTGCCGTAACTTATACAAATTTGACATTTTTACAGCTGGTCCGGCGATATACTACTATTACGTGAATGCTTGGATAGACCAGGTCCCAATGCTACCCATTGATCAGCCGCTAACAATTTCAATCCATTAAAAGCGCAACGCGGAGCAGAAAAACTGTTGCCTCTAATCAGCCGGCCAAATAACAACTTAATTAAAGGCCCTAAAAGCCAACGTCTCTCCTGGCACATCTGTCTTCACCATCAGATCCTCTCTGTGCTCCTCTCTACCTGTCCCAGTCCCAGTCCCAGTCCCAGTCTGTGCCTCGTTCACCGTCTGCATCTGTGTGGGGTGCACCAAAAAAAGCATTTCCAATTTACACTTTGCTGCTAATTTGCGTTGACGCTTTTAGAACCGCCCGGAGCGTTCCACAACTTGAGCTCATCATCTCTCAGGCTAAGCCGCTGCCGGCTCCCCTCTATCCGCCCATCCTTCCGCGTTGCATTCCACGATGTTGTCCTCGCCATGTCCAAGTGTCTGCCTGTCTATATGTCTCTCTCCGTCTCTCTGTCTCTCTGTCTGTCTGTCTGCCTGTCTGTCCGTGTGTGTTTTATTATTATGATGCATGCGATGGCGACGTCGTCATCCTCGACGTCTCATAGCCATTGACATGTACCTTGTGCTCGTGCCCCATCCTTAGCTGACGCTTGTTGTTGTTGTTATTGTTGTTATTGTTATTGTTGTTGTTATTGTTGTTGTTGCTGTTGCGTTTGCTGTTGTCGCTCTGTTGTTGTCATTCAGCGTCATCGTCAGCGTTGAAATTGTTCATTTCGAAAATGCCTCAATAACAATAACAATTGTCGTAAAACTGCACAGGATACTGAGCCAAACAGAGCACACAGCTTTGTCTCTGTATGTATGTATGTGTGTGTGTGTCTGTGTGTGTGTGTGTGTGTGTCTGCGATTGTGTGTGATTATCTATAAAAGGATTTTGAGCAGATTAATTGCGCGTGATTGAAGCGCGCTGCTTCTGCTGTTGCACAGTGGCACAAAGCAGTTTTTATTGAGCCGTAACTAAAAGCTCATTGCTATGAAACTACAAAAGCAAATCCCCATTCGCAATGGGTTGATTTATTAAGATGCAAATCGCAGTTCATAATAGAGCTAGAAAGAGCAAGCTTGGCAGCTGTGAATCCAGTATTCATACATTGATAATGCCACAAACAACAAAAACAGCTGGGGATTATAAATTACCTGCCACAAACGAAAATCAGCAATCAAACATTAAAGATTTGTCATTCCAATTATGGAGCATGGTTAACAACTTCAATTAAAGACGCTTTTCTCTAATAAAAATGTGATTCACATGCAACTTCCGCTAATTTTACAGCACTTTCTCATTTGGCCAATTTGGCAACCACTGTGCTCTCTGCCCCCCCTTCTACTTACTCACACATACATACGTATACATGTATAAGCTCGCATCGTATTGCCATATAAGTTTGTTGTCAGTACGAAGAAGATGAGGAGAGGGGGGTGACGAGGGGAGGGCGGTGAGGTGCTGTGTCTGACTCTGTGAGCACGGCAGTAATATGAGCAGTAATAAAATTTGAATTTATGACGAGATTCCATTAAAGCTTCTTCACCACACTCATCACACACTGCAAGGGAGGACAACGGCAGAGGGGGTGGTGCGTCGCCGGGAGGGAGGGCATACAATATTTGCCTTTACTGCCTGCACAATGCGAGATAAACAACTCGAAAGAGATAGGGAGAGAGAGCGAGGGGGCCGGGCTATAACAAATTTAGCAAGCAAAAACAAAAATCAACAAAAGAAGAAAAAAAACCAGCAACAAAAAAAAAAGAAGCTAAAATTGAAACGCAGAAGCAAAAACAATCAAATGCAAAGATGAAGTTGAAGAAGAAGAAGATGCTGGTCTTTGCAGCATCGAAAATGTCTCGTAATAATGTGATTTGATGCGGCAGCCAACCAATGACTACCCCCCTAACCCCTCTCCCCATCTCCATCCTCCGTCTTGCGCACTACCCCAACAACGACAACATTTGCACGGCAGCAGCTGAACAACAACTTTGTCTGGCTTCGAGCCGGACAAGTTGCCAGATATACTCCGCATATATACAGACTACATTCAATAACTGTCCCAGTCCTTGGCACAGGCAGGGGCGGGTGAGGGTGAGGGGTGGTCGGTTGATACGTTTATATGACTTCGATTTCATTACGCATAAACGAATTGAAATGAATTTTTATTGCACAACAGCGAAACGAGCAGACGAACATCGTTTCAATGTTGTTGTTGATGTTGCTTTGCTCTTATCTTTTGTTTAATGTAAAAACTTTGTTGAATTGAGCAGCGAAATTAGTCGTCGATTAATAATTTTGCACGTTTCGATTAAGCAGTTGTCCAGTTGAGTTGAGCTTTTTATATAATTAGCATGAGCTAATTAAATAATCACATTCATAAATACCAACAGCTATCTGAGGATAGCTGCCGAGTTTTTCGAACTCCCACGCTGCGATAAGGATATATCAGAATGACGGCTCCCACGCTACAGTTAAAGAGATACAGATACAGATACAGCAACAGCAACAGATACCGAGTAATTGTCATTAAACATTGTGTGGTGCAAGTGGTTTGAGCAGTTGAAACGACACCCGAAGGTTTGCCGCAATGCTTTCCAGGAATTCACTCATGGCTTGCAGAAGAAAAAAGTCAACAACAAATTCGAAGTGTGTCTCCTTTCGCGGCGTTCCCATAAAAAAAAACTGGGAAATATATATAGAGAAAATACATAAATATACTGGCAAACAATAACAACAAATTGTTTAACAACAAAATATAAATCTTAATTGAATTGTGATACCAAGATGTTGACTGACTGCCACGACTGAATGCCCAACAGATAGAAGAGAACGGGAACGGGATCCCATACTCAGGTGGAGCACATGTTTTTTTTTTTTTTTTTTGGCCCATTCTGTGTGCCTGGGTCTCAGGTTCGGTGTGGAGTGCTTTGTTTTGAAAGTGGGTGTGTTCCACAATAGCGCATTCTTTACAACTAGCTATATTGACTTTTGTGTACGTTCAAGTTATCTGTGGCAGACACAATGCGCATACTCGTACCCACATCCGTATCTATAGGTGTCTATGTGCTATCTGACATTTTATAGATGCTTGCATTTGGAGTTTTATGGCCGAGTACACATGTCTTTATTAATAACCATTATTGCTTGAGCACACAATTCGATTGTTTTCGCTGATGTTAAAGGCAAAACTCTCTCGAAAGTGGCATGTAGCCTGAACTGGCCATAAATGACTAATTGCAACGACACTTATCACAGACCAGTGAGAAAATATAATATTTAGATTTAGCAGTCATTTGCATGCTTTATATAATAAAATCCAAGCAAAGAGTTGCCTGAGAACCTTATTATGGTTGTACAATAAATATATTTGTCAGCAAATATAACTGTTTGTACTGAAAAACTGGTGGATTGATAATGGAGAAAGTTTCATGCAAGATTTGATTAAAATTCCACAAGCTAGTGGGGGAAAAAGTCGAAGAGTCAGAAAGCACTCAACTACAAAATACTGCGAAAAAGAAATATATTTAGGAAAAAATGTCAAATCTCTGATGTTGTAAATATAAATAGAGATGTGTGCATATGTGCCGAGGGCCTGCACACGTTTCAGGAATTGCCTACGGCTTATGCTTATGAAATTGTTCAATTTCGAGGGCCTCAAGCCTTAAGATCTGGCCATGGTGCATAACAAAACTAAATAGGGCACACTGATTTAGGGCACACAATGGCTCGAGGTTCGGCTGAGAGCTAGTGAAGATGAGAGGAAGCCCTTATGCTAGAAGGCGAGATAACAATGGGTGCAACGAACACAGATTTGGATTTAAATTAAGCTAAATCCGCTCAAGCGCACAGATCGACAAATGCTGGCGTGTGTGTGTGTGTGTGTGTGTGCCGCTAATAGACAACAAAAAGGTACACAAGATACAGATACGTTTGCAGATACAGATACAGATGCAGTTGATCATGCAAAATGGAAAGCGCTTACTTAAGTGCCACACACAAGTACAAGTACCTACGACAGCAGCTACAAAACTGTTGCCGGACAGCAGCTCAACAAGTGCCGAGGGGGTAAGGGTAACTGAATCTGAGCGATGACCATAAAATAGGCTAAAACCCACTTGGATGCTGCTGCTGCTGCTGCTTCTGCTGCTGCCGCTTAATTTGCATAAAAACTTAAGATACTCGTTGCGAGTCGCGTGAATGAGCGACGGGCAGCTGCGGATCGGTCGCGCGCACGCCAGGCGCAACTTCCTGGAAAAGGACCGCCAAAGTTGTTGCCGCCGCCGCCGCCGCTTCTGCTGCTGTTGCTGCTGCTGCTGCTGTTGTTGTTGCTCTTGTTGTACCTGCCGCGTGTGAAAAAAACGGCAGATCCCAGGCAAGCGGAGGCCCAGGTCCAGCTCGGCATCAGCGGTACCAGTTTTTGAGCCGACTTTGAGTTTTTAGCCAAGTGCAATCGATACTTTTACCTAGCAGCTGATACAAAGGAGAGACAAGCTCGAGCTCGAGTTCGAGCTACGAACTCGTTCTGTATATGTCATTGGCTAAACGGAGGCAGGCTCTCAACTCATTAAATCTAATATCTTTCTTATCTTTATGTATCTCAATCTGTAGTTGAGCAACATTGTCAACTCTGCCGCTGGCCATTTTTATGAATGAGCAGCCCGAAAACAAAAATACAAATAAAATCGATTGAACGAAGATCGAAGCAGCGGCGATCAACGCTTAGAGATAACCAAGGGCATGATTTAAGAAACCGTACAGTGAAGATAGGAGAGACAGAGAGAGAGAGAGGGATAGAGAGTGAGAGAGTATTACGGCGTGTGTGTTCGCCTATCAATCTCGACTCAAATCCCTTTCAACCAAGTTAATCATTGGAAAATCACTTCCTTCTCAGCATTTCACATATGCGCCGAGATTAGTGCAAATTTCATTTGGCTCGACAGCAACAAAAGCATCTTTCAAGTGCTGCCAAGCGCAAAACAAAAAATATATGTATGTATGTATGTATATATATACAAATGTATCTTGTAGATACAAATGTATTTCCTGCATCGTCGGCAACAAGAACCACACGCAAAGTGCTTAGACAAATTTGCATAGGAATTAAGAGAGCGAGTGGGTATTTTTTGATTTTAGTTTTTAGTTTGCATATTCCCCCAAATTAAATGCTACGTTTCGGTTGGCCACTTGACAGCTGTCAAAAGGCCACGCAAATATTTTGTCAGCCTGTGGAACTAAAAAAGGGATGCCTAATTAAGCAATTTACCGAAATGCATGCAGCTTGTTGTCTTAACAAATTCCGAATGCAAAGTGTATATACTCAATACCCCTACATGTCTACTTCGATATTCTGGGATGTTTGTTTTTCTGTCAATTTGAGAAACTCACGAGCGCGCGCGCCACATCACATCTTAACCCTATTATGGGCTAGGGTTTGGGCTAGGGATTTGAGCTTGGGTTTCGGGCCAGGTAAATGGGAAAAGGTTAAGAATGCATTTTAGGCCTTTGTTTGCGATGCGCTGCACGCGTTCATAAAATGCATCAGCGAATTGGAATTGAGAAATGTGTTCGACAAACAAATCGATGCCGATGAGTTCGAGGCGGCAAAACGCTAAAATCTTTAGCTCTGTTTGCTCACATTCATGGGAATATGGGCAGCAAGTGCCGACGCCAGTCCCAAGTCCCGATCCCAAGTGCCCCGTACACCAAGTTCCATGGCCCATTGAACATCCCATTCGATCCTCAGGCAGCCCAATCCACTTGCCACCAGCATTGAGCGTTGCGCACTTTACGATATTTGATTTCCTCATTTACGGATTTAATTTTCTTTCAAATTTACCGATTGCCAGCTCTCACCCCGTTCCTCCTACCGTTCTCCATCTCCATCTCCAGCACGTTGCACTCGCATCCGACTTCGGCATCGACTTTACACATTGGTCTAGCCAACGGCTGCTGTCTTTTTCTGTTTGCCAAGTTTTGGATGTTTTATCGCTTGATTGGTTCGGTTCGGTACGCTTTGGTTTGGTTTGGTTTGGTTTGCTGCTTGACTGCTGTTGCCGGTGTTGACCCAGGGCGCGTTACCAGCCAGAAATTGAGATGTAAGCCAGCACTGGAGCACTTAGATAGACATCAATGATGCTGCCCGAACTGATCTAAAGATTCGCAAGCTACCGCAGAAGCAGTATAATCTTCCAATATACTAAATCAATTTTTGTTTTAGGCAATTTGTATATTTAAAGTTTTGTGCAAATAAAATAAATAAACGAAATAAATATTACTTTAGCCTATTTATTGTACTCCTGGCAATTAAACTTAATAGAAACAAATTTAACTTATATGTATAATAAATAGCCAACATTTTTTTTATAATGTTATAAGTTTGTATAATTGAATTCAATAACATTAGCATATTCCCCAAAGCTCTAAACTTTTTCTCTCCTTTCCTTTCTCCAGTATCCAATCCCTCGTTCTTTCAGCAAATGATAATTGGCAAAGTTGTTGACCCCACACGAGAATCGACTTCAAAATACAACTTCTTTCCAACCTTTCCCAACAATTCTTGCAAAGTGATTAATTAACGATCATCGATCGTGTTAACCCGTTCCGTATGCTGTGATCCCTCTCCACAGCAGGAGATCGTTTCCCCTACCCCTACCCTGTGGCAGGTTCCCTCATATACATAACCTCAATTTGTCGCCACATGTCACACTAAGAAAAACGACAATTCCGTTTCGATTTAGGCGCCACCAGCTGATTTACATCCCCATACCGCAGTCGTACTCTGCACCCCTTACCCAGCACCCTAACCCCGATGGCCCCGACCCTGCCCCCCAGCCCCTGCCCCTGCCGTTGCCGTTACCCTTGCCATGTAAATTTCCCTCTGATGACATCTTTGGCACAGGCTGCCGCCTGGCGTTTCAATTAATTGAGTTCACAGCCAAAAAACAATAACAATAAAAAATTAATTCAAAAGCAACAAACACCCAGCGATCAGCAACAAAAATGAAATGTGGAACCTTTTAACCTTTTTCCATGTCGCAGTCCCCAGCCAGGTTCGTTGGTTTTGGGCATCGGGCATCGGGCATCGCTTTTAATAGCCCATGAGCCGAGGCGCTGAAGACCGCATTGGCCACTCCTTGATCGTTTTTTCTTCCCCTGTTGTTGTTGTTGTTGTTGTTAGTGTTGTTGTTTTTGTTGGCGCTACACCGACGCCAACAGCAGCTGCCGTTTCATTTTGGGTTGTCAATTCAATTAAAGCCTAGGAACGCACACGAAATTCAAGAAACCGAAACCAGAAAACGAAGATCGTCTCAATTAGAACCTCTTAGGAGCGTGCGCTCAAACAAATTGAGAAACATTTTTAACCAAAAGAAATGTTACAAAATTAGCCCAAAAATTTCATGCTGCTGGCATTCTTGTGGCCGGTTGTGTTTTTAATATTGTTGTAGATCTCTCGATCTGTCGATCTGTTGATCGTCGTGGCCGTCTTGTGGTCTCTGGACACACAACCTAATGAAGCCAATCAACATCAACGCCCGCTGACTTGTTTATCTTTTGTCCATTCAGCGGTGCAATTAATGCATTTGTAGATTTATTAATACGGAGCTGCACTTCGTCGCTGATCGCTGATCGTTGTTCGTTGATCGCTGATCGCACGATGAAGATATTTCCTTTCTCACACTTTCCACAAAAAAAAGAAAAAGAAAAAAAGAGAGGCAAAGACGAAAAGAAGCACAAAGATGGAAAAAAGCGGCATGAAAAAGCATTCAGCACACAAAACATGACACGATGACAAGCAAAAAGAAGCGCCAGGGCAGGCCCCAAGATCACTGATCAAGCGAGGCATTAAAACTCAGTCAGTTCAGATCGCTCCGTAGAGTTCAGCTCTCCTCTGTTCAGTTCTGTTCTGTTCTGTTCTGTTATGTTCTGCTCTGTTTGGCTCGGTTCGGTTCGGATCGGATCGGTTCAGTTGACCAATGAACAGGTAGGAGACCTGAGGGGTCAGGGAAGCGATCGTGTGATCAGTTGTGAGATCGTGTGGAGTTAATGCGAGTATTAAAACCTTTTAATAAAAATCTTTAATGAATCAATGAAGTCTGAATGAAGCCTCTGGTCTGATTCGAGGCTGCTGGAACCAAGATCGCTGCACAATGTAGCTGGGGTAGATGGTAGGCGCTGATTAGGCGCATTAATCGATTTAAGCCACAATCATTTTTCCCCCCCACCCCAGCAGCATCAAAATCCCGAATGGAATGTGGGAGCCTCGTACCGAAACTTACTTAGTTTGTTGGCGTCAGCGCTTATCAAAAGGCATTCTTTTGAATAAAAATTAAATGAATTAAATTAAAGGCCGTGCAGCGGGCCGAGCGAGGATCGCAGGCTGCCCAAGCTGCACAAGCTGCACAAGCTGCTCGCAACTAAAGAGCTGCAATAAAATTGTTTTTAATCTTATCTCACCAACGCGGACAGCCCCAGAGCCTTTTAGTCCTCTCGCCCTCTCTACCTCTCCCCCTCACACACACACACACACACACACCAACAGTGTCTCTTTCTCTTTCGCTATATCTATGCCCAAAAGCATAAAACCCACTAAATATGCTCGACTTATGGCGCATTATTCGATGTTGCAGCAGCTGCCAACTGTTCCGCATTGCATATTCATATATGTATATAGTATTTTATACCGCATCCATATCAGCTAAAGATGCATTCATTTAGTTTTTATACCATGCTCTCATTAATAGTCGTTAATGTTGGTATAATTGATTCGCATAAGAGACATTCTTTAGCTTCATTTGAGTGCATATTATTGTAACATTAACAGGGTATTTGCTTTTCATACAATCTGAAGTGTGGAGCATTTTTGCTAGACAATGCTCATTTGGTTGAGTTATTTCTTATGTGGCATATGCGGCGCCGGAACTTGGACCCGAAACGGAAGCACTGGCACTTGACGAGCAGCTGACAATTTGCGATTAGACATCATTGGGACCGATGGATGGGTATGGCAACGGTCTTGGGTGAGTCCATTTATCTAGTCGGAGCGACGACAGCTCAAAGAATGCCAAGCACAACGGGCAGTCGCATGGGTTCTGGTACTGATACTGCTGCTGCTGCTGCCGCTGTAACTGGTTCTGGTTCAGGTTCGGGTGCTGGGTGGTCGCCCTGTCGGTCTGTTTGTTGCACTGCTGTGCGGTTGGTCCTACATATATATACATATATATATATATATATAGAGAGTGAGAGAGAGAGATCCATACGCATATGTTGATGATGAGCTCTTGCTCTCAATCTTTAGCTACTGCCACACGCGGCATGCGGTCGTCAAAGAAGTGCTGGTCAAATTGCAGCAGCAGCAGCAGAGGTAGCAGCAGAGCGGTAGCAAATGAAGTGATAAAGCTGCGCACGCCAGGGGATCCCAAGCAATGCATTCAACGTTGTCGTCGTCGTCTTCTTGTGCGACATTCCCACCGTGGACCTTCGATAAGGTTAATATGCAGCCTCATGTTGAGGCATTTGAATAAAAATTGTGTCATGTCAACGCAGCAGAAGCAACAGCAGCAGCAGCAGCAGCAGCAGCAGCATCAGCAGCAGCAGCAGCAGCAGCATCAGCATCAGCATCCACTGTTGTTGTCTTATCAGAGTCAGTCTCTCAGACAATTGCGGTGCGAGCTGTGTGTGGATCGGTTTTTAGGTGGGCCCAAAAATTCAGCTGCAATTTGCAACGCTGTCTGCTTGGGCATCTTCTCTTGGCTTTAACTAATATGTGTAAACCGCGTTAGTTACGCTTCAACAATAATGAAGACATTATTAACTTGTATTTTGGTTGAACTGTGAGCCGAGCCCTATCATTGCGTTGTTTGTCGACGATTTCCACTGTCTCTTCTTCTTCTCTGTTATTGTTGTTGTTGCTGCTTCCTGCCGCAGCTGACAGGCATTTTACTTTCCTTTAGATACTTTCACACACACTGCCTATCGACTGCGCTGCTTCTGTGCCCATTCTATGGCTGTCAGTAGGGCCTCTGCCTGCGGTCCTGTCTTCATCTGCAACGTGTGCGATGAACAGTTAGTTCCTTTGTCGGTGATTTGTGTCGGCACATCCTTTTTGGTGCCTACTCCTACTCCTACTTCTGCTACTCCGCCTTCTTCAATGAGGGTGGCCTCGGCAATTGCAATTCCCAAACTGCATCAATAACCGTTTACTAAACGCTTTGCGCCACAAGTGGCCGACGCTCAAAGTGGCAATCTTCGCATGCAACATCTTCTCTCTTTCAATTCGCAATCACATTTACGCTCTTATCATCAGCCATAACCTCACCCAATGAGCTTCATTACTGATGCGTATTTACTTTTTACTTTTTTGCATATCGCAGAGCCCATTAGCCCAGCAGATGCCACTGGTGGTGGAGTCGGTTGTTGGACCGACCACATGGCCCTCTCGCCTCATGCTCTACATTTCAATGTCAATTTGTACACCCTTCTAGAGATTATTATGATTTTGTCATTACTTTTGTGGCAAACTGAATGAGATGCCATAATATATATATATATATATTTTATATCAACATTATTGGCCGACTCGATATAGCCATGTCAGTCTGTCTGTTAGTGTGTCTGATCTCATTTGTTACATAAGTTTTACTTCCTCAATTTTAAAGCTGAAACTTGGCATACATATGTCTGTTGCTTCAGTCATTAAGGATTTCAACTGGATCAGAACACAAACATATTAACTCCGGTTTACAAGGGTATCTTATAGTCGGCATGCCTAATAATAACCGTTCTCTCGTGTTCATTTTCATTTCGAATGCCTGAAAATAGAAATCGCATTCGACCAAGATGAGATGGGAGTAAAGTGGTCGCGTTGTCTGGCAATTGATTACGGCAGCTAATGGCGCGTGTGTCTGCCTCAATGTCTGCAATTTTCAACTTGCCCCATAGTCCGCAGTCTGACTCCCCTCTCTGTCGGCTCTCACTTACAATCATCATTGTGCAAACATCAAATGTGGGGTCGGTTGTTGCCGTGGCCCAGAAACCAGATATGGGCAAATATCATTATGGCTACAAATATGCAGATTTACTTTGTGTTGCTAAATAAGATGATGAGATGAAATGAAGTGGTGAAAAGTACACACTCGAATAAATTGGAAAACGGCAAAGAAATGCCAACTAATCAGATGAGCAAAATAATGTGACTTAAGTAGATGGTAAAGAACAAATCAGAAAAATACGTAAATAGCATTGGAAACATTCTAAGCCAACCGTGACATTACAAACCAAATATTTATATTATATATATTATCAGTTGTATTAAAATGAACTTCCGAATAGAGACTTAAATGGTAGATTGAAAGTAAATAGTAAAAATGAAGCAATTTGAAAATAAATTTGTAACTAAGGTTCTCATATTTCATGCCAAGATTTGTGGTTTTCATTCAGTTTAATTGAAATTTGATTGAATTTATTCATTATACAATGGAAGTTGCTCCCAGGAGTGCTTTTCGATCAGCGCCCAAATCCATTAGATGAATCAAAAGCGATTTCTCAGCCAAACAAAAATAATAAGAACAACAACAACAACAACAAGAACAACAATAACGGAATGTCGCTTTAGAATGTGGAACCCTCGTTAAAAATGAATGAAAGCTTATTAAAAATATTTCTTTATTATTGCACAAAAAACCATGAGCTAAAAGCCAAACTTGGAGGCAAAAATACAAAAAGTCAAAATAAAAAATCAGCAAAAAAGTAACACCAAACAAACAAAACAAAAAAAAAAAAAACAAAAAAAAACAGGCGTACAAATGTTAAACATGCCATGACGAGAGCTGACTGCAAAGCGATGCTCCTGAACGGAACCGAGCCGAACCCAACTGGCTGAACTGACTGACAGTCAGTCAATGCGATCCGTTGATGATGATAATGACAATGACACTGACGAACACGCATGAATAAGCCCTAAATTCTGTTGGATCTGTGCGCAGGATCTGCAATGCAAAACTACGAAAATGCCACAGAAATCCTTAACGAAAGAAATAAATCTCGGAAAGCGTTCTAGTTTTTGCTCGCTTGCGACCTGTCTCCGGAGAATTGCACGCTTCCCCCAATACTCAAACTCCAGACTCCAAGCCCGAACCCGAACCCGAACCCAATCCCAGTGGCCAGTTGAGTTGAGCTGGCGACAAAAAACTATGCCCAGTAAAGTCTGTCAAGAAAATGCGTACACAAAAATGCTTGCTGCAACATTTTTTTGCCAGCAATCACATTTTTTGCTGTCTGCATTAAATTTTTTTTTACTTTGCTTCTTTGTGTTTGTTGTATTTTTTTGATGGCTGTGCAAACTGTCACAAGAAGAAAGATTTTTTGGACTTTTGTGCGCTTTTTGCGCACATCGCATATTTAAAATTATGGCCGCAACCATAGCTGAAGACACGGTGCGGACTTGGAGTTGGAATTGGTCTTGAACTTGGACTGCGTCTTAGCCGTGGCCATTTAAAACGTCTTTGAAATTAATATTGGAAGCAAAAACTGTGAAATGCTGTGAAAAGAACGCAAAGCGAATCCCAACTGAACGTCGGCTACAAAAAGCCATTTTTGCTAAATCTCTCAAAAAAACAAAAAAAAAAAAACCCAGATAATGATGATCATGATGATGATGATGGTTTCGCGAGACAAGCGAATGACGAATAGCCCATTGGCCGTCGGAACGAATGTGAAATTTACGGAATCCGCGTCGTCTCACAATTCTGCAAGACGACAATTAAGCACGAAGCAGCCCAAGGGCCAAGGAAGAATTGTCCGCAACCGAGAAGAAACTCCCACGGGCCACCCAGTGCTACAATTTTCACTCTTTCCGACACTTTCCCAGCCACACCCAGTGCCTCTAGCTCAAACTCTCCAAAAATCGTGGGCAAAGTCAATAGCAATAACAACAGCAACAGCAACAACAACAACAACAGCAACAACAACAACAACAACAACAACAACATGAGCAACAGCATCACAAAACAAAGAGCCAAACAAAAAGCAAAGACAAAAGATCGGGAAAAGAAACTATAAAATTCTGTAGCCAAATGAAACATTTTTATGTGCTTGTCCATCCGTCACAAATTATATAATTATCACCTGTGTATTGGATAGGCCGCTTATCGTTGCTGTGAATCTGCCGCAGTCGCAGTCGCAGTCGCTGCCAACGTCGCTGCTGCTCGAAATTTTCGATTTGTGACGCTTTATGTCTTAATTTCGTTGGTGTATCTTGAAATGGGTTGGACTAGATGCAGCCCATGTGACCAAGTGCAGGCAAACCCAAACCCAGTAACCGGCAACTGCTGATGCATCCTCTGGTGGTCAACTTTTATCTTTCCACGAAATGCCACCCAAAATGCTCATCTTTAAATGCGGCATCGCGACGCGTTGCAGAGAAAGTGACTTTGTAACTTTCATTCAAGAGAAACGACCAGCAACAACATCTGCAGCAGTAACACACACAATTCCAACATGCCACTATCTGAGGGGATTCGATTTGCGATTACAAAAATAGCCTGTGATGTGTGTTTAGTTCCCAAGGAATTGGCCATGAGGTCTTGAAATAATATAAGAACTTTATAGGACCAATTGGCTTACCACTTATATTACATGTATATTTTGGTAATCCAAACTTTACTTAAGAAATAAATTACCACATTAATTACCACTAAATGTATATAATTTAGCAATTTTATAAATCTATTAAATTTTAACTTGGAATTCATTTAAAAAATGTATTACTAAAAAATCATTTGTAAATTGTTCAACTTTTATGTGATATCGTCATTGTTTTCATCACGTTAGTATGAGCTACGGGGGACAAACTCTTTAGCAAGAGCCACGCCCATGTCATTGCTCAACGGCTGTGATTGCCATCGTTAATCAGAAATTTCGAATTGGGAGCTGACATTAGCTTATGATTGTCTGTCATCTCTCGCACCTGTGGTTGGGCGTGTCGCTCATCATTTTATTTATTTTTTATTGGCGCCATTTTGAAGGCAAGTAATGTCATTTTTTCTGAGCGTTAATTGCACAATGACGGAGCTGTCGCCGGTCGGTAGCCAACGGCAGCCACCGCCTTCTCGTCTTCATTATTTGCTGTTCAAACAACAGTTAAAGACAAGTTGCGGCTGCTGCCTCGGCACGCCAAAAGCACACAAACCAAGACGGCTAGACACGGCCAAGTACCAACTTAGTAGTAGCACCAGCCAAAAAAAGAAAAAATTATAATAATAATATAAGAAAAGTTGACGTAAAGCCGAAGCTCAAATACACTTAGTAGTGGTGATCTGTCGATTTTAATAATGAGTAATAACTTTAAAAAAGATTTGGAAGACTTCAGAAACAACTTGAAATAAATGGTTAATTTGCATATATTAAAATCTATATATATATTTGTAATGTTTTTGGGCTTATAGCTTAGGATTTTTGAAGGTAATGTTATGTGCTATATATTTTATTATATTTCACAATCAGTGCGGCCGAAAGAGTTTCATCAACTTAGAATTTGCAACACCTTTGCCATGTAAACTTGATTTAAAACATGAACGATTCTTAACTATGGAAAGTGTGTAAAACAGAACAGCAACAGCAACGCAAAGCAAAGCAAAGACAAGTTTCTGGTGTTGGCCAAAAGCCAGTAAGAGTCGTCTTGGCAGCGACTATTTGTCTATTTGTTTATGGCCTTAAGCTGCGCTGCCTGTCAATAAGTGTGGGAAAAGCCAACAAAGCTAGACGCGCCTCACGATCGTCACGAGATTCGAATTGATCGCACACTCTAACGAATAAAAAGAAATATATAGAGGGAGAGAGAGAGAGGGAGAGGGAAGAGATAGTAGAGCTAGAGTGCGAGCTATCTGTGAAATAATAGACCACCCAAAGGGCTTTCTGCTTCCTGGAAACAGGACTATTGTGCTCTACATATAGCCATGGCTAATTAATATGTGGCCGCTTTTTGGCACAATTGTTGCGCTACCGATGATCGTCGAGCATTTCCAGGAAGAGCCATCACACACACACAAATAATTAAGTTGTTTTCGGGGTCATTATTTTTCACGGCTTTTGTCGGCACAAGTCAAACAACAACAACAACAACAACAACAGCAACAATAAGGAGGGTGTCGCAAGGGAGCAGCTGGCCACTCGAAATCAATTTTTGTATCCTTCGGGCGCAACGAATGTGGCGTTTACTCAGATTTATAATTTTTGATCGAGCGTCCTTGTACGTGGCTGGCATTGTGTTGTTTTTGTGGCGGCCCCGGGTCAAAGGTCGGCCAGCTGATGGGCTACTCTCGACGTCGACGGCGTCACCGAGTCGCGTCGAATGCTTGGCGCCAAAATGCGTCAAAAGAATCCAACAACAATGGGCCAGCGATTCGCACTCCATAAAGTGCATAATTTAATGTGGGGATCCCAGAACCCAAATACCCATCCCCAAGAAAAATTAATAAGTGCAGGAAATGCAGCCACACACAAGACACACACCCACACACACACACACACACACACACTGATAAAGAGATCCAAGGGTGGCGCCCGAGGCGTTGCCGCCTTTTGTAGTTTGTAGTCTGACGCAATAATTAAGTCATTTAAATTATTAGATGACAACAACAACAACAACAACAACAACATCCAACAATTAGAGATTACAAACAAACACAAACACGCACACACACTTGGGAAAAGCCGCCTCAGCTCATTGATGACTTTCGACTATTTTTGGTTGTGCTGCGTCTCGCCAAATCCTCGAGAGAATTTTTGATTGTTAGTGTTTGTTGTTTGTTGTGTGGTTGTGTGGTGCCGCTCAGGTTTTTCACACGTTCGCGTTTTTTCCCCCTGCTCGTGACTGCGGCGACAACTTGGCGGTCGGTCACAGATTTTGGGCATCAGTTAATAAGTTTCCACATTTTATGCAAGTGTCGTTAAAATGTTTTCATTACGCGTATTTTTCCCAGTCAAGCATCTGGAAATTTTACACGCTTAAGTGGCCCGGTGGAAAACTGAGACTAGCATAAGTACCCGGACCGACTACACGTGCCCACAGGCCTCTCTACTCTCGGCAAGAATCCGGTTCCGGCGTACATTGACTTTTACCAGACACTGTTGTTATCCCAAACAATATTCGTCTTTAAGTAGGGCTCTTCACTAAGCCCCTGTTTGCTCGTTTGCTCTCGCTGCTAACTTTCCCAGTTCTTAGTCCTGCTCATCGTCATCTTTCCTGCTTCGCGTGCATCTCAAGTGCAGACGTGTGGCATGGAACTTGTATCTGAAGCTGAATTTGAGCTGTGCACAAAGTGCCACAGCACGCAGATAAGATGGTTAACTTTAGGTTCCAATTACGTAGTAACTTGCTACTAATCAATGCAGCATAATTACATAAACAAAATATACTTATAATAAAATATAAATTTGTTAATTTGTGGGTTATATTTGAATTCAACTATAGTATGACATTGTATAAATGTATATTTTTGTATTTCCGCATACTCAATTTCAGCAAAAAAATAGCATCTGCTGTCTTATCTATAATTCACCTTTGTGTTCAAATATTTCGTATTGGCAATTTCCGGTTAGTTACCAAATTGTCACAGCCAACAAAATGGCTTTTTCTTGCACTAACAATTGTGACAACAACCACCACACGCTCCGCTGCCGCTTGGAGCGCCATGTTGCCACTTACTCTTCACCCCCCCTTAGATAGTAATGGCTGCTGTTGCTGGTCGAGAGATCACACTTCCGGAAGCGTAGCCGGAGCCGGGCACCGACCGCCAGCGTTGCCATTGCTGATGATAATGCATTATGCATTCCGGTCCGTATATTTTTAATTATTATTAAAAAAGTAAAAACCCAAATGAAAAGCACTTTATCTATGCAGCCGCAGACACAGCAGCAGCAGCGGCAGCAGCAGCAGCAGCAGCAACAGCAACAGATAAAGAGAACTTTAACACCTCTGCATTCACCTTTCGCCTTTACTTTTACCCTCGATCAGCAGCCGCACAAAATGTAGCCAAGCATGCGAAGATAATTTTAACATTTTAAAGGCACTTAACGACTCCAACAAAAGCCAAAAAAAAAAAATAAATGAAAAAAAACCAACTAGCCAAAAAAATGCGCGCTCATAATTTTTTGAAACACACATTTCTCTGTGGCACGGGAAATATAAATTGTCGACAGCAAAGGTGGGAGGGGAGGGGTAACAAAAAACCAAAAAAAAAAAAAAATTCTACACTGTCATCAAAGCATAACTAAACGCCCATTTTTCTCAGCTGCAGAGCCGAAGCTGAAAAACATGGAGCGGAGCCAGGCCAGAGTTTTTGGCTGCGTCCATTTTCGGTAGTTATTAGTGGCATATTTTGGCCTAAAGTGCGTGAACCATGTCGAAAAAGTGGCCAAGCAACAAAATTTATTGTCTAGAGCAGTAAAGTTAACAACAAAATGGACCTCCCCATGAGTTGGAGTTGAAGCCGATGTCGAAGTCGAAGTCGAGACACGCAACAATCGGCGAGGCAGGCAACAGCACAAAATATTAACGCCTCGAGCGACTACAATTACAAAAACAACAGCAGTTGATCAGTGGTAACTGTTATTTTGGTAGAAGCACTGCCAGAAGAAGAAGAAGAAGAAGCAGCAGCAGCAGCAGCAATTCATACCTCTTACCTTATTGGCCGAGTCGACCACCATCATCGACAAACGTCTCACTGGGCGATAGAGGGAGAAGGAGATGGAGATGGCGAGGAGAAACATGGAGTGGGAGAGGCAGAGATGTGTGCATCGGGCAGCGGGCAGCGGGCAGCGGGCTGCGGACTGCGGGCCTTGCTGATGATGATGGCGTTGATTATGGCTTATTTTCAAATCTCTTTTCATACCTCCTTTCTACTTCTTGGAAGTGGCCAAAGCAAATTATGTGGAGTCATCAATGGCAGCAGCAACCACAAGATCTGCGAAAAGCATCGCAATTGGAATGGGAGCAGAAAGAAGGCACAGCTGAAGGCTCCACACACAGCAACCAGCATCCAGCAAACAGCTCAAACACCAAACAGCTAACATCAGGCAACAACCTGGCCACAGCCAACTGTGGGTGTGGATCCACCGCCATGGAGACTGCAGGAGTATAGCAATTTGTGCGATTTTCCAGATTATGTCTTACAGATAGGTAGGGGTCATCGAGTTAATGTCGGACATTTTGTCTAAACAACAAACAAAAAGTGGCATCTATAAAAATTGATTTTATTTTGCTTAATTATATATGCACTATTTGTAAATATGTATTTAAAGATATACGCTTGTACAATCAGCATCCTTTTACATATCTATCAATCACTAACCATAAAACCCATTTAAGAGTTTTAAGATAACTTTTTCCTATTGCAGGAATTGGAACTTTCATCATGATAGAGTCGAGAAGCGAGAGGAGTTCTCTTAGGATCAGAATATTATATATGAGTCATATGAGTCTTACGATTAAGTAAGGCAAATTTTCTTGTAATTTTACTCTTTGAAGAAAACTACAAAAATTCAAGAGACAGACAACATTCAAATTAATGTTATCCTTTTATAAAATCGAGCAAAATAGAGACTTTACAGATCTACTGCTCACATTTTTGCGAAATTTAGAAAAAACAATTCAAAGTGGAATATTTGCTGGTTCATTGAACAATAGATGAGCCATCATAAGCTTCGCTTATCAACAAATCGATCGTGCTGATCTATGGAATAAGCCAACAAACATTTACGACCAGCAGGCATAATAGCCTCATGTCATGCCCATTATGGAAGGCATCCTCCCACTTCTCGGCAATCATCATCAGCTGCTGCTGCAATCGATGTATCGCTCCAACTGATCGCAGATCTAAGCGTAAAATCGAGTGCAATAAAACAGCTAGCCGAGAGCTCAGCAAGTGCTCAACTGTTTTGAATCAACAAAATTGCCTGGCAACAAAGACGCGACACGCTCGCCAAGCGGAACCCAACCCGAACCGGAGATCGACAGAGTGAGCAACTCTTGGACGCGAGCTGCAAATGATCGCAGCGATGATCGGCGAATGCAGCGCAGTTGGATAGGGAACGGAGCAGAGTAGACAGCAGCAGCAGCAGCAGGACGAGATTCAGTTTGAGGTTCGGTTTGAAGCGGAACTAGCTGCATTTTTGCACGGCGCATTAACAGGCAGGCAACAACGACAGCAACTAGAATCGAGCATAACAACAAACATTATGGCCCAAAGCGGAGGACTGAGGCAACAGGATCTCGAAGTGTTGCAAATTTTTATTTGGAAGCAATTTTCACACCCTGTGCGACATCAGGCAACAGCACAAAGAGGACGACGGGCAGCCCCTGAACATAAAAACTCTGTCGCTGCAGGACATGCTGCTGACAGGACACACAGCGTGGCGAATGCAACTGTTGACAACTTCATGGACCGAATACAGACAGTTAGTTGACTTCAGTTGAGCTATGGCCTATGAGCTGTTTGCTGCTGCCATGTAAGTTGCAAATGATGCCAAATGATTGCAGACCATATAAATTTCGATTGTCGCTGATTAGCAAGCTGGCCAGGTAAATGTGCAAAGTGCTACGTGCAACATGGCCCGATACACGCCTACCCCCTAGGAGAGTGAGGAAACGTGAGGCCCCGTTGCCAGCGTCAGCGTTTTAGTTGCGCTTACACAGCGATTATTTGCAATTATGAGTTGAGATTTAACAGCTCAAAAACGACGCCTCTCTTTCTATGGCCAGCAACTCCTGGAATATTGCCATACTTTATTACAAACAAATTTCCCAAACACTTTGACAGTTTGACTTGGTGACTTGTTCAACAATCACCTGCAATCTGGCCAAGACTTAACCTTGACCAAAAACCACAAAAATAAAAAAGATTCAAAAATCAGCTCAAGGACAATGCTGCCGTTCAGTGTGACCTTCAGGGCCGTGTGAGCCTCGGGGGGTTTGTGGGCGCTCTGTGTGGTTGCGCTTGTTGTGGCGTTGCTTTGGTTTCTCTCACCGCTTGTTGCTGCTGCTGCACTGCTGCTGACGACCTTAGAAATTTGATGGATTGGTTCCCATTCCCAACGCAACCCGAATCGAAGGTCATCAGCTGAAATCGCATTCGCTACGTCTCGTTGCGCGGCTGCGTCTGCGGCTAACCATATCGCATGGTAATACCAAAATTTATACAGCCTTCATTATGGCCAAATTAAAACTGCTCATCGGCCATTACTCACCAATACCAAATTGCGCGCCTTTATGAGCGCAATATCGAGTCGTCGAACAGAAGGAGAGCGAGAGAGAGAGGTTGGCATATATAGCATATAGCGTATATCGGACTACCTACAGCGGTTTTTATGATTTGTTTACAAGACTGCCCCGTGTGCAGCAGCTTGAGCAGTCTGTCAGTGTTGCTCTGAGCCAGAGACTGTGTTCTCATCATTTGGATTTTCCGCAGCAATAAAATTAATAAGAAAGCGCTAATTTTGTAGCTCCGGCCACGACCACGTCCCCTTCCCCGTTCCCGCCACCATCCGCTGTTGCCTAAGCAAATATGTGTGTAGTTTGAACTCACTCGTCTAACTCTTTTGCGAGCCCATCTACCATCTACCAAATTGTGCCAATATTTGCACAGGCTCGTTGCGGCAACGCCATTTTGTGTGTGCCTTCCAGGCGCGCTTTAATGACATTTCCCATCGGCCGAGCAGCAACAGCAGCAGCAGGAGCAGCAGCAGGAGCAGCAGCAGCCGCCGTGAGTCCGCAAATAATGGCCCATTAATAGCTTGACATAATCTTTAAAAATACATTTAATTCATTGAAAATGCAACGGCAGCAAAGCACACCGCATTGCGAATGCTAGAATGCAACGGCAACAGAGGAAATGTGTGAGCTGAAGGGGATCTTTACTCCAGCCAACCAGCTGCTGTAGGTGCAAGCGGGCGCGAGCATGCCCAAACTGCAGTCTTGACTGTCCAATTAGTTGGCGCAGCCAAGGCAGAAACACGGCAAGAGCAAGAAGAAGGTGAGCAACGATCTGCTTCTGCTTTGTGTGTGTGCAAGAGAGAGAAAGAGAGACAGAGAGTGAGTGAGTGTGTGAGCAAAGAGCGTGAGTGAGTGTTTGTTCTACCAGGTACATAAGCAGCGAGCACTCCGAATATAAATTCACTCCGAATAGCAAAGTGAGTGGAAAATGGAAAAAATTAATTGGGAGATGAGCTAATTCAAAGCAATAATTACAAATTGGAATTACACATTAAAAATACATATGACTTTTATGTGTATTATAATTGGATTTATGAAAGATCTATTTTAAGATTAAGGTGATAAAAATAGTTTTTATTTATAAGATATTTAAAAGTGTATTTAAAACATTACATATTCTATTTATATTTTTTGGATTATTCAGTGTTTCAAAATCAGGGATAAATAAATGAGAAAAAATTAAAAATCTTTACGAATTTTGCAAAGCAATAAAAAGAATTTATAATTAATATAATTTTTATGTGTTAAAAAATTTGAATACTTACAAATTTCTTACTGTTTTCTTGATAACTTATAAAAATATTTGCAAGTTAAGCTTGCATTAGCTTATTTATACTTATAATTTTGTTTACTCGTAAAACTGATAAGCTATGGATTAAATACATATATGGACAACTAAATTATACATTTACTTATTAGCTGTAATATGTTGCACAATCATATCACTAATAATATATTATTAGAAAGCGTTCCATCTCCCGATACTGTCTACTAAGTGTCGACTGAAGCTGTCGATCTGCTAATTTACCGTTACTGAGATTTGTGTGAATTGTGGAAAATAAGTGCAATTAAATGCAGTTAGTGCACCCATAAATTACAGACTAAACTAAAATAAATTCCATCAAACTGACAAAATGATCGCCTGACAGTGATACCGAAAAATGCACTCGCAATCATTTTCAATATTTCCGCCATTTCCTATTGGGCAGAGCCAGTCTATATACCACACGTACGCAATACTAATGCAGCTACACACACTCGCACACGGCAGCTGCTCCAAGCATTCGGTTTTCGTTTTATTCGGTTGTAAGACTAGCTGCACTCTTCACACGCACGCTCTTGCCGAGTAGACCACGACAAGCAACAAATTGCTCCTCCTCCACGATCGTTGATCGCCCGACGGGCAGCACAGAAACCACGGCCACAGCAACAGCAGCACTAGTTGGAAATAATAGCATGAAAATTTCAGTGAATTTATCATATTAATCTACAATTCAATGATAATTTCGTTTTTGAAGTTAATTTTTTCTAATGTTTGAACTTTTTTTTTGTGTAAATACATTCTTAGTGATAGTAGTAGGCAATTTTTAACAATATATATGTATATTTTTGGCTATCAACAAATTTCTGGTAAGCAGATTTCATTTATCTTTTCCAATCTTCGCTATAAAAAATCATGTATTTAAATACAAGTTCGAATAGAAGAATCTTGAGTATCTTTATGTATTTCAATCCAACAAGTAATATGTCTCAGCATGTTGAGTGCTATCATTTCCTGCTGGGTTTCAAATCATTGCGCATTGAGCACACGAAGCAAGAACTCGGCAATTCGTGTGACGACGACGACGACAACAACAACTACAACGACGACGACGACGTCGACTGCGAGACTGTCATGTCGAGACTCGAGCCTATTATTTGGGGTCTCTGGTTGGTTGTCTTCGATCTGTTTGTTGGCTGTGACTCTCGTCCGTCAGTCGCTCATTCGCCTCTCGTATTCGCTGTCGTCAACACACACGCGCACGCAACAACGGGCAACGGGCAGCACCGAACAGGTTTAAATCTATTTGTCGAGTCTCTGGTCGAGTCGAGTTGAGTTGAGTCTTGATCGGTCCAGGTAAAAGAACGCGCCGTGTGTTTCAGTTAAGCGTTGGCACTGAACCGGGTAACAATCTTTCACTCCTCCGCTCCGGAGCACCGATTCTGCGTACAACAGAATACTTACGTCGCGTTTAACTACTCTCCTACTTTTACTATGTAGAGCAAATGGAAAGTGTTTCGAGCTAACGATCTGTTCATTCATAAAACTGCTACAAGTTTTTTACAAGTGAAACAAACACAAACAAATAAGTGCGAGTAAATATAATAAAAAATATTATAATCAGAACAGTGTAATCCAGCTGAAAAGAAAATAAATCGATATATAAATCCACATCAATACGATGCACAGGAAATCCAAATCAGTATCAATGCGTATGCTAATGAGGATTATGCCTCATTTATAGTGCGCTAATTGAACGTGAAATTGCCATATAAAATTATATTTAGCCAGGTTTATATATGACATAGCAAATAAGACCCAGCCATTGACAAGCGAATCAAATATCAATAAGCAAATAAAAAAAACTGGCTAACTGGTCGGCTATATACCATCCATATATATACCAACTATAATATTTGTGTAATAAAAGCGAAAAACTTTGCCATGGATTTAAGCTATATGTTTATCGTATGCCTGCTGGCGCTATGTAGCGCCGACGCCGAAAGTAAACAGAAATCGGGCAGAGGCCGAGGCTCCATGTGGTGGTAAGTAAAGCATGAGAAACCAATTGAAGAATCGGGGGGGATGCGAAATATTTGCATGACATTGAAAAGTCCACGCAACAGCTGATATGCGCCCACGCTAAATTTGCATATACCAACAAATTCGTATGGGGACAAACAGTTAAAGCAATTAGCGAGCGAGCGAGAAGAACAAGCGCAAACAGGCGACGGCAGCAACAGTGTATTGCGATAGCCAAAGCCAAATGTCAGCAACATCAACAAACTTTTGAGGCACGCGCCAGCAACGGCAGCAACAGCAGCATCCGTTAAGAAAGCCACGAAAATTATCGCAAGACTTTGAAGATCATTTTCCCAAGCTAAAGTCAAAAGATGGTCTTGGCCATTTAAAAGTCAAGTCTTGTGGCTGCTGCTGCTTGTTGTTGCTGTTGTTGATGCTGCTGCACACACAATGCGGAAGCCACAAAATGCAGCAACATTAACTTTTTTGTCTGACGAAAGCAATTAAAAATTCTAAGCGCGCATTCAACTTTTACCTCTTGGGGAAACAGGAGAGCACCAAGAGATGCGCATCGATATGCCAAGTGAGAAAGAGAGAGTGTATGTGTGTGACACAGTTAATGTGGCCAAGAAATGATCAACGTTTGCTAAGAATTCGTTTTGATGTGCTACCATCTCACGTTCGTTGCCTAAGTCTTTCGTCTCGATACTCGCACAAAAAGTTCGCTTGAGTTCAATTCAAGTTCAAAGCTCACAAATGTCTACCGTAATAACTTTTAATAACGGCATAAATTTCGATATAAAGAACAAATACAAATTCTAAAAAACAGAAATTTGCTTGATGTTTCTTCTTTTTTTTTTTTGCGGCGGTGGCCGCATAAATCTTGTTGCCATTCATTTTAATCCGCCTGGGAATCGCCGAATTCGAAATCGAAATCGCATCGATTGCGCTTCGCCGTCGCAAGATTACTGCTTTTGTTTTTATATGGAGCGTTTTTGTTACACTTTCGTTTGCTTGTATCCATTACGCAATTGTTTACGTATGCATGTATGTATATACTAAATAAAAACAATGAGTGAAAAAATATTAACTTTCCCACCGCAATCAACGGCGAATTGAATTGGCAATTAATTTGCATTTGTGCCGCTGTCAATAAACATTTGTTGAAATTTATTTATTATTGTTAAACAGCAAAAAATATAAAAAAACAATACAAAAAAAAAACACTGTATTTGTAACGAGAGCAACAACTGTTGAAAGAAAATATATACTAAGGTATATTCGTTTTCCGTAATAAATGGAAACATTTATGTAGGCAAGGCCGTTTGAAAAAGATGACAGCAAATGGAAGCGAGTGCCGACAAGTGTCATCAAATGTTTGTCAGTGTATGGGGTTGCATGTGTGTGTTTGTTTGTGTGCGTGTGTGCGATGTGTGCGTGTGTGCTGCATGCATGAGTAACGCCGGCAATTGACGTGGCTCAACAAAAAGGAAAAGCCGCAAGTGAAAAACCAAGAACAACAAAAACACACACAACTCAACTCAAGTCAAGTGGAAATAAACATAATGCCAAAAAAAAAAACAACAACACAAAAAAAACAAATTACAAAAACAAATACGTACACAAATATAAATGAAAATGTTGATCCGTCTTTGTGGCCTTTTCGGTTGCTGTGCGTGTCCAGCTGCTCGAGATTTTCCCCTGCCCCTGAATACACCACTTGTAATTAGGCGCAAAAACCAAGCCAAGCATTAAATAGTCTTAACACGCCCCCCCCCCTCCTCCCCCCTCATCATCCCCCTCACCCTTAAAATATTTTATCACTGCGTGTGAGGTTTATTTAATTGTGTCACTTACTTTGCTCAATTATAGGGGCATTGCCAAGGTCGGCGAACCCAACAACATATCACCCATCAGCACTGGCATCATGTACATAGATCCTGCCATTCACTCAACGCTACGTCGCAAGCAGCGGCGCCTCGTCCGAGATAATCCTGGCGTGCTGGGAGCTCTGGTCAAGGGCGCCAATATGGCCATCAGCGAGTGCCAGCATCAATTTCGCAATCGTCGCTGGAATTGCTCAACGCGCAATTTTCTGCGTGGGAAGAATCTGTTTGGCAAAATCGTAGATCGAGGTGAGTACTTGTAAAAAGCATATTCCGGGAGAACTTCGATTAGGGCAGCTGAAAGGAGACTAAATGATTTAAAGCCAAGCTGAATATATAAATATAAATTAATTAATTCAGAGAGATAAATTAGATCGATTAGTTAATTAAGACAGATAAATAAAAAGAGTATTCAAGCTGCCAATCTTACTTTTTATTTTTTGACGTGACCGATAACTGTGTGCTGTGACATTTCATCTAAGAGTAGCATTATTTGAACATGGCTCAAGTTGTGCCACAAAGGAGTTACTCCAGTGAAATATGATCTGTGATCTGTTTGCCATTGCATTTGTATTGGTTGTCAACGCCTCTTTTTGGCTGCTAGTGGCAAATACACAAGTTGCTTTGGTTTCAGTTTTAGGTACTTGCTGATATCTTGTTGTTGTTCGTGTTTTGTTGTGAAATGTCACTTTGAGTGTTTGAGTGAGTTTGTGAGCAGTGTGTTTGTGTGTGGGATGCCAGTTGTTGTTGTTGTTGCAGTAATATGATCGGGCACTTGCCACAACTTGTATGCACTTCATCGAAAAGTTTGCCACATGTTGAGCCACTTTCGCTGTCCGCTGCTGTGTAACAATGGAGTTGCCTTGTTCCCGATTGTCTGCGACTGCTGCACTTGCTCCACTTTGCATTTCAGCATGTTTATGCTAATTGACGCAGGTTGGCAGCACCAAAACTTCAGATCAGCCTCGGTCCTCGGCCTGCATTCAAATCAATCAAATGCGCTTGTTTGTTCGCCTGCTGTGACAGTTGCCGTGGAGTGCCAGTTCCAGTATCCCAAGCGACCTGATCTGCGTCCATAGGCAACAACACTTTTTGCGACAGACCCGTCCACATCGCAATCCCGTGTGGGCTTCCCTGTTGCCTGTTGTCAACAATCATTTTCATATAAATGTAAACAGCAGCAGAAGTCATGCAGCTTCTTATGAATCGCATTTGGCAAAAACTCTCCTGCAGTTTTATTAGCTACTGTCCTGGGCTACCTGGCAATCGCAATCGGTATATATATACATATATATATGTTTGTATGAGAGCCATAGAGCTACTTTCCATTCCAAATGTGGGCGTGTGCAGCGTCGCGTGCGTTTCTGTTGCAAGACCTTTCGTATCTTTCACTCCACTGACAGCTGACTTTTATAGCCGGCTCTTGACCTTATCAACGGACGACTAACATCCTTTTTATGAGTTGCACTCTCTTGACATTTTATGGATTCTGTCGATTGTCGAGTTGTTCGACTGTTATATTGCTGGATTATTGGACTGGTGACAGCTTTTTATCGCAGCACTTTCATCGCTCTCCTTTTTTCCTTTTCCTTTTTTTTTTATATTTTTAATGTGCCCTTGGCCCTAATTAACACCTAGGCCATTAACACTTGGGGTTGCACCGCACAGTGGCTTTCCAACTGTATATCTGTATGAGTGTATATGTGTTTGCATGTGTATGTCAGTTTGTCTATGTGCGTGTGTTAATACCCTGGAGACAACAAACAAACACCCTGTCAAGTCCAGCCAGCGGGGCACTTTGTTTTGTTTCGCAGTTTCTGATGCAGCCTGCAAATGAAGTCAACTGAGGGCATTTGCGGGCAGCGGAGCCAAATCAAATCAACTCAACTAACTTGTTTTCTAATTGGTGACACCTTGTCAATTTGACACGCCACACGCTTTAACAGGCTGACTCGATTATTGTAGTTGCCTAGGGTATTAGCTGCTCTTGAGCTGTTTGCATTCTCTTACCTTCCTTTTTTTTTGCGCACATTTTAATCATGAAGGATGACGAATGGCAACCACCCCAAGATGCTGTCAGTGGCTGCCTGTGGCTTTTATATCAATGTCTAAACTATTCCTGGAACCCTCTAAGAGGGCAGCCTTTACTAAGCAGCTTAGCTTAGCTGAACTGCTGAACTGTTGAACTACCTGAAGCAGCATCGGGGAAGAAACAGAATCAGGAGCTGTCGCATTTACTGCTCTCAATTTCATCAGTCGGTTGCCACGCCCAGCAGCAGCGGAAATCCGTTTAGCAATTAACTACCAAAAAAACGAAAAAAAAAAGAGTCCAAAGGAGTCTCGAGCATTAGAGTAGGAGGTGTAGGAGAGGGAGAGAGGGGTACAGCTCAAAGCTACTCAGATTACATGCGTTAACATTTTTGTGGGCGTTGTCCCCACACACACACACACACACACACATACACAGTGCATTTGTTTGCCTTGGTTAAATTAAAGAGTACCTGCGACACACCCATTATTCAATGTGAATGAGTCGAATGGGCTCATGAGCCACTCATTTCTTTCACCGCTTAATTGCTCAATGTTCGCCGTTTTATTGTCTTTTGTTGTTGGCGTTGTTTCTGCGAAACATTTGCCAAGCTATTTATTTACACGGCGTACAAAAAAACAAAAACAAGAAGAAGCACATGAAATACCCACAAAAGAGGGAACACCACACACACACACACACACACACACACACATACACACATTTATATATATGTACATACAATACGCCACTTGCCATGCAATGTAACGCGAATTCTTGCTAAGCTAATCACCAAAAGTCAGAGTCAAGTTGTTGTTGCTATTGCTGTTGTTGTTGTTGCTCAATTTGTTGTTGCTTTTGTTGTTGCTCAATTTGTTGTTGCCTTTGTTGTTGTTGTTGATGATGACGACGTTTGCGCATGCGCCGAACAGCGACAGACCGCCGACCGCCTTCTCTTATCACAGATTAAACATCGCACATATTTACCTTTTACGTGAAATTATTTAAAGAAAACAAAACCACAAAAAAAAAAAATAAAAATAAAATGAAAATGAAACCAAGCAAAACACACACACACACACACGCACACTCACACATACACTAGAAACAAACAAACATTAACCGGGAATTGAACAAAATAAAATAAAAATTTGTGCCAGAATTCCGGGAAATCGAGAATTCAAACGCGGCAATTCTAAGCGGAAGTTGAGAGCTCATAGCTCATAGCTGACATACTCAATCGTCACCTGCCCGACAGTCAATCACAGCTGCATCAATCGTCAGTCAAGCCCAGACACCAAGTCAAGCAACGCAGACTACAAGACTGTCTATGCAAACTGAATGAAACTCAGCATAAAGTTGATTTTTTATCAAATTAATTTGACATAATAAAAAGCAAAACTATGCTGCAAATATTTTGAATTAAAACTTTAATAAAATATGAATTTAAATTGGAAAATTAACTAAAATTTAATTTAATTTCAATTCACGTTTGAATTCATAACTTTTATAATGTTTAATTTAATTTAATTTTTTACTATTAGTAACAAACTCCTACAGGTATAGTAGAGAAATTCTTTTGAAAATTACAAATAGTTGTAGACGCATTGGTTTCCGACTCCTCATACATATAATAGATGAGTACACAGCTACCTGACTACGCTCATGTGTCATCCAGTGTATGTACGATACATAAATTTATGTATCTGTGGCTCTTGAGTTGGAGCGCTGGCACTTGAAAAATTATCTGCAACATGTAAATTCAATTTTCATTGTTCTTTATCTGTGATGGTCTCTGCGCAACGCAGTCAAAACAGAGGCAGTTACTAAAAATAAAAATAAGCATAAAAAAATTTAAAAAAAAAAAGAAAGAAGAGAAATATGAAAATGAGGTAAAGTAAAGTTTTCTACAAGGGCCACTCGTCTGGACTGGACTGCTAGGTTTGGTTTCGTTTTGGTCGCTGGAGATTGTGGTAGATGGGGCAAAGTGTTAAGTTGGAATTTATAGTGGAGCGTTTAATCTGTGTCAGTTTTCTGCGTCAGTTTGCAGCACTTCGGGGCACTTCGGTGCGGTGATAACTCGAAGTGTCATAATTGACCAGACTTTGGAAGACAAGTGCCATTATTCATAGGAAGGAATTTAACTGTTGCCCACGTTGCAATCACTTGAGCAGAGATTGAGATCTCTTGTCTTGTCTTGGGGGGTCGTGCCCCAAGTGGAACACCCAGAAGGCAAACACACAAAGCACAAAACCTTTACAATATCTGAAACAGAAACAGTTGCTCATATTTCATGTCTCTTTCCCTCTCATAATCTTTGCAGGCTGCCGTGAGACGGGGTTCATTTATGCAATTACCAGTGCGGCTGTTACCCATTCGATAGCGCGAGCCTGCAGCGAAGGCACCATCGAATCCTGCACCTGCGACTACAGCCACCAGACGCGCTCTCCGCAGGCCAACCATCAGGCGGGCAGTGTGGCCGGCGTCCGGGATTGGGAATGGGGCGGCTGCTCCGACAACATCGGATTCGGCTTCAAGTTCTCGCGCGAATTTGTAGACACCGGCGAGCGTGGACGCAATCTGCGCGAGAAAATGAATCTGCACAACAATGAGGCGGGCCGAGCGGTAAGTAAACCAATCAAATTGCATCCATCCATTCATCTAGCCATTTAATGTCTGCCAAATGCCTGTCGCCTAGCATCGTTTTGGTTGGCTAACAATTTACGACTTGCCTAATAAAAATCGACAATTTCTTTAAGCCGTTTTCCGCCCCAATTGGCGACTCTACAACTTGCTGCACTCTGTGTCCAGTGACAACAGTGCGGCGCAAGGGGTGGAAAGGGGCTAAATGCAACAGGAGGGGAATTGGCAGCCAGACGGTACTGGCACTGTCTCTCTCCCATGCACTCGTTTGCGCGCATGTAGCTCGTATATTAAAATCGTTGACAGCTTCCAGCTCCGGAGGAGAGCTACAAAAGAAAAAAAAGAAAAAAAGTAGTATGCAGCTGCTGAATCAGTTGCACAGTGGATGAAATTACTCATCCAATGATCATTTATCAAACATAGGCAGATGCCTTTGATGTTTCACGGAGAACTTTTCCAATCTTCAGTATCATATCGATATCGATATCGATAAGTTCAGTTTTCATTGCAAAAATTAAGTGGAATCAAAAGCCTGCAATGAAAGTTGACTTTTATCATCTCAAAGCAGAGTTAATCGATCCTCAACGACTGGCAATCAATTGAGACTTGTCAAATTTGCTTATCGATTACCATATCGTTAGCTTATATGTCTGTTGCAATCTATTGGCCTAGCAGCATTCCCAGCATATATCGACAGTTAATGACCACTGTGCGAGGAGGCAGCTCCTCCAGTGCCCCCAGTTGTTAGTTCATCGTGGGGGCATAGAAAGTAGCACACTCAGTGTATCAGCTCCAGCTCCAGGTCCAGAGCTACCCGAAGCTAGTCACTGCTCCGCTCTGCTCCTGCGCTGGAGCGCCAGTTCTTTGGGGCCACCATCTGTGTTATTATTTTATTACTTGTTATGGGATCCATTGCTGACGACGATGATGATGATGATGATGATCATGTGGCTTGCTTTGCTGTGCTGCCTTGCTGGCTGCCAGGGCCCCCCAACTGCGTTGATTTCTTACTTTTGGTCAGGCCAATTACAACAACAGCAGCAGCAGCAGCAATAACATGCAACATGCGCACAGCAAGTTGCAACAACATTTATTGATTTTTAATAACTGCAACAACGTGGCAGGCGGGCCGCCAATCGAAGCGAGCAAAAAACGGCAAAATAATTAAGTGAAAAAGATATTGGAGGAGCGGCAGCAGCAGCAGCAGCAGCAGCAGCAGCCTAATAAAGTCATACTAATGAATCCCCCCTCTCTCACATCTCATTGCAGCACGTTCAGGCGGAGATGCGTCAGGAGTGCAAATGCCACGGCATGTCCGGCTCGTGTACGGTGAAAACCTGCTGGATGCGTCTGGCCAATTTCCGTGTTATAGGCGACAATCTGAAGGCGCGCTTCGATGGCGCCACACGCGTCCAGGTCAGCAACAGTCTGCGGCAGAGCAGCAATGCCGTCGCCGTCATCAGCCCCAATGCAGCTGGCTCAAATGGCATTGTGGGTGGAGTCTCCAACGGCGGCAATGGCCTTCCACCCTCCGTCAATGGTTATGACGACGAGGAGCGGATGCTCAACGATCACATACCCGAGCTGCTGCTGGACAACAGCCATACAAACAGCAAACAGCATCATCCCAATATGCCATCACCTAACAGTCTGCCAGTGGCGGGAGCCCGATCCCGAGGACATGGACGCGGTCGCCAGGGTCGCAGACACAATAGGTAATTGTTATTTTAGAATATTTTATAGTTAGAGTTGGTCTGTGAAACCCTCGCCACTGAGACGACGCCAACTTATACCTATAGATGTGAGATCAGTGATGACCTTAACTAATTCATATTTTTCACATTCTGTTCTCTCTCTCTCTCTCTCTCTATCTCGCTTGCAGATATCATTTCCAACTAAATCCACACAATCCCGAGCATAAGCCGCCCGGTCCCAAGGACATTGTCTACTTGGAGCCATCGCCCAGTTTCTGTGAGAAGAACTTGAGGCAGGGCATCCTGGGCACACACGGACGCCAGTGCAACGACACCTCGCTGGGCGTCGATGGCTGTGACCTGATGTGCTGTGGGCGTGGCTATCGCACCCAAGAGGTTGTCGTTGTCGAGCGCTGCGCCTGCACTTTCCACTGGTGCTGTGAGGTCAAGTGCAAGCTGTGTCGAACCAAGAAGATCATACACACGTGCCTGTAAGAGCCACACCCCCACCGCATACCCCATACTCCCCCTAATCAAACTATAACAACCCACTAGCCTCTCCCAACCCCTACTTTGTGTATGTGTTATGTATTGTCTACGCTTAGCCTTTGTTATTAGAAGTTAAGAGCCTAGACTATAGCCTAGTTAAAGTCCTTACAATGTCCATGAGCCCTACTAAATTTTAGTTTACATAACAACAACCCACTCTGACTTTTTAGCAGTATTATATATATAGTTATATATATATAGCGACGACACGAGTTCATAGCCACGATAACAAAAGAAAAGTGTACAACTTCGTTTTGCCCAGTTTTTAGTTCTATAAGCAATTCGCGACCCTAGCAGCAAATTTTTTGTAAATTACGTTGCTGTTCTTGTAAGTCCCATACGAATATAAATAGTATGTATACTTAGCTGTAACCCTAGTTTAGCTAAACATTTGACAATTTTTAAACGCGCGACTAAGCCTCCTTCCCCACTCCATCCCAAGAAAAAGAAGAAAAACCAACGAAAAAATACGAAATCATTGAAAACAAGACTGAAATTCAATTGCGCGCAGCTGAAACTCTCCCTCTCTCAAACTTCCCCTCTCTCTCGCTCAATCTGTATGAGTAACTGTCTCTATCTCTCGCTCTGTCTGTCTGCCGCTCTTGCTAACAACAACAATAGCAACCTACTACCAAATCTTTAGTTATTATTGTTGTTGTGTAGCTTAGCAGCGATGTTGACGCTGGCAGCGCTGCTTGCATTCCGCTTTGCCCAGCTGCAAAACGCATGTTAAGCATACGCCGTGTGTTTCCCTTCCCCTTCAAAAGCGAGGATATGGAATGCGAACCCGGTTCCACATCTGAGCCAAATGAACCAGCTCAAAACGTTACCATGTTCGCTATTTCATTAATTAACTTTGTGTACATAAATAAGTGTATTTAGTTTAATGAGTGTGTTTTAATTTTAGTTTAAATGTAAGTAAGTACAACAAATGCACGCTAGATGGCGCCACACACAAATTATCTTATTCTGTTATATCTGCTTTTGAAATTTATGAAATTTGCACACAAGAAATGAATTTTTTTTAACATATATATTTTTTTTTTGGTATTTTTCCAACAAATTACACGCAGCTGCCCCTCCTCAATTTAATTTATCTTTTGTTGCCTTTTTTGGTTGTGCGTTCTAGGTATTACTAATAATTAATTAATTAATTAGCCCACTAATTCAACTATTTTTAATTAATTTATATTAGCACATAGACAACATTCAATATTGTAAAGTATTAAAAAGATAATGAAAAACAACACCAACTACAACAAATTGCGAACGCAACACACAAATCAATAAAACATTACAAAACAAAAAAAAAAAATCAAAACAAAAAATCTTTTACGAAAAATAACAACAACAATGTGGAATTTATTTTGCTGAGCAATTATTTGGTTCAAGTGTGCGGCAATTAGCCGCTGGAGGGAAGGATAAACCGGAGGGGTGGACACGGGGAGACGCGGAGCTACCGCAAAGCTACACTGCCGCTTGGGTCATGGCTGCTGTGCGAGGTATTTCAATATTTGATTTAAGCAGCTCGGTGGCAGTTTCCCAAGCGCATTTTTTGTGTTGCTGCCTGTCAGCCTGGTCAGCAGCAAGAGCAGCAACAGCAGCAACAACAACTACAGTAACAACAACAACAAGAGTAACGAGCGAGCAACGACAGTTGCATCTTTTGTATATCGTCGGCGTCTCTTCTGCTCAGCCCCTGACAATGCGAACGACAATTCCGCGCTGTCAGCGTCCAGCGCCGAACGGCTTTCAACTTTCAGCGACAATCAGAAGCAGCAACAGCAGCAGGAGAAGGAGATGGAGTTGGGGTAGGCGAAGGAGATGGAGAAGGAGAAGGAGGAGTACCTGCTGATGCTCTTGTACATGCAATTGCCGGGGCAAACTATGCAAGTGACAGCGACAGATCTAGACGAGGCGAATGGAATCGGTATCGGAATCGGAATACGATCAGACCAGGCTGCCAGTTTGCCTGGTTGCCTGTTTAGCCTGATGCTGATGTGGCCCGGCTTACATTGATCCTGATTCCAGCTACTGATCTGCCAGCTTCGAGTAGTAAGTGTATGTGTGCAAAAAAAAAAGTGATCGTGCTACATGTGTCCGCCTCAGTTGACAGTTTTGTTTCGCTCTTTGATACGCTACTGCAATTCCCAATCATTAAATGGGTGGGAAATATAAAAAGTAAAATAACTAAAGCCCCAAAGTACCCGGAATGCAATTCTGCTGTGAGGAAGTCGTCGCAGATTTCTGATTAGTTGCAAGCTGAGAAAAATATGTTGGTCTATTTTTGAACTGAACAGGATTTGAATAACATGGAACATAATCTCTTTGATCGAATGCATGGCAAACCAATTGAGAGGAGAACGTTGCAAACAAATTCCATTTTATCGGCTTGATCATGACAACTTTAGAGCTAATTATTCATTATTATAACTTGCAAAGCATATGGATTTTTTGAAGAATACAATTTTTTCAATTCTTTTTGAAAAAAATATATTATTAAATGGAAATTGTATTATCTGTACTTGTGCACCATTGGTTAAAAAACTTAATCCACCATAATCTTTGACACTATCTGATCAATTGCTTAGAAAGAAAATACAATCAGTGAAAAGGTTCCTTCCACACATTATGTCATTTATAATTAGATAGCATTTTCTAATCCCTGCCAAATGATTCACCAACTGAAACGTGTAACTACGAGGCAACAACAAGATGGGCAAATGGGAACTTGACCATTATCCATTACCAATAGCAATAGCAATAGCACTGGCAAAAGCATTGGCATTAATATTACAATTGGCCATTAAAACCCCACGGGGCACATAGTACGCCTGCTTGGTAAGTTTGGTGGCATTGTCTGTGGATGCAGCGCGGACGTCGCAAATATGGCACAGCGAGGCGACAATTGTTGTCTCCAAAGAGTCGTCTGCGTCGCTGGCTTACATTGCTCCTAATCAATAAAACTAACGAGCGGATTAAGATTATGTTGCACTCAGTGGGCCCACAGAGGCGGCCAAAAGCGGCGCACGCGCATCCCAAAAATGGTCTGGCTGCCTAATGAATTGCAGCTCGCAACTCGCAACTGGCTGCGTGCAACGTGCAACGAAATCAAAATGCAGCCAAGTCATCTCTGTTGCCGGTTGCTCGATGTGACAATGACAGTTGTTGTTCGTCATGTTTGGAGCATGTAACTCCGCTCCACTCCACTCCACTCGAGTCGACTGGAGTCGCCTCTTTGTGTTGTAATTGCAGACGCCACACGTTTGCGCCGCTGTTTGATTTGGCAAATGCAACGGTTCGACATGGATATCTCTTCGAGCCATGGCCTGCAACTCGCAGCTCGCTGATCTTTTGTGATCACTTGTCATGCGGCTCACGCGCGATTGCTGGCATGACAAAACTTTCAGCTCAGCACCGCTCAGTTCGCCTTCTCCTCCCCTTCACTGCCCTGCCGACCACCGCGCCCCGCTCACCTTCCGATGCGTACAGAGATCGCGCAAAAGGGCCGAAATATTTTCGACATATTCGGCCCCGGTCTTTGCAAGTTTGGCGTTAATTAAGTGGCAATTGTTGTGGTCGAGGCGTGAACCGTGAGAATTTAATGGATTAGACAAATAGCCAAGTGGGCTGTACTAGCTTTACTACACTAAAAAAAAGTGTTTAAAAACAATTTTCTAAAAAAAATAGCAAGTGATTTGGGCAGTATAAATAAAAAAGATATTTTTCGAGGGAATATTTTTCAAAAGACATTGAGAAAATTAAGCAAAATATTATAAGTTCGTTTCTGGTTTGAAATGAAATTTTTGTCGCAGTGTGCCACAAAAGTAGGCCTACTCAGGCGACTATTAGCTATGGCTATCAATCATCAGTGACTTTGGCTTTGGCTGTAGTTGCTGCTGATGCTGTTAACTGTTTACATCTGGCGACAAGTTGAACTACCAGGAAGCAATGACCAAGCAGAGACCACCAGGCAAGAGAGAGGCAAAGACCCTCAGAGACCGGCAGAGACCACTAGACCAGCCAGCCAGTCAGCTAGGTGGCCATCCCGATCTGTCCATGTAATTAACAGCACGCAAAAAGTGTTGGCAACACATACATGGACATTGGCACATCCAAAGGGGTGCATAGTATCTACATTGTGTTCATGGACGACAGCGCGACACGCATGTAAACATTACCATTTTTGGCTAAAGACGCGACAGCTGTTGAGCAGTTGGCTATTAAAAGGGGCAGCGTTGTGGCATTGTTGTTGTTGTTGCTGCCACAAGCTGGGTGGCCAGCGCTCATAATTGAGTTACAATCTGGTTCAGAGTCAAATCGAATCCAGTGCTCGACTTTCGTTTGGTCTCTTATGCCTAATTAGTTGTACTTTTTGTTAAACTTTTTCTTTATTTCGATTTTGCTTCTTTTTTTTTTTTTTTTTGAGTGTTACTTGTGGATGAGCAAAAAGGTTTCCCATCATTTGGCTTCCATTATGCAGTGTTCGCGGCCACCGAATTCCAAAGGTGCGCGCAATGGGCGTCAGGTTTGCTCATGTTGAGAGTGGATTGGGAGAGGGGAAGAGATGAGGTTTCTGACAGCGCCTGGGTGCCCACTACAAATTCACAGCACAACAACGGATGCGAACATTTTATGTTTGTTATTGTTGTTGTTGTTGTTGTTGCTCATTCAGCTGGCTTTTGTGAGCAGCGTTGAGGTTGAGGATGAGGCTTTGACTGCTCAGCGATCATCTCATCGGGGCGCTTTTGTGTCCATGGTGCGTACTCTGTCCTCTGTCCTCTGTACTTCATCGACATCAACGCCGTCCTTTGTTTGCCGGCCCTTTTAGGCATGCCCGTTGCCCCTCCTATGACTGTCCCTTACCAAAACAGAGACAGAGAGAGAGAGAGAGACAGATAGAGAGAAAAAGAGAGACAGCTGCAAGTAGTTGGGATTTTGGTTTTTTTGGTCGTTGTCGTTGCTTGTGCGCCAACTTTGTTTAACTTTGCTTTATTGTCTGCTGCTGATGCATTTTGTTGGTTTATTGGCCTGGCCAAAAAGTAAAAAGCAAATTAAATTAAAGACCCGGGGTCAATTATGGCTATTATAATGAATCTGAGGAATAAAGTAAACTATTTATGTTACAAACTCTATTTATACATCAAGATAGAATAAAGTCTAAGGAGCTAAAATAATAGAAACTAAATATATAATCAAGATAAGGCACTCAAATAGTCAAATGCTTTTGAATATCAGCAACAAATGGAAAAAGTTTCCTTAGTAATAAGCATGTTGCAAAAATGTTATAAATAACTTTTCAATATTACTTAAATGACTTTGAAACTCATTACTTACAATACACGTTGCTTTACTATTGTTAACGTCGAAGCTTATTAAATATAATATGATAAAATATAGTATTATTATATAATGTAATTATGTAATTATAAACTGGCTTGGGCTTATCGCAATTATCGTAATTATTAATAATATTATATTGAATGCTGAAAACAACGATCTGTTAGGTATGTGCCCAGTTATTAGGGTAAATCTCCTCCATGTAATTATCATTAGTTAATTAATCTTATTATGAATTAAAAGTTCTTATGCATAAGACAAAAACAAATTAAAATTAAAACAATCATTGCCTAATTTTAACTGGTTCCGAAGGAATATTATGGAACGTAGCTAGTTAGCTAAGCTCTACTCGACTTTATGGATGTCATAAAATTCAGTTTATAATGCTTTCAGCATTACATACTTGTTTTGACAGAGTAGATAACGATCTGTTTGAGACACGCCCCACAACAACAACAACAACAACAAAAATCAGAAGATAAAATTCAACTTGACTACAGGAAGTTTAACATTTCTTAAACAAAAAGCTCTCATATCGGGGCACTTGCCAGATCCATCCCGTCCAGGCTGAAGAAGACTTCCTTTCCTTTTGCTTTGGGGCACTCCACTTTGAGGCACTTGAGACAGTTTTTTGCACTTGTTGGGCACACACGCACACACACACACACTCAAGAAAAAAGGAGACTTGGCGGTGGCGGTGGTGGTGGTGGTGGCGGTGTCGGCATACTCTTCTCTGCTCTGCTCTGCACTGCTCTGCTCGGTGCACCTTGATTGTGAGAAAGATAACAACAACGCGAGGAGACAACAACAACAACAACGTCAAACAATGAGAAGGCCGCAGGAATTTGCGCGCAGAGATTAAGCCAGTTATGGCGAGGCGAAGCATGAGGCAGGAGACGAGGACGAGGATGCGGTCTTTGGTTTGATTTTATGGAGTTGAAGGCGCAGCTTTGAACAGGTGCTGAGCAAATGGCAAACTATGCCACAAGGTATTGGGGCAATTAGTGCTCAACTAATTGATTTAAGGCATTTCCTTTTGCAAGCAACGATAGTCCATGCGGACAATGGGACACATTGGGGCAAAGTCGCGATTTCCGCATGAGACAAAAGTCGTCTCCGTCGTTGTCGTCGCCTTGTCTCCGACGGAGAGCTTGAGCAGCGGCATCTCTGGCATTTGGCATGTTGCTTTTTTGTCGCAACTGTTGCTCAGCTCGCTCTATCTCTCTCTCTCTCTCTATCTCTCTCGCTCTCGCTTTTTAGGTATCTGTGCCGTGGCAATTAAAAGCTGCCGCTGCACTGATTGCAACAATTTCAAGCTAAATGAACAGAGGCAAACGATCAGCTATCTGCCTGCTAGGCCAGGCCCCGACTTCGACTTCGACTTCGACTTCCACTCGAACTTGGCAGCTAGTTGCAAGTTGCAAGTATTTAGTTTCAATTTGTTGCTTTGTTAGTGCGTGTTTCCAGATTTTTCATCTCAAGTTGTTGCCTGGCCTCAGTGCACTCCAGCCTCCAGGCTCCAGCCTCCAGCCTGCAGCCTCCTGACTGCTGACTCCTGTCTACCTACTCCATTTGCAACTCCTCCCTCTCACCCCCCTTTCTCTGCTCCTCACGACTGATTAATTTTTGCGCTATTTACACGCTCGTTGGACAGCTTCAGTTGCCTGACTCGACTCTGCTCTGCTCTGCTCTGCTCTGCTCTGGTGCGCTGTGCCTTTAATTTTCAAAATTAGTCACGCGATTTTTATGTACTCCATAGTCGCATAGTCGCATAGTCGCATAGTAGTTGTTGAGCAGAAGGAGGCTGCACTGTATCTGGTTAACCAGTCGAAGGTTCAGTCGTATGACAAATGATTTTATTAGCTTAGTTGAGTTAATCAATGTTGATGGTATTTATTAATTATGTTGTATGCTCCCCTCATCGATTCTTGCGTTATTCGATACTCGTTTAACGAACGCACATGAAGAAGTTGCAAGTTGAATGTTGCAAGCGAGTCAGCTGAAGGAAGGAAGTGCCTTGTACTTGCAACAATGTGGAGCAGCATCACCATCATCTGGGCCACTCTTGTGCTTGTAGTTGGCAAATATTTGCTTGGCGGCGGCGCAACAAATTCGTATGCCAAATTCAAGGCAATGCCAAATTACACACGCCGACAAAATTGAGTTTTCCAATAATAAGCATGAAGAGCAAACGCTGAGGCTGGACACCAAAATGCCGACACAGTCACGAAACGTCTTCATTCGCTGCGACCAGCAGACCTCCGGATGCGTCCAGTCCAAGTCCAGATAGTAGTCATCAACACACACAGATACACAGCCAGTGAGGCAGACAAACAGACAGACGAACAGAGTTTGAGCGAGTAAAAGATACAGATACAGATACAGCGCCCTGGGCGTTGATTGGCCATGCAAAGGAAGAAGTCTCTGAACTTGGGCATCATCGGGCATCGAGCATCGGGCATCGGGCTCCAGGTAGTCACGGGCACTCACGGCCAGTCACGGGTGGCATATGCTAAAACCCGAAGCTCGATCAGCGCCCCCGCAACTCCAACTCAGGCACACTGCTCTCAACTCTCATTCCCAGTCTCAGTTCCAGTCTCAGTCACAATGCCAATTTAACACACTTTGGCGCGTGAATTAGGACCAATTTGGGAATTAAGTAATCTGGTGTTGGCCTTTGTTGTTGCTTTTACCGACTTCGAAACCTGGGATCAGCAGCACTAATGTTCATTAGTGACACTTTGTGAATTGCAGTCAAATATTGAAATTAACGCAGGTATTTTTGATGAAGAACTTATAAATTTGTTTATAATAAATAACAAATTATTCATATTTATTTTATTTATTAATATTTTCTCTAATTATTAAATCTTCTTATTCATGAATATGTTTAAATTGCTTAAAATTCAAATCAAATCAAAAAGATAATTAAGTGATACATTTTTAATTAATTAGATATGGAATAAGTTAATGTTTGCTATCTGTTGAATGGGGTAATAGCTCCTGGTGAATCACTTGCATATTGATATATCCCGCTTACTAAATAAAATGTCAAATATAATGAAGTATTTGTAATTCTTTTTTAAGAATACTTGCCAGTCAAGTTCTTATTAAGAGGCTTCTTATGCGAATTTGTACCGAGTTTGCCTGCCATGTCTCCAGTGTCCTGTGCCCAGTGCCCATGTCAAGGTAATTCCATAGATGACTTCATTCGGCCGATTGACAAAATGCAACAAACCAATATGCCAGACAAAAAGACATGAAAAAAGAGGCAAAGAAAGAGAGAAAACTGTTAATGAGAAATGTCAGTTGTCAGTTTTAGGATTTGAGCTGGAGAGGCCTGGGCGGAAAAGAGGACGAACACCAATTCGATGATGCGCGGCTGGTAAAGCTCATTTCGCTAATCGCATCAATAAAGCTTATCAAGCTCACCAGCCGAAGAGCAGGAGCGCAAGGAGAGGGGTGTGTGTGAGGAGCAGGGGGTTAAAATTAAAGCCCTCAATGTCATCATCATCGCTGTCGACTGCCCGAGAAATGCGCTTAAGCGTGTTGATCGATAAATTTGCACTGCGATCAGGCGGTGTACAAAACGCACAAAATGCGAATGAAGTCATCTGCCAGACGATCAACCCTTCAACCCCCCTCCCTTGTGTGCGAGTTCCAGTTTTAGTTCCAGTTGCAAACGCTTTGTCAACCGATTTCGCGTGTAGTTCGAGTCCTAAGCCGACAGTGGATCGAACGCTGGATCGCCCTAGACCCATGAGCCTCTGCGTATCGCTCGCTTTTCGGTCCAGCCCCTGGCGACAGTTGAGCGACATTAATGCCTACTGGCAGTCGCCCTGCACAAATTAGCCAAAAAAAAAATAATAATAATCATTATAAACAACTGCCGGTTCAAGTTTTCAGCTTTTTTATTTTGTTTATGTGCTATCTCGGCGATCGCTTATAATCGCTTATGTTTCTATGATTCAGCAGCCAGATTTGGTAGCCATCCATCCAGTTTTACTTTGATTGTGTGTGTGTGTGTGTATGTTGCCCTTTTGATATCTCGACTTTGGCTTTGTTTGTTTGCGGTCGTCGCATCATAATATTTTTTGCGCATGGCAGATCTAATCTTTGTCCAAGTCCGAATCACCGTCCGAATCTGAGTCTGAGTCTGAGGGTTCATCTGCGCATTTTTTCGACATTTTTATGGGGAAATTGTAACCCAATCTTTGCGGCTGGCCAAAGACCACAGAAACCTCTCATTGCATTTTGTCCTAACGTTGACGGTTTTGCGGTTTTTCAATATGCGCCTTTCAGCCCAAATCTGCTCTGACAAATGCAACATAAATCGATGATGAAAACGTTGTTATTTTATCTACATGCAATGCCACACATCAATAATTATATGGGTTAAACAATCAGTTATTACAATAATTAGCTTTAGCTGTAAGCTACGACTAAAATAGGTTACAAGGTTAACGGAAAGATTTTTAGAGCAATTTTTGTAAGAGAAAATGACTGCAATTAAAAGAGCTTAAGCTATAAATATATTTGTAATCTTTAACTTTATGGTAGACATCTTCAATCTTTAATCTTTATCTTTATCTTAATATGTATGAAAAAATATATATTTATGCTGCAGTTCTTACTTCCTAAACTGGGTCCCTCTGCTCAAAGTTGAGATGTCAGTGTTTTCCTTTCCTTTCATTCAGCGCATGCGTCACACGAAATAATATCGACATCATCGATGACTCATTTCGATTGGATTTCAAAAATGTACGAAATGTTCCACGTGCCGCTGCCCTTGAGTGTTGCGCCGCCAATTGAAGTCGAACTTCTGACTAATACTTCCTTCCGCTGAGAGCGGGCAGAGCTGGCTCGCAGCTGTAACTAATTGCTGCTCGAAGTAGAGCAAATCCCAAACAGAAAAAAAAACAAAAACCCAGACAAAAACAAAAGCTAAAAAGAAGCGGCTAAATGCGGAGCTTTGAAGAGAGCCGCAAACACATGTACAACTCAAATGGCAACATGCCACACGCACCAGGAGGAGAGACAGCAGCAGCAACAACAACTGTGTCTTTATATTCGAGTCCAATTCAAGATCAAGTCGAGACGCGCTGCTAAAAAAGGCAAAGGCCGCAGATCTTCGCTGGAAGCCTCTCTGGACCGACCGCAAAGCCGCAACAGAAGCTCGAAAATATTTTTGGTAATAGTTTGTTGTTGTCGCTGCTTCTGGTGCTGTTGATTGTTGTTGCTGTTGCTGTTGCTGCTGCTGCTGTTCGCTATTGTTGCCTGCGCACGCTGACGTTTAGTCATAAAATATTCCATTTTATTTGAAAATAAATACACGCCAGGTTCCAGCCGAACTTCAACTCGACGATTTTCACACAACCTTCAGCGAACCGCCAGCTGGAGCGGTCTGAGTTTCCGGCTGTGCGGTCCACTTTGCGTGTGGTCTCCGGCCCAGCTGCCAGCTAACGGCTCCCGGCCAGAAACTCAATTAAGTCGCACCGTTAGACACGCGGCGTGTCAAAACAAACGTTTTGCCAAATATCGCACAATGCCCCAAAAAAAAAAACAAAATCAAAACTATAATGCGAAGTCAAACTCCAATCCAGTATCCAATTGGAAGTACAGGCAAATGCTGTTGTTGTTGGTGTTGTTGTTATTCGAATGGGAATCGGAGTGGGAATGCGGTGCAAGTCCATTTCGTTTTCGATTTCAGTCTGCTGTGGGGCCTTTGATGTCATAATTCATGTATATTAACTCATAAATAAACGAATGCAACTCCTTATGCCACAATCAAGTATTTGCGTAGCAGTTCCGACTTCGACTCAGACTCAGACTTTGACTCCGACTCCGACTCCGACTCTGAGACTGCGTTGGAGTCTGTCTGTGGCCTGTCTGTGGCAGAGAGATAGTTTGTTCCAGTGCAGCTTAGATGCTGCTGCTGCTGCTGCGGATACTTACTGCTGCTGGCAATGGGTATTTAGTGCACTTAATCTACGCCAAAATACCAACTAAGCGAGATAAATAGCTGCGAAATAAGAATCCATAAAACTATGCCCAGCTAGCTAGCAGAGAGAGAGAGGCTGGCGCTCCATTCCATTCCAAGCGACTGGACTCGATTCCAATGCCCGACGTTGGCCAGTGAAAATGGCTATAAAATCGGCACGACTTTTCAATAAATGTTGACAACCGGCTACGGCAAATGCAATGCGCCAAGTTTTATGATATCCTGAAGGAAGTGAAATATGATATTATGAATCGCTTGGCCAGCTGGCGACAGTTTCCAGATGTACGCGGGAGGGTTACTTTCAAACAACAACAACAACAGCAACAACAACGAGAACAACTACGCCTGCGGTTGGCGGCCTGTGGCGGCTCCATCTTCGACTCCTCTACTCAACCGATGTCCCCTCCCGTCCCCGTTCATTTCGTCCACTCCCCGTACCCCTCACTCACTCACAATCTTCTTGTGGCTTGTGACTTTGTGGTTGCTTAACTTGAAACCTGTTGCTCGTTTCATGTTGTTGTTGTTGTTTTTGTATATGTCGCCAATGTTGTATTATGAGTTTGCGGTTTGTCATGTTAAAGTTAAATGCATGCAGCACATGCCCTGCATTCAGCGACTGAGTGCCATTGACAGGCAGCAGCAACAACAACAGCAGCAACAGCAACAACAACAGCAGCAACAGCAACAACATCTACAATAACAACAAACCACCGAAAACAACAATAACAACAACAGAAAGTACGTGTAGGGGCAGTTAAAGCTGCAGCAAGCAGCCCGAGGTTGGCTTTTAGTCAATCTCGTGCTAATTCAGGTCACTTAATTGCAAAATAAATCAATTACACATTAAACAAATAAGCCTCACCAAAAAAAAGCTAAACTTTGCTATTAAGAATATCAAATTATTATTATTTTTTTTTAATATCCGCTTTTTACTATTTATTTGGGTTAAACTATTTTTGGCTAATAAAATGCTTTTATTTTTATAAGTGCTGGTTTTTTTTTTAGCATTGTATATTCATTTGCAGCTGAGTAAAAATACAACCGATGAAATGAATTCAAAGAGTTGTTAATTTGTTAACAGCGTAAGTCAATAAATAGTTTATAAATTTAACAAGTAACTTAATTACTTAGATGTGACCCATTTTAAGCACGTGACACATTTCTCAAAAATGTTTTAATTAGTGAAAAGTTAAAATTAAATCCATTCATAGGAGATTCTCAGTAAAATTGATGACTTGAAGACTGTGGCTTAATTAGCGACGTAATAAAGACCAAATCACATGAATCACATGAGAATCTATAACTTTCGACTTAAATTTGTAAAATGTCTTGTGAATTCTTAATTAGTATCATTGATTAGAAAAATCCACATGCCTGGTAACAGTGCGCTGGCCACGCGGCGTATGCGCAATATTCGTGAAAATAATATTCGTGTACACTGGCGCCCGTTAAAAACTCATATGGCGCATACGCAATATCAAGTTGAGGTATACATTAATTTGTTAACAATTGCCAAGTTCCAAAGTTGCTATAAATTTGTAAGTTTTGCTTTTGAAATGCCGAATCGAATTGCAACCTCAGCCTCGAGTCGGATCGTAAATTTGCGTTTTAATGAACTTCGTTGCATAAATATTAAAATAAATTTTCGGCATTGCCAATACCAACTAAACAGCCAACTAATGCTGCATAAACAAACCGTTAACAATAATTATAATTGCCATTTGGGCCTCATTATTTGTGGGCGCCCGGCAGGAAAAGCGCTGCTCGAACCAAAACAAATTATGAGCTGACAAAATACAAACAGAGCAACGCGCCACTAACGAGCCACTTGAGCACCCTATAAGAGTGAGTGAAACTCAGTGAGAATACGCCAGAGAGAGAGAGAGAGGGAGAGAGAGAGAAAGAGAGGGAGAGAGAGGGAAAGCGAGTGAAAGAGGGGTTGAGGAATAGATAGAAATTTCATTCCACTTATTATATCCAACAATTATATGTGAAACATTATATTATTCCACGCAGAGAACATTTTACACAACTAAATATAAACACCCACATGAATTGTGAGCCTCGTAAGCAAATATTTCGCAATAAATTTGTTTAGATGCTAATTTAATAGCCTTTGGCCTGCATATGCTTAAATAATTTTCAAATAATTATAAGCTTTTCAGAAAATTTGCATGCAAATAATTCAAAAAAATTTCCTATATTTAAATATATTTATTTCATTGCACATCATTTTAAAAATTTCACCTATTTAAATAAATTTATTAAGCGCTAAACTTTTATTGTTATTTGGATGTGTTATTTAAATGATATTTTATGGGAGGCACCTGTAACCGAATCGCAATGAAAGAATATACCAAAATTTTCGATCATGTGTGTGTGTGCAGAATGAGGTCCCTTTACGAAATCAAAGTAATTAAATGAGGTCTTAACTTTGTCTTAATGCCTGTGACATATTTAAGGTTGACGCCATGGCAGGCAAATTTTTATTAATTTTATGCTGATCGTCGCTGTGGTGGGTGCAAAAAAGTAATTTGTTTTAATTTGTTTAATCGCTTAATCCGCCTGGCGAGGAGCATGCAGCAAACCAGTTTCGCAAATTAAAAGAAGAAGCCCCCAGCAGCAACAGGCGAACAGACAGCAGACAGCAGACAGCAGTTACGAACCGAATGGAATCCGGAATCTTTGGTGGTCCTGCTGCAAGCCAGATCAGCGGCCTTTTGTTTTTGATCGCCAGCATCCAGCACTAAGGCCAATTTATGAACAGCTGCCCCAGAATTTGCAAATATCCGTATTGGCTCGGCTTAATTAAACTTTGGCACTTTTCGTCAGTCATGCTGGCCCTTCTGCACACAATGCCAAAGAGTTGCGTTAATTTATTGTGGCCAGTAAAATTATGTCGAAATCCCATTTCATAGAGTTCGGGCCTCCCAGCCCTGCCCATGCCCCTTTCCCTTTCCCTGCCCCAATCCCCTTGGACGACTCATTCTCGCTCTCGCGCTGCTTCTGAGATGTGAGTGAGCAGCAGCGTAGTTGACAAAATGAGCATAAATCTCTTTTAGCACGCCGCCGCTGACTGTCTGTTTCAACACGCCTGTCAACACACACAAACACACACACACACACACACACACACAGAAATCGTCGCCGAGCTTGAGGGGCACCCGAAACGGCCTCTGACGGGGGCTGCCTAGTAAATCAACTGAATCGCTCATAAAAAGTCGCGCAGTTGTCTTGACTGCTGTTGTTGTTGTTGTTGTTGTTTATTTTTTGTGCTTTTCTTGCTGTATTTTATTTTTAATTGTTTAAGCAACAATGGGTGCTAAAGAAGCTAAATAAATAATAATAAACCGCATACGATATAAACTAAGTTTTAATTTTTAATTTTTTTTTGTATCGTTTCCTGGGCACTTTCCACATTTCTAAAAAAAAAAAAAATAAATAAAAATAATACGATTTTATTGTGTAATTAAAACAATTGAATTATGCACAGATAATTACGAAAAAAAAATTGGAATTACGGTGAAGGCACATTAACTTTTATTTATTTTGTGTATTTTTTAAAACAAATCAGAACGGAACAAAAACAAAGAACTCTGAGAAAGTTGCCCTAATTTTTCTCGTGTAAGTTGGAAAACTAAGATTAGCCTGCAGCAGATTGTCTAATTTGTTGCGACAGCAAAGTGTAGCATATTTAGAGGCTGTCGTAGGATGTGTTCTTGGAATCGATACCCAGATCTTAAGCAAATCTAAGCTGCCTAATAAATTGTTGCACATTTTTACTTTGAAAAAAAGTGATTTTGCAAATTTCTGTTTAACATAAATCGAACATCCAAAGAAGAAAACCAAAAATATACCGTTTCATACTAATTTCCAACGCTGCAAGCTTTGAACACTGAATTTCCAGTAAATCTGTTTGATATATTTTAACTATCCCGAGAATGCCAAATTTTTTACTTAACCAATTCTCAAAAAAAAAAAAATCAGTAAAGTAAACATAAGCAATTTATGCAATTGGGAAGATCCCATTGCTAACTTTGAAATGCTCTGACATTCAAATATGATATAAATAATGGGCTTATATAATCAGGCGAGCATATGGATCGTCTGTAATTTAATACAATGAAATTTTTGATATATGTATTGCTGTTACTGGCGTTTGTCACAGAGTTTTTTTTCCATAGAACAGCAAAGAAACCCCTCCAGAACAAGTAGGGCAACTCAAATGCGATTTACTTCGCACTTAACTTTTTTCCAATTACGTTAATTGCTCATAACATGACTTATTTGTTGTAGTCTTGTTTTTGTTGTTCTTCGATTTTGAGGAGCTGTGTGGCACAATACATAATCATATCATACCCCGAACACACACACACAAACCAATACACTCCCACAAACAAACAAACAAGACAAGTGAGGAAGAGATCTCCGTCATGGATCTATGCGGATTGCTTGTGGCTTATTTTAGCTGACTTTAAGTTTATGAAGAATTACGAGGAAGGCACTTAAACGAATTGTTGCTGCGTATGCTGCGTGTCTGGTCCATAAAACTTTTATGACCCATTGATAGTGCGAACAAATCTAGTGAGTCCCCACGTCGAACGTCCCACGTCCCACTTCCCACTCGCCACTCTCCACTCTCCACGCCTTTCATTTGGCAGTCCACCTTGCTGGAGAAGGTGAAGCAAGTTTGACAGTTGGTTTTGAATTTGATTGAAGCCAAGTGCAATTGTTGGCCCGATCTTTTGTATGAGTACATTGTTTATGGCATTTCGCAAGCAGCGTTTGGCATCCATTAATCATGACCAGAAATTGCGCTGCGATGCCTAACGGATTTTTATTGTTTTTTAAGCAACCAACAACAAGACCGGCAGCAAGAGGCAACATTTTCATCTCATTTCTTATTTCCAGGTTCGTCAGTGTCTATTTTCATTTAATAGACATATTTGCCTGCCTCGAAAACTTTTCCGCTTTGTTTATTTGTTGAATCAGCGCCGTCAAACCCATAACAACAACAGCACAGCACAGTACAAATCCAAATCCAAATTCAAATCCAAATCTACATCCACATCCCACGTCCACGTCAGTGTTGGTAATGTGTTAACAGACCAGATAAGTCGAGAGCTGAGCGCCTGAGACTTGTGCGCAAACATTTTGACAACTTGTGAATTTTAGAACGCCAGCTACATACATATAAAAAAAAAAAGAAATAAACTCCGACTATCCGCCCTCATACGCACAGTGGTTCAACAGCAGCCTCATAAACCATAAATACCACACACTAAATAAAAATAAGAAGCAACAACAACAACAATAACATCACCGATCACAAAATGATGCCGAAATCTTTTAGCCACTCACAGAATTCAACAAAAAATAACATTGAAATGTTCTATAAACAAACAAAACCAGAAAAAAGCGCCAAGCAACGATTAGCCCATATACGTAATGCTAGAGAGCAGGAAAGCTGGAGTAGTGCTCATACAGCTAATCGAGATCACCATCACCATCGAGACCGGCTGCAAGTGGGTTGCTATAACAGTTCCGTAATTTAAACTTATTTAATCAATTATTAAAAGTACTTCAATTTAATTGAATGATTATCTTAAGAGACTGCCGAATGCGACAATTTCACTTCTGGATAGCTTAATCAATTCTTGAAAAAGCTTTTACTAAATATCCATTTCGATAATGACATTAAATTTTAATTATTAAGAAAAAGGTAAAGGTTTTTCTTACTTTCTGTAGGACTTGCTCGAAACTCTATTTAATTCGGTAAATGTGAAATTCATATCAGCACTGCGGTACAATGCAAAGAGTATACAAACTTCGTTCTCTACCCAAAAAGTCATTAGCCCTGTCACATTTTGAGTTTGCCGTTCGGATGGAAGCATGCGGAAGCGGGAGCGGGTGGGCGTTTGTTTTGCAGCCGAGGCGCCGTCCGAGCGACCGTCGGCAGCACGAGATTAACACGCCATGCTCTAAATTCAGCTGACTGTTGACTAAGCTTTTGGTAGCAATTGATGCTTCTGCTGCTGTAGACGCTGACGTAGACGCTGGAACTCGACCAAGCTCTGTGAAATGAAATCTGTTTTATTGTATTTGAGAATGATTAGCCGTCCAGATACGAAGTCGAGGCGTTATTATGCGAACGTGTGTGCCCAGCTGAAGATGAAGATCTGAGATCTGAACCTCTCGACGCGGACTCAGTATGCAAAGCGATGAAACTATTCTGGTGTGAAACTCTTTAACTGTATGTTTGGTATACAAAGTGGCACAGTTTTACGAGCCTGTGACTGACTTTTGCGTCGACTGTTTGTTACCTGCCCGCTCGTCGTGGCCTAGCCCAACAACGAGAGCAGCAGCAGCAGCAACAGCAGACGACGATGATGGGCAGAGGTAATGTCGCTAACCTTTTTTGGGGTTTTATCGCCGGGGCAGAGATACACATAAAAAACACAACACAGATGACAAGTTTGTCGCGTGTAAACAATTTGCGGCAGCCCCAAAAAAGGCGGTGCGGGTGGTACCTCTACCAAGAGAGAATGGGAGAGCGAGAGAATGAGAGTGCAAGAGAAGGACGCTTGTGGGGAACGTTGCGATATCAGTAAGACGGATATGAAGAGAAACAATACCTTTGCCAGGTAGGCGGCGTAGGAGTTAACAGTGTCCACTAATAATATACGAACAGAGTGTAGAGCAAATCAAATACCTATCAAGAAAATCAAGTTAATCGATTTTCGAAAATAAATATACAGGATATAAATAAGGCAAATCAAATAAATGATTAAGGAAGAAACCAATTGTTACATAAATAAGGAGATTATAAATTTAATCTCTTAACAACATGTAGCATGTACGAAAAATCGTTTAATTCGATTTCAAGGAGTAAGTTTAGTAAAAATATATGAGGAACTCGTTAGCAATACGAGTCAAGCTAATAAAAATGTATGAAACTTTACTTAGTCACGCACATTTGCACTTGGTACACATACAATTAACGGCAACTGTATGCTCTGTGGGCAGAACACACAGCCAAACGCACGACATTCACATGTCTACAGATACATTAGAAAATATCTCAAAAAATCAACAAAATAACAGCGACGTTGACGTTGACGTCGACGGCAACAGCAACAGCGACAGCGACTGCGAACAGAGACGACGCTCCGTTCGTGTTGTTGTTGTTGCTTTTGTTGTTGTTGAGCGCACAGAAAGCACATGAGTGAAATACATTTTCACGCTTCTAAACAGAGCAGCAATAAGAACAAGAGCAAAAGCAGCAATAGCAGCAGCAGCAGCAGCAACAGCAGAAGAGACTTTTTGACTACGACAACAACAACAACAACAATAACAACAACAAGAACCATTCATCGCCTACTATTGCCCACAACAGAATTTGTGCCGGCATTTGTGCTCCCGATGCCAAACGCAGACGCAGATCAGTCAAGAGTCAGCGCAGAGCCAGCGTCGATCGCAGTCGCATTCGTAGTCCGGACGGAGACATAGACGTAAACGGAAGAAGACGGCTGACGGAGGCGATGCCGTAGAATTGCGAAGCGTTTTTCGCCAAACAAAAACACGAAAAGTGTGCGCCACTATTTTCGAATCCCGCAGAGCGTCGCGAGCTGTGGCCGGCAACGGAACAGAGCGAGAGACTTTCAACAGACCAGTCCAAAACAAAAAAAAAATAAAATAAAATAAATAAATAAAAAAAATTCAAAGCAGCAACATAAGCAACACCAAAGTGAAACACAACACAAGCAACATCGGCAACAACAACAGCAACAACCAGAAGAAGAACAGCAACAAGCGCGAGTGTGTGTTTCAAGTTCGTTCAACGTCGCGAGTTTTAGTTTTGTGCATTTTTTTTAAGGTCGGGTTCCCAGGGCCGAAGAGCATGGGAAAAACAGGCTAAGGATACGCCAAAAAGGCAAAAAATAAGGCAGAACAAGAACAACAACAATAACAACAACAGCAACAGCAACAAAAATACAAAACGAAAAACTGCAAACTGAAACTGGAAGCTGGCTGAGCTTCATCTTTTAGCCAGAGACTGCGCTTTGATTAAAGCGCGCGTTTAATTTCATTTTTTACGCTACTCCACGAAGAAGAAGTTCTGCAAACCTCTTCCCTCCACTGTCACCCCCTCAATTCAGCGTCCCGACGCACTACCAGCTCGCTTTTTGGCGCGACTCCACCCTTCCAACTATTTTTCAACATTTTGCGCTTTGATTCGCTGTTCACATTTTGGGACCTGGGACCAACTGGCCAACTAGCTGACTGGCTGCTTTTGGCCTGGACCCAACTCCTGCGCTGGCTGGCTCCTTGGGCGATGCTCAGTACGCCGGCAGCTTTCTCCGTGTGCGTACCACACTCAACGCAGTCGTTGTGCTTAAAGAAAAAACAACGAATTAAAAATAACAAAGCAAAAATTATATAAAATAAAACATAAAAGTGAAAGAATCCATGAGATCAGGCGGCGCATCATCATCATCATGATTATTATCTCCTGTGATTTTGTGATCGTTGAACACTGATCGTTGATCCGTCTGCGCGATGCGTCTGTTGTCGCCTGTATTCATCGTATTCATCAAGTGCCCTTGTCTCTCACCTCCAGCTTTACTTTAAAGCTAACTTCACGCCACGTCGAACTGAAAGTATCTTAACGTTTGACGCTTGATTAATTCGCTCGACACAAAAAACTGAAACTTAATTTGTTGTTGTGCTCTTTTGTTTTGCGAAATATTCAAATAAGCACTCGTACTCGCACTCGCACTCGCACTCGCAATCGCAGTCGCTCTCATCGTGGCCGCAATAAAAAAGCCTTTAACTACCTGCCCAAATGCTGAAATAACTGCAGCAGCAACAACAACAACTACTACAGCTTGTATATAAACCAATAAAAGCATTTGAGACTGGGCCACATTTGTTTGTTGCCGCTGTTGCGGCTTCGGAGCGATATGCGGTTATTCATGGTGATTGCAATTTTAATATTTGCAATGCCAATGACGGGATTCGGTTGGTAAGTTCATCATTTACATCATCTACAGTACACAGCAGCAGCTAATATATTTTTAATTTATGTGATCAGTGCATCATGAAATTGAAAACTACAGTCCTAAAACAATAATACTTATTTATAATTTACGATCAGTTAAACGTGTTTTGCTTTATTATTGTAATCAGACAAATTGGAGTCTGGGTAAACGAAAATACGATTTAAAGTATAGATTATAATAAGTATATACTTATTGTGTTGAGGCTACAACTAAGATAACCCAACTGCACTTTCTAGAACTCGCACATGGCACAGTAATCTTCAGTTGTTTACTATTTTAATTTACTATTTTGCAGTCAGAGTTTTCATACTCCAGTACTTCCAGTATAGATTTTTTTGCTAAAAATACTGGCAACTAATTAGAATCATAATCATCTGATAATTGTTTTAATAAGCATTTTGAAATATTAAATCAGAACTACTTAAGTAGATTGTTTGACGTAAGATCAGTATAACTTACATAGAAATGGCCAGAGCCAAACCCATTCAAGAAAAATGTATGTTTTTGTGCATTGCGTCAAATTCAATGCCAAAAAACCCATTACAAACGCTACTCTGTCAGATCTGATCAATATAAGAGCTCGAGAGATTGGCGTAACCGTTTCCGGTTTCGACTATGGGTATGGGTAATATGGGTATGTGTATGCTTTTGCTGACGACAACAAAACAGAAGAAAAAGTGCAATAATTGGAAATTGCAAGCGACATGAGCTCTACACACTTTGAGGTGAGTCAAAGCCAAAGCCAAAGTGAAAATTCGGCCAGAGCCAATCGAGCGGACGATGTTGCCAGCGAGGGACCTTCAAAATGTGACGTTTGATTTAGATTTAATTACATGGCAATTTTTGTGGGGATGCAAAACGTTGCCGAAATCAACTAAGAGTGCTAGTTTGACACTGATCGACTGTGAGTTACCCCGTGCATATCATAACATGATACCATAACATATCCAACAAATTTCGATATTAATCAATATATTCGGAATCTTCAAAATGGCTGATAGGGTCGCAGGACCTACATCACACTAGCAGGGTACAGGGTATTTTTGGACGATGCAGTCAAAATAATTATAACAAGAAGCCAACCAGTCTCTGTTCGAGCAAACGAATGACACTTCGAGCGGGCAGCTTTTGAATTTATGCGCGAAATTACAGGCCAAGATAAATAAAAAGAAACCAAATAAATAAAGAGCATGATGGGTACAGACATCAAATAGAAAGAAAAGTGTCGCACAGGAAAGAGGCATAAGGGTGTCTGCCGGGGGAGAGGCTGAGCAGGACGTATCCCATAAGTTATGCACTATGCCAAAAGTATTTGCCAGCAAAGTGGCATCAATGAATCTAAATCTGCAACTGCATCTGGGCATCAGAGTAGAATCTGAGGTAGAAAAATTGTCGCTGTCAGCAGCAACGAAATCTGCAACGTCTCGACTGTTGGCGCAGGCATTTGTCATATTGCGTTCGGGTTGCGGGACGGGGCGGATGCTGCAAGTCGTTTATTGGGGGCGTGGCAGATGGGCTGGGTGGCGTAGGCGTCGCGTGGCGTAGACTGCATGACGATCTGAAGCCCAAAAGTGATCGTTTGCATTAATTTTATTTGATTTGTGCGCAACTGGGCGCGGCAACAGCCACCACAGAAGGAGGCCACCTGCAACATTAAAGAGTTCTGGCACCTCAGAGCCAGCGGGGATTGAGTGGGGCGGGGGAGCTGTTTTTTTATCCATGGACAGTCGGCGGTAGCGAACACATTCAATTCAATTGAAAGCTTTCGCAATAAATTAATTAAATAATTAGAGCTCAAGTTCAGTTAGCTCGCTGTCAGCGTTTGATGTCGCCCATGATGATAATGATGTTGTTGCCACCCCACAAAAAAATCGAGAGCGTATATGCGCCATTTTAACGCTTCATCTGTGCCGATCAAGGGCGCCAGACAAAACTGCAAAATGCGCTGACATCAAGCGTACCGTGACGACACAAAGGCGGACAGACTGACAGTCGTCACCCCATTTCTGAAGAAGGAAGCTCAGCTATGGTGGAATGTGGGCGGAGTAGAGTTGCAGCTGTTGAGTATTTTCCCCGCCCGGAAACAAAAATATGTTAATTTAGAATTTACTCGTTTACATTTTTCGATAGCTAAAAGAAAGAAAATAATGAAATTGAACTACTAATAATTCAAGGACATAGAACTATGCGAAATAATATCTGAACGACATTGACTTACGCTAAATGATCTCCCACATGTACCCACAGACCAACAACTATTGCATAACAACACAATTGTTGTTTACGTTCGTCGCCGCAGTTTGCAACAGTTGCGATTCGCATTGGATTCGTTTTATCCGATTCCGGGCTTGTAAGCCGACAATCAATTCAGATACTCAGATGCATGTGTTATTTTCCAGCCAAATGCACTAAATCAAACGATCTGTGTGTGAGCTATTGAGATGATAATCAATGAGTTAAGCAGACATAGCACTCGATGTGCCGTTAAATGAATGGAAATTCCATTTGACCACAGCAGCCGAAAGCAATTACTGAGAACTTACAATAAATTGTTGCTGATCGAGTCAGCCAAATACTGATGTTGATGCTGCTGCTGCTGATGCTGATGCTTTTGCTGGCGTGTCTGGAATTTAATTAAAAATAGTGCAACGCGCATCGAGAGATGCGCATGATGATGAAAATCTCGAATTTATGAACTACTACAATTTGATTTCAAATTAAATGAGCTCATTTCCGTCGTTCGATTCGCTTGACATTTACATACATACGTCAAGTACTGGTTCAGTCTATTTTGGGGCCAGTTTCCTGCTTTTCATTCAATCGAAAGCTCATTCATTCTTAGGGTTCATTCATAGCCGGTTTTTGGCACTCACAGCATGTGAAATGGTAATTAAAACCCGCTGGGGCATTAATGGGTTAAACAGCACACACACACACACACACACTCACACACCAGAATCACAATCTGTGGCACTTAGTTTCAAGCAGAGAGCTGGCGGCTGCGTTTGTTATTCCAACATCGTCGCTCTGGGAGGCAAGATCAACAACATTGCGCATACGCCGCGTGCTCCGTGTCAGTAGAGCAAAGCCATCCAAAATTTGGCACACTTTAATATGAGATAAAACTAAGTAGTATATAGTAGAATACATTGAACACCCCCAACATCATTAGGTAAGGCGTTGGCTAACGGGCGTACAACTCGGCCAATTGCCAAAATTTAATGTAGATGACTTGATTATGATTATGCCGTGAAAAGAGACTCGCAACTAGGGGGCAGCTTTCAGCACTTGTCGACCAGCTGACACACAGAGAGAGAGAGAGAGAGACAGAGAAGGTGAGAGATCAGTGCAGTGAGATCGGTGCTCTCTTTCAATAGTGGCTAGTTACCCAAGCTGAGTGCTTGTTGCATTTGGCACGGGTTCTGTTTGCGAGTTCCTCGGGTGGATTTTTAATTACAAATCATGCGATTTGTTTATTTTGTTAATTTGTCTCTGCGCCTCTCGTCACGTTGACAGATGCGTGCCTCGAACACTGCATCATAATTAAAACGCATGACCAGAGACAAAGACAAAGAGCATGACGACCAAACAGACATGGGTCAAGTTGAAGGAGTGACAACAGGAAAGGGCCCAAGGTAACTAGCAAATGTTCTGGTCATGCAATCAGAGGCCAAAAACTGATGAGGCTGTCAGCTGAGATAATCTAAGCCAGTTCAGGGAACGTTAATAACAAGCGTTCCGTAGCAAAAAATCTTAATATTAGGCATAATTCGATAACATGGAATATCTCAAAGTGTTTTCATATCTTTTGAAAAACTAAAGACTTAACGAGCACATCTTTTATTCATCACATTTATTAAATGTCACATAAATTTGTGGCACAGTGCTCACAGTGACACCAGATTTCTCACAGTTTAGCCTTCAGCTGCAGTGTGATATGTGATTTAGCAAAGTTGCAGCCTGGGCATGGTCATGGTTAGCGTCCATGTGGCAACGCCTATTTGAGCCATAATTAAGTTAAACGTTGTCGCAATTTCCGCGCGTCGGAGACCAAAAGATTGATGTCGTCTTTGTGCTGGTTTGAAAGTCGTGGATCTGCCAGATCCCCAGCTCTCCCTCTCTGTCTCTCGGAGAGCTTATAGCTTGTTAAACGAGCTGACAAAGGGCAGCCCAATAGTATATATGCCTGAATTATTAGCTAGTCTCGCCGGCAATTGGACATGCGCATGCCCGCAGAGCCTGGGAACGAACGCGACGCATTCCACCATTGTCAAACAGGATGACCGTCAACCAAAGCACTTTTTTTTTTTTGGAAAGGCGGCGCCTGTGCACAGTGGTACATGTTAATTTGCTAATTGTTCAATGACAAACACTTTGAGTAACAAAATAAAAATATGAGGTGCCAAAAGGCAGCGTGCGACGCTGACGCCTACACACGTTAAAAGCCACGCCCACCAGACCTGACCATAGCAGACTCTAACTCATATTTAACACCACCATTTGGCTTTTGGCAGTAGCCGCTGACTGTGCTGGCTAATCAATTGTCAACGCCGCCGCCCACATCAAACGCCAGCGCTCCCGTTGCCCACGGCAATAGAGCCCCCAAATCCCCCCTCCTCCACTGAACTGGCCTCCAGTGCAGCGGCTGCCCCCTTGTCCAGCATGCAGCTTGTGTTCTTGTGTGTGCACAAGAGATCAGCACTTGCGCTGACGCATTCTGTGTGGACAAATATTTGTGCGCGTAAATTGAAAACTGACCAGCCACAACAGCACTTGACTTGGCCACTGGCCAAACGCGGTCGAAAACGCGGCTCAAACGATCAGTTGGCCAACTGAGCGGCCATTCATTCACTTGTCAACGCTTTGTTTAAATACTTTGCCACTCGCATGTTGACAAGTGGTTTAAGTCGTTGATTTGTTTACACTGCAACGCACTCGGCGCTGTGCCACCTCAAGCCCGAACACGGGGGGTACGGACGGACAAACGGACAACACGGAGAGATGCCAACTGGCGACGACGAAGACGACGGCGACTCACGAAAATGAGTCAATCAAACGAAGTTGCATCCATTGTGACTGTCTATTTACATAGAAAATAAGAGGAAAGGAACAACAATCGCGTTGACATCGAATTATCAATACTCTATCATTAATTAAAGTCAGAAATCACAGAAAAAATAAAAATAAATACATTAGATGAAATATATAAATAAAATAAAAGTCAAAACTAGGATTTAATATCTAGGAATAAATATAAAAAGTTATTTCTGTAAATTTCTTCGCATATTATAAATACAAAATTATTATATCCAAAAATGTAGTAATTAAATCGAATTAATATTAAATTAATATTATATTCTAATTGTATATAATTTGTAGGTTATGTACATGTAGAATCTATATGACAAACCCAACATCAAAGTGGTTAGATTCTTCGAGCAGAGTATGGTACAGCTGAGAGCAGTGGACTGAAGATCGGATTGGCGTGGCATGGGTTGGGTATGGGAAATTTCAACCACTTGTCAGTGGCTACCATCAAACCGGGCACTTTGATCAAAGAAAAAAATCACTGAAAATCCATTGAGGCCTATAACGACACCAACACCAGCAAACAACCGAACAACAACCACAACACCAACAACAACAACAACAACAACAAACAGCAATAGGGGCACACTTGGAGTTGAAGTCGCTTCGCTTCTCGGTTGTGTGAAAGCAAAATAAAGATACGTCGCGGCCAAGTGTTGCCTGTTGCCAGTTGCCAGTTGCCAGTTGCGAGTTGCGCTTGTGGACTGGGGACCTGGGACTGAAGTTGTTTAGCTGTTTCAAGTTGCCGACAGCTGCGCTGCTGGCGTTGCTGCCTGCCGGCTGACTCTGCTGCTGCTGCTGCTGCTGCCGCTGCTGCCAAAGCAAACTTCAACTTCAAAAAAAAAAAAAAAACGAAAAAGTGTCGAACGGACGACTGCGAGTCCGCCACATCGGCAGCATCATCGTCATATCGGCCTCGGCTATTTTCCGCTTAACCAAAAACTCCCCGTGTTTGTTGTTGTTGTTAGTGTTTAGTATTGTTGTTGTTGTCTGTTGGCACTGGCACTGGCAACTGGCAACTTGTGTGGTTACGCGCTCTGCACGCTTGAAAGGTGTTTGAGTTTGAGTTCTTTAGATCTCTCCAGTCATCAGCGCATCGACTTCGAGATCCGAATCATTGCGATCTCATCATCATCGTTCGCCAGCGAACTTCAATTGTTTTTACTTAATGTTGTTGTTGTTGTTGTTGTTTTTCACAAGCACGTCTATCATTTATGCTCTTCTTTTGGCGGCCCAGCGTTCGGCTGTTGTTTTTGTTGCTATTCATATTTTGGTTGTGTGTGTGTGTCTGAGTGTGTAAGTGTGTGTGTGTTTGTGTCTGCTCTATTTGTTTTTAAAGATTTTGTAGCTATTAAGTTGTCATAATCTCTTGGCTCGCATCGAGATCGAGTGATTGCCGAAGGCCCACAAAACCCTATAAAAAGAAAGAGTGAGACATATAGTGAGAAAGGGAGGGCCAGAGACAGTGACAAGGTTGTGGAACAGAGACAAGGGCATGGCCACCAGGAGGGCATTGCGCGATCCAGGTGGGCAAATTGGGGCATCAAAGCTGCTCAAGTGCGTCCAAAATATGTGGGAAATGTGCTCCAATCGAAATGGAGAATATGACCTAACGTATTTTATGATTAAGATATTAAGTTTCAAGGAAACATCAGTTTTCTGATGGGTAGGAAGCTGCAGGAGTCTGCAGAGTTTATGATTTAAGTATAACTTAAATAATTTAAAGAACAACTCTTGAATTATTAGAAAAATAAGTAAATAATATATAATTAATTAAGTAGCCACTTTTTCAGTTAAATAATAATTAACTAGTCATTATTCATGACGGCAACTCTATGACTATATAAGTTGGACTAGTCACCAAAGAAAAAATCCAAAACTGATAAGCAGTGAAATGTGTGCAATAGGTACTTTTGAAAAGTTTTAAGGGTTTGGCTATTCCCCATATCAGTTCTTTGTCATCGATGAATAACTGGAATGCGGAGCGTGAAGGAGGGATAGCTCATTTTGAAGTTGCCGATTTTTAGCAATGATTTCTTTGGCCCGCCATTTAGCTGAGTCAGCTCAGCTGCTGCTGAGCAATGTAAATTACCACATTAATTGCTAAAAATAACACAAATTCCTTGGAACAACAACACAAACAAAGAGAGAGGGAGAGTTTGGCGGTCAAGACTGACACAAATCGATAGACTGGCCGCACATCAATCACAGAACTGAGCCGTATTTCGCGGTAGCTGCGTTTTGGGGCCCTATAAAACGCCTCGACTGCCTCTATTTACCCAGCCCCGAAACATAAACTTGCACTACACTTCAACTTAAATTGCGCAAAGTTCACGAGCAAAGCAAATTTCACGCGAATGTGCAATGTGAATGTGAAGAGCGTAAAAAAAGCAAAAAACAACAACAACAAACTGCGAACGAAAAACAATTGAGCTATTAAAAAGTCATAAATCTGAAATGGAAAAACATAAATCAGCGCCAAAGGCGCGCACACAAAAACAATTTAAACGCCGCCGCCCAGTGGCTGACACATATGTATATATTTCTATATATATGTATATGAAGCAGGCAGATAGGGGGTGATGAGGGGGAGGGGGAGGGGGCACCAATATGCGAACCTGTGGGCACTCTGTTTCCCTGCAGCGACGCATGTTCCACGGCTGCACCCATATTAAATGCTGCCCGTAATTATTAATTTTCCAGCTAAATTAAATTTTAACGCTGCTGCTGCTGCTGCGCCAAACAGCATTCAAAATGAAAACGAAAATTGCATCGATTGAGAAAATTGCTAAAAAAAAAAAAAATTAAGTGGGTGTTTGTGCACTAGTGTGGGTAGCCCCACACTCGGGTACACTTGAGTGTGTGTGTGTGTGCAGCCAGAATTTTATTGAGCGCCGCCGCCGCTTCGCGTAGAACAATAAACAAAACAATTGCCAACTGTCTGCCAATATGTGTGTTTTTGTAGGGAATGCATCTGTCTGTAGAGTCAGATGCAGCACATTGCGTATACGCCACATCGACTGCACTGAAAAGAAATTTAGTCCAACTACCCATGCATTTAGATTCGCTGTGTTTTCCTTTTGATTCTATACAAATAAACGCAATTTTCCGCTTCTTCGCTGCCAGCACAAATAAATTCAACTATTTTTTATGAACTTTCCTGCCGAATGATGCGAGTAAATACTGTGCAAATTTCGAGGCGCCACACAGCAGATAACTATGCAGAAAACTTTAAGGTTTTGTTCTTTGAATTATTATTAAATAAATGTGTTAAGAAGTGTGTGCTGATTATCGAAACACAAACAATTTGAATTGGAATATTAGATGAATGAATATGTATCAGTTGAATAATTAACCAGAAACTCATTTGATTAAGTCATTTATGTAATTTCATGTAAATTGCAAATATTAAATAATTTGACTCTTCTTTCTTATGCTCTAGGGCCGAGGGCACAAATATCTTACTCGATCCAAATCTAATGTGCAAAAAGACACGTCGTCTACGTGGCAAACTGGCCGAAATCTGCAGGCATGATTCGGCGCTGCTCAAAGAGATCATCAATGGGATTAATCTGGGCTTCCGCGAATGCGAATTTCAATTCCGTAATCGCCGCTGGAACTGCACCGTGCTGCGCAAGAGCATGAGGAAAATTTTAATGCGCGGTAAGTGGGTAGCTAGCAAACTAAATGCATCCGCTAGATACAAATACATATTACAGCACTTAGTTGCATGCATTTATGCATGCATGCAATGGAGCGACACAAAGGCCAAACGGCGCTGCTTTATTATGCAGCACAAACTGGCAGCCTGTCAACACTCGCTGACTCAGACCAAATGGTCGAATGGTCGGGGAGGGGAGCAGCGACAGTGGGGAAGTCAAGACTGCCCCGCAATGCTGCCTAATTACAGCTGAAGTCGGCGTGAAGGCAGCGTCTTCGAGGCTGGCAAACTGTCAGGCGGCAGGCGACCGCATCATCCATCAAGTTGCATAATAAAAATTTTGCGCCCGCTGATGAATAGCGCCTGAAATGAGCCTACAAAGCTGTCAATTTTAATAAATTATTGCCCGAAATGGTCAAAAGGCACTCGTGTGCATATAAGTGTATGCCCTGCTCCTTGCTGCCGCTGCAGCACTTAATGACAACAATGCGCAAACAAAACACATACCAAATTATCTGCAATAAATTCCACGCCAGCGGATTAAAACTGCGCTCCCTGTCAACCTGTCAGCCATCGAGAAAGGAGCCTCTTTTCACTCCAAGGCTGTTGCTGCTGCTGCTGCTGCTGCCATTCAGTCCATTCCATTCCGTTTGGGGTGGTGACTGTCCGAAAAGACATATCACCTGTCCACACCGCTTCCATCCAGTCCATTTCACTGCAGCTACAACTCAACTCAGCTCAGCTCAACTCGACTCGTATTTTTGCATTACAAGCATATGCAAATTGTGGTGCGATTACAACTGCGATTTCGATTTCATTAAACGTGACTGCAATGCGATGCAGTCGATGACAGGGCAACTCGAGTCACTCTGATTTGCATAGAGATCGCAAAGAGTAATCTGCGATCGGTTATCGACGCAGTAATAAATCATTTTGTCACCAAAACTGACAAATTGACATCAATCATGCGACGACGCATGTTGACAACCCTATTCAGCATTAGCACCATGTGAAGATAAGCGATTAATTATCGATGCCGTCATTGAAAAGATAATCGTTACTTGAAGCAGCACTTAACTGATAAGTTAAACGTCATTAATTGTCTTAGTTTCGTAATTCAAACACGAATAAACTCTAGATTATATATGTTGCTGTAAGTGTTCTGGGATAAAGATCTGAAATTACCACTATTGATTAGAGATTAAAAGAAGAAGATGCATAAAATGTATGACATTTTTCTTATGATGATATAGTTTTCAAGATCCTTACTCTCCGTCAACCCATGAGAAATATTAAAGACCCATTAGCTTGCAATTTATTTTATAATATGTATTAATTTCCTCCCTTTCTGCACAGATTCCAGGGAGACGGCCTTTGTGAATGCCATCACAGCGGCGGGAGTTACCTATGCGGTGACCAAGGCCTGCACCATGGGTCAACTGGTGGAATGCTCTTGCGACAAGTCGCACATGCGACGCAATGGCGGCCAGCCCCAAATGGTGAATGCGGCCACCGCGGAGGCAGCGCTCGAGCGTCAACAGCAGGCAGCACTGCTGCGCCAACAGTCGCCACACCATCAACGCAACAACAGCAACAGCATGACGGATATTTCACCTGGCAGGCAGCACAACAATCACCGGTTAGGGGGGAGGCGAGGACGACGCAAGTTCTGGGACAACATCAAGTTTCCACAGGGCGAATGGGAGTGGGGCGGTTGCAGCGACAATGTGAACTTCGGGCTGCGACATTCGCGCGCCTTTCTAGATGCCAAACAGCGACAGCGACGCAGCGATCTGGGCACACTGGTCAAGCTCCACAACAACAATGCCGGGCGACTGGTAAGCGAACAAGTCGAAGAACTCTCTTTAGAATAAAAAATGTAATTATAAAAAAACTAACAAATGAGAGAAATTGCTTATGAAAATAATCTAGTTGATTACAAATTCGTTTATTGCACATATTTTTTTACCCCATAACCCTGCCGCTCCTAGGAAAAGCAGCCCCACAGGTGCACATTTCTCAATTTTCCATATCTCCAAAATGATTTTGCTTTCCTTACATATTTTCAGGCGATACGCGATGCGATGCGTTTGGAGTGCAAATGCCATGGATTGTCCGGGTCGTGCACGGTGAAAACCTGTTGGCTGAAGATGCCGCCGTTTCGCGAGATATCGGCGAAATTGCGCGATAGATACGATGGGGCACGCAAGGTGGCGCTACGCAACGATGGCAACAGTTTCATGCCAGAGACGCCGCACACGAAGCCGCCAAATAAATACCAGTTGGTCTACGCAGATGATTCCGCAGACTTTTGCTCAGCGAATGCAAAGACCGGAGCGCTGGGCACCCAGGACAGGGAATGCAATGCCACATCGATGGGGGCAGACAGCTGCGATCTGTTATGCTGCAGTCGGGGGCACAAGCATCGTGTGGTTAAGGAGTGGACCAACTGTAACTGCGTCTTCAAATGGTGCTGTGAGGTGACGTGCGAGAAGTGCCTGGAGCATCGTGAGGTCAACACCTGTCTCTAGATGAGGGGGCTGGACTGAGCGTCGCTTCACTTGGGGGTACTTGGGGTGTTTAGGGTTTCGGTTTCGGCATAGTCATGAACATATTTGAAAGCTTTCCATTTCGCGTGATAAACAACAGTTTGAAACACACAACGTTTTGCTGCAGTCCACTTTTAAGTATTAACTAACACTAGAGAGTAACACACAGTAAACGAGATGATTTTAGCCAGGCTCTAGGCCATTCTAGCTGTAAATACTACTACTAAAGTATCAAAAATTATACGAACCATTTAAGCTTGTAAATAGTCGTAATAAAAAAACAAAAAGGAACAAAACGAAGTCTTCGGATTATTTCAATTAGAGATGGGCGCACGAACCACTATAAAATATGTATGTATATTCATGAAAGAAATTAGATTATTAATAAGGCCGTTAATTTTTGATTAAAATAAATGAATATGTAAACAAAATGGATCGCAAGAGATTATTTACTTCAAATTATCTCGATTTTTAGCAGATAGACCAGTCAGTCAGTAGAGTAGCTTTCAATTAATTGCAACAAATTGAATATCAAAGCAGTTAAATTGAAACAATCGTTGACTTTATGTTAAACGGAAATGTATCTCAAATCGCTTCGCCCATTGATTGAAATCTGCATAAATGATTAAACGTAATTTAATGAAGACAACAGAAAAAAACGATTAAAAAACAAGTTGAACATCTGTCGCTGCGAAAGCTATACTTGTATCTATATCTATATCTATAGATGTATCTGTCGCCATTCACGAGTATTGTCAAGTATCAGTAGCGCTTATCTGTATCTGCTAGCTACGGATTCGCTGTATCCAGTGACTTTCCCATAAATTAAAACAATTTTATTGTTGTCGACACGAGATACAAATCTACAGAAATTTGCCTAAACAGCAAAAAACGAAAATCGCGTTCGAACAAAACAGAAAATTGATTTGCCTTCATGCATAAATTATCGTGTGATTGTTGATCAATGATTTGAATGTATAAATTAAAAAATCAAATATATGTCGCCAAATGCATTCAATTAAAACTACAATACAATGATCGTATAACAAAAAACCACAACAGAAGCCAATGAATCGTTTAAATTGCCTAGCTTTTAGCCAAATATAATAAATTAAACGGAATATGGTTAGGAGTGAGGTTTGCTATAATTTCTACTTCTTAATTTTTCAGATATCTGTTACAGAATGAAATTAAAAAAATTAAGTAAAACTTCATTGATTTAACGAAAACCAAAAAAAAAAAGAAAACAATAATATTTATTCACTTATTTGAAATATACATAAATACTTACATAACACACATTTTAGTTAGGTTCTACTCAACTCAGGAGGAGTAATAAATTGTATTTCACTTTCCTAACAATGACTTAGCTTTAACTTTGAGTCTAGTAATTTACATTTAATTTTTTGATAATAATATGAAATATATGAAGCTTCATATGTACGCAAACTCTGGCACACAGTTACATCCACGCACCGAGACGAAACTATTTCCAATGGATAATCTTAGCTTAGCATCCTCAGCAATCTCGGCTTAAGTTTGATATTCGAACAACGCATTGAGATGCCCCAAGCAGATGCTCAACATACCCGAATTCCATTCCATTTGCCTACTGCTGACTACTGACTGGGCCAGGTCAATCTCAGAGAAAACAAGCCCATGCCAGCGATAAGATACAACAGCAACAACAACAACAACAACAACAACAACAATAACAACAACAACAACAAACAAGCAACAGCAACAGCAGCATTTTCAGCTCTACAGCAACAACTAATTAACAATCGCATTCATTTTATTTATCGTACAAATGCAAACCGCTTGACTTCCAAAACTGTATCTGCATGCATTTATAAGGCTCGGTTGGGATCTGTTCCGAATTTAGCATCTCTCTCTCTCTCTCTCTCTCTCTCTCACTCTCTCACTGTGTCTGTCTCTGTCCCTCTCTTTATGTGATTTGGTTGAACAGATCGACACAACGTCGATCGCATCGCAACGCATCGCAAGGCAGCGTCGCGTTCTACACTTGACTGAACAAAATGTATGGTGAGATACTCGTCGCTGGGGGAACGCTCCGAGGTACAGATTCAGTGGCTTTATCTTGGGCGCGTTAATGAGATTTGCTTGTATCTGGAGCCATTCGGTAGATGCATATCAGTGGGTTTCAATTAATTGTGGCGACGCTTATTAGTCATCCATCTAACAAACTAAACTGATGCTGCTTGCTGGCGCTGGCGCTCTGAAGATCTTGCTATCTCTCTATATATGTATGGATAAATATATATAAGTAACGCGGTTTCTCACTCACCTAGTGTTATGCCATTGACCCCAAACTGACCTTGGCCAGTTGGTAACTATCTTTATCTCTCTCTCTCTCTCTTTCTCTGTCTCTCTTTCTTTTCCTCACTCTCTCTTCTTTGGTTTTTTCAGCTGTCTTCTAGATGCGTAATTTATGTTAATAAAAAATGCATTTTAATGCCGTTTCTAGATCAAAGTTCTTTTCGGCGGCGTTTTGTTTCAAGTGGCGCCTAAAATGGCGCCAGATATATCACAAAAGCGCTCAATTCAAAACTTTTTGAGAAATAATGGCTTAATTTTTAAACTGTTACACCTACTGCATTGAATCGAAGGACTGCCTATCCCAGAGATCAGACACTGCTGATCACTGCAAACAATTTTAGCCAAATTACATTCAATGTCCGCACAGAGAGTGCGAGCGAGTGAGTGAATGAGTGAGCGAGTGAGCTAGCGAGTGATACAAGGAGAGACGAAAAGAGAGAGAGAGAGAGAGATAGGGAGAGAGAAGAACAGACGGGGCGCTAAAAGAACAACTATTAAGACCGCTCGAGCGACGTCTCCGGGTCTCGGGGCCGCGAACAAAACCTGAAACATGAAATTCCTGCGTAATTTGTAAGGAAAGGCGTGAAGAACACCAACGAAGGCAACACCTTAATTAATGTTATTAAAATGGAACGAACGACCGACGGACCAGCGATTGGACCTGCACCTCAAACTCAAACTCATACTCAAAAGCAAACTAAAAACGATCCTCAGACTGAAACCCATTGGACTGCAGGTCCAGAAGCAAAAAAAAAAAATGAAAAAGAAAAAGGCAGACATACACTCGGACTCACAGAGACGAGAGCGACTAAGAAGAATGTGGCAAAAGGGAAAAAGGTTTTGGACCGGGTCCGCTTGATCGATTTTTTTTTCTTCTTTTTTTGGGTTGGTTTCTTGCGCTCACTCCTCTTTGGCCATGCACGTTCCGGTCGGTTCTCGAGCAGAGTGGGAATGAGAATGGTTGATTGCGAAATGACCTGTTGTCTCTATTTGGGGCTTGGTGCAGACTAAACGTTTGGTAAAAGATATTGGAAAGTGGCCAAAAGTGTTGCACTTCTGCCTGGTCAATCGCGAGCAGCGTAAATATTCTTAGTTAACAAACAAATAATTTGAAACGATAATAAATTGTTAAATAGTTGAAATAATTCAATTATATATCCCTCACATAAAACTTTTTGATATTAGAAGTACTCCTAGCTGTACTTTATACAGATCAATACGTGTTTCTGAGATGAAATTGAATTGCTCAGTTTGAACTCGTTCTTTACATTAGCAGCACAATCTTATCAGATAATAGGGTATTTACCAGAGAAGCACTCTCAACCAGAGCATTTTTGGGCTTACACTCAAACAAAAGTTCTCACATTTTCACAATGCAAACACAATGTGGTATTTATTCTAAAGCATATAGAATAGTGTCTACATCAGACACGCTTTAAGAGGAGACTGCTGCACAGCTGATATTTGCTGTTTGATGTTGCTTCCCAGCATTCTAAGCCGCCAACAGATTTATCACTGGGCACTGAGCGTTGAGCGTTGAGCGCTGGCTAAATGACATATTCATTAAATTTGCCACATTATTGCAGTAACAGACAGAGCAGACAACAAAGAGCAGACTGGATGGAGATGGTCATCTTTTTGACACCTTAATGCGGTAATTAGGGTTTTCTCAGCATTAACTCAGACAGCGGTAACACCCGGGCCATGCCCTCGGCCCCGTCATCGGACCATCCTTAAAAGGCGATCATGAGCAAATATTAACACTGCGCAAAGACCGAAAGGCGATAGCATCTGAGTAAACTGACTTCACTGCATAGGAGCAGTGTGCAATGGGCAAATGGTCAACGCCTGTGTATTGTGTATTGTGGCCCTTAACGGTTTATGCCAAATTGGCTTAAATTATTAAAAGATTACAGCCAAAGATCATTAACGCCAACATACACGGCGATCTCGCAGCCATGAGAGATCCTTGCGATTTGGGTGTGAAGATTATGACACAGCACAAAATAAAACACCAGCCCGATATGCGGCAAGGGCGTCAAAGGCAGGGTCAGATCCAGGTTCCGCAACGGCTAACGTGGCAACGTCGTTGGGAAGGGGTATGTCAGGGGAAAGGCACAACTTCGAGGAGCAGCAGGCGCTGCAATTAATTTCAAATTTTTTAACATCTCACGAATGAAGGAACAAACGCAGCAGCAGCAATAGCAGACAGACCAAACGGGGAGACAGAGACAGAAACAGTGAAAGAGACAGAGAGGTAGGAAAGTGGGATTTTAAGAAAAATTGCAGACAAATTAAGATAAATGAATTGTTTAATTGTTGCATGTGGCGTCCACTTTTATTGCAGAACTGATAATTTATCTGCGAAAACGCTTATAGAATTTCACATATTTATGTATACATATGTATTTTAGACAAGTATTTTAAAGTGAACTTCAATTGATAACAAAATAATATTCAATGTTTTGAAAATTTGTGTGAAAAATATAAAAAAAATAAGAGGATCAACAAAATATGAATGAATATCAATGGGGGCAAAGTGTTATCCATTAGCTAGGCGCTTGACACTTGGCCCCATTGGATGGAAGACTTACAATTAATTTGAGCTCAGCTTGAAGTGCTATTAGACGCGCATTAACACCCGCTTGTGTACAGTGTATACATAAATGTTGCCGGTCTCATCAATCAACGTCCTGATGTCTAAATAATGCAACACAAACACAAAAGGCCACTGTCTATCTGTCTGTCTGTGAGCCTACCACAAAGGACTACCGCACTAATTAATACTGCCGCCCTGGCTGACTGATGGCACAAAACAGATTCGTGTGGCAGCAACACACACACACACACACACACGCACACATACAAACAAGAAGAAGAGCAACACCATTCTAAGCTAAATAAAGTTATTAAGCTGAGCCAAGGGCCAAAAGGAAAATGTTGCCAAAAAAAAAAAAACAACAAAAAAAACATAACCAAAATGAAATACGCAAAAAGGCAAAGGAAAAGAAACGAAGCGAAAGGCCCAAAACGCAGCATGTGTTAAAATTATATAGAGAGTGCGTGTGCGCAGCGGACCCCCCTAATGGAGGCAGCAGACCCACAAGGATGGGGCACACGGACTCTGGCCATGGACACGAGCAGTTCGCCAGAGTTAATAAAAAACACATAATTGCGTATGTTTGGACCAGGCACATACGTTTCGTGCCAACTCAAGTCCCAGGTACCGCTCAAGATGCCTTCGATTCCGCTACGTTACTGCCCACACTCCATCTGTTCGAATCCGTTCCTTCCCTTCCCCACCCATCCCTCCGGCACACAGTATCCTCCAGTTCGGCCGCGTGCTCAAGTGCGAAGTTCTGCGCAAACGCCAAGCGCCTGTGAAAATATGATTTTTGTTGCCATTTCGTGTTTTGCCACTTTGGAGGTCTTCATCATTTTTTCATCGTCTCTCCCCGTCTCTCTTCCCCTCTATGTTTTTTGTATGTGTGCGCTTTTTGTGTTTCCATAAAACTGACCCCATGGGCAGTGAAATTAAGTTGATTTTTAATGCAGTCATGGTGGGTAGCCTGCAAGGTGGCTTCGAGCAGCTTACAAAACAGCCAAACTTTGAAATATTTGCGACTGTAAAATATAAAACCCAAACTGAGTTATGATTGGTATATATGGAGTTATATCAGATAAATATTTCAATCAAATTGCTGTACTGAATGTAAATTTTATTTTAAATTGCATTATATTATTTGTATAATATCCAAAATATTAACCTGATATTTTAATTACTGTTCTTCTATGCCTTTTTACATTTTCGGTATTAATATTATTATTGTCTTAGAAGCACTTCATTTGGTTATCATCACAAGCAGTCCTGCATTAATAGGAATAGTCTTTTTAAAATTTAATAGAATATATCTCCTAAATAAATAATAAATTATCAATGAATAAATAAATTACTCTGCGAATGCTTTCTGCTTTAATCGTTCCTATCACAAGTATATTAATTTACTTCCATCGTTCATCTTTTATGATCAACAGTTATTAGCTGAAATGCCTTTCATGTGGCCAACCCACACGCTTGCATATCGAGCTGCTCATCTCTTGTCCAAAACTATCCAATACTTCCGCGCTTGCTCACTGCCCACGTTTCCAGAACGTTGCAATAATAAATTTCAACTTGTCTACACCTATTTTTACAAACATTTAAAAATCATTACACTGACTTTTTCATTATGCTTCGTAACCGACCAGACCGGAATATAGAGACCAAGGAATGGAGACCCTTCGTCGTCCAGAGCCATTCCTCGTACAGCCAGCCGAGCCAGCCTGATGACCTTAAATTAAATGTGCAGCACATGAATTATGTAAGCTGTTTAATAAAGTGATTCCATTTGCATGCAAGAGCCCCGCACGCATGCGCAGCGGGCAGTCAGTCGTCCAGTGCCGATCCGCACATGGACCCAGGAACAACAACTTACTCACAGAACTGGACCCCGGAGCGGAGGCATCGCGCAGCGCGCGCTGATTGTCGCTTAATAAAAATGGTTATTGTGTTTCTGCAAGAGGAGCAAGCGGTGGTTAGAGAAAAAAGAGGAGTGAGAGAGAGCGAGAGAGAAGGGGCAGAGGCTGAGCAGATTGCAGCGGCTATTTATGTGTGGCTTTTGTAAGAATTATTAATGTAAATCTTTCATAATTTTCTTAAGCGGTGCGCGTGCGCATGCAGGAAAGCAAGGAACTCAGGGGAAACGCCGGGGAACTCTCAGATACTTGGAAACTGGACGGCATTTACAATGATTTATGGCGCCATCTGGCAATGCTGTGTGGCATCCTGTGCGCAGAGCTTTAAAGCTTAAGCTGTAACACGTGTACAGCTTTAAAGCTTTAAGCTCCCCATGCCTCTATCTCCCTCTCGCACCCACGCGCGCGTTCATTCAGTATTTGGCTCCACCCACACACAGAGCGTTCATTTTGTGTGCTGACGCATGCGCCGTCCACAGTAGGGGGATGCGAACAAAATGAAGTTGCAAGGAAGCTAAATGCACACAGAAATGAGTGAGTGTGAGTATATTTATGTATATATGTGTGATTGCAACAAGAACTGCTGCGAGCTGCAAATACAAACACACACAAGTGATTGCAGCTGACAGCAAATCAAAGTCATTGCCACATTGGGCCGTGGGGCAAGTTGACGTGGCCTGCCGCATATGGGCGCCGCACCGTTTACTCCAATGAGAATCTGCCCAGCTCCTTGTCGCCACGACAAAGGCAATGGTAATGGCACTGCCATTCCAAAAGGTACACCAACTGTTGCCGCCAGCTGCAACTTGTTGGTGGCTCTTTACTTGCCGTCTGCATTCGTCATCTGCTGCCAACGCCACATCAACATCATAAACAAGCAACTGACCAGCCAATCAACCAGCAAGAACAGGAACACAACAGCTCCATCTCCATTTACATCTCCATCTGCAGATCATGACTCCAATTCTTTTGGTTGGCTGGCAGCCACTAAAAATCCAAGATGGCCGTTTGACCCAACGACTGCTGTAAACTTAAGCTTTAATTTTAGGAAGCCACTGTGACCATACTACATGTTTGTTAGAATTTGATGAGAGTATTCATATTAAAATGAATTTGAAGATGTGTTTATGTGTAAGCTGATAGTCTATTATAAAACTGTGGAATATGATTTATACAGAAATATTTGAGGAATACACGTGTCTAGAATTCCTAACCATGCAAAAAGTTTTGACTCACACTTTTCAATGAAAGCACTTGTACAAACACAATTGTTTAAGACAAAAAATATTACGTTCCCTAGTATTATAATTTGTGCTATATGTGTATAAATGCTGAATGATAAGTTTTGATTGCAGAATGATTCAAACTTGTAATATATTTTTTGTTATATTTTGAATACAGAATGGTCATAAGAATTGAGAATTCAGAGCTCTGAACTCTCGAGAAGAAAGAAAAAAATCCAATTTATTGTTTACCAAGCGGTCACTTAATTAAACTTTCTTCCATCATAAATTAAGAGAAGATATTTTAACATTAAATAAGACAAACTTAAAGTAAAACAGTAACTTGATAATATATATATATATATATATAGATAGAAAAACTATTTAAGATCTATGCAAAGGTCGTGGCGTGAATTCTCAGTTAACAGTTAGCGCGATGTTTTCGTGCAACCCTCAAAGTTGTTGTGTTCTATGCTTTGTTTTTGTTTTCTGTGGTTCTGCTATGTGCGTGCTGTGGTTTGTAAACCACTTGAAACAATTTTTAATTGTAATTTGCGCAAAGCAACGCCCACAGTCGGCCCTAAACCTGTTAGCTGTAGATAGTCGAGTGCTGCCGGGTTGGAGTACTTGCATAGTTTAGAGCGAAGGCATTGCTGGGATGCCAGCCGCGGCTGCGACGTTGCCAGGAATTTTCATAGAATGGCGCGTCCGGCATGCAGACGCTTTGTGCCAAACAGCTGGGCGAGATTTGTAGGTGGGCCAAGAACGGGCCAAACAGAGAAGCCTCTCAGGGGGCAGCAACAGCAGCAGAACCAGCAGCAGCAGCAGCCCCTTTAATACACAGGCGCAGACGCTTTAAGTTTTCGGCCAGCCATCGGACATTGCGGGTCGAGCTAACCAAGTGCAATTAAAAATGAAAAATTTTCCCACACATTCGGTCAACTGTTGACTGGTCAGCGACGATAAGCGAGGATGGGGACAGAGTGAAAGAGACAGAGAGGCAGAGTGTGCCCAGCCCAGCCCATCCCATCCCATCTCATCCCGTCCCGAAATCATACTACATATAGCATCCCAAACCATTCCGAACGTTGCACTGATTTCTTTTTCATGTCAGAGCAATGCAAACTGCGTGCACTGATTGGAGGCCAATGGAATTTTTCCCATACACAGGGGCCTCGAACCCTGGTAGCCCTTTAGCTTTAAGTTTGGCTTTAACTTTAGCCTTACCTTGTGCCACTTTGCCAACAGTGGAATGCGTCGAGTTATGTTTGTTATGTCGTATGTCGGTTGCTGCATTGCCAGGCAGGCATCAGCAGCAGCAGCATCAGCATCAGCACCAGGAGAAGCCTTTCCTCCGAAATTACTTTGATTAATTTTCGCTTAATTTTTATTTTTATTTCTTACTTGTGGGACATATTTCAGCACAAAATTTGCGTCGTTTTGAAATGTTTGTCGGGATTTATGAACGTCGTCGTTGAGTTAATTAAATTCAGCAAAAGACCAAAAAAAAAACCCAAAAATTAACTAAATTATGGGGTCTCTTTCTGCCTCTGTCTTAGTTTGTTTGTCTCTCATTTTCAGTGTGTGTAACCCTGGGCAACGACATAAAATTGCGCTTTTTTTATTCATGTTTATTTTTCCTTTTAATGAGCTCAAATTGCTTTGGACTTTAAGGCGCACCTGCAAATACCAATGAGAAGCACTGAAAATTTTGAAAATCAATATAAACCAATAAATAATTTCCCAAAAAAAAAACAAAATAAAAAAGAAGCGAAACCAACCTCTGTGGGCGTGGGAATTGACATATCATGAAAATCATTAAGACAAATCTGTTGTTATATCTATCAACTCATGGGCACAACAAGGCCAGACAACCCTCAACTCTGACACTAATTGAGGGTAAAATAAAAATCATCGTTATCATGTAGTCGACGATTAAAATACCTAATCCTCTGCAAAATCTTTAAACTCTCGTTTTTTAAAATTCAATTTTCAGGCAGATAAAAAAAGTAAGGAAATCACTTTTGTCTTCGCTAATGCAAAATATCAATTGCTCTGCAGTTCATAGTGATAGCTTATGTACCCTAAATACTCTACGAGTAACGGGTATAACGGCACAGCTGAAACAAAAGCAACCCCAATCGTTAGGGGCTTCAACAAAATGAGATATCAACACTTGCCCTGTGCAATAATATGTTAATATCTGTGAAATTGATCTGATTTTAATTTCAATGGCGTCCCCTACCCTCGATAGAAGATGAGAGCTGAGAATCCCTTACAGTTCACTGCACATTTTTCATGTTGAACAACAACAACAACAACAACAACAACAACAACAACAACGACAACGACAACAATAGCAGACAGACAGAGAAAACAACAACGACAACCCTTGGCGATTGCGATTGCAGTTCAAGTTCCATTTTCAGCTGTCTGGGTCTGGTTGGTTAATCCTTTTGGTAATTTATGCGCACTCCTCTTGCCACTTACCAAACTAATCATCATGCTGCTGCTGCTGCTGCTGCTGCTGCTGCTGCTGCTGCTGCCTCCTCCTGTCCCGCCATGTCACGTGGCCGCGTCCGTTCGTCCCATCCACTATCATTCTTCCTTGTGGCTGTTGCTGTTGTTGCTGCTGCTTGTCGTGGTTGTATTGTTTATTGTGACAATTCTTGTCAACAACGCAGCAAATGTCAACGGCACATTGATGGATGTGCCGCCAGAGCCAGAGCCAGAGCCAGAGCCAGAGGCCCGAGCCAGTAGAAAGCCTCAAGCTGAAGCTGAAGCCTCAAACTCAACCACAGCCAGGTGATGGTGATTCATGGCAATTGCATGCGGTAAAGAGATCCTCAAATTTGTTGTTGTTTTTGTTGTTGCGGTTGCTGTTTTGTTGTGGTCACTGGTCAAAGAGTGTATTTGGTCTGTGTGTGTGTGTGTGTATGGGAAAAGATAATGTCTTCAGTTGTTAACGGATGTGTCTAATGAGAATTAACTGGCCAATGTCTGGCATGCAATCTTCCGTTCATTACTTAAAGAGTTTTAGAAACCGTTATTTATCTATTGTAAAGAGTCAACATTTCTAGACTTTTAGTTATTAAAATGATATAAAATCTGTATCAAATATTATTAATATATTTAATACTAATTTCATTCACAGATTGTTTAGATTTTGATATTAAATTTATATATCAACATAAAATACTAAAAATGATACAAGCTCAACATAGAGAATGACATTAAATCAGCAAGCAATTGTGCTGTTTATTGTGACAAACATAGCATATGTTGCAGTAGATGTTGCATGATACGCTGCCACAATTAGCAGCTCAAACAGCTGGCAACAAGTGTTACTTGGCCGCAGTCGGACTCCTTGAAGTGTAACAAGTAGCAAGTGAAAAGTCAAATAGGGGTTAAGTTCACACACACCCACTCACACTTATTCACACACACACACACATATACACTTACACACTCCTATCCAAACGACCCACATTTGAGGTCCTTTCGCTTCTAAGCTGAGAAACTAGGAAGTTGACGCGAATCAATTGCTTCACGCTCGGCACTTTGTTGTTCTAAGGTCAAACACCTATCAAACGACCTCCCCCCACTCCTTTCACATACTACCCCTTTCTAGATTAGCATATTTCAAAGACAACAATAAAAACAACAAATGCAATAATTGGAGTCCTTGACTAGAATATAATGGCGACTGCGGCTCCTGGGCTCGCTTTCACTTTTGTTGTTGCAGTCGCTTAACTTCTTTGATGTTCAGCAGAAGTGGCACTCGGCCGTGTGTCCTTGTATCCTTGCCCCAACCACAACAATGCCACTTAATCATTTTTTTGTTTTGTTTATAAGTCCTTAATGCAGAGCCTTTAACAAACGAAAAATGGGTACATCAGGTGTCAATGGGGGGTGGCAGCTGCCAGAAGTGGGTAATGGTTGAACCCTAAATCATTGAATTTGTATTTTGTGTTAATTAGGCCGCAAGTGCAACATAAGTCAATGGCACAATATTCTTGAGGGGAGTCTGTAAAAAATCGCATGCGATAAATGCACGAGGCGGCTGGGAAAACCATTTCGGCTGGCAGCCCTGCCTCAATGTGGCTACATGTGTCCTTTGATGTATGCTACTTTCGCCAGCCAGTCATTGAGCAGCCAGCAGGCACACGCACACACACACTCTCAGCGACAGTAGCAGAGCCACCCCGAGGATGGGCGCACGTTAGTCAAGGCACGCGCATAGCGGCATCATCCTCATCTCCATCAACATCAGCGTTAACATCATCATCATCGTTATCAAGCATGCCAAACGACGCAGGCAACGTCATTTGCTGGCGCTGCAAGGATTTCCAGCCACACGCACACTGCGACGCACAGGACGAGGCAGCACGCTGTTTCTGTTTCAAATTTTGATTTTAATTTGCATTTAGAGCCTGTCGCACTCGGCTCTCGTCTCATAGTCGTACGGCGCGTTTCGGTGGCAGGACGTTCCGAGTCCTGTGTCCTGTGTGTTGTGCGTGGCTTCCGTCAAATTTATTAACGCATTTCACTTTCTAGATCGCACTATGGTGAAACATATAGATAAATAATATTAGAAATAATTTACATCTGTTCAATTACATTATTATATGTGCAACAAAGATTAAAATGTGTCAATTATAAGATTTTAAGATTCACAAATAAATTGCATTCAACTAATAAAATATCTATTAAATAGCATTCAAATATTTCAAATAAATATGCAAACTATTTCAAATGTACTTGGATTAAATATTATTAACATTAAACTGTAAAAAACAATCAGATTTTAACAGCTTAAAAATCAATTAAAATCACAACAGCAGAACTTAAAATTTAAATAAAAATAATCGAATCTAACGAAGATTATAGCTTACTCCAATATTAAATAGTTTTATCTTTTTATTGACTTACTTCATTCATTGAAAGCCGAAACAAATATTTTTATAACTAATATATTTGTTAAAACTTCAACACACAATTAATTTTTCACACATTAACAGTGTGAATTGCCGGCAAAAAGATTGAGAAAAACACAAACAAACCACAACAAAAAGTGCAACGAATCAGACTCAATTCCCAGATCCAAGAATGAAAGCCACCCAGAAGCAAGGTTCGATCAAAATAAAAATAAAGAGAATTAAAGTGCGCCAACTCGTACTGCAAGCCAATCAGACCAGCCCAAGCGCCCAAGAGCTTTAAAACGATTGTAAATAAACAAAAGCGACAAGAATAAAAACAAACAAACAACAACAAATAAGAAGAAAAAGAAGTTAACAAACAAATCGTACAAGAAAAAAGGTGTTCCAGTTAGCCAGTAGCCGGCGAGCTGAGCTCAAAGCCAAAGCTTTGAACGGTCAATGTTTGCTGACTCTTTGGTCACGATCGGCGATTCGGAATTCGAGCTGAAAATGTGGCTATGAAAACGTAGAGGCAAAAAAGTTGTGCGCAAAGAATGTGGATAATAAAATGATATATATTATTTAAAATTGCTTATAATTTTAATAGGGCAGCAAATTCAATAAAATATGCATGGAAAATGTAAACTGTCGAGCAAGGAGAGTTGCAGAGCTAATTCAATGTGTACTACAAAATGTATGCTGTTACATGGCCATCGCAGAAAAACTCAGCAACAACAACAACAAAAGCAGCTGCAAAGACAACTAACCAACTAACTTGTGTGGACAGCAACAACAAAAGAAACAAAAATGTTCTGCAACTAAAATTTAGGCTTCAATTGTATGAAAATTTATGCAAATCAAAGTCGAGCGATGACTGCGTGGCAAGCAACAACAAGAACAACAACAGCAACTGCAACAACAACAGCATGCAACAACAGCAACGCAGGAAACAACTTGGTTGCCGCACAATCGCCGTCGCGTCATTCCCATTTGCATTTAATTGTTGTGATTATCTTGGCCTGCTGCACACGCTGGTAAGTCCGAGTATCTTGTGGATACAACACCGTCCCCAACCATCCAGTATCTATCTGTGTAAGTAGGTGTCCAGCGAATCCATCAACACTTTGGCGAGTATGTAAAGCAAAACTCAAATGTGTAAATGGCCTGTCAACAAATTAACCCAAGCATTACACAAGCTCGAAGTTGAAGTTGCTGTTGTTGTTGCTGTTGCTGTTGATGTTGCTGTTGGTGTTACTGTGTTGTCGTTGTCAGTGGCAAGTTAATTAATTAAACGACAACCATAACAACAGCGGCAACAACAACAAAGCAAACAGAGCCAACAGCACTTTATGTCGTTGAGTTAACAGATTAATCAATGCGAGTCTTGCATGTCTGTTCGGCTCGTAGACCGCTCCGGAAAACTGTCAGCCAAAGGTGTTGCCATAATTAATATTGATCTAGCATTAAGCGCGACCCGCCAAGCTACCTGCTTAATTACTTATAGTTGTTGTGTTGGGTTCATTCGATATGGAAACAATTATGGGAATTTGACTTAAGTTAGCTTTCAAGCTTATGTTGAAATTAATATACATAAGCTTCTCATTAATTCTTCTAAAGCTGTCAAAATACATTGATATATCTTTTATTACTTTTTAGTTTACTTAAAGATCTATTTACTATTAGTTTAATAGTTTTATTTTTATTGATATGTCTTTCTGGTCATGATTTTATCTCTAGTCCGATTTCGAATTTAGTTTTTTGTTAGTTTTTCTAGCTAGTTCATATATATCAGTATGTATACACTGGAAAAAATATACGATTTGTCTTGCATATTTGTTAAGCAACGCAACCATCTCCCTTCAATTGTCTTTACGCAGAGCTTTGCAGCCATTTCTATCCAAGCAACGAATAGTTGCCAAAGAGTCAACGCCATTTTGAATGGTTCATGGCCACTCCTGGACATGGTATCAACTCAGATCCAACAGCCAACTACCAACTACCAACTGGCAATTGCTCAGCTTCAACTTGAGCTGCAACTTCAGGTCCCTTTTAGCTGCTTGTGGCTGCCGTGTGTCTGTTGTTGTCTTTGCCTCTTGTCCCCGCAACAACTATGGGCCAACCTACACAATTGAGTGGATTTCAATTGCAGGGTGGTCTGTGGCACTCAGGCCTTATAATATGCCTAGCGCTGTCAATCGGTCTCCGTCTCTGTCTCCGTCTCCATCTCCGACTCCGGAGCGCTGTGCGCAATCAGGCGGACGAGAGGCAGTGTCTGTCCAGATTCCAGGTGCGGCTGACTGACTGCCTGACTGGCTGGCTGGTTGCCTCGCCTAGTAGTTGCAGCTTGTTAATCTTGTTGTGGTTGTTGCTGTGGTTGAATGGGGTTGTCAACATACTTTTTTGCTTGTTGACAACACAGCCATAGCAGCAACCACTGCAACAACGACAACAACAACTACAGCATATGAACGTTGCAGTCAACTCGAGACTGCAGCAATGCAAGCTGAAGAGCAGCCTGCAATTCGTCGTCTTCCTCGTAGTTGCAACGTCATAATTGCAGCGCATAATGAGGCACACACACAAGCACAGACACCTGCCAGTGCAACTGCATCTGCCACAAAATTTCGTTTGAAATGCAAATAAGGTGCACACGACCACGCCTCCCAATGGACCCCAAGTACGCCCCCAGCACAGGAGTGCAGCAAGTGCAACGCATAATGTGCAGCAGCCAAATCCTAATTGGGTGCATCGGCACACAACTACACATGCACAATCTCAAGTGTTTTAGCCTGCAACACATGGCGTATGCGCAACGGAATGCAACTTGATTATATATGTATATATGTATAAGAGTCGCTGCTAACTTGGCAGCCTCAGGTCCCTCAGGTTTTAGGTGCACGAGGCAGCTTATTTAATTGCTTGTTAAATTTGTTGCATTTCCTTATCGCTTGCCAGTGCGATAAACTCGCCACGATTGGTAGTCAAATGATCATTTTGGTTCGCCTGTCTGGCGATCTGCGAGAAAGTCGCTCCTTCGAAGACATCAATACTTGACTGAAATTTACAGCTCATTATCGGCTGACATATGTTACAGACAAGGAAATAAAATTGATAAGTGTGCACCATTAGCAAAGTTAAAAGGTTGCAAGAATTGAGATACTAAGAAAGTTAGAGAATGATCATATATGTAATAGATAAATATAATTTAAGGAATATAAACCTATTTTAAAATATACTAAAATATGCATAAAAAAGGTAGGTTATTTAGCTTGAAGTGTTTTCCCTATATACTTAACTTCGTTATCGAAAGCAAGCCGTTAAAGCTTCTCTATCGCCAACTACAAATCAAGCAAACAAAACTGCAATTTAAAGAGCCGCAACAAGAAACAAAACTAAAAATGTAAAAAAGAAATGAAAAATAAATAAAAATAAAATAAAGTTTCTTGGCAAAATGCATTTTAATTGGTTGCCAGATATGCAATGCAGAGCATCTTTCAGAGCCATCTGCCAGACGTCTTTTCGATAAAGAATTTAAACTGATGCACATTTTGTTAACAGCTTTATAAAGCGTATGGCTTTTAGTCGTCGTCATCGTGGTTGTTGTTGCTGTTGCTGTTGTTGCCATTGGCTTTTTCCATTGGCATTGCTGACTTTGCCAGTGAATTCAATAAAACTGATAAGGCAACAAAGTCAAGGAACCGACACTGACTCATGCAGCATCAGCTCCAGCTCTCGCAGATCTGTGTGGCGATCCAAGACTTCGATCCGATCCGATTTGATGTCGATCCGATGAGGTTGTGGATGTGGATGTGGATGTCGACGCTGACGTCGACGTCGACGTCGATGCTCTGCGCGTATTTCACGCGATGCGATAGCAGCGCAATTGATTCGCTTATAAAATTTATCGATCTGTTAGCAGTGGCTTAAAATGTTGCCAGCTTGCTTAATTTGAGTTTAAGGACGTGGATGTTGCTTATCAGGCGTGTAAAGTGTTGCCACGATAACCAAGCAAACCAAAAAAAAAAGAAGTAAACTAAAAATCAGGCAATTTAAAAAAGGCAGCGAATTTTATTTCATTTTCATAATTTGAGTTTCTCACGCTCGACTGCAAACTCAAGAGTTCTATTGAAATGCCATAAAAAGATTGAAATGTGTGGCAAGGCTTTAATAGGCGCCGCCAAAAGTCTTGAGTTGAGTTGCGTTTTTGGTCGTTCCGTCTGTCAAACGGTAGCCCATGCATAAATCAAGGATTTTTGTCGTTTTATACCCCTCCACGAACTATATCAAATCAGTTTGCTATCTAAGCCAGTTAGGCATAAACATTGTTTCCCACACACACACACACACACACACATTCACACACAGACTGCCAGACTCAAGCCAAGGCAGACTCAGCCGGGCAGATAACTTTGCCCCGGTCGAGACGAGACATTCCAGGCAGCCGGGCTGCCGGAGCCACAGCAACAGCTAGGAATGCTTTTGATCTAAAGGCGACTATTCAAATACAGGGTGCCCAACTGACAGTCATTTTTGAAGCATTCAATTTCCATAGCTCTATGAGAAATGCCGCTGTAATTAAATGAATTTATCACATATTTTTACGTTTAAGCCATGAAATGTGCAAAAGCGAAAGCCTCAAAAACCGACGAGCAGCTATATCGAAAGGAAATGCCTTAAACTTGGTCAACAAATGCTCTCTTGGATACGATATCTATTTAGGCTTTTAGTTCAGTAATTTGCAATTATTTTTGAATCGCTTAGTTACATTTAATTTACTATATATACACTTCTTGTGGGTGGAAACCAAATAAAAGAGAATTGTTCAAAAATCTTCATATGTCAGCTACATAAGCATTTATCCATTTCTACAAATCAGAGAGTATATATGTTCCATCAAATAAAATGTATACATTTAATTATAATATATAATTTAAGTGTTGTACAAAAGCGAGTTCTTTTAACATAAGAAAAATATACAAACTTAGTCCAGTTGACTTAGCTTCAATTCTCTGAGAAGTCCAGCATGTTTGCACATACATATATAAACATATACATGTATAACCAGCATTTGAGTAAGCCCACGCAAAACTTGCAACTCATTAACATGGCTAAACTGTGTCGCCACAACGCGTACTCCGTCTGCATCTCCACAGACGACGTCAACTGATGAACGGCGTGCAGCGAGACGGAGCAAGTGAAGCAAAGGCTCTGCGGAGAGCAGCGTGAATGGCATACCAAATGATGGTAGATCCTCAGATCAGTTGCAGTTGAGGACGTGTGTGAAAATGGCACGTTTCAACATTTGAGTATTTTTTACATGCGCTACGTGCTACAATTAATCCTCTCACCCCCCCCCTTCATATGTCCGGCAGACTGGCGTGCGCAAGAAACTACATTGGAGACGCCATCGTTGAGCGCATCACGTATACGCCTGGTATGCCAGGCTGTGGCAACTGCTCACTGCGTGTCGTAGATCAACGCGATGCGATGGCGATGACGATGACGATGGCGATGGCGTTTTGTGAATCTGGAAGTAAATGTTGTTGTGGATGTGGATGTGGATGTAGCAATGGCCCGATGAAGTTGTTCAACGTCAACTGGCTCTCGCATTCTGTATCAGTGGCTCAAGATCAAAACACCTCTCCGCTGACCTTGAATGCCACAGCTCACTCTAAATGAGTTCAATGAGAGTCTCAGCGAGTTCTTTGACAGCCCCTTTGCTCGCCTCACTCTCAGTCAAGCTTCTGTTGACGTGAGTCATAGACCAAAGATTTGACACAAGATTTATGGCATGGCTGGAATTTAATTTAGCTACTGTCCTGCTGTCCGTCCGTCTAATTTTGGGCTGAGCTTTGTTTTCGCATTTGCTGATTAAATCTGCCACAAAGTCAAATTAAATTTCACATAAACAAATAAAATATAATTAAATTAAATTTGTTGCCAAGCATTTTTATATTTTATCTCTTTCGTTGGTTTTTTTCCTTTTTTCTTTTTTTTTGTCTACGGTTTTTGCTGTTCAAGGTTAATGGCGAATTTCGGCTGCGGTCTGTGTGGGCTCCGTTGGATCTGTTGGCTCTGAAATTGGGTTTAGGCCTGGGTTGGGGCTTCAGATTTAATTGTCAGCTGCGGTTACTGTAATCAAATTTGTATTAAACCAGAGATTCAAACACAACTCCAAATTGAAGGCCTCATGAGGTTTACAAACATGAAAATATTAGGATGAAATATAAAATATTTATTTCTCAATTTAAATTTAAACAATTTGTAGATTGTAGACAAATTAATTGCTATTTAGATTAGCTAGACATCACTTTTGAGGCATACAAAATATTTATTCTATATCTAATCGAAACATAAATATAAAAATTGCAGGCTGTATGGCTTGCCAGACGGACGCGCCACATGCCGCTCTGTGCCTGGTCTGACCAAGGATCAGGTGGAGCTATGCTACAAGGCAAGTGATGTAACAGCTGCTGCTCTGGAGGGCCTGGATATGGCCATACGTGAATGTCAGATACAGGTATATAGTTAAGATCTAATGCAAAGAAATTACTTATATCGAAAGTTAAACTTTACTTAAGTTTTCAAATTATTTTCAAATCAATAAAAAATGATCTAAATTATAATAAATGAATTAAATTATTACAGTATACTATTCATATTTTGTAACATTATATGCCTTTATAAACATAAACATTTAAATAACCATTCATTTCCCAAGTTTTAATGATTTTCATGAGATGACAAATAAAAGCTTATCTCAAATCGCGTTTAAAATTCGTACAAATTGTAATGCACTTTCCGTAGCTGCAGTTGTGTTTAAACATTGTACAATTTCAACATTATTCATTTAATTTTTATATACGTATTTTTGTTGCATCATTATCTAATCATTTTATGTGAATGCAGTTTCAGTGGCATCGTTGGAACTGCTCGTCGCTGAGCACGAAGAGTCGCAATCCGCATGCATCCAATCTGCTAACGAAAGGTGAGTGTGTATTGAGTGTATTGAGTCAGTGCTGGTGAGCGCAGGCTGAGGTTCCCAAGTAGTCTGGCCAAAAGCCATTAAGCTGACACTAAAATGTGCCGTAAGTGTGGCTCAGCTTTCACGCAAACAAAATCGCTTTATGGCCAACAAACGACAACAACGGCAACAACAAACTGTCAACGAGTTTGCGGTTAACCATAGAGCAACGGCCCACACGCAAACCGCTAGGCAAAAAACTGAAAAAAAAGAAGTCTAATTAAATGTGCCCAGCATTGAGTTCTGGTCCCTGGTCAGTCAGCCAGTGTCCGAGGCTATTAGCCGTCGCATTATTAGACACGCTATGGCAGAAAACCGCAGCAGACAGAACTGAAGCTGGAGCTAGTTCTCTAATGCCTTGGTTCAGTTGCTCCGCGGGGCTGGATCATGTTTCTAAGCTTTCCCAGTTGGTAGTAGTAAGAGTGTCGCTTGGGGCTTGTTCTGGGCGCACCTTTGTCACAGCCTAGTGCATCCCAGCAGCGGCAGTGCGAACTTTGACTTTGATATCTTAATCTGTTGTACAGGCATTATATTACACACACACACACACACACACACATACACACACGATACCCGACGTCGGCGTGTGCCTTATGATCATCTTGATCATGATGAACATCTACAAAGTTGTCGCCGCTTTCTTTACCGCTTTTGTTTGCCAAGTAGCAAATAGCGGTAAGTTTGTGATCACAAGCGCCGATCGTAAATCACAAAACTGTATCACCTGACTACTGTTTTGATTCACCTCAAGTTCTGGATGCAAATATACTTCTTAAAGATAAACAGAATATGGTTTAGACGTAATCGTAACTGCAATGCTCGTGATTTTATGTTAAGAAACTAAAATTGGGTCCCCAAGAATTTTCCAGTGATTTATACAGATACATATGTACGGCTGCAAAGAATAATAGGCCATTTCTCAGGTGACAATGAGGCAAGTAAGTTGCTGATTGCTGTTTGGGTTGCCTAAAGGTATGTTTCAAGTGCGTTCCCAAGCGCTTCATTAGTTAAATTATGCGTCAAACAATTGCTGTAAAAATGCCAAGACAATGGAGCAAATGGTCAGTGATCAAAATGGCGGCATGCAATGCAGATGCAAACGATATACTCCCAGTAGCAATGTTGAAAAGATTTCTCACAAATTTCAATGCGCCTCAAAACAAAACAAAAATAAAAGGAACAAGCAACAGCAACAAGAGTTGGCTGGGAGACCGACGAGTAAAAGCGAAAGGCTCACAGCCAAGTCGAAGGAGACGACTCGACTCGACTCGAGTCCGGCGTAATTTATTTGCATTCATCGTATAAATTATATTGTAAGCAAACCACTTCATTCAATTTCAATTTAAAAAATTGTTATCTCTGTTGACGGATGCTGCCGCGGCCGCTGACAACGTACAGCAAAACGACAGCCAGACATTTTAAGAGACAAACGAACCAACAAACCAACAAACCAACAAACGAAACAGCCAACGAACGAATAAACGGCATGGGAGCGGACATGGACATGGATCTGGATGTGGATGTGGATCTGGATGTGAATTTGGTTATGGGCATGGAAATGCTGAGCAGACGCCAATAACAGCAGAAGCAGCAGCAGCAGCAGCAGCAGCAGCAGCAGCCACAGCAGCAGCCACAGCAAAGGCATATGCTAGTGTTGTGATCTGCAGAGCATAACCGAGACAGCATAGTTTTCAATAAAACCTAAAATTAATTAAATTCTTATTACCAGATTTCTAGTTAGCAATATTATTTGATTAATAATGTAATATTGTAGCAACAGCAATAAATTTCTAAGCTTGCAATTCTTACAAACAGCAAAAGCATAAAAAATTGCTTATCCTCTCTTAAGATTTTATTTCTTTGAATATTTTTACTGTCGACAGAGCAAAAACATTTCAATTTCAATTAAGTTGCTATACAAATTTCCTTCTCTTGGAAAATTTTGAATAATATTTCCTTTGGAACACTGACAAACATTTTATTATTATGAAAGAATTAAAAATAGGATAGTTTTCTGATAACTGAAAAGGTTCCACATCTGAGCGATTGTTGTGCATTTAGTAATTCCGACAAAGCCAAAAAAACAATGTCATTACAGCATATCTACATATAATTTGCATTTAGCAATAATCTTGAGGCTGCCATCAAGTGCACAAAAACTTGATCGGGCCAAATACCAAAATAAGCCGGGTTAAAGTTAACAACACTGCCCAATATAACAATGCCAAACCATAAATCTCCAAATGCATGCCACACCAGCAGCACTTCCAAGTAACTCTCGACTAGCCTTCAACGGGGCGAGCAGTGTTCCAATATGGTAAACCCAAGCTTATGTCAGTGACATGTCTGCCGATCTGTCCCGCCGGCTGTCTGTCTGTCTGTCCGTCTGTCCGTCTGTCTGTTTGTCTGTTTGCTGTTTGTCAAGCCGCCCGTTCGTGTGTCCATTAAATAAGGAAGGAAACACCGAACTGAACTGCATATAACGAGAGTCAATATTGACAGGCAACAGCAACGCGTGCAACGATTGCGACTTGGGGAGAGACTTATAAGGGCAGAGGCATAGCCCGTCCAGCGCAACCGAACCTGAGGCAACCTGTGGCAACCCGATCAGCTCCAAACGAGGCGAGGGATCGACGATCGACCAAGTGAAACGAAACAAATCAAGTCGGAGAGGCACAATGACTGACAATCGAACGGCGCACGGACAGGTCAACTATTTTGCATACATCTACTATAACTTATGGAACTGCTCGAATCGCTGATCGTCGACGCAGATCGCAAGATCGTTGCTGCTGCGGCGGCTGCTGCTGCTGCTGCTTCTGCTGCTGCTGCGGCTGCTGCTACTTCGCCATGCATTATTGTCAATCAAGTGGGGCTGGGACTGAGACTGAGACTGGGATTGGGATTGGGACTGGGACTGGGACTGAAGCGGCAGCAAGCATGTACAAAAGTAGTAAAAGGATTACGTACGACGACGACGATCGACCTTTATCTTGGTCTCAGTTCAGCCAAATGCATGTGACAACAAGCGAGCGACGTATGTCGCAAACAATTACTTGGGATTGCAACATAAGAGACAGGGAGACAGAGACAGGGACAGAGGCAGAGACAGAGACAGGTCGTTGTTAGGGGCCAGTGGAGCGATCGAGCTTGGTCGATTGCCAATTTATGCGCAGTAAGAAGCACGTCAGTGGCCCCAAGGCATTGTCAAATGTAACTCGCTGGCAATGATGTGATTTGGATTTGCAAATGGCCTGGGGAGGGGAAAGACAAAGCGCGCATAAATCAAGACCCAATCGACCGATCACCTGATCAGCGATCACACAGATCACAGATCGCAAACGATTCAACAAATACAGTGAGGCAGAGAGGGTGAGTTGGAGATGGAAGTCTGCTGTGTGGCTACTGTGTGCATTGATGCATTGATTGATGGCGTCTTAATCGTCAATCAAATGCGCGCTACACTTTTGCATTACACCAACCAACCATTGACATTGCAGGTTTGTGTGGAATCGAATCGATGGATTGCGTATGGAACGGAACGGAACGATCGGTGCGACAGCGACAACTTGTCACAACATTGACATTTGCATTCGTGCGCATCCTGAGTGACAGACTCTCGATTCTCTTGACCATCTGACTGATTGTTTGACAGCTATGGCGGGCTCCCCTCGCAGCGCCCAACTATCAGTTACCTGTTACCAGTTACCAGTTACCAGTTACCATCTTCTTGATGCACGCCTGTCACATTGACATATGTACTGTCGCCGAGGCATTGGATTTGGTTTTTGGTTTCGATTTGTTTTATGCAAAGTGGCGCTGACAATTTGCATGTCAATCGATTGACAAATGTTGCCAACTTTGGGCCGCTCAATGACGGTACATGTCGGTCATGATTAACGTCAATTTTGACAGCCGTTTGACAGCTGTTGCATAAGCCGTCAACCAACCCCGCCTGGGTGGGTGTGCTCTGGCTATGACTGTGGCTGTGACTATGGCTGTGATTGTGTCCACAATTTTGCATCATTAAATCTTGTCTGATCGATCGCTGGAATCGATTCAATTGCCGAGGCTCTAGTGGGCATTTGGGGCTTGGCGGCTAAAAAAAGAAAAGCAAACTTTAAAAACTTGAACGCTTGTCCGGCTCATGTCAAAGCCAAATGCCGCACAATTCCCTTGGCAATCGCAAACGACAACGACAACAACTACTTGTGCATTCAGTGTTAAAAATAACGCCGCATAACTTGCGATAGTTTGCAATGAATCCCAGGGGACATCCTCCCAACAACAATTTCAAATGGCAGTTCTCAGTTCTCAATTCTAAATTCTTTACTTTACTTTGCAGGCTATCGGGAAAGCGCGTTTGCCTTTGCCATTTCAGCGGCCGGGGTGGCCCACAGTGTGGCGCGCGCCTGCAGCCAAGGCCGTTTGATGTCCTGCGGCTGTGATCCGACCATCAATCGCAAGACACTCAACAAGAATCTGCGCCAGTCGCTCGACAAGGAGAAGAAGCAATTTCTTCAGTATCTCGAAACGAATCAAATCCTAACGCCAGAGGAGGAAAAGAAATATGAACGCTCCAAGATCGCCAGTCGCTGGAAATGGGGCGGCTGCTCCCACAACATGGACTTTGGCGTGGAGTATTCCAAGTTGTTTCTCGATTGCCGTGAAAAGGCCGGCGACATACAATCCAAAATTAATCTGCACAACAATCATGCTGGTCGAATGGTAAGAAACAAATTTATTTACTTTCATTCTGTCTTACCTTGAGCAAAACTTAATATAATATTGTTCAGGCCGTATCGAATAATATGGAGTTCCGTTGTAAGTGCCACGGAATGTCTGGCAGTTGCCAGTTGAAGACTTGCTGGAAATCAGCGCCCGACTTTCACATTGTGGGCAAAGTGCTGAAGCATCAATTTCGCAAGGCCATTCTGGTGGATCAGTCCAATCTGGGCAACGGTGAGCCGGTCGTGGTGCTGAAGCGATCACGCAATAAGAAATCAAATGGAGGCAATGGCAACGGTGGCTCTTCCGATATCGCAGCCGCCGATGTGTCTGGCACAATGTCGGGTGGTGATAGCCACAGTGATCTGGACACCGATCGAGGCACACGCCAACCCAATTCTGATAAGAATGCGGCCCGCATGGCCCGCAAGCTGGAGACGTCGCTCTTCTATTATCAGCGCTCGCCGAACTTTTGTGAACGTGATCTGAGTGCAGATATACAGGGTAAGTAGTAAGATTTATTTGTATTTTTCAGAATTCACAATTATAGCAATTATTTAAATTTATTTATACAAATGTTCTGTCGTCCACACAGTTATACAAATTACGCAAATTTCGATTATTTTTTTTTATCAAAAAACGTAAAGAGGAAATACCGATATAATTTACAGATTGTCAAAAAAATTGCAAAAATTCGGTCACACTCAGACATCGGGCTACTAATTAAAAATGATTTATAGACATTGCTGTGGCGATAAATTTGATTTGCCTATAATAAATAAATCAGAAATGCAAATTAACAGCAGCCAGCAGCCAACAACAACCGCAAAAAAAACCATTTATTAACGGAGCTACCAAACATGCCACATAACTCAAAATGCGCCACGACAAAGTCGAGAGCTGCGCAGGCGCACGGCACGTACTCGGCAATCAACAACAACAACAACCAGGCGGCAACAGCAACGACAACAACAAAAACAAAGTCTAACTGCCACTTGCAATTTTCGTTAGCCATTTTGTGACCGCTTATGTTGTTGTTGTTATTGCTGTTGTTGCTGTTGTTGCTGTTGTTGTTGTTGCTGTTGTTGCTGTTGACACATTTGCAAATTATCAAAAGCCACAGCGACTACGGGCCACTTTAAAGTGTTAATTACGACGCAAATTTATAATTAATCGTTGACGGGGGCTACCGGGGTTTGTCCCTCCCTCCCCCAGCATGCTGCCAAAGGCCCATCGTTAGTCGCTCCAGTCAGCAGTCAACGTTTGATTCATGTGCCGTGTCTAGCCAAATGATGGCAATTAACGTTGGCAATTAACATTTAACAATTATGATAGTTTGCTCAGCGTTGCAGTTAATTGTTTATTTATGCCTTTTTAATGGCACAGACGTGAAGTGTGCAGGTTGGCTAATATCGATAACGTTGTCACTCGATTTAACAAATAATAACTTATATTACTAATTAATTAACGTGTCTCTATATTTAATACAAAAAAAAAAACAATCAATTGTTTGATTTTTGATACTTATGTGCATCTTGCAATTGTAGGTACAGTGGGCCGCAGATGTAATCGCAACACGACAACTAGCGATGGCTGCACCTCCCTGTGCTGTGGGCGTGGCTACAGCCAAGTCAAGGAACGACGCGCCGAACGCTGTCGCTGTAAATTTCAATGGTGCTGTAGTGTCGAGTGCGAGGAATGCCTTGTGGAGGAATGGATAAGCGTGTGCAATTGAGAAACGGATGAGTGGACGCTATGAGAACTGATAAAAGACTTCTCTTCAATTAGCGGCAGCAGCTAAAATAACAACAGTATTAAAATACACTTAATTTATGCATATATAGACTAGATTAAAATACTTAATATTGAATAGGGCTACTATCGATTGATACATTATGTGAGTGTGTACATTTTATGCTTAGTTTAGCTGTGGATTTCATTTACGAATACTTGTAAATACTTACGAATAATAAGATACACGATTTAGAGTCTGTCAATCAGCTGACTTTCGTTCACTTCTGCCCATCTCTCAATTCTATAGCTTGTCTCGATTTCGCTGTACGAATACAACTAATTCAATTAGTTGGGTAAATACCTAGTTGCTCAAGGTGGGTCTGGCCAATTCAGCGTGAAGTGGACTAGGCAATTGGCCAACATGCCTAAACGCCGTTGCGGGGCTTCCTTGGCTCAGTAGTAAAAAGCCGAAGAATCCATTTGAACAACTTTCAGTTGGCTTTCTGCAGCGCTACGTTGCAGCACGCGTGCGTTCGGTTCGGGGAAATACTTAACAAAAAATAATACGTAAGGATACCATCAACATTTGTGGAGTGACATATAACTAAGCACAAGACAAAGGTCTGTACAAAAGGATACTCGATTGCTTGTTGCTGTTAAATCCTAAATAACATTAACTATTACAAAACATTTTACGTAATCACATTGAGGAAAATACAAAAGAAGGAATCAAGTTTGAACCCCCTCGTAAATAAAAGTGTCTGTTCAAAACAAGGAATAATTTTTATAAAAAAAAATAGAGTACAGCTACACATTTAAATTAATAATAGAAATTCCTTCATGTGGAACATAACACCTATGATTCGATTAACTTGATCAAATTGGTCAATTAGATTTATCTTGTGAGTATAATCAATTGGAATAAAAATACCATAAGAATAAATTAATTGGTATCCCTAAGGACAAATGAACCTTGACAACTGACAGATCTAAGATCTGAGACTTGTTTGGACCTGCATTTTATAACTAATAATAGGTTAACTACACAGTTCTAACCTTAGCCAACTAAGACCTTACACGGTCTCATAATTTTATATTCTCAATAGTGGTTTTCACCCTAAGTCGCCCTCATGGCAATCGGGTGAAACCATATCAATGCAGTTATGCAACGCCAATGCCTAATGAAATTTGCAGCAACAACAAATCGAGTAGTAACCTCTTTTGATCTTTGCGTAACCTAAGCACAATCAAACACTTTAGCTGATTTTGAATCCTGTGAGTGAGTCCTGGTCAACTGAGTGAAAATGTATTTACCATATGCGCAATTGCCGGATCCGACGGATAAATTTGAAATCTATGAGGAGATTGCACAGGGTGTCAATGCGAAGGTTTTTCGTGCCAAGGAGCTGGACAATGATCGCATCGTTGCACTGAAGATACAGCACTATGATGAGGAGCATCAGGTGTCGATTGAGGAGGAGTATCGCACTCTGCGCGACTACTGCGCACATCCCAATCTTCCCGAGTTCTATGGCGTCTACAAGCTATCAAAACCCAATGGACCCGATGAAATTTGGTTCGTTATGGAGGTTAGTATTTATATGAAAGGTCTTTACAGACCTGAGACCAACTAACAATGCATTAATCCCTTAAAGTACTGCTCTGGTGGTACCGCCGTGGACATGGTCAATAAGCTGCTGAAGCTGGACCGTCGCATGCGGGAGGAGCACATTTCGTACATCATCAGGGAAACATGTCGCGCTGCCATCGAACTAAATCGCAATCATGTTCTGCATCGCGACATACGAGGCGACAACATTCTGTTGACCAAGAATGGTCGAGTCAAGCTCTGTGACTTTGGGCTTTCGCGCCAAGTGGAGTCGACATTGGGGAAACGGGGCACTTGCATTGGTTCGCCCTGCTGGATGGCACCCGAGGTGGTGAAGGCCATGGAGTCCCGTGAACCGGACATTACGGTGCGTGCCGATGTGTGGGCCTTGGGCATCAGCACCATTGAGCTGGCCGATGGTAAGCCTCCATTTGCGGACATGCATCCAACGAGGGCAATGTTTGCGATTGTGCGCAATCCACCGCCCACATTGACGCGACCAACGAACTGGTCGCAGCAGATCAATGACTTTATTTCCGAGTGCCTGGAAAAGAATCCGGAGAATCGCCCAATGATGGTGGAAATGGTGGAGCATCCGTTTCTAACGGAGCTCATCGAGAACGAGGAGGAGATGTGTTCGGATCTAGCCGAAATGTTGGAGCTAGCACGCGACGTGAAGACGTTGTACAAGGAACCCGAACTGTTTGTGGATCGTGGCTATATCAAGCGCTTCGATGAGAAACCGGAACGTATGTACCCCGAGGATTTGGCTGCTCTGGAGAATCCAGTGGACGAGAGCATTCTCGACTCGCTGCGCAATCGCATGGAAATGGGCGAGTCCTACAGCTTCATTGGTGACATTTTGCTGTCACTGAACTCCAATGAGATCAAGCAAGAGTTCAGCAATGAGGTGGGTTAGTTGTTGCATAGCTAATAGCAAAAAAACTAGATTTTCATTTGCAACATTTTATTCCATATAGAATCAACATATTTTCTATGTATATTTTATAGTTTCATGCCAAGTACAAATGCAAGTCGCGCTCGGAGAATCAGCCGCACATCTTTTCGGTTGCTGATATTGCCTATCAGGACATGCTGCACCACCGTGAACCGCAGCACATTGTGTTCTCCGGCGAGAGCTATTCGGGCAAATCCACCAATGCCCGCCTGCTAATCAAGCATCTATGCTATCTGGGCGATGGAAACCGTGGCGCAACTGGTCGCGTCGAGAGCTCCATTAAGGCGATACTAATGATGGTGAATGCTGGAACACCCGTTAACAACGACTCCACCCGGTGTGTGCTGCAGTACTGCCTGACTTTTGGCAAGACGGGCAAGATGAGTGGCGCCGTCTTCAACATGTATATGCTGGAGAAGCTGCGTGTGGCGACCACCGATGGCAGCCAGCACAACTTTCACATCTTTTACTATTTCTATGATTTTATCAATCAGCAGAATCAGCTAAAGGAGTACAATCTGAAGACGGATCGCAATTATCGCTATCTCCGCATACCCCCAGATGTGCTCCCGTCCAAGCTCAAGTATCGTCGTGACGACCCCGAGGGCAATGTGGAGCGTTTCACTGACTTCGAGAACATTCTACGCGATTTGGACTTCAATCATAAACAACTGGAAACAGTACGAAAAGTGCTTGCTGCCATTCTCAACATAGGCAACATACGATTCCGCCAATCGGGCAAGTATGCCGAGGTGGAGAACACTGACATGGTCTCACGCATTGCGGAGCTGCTTCGTGTCGATGAAAAGAAGTTCATGTGGTCCCTGACCAACTTCATAATGGTCAAGGGTGGCATAGCCGAGCGCCGCCAGTATACGACAGAAGAGGCAAGGGATGCTCGCGATGCGGTTGCCTCCACACTTTACTCGCGTCTAGTTGACTTCATCATCAACAAGATCAACATGAACATGTCATTTCCACGCGCCGTCTTGTAAGTTGTTGCCCATAAACACTATAGCTTATCTGAATCTTATGAATTCTCAACTTTATAGTGGGGATACGAATGCCATTGTCGTGCACGATATGTTCGGCTTTGAGTGCTTCAATCGCAACGGGCTGGAACAACTGATAATCAACACGTTAAATGAACAGATGCAGTATCATTACAATCAGCGCATTTTCATTAGCGAAATGTTGGAAATGGAAGCCGAGGACATTGATGCCATTAATCTTAACTTTTATGATAACAAGACAGCTCTTGATAATCTCCTTACCAAGCCCGATGGCCTCTTCTATATCATTGACGATGCTTCGCGCTCCTGTCAAGATCAGGACTTGATTATGGGTAGGTCCAGAGACAAACTCGTCGGGTTTTCCTATACCTCATTTGCTCATTTCATTTTTACCTACAGATCGCGTGTCGGAAAAGCACAGCCAGTTCGTGAAGAAGCATACTGCCACTGAGCTATCTGTGGCCCACTATACGGGCCGCATCATTTACGATACGCGCGCCTTCACCGACATCAATCGCGACTTTGTGCCGCCCGAGATGATCGAAACGTTCCGCTCCTCGCTGGACGAGAGCATCATGCTCATGTTTACCAATCAGCTAACTAAAGCTGGCAATTTAACCATGCCCTTTGAGACCGTACAGCATAAGGATGAAACAGAGCGCAAGTCATACGTGAGTTGCAATTCAAATTTTTTAAATGTCTCGATTCACATTTGATGTTTCTTAAAGAATCTCAACACGCTCAGCACTGGTTGCATCTCGCAAGTGAATAATCTTCGGACCATGGCCGCCAATTTCCGATTCACCTGTTTGACGCTTCTCAAAATGCTCAGCCAGAACTTGAATCTGGGTGTTCACTTTGTGCGTTGCATACGTGCCGATCTCGAGTACAAGCCACGTGCCTTCCACTCGGACGTCGTGCAGCAGCAGATGAAGGCACTGGGAGTTCTGGACACAGTTATCGCTAGACAGCGTGGCTACTCCACACGTTTGCCCTTCGATGAGTTCCTCAAGCGGTAAGCTTTGGCCCTAACTAAAACTGTTAGACGTGTTCGACTAAAGTCCTTCTGTGTTTCGACAGTTATCAGTTTTTGGCCTTTGACTTTGATGAAACGGTTGAGATGACCAAGGAAAATTGTCGCCTATTGTTTTTGCGATTGAAAATGGAGGGCTGGACTCTGGGCAAGACCAAGGTCTTCTTGCGCTACTACAATGATGAGTTTATGGCTAGGTGAGCTCTGTTCGGGACCCGCTCATACTTTTTACTTAACACCTGTTCACTTCTACAGACAATATGAGCAGCAGGTGAAGAAGGTTATCAAGGTGCAGTCAATGATGCGCGCCTTGCTTGCACGCAAGCGCGTCAAGGGCGGAAAGGTCTTTAAAAGTAAGTCACCAGTTTCCACAATAAATATATGTATATCTATTGTTGTTGACTTGAAGAAGTCCTTAACGCTCTGTCTATCATACGCAGTGGGCAAGAAAGGAGCTGGACAGCATGATGAGGCCGCGTCCAAAATACAAAAAGGTAAAAAAACTCAACTTGATAAGCTTAGAGATTACGATGAGGAACATATCGACATAAGTGAGACAACATCGGAGGCTGAAGAAATGTTTCTGGAAACGCGAAAGGACGAGGCTCTCGCCGCGGTGCGCATCTCCAAAATCGAACAGGCCTCAATCGAGGACTAGTTCCCATTTCAATTTACATAATCAAGCAATGTCCATGTGGGCACTATAACCCTCGGGTGGGAATAGCACTACCAATACTACATACCAATACTACTTACTACCAATAAAATATCAAAGTAACCAAGCCACAAGTTTCCATTAGGGGTTTAGGGTCTCTGCTTGGTGTTGGTTTTAAGCCGCTTAGTGCGACCTCTTTGGTGATACCACCACCCACAAATGCAAATGCAGCACCACCCAATTCTTGTTGATGCAACCAATCGGCTTAGACACCCTCGACTTGGCCCACCACATAGATGAATTATAAGTGCTGCATAGAAAATAAATGAAAATTTAATTAAATTAAGGCGACTCCCCACAATGACCGCAATTCTGACTGGCCACTAACCTGCTCTGTTTCTCACTCTCTCTCCCTCTCTCTCTTTCTCTTTCTCCCCCTTTCTCTTTCGCTCTATTCCAATTTTCTGTCTAGCTTTTCGCGGTTTCCGAGACCGCGCTCGCTTGCCTCCGCTGGTCAACGAGAAGTCCGGACAGCTCAATGAGAACACAGCGGAATTCATTCGACCCTATGCGAAGAAGTGGCGCGAGAAGTCCATCTTCCAGGTGCTGTTACATTATCGCTCCGCACGCTTCCAGGATTTGGTGAATCTATCGCAACAGGTAAACTATGGCTTTGTTTGATCTCCTTGGCTTTAACCAATCGAACTTTATCCCACAGGTGCACATTTACAATCAGCGCATGGTGGCTGGCTTAAACAAATGCACTCGCGCGGTGCCTTTCGAGCGGATTAATATGCGAGAGGTGAACTCCTCGCAACTGGGACCGCTGCCTGTGCCCATCAAGAAGATGCCCTTCCGCTTGGATCAGATACCCTTCTACGATACACAATATATGGTCGATCCAGCCAATTCCATTTCACGTCAATCGTTTCCCAATCACTTGCTGCCGCACCAGGCGGAGGACGACGAACCGTGGGACAGTCCCTTGCAGCGCAATCCTTCGATGACTTCCTGTTTGCTCACCTACAATGCATACAAGAAGGAGCAGGCCTGTCAGACCAACTGGGATCGCATGGGCGAGAGCGATAATATCTACAATCAAAGCTACTTTCGGGATCCCCAGCAGTTGAGGAGGTGAGCACAATACTTAATCCCTTCTGGGTAATCATCAAAAGTTTTCTCTTTCCAGAAATCAAGTGCAGATGAATATGAATGCCTACAATAATGCTTACAACAACTACAACAGCAACTATCAAAGTAATAATATGAGCGGCAATTGGGGCGTCCATCGGTCTGGATCCCGTCGCAATTCCTTGAAGGGCTATGCGGCGCCTCCGCCTCCACCGCCGCCCCAGCCCTCATCCAATTTCTATCGCAATAATGCCAATCAGCCGCAACAGCGCAACTATCAGCAACGCTCCTCGTATCCACCATCAGATCCCATACGTGAACTCCAAAATATGGCGCGGCGCAATGAGGATGATGTAAGTAAAGTAAATCTGTCCAGTTTATCCTTATATCAGCATGTGTTAATCAAGGCATTGTTTACCTTACAGAATTCTGAGGATCCTCCATTCAATTTCAAGGCCATGCTGCGCAAGACAAACTATCAGCGCGGCTCCGAAACAAGCACTTATGATTTCAACAATCGCCAGGGCTCGGACAACGAGCAGCAGCACACATTCCAGGCGCCCAAGTTGCGGTCAACGGGACGCCGCTACGATGATGAGGGTGGCCAATACTCTAATCAAAGTAACGGCAATTATGGTGTGTCACGCAACTTTGGGCAACGTGCACCGCCACTGCGCCAGACGCCGCCAAGCGTAGGACGTAGCTTTGAGGATAGCAATGCACGCTCCTTCGAGGAGGCGGGCTCCTACGTCGAGGAGGAGATTGCACCAGGCGTGACGCTCTCAGGTTATGCTGTGGATATTTAAAATACAAAACCATTATTTTTAATGACGAAGGAGCAAGTAACAGTTTTAGAAACTATTGTAATTGCCATGGAAATCGAATATTTATATTAAGAGAACCCACCATAAACACTCACATATGTACATTCATATATACATATATATGTATATATATATATATATGTATATATCAACGTATATATTTATCCTTAGATAGCTTAAAAATTGTAGTAATAAATTTGAGTTCAGCAAACAATATGCGATTTATTTGAACGCGGAAAAAGAGGTTTACGACGATATTATATTGCTTTTGAAATGTTCACTCACTTGTAATCCTAAAACGCAACAACAATACTCTCAGTATTACATAGACGCTATGCATTATACATTGTATATACGTATATATCTCTATATATATTAACATTATTTGCTTAACAAAAGTTCGTAGGAATGGATAGAACAAGTACAATTTTGTTCGCCGGATTTGTTCTTATTTGTGTGTTTAAGAAGGTATTTAATGCTAGAGTAAATATGTATAGGATTTAAGCGCACTCCCAACAGCGAAACAGTGCTATAAATTCTTAAACATGATAAGACCAATCCTTCACTCAACGCCTTGTACAGCGACCGCCATCAATCATCCATGCCCGGCTCACGAAGTCCATCCGAATGCATTGTCTTGCCAGCGATTTCCAGCATGGCACGATCTTCCATATTGCTATCCAGCACGGAACGTTTCTACAATTAAAATAAAATGTAATTACAACTATGATTTGATTGTGCTTAAAAATTAGTTACTCATTTTGAAAATGTGAAACTTTTTTTTTTATTTATAAAACATTTTACCTGACCATCACCGCCCTCTTCATCATCCTTGACAGGCAAATCGCCTACAGCCCAAACCTCCATATTACGTATTTTGAATTGCTTGCGTTTGCTGCAAAGTAATGTAATTTGATTTTTTAAAAGAGCTTTCAAATAGTGATGGAGGCTATAACGCACCTCAGCTGCACATAGTCGCTATATGTGGTACAACTCTCGACACTCTGACCCTCGCCAAACATGCAGTCCAGCCAGAGACCTACACAAAGACGGTTGTTTATGAATTAATTCAAATGATAGGCTGAATATGTATTTGTACTCACCCCAGAAATCAAACTGTCCGCCCATGCCCTGTAGATATGGCATAAGTTAAATCTAATCGATGGAAATGTAAATTAGACATATATACTCACCAACCCATTGGGCATTGTCTGCTGATTCAAGTTTAGATACTGATAGTGATCATTGTAGTCAGTAGAGGTGAAGCAGCGCATGGCCGGGCTGAGCGTATAGAGCAACGATGTATTATCGCCACCGAATTGGGGCTTGAGTGACCATGATTCAGGTGCATAGCCGCCAAATATGTATTGATCCTCATCCTCAATAAAGAACAACGTCGGTCCCTTATCCATCACCTTGCCAAGCATGGTGGAAAAGCTTTCGCCATGAATTTTCGATGAGAATAAGAAACGCCATTTATGACGCATCTCGCGCGGCAGCTGTGCATTTATATACAGCACATGTGGCAGCTCGATGATTGGCCGATAATTACTATTGTGCGGTGCATCTGCAAATTGTGAAAATTGTGTGAATTACTTTTCTCATTTAATTGACAGATGCAACATGGGTGAGCATATTGAGTACACATACCACACAATTGGGGCAGAATGGGAATTTCTACATCCTTGATGATTGTGCGCTTGCTGCCACCGTGGCGTGTGTACAGCTGTACGAAAACCTCGCGGCACAGCTGTAGAAACTGTGGTGTCACATGCAACCAGCGTTCCAATGCCTCTGTGGTCAAAGTGTGTTCCATATCCTTGGTGAGATTACGCATCAGACCCTTGGCAAAGCTGCAGGCCGACCGTTCTGTAGTAATGAAGCCCATGTCGTGCCATTCCTTAATGTGGGAAGTCTTCGCTGTGCTTTCCAGGTGCACATAGCTCTTGATTATCGATTGTATGTACTGTAAAAAATACATATATAATAAGTAAACAATTAATCTCTATCTAAGAATTTATATCAGCTCACTTGTTCCAGGTGCTTGATGTTTAAGCTGTCATTGCCACTGCGTTCCATCGATGATAGCAGCATTTGCATCTTCAACTCAATGGTGCCACGCTCCATAATATAGTAGGGCTCGCCAAATTTCCTTAACGGTATATTGATGCATGGTTGGCCCGGCTTCGTTGGCATAAACAGAAACTGAGCCGTGCTCTCGGCTAGAGAACGCTCAATTGTCTGAGACCATGCTTCCTGTTGAACGCAAAAAAAAAAAATAAAAACACGTCATGAAAAAAAAAAACCAAAACACAATTGTTAGCCACGTGGTGCCGAAGATTAGATACCCTCGAATTTATCTATATTCGTGATATTTCACGTTATATAAGAGCTTCAAATGTGTGTTGTTCATTATAACAATATTCGGAAAAGACAAGTTTAGGGAAAATATCGTAAATATAAATGAAATTGATTTTTGTCACATTGCTTCTAAGGGATGTCCCGATCTAGAAGACATATTTTATACATATACATATGTATATATAATCTTAATAAATATCAAAGCGTTGCGTGTCAAGTGCCATAAATTATGATATCCCCTGCAATGGTATGTTTGCTTAATAAACCAAATTAGGCGATCGTTGTCAAGTTGGGGGGGAAAGCACGAGAACAGTAGAATACGAAAATATGTAAATACGAAAATACGATGTATGCTTAATGCTGACATTTCCTGTATTCGTCGCTTCTATTGTTTATTTTAAATTCAATTTCGTTGACATAATTATGAGCAGCCCCATTGGAATCACGGGTAATTCGTTAGCAAGCAAACCAAACAAATGAAAAAATAACAAAAACAAAAATGAGTTAAAATCCCAAGACAAACAAATTAGATAAACCAAACGGCACTTTCAACTTAACAACGCATTAAGTAATCAATGCAAATTGTTATTGATAATTTTGATGACGTTGGCATTATCCGCACATCATTATATGTGTGTGCGCGTTTGTTTGTTTGGCTGCTTCTTTTACGGCGTCGCATGACAGTTAAAGCGAAGTAGCTGCTGCTACTGCCGCAGTAAGCCTTGAACTTGTGACCGTTGCAGCGCACTGCAGGCAACTGCGTTTAATTGATTTTTGGCCAGTTGAAGTGCAACGACCTAGTAGAAAAACAAAAAAAACAAGAACACTTACCACAAGTCGATCTAAGGTTAATTTCTCCAACGCACCGCCGGACGCGTTGCGATAGGCCGTCTCTAAAAAGCGTAGCTCTTCGGATGTGTACACATTGTCCGATTCCTTTTTACCACTCGTATTACCCATGATAATGCGTATGTATTTGATAGAAAGTAAACACGCTACTGATGGCTTGGCTTTTAAATTGGGGAAAAAGAAAACACAACACACACAAAGAACAGCTGTTGACAAGTGTGACCGTGTGGCATTGTCACTCAAGCACTGCTTGCTAAATCGCCGCATCGCAGCAACACTCAGTGTTACCATCACTACTGCTTGAAAGAGCATTGCACTGCTTTGGCGCGCACTTTAAATTTCAGTTGGTTTTTTTCATTGAATGACGAAGTAATTAATTAAGAAGTTCGCAGAAAATTCATCAGTTGAAATAAATAATCTGAAAACATAATACAACAATGTAGAAAAATAAATAGCCACAATTTTAACGTGCGAAACTGACACTTAACGTGCCAAAAACACAAATCAAAGACGCAAAATTCCAATTATTATTTATTTTAAGTATTTGAATTGGATTTAATTTAAATTAATCAAGTAGTCGTACAAATTCTCAAGCACACATACGTAAACATTGTAAACGTCGCCACGGCAACAAATGTTATTAAATCGATATTTTTACTGGCATTTGAAATTCCTTAACATAATCTACACAAAAATTTCTGAACATCCAAGTTGTGCAACAGCAAAAGGCCAACGGCACCAAGCATATTAAATATATTTATACATATATATATTGAAAGCATCGAGTTACACAATGATTGCAAGTGCTGCACCTCGAAAACCTCGTAAGATTCGCGAACAATGCGGTTCCTGTCCGGATCGGTTTTCTAGGGACAAACGTCCTGTTGTTCTCGATGATTCCGATACCACTGAAGAGGAATCCTCGACGGATGAGGAGGAACGCTGGAAGGATGTGGCACGTACTGCCGAAATTCCCGCCGAATACTACAACATTCAGAGGCTGGTCAAATATATCAAGGCGGGCAATCAGACGGCCACAATAGTATCCTTATGTTGTCTGCAGGACTACGATTTGCGCACGCAAATCAACCAGTTCGCCATCCAGGATATCGGTGGTCTCGATGTCCTGGTCAACATACTCGAGTGCAGCGACACCAAGTGCTGCCTGGGCGCCCTGACCGTCCTCTCCGACATCACACTCAACATTGACATACGCAAAACGATTGTGGACCTTGATGGTATACCGCTGATTGTTGACATACTCAGCTCGTCCATGAGGGATCTGAAGACCATGGCAGCCGAGACGCTATCGAATGTGAGCAAAGTGCGTCTGGCCCGCAAATATGTTCGACAGTGTGGCGGCATTTCCAAGCTGGTCGATTTGCTGGACATCAAGACGAGGTAAGTCTAAAAATCAAACTCGTAAATAATGAATTTGGGCAGCATATCAGAAAAACCACAACAGACATGCAATAGTATCGATATATTTATATATATATATATATAAATATATATGTATGTACATACATTTTACCATATTATATTACCAATCTGTTGCAGCATATTGCAAACGCCACGCGATCAACTTTCCGCTGAGGAAATCGAATGCTTGGACATGGCGCGAGCCGGATCGCGTGCTCTTTGGACACTGGCAGACTCCAAGCACAATATGGAACAGATGCGAAAAAGCGGCATTGTTCCACTGATGGCCAACCTGCTGAAGTCCATTCACATCGATGTTGTCATACCCATAATGGGCACTGTGCAGAAATGCTCATCGCAGCCAAAGTTCCAACTGGCGATTACCACAGAGGGCATGATAGCAGACATTGTGCAACATTTGAGCTCGGAGAGCGTTGATCTAAAGGTTGAGGGCAGCACGGCGCTGTACAAGTGCGCCTTTGATGTGACCACCAGAGAATTGGTACGCGAAGCGGGCGGCTTGGAGCCACTGGTCCTCATTATCAAGGATAAGACGATACGGGATAATAAACCATTGCTTAAGGGTGCAACGGGTGCCATCTGGATGTGTGCCATGTCGGATGAGAATGTGAAGCAATTGAACGATATGAATGTGGTGCATCATCTGGTTGCGCTACTCGGCGATGAAAGTGATGACGTTCTGACCAATGTCACCGGCGCATTATCCGAGTGTGTGCGCTTCCAGAATAATCGTGTTGCCGTCCGCAATTCTGGTGGTCTACCTGCGATGGTGGCACTGCTCAACTCATCGCATTCACCGCTGCTCGAGAACTTGGCCAAGACGATCAAGGAGAGCGCCGAGGATGCAGATAGTATGCGCATTCTGGAGCAACTGGATGCGGTGCGTCTCGTCTGGTCACTGCTCAAGAACAGCAGTCCCCAAGTCCAGGCACATGCTGCATATGCGATTTGTCCATGCGTCAGGAATGCCACCGACTCGGCTGAGCTGGTGCGCAGCCTGGTCGGCGCCATGGAGCTGGTGGTGGGCCTGCTCAAGTCTAAGGAAATCATGGTGCTGTCGGCAGTCTGCGCAGCGATCGCTACCATTGCCTTGGATCAGACAAATCTGGCCATTCTGACGGATCTTCGTGTCATTTATAAGTTAGCCGATCTGGTGAACACCACGGATGATATGCTGCGCATGAATCTGGCAGCGGCTGTCGCTGCCTGCGCCTGTTTCGGCAACAACACCGAGGAGCTGGGACGCCTGCGCACCGTGACGCCCATTGTCACTTACATGACCAGTGAAAATCCGATGGTGCATCGCACCACGGCCATGGCACTGGAGAAACTATCAATGGATCCACAGAACTGCATCACTATGCACCAGGTTAGACTCCGCTTGCCGTAGATCTGATCCCAGCTAATTGTGTTTTGCTGCCCTTCATTACAGAGCGGTGTGGTGCCCTTCCTGCTAGAGTGCATTGGTTCCACCAACAAGGAGCTGCAGCTTGCTGCCGCTGGCTGCCTGCGCAACATACGCGAACTGGCCCTTCGTGCCGAGGAGTATATGCTCAAGATTGATGATGACTAATCCATGGACCGGGGTCATTCATACACTTCATATTTATAATCTAATTATTGTTGAAATTGTTTCGAGTGCAAATAAATGTAACCCCAAATGTATCTGCGGAATACCAGAGTATTATTAACTTATAAAAGTTGGCTAAAAGCCTTCGTGGCCCAGACCCAGACTGATCAGCATAGTATTACTAAATAAATTTGCTCCAATATTCAACATTTAGCTATAAATATATTTGGCGCAATAATTGGACTAACTAAGTGACCGCTGTTTTCAGTAGCTGGCATTGCTGCCTCTGGTCGAGATGCTCATGCGACGCTCGACACGATTCGTGTGCGGCATCAGGCAACCTGGAGGCGGGTAGCGCCACCGTCTGGGCCTGGACAGAAGAGTGCCGTCGGTGGAGGCGCGATTACGGAATGGGGCATCGATATTGCTGCGTGAGCTGTCCAGACTGCTGCTGGCAATGTCGTCCGTTGACTCGGTGTGATCGCCGCTGCTCTCCTCCTGGCATGCGCCGCCAATGAACAGGAACGAGCGTCTCGCTACGCCCAGGGGCGTCGAATCGTAGAAGGAACAAGAACCGGAATCGGGTGTCATGATGCCGTCAGCTGCATGCGCCACATCGCTGGTGGAACGTTTGAGCTTCGGAAATTTAGTGAATACGCGCCAAAAACGAAACACATCGCGGAATACATTCTGCACCTGTGAGAAGATAGGTTTTAGCTAAAATATGCCAATTAAATGAATAATTCTGGTTGCACCTGGTCAATGCTCTCCCTAACGGAAATCTCATGGAAACCGGCACACGAGAGCTCCCGAAAGCGTCGCTGTCCCTCCTCCAGACTGACCATGCGGTCGCCATTCTGATCTGTCTTATTGCCCACCAGTATGCAAGGTATGTCCAGCCCGCAGTCCTGTAGAAGATACACACAGTAAACCGATTCCTTTTATTTGCACGGAGATCCATTTTAGATAAGATCTTACCTTGCTGGCAGAGCCCAATTTGCGTCTTCGCTTGTTGTAGTTGATCAGAAACTTCAGTCGGCTGCACTCGTCAAAGGAGCACTTGTCTGTGATGGAATAGCAGAGTATAAACGCATCGGCCCAGCGTATGTTGGCCTCCAGTGTAACGCCGTCCAGCTCCTACAAGAACTCTATCGAATTCGGCTCGAAGAACTAAAGCAATTCACTCACATGCAACTGCCCGGTGGCGTCCAGTATGTCAAACTGAATCAACTCATTGTCCAGCGTTGTTTGGCAGGTATAGATTTTCTCCAAATTTGGATCATATTCGCCAATGAAGCGACGGGTTATAAACCGAACCACCATAGCTGTGAATGGCGAAACGTTGTTGTGTTTTTGTGTCTGAGAGAAGGCCTTGTCTGGCCTATTGTTTTAAGAATGGCACCTACCCGTTTTGCCTACGCCGCTCTGGCCGAGCACCATGACCTTTAGCGTCTTTTGTTTGCTGGTATGCAGGCCCAGTTTGGCCAGCGACGACTTTGGCGAAGTGGCATTCATTTCAATGGGTTAAGAAATCAGCCTTGGGAGAACTGTGTGTTTGAGCTGAGACAATGCGTCTGCTCAATATAATTGAAAGAACCTTTTTTTATTACCCTGGAAATAGACAATAAGAAAGTTCGTTAGAATCAGGTGAAGATAAATCCCTTTTATAAAGTAGCTCATAATAATCTCATTCAATTTGTCTTATTATATCTGCCATAAACTTCTTAAGTCTGGAAGAATGCCAAATTTTAGAGGGTACTCTATAGTCTGTCATGTATCACTGTTTGTGGATGGCTTTAATCCATATCCACCTAAACCAGACGAGACCTGGCCGCATATTTTTGGCTCAACTTCAAACAATATTGCATACTTTTCAGCGCCAGCAGAAAGAAGAGGCAGCAAATATTTTGAGTATACTCCAAGACGTATATGAATGTTTGTGGGTGTGGGCGTGGATGTGTGTGTGTGTGGATGTGTGTGTGGGTTCGGGTTTTTTATAGCTCCATCTATATTGTAAACGGGTGTGTGAGTGTGAGTGCTTAATTGCGCCTTCGATAAGGTCAACTATGCGAGCAACGACAACGACAACTGTGAAACATTTATTGGACACTTTTTGCGTTGTTGTCGCCGACCCTGGCCAGTGGCAGAGCCAAATGCAAACCCAGGGACATTGCCACAGACATAAACTTCATCATCGGCATTATCATGATTGTCGCACCACGCCCCGACAATTATCAGTCGATTAGTTGGAAGCAATACACTGCAAAATAAATTCAATAAAATATCAATCATCAGTTGAGTTGCACAAGTGCCTCTTAACATTATGGCCAAGTGCATGTTTGGTATGAGCAGTCCTCACTGCCTGCCCAACCAGCCATGTAAACAATGGAAATGGTTGCCATCGTCACCTAATCGAAGCTTGAATTCCCTTACGCAAGTAACCTAATGGATTATTCACATCGTAATGCCTGCCACTTTAGTTTACCAAGAAAATTAATGATTACAGATTAGTAAGGAATTAAATAATAATTCCATTACAAGTAATAAGACTAGTTTTGGGTTTTGCTCTTATGCCTATGCCAAACTTTGATTGCTTAATTATATTTAGAATTTGTGAGCCCAGCTAATCTTTAGAGACAACAATATTTAAGTGCAGAAGAAGACAAACATTAATTCAAATTATATTTGAAGTGCTTTGAATTATTATTAAGTAAAGTGGGAGTGTCAAATTAAGTTGATATTAATTCAAATATATTTTCTTGAACATTTAAACTGAATGCAGCACTTTACAAATTTAATATTATTTTTGTTCTCCATATGCAGTGAGACTTGCTGTTCTCCCTTAAAGAGTAGAATAATTACTTTTACTATGTTTCCATTTGTGTTCGTCTTTCAGCATTGGGAAAACGTTACATTTGTCGCCTTACCACAGACTGGCTACATACATACATATATAAAAGCATTAAGGTCTACTGTGATAATAAATATTCATCAGGCGAGCGAGCCACCGTTAGTTGAGTGGCAGCAACATGAATGCTGATTACAGACTAGACCGGGACTAGAACAGATGCGACTTCACCTTTTGCGCCTTAAAACATTCTTGCGTACATTTTAATTAGATGGATTTGAGGCGCAAACAAAACCAAAGCCAGAAGAGTCATGGAAACAACGCGTGCTTGATGAGCCGATACACGGATGGGCATGATGGCGCATACGTAACGCATTAAGTGCTTGTAACTATGTGCAGCAAGTGGCTGTTGTTGCCATGGATTTAAAGCGTCCCTAAAGTTTTCTCTTCCGTGCTGACCAGCCGCCCATAAGTCCATTAGTTGGCCTCAAAAACATCGCCGTCTGTGCGGCGTCTGCTGTATGAAAGGAACTTTTGTTTTGATTTCGATTTAATTACTGCTAACTTCCTCTTATCCCACAAACAGCAACACGTGGATTTTCGCACGCCATCCCAGTGGTAGTCGTGTCATGAATCGGTTCTCGGGTGGAGCAGGTGTTGCAGTCGAGTAAGGTGTAAACAATGCCAGCTACAGTTACGCACACTAATGAGTGCCGAGAAAGATAATCTACCATCTTCAAGCAGTAGGGGTAGTCGTGTGGGTGTATTTTGTTGAATTGTAATTTATGTTAAGGCAAACAAAGCTCACAGAAAAATTTGGAATGATATTAAAATGAATTGAAGATAATAGTTAAAATTTGATTAGATAATTTCAATTGAGAATTATATTCAATGCAGATAAGAAGCATCTAAACTACAATGCGCTACCAACTTCTACTTTTTATATCATACACAATATGCGCAGCAGAAATATTTATATGGATTTTGTGTGAACAACCCTAATGTCAACTGACAACACCTAACGAGCATATATTAAGCGCCAGTCACCGAAGCCGTTGGGACCTTGGCAAAGAAAAGACATTGAATTCAAAACTTGTTCACTCTTGTGAAAGTCGAGTCGCATTGAGGGGGTGGATAGTTGGGGTTATTTCATTTGGACGGGGGTCTGACATCGGGTTGATGACCTGTTTATGTTTATCAAAACTTATTGCGTGCTACATTTCATACGGCTTGGTTGTGTTGCCCGGTAAACTAAGCTCACGACTGGGGTACGTCTCGTTACCTAGCACGTGCCGGGCTCGAGTGATCGGCCAGCATTGATTATTATGCTACTCAAAATTCCATAGAAAATAAATCAACCTAACCACTGACCAATAACAAAACATCAATAGCCCAAACCATTGCGCGTTCATTTTGTCAACGGGAGCTGTTGCTGTTGCTGTTGCTGTTGTTGTTGTTGTTGTTGTTGTTGTGTGGTGGGTTGCCGTGGTGCGAAAGCAATTCCGCTTTCCACTTTGGCGAAGGTCATGGGAAGCGCGGCAGTTGCGACAACGCTTGTTGATGACTCTTGGAGTTACCTTCAAAAGCCCCAGCACTCCGTTCACTCCTGCCGCTCATTCCCCTGCGTGCTCGACGCATTTGCGCTTGTCATTTCACTTCATTACCAGCCATCGGCAATCAACACTCGAGTTTAACATTAACAACAACAACAAAATTAAGAGTGAGCTGCTTTAGTGGGATCGACTACCAGATACCCAGTATAATACTATATATATTTCAAAGGAGCTTGGAAATAATATTGAAAAAATACGGATTCTAAAATATGTAAAGACTTTAGTACGGTTTCGGATGCATAAATAACATTTAAATTTTAGTATTTTATGACGAAAATCGATGTTTCAAATTGATTTACTTTTATATTTACCAGTTTAGATTTCGATTTCGAAGATGTGTTAATTTATTACTAATTCGCTTGTCAACCTCTATTACATGACGTTAATATACCCATTTATGACTGCGACGGCTACAGGGTATAAAAACAGCTCATACGCAACTGTTGCCAATGGCCACTGTTGTTGGCCATGAAATTGAAAATTGTTAGACCCAGCTTCCCGCCGAAGAGTTGGCGGTCAGCCTCCATCTACAATCCTCTCTACAATCTCGTTGCCCCCCATTATTCAACGACCCAAAAGTATTTGTTTTGTCGCGCATTTTCATGTGGTATGGGAAAGTAAATACAAACCGTCTGCCTCGAGCAGCCTTGAACAGAGTATTAGCCATGACAAAAATTCCTGTGTACGTTTGCAGGGCGTCCGACCACAAAAATAACACAGGGTACAAATGTAAATACATGACTTAATGTCTACACATCCATCATAACGAGAACTATTAAATACTCTTCGCAGTTTAATTGCTTAAACTGTGAAACTAAATAAATAAGTATTAAATATTTTAATTTGAGTATTATTATCGATGAATCGCAGGCAGTCCTTTAATGTGCGACAACAACAAACCAATAAAGAAATTAATAAAGCTTAAATGTTAAACAAAGAAAATGATTATGATAAAAATTGGGCCAAATGAGTTGTTATCCTCTATAAAGTTAACAGTGGACTCCAAAATGGCTCATAACCAAATAACTTTGTTCAATAAGCCTCATAAATACAATTTAGGCGTCATAAATGTCATTTTTGGCTGCTCATCAAAATGCCGACAAAACTCTGTCGATTGTGGCAACCAATACAAACGGGGCAGCAAGGAAGGGGCAGCCAGAGGGTTCACAGGAATAGAACGTGAGTGATAAGCAACGTTTAACAAAAAATAGCGGTGAGGGCGCAAGAACTCAAACTCATGGCCAGTGTTGGAGAACAATGTGAGTAATATGATACAAAAACCGCAAGTGCCCACATTAAAAAAAGCACACACACAAATAAATAATGAATGTGTATATGTGTGAGACGTGGTAAGCTGTTGCAAGTGTTTTAGAGGGTTGGTTGCCTAAACTGACCAGCGACCAGGTTAGATAGATAACCATCGTAGACTGGTAAAAGTTTTAGGACAGACCTGAAGCTATACTTATAAGCTTATCGTTGCTATAGTGTCCTTAAACCCATTTGAATTGTAATCACAACTTTAATTAATTTTGTAATGTTCCTTTTTTTGGCACATACATATATAATAACAAATGTTTATTTTCAGCTTGCTAAAAATAGATTTGAGATGAAATCAAACCAAAAGCTTTTATTTTTATTTTATATTTTTTTGTCTACTCAATCAAACTTCTCGAGCGCTGTCATATGTACTTTGAATACCAAATGGAGCTGCACACAAGCAAATATTTTTTATATTCTCTGCTAAGAATGAATATTATCATAACCAAATTCAACATGGCATTCACATCATAACAAAATTCACTTAAAATGTTTTTATGTATATTGATTTCAATTATGCTTAGTCACATTTGTCATTACTTGAGTGTGTATACACACACTCCACTTATTATTACCCCTCATAATTCATAATCCCTCTTTTTCTTCCCAATAATAAATACCAATAGGCCGAACTTATCGCAATATAACATCTTAATAACTGAAGTCATATAAAATTCGCATTCATTGATTTCCAGCAGCCTATTTGGAAGCATTAATTTCAATTGTGTGCCAAGGCTTATGACTTTTCTCCACTGAGCAGCCCTTAACAACTTGGCACTTTTATGCCTGACCCGCCGCATGCTTGATGTACTTTAAATATCAATAACTTGTAGCTTTCCATTTTGGCGGCGCACAGCTTTAATGCCTTTACGATCGGCACGTAAATAACCCCGTCGTAGGCGACGGCACTCACTCTCAATGAACAAGGAATTATGATACAGTGGTGCTATGAACCCGACTCAATTCTCACTGGCTTCTGGCTTCTGGTTGCACGCTGCTGGCTGCCTGGCTGCTGGCTGCTGGCTGCTGGCTGCTCGCTGCTCGCTGTTGCCTGACGCCGTCGTCTGCGGTTGTATGCCAATAAAAATGTTAGCGCTTTTGTTTGTGGTTTTTCATGTAAAAGCCGGCAGTCAGTGGGTGTGGGTGTCACTGGCGGTTGCTGCCATTAACTAGTGTGTTGCTTTATGACAGTGGTTTGAGTTTTTTTTTGCAATTCGTTCATTGGATTGGCTCTTGGCAAACAATCTGCTACATTCATATATTGACCGCCAAACTGTGCAACAAATTCGCTTTTCATCATTTTTTTTTTTTATGACCTTGCTGCCAAATTTAAAACAAATCAAACAAATCAAATGTGAAAGCGGACGCATTACAGACATCAACAATTTAGCTTAATTTTATATTTTTCTAAAAATTTTCAAAGTCAGCGCCGCAAATCTTACCGGAAACATACAAATCTATCTAAGGCTAATAAAAATTATTAGTAAAAATAAATAAAATTCTCTGCGCATTGAAGTTTGAATACTCTAAGATTGAAATTATTATTACCATAATTTAAAAATATTTTTCTTAAATATTTATTCTATATGTTATGTTAATGGTAATTAACTTTTCAACAAGTTTTCGAAAAGTCTTTGTAGATTTTTTCTTGATGTTGTAAACATTTTCAGAAATTCCAAATACTTCTTGTGCAGGGCATAGAAACCTGAATGAAAACCATCTAATAATGTGTGCATGTACCACGAAAATTATGAGAAGGCAAAACGTATTTGGTTAAATTATGATCTCGCCAAAAATCAATAGTCGAGGTCACTGGAAGTGCTAAAATATAAACAATTTAGCAGTCAGAGACATAGCAAAGAGGGCTTACATATCAGTTTGGCAGATTTAAACTCACTTAAATTTCAGAAGTGAAACCCCTTCTGGAAACTGACCTTGTGGACACCACTGTGCAGTTTTTGATTGTTTACAAATAGAGGAAAAAACTGAGTCGAATAATTTAGAATTACGTCGTGCTAATCTCACTGTTCAGGTGTTTCTTAGTTTACCAAATTGTTAAATATATTTTTATTTTTATTATTTTAGTTCACACACGCGCACATTAACAATAATTTAGTATACGCACCGTATTACTGCCACAGGAAATTATTTCTATATTTACACTTTAAAAATGTATTAGTTGTGTTTTCTTTAGATTTTTATTTATTTATTTAAATTTATTTGTATTTTGCATTTGGTTCTTGATCAGTTGAGTTACCTTCACGCTGAAGTTCCTGTCGCGTATTAAGTCAAAGGCATACAGCGATTTTGCTTTTATATGGACATGTTTAAACTACCCCCGCCAAGTAGTTCCGATGCCGATGCCTGCTTATTGCGACGTGGCCAGGAGGCCATTGCAAAACAATAATGAAAATCCGCAACAGGCCGCCAACAACAACCACATCAGCAGCAGCAGCAGCAGCAGCAGCAGCGGCAGCAACAATAAAAAAAATAAAGAAACCGCGTGGCGACTGCGCGACGTTGTCAACTAGAGAGCCGAGAACACACCGCCCCCTCTCGTGCAGTTGTAAAATGTAAAAGAGTTCTGACACGGAAGTGCACAACACGCCCACAACAGCAAGTCAAACGGTGGCAGCAACACGAGAATTTTCGCAATAAGGAGTTTGGCGGCAAGCGACGACGCGTCCGTTGTGCTAGCGTTGAAACTGGTGAATAAACGAATAAACAGCGGCAGCAGCAACAAAAACAAATCAAACAACGCCGGCAGCAGCAACAGCAGCAGCAGCAGTAGCAGCAACAACAGCAGCAGCAACAACAGCAGCAGCAACAACAGCAGCAGGAGCAGCAACAGTTAGCTTCAGCAGGCCTACGAAAAATGCATGTATATAATATATAACAATAATAATATAATATTTTATTTGAAAAGTCAACAATTTATAGTGTTACTACAGTTAAAGTATATTATTTTAATTTAAAACAATAAGCAATCAATTTTAGCTGGTTTCCAGCTAAACAGTGCGCATCTCTAACAGTTAACAGAATGTTTTTCTGCATTTGACTTGTTAACAGCTGTTAAGCTGCTGTGCAAGTCTTACATAGACATTGCTAGCGTTTAACGTACAAACAAAATAATTAAGAGAGTATTTAAATAGACATAAAAAATTTATTTTAGAAAAAAAACAATGCGTATACGTTGAATACTAATGGAAAAAGTTCTGATGATTTTTTTTTTTAATTCTTAGCATGTTGCGCTGACCGCTGCGGGAGTTGTTTTGCTTTGCTGGCCTTCGTCGCATGTTTAGGGCCCCACATGTGTTGTACTTTATTTGTTGGCCAAAATGCAAACATTCCTTATGCCAGCAATGCGACATAGCTACTGTGAGCATACAGTACACAGACACAAACACAAATTACATACACGTGCACAGGCAAACGCACGCGCACATAAAAACCTACAACACTTACAAGTACATTTTGACAGGCAACCTGTTGCCGTTGGCAGATAGCCCATCCGTGGGGCACGTGGGCTGCCACATAGGATTTGTGTGCATAATGCTAAAGTTTATGTACATATTTATGCTTCCATCTTTTAGCAGCCGCCAACTCTGACCTTAATTATCATAATCATTTAAATGTATAAATATATATATTAAGATCAAATAATCAGTCTAGACTATGGTTTTTCGGGCTAGACTTTTAATTTGTATTATTATGCTACAGTCTGACTAAATTTTATGCTGAAATATTTTTTTGGATATATGTTTAAAATGTTACTTTAGATAACTGTGTCAACATTAAAAATAATCTTATATTATTAAGTCATTTTTTTTTTGTAAGAAATTTAATTACCTCAAATATTATTTAATGTTCGCTCTGAATGGTCTGAAGTCAACATTGATTTAAAGGGTATTTAAAGTAGTACATTGTGGAGTTTACACTTAATCAGCAGTCGCTATGGGGTCTCAGTCACTAATTGGTTTTGACAAGCGCCTGTGCGATAAAGTCGCAATTGGCAACAGGTTGGAATGACACTGCCGCTAGGGTAGGGGTAGCATTAATTTTGGCAGGCACTGCGTGTGTGCATTCATTACACTCGAATGCCCGAGGAAGTGCCCCAGACCCGCGTCTTAACCCCATCAATCCTAGTGATGGTCGCCTGCGTCAGTGTGTGCTCACCTTTGCCACAAAAGCCTTAACCCTCCTGCAGGTCAAATGCTATCGTTGTCATGGTTGCTGTCACTTTGCATTCCTGTTGTTTACGCACCAGCAGCAGCCAAAAGATGTGCAGCACCCCTCGCAACGCCTCCTCTAACATGTCCATTCGTTGCTCCCCATCTTCAACAAGTAATTTGCAAAGAAAACTTTTTTAGTACGTTAACTTGTGCGAGATGTTGAAATTTTGTAAAGCAAAGTTGCCCCTTAATCTATTAATCTTGTACACATTTTCCGCGGTAGATGCCCCCTAAAGGCAACCACAGCTTGAGTGAAACATTCGTATCAAAGTCACGGTTGCTCAACTCTTAAATCATTTGGCATGACAAGCACAGAAATTTTCAATGTTAAGCTAGTGTACTGCAATGAATTGAGAATCTGAAATTAGAGGATCAGTTGGATGAAAACGTTTCAGATTAACCGATTTTGACCTATATCGCGAACATTAATTGTTAATTGAATGTCATTTTCCACTTTAACTAAGCCATCCAAGCACTAGCTGCCTCATCCACTGACTGAATTGTTTGATTACTGCGCTGTCTATTTATGGCTGCCAGAAATTATAATAAAGCTCAAAAAACATTTTCAAGAAGCTTTCAGAGTAAAGAACTAAGAGATCTCGTTAAAAACTAAGAGATCTCATTGTGTCTGCTAGATCTCTTTGTTAAAATTGCCATAAGTATGTGGGTATTCTTATCTTCTTCCAGGATTTATTCACATATCCAAAGGAACTCGTTGCAAGTTGCTTTAAATAGTAAAAAACATTTGGAATCCATAACATTCTGCTGACTCTACAATCTGAAGAGATCGAAGTAAAATCTTATAAGTGGGTCAACACTCCCACAAAATGTATTATTTATTTACATGCAATCAATCAAAAAATCAAAATGTTTCTACGGACGAACTGTACCCTAGCATGCTCATTTTCAGTGAGTGCAGAGTATAAAGCAATCTTCAGTACATATATTTTGAGGCAAAGTTTGTGCGGTCAATTGTGCCCCAACAGATCCCACACACAGTACACATTAGCACCTCGTCGGGTACGGAACGTGAATGACGGTAGATGCATTGCGAAAAAATATTCGGCACAGAGCACAGAGAGTGGATAGCAACGGGATCGACAACGCAGAGGCGGAGGTGTAATAATTAGCACGAACATCGTGCTGCGGCTTGGAAAACAATTCAAAATTTCGATATTTCAAAATAAACAAACGATATAAATCCAATTATTTACGGGAAAAATCAAGAAAACCGAGCACGCCACTTTGGGTGGCGAGAAACGGCGAATATCTGTTCTGCCACCGACGACGAAAGCAACATCAAAAGATTGATTGCAGGCCATTACATGAGATGTACATATATTTATGTGTCATGAGCTGGAAAATTGCATGAATGAGTGTCGACGGACGCATGATGATAATGCTGAAGCTAGATTCCTTATGGTCCACCAATTAGTTTATTTTGTAGGCCACAAAAGTGTAAACAAATCAACAATATGGAAAATGTGCGATTCTCCATCATCGTAAGTGCCTCCCAACCCTCTCCAGCAATCATACGCCCCGAAAACTGCCACTCTGGCATAATTCTGTTCGATTTTGGTTTATTTGTTTTGTCAGGAGAACGATCTGAAATGGCAGTCGGAGAGCGAGACGGCCGATATGGATCTGCTGTTTGATAAGCACAGCATTTCCAGTGAGGTCAACAGCGACGCCGTCTTCAGCAATGAGGCACATGAGATTTTCGCACGTCAACAACAGAATCAAGTTCTCTGGCAGCCCCAGGAGATCGATGAGACGCTGTGCACGGCGCCCAATGGCAGGCATATATTGGATGTGGTCAAATCGGGCGGCTTTTTGGGTGAGCAGCGGGCAGCAGTTGGCATTCAAATTATTTTTATTGATTTTTTCTTTTTTTTGTTTGCAGAGCTAATGATCGAGCCAAGCGATTGCAACCTGGCGCTCTTATGCTGTGCTCTCTATGGCACCGTTGAGAATGTTATGTATCTGCTGACCCACTATAATGCGGATCCCAACACCTCCGACTGCCGCGGACGCACCCCTCTCCACTTTGCCTGCTGTCGGGCCAATGCGCCGATTGCTAAGGCAATGCTTGATCGCGGATCGGATCCAAATCGATATGATAATAAAATGGAAGTGACACCGCTACATTGCGCAGCCAGGTGAGTCACATATTAGGCTGCCCCAACACTCATTGGATAAAAATTAAACCGATTTTCATGAGAAATAATTCTGCATTTCAAATTGGAAACTTAATTTTCGTTCGAAATTCATAATAACTTTATCGGAAATGAACCGATTTAGAATAATGTGGCATTATAATTAGGGAGTTTAATTATTTTTTTTTATTTCGAAAATTATCTTTACTCATCAGTATTGAATCATTGAAATCTGTTTCAGTTCGAAGAGTGTTGAGTGTATTTTGCTTTTACTGCGACGCAAGGCGAATATCAATATTGGCATTAATCGGCGATCTGCACTGCATTATGCCATTGACGGTAATGCGATGGACTGCGTTGAGATTCTATTAAAGTATGGAGCCGATCCCAATACACCACAGGTGTACACTGAGACTCCGCTGCACACCGCCTGCGCATCCGGGTTTTCCAAGTGCGTACAGCTGCTGCTGAATCACAATGCCGATGTGCGCTCCCAATTCGGTGAAGGCAAAGTGACGGCGCTGCATTTGGGTAAGATTGGCATACGCTTTGAAGTATACATATATGCCACACACGGCTAACATTGTGCTCGTCCATTGCAGCAGCGGAGAATGACTATGCGGAATGTGTGCGTTTGCTGCTGGAGCATCGCGCGGATGTCAACTGTCGCAATGCCAGCCAGCAGACGCCACTGCATTTGGCCTGCCTCTCCCAGTCGATTGGCAGCGTAGAAATTCTGCTGAAATACGGAGCAAATGTGAATGCCATTTATCGGGATGGACGCACCGCTCTCCATGCAGCCATAGTGAAGCAGTCGCGTTGTCTGGACTGTTGCAATGCGCTCCTCAAGGCAGGCGCCGATGTCAACAAATCGGATGACTACGGCTATACTCCACTCCACATTGCAGCCCTCAATGAATTCAGCAGCTGTGTCTATCTTTTCATAGGTGAGTGACATCTGACTCAACTTTTCTCTAGAAATCTTTAAACATTTTAAGATATTCTATTGCCTTAACGAGGCTATTATAATTTCATTGTAAAGTTTATAATGCATTAAAGACGTCTCCGCCTCCATTCACAGAAAATGGTGCAGATCTTACCGCTCGCACCGATGGACACACTTCGGCTCTGACATTCATTGTGCGTCGCTGTCCAGAGATTATACCCAAACTAATGCAGAAACTGGATAGCTCCATCAAGGCGAATGATCACGAGATTGGCGATGTCGACTGCCAGATTAAGCTGGACTTCAGACTGCTGGTGCCCAGCTCGTCGTTGGAGAAGGGCGAGGCAGAGTTGATGCTGAGCCTCATTGAGGTGGGCCAGAAGCGCATACTAATGCATCCATTGTGCGAGACCTTTCTATTCCTCAAGTGGCGCCGCATACGCAAATTCTTCCTCATGAGCCTCGCCTATCACACCTTCTTCGTGATGCTCTTCACGCTCTACGTGATCGGTGTATATGTGCGCTTGTGCAAGGAGGGCGAGGAATGTCAGGCACCAGGCTATGTGATGACAATGGGCTACTTTGTGATTATCCTAAACATCATGCTGCTGGGCAAGGAGCTCTTCCAAATGGCACACGGTCTGCATGGCTATGCCAAGTACTGGGAAAACTGGCTGCAATGGCTAATCGTCTTCGGTGTGCTCCTATGTGTGGTAAGTAGTTACATCTGACTAAATATGATGACTATATACTGATAATTACTGCAATATTCTATAATCTATGTTTCTTGTAGACGCCGAAAATATTGTGGACTGGTGACTTGTGGGCGGTGCCAATGTGGCAGCATCATGTGGCTGCTGTTGTCATTCTGCTGGTGTGGCTGGAGCTGATGATGCTGGTGGGTCGTTTTCCCATTTTCGGCGTGTATGTGCAAATGTTTACCAAAGGTATTGAGTTGTAAATCAGTAACTTCAGCAATAGAATTATCTTTCAAAAACCTTTTCCAGTGGCTGTTAACTTTGGCAAATTCTTAATGGCCTACATCTGTTTGCTGATTGCCTTTGGGTTGAGTTTTGCTGTGCTCTTCAATGACTACCCCGCCTTTGAGAATATTACGTGGTCTGTGCTAAAATCGTTTACCATGATGTCTGGGGAGCTGGAATTCGAGGATATCTTTTATGGCGATTATGCGGTTAAGTTTCCCGTTACGTCTCACATTATTTTTCTAGTGTTTGTGCTATTGGTTACAGTGATATTGACCAATCTGATGCTGGGCCTGGCCGTCAGCGATATCCAGGGCCTCCAGGTATCCGCCACGCTGGATCGTCTGGTGCGGCAGGCAGAGTTGATATCACGTTTGGAGAGCCTCTTCTTCTCCCGCCTGCTGCGGAATGCGCCCCTCGTCCATTACTGCAAGCGCAAAGCCCTGCTGCGCACCTCGCGTGACATGCTGCAGTTCACGGTGCGTCCCAATGATCCACGGGATCGCTCCCAGCTGCCCGAGGACATCAAGCTGAACATCTACAAGCTGGTGGCGGAGAGGCGTGATCGCAATATGAGCTTGCGACGTCGCCAATTCGAACAGAACTATCACATGTTCAGTCGAAGTCTGCAGCGCCAGCAGCCGAATCCGACGGATCCCAAGACGCAGCCCCACCAGCAACATCAGCAACAGCAGCCGCAGCCCACATACACAACGACGCAGACGCAGCATTTCCAAGCGCATGAGCTTCTGCGTCCGCGTTCGGCAACAAATGTGCCACAACAGTTGAGACAAGAGCAGGAACTGAATCAAAAGGCGAACGATTGGCGCATTGAGTTGCGAATGCTTAGAGAACAAGTAGATCAGCTCACCGCCAAGCTGGACAGATTCTCGGAGAGTGCGATGCGAAAGCTGAACTACAGCGCCACCGAGCTGTGCCGCATGAGGCAACAGCAAACGCCGACGTCAGCATCTACAACAGGCACACTGCGTAATCATCGTTGATGTATAATTAAATATATACATTCATACATACATATATACATATATACCTGCAAACAAACTCATGTATTAATTATAGTATATTTTTTTCATTCGAATTCGGGAGAATATTCTTTTAAGAAAACGTTTATTTAATTGATATGTTTATAATCCACTTACACAATTTTAGAAGCAATACTCCTTAAATATATTAAAAATATGTTGAAACATAACGAAATATTTTAGCTGTGCGTCGTATAAGTTGGTGATTCATATAATTGCGTCGTGCGTCATGTTGAAATAAACCTGTCTGTTCTTTAGGAACCCGCCACATTGGTTAGCCATTTGTCGTTGCTTTGATTCCAGATGAAAGTATCCTCGTCCGGCTTAGGATCATGGCGTCCAATTTCGGTCCAGGTATTCGTCGTCGGATTGTATGCAAAATTCTTAGAGTTGCCCGGCGGTGGTGGTGGTGTTTGATTGAGCAAAGGAGGCCGTGTTATGGGCACAATATGCGGCTTCTCGGCACTTGGTTGCACACTTATGTACTCCACCTGCGACTTGGGATTGGTGTTGTCAATGGCAAGTGCGCCATACAGCAGCACCAACACAACTACAAATATAAAAGTATATGTGATTTTATACAACTCTGAGAATTTCACACATACGGCATATGTGAGAAAACCCAGGCCTCATCATCTTGTCTAAAATATCTCTCGCTAGAATCTCTGCGTTGAAGCACCAAACGGCAAAGCGTTCTGACTACGACTGAATCGGCATTATACACATTAGACAAGCTGCGAATTAAGCGAGAGTACGAACTGTGAAATCTGTGTTGATTAATCTGTTTGTAACACCCTGTAGCCGTAATCCGGATAAACAGAGCTTCTCATCTCGTATGAATATAATATATATACACAAAATAATTTTTGGAAAGACTGTGATTCATTAAAATTAAGTAGACAAATCACTTGATACGTTTTTAACTTTTTAAATTCTACACTATACGAAATACTCGTTGATTTTTGACTCTGTCCGAAGCTGACTGTTAGATCAGAACAATTGTTGTATGTAGATTAAAACACATGCCAAAATATAGACATTATTCTTTCGAGAGGATTTTTACATATGTCTACTTTATTTTGGATGGAGGGTATCACTTAGTCGGTAACTCTCGACAAGCTAATTATTGCTTGTTTTTATTCAGATTTTTTTAAGGTCATTAAATGAGCATTGAACTGTAGATTGTAAAACTTTTGAAATTCCAATTCAATTGTGCTCTACGTAGTGCTGCAGATTCCCAAATGTAGATTCCGAATATCTATGAAAGAAAATATATTAAATTCAGTAAAAGTTGATTCAATTTGAATATGAGAAAACCCATACTTCGACCACAACGAACGGCACACTCGAAACGTCCTGCATTATAATAGTTGACATTGTCACTGCCACAGATGGGATTATATTCACTGGTTGCTGGGCAGGATTGGATACAGGCCAGGTATTCAGGCGATGCTGTGGGCGGTTGAAAGGTCGTTGAAGACACAACGGGTGCAATAGGTTGTCCACGGATGAATGTATTTGGAATCTGATCATTCATGTTCTGTGGACTGTTCCAGGACGGGAATTGTGCATATGCGGCTGCTCCAGCAATCAAAAGGATAAAAGCTGTATTCCGAATTCAATTTAGTTTCACGTTTGTTTTACTGATATTCCAATCCATTAATGACCTACCGAAAATATGGGAAGCTTCCATTTTTTTTGGCATGTGCGAGACCCACGAGATTGTCCGATTGACTGTGAAACTGAAACGCGTCTGAGACCGTCAAGCGTCCCGTCACTCGCTTATAAGCGAAGGTCAGGCCAGATATTTTTGTATTGATTGCTTACGTATATATACCGAAACGTCATAATTAAACTCACACTTGAGCGAGTGTATATATAGATCGGGGGAGAATGCCCCGAATTCAGTTGAAAGTCCAACTGGTTACAGTGTAGAATACATATGAACAAAATGCGTAAATCTGGGGTGATTCATTCTTAGAGCCCCATTGAAAGTACAATTAAATGGATTTTGAGTTGGCACTAAAATAGTTTACCATATTGTCAAGTAGTTGGGTATGCAAGGTACAGATAATGCCAACTGCAACGCCATGTTATATATAGTTTTAAGACGTGTTTATTTTGTTGCTGATATATGCACTTGTGTCTGCAGCCTGTGTCTGTTGCCTCATACATAATACATAATCCAAGAATAAATAATGAATTATTTTCGTTGCATACTTTTAGGATACTATAAAAATAGTCTCTCTTATCCACTCTCTGATTGTTTACATTATTTGTTTATACCATATAGATGCTCATTAGTTTAAAAACAAAAATAACCATACAGAAAGCTTTCAAAACAAATCTAGAACAAATGTATGCGACTCTTTGAAAAATAATTACCAAATAGAAATTGAGTTGTTATTCAACAATATTCAACAAAAATCGAACATCTAAAGCCAAAATTAGCGACAGCAAATCAAAGCAATTAAATCAGAAGTGAGTGAAAAATATATGTATAGCTCAAGATCAATAGATGAACGCAAATCTATGGGGATCAATGGAAAAATATATATCAAACACTTATTGAAATGCTTGTGTCAATATTTTGAATGTGCTTGTCGAACATTTGAGGCCAGACACTTGTTGACAACGTGAAACTCTTACGATTTAATTAAAGACCATTAGCACGCTGTGATTCGTTCTGGAGTGTTTAACGATTAAGCCATTCGATTAGGGCTCTTAATTAGGTCTACAACGAAGTTCACCATTCACCAGAGTTTTGATATATGTCCATGGAGAGCAGTTTGTTTACTTTAGATTAGGCGCTTTACTGTCTGCTACCATTCGCAAACAGCTGCCAGTTCCTATTGCTCTTTAATCTGGCAAATATCGTGAGTAAACACTTTGGCCCTGGTCTGGCCACGTTTGGGAATTGTGTGTGAGCAAGAGCATGCGTCTATGCCATGATTCCAGCAGATTTGGCAGTTATAGCCGGACTACGTGATTCATAAAAAAAAATATATATATGTATATATTTAATTTTAAGATCGGTCAATATATAGTTCTGCTCTCTTCTCTCCAACATATTTTTTTAGTTATCTTGTAACAATAAAAGAGATTATTTAAATTATATAGTTTATTTTATAAATATTTCTTCAGTTTTTTAAGGCTTTATTTGACATTTTTATTTTAAATTTAATATTAAATTTTGTCCCTTAACACATTTTTTTTTTTTAAATTTTGGACTGTTCTTAGTCCGCATTAATATATTAAAAATTTCAACACTTGTGACGAATATTCATTAAATCTGTACAGACTTACAGAAACATATAGCCAATGAGCAATATCTGATATTGTTAATTATTTTTTATTTTCTGTAGAAGTAATCATTGATGTTTATTTTGCGTCGGCCAATAATATTTTTATTACATTTATGGCGACACATTTTTGTTGATGGTTTTCCCAAAGAGATTTCAATGCGTAGTTTCTCACCCCCCCGAAAATTCTACGGAAAACTTTGTTGTCGTGTTGTGATTATTTTGCCTGCCCAATCAAATCTGTGCCAGTGGCAAATATTTATGAAAGCACTTGATTCTGAGAAAAGTGACAAACATGTTTAGTTAGCAGGGGGCATGCTACGTCTTCTCAGAAAAAAATTAAAGAAATAATTAAGACATTTATTACATAAGTAATGAAATTTATTGGATAAATATGAAGTGTAGTAAATATCTTTTCCAATTGGCATTGTTGATCTTGGGGCGAGGGCGCAATGCCCCATTGCATGGAGATCATGCAACAGGCACGCATCCAACGCATGATGCATTGCCATGGTCTGTGAATGTGGGAGGGTGTGAGAAACATCGCCTTTGTTTTCCCGATAACAAAAACAATTCACGAAACTGTTTGAGGAAATGGCGACAACGAATTATTATAAAAACTCCGCACAACAGCTACAGAAGCCATAATCGTTTGTATCTCTTGAGAGAGCACAGTGTCTAGTGGAGAATTCATCTCAAGTGGTAAATGAGCGATGCATTTCTTATCAGCTCGAGCGACCCATCAAACCCGCCGATCTAAAAATGAAACAGCAATATTCTAGCACTCACAGTAAACACTGAACTGTCGTTCAGACAACATATAGACAAAGAGAGCTGCAAAGAAATTAATTGAATAGTGCGTATTGTGTTGTAGTGCGCGATCTGGAAATATTCGGGTTCCACATTGCATACTATGCACAGAGACTAAAATTTAGTGTGACTCCATGATGGCCTTAAAACTACTCGAAGTTATGGATGATCGACTCTGCTCTAAACCCACAAAAATAATTCTTAATTGCAGTGCAAGTGCTACTTCAATACCATCTACTACATCTCATTTTGGGACTGGCCTGGCATTCAGCAGCTGACATAATGCCGGAAAGACACACTGTACCAGTTATCAGTCGTTTGGAGGACTTCGAACAGAATTTACCAGGGTAAGAGATTAAGTCATCATTATTATCCTTATGACATCGGTGGTGAAAAGCAAGTCATATGACAAGATAAGGCAGACAAGCTACAAGACTGGAAGTATTGCCAATTTAAAGCACACATGTTTGAATTTATAGAAAGATCAAAGATCAGACTCTTACCGACATAGACAACATTTGGCAAAGTCACAAATAATGACCCAAAATACAATTAGATTATATTATTTTAATATGAATATTAATTTGTTCACTCTTCTCTAGATATCTGGGTAATCACTCAAAGCTGGCAGTTTTGCTGGACTACGATGGCACCTTGGCGCCCATTGCGGACAATCCCAGCAACACAAGAATGCCTGCGGAAGTGGGAGCCATATTGCGCAAGTTGGCCAAGCATCCGCAAATATATTTGTGTGTGATTTCTGGCCGTGCTCTGAAAAATGTGCAGGCTCATGTAAGCATCGATGGTATTACTTATTCGGGCAATCATGGGCTCGAAATTGAGTATCCAGATGGTTCGCGCCACGATTACGATTTGCCCGCCGACATAAAGAAGAACTACACAGCCATGTTGGAGGAGCTGAAGCAACGAGCGGAGATGAATGGCGCCTGGGTGGAGGATAAGCGTGTTTCACTCACCTATCACTATCGGGACACGCCCGTTGCACTCAGGGATGAGCAAAAGAAACTGGCCACAGAGATCTCCCAACGTTATGGATTCCGTGTCAGTCAGGCACATGATGCCATTGAAGTGAAGCCACCAGTCAATTGGAATAAGGGCGAGGCAGCTCTCCATATCCTGAAGAGCAAATTCGGCGATGACTGGTCAAAGGAGGTTCTCGTTGTGTTTGCGGGCGACGATACCACCGATGAAGATGCCATGAAGGTAAGTCTAAGTCTATTAAATTCTCAAATTTAAATTTTAATCAAATCTAATTTCCATTCTGTTCAGGTGCTCAAGGGTTTTGGTCGCTCCTTCCGCATCGCAGATGATGCTCAGGTTGAAACCTTTGCAGACTTCCGATTACCCAAACAAGATCTGATGATGGATCTGTTCAAGTGGATTTCATCTGTTTATATCTCTTAGAATTTTTATATAATTTATTATTGTTATTTAAATACCTAATTATAGATTTAGTACAATTACAAAAACTGATTAATGTTTACCATAGATAGTTAATTTTTTTTTTTAATAATTTTTATCTCTGTTGCAACATTGATAAGCAACGAAAATTGATAGCAATAAACTTCATCATTTGAGAGATAAATCTTGTGAATATGATATTGAATTGAAGGTGAAAACGTTGAATACATTGCTAGTTAGGGATTGTCTCTTCACATTTTCCAGCTAGCTTTGCTTTAAATGTTGCTAGCGATTTTAGCGACAATTGCAGCTATCTCGCACGACCTTTCTTTAGAAAATTCAATGACGTCACACAAACTTGTTTTCGTCTCGCAACGATTAAAAACTGAGCGAGAGGTTTGTTATCAGCCCAAACGAACTATCGAACCCAGCGATTTAAAAACCAAACTGCTCTATTCTATCTACCACAGTGCAAGTTGAGCAGTCGTACAGACAACATCTAAGTCCACAAAAACAATTCTCTATTGCAGGGTTTTTCTAGAAGCTAAATCCCACATTAAACCTGGCTTGGCATCCAACAGCTGACAAAATGCCGGAGAGACAAATTCCACCAGTTATCAGTCGATTGGAGGAGTTCGAGCAGAATTTGCCAGGGTAAGAGATCAAAACCTCTTTATTATCTTTATGACCTTGTTAATGAAAAGAAAGTCATGTAACGAGCATTGCAGATAAGGTAGACTAGCTGGAATACATACAGTGAGAGACAGCTTAAATCGACCAGTGTCAAAGAAAAAAAGTAATTGCCTGCAACTTATTTGGACCAGGTGCATTGTGAACACCTGGGTGCAGGTGGGGAAACCTCAGTTGATTAGGGTCATACATTCATATTGGTGGTTAATACATGTACCTCCCATCGGTTTTTGGAATTTTTGACACTGGTCGATTTAAGCTGTCTCTCACTGTACATAATGCAGCTGCAACTTGTTTGAAAAAGATAATTTGTGAAAATTTTGTTAAATACTTGATTGGACTTATATCATTTGTTTAATATAGTAATGCGATATACAAATTTTTAATTTAAATCTATTCAAAACTTAAATTCATTACTGTTCATTTTTTGGTTACTATATTTGTTCTACTTTTTTCTTTTGTATAACCTCTAGATATTTGAGCACGCACTTAAAGCTGGCAATTTTACTGGACTACGATGGCACCTTGGCGCCCCTTGCGGACAATCCTAACAACACTAAAATACCTTTGGAACTGGAAGCCTTATTGCACAAGTTGGCCAAGCATCCACAAATCTTTTTGTCTGTGATTTCTGGGCGTGCACTGAAGGATGTGCAGGCGCAAGTAAACATCGATGGTATTACCTATGCGGGCAATCATGGATTAGAAATTGAGCATCCAGATGGATCACGTGACGATTACGAGTTGCCCGTCGACATAAAGAAGAACTACACAGCCATGGTTGAGGAGCTGAAGCAACGAGTGGAGATAAATGGCGCCTGGGTGGAGGATAAGCGTGTCTCACTCACCTATCACTATCGGGACACGCCCGTTGAGCTCAAGGATGAGCAAAAGAAGCTGGCCACAGAGATCTGTCAGCGTTATGGTTTCTATGCCAATCAGGCGCATGAAGCCATCGAGGCGAAGCCACCAGTCAATTGGAACAAGGGTGAGGCAGCTGTCCATATCCTGAGCAGAAAATTCGGCGACGACTGGTCAAAGAAGGTTCTCGTTGTGTTTGCGGGCGATGATACCACCGATGAGGATGCCATGAGGGTGAGTCCAAACGTATAAATTCTCGAAAATCATTTATAATCTAACTTTCTTTCTGCATAGGTACTCAAGGGTCTGGGCCGCTCCTTCCGCATTGCAGCAGATGCTCAGGTTAAAACCTTTGCTGACTTCCGACTGCCCAAACAGGATCTGATAACGGATCTGCTCCGATGGATAGCATCTGCTTATTTATCTTAGATCTAATTATAAAAATTATATTTATAATTGGTTATCTTGTGAATTTCGAACGAGGCTAGTTTTGATGGCAAAAATTATTACTATTTTATATAAAATCCAAATTCCAATCTCTTCAAATGCCTTTTCGCCTCGATGGTTTAAATTTTCGATTTTAAATGCTTTCGATTTTTTTTAGATTTTGTTTGTAAAGTGGATCAGAAAAATAGAGAAACTGAAAGCAACTATTAAGAAATAGTTATTCACTTTGTTAATAAATAATGAACTTTATTATAAACAATCGAAAGAGCTTCAATTTTTATAATGCTTAGTGATTGATCTGAAATATGTTCAGCATCAGCCAATAACATTCGAACAATGAATGAAATCTTGCAAAGTCCGCTGCCCAGGAAAGTAAAAAGCGATATATTCCCGGTGAGATGTGTGTCAACCAAGATCGTTCCAAAAAGAACATAAAACAGAAAATAAAAACAATAACGACCTCAGGCGAAGGTGCTGCCAGACACCAGCGACGGTCGGCAACCACTCGCAGTGCTCCAACAAAATAAAAATACTTAGATTGTGTATATAACAGTGACGCTATATATAAAACACACACACACACACACACACACTCACACACACACACACACACAAACACACACATTCACAGAGTGAGGTGGGGTTCCAATATGGTATGCATGCCTTTTTTATGCGCATATGCCTCATAAATAACGTGCCACATTACTTGGCCAAGAGTCGAGCGACTGCCAGAGTTGCCACACTCGTGAGCGAGCGTGAGAATTGGTGAGAGACTATATTCAATCGGTTTTCTTATATGTATATGTGGTACATATAGATCTGTAGCGTGGGGCTGGCGTTGGCGCTGCTTGGGCATTAGTATTAAGTCGGTCGAGGTACGTCCAGCACGTCGCACAGATTCCGGTAGATACAGTTTATATTGTCATATTACATATATAGAATCAACTAGTCTCAGTATGGCTGAACAAAAGAAGGCACCGCTCTTGAGAAAGGAGGAGGATTACGTCAAGGCTCTGGATGGGTAAGTGGAGGCAACACACACTCGAGTGTTGGCACAGTATATCCAACATTATGTGGCTAATTGTGCGCGATCAGTTTCATCGCAGCCGATAAGGATCAGGTTGTCCTGTTGCTGGACTACGATGGCACACTGGCTCCTCTGACCGAGGAACTGTCCGTCATGCCCAAGGACACTGAGATCAACATTAAGAAATTGGCTGCCAACGAGAAGATCTTCATGGTTGTGTTCTCTGGACGCGAACTGAGCGAGATCAAGAATCATCTGAAATTCCCCAATGTAACCTATGCTGGCAATCACGGTCTGGAAGTTGAATATCCATCGGGCAAGAAGTTCAAGATCGAAATGCCCGAGGAGCTGCTCGAGAAGCACAACAAGCTGGTCACTGAGCTGAGGGAGAAGGTAAGGGCAAATGAAACTCTAAAAAGAACAATTTTTTATTGGAAATTTTCTATTTCAAAAGGTTGTTTGCTCCGGCGCCTGGGTTGAGGACAAGAAGATCTCAGTGACCTATCACTATAAGGGTGTCACCGACAAGTTGAAGGCCAAACTGATTGCCGAGGCCAAGGGACTGATTCAGGCCCATGGCTTCCAGCTGATCGAGACGCCATATGCCCTGGAGGGCAAGCCACGCGTCAACTGGGACAAAGGTGAGTCCGGAAATCATTAATCAATAATTTACTAAACCAATACATATACTATATAACAATATATAAATCATTGATCTTGGCCAACTGTTGTCGCCCATTCGCTGTCGTCTGCTCCGTCAACGGCACCTGTTCGAAACAGTTCGATTTTGAACGCAACGGTTCGATGATTTAATTATTGCCGCGTTTTCTATGAAAGAACGGGCGCAAAAATGTGGCATGTGGGCGGCTGTTTTCTCTGATATATTTTAGAAATAATAAATTCTCACTTAGACACACAAAAAAGAACCAAATTTCGAAAATGAAATACACATCTTAAAATTTATGTCGACAGTCGTCGCAGCAGTCAGTGTCGAAAAAAAATGTTCAAACTTTATTTTTGCCCCTCTTGACAAACAACCAGCCCGAAATCTGATGTCAAAAGCGCGCCACTATATATATGCTTATATATACATATATGACTCAACTTAAAACTATTTACTTGACGTACGATAAATTAATAATTTCGTGTAATTTTTCATCGAATTTTTCGTTTGCACTTAAAATGAAATTGTAGAACATTTTTTTTATATATTGTTTTTATTTATACTCAAATTTGTCGAAGCACTTGTTTCGATTTATAAAAGTATTTTGTACATGAAAAATCAATTTAGATCAGAAAACACTTGCAATTAAAAAGACGCATTAAATTTGTTTTGTTTTTTAATGAACTTAAACTAAGCGCATCTAATTTGAAACGTTTTTAGCAAATGATGCGATGCTTCAAAAATATTTTTATATATTTAGATACATGTTTCGATCAGTAAAAGTAGCCTACATAATGTATATATATAGAGAAGACACATAAACGAATTTATTAGGTTCGCTAGTTTCAACTGCACCACACAGGCTAAATGTGTATGAGGAAATCATATTTTAATAAACGCATTTTTATGATCAAATATTTCTATATTTTACAAAATTAAATTATTGGTAAATTTTTGTCCACTGAATAATTGACGTATAAATTTTAAGTTGCACAAATTATTATAAATTTTAATAATCTTCATCATTTCGAAAGCGGAATACATAAATAGAACTCAAACAAATCCTATTGCAACTGGCACATGATAAGTCATCTTCCAAGATGATCCACAAATCGGGTCTAGTTGAATTAAAATCAGACATTTCCAATGAGCTGCGGCAAATATGCATAATTCAAAAGACAAACAAATATTTGTGGATGGCAAATAAATTTTAATTATGATTGTCCCACCTCTTGGGAGCAATAAATTTCGTAGTGGAAAAAACATGCAAGTAAGACAAAAAAAAACAGAACACAGAAAAACGCTGCTCAAATATTTATTTTCTAGCTATTTCGTTAAATATGAAAGCCTGCCAAGCGCATGCTATGATATAGCAACAAAAGATCAAGAATTGTTGGTGCCGTCTGAAAAAAAAAATGCAATACTTGGGACGGGAGAAAGGCAGGAGACGAATGCTAATGCGTCATCAATTAAACAAAAATGTAGCGTTAATAGGTGGCAAGAAAACAAAAATCAAAAATCAAAAACAAATAGCAAACAAAAACACAAAAAAAAACCCGCATAATTAAAATAATCAAAAGGCAGCTCTTTGGACGAGATAGATGTACATACATACATACATACATACATACATACATACATACATACATACATATATATGTATAGTACATACACATAGATTTGTGGATCTTTAAATGCGGTTTGCATACATTTACTTGACGAGTCGCAGGCCAAACACAATTTGTTCACTCCACGCCCACACAGACAACTAAAAATAACGCCTAGAATATATCGACCGAACATATATATATATATATATATATATATATATATAAATCTCTGGCCCATTTAGCGCTGCAGGCGGTTATAGCTTTGTATATGGCAAGTGAACGCTTTAAAATATTTGAAAAACCGAAGAAAAACAAAAGTTGTTGTTTGAACCACTTGTGTCTATATTTATTGGGAAGCCATCCAATTCTCCAGAATGCATTAAACCAATAGTGTTCAAAATCTGTAGAAAACAATTCCTAAACAATTTAGATTGAATGGAAAAACACATAAAACGAATTAGGATCAGTTTACCAAAAGTAAAAGATGCAAATCACGCCAATAATTAGAGAACATTTTTATTTTTTTACTTCCAATAGAATTATTTTTAATCAAATATTCAGGAGAAGTAAACTGGAGCTCGCCGGAATATTAAAAAAAAGTTCCATATTCTAATTTGAGCATGCCTGAATATTTGCAAAATTACTAAGAAATCGATTTTAAGAATGGTTTTTCAAATGTTATCCTCAAAAAACTTTCTTTTTTTTTGTAGGAGAGGGCGCCAAGATGATTCTGGAGAAGCAATTCGATGCCGACTGGGCCAAGAACTTGAAGATCATCTATGTGGGTGATGATACCACCGATGAGGATGCCATTAAGGTGCTGCATGGCATTGGCAAGACGTTCCGTGTGTCGGAGTTGCCAACGCTGAAGACCTATGCCAACTATCAGATCAAGACAGTTGAGGAGGTTGGCTGGCTGCTGAAAGCCATTCAGGCCAACTACGAGAAGAAGAAGAAGGCATAAGCGTTGCGGCTAGCTCTAGCTTAAGCTAATTCCACACACACACACACATACACCCACTCTCTCTCACACACATACACACACCTATATAAACATTATTAGTTGCTGTCTTATAAAATTACAATATTTATTTCTCATTATTATGTATGTATGTATGTATGTATGTATGCATGTAATTCTTACAGATACAAAAAACCAAATTTGAATGTCTTGCAAACTTTTCAAACTGTTCACTACTATTCGCAATAAAAATTTCACTTAATTTAATAATTCGTTTGCCTTTTAGCCTAATTCCCAATTTTATCTGCGTTCCGATTTTAGGCCACCAGAACGAGCTCCTCCGGAGCGCCCTCCGCGTCCGCCTGCTTGCTTCACGATGGTGGGCGGTACAGTCACCGTCGGCGCAGTACCAACCGCCGTCTGGGCAGTGCCAGCAACGGCCACGCCCACTGGTGTGACAACCGGCGTCTGCACAACGGCACCGAGTCCGGCTTGGGTGACTGCTGACGGCTGCTCGGCACGTTTGGGTTCGCTCATGTTGAGCGCCTCGTTGAATATCATGCAAAATTCACCAATCTTGAAGACCTCGCCATTCTTGCCCGAATACAGGGTGAGGCAGTGGCGCCAAATTGACGCATATCCCTTGGTTAGCCGGATGATGTCGCCGGGTGTTATGAGTTTGCCGGGCTCATCCCAGATGGATACGTTAATGCTGGCTGTGGGATCGGCCACCTTAAAGTTGCGCACCTCTCGGTTCTCTTTGGTCACAGTCGCCACGCCCACCTGCCAATAGTATTTAATCATGAAAAACAAACAAATACAAATCAAATTTGCCGTCATTTTTGTTATCGATAACAAACCTCAAGCACTATGAAAATAACATTTATGTTTTTTAGACCAGGCTTTATATCCTTTATTGCAATGCACTCAGCGTTGTACATGCTCAATACTTGAATACTTAAACAAATAATAATCTACCTATGTTTTTTTTTATATTTTTTAAATGGACGCTAAATTTGAGTGCAGAAATGCCACAAAAACAAACGCATTAAAACAGCTGCAAACGGATTACAGATGGACTATTAAGAAATAATCACTATCGGTAACGATTAATGTTTTCAATCATCGGTAAGGCAAGCAGGTCTGACGTCACAGTTTCAACAATGCAAGTTACACATTAAAAACAATATGTAAACAGCAGCAAAAAGTTTTACAGCATATTAGACTATTCATAAAAAAAAAATTTGTGAATAGAAAAAGCGGAAAAGGCAGGTATTAAATATAAAGAAGAAAAACTGCTGATGTGCACACTGCGTAACCTTCTAAGTTGCATAGCATATCCTCAGCTGATTGCCGCAGCGAACTAGTTCCGGTACGGAGCAGCACAAACTCAATTGCTCATTTTGATGCAAATCGAATACAAATATAAAAATTGCACATTTTTTGCATAAAAACAAATACGCATATTGTGTGCACAGTTGCTGAAAACCGGCCGCCAACATGGAAACAAACAGCAGCTCGAGCTCCACGTCGGGCAGCAGCTCGTCGAGTGGGTCGTCCAGCTGCTCCGACACCGGCAGCTCCTCAGACTCCGACTCGAGCAGTTCCGGAGCACAGAGGCCCGAGGAGAAACCCCAACCAGCGAAGCAACAACAAACCGCTGTGCGACGCAAAGCAAGCGAAAATGAGAAACCAAAATCCGCCGCAGCCGCCGGCAGCAGTGGCAACAACAACAGCAGCGCCAGTAGCAATCCGTTGGCATCGGCAGCGAGCAAAGTGCGCTCCGTAGTGGCGGCAAGCAACCAGCGAAATGGCGCACTGTCCAGCGATGATGATGATGATGATGATGACGACGATGTCGATGATGCGCCACCAGCGAAAAAGAATCCGCGCACCGTGAGCAACGCTGTGGCAGGAGCGGGAGCAGGTAAAGGAGCAGTTGCAGCTGCAGCAGCAGCAAGAAGAAAGCCATCCATGGGCGCAGCAGCAAAGCAAACAGCAGCAGCACTAAGCAGCAAAGCAACGCTGCCAGCAAAAACAAATGGCAACAACAAACGACCCTCGTTGAGCTCCTCCTCGAACAGCACGGATGACTCGCGCAAGGATGTGAAAAATGGGCGGAAAGTGCCTCTAAAGCTGGCGAGCACCGCGACCGCTGTGCGGGCCAAACAGATGCGCGCCAAGGCGCTGCAAGCGAAGGCAAACAGCAAGAATGGAGCAGCAGGAGGAGCTGCCGCCGCCGCGCGACGGGCGAGGAGTCGAAGCAGCGATGGCAGCGATGATTCGGACAGTGGCTCCGGCTCGGAGACGAGCTCCTTGAGCGAATCTGAGGGCAGCGATTCGAGCAATTCGTACAGCTCCCAGCCGCCGACTGGCAAAACGAATCCGAAGGGCAAACGGGTCATCGTTGGCGACAGCGAGGAGGAGCGCAAGGATAAGGCGAATCCCATGCGTAAGCTCACCCGGTCGCTGAGTATGCGCCGTTCCAAGCAGCAGCAACAGCAGCAGCTGCATCAGCCCAAGCAGCCGAGCAGCGAAACGGAAACGGATCCCGAACTGGATCGGGAGCAAGACGATAAGCAGCATGTTCTCTCGAAGAGTCCAGCCAAGAAGTCCGCCATAGCTGCCGGCTTCAGCAGCATGAACAACATCAACAACAGCCTCAGTAAATGCAAGGTGAAAAAGGAAATGACGTCCCTCAAATCGCGTCCCATCTCGCCAGCTGTGCAGCTGGAGAAGAAGTGTCCCATTGAGGGCTGTGACTCATCGGGTCATCTCAGTGGCAATCTGGATCGTCATTTCCTGCCCGAGGCGTGTCCCATCTACCACAACATGTCCGCCTCCGAGTGCAAGGAGCGTGCCAATGAGCGCCGTCAACGCAACGAGCAACGCTTGAAGATGCCCATCAACATTGTCAGCACGCCGGGCAATCAGCACAGCAATCTCAAATCCCTGACGCCCGAGCAGCGTGAATTTCTGGCCAAAATACGCGAATCTCGCGCCAGTTTTCGTCCAATGAACCACAGTTTTCTCAATGACAAGGTGCGTCTTTTGCTTAACAACTTTAAAATATTTTATTAATTAATTATATATATTAATTATTTATATTTATTTATCAATCTGTGTTAAAAGATTTATTTTATTTGTTTTTCTTATTTGTTTTATATTTATTTAATAATTTTAAGCTTCAAAATTGATTAATATTGCGCTTTTTATAATGTTCAGGTCAAGATAGACAAGGAGGCCAGGGACGAGGATCGTGAGCCAAGTCTCGCTGGGCTGGTGCCCGACTACGATTTGCAGCTGTTTCGCGAGGCTCAGGCTCAGGCCTCCGAGCGCATCGAGGATGAGCTGAAGGATCTGCCCGTTGGCAAAGGCATCAAGTGCGTTTGCATTCCGTTCAATTTACACAGCTTTTCTGCAACATATATTTTTCAATCTTACAGATATATCAGCATGGGCAAGTACAAAATGAAGGTGTGGTATCAATCGCCGTATCCGGATGATGCCGCCCGCCTGCCCAAGATGTACATCTGTGAGTTCTGTCTGCGCTACCAGAAATCGGAGACGGGCATCAAGCGACACGCCCAGAAATGCGTTTGGCGTCATCCGCCCGGCGACGAAATCTATCGCAAGGGCAAACTTCAGGTGTGGCAAGTGGATGGCAAACGGTATAAGCAATACTGCCAACATCTCTGCCTGCTAGCCAAGTTCTTTCTGGACCACAAGACGCTCTACTATGACGTGGAGCCATTCCTCTTCTACATCATGACCTTGGCCGATGTCGATGGCTGTCACATTGTCGGCTACTTCAGCAAGGTGAGCTTGAAACCAATTCAATCAGTTATCTGCTTAATAGGATAAATTATTACTATTTATTTATTCCTAATCTTAATGATTTCAAAATGTATATCTACGCATTTTGGGCATTACTAGAGTTCTAGACTTATCTAGATAAATATTTAAAATATGGATTCCATGGACCAATTTTGTTAGTTGCGCGAATCTCTTTTATCAGAGAGAACGTAAGATATAAAATTGAGATATGAATATTAATTATTATTAATATTATTTAATTGATTATCGCTTTCCAAAATTACAAAACAAATTATTAGGATTATTTCACATAATAATAGAAATTTCGAATAGTTTTTATTATTATATTTATTAGCCAAAATGCATTATGAAATATTTTCTACACTGATCTGATTGAGACTCTTTAATGTAGTTTAAAGATTAAAGATTTAAATTGAGATTAAACATTTTGAAATATTTTCTAAAAATGCAATGCACATAAAATGCTGAGTGGATTTCAAAATAACCTTTTAAATATTAAGTTATGTCTATGTCAGGTATTTTTTTCTGAAGATAATCTCTAACTATCTATTGTTAATCCTGGCCCCATCGGAATTTGTTGTTGGGTGCACGTAGAACTTTTAGTTTGTTACTTGCATTCAAATTGAATAATACCATTTCACAGTTTTATGATTCTTTTATGTCTGCAGACAGAGCCAGGCAGAGCCAGGCAGAGCGCAGACAACCAGCAGCAGGGCAGGAACGGTGTCCCAGGCACAGCACAGCATCCATGTAATACATGGATAGATAGAGGCGCTGCTTGCTGTGCTGTGGCTGGCTATGTAACAGACAGCAGCAGGCCGCATTCTTGACCATACCCAAAAATTGTTTTGTCAACCGCGAGACACTATCGAAGGCGTGGCAAGCGGGGCACATTTCCCCAGCAAGCAAAGGCAAAAATGAAGAAAAGAAAAAAAAAACCCCAAAAGGAATACCCAAACAGCAAAAACAAACGTAGGTTGTCTGTGATGTGCGCACGGTTTCTTGACCTCCCCCTGAACATGGTCGGCTCGAGAGTCTAGCCGGAGTCTCTGCAGTTGCATACAAGTTTTTTGGGCGCTGCCAGAGACTGGGTTTGTGTTACAAATTGCGCATGTCGCGCCTGGCTGCTGCGCAGGCATATTCCCAAACCCGAACACTGTATTTCCATTCATCCCAGACCAGGAGGAGCGGTGGTAGCAGCAGCAGCAGCTGGTTACACACTACTCGCTATTTGGGTGTCTAGTTTACATGGCTCATACCACATGTTGATTGAGTCTGGGGGAGTGTGTGTGTGTGTGTGGCACGTTAATAATTTTCGGCAATGCTTTGTGTAGTACTTGCCACCATGCAACTCCATGCTGCGCAACTATGCCAGACAGCAGCCAGACATGACGGATTGGGGCAGGCAGGCAGGCAGCCATTTGAGCTGCTCTCGGTTTAGCTTCTTTTTTTTTTGGAGATGGGTTGCTGCTGCTGCCTCTGCTGCTGGTGCTGCTGTTGCTGCAGCTGACTCTGCCACTGCTGCTGCTGCTGGGGCGTACACGATTGAGGTCGTGCACCTCGACGGTCCGCTGCTCGTTACTGCTGATGCTGATGCTGATGATGCTCGTGCGCCTGCTCCAACTGGTTGTAAGGGGGAGTGTGGGCCGATTGTCTCGTATGTGCGTTCCCAGACATCATGGCAGACGCGGACAAACAAAGAATAAAAACTCAACGTAGTTGTACATAAATGTATTTCCGAATTGCGAATTGTTGCCTTTTGGTTCACACCCAGCATGAGCAGCAGCATCACCAGCCGCAGACAACGTCGCATTTTTTTGGCAATTCCCCCTCCCCCCACCCACATCTCCCCTGTCGCCCTCTGCCACAATCGATGCGAGTCAGAGTCGGGAAAACTTTGTTGGTCTCTTTGTCATCTCGCCCGCTCTCTTTTCACGCGTATGTGCAAGCCCCTTACGCTTATGTATCATATATACCATAATTCTATATAAACATACCTATCTATATATATATACAGATGTACACATATATGGTATATATAGATATATGCTGTGCATGTGTATTTATGCATCGCACTCTGCAGAGCATCGATTCAATTCCTACGTCGCCTGGTCATTGAACTCCCGAAAAAGCTAGAAGCGATAAATGCCAACCCCCAACCAGAATTGTCTGACACTCAGTCTACTAAAAATACACATTCTGTGTCTGTCCGTCCGTCTGTCCGTCAGTCCGGCCGTCTGTCCGTCAGTCTGTGTCTGTCTCTTCATATATTCAATATAAATGTTTGTCTGCCTGTCCAGCCGATTGACTTTTGTTTGAGCATGTGTTTGGCCTGCAGCATTTTGTTGTTGATTTAATTGTCATATTAGTTCCTTTGTTTAAAACAATAGCTTAAGTTCAGTGGGTACTACAATAATAAGAGCATTCACACAGTGCTCCCTCGCTATAATGGCACTTTTCCCTTTCTAATTATGTAAATGTAAAAGAAATAGTTGAAAACTTTAACTTTATTTTATATATTTTATTTTTTATATATTTATATATATTTTATTTATTTATTTATTTATTTTTTATATATTTATATATATTTTATTTATTTATATATATATATATATTTTATTTTTTATATATATTTATATATATTTTATTTTTTATATATCTATATATATTTTATTTTTTATATATTTATATATATTTTATATCTTTTCTTTCAGCATATTCCATTCTTGCAGGAGAAAAACTCATTCTACAACGTATCCTGTATTCTCACCCTACCTCCATATCAACGCAAGGGCTACGGTCGGCTCCTCATCGATTTCAGTAAGTGCAAAAACAATTCCCAACCCGGGCAAGTACTACAACTAGTTCTAAGAAGCTTCAAACTCCGCCAATAATCTCAATTTTAAGCGAAATTTTCAAGATCAAGTAGCTAAAATAGCATCTGAAAATATTTTATGGGAGTCAAAAGTTAAAAATGAATGCAAATTGAAGTTGCTAGTTAATTTTCAAACACACTTTTGCTTGAGGATCTTGAATATTATATATTTGAATATTGTGAGATAAGATATTGTATAGACTGAGTATATATGAACTATATACCACTAAAATACTGTACTTAGTTGAGAAATTCAGTTTCTTAGCCTGCTCAATTTTCTATGCATTAATTTTATTAGCTGAATATAACTGTACTTTCTGTTAGTTATCTTATAATATCAACAGATATCTTTGAAATTGGCTGCAGGCAGACAAACAATCAGATCAGATCGGATGCTCATTTGTAAGTTGTTCTCTCTGCAACTTAATTGCTGAAGAAAGAAAACGGCAAAGTAATTTCGGTTTAATATTTGGGTTTTTCTTTAATGAGCTGTCTATCGATTTAAGTGGTCCGATGTGCGTGTGACTCATTGCCTTATATGGTTAGTGCAATATAGTTAATCACCATTGCATGAGAAGAGTCAACAACATGCCAGCCAGTCAGCCAACAAGACACACACACACACACACACACCGGCTCAGCCCGGCCCGGCTCAGCACGGCTCGGCTCGGCTTGGCTCCATTCGAGCTTAGCTTTCCATTCTACAAAGCCCCGGAGCTGCATGCAATTTCTGCATCAATTAAGCGTAGACCAAGCTCGCCTGCAGGTGTATGCAGTATGTGAAGTGTATAATGCATCGCATAACTAATTTTTTATCGTTGTTTCTACCCAAAATTGTTTAAAATTAATCCGCCTTTGCAGACGGTCGCCAGACAATAAAGAAACAGGCGCATCAGCTGCAAAAAAACCAAAAAAAAAAAAAGAAAAACAAAAGCAAAAACAAAAAATGAAAAGAGCAGAGAATGAGAATATAAAAATTACACACAGTCCAGAGTCAGTCCGAGTACTTGAGTCATAGGCGGCGGCTTGGATGAATGGCAACGGCGTCAACAGCGTCAGTTTCTATGTATTAAAACTCGATACATGCATTGCACGGTGGAGGGGGGGAACAGGGACTCTGCCTAGGAGGGGCATACCACAACGAACCAAACGACATTGACCTTACACACACAAAGAAATGCTTTGACAGACAAAGAGAGAACGAGAGACAGAGACAGAGTGAGAGAGAGACAGAGAGACGGAGAGAATGAGAGAGAAAGAACCGAGCGCAATGCGAGTGCAAACAGTTTTCGTCATTATTAACAACACCCAGAAAATGTGTGGCGTTTGCCCGTTTTGTATTGGTTGTTAGGGCAGGTGTGTGCGGGGAACGGTTGTGCGAGGGAGGGAGGAGGGGTTGGTGTACCGCCCAAGGGTTAAGGACAGCGTGCACAGTCCGTGCATGTCTGTCTCCGCACGTCTGGCTTATTAGCAGGCGGCCAGTCAGTCGAGCGAGATGGCCATACCAAGTACATAATGTGGTCAGGTGTAATAACTGCTGCTTGCACGCAATATGCAAATGACTTAAGTGCCAAGGTGGGACGCAGGCGGTGTGCAGCTAGTTGTGGGGAGGGGATGGGCAGCCCTTATCCACTTGCCTAATGTATTAATTAATGAAATTAAGCCCAATCTCAAAGCTGCAGTTTTAACATGTTGCAGCCCCAAAAAAAAATTTGTGTTCGCTTAAAGCTCGCAGAAAATATGAAAAACAAAAACAAAGAAAAAAACGCAAATTTTTGCAGACAGCAGCAGGAGCTGTAGCAGCAGCAGCAACAACAACAACTAGCATCGCAATTGGCGGCAGACAACAAAGGTCAGCGCAGGTCACAATGAAAGGGCGTCGTCCTCTACGTGTACGCGACGAGTGTACTAGCCACAGTCGGCGGCAATCGTTAGACGAGTCAGTCGAGTAGTCGCGTATTGGATACCACGGTAATCGCAACTTTTTGACTAATTGCCGCCGCAGAAGCGCAACAACAATCATAGCAGCGCAACAACAATTATAGCAGCGCTAATTGACTAAGATTCTCAACTTGTTAATTGTTATCTTCTATTTTTGTTTTGCTTTTTGCTGCTGCCGTTGTTGCATGAAAATCTTAATTTATCAGTTATTCAGTTGCATGTTTACCGCTTCTGCTAGTCGAGGCAACAACATGCGGCGCCTGCGGGTATGCAACATTGCGCAGTCCAGCCAGCAATGCGTATCAGCCATGGATCGATAAAGTCGTCTCGACGTTGCTCCTCACACCCACCTGCACACACAGGACGCAACACACACACACAAAGAGAAAGAGAGTGCGAAAAAACGAGAGAGAGCCAGAGAGAGAGAGAGAGAGAGTAAACGTGAGAGGGTCAGATATAGAGAGAGAGTCAGAAAGAGGCGGCAACTGCATTTGTGTGCAGAGCCAAAGTTTTGCACAAAATTGCGATTACAGTGGGAAAAATTGTAAAGTCCAAAGACAATTATTTATTTACATAAGTTATTTATAGACTTAAAACACAACTTATTAATAAGCTTACATTTAATCAAATATTATTAAGCATTGGCACTTGAGTGCATGGCGTTTTCCTTGTATGATATCTGCTTTCATAAACAAGACACTGGTTTTTGTTTACATTCGAATATTACTTTGAGTCTTCTTCTATCTGCCGCTCCAGAAGCAATATTTTCGATGTAGCGTAATCCAATTGTTTGAGTAGATCTTTGTATCTTTTCTGATTCAATTCAGTGTTGACCATTAAGCGCAGATTTTTTTGTTGAAGATTTTTGCTGCAATTAAAGCGACATTTAGGAATCGAGTGATTTAAATATATTATTAGTCTTACATTTGGTTGCTCAGCTCATCGATTATAGCTCCAGAGCTTTCAATATCCAAGAAATCGCCAACGTCGCTGCTTGATTCTTCTACTGTATCCTCATGATGCTGAGGCCCAATTTTTATGCAGGGAAACGCCCCAGGCTTCAATCGCATTTTTTACATAAACCTTTTAGTATAACATTTTCATATGTAGATTATTGTAAATAAACCAATTTTTTGTTGTGTAAACAAACCCATTTCAAATGCCTTGACGCCACGAATGTGTTCGGCCCGAAAATGTTTACTGCAAACAAAAGCGTATCGCGTGTTTTTCAGCTTCGGATTGTCACAAAACTGCAGCCACTCTTTGGCCAACTTCTCGTTCTTTGGTAATGGGAAGAAACTGACTACTTTTTCATCAACAATTCTGCGATATTGACAACTTACAACAGAGCACTTCATTTTTGCGCATTGCAAGAATGCAAATGCAGCCGTATGTTTTTTTGCGTTGTTCTATCGATAGACTGCGCTGCCGAACACTCTGCGTTCACCGATATCGATATGCAAATTCATCGCATAGCTGCCAGCCACGATCTTCTACATTTCTGCACAATAGTGAAAAAGACAACATTTTCGAATTAAATTTATACCGGCTTACAAGAATTATTATTGATGGTGATGCAGACACACACGCATTAACAATGCAGTCAGTTGCAACAAGATCGCATGAAAAACCGGTTATTCAACAAAAGAAAATATGTTTACACATTAAAATGTAAAACAGATATCACATTTAAAAGTTAAAAAAAAAATGAATGTGTTCCGCTTTCAGTATGAATTATTTTCGATTCATCAGAAGCGCAAACAGTTGTTTTTTGATCGAAACATCTGTTTGAACAGCTGGTATATAAACTCCTGTAATAAATTTAATTTGATTTATTAATTGAACGCTTTTAATAAATTGCTTTCTGTCAGAAAAAGTACGAATTTGTTCTATTGTAAATGTATACAGTAGAAACAACAATAAAGAGCGGCTGAAGCTTTCGCCTGCCGTTTCAACCCCTACCCGCTCCACGACCAGTTGCAGTTGTGTCTGCCGTCGCCGCCGCCGCTTTCGAGTGCGACTAGCGTCTGTGCAAAAATATGTATGTATGTGTGCGCTTGTGTGTACATGTATATAAATTGTGTGTATGTGTTGCTTTGGCTTTTTTCCCGAGCCTGCCTCAGTGGGTTTTGTGTTGTGAGGGCACGTCGGGCTCGTCCTCGTTGATTTACTTGCTGCACTCATTGTTGTTGTTACTGCTGCTGTTGTTGTTATCTAGACTTGAGAATTGTTGCTGCCAGACGATGACGACGCGTCGTCTTTGAGCTTTTGGGGGTTGAGCTTTTTTGGGTTGAATGCACGCCAGAACGTTGTTTAAATGCCCGCCGCTCCTCATTCATGTGGCCGTGCCGCCAAACGTTTTTGTTCCCGCTCTCACTCCCACTCCCACTCCCAGCAACCCCCCTTTGCCACCCATGGGACGCACACTTTGCGGAATCCTGTCTAGACACAACACTGAGTTCAGTTGGAGTTCTGGTTAAAGTTGTGGGCGGGGCAAACTTGGTCACCATAAATAATGCGCCGGAACTCGAAAGCCAGTTCTATCTGTAGCATACTTATGTGCATGTGTCTTTTATGTGATTCTACCAGGCTATCTGCTAACCAGAGTGGAAGGCAAAATCGGTTCGCCGGAGAAGCCGTTGTCCGATCTGGGACTCATATCATATCGCTCCTACTGGAAGGATGTCCTGCTCGACTATCTGTGCAATCGTTCCGGCAATACGCTCTGCATCAAGGATGTATCTCAGGTGGGTATCGCCAGATCTAATTGAGTATTTTTACTTACAATTATTTATTATAGGAAATGGCCATTTATTCGTATGATATTGTCAGCACACTGCAGGCGCTGGGCATGATGAAATACTGGAAGGGCAAACACATTGTACTCAAAAAGCAGGTGAGTGTGAAATATATGCAATGAATTATTCAATATACAATATATGCATCGTCATCGCAATTGTAGGATGTACTGGATGAGTACGAGGAGCGTGTGAAGCGACGTGGCACATTCCCCAAAATCGACGACTCCTGCTTGCGCTGGCAGCCATTTATACCGGCACAGCCGAGTGCCTCACCTTAGCGGCGTGGCTGGAAGCATGCCCAGGTGTGCTTGGATGAGTCTTCCTGATGATTGTCATGTATAGTTTCTTAGAGATTCATACGAATTTTTTTTGTTTAGTTTGTGAATAGCGCTTAAGGCCTCAAGTATTTGTTTGGTAGCTAATTGATAAATTGATAATAGACCATATAAACACGTATAAATACTTAGTGAAAATGCATCAATTCCGATTCTGATTCAGACTTAAATATACTTGAGCTGCAAACAAATGAAAAGAAAAAAAAAAACATAAAAACCAGTCGCAGCCGTCTTGAGATTTATTTATTTTGTTCTCTGTTGTTCACCACTGAGCTCATCACTTCGGGGGCCCCAACATGAATCATGGAATCGGGCAAGAAAAGCCAACGCGTATATATCGCAAGGCGTAGCTGTGGCACAGACGCTGGAGCGGTGCAGCGGTGCTGTGGCGCACTCAGTTTGTGTAGCAACAGCGCATCGCATAAAAAGTGCACACTGTGGCAGAGGCAAGCAGCAGCAGCAGCACATTGACATTGCCGCCCAGACACTCCTCGGCAACGCCACACACACACCAATACCAAGACGCAAAAAAAAACAAAGCGTCAGACAGGTAGCGAGCAGCGGACAAGGGGACTGTTGAAGAGATACGAAAACTGCACAAGCTGGGAGGGACGCAGACGATGGCAGTGACGACGATGACTGCACGCCACGTTTATGGCCAAAAAGCATATGCAGCAATAGTAGCAGCAGCAGCAGCAGCACCAACAGTGGCAGCGGCAGCGACGTCAGCAGCACGCCAAGCAGCAAGCAGCCAGCCAGCCAGCGACAATTCCGCCCTGCCGGACACAGACATCAATCCGTCGCACAGTGGTGCAATCAACTTGTGGCAATCAGCCAAAAGCTTTGTATTACATTACTTGGAAATATTTTACAATATTTAGATTTGCATATTTAAGGCTCTATTTCCAAATGTACATTTATAAAAAAAAAAGATAGCTTAACTTAAACTGATAAAGACCAATTACTTAGGATTATTAGAAAATAAAGTACTAAAATAGGTTTAAAATAAAAACATGTTTTTAATAATAGGAACAGTAGACAACAATTCGAATTGCTTGTACATTTTATCTACTGTAGGTTCTAATGAATGTTAATTTACAAACATACTTAAGCTATTTATTGATGTTTATTCTAGAATTAAATTAACATATGTTTATAAATAATTACGTCTGCAGGTGTAACTGCACATTTCTGAATACAAGTATTAAACGCAGTAAATTACCTTTAGAAAGTTAAAGGATTGAATAAATTATGATTTTGTGCATAAATAGGAACCATTTGAGTATTTCTCATATATCCTTATTGCCAAAGAAAGAGTAATAGGTATGTGATCTAAGCCCACTGTGCTCTGGCTTTTTTTGCAGCCAGTTGAGGCTGGTGGTGCCTGCCAGCCAGCCAGCCAGCCAGCCAGCTTTATAACAAAGGAACCCGTGAGTGAGAACTGGGCAAAAAGTATATGCAGTGTGTGCGTGTGAGCGGAAGGCGCGGAGTAGGAAGCAGGAAGCGAAAGAAGCGGCAACACATACGCCGACTGCTGCTGCTGCTGCTTGTGTGTGTTTGTGTTGCAGACACACACACACAGACAGCTGACTGTGCGGCAGCGACGGCGGCAGCAGCGTCGACTTTGTGGCAGTGCGAAATAAAATTCGCGCATTCGGCTTTTGATTAAGCAGCAACATTGAGCATTTGATCGCCAACAGCCGGCGTGCGCGGTTCGCTTCGCTTCGCTTTTTCTCAAATAAACCGACAGAGAGCAGCTGGCCAAATGGCAAGTAGCAAGTAGCAAGCAGACAGCAGCAAAAAGGCAAAGTCAAAATCAGAACCAACTAAAATAAAAGGCCAGAGCGTTTCTAGGCTGCCGCACAGTTGGCCATTTGCACATCAAGTGGCTGATTGTGTCTCTCTGTCCATGAGTGTGTGTGTGTTGTGAATGTGTTCAATGAGCGACGGACAACTTTAAAAGTAAATAAAAAATAAAGTATAACTTTGCAGCAGCAGCGCGCGTGAGTGTGTAAAAGCAACAAAACCAATGAAAAAGCTCTGCCAGCAGCAGGCCAAGTGCAACAAAAGTTTAATGTGACCAGACAAGTTAAAAACCCCCTGAAAAAAAAGAAAATGAAAAAAATAATAAAATCCGAACAGAACATATTGTGAAATTCAATGCGGGACAGTTGGCGGGGGGGGGATAGCGACGTCATCGACTGCTGGGTGTTTCTGCCTTTGGAATTCAAACGCAGGTCAAATGCGAACCAAATACTCGTTAAAAAAGAAGACTTGAAGAACAAAAAAAAAAAACAAATTGAGAGTAGTTGAGGTTGGGTTTATTTTTAGCGTTTTGATATCACAAGGCACCAGCAGCAGCAGCAGTCCCAACAATAACAACAAATGGCACAACAACAAAATTTTCGCTCACGCAGAAAGAGAGGCAGTCAGCAGAGAGACAAAACATTAAGAATTCATGCGTTGACGGCGGCAGCGGAAGACTGACGCAAATAGCAGCAAAAATGTTTGAACCGACGTCGACCACATGATTCTGCCTGCACACACACACATTGTAAATTCTACATAATTCCAAATTTCTTTTGCACACACACATCCACAAACACACACGCAAGCACACCAAAGAGACAAAAGCTACAACGAAATTTTTTGTCGCTCAAATATTAATTTTAGACAAAAATTTAGCCCAGACCAGCGACGCCGATATACGCACACATAAACAAATTTCAAAAAGTTATATATGTGTGTGTTCGTGTGTGTGTTTGTCTGATCGGACTTGCAAACCATTTTTTTTTCTCTTTTATTGTTGGCAAACTCCAACTCAGGGTTAAGGGCGTACTCAGTTAAAAGCATGTGCTTGCATTTTGCGGCGCATACACACAGAGAGGCAGCACACCCACACACACAGGCAGAAAGACATGCATTCGGCAGTCGTCGGCGCATTTGTTACTATTTGAGGTTAGGAATGCCCCACCCAAGCAAGGCATACACACACACGTATATAGATATATATATATGTACACATATATACACTGGCACATAAAGCAGTCATGTCTGCTGGCCTGCTACTCATTATATACATATAAATACATAGTGCCAATATATATGCATGTGTATATATGTATATAGCTATGTACATACATATGGCAGCCCCGACGGCGACTTCGCCATTGCTATGTACATAGGTACACACACACACATACACAATTAAATGCCTCGCACATACACACACACGCACACATGCTCGGCTGGGCACGACAAAAACGACATTCGAACAAAATTTGCAATTATTCACAACGGTCGTCGGCAGTCAAAAGCTGCTCGCGATCGCAGAAGCAGCCGCAGCCGCCGTGACACATCACACACACTTACGCACGTAAATACACACATAGTGGCTTACACACAGGCGGCAGCAAGTCCAAGTTCATTATACCACAATCTGCGCGAGAGGCTTAAAGTTTATGAGGCGTTGTAAAATATAAAAGTGTAGCTGCTGGCAATTCGTTTAATTCCTTTTTGGCGAAACAGCGTGCAAAAGGCAAAGTGTGACAGAGAGAGGGAGATGAAAAACTTTGAACGCGTTTGCAAATTCGATTTCTGTCTGTCTCTCTGCATTTGTCTGCTGTTGGTGTATGTTGGTGTTGGTGTCTGTGTGCATATATATGCATATGTGTATGAATGTAGTGGGGCACGTGTGTGTCTACCAACCAGTAGTATGTATGTATGTGTGTGTGTTTGCGAGAGTGTTTGTCGGCGATCACGCACGTAGCGCTGCTGCTGCTGCGCTTGGTAACAGAAACAACGAGAGAGAGTGAGAGCAGCGAACGAAACGCCGGTTCTTTTTTTCCGTTTCAGCGCTTCTCTTTCTACATTGGATTTTATTTTTTTCAGCTTTCTTGGCTTTTCTTTACAGCATTTCAAATATAGAATATCAAGGGTCTCCTCTCTCACGGCTGCAAATATGACGACTAACTGTTGCTGCAGACGAAGCAAACGGGGCAGACGACAAGCAGCGACATGTAAAATATTTTGCCAATGACGATGACGTCATATCCGATTCGCTGGAGTGTGTGGATTATGTAGCCATTAGCACGTATGTATGATGTATGCATGTGTGTGCGTGTGTGTATTTTCAAAATGAGGTGGGCAAAGAAAAAACATATGACTAATTTGGCATTGTTATTGCATAAAAATGCGTGAAGTAAATTTTACAGAGAACTCTGCTGCTTGCAAGAAAAGCAAAGCTTCAGCTTAAAAAGCTCACACAATATATATGTAAGTTTATGTATGTGTGAGCGTGAGTTTGGAATGAAGTCATCGTTGTCGCGACGCACATAGAGAGGAGATCGTTAACCTTAAAGCTCAACATGGACACAGCGCGCAAGGTCGTTTCCTGCGCAGCTCTAGGAACAGCATTAATAGCAGCAGCAGAAGCAGTAACAGCAGCAGAAGAAGAAGAAGCAGCAGCAGTTACTTTGTCGGACCAGTTGGCAACATCTGTTTGGGCTTATCTTTGGCACTCTCTCCTTCTCTCTCTACCGTCTTTTACCGTGCGCGCTAATCAGTGACCGGGGCTGGTTTTGATTATCCCACAGTCAGGTACCTGAAGTAGCGCGCGTGGTGGCCAGACGCATTCAACAAACGGTGGCTGCTCAACAAACATTGGCAAACATTTCATGTCTCCCATGTCTATTGTACTTCATCAGGTGCTCTGGTGTCACTCGTAACCCGGCACATGTTGAAGTACACTCAATATGCGGTGATTGGCATTTGCTGCGTTATAACTAAACAATTTTATTTAATATTTGCATTTTTAAATAAACATTAAATTTAAATGTGCAGCTTGCTTTCTTATTGGGTTGAGTTCATGGCAAACTTTTTGGCGACAGGTGGCAACGCCGCTATATGCAAATATCGAACCAAAATTGTTTATCTACATATTTACAACATGCATGCTTTTGCGGGATTGCCGTAATAAACAATGTCAATTGTAATAAAGAGAACTAAAAATGAGTATGCACAGATATATTTATAGCTATAATTATATTAATAGTTTGATGTTTTTGCAACATTGTCTGAATAAACCAGGTCAATTGGAAAATGCCGCGATAATTATGTTAACTGGCGTCCAATTCTGTTAAATGAGATGAGATGAGAGGAACAGATGTCCATTGGCAGCGCGCGAAGGTTTAAATTTAATTAAATTGAATTGTGTTGAAACAAATATTGTATTATCTACACATGCTCAATATACAGTAACCGGCAATACAATTGCCGTTACCTAATGTTTTAACTGACATAAATTTGCATACATTGTTTCGTTAGACTTTTGAAATAAAAAAAATCGATTGGCGCATTCCCGGCGATTGCGGCTCAGTGCTAACTAACTGTTATATCGACTTAAAAAGCAAGTGTTAGTTGTGGAGTACATTCTGGTAGGTAAGGAGCACTCATGTTAACGGTGGAGCAAAATTCTTATTGGTTGAGGAGCAGGTAAAGGGCTGCATAAAACAAATAAACAGATTCGTCGCAGTAAGTTGTGACCTAGTGGCGTTAAATAAGGTCGGCTGCTGGCAAATTTTTCCGACATCGAATTCAAAACGATTTATTTATCAAAATTATTAGAAGCGTATAAACGTAACTTTCGTACCAAATACGGCTAATTAGTCTTTAACTGTAAAGTAAATTCAAACCCTCAGACAAAGGACAATGCTACGCTCCCTTTCTGCCACACGACATGAATTGGGTGCAATTCGTGCCGTCTTCCTTCGCTCGCAAGTGGCGCGACGTGGATTCAACGGCGGAGTTCGGGCCTTGAGCAGCCAGCGATGCTTGCTTGGAATCAGGTAGGATTCGGATTAAGGCTGCTGATCGCTGCTAACTGTAAATGCAACTGTTAAATCGCGTTGAGGTTAGAATTCATCTGTTGTGTAATATTGCAAATTGCGGGTCTGCAACATCGCCCAGTGGGTGGCATATATATAAATATATATATGCATATATGTGTCTTGTATGCGTGTATTGTATCTGTGTGTGCCCGGTGCGTGACCACTAAGTTGGCGTCGCATGATGTTGACTGATAATCGTCGTTGATAAGCAGCAGCAGCAGCTTTAGTTTATTTACAAAGAAAATTCTGATTGGCATTCGCAACTGCAATTGTTTACATTCTGTGTGCGTGTTATCGATAACAGCAACGCTAACATATGCAGTCGGTAATCAGCTGTTAGCCCCCCTGTCAATCGAGGCTCATGGCAAACAAAGATAACAATTTGTATTTTCAGAACAACAACTAATGGAATACCGATTCTCAGTCGACCCCAAATATTGTCCACATGGAATTGCAATTTCGCCCGCGCTTACTCCGACTTGCCAGAGCACATACGCGTCCCACTGCCGGCACTGTCGCCAACCATGGATCGTGGTTCGATTGTCAGCTGGGAGAAGAAGGAAGGCGACAAGTTAAATGAGGGTAAACTCTAAAAAAAAAAAAACCTGGAATTTATTGTAGAGTAATTGACTATTATTTATTACAGGCGATCTGCTGTGCGAGATCGAAACGGACAAGGCCACCATGGGCTTTGAGACGCCCGAGGAGGGCTATTTGGCCAAGATTTTGTTGCCTAGCGGCAGCCGGGATGTGCCCGTTGGCCAGCTAGTCTGCATCATTGTCCCCGATGAGGGCAGCTTAGCTGCCTTTGCAAATTTCAAGGACGACGCTCCCGCTGGAGCACCGGCGCCGGCTGCTGCTGCCGCTCCACCACCACCACCGCCAGTTGCTGCCCCAGTTGTTGCAGCGCCAGCACCACCACCACCGCCACCAGCCGCCGCTCCAGGTACCGCTACCGCGCCAAGCGGCGGTCGTGTCTATGCAAGTCCCATGGCCAAGAAATTAGCCGAAACTCAAAAGCTGCGCTTACAAGGTTGTTATCACTAATCCCCCATCCTGATGTGTGTGTGCATGCACCGCTCACCCACTAATCCAAGCGCCGCTCGTGATGTTCCTTACTAATACTGGCCTTTTGTGCAGGCAAAGGTTCCGGCGTCCATGGCTCACTTAAATCTGGTGATCTTGCAGCCTCACAGGCGGCTGACCAGCCAGGTGTGGCCTTTGCGCCGGCCGCCGCGCCCGGTGCCCGCTTCAAGGACATCCCCTTGACGACTATGCGCAGTGTCATCGCCAAGCGTCTGCTGGAGTCCAAGCAGAATCTGCCACACTACTATGTAACCGTGCAATGCCAGATCGACAAGGTAGGAGGTAGCCCCAATTCCTTTCCATTCCATTCCATGCCCTGTCTAATTGATATTAATTGCCCCACTTGCAGTTGATGAAGTTCCGCGCCCATGTGAACAAAAAGTATGAGAAAGAGGGCGCCCGTGTCTCCATCAACGATTTCATTATTAAGGCCATTGGCATTGCCAGTCGCAAGGTGCCCGAGGCGAACTCAGCGTGGATGAACACCTTCATAAGGGAGTACGACGATGTCGATGTATCTGTTGCAGTCTCCACGGACAAGGGTCTCATTACGCCCATTGTCTTTGGTGCCGATCGCAAGGGTGTGCTGGAAATCTCTAGGAATGTTAAGGAGCTGGCGGGCAAGGCACGCGCTAACAAGTTGCAGCCACAAGAATTCCAGGGCGGCACCATATCTGTGTCCAATTTGGGCATGTTCGGTGAGTCACAACAAAAAAAAAATAAAATTTATTCAACCAACACGATGATTATTTACAGGTGTCAATCAATTCTGCGCCGTTATCAATCCTCCGCAATCGTGCATCCTGGCTATTGGTACAACAACGAAACAGCTGGTTCTGGCTCCGGACAGTCCCCAGGGGTAATTTCTATATTTTATTTTAAATCCCTTTAATCGTATTCTTATCGTTCTCTCTTTTTTTCCCCGCGCCAAAAACTATAGTTTCAAGGAAGTTAACGTGCTGACCGTGACGCTGAGTGCCGATCACAGAGTCGTTGATGGCGCCGTGGCTGCCGTTTGGCTGAAACACTTCCGCGACTTCATGGAGGATCCACAGACAATGATCCTTTAAGGCATGAGACATTTTATATAGCGATTAGCCGAGCGCTATCATTTCAACGAGCAACAAAAGGCTACGGTTAAATTCAAATCCCAGCTAAAGATATTGGAATAGTTTCGGTGTTATATATATATATATATATAAAAATTTGTATATTTTTAATTGGTTTGCTGCTGCTGTTGTGTCTAGGCCAAAATTATGCTTTCACTGCTCGACTCATAGCCATAGTTTCTAACCGAATGATATTCGATACGAATTTTACAAAAATCACATTTAAATTGAATGTATGCCTAACCAAAACTCATTCGTTGGTCATAACAGTAGCACTGAAGTATCTGAAACGGTTAAATAAATAAAGCACATCTTTGTAGTCCCCTATTCTTAAACACAAACGAACTTCGTTGCGGGATTCTATTGATAGGCGATGGATAGTTGGATGGGTAGATAATATATGATTTAGTAGTCTTTACTGCTCAGTAGCTAATATTACCAAAATCAAACGGATAATAACTGTAAATGTATCTATAAAATTGACAGATCTATATATTAAGATGATAGTTGTAATTGTTTTCTAGTATTTCTGGAATGTCTTTCCAAAATTGCATCCCAAATTTCATCTATAACTTTTACTCGAAATTGAAAACATTTCCGATTAGGTTTGGAATTATTGAACTAGTTTATTGTGAAGCGGTAAGAACTAATCAAAAACATCAGTAATTATAATTACAACAAATTGTACGAGTAGATTAACTTATATCGACTTGGCTACCACTTGGCTGGTCCCAGTTCGCTCCAGGTGTTCACAAAGTCGGCCTGTTGCGCGAGAGCGGGGAACCACTCGTTGCCGCCATAATCGATGGCAGGCAAGTTGCCCTTGTAGTTTGCCGGCAGGATTGAGGGATCTAGGAACTTGTGCAGAGATTTCATGTCACTGCCATGGAAGTGCATCTAAATAGCCAAATGGTTGGGATTAGTTAGAAAACTTGAAGGATTCGAATGTTTCTCGACTAAAACTTACGCGCTTGTTCAGCTTCTCCTTGACGAAGGGCTTGAAGAGACTCCACACCATGTTGAAGATGAAGGGCTGCTTGACGAAGTGCACCTCCCTCATGCGCAGCGGCATTGCCTCCTGAATGAAGGTGAGCAGACGCTTTGAGAAACTGGGCGACAAGGCCTTCACCTGCTTCATGCCCAGGCCATCGAAGTCCATGATGCAAACGACGCCACGCACTTGTGTCTCCTCCTCCAGTTGGGCGGCAATGTGCACCATGTATAGCATGCGGAACAATTCATCGCTGGGAATTTCGCTGGGATTCCACAGCTTGCCGGCATTGACGATCAGCACGCGGCGTCCCTTCTGGTCACAGTTCCTCAGCACATTGATGACGCTGCTCTTGATGAAGAACTGCTTCAACTGCTCCGCCTGCAGGCCGTGCACCAATGCCGCGTGTTCCTTACGGAAGCTAGCGGTGGTTTTCATCTGCAACAATAAAAAAATTAACACTTGGCCACATTACGATCCCGATAACGGCGCCTTAGTTGCCGCACATTGACCGGTCGTAAAACTAATAGGCCATGATAATAATAATAACTTGAAATAGACTTCAACAAGCCAAGTATTGGTCAACAAGCGTTATATATATAACTAGTTCACATATACATATATGTATGTAGATATACATACATACAGTGGCCCACACCTTATTTTGCACAGTGTCAAAGAAAAAAAGGAATTGCCTGCCATAAGCTAATTATTTATTATTTTTCAAAAATTCCAAAGACCGATGGTAGGTAACCATATTAACCACCTAAATTAATATATGACCCCAATAGTAGTTTCCCCACCTGCTAGGTAGGATTATGTAAAAAAGTAGCCTATTTTCTTTGACACTGTGCAAAATAAGGTGTGGGTCACTGTATATATACGCCTTTATGTATGTCTATTGGAATGTACTTAGGAGGCGCTTATCGCCTCTGTTTTGGGATGTTTATTTGTGTTTTTTTGCTGAATGTGTCAGCGAGTTCAGATTCGTATCAATACCAGAATCGCAATCGATGCTCCTCATGTCTGTGAATCGGCCTAGAAACAAGTGGAGCAGTCACTCATGCAATTCCTTTCGGAATTTCATACCCTTGCGCTGGGTTTTATAAGTTTGCCATGCAATGTGGCAACAAACATCGCCCAAACCATAAGGTTAATAATCGCGATACTCTGATTCGTCTATTTTTACTATATTGCATTGCACTAGTTTCCATCGGATCGTTTAATTTTGAATACTTTGAATAGTTTCTGAGATCAATAACCGTACTCCGGGTCTGCTAGAGAATGTGATTGCCGGCGTGACACAGATAGCGTTTCTTTTTGATTTATTTATATATTTTCTTTTTTTTTTCTAGTCTAGATTACAGAAAGCTGAGGTTGTAGACCCTGCTTTGTGCAGCGAGTACTCCATCTTAATAGGGGTCACTAGGTATATCAGCTCATAGATAAGACGCTCAATATGTATGCAATATGAATCGTATGATCAGAATACTTGCTATGTGGGTGCAGTAATTTACAACCGAGTCAGAGGCAAATGTTAAATGTCAATACTTTATAGATTATACATGAATATATGTATATATGTATTATGCATTATGTATTATGTGGGTAGCTTATCCTTAAGATAAATGTTCTCGCAACTTTAAGAGTTGTAGATTGTAAGTGACAAGCGAAGGCAGAGATATAGTTATCTATCTGTTAAATGTCGATCATATGGAAGTAATTCGAATACTGTGTAGAGTGTACACCACTAATGTATGATAGATATATGGGTAGCTTATCCTTAGCTACAATTGCTCTAACTGAGTAGCTGAATCAGAGTGAGTTTTAATTATAGTTATCGCAGGCAGAAATTCTTTGATTACACAACAAATTATGACACTTTTTACTCTGTTAGTAATTTAGTTTGGAATAATTATTACGAACCTTCTCCAGTGCGCCCTCCGGATAGAAGTGGGTGGCGCGCAGAAAGATGGTGAGGAAGGCATCGTCATCCTTGTAGTTGATCTCTGGCGTGGCCTTGAGCAGTTCACGCAACTTGACGATGGCCTCCGCCTTGACTTCCTCCGTTTCACGCAGCTCCGTTCGGGCCAGTTCAATGGTCTCTGGCCTCAAGTAGCCCAGGCGCAGGTGGAAGGCCTCCTCACTGTTGTCGACTGCGGCCATTTTGTGGAATGTAGTCGAGTGTGTGTGTGGGTGTGGGTGTGGGTTGTTGGGTGTGTTGGATGTGTTTGGTGTTGGTTTTTCCTGATTGCCTGCGTGTTTTTAGAATGCGTTTCAATTAGCCTGTGATCACGAAGCAATTTAAGAAATGCAATTTGCGTTGAGCTTAATTTGAACGGCGAAATAAGCCCACCTCAAATGCAACTTTCGAGGTTTTCTGTTTTTTTTTTTTTTTTGTTTATTGTTGACAGTAATTTTCAGTAATAAGTCATGCCTCATATTTACCTATGGGCGTGAAAATTGTTAAGTGACGAAACACTGTTTTCTTTGCTTTTTTTTCTGTAGCTCTAACGAAATTCAATCGCGTTCTGGTTCTGCTTCCTCGCGACTCGTGTGTTTTATACCAACTGAATTTTGCTTTTCGAAAACCCTTCCGAGTTAACGTACACGCCTCTATGTGTATTTTATATATACGGCGTCGCAGCAGCAGCGACGATCGACACAAGCGGCTATCGCAAATACAAACACAAATACAAAATACAAATACAATTACGAAGTCAGCGTCCGATCCAGTCGCAGTTGAAGTCCGCTGCGCAGTCGTCGTCAGCGACGTCGGCTCTGATTGCTTCGATTTGCTTTTAGATTATGATAATCTCAATCGTTAAGACATCCCTCAAATAATATAGATAACTATGCACTGGACTTTCTTAGAGTAGTTAGCTATTTGATAACTAATCTCCTCCTCGAAACGTAAATAATCCCAGCTGTCAATCCGACAAGGGGCAAGTCCGTGTCCACTGGATTTAATGGACAGCTCGGGTCACGTATCACATCATAACGATCATCATGCTCCATTGTGATCGCTGGCCGTGTTTTGGGTTTTACATGGCTCCAGTCTTGAACCCATGCCAACCCGAGCGGCGCAATAAACGAATTTCAACTTTGCAATGTTGACGAAAAAAAAAAACAGAAACAGAAACAGAAACAGAGGCCACACTCATTGACAGCGATAAAGAAGACAGCCGGGGGTTACAGAGCCAAAAAAAAATAACCAAAACATTTAACTACATTTATCGACGCTATGTTACGGATACGGAGTGGGTTTCACTTGCCGAGTAAAGTCCATTTTAAACAATTTCTTCAACTGATAACGGTGCCGAAAATTTCAGTTATTATGGTTTGTTTTATTCACATTCTAGTGTGGAATGACAGGCAGCCACTGCACCCCACCCGCCTTCGCACACGCCTTCAAATCTCTCTTCGATATTCCTTATCACAATTGGCGGCGCAGCAAGCGATCGACAAGTGTTTGAGCAGCGGCGTCAGCTGCTACGTCAACTGCGACGCCGACAGCGACGTTGACTGCATCTCTCTTGGGGATACTCTTTCAGCGAGAGAGTGTCAATACTCTGTCATAAAGTTTGAGGGTTGAGGTGAAACTCAAATTTAAAAGATTAACAATCAGTTAATGGAATTCCATTATAAGCGAAAATAAAAATAAATGTATATATACATATATCTATTTATTTATTATATATATATAAATTAAATTTATTAATAATAATGTCACTCAGTTGATAAGTTTCTGACTTTTGCTTTGCTTCCTAATCTTACGAGTAAGGAACAAAAATATAAGTTTAGCTCTTCAATTAAAAGTATTAATTTATTTTCAAAAATATATTAAATTACTACATCTACCTATCTTTTAGATATAACAGATATAGATAATTTGCCAGATGACTTCAAGTAGCAATTTATTGCACAGAGTACTGTGAATTTCACAAGTTTGAGACACTTATTGAATTTATCGGGTGGAATAAAACAGTTGCCGGTATTGGGGGCAATTTCATGCTCAGGAACTTTATCATTCTTAATGTGTTCGCATTTCCTTTCATAATATGGATTTTATTATTATTATTGAATTTGGCTACACCTCGAGACGTGTGCTTTGCGCTCAGAAATGACCAGTTCACAAAAATGACACTTGTTAACCGTATGAACATAAATCCATATACGTGTATAATCATGGATATGGGTTGTAGTCATAGGGCAAAGTCTTTGCACTTGACTCGATTTGTTGTCATCGTTGTTGTTGTTGCTTCTTTGTTTTCAATACTGCTCAAGTATTTGTTGTTGTTGTTGTTGTTGTTGTTTGCAATGATTTATTTCTTGCTTAGTTGCTGAGTGTGCTAAATTGTATTGTTATTTTTGCTGCCGGCTCTTTATCGGACTTCTGTTTTGCGTTTGTTAATGAGCATTTCAATATGTTAAATGATAACACACATCCATTTGTAGTAGTAGAAGTAATAAAGAGTAATTTATATAAGAAAATATATATAAATAAATATAAATTAAGCAAGCATTACATATATGTATGTTTGTTCTGCGTTTTAATACTAAACTTAATTTAATCCGTCGATTGCCTTGGAAAACAAGTGCAGAATAAATTGAAGACTCAAATAAAAACAAAAACCTTGATGATTTAAATTTGTTGACAAATCAAACTACAAAGTGAAAGTATTCTTGTATATATTTAAGAGCGTATTATCATAATCAGAATACTACACAATAGCCTTAAAATGCGTTCCACTTTAACTAGTTAAGTATGCCAAGTACAAAATACTGTTCCGTATGTTCCGCATTTCATGCTAGACAAAATGTTTTAAAAACACAGGGTTGCCCTTTGTACAGGCAAAATCGTTGTCCATTCATAAGGAAAACACTCGTGTATGATTAAGTTCTTTCGCCGATCGTACTCTGCACTTTGTGTTGTCAACGCAACTTATGATTTGCTAACTAAGAGATAGTGATTTACAACTACAGGGTGTAGCAAGTGATCGTTGTATACAGGTTGTTTAGTATTGCAAGTGGACTGTAACGAGTGCACAAGTGTTTGATCAATGACTTAACATTACTTGAGAAATGTGGACGGTTGATGACGTCACACAGAATCTTTGAACAATTGAGTACAGTTTTGAACTGTTTCATCTGTTTAATAATCAATAGCTTAACACCTTGACTTATATTAAATAGACTAAAACTCACACCTTTCAATTTAGTTGCACAGGGAGGAGGAGGAGGTACCTGATACTCAAACAAATTCCGAACAAAGTTAAATAACACATCATTAATGATTTTTTTTAGTCTACAAGTAATGAACAAATGCGATGTGAATTACCAATAAATATAAATACCTAGTTTTTACATAAAACCATATCTCTGATATGCTTGCTACCTGGGAGAATTAAGAATATAAAATATATCCAACAGTCCAACCTATAGTCGACCTTATTAAAGTTCTACGATTGAACTGACACATCTTGTGGTAAATTTTTGGTAAATATATTTCTTAAACCTATATAAATACAAAAAACAAAAGGCATTTATGTCGCTGGGATCAGATAAGTGTGATAAGTTGCTAATCTGTGAGCAAATAATAAGTACGCTGATTAACATTAACTTACTAACTACATTATTGACCCCAATCTGTTGCATAATGTGATTGGTTATTAATCGGCAAACGGCATGTCATATTTTTCTGCCAAATTTTATTAGCCATAAGTGTGTGTTTATGGTGTCAATAATTAAGATAAGTAACGAGGCAACATCAGCTGATAAAGGGGTTTAAAAATATACTAAGTTATGCATATCTGACTATTTTTTTGCATTGCTGCATGAAAAACAAATTGCAGAATTGGCATGAATGAAGAACGCAAACGTCGAACTTCACCCAAATGCCCTTGGACAAGTTAATGAAACGAGTGAAAGGTAAGAATTTCACTTTAAATGCTGCAATCGACAACATTTGCCATTGCTTACAAAAAAATAATAATAAAAAAAACGTTCACTTATTGTGACAAGCTTGTTCAAGCACGAAAAGGTTGAAAAGCCCCGCCTTGGTAGCCGTAGTTTATTGATAGATTTAACACTATCGATAGCCCGCTATCGCAAAAAAGCGTATAATTGCCGGCTTATTGATTTCGTTCGCAACACGAAAAGCAAAACCAAACAAAGGCAAACAAAAAGAAACAAAAGAAATAATTGTGCTTGACATAGCGATGCTTGTATACTCTGACATCATTTTTTCTTCTAAGTCGTTATTTATTTTTTGCTTTCTCAATAGTATGGTAAATGTAAACTAATTAGTTTTTAATAATAATTATATATTATGTTTAGCATTTTATTAATTAAATAATAATTATAACATATATTTGTATTTCTAGTCTATTTAATTTTGGGCGTTACAAACTTAATGACAATGTCGGTCAACTTAGCGCAAAAAAATCAAAGTCAAAAGCAAACACAAACAAAAAGCGCAATGCGAAACTTTCAAAGCTTGCGATGTGTGCACTTTTAAAGCAAAGCTTTACCCTAAGCAAGTTAGCAGCACCGCACAAAGAGCAAAAAAGCAAGCAAAGCTTTTTATGTGATTATTGGAGTATTTTTTGCATCTCTTTGCTGCTCTGGCTTCTTTTATGTTGTTTTGTCAAGCTTGACTTGGCCAGCTAATTAATTTCATGAGCTCGCGAGCGAGCTTCCAACTCAGAGACGTTTTAGCCGCGGTGCCATTTGGACGTCGTTTGTCGCGTTCGCTTCTTTTTTGCCAAATTCATATTTAGCATTTACAACTCGACAACCTCCACACCGCGTCCTGCCCAACCCAAAAGCTGTTAAAAAAAACTCAGCCTTTATAGACAATTGGGCTGTTTTGTATGTGTGTTTGTCGCTTGCAAAATCTCCGTAAAGTGAAACGTGAAATCTCTTTTTTTCGCCCATCGCAAATTTTGTTATATTTTGTTTCGCATTTTGAATACTCCAGTAAAACAGTGTGAATTTTGAGCAATTGTTGCGGTAAGTTACGTTCGGGTCAGCTCGACGTCAAGTACGGAGTGTTGTTGGTGTTGTTGTTGCTGTTGATACCACTGCTACTGCTACTGCTGCTGTTGCTGTTGTTGTGCGCATGTGCGGCAACGTTGACACACTTTCTGCCTTCGCCTGTTTTGTCTGTTTGTCTGCTCCAAACCAACAGACATAAGTCTTGCCAGGCATTCAAGTGCCGCTCGAGCGGATTGGCAATAAAAACAATTACCACTTGCTGTTCGCCTGCAGCATTTCGTCAGCTATCCGTCCATCTACCAGCCCATACATAATCCCGTCGGACAACAGCTGTTCCTAGATCCATCAAACAAACATAACAATGCATTTGAATTCAAATAAAGTGACTCTTCTTGGGAGCTGACCGTTTAGTGATATAAACTATAAAATTACATGATAGACTGACGAATCGATTTACACAGTGAGAAAAAAAGGTGCCAAATTGCAATTATCATGCTCGTTTATGAAAAACTATTTCAAACAACTTAACACAAGCTTTTTAGTGGTAGACACGACCATTTCTATGTTTTTAAAACTGCGGCTTAATTAGGACGATATAGTTAATCATTTTTTGTAGTATTATTTATAATTATGTGTTTACAGTGCTGAAGCTAAGACTAAAATTCTTATTTTTATTGTGAACATGTGTGGAAATTATCTAGAAAGTTTTTACAATAGCAATTTTGGCAAAATTGTTGTTATTTTTGAGCTGTGAAATTTTTTATTAAGGAAGCTATGAAAATGTTAAAAATGTAGTAAATTTAGTAAATGTATCAAATGCTAATTAACTTGGGAACGATTTGTTGTTGTCTGTCAACTGAAGGTTGTTGAGCTTGACACGCACTGATTTTCATTGCATACAATTTGCACTTGTTCGCTTACTCGTTCTCGCACTCGCATTCGCAGTCGTTCTCGCACTCGCACTCGCTCTCGCACTCGCACTCGCACTCGCAGTCGTACTCGCATTCACTTTCGTATGCTGTATTTGTTAGTGCTGATTCATTGGAGGTACGACGGCCTCATGAACATCAGTCCGAGCATTGTGCTAATGACACCAACAATACGTTGATGGACGATAGACATTCGACTTTTGCTTCAATTTGTGTGTTTGGCCAACGAATTTTCGGTCTCTTTATGCACAATATCAACTTCTAAAGATGCTGAGACCTTGGTGACGGCTTTTGTATTGAATAGGCCAACATTTTGATATTAAAACTGAGTACTATAATCAAAAGCTCCAAAAAGTGAATATTCGAACTGAAAAACCAGTTGATCATCTTTAACAGCCGCTATATCTCAGTTGTATACATATGTATATATTTATACAGATAGTTAGTTTGTCAAGTGTCGCCTGAACTGTGTCAAAAAATACAGAATGAAAAAAAAACAAACTGATCAAAAGCCGTTTTCGAAATTTTGGCATTTTGGCAAAGATTCAAACACATAAGTATGTAAAAATATTTGCTTGTGTCAATCTATACTTGAGTTGAAGGCAAGCATTTTTTTTTTGCTGTTGCCATATCTCAACACCGACTTCGACTGCTTTGACTGTTTGTAAAACGAAACCGGCTCGTACTAATTCTAGACCACGATTTCTTGGCCTGCGAAACGGGTAATATATACAAATACGTTTCTATGCAAATTCCTTGGCCATTTCAAGAGGCAATATTTTGCGAGAAGTGTTCACAATTCCCAGATTTGCAAAAGCTGCTGAGTGCAGAAAAGTTATTCAACTGAAATGAATTGCAATTTTTATTACCAGAAGTGGGTGATGAATAAAATATATATGTACCCATTTAGTCTTTGGTTTAGTTTTGGCCTCATTATCTCATCATTTCAACATTTCTTTGTTTTCTCAGTTGTTTTAACCAAATTATTTTTCCATGAACTGCATTTTGTGGTTTTCTGTCATTTAAAACCAATAACTCTATATAGGAGCTGACAGGGTTACGTCTTTGGCGGTCATATCAGTACTTTATGGTCTGCATATAGACAGATGTATTATTTTGCGACATTTTTACTCTCCGCTTACAATGGATATCTTTTGTATTATACTGATTTTCCCACTGTGCACACGAAACAATCATTCGTGATTCCTTTCATTATGTGAAAACTGCAGAACTTGAAATATTTGTGTAGCTATAATTAATACCAGCTCCTCAATTTGTTTGTCCACGCCTAAGATAATAAACAATTTGAATACTGTTGTTAATTATTTGCTTTAAACCCGTGCTTTCGATGAGATCATTGCGAACTTTCAATTTTTAGATTCTTCTAATTATAATTATTAATAAAATGACATAACATGTTATATTATATATGTAGGTATTTGATATTTGCACAAAGGCCAGATATGGACGTGAAATAATAAATTGAATATGCATTTCAAATGTCCATTCCTGATTGATTGTAATTGTAAATAATTGCCAAGTGTGAATAATAACTCGATAAGACTTAAGCTATTTGCATGGCAAGTTACATTTTTTCAGGGTCTACTGAATAAATCCTCCTTAAACCGCGATCGTCAGGGGGTCTCCGATTGATAAACATAAAATCTTGATTGTGTTCACAGTAATAATTATAATTGACCCACGATTTATTTTTTATATTTTCCTTATTACTAAACCAACGAGCCTGTTACGATCTCATGAACAATGATTAACCGGCATTTCACATCTAACCTACAACTTCAACTACAGTTATATATTATAAAGCACATTGTCAAGTCATCGCCAGATGCTTATATACAGTGAGAGACAGCTTAAAGCGACCAGGGTCAAAGAAAAAAGTAATTGTAATAAGTAATAAAAACCGATGGGAGGTAAATGTATAAGCCGCCAATATGAATGTATTACCCTAATAAACTGCAGATTCCCCACCTGCACCCAGGTGTTCACAATGTACCTGGTCCAAATAAGTTGCAGGCAATTACTTTTTTCTTTGACACTGGTCGACTTAAGCTGTCTCTCACTGTACATGCATGAATATGCGCAGTGTGCTTGTTAAATGCACATTTGAAAACAAGTGCTTTGTCATCTGTGTGTGTGGTCCATAAGATTTTGTGAAAACAGTAATTTGCATTTAATGGTTGACTGGCTGATCAATTTTAGATCTAGTAGTATATGTTCATTTATGCAGATCACGCCAACTATTTTTTTCCTCATTTTCTTAAACGATTTTTATAGATATTGAGTGGAAGATGATATTTCGAAATTGGCTGCAAATCGCACAGTTTACTGAAATTTACTTAATTTTATTGTTTTCGTAGCGATAATCAGAAGTAAACAACACGAGTTGTCAACTGTCTGAGAGTACTTAATAGTTATTGTTCAGAAACGATAATTGCTTGGAAATATATGGGTTTACTTAAAACCTAATCCACATTAACCGATTAAGGTTTTCGCCTATAGCCAGTCGCTGCTGAATACTAATGCATATACAAAATTATACAGAACGATAATCTTTCGGTTTACCTAGAGATGGGTGCGTGAGTGGACTATATTATTTGTTATTATTTTCGATTGTGTGCACTGCCGACCTCAAAGTGATTGAACTAATTCTTCTTTATATAATTATTGAGCGATTAGGTTTAATAAACATTAATTCCTCTATCATAATCTGTTGGAATTAATATTTTGCTTTGTACGATAGTTACACTTACGCATTCATCTTTATTTATTGTGGCTTTTGCAATCAAAGGCTGTTTGAAATCTGTGTGTGTGTATATGAGAAGTATTTGCAGATATCAGCTATCAGCATTCGAATAATTCTATTAAATTAGCAGTAAGCCAACTGCTGAAGATTAAACGACTGCCTTTGCAGTGCGATACTAGTTACACAAGACAGTTTGTCAGTGCAAGTCGACGAGGAATTTCAGCTTTACAGATGAATAGTTCAAGCGAGGTCAGTTATAAGTGCAATCGAGACATATATGCATATGAAAACGCATTGATAAGTCTTATTTACTGTATAATTAAAATATAAACTGTGGAAAGATTCCATGAAACTTGTCCGGGAACTGTGAAAGGCAAAGCAGATCTGAATTCCTGTAGACCTTGATTGAAACAGGTTCAAGATTTTAATTGAGAATGAGGCGATATTCATAAATATTGAAGATCGTTGCACGGATAAATATTTTTGCTTATGTACTTGTTGGTTTTGTCTTTTCTGCTGTAGATTATTTTAAAAGAATTGCGATAATTCAATGCTTTATTGATTTGCTAATTTTTGCTATGCTATTAGCATCTTCCTCATATCCATGTTTTGCACATTAGAATCTATTAAATCCTTCACATTCTAGCTTTATTTCTTCTTTGTCTGTCATCAGTTTATTATTTGCTTTTGTTTAATTTGCTTTGTTCTTTCAGATAATGCAATGATTCACTTCTTTCTGAAAACGATTAATGTATTTAATTTAACTTCAATCTTGAGTGTTTTTCCTCTAGTCAGAATGACCGTCATGTTTGACAGAGACAGTATTTTCTTCTTTCTTATTTGGAATAACTTTGTTTCAAGTAACGATCGTTTGTTCACTAATTATAATTGCACACATATTTCAGATCTTAACGGCTTTGATAAAAGTATTTCAGAATTAGTCAATTTATTTTTGTTTTTCATAACCAGTCATCATTAACTTACATTTTCATGATTTTATTTCTAATTTACGTGATCCACTTTGCATGTGGATAATTGGGAATCGCATTTGTGTCACGATCCAAACCCAAATTATTTGCCTTACTTATTATATTATTTCTTTCATTTGTTTCACTTAATTTTGCCCGGTTTGAGTACTTAACTTTCTGAAGTTAATTTTATGCGCATAACTTTATGGGCTGATGAACTTTTCACAAAGTAAAGTCAAATAAAATGACCAATCAAAGGGAAACAAATCAACAGCCAACAAATGGCATAACAAAAGATTTCTGAACATTTTGCGTGCTCAGCAAACTGAAAGCCCGAAATGATTTTTAAACCGAAATCAGTCAATATCTATTTGCTGGTTGTATTGATTTTTAAGTGCACTAAAAATTAAATAATAAATCAGCTAAAAGACTGTTTTGTCCTTGACTTTCACCTTGAAGTTGTCGCACACTAATATATTTACAAATTGCTTTAATGCCTTAGTCGTAAATCGGCTTTTGGATCAGTTAGTGTGTGCCTTTGATGGACGCTACTATGCAGCTCTGTTTCTCTCTATTTCTCGCCTATCTCTCTCATTCTCTCTATCTCTCTCACATACACACACTCTCTCTCTCTCTCTTGTCTCATACACTCTGCTATGGGTCAAGTGCAGAGCATAAATCGCTACGTCATGCTTAGCCAAGTTGGGCCAGGTTTTGCTAGCCACGTCGTTGCCAAGTCGTCTACGAGTGGTCAAAAATAGCCGAAACAATGTAGAAAAAAAATGAGGTTTTCGCAAGTCGAAGTTTAATTACTCTTTCAATATGTACAGTTTACTTTCATAACTGTAACATATCCTTGGATTAGATAGTCAAGATTATTTGCTGACCGATTTGAATAAATGTTCTATATATAACTCTATGATTCCATTTAAGTTGTTGTTTGCCCAAGTGAACTTAAAGTGAGTCTGGTAATTAATGCTGGGCAAACATCCTGATAAACTGAGCAACTCTTCTGCTGCAGGGTATTAATGAAAACCTTAGCGGTTTTGAGACGTGCGGCTTGTGACGTTGTGTGACCAGTTTTGGTAAAGTTGTCTATTTCTCGCCCTTCCGTTCACCGTGTCTCTCTCTCTCTCTGTCTGCCTCTCTCTCTCTCTCTTGCTGTTTTAATTTGTGTGTTTGTCGGCTTCGTCTTCCGTTGTGGGCTCGTTAATGAATATCAGCATTGAGTCATGTTTGACCATTGGGCCAAGGCATTGTACCGCTAAGATTGGTGCGGAAATAACCTGGTTATATCGAGCGCTTTAGACTACAAAACTCTATGCGTTTATTGAAAACACTTTTATTCTCGATTACAGCGCGAACTGGTCAAGATGGGCAAAGCACACTGCATTAGCTACGATGACAATCAGGTGCCTTACCTTGATTTGGGCACTGCCCAAATACGCATGGAAAAGGAGCAGGCGCCCGACTGGGCCCTGAAAAAAGCTCAAGATGAACTACGCGAGCTGCCCGGCATCAAAGAGGAGGCCATCAAGGAGCTCAGAGAGCTAATCCAAAGTAAGCACTTCGTTTGACATAACCAAATACCAAATATTTACCATACCATTTTTCGTATGTTTTACAGATGAAAAGTACCTGAACTTGCCACTAGATGATGAATACATGATGATGTTTCTGCGTCCTTGCCACTTTTATCCCGAAAGCGCTCTAAATCGCGTAAGCTTTCAAAAATCAATCCATTACTTATGTATCTTATTTAAATAGCTTATTTTTCAATAGCTGAAGCACTTCTACAACATGAAGTGGAAGTATGGATTGGCTTGTGATAACATTGTGCCCGCCAAGCTGCGTAACGTGTTCGAAAGTGATATTTTGAATCTGTTTCCCAACAGGGATCAGCATGGACGTCGCATACTCGTCTTGGAAGCGGGCAGTGAGTATAAATTGGCTTACGAATAACTTACTGATTAAAATATATATCTTTTGCTTCTAATAGAAAAATGGAAGCCGTCAAAGGTGCCGCTGCCGGATCTGTTCCGGGGCATTCAGTTGACCGTGCTAGGTTCCATGGTGGAGCCATTCTCACAAATCTGTGGCGCAAATGTCATCATTGATATGGAAGGTAATAAAAATACTACCGGCTACAAAGTTCACTAGGCAGGTTTATGTTGATGTTAATGGCACATTATATGTGTAAATAATGTGAACTTTTGTACTTTGCTTAACGATCTGGAAACCACATTAACAAAGCGGCGTGGTTATTGTTAAAACTTTTAAAATATCTTTCCCTATTCATTTTGATGATTATGATGAAAATAATAACAAATTTCTATATTGTTGCAGGTCTGCCTTTGAGTCACATAACACAGTTTACTCCATCGTTTGCGGCCATGTTGCTGGATTATGTACAGGAATGCATTTGTATGCGTTTGAAGGCGGTTCACATTGTGAATAATTCGTATATATTCAATATGCTTTTTGCCATCTTCAAGCCATTCATTCGTGAGAAGCTGCGCAAGCGCGTAAGTCTCTTATACAATTTTCAAACTACTCTTTAGGTACTTATGTTGAGATCCTTTTGCAGATATTTTTCCATGGCAAGGACTGGAAATCGTTAACATCGCACATTGATGCCAGCGCCCTGCTACCCAAATATGGTGGTACCGCCACTTGGGAGCTACCTCCCGGCAAGATGTTGGGTGAATTCTTCGAGTTGTACTCCAAGGATTATGAGCGTAAGCAAATGAAAACACTTTTAACTCAACATTTTATTAAATGATTATACTTTGCACAGTGGCTGACAGCTATGGATACACTGAGGGCTACAAACCAAAGAAATAACTGGATTTCTTTTCCATACCTCATTTTTGAAATATATTCTATATAATGTAATAATCTAAACAGAAGTTGGGTCATTTGTGATATTGCAAATATTTGTTAAACCATTGTAATTTTTAGTTATTTGCTCCAAGAATGTGGAAAGCGATAGACGAAACACATCATTGAACATAGAGCAAAGACTTTATTAGGGATTTCTATAAGGTATATCTTACATTGTATCATAAGTAAATTAGTAATATATATGTAAATATTATGTGCCCCATATGTGCATTGATTATTGTATTAATTGTTGAAATTGAAGCAATAAAAATATACACTTTGTTATCTTTTATACTAATAACTGAAACGGAAATTATTATGATTATAGCTATTTCTGAATATATTGGAATTTCACTTCCAATCATTTTGAGCACCAATTATTTATGCATGACAGTTTTAGAGCAACTGAATACTTTGCAAGCAGTGCATAAAGTGTACGAACTACAGAAGCAGTGCTGGTAGCAGTATTCTATTGTTTACAGCGCTTCTACAACTGTAGAAAGCGCACAAGTGCGCATGCGAAGCAGAGAAGCAGTGCTGGTAAGCAGTATTTTGCTGTTTAAGGTTGCACTGCTTGTTGTGCACCGGTTTTGGTTACAGAGCTTCTACAACTTTACTCAGCAAAGTCAAAATCTTTAATTTCTTGTATCAAATAAAAATGTAATAATTAATGTGCTAATATCCCGATTATTTAACACTGAAATAAATTCCAGATGAAACACAAGTCTTAATGTGTATATAAAGTATTTAATTCGATAGAGTTTTTACATCTGAAACATAATTTAAGTAGAACGAGTATATAAAACAATTTTATCAAAATTATCGCTGATGAAAAATTACCAAGCATTTCAAATACCATATTAAAACTATAAATGTATATTTATGTAGATGTAGAGAGAGTATTCGTAAGTTATGCAACTCTAACATAATCTTTGGCATTGCCACTTTTTGATCAGAGGCGATGAGGGACATGTTTGTTTATATTTCCTACACTATAACTGACTAAGGACTAAGTAAGGCACTAGGACGGCTTACTGGCTAAATGGAAAGTTTCCGTTTATTCCCTGTTACTTCCGTTAGAATTGTTTCATTTGCGTCGTATCACTGAGGACCGTTGCAGCGGTGGCGACACTATCGCTTGTCTGCGACTTGGGCACTATAGTTGCAGGCTTGCTATTCCTTTCGAGAAGCGGCGAATTGTCTGGCGTATCACTTTTCTCGCACATCATTGTCGAGGCTTTGGACTTGAGCTCCTCGGCGCTTGAGAATTGTGAGCGACTCTTGTATTGGCCATTACTCTTGTGCTGCACCTTGACGTCATATTGTCGCGTCTGACAATAGCTGAGCATGTTGTGCACCGGTGTCCAGCAGAGCATTATCAGACCCACGGCCAGGCAGATGCCCGCAAAGATGTGGCCAGCAAGCAGCACAAGCGGCATCAGCTTTAGCTGATCGGCCAAATCCGATGTGATGGTCACCTTCTGCTCAAACCAGATCAGCGGGAAGAATATGCGTGGAATGTCCTCATACAATGAAATGCCCTCAATGGGCTCCACCAGCATGTTGACCTGGAAACGTGCTGCTACCTCGAGCGGAATGCCGGTGCGTGGCTCCACTACCATGTAGAACTCGTGATCCTGTTGATTCGGCTCCAGACCCTCCACCTGATCCAAATAGAATTGATCGGCATTATAGAAATGCGGATACGACATGAATACCGGCGATCCAAAGCGGCATGAACTGACGTTCATTACGCCGGACGGCACACATTCGCCACCGCAGAAGCACAGATTCTCCGGATAGAGGGTGCCTGCAAGTGGACAACTTAAATTAGATGATTAAGTTTGGGGTATACTTTTCAGGTGCTTACCATTGTCAATGGATCGCGGACCGCCTGTGAACTTGTAGCCCTGCAATCCTTCGATTTCGATCGTGTCCACGTAGTCCAGGTTCAGAGTGCGGCACATGTCTGGAGTGAAGAGACCGATACTTCCACCTGGCTGCGGCTGCTGCGGCTGAAATTCGCCAGCAGAGCCATTGGTCAGACCGCAAAACGAATCAAAGAAGCCCGTATGCGTCTGATAATTCCAGGAGTGCATCTGACCCAGCTTTTTTAGATCTTCGGCGCCGGTGAACACATTGAAGACGCCGGTTAGATCAGCGCTCCCGTTGCGTGTATAAAACCAACCGAACTTATCGAACGGCACTTTGACCTCATCTCCAAAAATGGGCATGGCCATGGCAACATCAATCATGGGATCGTTGTAGCCCGTGAAGAGCATTTCATCGACCGTTTTCGTCACGTACATCTCCTGGCCATAAAGCTTAAGGCCCACATCGACCATGCCACGTTTAACGGAATTCCAATATTTGGCCGTGGCAGCTGCCGACTGCATTAGTTGATGATTAGCAGGGATAGTATAATTATGATATAATAATACAAACCAAGGCCACCGCATTCAGTGTTGTGACCTCATCATCCAGACTACCCACACTGCCCGCAGCGTCAAAGTAAAAGAAACTGAGCCGGCGATAGCTGACCGAACTATTTGATGGATGCCAGCTAATGTTGATCTTGTCCGGTCTGTCTATAAACCGATAGGGACCCAACTGCTCCAATATGGGTTTGCTGCTCAGATTGCCAAACTCCTCGGGATTCGTCCAGTTGTACAAGTAGACATCCAAGTGCAGCTCTATCGGCGGCGTCTTCCAGTTATCATAGACTTGTGTGTCTGGTGCGAGCGCCATTTCCTGTGCAAAGATCAAATTCCAATTGGCATTAATTGAAAATCACGATAAGGGCACAGCCAGCTTCAATCCAATTGGAGGCGGCACTTTTGAGCCACCTGACAGGCCAAGCTTAGCTTCAAGTGGCGTTAAGTGAATGCAGCTGCCACAGCGTCATTGCGAATTACCTTGTGCATGATCAAATTGAATATGTCCTCCCAGAACATACCGTACACTATTCCAAATAGTCCAAGGCAAAATCCAAAAATGCCAATAATTAAGCCCCGATTGCTCTTCTGCCGCCATAGTGAACTGTTTTGTGTGGGCATGTCTGTTCGATTACTATATCAAAGTGCTTGAAAGATATTATTAGTCTAGAAGAGAGAAGAGATGAGAAGACACGAGAAGAGAAGAAGAGAAGAAGAGAAGGTATTTTAATTGTGTCACGACATCCCAATTACTTAAACCATGCTGCTGTTGGGAGTTGGATTTGCATTGGCCATATTTTACATATTAATTTGTGTACCCATTAAAAAGGCGGAAAAGGGTATATACAGTGGGGGACAGCTCAAGACGACCAAATTTAATTGCCTGCCATAAGCTAATCATTCATTGTTTTTCAAAAATTCCAAAGACCGATGATAGGTATGTAGCCTATTTTCATTGACCGTGGTCGTCTTGAGCTGTCCCCCACTGTATATGCTTGAGATAAATTATTAATCTGGATGAATAGCCAAGTCGACTCTAGTTCAATATCCTGTGCCCCCTTCTGAGCCTAGAGCTCTTCCATCAACCCTTCTTTGAGGTTTCCTCCTAATTGTCACAAATGCTGCTCTGTAAACACTCTTAATAGTATTGCGACAATAAGTACAACACGTGACTAATAATTGTTTTTGACGCTCTTGTAATTGAAATAATCATTTATATTTTTTTTGTATTGCTTGCTTATATATACATTTACTCCTATTGATATTGTGCTTGTCATATCAGTGGTGATAATTACTAAACCTTCTTTGTGTACAGCACATGCAAGCCGGCGTTTTGTTTGTAATCGATGCATGCTGATACGTATACGTAATATGTACAGTGAGTCACACCGAAATTTGCACAGCGTCAAGTAAATAATGTAATTGCCTGCTATAAGTTAATTATTCATTATTTTTCAAAAATTCGAAAGACCTATGGTAGGTACATATATTAACCACCTAAATTAATATATGACCCCAATACACTGGGGTTTCCCCATCTGCTAGGTAGAATTATAAAAATGTTGCCTACTTTTTACTTGACATTTCTTGTATATTTCTCGATTTCACATTGAATTACAAATGATTGTTTTCTTTTTTTTGGCTCTTTACAGCTACAAATGATATTCGATTAAGGTTGTCGCGACTAGAAAATCAATTGATACTCATAAATAAACATTCTGAGCTATGTTTGATAAGCGTACTTTGAACCTGATAAGCGCTCCCACTGAAGAGATTCTTCACTGGGCAGATAGAAAAAAGTATGCACCAAATAGTAGACGGCGTGAAAATCAAGGAAACGCGAAGAGATGCAATCACGGGAATCTTATCGGAAGGTCCCCGGGTGCACAACAGGGTATTCAACCAAATGGTTTCCTTTCAAATTCTCACGTAATGTGCACCAAACAATTATCACGAATACAATTTGTTCAGATCGCGTGGCGAACCATATACGTACATACATATATATACTATATGTATGTGTATATATAGCGGTTGTTTTATGCATGTGTATCTGCACAGTGATATATTGCTATAATTGAGTCTTTCAATTGACCCCCATGTTGGGTCTTTGACACCTACCGTGTCATCGTAGCGTACCAAACGATTCTACGAAACCCTGATATATATATATATATATATATATAGAGCATCAGCGTGTTGATGAATGCATTCGGTCTGCATAGTAAAAAATGTAAAAAAAGTTGCTTACATTTATTTCTTTTTTAATTTTTATTGGCGATTATTGAGTTACAATGGAAAAGTATACTTATGTTAAGTATAATTTAGGGTATTATTTTGAAAATTTGAGAAAAAGTTTTTTGCTTAAGCACTTGAGTAAATTTTTTGACTGTTAGCGTTTCGCTCACTTAATTGAAATCAAGATCAACGCCCCCACATAAAACACAATGTATATAGGCTAGCCCATGTACATAAATACATATACATACATAGATATATATACATATATTTGCATATGTAGACATTCATACCAGATACTGTATTTTGACTTAAATTTAAAAATGTCAAAACCTCCGCATGTAATAATTGCTCTTAATTGGGTGTGGATTTTTATACTCTGATCCTGAAGCTATGAGAGTATGCAGGTATACTGGTATGTACATCATGCGGTTGTGCACCCTTGAAGCTAGAAACATGAATCTGGGAACATATACTCGTCTGTGATTGAAAATTACAAATCGGTAAAGCTCCATTTCTAGCTGGAGTCATAAAATTGGATGTTAGATTGTTGCTGATGTCGACATGGGTCACGAACTAAGGATCGATAACCACATTTTAAGGCTATACCTAATCCCCTTTTCCTAATGCCTAATCTTTAAAATCGATAAGCCCACGAAACTCCCCATCCCAATTGCCATAAGAATGTTCTGATCAGCGAATATAATGCTAAGATCAGAGTATACCACAGTTGGTACCGCCCGAAACATTGTCACTTACGTTAATTTGTATATTTTTAACTGGCATTTGTTATTGCGGCGAGCATAAAGTATTTTTCATTATTAAATTAAACATGTGATATTCCACTTTAATAATAAATCCAATCATTAAACAACAATGCAATGGCTTTTCCTGGTGACAGCAATAAAGAGCTCGAGTTAACCCCAGTGAGCCTTGCATGCAATCTAAATTTAACAAATTGCTGCCAATGCAACCATAAATTGATGGATTGAGGTGCCTCCTCCATCAATTTTTCGCTATAAATCCACAAATACATGTCAGATCAAATTCATATATATATATAGAGAGATTCAAATTTAAGGAGTTAAATTAACTGAAAGAATCGCTTGATATAAATGATTTGATTTAATTGAAACAATTCTTGAAATATTACTTTTTAATTGCAACTTGAGGCCAAAAAAAAATTTGTTTTTAAACCAAATAATTATATTCCTGAGTGTGTTTTTACTGCTGCTAATTTTTTTAAGTGTAATATGCCATTTGTAAAGTGTCAATTTGACAATTTATATTTGTTTACAGCTTGAATTGTTTGTAGTTCCGGAGATTCTATAATGCAATCCAGCACTCTTTATAATTGATGGGTATTTGTATGCTTTAGAAGACATAAATGTTGTCAGGTTCAATTTGTTGCTTTTGTCGATTCCATTGCAATTTTAATTAATCATTTGAAATGAAAAATGTATTATTAACTCTGCAGGGCGTATCCAGCATTTCATAAAGAGGGATCAGAATTTTGTAATTCTAATATAAATACATTTCAATCTAGAATCTGTAGATGAAATATAAATTTATGTATCACATTACAACTTTACATAGACCATTCATGCTATGGGCAACTTTTTATGGCCTTGTTCAGAAAGATAAATATATTTTTATATTGATCAAACCGATAGATGACAAATGAATATATATACATATATACATCTGACTACAGTTGCATTCGCATTTAATGAACAGATCAATTACAGTCGCAACACGATCACTTCAATCACTTACCATATTCATTTCTATTCGTGAAAATTGACTTTGAATTGTTTTGACCTGCTTCAACTTTTATGTAATTTTCATTTATTTAACAGGTGCTGGATACCGATTTTGTCAAATAATTTCTTACATTTACTTAAATTATTGTTTTTGATTGCTGAAATTGGTGTTTACTTTATTTCGTACATTTCTCTGCATAAGTAGTATATTTTTTCGGTAATTAACTAATTTTCTGACAATTTCTTACATGTTTTTGAGAAAATTATTTATTAAATCTCACAAACAGATTTTGCTGGTATTTTGTTGTTGTGTGAGCTGAGACATCTACTTGTGTTCTACAATTAGTGCCGCTGCGATCAAATGTGACATTAAACTGTGACGTCATGCACACACAAAACACATAAATAAAACATTAAAACATTAACAATTTAAGTGGGTCTCTCGGATATTCTCGAATTCCGAGCTACCCATCTATCGGGCTTACACTTTACCACTCTGATTGCTGAAGTTGCTATTTTTGATTGATAAGAGTACAACAATAAATAGGCCGACAACAAATCGAAATACAACTCAATTCATTGGCACTCAATTTGCATGTCCAGATCAGCTATTTCTTGGACTGCTCCTATATTATTTTCATTTTTTGACTTAACTTACAACTGCGGCACGCGGCAGAGTCCAATGGGACTAAGTCGAGACGGGAAATTAATACTAAACACTGGCGTCAAGCTGCTGCAAAAATATACAAATATGTCATATATATATATATATATAGTCTATATCATCTGATTGCCTTTGTATTTTAATGAGTTGTTGTCTTAAACGTATTGGGCTTTTGGGTCACATTAACATATACAAAATGTTCCAATGTTTATAACACTTTCTCTTCTGAACTTATTAACCTAAATCAAGTCTAGATCAAGTCTAAGGCACTGCCATAAATATACAAATAATACTGCCAAAATTCGATTGTCTTTGTCGGCTAATCGAAATATAAGTCAAAGGCTTGACATTGAAATGCACCACAAATTCTTTACACTTATCGCACCAGAATAGGAATCGGAAACGAAATTCGATTCGGTTTGGCATCCCGGCGACAGTACAGTGGCTTCATATTAAATTTAATTGATGCGCCATTCAAGTGCAACATCTACGAATTAAATTCTCTCAGAGATTCAGTTACAGCTAACCACAAAAAAGTGACACTGTGACTAGACTCAAAAGATGTTGAGGCAACAACGCAATTTGTATTTGTTGTCGCTACTTATAGTTGCTATATCTTTTCCCGCGTTTCGCCTCTCAATGTTGTCTCTATGCCAAGTTCTCTTTAGATATAGCATCCTGACCTATGCGATTGTATATATTTAGCAGAAACTTAATGTACGCGGAACAGCTGTGCAAAGAGTACTCTCCGGTATTACTCTATAAAGTTCTTGATCATTATGCTCAAATAACATTTGTTTATTTATGTTTTACGGGAACTAAATCACTTAAAGTCGAATGTGGAATGTAACTATGGGAAAATGTGTTGACAAATTTATTTCATTTAGTTTTTAATTATCTGTCTGTTCGGTCGTCGCAACAGGTGTAATTATTGTTGAATGCGTACAAATTATTGTACAGCATATAATAAAGATGCAGTGGTTATTGTACTCAAGTCATTGTTCGTCTGGGGCTTTTGTTTGAGTATAACCCTATCGACAGCTAGATTAACAGTTCGAGTACTTATTACCCATTATACATATACATAAGTATGGCCGTCCCTGCAATCTTAACAAGTCTGCGAGCGATTAAGAAACCAGTATTTATTTTCAACTGGAAGGGAGTTGATTTTCAAAATATAGCCAATGTGTAATCCTTTTGTCACTTCAACTCTGTTTGCTCCCCAATAGCTCACACTTATTAATTTGCAATGTATCCTCACGCGTAACTAAGACAACAAGGATACGGATGGACACGGATACGAATCGCGATGCGAGAGTATGTTGATTTTGTGGGCGAGTCAAAAACCAAAAAAAATTAGCGCTTGTGACCGTTCTCGTCAACGCTTGATTACGACTGTGCGCGGCCCGCTCTGACGGACTGACGGCAACTGGCGGCAACTGACGAGGCTCTGCCCGCTACTTCGACTACGGCGTTTGTGTTCTTAGTGAACTGAGAACTGCTCGTTCTGCTGTGCTTGATGAATGTTTGATGTGCGGCCGTATGTTAAAGAAATGTATATGTATGCACATTTTTATGTATGTATGTATGTATGTATGTATGTAATATGCAAGAATATGAAAATGCGCTCAAAGTTTGCTCATGTGTGTTTGCGTTAATTTGCGCTTTAGTTTTTTCTTTGTACGATTGTCATTTAAACATTGAATTCAACTATCAGACCAGTGCTTGTACAACTCGATCTTTTTAGAGCTTTAGTTTAAAATAGTTTAGTGAATGTTAAGACTGTTATGTGAGCGTTAGAGGATGCAAATTTAAATTGCAATTGTTTTCTTCATAATCATAAGCTAATTTATTGGACTTAAGAAGTCAAGTGTTTTTTTTTTTTTAAATAAAAGCTTTTATGTGCTGGCACAAGTAACGCTCAGATGCATTTTTACAATTCGTTATCAACAATTCCAATTACTTACATACATATTAATATCTCCTTGTAGGCAAGATTTGAGTGCATTTTGTATGGGAAATGTGTGTTTGTGAAAAAGTGAACAAATCATAAATACAAATCAACTATTGATAATAATTCGACAAAGCCTTATCAATGCGGCTAATCGATGTGATTAGCGTTAAGCGAACATGCACTTAATTTCTACGCTTCCAGTCTACTCACATTTGTATACGGTTGTACAGTTGTAATTTGCGCAAGTGGACCGCGGGCATTGGGCAATTTAGCATATCGCTTGACAATTGAGACACATTTGAAAGCAATCACCACCCACGAAGTACGGAATTGAAAATGGCTGAGGCAATAGAACAATGAAATGTCGTTGCACCACGTGATAAGTGGCAACAGACAACGTATTTGGGACTTCTTATTGGATTATGCGAGAGTACGTGGCGACCAAGTGGCGTGTCTATATGGATTAGTAGCCCAACTTATTAGTGGTGGTTGATGCCGTCAAAGCCTGACTACGATTATGCTATATAAAAAATAGGACAACTGAGTTTATCTCTCTCTCTCTCTCTCTCCCTCACGTTTAACGGTTCGTTTCTGAATTGTTGCAGCGTTGCCAGCTGGTAAAACGTGACGCTGGCGCTTTATTTCCACTGCTTGCACTGCTTGCACTGCTTGCTTGACGCTGCTTGGTGCTGCCATTCTGCCCACTCTCATTTGCAGTAGCTTGCAGTGTTAGAAGATAGTTTTAGAAGTTTTAAAACTAACTTTGTACTACTTTAACTTTGTCAAATTTAGCGGGATTATCAAATCATTATCTTATTATGATTATTTGATTATGGTTTTATCTGTAAATTTACATTTAATTAAGAATTAGAAACAAATAGTAAGTACTCTGATTAGCGAACAAATTTCATAAGTCAAAACATCGCAAAATATTTTTGATAACTTTGTTTTATTAATATTATTGAGTTTACAACATTTTACAAAAGCTACATATAATTTTGATCCTTAATCGAACTGTGTATAGTCCGTATTATTGACTTCATTTTCCTCAAGGTGATGAGTAGAACGAAATTGTACGAGTATAATGAGGTAGCAGGTGGCAGCGCCAGTTATCTGCAAGTAAATTGACAAGCAAACCGATCAGAAATCAAGAATAACATGAATAATATTGACGAACACACCGTAAATATTAATGTACGATCCAAGCGAAATAATCCGGCAGCAGTGAAGCTCACCTTGCGATGCGACAACTGCAGAGATAGGCGAAATAATCGATCACGTAGCTCCTGTTCATCGGTTATGTTAAGGATCTTGTGGATAATGGCTGCACTGAAGCCACTATGCCGGATAGTTCTACTGCTGGCCTCCACGATTAAAATGATGATAACAATGTACCAAAGCATTTGTGTCAAAAAGAAGGCAAAGAACTCATCTGTCTCAAAGTTATCCAAGCGCTTGGGATTCAGCAGTGCCTCCAATATGTAAAAGTCATCAAAGAGTATAAACAAAAACGAGATGGCTATGATGCCAAGCAGCGGATAGGTGAAATACTCCTCGATGGTCTGGCAAATGTCACAGAGCAGATTGTGTATATTGGCCACTTGCTTGATGGCGTACTCGGGACTCTGGCGTATAATCGAGGTAACACTGTAACGCTGCATGGGTGTACTGATCAGATTACGCAACCGATGCGCATATCGCTGATGATTCACGGCCGAGTGCATTGGCGACAGCTCCAGAGCGTTGTTATGTTCAATATGTGCATCCAGAATGTCCTGCAGAATCTGTGGACAAATGTAAGCATTTTAATTATTAGCTGTATACTTTTATATGTTTGTTTAAAGAGATTGCAAAAATATAAAAATGTACTTTTGATGAGCGTCATTAGCCATTTCTCTATTGACATGGCTGTTAGTCCGTCCGTCCGTCCGTTCCGTTCCTTATATTTATACAAAAAAAAGTGTTTTTTAAGGCTTTTAAATCCATCTCGCTTCAAGGGAAAGTTCATGTTTTTATTGGGGTTGTAGGAATACTCACCTCGTTCACCATACTGAACCGACTCTGAGCCAAGTGGGTGGTGCAGAAAAACTTAAAGACCATAAGACTGATATTGATGTGGGGCAGAGCGAATGCCGTGAAGGTAACAAGCGAAGGTGAGAAGGTGGCACTGATCAGCAAGCCGTAGCTGACACATAGGTAAATAACGTTGAAGATCACAATGCCCAATGAGATGAGAAAACCGAATAGGAGAATGCGTCGATAGTCCAGTTTCATGCCCAGACGCACAAAGGTCTCGTCAACGACAATGATATTCTGTATGATGCCCACCAGTCGCTGGCGCTTGAACATCGCAAATCCAAAAATCGTGGACATGGCAATGATGCCCGTCAAACGCAAGGTGCCATCGCCCAACTTGGTGATGTTCGTCTGAAAGAAGTAACCGATGATGGAGTCGTCCTCGCGTACCGAAATCGCAAAGCACATCACAAAAAACAAATAGTGCACGATGCCGGCGACAAATGAGTACTTCGATGTGTGCACCTCCTTGTCCGCGTTCAGGTTCAATCGAAACGGCGCCAGACCCACCAGGGATATGTAGGTGAGAGGTCGCAGCGATTGGAACACATTGTCCGCCTGCGAGATGCGCTCCCAGAGCTTCAAAGCCATGGCCAGGAATTCACGTGTGTTCACTCCGGTTGCTCGACGCCAACTGACTGCGGAAGTGTTGTCGAGCTCTGCTCATATATCAAAACGTTAGCGCACTTGAAGGCAGAAGTCGTTTGGACGACTGGACGGCTTATTAAGCTAATACCGATAGCGGTAAATATTTAATTAAGCTTAAATGTGTAGCATAACGTTAGGCGCTGAGTGGACGGGGTCAACAAGTGCGGCATGTTAACAAGTCTGCGCAATTTGCAATAAGTGAATTACGAATTATGGTTTACCCCCTGCCAGATGTATACATACCCCAATTTTAATGAATTGAGGTAAACAATTAGAGGGTGACATCTGACAAACTAAAACGTAAAAGTATCTATCATTGCTCTGCCGAAAATTACGTACCCCCCCAGTCGGCGATACAACTGCTCATTTATTGAATAACAGTAAGTTAATGTCAAATAGATTGTTCCTAGGAAGCGATTTGAAATGCTTTATAAAGATTTCTTTATAAATGAGGTTAGGCAGTATTCTTTGTTAAAATATTGAAAGCTTGTTTTATTAATCCAAATTCTTTCATTTTTTTTTTGACAATTTAATAAATTATTTTCTAGAAAAAACGATAAAATATTTTAAAGAATTATTTCTAAGATATTTTCCATACTTAGCATTTGTCATTCTTTAACAATCAGCTACTTGATTTCACTGATATTAATCATTAGATCTATAGTAATACCAATCATCAATCGAACCTTCAGCTCCAGTGCTATGTGCAACATCTAATTTGTTCGATTTGTCATATTGTAAACTGCCATACAACATTCAAGTGCACTTGTATTCACATCCCTTGCCTTGTGTCTCGATGTAAACTGCAGCAGGATAATGAGATAAGTAGTCAAAGCACCGCTGATCTAAAAAGAAAAATAGAAAATAAAAAATAAATGAAATTATTTTTCGAAAATGTAATAGTTCGAACTTAGTCTTACAGTAAAGTAGAGCGTGCGATCAATGTTGAAGAGACCAGCTGCTGTAAAGTTGATCTTCAGATGCATTAGTTGCATGGAAAATTGTTGCAGCTTCTCCTTGACCTCCGCACTCTTCGTCCTGTTCAGCAGCATGTGCACAATGCCGCCAGTTTTTTCACTCTTTTTGATGGCCCGACTGCTGCCCTCAACGATCGAGATGATCGCAATCAAATACAATATCATTTGACATGCAAAGAACGTTACAAATTCGACTGTCCGGAATTTGCCCTCACGGGTTGCGTTGCTTATTATCGTTTCGAGCACATAGTATGCATCAAAGACAATGATTAAGAAGGCAATTGAGATGATCGTTAGCAGCTGATAGGTGAAGTATTTGTTGGCCGTGGCAGCCGCCTCACAGATTAGATGATGTATCTCCATCGAGTCCTGTATGATCTCAGCCGGATCCTTTGACACAATGGTATACATTGAAAAGGAGTCCAAACATTGCATTGATCTTGTCTTTTGCACGGCCTTAATGACGCATGTGTCCCACTGATGGGCCAGATTCTTGAGGACCTTAAAGTATAAATACAAAATTTAGTTTAGCTGGATATAGATAGCATTAAGCGAGTTCATTTGACCTCATTTAAAGCGCTGAGATAAATGCGCAGTTTGATAAGAAGTCCAGTCACGAGTATGCTAGCAATGCAGATTAAGAAAAGTGGCGACAACTGACTCAACATCGCCGAGTAGTACAAATAGATATTTTCGCCTGGTACCATCAAGAAGTAACTGTAGATTGTGAAACCACTTAATGCGCATAGCAGAAATGCAGCGAAACTATTGATTTGCCTAGCCGCTCGCATCTGGTCAAAATTAATGCCGACACGTGGAAATGCCTCACGTTCCAGGCCATCAAAGAAGGACATCAGTTTTAGCAATTTCTGGTGATTCAGCAGCGAAGCAAGTATCAGTATTATAATACCCAACATGCCGTTGAAGATTTCGATATCGGCGGGGATTGACGACATATCCAACCCCAAGTTTCTCATCATGAGTAGGCGACGTTGCAACCAACTGTAGAAGAAGTTCAGCGTGTAGAAGAATATCCGTACGACCATGTTGGCCAAGCCAAGGCACGACAGTCGCAGTCGACCCGCTGAACTGTCTACACAATATGGAACAATGCCAAAGAATAGGGTTAGACCTAATGTCACCCGGTAGCAGCCGTAAACATTATCGGGGCGCACTAGTCTGTCCAAATAGTCCGGTAACCTCATGGTGTATGAGCAAGGAATCAACTTCTATTCAAAACTTCAACTTTGTCAACTTTGTTTTCTTTTCTAATCTCATAATGTATCAAATTTGTTTAATTGTCTAATCTCTAGATTACGATTGCCTTTAATTAATTAATTAATGTGCCTGCTGGGGAATATGTGTGGTCATTCCCACTTGACTGATAAATGGGAGCAACTGTCAAGCAGTTAATTTAAATAAGAATATCTATTTAATGGGCTGTGTGCATAAATTATATATAAAAATCGTTTGTCGCTTTAGAATTCATTTCAAGTCGAGAATGTATATGGACTTATATAGGTATTCCCAGCCAACCATATCATAGCTTACCTCATTTAAGGCCTGGAAGTGCTGCCAGCAGCGATGAAGGATTGCATCAAAAAGCAGAACGATGCTGAGCAGAAAAACTTGAGGCACATAGAAGGCAACGGCAGCTGGATAAGTGGGCCTAGCATCATTCCACAGCAGCATGCAAATCGAGCTGACCAAGTACGCCAATTGCATGCCGGAGATGAGGAACAATTTCGTGTGGCGCAGACTCATAATCTTGCCATAATGAAAACAGACGCCGACATTGAGGAGGTGATCATCAATGCGTGCTATGAGATCATAGAGTCTGTAGCATTTAACCTGAGGTGTTACGAGCAGGTGGTGGGGGTAGCTCTCCAGGAGAGGTGCACGCGCTGGCTCCGGCTGTATAGTTGGTAGGTGGTCGGGGTTATACACGAACTTCACCCACGTGTGCTTTTTATTATTTTTTTTTTTTTTTGGTTACATTTTTTTTCTCACGCAACAATACGCAACCAACTTGTAATGATCGAACCGATCGCCTTCGAAATCAGAAATCCACTGACTTGCGATTATCATCTTTGGGTTAGCCAAGCCTGTGAGCTGCTTGACGTCATAATTTATCCCCTAGGGGGCGTCGGCAAAAGCTAGGCAAAAGCTAGCAAAAGCTAGGCAAAAGCTTGGTCTGGCAATTGAAACCCGTGTGGCCTACTTTTAGGTATAATATTTATCGGCAAGCGCACTACAAGTCGAATCAGTCGCCGCACTTGGAGCCCGCTGCAGAGAAAGAGTGCAAACATGCCGATCATGCCGATGAATTTCTGGATGGAGTCTCCCACTTGGCTGATTGGCGAATCGAAAAAGTAGCCGACAATGCTCTGTTGCTGAATGAGCGCAGACAAAAAGCAATAGCCGAAGAAGCTTAGCTGGAGCAGGGCATTCAGATAGCCGAGGCGACTCAGCTGGAAATGTCGTTCTGCCGGCTGACCTCTCAGACGGAAAGGAGTCAGTCCCAGCAGATAGGTGAATAGAAGCAGTGACTGCTCAGCACCGTATGCATCCCGTGGACTGAACAACTGTCTCCAAATGATGTTCCGCATGTTGTTCGAAAATAAAACTAGTTTCCGCAACGGATGCGGAACACCTTTTATACATTTAGTGTGTTGTCAATCAGAATCAAATATCAAAACCCTTTTTTGCGCTTGTCAATTGGCCCACAAGTCTGATTGACAGGGTTAAAGTTCTTGAACTTACTCTGCTCATTTTCGAGGTGCTTCGAGGTGCTGTCAGGAGCCGCGTAATCAGAAACCTTTCACGGCAAACACGCCACGTTTATTTAATGACAGTTTGTTTTTTTGTTGTGCAATTGTAAGGTGTGTGCGTTGGCAAATTGCTGATGGTCTGAGTTAATTAATTTAATTGTCTTCGGTCAAGTGCAATAAATTGGTTAACACCAAAGATAAGGACTCAATTTTAAATCGAGGTAAATCGACCTTCCTCTAAATAATGCTAAAGCTTTTAGCTTTAACTGACCAATTTGTAAAAGAAAACTTAATATTAATTTATTTCTTATAAACTACATAAACTGTATAAATACCTTATTGTTCAGACAAACATATTCACACCTTTAACAAAGGTTTTGTCATCTATTTCTATGGGATCGCATTGAGTGATCTTCTACTAGCACTGTGTTCCTTTCAAGCCAGTTTCCAGCTTACCTTGTTGACCATCACCAGACGAATCTCCACCAGATATGTAAAACAGTTGAACATGTTTAAGGCAAGCGAAATCGCCGTGTGCTGGATCATGAATGTGAAGTGTAATGCCCAAGTTGGAGACACATCGGATGCGTAGAGGACGGCAAAGGTGCCCCAGTAGAAGGTGAAGTTTACAAGGAACATGGAGATCATGATAAGATAGCTGAAGCGCAGCACTTTACTATACATGATCTTGATGCCAACATTGTGCAGCTGTAAATCCATTATATGAAATTTGTGCAGGCACCGCTCCAATTGGTTCTTGGGTAGGATGGCCGCCAGATAGATGACAGTGATGCCAATGAAGCCACTCACGATCTGCAGCATGTCCCCAAAGTGGGTGATTCTCGAGCGAAAGAAATAGCTGGCGACTGACTCGCAATTGTTGTTTATTGTCAGAACATAGCAGACAGTATATGCGCCGATGTGGAAAATGCCATTTAAATAGCCAAGCCAAGACTTCTTGATGGTCCTGACACCAGTCTCATCACGGCAGCTAATAAAGAACGATGTTAGCCCATACCAAAAGGTAACAAGGAAGAGCGGTCGCAAGGAATCGTACAGCCCTTTGGCGGACATAAATCGACGCAAGCGACGTCGCAACGGATGTTGAAGCACCGAATTTAGTTTGATTTCCGCACCCGCATCCTTTTCCACGTCCATGTCGTCGTCTGCACAGCTGGAGCTTTGCGCGGCAACTAAAGAGCTAACAATAATTTGCACGATGCCGGCGTCGTCGTCGTTCGCCGTCTATTTAATGAGGTGGGTCCTGTATGTTTGAGCAGAACAAAAGCAAACCTATTAAGCTGTTGAATTTGAATTAATACCCTGTAAATGCAGAGCATGTCCTTGGGGACTCATTTACCGCAGGACTCGTTAGTTGTGCGATTTACAGACACTTAACTGTGCCACACTTTTCGTTCAGTGTCCGTCTGGCAATGTAATAAAATATTTGCCAAATGTACAGCAGACAATTGATGAGCAGTATTAGACGAAAGTTGTCCCATGTTCTGAAATACCTATCACTGGTTTAGTGAAGTTTATGGTTAACATGAACAAGCTCGAATATCTTCACATGAATTTACGGTAATTGTTTCTAATTAGCACAATTACTTCGAAGGAAGTAAGGAAGGAAGTAGCAGTCTGTGTTTAATTAAGGATAACCATTAATAAAACATATTTGTTGTCATTATTAACCTTAATATACTGAGAGATTTCCATTCTGCATAAATAAAAAGACAACATTTATTGATACACAAAAACAAGCAACAAAAATATGTAACTTTGATGATATAATTTACAATTTCCCTCTAAGTCGAAATTTTAGGTTTACTTTCAATGTTTCAATGCATTCAAGGAATGTTGAATATTGACAATTTTACTTTGCTTCGGTGATCTATATAGTTATAATCAAGTCAAAAGAACTACAGACAACAATATAATTCACAACATTTACGATGGACACAAAAACGATTGGTTACAAAAATAGAGACCGAAATGAGACAAATCACATTGTACATTGACATATATGTATGTTAATACTAATTGCACAATAAATTTACTAATTGCACTTTAAGCTTAGCGCTAAGGCTCTATGAGTTTTTCTATATATATAAATGTGTGAGTATGAATGAATATATGCACATAATATGAGTATGCCTCAAATGGTTTCGGTGCGCGGATCGATCTCGTGGATGGCCTGCATAAGGCTGGTTTTATTTGATATGGGTATCCCCTGCCTCGACATCTCCGTCAAGCGATCAGTTAGGCGCTTTTGATCCCGGCCACACTGCCACCTGAAAGCAACAACAATTGGAGCTTAATGTGATAAAAGTCGAATGAGTTTCGCTTCGCTTACCACAAATGCTCGCAGGTGTGCAGCAGCGGTATATAGAGCGGCAGCAGATCAATATCACAGAGCGTTTCAAAGCGAGTGAGCGCCAGGAGGGCCCAACGCTCCGCCGAATGATGCGGCACTGGTGACGCTGTGCAGGCAGCGACCAGTCGACAAAGTATTAGCAATACGGGTCGCGATCGATTCATGTAGACTTTGTTGAGCAGACGAAAGCAGCTCTCGAGCAACGGTATGGCCAACTCATTGCGTCGCTCGTCCAGATATTGACACGCTCTGGTCAGCTCTTCATGCTGCAGAAAGCGCAAAAATGCCTCCGAATCACGCAACTGCGGCTGCTCAGCGATCTGCCTGAGGAACACTTCAAAAGCGTTGCTTCGTCCACCAATCAGTTGTATGGAGAAATTGCCCACTAGCACTTTGCTGGGAAATTTGATGTTGGTCATCATGTTGGGATACTGGCGTTTCAGGCTCTGATGCAGCTCACGAAAGTCCGTGTACCGACGTTCAATTGTGGCAGGTTGCTCATCCAATACACTCGAGTCCAGGCGCACTGTCAGCTCATAAACAACGAATCGCTTGATGTTGGTATCGTCGGTCTCGCGGGGCATTATATTTGCCTGCAAAATCTCCAAGCGCAACTCTGTGCTCTCATCGGCAGTGGGCATAAACCTATGTGGAAAGCTCTTCTTCCAGCAAGCTATTGCAAATTGAAAATATTTTCAAAAATCTTTAGTTTAAACTAAACTCAATTTTGGATATAAATATGTATTAAAATGTACAAGTAATATCATTGTTCTCAATATTTAATGGTTTGAAACAAAAAATTAAAAATAAACTGAAAGTTCTGAATAAATCATATTTCCGGAATTTGTGTGACAAAACAGAATTTCTTGAATAATTTATATACATATATATATATACAAATAAATATGTATATTCTGGGTACGCACCTTTTGGTTGTGTCTGATCAGATGTTTCTGCTGAAATTGCCAAGGCAGCCTCGATGGCTGGACTTTCGAGCTCGTCATCTGGATTGAGACAGTCCTCGGAGGGCTGGTGAGGCAGTATACGTCTTGCACCCACGGTATGCACTAAATAGATGAAAGTGATACATATTGTTATTTTCTAATTATCCTATTATCATAAATTGTGTATTAGTAGTTTACTCACTTGCCATCTGGTTGCGAATGGGAACGCAAGAACGAACTAATTAAGCAGCTGAGCAACGACGAATGTATATTTTGTTTATTTACTTTTATTTATCGGCTCTCTGCCGATTGTGTTGTTTTAGTAAATCTGCAAAGTGACTAATCCCCCGCAAACGCAATCCAAAACACTGACAAATCATAATAAGTTGGACGCCTTTGTTTTCGTGCATGCGTACAATGCACCGACTATTGAATACCCTTAAGGGACACATATTTCTTATGCCGAATGCAAGCCCATGGTGCGCAAAATTTTAGCTGACATTAAATGTGTGTTAAATATGCTTCACTTCGCTAAAACACTTAGGATATTATATGTAAACGTGAATTGTTATTGAATGTGGCATTCTGATGCGTACCAGCGTAATTTGTATTATAAAATGGGTAGGCTGCACTTCTTGGAGAGCGTATGTAAACATTGAGTTATCGCTATCGTATGTAAATATTGTGTTATCGCTATCGAAAACGTCTGTACACGACAGTCACGCACGGCCAACAAAAGCGGCTATTGTCATCGAACGGGAAGAAAAAGAAGTGGGAGTATAACTTATAATTTTAATTTTGTGACAATCAAATAATGACACTTCCGGAGTTTTTTGGCTGCACGTTTATTGCATTTGGACCACCGTTCGCCCTGTTCGTGTTCAGCATTGCCAACGACCCGGTGCGCATCATAATACTCATTGCGGCCGCCTTCTTCTGGCTGCTGTCGCTGCTGCTCTCCTCGTTGCTGTGGTTCGCTGCTGTCCCGCTGCGCGATGTGCTCGTCTTTGGTGTAGTTTTCTCCGTGCTGTTCCAGGAGTGCTTCCGCTATATCATTTATCGCATACTGCGTAGCACAGAGCAAGGCCTGCATGCTGTTGCCGAAGATACGCGCGTCACGGAGAACAAACATATTTTGGCCTATGTTTCCGGCTTGGGATTCGGCATCATCTCGGCCATGTTTGCTCTGGTCAATGTGCTGGCGGATATGGTAAGTGTGTCTTGATTACCTCTGTTTAACATGGTTTATTGATTGTACTTTACTATTGTAGAGTGGACCGGGAACGATGGGCCTTAAGGGCGGCACCGAATTCTTCTTTATCACATCAGCGGCCCAGGCGCTGTCAATTGTGCTGCTGCACACATTCTGGAGCATCATCTTCTTCAATGCCTTCGATACTAATAACTATGTGCACATTGGATATGTTGTGGGCACACATCTCTTCGTCTCCCTGCTGACACTCCTCAACGCGGATGGATATTATTGGGCCACCTTGTTGCCAAACTATATTGTTACAATTCTCACCGGCGCCATCGCCTTCAAGGTGGCGGGCGGCACGGGAAGAAGCCTCAAGCGGTTTATTATGTGCCGATGAGGGATTTATTGCAATTTGAATTAAGTTAATTCTCGAACACTGCAAAAGGCATTATCTTGTTTAATTATTTTAAGATAAACATTTTCATTTTGAGAAAGCTTAACAAAATGTGTGTTTAAATCTTTGATAATACATCTTGCTTGCAGATAATATGTAAACAGATTTAAATTACAGTTCTACAAATAAGCAAATCTAATTAATGTCTGCATGAATCCAATTCTAAGGATTCGATTCCATCTAAAGCCGACATTTAACGGAATTAAGATTTGTTTGTATGATTTGCTTATGCTACCAATTAAATATTCCAATAATCTCATTCTTTGCAATTTACTGGCTATAGTGCATTTTGCGAACATTGATGCCATAGTCGGCCAATGCCGGCTGCAGGTCCTCCATGGTTAATGTAAATTTGCGATCCTTTGCCTTGAATGAGAATATTATTCAAGATCGACTAAATAAGCAAAGGGAGTTCAAAGTCGTACCTTTGAGCCACCAGGCGTGGCCGAGTTCTGCATGTGGGTCCGCACCTTGGAATGCTGCAGTGCATCATCGATGATGTCCGACATGAATTTCTGTGTGGCAATCGATATCAGGCGCACAATGCGTCTGTCATCCGAATGGAAACCGCCCATGTTCAGATAATGCGCAGTGACTACAAATTCAGGACGATTATTCAGTTGCTATTATTGACGATGATTAAGAGCAAAAGTTACCCGCATCTGGCATTAATGGAGTGTAATCCTCCAACTGCAGCAGGAAATCGCTAAGATGAGAAGCAGGAGCTGCGCGATCGCCTACAGCGTTGAAACCGCTGGCGCCTCCTGCGCCCGATCCGGCTCCACTACTTGGATTGGCATGACCCGAAGAGCCGCCGGCATTTGGATGATAGATGATGCCAAAATTGGAGCCAACCATTGTTTATTTTTAGTAATTATTCTTGATGCAGCAACAAGTACGACCGTATACAGCAATCACAAAAATACCAAAATTAAACTCATCAGCTGTTATGTATGGTATGTAAATAGTCATAATGTCGCCGTTTTTCATTAAAAATATCGATGCTAAGACTATCGGCAGGCCAAAGTATATTACAGATAATCGGTATATAGGCAATGTAATTTCAACAAGTACAACAAAATTATTTTAAATTGGAATTTATTTTAAGCATCTTGGAGACGAGTTCAAATATGGAATTATATGATATGAAAGATTTAGGACCCAATACGCTTAAGCGTTGCCTAAACTACTTATCTTTTTTTGTAGTTTTCTTCTTTTTTTCTGATGGCTTAAACAATGACTTAACAATATAAAAGAGAAACAGGACTGCAGCAGCGCCAACAAACGCCAATGGCAGCGTATCAGAGTTTCTGAGGTAATCTACAAGTCGTACAAATGATAATTCATCCATTAAACTGGATGGCTTGGGTACATCTTCCGGTTGCGTATTCCTTAAATAGCCACCCTCGACAAAATCGATGAAGGCCTTTGGCGTATAATCCTTCAGCGGATACCGGTATAATTTACCGAGGCGCAGAAAAACGAATTCGGGAGCTTCGGCAATCTTTAAGCGTTGCGCTGTGGCAACTCCAGCCGCCAATGAGTTCATACGTGCCACATTTATTTTGCGTCGCAGAGTGCCACAGACGGCTTCCCAGACGGCATAGAGGCGCTGGCAGAGCACACATTCCGCCGAATAGAAGAAAATGAACCAATCTCCGGTCGTGGCGCCCGTCGACGCCTGCGTCAAATGCTCGAAGTTATCGTCGGACAGTTCCTTCACGCCCGGCTCGCGATTTTCCCCAAAGAACTGGACAATCTCCTCCTCATTGACTGCGCCATGGTAGAGAATCGGAATTCCTCGCCGGAAGTACAAAAGTGCTGGCTCCCGACTAGGATCGTAAATGTGTATTAGATTGCTGTTGTGCGCCTGGACAACCGTTGCGCCCAGCGTCTGTCGCAGCTCGTTCTGAATTTTGCCCACAACATTCTCATATTCCACGCAAGCCGCGCAACTGGTTTTTGTGAAAAGTGCAACCACGTCGCCTTCGCCCGTCAGAATGTGAATCAGATCGGAGTCATCGACGCGTTCTATGGCAGCGCTGCACACAGCAATTAGCCCCAAACAGAGGACACCAATAATCTTGGAAATGTGCATTGATAACTGCGTTTTTTAATTCAACTTGTTGGTTGTTTGGAAACTTTCTGTAATCTGGTATTTTAGAGGAATGTGAGTATCGCAAATAGATATCGATATAAATATTGTTACAAATATATCGGCGATGGCTATCGCATACAGACAACGATGGCTGCCTGCTAAGAATTGGTATGTTTATTTACGATATATTTAAATTAAAATACATTTTCTTTGCCAATTGGTGTTTATAAAAAAGCATTTAATTCAATATATTGGCTTATTAAAAATATTGACATTTCGCTGTGCCAAAGGTTTTCAGTAAATTGAATAAAGACATTAAGCATGTTAAGATTATATGTATGAACCGCGTTTAAATCTCAGAAATATCTAAAATTAACAATCTTTAGTAATTATTACTTGCTTGCAGTTCATTTGAAATATAAAAACTATAATTAAGCAGATACATCTGCTCCAAAAATGCATTTTATGGGCCAAAATGCAAATCACACGTTAAAGTGGACATGGTGCAGGTGATTTGCTTCTTCTGCTCGTCGTAGGTCTCGCGGTGGGAGACGCGCTGCGCAACGAATGTGAGCAGATGCAGTATGTTTAGTTTCCTGCCGTTGGCCTCCAGTTCGGCGCAGAGATGATGGATGAACCAGCTGCCGTCCACTGAATCACTCCACGAGCTGTGCTTGGGTACCGTGCAGAAGGCAATCAGGAAATCCGAATAGGCGGGAATCCGATAGCTATACCTCATTGTGGCCTGACCATCGGTTTCAGTTTGTGATCTGGCGCTTGATATCAAACAACCGCTATCCCGTCTCTTGCCGCGGCAGGCCTGAACAATAAAGATTTTCGGCTTGCCAGCCAGCGATTTGCACTTGTCCGCTGCGAATGCTTGCCAGATATTTTTCAGCTCGTAGCTGATGTCCTTGGCATGGACCATGTCGTTCTCTTCGCCCCTCGTAAGAATAGCCACCAGGATGCAATCGCGATTCGCATGATTTTGGGCGGAAACTTTATCGATCTTCGCCTCAATTTCATCTTTGGTCAAATCTTTGTAAATTTGTACGCTAAAATCCAATTGCTTAAGCACACGTTCCAGATTCGCACTATCCACACGCGATTCTGGAAGCGATGGCAGTTTTTTGAAGTGCTCATGGCTGAAGATCAGTGCGAGACCGCGTTCCTCGTGGTCCATTTTGTATTCCAGCACCACTTGGCGAATATCTGCATCGATTACGTTCAAAGTGTCCTGCATGGATACACATACTCCATCTGGGCATGTGGACGATTCGACCTCTGATGCGGCCATTGCTCGTTTTTGGAATATCAAAATTTAACTAATTTTAACCGATCGATGTGTCATGAGTGATAACTGGTCAAATTTGGTTTGCGCAGCCAACGTTATCATTTATGTTTTTATTGAGTCATTCTTTTATATTTCCGATAGCAATTCGAGTGCGAATATCGAAAGCTAGAAAGCTTACAAATTAAAGGTTCTTGTTTAGCTTTCATTATATTCTAAATTGGAAGCAATGTTGAATCAAATGATATTCCGAATCAGCTATAAACTTTTTTGTGGTTCTGAGCTTGGATAGCTATGATATAATTTATTATTACAGTTGAATTGTAATAAAATACCAAGTGTCGACATGTTACTTGGATATTTTATGGCATATGAGGTGAGTAGATATCCAATTCACTATAAAAACTGTAATAAGTATGGCAAAAAATTGTTCGAAGTATAAAAGCTGGAGTCACTACCAAAAGAGCCATAAAGGCTAGCCCAAGCTTGTCGAAAATCCACTCCTTATTTTGTATTCGGCTGCAGCAACATTTCGAACATGCTACCCCTTCGTTGTCAACATGTTGTTAGCTATTCGAAGAGAGCGCGCCACTTTTAAAATACAACAATTACGAACGGACTTTCTACTAAATTTCAAAACTGCAACTTCAAAGAATTCAAATAAAATATGTGTGTAAAATAAAATATGCTTATTTTACAATTGGATGTTAACAATAGTTTTTATCGTAATAATTTTTATGAATATGTGCTTATGAGTTCGGCGTGCATGTTGCGGCAACATTTAGAATCGTAAAAATGTGGCGAGACACATGCGCATTGCCGGCAGCGCAACATTCGCGAGCGAGGAATTATTGAAAAAAAAAATCAAATTCAGTGATAAAGTGAAATTCGTGCGCGTTGGTTGGCTTACACTTCGTGTAAGCTCCAAGCTCTGTTTACTCTCTCTCTCTCTCTCTCTATTTCTGTCTGAAACTCTCTTTAAGCGCGCGTCGTGAGTTCACCTCGTGTTGCCTGCTTAGATAGCTCCGGATCGGCAGCAGCACCAACAACAACAACAACAACAACAACAATAAGCTAAGCCAAAAGAATTTGAAGTTATGCAGCTTGTCACAGAAATTTGCCGACAATAGCTGGATGAATGCAATAATTATTGACACTTTTTGAACGGGAATTTGCCACATTCCACTTAGTGAAACAAATATTCATAATACTCAATAAGGACTCAGCTGTGGTGGCAATGCGGCTAATTGGATTTATTCTAAATTTGGCGGCTTTAACAGGTGAGTGAGTTTTTTTTTTTTACAGTCATCACTCAGAAATGTAAGAAAAAATTCCAAAAATAAACATAAAATTTCTATTATTTTTATTATTTATTATTTTATTAAATAAAGCAGCAGAAATTCAAATTAAAAAAAAGAGTTCTGGATACAAAATCGAGGATTTTATGTCATATTTATGTCATATAAGGAAATAAAAGTTTCTTTTACTTGTTTGCCAAACTTATTTGAAGTTGAGTTTTCAATCTCCGATTTTGCTACAATGTTTCGGGGCAGATTCTCCCCATACCATGCCCTGCATATGCCCTTGTGTATACTTATGCACTTCTTGTTAGCTAACTGGGCTAAGAGTCTGAAGTCGAGGGTCGTTATTTATGTTTGTCTCATGGACAACTATTTTTTTTCTTTTTTGTATTATATATATTTTTTTTTTGTACTATTTTGTTGTTGCTGTCGTTCGTCTTTAGCCTTTGCCACTGTTACGTATTTGCAACAATATATTTTGCTGTGAGGTCTCCGGCTCAATTGTCTCGTAGCTAATATAAAATCGATGGCACATTTGTTGCATATTCTCTTAGCAGGTGAAATCAATGGATAGTGACAAAAAAAAAAAAAATAAAAAAAAATAGGAAAAAAGAAAACCAAACTCAATACGCATTTGAGCACTGTATCTGTAGCTGGCCAAATGGAAATGGAAATGTATAGTGAAATGCAGGCTGGGGAGTTGAGCCGGTTTTTTTTTTTTGTTGGCATTTTGGACTTTTCATGGCCTGCCTGCCTGGCAGATAACAGTGGCTGACAGCCATCGCTGACAGAACCAAAGAGCAGAGACACTTCAATCTGCATGCTCCAGATTAATGTGGTGCTGCGTTCTTTCAACTCTTTGCTTTCCATCTTGACACTTCAGCAAGCCAGCGAATGCTGGCCAGCAAATATTTAATTTAAGCGCCCCAGTTCACTTTATCGGGGCACCATCAATTTTTCATGACTTTGCCAAACTGAGAGCTACTATAAATTTCTGTTTGCGTTGGCAAGCTAATCAAAAGTTGTGAGGTGAATACGACCAGATTTGTTGTCTTGGCCCCAATTTACTTTATGCCATTTGATATGATTCTTTGAAAGGGTATATATAAATTCGGCTTGAAACGCATTTTATTCTGCTTGCTGCAGTCTTGTGTTTGTTGTGTCATTTGCGGCATCCTTGTTTTTTTGTTTGTTTTTTGTATTTCATTTAAGCCTTGCAGCGCGAGGCTTCGCTTGCTGTGCAGCTGCCCCACTTGCGGTTTTGTTTAATTACGCATATTACAGCGACCTCCGCTCCCCCAACTAAGGCCAATCCCCTCACCCGTTGCACTGCGGTCTCTTACTGAGGGTTGCAGTCACTGCTTTAGTGCCCTGTCAACAACAGTTTGAACAGCAGCAGGAGCAGGAGCAGGAGCAGCAGTCTGCACTTCCGGTTATCCTGCCTGCGGTATTTCTGGTTTTTCGCCTTGACAGGATTGTCAAGTGGCCGAGTTGCGTTGCAACCGGACAACTGGCCGATGACTAAGCTCCTAAACCAAACGCCTTGTTAATTGCTTGGCTTTTGTGGCCGCACTTAGCATTGGTTTTAGTCCATTATCCATCTTGTCGACTTGTGCCTGGGGCAAGCAATCTGTGTTGGTCTGTTCTGAGCATCCATTCTTATTTCCCATACTTATTTGTGATGCAAATCCTGGAAATTAGATGCAGCACAAGGTGTCAATAAATTATGGACACTGCTGTTGTCGGTTGCCTAATGAGCCAAAGCGTTGACAGCAACAGCAACACACTCCAATGAACAGTTGGGCGCATTACTATTGCCCAGCACTGTATTCTCTGTGTATGTGTGTGTGTGTGTGTGTGTGTATTTAATTGAGGGAAAGGTCAGCGTTACATCGATTTACCTAACGCGAACATAGTCGATGGCTCACATAATAAAAACAAAGCAGAGCCAGCCAACAGTCGACTACAGCATACCCAGCTTGTAATACTGTAGTGTTGATCACTCCTTTCACTAGTGCAACAGGGTATACATGCCACACACACACACACACACAAAATAACTATTGCAATTGTGTGGTTCTAGGTGTAAGTGTGGATTCATTCATGCCTACGCATTTGTTGTGCTCGCCGGTTTGCCGGTCCACAGCTGTACGTTGCCCATTTAAATTAGTTGTACTCGCAGTAGGCACGGCACCACTTAACCTCCCACCAGCGCCCCCCACTGGCATCCCCACCGGCACCCCGCTGCCACCCATCCCATAGCTCTGGGTTGCATTGCAATGATAAATTGCCACTTGACTTTGCATATTTGTGCTGTGGACGGGTCGACACAGTAGCAGCATCAGCTGCCCCAATCCCTAGGTCCCTTGTTTATTGGTGTCCGACTCTTGGCCTGACTTTTCAACTTTGACTTTTCGCTTGCCACAGATATATGCATATATGTATGTAAATTGCCTCACCTTGAAATCGTATAAGCTTTCCGACACCAGATAGCCAAAAATAAGTCGCCAGCCAACAAGCATCGAGCCTTGCTGACTCAAGTGCCTCCGTGTGTGACTGTCACACAACTGACACATCCAAAAGTGTCCTGTCATTTGCTGCTTCCTTTGCATCCTTGCCTGTGCATGTCAACACCAAGCCAGTTTTCTTTCCTTTTTTTTTTGATTTTTGCTCGTTCTTCCATTTATGCATACATCGTTGTCTCGCTTTTTTTATTTTTGTTAGTTGATGTTGCTTTTTATTATTATTCCGAGCGTTTTTTTTGTTGTTGTTGTTGTTGTTGTGCAAATCCAACAGACACTCGTTGTGTTGAGTGGCTGTCAGGTGTCAGGCCGCGCATTTGTGTGTGTAAATGACACTGCATATGTATGTATGTATATGCCACAGCTCGAGGCTGGCGAGGTCGAGATGTTTGGCTTAGTTACGCTCAGGCATAGATGAAATAGAAAGCAGACAACATGGCGGAAGCATGCCACAGGAAACACTTTTGCACCACTTTTTGGATCAAAAAGACTGAGACTGTTTGTTTGAAAACAGCACTCACCATAAGCACTCCTCGACATAATAAACATTTACACATTTTTGAGTATACTTATTTCAATATTTTGTTCTTTTTAAAGTTGGATACCAAGCTGACCTGATTTCCATTAGAACTCACTCTTAAAAAATTCTGTTTTCCATAAATTAACTTACATATTTAAACATTATTATTGCAGCATTATTTACAAATTAATTAATTATACAAATTAAAAGTTTTTTTTTTAAATCGCTTCAATAAAATATGATAACCATAATCATTATAATTAAAATAAATAGTAAATTTTTCGACTAACATATAAAAATCTATAATATATGTAAATAAACCAATTAAACCAATGTTTCCAATAAAAAATATATATGTTTTCGTTTGACATGCGAATTTATATCTCTGATTACCTAATTTCATCATGATGGCTCTGTAAAAACAATTGAAACGTTTATTTAAGCTGGCTAATAATATGTAATCATTGTAATCAATGTAATCAATGTTTATTCTATGATAATTAAATTCTAGAATATGTTTCGTGTATGTGTGAAGCGTTCATTTCAAGCCATTTGACACGCAAATTGAAATGAATTCCAAACATTGTGTTTTTTTTTTACCGACTCTGCTCTATTTTTGTTCTCGGTTTTCCGAAAGAGCTGTGCGTTGACAAATGCTGTGCGGAGTCTCACTGTGACAATCTAACAAATTGTTGCAACAATTGACTGTGGCATAATGCCGCTCAACCCCTCTTCCCCACACCAATTTAATTTGACTATGAACTAACCGGCGACTGTCCAGTGTTGAAAAATCATTGCACTTGTCAGCGTCGAAACGATGTGTGAAATGTGATAAAATTAGTGGGCATCATTTCAAGCGTCAATTTAGATTGTGGCAGTTTCGCATTGGAGCGTTGCTTTGTTTATAATTTAATAAATTGCTCATTAATTAAATGATTTACCCAGTTGATATACCCAGTGTTTTATTTACCAGTTAATACTGTTGTTATGTGCGAAAGTGATGATCAGAAGTTTGTAATAAGTTGATTTCAAAAGCATCTTTCATGCTTCAAAACTACAGCATAACATAGAGTCGATTATTTTTCATTATTCTTTATGAATTCTGAGCGTTCTGATGTTTCAATTTCTGGCCAATCGAGTCGGACTTCACTCGTAGCTGAATGCCGAATGCGTTTGTCATCAATTAACCTATGACCTGTGCCTCAACTTAACAATAGAACAAAGAATTTTCTGAATGCGAGTCAAATTCAGCCAACCGGTTAACACACTTGTGTATTGTTGCAATAGGGCGCTTGGGCGTGGCACAAGTGGTATAATTCAATTAAAATTTAAATAAATAATCGAGCAGAGTTCAGCATACAGCATCTGGCGATTTATCAAGAGCTCTCTCTTAATTGATGTTTATGTATTGTCATTAAAACGAATTGTTTGATCGGCTTGGCACATTGTCGCAAGCGACTTTGCAAAAAGTATTGGCAAAAAAATTTGTTAACAATCATCGAATTGCATGTACATATATAATCAATCAAAAAAATAAACATCAACAAGAACCGAGCGAAAATAACAACAAATACACCAAAGACCAAAATACCAGCATCTGCAATTTAAATTGTGAATTGATTACCCTGTAAAAATGCAGTTGGAAATATTGCTGATTTTACAAGACATACATAACTATATATTGGCTGAGATCTGCAATTATAATTTTATAATATAAGTTTAACTATTAAGTGTCAAGAGTCAAGCAAAGCATTTCGATTACAGGGTATCTACTCGTTGAAATCTTTACGCCAAAGCTGAAAAATTTATTTGTGTTTGCCTCTTTGCTCAATTTAGTGATTTTTTGCTGCATTTGGTTGGCATGGGAAAGATTCATTGATTGCTTGAACATAGAAATACTGAATACTGTGCGAAAACTACAAAGGGCAAAAATTGGATTGCAAAATGTGCATTCAATCAGAAACTAATCACATTTGAATAACAACATCATTTTTGCTGTTGACTTTACAATATCATCAATATGGGGAAAAAACTATTTAAGATACGAAATAATTGAAAAATTCAGAGTATTTATTGAAAGGCTGAAAAGCTAATGGTATTTGAAAGTATATATGGTTGAGCAAATTTATATCTGTATATATAAGTGAATATATTTACATATGCAAATTTGTAATAAATGCATTACTTATTTTATATGTTCATAAAATAAAATCTCTGAACAAAATTGATTAAAATGTTATAATTGATTTTGTTTTTCCTTTTTTTTACATCTGCTATGGCTGGTTACGAGAGTATTGGCGAGAGTATAACAAAAGCAGGCCCAACTCTGTGGCCAATTTATGTGGCAAATAAATAAAGGAGACTATATAAATGGCAAAAAATCGGATACTGATGTATGCATATGTGATAAAAGGCAATGCGACGCATAAAAAATGCAAGCGGCGCATAATGCCGCATGACCCGGCTAAGGCACGCCCACAAGCAAGCCGAAAACGCCCACAAGCAAAAAAAGCAAAAAAATGTGTATGAAATAAATGCGCCGCGTATTGTCTTGCAAATAATAAAAAAAGAAGAAAAATAATAGCAACAGAGCTGATGAAGAAAAAACGCAAAACCGACAGTTATTATAAAGCAGCCAGACGTGGGGGTTGCGGGTAACGCTCAAGTGGGTTATATGTGTATGTGTGTGTGTGTGTGTGTGTGTGTGTTTGTGTGTGTGTGTGTGTGTGGTGTGTGGTGTGTGGTGTGTGCATGTGGCTGTGATGCTAACCTAGTTTATGACAGAGTTTAAATTATCCTTTGTTTTTGCTACAGTGTTTTTTTCCGCTTGGCAAACAAAAGCCAAAGCGCTCAAGTAGAAGCTGCTCTCTCTCGCACACACACACACACACGCATACACTCGTACATGGGCGGACTTATAAATGTGTTTGTGGCTTGTGGCTTGCGTGACTGTGTGTGTGTGTGTTAATGGTGGCAACTGCCATCAAGAAATTGCATATTAATCAAGCGGCGACAGCAAAGCCAAAAATAGCAAAAATAAATCGACAAAAAAAGAGGCAACTTTATGAACGTTAAATGAGATCCAAATGGTGCCCTTTATGGTATGCGTTTGTGTGTGCTTGTGAGTGTATGTGTGTGTTTGTGTGTATGTCTTATTGTGTGCCTTTAACGAAGGTCAACGGCTCCCACAGCCAGTACTTTATGCGAACAAATCTTTATGGCGTTGGCAATAAACACAAATGGCTTGTCATATGCGCGCTTTGCGTAACGAGCTCGGAGCCGTTGAGGGCCAGCTTAACAATTTGTCCGCTTTGGCCGAAAGCGCCTCGCTTCTGCAGCGCATAAATCTGTTGTACAACAAACAAGAGCAACAACAACAACAACAACATAACACTTACAGCATCGTAACAGCAGCCCAACCTACCCTGACAATTGAATTTATTGAGCTGAAGTCCATCAATCAGTTAATACGAAGCCGCTGGCCAACATACAGTTGCCATATACCCACTGTCCAAGTGGTGTCCGGGCGCAGGTCGAGCAACGCAAGCAGCTTCCACTGTTGACTGTTGCATGCTAAAAGTCTCTTGCTGCCTGCAGCATGCGACTTCTTGTTGCTGCTGCGGCTGCTGGCAACTTGTAATCACCAGAGTCAAAAGATAACCACTGTCACAGTGCATAAAAGCGATTTAACTATTTGTTCAGCTTGATTTGAGTTGCAGCTTGGAGTTTGGCTCAAATAAAGGATCTCAGATTTGAGCATTTAATTTTATTTTTATTATTTTTAAATCAGTTTTTTTTAAAGCAAAACCAGTGTACAAGTAGAAAATAATTGAGGCAAAATTGGGTACGGAGCGCAAAATGTAAATCGAAGCTGATGAATGAGCAAATGTGGGCGGACCAGAGAGTGGTCAGGAAATCCAGCCAAGTGCATGCTACTTAAAGGCAGGCAAAATTATTGTTGCCTGGTTTTTCATGCAGAAAAATATGAAAAATGCATACAATAAAAAAACCTATTTCTTGGGTTAGAAAAACGAACTCGTTTTGCCTAGCCAAGCCAATTTAAAATAAATCCAAACAAGTAACAATTGTGGTTTCTGAATTTGCGGGAATATTCTTGATTGTATAATGCACTCGTTGAAGATTTATAAATTGACTAACGAAGTTGTGTTCGTAAATATTTAATAAATTGCATTAGCTTACGGACAAGGACGAACTTTAGTTTAATTAAATGCCAGGTCCAAAAGTTTTGGGCCAACGACTTTAAGCTACGCCCCTGTTGCAATTTGTCAGTTTTAATGACTTGTCAGCGGACGCTTTGGTGCAGCACATGTCAATGCCGCTCCGCTCAGACATCGAGTTGAGAATCTAATGTAATTGAAAAGTTTTACAGCCACGGGAGTCTATTGTGCATCACTAGGGGAATAGCTCTACAGCCCAGACCATTTCAAGTCAGAGTAGTATTTCGCAACCGCAACTGTAACACAAGCCGCGTTCAGCTCTGTGAGTGTCTGGAGCATCATCATCATCAATGCAGCTCAGAGCAACTCAAATGGAGCGTCATGAAACAACAGCACGTCCATGGCAAAATGAAATTTGTCAAAAAGACGTTGTCACGCACCGAATGCTGAATGCTTGCTTAATTCATATTTCCCCCATTTCCTGACTTGTCAATGTGATAAGACTAACTGCAAGTGCGCTACTACAACTCAAACCCAAACCCAAACCCAAAAGCCAAACACCAAATCCCAATCACTCCCAACTAACTGATAACTTGTCATCGCAAAGCTGAAATGCACTTTTATATCTTATATTTCAGCATATTTTTAGAGCTTTTTTCGTTTGAATTAAAAAAAGGGATTTTCTTCATCAATTCTCATTCAAATTTTCGCTTACATCCCTAATTATTGATTCAGCAATCTTTTTTCTTCTCGCTTCACTTCTCATCTAACTATTTTCAATGTTTCTCTCTTTGACATTGTCTCGGCTTCTCGCTTTGTACTCAGCTGTCACTTTTTTCTGCTGCTCTCGTATTATTTCACTTTGCTCTAATAGTTCATCCTGATTCCCAAGCTTTGATTCTTTGTTCGCTTTTGTCTATGGGATTAGACAGTGTCCTGTTGGACATACCCTGTGTAAGGGTATACTAAATAATTCTTTTTTGCTCGTTGCACGTGAACAGTTAATAAATGTTAGTCAAACTGCATTGAAGGATGCTGCAGTGCGTGCTGCAATTACAAAAGACGTTTTTTCTTATACTCTTCTGGTAGTCGTGTTTCTCTAGTTTCCGTCATCATTATGATTTATTGTTCACTGTGTGTTTACATGGCGTATGCGCAACGGAAATGAGAGAACGAATAAAATGCTGGCAAAACTCTGCAATTTGGAGGCTGCACTCGATTTATATGCCACTTGGCACTTGCCAAAGTTTTCTTAACCATTCTCCCTTATTTAAGAGCTACTTGAGGCGGGGAAAGCACATTTTGATGGCCACAAGTCGTCAGTGTGGCAGCATTAAAGATCAATTTCGTTGAAATTTAAAAGTGCATTTAAGCTGCTCCACAATTCAGCCATAAGACTAGTGTATGGCCAGGCAGGCAGTTGGGTTGCGATGGCATCTCAAGCGAGCCACGCAGGAGTCCAAAACGAGCTGAGCGAAAAACCTTTCAAACTCCTTATGACTTTTGCGCAAAAAAAAAATGGCATAAAGAACAAAAAAATCCTTCGCTGCTGAATAACAATAAGCCTTAAAATGGGAAAAAAAGGATAAGCTGCGGCAAACCCTTGCCGGCACTTGGCTGCTGAGTGGGCGCTAGAAGCACCGCGTATTATCTTTCCAGATAAGAGGCAGGTACTGGGCCAGGGCAGGTCTTTATCAAGACTACACATACTGCCCAGAAAGGGGGAGAGAGTGAGTTTAGCTGGTTATGATACGGAAAACAATGTGTGCTGGGCAGCAGGGTCAACAGGGTGCCTTATGGTAATACTAATTAGAAGAGTGGAAGGCAGTAAAGGGATGAAGAATGAGAGAGCAACAAATAGAATTTACATTTGGCTAAAATCCTTTTTGGTCCAAATGTCATTTGCACGCGCTGGCTGCATGCTGCTTCCTTGTTGTTTTGTACAATTTCATTTTCAGCACAAAGTTTTGTTTTATTACCCCGAGGACACGAACAGGACTTTGTAACTTACAAGCCAAATAACAAGTTGGACGACGAGCTCTGAGACGCTGCAGTTGTTAAAGTTGGATTTGATAATAAAATTACTTTTACAGTTGCTTTTGATGTTGCCTCTGCGCTGCTGCTGCGCTGCGCTGGGCTGCTCTGCTCTGCACTGCTGAGCGTCGTTTCAGCTCTGCTGAATAAGTCTATAAGTCCATCTTGACCCAGTTTTGGTAACGAGACTTTGTAATGAGCATACTGTGTCCGGTGGGCCCTTGAGCTAACCTTCCCCCGGGTGTATGCTAATCAATCCATAGCACTAATGTAGCAGCACTCCAAAATCAAACACGATACATGCGGAATTCCAATTAATGGCAAAATGTTTGCATATCTAATGCATCCACATTCACAACTCCCAATTGCCAATCAGCTGGGCACTCACCAGAACCAGCTCACTTAATAACGCATATTATTCAAGGCTCGTTTGCTCTCTGCTTGTGTGTGTGTGTTGGGCCGATGTCTAATGAACTGGAGACTTAACATGAGACCATCTTGAGGCAAACACTCTAAATAATTATGAGTGCAATGCACATCTGCATCGCCAGATGCCCTTGATTGTATCATGTAAATAGCCACTGGACAACCCAAGAAAATTGTTATTAACAAATTCTTGATTAAGTTTTGCTACACATGTTCAGCCGAAAAATGAAAGTGATACTTTCATAATCACATTATTTGGTAATCATGAACACAATCTTAAATTACATCAGTACTAACTTAAATTAGTACTACGAATTATGTGCGATATCATGTGTTGTGTTTTGCACTTGACTTTTCGTTTGTCTTCGAATATGGTCGTGATATTTGCACTTTTGTTGTTAATGCTCTTCACATCGAACATTAGAAGTCAACATCATGATGGCACTCGAATAATTTCCATTTGTGGCAAGCAATCGAAATAAATGTCTGCAATTTGTGTCGGGTGTTTTGCTCCGGTGGTACTCTCAATAAGTGACTCTTAATAATGCAAATGCAGTGCAGTCATTGAACAACCAACTGGCAACTGCAAATACCAGCTACAACAGCACAGCAAGCAACTGGGTTAAATGTGTAGAATAGGCATGTTAACTGGATCACGGTCTTTTTTTCGACCTGTAAGCCATAGTCGCCTAAAAAGTTCTGTCTGAACTGATGATTGAAGTTCTGGGTAGTGTACAGCAGTCTTTATCATGTATTCGAACAATGCGTTTTGGGTCCTTTCATCGTCATCCACGGCCATTAGGCATTAGGCTGCACTGGTGCTCCAGTCTATGCATGTCGCTTTGTCGGGGCGTCTACGTCAATCAACATCAGGACAATCACTGGAATCCAACGGTGCAACGGTGCAACGGTGCAACGGGGCAATGTGGCAACGGGGCAATGTGGCAACGGGACAACTGGAGCAAGGTGTGTAGCTTTGTTTGCCTAGTCACTGGTCGACAATTCACTTAAAAACGGGCACGTAGCACTCCAACCCGCAGCTCTGCTAACCTCTACCTTTTGGAGAGTGCACGCATGGCTTTACACCACTGGGCCGCATGCATACACACACACATGCACACACACACACACACACGTCGTTGACATCTGTGAAATGCCCGTTGCTTAGTAAAATTGTTGCAAAAATGCTGAACCGAGCTGAGCTCAGCAGGACAAACCCTGAAATAAAAGCAAATGCAGTCGTAAGGAGAGAATATTCTGAAGCCACACTCCTAAGAACAGCATTTACTTAAAACCTTTCTGCTTAGCTGCGGTTGGTATTTAGTTGAATGATATACAATAGCAAAATTAGTTGGTTATACATTTCTACAACTTGAAACCAGTTCTTCGAAACAAGAAATGCACCTAAATACGCAGAGTAACAAAAATTGAATATTTTACTTTACAATGATTCCGATTGTTGTGCCAGTTTCAGGATAGATGGAAAACAAGTTGAAATATATGTATAGAAAACAAACTTATAAACTTATCTTTAATGACACAACAATATCGATGTACTTGCCTTTTAACGCTTGTCAAGAATGCATTGTGGCAGGTTATCTACTGGCAAACCTCGCCCTTTTGACACAGCTTAATAAATAAGCAGCAACAGTTGCAGTAGCAATTTTTCTTCAGCTTTAAGTATGCTAACGTTAAATATTCAATGCGCCTGAATTGTTAATCATACGACACTTGCACCCGGCAGCTGTCACTAGTCAGCCAAAGCAGTTGGGGGGTTGCTGCAACATTAGATTATAGGAGGGGGGGGTGTGGCATTTGTCTTATGTTAAGTTACTAGTGCAGCATGCTTGTTATTAAAGACCTCCTCACACCTTTTCCCCCTTTTGCCATAAGTATATTTACAGCGCTTTGCAGTTGGGCATTGTCTGGACCACAAAATGTGGCTGAATTGTTGGTAACTTTTGCCTTCTTCGTTTTTAATGCGGCTATTATTAGCATATGCTGAAAGTTTATCGCTGTCGTCGCTTTGATGTCCCGCAAAGCTATTGAATGGTCTTAAACTTGGCCGTTTTAGTTGGCAGTTCATTAAGCGCCTTTGGCCACTTTGTCCCTAAGTAAGGCGCATTAAATACTCTTGATTATTGGAGAGACAGTTCATTGCACCGCTAATTGAGCGCGTCGACTGTCTAGACAAAAGCCACAGTGTGGTTGTCAAGTTAATTTACGACGTTAACATCAGAATAAAGTCACTAACTACTTGTACTTTTAATGAGTCTATCTTTCAGCTAAGTAATCATTTTGATCATCGTCTGTTGTTAGATGTTCAAAAACAAAGGAACGAATTTGATGAGTCACCAAATGAAGCTTGAAATATTTGTTTTAAGTATGATTAATGATTAAATATAATTAATTTGTGCTTTCATTATCATAATAATAGTTAACAATAATAGTACCAAAATTAAATGCTTCCAAATAACATCTAGAAATTAGAAATTAGTTAGTTCTTAGGCATTGAAGTATGAAAGGCGAGTTCTAAATTTGTATTATCAAAGAAGCAAATATTCCACTACGCAAATCTGATATTATTTCAAGAGCTTCTGTTGCTGCTCACAAACAACAATATTAGGTTTTCCCATAATGCAAATTAGTTTATTCAAATTTAAACTAAACTTTATGCCAGCTCAAAGCATCAGGGATAGCTTTCTCATCAATACAAAGGCAGTATATATAGGTTGACAAGTGTCTTAAGCAGCATCATTACGGCAAATCAGTCACGAATTCGGAGAGCTAAATAAATTTTAATTAAAGATTCATGTGTACATGTGGCACCTTGAAGAAAGTTCAAGTTTCGGGGAGCCAAAACTAACTAATTGAAAAATTAATAAATTTAAAGTATTAAAGACAAGGCAAACTGACAGTAATGGAAATATATTTATGTATAAGGCTAACCGACTGAAATGGAAATTTATTTATGTGCATAATATATTTCACGTATGTGTCTATCTGCATTTAATTACATTTCGCTTGGTTGATTTAGCTGCTTTACTTGTTACAAATCATTGCTGGCATCTGTGTGGGCGTTGTGGTTTTTCAGCCAGCCTTTCAGTTGATTGAATGCAGATGTTTTGTAATGAAAATGTATTTAAAAAATATTTATTTTTATTCAAAATGGAGTTACAAAATGGGAATTTTAAAGATGGCCGACAGACGTCTAAGAAATGAATCAAATTATTATAGATTATGAATGCAAATGCAGATTTTCAATAATTTATTATTTTCAATTTATTGATAACCAAATATAAGTTAACACACATTTCGGAATTATTTAAGTGGAATGGAACACACATGTTTTGAAAGTATAAGCGAATGAGTTTTGAGCACCAATATTCACGCAAGCGAATAAAAAAGTTTTCAAAGTTTTTAATGCATTGCGCCCAAAGGTTATGCAATATACATTCAAGTAATACTTTTTTGAAAGTTTTGAGTTTTATTGTATTAACGTCTTTTCTTACAGTTTCTACATGCGCAGGTGTGAAATGCAAATGCTGAAAGCTAAGTTGACTCAGGACTAACACACACACACACACACACACACAGTCATTTTAGCAGACATTTACCTTTGGCGTTGCGCCAACTTTAATTACTTTGTGCGAAGTTAAAGGCATATGAGCTTAACTTTTTAATTAGTTGGCAGTAGTCAAAGCAATCAGCTGACTGGCAGGAATAGGAAAACGGAAAACGGAACACAAGAACACCCGGATATGTGTGTCCTGTGCAGCATTGCCTGTTTACAAGCTGTTAACATGCAAATGAAAATGCAGCACTAAAAAAATACGTTTAATAAAGCAATTTGACATCATCTACCACCATTTAGTCTTATTGATAGAAGTCAGTCGTATTTGCGACGGCAGGTCGTTAGCCTTTGGTCGTTTTCACAGTCTGCTGCGACATTTGGCTTATTTATGCGTCATTGACACTGCAACTGACAACACTGTTCCCAAAGTCATTTGCGTGGAGGCGACTACGGTGCAGTGTACGTTAATCATGTTTACGTTATGCATTAGCCTTGAGCTGTCCTGTCCCATACGATGTCCTGGCACGTCCTGTCCTGTGCTGTCATCACGCTGCCTCTGTGGCCTGTGCCAATATGGCTCCCAGCATCTTGATATATTTGTTATGCAAGCACATTTCTGACAAGCGGCTAATTTCAGTCAGGCCGTCAGTCATTATTGGTCTATTTTGAAAGCTGCTGACGGGCGTTGAGTTGTGGGCGTCACCCGTATCCGGCATATGAATCAGACATACTTTAATACAAATCGAAGCACGCACACGAGCTGCTGCTCATTTCGAATTCCGAATGTTTTATGCAATTTGGCGTAAAAACAAATCACAAATAGACGATAACACAAAGAGGCGGATAAATCAATCCATAATGTGTAGACGAAGTTTTAATACTCTTGCCAAAGAAGCTAGAGCTCCTGATGTAGACCGCATTAATACTTATTGAATCTTTTGATTAGGTAGGAGGTAAATGTTGTACAGCGCCAAGAATTAATTAATTAATTGATTAATTAATTTTGTAACTTTACTCAATCTCTTTGAAAAATTAAAGTGCATCGCTATTTGTTGATTTTGGTTTTATGTTTCGTCAAATTCATTTTTATATGATTCAACTCAAGCGTATCAGATTCAATGACTATGTAATGCAACCCTAGAGAGGGGTAAAAGTGTTGCTTGTGTGTGTGTGTGTGTGTGGAACATGTGCGTTCATGTATGTATGCGAGTCAATCAATCAGGCATTGAAACCATTTAGTCAGTCTATCAATCAATGCGGGCCATGGAACGTGCGCATCATTCTAATGACGTAACATTTTTATACTAATGTGGCTTTAAATGGCATAGCAATTTAGCTGCTGGGAAAAAATCAACATGACGTATGCTTTATAATACCATAAATACACATACATATGCGTTTTGCTTATCAAACTTGCTACTTGGTCTTAGCTGGCCGCGGCTGTATTTGTGGATGATTGTGCAAATAAACAGTTGCCACAGCTATAAGCTGTAGTCGGTGCAATCGGTGAATGGGATTAATTTCAGATGCAGCTGTTGCAAATTATACAATCTGCTCTGCACACAATGCGTCTTTGCTGCGAGCATTTAAGAATTGTTCAAGGATGTGGAAAAAAGTTGGTTTAAGATAACTGACAACATTTGTGTTGCTCAAGTATGTATAGATTTTTCTTAATGTAGATTTAAATCCATATGAAATATATTGATATTGCAAACTATTATACGGATATTGTGAATAAGTCCAGCGAAACATTCGCAAATAATTTGTCAATGTTTCTTTTAAGCCAGAATCTCGTTTAAATATTTTTTTTTTTAATTTGGACAATTACGTCGCCAGCCATTACAAAGTATACCCTGTAGCTGTTAATCCTACAAAGTGAACTATAAATCAATGCTCCACTTACTTCACCTTATTCAAAGCATTTACATATCTAATTGGGCGTAAATTATGGCATGAAATGAAAATGTTTAAATTATAAAGCAATTTGCTAGCTGTGAATTGGCCGGCAGCAAACCTCGACCAGACACAAAGCCAAAGCGAAGCCAAACCAAACCAAAGCGAATCCGGATATCAACTTCAGAGTGCTTTGCAAACACATGTGAAAGTGCTGCTTATCGGATATTTGAAGTACGATATGCACATTGCTTGCACTTGCCTTTAGAAATTGTGCATACAATGTTGACCAACAAAATTCGAGTTGGATATGCTAAACTTAAGAATATGCTTTAAGACCCAATATATACACAATATTAAACAAATGTTTGTAGTATTTCTCTTTTGTCTCTTTAGATTTTGAATTGCTTTAAACCCAAATTTAATTGAAAAGTTATTATTCGGAATCAACCGACTAAATACAAGCCAATGCACATTTTTAAGGGGTATTGGAAAATGTGAAAAATAAAACGTTTGCTGGCGACAGCTTTTTGGAAAAGGGTGGTGGAACAATCGAAATGGCATTAAAATTTACCAATTGGCAATGTGAAAAGATAGCAAAATGTTGAAGACGCAGCTGCACTTGGCCAAACTCAAACGATTCGCATTGAAAGTTTCATCGAACACGTCTATGTTGAAGTCTGTGTCGAAGTTTGAATTTTCTTTTTTTTGGTATTGGGAACGTTTAGCTATGGGGGAGGGGAGGCGGAGGGTTGTGTGTGTGTGGGGGGTAAGATAGAGTATCTGTATGCGTGTGTTCCGGGCACGTTTTGTTGCATTCCATTTGATTTGCCGCCTCAATTGCGTACTTTTGTGTGGTGCAAGTCAAATAGTCTTTGCTACTGGCACTTACGTTGCAAGAATTGAATTTAGTATTGGAAGCAAGAGCTGGAGTGGTGAATGACAGTTTGGCATGGGGAAAGTGCGAATGGGCATGCCTTCTGCGCTGCTCAATCACTCGAATATTGAGTTTTAATTTCCGCAATCTTTTGTGCAAAATGTCGACATCTGCTCGCCGCAGGATATTAAAAATAAACTGCATTCTTCCCTAAGCATATTTCCAACAATTTCGCAATCCCTCAACAGCTGCACCATCATCAGCTGAAGCATCTAAGTCGCATCAACCTGCATCTTGCCGGTCCGTTGTCCATTTCATTTGCATATTGCTGAGGGTCCGCTTCAATGCAATCCACTGACCAACAATATTTATATACATTGCTAGAGAGTTACTAATGAACTGATTGGATCTCACTCTCTCCTTTAAAATAATCCTATTTCTTCTTCTCTCCCTCTCTCTCTCTCTTTCTCTCTCTTTCTCATCCTCTTGCCGCTTTGGTTTATGTGCGGTAAATAACTTGCATAGAGGGCCAGTCCTTCTGCCAGTTCCTCGGCTAGGTATGCAGGTAATGCGAAACTTCCGGAACGCTTGCCGGTGCCTGTCCCTGCCCCCTTCTCACTCTATACGCAACTTCATTAAAAAGCCGAGCGGGTAGCGGGCAGCGCGCATTCTAGCTGGTAGAAGCATCCAAAGGGTTGTGGTTGCAGTCAAACTTGTGGGCAATGTCCATCGTTTTGCAAACTAACCAAAAACCCTTATTAAAGTGGAGTTGCTTAAAAATATGCAATCATGGGCGGTAACAACAACAACAACAACAACATCAACAATAGTGCAGAAGCAGCAGCATTTACAGCAGGCAGCAGAAAGTTACTGTACAACACAGCGTATACGTAAGATATTGCTGTATGCCATTTAAATGCATTTATGCAGGACAGCAGCTGCAGGCAGAAGGCCAACAGACATACGACTCTGTGGTTGCAGCAACAGCACCAACAGCAGCAGCAACAGCAGCAGCAACAGCACCAACAGCAGCAGCAACAGCAGCAACAGCAGCAGCCTTTCAACAAATTGTCAAAAGCTGCTTAGTCCGCTACTCCTTCCAGAGTTTGTATGAAGCGTCGGTTACTAAATGTTTACATGGCTGATGTACAGCAGAGCGAATGTGGTTTTGATGTAGTTACCATGGATTTAACTAAACTATTTTGCCAAATGTGCTGGCAGTTAGGAGCACAAATTGAAACCCAATTGACAGCACAATAGTGCCCGTATATCATGCAATTACCTCTTTAGAAAGTTAACTGGTAAGCTGTGCAAACAGAGTATTGCATTAGGTTTAAATGCAAATAGTATCTTTTATTAAGTATAATAAACTGTTTAATTTTTAATTATTTTCTCTGTTTATTACTTCATAGTTCATTTTAAAATCAATAGCTTATTTCCCTTGCCAACTGTGTTCAATTCAAATCCCAAGAGTCTAAAAAGCTGCGTGTTTATTATTTATAAATATGGAATATGGAATATGCAAGAGCTGTTAAAAATTATTTCCAATATTAATAATGATTACATTGCATTAAATTTTTTTAGTTTTTATGTAGAAACTAAATATATTACTCGTTATGTATGTCCAATATGGCCAGCTAAGTAAAACCCAATGCTGCGTACAGAGTAAAAGATAATCCATTGGGGACACAGATACAGTGGCAAAAAAAAAGAGAAAAAAGAGAATACATTAACAACAGCAACACCGACTAGCTGCCAAGTGAGCCTGAAAGTGTGCAACAGCTTGGAAATAGTTGGCTGCATTACACGCAGCGTATACGTAATGTGAAGCTGTTTTCTGTTACTCACACTGCTCTTGTTGTTGTTGCATTTTGCCCAATGGCTAATGGTGCGTTCACGACCACCAACAAATGCCGTAAATGAGCTGACGGAGGTTATGATAGTAATGCGTATAACTTGAACAGGGCCGGGACGCATTTCAGTACTGGTTGCACTCCGCACCCAACCTAGAGGTTCAATTAATGCGCTAGCCATTAGCGAGTGTCCTTATTGTCATACTCTTAGTTAATGGCTTAGCACACAGTTCATTTTCATTTTCATTTTCATTTAATTGCGCAAATACCTTACTTACTAACTTACTTTTCCCATTATTACACACTAGACCAAGTCTCATTCGTTATGGTTGCATGCAATATGTATGTATGTGTCTGTGTGTGAGTGTGTTGGCAAGAAAAGTTGCAAAAGTCATTGAAGCATTGTGGCACAGCTAAGGGCGTGCCATACCTGTTGTTGTTTATATTAGTAAGCACCTGATATATTGGCAAAGTTTACTGCCGAGTCCCGAGTGCGAGTAACCGTGGCGAGTGCGAGGACATAAATGAAGTTACTTTTTCATCGTGTTTATTCTGACAGATTAGGAACTGCTTAACTTTAGTGCATATTGCCGCCTCGCAGTCTCGTCACGAAAAGTTGACTTTAGAGTGTATTTTAAAACTGAAAAATTCATTGCTCAGCAATTATGTAAACGCAGTCAAGAAAAATCTTTGGAATATATCAGCTTTTACGGTATTGAGTAGATCAAACGAATATCGAGCGGATGACAAGATAAATGCCTAATTTTGGTTATGCAAAAACACAGGTTACAGAAGTCATTTGTTTCGCTATACAGATCGTGAAACATTTATTAAGTGCTATGTCAGATTTTGATAAAGGCTTTCGAAAAACTTGCCGAGAATAAAGCATGAGTATGACTGATACAAGTTGAATTTCAATTTCGCATTAGTGCAGGAATCACGGTTGATGGATGAAGTTTGGGCTCAGAAATAGCTCCACAATGATAAACAAATGTGTACAAATGTTCAACACATTCTAGTGCTTACAATGTCAAGGTGTTTCTGGTAAGAGCTCTGCTCTACAATAGTATTCCTGCTTGATTCAGTTTTTGTTTGACTGCATTTTCAATTTCCCATGTTTGCACACTTTTCAGCGCGTGCCATTCTCTCTTTGTTAGGAGCTGCTGCAGCTGCTGCTGTTACTATTGTTGTTGCTACTGTTGTACTGTTGCTGCTGTCCCACTAATTGCCTAAATATTTAAACGGTTAATTCTTCAGAGTAGCGCCTGTTGTAATGCCGTACTGTGTTGATATTTAAAAATTTGATTGCACAGGTAAATATTTACTTGCATGCGGTTGACCGGGTTCGCAGTGGTCTGGGTGCAACATGTTGTATGCGGTTTTTACGGTTTGTTTGTGCGTACATAGAATTGATGTTTATTGCGCTTGTTTGTGCTCCGTTTGTGCACCGTTTTGTGGAGTGAAGTCAGCACAATGTGGATTAACATTTCTGCAACCATTTTGGCAGACTGCTGGATGGGTTTTAGGCACTATCCAAATGCACCAGTACAAAATGAAAATGTCTAAAAAAAAATGAATGGAAAAATCAATAAAATCAACAACATCAGCGACAAAAGCAGCAGCAACAATAACAACTGTTTTGTGCATTGCAGAGTAAAAACCGACTCGACAGGCACATAAAATATGCAAAAAGCCAACGAGGCGGCGTAAATGCGACAGATTTATTTTTATGGCTCACCTGAGTCCTTGTCGCTGAGTCCTTGTACACTGAAAAATAAAACTATTAGTTTTAATACACACATGATTTATAAGCATTGATGTGATTCACTGTGATTAGCCTCTCTTCTTGCCATTGATTTGTGTATTGGATTTCGATTGGATTATCAAAACGTTATTCAAATATACTCGTACCTGTTTATATTTGATATTTTGCAATAGTTTTACTTTTTTTGTTGTTGTTTTTGTTGGATTTTATGCAAATAGTCTGTATTATATTTTTCATTGTGTTTCTTCGCGCTTGCCTGCACAGTAAAATTCCATTAAATAATCACGAAATTTTGTCGAAAATCCATAAAACAAATGGCTGGAGTGCTCAATTGCCCAATGGGCATAAAACATTGGCACAGAACCACACTGAAAACTGTGTAGCTGTGAAGGCAAACCTAAAAACAAAAGTGTAAGCTCTTGATTTAGATATATCCATACAGCAGAGCTCTCCAATACTCTTTCCTAATATACTTTGGTAAAGTGCACAGAAAAAAGTCCTTTTAAATCCACCATAAGCCTTAGGCAAGTTAACTTGTATAAGTTGGATGCAAGTTTGCTTTAAAGTCGTTAAACTAGTTTCAATTTGAAAGAACCCCATTATCTGTATTTGGCTTTAAACTTTTATTGCAATATAATTCTAGCTATAAACAAAATAATCATTACTCTCTCACACTATAACAGTAACAATAAAATATCAATGAAAAGGAATTAATTAGTGTCTGTTCAACGTGTGTTATCAATTAACCATTTTTATTCATTTAATTAAATTCAATTGCAAACGGTGCGGCAAATGAAAGCGACTCACTGCAACGAGCGAAAAAATGCTTCAATTTGTTTAGCGCACAGTGCTAGATATATATGTATATACACACAAACACACACACACATATATGCATATCTCTTTATGGGTATTTATTTTAGGTTTGATTTTTTTTCGTTTGTGCCAGAACGAAGATTTTTACGCTCGAAACGAAAACGTGGCCCAGTTAAATGGTCGAAAACGATTTTAGTGCGGTTTGTGTGAAGCCCAAATCGAATTCGGGCCGCATCAAAATTTATGTGAATTTTATCAAGTGTTTACGGAGCATAAAACATACACTCACACACAGGCCAACGCATGCAAATGGCTGGTTACGTGTAAGCGCATGCAAATCCTGTGGCGGATAAGCGTCAGCTACATTCACGTAACGTATACGCAATCTCGGGTATTACGTATACGTTATGTTGGCCACATTTGGGTAAACGAGTTGGCAGCCTTCTGCGAGGCACATTTAAATTAGGCAAGGCAAAGACGTGCGCTGTCATTTAACTGTCAGCTTTGCCGAGCTGATGTTTATTGTTTTTGAACGAACTTTCCTCAATGTGCAGTAATGCGCGTATTTAGCTCAGTTGCGGAAAACTTTTTGGCATGTGACAGACACGCGAATTGCGAGTTGAGACGATTCCGTGTTAATGTAAATAATGGCATCCACACACCTTGAACTCCAAGTCTCAACTTTTACTCATTCAATTGAGGCCCTATTAAACCTTAAACAAGCATAAAATGTGACAAAACAGAGGCATGCCAGCCACCTAGCAATATTTGCAGCTGCCTGCCTGCTTCATCCTGTTTTGTTGTTTCACATGCTCAACTCCATTAAAAATATGTTTTTCTCGAACAGCGCTCAGCGTTGCATATACCACATACCACCTCTCCACACCCACACCCTTTGTCACTTACGTACATAACATAATCACACACACATACACACTTACACACCCACACACATAAACATGCACAAAAGCCTTGACACGCCGCACTGCGCCAGCAGCGTGCTCTGCTTGCTGTGGCAACCAAAAATGTGAGTTCATTTGGAAAATTAAAGAAAATTTAAATGTGCTTATATTTATGTGACATACTTTTATTTTTAGGTACAGCCGGGTGTGGCTGCCTGCCATCGGTTTATAATATATGCAAAATGTTTTTATTTGTATTTAACATCCCAGCTAGAGTTCCATCTGCGCTGTGTACTTTTATTATTTAGCAGCAAGAGTCGGCTACCTTGCAGCGCAGCCTGTGGCAAATGTGCCGTATGCGCACATTTGTCGAAAAGTTAAAATAAATGTGATTATTATATGGAAATGTAAATATTTTGTTTCTGTACTTTTTAATTCATTATGTGTTTTTTGGGCTAGGTGCTGCGGAATAGGGTCGGGTTCAAGTCATACATTTCCATGGCGTTGCCAAAACTTTGCCAATTTTCACAAGCGTTTCGAAATTCATATAAAAATACTGACCCAAAAGAAAAACGCATTTTGGAAAGTGTCTAACCTAATCAATGGCTATTGTTTTAGAGTCTTTGGTTTGGATCTCTTGATTAAAATTGTGCACACACTATTTCCAAGTCATGCGAAATAAATGGCATTTATGGATGCGCCTACATTGTTACTACTTTTGTTGTGAAAACTCAAAAGCAGTTTATTTTTATTGAAAACTTTTCCATTTAGACTTATACTATATTTATATGAAGAAGGAGTGAAATCACTTTACAAAAATATTAAGTCCACTTTAAAGTTATGAATTATTGGTAGTCCCATGGAAAACAGAGAGAAAATATACAAAATACAATCGTTAAATCCTTTCATGTCACAGTTTTGACCTCAATTTGAGCCTTGTGAAGTCGAGCCAATGACTTAAGCATATTTACTATATCAAAGTGTACGCCATTTTCAGATTTTTGGCACTTAAACGTATGTGTGTTTGTAGTTGTGCACATATGTATATGTGTGTATCTGGCAATTGCATCTGTACTAAGTGGCCACTGGCATCGCTTTGGCAATTTAGCGCCTTGTCCAATGCGAATGACAAGCGCTAGGGGCCTCAAAACCGAACACAAAAACAACTGACACACTAACAGCTAACAACTTACAGGCAAACACACATTTCACACACACACACACACCTAGTCACAGTTCCAGTCCGAGTGTGAGGCTCTTGAATGGGGCCAACGAAAGCTTTTGGTAGATAAGCGCAAACCACAGACGAACATCAATTTATGCAACCAGCCGCATTTTGTGCACTTGCCAACATGGACGAGTGGCAATTTAAACTGATTCGAGACTTGTAGCATTTCATTTAAATTTCACTATGCCAGACTCGGTTAACTATATTGCCGGTGCCACATATACATACATGTATATATATATATATATATGTATATATCTACGCTTGGATACACATGTGGCAAACTTCATGGTTGCTATTACGCTCAAGTGCGTTTAGTCTTTTTATTGAAATTTCAAATTTTGGATTTAGTTTCCGTTTTGAGTAATATTTTTAGCTTTTTCTTTTGGCTTTTCGAACTCTTATTTTAGCTTGCCTATTTCCTTATATCGAAAGCTAGTTAAGTGCGACTGAGCTTTATATCTCTATGAAATAGTGTACTATTGAATGCGTGTGTGTGTGTGTGTGTGTTTTTGAGTGCAAGTGTGTGCAGTTGAGCATTTCGAATGCCAAGTTTTTCGATATAAAAGGAAAAATTCTTTTGGTTTTTACTTTACTTGACTGCAGTTTACGGGTCTTGCAGGAAGTGCGCCGAGATGGCCATAAATTTTTGCATAAATTGTGGCTCTGCATGTTGCTTTATGGCATGAGCCGGATGTGGATTGCAGTTACAGCTTAAGACTGTGTAAGATGCGTACTACCAAATTGCATAATTCAATCTGAATATCGGTAAAAGAAAAACTGCTGCCAAGAAACTAAAGATAGACAAAGCATAAAAACTGTTATGTACCTCACTCAAACAAGTTTATTTTGACATTAAAATTTTATAGATGTGTATTGCATCTGTCTCTGAATTTTGTATTCGATTACATATTTTTTTATTTATGCATATTCTGCATAACATTTTTTTTTTTGATTTATGAGTATTGAAAGAAGCAGTACAACGAAAAAGAGCCTGCATTTTGTGGACTTTGACACCGACTTATTCCTTTTGGCAGCTCAAATTATACTTGCTGAATGATTGTCTTTCTTTTGCGACCCCCGAAGGTTTTTAACCTGAATTTTTCACAGTCATCGTTTGGATGTGCTGTCTTTTATTTGGCTTTAAATGCGATTTTACTGACCTACAGAAATAACAACTCACATGCTGAATGTTGCATCTGCAACAATTTCTTCTCTAAACATAATGCAATAAATGATTACTTAAATTTGATTAGCAAACAACACAAATCGAATTATATTCCCTAGATTTAAGCTAAAAAGATGTCGACAGAGTGATGAGTGTCATCGTAAACTTTTTCAAACTGTAACTAATATGCAACAAATTATTTATAACTGCAGCAAACTGCAAATGCTGCACAACAACAACAGATTGGCAGCTGTGTCAGTTCCATAAAACTTAAGATCTAATTGCGTTACATTTCGAAGCAGTTGAAACAAAGAAAACAGACAAAGCAACTGCAACCAAGAAGAATCTTGTTTTTACTTTTAATTAGAAATATTTTTCAGAAGCTAAGAGAAGAAAATAAGAAGTGAAACAAAATATTGTCTTTTAGTTGTTGTGCAGCTAGGCAAAGTGCCAAATTGCATGGCAAGGACATTTAGTCCTCGGCTGACGCTTAGCACACACACACACACACACTCACACACACACATACACAACATGACACAACAACACTTTAAAACTAAACTTTTAAGAACTTTTAACGAAGATATGTGCCAAAAAGGATGGATACGCTCACATACAGAAGCATAGACCAAAGTTTGTTGTTCGAAAAATGTTTTGCCGTTTTATGCATTTGATTTGAAGCTTTTGTGATCAACTTAATTAAATTCATTCACATATCACGTGTACGCAACTTTGTGCAATTAGTTGCCATCATAGATTATTTTATTAGACAACGTCCAACTTTAGAGCATGCGTCACTCAAGCGGCAGTCGCAGTTAGTTAGCAAGTGACGTAACTATTTGATATATATGAAACCCGAATGTACATACGCACCGTTAGCCAGGCATAAGCCATTACATGCTAATTTAAATATTTTACATTATTGACTGACTGACAGTGAGCAGCGTAAGCATCCATGGCAGGAGAATTGTAATGAAAATACATAGTAGTTGGAAAGTTGCTTGCAACTTTTGTGGGCGTCAGCATTCAAAATCAATAGACGGCATTTAATAAAACTCAACTTGAAGGAAGGCAGTGTACGGGTAAAGCAATCGCACAAAGTAAAAAAAAAACCCTTGACGTAATCAAAGCGTTCAGGCGAAACAACAAACACAATAGAATCGCTGGCACGCCCACGCCTACGACCCCAAAGCCAACTTCTCAACTGCCCTTCTATTGGCATTCTCAATTGCGTTAATAAAACTGCAAAAGCTGGCAACCAGCAATCAAAGGGAGTCTGGAAAAAAAGTTTATTGCAATTCATCTATTGTATTCAATTCGTGTTGTTAACTATATTGAATTCCATCAAAGAGTTGGATTTCAGCAGCGAAATATGAACTATATTTCTTTTAAGTGCTTTGACACAAAAGCTATCTGTCCAATTAAATGGGTCGATTGAAGTTCTTAAATGTATTAGAGAAACTCACAATTCGAATGGCGCTCTTAAAATATCTATATTAAATGATCAATTTATCAGAAGTAGATTCTACAATAATTTGAACTGATATTAAGACCTTAAAGAAGTAAATTAGATAATGCTTTATGGTAAATACTGTTCAACTATGCACTATTTTCCAGCCATGGAATGTTTGGTCCGACTGAGAGCACTGCTTCGAATGTGCAAATCGCACTGATTGTGGTCTAGTCTGACATATGATATGGGATGTGGGCTATGGAACGTGCTGCGATTGGAGTCATGGAATGCATATATGTATGAGGCCAACGTTCTCGAGTCGTCGCCATTTTGTCAGCGGCAACGTGGCGCGCATACAATTTTCGACAAGTTATGCGCCTCAAGTGTCAGAGCATGCAACAATGCTTGTGCATTAACTTTGGCTGCCCCATCTCTGATCCGCCCCGAACCCGCCAAAGCCGATCCATCTGCATCAGGGTGCCGGCAGCCAAGTGCATTGAGCATTGAGCCTGGCCGATGCCAACCATCGGGCATTGTTGTAATAAACTTTGTTTTTAACGCGTTGCAAGCTAAAATTTGCAAATATGCAAACATCGTGGGAAATGCATAACTGTGAGAAAGAGAGAGGGAGAGAGAGAGAGAGAGAGAGAGTGAGAGATAGAGATAGGAAAGTGACGGAAAAGGCAGCACTGCCAACGGAAACGGAAGTCGCTGCAATGCACACTATCTGAATAGTCACAACGAGAACCCTGCAGCCAAAAGCTGGCCTCCGGATTTGGTCACTTGGGCATGAGAAGGCGTCGAAATGTGCATTTTCCAGCGTTTGTTTCGCTTGTTTAACGCATTTTAACTTTGATTAACGACTGACGGGCTTTGTGCTGCTCCTGCTGTTGCTTGTGCACTTTGTGCACATTTGATTTGTGCACAGAAATTGCATTTACTACAACTGTTGCAATGTGCTTGCACAATTTATATGATTACAGCATTTTGCGCTTAAGTCATAAAAACTTTGTTTGCATTTTTACGAAGCAAACAAGAAGTCCCTCGAATAAAACAAAAATATTAAAAATATTAAATCTCACCAAAATACAAGCTGAAATGATCGCTTTAGAATTGCAATTAAAAAAACATGAGGAATGGCCGTTAAAAAGCGCAATACGGCTCTAATTGCGCTTTTTTTCAGATCAAGTTTATTGAGTGAAAGCAATTAAGCTTACTGTAAGCCTGTCGAACTACCTATTATTTGGATATTTTTTATGCATTTTCGGAATTTAATTTGCGTTTCGTTTTTTACTCTCATTCGAAACCATAACATATCCTTTATCGAGCAATTAAATTCATTATATTTCGACCGAATAATATTCAGTTTAGCCGGCGGAATTCCAGCATCAGGTCGCTTTTCTGCCGTATTTGAGATGTCAATTGAACGTTCACCCCTTTGCCACCCTCCCGGTTTTGGTGGATGTCTTTGGGGCTGCTGTGCAAATTGTTGGCGCTGATTTATTATTTATTGCATTGGTTTATGCCTGTGATTTATCTCGGGCGTGGCGTGCAGTGAGTTTAAAGTACCCGCCCTTTGTTTGGCAATTTAAAAAAGCAGTTGGTGTAAGGAGTGAAAGGTCCCTGCTACTCGCTATCGATTTATCGAATCGGGTCAGGCAATTACACGATTTATGTTTCCACTTGTTGTATGACCCAAAGCGCAAAATATTTGTGCAAAGTGCCAAAGGAAAACAGATGGTCGAAAGTGCTCCACCTCTTAACAATTACTCAAAGTACTACAAATTCCCATAAATAAATGTAGTCTTTTTGCATAATCAAAAACAAAATATATATTTATATATATATTATATTTAAGAACGGTTGTTTGTACTTATTATTCTAACATTAATCTAATATTGGAAAAAATTATACTTCCTATTGTTCAGTCTTAAAGTTTTCGCACATTTAATTTTAGTTGAAGCTTATCATCTATGGAAATGTAGGCAATATGATACACATTTTGTATACATTGTATGGATACTGGGTATTCAAATTACAATCAATATTTAGCCACAGGCATTTTTCTCAGTTTACTATTGTCATTTTACCTTCTGCTTTACGTTGCTATACGCCCTTCCCCTTTCTCTTAGTATTTGTTGTCTCCCCTTCCAGTCTGTGGCTGTCTTGTTAGCTGGCTGCAAGTTACATAAATCGTTGCGGATTTGCATTAAATATGCAACAAAGCTGTTTAAATAACTAATAATTATCTTGTTGGGCTTCGATGTCAGTTTTTGTTCGCTATTTATATGCATAAGCCGCTTAGTTCAAATTAATTAACATTAACAACCACACAAGCAAGTACAACAACAACAACAACAACAACAACAACAGCAAAAACAGTAACAAGCAAATATTCACAGGCAGCTTGCTTAAATATTTATTGTTTGTTTTTGCAGTGCCCACAATGCATTTGTGGTCATTTGTTGTTAATGATTCTATAAGCCAAATAAATTATTTGTGCTTTTTTCGCGCACTCCTTTTGAGCGTAATATTTATTTGTTTGCAAAATATTTAATTATAATCTCATAGCTTTTCAGTGATATACATATACATATCTACGTAAAATTGACACAATTTAGGTGTGCATGACACTATCGCGATTCATAATTAAATAAAAAGTGCTGAGTCTCCAGTTTCATTCGTTTCCGGTATTTGCATTTGACAAATTCAAAATCCAATTAAAATTTTAATTGATTGTGTTTAGTGCATTTTATCTGGTTGATGTCATATAAATTTGCTAAATATATTTACTGATAAAATTTTCACATTCCTCGGTTCGTTAAATACATTTCAATGAAATTGTTTAAAAATGGGAAGCTTTATAAAATATAGTTGTTCCAAGTTGCCTCAATTAAAGATTAAGGATTTCTGATTGAAATAAGTCACATACTGATGCTACCATGGTTAGACTTCATTCCGCACACAGCAGAAGCAACAATTTCAACAATTAGTTGCCTTCAACAGTAACCGAAATTTAATACAAAAACTATAGTATACTTTTGAGAGCAATTCCGATGTGAGCAAAAAAAAAACGACGCAAAGGCAGAGCCACCCGCTGCGTGGAATGCCCGCGGTGCCGTGCTTAATCAGAAGTCGTTGCCATACATAACTTAGATGAAATTCAGATGCAGTAGATGCTCGCATAGGAGATATACGGGCGGGCAGTGCAATGCAATACACGGGGCGTCCCCAGACGCTCGTGGCTCCTGTGTGCGGTCGGTCTCCTTTGTGTGTGGCACAAGTAAAAAGCGTATATATAGATTAAGGAAAATGGCAGTGGCAGAGGGAGGGTGCAATGGGGGGAGGGCTGCACAAAGGCTGCATTACACTTTAATTTAAAAACAAATGCAGAGAACGCTCATTGAGAATTTTAGCGCAGCAGCAAGTCAGTCGAGAGAAGCGACTTGAGCTAAATTGTATCTGACCAACGAAGCGTGCTCAAATTACACTTGCAATCAAATCTATAAGCAACCGCAAGTGCATGCAACATGCAACATGCAGTACGAAGCTCCTTGCTTGCAAAATAAACCACAATAACATGCACTGGCAGACTGAGTCAAAGATACTCGCAGATGGACTTGGCATATGTATGTGCGTGTACTAGTATGTATGTTAGCGATACCACGGATCACACACACGAGTCGAGTTTGTGTTTTTGGATTACATGCAGCTATATCTGAGGTCTGTTAGGCAACTTATTAGATTAGGACTGGGGTGGTTCAACCAGTAGGGCAACACTCGAATGCGAATGTGTCCCCCTCGACCGACCGCAAACAGCTGTCAAACAGTAGCCTTTGATTAATACTATTAAAGTTGATGGTCTCAAATATTTAAAGTGCACCGACAGCGAGAGATAATTAGTCCAAAGCGGAATGCTGTCAATGTAAAGCCATTGTAATGACATAGCATCAACATGATATATGCATGCAATCGTAAGATTAATTTTTTCCACTGTGCGTCTTTGTATGTTGTGAACAAATACAAATTTTATATATATATAGAAGCTGTGGAGTTATATTTATGTCACTTTTGGGGCTTTCGCTTGTCACATATGCACAAAGAGTGCTCATGTCCGTTGAATACTTGAGTTGCAGTGACACTGGCTGCAAATGACAAAACAAGCAGTGGCTTGCTCAGATTATAGAAATATCGTTAGTAAAACAGTGGCATATGGTAAGGATAACTGAATCACTTAATTGTTATTTGAAACATGCTTGTATGATCTAGCTGTCCATGATCGTCAATACTCTCAATTTCACTTAAGATTTATTTAATACCTTTGCGCTTAAGGCTTTCGTTTGATACTATAATTTTGATGTACATAATCAAAAACTTCCAAGTACATGATAGCAAAGAAATAAGGAGAAGATGTTATCGTCATGTCTTAAGATTAATATACCTCTGCTGAGTGCACTAAAGTTTTAAATTTAACTAACTCATTGAAATTGGCCAATATTCGCCTCATTTGAATAAAATTTGCCTTTGTTTTGTTGCCACTATCAGCTAGTGTCATTGCACCATAAGCTAAAAGAGTAGAAAAAAATTGTGTGTTGCTAATTTGAAAGATGAATTAGATTTGTTGCACACACAGATTTGCAACGTTGCAGTTTTGAACCGGAGAACTATAAATTTCATTTGTCACAGCAGCAAAATCCCTCAGTGTGTGCTTACAATGGAGTCCGTTACACATACAACAATATTTTTGCGTAGTTTTGTGGCAAAGTCAAAAACAGTATAATGCATGTCACACATAGGGGGATAGAGATACAAACAAGCACTCACACAAACACACAGACCCATGAAAGTAGGGGCCATTGTCTGGCTGAGACAGCTTACATAAAAGCCATAGAGAACAATTTAGATATTTTCTAAAGATTTAAGCGCTTCACATGACACCGTAGGGCAAAAACTTGTCATCGGTAGCTGAGTTACATAACTTGAGGTAAAATGTGTATACATAAGAAAGGGTCCCCAAAGAGTTCGTCTCGTCTCGTTTCGCCGCGTCTTGTCGTGTTTGTTTGCCATTTAAATAAGCATAATTCTAGTTGCACATAAAAACTCACACTTTGCCTATTTCATACACATAGGACTTCTCAATCCTTTGCACACTACTACCATATGCATATTCATAGAGCTAACCACAACAGCTCGACATTATTTTTTTTTACTTATGTACGTTTGTATGTTTATATGTGTGTTTATCTATTTGTTTGTTTGCTTGTCTCTTCTAGGTACGTTGCACACATGCATACCTACAACCACCTAAGTGGCTGCAACATTTGCATAGATGCGGCTGCTGCTCTAACTGGTTTGTACACACAGCCACACACACATATTAATACACATCTGCCTGTATGTGCATACATGCATATCTCTGTTCATTTGTGAGCACGAGGCTCGCACTTGAGTGTCTTAAGTTCTTCTTGAAGTGGCAACTTTTTCTCAATTGCCGCAAGTGGTATTGCAAGTGGTTTCCAAACGCGCTGAGGGCAAGAGCCAGGTGTATGCACCAGACTTGCGGTTTTTTGAGTGGTGTGATAAAGAAAATGCATTTGGGTCTCCAGGAGAGTTTACTAGTACACACCCACCCCCACCCATCTGACCTCAATGGATTATAAACTTGTGTGTCAGCTGTGTATGTAAATATATGTCTATATACCGCCTGCAGCGACTATAAGTTTGCATAAATAATTGACAGTGGCTTGTGGGCATTTGTAATTCTATTAGATAGTGGCGGTTAATGTAAAAACACTTTAAACTTAAATTGCTTTTATAGGTAACACGCAATAAACCAATTATATATTTAATCGATTGATTTGATTTAAATTAATAAGTTAATAGCCGTTTTAAAGTACAGTTTCAATTTCATTTTCAAATAAGCTAACAATAAATAAAAAAAACAAAAAATTAAATAAAATAACAGCAAATTTGGCATTAATCAAATCAATTAATATTCCTTAATATAAAACTTTATTCATGTCAATATTAAGGAATTAAACCTTTAGCAAAACAAAAATACTTTCAGCATAAAAAACCAAAATATAAGATTGGTGTTAATAGCACTTGATAGTATTATATTTATGTGGGTCATTTTTACGTGTGTTATCTTTATACGATGTCTGATTTATTTTGGGCTTTCATTTAAGAGGAAATATTTCCAGACAATTTCGCGCTTGCTACCGCAAATCTCTGTCGTAATTAACCCACTTAAATGGCAGTAACTTTGGCCAGCAATCACCACAAAGGGCGGTGGCTTCTGTGGGCGTGATCCATGTGCACGTTATAGCCGCAGGCGAAATCCCAAAAAATACGCAAGCAACGCGCAGAAAATTTGCACAGTTTTTAATGGTGCCCATGTGCTTTCGCTATGTATGTATGTGTAAGTTTTGTGTATGTATAAGTGTGTGCGTGTGTCGGATGCGTCGTGTGAAGCTTTCGATGAGGGCTTTGTGTGCGTGGACTTAACTGACCAGCACACACACACACATACATTACGTGTAGGACGCTGTGCCATGGTAAATGCTTTAAAAAGCCATTTCAGCTTTTTCGTTTCAGTTTTCCGCATTTTTTTTTTTCTTTATTTTTCTTCTTTGATATGGCCACAAAAAAGGGCGGATTATAAAACACTTAAACGATTTTAAGCGCAATTATGTTGGCACGAGCAAGTAAACGCATTGTGGCCATTGCAATACTTATCCACTTCAATATTTAAGTATTTCTCACTGGACATGCTGCTCCTTATTGGGTATTCATTTAAAGTTAACCAAAAGCAGCGGCGCAAATTTGTTCTAAATTATTTAAAAAACTAAATTTGCCGTAAGCTACAAAAAAATATAAGGAATTTGCAAACAAATAACAGAATAGCAGTGGAATATTTTCAGCAGCAGTATATCTTTGACTTGGGAGGAGTCATTGGGGTAATTTGACAATAAAATATCCTGTAAAAGGCAAAATAAATTGACACTTTCAAAATACAAATAATGTAACTAAAAATATACAAAACTTTAAATATAAAATAATATTATTATCGGGGCAAACCTAATTAAATACAAATTAAACCAATTTGTACTTATAAAAATAAATATACCCTCTCAAGTCTATTTGGCAATGGGGTACAATCCACATAGTGCCAAGCTTAGCCATGGCACACAGCCAGACAAACAACAACAGTAGAACAGAAACAACAACAGGCTAGGAACCATAGAAAACCGGTCTGTAAACAATTAGAACGTCAGTTTACCGGAAAAAAGTTTGCATTTCATTTATAACCGAAGGATTTTAGTTAGGAAAAGTTCTGCGAATGCCAGCATGCGATGGGTAGCGATGACTGCGCCTGACCGGTTCAGTGGCAGGCGTTTTCCATTGTGCACTTTCTTCGGTAATGCGAGGCGATTCTTCAACGGCCACTTCAGCATGCGGCAATGCTGCAACGTTGGCGTTTCCGTTGCAAACGCGCACCATTGTTGCTACAATAAACTTCCGGTTTTAAATTTCACTGGTTTGCTTGTCTATCTGTCTAAGTGTGTGTGTGTGTAAGTGTGTGGCAGCAAAACAAAATGGCAGTCGCCAGTTGCAAGCTATCGCTGCCAACGGCTTTTGACATTAATTAGCACAAAACATGTTGAGCAACAGCAACAGCAACAGGAACGGCAACGGTAACTGCAACGGTAAACTTTTGGGCCATTTGCAGCTGCATAATGGGCCCTCAATGCCTTAAGCTGCTCCCATCAGCCGTGTTTATTACGTAATTTAGATAACGTCCGAACGTTAGACTCGACTGCTCCTGATGATGCACCTTAAACAGCACCATCAGCAGCCAATGCTGAAAAGTGCGCTGTCAGCACACGATGCACCTGACATAACCATTAGCATCACTAGCTTGAGTTGCCAATGACGTCTCGAAACTTATCTCACTTGGTCAAGTTTACGTCCAGTTGGTCATGTGCATAAATCAACACAAAATGTGCTAAGATCATCAAAGTTTTAACCACCATACAAAGTTGCCCTTATATGTGGATGGCATTATGTGTAAAACTTGCGCAATTTATTTCAGCTGCGCATTGGAAGTTCCTTCAACTTGTCGCAGAGATTTGTCGTACAAATCAATAATAAATAATAAGCAAGCAGCTCTTAACTTTGACTTTTATTTTATTTATCTGCATATGAAATATTTAGTTGTTAAATGTTACATTGTTTATAAAATCGACGGATTTCATTCCGAGTCTGAGTCATGCGGATACTCCATATGGTATTCACGTTTCAGCGTAAACTTTAAATCGAATAGACTTGGCTCGGCTTTACGATACTTGGCCAGTTTTACCAAACGCATGGACACATCCTTCACAAATGTATTAAGACATTTGGCTACCAAATCCGCAGCCTGCTCGTCCATTGAAGCGGCTTTGTCAATTTTCTTTACGAATCGATTTAAATTGGCAAATCCTATAACCTGCAGTTAGCATTGAGAGGGGATTATCTTAATGACTATTGAAAATTTTTAGTAGCACTCACATGACTTTTTGTGGTTGAAAAGCACGGGTGTTCCTTATCGCTAACGCCTTCATTACTTTTGTCCGAAGAGCTTAAGCTGAACGCCGAGAATTCACTTTCATTCCCACAAGATAGATCACTATAATTGTCGGGCAGCTCATCGACCCAAGGCAAGTTGTTCATCTTGATGCGTCAGAATTGCTAGCACAGTCAATCCACATATTTTACCAGTCAGGTCAATAGGATAGCTGCTTGAACCCGTTCGGAATTTTAAGAAATTCTTAGACAAAAGTACAAAACTATTGCGTACATTTAGGTCACAAGTTAAGTGCTCCGCTTTTGATGCCTTTAAATTTGCCCTTCAACATTTTGGAAGCGTTTTCAACAATGCATGCAACCTTCGGAAATCAATGCAATATTTCAAACAGTGACCGATCGATCTGAGCGCAATTTGTATGATGTCAATGTTAATGGCATTCGTTGACGCCCTTTGAATTACATCAACACAGACATACGCATACAGTTGGCGCTGCAAGTTCATCTCCATCTTACAATACGCTGCGCATTGTCGAAGATATATGCTCGGAATTTTCTTTCTCCTTGTATATATATATAAAATGATTCGTTTTTTTTTATCGGATTTTCTTGCATTGTGTTTGCTGACCTCGAGTAAATGTGTCGCTTATTGGAATGCACTTTGCTTGGCCAATTGCATTGATATGCGTTGTGTGGTCGGAAAGGGGATGGCAAATTTGACAAAGATTTTCTGCGGCAATTTATCGCATGTCCTTGTTACGAGGTGGCCACCCTTTCATCCTGTGACTGGTCCTAACTTTATTTAATGGCAAATAGTTCACACTTCCTTTAGCTGCTCGTAAACTTCGTCCAAAACAACCAGGATAACCATATGTTTGTTATTGTTGTTCCTGTTGCTGCCACTGTAATTTCTCTTGTTGAACTTTTGTTCAAATAAAGGCGCTGTTTTTGCTGTTTACTTTGTCCCAGTGCTAAATATTTCAAACAAAAGCCAAACAAACAGCTGACAACGGCAACAAAAACAATAACGGCTGTAACGACGGCAACAAATGGTTGGCGGAAGGAAGCGCAACTTAAATAACGGATATTGGCTTAAATAAACAATGGCGTCCATGTCTGTAAGGCCAGCGCATATACCACATCTCTATATCTATATATATTTATATGTACACATATATATAAACTAACTGTACAAGCATTAAGCCAACTTGCTGGTAAACTGTACGGCGATAAGCAGCGCTTGAGCGGATGTCGCAACCCGTTCCCTGCCTGTCTCCCTTCTGACTGCCTGTGGTTTGCACCGTGAAGTTGGCTGCATTTGCAGGGTTGCATTTTCCATGGTTTTGCCAAATTGTTGTTCTTTACATTGTTGTTGTTTGCCGCGTCTGTCAGTGCAACAGCTGTGTTTTTGTCAAGTTTTTCGGGCACTTTAATTGCTTGTTAATTAGTGTTGTGTGTTTTGTGCTATTTTAATGCTTTTTTTTATTTGCTGATACCCCCGTAGTCTTTTGTTGTTTTTTTTTGTTGTTGTTTTTGTCTTTGATATCTCACAAATAAGGTTAATTGTGGATATGTGTTGCCATGACATGCCGCTGATGGAATTTAACAACTGTGCAAATATTTGACAGATGGCTGACAGGCTGTCAACGAACCCGAACAAGGCCCAAACCAAATCGTTCATTGACGCGTGAGCGTGCGAAAATTGACTGGCTTTCAACATGCCTTCCCAACCGTATTCAGGGGACTTTTAATATATACGAGGGGCTCAATGAAAGTTCAATTAATCCCACATATATGAGGAACAATAATGAAATGAAAACATCAATTTATCGGTTGGCATATGAAACGTGGCAGAACTGATAGCATGCCACCAAATCTATTTGAAAATGACAAAAGATCTTAAGTTAGCGATTTGCTTTGATGTAAGTATAACTCTTGTGTTTACCCACGTAGCGGATGCTCATGTCTGCAGTTTATATACATATGTGTCAACTGTGTGGCAGCTAGCGGAGCATTCGTATTATTTTCACACCTAACGACTGCTAGCACGTCAATGACAACGCGCTTGACGAGTGTCAGCTGCAGTATTTGCATTGCACTACAAAAACAAGAGCTCCTACAACAAAGCAAAGGACCAGAGTGTGATCGTTATAATGATGAGGGAAGATGGGGAGCAGCTAGGGGGAATGGCTGGTGTTGGTGGTAAATCGAATGCTCAACTGACGCTAAAAGGATAAGCGCATTAGGGTATTTACTATGGATTGCGAATCAAACGGGAGGAAAACACATTAATGCGAGAGGAGAAAATCGAGGAGCCTCAGGCCAGTCGCAGCCGCAGCTGCAATGACAGCTGCACTCGAAGTCACTGTGGCAACTAGGCAAACAAGCCACATGTTCATGTGCTCGCTGTACTCGACACAAAAGCGCAACAAACAAGTAGCAAATGCCCCGAGCCGTATAATTGCAATACAGACAAAGGACGAAAGTGAGTGGGGGCGTGGGGGCGTGGGAGTGTGGGGCCTATGTTGCAAAAGCAACAAACCGACAAAGCGAAGCTCATTGCACTATGGACCCACTTAATCCTGGCCATTGTTTTCGCCTTATTATGCCAGCCATTCCGCATTGTGTTGGCCTAATGTTGTTGACTCTAGGCGCCAAATGGAGTGAGCCTATCTTGTATTCACCCCGTATTCAAAGCATACCAAGTTTCTTCAAGCATCTCGACAACTCTGAAAAAGGACAATGTTTTGCTTTATCAGCAGCGAAGCCAGCGGCTAAAATTTGTTAATGTGTGTCTTCCATTTGGTGTTGCCGTTCTTATATAATAAAAGTGGTGGTGGGCGTGTCTGGTGGCTTGTCTGGGGTCGCTTGGTGGTTGTTAAGTCGCGTATGTTAAGGTTACATTTTGTTATGTTCTTCTCCGAAGACAAGTAGACTAGACGGCGCCATTTGGCGCCATACCAATTCGAGCTCATCCTTCCTTTAGTTGGCATTGGCGAATAGTGGAAGCAATTTTTGGCAACGGTTTGGGCAAATCGATAAAAACAGAATGAAATCATTGCGCTAAAATTAAAACTGACTTAAAGATGGGGTAACGCAAATCTAGGCAACAGGAAAATTTTGAAAAATCTTTTGTTCTATGAATGAAATTAATTTTTATTTTTCAAAATATGTTTGCAATACTTCAGCAGTTAAGAAGACTTAAAATATGCGTATATATACTATATACGAAAGCTACTACAAATTTATGAATTAGTAATTTAATTTTAATTTTAATATCCATTAATTAAACTCTGCAGCTTTCTGTACGTTTCATTAAAGTATTTGCATTTTTTTTAATGTGTCAATGGCCGTAATTAATATTTGTTTTGCAATTATAGAAAGCAGTAATTTGAATTTATTTGCCAAACGCACACATACGGAAATATTTATCTGCAAATTAGTCTAAATGAATATTAATTAAATTTTTGATAAATAACGAGAGTATTGTATCCCTAAGATGCGCTGAAGTTAATTTAAAGACTTAAATACATGAGATTGCAATCAACTGGATGCTCAATTAATTTCCAAACAAGCTGAATCTAATTATGTACTGCAAGAATTGATTGCAAATAAATCAATTTGTTATGACCACAAGCGCACATGCTACGTGCGACATGCCACCATGCCATCGAACCACCGATCACCCTTTTGCTGCTTATAAAGTTGCCACAACTTTGGAAGCGCTTGGCTTGCCTTGGTTTTACTTATTTTTCTAGGTCATGCCCTGAGGAGGAAACGTTGACTACGAAAAATGTGTGGCATTTTCTTCTCCATACCGTATACTGAGCAATGAGACGGGAATATTGGAAACTGTTGAATAAATACTAAATAGCCAAACCAGTAGTTGTGACTGTGGGTTCTAGTCTGTAATTCTATTAAACATCTTGGAAATTGAAAAGGTACTCATATCTATAATCTGGGCTACGTAGTATCTGATAGTCTAATACTTTTTTCCAAGCACACAGAATTTCAATTTTTTTCATAGTTCTTTCTACCCCAGACACATGGCGACTCAGTTTCTTGGCGCCTATTGACGGTGGCTGCAGAGGCCGTCGCCAGTCTCTAACATTTTTTACTGCAGCCATTTACCAGACCGAATATAAATTCAGGGGATGCCTAGTCTCAGTTACCGCAGCCACTTTGAGAGCTACCCAAATCGATGAGGTCTGTTGGGCTTTTGCTTTCGAGCTGAGTTATTTTTTCCATAAGGCTTCTCTTTAAGATCTTGTTTAAAAAATAAAGTCAGCTTATACAGCTCTACAAATTTTATGATTGCGCCGTGCTGTTAAAAGATGTGAAGTTTATTGGATAATGGGCTTTTGAATGTGTCACATTAATTTCAAACTTTTAGAAGAAAGTTGAGCGAAAGCAGGTCGAAAATACCTATTGATAGTAGTTTCAGCTTCTTTGACGGATCTTAAACTTTTATGAGAAAATAGGATAAATATATAATTATGTTTACATTTAAGACAAATTTTGTGCTTATCTAACAGCACGCGTGTATTTATATCTCACAGCACTTAAGCTAATTATTTTCTTTTTTGGTTTTAAACTTTATCTGATTATTTTCTTTATTCATGATGCTTATCCGGCATTGATTGTAATCCATATATAAATAGTAAAGGAACCTCACAGACTAAATGACTTGATTCATTTGTGATGCTTCGCGGTTTTCAAAGCTGCTGCACTTGCCACATTGCTAAGTTATTGATAGCTTTTATTGCATTGCGCTGGCTGTTCATTGCAGTTTGTGAACGCGAGGGTTTATGTTGCAAAATCCTTGCATTATGTAACGCATTGCACAAGCCCAGAGCTGACGTCAATCACATTTCCTTTGTGATAAATTTGCAGCCACAGCGAAATGTCGATTGCAGTCAAGTTTAATTACTTGCAATTAAAAACTAATGCACACAGCGTAAGGCAAACATATTGCGGCGGCACAGATTGATGGGAAGACAATATGCTGCCGCTTCCTGTGGCAATTACTCCTCGCAATAAGTGGAACAGTATATATGTAGATATGCCAGCGTATCGTATGCGCTATGCTGCCTCTTGGCTAAACTGTTTACACAGCCTTTTAAAATATAAGTTGGTTTTCAATTTGCAGCTGTGGCAAACTATAATTTTCGTCAAGGGAGGTTGCGGGATGCAGGCTCCTAGTTGCCTAAAAATGAAATAATAAGTTAATTTGATGCCAAGGGCTGTGGGCCTGAGCCAAATCGAAAATAACAAGACCGTCTACAACATCGGCATCTTTGTGACCCGCTAAATGCTTTTGCGAAAGCAATTTCAATTAGTGAGTTGCCCAGGGATACAGCGGGACGGGGCGGGGGGGCGCATAGGCGTAGCTTATGCAAAACTTGTCGAAAATGTCGCTATAAACTGAAAATTTAATCACAAAACTCGTGCAATTTGCATAGTCTAAATGCAAATCGCTAAATGCAAAATGAATGGTGACACACAGACAATCCACAGTCAGGCATGGAGCTATGGAAATGCTATAGAAAAGTGCACCAAATTAAGTTGTGGACAAACAGCTGAAATGCGGCACGAACTGAAAACAGCCAACAACAAGATAACCGTGCAAACTCATTTACCTACAACAAATTTAACCATAAAACGCAACTATTTTGGCATCTCATTTGCCATGAAATCGTCGGGTATCTGGCTGAATGTCTGATAGGCGACGAACTGGCGCCGCTGACGACAATCAACGACAAAGAAGATGATGAGTGTGACGATGATGAAGCTAAATGTCGTATGATGATACGGCATCGCTGCTGACAGCGAGACAAGCGGAAATGCTAAGGCAACTTCCGTCACAGTGTTGATCTATGCGACTGTCAGTCATCTGTGTGCTCATGTGTGTGTGTGTGAGTGTGTGAGCACACGACTGTCATTCTTTGTTTATACATTTTGATTATTTGCCAGAACATTTTGTGAAAAGAGGGAAAATGCTTGCAAAACCATAGACAAAATAAAGACAGAAAAGGATAAGATAAACAAATTTTATTGATCGAGAGAAACTTATACCAAGTTTCACCAATATAGCTATTCAGCTGAGAGAGTTTTACGCATTTAAGATTAAGGAGTTCAAGACTCCTGGCTATATCGACTCGGCTAGTGATGCTGATGACATAATTAGGATCTTAGACTTAGAGTATTAGCACTAAGCAGTCTGCTTACAAACACCAACGACTCTGCTATTATGCAATATGTATAAATCTATGTTTGGTTTTTAATCCTCTTATTTTTCCCAAATTGTACCACTGTGCAACATTGGCTTTTGATAAATGTGCATCACACTTGGCGAATTTGGCAAATTGAATTTTAAACGATTTTGCAAACGAAAAATTTATATAACTATACTTAAATATAGATATAGCCATATTGCCAGGCACTGTGGCATAAAGTTTATGACTGAACCCATTTTATATATTGTTTTTATTCATTTTTTGTTACCGTTTCAAGAGATCGAAAAGACGTTAAATGACAGCGCAGCATTTGCAGCTGGCTCCAAAGACAAAAGGCTGCCACTTACATAACGGCAAAAATGAAACACGTGACTGGCTGCCAATGTGCAGCATACACACACACACACACGCATAAACACAAATCCATATATGTATGTGCACAACCACACACATATACAGACAGATAACTGCACTGGCTCTGGATTGCATATTGCTGGATTTATGTGGCAATAAGCAGATGCAACCTACAGCAGCAGTGGCAAAAAAGGATAGCGGCGCATGACAAAAAAAGCAACGTGCGCTGCGTAACTGATATGAAACGATTAGTACCGATACACACACACACATATCAACAAACAAGCACACACACACTTGTGCATTTGCCGTGCTGCAATTGCAATTCGAGCGGACTTTTGAAAATGTCGAGTTCGACTTGGCAACGGCAATGGGAATATTGGCCACGCTTGTGAAAGAGGCATCGGGCAATGGCGCATTGGGGGCCAAGAAAGCAATAACTCATTACAACGCATGTTTACTTGCTCAACTTTGCGAGCCAACATAAACGCCCATTTTTGTGGTGCCCCCAAATCAATGGGTGGTTTTGCAACTTATTTATGCAGCGTAGCAGCTCTTTGAACTTTTAGGTAAAGTTTAGTACCCAGTAGACCACACTTGACATATGGCCACATTCAATGTTTTCACACACTTATGCGAGAGTGTGTGCGTGTGAGTGTGTGTTGAGATGTAGACATTATTAGTTGGATAACTAATAACAAATTGTAATATTAAACAATACTGAGATTCGCATGAAAGAAAAGGAAATTGACAGCACTTTATTTAAGCTGCTTATCAGCCAACCAATGAAAAAAAAAAAATCGTATGAATGAAATATGAATAATACTTATTAAGCTGTCAATGTCAATTGGCTGGCAAATAATAAATCTTAAATTAACCTTTGTGTGTGAACAATAATGTCAATTGCTGAAAGTGAGCTGCGAGTTCGTAGAGACAAAGTCGCTTTGAGCAGACAGTAAGCGGCTTAACGGCTAAAAGGAAGCAGAAGTGGGTGTTCCGTCAAGCAAAACCATAACTATGTTGCAGCTATAGTTGAAAATAATAACTCGAAAGGATTAGCACAGAGCACATTGTTCAAAGGCAACGAGGCAACAACTTTCTGTGCCCAGGAAGACATAGTAAGGTAATCGAGCGAGCGGCAGCACCAGCAGTTGAAACTTATAGCTGCAGGGATGAGCGATGCATAATGACGAATTTGTGTAGTGAGTGTTCATAGTAAAATAGTTTCGGATGACTCGACAAGTTGTGAAGCGAAAAGGGAGAAAGTTTGCGAGTGCGCTCATAAGTAGGCAACACTTTTTCATCTTTAAATAATAACGGGCGTGTCTTAAAGCGAGTGTGTTTGGATCAATGGACGACATTGATTTGTCCTTGCAACAGCCAAGCAACCAAACTGACCGAAAGCCGTTAGCCAGCTTATAGACAAGGGACTTACAGAAAGCGCTCTGAAGTCCCTGGCTGGCTGGATGGAATCTACCCAGCTAATGCAGCAGTAGATGGCAAGCAAAAGCAGAGGCAAAGGCAAAGCCGTAGCCAAAGCCGAAGGCAAACTCATGTCAAGGCCTGGCAAAATGCGCAAACAGAAAGCAAAACTCGAGCCAAGCTCAAAATGCAACAAAGTGAAATGTGAAAGCAGATAACGGCATTAAAGGGTTAAGCTGCCCAGTGCTGCAAGTTCAAAGTTCGCACACAGAGCTGCAAGCAAGGTGCTGGGAGCTGCGAGGGAGATTGGTTGGGGTTAAAGCACCAAGTGTCCGTTTAAGTGACGCTGAATGGTCATCAACGTCCAGGGCTTAGCTTTGATTTACTGCGTCGCCTTACGACTTTTTCGGAAAGTGTTGTGAGTGGCTGCAAACTTTGGCGCCTGATACGCATAAACCGCCTTCATACTTTCCCCCACACCGAGATTGGGCTTAACGTTTGCGTGTCCTTGGGGTTTGGAGCCTATAGCTATTTGGGCATGCAAAGCACGTTCCAATGGCTTTGATTAAAATTGATGTGCCTCAGGCTTTGTCCAAAAATTTCTGCATAGTCAAACATAATTTGACCTAAGCCAAGCCATAAGCAAATGCGATAGGGCATAAGGAGCAGGTCATGCTCTACCATCTAATTGAATGAAATAGCTGAAGAGAATCACGCACTGAAATTTCCATAATAATGCAGGCCAAATATACACAGCAGAGCTGCAAGCAAGCCTGGCAAATTGTGGGCTATTAAACGAGACAGAAAAAAAAAATGTTTGCTCAAAATGGAATTATGTTGAAATTAGCACAGACATCTAAGAAATATAAGAGGCAGTGACTCAGAGGCGTGTACAACGGCATTTTTATGGCACATAAAAATTTAACAACTCTGACTGGAGCCACTAAACGTCATCATTGCAATGGATTAGCTCTGAATGCGAAACAGTATGCATATTTTAGCGTTGACTACGCGACTCTGAAATCTGCAGCTGGCGATAAAATTGAGCCGTTCCTGCAACTCATTTGCATAAGACCAAGTCAGGCAGAAATATTCCAGAACATTCAGTTATCGAGCACGCGGATTAAGGTTAGACGAATATTGGAAGGAAGAAAATTATATAATAATATTTATGAAAATTTTATAATTACTTACTCTTTAATTCTTGCATTTGGGTAGCTCGTAAAATTGCAGCACATTTTTTTTTTCAATAAACACAAAAATGTTTGCCGAAAAAAACGAAAAACTTTCACCACAAAAAAAAAAAATTAAATAAATAAAAAATAAATGTGTGTGAGAGAAAAAGTAATGTTTGCGACCAACGCTGCGAGCTATTTCTGCTTGTGAGTGGCCATGAATGCAGACAAGCTGCGGCAGAAATGTCAGCAAGCGTCCAAGGACAACAAGGACAAACAACTTCTGCAAGCAAGGGGTGTGTACTTGTGTGTGCTTGTGTGTGTGTGTGTGCGTTTTGGCTGGTGTGTTGTTGGCTTTTCTGTTGACACTAGAAATTGAGCAACCGAAAATGTGTAAACAAGTTTGTTTGGTCCTAGTGCAATGCTGTCTTTGACAGCTTCGACACTCGCCTAACGCAACTTGCCACTTGCCACAGACCACTCCATAAAAAAATTGTTTTGAAAAACAAAAAAAAAAAAAAAAATACAGTGTGTGCTCTGTTTTGAAGAGAGTATACAAAATTTAATGTCATATGTTAAGAAACCACTGCGACATGCACTAAATAAACCAGACAAATTGGTTAGGCAAGCCATTTGAAGTGCTTTTATATGAAGACAAAACAGGACGAGGCAAGTGTGCTGTGGCTAAAGATGAAAACAAAATACAGATACGAGATGAATGATAAATGTACTCATTTGTACATTCAGACAGCAAAAACTGGGCAATAAATAATCATGCGAGATGGCAAAAGTATGCCAGAACTCATTTATTCGCATTCATTTGTTGTAGTCAATATGAATTGAGACACATAAATAGCTACATAAATAATAAATCATGTTTGCGAAATTTATTGAGCTTTTTAGTTACAGAGCGCTCGAAGCAAATCAATTTACTGAACTATTTTATAAGGGTTTTCCTTTCGCTTGCAAATGTTCTGAATAAATATCGATAAAGATTAGTGAAACAAATTTTGAATAACAAAGAAATGGATTCTGAAGATTTTTGTACAGGGTATCAGTTAACAAGTACTCATTCTGATATATTATGTTTGCTTTTAACAAGCGTCAACATTTCCTATTTAATTCTCCCAGTAGATATTTTTGCTATGTGTTGCACAAAAGCCAACTCGAAAATTGACAATTGAGGCAGCTGACAGAGTGACAGCAATCTTATGAAATTGTCAAGCAGAATTTATGCAACAAATTTGCTAACTAGAAACAACTGGCAATTAGATAGTAATTGTTGAAGTGACAGTTTGAGCTTAATGTGGAAAAGGCCTCTCAGAGAAAGGACAGCCAATCATCGGGCTTAAATTGCATATGAAATCAACGGTCATTGTAATGCAACGCATTCTCAATATGTTACCGCATGTTGTACATTTGTACAAAATTTAATCAACGTCATTAAAGCTAACGTCGCATGAATTGACAGTCAAATACCTTGCCTGAAAACACAATGCACTAAATCAGCTACATTTTAATATTATATATTCTCTGCAGATTCTCAATATCAATATTATAAAATGAAATGTAACCTTACATACTAATGGTTGAACAATTATTTATTTGCCTGTTTGCACAACTCTCTGATGCCCTTTTAGCATATTTCGAGGATTACAGGACACGCACATTGCGTATACGCAACATGAGCCTGGCTGATACTGCAATTAGCGAAAGCTGCGCACCGCATTCGCTATTTACAATAATACAAGTGTATGTATTGTGTTGCAGAGCTGTTTCCCATTAGGTGCATTTTACCCGGCAAATAATAAATATGCGAGTATATTTATAATGCCGCCCAGTGCGTTGATTATTTCACAAACAGGCAAATATTTGGCAATTAAGTGCCGCGTGTTCGACGCAAAACTCGTATGCCATCGAGCCGGGCACCAAAAACAAACTACATATTAATTGTAAATCGTCTGCAATTGAAATTCGAAATGTGTTTTCCACAAAATGCAAATTTTGCAATGTCCGACCGTTACAGAATTTGTATGTAATTGAATAGAACAGACGTGTACGGATGGCTCTGATAATCCAAAATTGCAAATGAAAGTATTTCAGTTAGAGTGGAAATATTTTTCTTTTATGTGCTTTTACTTTTTAAACATATCATTGTAAGTCCAACTTTAAACTTTCATTAGCTGAAAATGCTGCACATAGTTTTAGATTTAATTAAAACTACACATATACAATTACAGAAACTTTTGAGGGGTTCAATGCGAGTCGAGCAGATATCCTGTGATCAGTCTACTACACATGCAATAGTTTCATATATAAATTTCTTTATTATAGGATATTTGAATATTTATATTATGTTCCTCGTCATTTTTGTGAGTCATGATATAAAAATATATTGTTGCTTTGAAGTACTTGCCGGCGTTTCCCCAAGTGTGCTGGAATTTAATTTAAAAAATGCTACTAGAATGTCGATAAAGTGTTTGTGTGTGTATGTGTGTCGGTGGTTGAGCCTGGCGCTTGCAATATCAAATCCTTTGGGTTTGGAAATGTTTTTATTGACTAAAAATCTCAAATAGCTGAACAAAGTTTTGCTTTGCTTTATATATTTCAATAAAATGATTTGACGTCTGTTCTGTTAAGCCTTACAAGTTCAGCTGGCTAAAAGATTTTCGGCTTTCAATTGCATTAACGTAATTTGCATTCTTGAATTTCTATAAGCGAATTCGCTGGCTTAAACCAACGCATCATATCGGAAATTAAATAAAATGCAATTTACACATAATTGAATTGACTTTTGATGTGTGCCACAATTTGTGGCAATTGATTGATTTGATTGAAATCGCATAAAGTACAGTAAAAAAAAAACCAGAGAGCACATTATAGTCGTGCGTAACCGACTGCGAAATACTTTTATAACATAAGTAATACCAGCAGATAACAGATAGCTAATAATAGTGTGGGTGTAGCCAAGAAATACCGTCCAAGTTTGCCTTTCAAATTACGGTAGATATAAGCTTCTGTTAATTTAGTAGTAGTAATCTTCATTTACAGCATGACGGACATGGCACACAACAAATATACTGCGATACCTTTGGTATCAAGGTATAAACAACTGAAAGATAAATAAACAAATTGATTGCTCTTTGAAATGGTCGTCATAATGTTCTGCAGCCACAAAGCCATAAGGCATTTTCCTGAACTGTCTGTTGATAAATATTTAATAATACAATACTCATATCCCGTTTTGGCCTTTAGTTAACCCAGTATTGGCTTTTAGCCGTTGGCACTTCGCATACATAATTACTGCCTGTCATGGTTGCAGTTGATTAACTGTTGCTAAAACATCAGCACAAAGTCAACTACAAGCCAGTACTCTGTCAGGTGGTAACATCCAACCGCTCAGGTAGCTTGTGATTAATGTAGGACATGTTTGCTTATCTATTAGTTGTATATACTTTGTTACGCCTACACTCGCATGTACCCACATATGCATACTTTCGAGCTGAACGCTTGTTAATGGGAAGTTTGCGTATAACTAGTTAGCCACAAAATGTGCTTGTAAGTTTGAAATCTAATTTTGCCTGATCACTATTCAAGTTTCAATGATACGAGCTGCAAATGTCAGTTATATGTTACAGTAATCCTTGGGAAAAATGCAAATATTCAATTTACAATATAGAATAACACACAAAAATGGATTTAAGGATACAGATTGTGTAGATACACGTGACAACAATTAAAACAAGTTCGTAATCAATTTGTTTTTTAATTAATTCAATGTGCACGATGAGATTTTCTTTAATACTGGATGAACAATTAAACTTGCATCATATTATATTTTGCAAGCTGCATTTAAAAGTTGAGTCGAATTTTTATAAGCTCTAACTTTAAGGCTGTTTTCTCATTTGTTAAGGTAATACGCTTTCAGCTTGTGTTATCGGTGTATTACCACTTTTGCTAGACTGATATCAATCATACGCACTGTTTGCCACAAACACATACAGCCGCACACTCAAATATAGACACACACACAACGTTTAGTCATGAATCAGCTAAAAGCCGCCGGGCAACGTGTTCGTATCTGCAGCAGTAAACTAAATTGCTTTTACACAGAGAGCACTCACACACACACACACACCCATATACACACACAGAGCATGTTAATAAATGTTGTTCACACCTACACATGCCCACACTCACTCTCCATAGTGGCATGTCAGAAAGCACTTAAAGAGGTATGCCTGTAGTCTGTAATTGTTACTACGGATGTTGGCAACTGATGTTGGTGCTGCTACTGCAGCGTTTGTCGCTTCGGCAACTGGCAGCTAAACCATTTTGCGTATGCTGCTCACCAAGTAATTACGCAAGACCAACAGCGACTGACTGTCTGACATGTTGGCTAACCGTCGCTGCTGTACAACTCAAGCGAACGCTGCAATTATTAGGCGCTGCTGCGTGCGAATGCGCAACGCTGCCATCCTGCCACGTTTATAAGACCCTTTGAAATGGACTCCCCCCAAAAACTTGCAACATGGCTGGCGCTGTAACTCCCTTTGACCATGTTCCCGAATTACAGTTTTGGCTATTTTGTTGCTGTTCTGTTGGCTTTTAAGTTGATTAGAGTGGGTGCACGCAAAAATATTTTACGTAATTAAAACTTGGCTGGCACTGCTGCTGTCATGCATTTTTTGTTTCATTACCACTTTTCCTTTCCGCCCCTATCCCCCTTCTCTCAACAGATATTCTAAAGCTGTGGCAGTTTGCATAAGCAAGATTTTTGCACAGGTTTTTGCTGTTGTTGCATTGTCTGATATTAAACAAAGCGCGACCGCAAAACTAGCGCAACAAACAAAAGCAGCTAACCTAAAACAAGCATGCAACAAAATCTGCCGTGGCAACCATATGCCGCACTCTGTGGCTTGTTTGTGTGCACCTCTGTGGGTTTTTCAAACTATGTCGATTTACAGTGTTGTGTTTTTAGAGCACGTACATACATTTTTTAAGCAATAAATTAGGAATTTAAAATGCGCAAATGATGCACAATTTATTTATAACGCGAAAATTTGACAACAGCACTGAAAATTGTTGGTTAATTTGTATGCTGATAAAACAAAACTTTGTTGTTTATAGTCAGTTGTATAAAAAATGCTCATAAAACAATTGACATAATTACATTTAAAACGAAATGTATAAAGAAAAACTTTCAGAGAGAAATTTGTATGTGCATTATAATTTTTATTTTGATAATAATGCATTTTCTCTCATGCATATTAGAGTTAAATTTCATATTAATTTATACAGACTTTTTAATAATTAACAATATATAGTTCAACTATACTATTCCCCATTAAATTTTTAAATGATTAAAATATCATAGCTTAAGGAATTAGTATAGTTAAATTAATGAAATATTTATAATAGGTTTAAAACACACATTTATCATTAATGTATGAGGAGTGCCTGAAAAATTTGTAGTTTTGCGTTTTTCGCTTGCCCCAAAGGCTTATTAAAACAATGTCAATTTCATTAGCTTTGGTATGTATTAAAACAAAGCCGGCGGCAAATAATTTGTTTTTCATTTTTCATTCTCATTTTCAACAAAATCACACACAAAATGGTGTGGAAAACAAATAATTAACAAATAATCAGATTAACGGGTCAATTTTTTTCTTCATACATTTTTGCTACACCAATGTGAGTGACATAGCACCAAGTTCTCCAGTTCTCCTTGCAGACAAAGTATAATTGCAAATTTTTTAAATAATGACGAATTTGAATGCGTTCAAAATTATTCAGTAAGTGTTTAACATTTTTTTTTTTAAATATTGTTACGTATTCGCATAGACTTTATCCAAACTTTTACAAGAGAAACAATGTTAAATGGACCGGCATTCTATTCCTAACATTGCTTTTCATCCTATTTGCGCGAACTATGATGATGTTCCCTTCCGCAGTGCAGAAAAGCTGTGTAAATACAAGCATTTGCTAGTAGCTCGATAGTGCTTATATATCCTATTACACCGGCTCCAGTGTCGTTCTTATTTCAATCTTTGTGTGGGCCTTTTGTACCCAATTGTTAACAATAGCCTGGTATCTATTGGGGTGGCGACTTAGAGGAAAACTGGAGGTTGGCTTGAGAGCAAAACTTTTGTGCAGCATTCAAGTGGTCGGAATAGGCAGCTGATGTGCGGCACAGCCTAAAATTGAATGACGCAGAAGGCGAAACTCAATAAAAGAAATATTTTTGCTAGCGCACATAAAGTACTTTCATAGTTGGATGAACTGAAACTCTTGCGTGGTGGCATGGCCGAAGTTATAATAGTTTTTCAAGCAGAGCAAATGCAATTCCACTTTTAGAAAGTTCGCTCAATAGAAGATTCTCTCACTCCCGAACACTTCATTCAACGGCACGGATACAGTTGTCGTCAAGTGGAGTCTGGGCAACAAACAAATGAAGCACATGCGAGCCAACTTGAAAATTGAGCACTGAACAATTCAAATTTCAAAGTAGCTAAAAGTCTGGCTCACAAATTTCTGCTGCGACAATGCTGATAAAACGTTCAAACTTTTAATTCTAGTTATGGCGAACTTGATGTCAATGCATATAGTGTTTAGTGCTTTAAATAAACTTGAATTGAACTGAACTTACTTAAATTTATACATTTTTTTAATGGTATTTGTCACTTAATTCAAATTTATTTATTTATAGCAATTAAACGGTGTTTACGCAACGCCACACTTTGGACGCCAGAATGTATAATGTGCTTAATCATAAATTCCAATTAAAAAATAGTGACGAAGCCTGTACACTCTTTAAATAAAACACGTACAAATTATGATTATTCTTTATTCACTTCACCCCCCTTTGTTGTTCTGAAACTGATGCGATTTGGTATACACAGCAATACAATGATGTAGATTATTTACGAGCGCTTACCAACGTCAAACTTTTTGCCGCAATGTAAACTTGCGGTTGCTATTGTAGAGATTTACTTTTTGAGATGCCAACACCTGTTACCATTCAAAAGCGGATCAGTACACAAAGTCATTGGCTTATGAAGTTTTTAAGATAACGGAACAAACTTGAAGAACTAGTTCAGAGCCCACTTGAAGGAGAACAAGACTTAACGGTTCTGTAATACACAAGGCATAGTTGAAAAATGTGCATAAAAAATGTTAAATTGTAGACAATGCGCCATGCAAAACAATAGAGATATTTCATGGCATGCTCCGGGGACCGTGCAAAAACTCAATTAATCTTCTTTTATTTTAACTTAACCATAATAAATTGAAACTGTTTGGTATGGTCGCTTGTAATCAACGTGGCCTTTGTTTTATTTAAATTAAAAATAAACTCAATTAATCATGTAAATATGGAAATTACAGTGTGTACATTGACTTTGTTTTATTTGTTCGCAGCGACATCTTTCTACCGTGCAATGCAAATAGGTAAATAGTTGTGAGACTCGGTGGGTTTTTATGTGTCTGTGTGTGTGTGTGTAACTGCCTGACAATGACAGCATTTAAGCAAACAAGTCTGTATCCAACTATGTCATGTGCGAGTTGCCAAATGAAAAATGCTCAAAATTCAAAAAACATAGAAAACTAAAAGCAAACTACTAACAATTCGAGAGTCGGAAGTGATCGACAAAGCGTTATCCTGCAGTATCCCTGAAGCTGTTTACATTTAATTATATACATTTGTACTTGTCTTCGAGGAATATGTATTAAATAGAAACTCGATTTCATTCAACTATATTCTTAGTTATCACTCTTAATGCTTTACATTATTTTTTTAAAGTTATTTTCACATCTTCATGAGATCCCTTTGACCAAGTTATATAAATGTAGGGTATTCAAAGAAAAAAAAATAAACAAAAATAGTGTGACATGAGTGTCTATGAGAATTCTTGATAGTCGGCATGCTAAGGCTGAAGCTGTGCCACGTGCCACGTTGCATGCCTCACTTTCGAATGAGAGTTTCTGGAGTGTATGTGTAAATGTGTATTTTCTGCTTACGCCATCTTTCTTGCTCAATTTGTGAAACAATTTTGCATACAAATTGCAACAGCTCCACCGTTGAGCTTGACATGCAACCATAGATGGTTGCATACGTTGCACACAACTATAAAAATACAACGCCAGCAATGCAAATATCGTGAAAAAGCATGGCCAACATGCATGACAATGCATGACTAAAGTAATGAATTACTTATTGTAAGTCCCCCTGACCCGCAGCAGCCAGCGAGACATATGTCACTGGCTTGCCATGCGAATGGGTTGGTAGACAGCAGCACAACTCTCCCCACCCCACCTCCCCACCACTCACAGCCACCCCCTCAACAGCAAAAGAATAACATGAAAAAGGTCGCTGCTGCCTTGATGATGGCATCTGAATTTGTGTGCATTTGGTCGCCCAATTTAAATGAGTGACAAGCGACTTGCATTTAATACAGCTGTTTATCCACAAAATTTACTGCTAAACATTTACATTTGCAACTCAACGATGCAACAATCTGTGGGAACTGCGACTTTTCTATGTCTGCTTTACTTGCTTTTAAATTGCATCAGATTTACATATCTAAAAAGTTATTTGTGTCATTTTGCTGGAATTTAAGTAAGTTATTCAATTCAATTTAGATTTAAAACAGCTTTGAGAAACATCATTTGAATATTGAGTCTACGCTTTGAATATTTGAATAATGTTTGTTGAGTATTCAGTACATAAACTGACTACTATGTAGCGTGTTCTTGTAAATTTGAGGGAAGCACTCAGTACATAAACTGGTTGCTAAAAGTCGTCGCAACTGGCACTTGTAACCAGTTGGACTGCGGGGAAATGAGGTCCTTCGTAGTCAGTGAAGACGTCTGATCGTGTTGGTGGTTTGAAAGATTCTGATTTTTATTAACTAAATGCGTGGCTTATATACAAAAATTCTTAGACTATAATGTTTAAATATAAATATGAGAAATGCTGATAGCTGACCCATGCAAAGGCAGCATTGTTCTAATAGTTGACACATGCAAAGTCAGCATTGTTTAAATGCACTTGAGATATGCTGGCAGCGTTGAAATTAGGCACTTGAGGCTGGCTTTGAATGTGTCGAGCTATTTCTAGAGGAGATGTCGCTGGAGTGAGACTGCGATTGCCTTACAAGCGGCTGCACTCGATGGAGTGAGACTGCGATTGCCTTACAAGCGGCTGCACTCGATGGAGTGAGACTGCGATCGCTTTCTAAGTGGCTGCGCTATGCGGTCGTCTTATAAGTGGCTGAATAACATTTTCTATATTTGTATGACAATAAAAAAGTAAACATTTTATATTTAGATGAAACTGAACATTCTCCCGGCCGTTGAATCGGTGATCAACCATCATCTAGGTCCAGTGTGAATCTTCTTGGGGATACTGATGGCACGGGTGAAGTGGCAGCCTCATTCCTTGTAGCTGCTGGTTGCGAGGTCCAAAGGCGTTGCTTCCGCAATGTATAGGCAAGTAGCACAAGGACGGATACCACTAAAGCAGCATAAGCGGCGATATGTTGATGTTGTACTGGATTTATTTGGTCGGGCAGCTCTTGTTTGTTAAGTGCGTTCAATTTTAGCTGCAAGTCATCCAGCTCCTTGTCTTCTGGTACATTATTCACTGATGTATTGAATTTCGTAAAAGGTCCTTGAGTGGCGTTTGACTTGAGTATATTGCCAAAATGAGCATAGCCCTTTCTCACTTGACTTATAACAGTGTTGAAAGTACTGATGCTAATTTCAGAGTTGCGTGCTGTACAGCCTGATGACAACGTCAATAGTCCGGTGTCCTTTAGTTGTATAGTAGACGGAGTTCCGTTGCATACTGCTTGTAGCTCCATTGTAGAATGCGTTGCAAAGATCCAAGTATTTGGATGGTGTGTTTTTGACCATACCATGTTGGTTCTTCTATGAGTTACTTGACACATTGTTGGTGTTTTGTTGTTGAAAAGTTGAAACTCACATCGATTGTTGACATTAAACATAGCTTGATGGTCAAAGCATATGTATTCTTCATTTGGTAATGTTCGGCAATGTTGCAGATTGTCTGTCGTGAGTCCCATGAATTGATCCCTGTGGTTGTTTACAGCTATAATTGGTGTTTTAAGCTCAAATAGTCGCCAGCTTGTTGAGTCCCACATTGGAATCGGGACAATATTGAACAGTTCTAATATTGATGTTGACACTAGTGGTAGTTTTACTCTAAAGATTACGTGAGTATCAGTGACTGTGCCTTCTGCGCGCATGATCCTGTACAGGTGTACAACATGAGCTGATGTCACTGGTGGCATTTGCTCTGGCGGCAAATGATCCCGAATTTGATCCAATTGTTCCTTTAATTGATCTGGAGAAATCAACATTGGGCTTATTGTATGATGGCGAATTCCAGTAAGTACATCCACTATTTCTGATTGCATGTGTTGTAGACTGGCTGCTAACAGTGTTAATTGAGTTGTTAGCGCCAGGTAAGTCTCCGTGAGACGTGCACCACTGTATTTTCCTCTGGTATTGCTAATGATAGCAACTTGTTCTTCAAGCAGTTTTAATCGCTTGTCAGATTCGGATCTTGTCTTCTTGACAATGTTAATGGTTGAGTCAAGTACTGAAGTTTGATTTTTCAGTAATGTCAGTAAAAATTCTTCGTTTGTTTTTACTTTCTCTATTACCTTGCTCATTTTATCAGCGTAGTTCGAGTCTAATATTCCGAATAGACTGTTCGCAATGTTACCCACTGCATCAAATGGGGACCGTCGATGTCGTGTACGTTGCATAAGTGAGTTTGTCATTTGTAATTCATCATACAAGTGACGAAAATGCTGATATATAGAGACATATGGACATATGTGATTGTTGTTTAACTCTGGGCATATGTAATTGAATTCGTCTATGCCTGATTTAAATGTGTTCATATCGCGCCAGTATGGTTCCAATTCATAGTATATTACCATGGTCCAGTCGGATACTGCTCTCTTTGTTGTTCCAATTTTCTCATAATATATCCCAGGCTTCGTATCAAACCGTGTCACAGATACTGAGTCTGTCAGTACCAAGGGCAACATAAAGAGCAAGATTAGCAAAGATGAAGCTATGGTTGGCGACATTATCCGTTTTCGTTGAACGGGTGGCTCATCTTTCTTATCTGTGTCCTCGGTTTCCGTGATGGGGCGTTTTTTGGCCATGTCTTCTGGGAACAACGGTGCAAGCCTGGTTATGGGGCGCTTGTAGATCCCTGAAGCAGTTTTGACATCAACCACTCGAATGTGATTATCCTGGCCTGGATATGTGCGTATAATGCGTCCCATTGGCCAACTCATCACAGGTATGTTGTCTTCCTTGACTAGAACAAGCATGCCTTCCTTGATGTTGGGGTTGACGGCCTTCCACTTATGTCTGGCTTGCAATTCTTGCAAATACTCCTGAGACCATTGCTTCCAAAATCCTTGCTTGAGTCTGGATACGAGTTCCCACCGTTTTAGTAGGGATTTCTCGTTGCGGTCTGTGTTGACATCGGGGGGAGCAGTCAGCGTTTCACCAATCAGAAAATGTGCTGGGGTGAGAGCTGTGTTGTCCGTGGGGTCATTTGACATTGGTGTGATTGGGCGAGAGTTTAAGATCGCTTCAATTTCGATGATCACCGTATTTAGCTCTTCGAATGTTAGAGATGCGGTATTTGTCGTGGTAACCAGTAGTCGTTTTGCAGATTTCACCGCAGCTTCCCATAGCCCTCCAAATGATGGCGCTCGTGGCGGTATGAATTTGAAAGCAACTTGTTTTTTGTTGCAGTGATTGACGATCTCTGCTTGAGCCTTCTCGCCAAATATTGAACCTCCTAATTCCTTTAGTTGGTTGTTTGCTCCAACAAAGTTGGTGGCATTGTCACAATGAATCGTTTGACATTTTCCGCGGCGGCTTAGGAAGCGCCGCAGGGCTCCTAGAAAGGCATTTGTGGTCAGATCGCTGACCAGCTCGAGGTGAACCGCCTTTGTAGAGAAGCAACAGAATACAGCTATGTATGCTTTATCTGGTCTTTTTCCGCGAACTTTATGATGAATCCAAATTGGTCCGCAGTAGTCTACGCCAGTAGTGAGAAACGGGCGTGTTGGTGTTACTCGATCGGGTGGCAGATTGCCCATAATTTGATGCATTAACTTGGGTCTTGCCTTGTTGCACGTCACACAGTTGTGAACGATATTTCTCGACATAGTTTTGTCGTTCAGGATCCAATATTGTTGTCTAGCAGTTGCTCTTAACGCTTGAGCACCGCAGTGCATGTTGTCTTCATGCAGCTCTCGTAATATCATCTTCACTATTGGATCATTGTAAGGCAGCAAAATCTGATGCCTTGCATTGTACGGGAGTGGGGCTTGCTCCAATCTACCTCCAACTCGCATGAGTCCATCTGACCCTTGAATTGGTGAGAGTGATGAGATGGGACTCTTTTTGTCCACTGTGTTGTGGCACTTCAAATCTTTTAGTTCAGCTGTAAATTCAGCTCGCTGTATTGTTTGTAGAATTATATTCCGAGCGCGGTCCAATTCCATTTTACACAGCGTGGTTGTTGCTGATCTGTACCGCTTGTAGCAGAATCGCAACATGTAAGCCACAATGCGTTGTAACTTGAGAAATGAGTTGCTGTGTCGACAGGTATACAATTCTTCGCCTATTGTTGCTTGAATTGCAGGTAGGCTTATATGCTTAGTTTTCCTTTCCAGGTTGCTCGGAGAGATGATGGGAGGAGTTATCCATTTGTCTCGGGAGCCATGCAGAAAGAGTGGTGCAGATATTCCTCTTGAGAGCACATCTGCTGCGTTGTTGGCAGACGATACATGCCGCCAATAATTCTGACATGTTACTGCCTGAATGGCTGCTGACATCCTTGAATCTTTTATTTTTCCAGCCACAACCCATCCCAATTTGGTCTTTTGCATGATTGGGCCAGAGTGTATTTTGTGTTGTTGTGGGAGCAAAAGTGAATAATAATGTTCCGCACCTATAAGCATGTCGATTTTGCCAGGTTTATTGAACTGGGGATCTGCCAACTGTAGGTTTGCTGGCATGTTCCAATCTTTATCATTTATGCTTTGGGCTGGCTGATCCATAACAATGTGCGGTAGAATATGTGTTTCAACTCGCATTGTAAAGTCGTTGTGTAATGACTTTACCAATAGATTTACACGAGCTCTGCTTGTCTTATGTTGTCCGCCGATGCCTTCAATTCGTAATGTGGAATCGTGTCGGTTTAGTGATAATAAAGAAGCGAGTCGCTCTGAAACTATGTTAATCTGAGATCCAGAATCCAGCAAAGCCTTGAAAGTGGCTTGTTGTCCATTATTTCCTTGGACTATTACTTTTGCTGTTGCAAGTAGATTTATATTTTTACTACTTGCAGACGCTGAAATTGGATTTTGTTGCTCCCTTGAAGAATTTTCCAGATGCAGCAGCGTATGGTGCCTTTTTTGGCACTTGAAACAATTGAAGCGACTTGGGCAAACCTTTGCCATGTGATCTCCTTTGAAGCAGTTGACGCATAGCCTTTGCCGTTGAGTCCAATTCAACCTCTCAGCGGCTGTCTTTGCCCGGAAATCGTCGCACCGAAAAATGAAATGATGAGACTTCTTGCAATAAAGACAATCCTTCCTTGTAGTTGAGGAGGATGCACAAGTTGTTCCCATCGAGTCCTTTTTGGTATTGATGTGTGTTTTGCTTCCGCTAGCTAAAACACGAACTCTTTGTTCAAGAAACTGAAGCATGGTGTCCAGTTTTTGAATTTGCTTCGAGTTGCTTATTGATTGCTCGTACAGCGTTTTGTTTGTGCTGTCGAGTTTATTGCGTATGACCGCTATTAAGATTGGGTCCCACGATGAGATGTCTAATCCCAGTCCCTTGAGAGATGCAAGGGACTCCACAGTGACTATGTAAAGTTCCTTGAGCGACTTTACATTGTCGTTGATAGCTGATTGCATTAACAATCGGTTCAATACCGTTGATGCAATTTCTCTTGGGTTGTTGTAAGCGTCAACCAAGATGTTCCATGCGTGAAGGTAGTTGTCCTCTTTCAAATCGATTTGGCGTATTAATCTTTCTGCCTCACCGATCACGCTGGTTTTTAAATACCACATTTTTTGAATTGTTGGCATGTTGGTATTGTGTACCATGGACACAAACATATCGAAGAATTGTGTCCATTTTAATATATCCCCATCAAATTTAGGGATAGTTATGCGAGGCAAGTTGAGGTCATTGGTGCACTGCTTATTGTTTATTGAAGCTAGTGCCCTTTGTACGTCTTCTTCTGCCTGTAGATACTCCTTTGTATCGTATCCATTTTCTTCCGGATTCTCAACTTCTTCATACAGTCGAAAATGGACTTCTTGGATTTGTGCCCATAGATTCTTTATGAGCTCTAGTGATGCGTGCTCAATTGGGGTATTTTGGTGCAATGTGCGATGCAGTGATGCGATCATTGCCCTTTGCCGCCGGCACAATGCAATTATCTTGGTTTCTACAGTTGATTGCTTACGCTGTCCATCGCCAATCTCAAGCTTCTTGCTTGTGGCTTGATTTATGGTGTCAGCGTCCTTTTTGATTTCTTCTAAGTACTTCAGAACAGTTGTTCTAATGTCCTCAAAGTAGGCGAAGTATGCATGATTTTCTGGTAGCTCGCCAGATTTCCTTATGACTTCGTCATTTTCTTTGACAGCATTCCATTTTTTGTTAAGAGATTCTGCCTTAATTTTGTGGTAACCGGCCTGAGACTTTCTCTCAGCGGAATCCTTTTTATAATTGGAAATCAACCGTACAATTTCATCGCTGATCTCCTGCTGGACATCAAGTAACTCATTGATGTTTACCTTTTCTGATGCCATTTTGAATGATTTTTGTGCTTGTTGGACCTTTACAGATATGTATAGGTATATCTGTTTCTTAATCAGTTTTATTTTTGTCGCTCGATGGACTTTGTTGTTAGTGCTATGGTCGTTATTTAACGAGAGCACACTTTTTGATCCTGATATGTCGCCTGGTTGACAACTTCAGAGTTTGTCACTTACACAGATATAGTTAGCTGTGTAAGGAGATTGCAGATATTGTTAGTGCCGTGATCGCGGGCACACTTTTATCCTGATTTGTCGCCTTGTTGACAACTTCAGATGTTCTCTCTAACACAGATATAGTGAGCTGGGTTAGGAGTTGTAGGGTATCCTTTGATTGTCGCCTTGTTGACAACTTCAAATATGGATTTCTTGGAGGTTGGTTATCCTTTTGTCGCCTAGTTGACAACTTCAAGGATTCACGTCGGGGTCACCAAAATGTTTGTTGAGTATTCAGTACATAAACTGACTACTATGTAGCGTGTTCTTGTAAATTTGAGGGAAGCACTCAGTACATAAACTGGTTGCTAAAAGTCGTCGCAACTGGCACTTGTAACCAGTTGGACTGCGGGGAAATGAGGTCCTTCGTAGTCAGTGAAGACGTCTGATCGTGTTGGTGGTTTGAAAGATTCTGATTTTTATTAACTAAATGCGTGGCTTATATACAAAAATTCTTAGACTATAATGTTTAAATATAAATATGAGAAATGCTGATAGCTGACCCATGCAAAGGCAGCATTGTTCTAATAGTTGACACATGCAAAGTCAGCATTGTTTAAATGCACTTGAGATATGCTGGCAGCGTTGAAATTAGGCACTTGAGGCTGGCTTTGAATGTGTCGAGCTATTTCTAGAGGAGATGTCGCTGGAGTGAGACTGCGATTGCCTTACAAGCGGCTGCACTCGATGGAGTGAGACTGCGATTGCCTTACAAGCGGCTGCACTCGATGGAGTGAGACTGCGATCGCTTTCTAAGTGGCTGCGCTATGCGGTCGTCTTATAAGTGGCTGAATAACATTTTCTATATTTGGTATGACAATAAAAAAGTAAACATTTTATATTTAGATGAAACTGAACAAATAATATTGAATAATATTCAGATATATATTATAATATCAATAACAGATTTGACTTATTTTAAATGTTTATTAATATTTCTGATTTGTTAATGATAGTGATAGAATCCCTTCGTATTTTAGTGTATTTTTCAGCTCTATAATAAATCAGTCTGATAGTTTTCAACAAGCTTTAAACATAACGTAAGTTCACTTTAATATTTCAACTACATATTTCAATTATTAAAGGCGAAGTATGAGTTGTGAAAATACCGCAACTTTGAGCAATCGCAAACAAAATATTTGGATCTGTGCACACTCGATGTAATTAAATTAATTACAGCAACATGACTGACTGCCCAAACATAACGGTCAATATAAATTTTGATATTATTTAATGATTTAAACTATGGGTTTTTGGCAAATTGCAGATGGTATTGCATGAGTTCTTAGTGATGTACTTAACACTGATGCATTTTGCATCATCCTTTGCCTGTTGCATACTTAGCAGTGTATATAATCCTATTAACTCTCTTTCACTGAGCTGATGATAATTAGCTGCAGATTCTCTCCTCAGCACTCCCCCCCCTCCTGTCAGCCATGAAGCCAGGTCACTGGCTTGGCTTATGCCAGTTGTGTGACATGGCGCATGTCCCGTGTGAACGTGAATGAGCCAAAAGCCATCAAAGCATATTCTGTCTGATGTTGTTGCACTAACCCATAAGAGTGATTGCAACAAAGCATCAGCCATGCCCTAATGAATATCTCAATCAAAAAGACAAATGATTGGGTTTTAAGTTAGTTAAAGTATCACAAATATTTAATATAAAATTAAAATTTAAAATAAATGAAAAGTGAAGCCTTGTGCATCCAATTCTTGATCGAAGCGAGGACATTATTTTAAATATGAGGTACTTCAAGAAGCCGCATACTGTATTTAATATTTGTGCATCGTACACACAAAGTCCACAACAACAACAACAATATTTCGAGCTGTTGCAGCTTAACGTGTCTCACCTGGCAAAGAATTTTGCAGCAGAAAATATTGTGTCGCATTTTTCAATATGTGGTGAGCCAGTTGCCTTTGCAGCACAAAAAGTTGTTTAGTGTGCTGTTAGTAGTATGTTTGTGTATGTATGTGTGTGTGTGCGTGTGTGTGTGAAAAATTCAATTTGATAGAGACTTTATGTTGGCTTTGGCTGTTCATAACACGCCGTTAAAAGCTTGGCTGCCTCCTAGTTTTTCGCAAAAAAAAAAAAAGCATAAATTAATCGAGCTGCGCTCACAGCCAGGCATAGCATTAACTTAAGCTAAGAATGAGTTAAAATGAAAGCCACTCGAAAGTGGAATCCCAACTCAACTAAACTACTTGAGACTGGCAAAACTGAAGGCGCCAACTTCAAATACTCTTACTTAGCTGTAATTTTCCAATTACGAATGCGCACTTAAGTTGAATTAATTGTTGCACGCAACATACCGCCCATCGTCGGCGCCGAGACTCCCCATAAATTTTTACCTGCTACCTGCTATCTGTTGTAGCACTGGCAATTCTAAGGAAACTTGAAAACAATTTGCGTGGCACACGGAAATTTATAGCATCTGTGCCGTTGTTGCTGCTGCTGCTGCTGTTGCTGACTGGACTTAAAGTGGATCAAAGCTAGCTAATGAAATATTAAACTCAGTGAGCTGATTCAGCCACTTAATCGTGCTGCTTTGAAGTGCATCACATTGCATTAAGCTCTACGCATCGCTCGAAACTGACCAAATTAAATTCTATTGGCTTAGCTTCAGTTATGTTGCCGATTGAAGTGGTGTCTTAAACTGGAAACATTCTGAAACTGAAACTAGTTTGAAACTAGTTTCAGTTTCCTTACTATGCTCTTAAAATGAAGACACTAAATGCAGCGCCACAAAAGCTGTGTCATTTTTGGTTATTGTTGCTGTAATGTGGAATTCAGCAGGAAACATCAGCATCACCATCACACACACACACACACATATATATATGCACAAGTTACTAATATAATAGAGAAGAAAACAACTCGTGCGTGTGTGTAAAACTTTATTTTTACGACGAAGTGCAAGCTGCAAAGTTGTTAGTAAAAGACAAAAGCTGCAGCAAAATAACAACAAAAAATTCGTTGAAATCCATTTGTCAAGAGTGACAGATAGAAGAAATGCCCTGTAATCTCTTAAGATGAGTAATTTACATTGACAGTTTGTATACACAAAATATGCTTACCAAATTCGACATCCGTTCCTTTTTTAGATTATTATTTATATATTTTTCTTAGAAATTAGATCAGATTAGAGAAACTTTGGTCTCCATAGTTTCCACGATTCTGTTACATAAAACAAAAGATGACTATGATACCCCATACATCCGTTATTATAGGTAATGGCTACTGTGCAGCTGTTGTTGTTGCAAGTTTATGCAGTTGGATTTCATTTTTAGAAGTGCGGTGCGGCAAGGGAACATGAGACAAAGTTTTAACTAAAATTTGCTACGCGGCAACTTTAGTTTATATTGCTTAAGAAATTAATTTTTTATTCTTAGTGTATCGCTAAGTCGTTGCTGCTGCTGCACTTTGCTTATACGTTATATGCTACACGCACTGCGGATTCAATTACAATTTCCAACAAGAACGGGGCGTGCCCAATGGGTGTTGCAACTATATTGGCAAGCAAGCCGATAATTATGTTTGCCTCTGCGTGCAACTGCTGTTCCTTCGATTTCTATAGCTACTGTGCCTTTGACCATTGACCTCTCCCTCTCTCTCTCTCTCTCTCTCTCTCTTTTCTCTGGGTCTATGAGGTTAACTGCTTTCATAATTGCGCACGCCATTAACACTGACACTTAAAACGCCATTTATGCAATTTGATAGGCCATGATTAATTCCTTGCCTGTCGTGTTTTAACTTCAGGCAAATTTGTTAAACAAATGATATACGCGCTTGTTCACATTGGTTGTCATATAAAAATGTTGCACAGTGGTGCCAATAATTATAAAAACGTGAGTGCTTAACAAATTTCTTAATGAAAAAAGTTGAAAAATTAATTAAAGATTTCCGCAAAGTAGCTTATACTATTTTGGTGTGTAAGTTGGTTATTTACGGGGCTTGCTATTAACTGAAGTATTAAACACGGAACTTCACTTGGTGAAACAAATTATAATTAAGTATTGTATTTAAGCAGCACAACAAATATTTCGTTAGTAAGTTGAGCATTTTCTGCAGTTAATAATGAAGTTATCTTTTGAATTTCAAGCAGTGAGAAGTTTTTATTAGATTTAGCTATAAGGCTGGCAAATCTGTCCAAGCTTAATAGAGTGCATATATTTAATTGGAGCTTTATTTCCTTTCTTCACGCCACAGTGCCCAGATTTATCTATAAAATGTTTAAAATGCTTTGGGGATTGGTTTGGTTTGGTTGGAAGTTTTTTGTAAAGTATTTCGGGGTCGCCTTGCCTCGGGGCCACGCCCTTCTGTAAATGTTAAGTCTGTCAAACTTTTGTTCCAAAAGTCAAAGGCGCACAATGTTGATGAATGGGCTGAAACATTTTCACAAGTCCTGCAAGACGTTGGGTTGAAACACAAAAACCGAGAAACAAAAAAAAAAACGACAGCTAGGGTCCTGTGCAAGTGTTTCCATGTTCTCCATTCTTATCGCTCGGAAGGCGAAAATTAATGTGCACTTTACTTCCTCTTACTGTTGTTGAACAGAGAATTATGGGGGCTTGCGAGCATTTAAGAACTCATAAGTGTAATTTCCGGTGCACAACCCCACACTCTCCTTTCCACGCACATAATGTCAAAATTATGAACTTACCCCTGGGCACAAGCAAAAAAAAATAATTGCCATTGTGAAGCAGAAACTTCGAGTGAGAGGTAAGCAACTCAAGAAAATTTGTTAGCTAGTCAAACACCAAACCTTAATACATACCCATTTTGCGTCAGCTGCAAACTATTAAAAAGACATCAGAAATAGGTGCGAGGATTTAGGGTGGACAGGTTCACCGAGAAATACCTGAGAAACTGAAGCAAGAGTTTTATTACCTGCATTTCCGTTTGCCACAAAGCAAAGTACAAGTCCAAACTGAAGCTGACTTCCTGTTGTGGACGCAGCAGCAGTGGCAGACTGTGGAGGTAGATGCTGACAGCGTGAAGGCAGTGGCGGGAGTACGTTGCCAGGCAGCCGAAAAAGCGGAAACGTCCATTTTATAGCGGAAATATATTCTTATGCGGAGACGTAGAGATGATTTATGTATGTTTTGGCATTACGTGCCACAGCAGCATGAGCAGCATGAGCAGCAGTAGCAGCAGCAGTGGCAGTGGCAGTGGCAGCAGCGACAATGCTTTGTGCGAGAATTTTGAATTAAATTCCTTGCCCCAAGACAGCAGCTTATGAGAAGCAATAAAAAAAAAAATATACAAAGAAACTTGCAACAAAAATGGGTCAGGCTTATACAAATGCTGCAATTATTTGCATGCTCGACTCTCAAGGATTTCTATTTGCTCGGCTTGCCTTTGTGGCAAGAGAAATGTAAAATGGGGCACTAGCTAGATGTGCGTGTCTTTGCGGCGCCTCGGCTTCAAAATCAGGTTAAGTGTGCTTCATATGCGTTTTTGCTGACATTACTATAAGCACCTCTACCCCACTTCCAGCATTCAGCCATTCCAACAAGGCCCAACTTGCTGCTCTCGATTACAGTTGCAGAACTGTAACTTTTATAGTTGAAGTTGAAAGCATGCATGCAACAGCAACTGCCACAGCAACTTTTATTTTTTGAAGTAACATAATAATTAAAAAACAGAACAAAAAACATTTTCGAATGTAAAAAGTTCACGCAGTCTTGCTGGCAAAATTTTCGCGTTTGGGTTTGTTTTCCTTTTTTTGGTGCCTACAGAGTATTGGCAAATAATTAAAAAGTTTTACTGTGCTGAGCTAATGGAAATGGAAAAGTTTGTGAGACTCAATACAGCTGACATTTTGTAATTTATTGAAAGCTTATCGAGAGCTTGAAAAAATACAGAGATTACATTTCAAAACTTGAAACTATCTAAGATTCATTGCAAATCTAAAGACTTGGATTTCTATGAAAATAGTTTGCTTCCAATTTCTGATTTTTTCCCACTTCTTAGAAACATTCAATTATTAAATTAAAGAGTATTTTATTTTGAAAATCGAAAAGTTATTGAACAAAGTTGCATTGAGTTATTGCAAATAATGACTTTCTCAATCCATTTCTATTTAATTAAACTGTGAATTGCAATTTAAATTCAATTAATTTTAAAGCATTGAATTATTGATAGATAAAAATACAAATAATATATGTATATGCACATTCCACGAAGGTTTAACGGCAAATGCCTGCAGGCAAATAATATAATGCATGGCACTTAATGAAATTTACGGGTCAACACCTCACATAGACATAAACATACTTAAGCGTTTATCAGTACACATACACAATCACAAATACATATACTTATATATACATTTCAAATGCCAGATTCACAAATGCATTTCGGCATATTTTGTACTCTTGTGTTGGTTACAGAACTTAATAATTTATCTATGAATTTAATTTATGCTATTAATCTGTCCATAAATGAATGAATTTGAATAATAATTACTCATAACTCTAACATTCCCTAGTTTAAATGATTAATTTTAGTACTGTAGCTGTCAAAACTAAATTACGTATCTTTCACAAACACGTCTGCTTACTTTGCTTTAATTGCACCGATTGATTTCTTCTTCTTCAAGTTGGTGTTCACATGTCATGTACAGTTGTTATTTTACAGTTTTATTACTACGTCACTACTTGCGTATTCCTTTTTTTGATTTTTATCTATACTAAGCATCGATATAAGACAGGTTTAAAAGTTTATTTAAGTATATCATTTGGAAATGTTCTTAAGGGTATTCATTCGTCGGCACTGTATTCTTTATTTTTGCAATCTCGCGCTTCATTGCCTCCTCCCGTTCTCTTTTCATGTCTTGCACAGAATCTTTCTCCTTCCCTTCAGCCCTTCCCCCGTTGTCACATAACTGTGTGTGCATTTTTTGCACTCACATTCGCGCAGGCATTTGTGCTGCGAATGAGTGCATAACGTGAGCATTTATAGAGGCCACGAAGCAATGCGGAGGAGTATGCGACAGATGATTTTGATGCTTGCGTCTGTTGGTGTCTGGCAATGCCAGTTGCCATTTGCTGTCAGCGCGTTAACGTTAACCGTTTCTTTTACTCGCACTTGACAACGCTTCCCTTATTTATATTTATCTTTTAAATATTTTTTCGTTGACTTTTGCAATGTGTTTGACGCTGTGCCTCCAACTTTGGTTTGCACATGAAATTTTATGTCGAGAGTTTCGCGTATTGTTCGCAGTTGACGTTGCCATTTCAGATAACGAACACGCTGACAGGCAAGCAAAACAGCACACAGGTGCTGGTGCTGAAGTCAAACAATGCAAATGCAAATGCAAATGAACATACTGACATATTTTTCCGGTCTTATTATATATATATATACATACATACACTCTTATATGTGGGAATAACGTCGAACAATTATTGCGTCATTTAATTCATGTGAATCAAGTTCGAAAAAAAGGCTGATACTTAGTAGAAAAATTCCATTTTTAGCGACTTTAATCCTTTAACCTTGCTCTGAGGCGATCTGCATAAATCTTTCTGCACATTCAAAACTGTAAGAGTTAGGAGACTAAAATTTGAACTAATCCATTCATGTAGGACAAATGAAAAGGTTGAAAGTTACTGTCATATCTTTTGACCAACCTAAAAATATGACCTATTGTCAAAAATTTTCATTACCTATACATACCTAATTTTCTTTATTCTAATGTCGAAACTGGTCACATTACAACATCATATTGTCAAGAGTAGTAAATCACTTCATTTTTGCCAATTTAAAGTTGAGATAGTTTCTTCTATTTAGAAAAATTAATGAGCCTTTTAAATAAAAGTTTACTATTGAATTTTTTTAAACTGCAACTGAAAGTTTGTTTTCTAGTTTTCTCGGAATTCCTTGCACGTTGAATATGAAGAATGTTTAATTTGCTTGAACATAATGTAGTGGGCTTTCCTTCAACATGACCATTTTGTTGCTAATAAAATTTCAACTTGGCTTGGGAAAAAAAACTGGGCAAAAGTTTTGCTAGCCGTCTTTCCTTTGCCTCTCCTGTGTCCTGTCCGTATGTTTTACTGTGATTTTGTTCCTTTTCTAGCACTTTGGGCATACAAGAAACTTTATTAAAAAGTATGCAAGAAATTTTTGCATCTATGCATCGCTCTTTGCTCTAACTAAGGATGGGGTCCTATGATCCACATTACTTTTAGTTGCCGTTATGTTTTTGTTGCTGTTACTGTTACTTTTACTGTTGCTGATATTGACATAAAACGGAAAAATGAAATTGCAATTTCTTGTGATAAATTTCAATGAGCAGGCAGGTTGTTCTCCCCTTCTGCCTTCCTGCCCAGGTCCACAGAGTGTATGAAGAATTGAAAATATGTGGCATGCAAAATGCAAATAATTTGAGTGCACTTTGTTGTTCAATATGAATCAAAGCTGAGTAATTCATGAGCCATGAAAATACACATTAGCGAGATATTCTGGGATACCTACATTTACAGTAAATTTATCGGTTATTTCCATTTTCTGGGAATTTATTTTCAAAAATGAGAAAATTAAATTTTGTAAAGAATAACATAATAGCTCAAAAAGGAAAGAATGAGGTCCATAATTTGAACAATTTTAGCAATTAATAATTAGTAGGGAAGGAGGACAAGAATGTCCAGCTATGAGAGATATTGGCTTTTAGTTTCTAATGGAGTAGTACTTTGTTAGGAGTCAATAAAATAATATCACGTAAACGATAGAATATATTTGCATACAAAATTGCAGAAATATTTTCAAATGTTGCACTTGCGGACAACCTAATGGGTGAATAAAATGAGGTGGAAACTTTTTCAGTATGCATCCTGAAATATGAAATGCAAAATATTGAAATTTGCAGTTGTCGTTCAGTTTTTCTGTTGTTGCTGTTTTGCAGTCAAAACTTGTGGCCAAATGTGTGTGTGTGTGTGGGAACTGCAATTTAAGTTGGTGAAGAAAAATTCTTAGTATGCAACCCAAATTGCCGACTTGGCGAATTTTCCAGAAACTTTTCAATTTACATTTGAAATGATGTGCAATTAACAAGCTATTAACTAATATGTATGCAATCCATTTGATCCTGCAGCAGCCGTCTTGGCCAATCACCATGACAGTCTGACACTGAGTCCTGCTGAGCACAGCGTCGTCCGCTACACTAACGAGTCTCTCATTGTGCTGTGTCGGAGCCCCGATCCCGATGCAAAGCTGCATTGGAAATCGCCAAAAGGTGAAATACTTCAAGAGCACAAAGGACGCATACACATCGAGCAAGCGGCATCTGGTGAGTCATGGCGAAACAATCGATTCAACACTGACACAAAGAACTCTCCGGCTAGCAGGCACAACAAACAAATCCAATTAATTGCAACGATTTTTAACACTTACACAGAGTTTTCCGTTTAAATTGTACTTGGCTTTTGTTTTTACAAATCTTTATTGACATTTTCAGTTGCTTCAATCAAGTAAATTAATGTTAGAAGTAGCTGCGAATGAGCGAAAGATAAAAGGATAAAAGGACCAAAGTTCCAAATAAAATAAAATAAAACGGATTCGAAATGTATTTTAATATTTGTGGCACTTTTATTAAATTAAATATTTAATAAACATTTTCACAGTTATCGATCAATAAACAATGTTAAATTAATGTCAACATTTGATATCAATTCCCAAACCGATACTGATAAACAATGTATATTATTCGCATTTCAGAATGTGTTACAAGCTATAAATATAAGAAGTCCACAAGCAGCTAGGAATATAAAAATGTTATAAATTTATTTTTGGAATGCAACAGGGCATCTTGTAGTCGATCAATTCAAACTAATGCACTTTTTCGTAATTGTTTTTTTTCGATTTCACTACTTTACATTCTTCACCGCACAGAACAATTGAAAATAGTTTTTTCACACATTGCGCTGGCGGACAAGGGCAATTGGACCTGTGAGGCTGCTGGAGGTGGGCTGCATAGTAAATCGTTCGATTTGATTGTGTATCGTAAGTACAAAGATCGAACAACATTCAACAACCACGCTCATTAATTTTGCATTGTATTCTCGCCCACACGCAAACAAAACACATTCAATCGCACACACACAGAGAAAATTACGTTCACCGAAAAGGATACCGTATCGACCGTAAAGGAGGGTCAAATTGCTACCATATTATGCGAGGTGAAGGGCGAACCGCAACCAAATGTCACCTGGCATTTCAATGGACAACCCATTAGTGTGGAGGGTGAGTTTCCAATCTTAATGAGCTTTGCCCAACGATGATTTTTTTTTTTTGTCGCTTTACTGGATTTTCTCGTTGCGTCCGCTTATCATGTTTCTCTCATTTTGTCAGCAAACGCTCCGAAATTTCGAATCCTGGCCGATGGTTTGCTCATCAACAAGGTAACACAAAATGACACCGGCGAGTACACGTGCCGGGCATACCAAGTGAATTCGATTGCTTCAGATATGCAGGAGCGCACAGTTTTGATGAAAATCGAACGTGAGTGTGATTTATGATTTGCCAACGCATACAACACAATGCACACTGAACAAATAGTTGTCGAACCGAGGATAAAATAGAGGAATTTTACGACAGGAAATTTATTGATAAAGCTTCAATTTAATTGATTGAAATTATGATTTAGCTATTAATTTGATCAATATTTAATAAAGCTTACGAATATGATAAGATTTTGAACTCATAAAAAACAACAATTATCTAATATGTATAATATCATAATAAGATTTCTAAGTTGTTTTAAATTGTTTTTTATTTTATATTCTGCTTAAAAGATTTATTAAATTCAAAGAGCTTTCATCAACTGTAAGATATATTTCTTTTTTATCCGATGTCTAAACTTTTCTTAATATCATTCAAAAAGTTATTTTATTTCAATATATTTCCATTTACGGTGCATTTTCAACCCAGTGTGCTTTTGTTATGAATGGCAAGAAAATTACTTGAGAGACTTTACGAGTACCTCGAAAAAAAACTTTTTTTGTGTATGTTTTAGTATGCATCACAGTGAGTTGCAAATAGTTTTAAGAGCACGGAATATTTTAAATTTATATACGCTTAGCTCGCATATGTTGTAAGCTGTGCTGTTGGGGCGTTGCACACATGCAGTTAATGACTTTACTAGCGTTCATTTTTGATTTATGCACGTATTTCATATATTTGATAGCATATTTTTGAGCGACAGCTGAACTCTGAAAGCAGAAAAATTGCTTTATAAATGTAATTAATTACTGACTTTAATTGAAAATGGATAGATAAGCCGCATTGGACGTCGAAGCATCACGTGGGCCTTCAATATGCATACATCAATGGCACGGCGAGCATCATGTGTGAGGCACAAGCGGAGCCGCCGGCAACCTTCACCTGGCATCGCAAGCAGAAGAAGCTGGAGAGCAACGAAAAACAGTACTTCATCGAAACGGACAACTATTGGTCGCGTCTGACAATCCGTGTGCTGGATGCCAAGGTCTTTGACAACTATCGATGTCGGGCACACAATCATTTGGGCAGTATTGAGCGCATTACACGACTGGATGAGGGCGAGAAGCCACCGCCCCCATTTGTATTTCAGCTGCGGGGCTTCAATTCGAACACGTTTGATGTGGATGTGAGCGCACAGCGCGATAAGGATCAACGCGGTCCGATGGATGTGAATGGTTTTCGCATCGAATATATGACGGAGCTGGAATTCAAAACGGATGCTGGCAAATGGACGAATGCCAAACGCAAGGATTTCCCCTTTGAAGAAGGTAACCGGAGGGGGCAGCTGCATCAGCTTAACTTTACATTTGAACTATAGCTTTTCATTTTTGTTTATGACAGGGGCCAATTTTCTTATAACGAACCTGGAACCGGATACCGTGTATCTGATACGCGCCGCATCGCGAAATCTGGCCGGTTTCAGTGACTACACCAAAGTGGAGAAGTGTAGGACTCTGTCGCTGGAGCCACGGGTCTCAGCCGGAGCTCACCTGCCGCCCATCTATCAGCTGCTGTCTGCAATGTTGCTGTTGCTGATTTTGCCACGACGTTGCCATTGAATCCATGCAAATCGATAAGCTGAATTCCCACTCCATGTACTTTGTGTAGCTTAAAGGCATCTTCGCGTTAACCTCAACAAGTCTGTTTTCTCAATATCTGCTTAAGTTTGTTTGGGAAAACCGATAAATATATGGAAAGGTATGTTAATTTGCGCCTGCTTCGATTGTGCTGTTTGTAATTTGATGCGTGTACTAATTAATGTTCAAAGTTGTTAATATAACCACTCGTAGGCATAAGTTTATAAGCCATTACGTTCCGTTTAAGTAAACTTTTGTTCAAGCCCAAGAATTTAGTCAAAATTGATAGCCAAACAGACAACATCGTATATAAGCGCAGTGCTTAGTTAATAGCTGAAAATTGAAAGTTGAACTTCACGCAATCCAAAGAGCTATTGTTTATTTGATCTATGAATTATAGACTGGCAGCTGCGTGCATATAGGGCGTATATTAATTGCCCTAGATATAACCGAAAATATAAAGATAATCATAAATAAAAAACTATCTGCGAACTCTTTTTCATAAATACTTTAACTATTAATATCAAACAGGATATTTTGTAAAAAATCTATGCATTTATATACCATTTCCTCTAAAATTGAACTAAGCTGGATCAAATGAAGGCCCAAATGAAGACCCTTAACATTACTAATCCACCTTAAAAAGTAATCCTCTTAATAATCACATATTAAACAATACAAAAAGGGAGCTTATCAGAAATATTTCAAATTTTTTATACAAGCGACTTACAACATTCGAGTATATAGCCAAATAAAAATACAGGAACCAGTTAAAATACAAAATATGCCAAATACCAGTCCATTGTAGTAAAAAACATAAAATAAAATAATAAAATAATAATAGTAATAAAAAAAATACCAATTCACTCAAACCAAAGTTAAATTCAACAAAAAAGTTGCATTTTCATATGTGTCATTCATTTAAATTACAAAACAACATTTACAAAAATAATATGAATATAGATTTTATAAAATATGATATCTCAAGTAAAAATGTTGCCAATCATTAAATGTGCTGCGGTTTCTGTGTGCCAAATACATGTTGAAAATACAAATATAAATAAAAGCAAATATAATAGATGAAATCGCTTTTGACTGATTAAATTTCTTTTTATGCAAATGAATGTTTATTATTATTGTTTATCTGATTGTCAGCTTGATAGTTGAGTTCTTTTGATATTGCACCTTAAATGAACTGAAGCTGCTTCACTAGCATTTTGTGTCAGTTCAATAAGGGCTGGAAATACTTACATCTGTATGCAAGAAAAGGTAAAATCAATCTGTCGACACAAATTGGCAACCCTTTGAGCCCAGTTTCTATGAAATATTCAACGAATATTTGGAATTCAAAAGGAGATGTCAGATGTCAGAAGGCAAAGAAACCAAATTAATTTAAAAATATGCAACTGCTTTTGTGTCTTGGGAACATTGTTACGCAATCGTCGACCTGTCAATTGTAGCTGAACAGGTGTCAGTTCAAAAATAGAATCAGGTGAGCTCAGTTTGGGTTGAAAATTGTTGTTTTGTGCCAGAAAATTCTCAGTTAACAAGCACAATGAGTAAGTTTAATGCCAGCAATTTCATATCTACCTCATAGATTACCTATTTGCTTTCCCTTAAAGATGCAGCACGAGCCTATACAAAATATTTGAGTGCTCGAATACGCGCTGAACAGTTAGACAGATTACTATCAGAACATCCGAGCCCACTGGCACAAACCAATCAGGATCGACTGCTTGCTGGAGGACGAACTCCCGTTGAGTCTGCAAGCTGTGTGTGCGATAAAGCAACGCGCAGCAGCGCAGAGAAACCACTTCAAAAGAAAGAGGATCGCCCTAAAAAGATAAAAATTACAAAGGACCCGCGAACTAAATTCATATCCAAAACCAATTGCAAATGCAAATGCAAGTATCCAGTTATAGTTGTGCCTTCGATGGGAAGGCTTGAAAATGAAAAGAAAGAAAAACCAGCCAAGCGGGAAAAAGTAATGAAAGTGAAATATGTACCTGAGAAAAGCCGCGAGCCCGAGGAGCAACTGCCAAAGCAAGCCATATCTTCTGAACATAAATTAGATGAAAGAATTGAACCAGGCAAATGCATTATAAAGTGTACGGAATGTGAGAAAATACTTGACATATCAAGCCAGTTGGTTGTGCTGAAGAACAGGCTGGAGAATCAGGTCGCACAGGACATAAATCAAAATGAGCAACTCATTGAGTTAAACTATAAGGTAAAGCAGCTGTACATGCAAGTTAATAAGCTCAATGATAAGTACAAGAATCTGGAGAGCGCTAAAGATAAGTCAACAAAGGAACCTCAAGAGGTAAAGTGCGAGTGTGGTACAAATAAGTCGACAGTTAACTGTGCCCGTCTAGAAATCAAACACGCACTTGAGCGGAAAACCTCGAGTCTGTGTCAGTTCTGCAAGAACAAGAAGCTTCCAGTGCTGTGCTCCATGAAGGATGAACTGTCTAAGATGATGGGCGATCTAACAGTACGGGATGTGGCACTGACAATTCTATTGCGGGCCGACAATATTTACCATGTGAATCTGAGGGATATGGAGACGGGCGGGGACCTAGGCTGCATGCTGGTCAACTATGCTGGCATCCAAGAGGCCAACAGCTTGGGCCTGTTCAAGGACATTCTTACGATCTATGTGTCTGATGTGCGCAACACGATCGAAAGTAAGGAAGTTATTAATGGTGGCCTCAACTTTGAGTTCATAAAGGTTAACCGTTTAAGGGGAGGTACAACATTCCGCATAAAAGACCAGTACTCATCGTATTCCTGCTTAAGCGACACATTTGAATGCAGCTCCAACTGGTAACCAAACATCAATCTATTTCTCCATTACCAAAAGAAGATAATTAACTCAATATAACATAAGTAGCATACAAATCGCCTCTGGCAAGGTCTAACTCGGAATATAGCGATGTTCACCTGGGGGAGGTAATTAAAGAATCGTCAGCTGCTCAATCTGTCATTCAAAAATTTTCAATTTTAATGTTTTCTTTTAATAAACGACAAACAAATTCAGATTCAGATTCAGATCGAATTTGAAAGGGATCAGCCGGTACAGTATTTATCAGATTGGATATGGAGATATGACGCGGATCAAAGAAAGTAAGATTTCATTGTTGCAGCTGACGTGTTTTGCGTCCACATAAATCAAATCTTTGAAATTGCAAGCAAGGTGAAAGGTAAAAATAATTTTTGGTGCAAAGATCCGAAATCGAATCAAATACTGCAGTGGAGCCGAAGGCCCGTCAAACCTCATGTCAAACGGTTCATTTTGGCAAATACCGGTTTGTCAATCAGCCGCGTTGCGTCAACTGTCCGACGAAGTGGGAGATGAGGGGGTGGGTTGCATTTTGGCCCGCATCTGGTGTTGCTAACTCCTGGGACCACGTTGACAGCCGCATAAATCAGACGAATGCCAAAACAGCGCGGATGCGGAGGCTGATACGCAAAAATGGCAATAAGAGCCGCCATATTGCGGATTTTGGTGGGCCTCAACTGGCTTTTATTGCGAAACCGCGCTTCAAATACTATTCTTCGCTGGACACAATTCTATTTGTGCCATAATGGCATCAGCATTTGCTATTAGCAGCAGCGCTTCAGGCCGCATTAGCGCATCGGTTGTTTGGGTCAACAAAGGGCCGCTGACATTTGTATAATTGTTTTCTGTGCCATTTAATAGGGGCAGACGTCTCTTTCAGCCGGCAAACATCACTCAGCAATCAGCAATCAACATTCAACTGTCAAAGTCAATTCGTATAATGAGCCCATGTCAGCCCTGTGAAATCATGTTGGCAATCTCTCATTTAAACGGCAGCTGCAGTCATGAAACTCTTTAATGGCTAAGCCGCTCAACAAAAAATTACCGTCTTTTTTTTTTGTGCAAATGGTGTTAGTGGGGCGCACTATTTTTGGCTTAAATCGATGGCGCCTGTTACTCTTTTATATACCCTGTGTGGGTATATCTTTAAATCGGGTAGCGTAAAGTTGCCCAAATACCCGGCATAAACATAGCCAGTCAGTTGTGCAGAAAGTTAGAGGAATGTGTAATTAAAGGGAATCAGATGACGCGTAGAATTCTATATACGATCAGCCTATATATTTGAGGAAGTGCTTAAGTGTCAGTAGATAAATAAAAATATATTTCTTTTGCTTGGTGTTCAAAACTCGATCATTTAAATCCAGCACACTTACTAGCATTCATGTGTATTTTTCAGCTGGCCGCGGCAAAGTCTGTTGGCAGCATTGGAAACTGCAGCTGTCATTTCAGTTGTTTTTCGAGTCTATTAAGCCAATGCCATTTGCATGTCAGCACCAAGTTCTTTTTTCCTTTTTTCTCTTTTTAAACCCATTTTCATTAAACCCCTTATCGACAGCGCTTATGCCCAATGTGCTCTTTTATACGTATATATGTGCATGTCTTGGAAAATAAATTAAATTTAATGCATGTTGTTGTTTTATATTTGATTCCTGGCTTTAGCTCTCACAGCAAGAGCGTGACCAGCTGCAGCTCAATGGACTTATTAAGGTCATTAAGGCAACAATTACATGGATAACTGCCTCTTTCTCCATTATAGTTACTTTTTTTTTGTTGATTCAACTGCTTCGTTAAATAAACAATTTAAACCAAATTCATCCAATTTGTCGACATGACCACAACCTTAAACTATATGCAAAAGCTTTTCCAACTAAACGAATTTAATTGGCGCGTTGGGCATTTGTTATGCGTGCTGAGAAACCAACACAAACGAGCTGCTGGTCAGAAAGCCTCTGGCTGAAAGCTGCTTAAAATGTGCATCGAGGAATACACACAAACAAGCACATATACATACGCTGCTCACACACACACACACACACACACACACACACACACACACACTCAGCATAGGCTAAACTTTCAGTCAAAAACCGAGCCAACCAGTAAAAACAACAACGGCAACACTAACACAAACCAGAAACTTCTTGCCCGCTCAATTCCCTCTGTGGTTCAAATGAGAGAGTTGGACTCGGCTGTTTCCGCAGGCAGCATAATTAATTGCGGTAATTAGTGTGTTAGCTACAAACGGGAAACACACGAAAAACAAGAATGGCAACAAAACCTGTAAGGAATTAAAAGACATACCCTATAATATTCCTAAATATATGTGAGTAATAATATAAGAAATTACAACTAATTAACTGATCTATGCTAAAAATATTGATTCAGAATCAAATTGACATACTTAAGAAAAATGAGAATTATTCCGTGTTGGTCCGAAGGCTCCATTTCGAGGGTATAACGAGAATGGTGTCAGTAGCACTATGAGCAGGTAGCACAATTTTCCAATGCAACTGGCGCATTTACTTTGCTAAAGATTTGTGCGCCACAGAAACTCGCTGGCATATTAGTTCTGACCAAGTTTTATTTACGACTCTGGCGCAACTGTTGGCTGTTGTTGTTGAGAGGCCCGCGGTGCTAATTTAGTTTGCTCTTTCATTGCCGTATTGCGGTGCCTGCCTGGCGTCATTAGAAATCTCAAAATGATTTTATTTCTGAGCAAACAGATAGGAGACGGATAAAGGCGACTTCTGGTCAGGGGCAAGAGACAACACAGACTTCAAAACAAATCTCAGTGGCAAAAAAGGAGTAGCCACAGCCACCGTTGCTTAAGATGCTCCCTCTTCCATTCAGCTGCAGGCAGCCAGTCAACGAGAAGGAGCGAAAGAGTCGAAGACTTTTTGCAGTTCAGTTTAATTGGTCACTTGGCGCGCGCTGAAAAACAATTTAATTTTCGCCATTTTCTTATTATCTCGATTTTGCACGCCAGCTTGATGCTTGCCATCCTACTCATTTACTCACTCCGAGTCGAGTGTGTCGAGTGCTGCCATATCTGCTATAGACTTAACCAGGACGATGGCTACTATCGCTATCCGCCATGTTCAGTTTTTCACCCAGCTTCGGGCGCAGTCGTTTATGTAATTAAGCGTTGCATACTTTTCCGCGCCATGCTTTTTAATCAGCTGCTCGTAATAAGGTAAGTGTGTGTGTAAGCTGTGTGTGTTTCTGTTGGCTATTCTGCTGTTCAACGTCTGTTGTGTGGTAAATCTTTTGTGTGTAATTAAAAAAATTACAATTTAATGCCTTGCAAATAGCTCAGCGTTCGTTTATTGACATGACCGCAGTCTCAAGGTACGCTAAAAGCAAAGCGACAAGAAGAGAAATGTGGGCGAAAATCTGAGCAACAGTTGAGGAAAAGATGAATGAATAGACTTTGATATAAAAGCCTTGAGAATATTAAATATTGTATGCTTTAACAAGCTCTTAAAAACAGTATTTCAAATGTATATCTGAAACGTAAAAATGCTATTTCATACTGTTTGCGTTCGAGCAGTGGAATTTATTTATTAAATAACAGCTGAACCAATTCAAATGCGCGCAACTCAACAAAAGAAAAATAATATGCAATTTGTACATAAACTTTTGGGAAAACATTTCATTTACAATACACACTCAAGCACAGAAAATCAAAAACAATGTAAAAATATTTCACATTCGATTTGCTACTTAGCAAACCAAATGGAAAATCATGCATGAAAATTGAAAATTATGTTCAAAATGCACTCTGCGGCAACGAGCAGCAGAACAGCAAAACTGAAGCAATATGCAACAATAATAACAATTGGGTGTAGAAGTGGGTACAAGTGTATGTGTGTACGTTAGCTCCGGAGTAGTGCCATATGCCATTTGTTGTGCCTGGCTGCCACGCTTGGGTTTTGTCAAAGCAGTGAAGTGCGGCAGCTGAGTGTGTTATGCCCTGTGGCCTCTAAAAATACGTATGATCGTATGTATAGAATGCAGCTTCTCTGATATTAGCATCAACAACCGACTTAATCTGAACACGGAAGTGTAACAGAACAATTTAATTTGCTGTTTATCGACAACAAAGCATTATTGCAAATATCGATATCCATTTGAGTACATGAGTATTGCCTAGTTGGGCACCCTCGACTCGAGCCCTTCGACTCGCATGTGTACGTTGGGCAAACATAAGCAAGCCAACTCTGCCATCGAAAGAAGTAAACTTGAGGCCAGGCACTTCATAGTGTAAATTTGGTAGAAAATATTTTTGTGTTTTGCAAGGATTTCTGCAGTGGCTCCCAACCCAACTGGCAACTCTCACCCGTGTGGATATCGCGGCATTGTGGTTACTTCTGTGGCCGTAAGTGATGCTGCTTCAGTTACTATCATTTTTGCCATTGCTGTTGTGCTACACGACACCTGTTTGCACTTGGCTTTCGCTGCATGTTTCTAGTACTTTTGTATTCAGCTTAATGTAATTGTCGCTATTGTGTTTTGTATGATTGCTTCCGCTGGCAACTCTCTCAGCAGCATCTTCCAAGTCCCAGCTGAACCCATGTCTGAAGTTCTTCTGAAATCGGAATATATTAAACTTGGTTCAAGTGAATAACACTTTTAGCATAATAGCTAAAATATTTACATAGATACGGCATAGAAACATTTTCTGCTCTTTTTGAGTACTCGTTGGAATTGCAATTCATTTGTCTCAAAATTACTTATTCAATTGACTTAGAATTGAAAACGATTTTAATAGAAGCAATTCAAATTTGTATAAATGTTGAAATAAGTACTAAAGCTCTCGGGTTGAGATTGGCAAAATTCGGATTAAATATAAATACAATTCTTAAATAGCAATTTTAATAATAAACATTATCAACATAAGATAAGGGCAAATTTGTGCCAAATAAATAGAGAGCAGCGTGTTGCTTTACACTGAAAAATTATTTTAAAATCGGGCTAAGGAAATGTAGCAATAATATTAATAGTCAGCTGTTGTTTACCACCTGGCAGAAAGCTAATGGAATAAAGGCTTATAGCCTGACTTAAAACGTATTTGTTTGTGCCCTGTTTGCTGGCAGCTCGAATACGGCCAACACTTAACGATTGCTAAACCGTGTCTCCACCTTACCAACACCTCCTCTGAAACAATATTTGATATCTATTTTACTGCGCATGCTATCATCTGGCACCAATTATGTATGCTACCCCATCAGCCAAGTCCTTGCAAGGTCGAGTAGTAGAACGGAGCAGGAGGGGGAGGTGCTGGAGTGTCTGTTGATATGGCCATTGCCTGATGCCATTTTGTTGATTTTATTGTACAGTTGATAGTAGGTGTATGTTTCACTCTTAATTTGTACTCTTGTTAGCAACTGCATCCAGTTTATTTGCCTGGTTGTTTGTACTTTAGGTGTCCTGTTGTACTTTTATACTTTTGTACCATTGTAGTTTGCTTACACTGGCATTGTTTGACTTTCAGTTTTGTCTGTCATTTTATGAGTTGCCTTTTATGTGATGCGACACAAGCTAATGACTGAATAACTTTTTTGTTGGCTCTTTCAAAGCGAGTTTCTTTTTTGCCAAGTTTTCTTGTTTGCATGCAGCTTGTCATTGACTCTGGCTTAAAGCTAAAGTGCAAAAGAGCAGCAGTTATATAATCTTGATGGGTGAACTCTAGTTAACTCAGTCCCCCATATGTCTGTATAATAAAATGCATTTTTGCAAATTAAACTCATCTCAATCTTAAAGTTTTTAAATGAATATAAAATAATTTTATTTATATTTCTCTTTGCAGTATTCTTTCCATTCACATAACTAACAAATCTAAAATTATTGTAGGCTTGGAACTCTAAGTAAATTTTTCAGTTAAACAAAAGAGTCCATTCGATATTTTATATTATTCTACAATTTTAAATGTTTTCAATTCACAGGAAATTCAAGCGTATTTAAGGCAAATAAACTAAACATTCTTTGTGTGATTGACTATAGTGTCTTTCATAGCTCCTTTCAGATACTTTTCACTATCAACTGGTAACATTTGATTCTTAAACAGTTTCAGTTTGGTCTGTTGTTGCTGCAACTGCAAAAATGCAGAACTGTGAATTTGCCAACTGCAACTGCCGTTTGGTCCCTTTTGACAGGTCCAAGTGTATTTGTGACTGTGTATTAATCACACGCAAAATTACGGAGTTCGGTTGATGGGCAACAAATCGGGCGCAAATTCACGCAAACATTGACGTCGTCTCAGCTGCATTCGAGATCAGCATGCAGAACATGGCATTGGCACACAAATCAGTTTGTTCAGCTGCCAGTTGCTGCTCCTTCGTAATGCTCATTGCCAGTTGCCATTGCAGTTCTCAATCTCGTCAGCGTGCCTGGCAAACTGGTTGACTAGTCCAACAGTCTAGCACATTTGGCTGTTTGGCTGCTTGAGTTTCGTGCCACGCAGCTGCCTCATTATGTTCGCCAGTTGACGCTGCAACTGCTGCTACAACTTCGCTTTCTGAGCACACAAATCTTCCCTTAATTTACTGGCAAATGCTGCTGCTGGAAAGTGCACTCTGCTATTTTTCAATTCGCAAAATGCAGAAGACAACAACAAGTAGACACCCTGTTGCTAGTTCTGACTGCCCAATAGAAAGCGTAGAGTAAACACAAATATTTGGGTATGCTTTTAAAAAAAGAAAAGAAATTTTTTCATTTTATTACTTTGAGAGACTGGTTACTGAATTGAATATTTAATTTTCTTTGCTTTTGCGCTTACAGGGTATTTCTAGTAGACCAACAATAGTTTGCTGACTTCTGGTGCAGCTTGAAGTTGAAATTGAAATGGAATTGCGATTGATATTGATTGGCTGCGTGCTTGAGCGACAAGTTGGCCAAATCATGTGCAGGCAGCCAGACTCTTCATCTGGGAATGGAAGATTTACAGGCACTCAAACGTCTTGTAACTTTCGCTTATTGTTGTGGGTTGTGTGAGTGTGTGTGTTTGCGTGTTTGTGTCTGGGTGGTGGTATATATATAGCATATTCGATTATGAGCAGTCCAGAGAGTTTCAGTAAGAACCATTGGCGTCATCTTCATTTTGGCATTGGCCTGTGTGGCATAACATGAAATCGAATTTCAGTTTTCGTCGAGAGCTGAGAGCTGCCCACTCGACGGAGCTGTGTGTGCGACGGGTGTGCATTGAAGTAAAGTTTGTGTATTGTTTAGCCAAGTACAGCTGCTCGTGCATCTTGTTTACGTTCTGAACAAATACAGTTTGGCTGAAAGCAAAACGTGTGGATGCACCTAAATTGCCAAATTTTATTGAGTTGCAACCACAGTGTCAATTCCTACCAGCAGCAGCGACCTTAATCAGCACTCGGAAATATATGTTAAGTAACCCACAAAAGCAAGCAACCACAATTTAAGCATTTATAAATATTTTTGCAAAACCAGACAGTTATTCATTCATGCACTCAGTCAGCTGACCACAGAATATGCCACAGCTTTGCAAATACATTTAAACTACTTTTCGTTTTACATTTTGCATTTCCTTGCCATTTCGGTTTCAGCTTACAGTTCCTTTAGTTTTTATTATATTTATTTTGTGTGTGTGTTTTTATTGCTTGTTTGCTGTTTTTTTATGGTGCACAAAACTGTTGAAAAATGTTTTGCCATGAAAATATTTGTAAATCATACGGAAACACAATTACGAGCAACTTCCGGGTCGCATAAAATACCAGAAAGTAATGTTGAGCAGCGGCGTAGGCTAGCGAAGTTTAAGGATCATCAAGGGGGGTTAGTGACGCCAAAAAAAACTATGTATATTTTATATATAAGTCTGTATTAAAAAAAATATATATAAGTATTATTTTTTAATCTTTTGAAAGTTTCTTAACTGCAAACAATTCGTTTTTGCACTTAGCAACACCAATTTGAGCTGCTCGTCAGATAGTAAATTGCACCGTCATTTCCAGGTCTGCCACAATTGCAATTGGCATGCGCGCTGGTGGTTTCGGACCTTAGACAGTGTTCAACATAAATCGTTGAGGCGAGCGTTCCAATGACCGTTTCGTATTTCTTAAGTTCACCCCAGTTCTTTATCCCGCCTCGGGCTCAATGCGCCGTACTGAAGTGTGTAAGTAATGCGTCAATGTTGGCTACTCCCACGTGAATGAGTACTGGGAATGGGTATCGGATGGACTCTCCCGCATTTGCTTGCTTATTTGTTTGCTATGGCTGTTGCGGCTGTTGGTCATGCTCATGCTTTCAACTTTAGCAGGTGTTTGAACTTGGCTGTATTTACTCTTGAAGTTGCCCGAATCCATTCCATTCATTTGATCGCTTTGTGATGCTCAACAAATATGGAGGTCAACGTCCTTTGGTTAGCTAATTTATGCAGCTTGCGGAAGTTATCCATTATTTAATTAATGCAAGAGAATAAGTTTGATGATGCGACTGCCATCAGTATGTTAACCATTTATTATCGCAAAATGTCTCTAATTAAATTTTTTTTTTATTTTTTTTAGCTAACTGCCAAAGGTTTTTGTCATAGAAAGCACATTCAAAAAAGATTAGGGACTCTCAAAGTTACAACATGTAAAGCTTAAAGCTTCCATGGATTGTGTCCTTGAAGCGAGCTTAGGCTGTCGCCATGTAATCGTCCAGTGCCGTCTGGCGTACAGTAGCGTTTCCACACAAAGCTGTATTATATCAATAGATGGCGCCAGTGTAAGGGAAATATTTTTTAAATATTGCTCACATTAGGAATTTTGGTTAAGGAATTTTAACTTCCCAAGTCTATCAGAATTATTGGGATTAAACGTAAGCCAATAGTTTTTGTCTGCTTCTTATTTAACTAAATACTCAAAAGAATTTTTTAACCAACAAAATAAATAAACTTTAAGAAAATAATGAATATAAAATTCAATCAATAGCTTAATGATTCTTATACATAATTAATATAAACGGAAATCATTCGTTCACATTAGCTCTGAAGTTCATACATACAATCATTATCATCGTCAAAACTTGCATTGTAAGAAATTCATATTTGTAATTGGCAAACAAATAAAAATACTTCTGCAAATGTTTTTGTAGGGTATTAAAGTGGCAACACCACTAAGCTAACTTCTCCGGGGCACATCATTGTGGCACCTCATGTGCTTTAGCTTTGATTATTTTAAACTGGATACGTGACCCAAGAAAAGGCAGAGAAACTAAAGAGGATCTCATACATACTATCTCTGCTATTTGCCGGGTTTCCTGTGGCCGGTTATTTTAAATTAGAAAATGTTGTTCGAAATTTGCAGCACGTTATGAATTCTACACGGCATGCCGAATCGAATTTGAAATTTTATCGCATGCATTTGAGACACACACACACACGGCCACACACCGCCATCTTTGGCACTGGTTTTCATTGTTTTTGTAAGTTCCTTGTGCATTTTTTCAAAATTTCGGATTACCTAACACAGCAGTTAGCTCTACTTAATGCGAAAAGATTGAAGCTTCTAAGACTTTGAGATTCCTATTTGGTTTTTTGCATTCTTGCTCATCTGCAGTCTTTTTTGAATGAGACAAACACTTAAAAGTGATCTAATCAAATTTTCTAAAAATTTCCATTTAATTGCTCGACTGTGCCTCCGATTCTGCCTCTTATTAATAACACTAAGTGCTTTTCTCATCAATATCCACCACCCTTAATGATTTCTTTTTGGTAGAGTCGTAGTTAACCGTGTGTTTGAGCTTCATTAAAAACGTATTTATGACGCAATGCGGAAGGTTTGAAGGCTATCTTATCAAATGTATCGCCATTAATGCCTTTAAATAATGAAATTCCAATGTGTACAGTGCAAACATACTTCACGAAGGTTGCCTCAGCTTTAATTCCACAAGTCTATTCATTTCTCCAGAATCGTCATATTAAAAAGGCGCTTAGTTAAGCTGATAAAAGAACAGCATATGATGCGAGGCAATTGTCCTCTAAAAAAGGTTATTGCTCCTTATTTTTACTGCGCTGCAGCTGTCTGAAACACATTTCTGCTATATTCTCGCTCAGTTGTACAATAGCCGGTGGACCTATCTCAAATCTTGCCAAAGGGACCCGCCGGCAATAGCTCCGCAAAGTTCAGTCTGCGCATTGTCTTTATTTAATTATGCAAAAAAAAGACATAACAACAAAAACAGCCAAAATAAAATTATATATTTCGAATATATACATTTGGCTCTTCTTTTTTGGAACGCACAAAACAAGATGCCACAAAACCATTGGCCTGCACAAAAGAAATAGACTGCAAACCGCATTAAAAAGTCAAGAATTTCGTTACCAAAACCAAGACTACAAATGTGCACCCCAACACAGTGGAATAGTATTCAAAATGCTAACGAAATATTCTATAAATAAAGTTGAAAAAATTTGATTATTCCCATTATTATTATAGCGAAACTTAAGACTTTAAAGCAGATAAATTCAAGTTTGAAATCAAATAAGGTCAAAGCCACAGATGGTTTTCCAATGTAAGTTAAGCTTTTATCATGATCCTAAACTACCATTAGTTTTCCTGTGTCTACTCAATTATTTTAGCCACTGTGAATGGGCCAAGCAAACAACTCGCTCGCTAGCCAGTCGGCAGACCGACGCTTAAGTGCCCAGCTCAATAAAACGGGGCACAAAAGGAGGGGAGACAATGGAAACACTAGCAGCAAACAGTGGCAGCGGCACATAATCAAGTGGGGCGCTTTTTATACTTTTATTCCTTTTTTTTTTTTTGTTTATTTGTGTGCGATGGGTGCGCACTAAATCGGATTACTGAGGAATTATTCTTGTTGGCATTTATTTAGGTTTTACCACGCAGACACACACACACACGAATATACAAGTATATATATACACATACAAACACATACGCAAACAGAGACACAGACAGTGTCCTCTGGCAGTGTCTCCGCAGCAACTTGCCAGCCGATGCACAGTCGTAGAGACATTGTTCTGCCGCTCTGACCTCGTCCTTGGATTGCAGCAATGCGACTACAAATGAAAAGAAAATGAAAATAACAAATAAACATAAAAATAATGTCCAGTTTCCGTTTTGCTTTTTAGAAGTTTTGTGCGCTTGTTTGCCAGTTGTTGCTGTTTTCTTTTCATTTACTTTCTATTTGTCATTTGATTTGAGCGTAATGAGCCTCCGGCTCCGGCTGTGTGACGCATTCTCATTTGACGCTCGAGGCATGCTTCCAAAAACAACAATAATTGGCTCAATGTTAAAGTCGCAGCCCCGTTGCCGCCACGTTAATCTATTCACACCTCAAGCCTGAATTTAGCACAACCAGCCAAAGGTGTCGAAGTGTGCGGTAAACTGAAACATTTACCCCAAGCGGCACGTTCTCATTGTGAATGCTACGCGTACCTCTGCCCACCACGCACCACCCACTACCCACCACGCACCACCCATTACTCACTGCACTGGCCGCTGACACATCTGCCACAACAAAAGGTAATCGACGACCGTCGTTGTGTGTGGCCTCGCAGCGATGGTGCAGTGGAGTATGGCTGCGATGGCTTGATTTTCACAACTAATTTACATACAGTTTCTAGCTTCGTTACCTTTTCGGGCACGTGGATCACATGATTGGCGGGTTAGACGTACGTTTCAAGTACCCAAACTCAAAGTGACTCTTTATTTGCGATGACTCTGGCTTTCTAATGAATCTTGACTACTAAGTGTTGGAATAATCTTTTTCTAGAGAACAATTGTCTTAGTATAAAGTATTTACTGCATTGCAGTGAATGACAATCATTTTAGAAATTTATATTAGCTTCACTTTCTCATATTAAATGACTACTTTCAGGCACTGTCATTGCAACCTGAAGCAATCGATAGAGCTCTAAATACCTTAAGCTGCTCTGTTAAATTCTACAGAGCGTTTGTCATCAGCTTTGCTGGGTAATGTTAAGGATTGATTAAGACGTATCTATTGTCGAACACTTAGATGCCTAAGCACGTCAGCACAGTGCACAGGGTGTGCTTTGTCCTTTGCCTATTTGTGTGTATGTGTGCATGTGTGTGCGCCTTCGTGATAAGATCACATCCATAAATGTTAATCGCTCACTTTTATGAAGTGTAATAAAGTTGACGTCCACGTTACCAATAATTTAACACTGATGGCAGCTACAACTCAAACAGTACCTAAATATTTAGTTTTCCGATGAAAATAAAAGTCGGAATTGTATTTAGTTTATCTAAAAATATCTTTATTCATATTTGATTGGTACCCCATGTTTTGGTATTTGGTATGTGTTTGCTACATATATGTAATCAGATTTTTAGTTACAAATAACATGAACAAACATTTACTGAATTTGTATATGAATATCATATAACAATCACATTTAGTATATTTAATTTATATTAATTCATTTTTGCAATATATATATATATTTAAACAATCTTCTCTGTGCTAAGATACTATTTAACTTATATATTTATGTACATATAGGTACATACGAGTATACTAGTAATTATTATTTCCAATATTACGAACTTTCTATAAATATACATATCAATTTGTATTTTGGTGTTTGATTCATGCCTAAAATGGAATTTCTTTTCTTAATAAATTACTAAATAATTAATAATAGTCATAATTAATTGCATTTGTTTTTTTTTTTTATATTTTCCCTCAGTTTGGTATAATTTGTTAAATTCAAACCATTTAAAATGTTAATTGAAGCTTCAATATTTTATTTTTATTGTTGGCTATGGAAATTGGGCCCATAAAACTGTGCGGTGCTCAATTCCATTTAATTATCTGAAATGACTTGCTTTGTTCTTTAATGTCTTTAAATAATAATCCTTAAATACGCTAGAGTGATCGACTAATGAGTGCCCTGCGTCTTGCTATCAATGAAGATTTAAATTTTTAAAGTAAGCCAAATCAATTTGGAATATGCAAGACAAACTTTAATGGAGTTGAAAGATTGCCACATTATCAAAATGTTTAGGTTAGGAAAAAATAAGTTTCACTTTAGAGTTTGGTTTACTTTTCTGTTAATTGCATTCGGATATCGGATATGTGATACTCTCCAAAATATTTTTTAGAAGATTTATAGATTTATATAAAAAACACGAATGCAGATTATACTTTTAATGAATTTCTGACACAGCGCTAAAACATAAGCTATGCATAATTAATGTATTGCATTTTGGCCTGGAAATCAATACACTTGAATGGATTAAAATAGTGCCAGTGTGGATTACTGAATTGAACTGTTTGTATTCTCTTCTATTAAAGCGTAAAATGTTATAAAATATACAAAATTAATTAAATACGAGTTCGAATTTTCAATGACTATGTGCGTTTTAATAGACGTGCAATTCATTTAAATATATATTTTATATATTGTTAGTTATACTATTTAACTTGACTCTTATAGAAGTGATAACTTTCAGATTCACAAAATAAATGAAATTTTTGTAGTTTTATTTTCATTTTTATTGGTCACATGTTTTTCGTTTTTAGGTACTGCGCACAGTTCAACTTTGTTGTTGTTGTCTTTAAAAGTGAAACTAACAGAAACCTTAGGACATTCGTGCATTCACTAATGTTTGTAGTGTCTCTGTGTAATTGTGTGTGTGTGTGTGTGTGTGCGTCTTTGTGAGTTAACCACATATTGTTTTATTGCTTTTTGTTCTAACATATTCCCAGAACCAGAACCAGAACCAGAGAGCTAGAGCCAGTGCCAGGACCAGGTCTGGGACATGCCTTTAATTAAATTACCAAGCTAGTATCATGTGTGGCAACATCTACCTTTTTACTGCTCCACTTGCTCAATGCCACCCTTATCTAATTTTAATGTTAGCTCAACGGTATATTTAATGAATTATTTGTTTGCTAGTGCATTGCTATATGGCAAGACTCTATACAGTTATTTTACAGTCCTAAATGGCCTTCTTGATAAATAAAAGATGAAAATCTTAAAAAATGTTATTGTATTTTTTAATTGCATTTAATTAAAGTGCTTGAATATTTCAAATTATTACTGAAAACCAAAAAAAGATAAAATTGATTAAATTCTATGTCCTATTGAACTGTGCTCTCAAATTTAATTAACATGCCTATAAAATATGCTCTTTTGCCAGTAATTCTGGCAATTACATTTAGTAATATAATATTGTATATGCAGCATTAACTTTGATTATACACAACTGTCCTAAATGTATATGCACTCTATATATGATTAAATTGATTTTGTGTGTAGACTCCTTTGATCTTTAATTACAATTCGAAATGAGTTGTTGCACACTTAGGTTCTAACATATTTGTGTTTAGTTTTTTATAGGCTTGCCTTAAACACTAGTAATTGATATAAGTAGAGTGTGTGTGTGTGTTTGTGTCTATGTGTATAATACTTGTGGTTGCCGATGCTTATGTATGACAATTAAATTAAACAATTTCGGCCTCCTCTCAGAGATAGTTTGGGCGGGAAACGCAGCAAAGTAGGCTCATGTTCTTGCATATATAGTTCTGGCGTCGTTTGGCTGGCCAAGTACCATTCGTATCCAGGGCAGCATTGCGTTCTAGAATTGTTTTGGGGAAGATTCGTACGTTTAGTGTTTGATTAATGAATGTGTTACTGAAATGTGAATACATAAGCACTAAGTAGCTGTTGGCAAGTTTGCTTTTGGATTTTGGTTTGACCTCCTGCAAGTCCTTGACTTGAAATATCAAAGTGCAAAGTGCCAAGTGCAGCGGCGACTGCGCATAAAACTCACCCAAATATGCCTCGTGCTGTGGCATATACTCCTGCATCTCGGACAGCAGCATGGCAATGTCCTGCGAGTCCTTTGTAATGCTGCATAATTCCTCCTCATTGAAATCGGGCGTTATTTGCTTACACAAAAGTATTTGACTTATAACATTGCCCAGATTCGAGGGGCCAGCTCTGTTCTCTGCAAAGAGGAAACACAAAAATTCCACATAAATTTCCCGACGTTAAGCAAAAAGTCAAGGATGTCCTTAACAACAGCAATTGGCTACAAAATTGAAGACAAACGAAATGGCCAACACTTGACATTCACAATTTATATTTTCCCCTTTGAGCAGTTTTCCAATGAAATACATTTTTACTGCTTATAGAATTTGAGAATTAAAAAAATATTTAATAATTTGCGAGTATTTTTTTTGGCACAGTGCTATGCAAACAATTTTCTTTTCGCACACTGGGGAAATGTTTTTTCTGTGTGCTTCATTAGCTTTGCTCTTATTTTACCCACTTGCAATAGAAACATGGCAATAACGTTTTGCGATTCGCTTTGATGTTTGCTTCACCAGCTGGCAAACTTCCTAACTGACTGATGTTAAATTAACTTTTCACAAAAAAAAGTCGCTACTGACAATTTAATGCTTTCAATGATTTCATTTCAGGTCAACAAGAAAAGTTATGTTTATCATAATGATATTTAAGATATTTGAAATGAAATATCAAATTAGATGGTAGAAAGATTTGAAACAAAGCTCTTGACGTTTTTTCACAATAAAGGTGAACATTCAAATCAGCGAACTATTTCCCGCACTCTGCTAATGCCAGCTCAACCATAAATTTCGATCATCATTAATCTTCATCCGAATGGCAGCAAAATAATTAAATACATTTAACACTTGGCTTTCGAGTTTTTTGGTTGGCTTGCAATTTGTTTGGTTGTTCAACTCGACGTTTACGCAATTTACATGTCCACGTAATTATTGCAGGAATTGCAATTTTTGATTTATGAGAACTGCAGATTTTCGCAGGAACTGCACATTTTAAAAAGTAAACACACTCCAACTATATTGAATCAGGCAACATATTCTTTTAAAATATTACGTCCATATACGCCTCTGGCACATTCCCCCTCGCACTTACATCAGAAACCCAATTTTATTTCAAAAGGATGCACTTTTGCATTTTTTATGGCATTTTCATTGCACTGCGCTGAATTCTTGGGCACACATCATGTAAATGTGCTCGCCATAAATGTGTTGCACAGCTGCACGTAAACCACAAAGCTACCAACCTGCACCACCCACCTAGCTAGGGGCTGGAGAGTGCAAATCATTGTAAATATTTGTGTTTTGTTTTCTGTTTTCTATGTTGACGGATTGCGTTAATCGAATATTAAAGTCGTAATTAAAAAATGTATGGTCAGCAAATCTGCGTTTTGATATGTTGGAAGTGCAATTCGAATGCGTGTCCGACGGGCCAATCAGTCAAGGCCAAAGCGCAGCAACTATGCACGTACAGCTTTCAACATGGCCAATGAATGTTGGCAATCAAAGCTCGTACACTCGAGCGGAATACAGCTACCAAATGGCAAACAATGGCTGTAAGCATTTGCAGCCGTTGCTCTGAATTGTAATGATAATCACACACAGAGAACACTCACAACACACACACACCAACATATCCACACACAGATACACACTCGCTTTAAAGATTTGGCTTTAGGTGAAATCAGCTTACCATAATAGCCAGACATATCCATCGGTACAACTTGAATAAGTCGATAGCTTTTCACAAGCTCACGTAGAAAGAGCTGTGCCATATAGAAGAGCAACACCAGGTGCGGATTGTCGGTTAGTATGCCATCGGCCAGTGAGCTGAAAAATATAAGTAAAATGCATATGCAACAAATAAATCCATGGGTTCCAACTTGTATCGCAATGCTGCATATGTGGTTGAGTGCTTGTCTGTGTTTTTGTAACACGCTGAATTGTATGCGGATGTTGCGATTTCAAATCTACACGAATTTTATGACATTTCGGTTATTGCGGTCATACAATGATGGTGGTTCAAATAAGTTCATTGGGGCATGTTGCAATGCCGTTGTCAATAGCTGACTAAAATCTCAACTGCTAACGATTTGCTAGAATTTGTCTCTATATGCCATAATAATAATATTTCCATGGCAATAAGCAATTAAGTGGCTAAAATTCTCATTTCATAAACATAATCGTTGCAAATCGTTTATTTGGCATTTAAACTCCAGTTAAACAGCAGCAGATTGAGTAAGATTTGGCTCTGTAGCACAGCATTAATTTGCGCCTCATAATTCAAGAAATGCTGGGAATTTACAACTGCTGTGAAAATTGGCCAGCTTAATTCGAGCTGCGTCGCTGGCATAGCAATTATGAGGCGACATTCAACACATAAATACGATTTAAATTGCCATAAACATATTTGCAGCAGCATGAAAATAAATTCAATTTGTTAAATTGCTTTTGCATTGCCAAAACCCAGAGTGTAAGAGATAGACTCCAGGCGAAGTTACTAGCTAACGACTAACACTTATGGTATGTAAAGGACATATGGCCAACGTTTTCAAATGCCCCCTATAGCCATGCAAATTGTGATAGGGTATTAATACATAGCTGGAAATTAAAAATATATTTTACCCAAATTACCAACTTGTCGGACAAGCAGTTCAGGTTGGCTGCTCAGTCTCTAATCTCTGAATTCTAGACCCGCACGGACGGTAGCGATAAACATGGAAAGTGTTGCCATATCCTCAGCATAAATGTCCTCGTGCCCATATTCCATAGTGCTGCCAACGTCAACACCCATTTTTACCATTAAAGCAAATAAATTGCAAATTAATCTTTCCTTAGGTGTCCCTGTTCACCTCTCAATGTGTGTGTGTTTGTGTCTGTGTGTGTGTGTCTGCGTGTGTGCATGTGTGTGTGTGTGGTAGTGAGTGAATGTATATTGTTTGGGCTAGTTAAAGCGAATTCAATTTGGGTCTGTTGCTCAGGGGAGGTTTGAGGGTTACTTGGGACCAGTTTACCTAATATGTGGCTAAGATCATAGAAATGCCATTGCTCAGCATTTACGGAGTGACGCATGTGTCACATTTAAGACGGATAATTATGTGAGTTGAGCATTAATTGCGTGTCCCGGTGTTTCCCAAGTTGATTATGCTCAACTAGGCAAAATCGGTCACACCAAGTATTTACTCTCATTAATGTATTCTTGATTAATTTGGTACGTTCTTAATCACATAATTAGCTCAAATATTTGATATAACTTCTTGTGTCAAGATTTGCTTGTTCATTAAATATACTTTTCTCTGGACATACATAAATTGATAAAAATATATACAACAGATTTTGCTCAGATAATACTGCCTGACCTTCAATATTTAAAATTTTTATTGTTGACATTTCTGCAAGTAATATCTGACCCTAACAAACAGATTCTAAGTTCCATTGCTCTTTTCATAATTGTGCTGCATGTGGCATTAAAAGAATAATTTTTTATCCGGAATTAAAGATTAAAATAATGAATTACGCTTTTCTTTCAGTGACTTCAAGGAATGGTCTTCCTTGAATAAAAACCTGCGGCTCCATCTCTGTCTCTCTCTTTAAATATCAATCATCACCGGTTTCTGACTGCTGCTTATTGCTGAGCCCATTAGGGTGGGTCATTTTCACAAACGGCGAAACAGCGCATTAATAACTTAAAAAAGTAAATCATTTTATCTTTAGACTGTCGAAGATTATATACCCTAAAAAAGTATTTAATTTACGAATGTGTGCCATTTTATTTTGAATCGATATATTGCTGAATTTGGTAAATATTTATTTTGAACTTTTAGCTTAAATATATATATTTATATTTAGGTTAAAAAATAAAAAAATGTTCAGTGTTAAAAATGGAAATAGTCTTTTGCAAAAGAATAGAAACAGCAACGAGCCAAATCTGCAAAGCATTCAAAACCTAAGCGGTAAACCCAAGGGCCAAAACAAAATAGGAAATCAGCTACAAAATGCTGGCGGGAGCCGAGGATTGTCAGCATCTGCTGTTGATTACAGTTTTGGACATTACTTTCATTTATTGCGAATAACATTGAAGTATTTTTTATTATACTGCGCTAGCCATAAACATAACATGATATTTTTGTTTGGGTCGCAAGCGCCAAAGAAAATGGCAAGCAGCAACAACAAAAATTTCAACGTAAATTGCACAATTATGCGTCAAGATGGGACTGGCAATGAAACGAGGGTTCAGTAAATGCATTTAAGTTTCGAGTTTTCAATTCGATAACTCGTCAAACAGATCGAAGTTATTAAATGCAGCTATGGTGGGGTTGTGCGATTCCTGACGGTTTTATGACACTCGTTAAAGTGTAGAGTATCTGGCGACGTGACAAACCCCAAGCAATAATCCGCTGTCACAATCACACTGTCCTGAGCTAACAAATATATTATTGCTGTTAAAACAAGTAAGAATAATTGTGAGAACAGCGTTTGACTTCGAGATGCCCTACAAAAAAGCGAATATATGTTAAATTTAAATTAAAGGTTTTTTCAAAACTAGCTTTCATTGATTTCCAGTATAAATTTGACCAATACATACTTGATTACTTATATGACAGATTGAACCGCGCGTGACAGGGTATAGCAATGAAGCAACAGTTCCAAGACCACAGTTGGCAGGAACTGTGACGTTTCCGTTAGAAGTAAAAATGTACATTTGTACTAAGTGTACACAGGCTGACAGACATTTGTCATCGAAGCGGTCTACAAGACATGTTATTGTCCTTGCTTATGCCCCCTGTGGGGTATTGGCAAGTTTCATTGTTGTTCCTCGTTTGCAGTGCAGTTTGCAGTCATCAAGGACACATAGATATATTTGCTGTATGCTGCGACATTATTTGCTAAGGAAGTGCGTTAAAGCCAACATGACGACTGTTACTTGCTTCTGGCGTTCTGATGACTAACTGACTGTCAAAACAGAGCGCAACGATAAAAGCTAAAACAAAGGCAGCCAGCGACAGTAATTTAGCAAAAACAAACAGCTGCTGAACATAACTGTAAGGCAAACACAAATACGCAAATACACAACAACAGCAAACAACAACAAATTCAACTCACGGAATGAGCGCAGAATAACAAGAAATGAAACACGTATACGCAGCGTTGGACATTTGGATGCGTCGTATGTGTGTGTACGGCCGAGTAAACAAACATGCAAACAACTATCAGTCACTTAAGGCAGTTGGCCAAAGTGCTGTCTACTCAGGCATATAGAGGGAGAGCAGGGAGAAGATGGCGGAACTTGAGAGAAGTTAGATGAGTGGAATATTGTTGGCATTGAAGTAACTACATAGGTGGCTTGAGGTAAAAATAAACTTATTACATGCTCGCCAAACAGAAAGGTATTATAACTTTGTCGGACTGTTTGCTCAAGGATATGGGATAAATGGAAAAGCCATTGTTACTTCTTTGGAGAGAGCACATTCATTTAGACATTGTATAGACCTGCCATAAGTAAAAGGTACTCCTCTTCAAGCTTAACATGAACATGAGCATGCACAGCAAATTAGAATTTTCTTAAACGCACCAGTACAGGAAAGGACAACAAGATGATTAAGTCTATATATCTATTAATGTTGGAAATTCAAAAAATAATGAACAATTTGAAGTTGTGACCAGTAAGTCTCCGACTTGTAAAAGTATGCAATATTCGTTGTGCTGAATATAACAATGCCTTCCTTTTTTTTTTTGTTGGTGGCTCTTATGACTCTGCGTGCTCCACATAGCGAGGCATGTGTTTACAAAACATAAAAACAACAACAAAACACTGTCAGAAAGTTTTGTCTATGTCATTGTCAAGTTGTGCTCAAAGTTTTTTTTATACACATGCATACACACTCCACCAGTTGGCCACTTTTGCTGTCCTCCTTTACTTTCTCTCAGTTTTTGCTTTATTGAACTTTTGCTTTCAACTTAACTTTCTGGCCCGGTGCTTTGATCTGCAGGCAATGTCGTTTCTGCAGCTTCTGTTAATTCCGTGAATGTATACTGCTGGGTGAACCGCCGAGAAGCTGCCTTCATTAATGCTGATAGAAAGCGAAAATTAATTGAAATCTTTTGATTCAGTTTTAACAGATTTTTTATTCGCTTTTTTCATTTTTTTTTTGGTTTGCGTGGATCAGAGACAGGCCCAATCATCAATTTTAACTGCGAAAGTTGACTTTTTCGCAATTCTTGCTGTCCTGCACTTTTAACATATACAACAATAGCAAGAGCAGCAAATAATGAAATGCTGATACGAATACTCATTTCGTTATTTAACGATTGACATTCTGCTGAATTGTAATGACATTTAAAGCGTAAGCTCGATAATAAATCAGACTCTCGTAGGGTGTTCTTACAAAGTTATACCCAAATGGCAGACACCAATGCATTCTCAATTCCTTCCTCTTATTCACTCCCACTCACAACATTGACAGCATGTCCCACAGAGTTTGTGACTGAAATTACAAAAAATAAGGAGCACAAAAGTTTTATGTATTGCGTATGAAATATCTCTCAAGTTGTTTGTTAAAAAGTGTGTTTTTTTCAGTCACTCAGTCTTGAGTTTTTTGGTGGGGTGTGATAATGGCGCATATGTGACAGCCACATGAGAATTCATTTTGTAACATTTTATGCTTCAACGGCAGCATAAATCAATAACTTGAAGACCAAAAGTAGACATTTCTGAGTTTAATGGGCGAGTTTAGCCACGATAAAATCGAAATGCTGCCACTGATTACAGCTGGGACAGCGCGTTGGGCAGCTATGGATATTTAAATTAAACTTTTGTGTAATGCACAAAACTTTTGATATTAAAACTAGAAAAACTAATATATAATAACTCGAATAGCTTAACCCTCGTCCTGCATTTAAGTATGAAAGCACGATTCTCACTCGAAATTCATGTGCAAATTGTAATTCCAAAAATGGCTTTTGTGGTAGAGAAACAAATTTCCGGGTACCAAAACTATGTCCATACGTTTAAAAATTTGCTCTATATCAACATACTAGCCTCATGCATTTCGAAATATATTTAGAGCACTTTTCTACGCTTTAATTATTCTTCAAGTAACCGTGAGGCAGTTTCTCTGAAACCTAACCTGAGTTGTTCCTCAATTTGATTGTAATTTATGTTTACCTTACTCTTTTCCCATACAAAATAACTGCACATACGCCCATAAAACACACACAGTCACATTAATTTTTTCAACAACAGTTTTTATGAAGGATATATAATGTGTGTACAGCTTTGCCCGCAGATTGTTTTATACAAAATGTTATTAACTTTTTACTTCGTGTTCGTGGCCTACGGCAGCTACCCAAAAAGTTAAACCCAAACCCGACAAAACACATGCTGCTAAATTATGCAGCATTTGAAATTGAATTTCAAACTCAAACGCCAACCAGCACTAACTCATTTCAGGAGCTCGAAAGATGACTCGAACTTGAAGTTGGAGTCGGATACACAGTCAACACACGACAGGACTCCAACAGCGACAAATGGTTATGCTTTTTGCTTTCTGCATGTTGCCCCACTTGTAAATTTGACTGCAATTAAATTTGCATATATTTTCAAAAAATGAACGACTTTAAAAGCTTTTGCAACAAAACAGTGGGTGATAGATTTGATGAGTGTGCTGCAAGAAAATACCCTGCAATCATATATTTATGTGGTTATTTAGTTGATACTTTAACTAACTGAATTACCCTTTAAAGTGATAACTTATAGCTGAATACCCTACATGATAAATAACGTGAGCTAAAATTCAAAATTGCCGTCAACTTCAACTGAATTACTTACTTTGGGGAAAACCACAGAGTGACAAAATGACATTCAGACATATATTTAAACTAGATCTATGGAGACCATCGATACCCTCCAAAACCGCCTCAGTGCGTACACGGTATTGAAATGTGAGCCGCAAAATGTCACGCACATGTTGATGTTTATGTTTATGCTAATGCGATGCGTGTGGCTCCAAACTTGTGTGGTAAAAGGCTTTTTTGTTGTTGGAATGGGTTGGTATGGAATATGGTATGAACTGATATGTCTATGGCGCTTTGCTTACCTCTTGACCTGCGGTACGAGTATCTGTGCCGTGTGCTTGAATGCCTCCACACAGGTGCGTCGCAATTTGCGTATCTTTTCGCGCAGCTCCGGGCAGTCCTTGGCCTGGCCGATATGTATCAGCATGTCGCGAAACAGTGCCACATGGCTGTTGATCTCCACGATGAGCTGCAAGTGCAAGGCAAATGATTTAATTTATGCCAGCATCAGGGCAGGTTAGAGGGATCTTAATACACAATTCATACTTAATTTATGCTGAGCCCTATATTGGCCCGTACAAATTACACATTTTTCAGTTTAATTTATGCACAGCAGCAGCAAACAGACCCACAGCAACACCGAACCACAGGCGAAACCATATTTTTAGGCTATTTTCTGAAACGAGCTGCTTTTGTTCTTGTTTTGTTGTTGTTTTGGTTGGTCGTCTTTCCTTTTTACGGCTCATTTGCCAGCTCTGGGGCCGATGGTGGCAAATCGAGCAATCCGGCCTAATTTTCTTCCCTGTGGCCAAATTGAACTCATAAAAATTAAAATGCACGACAATGCAAAGTCGTTAAAGCGAAAGGATGTAGCTTTTCTCTAAGCTTGGGTCATCTCTTGCTTATATACCTTAACTGTTGGCAAATATTTATACGCATTGACTTATTTCGAATGTGTTTATCACTTAGTACTTGAACACAATGCGAGAAATAGAGTAATAGCTTTTGTGTAATTAAACTGAACTTATTTAAATCGGCTTTAATAAATTATTTTACATACTTGCATTTATATTTGCCATTCTCTTACTCTCAACTTTATTTATATTATAACTGTTCATTGAGAACATTTATTTATATCTTTACAACTCGGACATATCATTTAAATCATTCATAGCTGAATTAATAATGAATTCACTCAACAACAATTTTTTAAAAATCCTAAGATTTCTGTAACTTAAAGAGCATTTCCTTCGATGAGAAACAAATCAAGATTTCCTGACTTTTTGTCTTATTTTATTCATTACGGCTTTGGCTGGCCTTTGGCAATTTACTTCACTGCTTTCGAGTACTTTTAGCCAAACAAGAGATTAATTTGGCATTCATATTTCATACAAATCGGCGTGGGCAAGCCACGCATATACATATGTATTAATATAAGTATATATGAGTATGTATAGATATATATATATATATATATATATATATATATGAGCCACGCCTACGGCATGCTCAAATATTTATAACAGACTCTAACGGCGGCAACAACAATAACAACCGTAAATATGTTCACCAGACCCCACACACACACACACACACACACACAAACAAGGCACTTCATTTAAAACGCGGCGTATGCGTAATTTTAATAATCCTCCAACGGCTGACGCCGCTGGCGAATTCAAAGTGAATTTTGTGGCCTGACTCAGTTTGAGCTGACAGCTGTGCGGTTGTTATACAGCAGAGGCGAAGAGACAGATAGAGCTTACAGCTTGCTATGAAATATATGCATGATTAGTCATATTGACAATGAAATGAAGGCGGGACGAGGGACAAACGTTGCACAGGCAGCGGCACTTAAGCAAATTGCTTATTAAAAGTACCAAGTTGTATGAAATATTCTAGGCGGAAACTTTTTGCCAACTAGACATAATGGAGGCGATATACAACAGTGCGTGTGTGCGAGCGTGCTAGGAGGCGTGGCACAACCATTGCTTTGTTGTCAATCAATGGCAAGCATTTTGGTAGTGGATCGTCAGATGCTACTGGGCTGTTGCTGCTGCCTGTGCCACATCTTATTGCTTCTCACAGTGGGCGTTTCTCCTGACTGTTGACATTTGGCAAAGCTGAGGCTCTAATTGCCAAAAGCTGCCTTAACGAAGTATTTTTAGAGCAGTCACCTAATACCAAGCAAATTTGCAGCAATTCATAAGCTGCTCGCAGATGAACAAAGCTGAATCAGGAGAAAGTATTTGACCAGAGAATACACTTACAATATAATTATTTTCCAGTTTTCTGAGCATATATTGTATATAAAATATTGAATTTGAGTAACACTGAAAACGTATTCTGTGATTATAATTGTGGTTGTGGAAAATAATCAAAATTATCCAAAACTAAATTCGAAAGGTTCCGAAATGCCAAGGTAAGGACCGAAAAACTTTATAAACTTTATTTTACCCTTATTGAGCACTTTTATGAATACAGGGTATAAAAACAAAGCATGGACTAACCCAGGAAAAACCACACACAAACACAAATACACACACACATAAACACAGTCACACATAAAAGCAACACACGCATAAATTTTATATGTGGCTTAAATCTCAGCTGAGATAAGGTCACAAACACATAGTGGCATGCAACACACATGCAAATCCCCAATGTAAACGACTGCGGCTCGCATAAAAAGGGACAGCCACTAAAGTAACACCGTTAAGCCAAAAGACCAGCCAGACCAAAATAAAAAAAAATGAATGAGAGGAGGAAAACAGCAGCTTCGTGGCACATTTGTGAAATTACCTGACTCGCATCTATTCACCCCCGGCGAGTTGCATATAAGCCTGCCCAAAGAAGTGGTCAGAAATATAAAAAATAAACCAAGAGCTCAAATTGAATTCACCAAGCGCTGTCCAATTTCATGCACACACAGCTACCGCAAATAGTTTTGGTACTCAACGCATTTTTCTCATAATGGAAACTAGCGTTAAAAGAGATTTACGTGCTGCAGAAGCTGCGGCTTGCATATTCATAAGCCAGTTATTTTTTCTTATTGTTCTAGTCTACTACTACAAGGGCAGCAACACGAGCCGCAACTACAACAATATAAGTTCCTCAACGTTTGCTTCAACAGTTGAAGCGGAAAATTGAAAAACAGCTGCCGGCGTTTGTTCCTATTTTCTATGCAAATACAAAAGCGAATGGTAAATGAAAGAGAAAAAGACAAAGAGCAAAAACTGAACGTGTGCTTGTATGACCAAAGGAAAACTCACTTGTTCTAAAGTGTAAATCAGCAAATACATGAGCAATGCCATGAGCCAGACAAGGATAGGGCGACAACAGAGACAGATGGTGCACTGAAGATGGCAATGCAAACAAATACTGCATCTAGACAAAGTGAAAGCGGAAATTAAAATTGTAATGCAAAAAACAACGCGTTGCGCCACAAGACACAAAGCGAAGTGGATTGCATTTGTAATGAAGTAGATACGGATGGTGATGTGGATTGTGGCTGCGAACTGTGAGTGGCACAGCAAAAAATGGTTTGGATGCATTCACAATGCTTTTACACGCCTATTTTACACCCTCAGGGCCAAGGCACTTTACAAAACAACAACGAACTGCCGTATCTACAACGTTAAGAATAGACAGCGTTTTCATTTCATCGCGTTCTTAAAAACGTATTCAACTAAATTTCTTAAGCAAGATTTGAAACCTTACAATCTGTTGGCAAGGCTTATATGTACATAAATACTGTGTAGCATTTAGAAGTAAGTGGTGGCAAGCTGCTGATAAAAGTTCCTGCTAATGCACTGTGCACATCTGTTGATATGGTCGGCCACACACACAAGTACAACCCACAGTTGTCGGTGCGAAGTGGTATGGCAGAATGCATTTGCGAACAAGTTCAACTACGCCATAATTACAATCGAACTGCCAGCCAGAACTACTGACAGCAGGCCGGATACAGGCAACTAGCCAACTGGCTAACTGTCTATTCAACTAACTGGCAAGCGGCCTTCATGTGGACACTACAGCTGCTTATAATGGCCACGCCAAAGCTGAAAAGCGGTTCAAATGCAACAGAAGCATTAACAGCTATGGCAACTGCAGCTGCAACAATACAAAAGTGCAATTGGCTACATGCTAGCAATACCAAATAGCCTGATTTGAGTGGGTGCGGATTTTTCTATTCAACAACTGTCTGTCCATATGTGTGTGTGTGTGTGTGTGTGTGTGTGTGGACGTGTGTATAACAAACGACTGCGGACCAAGTACTACAGCAGCTGAGTTTTATGTGTTTTCCCTGTAGGTCGTGTAATAGCCAGCCACATAATTCCACAGAAGGTCATTACGTATAGGCCAATTGGCAATTATACATCATGTACATGTCGCTCTCAATGATTTTATTGCCATACATAAATGCACTGGGTATTGCAGTTCACTCAGCCATGTTGTAACATAGGACTATAGCATTGTATACATATAGTATTGTTTGAAGTAAATATGTGTATCCATCTAAAAGCGTTGAGCTTGCAGTCTGTATTTATCTATGGCAACTAGTTTGTTCTTCATTTGGATAAAATCTCAGCTTGTGAGTGGGCTTGCATCTGGTACTTTAAATCTAATGCGGCTTTTATGCACTTGTTTAGCTCAAATTGAAAAAAGTAAGTTAAAGTAAAGTCAAACGGAAGTTTACTTTATGCCACTTAAATCATTACAATTCTTCCAACACTTATCTATTGCTTGTAAGCGTTCAAACAAAGGACGCTTTAGTCTTATCCAACGATTACAGTGCCACTTTCACTCTTTTGCGTAAGTGATAGCAAAAAAGTGGTGAGCATGAAATCGATAAGATGCTTGTTGGATATCTGTTTGTCTGCCTGTCTGGCTGCTCAAGTTGTCTAGCTGCCCATTTGGCTGGGACTTGTGAGCTGCTTTATTACCATGTCGGAAGGCCGCGAAACGGTCTACGATATCGCACTCAATGGCTGACTATCACGAAAATGAGCCAAGCCATGACTACCCAAGACCATTTGGGCCCTGACTATTGGGCTGCTCAGTTTACATTATCAATCAAGCTCACTGACAATAAACAATCAACGATGGCAGCTAGCTTGGTCCTGCGCATTTACCTACTCTGCGAACTGAAAGCGATACGAGTCTGTTCTCGAATACTTTATCCCTTTTATATATGTATATGTATGTTGTATGTCATTAGTATCTATTTGTTCACTTGCCTTGTGCCTTGAACACGATCCTTTGTTTGTGATACGCTTTCAAAGCTCTTACAGAAGCAGAACTCGCTGTATAAAAAGTATGAGTTTGATGGAGGAGGCCTGGCTGAAAGTCCAGTTGAATTGAATTATGATGGAATTCATTAAATTGCTTACAACATTTAAAAGTCACGATTCAAATGCATCTTAGAGCAATATCTCAAAAACTAAAAACTAAACTTTTGTCTATGGCATTCTGCTTAAATTCAACAAGGGTATTTAAGTTGCGGTTTGCGTGTGCTCAATTTCCCTAGCCATTCCTGCTGTGCGGTTTTATATCCAGACAGCGACCCGCATACGCAAGCCAAATTCATTTGTCCCTCAAACATTTTCGCACACAAACTGCAAGACAAATGTTCGATGCTAAACTTTAGCACAAGTTTTCAGTTTTTTCGTACATTATATAAAATGTACATATATATATATATATGTGTATATATATATGATATATATGATAGACAGACGTCGCATGCTCGTGCAGCGTTAAATGTTTACACAAGCATCCCATATATTATATTTGAAGTAAAATAATGAAGATGTATTGGCGGTTGTTGTTGTTGCTGTTGTTGTTGTTGTTTGAGCGAGTACTTGCTCTTATTTAATGAAAATTGGTTGTAGTTCTTGCACGCACACACTTACCTCTCGCCCCCGACACAGTCCCTGCTGTAGTCCCACAGCCCTTAGCAAATATTGCAATGGCCATACAAAAATTATTATTTCCACTCTGGCTCAAGGCAGCAAGTAATATTTCTAGAGCCATGGCACTCATCACAGTCAATTCGCCAGATGTCGAGTTGTTGTTTTTCAAAAGCAAAAACATGTCGAAAGGGGCGAAAGAAGGACGCTGGACAGAATGGCCGTGGGACCCTGAAAAGGATAGCGGACAGCAGAGTCCGTACAAAAGTGCTTCATTACTTTGCGCAGCAGCTCGCGTGAATATAATGAATGGCAATAAACGTGTTTCACATTTTCCTTTATGTTGGACTGCTCTGCATTTTCCAACACACACTTTTTTCGCTTATTGCCCAAGACTATTCACAAAATGTTGTATATTAAATTTCCTCACTTGACACCGGACAAGCGTACACGCTTCCATGTGCCTCTGAAATACCATTTGCAACTCTTGAGCTTTACATTTTTGAATGGAAATTAATGAAATCTTTGCCTTTATTTTCATGTTTTTCCGGCCACTGGCACATATGAATGAGAATGTTTTATTTTCCTTTTATTATTCTGGATGTTTACAACTGCAACCGCTAGCAAAAGCAGCTTGAGTTTTTTTTTTTTGCTTTCACTTTTTAATTGAAGGCCATTGCAATCAGCCTTCAGCAAAGTCGCATCTGCAAACGCATTTCCGCTGCTGCTTAAGGATCTTCAAATTACAGTCGCATAAGCTAAGGCGACAGCAGCTTAAAATGTCGCAGAAAGCGTTTAAGTCCTTTGCCATTTTCTGAATGAAAATTGATTTCGAGTTCATCTGTTGTCAAACGATTACTTGTTAGTTTTTTTATATTAAACATTCCGTTGATTCCTAATATTGATTTGTAGATGGAGCCAATATTATTTTCTCTCCATCTGCTTAGCTTAAAGTATTTGGCAACTAATCTATTTTATAACAATTGAGCCAGTAACTAACAAAATTGTATATTATTGAAATTGTATATTATAGACTTAAATTTTGTACAACTTTTCACTTGTACACTGACGTCGAGCCGAATGTGGAATATTGTTTTGTCGACATATGTTCAATGTGAACAAATATTTTAGTGATTTATGTTCGCATCTAATTTTATTCAACTTTGAAAACATCCACTCTTTTATTTGGTTAATTTTCATTCAGTTTGCATAATATTTAACGTTTGCATAATTTATAAATACGTTTCGCCATTTCAAATACATGGTGATACAGGGCTTTGAATCGCTTGCGGTTCTCACAATTTGTTTGAAGTGCTACTGGAAGTAATTTCATATTATAGGTATAATTTAACTATGGCTGGAAAATGTTACGAGGATTGATATCTCTATTTACTTACCGTATTTAAATTGGTTATCTTATCCAATTCAATGGCTGTGCTGCCGCGATGATGATGCAAATGATGCAGGTGATGTGTTGTCAACATCTTGTTGCATTTAATAGGACACACATAAGTCTCAATGTGCTTGATATTGTGATTTAATTTGCCGAACACCGGCTAAATTGCACAATCCATTAAGCGCAACACGGCAGCTGGATGTGATTTCGGTGTACGAATTCAGCTTCAACTGCAGCTATGGCATCCAAACACTGCACCAGTACTTGGGGCATGGGGCACGTGCCACGGGGCCACACAAATTGCAGCTTGTTGCACTTAGCTTTGCATGGCTCAGATCACACAACATAAATTTCAATCAACCTGAGGGACGGACAAGAGGTACTGAAATTAATTTAATAGTTCAGACACGCGACACGGCAACAATTTGACACGCCTATTTGCTGCCACAGGCGTCACAGTCCGGAGGTGAATTGGGGACAGTCACACTTGATACTTTTTGCCGTCCAATTTTTAGTTGCTAAGGGAATTTGCGGCCTGCAATTTTTCGTGCACCGGATGCGATAGTTGCCGACCACTTTTGGAATTTACTTTGAGTGGCAAATTGTCAGTTTGCATCTTTAATATGACTGCACCATGCTCCGGGATGGTTTCCGGCCTAACTATGAATTGCGTTGCACTGTGGCCTTGTGCCATTGTGGCAGCATAAATACACAAGCAGACAACAACATAACTCTCAGTCGGGCTAAATGCAATTAATTTCTGTTTCGTAAAAGTCTCGTCGTTTCCCTATTGTCCATATTGAACAGGTAGCTAGGTGGCTGGCAGCGGTCCGACCTTCAGTTATACAAGACGAACTTGCTTGCATATTACACGATTAAATTACATTAGCATGAAAAGAGAGCATGTGTTTTCAGGGATTCTCGAATGTTAAATACCCTGTCTTGATTATGCTGGTCTTAAAGCAAGCAATGTTGCAAGTGATTTTTATTTTAACCCACTTTTAGGTTTCCGCGATAAATCTCAAAGTCTTCGAAATCTGTATTGACTTAGCTACTAATCGTACTTAAGTACTAACTTCTTAAGGACTTCCAAGTGCATTAAAAGAAGTAATAAAAACAGTTGCACACAGTTGGAGCAGGAAAAGCATTTAGAGTTGTAAAGCAGCTTGGCAGTGAATAGAATAAGAAACGATGCAATGGCAAAAGCTAACCAATAATTCATGAGAATGGCTCATGCAAATGCTCATGTTTGCATTTCCCGAGATTTAGATGGATGGAAAAATGTTAGATTGCTCAAGTGAATGCATTTTTCTTGTCTGACAGCTAAAAATCTCATGCAATGTTGAGCACACAGAGACCTGGACATAATATTTGATTTTAGACTAAAAGATGATCGGAATTTAATTTAAAATCTGTCACAAAATGCTGCCTATAAGAATATTATGAGAATAAGTAACCTTAAAATACTTTAATGTTTTGTGGAATGCTATCTTAATGCTAATGCCTTCCCCTCTTTAGCACGCTAAAGCTGATTAACTTGCAAACTATGACTGATAAGAAAGTTGGTTTAGTGTCTCGCTTCCAGACAGGGGCTATTCACGTTTATTGTCTATGTTTTCCGTGCTTCGCGTAGAAATGCAAATGAAAATGTGTGTCATTAAGTCGCGTCGCGTTGGAAAATATGCCGCGAAAGGATTAAGCGACGCCTGCAAAATGGCACGGCGGTCATTAAAGGATCTCCGAGCACCGTAGTTAACAATTTAAATGCATAGCTTTTAGCTTCTATAAAATATGAATGCGAATATTAGGAAGTTGCCAGTCGCTTTTTAATCACCTGCAAGTGTCTGCCGTCTGCGGAATTTTTGCTGCTGTTTCACTTGGTTTTGAACAACAGTTGCCTCCTAAGTGGCCCATTTAAAATAATTTGTTGCTTTTACGCAGCATTTATCCTGCTGAAGGCTACCGAACGTAAAGTTACTTATCAGACTTTAAAGAGTTTAGCCCCACGTCTGAATCTGTATTTGACCTGTCAGCGACAGGAGTTAAAGTGACGTAAAAGACTAGCAGGCATTTTCGTATGTGAAATACTTGTCAAACAAAATACGAGAGTCACGTGTAATTTTCATAAAACAAACTCTAATGGCAACAAAAACAAGTAAGAGAAATCCTTTCACTTGGCTTGAGAACAAGCCTGAAATGTAGGCTGAATCAGGCTAATTTGAAACGCACATGCCAGAAACTCATTAGCTTTATTACACAACAGGGAACAATATTACAATCAAAGTGTCTAGAAGAACAAATACCCTTTATTCGGCTCTTAAGTAAACTTACCATTTAATCGTATTAAGATGAAAATATTATAAATATTGTTGATTGCCTAGGTGACACCCTGTACCCATATCAGTGCATCTTACGATTAAACAATATAATTTTCAAGCAGATGAAATAAATTTAAGAACATTCTTTTAATTGAAAGACAAAGGCAAGGATTTTCTTGTGCTTATCAAGGAGAATACAGAACTACTTTAAAGATTCAGCGAACCATTTTCGGTGCATTTTTATCATATCCATTCATTTTAATAAGTAAAGGATATATAAAGAGACACAGCCACAGACACTGTCATGCTTGTCAGCCTCATTTGTATTGGCGTCATTTGTATTAACTATTCATGTCTGAATGTGAATGTGAATGTGCACGCACACTCGCAGACACACAGAGTCATTTATACACGCACTGTGGCATTTGAATAATTTTGACAAATTTGTGATTAGCTCAAACATTTGCCAACACGAGCATTCATTTTTTATGTGTAAGCCAACAATAACAAATTAGCACTTCATAACAAATTTTTGTGGTAGATGGGGGAAAAAGTTTTATTTTGGCTTTCAGTAGCCGTAGTTGACAACTTGTGTGTGTGTTGTGTGGGTGCAAGGACAACTATGTGGCTCAGATATGTCAACTAGAGACAAGGGTATGGATAATTCTTATGAAATGTGAAAAATTTAAATGAAAGTTTACAAACAACTTCACTTGATTTATTTATGTAAATGATAAGTTTAAAATAGAGCTCAATTTAACGTTGTGCATAAAAACTGATGTATAAGATTAGAGTAAAGAGTCGTTCTTAAATCGTAAATATATTTATTATTATTGAGTTAAGTGACAGCCCACGCATTTCACGAAAAATCCATTAAAGGTAAACGAATTTGCACGACTTAAGTTCGAAGCTAAATAAAAAGTTGTTTTAATGACACTTGAGAGGCATTGAAATCATTTACTGTTCTTGAACTGTGTAAGGCAACACGCACTAAAAAACAATATATATATATATATATATATATACATATATATATACACATATATGTACATATGTATCCATATAAATAAAGCGAGAGCCAAGAGGCAAAAGCATGCGAAACTGGACGAAAGGCGACAAAGAACCGGCGACACAAAAGTACAAAAAGGAAGTGAGAAAACAAAAGCAAGGGCATTAGAAGAGTCGCATGGCGGAACGGAAACAGCAAACCTCTCAGACGTAGTCTAATGCCAATGTCACCTCCGGATGCGGATGTGTGACACATGGCTATAGTCCTCCCCGCCCGGCACACGGATTGAATGTCGCCTTATTGTCGTTTTGTGTTAAGTAGGCGACTTTATCAAGCCGAGGACACTGTGGCCAAAAAGTGTGCAACGCGCAACACAAGAACAACAACAACAACGGCAACATTTCAAAATTTATGCACCCAAGGGCCAAAGGCCAATTGAAGGAAGTAGGGCTTGTGCGGGACACCTTGGCCGTCCCCAGCTGGGCACGTGTTCGGTGTTGCGGCCTTGTGGCGGCATCATCTGGCATAAAATTAAGCGCCAACTGCGACAATGCCGCTGTGCAAGAACTTGAGGAAAGTCGAGGCAAAGGCGGCTGCTTAAGTCGATGCGGTATGGTCGCAATTTGTTGCTTTTTGATATTTATTTTGACGGCGGTGCATGAGAAATAAAAAGCGGCTCATAAATCAGACGCCCTGCGACTTATGACGTGGGGCCATGCTCCCAGTGCAAACAATAGGCGCAGCGGAAGCGGAACTGCGCGCGCCCTTCAAGCAACGAAACAAAATGGCGATAAAGGTGGCAGCCAGGTACTGAGCGAGAGACTTAAACTTGTTATTTATCATACGGCTAAGAGTTGCATCTGCCACCGACACCACAATTACTTTGAAACTCCCTGCACCCCTCTCAATTAGAATAGGTTTTCAGAGACACTAATTGACCTTCAAGATGAATGTTGCAAAGGGGTTTAGGTTACAAATTATGAGGTATAAGTCGGAGTAATTACAAGGTTAGGAATACGCTAGAATTAAATCTGCTCTCTATTTTAGACAATTACCTAAATGACAAATGTTTGAATGGAACTTCGGTGAGAAGGGACGATACTTACTTATACTTACTACGAAACTTATTTTAAGGGAAATGGTTCTTGACGAATTAAATAACTTGGTATTTTTGCCTTGATTATGTTTGCTGTTTCAAGTATGGCTCTAATCTGGCCTACTCAAAGCTTACTTCACATTTTCCCTGTTGCGCATGTTGGTTCCTCAACGTGGGCTTAAAGTGCCATAAAAATGTCGAGGCATATGTATAACCTGCAACACTCACTCACCATTCATCCGCACACTCAGAAAACGAACACGCAAGCATTTGAACACATAAGCAGGCAATGGAGTTTTACAGACCAATTTTTTTTTTCCAAAATAAATCTTTTTGGCAGTGACCATGGGACAATGTACATGCGGTGTACGAAAAGGCATTATTTTTCAGCACCTTTGGCATCTCATTTACACACTTAGCAAAAAGCACACACGCAAACATGATTCTAGTGTTGGGTTTCCTGGCAATGAGAAACGTTCGTAATCATAACCCAAAAACGACACGTTGGGGCGCATTTAAACTGATTTCATTTAGGACCTGTTCGCTTGTAAGTGCGTGGTGTGTGTGTTCGAGTTTGTAGGTGTGTGGGTGTATGTGTGTGTGTGTGTGTGGGTGTGTACGCGTGCCTTGTTTGTGATTGAAGCTACAACAGCAACAGGAGCTGAAGAAGAAATTCTTAGGGTGTATGTCTTGACACGCACGGATCAAAGCCACAAAAATGTACGATGGCAAAATTATAATGAATTTGTCGTGCATACATTTGAAATGCGTGGCTCAACACTACGACAATCACACACCCACACACACACACACACCGAACGCGGCCCAAAAAGAAGGCACACTCAGCCTGGATTTGGCTTGGTTTACCCGATGGAACTTAGCAGATAAGCAGTTAAGTGACTTTGGCCCGAACGCAGCCCTTGGCACTTCTCGGTAAAAGCCAATCGAATCGCAATCCTGGACATGAAATAAATACGTTTAGTTATGGCTTTCAGCATACCCTGTAGCATGCATCGCAAATAATATATCAACTTTCAATTGAAAGGAAGGGAATATAAGTTGAATACAAATATAATGTGATGATGACAGCGGTCTTTTTAATTAGAAAACTATAAATGCAGCAGAACTGTCTACATATTTTAGATATTTTCGAAACGTCTGCTCAATCTGCATAAGTTTTCATTCCCAATTCAAATTCATAAAGCAAATCAAATAAAGTCTTCTACAGGGTATTAATCTATCGATAATATTGTTTATTTATTTTGATTATTGTGATGGCTATTATTATTGCTGTTGTTGTTCGACGTATCGAAAAATAAATTGAATTAAAGTGAAATCAGTTGCCCTTGGCGGCAATAAATTAATGAAAATACGACTAGCGACATCATAAACAATCCAGAACAATCGATAAACACCAACAAAAAATACGAAAAATCAGCATAAATCAATAGACGAACTTGCCTTTATTTACAATCTAATCTAATCTAAAAATAGCTTATAGCTCTTGCCGTGTTCCAATTGAAGTTTCAGTTTTTGGCCAGCAAGTTGAAATTACAGTTTGATTAAATCAGCAGAGTTTGAAATTGGAGCGTAAAACTCATTAAACTCAGCTTTAGTGGCTTAAGATTTTACAACTCAAGTGTGAAACTCTCCTCTTTCCACTCAAACTGAATGCAACTACTTTACTTTGGTCATTCACTAAGAAATTTGCTACTTATTCAGCGTTGACATTACTTAAAATAGAAGCATGTCAAGCGAAAGTTATGCTATATGTTGCCAAAGGGTTTTATGTCCTTGGATAACTTAGAAACTCATGAAAAGCTGAGTATTTGTCAATAAGCCGAGTCTTTGGAAAGTTGCTGTGAAATAAAGCTCAAATGGAAGTTTAAACCAAGAAAATTTAAAGAAACTTATAATATTGACGAAATCTAAGTAAATAGTTAAGAAATTGAGCTATAATTAGTATTGGCAAGTAAAGTTGATAAAAGATACAGAATAGTTTCAAAATGTAAGTCATTCGTTGAGCATGGAAACTTAAGTAAGTAACATTCTATTGTTCGATTTCAAATATTAGTTTTAAATTATATGAAAATTGAAATCAACCATTTTTAAAGCTTTCTCGTGACATAGTTCGAGCTGGTCTCATTCTGCAATCGTTTTGCAACAAAGGAAAGTGTTAGATGTATTTAATTACATTAGTTAAAAGCATGTTCAACTAAGAAATGGAAATGCATAAAAGGACTTTTTTAATGTTAAAAGAGTGCAGTTTTCTACACAGCTATCAATTCCATAAACTGCATTTATGTCAGCTACCATGTATGTAGAAGAGTAAAGCGCTTAAGTATAAAATGAACCATTAACTTGACAAGCTTTATCGCTGCGTTTAAGTGTCGCTTGCCACTCAGCGACACGTTGGTTCTTTATCGACGCAAGTTGAAGCCATGGAAAACTCAGCACTTGCGTTGGGATTTTACTGCAATGCCGTAACTTAAAGCTTAAGTGGGCTTCTTGCAAATCACAAACCGTTTTTAAAATTATGCAAAAATCTGCTTTTATTGCCACGTCGTTAAGTCAACCCTGATCTCCTTGGGGCATCCTGAGGACGCATCAGCTGCAAATGCCTCTCAGAGCACCTGTCATAAAGTAAAATTTTAGCCATTTTATTTATGGATCTGTTAAGAATAACGTGTTAAAATCGAGCGACAAGAAAGACATCTATCAGACTCGAGTGTAGAAGACATAAGCGAAATCAAATGAAGATAAATGCAAACTTAATGTGCCACAAGCCACAAGCAAAGCACATTTCAAGGACGATTGCAAAGTTCTTCTTAAATAATTAAACTTAATTGCATTTTGCTATCTGCAATTGTGGCAGTTGCCAGTGCGAAATTTTAGTGCGTGTGTGTAAACAAATTATAGACAACACAAAATAAATGTTATTACTGCCAAGACAACTGTCGGCCATCTGAAAATATTGCTAAAGTGTAGCCCGGATTCATGTGAACGCAAGGGCGCAACTTGGTGACGTGCTGTTTTAGCATTTGCATTTCATTAAAACACACGAAGAGGTAAACAAGCCGAAGCCAACTCCGACGTCGCCTAAGGATACTCTCTCCATCTAGTAGCAAACAAAGCTGTCAAGGATGATGACTATCTGCAAGTAGCTAACAGACTTGATGACCCACCATTGAGAATGATGACGACGACGAAGCCGACAAGTGACAAATGACAAGCAGCAGGAGAAGGTGAAACACGACTTTAATATCCTTGCTGAGTAGAGTATTTTGATTTTGTCTGTAAATATGGCACGACATTTTAAATCACATGGCTGGTATTGAAGAAGAGGTATATCCGATTGATAAAACCGTTTTATGTTTTGTTAAAAAAGTTAATATTTTAATGCACTTTTAACAGCAATTCTTGGCAGATGAGTTGTATAAGTGGCTCAGTTATGGAAATTGTGATATTTATGGTTTTTTTTTTTAAGTATTCATTGTTATCATAATAATAATAATCAGCAGAACAAACAGGTAAAGGTTAAAAATGTTGATCTTGGCCAGATCCTTATTTGAACTACAACCTGACCTCAAAATGCATAACAGAGTTGAAATCATTTATGAAATGGAAAATATAATATTATTTTTTAGTAAACTGTATAATTTCTTTAATATGTTAGGGTATTTAATGTTCAGCTGCACGATATTGAATTCATTATTATGTTTTATTCATTTAGTCCTGCATTAGATGTGAGCGTGTGCATATTCGTGTTCTTTTGATTTCGAGGCGTTTCATTATTGCTGGTCAGAGAGTGTAATCGTGACTAGCCAGGGGGCTGGTTGCAGATTGCGCATACGCCGCGGCGAGCGAGTGAAGCAAGTGAATGCCTCAATTAGTTTATGTTACGCCCGAATAAACACACGTTAAAAGTGCGTGTAAACAAGGCAGCGGAATAATAAGCGCCATGTACCATGGGCAAACAGCAAAGGCAATGGTCAAATTATTCGAGCTACACGCCACGCCCAGAAATCCACACCCTCTGTACTGCGGCCGGGCCGCAAGCAAACAAAGCTGTCACTTGTCACAGGCGCCTCTGGGCCACTACCACCAACTCAGTCTCGAACAAAAGGTAAAGGCATAGGCAGAGGCAAAAGCAGCAGCAGCAACAGAAGAAGTGGCATGCCCCAAGCCCGCTGGTCAGATAATTTCCTTTGTTCTGTGCGGCAAATGTTTTTATTTCTTTTTTTGTTTTGTTTTTTGTTATGGTTTTTTTTTTATTATGTTTTATGCGCTGAGAACGACGGGGCGAGGGGCGTCGCGGGCGTTCTTGTCAGCTATTTTTCCGCTTATTTTATCACGTTTTGTTGCCTGTTTGTATTTGTCCTTTGTGTTTACTTGTGAGTGTGTCGCAACTGAGGCTCAGACAGGTAGCAATATGCAAATCAAACAAAGAACCGAGTGCCACCCCGAAGAGCAGGAAGAGCCGCTGACAGCGCAGCGGAAAGAGCCTGAGGAGTGCTGAGAATCCATCAATATGTGTTACACGTGCCTGAAGAGGACAAGGATAAGAATGGGGAAGGGGAAGCGAACTCTTAAAAAACCATTGATCTAAACCGATTTCCACAAAAAGTGACATTGGCAAGCCGCGTTTCATTTTGATGGAATTTAAATAAGTTACTCATTATCTGATTTGCGTGAATTTATATTCCGCTTTGTTAATTATTCCATATTTTAGTTGATTAAGCAAACCAGAAAATTGCTTCATAAGCAGGCTGTCAAAATTAAGCATATTAAATCGTTTTGTGGTTTAATTATATGGAAACTGACCATTTCATTTATTTTGCACTGAATAATGAAAACAACGCGTATACGCCTCGTGTGCCAAGTGTTTGCTTGGACTCGTTTTCACGGAACATGCGCGTCGCGTGTGCTCCCGACTCAACGTCTGCAGTTCGACTGAGCAACAAACAGAACGAACAAACAGAAGTAAACACTCAGCTGTAAGAGGCTGTGCCGAGTGATGTTAGCTGAGCCCAGCATTAACAGTCGCCTAACAGTGCGCTAACAGCAACAGCAACAGCTGAGCAGCCAATTCATTCATAATTATTCCGAGTGAAATTCTGTTTCATTTGGAGCGCTGCGAATCAATTTGCTTAAGACATAAATGTGCCGCTGGGGAGCAACTGGGTGGCGCGTGTCCCATACGTAGCCCTTAAGTTGAGGCATAAGGCCATACCTATGGATGGAACCATTTCTATATGCATACATATATAAATGTATATGTGTTAAGGAACGCGTAACCCATCGTTAGAATAAATGTTGACCTTTTTGAAAGAAAAGTATAAAAAATAACATGCAAGGATATAAATGCGCGTGAAATGTCAAAAATCACTGTCACCGGGTATGAGAAACGTACGAAATAACCAAATGGGAAAGCGGCAAATAAAAAAAGTGGGAGTGAAAGAAAAACATAGAAGAGAAAGATGACATCGCATAAGCAGAAAACAAGCAAATACCAATGCCAATGCCAAGGCAATCAAGAAAATTTGGTCCAACAAATGGCAAGGCAAATACGAAAGCGAAAATAAAAGAAAGTCAAGTGTTTGCATGAGCTGATGATGATTATGGTGATGGTGTAGCCACATATACACACCCGCACACACACGCACATACACACACGGTGGAGCTGATTTGGAGCTACCCCAAACGAAGTGAGCAAGCAGTCTGGTATCCCAGTCGGTTCTCTTTAGTTTTCATTTTTAATTGCAACACTGCTTTCCCTTGTTGCACAACAAAATGAAATCGGTCAACCTCCGTCAGAAGGAAGGTTCTTTTTTTGGTTCATCCTATGCCCACAGCTTCTGCTGCTTGCACTGCAATTTTTCAAGTACCCACAAAAGTTATAAACGATAGCTGGATTCATTATGCTTATGGGTAAGACCAACAAATTTGAAATTTGATCGCAGCCAGTATATAAACCAACGCATTGTTGCAGTTTAGCCAGCTGCTGTTCCTACAACTTTCCAGCCTCCACTTCCACAAGCTGCAGATTGCCGCCAGTTTGTCTGGATCCAGCTGCGCACTGCTGGCAGCTGAAGCAGAGCATTGTGTAGCGGCAGATGGCACCTCCTATGTCGTGCGTTTATTAGACAAATTTGTTAGCCCCTCTCTCACTCTCTGTGTGAGTTGGCAGTTTCTGCTGTATCCTGAATGCAACACTTTGCTTAAACATGTCAAATTAGCTAGACATGCTTAAGCAAAGTGATGCCAGCCAGACGCACAGCACCACACATTCATTAAAAAAGGGAGGAAATATTTTCTTTTTGGCTCATTCAAAATATGCGTAATTTGCAAATTTAATTTAATTAATATTGTTTATATTTTTAATCAAGAGCGTAGATAGAGAGTGCCCAACAAGCCACTGCCATAATTGGCATCATAGTTAAACGACTTAATTACGCATTGCCATTTGGATATTTTTTATCAACTGAATATCTTAGGTATGAATAAAAAGTTAATTCATTTATATTTATCATTTATATATTTAAATACCCATTAATGAACAGCATGGGGCCTTATTCCACAAGCGGAAGCATACATTTCATACATTTGAGAAACTGCAGACTTTCCCAATATTTTTTACTTGCGCAAAATCGTTTTCAGAAGTTCATTGATCCTTCATAAATGGCCGAATATCCTGCTGGTTTTTATGAAACCAACCACTTAATCACCATATCATATCGACGCCATAAAAATAAATGTACGTAGGTATGTGTGGAGGAATTCACTTGAGATTTGGGCATTTCTTCCGTATTCTAGCCGTGGACTTTTTTGGTTGTATCTTTACGAACTGTGTTTGTCTGTCTGCCTGTCTGTCGGTGGCTGTGGCTGTGGCGGCCTGTTGGAAAAGTATTGACTCGCTGATTATTTTTATTTGGTTCTCGCTAACGTTTAGATTGAGACATAAAACTATGCCGCTGCCCTGCCGACAGGGTAAATATAAACATTTATATACGATTAAGTGTGCTGTTTATTTTGATGTTTGCTTTACGGCTTCCGTTCCCATAGCTCCAACGGATTCTATGCTTACATCTCTCCGGTGCTATGCCCTTTCAGATATTTCGTGTACGCCGCATTAAATGGCCCGGAATGAGATAGACAAACAGAGATGAGAGTTTGGCAAGGCAAAAACCAACTCAGGGCACATTAATGTCGGCATTCACATAAAGTGCTCGGGAGTTCGACTAACGTTGTGCTACACACCGGAATTCCATTCAATTTCGTTGATGGTCAGAGCCACAGACAATAAATCAATAAGAAACTCATCAAAAAATCAGAGGCAAGCATTGGAAATTTGTTGTACATCAAATTGTTTGTCAACTGATTATCTATGTCTGTGGCGCAGGGACGTACCCCAAAAGGGGACACAAATTTTATAATTTTTCATAAATTTTAATCTATGCGTCTACGTAGAGCTCAATCTTTGGGGGCAGCTGCCAAACCCCCATTATGTACGCCTTTGTGTGTGTGTGTGTGTGCGATAGAAGTTGAACAATGTGGACAGTAAAAGAAAAACAAACACATTCAACACGAAGCTAAAATGAACGCTTTGCTACAAGCTAAACTCATTTCATTAGGAATGCAAACCAATTAAATTGAAAGCATATTGTGTCAATGTTCTTTGACACTTGATTGTACCCTGTAGCCAAAATGATTACTAAGTGGTGTGCTAACAACACATATCGAATATTTTTATTTATGCATATACATATGAATTTATTATGTGTTATTTCAAGTCTATAATCGTGGGTTCATTAAACAATAAGTAACTAGAACATTAAAACGTGCCTGGGAGAAGAAGCGCAGTATTTCTATTCTATCGATAGATTTTTTCTTTTAAGAGTATCGATTTATTCACATCTATGTCTAGAATCCAGTGTTGCATAGCACCATAAAGTGATTGTGAAGGAAAACACGTTTTTGTTTAAAAACAGCTTACAGGGTAGCTTTTGCCTTAAACCTCGTGAAGTGTTTATTTTTGATATATACATTTTTTTATTTTAACGACCCGTTGCGACAATTTCGTCCTTTTCACAATTTCAATTTATGCAAATGCAACAGAAGTCCATTCTATTAGCTATGGAGCAGCCAGAGAGCAAAGCAGCCACAGGCTTTAACGCTCATTAGGGTGTTGTCAACCCCAACAAAGTACATCCAAGGGTAGTCATTTTGGGGCTTGCGAGAATTGCGTAGTATGCATATCAAGTTGCTTGCATATTTTCAATTGCTTGTGTAAAAAAACAATGGCTCAGTTCGCTGAAATTACATTTTTATATAGAGTTTATGCCGAATGCGAAGGAGATCCGAGAACACAGTCTCGCGTCTAAAGCCAGTTGGCATTTAAAATGCAAAGTGTGGGGTTTCCGCGCCTTAAGCCACCGAAGTGCATGCACCTAATTTCAATTAACGACTCCACAGAATGGAATCAGAACTTACAGCTGTGGCAACGTTGCATATGGCAGCGCTTTTTTGCTTGTGGACATAAAGATATTTTAATGCTGCTCACGGTAATTAAAATATAATTGCGAAATCATTTGTACAACCCAAGAAAAGGAATATTTTTCTCTGATATTTAAAAACATGCCAAATGATAAATTATATATTATATATGATCACACTGGTCAAAGTACCTGCTTACTAGGCTCGTACGATATTTCAATTATCGATATATTTGAAAACAAAAATCAATATTTCACATGTGAGCCCTTTTTTCTACGACTTTTCATATTGTTCCCCCACTCAAATAACAAGCGAACAGAAATGTTTAGCTAAACGATCTACCTGCAGAATAATACTAATTAACCAACGCAACGCAAATAAAAATCAATATTTCACATGTGAGATCTTCTTCTTCGAGTTTTCATATTGTTCCCCCCCTCAAATAACAGGCGAACAGAAATGTTTAGTTAAACGATCTACCTGCAGAATAACCTCACATACACGTTCTTCACAGTATGTGTTTATGTGGGTTGTGTTAAGCCGGGCCTTAGCAGCTCTCTCTCGCTCTCTTTGGGCTTAACATAGCCTACGATCAACAGCGTCTCTTTTTTGCACTGCTGCCTCCTAACAGCGCTCTCTGCGCTGTTATCAATAACATTAATGTTAAAATTAACATAAAGTATGTAAGAATAAACCAACAAGAGAACTGCAAGTGCAAAATCTTTTAAAGTGAAAAATAAATATAAAGTTAAACCAATAAAACCCAAGTGCCTTTTTTATTGGAGGATAAAGAAGGAAGGAAGAATTTGCCCCACTACATTTTCAGTATGCAAATATTTCTTTTCAATTTAGCATTTAAATCGAACTGCCAGAAAGTATACTAATACTAATTAACCAATGCCATGCAAATAAAATCAATATTTCACATGTGAGATCTTCTTCTTCGAGTTTTCGTATTGTTCCCCCACTCAAATAACAGGCGAACAGAAATGTTTAGCTAAACGATCTACCTGGAGAATAATAAAATTAACCAATGCTATGCAAATAAAATCAATATTTCACATGTGAGATCTTCTTCTTCGAGTTTTCGTATTGTTCCCCCACTCAAATAACAGGCGAACAGAAATGTTTAGCTAAACGATCTACCTGGAGAATAATAAAATTAACCAATGCTATGCAAATAAAATCAATATTTCACATGTGAGATCTTCTTCTTCGAGTTTTCGTATTGTTCCGCCACTCAAATAACAGGCGAACAGAAATGTTTAGCTAAACGATCTACCTGGAGAATAATAAAATTAACCAATGCTAAGCAAATAAAATCAATATTTCACATGTGAGATCTTCTTCTTCGAGTTTTCGTATTGTTCCCCCCCTCAAATAACAGGCGAACAGAAATGTTTAGCTAAACGATCTACCTGGAGAATAATACTAATTAACCAATGCTATGCAAACAAAATCAATATTTCACATGTGAGATCTTCTTCTTCGAGTTTTCGTATTGTTCCTCCACTCAAATAACAGGCGAACTGAAATGTTTAGCTAAACGATCTACCTGGAGAATAATACTTATTAACCAATGCTATGCAAATAAAATTAATATTTCACATGTGAGCGCTTTTTCTTCGAGTTTTCGTATTGTTCCCCCACTCAAATAACAGGCGAACAGAAATGTTTAGTTAAACGATCTACCTGCAGAATAACCTCACATACACGCTCTTCACAGTATGTGTTTATGTGGATTGTGTTAAGCCGGGCCTTAGCAGCTCTCTCTCGCTCTCTTTGGGCTTAACATAGCCTACGATCAACAGCGTCTCTTTTTTGCACTGCTGCCTCCTAACAGCGCTCTCTGCGCTGTTATCAATGTTAAAATTAACATAAAGTATGTAAGAATAAACCAACAAGAGAACTGCAAGTGCAAAATCTTTTAAAGTGAAAAATAAATATAAAGTTAAACCAAAAAAAACCCAAGTGCCCTTTTTTATTGGAGGATAAAGAAGGAAGGAAGAATTCGCCCCACTACATTTTCAGTATGCAAATATTTCTTTTCAATTTAGCATTTAAATCGAACTGCCTGAGAGTATACTAATACTAATTAACCAATGCTATGCAAATAAAAATCAATATTTAACATGTGAGCGCTTTTTCTTCGAGTTTTCGTATTGTTCCCCTCCTCAAATAACAGGCGAACTGAAATGTTTAGCTAAACGATCTACCTGGAGAATAATAAAATTAACCAATGCTATGCAAATAAAATCAATATTTCACATGTGAGATCTTCTTCTTCGAGTTTTCGTATTGTTCCCCCACTCAAATAACAGGCGAACAGAAATGTTTAGCTAAACGATCTACCTGCAGAATAATAATTGACCAATGCTATGCAAATAAAAATCAATATTTCACATGTGAGATCTTCTTCTTCGAGTTTTTGTATTGTTCCCCCACTCAAATAACAGGCGAACAGAAATATTTAGCTAAACGATCTACCTGCAGAATAATAATTGACCAATGCAATGCAAATAAAAATCAATATTTCACATGTGAGATCTTCTTCTTCGAGTTTTCGTATTGTTCCCCCCACTCAAATAACAGGCGAACAGAAATGTTTAGCTAAACGATCTACCTGGAGAATAATAAAATTAACCAATGCTATGCAAATAAAATCAATATTTCACATGTGAGCGCTTTTTCTTCGAGTTTTCGTATTGTTCCCCCACTCAAATAACAGGCGAACTGAAATGTTCAGCTAAACGATCTACCTGGAGAATAATACTAATTAACAAATGCTATGCAAATAAAATCAATATTTCACATGTGAGATCTTCATCTTCGAGTTTTCGTATTGTTCCCCCACTCAAATAACAGGCGAACAGAAATGTTTAGCTAAACGATCTACCTGGAGAATAATACTAATTAACCAATGCTATGCAAATAAAAATCAATATTTCACATGTGAGATCTTCTTCTTCGAGTTTTCGTATTGTTCCCCCACTCAAATAACAGGCGAACTGAAATGTTTAGCTAAACGATCTACCTGGAGAATAATAAAATTAACCAATGCAATGCAAATAAAATCAATATTTCACATGTGAGATCTTCTTCTTCGAGTTTTCGTATTGTTCCCCCACTCAAATAACAGGCGAACAGAAATGTTTAGCTAAACGATCTACCTGGAGAATAATAAAATTAACCAATGCTATGCAAATAAAATCAATATTTCACATGTAAGATCTTCTTCTTCGAGTTTTCGTATTGTTCCCCCCACTCAAATAACAGGCGAACAGAAATGTTTAGCTAAACGATCTACCTGGAGAATAATAAAATTAACCAATGCTATGCAAATAAAATCAATATTTCACATGTGAGCGCTTTTTCTTCGAGTTTTCGTATTGTTCCCCCACTCAAATAACAGGCGAACTGAAATGTTCAGCTAAACGATCTACCTGGAGAATAATACTAATTAACAAATGCTATGCAAATAAAATCAATATTTCACATGTGAGATCTTCATCTTCGAGTTTTCGTATTGTTCCCCCACTCAAATAACAGGCGAACAGAAATGTTTAGCTAAACGATCTACCTGGAGAATAATACTAATTAACCAATGCTATGCAAATAAAATCAATATTTCACATGTGAGATCTTCTTCTTCGAGTTTTCGTATTGTTCCCCCACTCAAATAACAGGCGAACAGAAATGTTTAGCTAAACGATCTACCTGGAGAATAATACTAATTAACCAATGCTATGCAAATAAAAATCAATATTTCACATGTGAGATCTTCTTCTTCGAGTTTTCGTATTGTTCCCCCACTCAAATAACAGGCGAACAGAAATGTTTAGTTAAACGATCTACCTGCAGAATAACCTCACATACACGCTCTTCACAGTATGTGTTTATGTGGGTTGTGTTAATCAGCTCTCTCTCGCTCTCTTTTGGGCTTAACATAGCCTACGATCCACAGCGTCGCCTTTTTGCACTGCTGCCTCCTAACAGCGCTCTCTGCGCTCTCTGCGCTGTTATCAATAATATTAATGTTAAAATTAACATAAAGTATGTAAGAATAAACCAACAAGAGATCTGCAAGTGCAAAATCTTTTAAAGTGAAAAATAAATATAAAGTTAAACCAATAAAACCCAAGTGCCTTTTTTATTGGAGGATAAAGAAGGGAGGAAGAATTCGCCCCACTACATTTTCAGTATGCAAATATTTCTTTTCAATTTAGCATTTAAATCGAACTGCCTGAGAGTATACTAATACTAATTAACCAATGCTATGCAAATAAAAATCAATATTTCACATGTGAGATCTTCTTCTTCGAGTTTTCGTATTGGTCGATTCAAAATTTCCGATTTGTCATCAATTTGGACGTTAGCAGCCGATTTTGTAGAGTCTTGTTTCACAGTAGAGGAAGGCGTTTCTTTTTTCTCATGTCCATTTATCGTGGTCATATTCATTTCACGATAGCTTGTCTGTGTGGCTTTATTTCGATATAAATCAGATATGCCATCTTCGTCTTCTGACAAATTTCGATTAAGGAAAATAGTTGATTTTGAGAATGTAATACTATCGGTGTGCGTACCAGTGTGCTGTACAAATATGGTTTCTCTCGATGAAAACTCAGCGGAAAATTCATAGCATTTCTCCAGAGCTGCAATTGGATCTAGCTCGAATACGATGCATACTGGGCGCTTAACGCAATAAAAAGCAGGTATATTAACCCGTTTTGCGAAGTGCTTATCGTTACTGCATTGACAGCTGTTTGGTGGGTCATCTTCAGGTAATCGACTTGCTGGTTCAGCCAACGGCGATCCGCCTTGCATAATTCTGGCCATCCCAAGCAGGTGGCTTAAGGTATTCAAAGTATCTGCATAAAATTACAAGGCAATAAACACTGGATATTTTGGCTGGGCTTCAAAAGTGCGTAGCTAATTAAGAAAGAAATAATCTATTATTAGGCAGCACCGGTGAATATGGTAAGTACAGTTATTGAGCAATACGAGGGAAAACCATATCGGAGGCCCAAGGTTGAGCACATTGGCAACTTTGACTCTTGCAGCTGAGAAGCTGTTAAGGACGCAGTGCAAGCTGGAAGAGATAAGTTTCGAGGCTAACGAAGAATACTCAGAAAGCAGCACACTTTCAGCTGTTTCGCGATGGCGCCGAGGAGAACAACACCTCAACGGCCAAGACAAACGATGATGACGGTGATGAAGAAATGGTAACTGAGAAAGAGAATGTCATTGAGCTGGATGTCGATGATGAGGAATATGTCCCGTACGGTGCCGAGAGCTGTTGCAACAAAAGAAACCCGATTTCAATTACGATGCCAGCTCAGCAATGGTCACCGTTGGAGCCAATGGCACACAGATATCGAGGGCCTATCTCACTGGCATCAACTGGACCATGTCCGAGCCTTCCATAACCCGCAAGATGCTGTGCGATATCTTCGATCGGAACACTTTCGACTTCCACACGCTCTCCAGACAAGCATCGAATTTCGAACATACTTATATATATAATGAATATTACTTTTTCATAGCAAATTACCTGAGTCTTCAATGTATTTGTTACGCAGTTGGATTGCATGTCATTGCAACATACGTTTTGACGCATGAGCCAAGAGTCAAACAGAATTGCCGTGTATGTTTTCTTAACGCCAAATTAGGATTCTCATATTTACTATTTGAAAAATGTTCAGTTTTGAAAAATATGTCACACTATAGGAATTTTTATCTTTTAGCATTTACTGTACCATATAGAATATAGAATATGTACTGGTTATAAAGTTCTATTGATAATGATTAAACGGTTGCAACGGTTGGCTCGCAAGGATCTTTGACCAATGCTACAATACTACGGGTCCGTCTACCAAGGGAATCAATACAATCACTCCTGGTAAAATAATACCCTATTTGAAAAAATGTTATTGAAGCTTCTCTACTAATTGGACATCCATAGATTCATTTAATTTGAAATTAAAAAAAGTTGTCTGGAATCATTCATAATAGTTTTCGTTCTAACCAACTCAAGCACATATTGCCAAAGTGTTTAAGTTCATCTTAATATAAAAAATGTTGTATATTCTTTATAATAAATATGCCTAAATGAATGATTGACCCCATTGATATTTTTTATCTACAACCGAGTCGATATAGTCCATCCGTCTGCACGAACTCGTGGATCTCATAAGAAACCTGCCAACATTTGTGTGTGCAAAACTTTCTAAACGTAAATTTGTCGATAAGAGTATATTATATTTAGCAGCTGCGTTCAGTATATCGTACTTGTTTTATTTAAACTTTAGAACTTTAAAAGTATAATTTAAGGCAATTCTTACACGCTTTGTTTAATAACTATTGTTGGTTAAGTACAATGGAACTTAATTGTAGAACTTTGTTCAGCGAAATTTTAGCTAATGCAAGAAATTTTGATTTAATGCATTTCATCATCCGAACTTGAGACGACCTCGATTTGACCATCGCCCAGACGTCCTTGCAGATTCCTATTGATATTGTCAACCATCTCGAAGGCATCAAGGATCATTTCCGCCTCGCTCAGGGCCTTCTCGTTCATCTCTTGGATACTATGTCGCAGCTGCTTGTGCTCCCCACTGATGTCGCGCTGCTCGCCACGTTGGAAAATGTTGCTGGTGGTGCGGACAAAGAGGGCGGCGGTGCCGTTGTCCTGCTGCAGCTGATGTTCCAAATCCTCAGGCTGCGGGAATTCCAAGGCGAGGGCATAGCCACGCAGCTGCTCATATTTGTCTTGGAGCTGCTGCTGATCCTGGCCGTAACTAATGACGACTGCTTGTAGCACCACTTCGCTACCTGGTAGCTGTAGGTACGCAATGACATCCTTGAATAGATTCTCCTGGCGCCACACCGTCCGACTGAAGGGTATGACTTGGTAAACAACCGTTTCTGGATCCGGACTGTACTGCACAAGCAGCCAGGTGTGCTCATCCATTAGCTCCTGGGCAGCATCCATATGCTCGTCGAAGGCGTGATCAAAGCAGCGTGCCTTTAGATGCAGCAGTACTTTCTCCATAGAATCCCGCTGCTCATAGGCGTACAGAACATGACCAATGCAGCCCGGACCTAGTTTGACCAGCGGAGTGCCGCCCAGCTCCGGTTTGGTACTTAGCCAATCGGCGCAGTGTGGCGAAATGATCTTATGAACCAGTCTGTTGCCCGAGGCATCCTCCTCGTTGTACTGCACGAGCAGCTTGCGGACATTGTCGTCCTCGTCCCGCTGCTCCTTGTTCATAGACACAAGAGCTGCATCCACTAGCCGGCGCTCATCGGCTGCCAATATGAGTTTCGCCTCTAGTTTCATTCCATTGGTGCGGAATTCCACACAACGTGTCATATACTTGTCGGACACATCCGACTCAATCAGCTCCATGCTGTGCAGGACGCACAAACGCTTTTTGCCATTCGGACGACCGTTCTGCATCGAGCCTTCGTCCACCTCGGCCAAGAACCAGGAGAGTCGTGTTGCCGCTGCGCCAGCATTGCTTGGCATGCCGCAATTCGCCGAGTCGTCCAAACCACTATCGTTGCTAATGTTGCTCATAACTATATTTAAGTTTGATGAATTTTTAGTTGAATTTGTGCCGTCCGCTTGAGTTTTCTCGACAAACTGATGATCACTGCTCGCCATCCCACCCTTTTTATGTACCAGCGAGTTGGCTCTTTCTCTTGCAACAGGATTTAACAGGTACGCGATCCTTCTTCCTACCCCTTTTCGGATTGGCCTTTATGACAGGCAGTTGCGCGGATTTACCCAATTGTATGTCAGGGGATCGAGTAACAGCTGCGGGTAAATGTAACTGGTCATAAAATATTATTCTGCAAGGTCTGTGCTTCAATCTGCATTTTACTCTTGCTAATTGTTAAAATGGCAAGCTAGAACCGAAGACAGTAAGACGAAGCTAATTGTTAAAATTGCAAGCTGGTACCAAAGAAATTGCATTGACAGCTGTTTGGTGGGTCATCTTCAGGTAATCGACTTGCTGGTTCAGCCAACGGCGATCCGCCTTGCATAATTCTGGCCATCCCAAGCAGGTGGCTTAAGGTATTCAAGGTATCTGCATAAAATTACAAGGCAATAAACACTGGATATTTTGGCTGGGCTTCAAAAGTGAGTTGCTAATTAAGAAAGAAATAATCTATTATTAGGCAGCACCGGTGAATATGGTAAGTACAGTTATTGAGCAATACGAGGGAAAACCATATCGGAGGCCCAAGGTCGAGCACATTGGCAACTTTGACTCTTGCAGCTGAGAAGCTGTTAAGGACGCAGTGCAAGCTGGAAGAGATAAGTTTCGAGGCTAACGAAGAATACTCAGAAAGCAGCACACTTTCAGCTGTTTCGCGATGGCGCCGAGGAGAACAACACCTCAACGGCCAAGACAAACGATGATGACGGTGATGAGGAAATGGTAACTGAGAATAGAATGTCATTGAGCTGGATGTCGATGATGATGAATATGTGCCGTACAGTGCTAAGAGCTGTAATAAACGCAAGCAACAAACGAAACCTGAGTTCGATGCTCGTCGAAGGCGTGATCAAAGCAGCGTCAATGCAACTATGTACTTAACATTAATATCGATGTCGATCGATATCAATTGTGTGATCACTAACAAAAGTCAATGTATAATCTAATAAATGAGTCAACTCCTATTCTTCATGGTAACTGTTCAAAAATGAACACTAGTGCAAGTGTTCGAGTATGAACGTGTGACGCTGATGGCTGACCCATGCAGGCCAGTTCATCGTTGTGCCTGCCTCTGATGTTGGATTCGCAACTGCTGTTTTAGCCTGGCGACGTGACCCGCTCGCTGTTAGGCGCCGATGCGGCTGCCTTCGCGACAGTCACCGTTACCCAGCCGCTGTTAGGCGCCGAAGCAGTCGCTATTGGGAGCAGGTATCTTAACATGTCCTCATCCTAGTAATACTGACAGCTGGCCCACCCACAGGTAGTCAACTTATTGGTTGGCCCAACGCTCATCGACCTGGCCATCCAAATACAACTCAAAACATCTGCATAAATTGGCAAAGCAATAAAGAATGGGTATTGTGGGACTTACCTGCTGCGAATCCAATCCTATTGGCGGGGTATATAAGAGCGTCGCTTACAGAGAAATATTTAGTCTACATTTTGACAGCAATAGTGAACATGGTAAGTGTTAAACTAGAGAAACAATTTCTCTTGGCTATTATTAATTTATTTGTATTACTATTGCGTTTTTAGGTAAACCGCCGCCAAAGATTGGAATTTGCGCTAAGCATTCTGCCCTATGATGTCAAGTCAGTGCAGCTATCAAGGGCACAAAATCAAGTGGAGGACATTATAGCACGCCTACGCACCGGCGACACCTCTGCTGAGGAGGAGAGCGATGAGGAGAAGTCCAGAAGCCAGCAACTGAGCGATGCCAAAGGATTTGCCGAGCATACAATGCGCCACATTGAGCAATCCGAGGACATAGTATGTCCGAGACCCAAGAATATGTTGAGCACATTGGCAACTCTGAGTCTGGCAGCTGAGAAGCTGCTGAAGACACAGTGCAAGCTGGAGGATGAAAGCTTCGGAGACAACGATGAGTTTGATAATAACTTGGTCTTGGATGAGGAGGCAGCCCTGGCCAAAGTGGATCGCCAGGAGCTCATGGAGAACAGCATTCAAGCATTGAACGAGGCGCGTTTGAAGATGCTGCAACGTTGGGAGCGCTCCAAGCGAAAGGCTCTCGATCTGCTTACCATTGAGATCGAGAAGGTGCAGGCCATGGATCAAAACCATACCCAAAGGGCGGCACACTTTGAGTTGTTCCGCGATGGCGCCGATGAGCACAACACTTCAACACCCAAGACAACCGATGATGATTGTCGCGGTGATGAGGAAATGGAGAATGAGAAAGAGAATATCATTGAACTGGATGACGATGATGAGGAATATGTCCCGTACGGTGGCGAGAGGTGTAATAAACGCAAGCGAAAAAAGAAACCCGCTACATCGACCCCAATTGCAATAGGCAAGTGTCCGCACTTTGAGTTTGATCACGATGCCAAGTCAGACATGGTCATCATTGGACCCAATGGCACACAGATATCGAGGGCCTGTCTCAATGGCATCAACTGGACCATGTCCGGGCCGTCCATAACCCGGAAGCTGTTGTGCGAAGTCTTCGATCGCGCCACTCTCGCCTTTCACACGCTCTCCGGCAAGCCGTCACCGGCCTTTAAAGATTGCGCACGTCCCATCAAGCAGCAGTTGGATCCTCTCAAGGTGAGCGATCTGGTCTATCTGATGACCAACAGTCTGCAAATGACGCCACGCGATGTGCGCACAGCCATAACCACCAAGTGCGCCGATGAGAACAAAATGCTACGCACACGAGAACAGCGACGTCCCCGCAAGACTGTTTAGATGAAACACTGTATCTTGGCTCAGCCATGAATATGGACCAGTGCATCGAATTTCGAACATACTTATACATATAATAAATATATCATAAATATATAATAAATATTACTTTTGCATATCAAAATACTTGAGTTCTTATTGTATTTGTTACTCAGTGGGAAAAATTGTGGCTGCCCATTCTCCAAGAGTTAAATAAAATTGCTGTCGTTAGTTTTTCAAACCAATTTTTTTTTCTCGAATTTACTATCTGCAAAAAATTTCTAAATTTTGAATTTTTTGGATTTTGTCAAACATGAATTACCTTATCAGCACCTTTATCTTTTAAACATACATTTAATATATACATATACATACATTTAATCGTACTTAGTTATAAAATTCTAAATATTTCTGAGCTTGAATTGAATTGAAAATTCAACGCCAAAATTTTACCTATTCGCTCCAACTTTATGTTATTTTCAATTATAACAAATTAATATTGATTACTCGTAAATTTATTGACTACGCTAAGAGCTGAACGAGTGTGACTAGTTTGAATTTATTAAGATTGCATTTAGAAGCAGTTTACAACAAATAAATCACCAAACATTTTGGGTTTTGCAGTGAAATGGATTTAAGAAACACTTTTTATTATTTATGTGGTCTATCAGATTGTCAAGGTTTTTCATGTGTGTACAAAATATTGCGTACTTAATTCTCACACACAAAATTGATGACTACTAAGGAAAATCGTTGCAGAGAAATAAAATAAATAGAATAATCAATTTTTAGTTGTTGTTGTTGCCACAGCCAAAACCAAACGTTGTCAATGTTCTTTACTCTTATCTATGGTAAATATTTTAGTCTGCTCTCGTTTTTTATTTATTTCTTTGCTCTTTTGGTCAAAAACATTTTGATATGCAAATGCGTTGTGTGTGGCATAGAAAGGCAGGCTTATTTGAATATAGATATATTTACACAATTTCATACATATTAATGTGGGTATTTTATGTACACAAAAGTTTTTGTTCGTCTGGTTTACATACGTGTTTTACTTTGAGTGCTAGCATTTTAAAGCATTTAAGCAGCATCAACCAGCAAATAAATTGGCTCAACAACCGATAAAGATGTGTTTAAGTAACAATACATGCAAAATCTATTCTACAGGGCATTCATCAAAGCAAAATTGCGATCAATCATACGCACAGAACTTACACAAATCACAATTGTATCTACAAGATGTGGCACAAAACTGAAACATTTTATATGAATTGAGCACAAAAAAAAAATAAATTACCCACACAGCAAGTTGCCTTGAAGTAGACCAGCAATAAAAATATTAAATGCCTGCAACTGTACTAAATATAAAGAAATATACTCTGAAGATGTATATAGCTAAAAAAAACAAAAAACGAAACAACGAAAATTGGATATAATGATCGCCAATGAAATACCCTAAATATGCTTTATTTATATTATTTTATTTTCTTTGGCCTGCAAATTAAAGCTTATTATTTATAGTTTTTAAATATAAAATATTACAGATGAGTAGTTTAAGGTTGGTTCCAATAAATTTACTTTTCAGTATATTCCTTTTTAGGCTTAATACCTACATAGACTGTAGTTGTTTGTAACTTCCGTATTTTGTATATTGTTTCCTACTCAATTGTTGTATGTATTAGCTTCCCTTGAACTTCGCTTACCAAATAACAATCGTTTTACATGAATGTAATTTCGGGTGGACTTAAAAATAAATACACGTATATATGTATGTACATATGTACATATATATTCAAACGAACATCAACCCTGTTTTCGTTCACTTATGGCCCTTCAGGATATGAAAAAGAACACAAGAATTTCATTGATTTCGCTTAAGGTTAAAGAATGTTGTCTTGGCTCGACTACTTGTAGATATCAGACAAAAGACGTCTCTTTGGGGAGGATGTCAATGTCAAAAGTATATGTGGTTGAAAATTAAGTCATTATTCTTGGCAGAAGTCACGTTGCTTTGGGCGCCGCGTCAGCAACCTGGCCAGAAATCAAAATCACACTTCACGGCGGCACGAACTAGAACTCCCGCCCCGCTGCCTCCTTGTCCTTGTAATCGTTCACCCCTTCAAGGTTTGGAGCTGATGTTCCCGCAAAAGTGTCATCGGCAGTCGTGCGTTGCCAACCACAGTCACCAGACCAACAAGCAGCAGCCACGCATACTTTGGTAGCTAACGACAATAACAACAACAACAACAACAACAACAGTAAAGTTGCCCATCTTCAGTGGCAGCCCACATTCACAGTCCCCACCCTCGTAATACTGGGAATGACATTTACACTTCAACTGCTGCTGTGCTTGAAATTCATGCAGATGATGAATGAGCGCAACGCAATGCGAAGTGCTTCTAACGCTTGTCTCGCTTCGTTATTTAGCCTTTTTCTCATTCTTCGGTTCATTAAGTTTTTGTGTTCAAATGTCGCCATAAAAACCTTTTACCCTTAGCCACACAATAAACAGCATTAATGCCTTTTCAGGCTTTTGATTTGGTTAAATACTTGTCTGCTTAACATCCAGGTAATATACTTTGTTATAACTTTTCGAGTTGAAGTTTTAATCGCATATAATAATTTATATATATATAAATATTCTAATAAAGAACAGATTAATATTAAGCCACATATCAACTTTTGGGATGGTGTAAATACTAATTTATTAAATTTCGGCAAATGGTTTGGGTTTTGGGAAGTTGTATTATTCATATTATTACACATTATACAAAATATTTTTGACAACACAGAATAATTTCTTAGGCATATTTCTGTTTTGTAACAAACTCATTCCAATGCTTGGCAATCCCTATTAAAAACCATAACATTTAAATCTTAATCTAAGCTGCAAGTAAATAAGTGAAATGCTTTAAGCTTCTGTTATAATTATGCCATGAATATTTGACTTTTGTGCCTGGTTTAAGTCAATTGGATGTGGCTTTACTTTTGGGGCCATGCAGCGCCAAATGAAAATGTTAATAATGAAAATGAGCTGCCGTTGGCTGCCTCAAACATTTTACAGCTTGTTGCATGCTACCAGCATTTGCAGGCGGTTGCCTTTGTGGCGGTAGTGGTTGCCCCCCCCCCCTTACCTTTCACCGCTTTGCATTGACATTGGCCATGTGCCATCAACGTCAGCGCCATCGTCATCATCCCAGTCATCATCATGGGCATCATCGGTTTGTCGTTTTCAGTTTTCATTTATTTTAGTGTCCTTGCCGGCATGACAACAATGGCCTACCGCTCGACAACAATTGCCTAGTTAATTGAATTGTGTTTACACTACGGCACCAGACAGGAATATGGCCAAACCACAGCTCTAGTGCGCTAGGTCTGTTTTTTGGGCTTGCTTTGTGTTGGGAACGCAACTACAGCCAGCATAAAAAAATAAATAAATAAGTTAAAGTCATTTCACATGTGGTCCTCCAGTTGAGGCACTTCTTTCTAAACTCTATTGGCATTTTACATGCTAAATTAATTATTAGGCAACTATTCGATTTGTTTTTGGTTTCTTTTGTTCGAGAAAGAGTGGAAAAATGCTACCAAAAGTTGAAAGCCGAATCGAGCTAGAGTCGAAACTCGTTTAATAACATTTTTGCTTTGCTCATAAAAAGTTTTCACATAAAAGTTGCTCACATGCTGCAAGTTCCATTGATTTTCATTCCGTTTGGGCGGCGGTTTTTGTTCCAAAGTATTTTTCCAAGGGATCGGATTAAATGCAAACCTCGCAAAAGTTCGCAGCTGTTCAGTTGCTTATTGTAATAACAATTAACGTTTAATTAGCAGGCAGCTTACCTGACTTGCCAAGTTGCTCGGCCACAAACCAAAGCCATAACGACACCAAAAACTCATCTAATCTAATCAACTGGCTGCCTCTCGAAGGACATGCTAATCGCCCAGAGTACTCGCAGAGCACCATCAACATTTTCCCCCATTCGGAGTATTGTCTTTTGTTTTTTGCTTTCAATTACAAACTTCTATTGTGTTTACGGCCAAATATATAGTACATTTCAACAATGCTTATGCGCCAAATGGCATCCGGACAGACTGTCCTTTGCTACTGTTTCTCTTGATACCATCGCAAACGGTTAAGCGAATTGCTCATTGCATTGGTGAATGCCTCGCAGATATCCAATATGTAGTCCATATAAAATCATATATGCACTTAATACATATTCAATAGTTTGGCTGTCTTTTTCTTTACAAATAATAACAAAATTAATATTTAATTTCTTGTAGAAAACACTTAGATGAAAGAAACATTTGCCCAAATTTTGTCAAGCTCTGAAAATTTATTTGGATGCCCTTTGTTGAAGGGTATTTAATCTTCGGCAGATATAAAATCTGTTTTTTTGTTGTTAAGTAATTTTGAGTGCTTGCGAAATGAAAAAGTTTTTGCCAAGCGAGCGACTCGACGCTAGGCGTCGATAAAAAGTTTCAATTATAATGGCAAAATGTTCGAGGCTCAAGGCGTGCTTAGAGATGCCGACGGCCTTATAGACCTAAAAGTGGCCAAGGGAACAACAGTGGAAAACTAGCCGACAAGTCTATCAAATCTACACACAATGATTGTGAGCTTGTATTAACAAACTTTAATTTAAATTAAACTCCAGTCGACATATTGCACATCGTGCTGACAGAGCTGCTGTTTGAGTGTAAATGCCACTGTTAAATGACAGACACATGGGCTCCGATGAATAACAAACGACAGCTGTTTATTTAACTCACTCAGCTAACAGCGTGTTGTTACTTAACAGCTGTTACTTAACAGCACTCAATTTACAAACTTGTTTTTAGTGCTGTAAGACTAAGGCGTGAAAGCTTTGAAAGTACCTTTTGTTGTGTGTGATATATGTAAATAAAACGCGTTTGATACATTAACTAAAATATGCTTTCTACTGCGCTAAATAACCATAAAAGGAACAACAATTGAGGCCCGCAATTCTGAGTCGCAGTCGAAAGACAGCTGCATATTAAAACCTCCGTTCCATAGCCATTGACTTCTTCTACCGCAGATGGCGGAGAAACCCATTAATGACAGTGCGTTATACTCGTGCGATACTTGGCATAATGACAAAACTTTCACGTGTACAGTGACAAAACTTTTTGGGGGGCAATCATTTTAATTTTTATGATCTGCACAAGGAGCAACACCAAATGACGGAGCACACACGCCAAACCACCTGTCCTATCCTTCCCTGTGCACTCCTCTCATAAAAGGATATTATACAAACACACGAACACCTATTTGGTTAGAAAATGTTGGTTGTAGCTTCGTGGCTGGGTCGATGGTGTTGTGGTATTCAAAAGTTGGATATTAGTTTTTGGAATAAAATAACGCGCTTTAAAATATCATGAAGTCAACCAAGTCATCGACAAGAGCCACAAAAGCAATTTTGTATTGTTTGCCACAATTTGGAGGATGGTGTATATTGCTATATTGCATATAGCGTATGCGTTAGTCGAGCAATCTCTGTAAGAGAGTACTTTATTCTTGCGTGTGTAAATAACGCTTTGGTCTTACTTCTAATGCCGAGCTGACAAGTTTATGGGTGATGGAGTGTGTGAGTGTGCGTTCAACAGCTGTAGTATGATTATGCGAAAAATCTAACAAGCAGCGCATACATAAAACATACATATATACATATACATATGTATAAGTATATATTTATTTATATATGTATATGTGTTAACGTCATATGCGATTGTTCACATTTGAAGTGTTTAGCTGGCCTAAATTATGAGAGTCAGTTGAGTGCGAGTCGTGACAGGTAATGGAGCGCGGGATGCTTTTTCAATGTTATTTATGTGGCGTGCATTATTAACGCATTTAATTTGTCTAAAAAGCACAATACTTAAACACACGAATCGGCACGTGCACTTACATTTGCCAGGGGAATACATTTATTGGGCGACTGGGTGTTGCGACAACATGTCGTATGTCTTACACACATATACAGCAGCATGATCATAAAAAACACGTCAAAAACCAATTTTTATGCATACGTAAATGAAAATCAATAAAACATCTCAGGTTCTACATGTATCTGCACATAAAATGACAACAAAAATGATGAAGCCCAACAACCCCAAACAACAGCAAAGTAAGATATGCAAAAGGAGTCAAGGAGGAAATGGCATTTAAATATTTTCCGCACCCCCCTCCGTTTGTCCAAAGAGCAGTGCTAAATGAAGCGCAAAATGGACGCAACAATACGACGAAATATGCCTGAGGAGTGTTTGGGAATGCCATCAATAAGGGCAGCCCCCGACCGAACCATCCCCAATTGACAACACAGGAAGTGGCAACATTTGAATAAGCGTCAAAATGCATTGATATGTAAAGCGATTTGACATTTCATTTGTCAATGAAATTAAATGGGACTTAGGGACACTAATGGGAAAGGGAATGTTAACGAGGCTATTAAAATGGCATCATTTTTATTTTGTAACTTTGCCCAAAGTTCAATTGGTCGAGTAATGAGAAAATCATTTTGAACGACTGACTGGAAATACAGACTTACATAAGTGTTTAATTTGTTGTATTGAGGTTATTCAGTGATCTGTATTAAATTTAGGATTATTTGATATGCTTTAAACTATGTTCAATGTTTTTCATTAATAATTAATCAGTGCTTTACATCCGATCTGTATAATAAAGTTGCCAAAGAATGTTTTTGACTGAGCACGTTTTCAAGTAGATTTTAATAAATATTAATCAATATTAATTAATTATTTAATTTCATAAATTATTAATCAGCCATAACATTATAGCTTCTTAAATGTTGCAGAGCAATGAAACTTATTTTTAACAAGGTGCCAAGAAGCAGGCAACAATAAACTGATGACGCTTTGTAAACTTTGCTGCTTAAATAAAACTGTAGCCGACAGTCAACCGTTGCTGTTTCCAAAACTCAGTCATAAATAACACACATTAAACTCACACAATTTGACTGCATTCGCTTGAAAAGAAAAATATTTACACAGTGTATATTGCAACAATACAAAGGAAAAGCATTGCAAAGCGCTGCGCCTGCAATTTTACTGTTGAAAATAAAATGATGCAAGGACGAAAAATCGACATTTATTTGATTTTTATTTTACTGTGAACTTTTTGGTTGACGAACTCACTTAGTTGCAGGTCAAATGCCACCAGCCAAGAGGCAGCCGCAGTTTGCGTGGCAAATGAGCCGTGCAGCTGATGTAAGCCAAAAGCACACACCTCCATCATCATCACCATCATCACATGGTACAATGGCAAATTCAATTCCAAGTTTTCCGTTGCACTTGCCAACTCTTGACTTTTATGGCTCTGCGCCTGTACTCTATGCGATTCATTAGCTATTAATTTTAGGTTGCCATGCACAAAAAAAAAACACACTTCTACTTGGATGTGTCAAAGAAAAGTTGCAAAATAAATCTGTATTCGCTTGGCTGGATTTTTTTTTTAGTCAACCAGGAATCGCAGCCGACACTAAAACCTGTCAATTCTGTAACGGTCGAATAAACAGTGTGTGGAAAACCGATCAGAAAAACAAGAGGAAAGATGGATTTCGATTTTGTCAGAAGTCAAATGCACAGCCATCAGTGACGAGGAACGAGATCGAAAAAAACCACTGAATTTTAATGACTAATAAACTTAAGACTACATATATTTTGACTTTAATATCAAGCTAGGAGCTAAGCGACTTTAATAAACATATGATAACCAAATTCTGGTAATAATATTTAAGATCACCAAATAATTTTCTTACTTTAAATATGATTTTCTAATAATTAATGAAATTTAAGTTAAAGAGATTTAATTCAATCAACCACTGTGTCGATTGTTAAGCTGACTGATAAAACAACATTATTTAAGCACTTTTCTGCAGAAATGTAAAATTAAAATTATTTTACTGTGGCAAAACGAAAAATAAGCAATCTATTATAAAGCGACAAGGAGCAACCCAAGCAAGCGACACAACAACAACAACAGTGACAACCACAATGTGTCACCATCAAAATGAAGCAAACAGCAAAGCGTGACCCACAACAGCTAGTTGTGGCAGTTCAAGATGTTGACAAAAATAAAAATGAAAACACAAAAATGTGCGCGGCTGGGGTCCAAGCATCCGCAGGCAGCAGCTTAGCGAGACACACATGAAAAATAGACAAACAATAACAAAATTACTTTGAGTATTGGCGAATAGAGTTAGTGGGGAGAGTGTGACACAAAAAGTTGGCCAAAAACGAAATGTACAAACCCCTGGCACTGAGCCTCTTAGGTGAGCAGATGTAAAAAGTTGATTTGAACATGGCTATGTATGTGTTGCATGAGCAGACATCTAGTTCAATTTCAACTCAATCCTCGCAAATACACACACACACACAGATGCTCACTATTTGGACAATATGATGTCCTTGAAAAAAACATAAATTTAAAAACTAGATTCTAAGCCAGACATCAAGACTGCTTGGTAGAAGTTTGATTAATAGTTTCCACAGAGTTAGTTGAGACTTACAGACTAGACTATATTTTTTCTAGCAAGACTACAGATATATTTTTTCGTATAAACAGATTAGTTTAGTAACTAAAAAAATACCAATTATTTATGTATTTTTTTTATTTGTACACAATGGATTGTAAGCGTTTAATGTGAAAATTAAATTTAAGATTTAAGCAAATCCCTTAAATAACACATTAACTTAATAATAATAATTCCATAAATAATAATTAGATTAAGAATCTATTCCACAGTTTCTTAAAACTACGCATACTTAAAATATTTTATTCTCTTTAGAATGCATAAAGTGTATTTAGTGGTTTTTAATATTTATGACAATTGGCATGGCTAAAATGTAATGCATGTTCGAGTGCTCGTGAATAATTAATCGGGTACACTCACTTCCTAAGAGACACTGAACTTTGGCATTGAGTGCCAGCATGCAGGTTAATAATTTAAGCTGACGGTCACGACATTGGCGACTGGGGTTGAAGAGCCAGACGCAAGGTGAGACAGCTAGCAAAATGTTAAAACTCGAAGGGTGCAATGCTTGGGATAACAAGATTTTTCTTGGTTGGGGTGGGGGTAAAGGGGGTGTTGTAGGTTTCTGCTCAGTTGTTGCCTTGAGACTGTTGTCGGTTGCTACTGTCGCCGCGACGCTTGCTACTTAGTTTAGCATACAATTTTAATTTTAATTGCTAGCATGTGCGTGGCAGTAATGGCAATGAGAAAGCTCGATAGGCAGGCCAACATGCGTCGGCATTTTGCTCCCCTTGAGCTCGACTCCCTGCTCCGAAAGTTTACCCATTAATTATGCTTTTAATGAAACTTTTTGCCATAGAATGGCAGTGCGTAAAGTTGATTAACTCTCAGTCCGACCCCAAAGCGTGCTTTTTAAGTAGGTGTCAATGCTTAATGCACGTCGTCGCAAGTCACAAGTTGATGCCTCATCTTCGCCAAACGGCTGTAAATTTATAAATTATTTAATACGACCCCGAGTTACACACACATCCGACAAAGAGTGGCACAAGGTAATTGCCTCTGGCAATCCGCAACGAAGCATGGAAAGGCGTCACTTGCACCACATACAGCCTGCAACTACCTCGATTGCCGATTACGGTTTGCAACTCAATGCATAATTTTCATTTGCATATGCAATGCCAGACAGTGGCAGACAACAGATTGTGGCACTTAAGTGAAATGTCATCGACAATCGGACAGCGTGTTGTCATTGAGATATTCAAGTGTGTAAAATAATAAAAACTGCAATGCGAGACTGCGATAGATTAATTTATATGATAAACGTAATTGTTAAAAATACGTAACTTATTTTTCCATTTTTTCTGTATCCCAAAAATATAATAAATGTATAAAATGTCAAAAAGCTTAAGCTCCAGTCCGAAAATTGGCCCGTGGCCAACTCAGCCGTAGAAAGCAATGCAGGTCATAATTGACTGGTGACCATAATGCTCTGCCACACACACGCACACTCAGATACACTTATTAACATACATACATACATATATATCACATACAAGATGCGTACGAACATTTTTTTTGGGTTTGCTTTCATGCAAAACTATTAAGCATACGCCACGTACGCCAATCGACTTGCACGCGATTGCATAAATTCTCTTTTTTAATTTAATTTCAGTTTTATATTGTTTTTTGTTTTTTGTATTTCATGTTGTTTTATGTTAGGCAGATGATTTAGAGCTCAGCAACAGCATCGTGCTCCGCTCAACGAATAAATAATATGAAATTTCATTTATTCACGCAACAATTTTGGAATGCCCTGAGAGTTAAGGAATTGTGGTAATCGAAATAAATAAATGTACAAATTAATCAAATTGTAAATATTTTCTTTTAATTATAATTCGAATTAAATTAATTGAGTAAACTTTTCCTTGTTTTCCATAGAAGTCATATGGATTAATAAAGTCATTGTATTCAATATAAAAGTGTATTTTCAGTTTGTAAATCAAAATATTTTTCTCATGTAAATTGTTAAAACAGCAGCGCTACGCGAGGTACTCATTTCATTTTTCAATTTGGTCCCGGCTTAAGTGTGCTGCGGACAAACAGACATGGCAGAAAAAAAGTAAGAAAAAAGTAAGTAAGTAAGTAAGTAGAGCTCAACTTGGAAATACCCTTTACTTATCGTAAGATACACATGTATGTGAAAACCTAGACATAAAATGGGTATGCTTGCAGCTGCGTAATTTGTTTATTATAAATTTGGTTATTTATATTTAATATATATTCTTGATTGGAAAGATATATCTTTGAAGTTGTGAGTTTGAGTTCATAGGTAATAGATTATTATTGATAGTATGAAAAGATAGCAGTAATCGATCATATTATTGTAAGCGAAAACTTATTAACCGAAATGCTTTTATGGTATCTTGGAGAGACTACTTTCTAGAGACGAATATCGACTCGATTGCTGATGATGACCAAGAATATACATATATATGTATATACTTTATGCTTGCTCTTGCCATACTTTCATTCATACTTTTGCACAACTGCAATATACAATTTTTTCCGCTTTTAATTGATTCACGTCCATATCCTGAGAAATGAAGATGCAAATTTGTTATTTTAATTAAATTCTAAAAGATGCTTGTATTATTAAGACACCAATTACTGTTGCTTAAATGGTTTTTTAATGATAATTGCAAGTCACTTGCAGAATAAGTGTATTGATTGAAAACTTAATCAGTGCCCTTGAACCACATGGCCTTTGAGAAGATGCGAGGAAACAGAGAAGAACATCAAGCCACAATTAATATAGTTGCCAGCTGAATACATAAAAAGCTGCAGTTTGCAGCGGAGCATGCGGCAAGTGGCAAGTGGCAAGCGGAAACGGTGGCTTAACCTCACTGACCGCACGCAGTCGCGTTTATCTTTAATACAAACAGTCGCGACACATTCTGTGGCAAGCTTTGAGCGGTTTTTCTCACTCTTACTTGGTTTGTGTGTGTTTTTTTTCTTTGTGGTGCAACCGCAAGGCAAATGTTTGCATTGTCGACTTCAACGGGTTGTCCTTGGCTGTTCTAGATTTCCTGGCCAGGCGCTTAAGCTTTTATGGCACTTCCTTTACTGTGTGTTTAATTGGCGTGCCGCACTTTTAAGTATGCAATGGTTTAAGAGAGTCGACTCGGAAAATTAATCATAAAATTGTTGCAAATGACACACGCCAAATTGTCATAAAATGCTGATGCAACTGTTTATAAAAACCATCCATATTCTTAAGCAACAAATTCTGTTGAATATTTATGAGCGGGGTAGCGGGTGGCAGACTTGAAACCCGGTCTAGTTAACATATTGCGTAGTTTTTTTCTCAACCATCTCTTTTCTGCTTTTCCAATTTTTTTGTTGTTTTTTTTTTTTTGTTTTATGAGCCACCATCAAATGCAGTATATGGATCTTTGGGCCAAATGTGTGAGAGAGGTTTGGCTCCGGTTCATCCTTTGCCTTGGGTGCTTTGCAGCTGGCCATAAAAAATTGGATGATGTCTGCCCTGCGTTTGCCACACGAATCCGAATACAGATGCGCATAAGTATCTCCCACTGGTTCCCAGATGAATGCGTACTAAAGATACATAGTTTACTCGTATTTGACACCATATGTGTTGCTGTGCTCTGCTGTTTGGGTATTAAAGCGAAACATTTGCCTTTGATATATCGAAGTCAACAGCAGCATTTGGCTATATGTTGTCCCGTAGCCTCAGCTGTGTATGCTGCAAAGCTGCTGCAATTTGTAACATTCAAATTCCAATGACATAGGTTAGAGACGCAAAATCAAATGCAAAATCAAATTCAATTTCAAGTTACTACATTATTCAATCGGTTCTTTTATGATCTGTGTTAACAAAATAAGTTCTTATTCTCATCTGGAGCCAGCAGTAGACTTAGTATTTGACTATGAATACATAAATACAATAAGTGATTTGCCAGAGATGACTCTAAAGTCGATTGCTTATCAGCTTATGTTTATTGGTTTATCTTAAGTAATAACAATCCAACTCATGGTGCCGGCAAACTTTACTCAATTAGCATAATTTGTATGACAAAATTAATAATCATTAAACACTGTCTTAAACAACAGTTAATTTGAAGGAATCCAAAATTCACAGCAGCATCTGCTTTGCGGCAAACACCGAAAATCCCACTGTTGTGTTGATTGCAACAGAACGACAGCAGTGACTTAAAGCTTGAGCACGTTCTTGCTTCAGTTGCCGATCCGCACGAATCACACTCAAACATATCGGACCATTCGGAGTATGTGAAGATACAAGTGTGTGTGTGAGTGTGTGTGTGTGTGTGGATGTGTGTCTGGTTGTGTATGGAATCGAGTGTGGGCTGTATTTAAATGATTTCATTAGAGCCGCGCGTGCCTTAGCATCCCTGGAGTAATGGACAAGTCGTGTGGTTTGGGGTGATTGGGTGGCTGTAAATGTGGCTGAGACCCATGTAACGCATTACCTTAACTCATTTATCACCAAATTTAACAGGCAGCAAGCGGGCAGTCAGAGCTACCTCTACCTCTGCAATCGGGTGTGTTGGACCGGGTCCCATCCAGGGTCTCCCAGCCGTAAACACTCTTTGTAATTTAATCGAGCGCTGGGAAAATCGTTTTATGTGACTTACATACGTAAATAAGGAAGGCTCAAGTCCTGGTCAGGTTTCAGTTGTGTTTCTGCTTTCAGTTTTCTGCATACACTAGCAAAATTTGTTAATTTCATTTGCACAGTTTGCACAAGTTTCTGGCCATTGTTTGCTCTTTTGCCACTTTTGGCTTTTGGTTTTGTTTTTGTAGTGCCTATTACACTATTTTAGCATTTTGGCTGGCATTCAGGCAAATTTGCCAGCTAGTTTCTTGACTCTCTTTGTTCTGCGGAAAGCTCATTCGTAATTATGTTTGTCCTTTAATTGTGGCTCATTATGCGTTCACTCGGATTATATCATGTCCCAAGTGGCTCTATTAAAGCTTATCCCGCCCATTGCCTCCCTTGCCCCAAATAGATCCATACAAATATTTGGACTTATCGTTACATGTAGATAGAAGTGAGGGGCGTGTCTCCTCATATGGTTGGCCCCTTTTAATGGATGGGCGTGTGCGTGTTTAGTGCCCACAATTTAATCGGCGAACTGCTGCTCTTTTTATATGCTGCCCCATTAGATGGAGCCAACAAGAATTTCAGCAGCAGCAGAAAGAATTCATTTTCGGCGCTTATTTATTTAAAACATTACGAGCAACGTGAAACTTCAGCTGTTTGGCCACTTTGCCAAAATGCCCAAAGACAGCAGTTTTCGTTTTCTCTTTGCTCGGCGACAAAACAACCATTTAACCCCGCTTAAAATACTTTGACGCCGAACCCTTTTTTTTTGTGAGGGGCACACACAACGCAGAAATCCTTGGCATATTATTGAAAATACGTTCGATGAAATTGTTTGCCAATTTGAACAGCAGGCTGTCAACTGCGAATCAAGGCAAGCAAATGGTCAACAGTAACTCAATTATTAAGTGCGACCAGAAGGCAGGCAGAAAGAGAGAATTTTTGACATAAGTAGGAAGAGCAAAAATAAAATTGCAATTGATTAAAGGTGTTTTTTTTGTACCTTGAAAGGTTTTGTGCCGAATGCAAAAATTATTTTCGATTGGAATACTCTGCCAAAACAAAAGACTTTGAAGTATTGAAAAGAAATTGCAATAAACACTGATATTATATCATTTATGAATAAAATACACTTGAAATTTGTGATTCCAGCTTATTGCCACAGCGGATATGTAGTCCTAGAGCATTTCAATCGTTTAATTCAACTTTCACATTAAACAGATGAATAATATTCAAAATGCCAATGGGCCGACATTGACGACTGGCACATGTAAGGGGGCGAGGAGTTGGAAAGATGACCAGACGGTTAACGAGTTTATTTGCGGGACCAATAGCAAGCATTGCCTAAACAAAGGCAAGACGTCAATAAACCCATTTTGTTGGCCGCACAAATTGTTGGCAAATATGCGAGCAACATAAATAAGCATAGAATAGCGTACTTAAGCAGAGTGAGCGGGGGTGGGCGGGGGGAGAGAATATGGGGGGCGTGGTAGTGGGTAGTGGGCAGTGTAGTGTATGCAACAATAAAAATGATGGGGGCGCTTCAAGTGGTCGTCATGAATTCAGGCCACAATTCGCAGCTGCCAACAGGGCTTATGAATAATCGAACTACATACATATACATATATATGTATGTATATTTAGTGTGCCAATGACCAGATCAAGTATTCGATTTGTGTAATGAACTTGCATAAAGGTTTACAGATACAATAGGGTCTAAAGTTTGAGTCCATAATGCGCACCTTGTCCAAAATGGCAACACAACAAAAAACTGACGCTCATTTATCGCTCCATCTGCCCATTGTCCTCCCTGTAAAGCCATTTTGATGGACTTGATGTAACTTTGCGAAGACCTCTCAAACAGGATTAATAATTCCATGCACACCAGTTGGGGAGGGGGCGGTGGTGGCAACAAAGGCCAAGCAGCTTAATTTGTCAGCAGGCCAAAAATGATGGGAGACAAATTTGTCAAATATTGAGCCCAAGCGTTATGTCAATTATGATTAAATATTTTTAATTAACACACGGACAGTTTTTTAGGGTGTGTGGGTTGATGGTTGAGGAGGTGAGGAGGGGAGGAGGGAAAGTAGCCAGACTCTCTATCGTTATACGGTTGATGTTGCGGCTTATGCGGGGCTCATTAGCGTCACTTCACATTGCATATGTTCTCTGACATTTAGTGGCATTGGCATGATTAGATACTTTTCCTTGCCTCTTGCTGCCCCTTTAAAATTAGCATACGATCTGGTTTCCATTCAGGCAGTTTGAAATGCCAGTTTAGCAGTGGCAGTTACTGAAGTGCCCGGCCACTCGTAAAAAGTGTCATGTTGACATTTTTATCCAGTTCGTTTTTTTCTTTCTTTTTCTGACATTTAGTATTTCACCTGGGCGCCACACCAAATGAGTTGGCCTCCTGAATGCGCTTTTTTCTATGTTTCCAGCATGCCTTTAATCCCGCCAGACACTCGCGACAGCGACATCATCCTCTGCACTCCTCCCCCTTGCCCTGCACAACCCAATCCCCGGCAATGAAGTATTTCATTGGACTGCGTTTTTTTCTTGCGGTCCTCAAGCGACACCTTATGCATTTTATGCCATTTTTGGATGATACCCTTTGGGTTCCCTAGGCGAACAAGTTAGCCACAACATTTTTTATCTTTTCATTGATAAGTTGAGAAGCGTATTCAATCTTCTGCTATTGCCGACAGCTACTTACATTACGTGTTTTTATTTACTTAGCATCTTTCTACCTCAAATATCTTTCATTCCGTCCGCTCTTTGGCAGCCTAATTTCATTTGCTTTTACCGTTGCTTGCGCGTAATTTATTTCACCGCTAATTTGTATGAATTCTTTTCGCAGCCGCATTAAAGCGACGCAGAGACATCAACACAAAATAGCCGGCATTTAACTGCCAGATGGCAGCCTCCGCTCCCATCTCCATTGCCATCCCTTTTGACATTTATTGCCTCTACTGTTTATGTCCTTTTTGTTCGCTGCAGTTGTTGTTGTTGTTGTTGTTGTTGTTGTTGCTTTAATTCGCCCACCTTTATGCTTATAATTAAGTGTCGGGACTGGGCGAAATTTATGCGGTTCGACATGTCTGTCAGCTGGCTTGGTGTGTGTATTTATGACTGTTTTACTATAGCATCGCTTTCATTAGTGCATAATAAATCAAATAATAAATAAATAAAAATCGCAGAACAGTGAGACGTTCTGGTTGTTTTCAATTGTCAATTATTAATTGTTATCAATAAAATATGGCAACCTGTATTGACAGAGTAATTAAAAAAAAAAATAAAAAATTATCTCACTCTCCATTCCAATTTAATATGCAGATTTACGTATTATGTGCGCGTGCTTAGTGTTTTTTAATCTGCTGTCTCTGTGCTTGCCATTTGGCAATAAAAGTAGAATATATTTAAAAACTGGATTCAGGGCATATCGCAGTCGAGCTACAGCATTCTTACTTGTTTAGCTCTATTAATATATTAACTATATTTAATCTTTATGTATTTCTAAATTTTTCTACATACACATTTGGCAGCTATAATTATCAAAATGTGAAATTTAAATTAAAATAAATCGATAAGTTTATGACAATAAACCGCCAATAATTGTTCATTAGCGAATACAGCAACCAGCAGCCGCAGCCAACATTAATTTTGCTCCAAATTGCGCAACGTAAGCTTGGTCACACAACCCGTGGTCCGCAACGCGTTTCCGTAACGCACCTCTTAGCTCACATGAAGTTGGCTGCGCAATGTGTGATATTAAGAAAGTGAAGTTGGCTGCACGCAACTACGTTAAGCTTAAAGATTGATTGGCGCCAACTTTGAATTCACACACTCGTATAGAAATATAGATTAAGCGGAATGCGCCACTACAATAAATTTATATAAGTAGATAATAAGATATTGTTATGTATTTTACTGACATTGTAATTGTTTTTCTTATATTACAACTTATATTACAGAATGGCTTAAATTCAATTTTATTTAGTTTATTTCTGACTCTGTTAAAATTTAATTACGAGAAACTTAGACGCCATCCCAGCCTTACCATCACATCTCTGCTTTTCCAAAGCATTGCATAAAATTGATTAAGCACGAATTTGTACAAAATAATGTACTCAGCACACTAATTGAAATAGATGATGTATTGAGAAACAGCGGGATCCCGTGCGGACTGCGTGATTAATTCTGGAAAATGAACAGCACTTTTCTTCTTTCCGTATGCATTGAGCAAATATTGATCGCACATTTCCGAAAATTGCCATAATGTTTGCCCATATGGCAAATGCAGGAATTTGTTTGCCAAATGGCAGCCAACGATGCCAACCGGCTAATATGCCTACTAGCTAGCTGACTGGCCAACTCGACAAGACAAATGCGGTTGTGACACGTGTTAAGAATTCCGCACATGGCAACTTTCCGGCTTGCCACTTGAAGTCCCACACAGCAGCACTCCGCCACACCCGACAGACGCGACAAGGAGCAATCGGCTGTCGGCAGCCGGCACTCGGGGAGGTGGCTCATGCATATGCACTGGGCACCGTCTGTGGCAAGACGATTAACATGGCCAGCCCGCCCAGAGTCTGCAGAGACTGCGGAGCAGTGCAGACAGTGCAGACCCTTTTTGGCTGTTTGCGTTCAGCGCAAATTTCATAACAAATGACTAACAACATGGCCAAGCAAGTCGGCAACAAGGTTGCAACGACAATCGCAGCTAGATAAACAGCAGCAGCAGCAGATGAAGGAGCAGCATCTGAATCAGATGCAGAATCAGATGCATGTCCATGTTGTGGATGTGAATCTGCATGTGCAAAGCGCAGCGGGGCCGATTAACTGAAAAGGATGATCAAAGTGCAACAGCTCCAGTTGGGGCAGCTATTGATTGCGTGTGGCAGAAAAATGCCACAGACAAAGCTGCCAACTGTGCGCTTATCGCACTACATATATATTTATACATTTTTTCTTTTATTTGTTATCTCTAGCTGCATCGCCAAAAGGCAGACAGACAGTTGGACGGACACAGTGATGGCTGGACAGCGCCAGCTTAATATTCAATTTGTGCAAGCGTTTGTTAAATACGTAAGTTCCCTCAGCTCTGCTGTCATGTATTTCTATATTGATAAGTAAGGACGTTGCACGGAGGCATAACCAACTGTCTGATACTCTGGCCAACAAGCATCTTTACGAGTTTAATGATATTTGATGGTAAGCATTTCACAAAACAACAAATTTGATTAGTCTGATGGAGTTAAGGGTTATGGCCGATTCCTGAAGTTTGCTGAGGACAAAGAATTAAGACATAACCAGCAGATCTAAATATAATTTTTAAATTCTAGTTTTATAATTATGAGAAAGATACAATTTTTATTGATTAAAGTTTCAAGGTAAAGCGAGGTTTTAAGGATTTGCGAAGGATTTAAGGATTTGAGAAAGGCAACAAAATCTTCGCATTTTTATAACTTTAAATATTATTGACATAAACTATAATTTATTCCTGCGGAAATGGAGTAAACCCCATATACACATTTCGATAATGGACAAGAGTATAATAAAGGGGCCCTGCATTGCTTGGGCGACTTAACAAGTCCGGCTCCAGATCCCAATATGCAATTCCAAGACTCTTGAGCAAGGGCAAGCAATCAACGAGTGGTGGCAGGCACGTAGCTCAGCTTCCGCACCGCGCAACTTGTTGCTGGTAACACCTCATTTATTTTGATAACCATAAGGTGGCGAATAATACAAATACAGGCAGGATAACCCATCCGCCCCTATCCATCACCGCCCCTCCGTGTAAGTTCAGGTCAACCTTTAGCCTGTAGCTGCTTGATTAATATTGCAGCCGATGCATCGAGGATAAGCAATACAATGTCACAGATTCGGCACGCATTTTCATTTCGGTGGTCAGGTGGCAGATGTCCGCCTCGCCTCTAAGTTGACAACTGACACGACAGGCCAGGGCCATGGCCATGGCCACTTGGACATTAGGTGCGCTGGGACGTGTGCATCGCGAAACCCGGATCGGAATCTGAAAGTGTCACTGGTTCTGGCTTTGCCATTGGCTTATCTCTGGGTTAATCACTGCCAATGCCATTGACGCTGGGTTTGGTTTTGGGTGTGCCACAAGCGCTTTCTTCAAACACAATCAGAAATTCACATTTTGTCTGTACGTTTTAATATATATACACTTAAGATTGTTGAAAGACAACAGATGTTGAAAGATATATAAATTAAATCGCATGCAAGAGTCTATATAAAATGAATAAAGTATGTAGATGACATTCAAAAACATTCTTTTTGATTTTAAATAGCACGAAGTTTCTGATTATTTGAAAGTTCATCAGCATAATTCTCAATATGTGAGTATTGAAATTGTTTCGAACTGATACTGGAGCTCATCTTACTTTGTTTACAGCTAACTTAAAGTTAGTCATAAATTCACATTAAATATGCAAAAATATGCGCGATCTGGGCACACTGATTGCAATTTGCTGCTGCTGCTGTTGTGGTTGTGGTTGTTGTTGGGCAACTACAACTCACGGCACATGTCATAAATCCCTGGTGCTAACTGTACTGCACAGTTGGCCATGTCAAATGTATTGCCTGGCTGGACATGGAGCTGCTATGTAGGAGAACACCCGTATGGAAACTGACTTTGCATCGTATTTTCCTTGCTTTCGCCTTATAAGGTTTGACTCTCAGGGCTAACAAAAAGAAAAACAACAACAAAATGGAAAAAAATGGTTGCCCAGCTGTGTCAATGGCCATGGCTTTGGTAATAGTTATTGTTGTTGCTGGATTGTGTGAATGTGCAACGCCTGCTTCACCCACTGACTGCATAGTCAAATGTTTGTATAACTCCCTCTGCTCACTAGCCTCCTCCCCGCCGCTCCACTCCCCGTGCAATCAGATATAGCAGGTAATTTTTCAGCCGCTGATTGTTCAGTTTGCCTTGTTTGTTGTTCGTTCGCCAGCTTTGACTTAGTTTTCCTGCACGAGGTCATCGCTTGCGGTCGAACCGCCCGCTACAACTGACTTCTCGACTGTTTGACTGTTTGACTGTTTGACGGTCTGTCTATCTGTCTGTCTATCTATCTATCTAGCTAGCTGGCTGGCTGGGCGACTGTCTCTTGAATGTTTGTTACTTTGTTGGATTTTTATCTATTGCCGCGCGCACGTCGGGTCACATTAACGGTGCTTTCTCAACGCTCGAGTTTTGCAATTTGATTTCCTTGGCTTAGTTTTTGGGGTTTCGCATGCTCCCTGACTGTTTGCTTATGCCCTGCAACCTATTCCCTGTTCTCCACGATGCTGACTTAATTGCTTACTCTGACTTTGGCTTTGCAGCAGCGTAGACAAACAAACAATTAAAGTCGTCAGAAATGTGGCAAACTATTGCCATTGTTGTTGGCCTCACCGCACACACACGTGTTAAGTGAAACTACGAGAACAATCGCACTTCTGCCGATTCTGGTTACACAGATATAATTTTCTGCGATGGCAATGCCATAACTGCAGACAGTTGTGATAATAAATAAATTCTAGAAAAATTATGAAAGCATTTTATGGCCTTGCTTTGACATGCAAGATACATTTTATCACTTTATTAATATTGCCAAGTGTACGAGGAAAGAATATTAATTTTAGTAATTACAAAAAAAGAATAAGTTCACATTTATATATAGTATGTATACTATTAGACATGAACCTTTAATTAGGCTAGGCTTCTTACAAATAGGTTTAGATTCATATCTTTTATTTGACTACTCCCTTAACTGATAGCCACTCCCTCATATCTGACAGCACAATTTAAAGTAATTACATACGTAATACATAAGACATGATTAATTGTATTTTTTTTATGTTTTTTTTTATTTTACACAACAGAGCTGTTAACACCTTGTGCCACATTTGAGTAATGCAGCAGGCACCACCCCATACCGAAGATCTTTGTGGTGCAACTGTGGTGCATAATAAGCCGATTAAAATGTAAATCTTTGAAAAATACAAAAGATCGCCTGAAATTGGGTTCTTCGCACACACACACACCGCATCCAAAATCGCGAAAAATTTGCAGTAAATTTTGCTTTCGAAATAATGTATCTGTGTCGACTGGCTGGGCGAGAAGCAGGTGTGGGACAGTCAGACAGGGCAGGAAGGTGGGTTGTGGTCAGAGCTAGTCTTCGGAGTGTAACTTGTTATTTAGTGTAATTAATTTTGAAGCCAAAGTGCTAATTAATTCAGAGAGCAGAGCATAGCGCAAATGAATTACTTCTGTTGAATGCGTTGGAAGAAGCATAGCGCAAATTGTCTTGAACATCCGCCGGGCATCGCCAAATTGGACGCGCTCGGCAGCTGGGTAACTGGCCAGCACAGAAGCTGCTGAACACGCCGCAGCCGCAGCCGCCTCACAATTAATGGGCAAACCGAAAACCAAAAGTGAGGCGTAATTTCTGAAGAATTTTGAAGGCAGGAAACTTGCATAACTGTACGCGCAGTTCTCAAAACTGGAAGGTTATTTTACACTTACGCAATGTGACTACAAAATGTCAGTCCAAATCAGAAAAGTGATGTCTCGCCCTCCATGCCGGCACCATCCAGCTCAGCCCATCCTGGCACAACCTAACCCAACAAGCATAGTCACCAGCAATTGAGCCAATAGTAACGCCTACCAATACCTTTAATTATATAGTGCCAGCTGCCCAGGAGTGCAACCCAGGTCTGTCGTTGTATCTGTAGCCATTGCAATTCTGGCTGTGGCCAAACAGCGCGCACGTAAAGAAAACATATTTCAAACTAAACAAACTCATCAGAACGCGTGCAAAATTAAAAGTGAAGCGAGAATATATGCAGACACTGCATCAGGCGGCAGCTGGCAGGCAGCTGGGTTACTACACTGTAAACAATTAGCTATCTCATAAAATTGAATCTGAATTGGAATTTAAAAAACCAATGCTTGAATCTCTAATGTGAGCCAAGGACAGATTAAGGCCAGGAATTAAAAGTATAGTTAACATAGCAAAACAAACATCATTCTTGAATTACAAACACACATCCCAAGCAATATTGTTTGCTGTGTATGGTGGGATCAGGTTGAACTGAATAGTGTAGTAAATGGAAAGAATGCCGCTTGTTATGCGCTGCACAGCGCCAAGGTCGTGCGATTTGATCGCTGGAGCGTTCACAGGGGCTGCTCCCAGTTCTGGTGACGTCATGGTTCTTAAACTTTGATGTCGAGATAGCATTGTTTTTGCATTAGAGATGGAGTGATCCAACTCACATTTGTTACCCTCCCAAAACAAGATCTATCTTTATATCGGCAAACCCATAGACAATATTGCTGTGACTTAAAATACATCCACGTTTTCAATTGGCGTTTAATCGAACACCTTAATATTAGACATGAGAGAAAGGAAGAGGATGAAATCGTCACTTTTTTGCTTGCTATTTTAAATGATCCATGGCAACTTAGCAATTATAAAAGTGACCGGAAACCGGGCCAGAAACTAATACCAAAAAATGCCTTAAAGCATAACTGGTGTGGGTATAAGTGACGATGGGAATATTGTCGTGCAGGGTATCATTAGGCTAGGCAAAACAATTTAAGTCATCTGCCACAAGCAGCACAACATTATTCAGAAGGGACCATTTTATAATGGCCAGAACTTAATTTTGCAACCTGCAGCAACATCAGCCACAAAAAATGATGGGAACGTTGAATGCACCACTTAATTAATAAACTAATGAGCAGTTTGCAGGCTGAAAAACAAGGTCCATTCCCAGTCTCGGGCCCATTTGCAGAAGATTAACTACAATATCGCGCTCATGATGGCCCATGTTACCCAGCCTTTTTGCAACAGATCAGCGGGAAATTAAAATAAATGTGCATCGTGCAAATATGCCTAAAGCCGCAGACGTGTCGAGCAGTTCAAAAACACTAAAAAAAACCCCATACAACAAAAAACGAACATGTTTCAATAATGCAAAAAAACGTGTCAGTAAAGCACTGCTCAAAATACCTATATCAGCAGACCTGATAACACCTCGAAGTGACTGATGACAGCATCATGAAACGCAATTTGAATTTGAAATACCTCTTATTGGATATTTAATAATAGTACTCATGATAAAACTGATGATAAAACTAAAGCAAAGATATATTTCTGAAAATTATTATTTAATACATATTAATATATTATTCATTGGCAACTTATTCCCAATACATAATTACTATAAATTGTTTAACATATTGGCCTAAACATTTATGTGACTGAGACAATCATAAAATTTGGTTAGACACGCTAATAAACAACTCACATACATACTTACACGTATGTATGTTAACAAGCTATAAATTGCTGAAGCGCTTCAAAGAATTTTACAACTGTGCCATTTAAATCGAAAAAGTGTTTTTCCAATGTTTTTCAACTGGTTGATTTACGCCTGTACATGTCCGTACTATTTCTTAAGATACATGATATTGAAGTTAGCTAGTGTTGAACTAAAAAAGGAAAGACACAGAGGCAAAACAGAGGTGTGTGCTGCAGGGTTTTGTGGGAAAGGTTAATCATTTTGTTTTCACTCTCTGGTGTCTGCTGCCGCAGTTTAATTATCACAATTCCAGACCTGGTACATGCAAACCGATGTTCGGAACAGCTCATAAATTGTGCGGCGAAAAGTTAAGGCTGACGGCGACGGCTGCGGCTGCTGAGTTGCAACTCAGCCCAACACACAACAAAATGGAAATATTTATTACAACTTGTAAATTGAAAATCGTCTTAGTTTTTGTTTTGACTGCTGCCAAGAGCAACGACAAGTAAATGGACTAGAACATGGGGAAAATAAAAGGAAAAAGAATATTGAAATCAATGAAAACTGATAGCCTCGAAGGCAAGAGCCAAGTCATGATTAACATAGGCTCGGCCCTAAGTAGTACTCACTCTGGGATTCACCTGGCCAAAGATGGCACCGGCAAACGTACGGCTCCGGGTACGGCTTCAAGTTCGCGTTCGGGCTCTCAACGTGTAGCACCTAAGCGACATACCAACACTTTGGCTTAGACTTGACCATGCAGCTGCTGCTTCTTCTCCTCCTCCTCCTCCTCCTGCTGCTGGTGCTGCTGATATTGCAAACGTATCATTAACAAGTCACGACAAATTCGCTTTCAGACATTTGAAAAGCCAATGCCAAATTTGGTGAGGACAACACCGACAGTTGGCCCAGCATTGGCATTAGATAAACTCCCAACTTCCAACAAGTACAACTTTCAACTATCTCACTCTCTCACTCTCTCTCTCTATCTGTCTCTGTGTTATTCCCGCCCTTTGTTCCTTGCGGACTGCCAAGTGCCAATGCCAAGTACATGGACAGGTTGGCTGGCACTGGCAACTGGTGACTGCCGGCGGCTGCTTTGAACAGACCACCGCCAGTTTAGAGGTGTGAAAAATCTAAAATGCAAACACGCTTCGAGTGCCACAAAACTCTTTCTGTATCTGTATCTATAGTTGGGACTCTGCTGCACTCCATTTGTAGTTGCTCCCCTGGGCGCTGCCCAAAAAAAGAAAAAAAAAAGTGAAGACAAAAAAAAACAAAGCAAAAATATCAATCCAAGGATGTGGGGTTGCATCCAGTATGCGATTCTCATACGCATGAATTATTTATTTCGATTGTCTGCGGTGCGCTGGGCTTGCATTATTTTTAGTGGCCATAAAGAGACACTGAATTTATGTGGCGGGCGGGGCCCGAGGTAGCCGATCGATCGCTCAAATTATCGCAGGAGCATGCAAAATTTATTAACAAACATAAAAATTGCTCGAGAATTTATTTCATCTTAATTCAATTTAACAACTTAAACAGCCATAAAGTGTTCACATTGTAAATCAATGCAACGTCCTATGCAGAATTCCCCCTGTCCACATGCATCTGCACCATATTCACTGGGCTGGAGCTGTAGCTGTAGCTGTAGCTGGAGCTAGGAAGCAGTAGTTGTGGCTGTGTGCTCCTTCTGCTCTGGAAATTTATGAGCTGTGCTTGAAAATGAGTCAAAACAAATTATGCCGAGACTGATTGACAGCGCGTTCCTTGCGAATAGCAGACGCTGCTTTAAATGGCGAAACCAATTCATGGCGATTATGATGTGAACGTTGCGCTGCCAAAGATGTCCATCAGCAGCCCAACAATTTTGAGGCATTAATCATTCCACTAAATATGAGGGTGGGTCAATAATTCAACTTCAAAGGCCAAAAGCTACTCTCACTCTCTGATAAGCATCGTTGCATTGCAAGCTGTGGCTTCATTTTCTGTAAAATCTATTTGACAGCCATAAAATCTAATCCAAAAATGGCTGCAGGAGATTTTTAGCCGTGATTGGACTGAACGATATGATTATTACTTCTCATTCTACGAAAGTGAGTTTTTTTTTTTAGGATATCTTTACCAAACTATTCAATTTGAAATTATGCTAAGTTTTCAGCGTTCAATATCATATTTTTTGTGGAAATAATTTATTGTGGATGGGTAAATTGTGGAATAATTTAAAATAAATTTAAAATGGGCGTATGCAAGTGAATGAAGTCTAAGAATGAATGATAAAGAGAAGGGGGCTTAATCTTGACAGGAGCAGCCGCTTTCGGAATTCTTCTTGATCCAGTCAAGGAATTTGCTCACTCTAGCATAGACACCAGGCGCGTTCGCCTGGGCGCAGCCATAACCAAATGATACAACACCAGCGAGCTTAAAGCGTCCCTCGTTAACAATCAGTGGACCGCCGCTGTCGCCCTGGCAGGCGTCCTTACCACCAGATTTGACCAAGCCGGCGCATAGCATCACATCCGAGATCTTATTCTTGTAGCGGGTGGAGCGGCACTGCTGGTTGGTAATGATGGGCACATTCACCTCCTGCAGATAGTTGCTGGTGGTGCCACCTTCCTTGACCAAGCCCCAACCAGCCACAGTAGCCTATTTAAAAAACAGAGAATTTCGTTCGAGCAACAAATCAAAAGACACAAACAAGACAACAAACTTACCGTTTTACCGTCAAAGTTGTGATTCACATCGGGCAAGCAAACGGGACGCATGTTGCCCGTAAGTGGAACAGGTGACTCTAGGCGAAGCAGTGCCACATCATTGACAATGGTGGTGGGATTGTAGCTGGGATGAATTGTAGTCTGCACTACCTTGCGTACAATGCCAGGATCCCTAGAGGATCTATCCGTTTGCAGTAGGCGCACTGTGATCTGATCCTTGTTGCCATGCACACAGTGAGCTGCTGTGAGCACATAGCGATCGTTGATCAGCGAACCGCCGCAGAATAGACGCGGATAATGACGGCCCTTGACAAGCTGAGCGGTCCACGGGTACTTATTGAAGTGCACCTGCTGGCCGCCCACAATTCGATTCACATTCGGAGTACCGCAGACTGAAACAAGAACATAACTATTAGTTACAGGATGGGGTTCAATCAGTATGAGTACTTACAGCAGTTGGCCTTGGTGGTGCATGCGGTAAGACGTTTGCCCCGCTTTGAAACTGCTCGTTCATTGGTGAGCGTAGCCCTTGGCTCTTCCACTAGATTCACGACATCGCCAAATTGCTGATTGGCCGTCTGCTGCGGCGCCAAATATTGATATTGTGCCAGAGCCAGGCTGCAGCCGATCAGCAGCAGTGGCAGGGCGAGATAGCTACGCATCTTGGTTGGAGTTGATTTCGGTGGCAAGTGACGATGATGTTTGCACAACACGTGCTACTTATACCAAGTCGACCAGCTCATCGAGGCCTGCTTTTCTTTTGTTTTCAATAAAACTTAATATATGAATGTTTTATTGCTCGCTTAACCATCTTGCGATTTGCTTCTTTCTCTCTGTCTTGCTTGTTGTCTTTCTCCGCTTTCTTTGTTTGCTTTCAGGTTTATTTGCATAACACTTTAAGACTTGCTCCCAGCCAGAACCGAAATGCCGAATAAACTGTTGATTGTTATTTTTGTTTTTATCCGCAAGAAGTGGAGCAAACTTTAAGCCGCCTCCACATATGCTGCTGCTTAATGGTCTTTTTATGGGCTACTCGAGAGGCATAGTCATAGTCATCGCCATCGGCATCATCATCATCATCATCATCATGATCATCAGCAGCAGCAGCAGCACCATCGTTATCATTATCTGTGACCCAGCTAAGTCCAAAATAAACTCAAACTAAAACTCGCTGAGTTGGCAGTTTCGTGTGTCTTTCAATCGCACTCGCAAATTCAGACTGCGATTCATTGCTTGCAAACAATTGGCAGCATAAATTCTCGTATACTTACAGCATAAATATCCTTTAAGTGCCGGTTATCCGGTATCATCATTAAACAGCAGCCAAACGCCCGCTTTCACGCTGCTGCGCATAATTTACAAGGCATTAATTCGCAATCTACTCTTATAAACATATATATTTTTCCACTTTTTTTTTTAGCATATTTTATGCAGCAGAACCCGAGCTGCAATCTTGGTTCTCATTCGCCCCACTCGTTTCCTCTCCACTCTCTGCCCGCTGGCTGATCATAACTTCAGGTCTGGAATGTCGTCGCTTTTGGTGTCTGCCCCCAAAATGGAGCGCCGCAGGCTCATTGTGCATCGGACGATCGGCAAAATAAATTAATATTAAAAAAAAAAAAAAACAGAAACAAAGTAATAAAAGCGTGTTGTACGAGAATGATGCAACATGTGGCACATCGGCTGTCGCTCGTGCATAAAATTGCCAATTCAATAATTTTTTAATTATTAAATTATGTAGGGCAAGCTGTAATCAAATTGACCATTATATTGCACCTGAGTTATTCATGTTAAATATACTACATTATTTTGAAAGGGCCGTAACAATTTAATGGATTTTTGGTTAACACAAAGAAAAGAACCGATTCGAAGGAATCCAACGACGAGATCGTAATTACAATGATATCTAGACAGCAAGATACTTCTCGCTTGAATGTTGAAAGGAGAAAATAATGTCTCAATGCTGCATAAATCATTTTCAAATTGAAATAATTGTTCATCAGCAGTTTTCGACCTACTTCTAATAATGGACTATTATATTAAACTCATAAATCTCACTAAATTCAATTAGCCAAAATAGATTTATGGCTTAATACCTAGATTATGTATGCGAACCAATTTCAAAACCCGTGCTCATATTTTTCTGTTAGCCTAATATATACTTAGCTCAAGCATGTCTATATTTATAATAAAAATAAAATAACTTTTACTCTTATGTCAACCATAATGGAATGCAAATGTAAACATACTTAACTTTTGTATTTTCGAAATTTCTTTGTTTTGCCAATTTGCATAGCTTTGAAATAGCGAAAACTAAAAGCAGCAAAAAATCAACAAAACGAAACTAAAGCAAATATTATTACCAATTAGAGATTGATGCGTGTGGTGACTTAATTATGAAATATATCAAATCTGCTCGGTATCTACATATGTAGCTTCATTTCATATATGTATTTGACGTCACGTGCTTATCTGCTGTTGAAAATCTCAATAATTGAGCAGCTGGTATGAAAATTCCACAAATCATTTATGAAATAGAATAATTGCAGCAGCAACATTGGACTGTTGCATGACAATTGCTCAGAAATGCCCTTTTTTGTTCTGTGCTGTAGGCGGGGCTGCATGACAACTATAACACGTATACACATACATACATACATGTATAGTGCATTGAACCGGGTCAGCAAAACGAAAGACATAGGCAGCAAACTTGTGGCATGCCAAACTGTAACGGAGAGTTTAGAAAGGTTGAATGGCATTTACCATTCACTTAAGCAGGGGCACTCTGCTGGTGGCAGTTGCCAGTCAGTCAGTCAAACAGTCAGTCAGTCAGTCACTCATAAATTTGCATAAGAAGAGAATTGCATTATTTAAGGCTGCTGTTGCACGTTGCCAGCCGCCGGTTGCACTTATCTAAGCGGCATAAACAATCAAGACAAAGCACAAGCATTTTAATTATTGTGTGTGACAGCACATCACACAAATCATGACTGCGTCTCTTTCCATCTCTCTCTCTCTCGCTCTATGTCTGGATTGTGGCTGCAACTGATGTGCTGCATTTGATAACTGCCAGCAATGAAGACTTGGACCCTTAGATAATGCAAAGGAAGCAAGTTTTGCTGTAATTCAAATTTGTAGCTTTCACAGCCCGCTGGGCAAACAAAAGTCTGCTGCTGTCTGATATCTGTAGCGGTAGCTGCTGCTGCTGCTGCTGCTGCAACTGGCAACATCTTCTTCCTCAATGACATTAATTCATTTTGTATGCAAAGCAATCAGTGACAGTAGCCATGGCCTCTCTGGTTCCAACTGCAGCTCGGAATCTGACTGTGATTCTGACTTCATCTTGGTCTCTTGGCAATTAGAAAAGAGTTGGAAAATTGTATGCGAGCATTGAGTCAGCCGACTGTTCGGTGACTGTGGCGTTTTGTGGTACTGGTTCTGCAGCATTTCCGAACTGGCACTGCGCACTGATTTGCATTGCACGATTCTCAACTTAATTTAACATAAAGTAAACAAGGGCAGTTAACAAGTCAAATACAAGCCATGAGCGTGCGGGTGCCAGTTTTGTGACTCCAGCGCCAGCTCCATCTCCAGTTCCAACACCAGTGCCAGCTTGAAGCTAGTCCAGCTTCTAACCAAAGGGTCCACACAAACATGCATATGCCATGCGTTGCGACGGTCGCCTGTCGTGTGACGTGTTTGTGAAAATTCTAAAATATTTGAACTGGGGTCTTGTTTGCCCCTAAAGAGCTTTCTCACAAGTCAACGCCAGGCGCAAGACGCCTCAACATCAAGTATCGTGAGGAGTTTATTAAAGACACGACAAGCAGCCGCTCGCCATCCTGCCAGCATCTCTGCCTTCCTGTCTGCCTGTCTACCTTCTCACTCCACGAGAGCTGAGCAGCAGGCAAATCCTTTGTGAGGTAATTGCTCATTTGAGTTATAAACACGCACACACATTGTCCGTCTGCATGTCCACTGCCCTGTCCTATCCCCGTGTACCCATGTCGCCAATGTTTCCAGCCACAGATGGTAATCGTGGTTGTTATGCCCACGCCTCTGTTTCATGCTGTCTGCTCTAGGCCCGGCAGAAGGGCCTGGTTTGGTTTTGCATGTCTAACAATTGTTCTTCTAATTGCGTTTATGGCCAAAAGGAAGCGCTGGGCAAACCCAATAACATTGCCTTGTAAACGCAATCGAACAAGATAATCTCCACTAGCGCCCAAAAAAGGGCCGGTTGCGTGGACGTGTGGCGTGTGGCATGTGACATGCATTTGGGTGCAACAAACCGGTGCTGAATTCTGATTGAGTTCTTCAAATTGGCATTGATAGAAATGCGTTACACACCCCACTTATGGGCCGCCCATTAACTACTCCAGCAAATTGACAGCCGGCTGTAGAACAAAAACAACATTCTTCAATTAAACTAAATAAGGTGATCGGCAGTTGAAGCTGGTGTTTATGTATATAGATGTAATAACTGCTACCTGGGGCTGACTGCACTGCAAATATATATAGGGAGTATGCCGCCTATCACAAATTAATAACTGTTTTTATAACTAACTCATATACTTATTTAATATTGAAGTCTGTTCCTAAAAGTATGCCACACAAAATGCTGTTGGGAAACTGAAAATGAGAACAGCCTCGAAATTATTGGAGCTGAACTTTAATTCGAATTAAAAAAACAAAACGATAAAAAAAAGCAAACTCTTAAGACTACTTTCATTTTTGTTATTATTAAATAACATGTGACATTTTTTGCTTATTAATTTAACTGCATCACAAAAACAGCAGCCTTTAACTTTTCGAATGATTTGTTTAATTTTCAAAATAAATGAAATACATTTGAAATGAGTTTTTAATTTAACAACTTAAATATAAAAAATGTCCCTTATAAGATTTTTTTTTATAAAATTGCAAGATATATAAATTATATTCATAGTTCTATCTAGCAGAACCTGTCGCTGGAGTCAACTTTTGTTGCCGTCTCGATATGCCGCCGATAGATGCGCGCAGTGTCAAGGCATCTCAGAGGCTACAAGCAGATCGTGCAATTGACAGCTATAAGGCTGAGTGCAAAAAAATATCAGTAACAAAACAAAGTTTGCGTCAAATAAAAAAAAAGAATAAACGACAGCTGGTGCGGGTTGTAATGGGTAGAGGAGTGTGTAGAGGCAGCCACAAAAGGCTGCACACATGTTGCCGAGTGGTGTGTGGCTAACTTAAATCAGGGGGAAATTGAGGACCAGTACAGTGTCTAGTGATAAGTGCAGCAACTTTAAGGCGCGAGATTGCGAAAATTTAAACACAGCGGCGATGGCAACGGCTGCAACAAGCAACCATAACAACCCGACAACAACCGACAGCAGCAGCAACAACAACAACAACAACAACAAAGACGACGACAAGTGTCAAATGAAGCTTAGATAAATTTCAAAAAGGGCAACAACATTGGCAAACACATGCCTTAGAATAACAGGCGGCCAAGATCGAGTCGCAAGATCAAGTCAAGTATTGGAGAGCCATGTGGTTGTCGGGCAAAAGAAGGTGGGACACTGAAGCCTTACCTTGCCATGCCGCACAAGTAGCCGCAGGGCGGCCTCAGACTCAGTTTCAGCATCCGCGACTTTGGCCGTGCAGAAGGAATGCGCTGGCCATGAAGTCTATAGCTTGGCAGCCTGCAGCTTGCTCGTATTTGAACTCGCAGACACGCTTTTGGCCCTTAACATTTTTGACCGTCATTTCGGTGATATCAAAATTCCAGCCAGAGAACCGCTGAGAGCGAAAACGCTCTGTTGTTTGGGTTGCACTTTCTTCGACAAAGTGCGCGCGGGGCAGCAAAAGTGTAGATCAGCGCAAAATCTAATTTATGCAGCAGACAGCCATGCAAACATGTTGCACGATGATGAAAATGCAGCAGGCAGCAAACAAAATTGTTGTTTAAAACTTAAAAAACAGCAACAACAACAGCAACAACAACAGCAGCAACAACGCGCGGTAAACGACAATCGCGAGGCGAACAACAACGACGCATGTTTTATGACTCTCATTGTCATTTATGCAAATTAGACACCGGCGCAGCGCGGCGCGGTGCGGCAACAGGAACAGAGCACTAGAATCGCCACCAAGCCGAGGATAGCCATGATAAGGTTCAAACCGATGCTGATCCCAGCTCTCGGTGTTTCCACATCTAAGCAACGGCGCAAATTTCCCACCATACGGAACGAATCTTTCCAATGGTCCATGGCTGAGCTTTTGTCATGGACCTAGCCGAGCTGTCCCTTTGCCCCGATAGCTGGTTGGTTGGTTGGTTATGAACAACATGTTTTATGATATCTGCCGGTGATTTATTATCATTTGATTTAAAAAGCAGTAGACAGGACACACATCAATACAGGACTGCAGACAGCGGACAACTTGCTTCTCAGCTTGCAGACCCTTGGCGTTATTTATAGTTGGGACCGAACCTAGAGCTGTGAGCTGGATAGAGTCTGCATTACATTCTTATTATAGAAATGTGCGATTTTATGAGTGCGCCCAGCATGTTATAGGAGGAAAAACGCGGGCGACAGCCTTTTGGCCATTTTAATTAGCGTCATGCGCTGCGCTGCGCTGTGCTGCATCTGCCAACAAAAACAACAACAACAACAGACTCATGTAACAAACTTGATTTGTGGCGACTTTGCTACGGATCGTAAAATACAGCTAATTAATTTAAGATGCACGGCCTGCCAGCGTTTAATATGATGACCAGCTCAGTTACATTTAAATGAAGTTAATCCATCTAATTGTACGCCTAGGGGTCCACAGCTCTAAGCTCTTTTCATGATCGGCTAATGAGAGAAATAGAGTACGCTAGGATGATACACATTAATGAAGGATATGATCAGTTACGTTATGGCAATAAGGAGATTCCATTTCTAAGTAGTAATCACAGAATTTTCTTTAAGGCAAGTGGCTATATACATATATAATGAGATGCTAAGCCTAGTTAATTGCGATAGCCAATTAGCTTGATCTTGCCAAGACGGGTCTTGAATATAATTTTGAGTGAATAGCATTGATTTGAGATGCATTTCAATTATAGTTGCGGCCAAGATCCGTTTGCATAAATTTCCGCTAGTCACACGTATTTCGCAATCAGCGACGTCATCATTAACATTGTTTACGTGCCAGGTCAACCCAAGCCCAATGATGCGCCTCCCTATGTGCTCATCTTGATGATACTCATGTCTATAAATATATTTTTTAAAGTTGTTTTGTTATTTTTGCATTTGATTTAATAATTTATTACCTTCACATAGAAGTATCTCATTCAACGTTATGCAAGCGGCAACAGTGGGTTACCAGTGAAATAGGTAAGAATGTGTATAAATAGTAAAGAAGGCTCTTGTTAAGGGACTCTAGTAAATAAAGACCTGCATCTATAAAAAATATGAATATGATCCTATATAAAAATTAATAAATATATAATATATTTATAGATATTTAGATATTGACTGGCTATTGTCTGGCTTTAACGCCAAGTTAAGCAGAATCATGGATTCTAAGTAATAAATTTATAATTCCCTTGAACTTAATCAGCAGATATATTTATGTATCATGTGTCATTAACAGTTGAGAAGTCATTGGCAGACTAGCCAAATAATACAAGTATTTCTAATCTTAAGAGCTCACCCATTAGTAAATAGCGTAAGTATCTCTTTATAAGTCTAACAACAAGTTCGTGAGCAGCTGGTGCAACATGCCAACAACTACTAGGTACGTTTACACCTTATGTCATTTTCTTTATCGCACTTGGCCAATTAACTCGCAACTCACGTGCCAGAACAACATGCGCAGTGACATCATCTAAATCCTCCGTACCGTCTCTAGCTTTGCATCACATTAGCTGTGATTGAGCTGGCGTCATAAGCAACAACATGGCTTAAATTATGGCCAAGACGCTGTCGATGCTCCGTTAGCTCCGTTAAGGTCGCCTCTCTAATCTTAGCCATTCCGTTGCCTCCATTGCCACCCACACATTTGGCACTGGATTTGAGTCTGAGTTCAGGCTTAGGCTCTGGGCTTGTTGAGTACTGTTTTCAATTGCAAATTGAAATCAATCATTGACTATAATTTGGCACACTCGGTACAAAGAAGGCAGTTCCGAACAGCGACTCGACTACGTTTAACAGTTAAATGTTGCAGCGGCGTTTGCATTTAACACGCGCAAATTGCTGCTGCAACCACAACAACAACTGCCACAGGCTACATCCAGCTATGGGCATGCAGCAAAGTCAAAGTCAAGACAACGACGACCATTAGAAATTCTAATTTTTGCAGCAACAACAACGACAACAATTGACTGTGGCAATGGCTATTGGTGTTGTTGTTGTTGTTGTTGTTGCTGTGGTAACAGTAATCAGCCATACAAAATTCACCCACAAGCAGCAGCAGAACAAGAGGTGGCAAATATGTAAGTCACGTTGTAGTATGTACGGATTACGGTTTGGGTGGTTACGGTTTGCGAGGGTGGGATGCGGGTATGCTCTACGGGGCTTGGCTCTTACCCCTCGCCATGCTTTCTTTGGTAATGGTGCTGCAATTGACAACAAACGACAAACGGCGACGAAGTTGTTGCTGCTGCTGGGGCTGCAGCGCGCTGTTGATGATGAGGCAGACGGTTGTTGTTGTAGATGCAGCCATAAAAAATTGCGATAAAAAAGCGTGCGAATTTCTCACGAGCAGTTTTGAGGCAATCGTACACTCAAGAAAATTAATTCTTAATGTACCGAAACTATTTACTGTTCACTGATGGAACTTTACGAACATAATTTGTTCACTTTTCAGCAAGAATTTGTTTTTCGTTGACAAAACTATTCAATTTTACAAAAGAATCAGTTCACCAATTTTGTCAATTTGAAACGGCCAGTTTCCCCCGGTGTACAAATATATTGTTGTAGTAAGTTGTACCTACTATATAGAGAATATTTTTTAGAAGCTATCCACCTACCTATACCAATCTACTACCCACTATGGTATCTGACGTCTCTAATTCTTGGCGCATGTTTTGCCTGGCGGTATTTGCGCTTTGATTGCCCAAATCCAAAAGCAGAAGAACACAGACGGCAACAACTGGCAACGACAACAACTACAGCATCTTTTGCCTTAAGTGAGCTCTGGGTCAAGCCATGGTCAGCATTGTTGTGGCACTAATGATTTTGGCAAGGTATACAATTGATTGATTGCTTGATTGGGTGCATTGAACCGCAATGGTCAGGGCTATGTGCTAGAAGAGATGCGCTGCGGCAAAGGTCAATTGGTTTGTCTACTCTATCTGCTGTTGGATCCTCGCTGGCTGCTTTGTTGCCTGTGACAAGTTTTACATGCATTGCTTTCATAACAACAACAACAACAGCAGCAGCAACAGTTGCAGCAGCAACTAAAAAACTCACGTCGAGAAAATTGTCCAACTGTTGGGTTTATTATTTCGATTGTATAGTCAACACAGAGGAAGCGATAGAGAGAGGTCGAGAGGGATAGAAAGAGAGAGAGAGAGAGAGCGAACAGTGAAAAGATTGGATGGAACCCAAGGCACGTAGCAGAACTTTGGCTTTGTCTGCGGCAACTTGTAACTTGGAGCCATGCAACAGCCCCCGTTTCCCTTTCCATACCCTACCTACCTTCCTTTCGTCCCCTTGCAATGTGTGTCTGCTGCTGCTGTGAGCACCACTTCTAATGATGCAACCGAGGTCGTTCTAGCCAGCCAGAAACAAAGTTCTGCAACTTTTTTTTGTTGCTGCTGCTGCTGTTCTTGTTATTGTTGTTGGTGTTGCTGCAGCAGAGGCTACCTGGCAGGCCTGTGAGGCTGCCTGCTGCTTGCAATTCTTTTTTGCCACAGCCCCAGAGTCCATGCTTATTTTCTATTACTGCTTTTTCCACTTAAGGCCATTGCACTTTTTACGTGCAATGCCATGGAGGGCTTCTTGGCCATTGCCGTCGTCGCCGATGCTGTTGCTGCTGCTGCTGTTGTGTGGCTGGCTGGCTTGCTGGCTAGCTGAACGTGCAAAGGTTGTGAAAAATGCTGACGCTGTGTGGAAAAGTTGGCAACAAATTTTGCGTCATGCTTGGAAAAAATGAAATGGAGCGAAAAAATGTTGTTGCTGGACAAAGCATTGACTTGGATCTTCATGTTGTTGTTACTGTGGTTGCTGCTGCTGCTGCTATTGCTGATGCTGCTATTGCTGCTTCTGCTATTGCGGCTGCTGCTGCTGCTGCTGCTGCGGCTGTTTGTCTGCTGTAAGCGAAATATGGGACTTTTTAGGTTCGTTGACTTTGAACATTGCATTGGCATTGTTCTTCTCACTTTATTATTTGCTTTGTGGAGGCTGCGGCTGCCGTTTTGTTGGGCAACAATTCGCGTGCAGTAGCCACAACAACAACACTGCTGCCTGCTAAACAAAGCGCAAATAATTCATAGCAGAGCTAGCTGAGCCTGGAGTCGCTGTAGTCTTCAGTCTGCAGTCGGTTGTCTTCAGTCTGACCCTTTCATTAGACGCAACAGCAGCAGCAAACAGGCAAACTTTATGCATCCTGCGCGTTGATTTCCATTTAAACGACAGCGTTAGAGAAACAGCAACAGCAACAGCAACAAAAGAAACAGAAGCTCTAAACACATACACACACAACAAACACAAAACTGGCTTCCTTGATGCTATCCAATGCGATCCAAACGAAAAGCGAAAGAACCCATTAAAATAGCTGCAACTGCAACTGCCACTGCCACTACAACTGCTACTGCAACAGCAACAGCAACAACAACAGTTTCAACTGTTGCAAGTACTATTACTGCGAGGTACTAGTGGCATGCGCTTTGGGGCATTTTGATTTGCTCGCCCCAACACGACAAGCGACAACTTTGGCCACCAATTGAGTCAAGATGCTGAAGGGCAACTAAAAGACAACAGCTGCCGCAACTACCTTCCTACCACAAGGCACAGCTGTGCTCTAATGTAAGTTTTAGCGAATGCTTCTCCCGCAATACATTTTCGAATACATATTTAATTGTTTTTTTAATATCTCGAACAAATTAATTTATTCATCAATTGATGATGGTATGATGATATTATGGTGTATGTATTTATGCATTTTTTCAAGTACAGGCGAAAAAAAAATATTAAAATACTTGAGCTGTCAGGTAAATCCCAAATCAAGCTTGTGGGTTAGGGGGACAATTGTCGAGGCACGTAGCAGCAGTAATTTGTTCGTGCTTAGGTGTCTTGAACCTAAAAAACAACAGCTGAAATCGTACAAGCGCTGAAGTTGCTGCTTTTGCTGCGTGCAATGCAATTAGTGGCAAATTGCATGGGAAATTCTAGTACAAATATATAAGCACACAAAATTTTGCGCGGGCGAGTCGCAGCCGAACTGGAGCCGTGGCTAAAGCTGGATAGCTGCCTTACCCCTTGGGGCATATGCAAAATGAAAGACTTCAGACACGAACTTGACGTATTTGGCTGCGTTCTTAACAGTAAAATGTTGCAACGGCTGCCGGCTCCTTCACTTGCCTTTGCTTTGTTGCCTGTCTGTTTGCCACTTTTGGCAAATTGGGGAAATTGGGAGATTCAATAAGGAATCACTATGATTAGCATTTATGTGAGCTGTATTCGGCATTAAATTTGTAACTAGAGCCAGAAAAATGCTTCCTTGTTGTGATTTCAATGTGGTTAGCTCCTTCAGCCGCAGTCTCTACCTTTCTCACTCTCTGTCTCTATCTCTCTCTCTCTCTCTCTCTCTCTGTCTTTCAGCTTTAAACAAAAACGAAACCTTAACCTTAAACTTGGCGTATTTGTTGCATTTGTTTGGATTTGCTGCAAAATCACAACAAAGACAAACACAAAGTCGAAAGCCGTTGGCCCAGTCGCATGCAAAGCGCTCGCGCTTTTGACGTAATGGGCTACAACACAAACAACAACAACAACAACAACAAAAGCCTCATCTGAGCGCCAACAACTGGGCAAAAGTTCATTACTCCACTTAGGGCAGCAAAGTTGAACAGTCTTTTATTGCTGTTGTTGTTGTTGCTGTTGCCTGGAACCTCTTTGCGGGTTCTCAGATGCACCGCAGAGGTCGCTGCGCCTTCAACGCGATCATCATCATCATTATCATCATCATGATCGTGCTCTTAGGTGCTTTGCCTTTGGTTTTTGGATTTAAAGTTTTTCTTAGGAAGTTTGATTCGGTTTCAAGTGGGCGGTCAAGAAAGTTGTCGGTCTTTAGGGTTTTTTATTTTACTTTTTCGTTCGTAAGTTCACCAAACATTTTGCCAATATGCTAAACAAGTTTCTGCTGCGCAGCACAGTCCAATGACCAATGCTCACTTCTATTTCTATAGTTGGCTTCCGGCTCAGGGCTCAAATCATTTCAAACAAAGATGTGCATCAAGTTGATAAATCCAACCAACTGCCAACTTCACATAAATTGCACGCTATCATACCAATAATTGGCTAGGCAACCTTACCTCTTCTACAGAGGCTAAAGCAGTTGTTTGGGGTCTTTGGCTCTTAGGTCTTTGGCTTTTGGTCAATTGTTATGAACATGTCAAAGTTAACGAGTGCGCCGTCAGCTATTTTGACTGTCAGCTGGGCAAAGTGTTAAGTGGCCACAGCAGCGGAGGCAGCGGAGGCAGCAAACATCTCTAGAAAGTATTAAGCAGCGGCAGCTGTGCCCTTTGTAAATAACAATTTATAATCTCTACATTCAAGTCTGCTGGCTGGATAGAGCGAACTGCGAGCACTATATACAGTGCCGTAGGGCAAATTATATACAACTCATGATGTTACCTCTTACAAAAGAACAATTCTCAATGCAATGTGGAATATGCGAGATGATCAAAGACAATGAACGAATCAGTTAAAATATCAAAATCTTTGACTCGTAAAGAATCGAAATACCCTTTCGAAACTGAAACTCCCATATATTTATTAAACATGAATCGATTCGCAAGCTTAAGCGGAGTTTTTCTACCCAAAACATGATAACAATTTTCCTTGGTCCTTTATTTTTTCCAACGTGTTTAGTAGACACTCATGAAGATCACCAAAGATTGATTTTCAGCTCGTGCTTATAAGTATAAGAACTTGGCATATATCACTTCTAATTTATAAAACAGGTAAGTGATACGATCAAACATAGGTTTAAAGTAAACATTTGAAGTACATTCTGAGTAGCGGAATAGTAATTAATGCAAATTCACAATTCAAATTTAGATAAACACCAACCATTACAATACATAATTCATTGTTTGACTTATGTTGATTATCATTTTGTTTTCAAATGTGATCAGTGCTCGTAAAAATGGCAAATGACGCCATTGAGCATCTCCGGCGCTTTATGCGATTTATGATTGCTCGTACGTGACGTGTTTGGTTTTGGTTAAATAGTCAATTAAATTAAATAAGTAAAAAGCTTTAAAACTTTGCTTAGGCTGACTTGTGCCGCATGCATGCGTTCGATGGTGGGATGCGGTAGGGCGTGGCAATGATGCTGCTCTTTCATGCTGCATCATGTCGCATGATGTGTGCAAAAGGCATTAAACACCTACCTACGGCTATTAATAGCGCTAAAGATGCTTACGATTTACAAGTCACTTCAGCGTCTGCCGTTGGACAATTGAAATATGAACACACAACTTGCTGCCAGGTGGCAGCAGTAGCAGTAGCAGACCATGTGTGCGCTATGATCTCATCTCACAGTGCTGGGTAAAGGCACGCACCCGGCACACGACCTTGACAGCCAACCAAAGATCTATGATATCCAACGGCAGCTAATGCTGCTGTCCATTCTGTAGTATATTTAATGGTAATTAACATTTGATTACGTTATGAAAAAAGAAAATTAGCTGTGCAATTTTGCATTCTCATGGTCTTTGATTTGATTCAGTTTGCATTTGCCATTGTCCCAAATGCAGCATTGCTCATTGCTCATTGCCCAGCTATGCGAAATTGAAACACACATACGCACATACATACATACATACGTGTTACATATGTCAAATTGATTTGCTGTGGCCTTACTCTGCACGCAATCAATGAGCTGTAACATGGAAAAGCCTTTGAGCTAAGCCGATTGCTCGTATCATGGCAAATCAGCGGAAACTTGCAATTTTCCTCAAGTGACTTTTGAGTATCGTGCGAGCTGGAAAAATTATTGGAAAAGGTGTGTGTACGCGTTTCAGGCAATAAACATGACAGCTGTTTATCACTGTGACAAACTGCAACAACTTTTGGGTCATGAATGTATTCTGAGTGTAATAATCCAAATTGGGAAAGTCGTTGCTGTAGTTTATGGGCATGGTTGAAGTTTCAAACAATAGAGAATGTTGCAGTCCGGCGAAACCGACTGCGATTGCCATGATACCAATAAGTTATTTCATCTGATAACAGGTGCCACAGAACAAGATGGATGTAGCCTAGAAATACGGATCTTTGAAGGAGGTTCCTAGTAATCTATTCTCCAAGTTTTCCCTTAAGATTGTGATAGATATACGCTTTGTGAATTTTGGGGGCGGAGTGGGTGTTGACGAAAAAAAAAATGTTAGAAGAGTTTCGAGTAACCTTCGATCGAGGTTTGGTAACTGCAGCTCTTAAGTTACGAGAGAAATATAATTTTGAGAATTTTGGGTCTACGTTTGTAGTCTTCCTTCCAAGTTTCATAATTATAGCTCTTAAGTTGCGAGAGATATAGACTTTTATTGTTCTTAGGGGCGGATATAAGCGTGGTCAAAATTTTGTCGAATATTGGACAAAACCATGTTAATATCTCATTCGTTTCTAAGATCATCTCATCAAAAAAAAAGACTGCTTTAGTGAAAATTTGTTAAAAAAAAGTTGATAATGCATAAGTCAGAATCAGCAATTCTCTTACCAAATAAAATCTATTAAAAATAAATTCTACATAAGATGCGATTCATTTATGATATTCTAATGCCTATTTTCTTAAAGGGCTTTGGACCGCATGAGTTTGCCATTTTGCAATTTTAATACGGTTAGATGGCAGATGGCTCGCACTATAATGGTCACAGTTGACAAAGCTGCTCCACTTTATCCATTAATAGCAAAAACAGTGAATGTGGCTTAAATAGTTTTCGCTTTTGCAAAATGCTTTTAAAATTTCACTCGACCAGCAACATGCAATTTTAATGTTTAAATGGTACTTCGTGTTGATGTTATGGCAGCTAAATAAAAAATTATCTATGCTAAACTATCTCATTTGTTTTGTTATTGTAGTTGTTTGCTGCGATTCTTACTTTCATGAAGTTGATGTTGATTTGATTTTCTGCCACCCATTGTTTCAGGCAACACCTGAGATTCGAGACAGGCAACGCCTGCGGTACTTTCTGTTGCAGTCGAGTGAACTTACCTATATATTTAAGTACTTTTATTTTATTATGACAAAAAAAGGCAGTGAAGGCTGCCGAAAGATCTCGAGAGAAATTGTGCAGCGCACACCCTGAATAAATGGCCTTTGTTTTCGATATGTTGAATGAAACGACAACAATTTATTTGTAATAAAAACATTTGAACATGCACAGCATGCGTCGACAGTAGCAGTCATTAAAAATGTAACATGATAAATGTCAGACATATACAAAGAAGAAATAAAGCGATAAATGCAATTGCCACTGCCTCAGAGATACTCATTTGCAAGCGATCGTTATAAGATCTTCATCAAATGCAGTTAGGGGAAACTAATTCTTGAAAAGTGACAGATCAGTATTATTGAAATTTATGAAGATGCAATTTAAGCCCCTATTTATTGTAATTACCCACATCCCATATACCTTTTGCATTATAAGTGGCGGTACAGGGTATCCATATAACAAAAATGACACGCGCCATGGTCAAGCTCAAATTTCATGCACTGTTGATCGATGTCGCTGGGCCACTACTGCGTCTGAGGACCTTGAGAGATATATTCATACTTGTACCCATTAAATCATTGTTGTTTTTGGCAAATTAGCTAGTTGACGGGTCATGCAAAATGGCAATATATGTACGACAACTATTTATGCTTGTTTAATATTTGTCTACAGAATAGGCAGAATCAGTTTTTGTTCATTTTTTTTTCAAGAAAAGGTCTCCCTCAGTGCCTGGCACTATATTGATGTGGATTTGCCTTATTGAAGCTTTATGCAAACCATTTGCATTTTTTAAAAGGCATTTATTATTTTTTATTTACTATTTAACATTCAGTATTTAAAATAAGCAATGCCAATTTTAGCTTTTGTTGTATTTATGGCATTTTTAATTAGGCAAGTGCAATTTTTTCACCTTTGGTTGACACAGGCGCCGTTTGTGATCAGCATAAACTTGTCTTATACTTAGTTAATACCAGGCTGGATAACAAAAATTCCCCCACATTGCCATCATATTGGGCATAAGGCTAGCCGGTTGTTGCCTGCCGCTGATACGACTAAAGTTGATGCTGTGGCAGCTGCAATAGTCCGTGCTTCATTAGCATCGCGTTTTGTATTGTGGAATTGCGTTTACATAAAATTGATTGCACACCATTCACGTCAAATAAGCGCCGACATCGGGTATAAAATATATGGCCAGACGTTTAATTATCTATTACAATGTATGCATGAGCTCACCTCACTATCTGCCACAGCTCACTGACTGCTGAGATCTGTCGGTGTCATTAGAGAATCACAAAAATAACCACAGGGCATCCATAAAGGAACCAGAACAGACCACCAAGACAAACGAACTTCAGCATTGTTAACCATTGAAGTTGAGTATAATTAGTACAATTACTTTATGATGGTAAATAAGAATTAATTTTAGGTTAAAAAGTCAGAGTAACTAAAGCCTTCTGGCTAATATTGCTAATAAGAATTGTTATCGTAAATTTCTCACACCTACCGGTGTAAAATACGATTTTCACACATATGAAAAACTAGATGTGTTAGCATATTAAAAAACTAGGTTTCGAAACTCCTGACAGCAAGATAAAATAGTTTCTAAACTTGGTTATCCGTTCTCCACACATTTTTTTTAATGTGTGTTAATCCGATTATATATACAAGTAATATTATATATTTTGAAAATTCAATTCTCAGTAGCTCATTCTCACAATCTTTACAAATATTTTGTTAGTCATTTCAAGTGCGAGACTTAGTCAACCATTAAAAAAAACTTAAATATTTTGTTTAAGCTTTCATACCTTTTTATATTGTTTCCCTCACTTTTTTGTTAGTCAGCAATTAATTTCACAATATTATTTAACTTCAATAGCGTGTAAATTACTTAGGCAATGTCATTTTTTACAAAGATGTGCAAATATTTCGCACGTCAGCTGAGAAGCTAAAATGATATCATAATAATACTCATTGACGATAAATATGCAAATCAGCAAAAAATTATGGTGGAGGAGGCACTTGGACACTTGTAAAGACATTTCCGCTTCAAGGCAAATAGAGTTTAATTTGAAAAGAAAAAAAATATATATTCACAATGTTAAGTGGTGAATGTCAAACAATGGTCTATCAATGGATGAAAGTTAATTAAGTTGCTCCCTTGTGGGTTCAAGGAACTGAACCACAAATAAGAAACTCTGTAGCCAAAAGGCGCCGCCACAACAAGACGCCAAGTAAAAGTCGCCTTCAACACCAACAGCGAGCCAATTGTTAATGGGTTAAAAAGGAGTGTACGGTTGGAGAGGAGAGTAAGCAAAATAAATGAATTCACATTGAAAAAGTCATAATTCTTATGGCCAGAAATGGCCAGAAACCGCAGGGAATCATTAAAATTGTATGTTGTGAGCATGTCAAACACGAGCATACTCCCAAAGAGGGTTAGGAAGAGGAGAAGGTAGGGCTACATACAACCAGAGCCCGATCAGCACGCGATTTGTAGGAACAAGATATGAACGACATGTACACTGAGTACAACAGCAAATGAACAAATGTGTAGGAGAGTGCGGGTGCGGGGGATCGATCGCAGTTATGAATCATTACTCTTTAAGTCAAGTACAAAACAGGCCACCAATGAACGCACTCGAAGAGAATCGAGAAACGAGAATCGAGAAATGAGCATTGAGCATTGAGCATTGAACGGCGCACCGTTTCTTGGGGCAAGCAGATTATTGACTCTTGATTATCATAAGGTGATTTGTTTATCCAAATCGAAGCTGGAGTTGAAGCTTGGCACAGAAGTGTTTGTTTGCTTGTTTATGGCCACTTTAAGATAGCTCGCATAGCTCGGGGCCAATAACTGTGCCATTTCTAGTCAACTTGCCTGCCTGTATTACGCGGGCTACCTGCCTCAGCCACATTAAAGGTCCATAAAAGTGGCTGAAATTTTGAATTTGAATTTAAATCTACGGCACGTATTCTGAACACTTGATTTCTACATGAATTTTTTCGCGTCGTATTCGTTCCAATTACGTTTGTCTGTGGGCGTGGATGTGTTGACATTGTGTAGCACAGTTCCACAGTCAATCAAGCGATCAATCAGTCAGTCAGTCAGTCAGTCAGTCGCTTGCGTAACTCTCAAATGCGGCACGTGATCATTTGCCAACTAGTCCACAAAAAAAACAAACAAAATTGGAAATTGTCGTGCATTGAGCACAATGAACTCTGTCTCCCCTTACCAGACTTAACAAAATTATTTAATTGCACAATTTCAAGTCGATTGCCATTTCATCCTCTTTATATTTTTTGCTTCAAGAACATAGCTACAAGCGATTTCAGCACTCTTTCGCTGCTCCTTCTCTTGAAATTATTAAAAAGCAATTTATTCGTCTTTCGCAGCTACATAATACATTAGCCAATCTCAGTTGAATTCGACTGGCTTATTAGACTACTTCATGAGTGGTGTTCCGGAAATCATTTGTGCCACGCTTTATACACATTTGATTTTTTATAGATTACTGTGTCAAAAATTGATATTTTCAGTTAATGTTCAATATAAATTTAATGCTAATCTCATATATCTTTGGGATAGTAAAGTAAAGATTTAGAAATGTTAACAGCTAAAAATAACAGACACAAAAATGAGGATTGCCATGTAGTATTTTAAGTGTAAATACAATTTTGTATAAAATAGGATGACACTTTCTTTTTCTTCTCATACAATTTGCATGCCAGTTAGAACTTTATTCGTAACAATGGGTGCCAGACTGTGACGGCTAAGATAAATGTGGCTTGATGATCTCATCAAACTTCTTGGCAAAGTTAAAGAACAAGCGCAGACGAGCAGAATTCCGCTTTAGTCTTGTACAAAACTGTCCGCCTTGAAAGGAAATACGTAGATTTTGAATATAGTTATATAGTATTTGGGGATTCTATTGTGTTTCTGCTTTGTTCCAATTGCGCTTGACTGACTTTAATAGTAGTGTTTGGCTATAGGTTATTAATCAACGAGCTAACTTTATTCTGAGTTCACTGCCTGCTTATTGTATTTAATTATGTATATGGAATCGGCAAATCTAGAGATTGATATGATGTCACTTTGAGTTTTGCCGTGTAATTTGTCACTCTCTTAAGCCGCAAGCAAATCACAGACAATAGCCGACATCCGTCTAAACACCTACTCCTACCTACTAAAGTTCACTGCTCTAAACACAGAGCTGAGCACTGCGGAGAACTAGAGTTGGGACCATGTTGATGCCACATCCATAAACTGCGCGCTTGTTTGTTGGTTTTTAATTGGCAGCGCCATAATCTATCATTAATTTTGCCATAAATTGTTTCCATCAATGCGATCCGGTTGCCTACACTTACTCTCTCCATCTCTATCCCACTCTGTCTATGTGCCAGCAGCCCCCCTCCCGTTGATGCTATTTTATTTATTTTTATTTTTCTATAAAGCGTTCCTTTTTATCTGCGTTTGCAAGATTTATGCGCGCGGCTATAAAATAATATGCTGCCAAGACAAGGCCGTGTACTTGGGCAGTTCTGCTCCTTTTAGGCCACTCTGCGGCTGTGGCTGCCGTTCCTACGGCAGCCGTCGCATCCTTTGGACCAATGCCAACTATTTAACTCAGCTAAAAATAGCAGTCAGCGCAAACACACACACACACACACACAGCTTCACAAAGCAAAGCAATTGCAATCACTCAGTTTGTTGCTTAAGTCTTTTGTTTTATTTTTGTTTGCATTTTTCAGTGTCAGGAGCTGGCGCAGACGAGCACTCGAGCCGCAACAGATCCAGACAATTGGCAAGGGATCCATCCTCTCTCACTGAAAGTGAGTTATGCAGTCAACAGTGCATAGAAAACATTTTTCGTTTCCTTGCAAAAAATGAAAAAAAAGGTAGCTAAATCAGCAAGCAATGCGAATTATTTTTGTCATCTATGCATAGCTAAAAATCGGTGGCTTTCTCTGTACGAGCCTTGGTCTAGGTTGCTCTGCCGTGGCCTGGGCCGTCAGATGCAGTAGACCCGCACGTTACCCAGACGTTGGAACCACCGTTAAGAACGAACAAACATTTCAGCCGCATGGCTGCAGGGTGAAACAGATTCTTAATTGCATTTTGGGCACAGCTCTGTAATTAGCTTTAACGCATTTACATTGATAATCAACATTTACATGTAAATTGCGGTAATTTAATGATAAAAATCTTTCTCGCTGTGTTGCACTAACAACACCAATGGTTAAAACGGGTCCCATAATGAGCGTAAGGCCAAAGCCTGCCGGTCACCTTAATGATAATTGAATAACTCGCAATGACAGCATTCTTCACCATGCGAGAGTATGGTAAAATTACAGGTTTGAAAGCTGTCAGAAAACAGAAAAAAGTTAAAGAAAAACTAGATTAATAATAAAAATAATTAAAACAAATCATTTTACAAATTAAGAAATTCTACTGATTGGCTTCTGCTTCATGTGCTTTAAGAGCTTCTCCTCTAAATTGCTGGACTTATTTGCATGAAGCACGCCAAGTTACTACGCTGAAGGGTTACTCAGGCAGGGTCTGCGATAAACCCATCGAGATAAAATTTACTTGATTCTGCGTGCGATTGAGTGTGTTGGAGTCCTATGCATTTTGCACATGCTGCAGTATTTATTTATGGTCCTGGCTCAACATAATGACAGCTGCAAGAGTTAGCAGTGCTCTCAAGCTGATGTGGAGTAACTGCACCCACTGGGGGCAAGAACCGCACTCGTGCAACAGGAATGGTTTCTGGTTTCCGTATTTTCCTTTTATTTTATTTTTTTTTGTCGTCAAATTGCTTAATTTCAATGCGCATTCACTTATGCAAATTGTGGGCATTGCACAAAATATTTAAATATTTTTATGACTTAATAAAACATTTTTATTAAATTCGAGCAGTCGCATTTGAAATGCAAATTGCATTCATGCCGTCCACGACCCGTCTCTGGGCCTCTGGTCATCTGCTTTTGTCTTCACAATTTGAAATACCTTTGAATTGCAACTGCCAATCGTGCATGAAGTCCAAGTCCAATTCCAACTGCAAGCATGAACACACAACAGTCCCGCTGTCCATTTGTCTCACAGTCCATACAGTTGAGCGAACGTAAATGTTTAAAACATTTAGCGCCGCGCACTTTCCTTGCAGGACTGGCATATAATTTAAATTTAAAATAAATAATAAAAGAAAGCCCAGCCTGAGCGTACAAATATCTCACCTACATCTATTGAAAAACTACAGAACTGTGATTTGATCGTGAGCTGCGCAACTATTAGTCGTCGAATTGGACAACTAATAAATCTACATCGGATTCAAATAAATTTAGGAACTGAATTTTTGGTCAACTTTCAGCTTAATCGGATTTTGATTATTCGTTTAAAATTAATTAAAAATAAATAAAATGTTTTTCTTTTTTTAATTTTTGAAAAATATATAAAATTTAACGTTGCTTATTCGTGTCAAACTTAAAGCTATTGTCAATCTATTAATCTATTGATTAACAAACTTTTGCTACGATAAGCAACCCGATATTAGTAAATTTAATAATTTAAGTATTTCAAGCGTACAGCAGAATGCATATGTTTGACTTTCAGCAGGGTATTCTCGTATATTTGTACGTAATACCCATACTCGAGCATACATCAAAAATTAATTCAGAACGATTGCTGGGCCTGCTGCTGCTTTCATTTTAACAGCAAAAGAAAAAAAAAAATACGGCATGCATGAGCAAAATTTAGAGAGTTGGCTCCAAAGTCTCGTCCCGCTGTGCTTTTGGTTATGTTGCGGAATACACATAAATTGTGACTTAAGCCGGAACGAACGCCTGCCACATCCCACTTCCCTACACTCCAGGGGTGCTACATGTTGCGTGTAGTGTAAAACTGTGTAGTTGCGTGCTGAAGCTGCATATGTGTATGTATGTTGCATAAAGTGGATGTGTTTATAAGGCGATGCAGAGACAAGCAGCGAATTAAGCGAGCTTGTCATCTAATTTCAACAAGAATTTCCGTGGCTCTGTGGCATTTGGCGCTAATTAAACCAAGTGCCAAAGATGTTGAATTCACGCCTAAGTGTTTGTGGCCATAAACAGAATGCTGCTCCGATTACCCGCTCAGTTCTAATGAGATTTATCTGCTTGGTCGGGGCATGGTAACTGGCTGCCATATGGCCGTAAATGGAATCTCTCTAGTTTCCAACTGCCACATCGATTTGGAACTGCTCTTGCACTTGGACTTGGACAGCTGTTAACGGTAACTGTTAGTTGGCCCCGTCTGTGATTTTCATTTCAATTGAGTTATCTGCTACTCGTATGGCCAAAACGGGCACACGCTAGGCTCAAGTCAAACTTAAAGCCAAAGCTAATTTGCGGTTAGTGATAATAAAATGCCGACAAGACCCCGACAAGAACCCGACACTGACACCAGGTTCGACTACGTTTCTTAACCCAGACAATGCTTATTTCACCAGCTGGCCACCCACTCGTCAGAAAACGAGTTCTGCATAACAAAAAAAATAAAAAAAAAGAAAAAACAAGAAAAAAGAAAACATAGAGAACACACATTTTTGGCCAGGCCAACTGGTTGGCTAATTTATATGTAACGACTAACTGTACACGAAGCGACAATATCTATGGCATCATCGCGGCTAAGCAACGAAAAAAAAACCACTTCAGGCACTTTCAGATTTGCCTTGTGACTAACTTGTGAGCAACAACTGTTTCTATACCCAGTGGCTGCTTGAGCCTCAGCGGAGTAGGATTGCTCACAAATACTGCAGATAATCAGACTAAAATATTTTGGTTCTCTGTATTATTTGATAAGACCTGTATTAATTGGTAACCTCAATCAAAACTGATAGCTTTTCCAATAGGATTTCCACAATGGCACGAAGAGTATATTTAAATCGTATTGACTTTTGATGGATCCACAGCTGGCTGCAGGGTATACGTAAGTTGTGCTTTAGCATCATTACGATCGCATCTTGTTTACTCAGCTTTAGAGCAGGCGTTTGTCTGCAACTGCAGCCGCGTGTGCAAATAGATAAAATCATACGTAGAGTATGACTTAGCTTTCTTCGTATCTGCGGCACGACACGGATCGGATGAGGATCGGGATTGGATCGCCCAGAAACGTTTTCCCAATATGCCTATGGGCGCGCACTCGCACTCGCACTTGACTCTGATATGCACTTGGCTTTAGATGTGGCTCCTAGCGTTCGCCTGTCCACACATTGCACTAATTATGTGGTGCAACAACTGGAACTAGCGGTGCGCTGCAATTTAGCAAGCATTTCCGTGGGCGAGAGCTGCAGGTACATACATCTTTTTCTTTTTTATTTTTTTTGGTCTGTTGGGAGATTTCTGCCAGCTGTGGAGTGGAGTCGAAACGAGTCAAGTTTGGTGTTCCATCCATAAATTAGAAGTATGTCATTTAGCAGCTACCGCTGGAGAGAAACAGAGAATCGCATTCAGCCATAATTTCATGAGCAACTTGAAAGCCAAAGATGAAACCAAATCCCAAGTCCAAGTTGCAGTTGCAGTCGCTGCAGTCGATGATATCCAATTTCGTAATAAAGCATAACGAATTATGCACTCGACTTGGTTTATTTCAACCAAGTCTTCGTTGTTGTGGTTGCATGGCTGGTTAACGGTTCTGGTATTGGCTGGCTGGCTGCCTGCCTGTTTGGGTAGCGGCGCACTGAAAGATGAAATTGCATGCTACAAAACTGTGAGTCGGCTGGACATTCTTTTGCATTTTATGCATTTCTGGCAAAGCAGCTAACTCTCATCGTATATGCGATTTATGCGGCAATTTGTAAACGTAAATGGCTTTTGCCAAGAATTATTGTTGTCCATCATTTCCAGCCATTCTGACCACTCAGTCCCCCGCCACAAAAGAAAATAACGCGATTCCAGCAGCAAAGCCACAAAAGTTGAAAGCCTTTTAGATCCCCATCAGCTGCACTTAGCAAATATTAGGAATACAAATAAGACTACGAAGACTGCAGCAACTGCTGCGATTACGTGTACCAAAATGGCCATAAAAAACAAACAATTTTTTTTAGTTGTGATTGCGGTTGGTTTTTTGCTATTTGCGGCATTTACATTTAAATCGGTTTTTACCCAGACTATCATTTAGCTTATGGTGATTTCGCGCTTGTGGTCACAAAAATGATGAACACGCAGAGTATCCGCAACCGATCGGCAACTTGTCAACAGCCATGTGAGACATACATCGTTAAAATTCTTAAGTACGCTGTATCCCATGCAATCACTCAAAGCTAACGATTTCCGGATTCATTACAACATGTGAAATGGGAATAAACATTTTTTGTTCTTTGCAAATCCAATTTGCACACAAAAGCGATACGAGCACTTTGAATGGGAATGTAAATTCTGATGGCAGACTGAATGGATTCTACTCAGCAAAGCACAATGAATTTAAAGTGAAAACATTAAAAAAAATATATAAATGAGTTGAATTATTCGTTGTTGGTTTATTTACTATAAATCTAATGTCCTTAATACTAGTAGTTATTACATAAATATCGGACTGATTATGTGCTGTTTATTATAGTTAAAAGTAAATTACAGTGAAAGATGAGTTTTGGATTAACCAAGTAATGTTCGACTCTAGAAAACATCGACTTATTTCACCGATGCACCGCCAACTTTACAACTTTAAGTATTCGGGACTTTGAAGACTTCTTACTGACGATCCTAACGCTGCGTTTCAGAACTCGACCCTCTCGTTCTGCTGTTCCTATACGACTCTTCTTCTACGACTAATACTTATGCCGCTATTAGATCTGTTAACCAGTAATCCCATTGTAACTACTGATTACATAAATTTAATACAAAACTCATTTTGTTTGCAATTAAAATTAATTTTTTTTTAATGAATTGAACAAACATTGCTGATTAATTAATAAGATATTCTTTGATTTGTAAATTGACATAAAAAAAAGTACAAGTGCCAAGTCATCAGTTTTAATAGCCACATAAAGTGATAAACATATCTTTACATTAATAGATTTGCAATACACTACAAGATTAAGCCATCTTTTTCTAACAATTAAATAGACGTGAATCGCAGACTTGGACTTCAAAACCTGGGTGAACATAAAGTTGTGCCATTTTGAGCTACAGTACGATCGGTGCACATTAAATTTTTGCGTGCCAGCGCGAAAACGCATAAAAGTCGCATAATGGGAAGCCTTGAACTTGACCCAGCCAACAAGAGCAGCAGCAGCAACAACTTGGCCAATAACAATAACTACAAGAGGCAGTGGCCAATAAGCGAGGAGCTGTTGGTGTTGCCATTCTTGTTGTTGTTGTTGCTGGCGACGTGTGTCAGGGGACTCGACTTGGACTTGGACTCGATGCGCTGACATTGACGCATATGGAGGCGCAGCAGTGTTGTTATACCCTGTACCTTATCAACGGGTCAAAAGACTATTATGATGTTAAGAATATATATGTAACAGACTGTGAGGTCTTCTCACCGGCAGCTGAGATTCGTAATAAAACTTTGACACATGATAAACGCATAATTTGTTGATCGATTTGATTTTTTTTTTTAAATTTTCTTTACTTTCGTTTTTGCCTGCTGCATATATAATCTTGCACAGCAAATGCAAATCAAAAGCTGCGTACAGAGTATTTATTAGTTAGTCAGTCTCAACTAGAGCTCTCTTAGTCATTGTTGGTGTTGTGGTGCAACCAGTGAGCCATGTAAGAGGTTCGGGTTGTAGACCAAAGAGCGCAGCATGAAATGTTATTACAATTGGTGTGGGGAGTAAGGGTAAAGGGGGCAGCCAAGCTATCTGGACACAAGACAAAGGCTAGGGGGTAAGGGTATAGGTTAGGGTATTGGTTAGGGTAAGAGTGAGGGTTAGGGAGGAAAAAAAATTAAGCCTTTTGACACAAGCGACGCTCGGACGAGCAACACAACCGTTGATGGAGATGATGAGGTTACTTTACACGTTGTTCTTGTTGTTGTGGTTACTGGGGTTGCTGTAAGTGTTGGTGTTGGACCGTCGTCAACATGTGGATGCTGCCAATTACTTGTTGTAAGCCATCAACATCAAGCGATTTGGCTGCGTATTCACCAAGCTGAAGTCGCTGGGATACAGTTCCCTCCGCTGATGCTCGTTGGCGATGGTGGTGGTAGTGTTGGTGTTGATAGCCATCTTCTTCAGCTTAATTTAGCATGTCTGTGCGGCTCAACACTTTTCGCAGCATTCCCAGACCCAGACACTGACGCAGACCCATAGCCAAACCGCAGCCGAAGCAGCAAATCCAAACCTCAGAGTGATGCAGTCCTGCTGCCAGCCAATGGACGTGCCCTTTTGGCAACTTGATAATCTCTTTCTTAAGCGGCAGCGCCAATCACTCAGGCGGCACTCAAACGTGAGCGCTGTGTTCCTCTTTTCTGTAATTGTCTTAAATCAATCACAGAAAAGTGTTATTATGACAGCGTTATTAATCGTGACAGCGCACAGCGCAAATTGCCGCCAAACAAAAGACTTTCGCAACGAACTCGGCCATATAAAGAAATCACGGCCATAGTTACAGCGCCTAATGATTTTGAACTTGCACCGCCATTTGCAGTTAATGCCATACCCAAAACCACATGCATGCTCACAGCTCTCCAGACTCCATAGTCTCTATCTGGCCTCCAACTATAGTTTCAACTCCAACTCAATTCTGTGTCCAGCCACATGCGGCCCACGCGGCGAGCGTCATTAAATGCAAATTATTTCATTTCTGTGCCAATTGTTGTGCTACTTTTTTTCGGGCTCTGTTCGTGCGCATCATCAAAAGCAAATCATCAGAAAGAAATATATACATACATACAGAAAGAAAGAGAAAGAAAAAAGAAGCCAGCCGAACAGGCAGAAGCAGGAAAAAATGTTGTTTGTGCTTTTATTGATTTTTCATGTACCGCTCGCTGAGTTCGTCATAATTGCGAAGTGGCTCCGATTAGAACTATACAACAACCGAAGGTAGCAAGCAAAGAGCTGAGAACTGGGAAGGTAGATGGAAATCTGATTGCAATTGGCAGGAAATTGAGGTCAGTGTTATGATTGTTTTGTGAATGAGTTTTTTGCAGTCTTTTGTTTTAGCCGCATTGCTTTGCAATTTGCCCCATAAACTCACAAGCGAAACTCTATTTACGGAAGTCAGTTAGCAGGCAGCAGTAACCCAAGCAGCAGCCAATCAATTGAAGAGCCAAGCAAATAAAAGATTGCGCTCTTAGAGGCAACAGAGAGCTGCCTCTAACAAAGTCCAGTAGTTGAAATTTTGGCCTGAACTAATGTGTGGGCGCGCCAAATGTGTTAAGAGCAATGCATTCGCGCTTCGCAGCCACCAAATTGACAGCAAAAATATTATCTAACTCAACTTGCCTCAATGCTCCAGGCGGAGCATCGCTGCCTGAGCTTCTGCCACTGATTTATTATTATTTGTGGTTATGAGAGTGTATGTGTGTTCGCCACACAAAATGGACACACACCTCCGAATCACGCCCTGGCCGTACATCACCTCGGTTCATGCGCATATTTGACAGTTCATTTGCTGCAGGCAAACACAATGGGAAGGCTTAGACTGAGGCACACGCATCTATGCTTGCCACAACTGACTGTAGTGTTGCTGTTGCATTTCTAATTAGTATTTACAAATAGTTACTGCTTTCGAGTGTCTTCCAAGCTACCTGAGCCCACGAATATGAAAGCCAAGTGCTGACAGCTAGGAAATACTAGTTAAAAAGTTATCCACCAAACGGTATTTGCAGAGATCTTCAGATCATTGCAGATATTCGCTGTGGATGCAACAGATCGTAAAACGACTTTTAAAAATGTTGTTAATGTTCACTAAACTTAATATAATAAGGAAATTACTTGAGCGTTCATCCTGTTATCGACATTGCGTGATTGGGCCAAATAACATTTAACTACACACATTTAATGACATCGCAAAAAAATTTCAATGGAAAAAAACAAAAGACTTAGGCAACGAACTTGTTGGTTGCTAATGCTGATGCTGGCTTGGTTGGCGTCCGACCATCGGCGGCAATTAGCCCACCACTTAAAATTCTAATGCAAAGCATAAACACCAAGATCAACTCCAATGAGCACACTTATTCCCGCTAGACACTTGCCACTTGTCACGTTTCTGTACGCCGCTGCGAGGCAGCAAATTCTTATCACATTGCAGCTTTTAAGTTGGACACGATAGTTGCTTGGCTGGAGCCATTGCTGTCTGAGAACTGCCATCAGCAAAGGCGTCACAGTTCTTCGCCTTCGTCTTGGTCGTCTGCATGCCAAGACGGCGCTAATCATTAGGCTATGCCCGAAACGCCCTGTGGCTGTGTGACACCTCCGGACAACGACCGAGACATCTCGGTTAGCATATTTTTTTTAATGGGCCAACAGACATGTAAGCCTTCCTAATGCAATGCCGTTCCTTTATTCCCCCAAGCCGTTTCTTCTACACTGGCAATAATTGCACCTTCAGCCGATATTTAAGTAGCGAGCAAACGATGATCATTTGACAGCTTCGGACCAGGCCTAGAATAAAGCATCAATATGAATTTCGTTAGCCATTCCGTCTTTAATATTTGGTCATGAATTTGCCGTTATGTGAGAAGCTGTCAATTAACTTCAGTAGATTCTCATTTCCATCCAAAAAGTGTGTCAATGCATTTGTGTGTTGGTCGGGCATTAATCTGTTGTTTGGTGGGTGTTTTTTTTTTCTTCTTCTTATTGCCATTTATTTTCTTTAACCTTTGGTCAGTCAATCAATCAATACATCGGCGCTACTGTGCATACGTCTTCCCCTCCACTCTCTTGTAGACAGCACCTGATGGCTCAACTTTATCTGCAGTTCATTCTTGCTGGCGTTGTTGTTAATTCCACTTCCCATGCATTGCAAACCAATCACTGGGGTTGCCGGCCGCCTGTTTTGGCAAAAACAGACACAGCGTCGAGCCTAGAGGCGATTTGGAACTGTGAGACCCCTCATTAAAACTACTCAAGTTGTTTTGAGGTAGCAACGGAGATCTCAGAGATTTCATACACATCAGAGGGATTGATTTGCAACGAACATGCAACAAATTCATTATTTTTTATTTTTTAATTTGTACGCAAATCAATTTTCCAAGCAAGTTTCATGCATGTGCAATTTAGCCACTGTGCCAACTCAAAAACCGCTTTAATTTAACCCCCCGTGATACTCTTTACGAACTGCAAGTGACCCGAGTGACAAGGGCTTAAGGGTTTATTCGAGCACGCAATTGAAATTCAGTGCACGACTCGTGCCCATCTCTAACCCGAAACCCCGAACGCATATCAGCGCGAATATTGTACAACTGAAACCCATAATTAAAAAATTTCAACTTAGTATGAAATTAATTTTAAAGACACTTTCGTATGGGGCCAAGAGACAGACAAACACTTGACATGGATGAGGCTGCTTTTGCTTTTGATGACTCGCCGACTCCGCACAAATTGCCCCGTCCAAAAGAGGGCCTCACACACATACGAATCAGAGATGTTGATGCTGCTGTTTCTGCTGCCAGCTCGCAGACTGACGCGCGGATTAAGCTGAGCATTCAAATTGAAACTGACAGGCTGGCGTTTCTTGGCGTGGAGCTAGGCAGCTGGATCGGAGTGTATCCTGCAAAAGCTGGTCGCCCATAAAAGTGCCTGAGCCCATTTGGGAATCAGTTACTTTGTTCGCACGCATTGTAAACTAGTAAAAATAGTGCCAAAGTCATAAAAGTGGCGGCTGTAAAACGCATATCGTATTATATGACAACATAAATTTAACTGGCCCACAACTTTTTTTATTCTACCTTATCTAAACGAGTGCTTCGCCTTACTTCAGACTGTATTGTTTGGATGGTGGATGTGGTTAGCCTCAATGCCAAAAAGCCAATAATTGAATTCGCATAAAAATCTTAGACAAACTACTTGCTGTTTTGCTTGATCAATGCATATAAAATCGGCGCTAATTCAATTAGTTAAAAATGCTAACAAGCGCCAATGAGGGTTCGAGTCAAGTACTCGTATTTATGTGTTTGCATTTGAGTTTGGACTGCGACTGCTGCTGCTGCTGTTGCTGCTGCTGCTGTTTGTATTCACTAATTGCCACAAACAAATTGAGGTGGTGTTGGAAGTGTGCTGCCAAGCTGTCGGTTACGCAAACGGGTCAGCAGCATCACGATTTTCATTTACACCTCCATTTACCCACATTTGATGGACACGCTCAGCTAAACCGAAGCAGGAGACTAGAGCAAAGCAAATTTAATCGAATGTTATGCTTTTTGCGTGGTTTCTGTACACTAAATGCATTAATTGCATAGCTGGAAATATATATTAATGACTTATGTTTGAAGTATCTGTTGGCCTCTTTCAGTTGTCAAGGCATTGTAAAGAATTCTGATGCACACAATAGTATTCAGACTTGTCAGTGTGAAATATTGAAGTATATTCCAAAAAAATAAACTCAGGAGTAAAAGCTTTTCTAGCCGTCAAAATGACCAAGCAGTACGCATCCCAAAGAGTTATCGAGCCCGACTATTATATATAGTATAGTTTCTTCAAGACTAAGTGTTGTGAGTTTAGTTTACTGGCCGAGCATAGAGAAGTGCTTTTGTTTTATTTTCAAAATAAAAGCACTATAATTAATGGTTAAAAGTCTTGAGCACGAATCGAAATTAAAGTAATATTTAAACTTGCTTATATATAGTTCTACGCGTTTATCGATTTCATGGTATCCGGTAATTACAAAAAACATGATGTCATTGCACCGTTCGATAAAATCGAAAATGCCAAAATTTGACACACACCATTAATAAGCGTATGGATTTATGTTGACTGGCGGCGGACAAGTCGTCGGCAACGCTTGTGGTGGCATCGTGTGGCGACACGCAGACGTTTGAGGGAGGACACCCACGTAGGCGTTGATTTTAAGCCGATTTCAAAGCCAGACAAATGTGAGGCTTATTGAAAGAACAACATTTTGCACGCCCCAAACCTTAGTATGAAATTCAATATCATTTTTTAGCCATTTATGCGAGCAGATGCTCAAAGAAACGGTTTAAGACATAGTGCGAAGTTCGTTGCTTACGTCTTTCGTTTTTGACCACCGCAAAACTCACCACGACGGCGGCGCTGCTCGCTGTTATTGGAAGTGTCAAAACGGTGACGTCACAGCTGTAAACAAAGCTCACCCGGCATACCGAGTAGCAGCAGAACAGCATCGCAGCTTCATAAAACCAAAACAAACCGAAGCCGGCCACGTGATTCGCAGCAAAGCAAAACTCGTTCCAGCTGTTAGTTGCTGGAAACGCTGGAACGCGTTTGTTTACATGCGAGAGGCCTGGTACAGAGCGACAACAAATCGTCGAGAGAGAGAGATCGAGAGGCGCATTGCTCTCTGGCTCACGTGCGAGCCGCCTCTGCAATTTGTGCATTTGGTCAAGTTCAAGTGTGGTGCGGTGGCCACAATGGTGAGTTTCTCTTTCGCCGGTTGCGTCTAATGCCGTCTCTCCATCTCCATCTCGGCGTCTCCATCTTTTATAATCGTCGAGCGGAGAGGCGCTCGCGCTCAGTCTTGCTGCGCACCTCGTCGTGTGAAGTTGTCGTAGTTGTCGTCGTCGTCGCTGTTGTCGCTTGCTCGACTTCTCTTTGAGTAAGTAATAGCGGTTCCCCGTCAACATCTTTTGCTGTCCCGCTCTGGCTGCGGCTTACGTAGTCCGTTCGTTGACCGATCGTCGCTCACGTCATATGCCTTACGCTTACGTCGTCGTCGTCTCTCTCGGGGGTTCGCAACGGCAGCGCTTGCGCATCTTGCCACATTCCGAGTCGCGCTTAACACCGAACCACAAGTTGCCCATTGTGCGCATCACTGCAAAACTAATTGCCAGAACAAGAAACCTACTCGAAAAAAAGTATTCGCGAGTTCTGAAACTGTGTTGCGGGAATGTGTTATTTTTAAACTGATTGATTTTGTGTGTGCGTTTAGCGTTTAGTAATGCAATTTATTTATAATTAATATTCAATTACATAAATGAAGATAAAAGTATTTTTTGAACATTATAAACAGAGACTTTTTGTGCAAATAAAATCAATATAAATTCCGCAACTTAATGTGAAATACATGTTGGACATTATATATTTATATACTTTATTAACAAAAATTTATAAATGTTATAAATGTAAAAAAATTACAAAATAATGAAACCAAAATCGAATTTAACTTGCTTTGTTTTCTCTGATTTACAAAATGTGTTTTTAAATATTTATTTAAATAATTTAAAAAAATTCTAAATTGGTTTTTAGTTTTTTTTTAAATAAGTAAAAAGCTTAATTAAAAAATATGAAAATCAATAACTCACAATTCATTTAATAAAAAGAAAATTAAAAAAAAACAATATCAAGAATTTAAAATTCTTAAAAAAAGACTGATAAGAACATTCTCATTTGGCCCAAAACACAATTACTGTTAACAATTTGAGCAGCGCTTTGTGTTCGTGTGTGTGTGTGTATGTGTGTGTGGCTTATTGAAAAATGTAAATGCCGTCAGCACTTTGCATATTTCACATTTAACATTGTCGACATAAATACAATTAGCTAAATTGGCAGCAATAAAATTAAAGTGTAACTGCAACGAGTTGAGGCTAAAACTACGAATATCGAAATCAAAATAAATATCAAAATAACAATCTAAAGGCACGCCAACGCAGCAAAGCGAACAACTTTATAAGCTAAGCACGAGTCGCCCCAACAATTGGCATGAGTCGGCGGCATCGGCAGCTGTGAGCTGCAACTTGGATGTAGCAGTTCTTGTTGTTGTTGTTGCTGTTGTTGTTGGCTTGCTGCCACCTTGGAATAGGCAAAATTAACTAAATTACAACATCAACGCAGGCAACGCAGGGGTAAAACAGCCACTAAAAAGAAGCATAGTAGCAGCAAATTTGAAGCACATGCAAATTTATATGTAAGGCAAGCAGCAACTGTAACAGCAGCAGCAGCAGCAACAGTCCCTTGGCTCAGGCAAATAATTATGTTTAAATAAAGCTGTAGCCAAGAGTTTTGTCTAGAACTGGCCAACGGCCACTGGCAAGTTTGTATTCTTGCAGTTGTTGTTGTTGTTGTTGTTGAAGTTGCTGCTGATTCTGCTGCGGCTGCTTTTGCTACTGCTGCACTGCTGCACCGCTGCATTGAGCCATATCCGGTTCGGAGCACTATGGGCACTGCCTGTCTAAATTTAGCGCTTAATGAAGCTGCTGCTCCGACTGCTGCTGCTGCGGCTGTTGTGGATGTTGCAGATGCAAATTGTAGCAGTGCAAACAGATCAAGAGTCGAAGCGTTCGTCTGTGGCACAAGCCCTTTTGCGCACTAGTTCGCTGCTTCGTAATAATTCATAAAAATTGGCAAATTAAACGCCAACACAACAAATGATCCGCGTGGCGACTGCAATTTGTACGCCATGCTGGGGCAACAAGAACAAAACAAAAAAAAAACGTGAAAAAACAAAAAAAACAAATAATGGCCAGCAAACTTACAAAGTTGGCAGGCAGAAGACGAAAAACAGTTGGGTTTCTGTTGCACAGTCCACAGCGATGATAAATGTGCGCCCACTTTGCTTATTTATGGCCACTCAAATTGAATGCAATTGATTTTGACTTTTTCCCCTCTTTTTCACATCTTGCGTCTTTTGCCTGCGTTGGCGTTGCATAATCCTAACTCAAGCAATTCTTGCAGGCCCTTCAGGATAAAAGGTGCGCGAAACAATTAATTAAGTACTAAACATACAAAATCCTCGCTATAATCGTGATTTTTGTATGTGCCTGCGTGTGTGTGTGTGTGTGTGTGTGTATAACATGATTTTACACTGAGCACCTGAAATATATTTATATACCATAAATATCAAATACAAAGTGCAACAAACAAGTGTAAAAAGTAGCTGAAACTCATCTAAAGGAGGCCAAGATTTTGTTTTTGCGGAGAAATGAGTATCAACAAATTATTGGTGAGTACAAATATTTAATAACATTTATACACTAATTAACTGATTATTTCATTTGCATAAGCCATAAAAACTAAAGTGCCCAACCAATAACCGCAAAATAATTGCAAATTTTAGTGAATTTGGTTTTCAAGATTGAGAATTAATTGATGTCTTTATAAGTTTCAAGAGCTGCGGTTAAAAAGTTTATAGTGTGGTCTCAAAATTCAATATTTTGTTAATAAATATAATTATTAATTGCATATTTATTATTAATTGCAGTTTGTTATATTAACAGCTTATAAACTTATCATACTAATTAATTTGAAAACTTTTCAATAAGTTTACAAATTTGTTTAAGTTTCGAACTCTGTGTTTGATTTTTCAGGCAGCAGTTTTGTATATAAATTTAAAGATGCAATTTTAAAATACTATCTAAAATGATAGCTATGTGTTTATGGGCGACATATAAAATTACATATACGCCAAAATATGATCTCAATAATTACTTAACACGCATGCAATTAAATAACAGCTTTGATCATCAGATTTCTCGTCGTCAGCTTTCAATCAAGTCGTTTTATCTGATATTTGTTGTACTTGTCTTAAAATGTATATTTATTTTGCTGTCCATTGAAGCAGCACGGTAATGTCTACCGCCCCTTGAAGGTCGATAAAAAATGAATACAAAAACAAAATACTGCAAAACACTTCAGGAAGGCACATGTTAAATACAACAATTTTAGTTGTTTACTTTAATTGTCTGTACAATTATTTTGGTTTGATGGCATCTGGCGATGAGAGCAACCATAAATGTTTATAATATTTCAATTTAGTAATTAAATATGCAGTAGCTTAAAAAGTCTGGACCAAAAGGTACCCTCTATATGTAAAAAATATTACTTAAAAAATAAATCAGTAAAAGGTTCATTCAGCATGCCACTTTTCTATTCAGATACTTAGTTCCTCAAAGTATCTTTAGTATTTTTGTATGGATTTTAACGTGTTCTGTTATTTATTCGCAAATAAAATTTGCATCAATCTTGACGTCCAAGCGTTAATATACTTCTACTGTTCGCCAATTTTCGGATTTTTGCTTTTGTTTTCAAATAATTTTATGTGCGCCAGCTCGTCGATTTATTTGTGAAGATAACTATGCGGAATTAAGTTTCTATTTATTTATTTTTATTTTTATTTTTGTTTGCTTTATTATTTTCATGCTTTAAGGAGAAAAACAAAAATAATTGAGCATTTGTCTTGTCTCAATGTGAAACGCAAGAGAATTGCAAACAAATTTCGCATTGCCGCCTGAATAGCCACAGCCTTGAGGCAACAACAAACCATTTTTTTATTTAAACAATATACAACAACAACATATAATATTTATTCCGTATATATTGAGTATTCAAGTTAAGCATGGCACTGGCACGAACCGTCGACCTAATATTGAGTAATTTTTCGATGAGGTCTTAAAAACAAATCTATTACGTAGATGCGGTGAGCTTCTCGTAAATTGCGGCAGCTCCTAATTGAAATAAAGTCAAGATGCATCCTGCCTCCGTTGGTTTCTCGTGAGAGAGACATAAATTCCGCCACCTCCGTGGCCAGATGCTATTTTAGGTATCCATGTGCCAGGCAACTCAAGGCGGACAAAACGACTGGGGGCACAGGACCAGCAATATATTTATTCTAAAGCCCGTTGAACATACTCATTAAGCGCAATTTACCTACAAAGTTGAATGCCGCCAACAACGAGAGGGACGGACGATCGGACTAGAATAGGCAGGCTGTGCAAAATGATTATTACCATACGCCCCGCCAATGGGATTGGGTTCGGGGTTGGGGCCAACAGTTAAGCACGAGCGCAACGAAAGACTCAAGACACGAACTTGACGGGGCACAAACTCAGAGTGTGGTAAATTTAACTCCATACTCCACATACATAAATAAATAAGGTAAATCAATAAATAAATAAATAAACAACTGCATTGGCTTGTTGCCACAAAGAAGAAGTGAAAGCTGACGTTGTATTTGGGCTGGGTTCGAGACATTTGGCATTTACGAAACTCTTTTTCAGCTGCACATAACGGGCAACTGTCAATAAATAATCAAAATAAACCACAGCCAAAAACTTGAAGCGGACAATTGACTACTTTTGGTAACTGGTCGCTAGTAAAAAAAATAAATACGCATTTATGCCATTCGAAAGCAAATGCGAGCAGTGATCATTTCATGAGTTTGTGAAATTATCCAATGATGCAATCGCTGCTCAATCTTTATTTAATCAACCATTTTACAGTTACGAATTGTGTTGGGTGGGTGCCAACAATAAAAATAATAACAATAATTCCTTAATTTCATTTGTACGAAATTAACGCTGCACACTTTAAATGTCAGCTAAAAACAAACCAAACATGCAAATGCCAAACGAGTTTCGGTCGAAAAAAATTTGCATTTAAGAAAACTCAGTCACCGAAAATTAAATTGTATTAAATCAGTGAGCAACGCTGCTGGTCAAGTCAGCTCCAAGTTGATCGCCTTGAGTTCACATATCGTGCTACAGTTCACAAACTTGGCAAAATTCCGTCACAGAACACAAACAGTCATTAGAAATAGCAACAATTAAACAGTTAAAGCCACAGCGTTATATGTATAAATAAATAAAAAGTAATTCTGGATTTCAAACGATTTTCTAAATCGTAAACTTTTTGGAAATTTTTAGCTATTAGCTCAGTTCAGCGAATTCTGATTGTTTAATATAAATATAGATGCGGAATCGAATGTGATATTAAATTGCAAAACTTAATGCTTCTCATTCAGTCAAGCTTCAATAATTCTACCAAAGATGATAAAAATTACGTCTAAAGTAGTTCGGAAGGTACGAACCAAGCTAATCAAGCTAATCAGAAAGGATTTAACTTATTATCCATGGGTCAGACCAGATTCAGAAAACTCATAGAAATCATCAAACCGGCAAACAATCATAAATTTGTGTTAAATCTATAAGCTCTGAAGAGGTACAATATATCAAACTAGGTCACAGTTCATTGAGCCCCCCAATACATATAATAAAGCTTTCAATTCTTCGCCATATCTGTGCAACTGTGTATATCAACCAACGACAGAATCCATTAAATAACGAGCAGAGTATGTAATAAATGTCATCCCATTGGTTACGACCTTAATTATAAGAAACATTTTTCAAATTATACCAAAGTAAAACAAAAGGCTTTGGACACAAACTTGCCACTGTTGATGACAATTTAATTAGTTTAATCGATGCATAAAACAGCTACTGGCTAGAACCGTCGTCGGGATGCTGCGGACACAACCACAATATTTATGGTTAGCATAAAAATTAAGTGTTACATAAGTTAGAAGCGGCTACAAGCTTCCAGAGGCTGTAGCTCGTGGGTTCGGTTGCCGCACATTATTTAAGCCATCTTGATAGTTGACTTTAATGATTAATGCTTATTTGCTGTGCGCCCTTCGCAGCATTCGTTGGCCCACAATCGTAACGGTAACCCGTTGTATTATTAAACGCAGTTACTGTCAATAGGTTTTTAGACTTCTTTTACTTTACTACCCATAATGAATTGCACGTTTGTCGGCGCCCAAGATAAAAAAAAACCGCAAAAAACAAACGCCAAATATGAAAGTTCAAAGACACGCACCAGACACTCAAAAAGGGGAGAATTGCGTATGTGTGTGTGGGGGGGGGGGGAGGTGTGCCATTCGTTTCGTCATTACCACAATATATTTTCGACTGTGCTTTGCTTTTTCGAAAGCATTAATAGGATTTTTATTTAACATGTGTTTTCTTCGTTTCTTTTCTGCTGTCCGAGACGTGCCTTGAAAACTTGATTATTGATGATGTCATATGACATTGACGGTGGGCTGCGATCGGCTGTCCCCCCTTTTGGAATATGTAAAGTGACATTAAAATGGGGTTGTGGGAAAGAAAAAAAACACACAGCAGAGCAACCTCTTTTTATTTTGTCAATCAACGCGATGTCTAATGAAGATCATCAGTGCAGAGTTGGCTATCCCATATTCTATTCCCAGTTTATTTTTAATAACATTTTTACAGCCATTCCTGAAGGGTCTGTGCAACCTCTGGGCACTTGTGTATGCCCATAAAAAAGGCACTTAAAAAACTCATTCGATATTTTAAGTCAATTCAATGACCATTAAATTTGTAATGGCGCTCTAAATAAGTGGCAATTTCTGAAGAAAAACAACATAAAATACAGAATGTAAACATATTAGCATTTTTATCGGCTATTCATTCTAATTGATTTTAGTTTTCTCCTTTTTCGTTTTGCTGGCACTTGCGAATCTTGTGGAAAAGTCTTATTAAGAAACGCTAAGGCTCAAAGCAATTTGACTTAAGTATTTGTGTGCCAGCTAATGAATGACCATAACCCAATAATTTATGGATCACATGTAAGAGTTGCCTTGGCAACCGATTTTTACAAGCAATTCATATTTGATCATGGTTTTGTTCTCTGAATAATGCGATGTTCTCTCGAAAAATTAAGTAAAAATTCAGCGTCATTTACAGACGGTTAAAACCATAACTTTTGCAAAACTGAAGCAATTTTAAGAAAGCAATATTTGTTTGTTACGAATTCCTTTTTAATTAATTTATGTAATTAATAAAATAAAACGTGTCTTAATTCCACGTGAGACAGCTTTTAGATAAACATCCTGATCAGTTCTATGTGTAAGATTTGGCATAGCAACTAAAAACATAGAATTCCAACTGAACCGCAGCCAAATTTAACGCCTACGAGAAGAGGCAACAGACAGCATTGACAGTGAACAACTTGGCTTAAAAGCAAAAACTTATAAAATACGCCAACTTATGCCACACACACACAAAAGCCACACGCACACACATATTTATGGAGACATCAAAATCACAGCTCTGCCGCGACTTGGGTGTCAACAGTGTGAGGGGAACTGGGGGGGGGGAACTTGAGGGCTTGGAAATGTTTTGAAGCGATATAAAGCAAATAAGCTGTGAGCTACTCGTATGCAGTGGTTGTATTAAAGCAACGTATATTATCATGATGATTAAAACTTATTATTGGACCTGTATTACTATTATTAGTTGGAGCTGTGGCAGTGTCCAGGGCGGTTACACGCACGCCGCGTCGCCGGTGCCGTTGCTTTTGCATCCTTTCATAATTATCTGCGCCTGCAAGATCTCCCTCCCCATATGCATATTTTTAACCAGGCTGCGATTGCATCCAACATGTTATTAATACGTAGAAACAAATAAGCAAAAACAATAAGAAAGATCCGTTTGCGGGTAGCTGGCTGAGACTCGGGCTCAGGCTCAACAGCTACAACAACTACAGCAAAAACGCGTTACAATTCTGCGGGCTACACCCCAGAGTCAGTGGCTGAGACGAAACTGAGACCAGCTAAGAGCAGCAGCAGCAGCAGCAGCACATTCACCTGGAACTGGAGTTGGAGCTGTGTGGAGCTGGAACACGACGACGGCTTTGGCTTTGGCCATTGTTTAGTTTGGTTCGAATTTACCTTGATGGTCGTTCACTCTACATACAAAAGCAACAACTTTTACTACTAACACACACACACACACACACACACACACATTCGCACACACATTCGCACACACAAGCACACATGTGGCTTGCGTTGACTTTCAGCGCGCCATCAAAACAAAATATGAGCGAACCGCGCACAGTCGCACAGCCGGCACTAAAAATCGCTCAATAATATGTACACTGGCCAACTAGCAATTGAGCCAACTAGTTGGGCCACGGCCCCGTATCTGATAAATAGAGTGGTTCACAAAATGCTGACCGTGGCCACAGATCTGCGCCAGGCCCAGTCTCAGTCTCCCAGTCGCCCAGTCGCCCAGTCGCCCAGTCTCAGCGGCATTTCGCAGTTGTAGTCTCTCAGTCCTGGGCCATTTGTTTGCTGGCCGGGCCAAGCCTGTTTCTTTTTTATATTTCTTTTCTTTGCAGTGCCTTTACACTTGCACTTGGGCATTATGGTTTTATGAAGGCGTTTACAACGATTGCATTATCAAGTCCATAAACTATATTTAGTTAAGTGCCAAGTTATATGCAAAGAACTTTTCAAAAATCCCACACTCCAGCCAAATTTGACGAGGGGCTGTGAAAGATTAATTTAATTTCATTAGCTTGAACCATTTTTTGTTAAAAAACATTCACTTCTTCGCTTGATGACCGGTTAATGACCCAGCGTTAATATTAATAGTAAATATATGATAAATTAGAAATTAATAAATTAAAAGCTTCATTAATAATCCGTAGAAAGCTCAGAACGCCGCGAATAACGTACATATAACACAAAAAAAAACCAATTCCTTAATTTTCTAAACTCAAATTGGTTAAATTTTTGAATTTCAATTTAAAATGCTGTCCATTTACTATTGCTTTTAATTTTATAGAGCAAACACATTTGCCATAGAGTGTCTGGCAATCGGCGTGCTAAAGAAAATTTGGTTGTCTGTTTGTTGTTGTTGTTGCTGGCAATGTTTGCCAATATTTTTTTTGCCCGGCGTTGCTTATCACGATTTGTGGGCATATTATTTCAGTTTTTGCTTGTTGTTGCTGCTGTGTCGGCTGCTGCTGCTGTTGGTGTTGTTAGTGCTGCTGCTGCTGCTGCTGGTCGTGTCGAGTCATGCGGCATGCATTTTAACGCATATTTTGTAATTGTTGCTGCACCCGCTGCCGCTGTGTGACCTTTCGCCAGAGCTCTGCCAGAGATACATTTGCATGTGCACACACTCACTCACACACACAATAACACACACAAGAATATACACATACACATACACATGTTGAAAGCCAGCGGCAAAGTCGTAGACCAAATCAAGTTCGTTGGACGGGACAGTTCATTGGCCCATCCCGAAGAAGCAACCGCAATTCTTAAGCTGCTTTTGCTCGCTGACTCAAAGTCTAATTACCAAGTGCGCTTTGCTGCCACTTTCCTGCTGCTGCTGGCTTGGCTGCTGGCTGCTCATAATTACCAACAAATGAATGTTATAAGCATAAAAATTAACTTGACGCCGCAAAAGTTATGCTTCAGTAAAATGCCTTTTTTCGGACTTGGCCACACAGTTAAGCGGCAAAGAAGAACAATGAGATCAACAACAACAGAACCTAAAAAAAAAAAAATCGTAATCATTGCTCGGTTTTGACTTTGGCTTTGTCTTTTTACCAGATACTCGTCGCGACTAATTATTTACACGCTGCGCGCATGCATATCGCTTACCATTATCATAGCCATAGCCACAGCCATAACTGTGGCGATACTTACAGCCCTGGCCCAAAGTGTCCAGAACGCCCCAGAACGTGTGCGAAGGGGGCAGACAGTGAGCCAAGTGTTTAAAATCGTGTACAGTTTAGCAGATTCAAACGCTTCGCTGAGCCTCGCTTCAAGTTTTGGGAGGGGACAGGTGTGGAGAGGATGGGCGTAATGCCTGCTGCTGCAGCAGCAGTAGCTTGCATTACATAATTTCGTTTACCGTTGTGCGGCCTTTTGATTAATTTGCAGCAAACAACTTTGAATGTTGTCTCCGTTCAATGCGCAGCCAGCTGAAAATTTATGCAAGTTCGTTGCCTAAGTCTTTTGTCTGCTTAACCGTTCTAAATGCAATTGCGCAAATGTCCCGCTAAGCATTTAAATTGTAAAAGAAAGAACTAATTTTAAAGTTTAAAATACCAAAATAAAACAACGCCTAATGTCTTCCATCTTGACTGAAACTGAGCAACTTTGATTATAAGATTATAAGTTATAAAAATGGAGAATAATATATAAATTGAAATTTCCCAGGTGTGCAAGGAAGCCAGCAGATTATATAGCATTAAAAGTTCAATATGCGTAATCTTATACAATCTGTTTTGCAATGCACTTCAAAAGATCTTAAGAAGTAATCACATCAAATAAAATTATACTTTCCTGCTGATTTAGTAAACTTAAAGACCACTGTGCAGCTGGGTGCAACCTAGTTCGTTGCTTCAACCATTTTACTTTGCCACTTAGCTATATTTATGTAGATGGCAACAATCTTCTGTTATGTATATTCTAATTAGGAAAGCGTTTCGAAAATATCTATCAAAAGTCACGCCACTTATGGGGCGACTACTTTTCTCACTCTCAGCTTGTTACCATCTCACGTGAAACACTGATTAGGCACTTTTCACACGAAAAACTCAGAGAAACTCCAACGGCAATATCTCTCTTTTATACCGCTTTGTTTTTCTAGGCGTCCATCGGAAAAAACAACCAAAAAAAAAACCGGCAATGTCATGTTCAAATCGTCGATGGGGGCTCCCAAACTATCGGTGTATAGTGACGACGATGATAATGCCTTTATAAGCAAGTGTCGGGAATTTGAACTAAGTAAGACACACAGCCAATTTTCATTGCCAAAAACAAAAAACAAACAACAACACTTTAGACCTTCGATTGCCTTTGGTTTGGACCATCCTTTACACCAACAAGTTTTCCAGCTGCTACAAAGGCCGTTCGATTGCGTGTGTGTGTGTGCGATTGTGTATTCAAAGGAATTTCCATAACCGCTAGCATTTCGTGTTGTTGTTGCTTTGACTGCGGCCTGTTGTGCCTAATGGCTAAATTCAACAATATCAACAACAACTGCAACAGAGGAAACTCGACGATTTTTCTCTTGTTCTCTGTCTCTCTACCTCGTCATGCAATGCCTTTTGCTTTCTGCGGCTATACGTAACGAAAATGAGCGCAAACAGTAATGGAAAAGACGCAGGAAAAACACAACACAAAACAACAAACAACAAACAACAAATACCAAATGCACAACGAGACAAACAGGTTTTCAGGGCAACCCAAAGATGCGTGCGTGGAAAATTGTGGAAAATGCAAAGGCAGAGAAAAAGGCAGAGCGAAAGAGAGAAAGATGCAACACAATCTCTGCTCCATTCTCTGGACGCATCATCCGGCATCCAATGGCTACACTGACCACTGACCGCTATGCTCGGGCATGCATTGTCCGCGCTTGACCCTCGGCGGCTATTTGACACATTTCAGCAGCAGGAAAAAGAAAAACAGAAAAACAAGATAAGAGCTAAATTTTTGCGTTTGTTTTGGTCACCTGTGGTCGAAAGAGTTCAAGGGTACATGCATTCAAATGAATATAACATAATTATTTATGTACAACGACAAAGTTTTGGTAGGTAAGGTAAGGTATATGAACTGAGACCGATCTTGGTAAGACTGGAAAAATGTGCAAAAAAAAAAAACTGTTGATTGAAACATTTCAATTTATCATTTGATTTACTCTAAGATTGGGATTGGTGAAAGGATAAGTTGCAAAGAAAAGACAAAGCCTAGTAATACCTGCTAGCATAACTAAAGAGCTCAAAGTCTATTAAATTTATAGGGTATCTTTGAGGCAATGGCATAGTTACAACTGGTTTTCAATTATCCCATCGCAACTGCATTCTTCGCACGCATGCGTCGCTGAGCATTAGGCTGCTTAGCATGTTTAAATGCAAGTGTGAGTGCAAGTACGAGTATGGATGCGAATGTGAATGTGAGTGCAAGTTTGAGTACCCGCTGCTATGTAGGTTGGTGTGGCAAGCAACGGTACTCCAACAACAAACGCAACCGACGGACGGATGAGCGGCGGTTTTCGGTTGAGTTGCAGGCAAAGTTTGCAAAGCTGCCAAGCGAGGAGGCGCTTTGGGGGAGATGAGCAGGTGTGATTCAGGCTCAGACTCAGAGGCTCATCACTTGGCCATCTAAAGTCTAACTGCATTTAGCTGTCAAGCCAACTTGTTTACGCTACTGGCAGCAAGTGGCAATCGCTGCATCTGCCGCTGCTGCGTTGGCGTCAACCACCGTAACTTGAGTTGTTTTTTAGGTCAGCACGCGCTTCGCAAAGGCGCTTATATAATTGCAGTCAGCACAAATATAACAACAACAACAACAACAACAACAAAACAAAAACATAAATCATATAACGCGTACGTCTGGGCCTTAGCCTGGCCAATTATGCAAGTGAGGCGCGTAAACATTTAGCCAACTTGCCAACAAATAGTGTAACGTCTCCACAACAACAAAAAAAACAAACTGCAACAAAATGTTTTGGGCTAAACGTAGCATAAATAAACAGCCGGCATTAACATTTTACGATGCGTACGTGGCAACAACCAGTCGCGCAACGACGTGACTTTCAACTCAAATCAACAGAATAAATTAAATGTACCGACTGCACCAAAATTACAGTCCAACATATCTTAGAGATATATCAAAGATCTCTTTCCTCCTCATAAGTCCAAAACGTGAGCGGCCACATGCAATGAGTGAGTTGAGCCCATTGCACATTTCAGTTTTCCACTGATTTAATTTTATATAATTTTAGGGTTGGCAGCAAATTAAAAGGAACATATTTTAAAGTAAATATATTTAATTAAAAACCCATATTCTACACGGTTATTAAGGTTTATTATAATCTGACTGTGTAGGCTTGCTTTTTGATTATGCTAGTGCTATGTAATGTGCTTTAACAACAGTCTTTAGGCCAAGTTGTGAACAACAGTGAAACCAATTTAAGCCCAGTGCATTCGAAACTTACAAAGACAAATGATTTAATCGAATGTTATTGCCTAAAATAAAGTATCATTTTCCCAGAAATCGCTTAATCGATTTTAGATTTATTCTTCAAATAAAAACTGTTATGGCTGTGAACCACACTTAAGCCACACCCTTAAATGATAAATAGTCTCAAAAGAGCAGTAAAAATTGTTTTAAGCACAATGCATTCGAAACTGACAAAGAAAAAAGCTTTACCACACATTCCTGGCCACAATATATAATTTTATAATTGTTTCTCTACAAGATTCAATTCATACAAAAATTTCTTTTGTCTGTGAAATGCACTCGCATCTTTACACATCTTTACACTCTTTCTAACCATTCTGGTATCATAGAAGAAGAAGACCAAAAGATCATATAATCGGATTATAACATGCATATGTGTTACGCTTTTAACACCCAGGATTTCTAACTGTTGCTAAGTTGACCTACTTTTGTTGCATATAGATTGCAATCAGCATAGTATACAAGAAAATTAAATGTTTTAAGCGACACAAAATGATTTGTCTGCCAGTGCCAAAGATCATTATAAAGATTAGCAAAAAAAAAAAAATAGTTTATCTTGATTGAATGCAAAACAAGTCTTGCAATTCTAAAATCATTTGTCTTATGACAATTGAACAATTTATGATCATGTGATTTTATTGTAGAACTTGATTGCTAAAAGGCTAAAATAAATCGAGTTAATATTTATTCAACTTCTTCTATAAACAAAAACAAATCTCGAATCTTGTCGCTGTTCCAAATTAAAACCCATAATTAATTTATTTTCAATATCAACTCAATTTATCAGTTGACTTGACAAACACAAAACAAAATACAAATTACCTATCGACAAATGCGACAATCCCTCACTACCCTCTCTCTCTCTCTCTCTCTCTCTGTGATTCGCATCTCTCGTAGCACAGTTCGTGCACAACTGTTATACATGCTAGCAGCAACTGATTTTCAAATACCCAGAGACTTTAATCGAAACAAGTTTTTCTTTGTACGTTTGCACATTAGAGACCTCAGCAAGGGTGGAGGGGGGGGGCCAAACGTTGCCGTCAGCTGTTTGGCTAGCGACTTGGCTTAAACGCTGAGTGCAACGCGGAGCGTAGACAGTTCGCTCAATCAGTCTCAGCCGGCACGTCGCGTTGTGTGCACCTCGTTCAACATTTTTGAGAAGCGGTTCGTTTGCCCAGCAGCCCCCGTCTCTATTATTTATTGTACAATTCAAATTTGCACAGCTGTTGTCGAGTTTCTTGAGTGTGTGTGTGTGTGTTGGTGTGTGTTGGTGTGTGCTAAGTGTTGTTGGCATTATTGTATTCGTATGCAAAACTCATCAAAATTAGCAGCAATTTCTATTGCTATTTGTTTAATTTGTTGACGCCATGCAATTTGTCATAGACAAAAAATAAACAGAAAACGCAACAGCTAAAAATGCTCTGCGCTTACGTAATGCATGGATAAACCATTTGCTGTTTAGCTGTCGTTATGCGAATTTATCTATTTATATATTTTGCGAATTTTTGCAAATGACTGCGTCGATTTTCCAGCAATTTAAATTTCGCGAATTGGGGCAGAGCTTTTAAATTTTTTTTGGCGATTAGTAAATCGCAAATTGGCAGCAACATCAGCCACGTTTGAGTTGTTTTCTAGTGCAACAACAGCAGCAGCAGCAACAGCATTGCTAGGTGCAAAGTGCATACAAAAGACTTAAGCAACAAACTTTCCTTTCGCCCCGCCTTCAACATGCTCCAAAAGGCGCTCGGTCTTTTGCCATAGTGTAATGCTAATAAAGCAATAAAAAATCGAAAATAATCATAAAAAATAAAACAACAACTTACATCACAAGCAGCTCACAACTTGCTGGCACACTTTTCGCAGCTGCAACAACAACAAAAAATCGCACAGTCGTTGCATTTAATTAATCAAAAAGAGCTTTTGCTTTTGCTTTTATGAATGAGCGCAGTGAATCAGTGAATATGAGGGAATGAATGAACGGCTGTATGTGGGGCCGGCCTTGTCCATGCTTATGCTCATCATCCAACGCCAACTTCAACTTCAACTTTTGTCATCCAGCCTCAGCTTCTGCTGCTGCTGCTGCTGCTGCTGCTCTTTCTGCCTTATTTGCTTGGGCAAACTACATAAATTATCTGCGCCTGAAGGCGGCGGCCTCACCAGCAGCGAGTATTCATAGTATATAAAAATATGACTTATTAATAAAAACAGACAACAGCAACAATTAAGGGCCGAACAGCAGCAACAACAACAACAACTTAATAAAGCCAACAAGCGGCGGGCGCCAGCTAGCAGAGTAGTTCAGTTTCAGACCAGTGCTCGAAGATCGTAGGCGCTGTACCGTCATAAATATATGTTGATGTTCTGTTGATTTTTTATAAAATGTGTTAAATATGCCAAGTATAGGACGACGCGTGTGGGATTTTCTCTTGTTATGTAGTTTTTTCTCTTTTTTCCTTTTTTGCTGCATGAAATTAGTTGTTGCACTTGTTGCTGTCTGTTGTTAACAGATGTTGCAGCTGCAGTAGTTGTTTGCAATTGGAATGTAAAAATGTTTTTTAATTTTCTTCTCATTAATTATATTAATTATATTAATATATTATCTATTAGAATTTTTTGCTATTGATTGAGACACAGCTAGATTATATTATTAAAGTTGAGAGTACAGTAGCTCATCGAGTAACCCTCGCATAACCCCAGTGCATTTTTAGTTACGAATACACAGCATATACTCACCTCACCTCACAGATACTTTGTATGTGGCACACGTTTTCGCTTATGTTCTTTTATACGGAAAAATTGAGGGGCGAACAAATTAATGTGCAGACAAAGTATTAAAAAAAGCTATAGGTAGAAGGAAGGGTGAGAAGCACCGAAGAAGTTACCGTAAGATGGCCCTGCTGGCAGTGAAGACTGTTATCAGCTGCCATTTTTGGGGTGTATGCGGAAATTACTTCATTACAAAATTACAAAAAAAAAAAAATGAAAGAAATTGGCAATACTTAAGTTTGGCCATGAAATGCATAAATGAGCGATAGCCAGTTAATAAGGCGTTGCGATGATTTGGTGCAACCGGATGGAGTGACCTTTATAACTCCAAATAGTTAAGCACCCACGCACAAGGTCACCGCAAGCTGCATAGACAAGTTCGTTGTCTAACTCATCTGTTGTTTTTTTTTTGACTTACTCAAAGAGCACTCGCTTAAAGAGCAAAGTTTAAGGGGCCCAATTAGCATAGCCAACCGTGGTAAATGAAATGAGTCAAAGCTGACGCCTATATAGGTGGATATGACCATAATGTGCCCACTCGCAGCGTTTGGTGCCGGGCAGCGAAAGTTCACCAACAAGCTTGAGAAACTTAATGAAACTTTAGTGTGTAATAAAAAAATTCAAGACGCCCACAAAACGATATCGATATGTGTGCGTGTACGTGTGGGTGTTGTGGGCGTGTAATGTGCGACTGACACCAAAACAGTTAAATGTGGAAATACAAGAAATTCAACTGAATATCAAGCGCAAAAATTACGTCAATCAAAAAGTCAAAGCAACTGGCAAACCAGCATCCAACTACTAGCAGCCAGCAAATATCAAAGCAAAAGCTATGAAAAAATGTTTTCTGCAAAGGCGTCCATACAACAAAATGTGGAAAAAAAAGAAGAAAAAATATTGCCTGGTTTTTTCTTTTTTTTTTTTGCCGTTGAGCGGTCCAAGCCAAAAATGGACCATGCAGAGCCACAGCAGCAGCGACGCTAGCGGCTTAGCAGCGAAGTTAGCAGCACAGCAGCGCAGCGTGTGGGCAGCAAAGTTGCCTAACAACCAACAGTGAACAGCACGAACACCAACACGAACACGAACACTAGTCTCAAGTCTCCACTGGTCGTCAAAGACGACATCGTCAACGCTTCGGGATCGTGCGCTGCAGCTGAAGCTTCAGTTTCAGCTTCAGCTTCAGTTACAGTGCCAGCTCCGAACTAAAGGCGAATTGGAATTGAGTTTCAGTTCGTTTTTAGCGCGCGTGCGGTGCGGTTCTTTCTCTCTCATTCATACATTCAAGTGGCTCTCAACTTCTCGATCAATAGCTGAACAGTGTGCGGGTCTCTGAGGTCTGCAGTTGGCCAGCATCTGGCAGCCATATATCCGAAGCAAATTAATTTGTATTTCTTATGATCTGCACCGTTTTATTAATAGTGAAAGTTTTGTGAGGCGTACGCAAAAATAAATTTTTCAAATTTTACAAGTGAAAATTGAGAAAAAAAACCTCAAACGCAACGCGACGCGCGCAATTCATCAGCAGCAGTCAAGTGTTAAAAGAAAAGCGTCAATATTTCTTTAATATTGTAACCAAAAAAAAAAAAAAAAAATACAAAAGTGTCTGTGCATAACTCAGTGTGTGTGTGTGTATGTGTGCGCAGTGCCTGAGTGCTGTGCAGCAGCCAAAACCAAAGGCTAAAACGTAATTTTGCTGGCGTTGTTTTTCGTTGGCAGCTGTTGGCAGTATGAACTGATTTTAACCGAATTTTGATGAAGAAAATGGTGAGCAAATGTTTTTTACTTTTACCATGCTGTAAAATTTCAGCGACGCTAAGAAAATATTCAAATCGATATATTTTTCATGTGAAATTAATAATATTTGTTGAAATATCAAGATAAGTATAGGCAAACTTGAACAAATTATTTATTAACAATTTGTTGACAATCAACCAGCTAATAAGTTAAGCTCGCAGCGACATAATGTTTCAACTAAAAACCTGTGAGTTCATTTATTTTTAATACAAAAACTGAAAACAACATAAAATGTAAATGAGAAATACCCGTTGTCAAGTTTGAATTCATTTACCAAAACCAAAAAAAAAAAACAAACACAAAATTCACTTTCATTTGTGCAAATCTCCCTTCGCTGGGTCAATTGTTATTGTGGGACGTAGCTGAAGATGAGGATGGAGATGAAGATGAAGATGGAGATGAAGATGAAGATGATGTATAGTTGCCTTGTCACTAATGTTTGTTTTCTCTGCATCGTACAAATAGGGGAAAATATGACAAATAATTGCTCGAAATGCTTGCTTGACATACTTCGCAAGCTGTCACCAAAAAAGAAATTCAAAATATTTGCCTAGCAAATGACGAAAGAAAAAAAACAAACAATACAATAATAAATTTGACAAGTGACCAAAACCAAAACCAAAGCTTAGCGTTAAGGTCAAACTGCCTCATCAAAGTCGTTGAGTGGTGCGGCACTGTTTAATGTGGACTTTGTGGATTGTGTCTACAAGTTGCTGATTCCGATTGAAAAATCAAGTTTGTGGCTTAAAGACGCACAGTGGCGAAATTTTTTAGTACCCACGACTTTGGCGAATTGTATCGACGAGATTTCGAGCTTGGCTCGGCATTTCTGCTTCGCTTTATATTACTTAGCAGTTTTCGGTCAAATGCAAAATAGCTAAGGAAAAAAAAAACAAGCTACTGCTTGCTGTAGGCTGCTTGTGCTCATTTGTCTTGGCGGCGCCAGTTTGGACTTGTTGCTAGTCATTTGTAAAAATTCATTGTTCAGTAATCTGTGTAGTCGTGGGTTGTGATTTTTGCTTTACTTGGCCGTTTTCACAAGTTCGTGGCCCATCTGTGGGCTACGGCGGGAAGATGCAGCCAACCAAATGACTGACAAACTAACTGACTCGCTTTGGCTGCTTTGTTTTGCTTTTTTCTACAGCTGTTTAAATTGTTGCGAAGGTGCAAAACTTTCACTTTGTGTATTATTGTTTTGCGTGCGAGTTTCGGCTCAACGCAATACCGCAACTCAGAAGAAATTACAATATTAATGACCATAAATTATGAGCCTGACTCAATTTCACCCCTCCACAAGCTGCGTGGGCTGCAATTGCAGCTATTAAGAGAGTCACAAAGTCAGAGAGCTCGCGGCATGCATGCATCTTCTGCTTAAGTCCGAGAAAGGCTGCACAACAATGTTGAGTGCTCATAAATGCAAGCAGATTTCAGCAATAAACTCAACTTGTGAAATCAGTCGATAATCAGATTATTGACTCTGCTCATCACTGTATTGAAATTGCTGCCGAAGTCTGGTTTTTTCGATTAGCTTCACGATCTTGGCGTGAGTCAAGTAATTTACTGACAACTTCGCAACTGTGTTATAAATTGTCTTAACCAAAAGCAAACTAATTTAAACAAGCTAAAATTTATACTTGAGATATAACAGAATTGGATTTATGTGGAAAATTTGGTATTTCTTAAAACTATTTCATTACTTAAAATAAAACTATTTTATGCTAAAGAAAAGTGGCTTTAACAAAATTCTTCTGTAAATGAAAGACTTAAGCGGCAAACTTGTGTATTACCTTTCAGCAACTCGAAACTAAAAAGTCTTGAAAAAATTGGCTATTTCAGAAACACACACGTCTCAACTCAAGTTAAAACTAATTCAATTCAGACCTGCAAAATGTCTTCGAACTGACTCATCCGCCAACTTTGGCCACATCAACTTGTTCTACGCAGCCCACATAGTCTGTTGAACTTTTGGTGGCTGCGGCTCAAGGCCATTCCCACTACCAGCGCAAAAAGTCGCACAAAAAACCGCAGCAGCCGCAGATTCTAATAAATTTTGCAGAAAACCAAATCGATTTTTTTCTGTGATTTTTTTGCAAGCGAAGCGCTTTTTTACGGCCAGAATTCTCATAAATTGTGTACGGCCAAAAAAACCAAAGTGTGTGCGCGCCCACAGCAGATCAGCGATCGCGTCACATCATTGTTGGAGCAGACGGTTGTGCCATAGTTTCATCTAACAGCAGCATCAGTCGCAGCCGCAGTAGTCAGAGGCATCATCATTAGTCAGAGTCAGGCAAGGCTGAAGTCGACTTTTAAGAGTAGTTTTGGCTAAATTGGCATTCGGTGGGCGTTGTGCTGATTGGCAAAGATTTTGTTTGTTGCGTGGGTTTTGCCACATGACACAATCGAACCAAACTGAAGACATTTGAAGTGTGCTTCGTGTCTGACTTGCACTTGTTATGCGTTTTCGATTTCTTGACAGGAGGGCAACCTACTTTCACCAGAACATGGTTTCGTTTTCAATACCTTATTTGTGGTGTATGTAGTGAACGACTGGTGGTGGACTCCAAAAAAACTTTTGGGCTTTCAGCGAGCTGTCCGGCGCTGCCAACCACAGACATAACACAACAACTGAAATAAACCAGCATCAGCAAATCTGCAGAAAAAGAAATATGTATGCGCCAAAAAGCAACAAAAGCGAAAGTAAAACAGCGACCAGTCTTTTTTTCTGGTTTTGTTTTTGTTTTTTTGTTTTTTTTTTTTTGTGTAGGGTCTCGAAATGATGTCATGACTAAAAAGGAATTGCCAAAAATTAAGTTTTGTTAGCCTGTTGCCTGTTGTCTGCCAGTTGCAAGCCCCAAAAATTTTAGCAATAATGCGAACAGAATGGACGACAGAAAGGACAGACAAAGTTGTGTGTTTTATGCAAAATCATGCAATCTGAGAAACTGAACAGTGAAACAAATGCAAAAGTAACCAGACGACTTTGGCCCAGCCCAGTTTCAGTTACAGTTTCAGATCGAAAAGAAACGCCAACATGATTTTTTTTTCTTTTCTGAAGTTTATGCCGGTGTGAGACCCTGAGCCAAAACGACGCCTGCATATAACTAGCAGTAATGCCGTTTATTCATTTCATTTTAAGCAAGCCACAAGCCTTTAAATTTATGACTCATATTAGTACCAACAACAAGCAACAACAAACAGGCTACACAGACGAACGAAAAAAAAAACCAATGGGTAACTTTTTATATTACCAATTGCAACAAGTTTCGCTGCAACTATATAGCCAAAACACCAAAAAATAAAAACCCGTCCAGACAGTTAAGATTGGCGCCCAATTAACGGCGCCATTTAACTTTCAAATGTACAACAAAAAAAAGAAAAAGCAAAGAAAAATCCTTGCAGCAATTGCTACTTGCAATGTGGGACGCGCGCGGCAAGTTCGTTGCCAAAGTCTTTTGTTAGCGCCTGTCAAGGCGGCAATCAGTTTGCCTAATTACTTAATTTCAAATCATCTAGTTAGTCGCCGGGGTGCGTATGTCAGCAATCTAAATCTAAAACAATTACAATGATAGTCGCCGCGTTTGAAATTGCCACCGCACAAAGCAATTTGCATGCCCCCACGTGTGAGTTAGTTGCGAATCGCGACAACTTCCTGTTGCCCGTCAGTCATATCCTGTGAGCCGGCCGCAAATTGTTAAAACCGCACATGCTAATTTGCAGCAAACCGCATTTATTAAATTACATTTACGTGGCTCTGCTGTGTCCCTATGTTGGTTTATACGGACTGCCGCCGCCTGGAGGCGGAGGGTTAAAAGCAAATTATAATAGTCAACAGCATCAGCATCTGCTTCTCGCTAATTAAGCCGAGTGCACTTTAATGAGCACAGACAGGTGTCAAAATAATAAGTATGCTATTAATAAATAAGATTATTTCATTATGTTTTAGGCCTAAATGCGGGAAAATGGATTGAACAATGTATTAGTTTTGATTAGTTTAGCTAGATTAGTTTATGAAAACCATGTATTTATGTATGTAAATACAGATGCCAGAACGAGATACTCCGTTGCGTATTATAGGTCTTTGAGATAATTATGTTTTCAATGAATTCAAATGCGCAAAATAAGCACAGCACTGAGAGTTGCTCGACTAGATTGAATTGACCATCAGCTCAGTTCACTGACCACTAAACCTCTGTCAAAATGCTTACGAAATAATGATATAAACATAAATAGAACGTGATTAATTATGTCTATAAATTATTATTGGTATATATGGGTTAGGCGAAACTTTAATTGGATATTTTCTAAAGAATGAAATCTGATTGAATGTTTATCCGTGAAATCTGAAAATGTTGTTGAAACTAAGCTCCGGCTTGAGTTGTTGTCCGGCGCAGCAGTTACGCACAGATGATGAAAAAATGCATGACTCAACGTTGCGAAGGTCAACAACTGCCGCAATCGCAACATTGGCGACAATTTGTGTGTCTTAAACACACACATACACACACACACGCAAACACAGTACACACACTTAGATCGTACCACTCAATGTTTGGCCTTAGGCAATGCGTAGGTCGTCTTACGTCTCAGTTGAGACTTGATTATAAAGTATTGTGGCAAACGCCAATTGGCTTATTACCAATAAGCCAAGCTTTGTGAAGAAAAACCCGATTTACATATGAATCAAAGCGTGATTCTAACAAGCATACAACATTATCTACAAAACTCATATGCAGAGGCGTTTGCTCGGTGGCGTGGGCTATTGAGCAGCCTTCAAAATCAAACACTCAGCTCGAGCGGCCCACATAAAAAGGGGTAAAAATACACTGTAATTAAAAGCTGTTACACGCAAATATAGCGTTGATTGATTTCCAAAGCTAATTGAAGAAGGGGCTTTTAGGTCCAGCCCCAAAGTGGCTAGCAAAAAGGAACAAGTCACTTCCTTACATCATGTGCTCAAGCTGTGTGAGAGCAATTAGCCATGCGATTCCCTTTGATTGATGTGCCCATGCCCTCCACCAGGCTCCTCAACTAACTGTTCTTTGGCTTAATGTGGATTTTGTCTAGCTGAGCAATTTATTATTTTTTTTTTTTAGCTATTTCATATATAATCAAAAGAATGGATACTTGCAAAACATAAAATGAAATTCATTCAAACTTTTTTTCAAATTTGAATAACATTTTAAAAACTTCTCTTTGATATTTATTTCGCACATTAACATCTCAATACAGGGTATCAGCTAAATATAACTCCCCAAAAGTATTGTAACTTGATTGATTTTTTTATACATAATGTTTAAAAAATTAACAGCGTTCTGCAGTTAAGTTTGTTGCATGTGTCCTTTGTATCGGGAAGGACGAGGCAGTCGGGTTAGCCACCTAATTGGTGGGCCAGACAACCAAAAACAACATGTAACAGCTTACAGTTCATTGTAGTTTGATTGTTTGTTAAATTACTTTTTATATTGTTGCTTTGCTCAATAAAAAGTAAATTGGCCAGACATGTTTGCTGGGACATGAACATGCATAGCTTACGAGTAGGTCCATAGCCAAATAGACATACAAAAATATATATTTCTATATGTAGCTACGTTTGTATTGGGTTTTTACACCATACAAGCTGATGGCATATTGCAAGGCAGGGTTCATGAAATTTATGCCATTTTAAAGCGAGAAATTGAACACGCCTCGAGTGCATTACAATAAATTATATCGAAATATGAGTGCCAGCTTCAGCGATCTTCCTCAGCTCTGTGCTATTCTCGCTCTCTGTCTCTCTCTATCTCTCTCTCTCTCTCTCTCTTTCTTTCTCTGTGTGTCTCGCTCTTATATCTCAAGTGCTCCATTATAAAGCAATTAATGCAGACTCGCTCCACTTTGCTTATTTTAATAATTCATAAAAATAAGCGCAGAAAAAAGGGTCCTTGGGTGGGCCAGGGGCAACACTACGACAGTCTCTGCTGCCCTCATTAAAAATGGCAATCGCTAAAAATAGCTAAAAGCAAACATCTGTGCTGTCCCGTGTTCGAAGTTGCCACGTATTTTCATATTAATTATCGTGGCATGCTACTTTTACAACTGCCCAACTTCAACTGCAACTCCAGCTGCAAGTTCCAGTCGCCACCTATTCTCTAGGGGCTGAGATGCAAAGTACTGGAGGAACAGATGCCGATATGGCGACAGTAGCCTAACCGGCCAATTCGTTGTTGGCAGTGCGCCGATTTTGCCGATTGTCTGCCATTGACTTTTAGCGATAATTAACACCTCGCTAAGGCAACTAAACCAAATTGAAAGCCAAGTCGTAGACAGCATCTTCTGCTGCGCGCGACTACAAAAAAAAGAAGAAAAAAAAAACAGAAAATAAAAAAGGAAAAAAAGTAAAGAACTTGTCGAGTTTTTTTTAATGGTCAATTTTACATTTATTTTATTGGAAGAGCGAACTGGAACTTTGCTTATTGATTTGCATTTTTACAAAGCGTCCCCGTGTTCATGTCTACAGTTTGCTGCTATTTTTTTCGTTGTATATATTGTAGTTTAGTAGCCAACTTCAAGGTCTTACAGCTATGACATCTGTACAATCCTCCCGACTTGTAAATGAAAAAGTGCAAGAATTTTAACCTTTTGTAGCTGAGCTTTAGAATTGTGGAGAGGAAAAAATTGTAGTCTTTGTGATGATTTGTGTTATCTATCTAATAATTGAATCTAAGTGAATTTTGTGATATGCAAATTTTCACATTTTGTTTATTCAATACTACTTAATTTGTGAGCTTTTTGCTTCATTTTATAGAATCATTAAATTTAATACCTCAGGGAGATTCATTTGCATTCAAATACAAAGTTTAATTATATTCTGGATTTTTTTTAATTTTTTGTATAGAAGGAAACGAGTCAGCTGGAAGCAAAAAACAAGTTAATTTTCTCTATAATAATTCACAAGAATCTTAATTAAAGATTGCTTTAATTTGAATAGGCCAAGTTTTAAACTGACTATAATTTATCTAATTTAAATACTTTAAAGTATTATTTTGTGAAGTGTACACAAAAATCAACTAGTAAACTTGATTGAATTCATTTTCAAGTAATACCAGCTCTGCTTCTGGCTTCGGCTTCTTCGAGTGTGTTGTCCATGCCAGTCACATACAGCATTTTTGCCTGCCACTGTGCGTGGCAACTGACTCATGTCTGGCCCTTGGCCAAGAGCAACTAAATGTTATTCCACTCAATTCAATCAATGCATCACACAAGACTCGCCCACGCGCACCGAAGGGACAAGGCAAATATGAGACAGAGACAGAGACAGACAGACAAAAAAAAAGGGAGAAAAGACAGACAAATGTGATTGGGAATTTGAAATGGTCAAACGGCAGCAGTTGGACAGCACTTTTCATAACATGACCGTAAAGGCAAAGGCGACTTTGCAGCAGTATCATAAAATTATGCAGAGCACATACCACGCACACGAACACACACTTGGCACTATTATATAATAGGCAGGCAGCGACAGCAATAATAACAACAACGTGAACAGCAACAACAACAACAAATGCAATTGCATAAAACGTCTTTTTACAATGCGTTGCCAACGTCGTTGTCGGCCCAAAGAGGATCGCGATGGCGACGCCGGGTCCGGGCACGTACGCACTGCCAGCGGCAACTAATGCCCAAGTATATAAGTTGTTGTTATTGTTTCTGGTGCTGCTGTTACTGTTGTTATTTATTGAAGTATATGCCAGTGCGTGTTAGGTTTTTTGCGTTCTCTGCCCCCGCAACACACTTGATGTTGCTCGCGCGCATTTGCAATTTACAACACAAATAAACCTCAGCAAGAACTGGCAGCAGCAGCATGAAGAAACGTTCAGCAACAGCAACAACAATGGTTTACTTCCGCCGGATAAGTACGTAAAAATCATATAAATTAGAATCGTAAGCAAGCTACAACTCGAGTGTTCATATAAGTGTGTGTGTGGTTGTGTGTGTGTGGTTGTGTGTGTTTGTTTGTTGTCTGTTGTTGTCTTAGCGTTTATTTAAATAAGTTTCCGTTATATGTGATTGATTTGGAAGCGGCTGCTTAGTCATCCTTCCCATTTAGCTTAATACCAGGCGACACTTGCATTTGCAAACAAAAGACTTAGGCAACGAACTTGGACGGCTGCCTTTCTATTGCCCCCATGCCATTTATGGTGCAGCAGTCGGCTGCAGTCAAGACAGTATCCATATATGGTAGGCTGGCATGCAGCCAACGATAACTCTGAGCAGCAGCAGCAGTTTCCAGTGGCTTGGTTTGCCAGGCCGGGCGTAGGCGAAAATTGGAAAGTCAAAAGGCGCCAACTTGTCGATTGGGTATACCTAATAGGCAGGGGGCAAAAGTTCAGAGACTTAACTGCCACACACACACAAACGCAAAACGCACGTGAGCGTTTTACAGCTGCTGCAGACAATTTATGGCTTATTGGACATTTACGAGTTGCAGGTTAGACACATTGTGTCATAAATTAAGGCTCCAACTCTGTTCAATTTAAAATCCCTCAATATACATACATCAAGAAGTATTGACATTTATGTTTAGCGTTGCACAAACCTCTTTTCTTGACTGTTCAACGTTCCGAAATACCATTAAAAAAAATACTAATTAACACCTTGGTGCATTCAGGGGCGGCCGGCCAACAGAGTTGCTAGCTAATTTCTGGGTTAAATATTGAACAGCAGAAAAATAAAAAAAAAACAAAAAAGTCATGCAGTCAGCGTACTGGCAATGAAAGCGAAATCTCGATGCCCCTGACTCCCGTTTCCCGATGGACCGATTGCCAGTTTTGCCGACACTCGACTCTCGATTTGCGATCCTTAACTGCCAACTACTGACCATTCCAAAAAAAGAAGAAAATAAAAAAAAACAGCTTGAAGTCGACATTCTTTTTAACAAGTTACCTGCTGCCCGAGACCTGAAAAGGGTTTGGCGGCTGAGAGCTGAGGCAACGCAGTCAAGTTAAATACGCCCGCCGTGTACACTTTGGGCCTGGCCTGGACCGGAGGCAGGCAAGAAAATATCAGGAGATCAAAGGCATTTTAACAGCATGCGCTGAACGTCCCAATGCAAACAATCAACACGACTGGCCACACGGGGCAAAAGCAGGGGCACAGAGCAACAGTTGAGAGAGAGAGAGAGAGAGAGAGAGAGAGAGCGAGAGAGAGAGATAGCTGCCTTGGGCCATTGCCAATATGGTATGGCTTAAGGCCTAAACCTGTGCACTTAGTTGGAGGACACGTACAGGATAAATTAGCAAATATTTGTTTTCAGTTTTGCTGTTGTTGCTGCTTTTGTTATTGCTGCTGCTGCTGTTGTTGTTTTAAGCAACGCGTCGCAGATTTTATTTCTTATTTAAGCAAAAATTGCATTTAAATTGTTTTTGCCGGCAGTCGATGTTGCCTGCCCAGACAGACGTCGTGCAGCTACTTTGTAAAGGTTAAGCATTTAACCTTGACATTTTCATTGGCCATTGGCCATTTCTATAACGTCAGCCAAGATGCAGACAAGTTGCAGCCAAGATGGAGACGCTGCTGCTGCAGATTTTGTTTTGGGCCAGCAATTAAATGCGTTTTGCAATGTCTCAATTATGTCAAGCGATTGACACAATCTTGGCACACACTTTTAAGCCATCTTAAGTTGTAATGCAGCAATGCAATGGATTAGCACAAAACACAACGTGCCCAGCAGCAGCAGCAGCAGCAGCAACAGCTACATAAACAAAACAGTCAACACACCATAAACAAAGCCATGTTCCCTTGCCAACAGACAATATATCAAGACATTGCTACTACAAATAAGTTGACTGCACGGCCAGCTGCTGCTGTTGCACCATTGTAGTGGAATAAAGAGATTTAGTAGCTTTGCCTAGGCACAGATCGAGATTTAAGATTTCAGCACCCAGCACCTCTTTGTGTGTCCTGCTGCGCCATCGATTGCCCTACCTTGCTTAGTTGTGTCCTTTCCTGTCCTGTCCTTCTGTGCGTACAATGCTCCCTCAACAACTGTTTTGCATGCCTGAGTTCTGAGCCTGTGCGGCATATTAATCTTATCAAATAGTTGTCAACAATCCAATCCCAACCCATCGAATGCCGCAATTCAACAAATCGACTGCTGACAACAAATTCGCATTGTTTCTGCAGCTGTTACGTCTTCATTGTGTGCCTCAAGACTCACAGTAGCTGACGAATAAGTTCGCAGGTTAACAGGAATACATAAAGATCTGTCTAAGAGAGTTTTTCGGATCAAATTTCAAGTCGGTTTCATAAACAGCAAAAAAGTATTCGCAGGTTCCGCATAGTAAAGGTATCTGTGATGCCAAGTTGTGTGGCATTGATGATTTTTCAAGAACTGATTAATTTTTGTGGTTTCCTTTAATTTGAATTGACTTATCGCCAGGCTACCAGATTTCATGCCCCACTAATAGCTTCTTGCTTGAGCTCTGGTTCACCTAAAAACCCAAAAAAATAGGAGAGAGAAACAAGCGGGAATGATTAATTACGGGCCATTGTAGGGTATCAGATCCTTGCCTGGCGATGCGAATGAGCGAGTGAGCGGGTAGCCTGAAGCCAGTTTGTTGGCTAAGTCTTTCGTTCCGTTTCGCCAGAATTTTATGTATTTGGGTTAATGTTACACAAAACCACAGAAAAAATGCTTTTGTTGCTGTTTTGTGTTGTTACCATTTGCATTTGCATTGCTTTGATTTTAACACACAAAAATTTCCAAGTATTTATTTAATGTGCACCGCACACCGGCGTTGCGATGCTGCTCCACTGCAATTTCCTTCCGTCGACCGTCGATTTGCGCATCTTGATCTGACCAAACAGGGGACGGCGGCCAGCAGTGTGCTGGCAATAAAAACTATGGAAGCAATGAAGCTGTGCGTTCTCAGGCCTCGGCTAGAGCAAAACTGGTATGGCAGTGTTGCCGCTGGCTATTTCAAAATCTAACTGTTAACGTGAAAAGTTGAACGTACTTGCAGCATGCAACATGCAACGGTGGCTGCACCCACGGCACAACAGCACCGCAGTACAACCGCAGCGCCGTTCAACAAAACGAGTTGAAAGCCGTTTTCCCTGTTAGCCAAGCTAAGAAGCCGCAACAACAGCAGCTACAACGGCAGCAGCACTTGAAAGTGGTTTCTTGTCTAACTGCGTTAGTTTTGCTTTAAATTGTGCGGCCGAGCAGGGACCAATTGACTGCGCTACACGGTTACTCCGCCATGTTGCAACTACCGGGCTAATGGCTCTACTCTGGGCATTGCTAAGAGTTCTCAGTTAAATGTCATAGCGGCGGATGCTTAGAGCATTTATCATTAATCACAAACCCAAACAGATGTCAATATGACCAATGCGGAAACTGCATTGTGCATAGCGGGTACCGGCACTGACACCGGTACCGCTGATGTAGACGATGCCGACATAACAGACAGGGTTTCCGACCAGGTGGCCATTTCCGCTTGGCCTTAGTTAAGTTCCTTATTTTGACACTGCCCTCGCAACGGCAATTATTATTGTTGTTGTTGTTGTTGTTTCTGTTCTTGTTGTTGCACTGATTTATGAGTTTTTAATGAACGGCAAGTTTACAAGAATTGTTGTTAACAACACTGTCGACTGCAATGTAATGCCACAAAGTAGCTGCTCTCAACCAGTCACCGGTCAGTAGTAAATAGTCTACTCATACCCATACCCGCACCCTGATATTTAAGCTGTGCGAAATGTCTACTTCACGATGAAGACGCGCAAATGATACGCCGATGGGCGTCGGAATGTGAATGGGCACCCTTTCGCACATTTTGAGCATATTAGCTGAGTCATCGACAGTGCAGTGTTATTTTTGTGTGGAGTTAAAGAGAGAGTTTTACAAATATTTCCGCTAAAAATTTGGTAATCGATGTTCGTCGGATAAAATTTATATATTGAATGAGTCAAGATACGCAAATTAAATTTGGCTTTATAAATTAGACACTGTACAAATTTGGTTTAAAGACTACAGTTTTAAGTTTTCCAAATCTGGGATCAATTCAAATAAAATCAGTTAAAAATATATTCATAAACCAAATGCTTCGGGACCCGAACGTTACTCTTTATATAAAAATCTTTCTCAAATTTGAAATCTTTCTTTCTGAAATCAAATCTAAGTGCATGCAATGTTCGTATTACAATGATATACATTCTTTGACTGTCCTCTCTTTCTGTTCCTCCCTATCGTTCACATTATACCTGGGTTTTGTAGTCGTTTTGTGTGATTGATTATACATTTTCGTATGAACTGGTTGCAAGTTGCAGCTTGTTGCTGTTTGTTGTTACTGCAGTTTGGTGGCATGCGGGCAGGTGAGAGAAGGTGATTCCAATGAAGCAATGAATTACAGCCCGTAGCTTCTGAAGATAAGCCGGCGGCGGTGGCTGCTTGGCTTGTGAGGCAGGCAGGGAAACCAGCGCAAAGTGCTGTCTGCGGCACTGTCAGTGACCTTCAGCAGTTGGCGGCAGTCAACCTGTAATTAGACAAACTGCACAAGCCGAAGCCGCAAGTTAGGTTAGCTGCCAGGCGCCTGCGCGCCACACAAGATTTATTTGGCAAAAGGGGCAGATGCTGCGTCTGTGCCTGCGCATGGGCGCCCAAGCCCAACAGTTTGACATTGAAAAAACGTATGTAATTGATCAGCCTACTAGGTGGGAGTGGCCAGCAGCTTGCACAGGTGATCGATGGCATCTATGCAAGATTCATAACTACAAACGCAAAATGATGGACAAAAGCCTGCAACTTAAAAATTAATCACGCTGCAAAAACATTAATAAGCAAATGACATGGAAATACGAATTGTTTAACAGCAACAACAGCAGTTAAATGAGTTCAAATACAACAAAAAAAATAAAAATTGTAAAAAGTGCCAGCATCCGGTTGAGCAATTGATTCTTTATGGGTGTGTTGTGCACAGTGGCATGTACATGTACGTGTCTTAGTAGCAGCAAAAAGGCTTAGCAACACACAACACATTATTGACAGTTGCTTAAACTGCACAAAATGTTTGCCTTCGAAAATATATTTTGAAGCTATCAGCATTTATTTTTAATAAAGATGCGATCAGCACGGTATGTGTATATCAGGGTGTGTGTGTCTGTGTTTTTTTTTTTCGGACGAACGAGCAAAAATGTGTCTCTCGCTTCTTTGACTTTGATTTAGTGGCTAGACAGGTTAATACAAGATGAGATCATCTCAGGCGACGCTTTCGATGACGACAGCAACGCCGTAGAGACGAGGGCTTACTTGAGGGGTGTGCATGGGTCAAACAGATAAAAACAAAGCAACGCCATCTGAGTTTTTTTCTCAATGTGCCGGCGGCCTTCGTTCAAAATTTTGACATTGTACAAATATTTTGATTTGGAGCTCTAAAAGTACATTGGAAATGAACAATGAAATTGCCGTTATTTCATTCGATGCTAAAAGTGAATGATAATTAAAAATCCGTTGTTTTTTTTTTTTGGGAAAAGTAAACAAGTTTTGAAAGCTGTTTCCATTCGAATAATTGGGAACATGTGAAGAAATGTTCGCCTAACAATTGTCAATCAACTATAAAGATCAAAATTTCAATACATCTTGCACAGATTCGTTGGAGCTTTTGAATTAACTTAAAATGAATAAGCAAACAACAAGTTCCAGCACTTTATTCCGCGCTCAAATTCAATTGAGTTATTCCAAGTTATTTGGAGGGCCTGAGTATATAGCGCTTGGTATTTCTTCAGCGCTGCTAGATCTTTATTCAGCCTTAACAAGAAGCAACTGCAGCAATAATAAAATCCACAACAACCAGAAGAACATTCACATTTATCACGCACATTTATCAGCTTGTCAGCCGGAAGGGTGCTGCTAATCCTCAGATGGGGCACCCATCCCAATCAGTGCCCAACCCAAGTAACCAACCAAATTACGCTCATTTCGTGGCAACATAAATTTATCAAGCATCACAACAAAACAGTAACTATATTCGCAACTTCAATGCGAGTGCACATAAAATGGAAGCAAAGAGATCGTGAAATTCTAAGGCACTCCGCATGGTTCCTGCTTTAATTAAGTGATCATGGACATGGCCAACACACAAAAGCGCCCGAGGTTCACAGCATACAAGCAAACAAGATTAGCCAAAAAGGAGATGGCCTTCGTCCGGGGCAGAGACTAGACTCCGCAGTCAAAGAATCTAGGCTTCAAATGTCGTTAGAAGAGAGCGATTCTATTTGCTGTAGGATAGTTTGTAGTTTGTATGCTCTGCACTTACTTACTTACCGTGAAACATATTTCTAATCAATAGATCTGCAAATTTCTTTAATGTCAGATAATAAATACAAAATTCATTAGAAAGGAAATCATCTCAGCTAATTCAGTTTGAAAATCGTGCAGGTAAAAAGGTTTGTGGAGGTTGTTCTATTCTACAGGGTAACTTGTAGTTCACATCGCCTAGATGCAACTAACTTACACCAAGTTTAGTTTCTGTGGCTGGCAGTCTTGCAAAGCGCATGTAATTTAGCTTAGAGTGTGTATTTTATTTAAGCGTTTATTAGCCGATAAACCGAAATAGATAAATCGTAGGACTAGGCAGGGCCAAAGCTAGGACCAGATCCGAGGCTCAGTCACAGGCATAGGCACAGGCCAAAAGCTGGCAAAGGAGCATCCACATTTTACTGCCTGTTGCATGAGCCCGTTGAATTTTTAATTGTGTGCCTGGGGCGCAATTTATATATGTTTTTGCAGCAAACACGCAGATAATGGCAAATACCTTTAACATATGCACACGTTAACGTTCACGCCATATTAAGAAAGTTGTTTGTTAACGCCCAGACGAAAGGGCAAATGACTGCAGGCACCTAAACCTTAACCCGATCCGAGACCATGTCCAGATCTATGTTCATATTAATGGGAGGTTTTCTTTTTGTTGTTTTTTTTTCCTTAATTATTGCCGTGCGTAAATTCTATCAAACGTAATACGGCCCGGGCTCGGTTCAACTTCCGGTACTAGCTGTTGATTGCGTCATAATAATTATGTGGCCACCTACCTGACGATCCGACTTACCGACATATACAGATGCTATCAATTTTCACACAAAATTATTACATTTTCCCGCTGCGTAGCGACAATTTTGTATTACGTTACGACTATTCTAGCCAATTAACAGGCCTTGCCTTGCCCATTTTCTGTATGCCCGCTCCCGTCCAAAAGTTTATGAAAATCATACGAAGCAGCTGAAAACTGAAAGTGGAAAATGAATGCGTGAGAAAACAAACAGCAACAACAACAACAATGCCTAATGGCCAGTTCACATATTTCTTTACAGTGTTTTTTTTTTTTTTTGCCAGAGGTGGTTTTTTTTTCTCAACCTTTCTGTAATTTTTATGCTGGTCGGTGTTTGCAGTGCCGTTGTATAAATATTTCAGAGAAAATACTGAAGCGAAAGATAAACGAAAGCGTTGCTCATGTTTGCGCATAAATTTCAAGTGTCATTTACCCGTCTTCGCACTTGCCGCACAATTTTTGTAAGTGTATTTTTATTTGTCTTTTGTCTTTCGTCTTTCGTTTCGCTTTTTTGCCTTTTGGCACCTGTCCCTGTTGATGACCAGGCCAATTTTTGCAGGGCTCTTGAGCTGCGTGTTTAAAATTTTAAGTTAATTATTTTGTTTGTTTTCGTTGCGCTCTTAAGCAGGAAATCGCATTACAATATTTAAGTACACTGATTCCCCAACTCCCGCACATTATGTTTGCTTAACTTGATTTTAATTGTGTTTTTAATGATTTTTAATTTATTTTATTATTTATTCTTGTATCATTTCAGCAAAAATGAAAATATTTTTGCCACTAGTCACGTGGATAGTGCTACTACTCTCGAGTACAGTAAGTATTTAAACCAAAAATACAATAACTTTCTAATCACAAAGGGATCAAGAGCAACACAAGTTAAGCTCTAATCATAAATATAAATATAAATATAAATGAGCTCGGATTGGAACTAGTTGCTTGAGTTGACAGTTAGCACATGAACAATAATTAATTTATGAGTTTGTTCAGAGTACCTTTCAAACATCACACAATGCCCGTGGATCTTAACAAATTTTACGAGCTGGCAACTCATTATGAAACAAATTTTTATACAAATTCTTAAAAAGAAAAAATAACGAGGGGAATATTCTTTAATGAAAAATGATCTCAGCTATCGCAGTGTATAAGAACCAAATGCTCATATAACTAATGATGCAACCAAGCGCGGCAAAGGCAACGTTTTTTTGATGGTTTAACGGTATCTGCCCGGTCATGCAAATGAGCCATTAAAAAAAATACTACCAAAGAGTTTCTTAGTCTGTTGTTTGGGAAAAAGTAGATTTATTAAATATTAACATCGAGCTGTGAAATTACATTTTTTTTTCTTTTAGAAGAGCCACAAGGGGGAAACAAATTTTGAATATCTGATGCAAAGCAAATAATTTGGCAGCCGCAGACAAGAATCATGCAAACAGAATTTGATAGTTGATTTAATGGCTCTTTAAACGGGGAGAAATGCCAAATGCCCGGCTAGATGGGCCAAACGAAACGATGAACAAGTGAAGAGACATACGCTTCCAGAAATGGAGCGACTTATAGATGCTCTATAAGTAGAGAGAGCTGAGATATTTAAATAATCTCTACGTTTTTAGGCAACGTTCATCTAAAAATCAAGCTTAATGTACCCTTTCTCATGACCAAACGGTCAGTAGCTGAAACTCAGAAATGACTAAGGCTTGAGAAGAAGACTTGAGCCCAAAATCGATGGAAGAAAGCCAAAGACGTAATGAATAAAAATAGCCGCATTAACTGTAAAAATGCTTTGATAGTCATCGATTTATGCAGTGGTCAGAGAACGAGAGAGAGAGGGAGAGGAAGAGGAAGCGAACAACACGAACCGGAGCTTTATAAATTGGCCAAAAGAATGCTCTAAGCCTTAAGCTAAACCACAAGTTCATTGACATTCAACGGCGCACGCATTTCTTTGTTGTTTTTGTTTTTTTCGCGACACTCTTTCAATGGATAGATAGAACTTCTTTCGTTTGTTTTTTGCTTTCTATTTGCGCGTTGTGACTATATAGTTTATTTGTGCGAACGATCTGAGCTTTAATTTCATTGATTAGCTGATGGCAAAACAAAAGACTTGGGCGGCAAGCCTGCCTGATTGTTAACTTGGTGGTTTTATAGAAAATGAGCAAGTGCGCACAACTAAATGCCCAACGACAGTTAGCCCATTATAACGGATGCACTTGAGCGCTGACGGGCGCTGTCATTGTCTCTGTTAAGTTGGCTAACAACTTGCCAATATAAAATTGCATTGTGTGTCGCAATCGAGTCGACTCGACGCGCCATTCAATGTCATGGGAGTATCGCTGCGGCGGCGACGTCGGCGGCAACATCATCTTCACTGCAACACACTCACACATTTAATTGTTGCATTTGATGATGGGACTACTGTGGCGGCTGCTGCTGCTACGGCGGCTGCTGCTGCTGCTACTAATGCGGCTGCACTTGAGTGCATTCGCTGCTCATTGTGCGGCCTGTCAATTGATAAAAGTCACAGGCGGCGGGCGGCTGCTGGCGGTTTGCTGCTGGCTGCTTGAGTTGCTGGCTGCTGGCTGCTGATAGCTGCATCTATTGTTTTGCAAGGCCGCTAGCGTTGCATGGCGTGAAGCGAGTGCAAAACAAAACCAATTGAAAAACTCTCAACACATAACATTCGTACACAGAACTTCCACACACAAGTGAGCTGGGTAATTTTTTTTCCTTTATTTTCATTGATAAAAATCTACCTAAAACAATTCTCAGACTTAACTTGAACTTGACAGCAGCGAGTGCTTCATGCTCACACCTTTAGTTTTTATTGCACTCTTTACTGGCTGTTGCTCATTAGCCAACTCGAAAGGTGCCAATGTGGCTCACGTGTCTCAGATAGAAATGGAAGTACCACAAATTCAGCTCTAATTGGTTTGATTAGCAGTTTCCTGAGCTTAAGCTAGAACTGAGATTGCTTTCCAGTTGTGCCATTAAGCCTTTTACTGTCCAATTGTGTACAACATATTCACAGGCAAACAAGAAATAAAAAGTTCTGCTAGCATCTCAAATATTTATCCCAGTTCGACTTACTTTTTAAATAATTCTATACTATATTTGGACTAAATGGAACAAAGTCACTTCTTCTTAGTCATTCGTTAACCGAATATGAGATATGACTGCAGACAGCCATTGACCTTTCACCTGCTTTCATAGGCAAATCACATTTGAACAAAGCGATTTCTTATTGCCTTTCAAAATTCCCAACATCTTTTTGTGGTAATCAAAAGAGGAACGACAAGCCACAAAACGTAGCAGGAACTCAAAATCTACAAAGCCATTGGTATACTGTATTTATAGGTATGGAACGTCGAAACGTAGGAAGTAAAAATTGATCGCGATTCGAGTACGAAACAAGAAAAAAAAAACCAAATATAAAAGCAACAATGTGCTACCCAAATGAAACTTGTTTTAATTCGTTTTGCAGTAGCGCAAAAAGGTCTTAAGTGACAAACTCGTTTCTATAGCCATCTAATGTTGAACGCTGGTAATAGTAACACGCCGTACCGTCAGTCACTCAGTCACTCAGGCTCTACACACACACACACATGCACAAATATATACAAGTTTACTGAGAAAATATGGCAAACAACTTTTGTTTTTGTCTGTTTATAAAAGTAAAATCAGCCAAGTGTAACAATTAAGCGTTGGCAAAACAACAGCAACACAAGACGATAAATGTATCTACGTAAATACCACTACCACTACCACTACTACCATGAATGCGAACCAGTATGAATAGGCTGCCCATATGGACCGCATAGAGCTGCGGCTGTCGGTTGAGAAATCTTTTTGAAGAAGCGCTGACGTTGATACGCCAGCTAGCTTTACTGTATCTAATTTGAATTTAAATTAGTTTCAAGTCTAACCAAAAGCACCAAATACTAACGAAACTTGGTAAACACAGTGAAGGTTGCTGCCATTTCAGAAATGAGGTTAAGCTTCCTGGGGAATACTATTCCCAATTTGACAAATCTATGTTGCAGGCCTGGAAAACATTTCAGCAAAGATTTGCAGTTTATATATGTACATAATTAAGTTATTAAATCGAATTAAAGTTAAGGGTAAGCCAAGCTTGAAATGTTTTTGAAATATGTTGAAATAATCACAATAATGACAGACTATGGAAATCTTTTAAAGAGGAAACGATTTAAAATTTGAGAAGTCCAATCTAAAGACCGCTATGGAGTATGTAGCACCACAGCTAAGCCATTTAAGTCTACGATTAAACTCCGACCCACACGATTGTTACACTTAAATCACTAATCACATTCACGTTTCATTTTACAGGTACATTCACAACACCAACAACTACAACCCTTTAAAACAAATCCAAACAAACATAGTCGATTTCGAGGCGAAGTGTTCTTTCTGAATCTCGAGGATGGCTATTTTGGCTGCCAAGTTAATGAGTCCACGGACTATTTGCAACTATACGACCTATCGAAAATATGCGACGGCAAACAAGACTGCTTTCTTGGTTCCGATGAGCTGAGTAAAGAGCTTAAATGCACAAGTAAGTTACGTCGGCCACTCGCCCACCCCTCTCTCTCTCTCTCTCTATTCAATGGGTTTTAGTTAACGTTAAATTGATTCCAATTTTGCAGATGACTGTGATAAGGATGGCACACAGTGCACAAATGGTGTTTGCCTGAATGGCGTTTGCCATTGCAATGACGGCTTTGGCGGCTGCAATTGCGTCGATCAGGGTAAGTCCAACTAAGCAGCAAACAATGTGGGCTTGTCTCATCTTACATAACCGTTAAAAACCCACTCTGCTTTACAGATGAGAACGAATGCAAGCAGCGTCCATGCGATGTGTTTGCCCATTGCACAAACACATTGGGCAGCTTTACGTGTACCTGCTTTCCGGGCTATCGCGGCAATGGCTTCCAATGTGAAGGTAAGTGCCAGTCAGCCATGTTGTTAGCATAAGTTCATAATGAGCGACCGAGCGACCAACAACAACAGCACAAATGATTGCTGTTGTTGCTGTTTTGTACTTCCGTCAACGTCTGTTATATTATTTGTTAGCCTGGTTAACCGCCACTCTGCCAGCTACACCATGATTTAGTCTAGGTTACCCATAGATCTTAACGCTAACGGTTTATTTCGCTGGAAATCTCAAGAGTCAAGTCATTTCAATCGTCTCAAGTGCCCAGCCTCTAGTTGAAAATGTAACAAAAGACGCGCTGTCCAACAGCAACAACAATATGAAAGCTTTTCACTCAGCTCACAATAGCCCAGCAATGGAATCTCCCCTGTATACTTATCCAGCGAGGTAATAATAATGACCGTGTAGCGATTACAGTTGAGTACCTTATAACGTCTTTTGTTATAAGACTGTTTTTTTTGTTAGAGCTGCGATCTTAGAAATACACCAGAATGTTGCGGGGAGGGCAGGTTGCGCTGGGAACACTCAGCAGAGGCAAAGCAATTTAAATAAGAATTATATAATTCAAGACATAGTTAAGCCCTTTCTAATGGTCCAATTGAATTTGCATACAAGTGAATTCTTAGTGTGATTTAAGCCTTAATTGAACATTTAGCTTGAAAATTGTTCACTTCAACTCAGCTCATGTCCAACGAATGTTATTCTAAGCTTTTACAAATGTTTCTAAAAATCACAGTCCCTTTTTCGTACATTTGAAAACTCAGTGCAGTGTTATAGTTTTACTTCGAGGTCTAGGGTTAATGAGCCTTTTCCACCTGTGTCTGTTCCCAGCATGGCTCCAGATCAAAAAAAAAAAACATTCTGCTCACCTATCCAGCTGTCTATTCGACAGTGAATAACTGGCAGCCATAATTGGACTGGGCGTAATGTTGCGTAATGAAAACACATTATGGCAACTCGTAGAAACCTGACTACGAGAAAATCAAAAACATGGAACTATAATAGTAATAACTAGAAAAGCAGAAGATTCATTCCAAGGCACCACTTACAGATTGCCAGCATGGAACTTGCTTCAGCTTCTGCTGTACCTGCTCATGTTGAAGTTGATGATTATAATGATGGTGGTTTTGGAGGTGGTCGGCAGCTAGAAATAAAATACTAAAAAAAAAACCACAACATTTGTAGCAATGCTTTCACGCCATAAAACAGAAATAGACATAATCGTACTTACGAGCACACACGTCTGTTAGACGAGGAATCAGTGTCATGTAATCTGACCCCAAACATGGACACGCCAGAACTTTCAACACTCAAGAGCATGTATCTGTGTGGTTGTGGCTGCAGCTCTTACTCTAATTCTGATTCTGATTCTGGCTGTGGATGTGGATGTGGCAGTGCCTGCTTCCAGCTTCGGTCCAATGCAATGCGATAACGAGCGCAAATTTCACAAACGTTCTGGCATTACCCCACTAAGTATGAAGATGTTGTCGAGATTCTTGATTACATGTGACGACTTCTCGCAGCGACTGTCGACTTTTGGGAGGGGAAGACTAGAGCGGGGGGTGGAGGCGCAGAAACTGCAACTGAGTGGCAGGCAGGCATGCATAAATTCTGGGCAGTGGCATGTAACGCCAGCATCGCATTTCAATTATACGAGTATTATCTAATTCCTTTTCGCCATACCCCTAGTACTACTATCTTCTATATTCTACCTCTCGCTGTCTCTCTCTCTCTCTCTCTCGCTCTCGAGCATATTACGCGTGTTCATAATGCATTTCATTCCACAAAACACAACTCAAGAGTTGTCTGCATTCAATGGAATCAACCTGCTTTAAACTCGCTGAGAAAGTTTCGCCTACCCATGTGCGTGGCAGAAGTACTTAAGCCCAAGAACTTGCTACTAGCTGCTAGCAGACACTGTCAAGACTTTCCCACTGACTGCACTAAATCAAATCCACCATATACAATTAAATCGTAAGAGGCAAGTAAATTAGTACGCAATTACTTTAAGCTTTCCGCAACCATAGCCAGAGTCAATTAGAAACGCGTAAGAAGTTGGTGACTTTGGCCAACACTTCCATCACTTTCGTGTAATCCGATTGACATTCAAATATTTTTAAAATTTTCGGACAATATTTACTTAAGCTTGCGTTTGTAGACAGATTCCTAAACATAAATTAAATTAATTATAATTTAAACTTTTTGGAATCATATTTTAGAGAGGGAGAGAAAAAAAGGAAACAAATGTTTGTTGCTGTCAACATACTCGTATATATCCAGTTTACATTGCTTTCTCAAGTTCACCCAATAAACTTTGCAACAAATCATGGCCTGGCCTGGAGTTGGAGTTGGAGTTGGCATTGGCCAGTTCCCCTTCTCCAACTTTAACTGGCCACATAAAGAGCGACACATTTTGCGTGGAGGGAGATCATACCTGTTTTGGCTGCCAGGCTGCCTAACGGTATGAAGTGGGACTGCCACCTGTTGCAGACCTGGTGGCGCATTCATTCGCATTATTTCATGTTCATAACTCAGATGCGTACATTTGGCGATGTCTTCGTTAAAAAATCGCCAAAGTCCAGTTATGCAATGAAGACTGTGGAGTGGCAAGACAAAATTGCAGCACACAAACACAAGTCGTTAGTCTGTTGGTTTGTGGCAAGTCAATAGCTGCTTCTAATGCATTTGTCTTGCAACGCGCCAAGCAGAAAAATGGAGTGAGTGCATCGAGTTGAGTGCTAAATTTATAACCATTTTTGCGGCACTGAAGAGACAGCAACACAGCACGAAATAATCTTAAAAGTTGTTGCAGCTGCTGTTGTTGTTGTTGTTGTTTTTGTTATTGTTATTTTAGTTTGTTTTACCACGTTCACCAGGCTCCCTTTCGTTTCGCTAACTGGGGCAGATCATTAAAACGGATAAAATAGATTGTGGCCCACGTAGCGCAGCTTTTGACGGCATTGGCAACGCATGAGGTGCCAGCATTGTCGGCGCTTAGCGCTCTGTCCTCAAAAGCCGCAAACGGCACTGCCTTCAACTCCAACAACAGCAACAGTCAGCGGCAACAGCTACCAGCTCTCAGCTCACAGCTCGCAGCTCCCAGCTCAAACTCTCAGCTAAAATCCGCCAACCAGTTCGACGCACAGTTTCTGATCAACGTCAGCTGATAAGCGTCGCTAGCTTTTGTAGAGCGAACGTGATTAATCTGCAGCACAGACCTACACTATCGTATATAGATACAAATACATATTTATTTTCTTAAGGTACTTTGCACTTTGTGCATATCAAAATGGCAGCAATTAATTGCCGTGTCGTAGCTGCCGCTGATAAACCAAATGGCTTTAAGCGTTGGCATTGACACGCCTAATTATACGCACAATGCACCACTGCCTCCAAATCATCCCTCGCAATCTGCTCTGGATGTTGCCACATACATAGTTGCAGTAGAAGGGCGGCTTTGTTAATTGAGCCACCCATGACTAAAACTTCGACGTCGGCTGACATCACTTGCTTGACTGTCGGCCCGGCGGCCTTGATCTTTTTGCCTAACATATATGGAAATCTTTAACGCATAATTGCGGCTAATTAGCTAATTTCGTTTTTCCTTTTTTTTTTTTGTTTTTTTTTGCTCAATTTATGTATTTTATACTCTTTGCAAAAGTATAAAGTTGTATTACCGGTTAGATGAAAGCAGCTATTTGCCAGATTTGTGATTATTGCGATTATAGAATAAAGCACCACAAAATTTCGTCGGTACTCTTTTTACCACTATTTTCTAAATTTTGGTAACTGTTGCGTACTGTTTTTGGTCTCAGAGATTGACGATAATGGGTAGCTATAAGTTGGTCATTCGCAGCGAAAATAAAATTACTTGTTTCTTACTCGTTTTGGTTTTGGCTCGAGTTCAAGTTCAAATGTTTGTTAGTTATACTTTACATGAATTTGCCGCATAGACTTTTGGTTTTATATCTCTGTGTGCTTTCTGCGAAGAGCTGCCCATCATCATACAGCAGTCGAGCATGGAAGTCGTGTCCGCTCATAAATTGCTGCCCTTCTATAAGCGACATCCCCTATTCGAGTGTGTGACTATCTGTTCAAATAGTGCACAAATTTTGCGTCACGAATGTCATAACTTAAATAAAAAGCAACAACACATTTAAAATGCTAATTAGCACAACAATTACACATATTTATTAGATTGACGCCAGCTAGACCAGACGAGACCGAAGCTATGTAGAAATGTGCTTAGATGTTTTTTTGTGCATACAATGTTCATACAATCGCGACTGCTAATTAGCTTTGATTAGTGCAGTTAAACAAAGCGCAGAATGTTCTCCAAAACCAACCAAACTTGAATGTTTGTTAATATACCTGTTTGTGATGTCGAATACTTAATACACTTATCAGAATAACACTGATACCAAAGCAAATGTGAGCATATTCCAATATATTATCTGTAAGTGTATTAAATGTCTAGTTGTTAGTAAAAATAATAACTGAATTCTTTAAATGCTACATTAAAAAAATGTTTTTCTAATCATGCCTTAAGCCCCGAGGCAACCGGAAATCTGAATAGAGTATGACGAAGTATACAATAGAATTATGTCAGCATAATTTTCAACATGCACTCAACTAAATTGCATTTAGTCACGCATGTTTGATTGGTTTTTAAGCAGGCGGAGAGCTAAAACATTTGGCCCAAGGCTGCCACACCCCCATATCATTGGGAATAGGACTTTGTACCAAAATTAAGTCTTAATTATAATTGGCAGCTGAGGCACAAATAAATTGAATTTTGCACCTGACATCAGACAGAGTATAGAATATGATAGCTGACAGAAACAAGACCGTCAGGAGGAGACACAACCAGATGGCCAATGGCCTTTGGTTAATGGCCCAGGTCTGTAGGAATGAGACTTGGACTGGGACTGGCATTGGGACTAGGACTATGCTGGCTGTCTGGCTGAACGAGGTTCTGTCTCCGTCTGCTGTAGCCGCATTGCATAAAGTAATTAAACTGACATTGAAACTTAGAACATAGAATGCTTCCTGCTTCTGGCTAAACTTCTGTCCAATGCTACCAACTGGCAACTTGCAACTTGCAACTTGCAAACTGCCAACTGCCAAGTCGCAGACAGTTGAACGAAGACGATGACATTGGGTAATCAGAGTTAGCAATTGCAAGCGTTTCGTTGCAGCAAATGGAATGCAGCCGTATCAGTTGCTGGTTGAGAGAGGTTCTGCGGGTGGGGGTGTGTAAGAGGGTATACCAGTTTGAGAGTGATGATCTTCTTAATATATATAAGCTAAAAACTAGTAATTATAACTGCGCAACTCGCTCGACTGCTTATAATTATAAGGTAATCGCACACACGCACATCTTACTCTCTGTTCACGTCCTTGTCTTTGGCGTTTGCCCACTTTTGTACTTATGTCATATTAGCTCTAAATGAACAACATCTCTTATCCATAAGAACAATGATTAATGGCCAACATATTGCCGAAGAGAACGTCCATTGCTGTATCTTTATATGTTTCTGAATGTGGCCCTTAGACTGGCATCGCTTACTAGTTACTGCTTCACTGGCTACGCCAGAATTCAATTGAATTCTCAATATGCTGCCGGCCTATTGGAGCGGAAAGCTCCATGTAGTGCTTCCGCATGAGATGATTGTAGAGATACTACGTCGATCAGAAAACAACATCAGCAAACAAAAAAGATTATCTATTGAATTCGAAACACCACAAAATATAAAAACAAAAAACGATTTTATAATGGATTAAGATTCTATGTGAGCAAAAACTTACACTTGTATTACTTGAATGTTAATTTCCACATTGGTATAACGAATACGAAAGACTCTTGAAATAGAGTTATTAAATAATCGCAAAATTGTCAATTGCCCTTTTGTTTTGTATTTTCGCAAAAAAAAATGTTAAGACAGGGATGTTAATCAGCGTTGCCAATAATCGATGACAAGCATCGAAAAATCGATTAGAATAAGGCAAAAGAAATCGATGTTTTCCACTTTCATAAATGATACTTAGTCATTAAACTATCGATTATTTGATAATATTGTTATACAAAGCACAGCTGATAATTGAAATATTGCACAGTAAAGTAAGTTAATACAAATGTTTTATTTGAATGGCTTATTGACAATAACCCTGATATATAGAACTGCTGACTGAAGATCTAATTGGCTTGGTAAATATATGCAACTGGTGCATCCTGTGCGCATTGACATTGCTGCTTGGCTTAGCTCAGCATAAGTGCATATGTATGCACATATATAAATTAATGTGCATACATAAATATACACATCTGGATGACACTGAAATGCCATGCGTAACATGCAAATTTCAAATGGCAAAACCACCCGATGGTGGATCGGCCAGCTGAGCCACCATTACAACCACAGTTGCATGCGATGCGCAGTCAAGCGTGTAAAATGCGTAAAGAGCTATCGCCGCACAACCGTCAAGTTAATAGTCCAAGCCTTTGATAGTTGGGAGTCTCAGATTTGAGTTGCGTCTCATTTGTGTTCAAGCACATTCGATTAATCAAGCGTTACTTTGTTGCAGACATTGACGAATGTCAAGATCCAGCGATAGCGTCGCGCTGCGTAGAAAACGCCGAGTGCTGTAATCTGCCGGCGCATTTCCTGTGCAAGTGCAAGGACGGCTACACGGGCGATGGCGAGGTGCTGTGCACAGACATTGATGAGTGCAGCAATCCGCAGGCCTGTGGCGCCAACGCCCAATGCCTGAATACGCCCGGCAATCACACGTGCGTGTGCCCCGATGGATTTGTGGGCAATCCCTATGACGGCTGTCAGGATGTTGATGAATGCGCGTACCCGAACGTGTGCGGACCAGGTGCCATATGTACGAATCTCGAGGGCAGTCATCGCTGCGACTGCCCGCCGGGATACGACGGCGATGGACGCACCGAACAGGGCTGTGTCGATCTGGACGAATGCGGACGCTCGCCTTGCGGACGCAACGCCGATTGTCTGAACACGGATGGCAGTTTTCGCTGCCTGTGCCCCGATGGCTTCAGCGGTGATCCCATGCATGGCTGCGAGGGTGAGTACCATAAAATGCTTTTCAAATTTTGGATTCTCATATTTGACATATATCCATCATGTTTTTGGTATTTTTGCACTTGTTTTTATTTTGGCGAAATACACACACACACGCACAAACACATCCATACAAACATACATGCCACATGCCACATGCCACATACTACATAAATGCACCGCAATTTGATTCATTAATACGATTAATGCCTAACAACAACAACAAACGCCAGCAGATGTCGATGAATGCGCCATTAACAATCCATGCGGTTTGGGTGCTCAATGCGTGAACTTGGGCGGTAGTTTTCAATGTCGTTGTCCACTTGGCTTTGTGCTTGAGCATGATCCGCACGGCGAGGCGCCAGTGCTGGCCACACCCACACTACAACTGGGCTATGGCGATGGCGATACACTGATCACACCGGTACAAACATCGGGTGCTGGTCTGGCCTGCCTGGACATCGATGAGTGCAATCAGCCGGATGGTGTGGCAAAATGCGGCACCAATGCCAAGTGCATTAATTTTCCGGGTTCATATCGCTGTCTCTGTCCAAGCGGATTTCAAGGACAGGGCTACTTGCACTGCGAGAGTTAGTATTTGACTATTTGCATGTTTGTGCTCAAAGCCAGAAAATCCAGTTTTCATTAATTGAAAATTTGATTTTCCACTTGGCAATGGATGCGTGACACACGAGATACACGAAGAGTCGTAACGAACATTACAAAAAAATTTTATTTTTCAATTATTATTTCAACTTTTATAAATCGCAGTCTAGTAAATGATTTCCTTTCGACATTTTAAAATACCATTAGCTTTTTTTTTGTCCATATAAATTTGTTAGTTATGAGTCGTATTCCCGTTTGTTTCGTGTTCAGTCAAGCGTCCATCTTCTTGAGTCTATAACAGAGCGTGATTGCTTTGCTTCAGCTTGCAAACTGCAACAACTATGCATGGCTTTTGTAAGCTTTGGCAACGGCGCTCTTTTTCACTCTCTCTCTCACTATTCCCCTGTGCTTTCCTGCTATACGCTTTCAGCTGCTATTTTTTGCCAGCTTGGAGAGCTTTTAAGCTTAGCTTCTATTCCCGCTTCCTTTGCTATTCAAACAGCTTTCCTCAGTTTATTCTATTCCCACTCCACCCCCACCCCTTCCCCCACTTTCACGCTATGCTTCCACACCTATCATACTCTTGTACTATTTGATTTGATTACTAATGTACTTAATTACAATATATTTAACCACCTCCCTCTGCAAAAAAAAAAACGCTACAAAACACGCCAATGACACCGCGTTGCTCCCTTTACAAATACCTGCCCCTCACCGCTCTCCCTGCACAACGTGATCGCGATCGTGCGCAGATATCAACGAATGCCAAGATAATCCGTGTGGAGAAAATGCCATCTGTACGGACACCATCGGAAGCTTTATTTGCACGTGCAAATCGGACTACACCGGGGATCCGTTCCGCGGCTGCGTAGATATCGATGAATGCGCGGCACTGGACAAGCCATGTGGACAGCATGCGATCTGTGAGAACGCCGTCCCCGGCTACAATTGTAAATGCCCGCAGGGCTATGATGGCAAACCCGATCCAAAGGTGGCCTGCGAACAGGTCGATGTGAACATTTTGTGCCGCAGCAACTTTGACTGCACCAATAATGCAGAGTGCATAGAGAACCAGTGCTTCTGCTTGGACGGATTTGAGCCCATTGGCTCGAGCTGCGTGGACATTGACGAGTGCCGAACTCATGCGGAGGCTTGCGGTCCCCATGCTCAGTGTATGAACACGCCAGGCTCCTATCGCTGTGATTGCGAGGCTGGCTACGTGGGCAGTCCGCCGCGAATGCCATGCAAACAGCCTTGCGAGGATGTGCGCTGTGGTGCACATGCCTACTGCAAGCCGGATCAAAACGAAGCCTACTGCGTCTGTGAGGAGGGTTGGACCTATAATCCCAGTGATGTCGCCGCCGGCTGCATAGATATTGATGAATGCGATGTATTGCACGGACCCTTCGGCAGCTGTGGCCAGAATGCCAGCTGCACAAATACCCCCGGTGCTTTCAGTTGTGCCTGCCCGCCCGGTTTCTCGGGTGATCCGCACAGCAAGTGCTTGGACGTGGATGAGTGTAATGCAGGTGGTAAATGCGGTGCCGGAGCCGATTGTGTCAATATGCAAGGAGGCGGTTACACGTGTCACTGTCCCGAGGGCAGTCTGCCAGACCCGGATCCTTCAGTGCGCTGTGTGCCCATCGTTAGTTGCAGCACAAATGAAGAGTGTCCCGGCAATGCCATTTGTGATGAAACGAAGCGTTGTCTGTGTCCGGAACCCAACATTGGCAACGATTGCCGACATCCCTGTGAGACGCGCGACTGCGGTGCTCATGCCCAGTGCATGCTGGCCAATGGACAGGCGCAGTGCCTCTGCGCGCCAGGCTATACGGGCAATGCTGCCCTACCAGGTGGCTGCAGTGACATCGATGAATGCAGGGCCAATCCCTGTTCGGCGAATGCCATTTGCAGCAATACAGCCGGTGGTTATCTTTGCCAATGTCCAGGTGGCTCTACGGGAGATGCGTATAAGGATGGCTGTGCCACGGCAAAGACTGTGGGCTGCTCTGATTCCAATCCTTGCGCCTTGGGCGAGAGCTGTGTTCAGGACGCGTTTACAGGCAGCAGCGTTTGCATTTGCCGCCAGGGCTATGAGCGCAATTCGCAGAGTGGCCAATGCCAGGATGTGGATGAATGTGCGGGCGAACGTGCCAAGCCCGCGTGTGGCCTGAATGCACTCTGCAAGAATTTGCCGGGTAGTTACGAGTGCCGCTGCCCACAAGGACACACCGGTAATCCGTTCGTCTTGTGCGAGATCTGCAGCAGTGCCGAGTGCCAATGCCAGGCCCCATACAAACTTCTGGGCAACAGCTGCGTGCTGGCCGGCTGTTCCAGTGGACAGCCTTGTCCCAGTGGCGCTGAATGCATCTCGATCGCGGGCGGTGTTAGCTACTGCGCTTGCCCCAAAGGTTACCAGACACAGCCGGACGGCAGCTGTGTGGATGTCAACGAATGCGAGGAGCGCGGCTCCCAGTTGTGCGCCTATGGAGCTCAGTGTGTTAATCAGCAGGGCGGCTATAGTTGTCATTGCCCCGAGGGCTATCAGGGTGATGCCTACAATGGACTCTGCGCCCCCGCTCAGCGCAAATGCGCTGCGGATAAGGAGTGCTCCAGCAATGAGAAGTGTATACAGCCAGGAGAGTGTGTTTGCCCACCACCCTATTTCTTGGACGCCCAAGACAACAACAAGTGCAAGAGTCCCTGCGAGCGTTTCCCCTGCGGCATCAATGCCAAGTGCACGCCCTCGGATCCTCCGCAATGTATGTGCGAGGTGGGTTTCAAAGGAGATCCACTGCTTGGCTGCACGGATGAGGATGAGTGTGCTCATCTGCCCTGCGCCTATGGCGCCTATTGTGTGAACAAGAAGGGCGGCTATCAGTGTGTCTGCCCCAAGGGCTTCACAGGTGATCCCTACAAGAGTGGCTGCATACTGGAGAACGGCGTGCCGAAGAGCACCTGTCTGAACAACGAGGATTGTGCCAGCAATTTGGCCTGCCTGGATGGCAGCTGTCTCAGCCCCTGCGCCAGTCTCCTATGTGGCTCGAATGCATACTGTGAGACGGATCAGCATGCTGGTTGGTGTCGCTGTCGCGTGGGCTTTGTCAAGAATGCCGATGGCGACTGCGTATCGCAGTGCCAAGATGTTATCTGCGGTGATGGTGCGCTTTGCATACCCACCAGCGAGGGACCCACCTGCAAGTGCCCGCAAGGCTACTTGGGCAATCCCTTCCCTGGTGGCAGTTGCAGTACAGATCAGTGCACTGCCTCCAGACCCTGTGACGAGCGTCAAATATGCATCAATGGACGCTGCAAGGAGCGCTGCGAGGGCGTCGTATGTGGCATAGGAGCCACATGCGATAAGAACAATGGTAAATGTGTTTGCGAACCAAATTTTATGGGCAATCCGGATCTGCTCTGTATGCCACCCATTGAACAGGCCAAATGCTCGCCTAACTGCGGCGACAATGCTCATTGCGAGTACGGACTAGGACAGAGTAGGTGTGCCTGCAATCCCGGCACATACGGTAATCCCTACGAAGGCTGTGGGGCCCAGAAGAAGAATGTGTGTCAACCGAACAGCTGTGGACCGAATGCCGAGTGCCGCGCAGTTGGCAATCAAATCACCTGCATCTGTCCCCAAGGCTTCAGCGGCAATCCCTATGTAAGCTGCCAGGATGTGGACGAATGTACCAATAAGCCCTGCGGTCTGAATGCCGCCTGCCTCAACACAGCCGGCAGTTTCGAGTGTCTGTGTTTGTCCGGCCATGCAGGTAATCCCTATAGCAGCTGCCAGCCCATCGAGAGCAAGTTCTGCCAGGATGCCAGCCAGTGTCAATGCAGTGACCGCGTAGAATGCCCCGATGGCTACAGCTGTCAGAATGGCCAGTGCAAGAATCTTTGCTCCAATACAGCGTGTGGACCCCGCGCCATTTGCGATGCGGGCAAATGTTTGTGCTCCCTGGGCTATGTTGGCGATCCACATGATCTGAGCCAAGGCTGCACCATACGGGGACAGTGCGGCAACGATGCTGACTGCCGCCACACGGAGATCTGCTTCCAGCTGGGCAAGGGTCTACGCAAATGTGTAGATGCCTGCTCCAAGATACAATGCGGCCCCAATGCGCTCTGCGTGGCTGACGACCATCGATCATCGTGCATCTGCGCCGACGGTTACTTTGGTAATCCCAGCAATCTTCAAGTTGGGTGCCAGCCGGAGCGTAAAGTGCCCGACCTGGAAGATAAGTGCAAGACGGACAAGGATTGCGAACGCGGTTTTGGTTGCCAATCCGATGCCCTGGGCACACGAGAGTGCATAAATCTGTGCTCCCACGTTGTCTGCGGTCCGAATGAACTCTGCAAGATAAATCCAGCTGGACATGCGATTTGCAATTGTGCGGATAGCTTTGTCTGGAATCCAGTTGTGTCGTCGTGCGAGAAGCCGTCGCTACCCGACTGCACAAGCGATGAGAACTGCCCCGATGCCTCTGCCTGCCGCCCCGACGTGCTGGGCGTGCTCAAGTGCGTTGCAATTTGCGATGCCTTCACCTGTCCAGCGAATTCGATTTGTGTTGCCCGCCATCATCAGGGACGCTGCGATTGCCTCAGTGGATTTATAGGCAATCCCAATGATCGTAACGGCTGTCAGCAGGAGCGTAAACATCAGTGTCGTGGCAATGCCGAGTGTCCAGAATCAGAGGCATGCATCAAGGACGAGATTACGCAATCGCTTAGCTGCCGTTCAGCTTGCGACGCTGTCAAGTGCGGACCACGCGCCGTTTGCATTACGAACAACCATCAGGCACAGTGCCAATGCCCACCAGGACCCTATGCTGGCGATCCCAATGATCCCTTTAATGGCTGCAAGAGCGTGCCCTGTGTCTACAATCATGATTGTCCGGCCAACCAAATGTGCAATCGCATGACGCACACCTGCTACGACGTATGCGACGAGGAATCCTGTGGAGAGAATGCCATTTGTCTGGCCGAGGATCATCGCGCCGTCTGCCAATGCCCGCCCGGCTATCGTGGCAATCCCTTGCCCGAGGTCGCCTGCGTGAAACAGAGCGGCTGTGCGGTTGGCAGCTGCCATCCTACGGCAATATGTGAGGTGACACCCGAGGGAGCCACTTGCAAGTGTCCGCCACTATTTGTGGGCGAGCCACAGACCAATAGCAGAGGCTGCCGTCCGGATGGTCAGTGCCCCAATGGCGATGCTGACTGTCCGGCGAATACCATCTGCGCTGGTGGTCGCTGCCTAAATCCCTGCGACAATGCCTGTGGCTCAAATGCGGACTGCAAAGTTGTCAATCGTAAAGCGGTTTGCAGCTGTCCGCTGCGCTTCCAACCCATCTCCGAGTCGGCCAAGAACGGCTGTGAACGCAGTGCCTCCAAGTGTCTCACGGATGTGGATTGTGGTGGGCAATTGTGCTACAATGGTCAATGCCGTGTGGCTTGCCGCAACACACAGGACTGCTCCGATGGCGAGCGCTGCGAGGGAAATGTTTGCGTTGTCACCTGCCTGGACCACAGTCAGTGCGCTAAAGGATTGGCATGCCTGGACGGGCACTGCGCCATCGGCTGTCGCAGCAACAAGGAGTGCAAACAGGAGCAGTCGTGCATTGGCAACAATTGCATTGACCCCTGTCTATCAAGCACCAGTTGCGGTCCCAATGCGCTCTGCAGCATGCACCAGCATCGCAGCCAGTGCGCCTGCCCGGATGGCTTCGAGGGTAACCCAACGCCAGAGCAGGGTTGCGTGCGCGTACCTACACCGTGTCAGGCCACCAATCAATGCCCCAGCGGTCACATGTGCATTGGCAACCAGTGTAATCTGCCCTGCACAAAGACCTCAGCCTGCGCCGTGGGCGAACGCTGCTATCAACAAGTTTGTCGCAAGGTCTGCTACACCAGCAACAACTGTCTGGCTGGAGAGATTTGCAACAGCGATCGAACTTGCCAGCCTGGCTGTGAATCGGACGCAGATTGCCCACCCACCGAGCTGTGCTTGAGTGGTAAATGCAAGTGCGCCAGCGGATTCATTGGCACCCCCTTCGGCTGCTCAGATATTAATGAGTGTACGGAACAGCCCTGTCATGCCAGTGCCAAGTGTGAGAATGTGCCCGGCTCCTATCGTTGCGTCTGCCCAGAGGGCACCGTTGGAGATGGTTATACGCAACAGGGCTGCACACAGCCCCGACAATGTCACAAGCACGAAGATTGTTCGAATAGCTTGTCCTGCATACACGGCAAGTGCACGGATCCCTGCCTGCATACTGTATGTGGCGCGAATGCTCATTGCCAGGCGGAGGCGCATCAGTCGATGTGCAGCTGTCCCGCTGGCTATCTAGGCGATCCCAATGACACAGGCGTCGGCTGCTTCAAGGTGGAGTGCATTGATCATGTGGATTGCGCCAGTGATCGTGCCTGCGATGCGGAAACCAATCGCTGCATCAAACCCTGTGATCTAACCAGCTGCGGTAAGGGAAGCTGCCAAGTGCTGAATCATAAATCCATATGCGAATGCAACGAGGGCTACCAGCTAGTCAATGGAGTCTGCGAGGATATCAACGAGTGCCTGACACAGCCCTGTCACAGCACCGCCTTCTGCGACAATCTTCCCGGAAACTACATCTGCAAGTGTCCCGAGGGACTTATCGGCGATCCGCTTCAGGCGGGCTGCCGCGATCCTAGCGAATGTCTCAGCGATGCCGATTGTCCCGCCACGGCCAGCTGTCACAATTCACGCTGTCGCAGTCCCTGCGAGCGCCAAAATGCATGCGGTCTCAATGCCAACTGCGAAGCACAATTGCACAGGGCCATTTGCAGCTGTCCGGCCAACTCACGTGGCGACCCGCAAATGGAGTGCGTGCACATTGAGTGCGCTGACAATGGCGACTGTGCCGCTGACAAGGCCTGTCTGGATGCCAAGTGTATTGATCCCTGCTCGCTACCCAATGCTTGTGGAGCGCTGGCTCGCTGTTCCGTCCAAAATCATATTGGGCTGTGCGCCTGCGAGTCGGGTAGCACTGGGGATGCCAAGCAAGGCTGTGTGTCGCTGCAGTACTGTCAGAAGGATGCACAGTGCCCACAGGGCAGCATCTGTGCCCACGGCATCTGTAGTCCACTGTGTAGCAGCAACCGTGATTGCATTTCAGAGCAGCTCTGCCTACAGGGCGTCTGCCAGCCCACATGCAAGTCAAACAGCACCTGCCCACAGTTCCAGTTCTGCCAGAACAACATTTGCGCAAAGGAGCTCGAGTGCACCATCGACAGCGATTGCGGTGAAGATGAGACCTGCCTAGTGGACGCCTATGGGCGTGCCCGCTGTGAATCTGTTTGCCTGGGACGCGCCGCTTGCGGCCGCAACGCGGAGTGTGTGGCCCGATCTCATGCTCCCGATTGTGTTTGCAAGGAGGGCTTCTTTGGGGATGCACGCTCCGGCTGTCGCAAGATCGAGTGTAACAGCGATGAAGACTGCTCAAACGATAAGAGCTGCGATAATCATATGTGCAAGATCGCCTGTCTTATTGGCCAGCCGTGTGGAGAGAATGCGCTCTGTACAACGGAGAATCATCGTCAGGTATGTCACTGTCAGCCCGGCTTCAGTGGTGATCCGCGTGTACGCTGCGACGTTATCGATTTTTGTAAGGACGCGCCGTGCGGACCCGGCGCACGCTGTCGCAATTCGCGTGGCTCTTACAAATGCACCTGTCCACCCGCTCTCGTCGGTGATCCTTACAATGAGGGCTGCCGCAGCTCCGTCGAATGCGAGACGCACGACGATTGTCCCCCGCATGCTGCATGCACCAAGACTAACGGTGTGCCCAAGTGCCAGGACGTGTGCGCCCATCTACAATGTGGCCCCAATGCGGAATGTGTTCCGAAAGGTCATGTGGCGCACTGTGCATGCCGCAATGGCTACGACGGCCAACCCGCAGACCGGGTGGCCGGCTGCAAGCCATTGCCAGTACCCTGCCAAATCACTAGCGATTGCCCCACCAACACATACTGCTCAGATAGCGTATGTAAACGTAAGTACTAACACCAAACACCAACCCAAAGCACCCACCCAGGGCCTAAAACCGACTACCAGACAACTACTAGCCACAAACTTAATTCGCTACTTACTCACTTACCAACTAGCACGAAAACTTGATGTGGTTGACAATATTTCCAGCCAAGAACTAAATACAGTGATCGCTCGGAAATTACATCTTTCTGAAGAAAAAAATCAGAAAAATATAACTTTTTTTTTGCTTTCCTATTTTGAAGATTATTTAATTATGTAAAACCAAGTTCATTTAATTCTCGTTTTTTAATTGATCTTGAGCTTACACAGCTTCATTCTGTATGCTGTGGAGCTACAGTTTATAATTATAAATTATATACAATATATATATAACCCTGCCTCAAACTCATGAAGTGTTCGAATTATCGAGTAATTACTGTATTCAAATTCAGCTCAGCGAAGTTTTCCCTTTTACTGAGCTTGAGTTAAAAATAAAAAGAGCTTGTCTGGGGATGCAACCGAACAGCAACTGTAAGAGCTAGTCGCCAATCTTTGGTGTACCTGGCTTTGTGCGCAGTGCTACCCGTAGCATAGACTAACTGCAAACTAAACAACAATATATACACACGACAAAACCAACAACAACAACAACAACAACAACAAGAAAAGACCGTAAAGCCAACAGAAAGTTAGGCAACGTCCATTTTAACTTGTCTAATCCGTTTTCACCATCCCCACAAACAGCTGCCTGCTTCTTGGACACCGAGTGTGGTCCGTCGGAGGTATGCCAGGGCGGTCAATGCTTCGATCCCTGCCAGCAGCCGCAGGCATGCGGTCAGAATGCCGAATGCCAGATGCACAGGCATGTCAAGCAGTGCCATTGCCCCGAGGGCTTCACCGGCGATGCGGGCAAGGAGTGTGTGCGTGTGCCGGTCGCCTGCGATGGTGACTGTTCGCCTGGGTACACATGTCGGGATTCCATGTGCCTGCCCGTCTGTCACAACGATCTTGAGTGTGCGTCTAACGAAAAGTGCCTGCGTGGCAACTGCATGCGTGAGTAGCTCATTAAGCAATTTCTGTCCTAGTACATAGCTTTAATCATAATCATCATCTTCACATCTAGTGACCTGTCGCGTGGACAACGATTGCTTCTTGGGCCATGTTTGTTTGCACAATAAGTGCGTATATGGCTGCCACGTCGATGACGATTGCAGTGCTTCTGAGTCCTGCCGCAACGACAAGTGCATTAATCCCTGTCTTGAGAATCCATGCGGTCCCAATGCCGTCTGCTCGGTTTCCAATCATCGAGCTAGCTGCAGCTGCCTGGATAACATGGTGCCCAACCCCACACCGCAAGTGGGTTGCGTGCGCACTCCACCACTTGAGTGCCACGAGAATCGCGACTGCAGCAAAGGCCTGGCCTGCTTTGAATCCGTCTGTCGTCCACTCTGCGCCGACGATGCTGGTTGTTTAACCAACGAGCGCTGCCAGCAGGGCGTCTGTAAGCCGCTCTGTCGCCATGACAACGAGTGTGCCAATGGCGAACTCTGCCTGGGTCTAAACTGCGTCACTGGATGTCGCTCCGATCAAGGATGCCCCAACCATTTGGCCTGTATTGGCCAGCAATGCGTCGATCCCTGCTCCGAGCCGACAGCTTGTGGCACCAATGCCCATTGCCAGGCCATCGACCATCGTAAGCAATGCACGTGCCCCGAGGGACTCAGTGGTAATGCCAACGTAGTCTGCAAGGCACCACGCACTGCCTGCGGTAGCAACGAAGACTGTGAATCAAATCAATTGTGCTACGCAGGCAGCTGCCAGGGCAAGTGCGGCAACGATCAGAGCTGCCTCTCGGATGAGCGCTGTATGCGCGGCACTTGCCGCACCGTCTGCAACACGGACAGCGCCTGTGCCCAGGGCCAGATTTGTGAGAATCGCGTCTGTCAGACTGGCTGCCGCAACGATCTCAGCTGCGCCAGTGAGGAAGCTTGCATTAAAAAGAAGTGCCAGAATCCCTGCCAAACACCAGGTCAGTGCGGCGAATGTGCGGACTGTCTGGTTATCAATCATGGCGTGCAATGCCAGTGTCCAGCTGCCTTTATTGGCGACGGCCTTACCGGTTGCCAGTTGCCACCTGAGCGTTGCCATCCAGGTTGTGAATGTGACGAAAGCGGAGCCTACTGCGCCGCGAAATGCAGTCGATCCGAAGACTGCGCCTGTGGACAGCAGTGCGCACGTGGCAAGTGCCGCAACAAGTGTGGCGCCAAGCGCCAGTGTACCGTTGGACAGCTATGTGAACGGGGCGCTTGCATCGCAGGCTGCAAATCAAACGGAGACTGCGCTGCCGACCAGAGCTGCGCCAATGGAAAATGCGTTGACCCATGTGCCGACGATAGGGCCTGTGGACGCAATGCGCTGTGCACCGTGTCGGAGCATCGCATGCTGTGCTACTGCCCCGACGGCTATGAGGGCGAACCCAGCAAGGAGTGCGCGCAGTTCGAGTGCCGTCAGGATAGCGATTGCGAATCAAGCAAACGCTGTGATCAGGGCAAGTGTCGCAATCCCTGCCTGGAGTATGGTGCTTGTGGCACCAATGCTCAATGCCGTGTGGTTAGTCGCAAGGCGCAATGCTCGTGCCCGCCAGATTTCTTCGGTAATCCGACCAGTGAATGCCAGCCTCTGGATGGTGGCTGCTCCAACAATCCATGCGGCGTTAATTCCAAGTGCATTGAGGTACCCGGCGGTTACGAATGTGCTTGCATGGATGGCTGCATGGGAGATGCGCACAAGGGTTGCCTTTGCGAAGGACAATTGGTAAATGCCTGCCATGAGCAACCCTGCGGCCAGAATGCCGCCTGCCGTGTGCTCCGCAACAATCAAGCCGAATGCTACTGCCCCGAGGACTTCCCTAATGGCGACGCCTATGTGCATTGTAAGTCCCCAAAACGATTTCTGACAGTATCAATTTGAAGTATTGTAATCCCGATTGCTTTTAGGCTATCTGACACCACCGCAAGAGGACTGCCGTACGCGAGGTTGTGATGTTGGCGACTGTGTACGCCAGGGCTACGAATATGTTTGTCAACGGGGTAAGTGGCCCAATACTATTTTATTTGAAGAACTTGAAGGACTTTTCGTAATTAGAGTACAGATAATGCTAATAATGTTAACCAGCGTTTCTCACAAGTTATCGTTGGTTCATATACTACATACATATACTTTATTTGGAGTAATCAGTTAGAGTTATTATCGTTATCGTTGTCGTTCTTTATACATATAACTGGAGTTCAGTCAGTAACAAAAAACTGATATTATTGTTATAATATGTATTTGGTTTGATTATTTAGCTATGAGTTGTTTATAAAAACATTTAAACCAGCTAATTTCACTAATTCTACAGCTTTTTCAGCTGACACAACCAATTTAATTCAAAATTTCAGTGTAGTGTGTGTTTTAATGATGATACAAAATTAATGAATTAATTTTACATATATACATATATTTAACAACCTATACACATGTTCCAAGTTTTCAAGTGTTAACGTTTTGTAATATCAAATCCCCGCGCACAACAAATTCACACACACACACACGCAGACAGCAAAATACACACAGCTACAGCCACACAACTCAAATGCAATATCCGAAAAATTCCTCTGAAATACCAAATAAAAAATCTGTTTAGAAAAGTAATTAATGCAATATGCACTAGGCTAAAATTGAGTGTTTGTCATAAATAGTTAGTAAGCAAATTTTCCATATGAAACACATACATATATATTACGACATTCTACCCACAACTGCTAAGATCAACGCATATGGAATATCGTGGAATGTTGCTGTCGCTATCGCGGTTACCCAATCTGTGCCTAGTACTCATTTATGAAAACCCATTTCTCGCAAAGTAACTGCAGCAAATATCAGCTTAGTATTTTAAGCATATATTGTTTAACTACACGTACAATACTAAAACAAATACCAAACGACATTCAGTGCATTTGACAACACTCGTTATATTCGAGAGAGTTGACAACACAGTTTCATTAAGCTTTGAAGCTTGCGTTTATCATGTAATTCATTCAGCATTCATTCAAATTTATAGACACATACTCTCGTACAATTGGCTTCGAATAACCCATTTTTAATTTGGAGTGTTGCATACAGCAACACACTCAGCTCTGCGGCATACACTACCTTATGTTTATGAAACCGCTTAACGCACAGATCAGTAGACAAGTTGGTTCATCTTTAATTAATATCGTATGGTTTTAATATCGAATGCCGCGATAGCGATATGTAGCCTTTAATCAAAGCCGAAATCAAGCACTGAAAGTGCAGAAAGTGTACAACAAACAACAACACTAAATTCAACGCCTATTATTAAAAAAAAAGTTATATAAAAGACAACAGATCCCAAACACATCCTTGCTGCCCACAAAAAAAAAAAAAAAATAATAAAAAATAATGAAAACAAAATATCATCAACATCCATGCTCCCGTTAATCCCATCCTGTGACTCCTATGCTCTATCCGCCCTCAAAACGTACCCTTTATAACCCAACGTTGTTATCCACTATTTTGCTCCCCTGCGCCACTCTGTCGTTTTCCTTCGCTAAACAAAAACAAAAAAATAATTGTTCAAATATCTTTTGTTACATTTCTTGAATGAACAAAGTCTCAGATTGGGAACTGTGGACGGGACAATTCTCACACATGGTTCACATATGCTTAAAATCAATATTTTTTTTTTTTGTTATTGTCAGTTCAAGTGTACCATAGTACTCAATATAAGTTTCATTAAATCGTATGTATAGATAAATTACAACAACAACTACTACTACTTTTCAATGCATTTCTTATAGCAAGTCGTATACTTGCAATAACCGAAAATAATGATGATAATTTTTTTGTACAAAGCTCCTAAAAAATACTCGTACATTTTAAGATCGTATGCTCTGATAGCTCCTACCGCCTACCTAGCACACTTTAGCTCGTCTATTGGTTGAAAATCGCTTCCGTAAAGATGAAAATCTTTGAAAAAAAAAAACAAAACAACAATCCAAAATTTATATAAAAACAACTGTAACTAAATTTGACTAACACTGCAAATATATTTTGGTAAATTTGACTAGTCTTTAAGTTGTATATACAGAAAATTGTATATGTGATTAATCACATATGTACATATATGCGTATACAAATGTGCCGTGTCTTTGCGGCCACCCAACTAACCCAAAAGAAAAATATAAAACCAACCTGTAAATATTTATATACCAAATTTATCAATTGTGAATTATTAATAACACACCATAAAGAAGACAAGTAAAGCTACTTAACGTACTATCCTAACGTACTCTTCCAAATTGTACTTATCGAGTTTTCACTACTTTCTGCTAATATCGCTTTAGTCAAAAGTTTTACCTACTCTGCCTATCAGTTTGATATATAGTATATCTTGTCTCTATCTCGCTAATTTCATCTGTCTCTGTCTCTCACTCTTTATTACTTATATTATGCCTTATTCACTCACCCAATCATCACCAATAACGTGTCTCTCGTGAGGGCAGAGCGCATGTGTTGGATGTCGTGTAATTTTCACCATTACTCAACAAGTATATACAAACAATTCGCATTAGACCAACAAGATCATTGCTAAAAAAAAAAAAAAAAACAAACCAAAAAAAAAACATGTCCATTGATTAAAATGCAATTAATTGGGCAAATTAAGCGCAAGTCTCTCTATCTCTACACCCGTATACACACACTCGTTATTTAATAATTGGAAATTCATCAATGATTGTAACTATTGCTCACTCGATCTTACTTATCTATAAGGCTGCTCGCTCGCTCGCTCGCCCGCTGCTCGAAGACTTATCAAATTCATTTAAATCAACCAACAAAAGCAATTAATCTACATACCAAACCACAGCAGCTATCTACTATATAATTATATATATATATACATAATTGACAATTTTGCAAGCTTATATAGAAAACAACCTGACATAATGTGAGATGTTCCCTTCACAGTTCTGCAATTTGATGTCGACATTGACAACAAATTTGAAAAGTGTTTACTAAAAACTGTTGCTGCCTGTCCCTATTGATCATTAACTGCACCAAACTGAACTAAACTCGTTATTTCTAAATTTTTATTTCCTATTTCTATATTATTTCATATGTCCATTTCTGATCACAATTCGATGAAGCCCCAATAAATGTTCTGTTTATTTAACAAATCCCTTGCACAATACCCAAAATCCAAAATCAAAACCACAGCAATCCCACTGACATTTATTAAAAAACGCAAAAAAAAATAATAAAAATAAATATACACACCCCAACCACATACACAAGAACTCAAACAAAACCATAGCAAACCATACAAAAGAATACCAATCGAAACAACCAACCAACACTTGATTATACTGTTTATATATTGTCTTGTTTAAGTTTTTCTATTTTTGTTTTTAGAAAATTTAGCTTTAAGTTTCTTATCTGAGCTACCCATATTTACATCCCATCTATTCTGGGTACTTCAAGTACCACCAACAAAAATAAATCCCTTCCACTTCAACCAATACTTTCTCTCTTGTCTGTCAAATTCCCAACAAACTTCCTTATAATTTCAACTTCGCACTCCCGTTCTTTCATAAATATGTTCCAATGCTCCGTATTTTAAATTTTCAACAACAATCAACCAGAAAAAAAGAGTAAATTTTGTAGGGTATCTATCTATCGTATATGCCACCGACTAGTTGAGCGCACCCAACGATTAACATAGTACAACAACCAACAACCTGTCTATCTCTCTCTCTCTCTCTCGATCTTCGCTGCTGCTGTTACGTAACGTTTTAGACACCGAACAATGCTACTCAGATACGGATTGTCCCAGTGAAAAATCATGCCTACAAGGACACTGCACCGATCCTTGTACAATGCGTGGCGCGTGTGGCACAAATGCACTATGTCAGACAGTGCTACATCGTCCACGCTGCTCCTGTCCCAACTGTCACATAGGTCGACCAGAGGTCGAGTGCAAGCCGGATCCGAAATGTCTGCCAGAGGATACAGACCCCAAGACAAAGGATCAAATAACATGCACCAGCGATGCCGAATGTCCAGAGACCTTGCAGTGCGGCCAATATGGCCAATGCACAGATCCTTGCAACAATCCCCTGTTCATCTGCGAAAGTAACAAAAAGTGTGAGACCCGTCGCCACCAGCCCGTTTGCATATGCAAATCAGGCTTCATAGTCAATGAGTATGGAGAATTGACCTGTGCACCGGATAAGCGTGAATGCTATCGCGATGATGACTGTGCCTCGAACATGGCCTGCACGGATGGCAAATGCCGCAACCCGTGCATTGTACCCCTGGGCCGTGCACCAATTTGTGCCGAGAATAAGTCATGTGAGGTGCAGGATCATAAGCCAGTATGCATTTGCATGCGAGATTGCCAGCCATCGATATCGATTTGCTTGCGCGATGCTGGCTGTCCCGCAGGCTTGGCCTGTCGCAATTATCAGTGCGTCGATCCGTGCAAGTTTGCCACGTGCGCACCCAACTCGCCATGCATTGTCGAGGATCACAAGCCGATATGTAAATTCTGCCCAACTGGATTTATAGCCGATGCCAAATATGGATGTCAAAAAGGTAAAGCACAAACGTACTCTCTCTCACAACTCTGTCAAGTGAAAGTACCTTATGTCTCTGTCTCGTTTATCTCTGTTTCCTGCCTCTCACACGCTCTCACCTTTTGCTAGATCTGTCTTATTGTCTGTCCCCTCACCAACAATCACACACACAATTGATTTCCCAGCGAGATATATTGACCAAAAAGACACTTCCCAGAGTTTCATGCCGTGTCAATATATTTCCTCACATATTGTGTAAATGTATATAGAAATGAGGAATTAACAATCTATTCTTGAATTAAGCTTTCTCCTGACAGCATATGGTCTAAAAACATCTCTTAACGATAAAGAATATTGAATAATCCGCGAACCCAATTATCGAATCAGGATTGCTCTTAATGCCCGTCCAGCTTCAAACCAAAGCTAAAACCAAAGCGCAATAACAAAATAAGAAAAACTGTTATCAAAATTATTGATGATCATACGTGATCATAACCCTATAATGGGGTCGAATCAACAATAACAGAAACAAATACTCGTATACAAATACAAAGCAACTCTTCTGAACATTCACACACGCTCATGCTCACAATGATATTAATGCCTCTTGAAAACTATAAATATCTTAACCCATGACTCTAAATAAACGGTAACTAGATGTAATACTAATTGTATAAAACAACAATATAAATCCAATATGTAGCTAACTAATAGTAAAAAAAAAAAATCGTTCCTAATTTGAATTTATCTAACCGTAAAATAATTTGTACTAAATTTTTGTGCTGAAAGTTTTTGCCACAGTTTCAAGAAATTTAGCTCACAACTTCGAACATATTTAGTAAAGCCCCAGGTTCCCCTGTATATATAGTGCACATTCCTCTTTTGTTGTAGCTATACACATATTTATTTTAAATCGTATTTGTAAATATTTTAACGATTTGTATTTTTTAAATTTTATACTTTTATTTGAAATATGTACAAAAATACTCCACTTCAAAAATTACAAAACAAAAAAATAATAAAAAAGCAGCTAAGCCAGGTGGCAACTGTACCACACACGAAGATTGCAGTGATGCGCATCAATGCGGATCGTCTGGTCAATGTATCGATCCCTGCCACGCAGTTTGCGTGGCCTCAGTAAAGTGCGTAACGAAAGCACATGTTATTACAAAATGCATTTGCTCTACTAGTTCAACAAACAACACAAACTCTAACTGTATACCGACAGATGTACCGCATAGTACCGAATCCGAACTAAAAGACACAACTACCGTTGCAACAAGCATCAAGTATACGGTCATGATTTTGGCAAACCAAACAGAAATGCGTACACGTTATACTGACATTGAAGCTGAGAGTGAGACGACCAGCTCATACGATAGCACAACAGAGTCATATAAAACCACAAAACAGCTAGGCATTGAAAAAACCTTATCTCCAAAAGACAATTTGCAAAACAGTACAACAGAGCAACACACAACCTCTGAGCCACAAACTCAATCAACCCCTCTAAGGGCTTCTTCTGTTACATCCCACAAAACCTATACAGAATCTACTGAACCCACTGTCTCCGATGAAACTACTATTCGAGTAGGCATATCGCAACCAACAACCCATGTAACACCTAAAACCATATCAACTGAGAGAATACTTCCGACAGGGTCCACTTCGGAACCACCATATACAGAAACTACGCCTCCAACGGCAGTGACTGACCAAACTGCTCCAGGTGTAATAGCTGCCATTACAACTGAGAGTCCTTCTGTTACTCCAGCAACTTCTGTCCCTGAGACCACAACTTCCTCATTACCATCTAAAGAACAGTTTACAACTCAAGGTTCCACTCTGACGCCTATACCTGGCGAGTCAACTACTCCATATTCTGTAATAACCCAAAGAACTTATACAGAATCTACTGGATCAGCAGTCTTTGATGAAACCACTGTTCGATTTGGCATATCGCAACCAACAACCCATGAAACCCCTAAAACTATTCCAACTGAGAGAATACTTTCAATAGATTCAACTTCGCTGCCACCATATACAGAAACTACACCTCCATCGGCAGTGACTGACCAAACAACTCCAGGTGTAATGGCTGCCATTACAACTGAGAGACAACCACCCTCTGTTACTCAAGTGACTTTTCTCCCTGAAATCAAAACCAGCTCATTCCCACCTAAAGAACAGTTTACAACACAAGGTTCCACTTTGACGCCTATACCGGGAGAATCAACTACCCCAACTTCTGCAACAACCCAAAGAACTTACACAGAATCCACCGAACATATAGTCTCCGATGAAACTACAGTTCGGATTGCTACTTCGCTACCAACAACCCATGAAACCAATAAAACTATTCCAACTGAGAAAATACTTCCGATAGGGTCCACTTCGGAATCACCATATACAAAAACTACACCTCCATCGGCAGTGACTGTCCAAATAACTCCAGGTGTAATGGATGTCATTACAACTGAGAAACAACCACCCTCCGTTACTCAAGTGACTTCTGACCATGAGATCACAACTACATCATTCCCATCTAAAGAACAGTTTACAACTCAAGGTTCCACTCTGACGCCTATACCTGGCGAGTCAACTACTCCATATTCTGTAATAACCCAAAGAACTCATACAGAATCTACTGGACCAGCAATCTTCGATGAAACTACTGTTCGATTTGGCATATCGCAACCAACAACCCATGAAACTCCGAAAAGCATTCCAACAGAGAGAATACTTCCGACAGGGTCCACTTCGGAATCACCATATACAGAAACTACACCTCCATCGGCAATGACTGACCAAACTACTCCAGGTGTAATGGCTGTCATTACAACTGAGAGACAACCACTCTCCGTTACTCAAGTGACTTTCGTTCCTGAGATCACAACTACCTCATTCCCATCTAAAGAACAGGTTACAACTCAAGGTTCCACTTTGACGCCTATACCGGGAGAATCAACTACACCAACTTCTGCGACAACCCAAAGAACTTACACAGAATCCACAGAACATATAGTCTCCGATGAAACTACAGTTCGGATTGCTACTTCGCGACCAACAACCCACGAAGCCCCTAAAACTATTCCAACTGAGAGAATATTTCCGACAGGGTCCACTTCGGAACCAACATACACAGAAACTACGCCTCCATCGGCAGTGACTGACCAAACTACTCCAGGTGTAATAGCTGCCATTACAACTGAGAGACAACCACCTTCTGTTACTCAAGTAACTTCTGTCCATGAGACCACAACTTCCTCATTACCATCTAAAGAACAGTTTTCAACTCAAGGTGCCACTCTGACGCCTATACCGGGCGAGTCAACTACTCCATATTCTGTAATAACCCAAAGAACTTATACAGAATCTACTGGACCAGCAATCTTCGATGAAACCACTGTTCGATTTGGCATATCGCAACCAACAACCCATGAAACTCCGAAAAGCATTCAAACAGAGAGAATATTTCCGACAGGGTCCACTTCGGAACCAACATACTCAGAAACTACGCCTCCATCGGCAGTGACTGATCAAACTACTCCAAGTGTAATAGCTGCCATTACAACTGAGAGACAACCACCTTCTGTTACTCAAGTGACTTTTGTCCCTGAGACCACGATTTCCTCATTACCATCTAAAGAACAGTTTACAACTCAAGGTTCCACTCTGACGCCTATACCGGGCGAGTCAACTACTCCATATTCTGTAATAACCCAAAGAACTTATACAGAATCTACTGGACCAGCAATCTTCGATGAAACCACTGTTCGATTTGGCATATCGCAACCTACAACCCATGAAACTCCGAAAAGTATTCAAACAGAGAGAATACTTCCGACAGGGTCCACTTCGGAATCACCATATACAGAAACTACACCTCCATCGGCAGTGACTGATCTAACAACTCCTGGTGTGATGGCTGTCATTACAACTGATAGACAAGCACCCTCCATTACTCAAGTGACTTTTGTCCCTGAGACCACAACTACCTCATTCCCACCTAAAGAACAGTTTACAACTCAAGGTTCCACTCTGACGCCTATACCTGGCGAGTCAACTACTCCATATTCTGTAATAACCCAAAGGACTCATACAGAATCTACTGGACCAGCAATCTACGATGAAACCACTGTTCAATTTGGAATATCGCAACCAACAACCCATAAAACTCCGAAAACCATTCAAACTGAGAGAATACTTCCAATAGATTCCACTTCGGTGCCACCATATACAGAAACTACACCTCCATCGGCAGTGACTGACCAAACAACTCCTGGTGTAATGGCGGCCATTACAACTGAGAGACAACCACCCTCCGTTACTCAAATGACTTCTGTCCCTGAGATCACAACTACCTCGAACCCATCTAAAGAACAGTTTACAACTGAAGGTTCCACTTTGACGCCTATACCGGGAGAATCAACTATCCCAACTTCTGCAACAACCCAAAAATCTTATACAGAATCCACCGAACATATAGTTTCAGATGAAACTACAGTTCGGATTGCTACTTCGCTACCAACAACCCATGAAACCCCTAAAACTATTCCAACTGAGAGAATACTTCCGACAGGGTCCACTTTGCAGCCACCATATACAGAAACTACACCTCCATCGGCAGTGACTGACCAAACAACTCCTGGTGTAATGGCTGCCATTACAACTGAGAGACAACCACCTTCTGTTACTCAAGTAACTTCTGTTCCTGAAAACACAACTTCCTCATTCCCATCTAAAGAACAGTTTACACCTCAAGGTTCCACTCTGACGCCTATACCTGGCGAGTCAACTACTCCATATTCTGTAATAACCCAAAGAACTTATACAGAATCTACTGGACCAGCAATCTACGATGAAACCACTGTTCAATTTGGCATATCGCAACCAACAACCCATGTAACCCCTAAAACTATTCCAACTGAGAGAACACTTCCGACAGAGTCAACTTCGGAGCAACCATATACAGAAACTACACCTCCATCGACAGTGACTGACCAAACAACCCCAGGTGTAATGGCTGCCATTACAACTGAGAGACAACCACCCTCCGTTACTCAAATGACTTCTGTCCCTGAGATCACAACTACCTCATTCCCATCTAAAGAACAGTTTACAACTCAAGGTTCCACTTTGACGCCTATACCGGGAGAATCAACTATCCCAACTTCTGCAACAACCCAAAAATCTTATACAGAATCCACCGAACATATAGTTTCCGATGAAACTACAGTTCGGATTGCTACTTCGCTACCAACAACCCATGAAACCCCTAAAACTATTCCAACTGAGAGAATACTTCCGACAGGGTCCACTTTGCAGCCACCACATACAGAAACTACACCTCCATCGGCAGTGACTGACCAAACAACTCCTGGTGTAATGGCTGCCATTACAACTGAGAGACAACCACCTTCTGTTACTCAAGTAACTTCTGTTCCTGAACTCACAACTTCCTCATTCCCATCTAAAGAACAGTTTACAACTCAAGGTTCCACTCTGACGCCTATACCTGGCGAGTCAACTACTCCATATTCTGTAATAACCCAAAGAACTTATACAGAATCTACTGGACCAGCAATCTACGATGAAACCACTGTTCAATTTGGCATATCGCAACCAACAACCCATGTAACCACTAAAACTTTTCCAACTGAGAGAACACTTCCGACAGAGTCAACTTCGGAGCAACCATATACAGAAACTACACCTCCATCGACAGTGACTGACCAAACAACTCCAGGTGTAATGGCTGCCATTACAACTGAGAGACAGCCACCCTCCGTTACTCAAGTGACTTCTGTCCCTGAGATCACAACTACCTCATTCCCATCTAAAGAACAGTTTACAACTCAAGTTTCCACTTTGACGCCTATACCGGGAGAATCAACTACCCCAACTTCTGCAACAACCCAAAAATCTTATACAGAATCCACCGAACATATAGTTTCCGATGAAACTACAGTTCGGATTGCTACTTCGCTACCAACAACCCATGAAACCCCTAAAACTATTCCAACTGAGAGAATACTTCCGACAGGGTCCACTTTGCAGCCACCATATACAGAAACTACACCTCCATCGGCAGTGACTGACCAAACAACTCCAGGTGTAATGGCTGTCATTACAACTGAGAGACAACCACCCTCCGTTGCTCAAGTGACTTTTGTCCCTGAGACCACGACTTCCTCATTACCATCTAAAGAACAGTTTGCAACTCAAGGTTCGACTTTGACGCCTACACCTGGCGAGTCAACTACTCCGTATTCTGTAATAACCCAAAGTACTTATACAGAATCTACTGGACCAGCAATCTACGATGAAACCACTGTTCGATTTGGCATATCGCAACCAACAACCCATGAAACTCCGAAAAGCATTCCAACTGAGAGAATACTTCCGACAGGGTCCACTTCGGTGCCACCATATACAGAAACTACACCTCCATCGGCAGTGACTGACCAAACAACTCCAGGTGTAATGGCTGCCATTACAACTGAGAGACAACCACCATCTGTTACTCAGGTGACTTCTGTCCCTGAGATCACAACTACCTCATTCCCATCTAAAGAACAGTTTACAACTCAAGGTTCCACTTTGACGCCTATACCGGGAGAATCAACTATCCCAACTTCTGCAACAACCCAAAAATCTTATACAGAATCCACCGAACATATAGTTTCCGATGAAACTACAGTTCGGATTGCTACTTCGCTACCAACAACCCATGAAACCCCTAAAACTATTCCAACTGAGAGAATACTTCCGACAGGGTCCACTTTGCAGCCACCATATACAGAAACTACACCTCCATCGGCAGTGACTGACCAAACAACTCCTGGTGTAATGGCTGCCATTACAACTGAGAGACAACCACCTTCTGTTACTCAAGTAACTTCTGTTCCTGAAAACACAACTTCCTCATTCCCATCTAAAGAACAGTTTACACCTCAAGGTTCCACTCTGACGCCTATACCTGGCGAGTCAACTACTCCATATTCTGTAATAACCCAAAGAACTTATACAGAATCTACTGGACCAGCAATCTACGATGAAACCACTGTTCAATTTGGCATATCGCAACCAACAACCCATGTAACCCCTAAAACTATTCCAACTGAGAGAACACTTCCGACAGAGTCAACTTCGGAGCAACCATATACAGAAACTACACCTCCATCCACAGTGACTGACCAAACAACTCCAGGTGTAATGGCTGCCATTACAACTGAGAGACAGCCATCCTCCGTTACTCAAGTGACTTCTGTCCCTGAGATCACAACTACCTCATTCCCATCTAAAGAACAGTTTACAACTCAAGTTTCCACTTTGACGCCTATACCGGGAGAATCAACTACCCCAACTTCTGCAACAACCAAAAAATCTTATACAGAATCCACCGAACATATAGTCTCCGATGAAACTACAGTTCGGATTGCTACTTCGCTACCAACAACCCATGAAACCCCTAAAACTATTCCAACTGAGAGAATACTTCCGACAGGGTCCACTTCGGAACCACCATACACAGAAACTACACCTCCATCGGCAGTGACTGACCAAACAACTCCAGGTGTAATGGCTGTCATTACAACTGAGAGACAACCACCCTCCGTTGCTCAAGTGACTTTTGTCCCTGAGACCACGACTTCCTCATTACCATCTAAAGAACAGTTTACAACTCAAGGTTCGACTTTGACGCCTACACCTGGCGAGTCAACTACTCCGTATTCTGTAATAACCCAAAGTACTTATACAGAATCTACTGGACCAGCAATCTACGATGAAACCACTGTTCAATTTGGCATATCGCAACCAACAACCCATGAAACCCCTAAAACTATTCCAACTGAGAGAATACTTCCGACAGGGTCCACTTCGGAACCACCATACACAGAAACTACACCTCCATCGGCAGTGACTGACCAAACAACTCCAGGTGTAATGGCTGCCATTACAACTGAGAGACAGCCACCCTCCGTTACTCAAGTGACTTCTGTCCCTGAAATCACAACTACCTCATCCCCATCTAAAGAACAGTTTACAACTCAAGTTTCCACTTTGACGCCTATACCGGGAGAATCAACAACCCCAACTTCTACAGCAACCAAAAGGACTTATACAGAAACCACTAAACCTTTAGTTTCCGATGAAACTACTGTTCGGATTGCTACTTCGCTACCAACAACTGCACCTCCATCGCCAGTGACTGACCAAACAACTCCAGGTGTAATGGGTGCCATTACAACTGAGAGACAACCACCCTCCGTTACGCAAGTGACTTCTGTCCCTGAGATCACAACTACCTCATTCCCATCTAAAGAACCGTTTACAACTCAAGTTTCCACTTTGACGCCTATACCGGGAGAATCAACTACCCCAACTTCTGCAACAACCCAAAAATCTTATACAGAATCCACCGAACATATAGTCTCCGATGAAACTACAGTTCGGATTGCTACTTCGCTACCAACAACCCATGAAACCCCTAAAACTATTCCAACTGAGAGAATACTTCCGACAGGGTCCACTTCGGAACCACCATACACAGAAACTACACCTCCATCGGCAGTGACTGACCAAACAACTCCAGGTGTAATGGCTGCCATTACAACTGAGAGACAGCCACCCTCCGTTACTCAAGTGACTTCTGTCCCTGAGATCACAACTACCTCATTCCCATCTAAAGAACAGTTTACAACTCAAGTTTCCACTTTGACGCCTATACCGGGAGAATCAACAACCCCAACTTCTACTGCAACCAAAAGGACTTATACAGAAACCACTAAACCTTTAGTTTCCGATGAAACTACTGTTCGGATTGCTACTTCGCTACCAACAACTGCACCTCCATCGCCAGTGACTGACCAAACAACTCCAGGTGTAATGGCTGCCATTACAACTGAGAGACAACCACCCTCCGTTACGCAAGTGACTTCTGTCCCTGAGATCACAACTACCTCATTCCCATCTAAAGAACCGTTTACAACTCAAGTTTCCACTTTGACGCCTATACCGGGAGAATCAACTACCCCAACTTCTGCAACAACCCAAAAATCTTATACAGAATCCACCGAACATATAGTCTCCGATGAAACTACAGTTCGGATTGCTACTTCGCTACCAACAACCCATGAAACCCCTAAAACTATTCCAACTGAGAGAATACTTCCGACAGGGTCCACTTCGGAACCACCATACACAGAAACTACACCTCCATCGGCAGTGACTGACCAAACAACTCCAGGTGTAATGGCTGTCATTACAACTGAGAGACAACCACCTTCCGTTACTCAAGTGACTTTTGTCCCTGAGACCACGACTTCCTCATTACCATCTAAAGAACAGTTTACAACTCAAGGTTCGACTTTGACGCCTATACCTGGCGAGTCAACTACTCCGTATTCTGTAATAACCCAAAGAACTTATACAGAATCCACTGGACCAGCAATCTACGATGAAACCACTGTTCGATTTGGCATATCGCAACCAACAACCCATGAAACTCCGAAAAGCATTCCAACTGAGAGAATACTTCCAATAGATTCCACTTCGGAGCAACCATATACAGAAACTACACCTCCATCGGCAGTGACTGACCAAACAACTCCAGGTGTAATGGCTGCCATTACAACTGAGAGACAACCACCATCTGTTACTCAGGTGACTTTTGTCCCTGAGAGCACAACTACCTCATTCCCATCTAAAGAACAGTTTACAACTCAGGGTTCCACTCTGACGCTTACACCTGGCGAGTCAACTACTCCATATTCTGTAATAACCCAAAGAACTTATACAGAATCTACTGGACCAGCAATCTACGATGAAACCACTGTTCAATTTGGCATATCGCAACCAACAACCCATGAAACCCCTAAAACTATTTCAACTGAGAGAATATTTCCGACAGGGTCCACTTTGAAGCCGCCATATACAGAAACTACACCTCCATCGGCTGTGACTGACCAAACAACTCCAGGTGTAATGGCTGCCATTACAACTGAGAGACAGCCACCCTCCGTTACTCAAGTGACTTCTGTCCCTGAGATCACAACTACCTCATTCCCATCTAAAGAACAGTTTACAACTCAAGGTTCCACTCTGACGCCTATACCTGGCGAGTCAACTACTCCATATTCTGTAATAACCCAAAGAACTTATACAGAATCTACTGGACCAGCAATCTACGATGAAACCACTGTACAATTTGGCATATTGCAACCAACAACCCATGTAACCCCTAAAACTATTCCAACTGAGAGAACACTTCCGACAGAGTCAACTTCGGAGCAATCATATACAGAAACTACACCTCCATCGACAGTGACTGACCAAACAACTCCAGGTGTAATGGCTGCCATTACAACTGAGAGACAACCACCATCTGTTACTCAGGTGACTTTTGTCCCTGAGAGCACAACTACCTCATTCCCATCTAAAGAACAGTTTACAACTCAGGGTTCCACTCTGACGCTTACACCTGGCGAGTCAACTACTCCATATTCTGTAATAACCCAAAGAACTTATGCAGAATCTACTGGACCAGCAATCTACGATGAAACCACTGTTCAATTTGGCATATCGCAACCAACAACCCATGAAACCCCTAAAACTATTTCAACTGAGAGAATATTTCCGACAGGGTCCACTTTGAAGCCGCCATATACAGAAACTACACCTCCATCGGCTGTGACTGACCAAACAACTCCAGGTGTAATGGCTGCCATTACAACTGAGAGACAGCCACCCTCCGTTACTCAAGTGACTTTTGTCCCTGAGAGCACAACTACCTCATTCCCATCTAAAGAACAGTTTACAACTCAGGGTTCCACTCTGACGCTTACACCTGGCGAGTCAACTACTCCATATTCTGTAATAACCCAAAGAACTTATACAGAATCTACTGGACCAGCAATCTACGATGAAACCACTGTTCAATTTGGCATATCGCAACCAACAACCCATGAAACCCCTAAAACTATTTCAACTGAGAGAATATTTCCGACAGGGTCCACTTTGAAGCCGCCATATACAGAAACTACACCTCCATCGGCTGTGACTGACCAAACAACTCCAGGTGTAATGGCTGCCATTACAACTGAGAGACAACCACCGTCTGTTACTCAGGTGACTTTTGTCCCTGAGATCACAACTACCTCATTCCCATCTAAAGAACAGTTTACAACTCAAGGTTCCACTCTGACGCCTATACCTGGCGAGTCAACTACTCCATATTCTGTAATAACCCAAAGAACTTATACAGAATCTACTGGACCAGCAATCTACGATGAAACCACTGTACAATTTGGCATATCGCAACCAACAACCCATGTAACCCCTAAAACTATTCCAACTGAGAGAACACTTCCGACAGAGTCAACTTCGGAGCAATCATATACAGAAACTACACCTCCATCGACAGTGACTGACCAAACAACTCCAGGTGTAATGGCTGCCATTACAACTGAGAGACAGCCACCCTCCGTTACTCAAGTGACTTCTGTCCCTGAGATCACAACTACCTCATTCCCATCTAAAGAACAGTTTACAACTCAGGGTTCCACTCTGACGCTTACACCTGGCGAGTCAACTACTCCATATTCTGTAATAACCCAAAGAACTTATACAGAATCTACTGGACCAGCAATCTACGATGAAACCACTGTTCAATTTGGCATATCGCAACCAACAACCCATGAAACCCCTAAAACTATTTCAACTGAGAGAATATTTCCGACAGGGTCCACTTTGCAGCCACCATATACAGAAACTACACCTCCATCGGCAGTGACTGACCAAACAACTCCTGGTGTAATGGCTGCCATTACAACTGAGAGACAACCACCTTCTGTTACTCAAGTAACTTCTGTTCCTGAAAACACAACTTCCTCATTCCCATCTAAAGAACAGTTTACACCTCAAGGTTCCACTCTGACGCCTATACCTGGCGAGTCAACTACTCCATATTCTGTAATAACCCAAAGAACTTATACAGAATCTACTGGACCAGCAATCTACGATGAAACCACTGTACAATTTGGCATATCGCAACCAACAACCCATGTAACCCCTAAAACTATTCCAACTGAGAGAACACTTCCGACAGAGTCAACTTCGGAGCAACCATATACAGAAACTACAGCTCCATCGACAGTGACTGACCAAACAACTCCAGGTGTAATGGCTGCCATTACAACTGAGAGACAACCACCCTCCGTTACGCAAGTGACTTCTGTCCCTGAGATCACAACTACCTCATTCCCATCTAAAGAACAGTTTACAACTCAAGTTTCCACTTTGACGCCTATACCGGGAGAATCAACTACCCCAACTTCTGCAACAACCCAAAAATCTTATACAGAATCCACCGAACATATAGTCTCCGATGAAACTACAGTTCGGATTGCTACTTCGCTACCAACAACCCATGAAACGCCTAAAACTGTTCCAACTGAGAGAATACTTCCGACAGGGTCCACTTCGGAACCACCATACACAGAAACTACGCCTCCATCAGCAGTGACTGACCAAACAGCTCCAGGTATAATGGTTGTCATTACAACTGATAGACAAGCACCCTCCATTACTCAAGTGACTTCTGTCCCTGAGATGACAACTACCTCAATCCCATCTAAAGAACAGTTTACACCTCAAGGTTCCACTCTGACGCCTATACCTGGCGAGTCAACTACTCCATATTCTGTAATAACCCAACGAACTTATACAGAATCTACTGGACCAGCAGTCTTTGAGGAAACTACTGTTGAAATTGGCATTTCGCAACCTACAACCCAAGGAACCCCTAAAACTATTCCAACTGAGAGAATACTTCCAATAGATTCCACTTCGGAACCATATACAGAAACTACACCTCCGTCGACAGTGACTGAACAATCAACAATAGGCGGAATAACTGTTATTTCGTCTGAGAGATTTCCACCCTCTGTTACTCAAGTGACTCCTGCTCCTGATAGCACCGCTGTGTCTTTTCTATTTAAAGAAAATTTTCCAACTATAGGTTCTACTTTAACGCCTGCCACTTCGCAGACAACTACTGCACCAACCATCGTTACGCAAGTGACTTCTGTCTATGATATCACAACTACCTCGACGATATCTAAGCAAATTACTACCACAGGTTCTGCAAACGAGATATCTTCAATGACTACAGAGTCCAAGGTAACTGGTGTTCCTACCACAACAGAAGGTTCTTTGAATACGACGGTGCCTTTTTTTTATACATCAATGGGCTATCCAAGTGTAGAAACTACTCAGAGCGTTGCCATAGGGCCAGGCTTAACTGATCCGGAAGTTACGCAGAGTTCTGTGGAAGCACCAAATATGACCCGTACAGAAGAACACACGACAGAATTTTCACCTAAATGTACAATAACAACTGATTGTTTTGACGATGAGATTTGTGTAAGAGCCAATTGCATTAAGCCATGCGAATATTATGAAAATCTTTGTAATGTTCAGAACTTTACTGTGTGTCGTACATTGAACCACACCGCTTTGTGCTATTGTGATACCGCCGCAGATGTAAATAAACCCGGTTGCTCTATTAATGCAGGTAACTAAAGCTGTGTACGTAAATCGTAAGTCTTAATATGGACCCACGTGTGTGTTCTTTATTAATTGAATGAATTGCAAAGAACCACAAGGTTGTGGTAAAATATTCTATTGGCATCCGTGGCGCCAACTACTTGAATCGCCAATGCATCTGGCAATGCGTAAAAGCCTACTTCAATTTGATGTCATATAGTTCTCTTTTTCTTCTTCTCTTTATGGATCTCATCACACCTTCTCCCACTTGTGCCATAGCTGACCGGCCCAGCTTAATGGCTGGCACGTGCATGTTTTATTTTTTTTCGTTCTGTTCCTTGCAAACCAATCCCAGTGTGTTCCTATACAAATGGCATCAAATCGCTTTAAATTCTATTCCATTTGTTCTTCTTTCCCCGGCTCTTATCACCGGCTCTTCTGCTGTCATTCGTATATGTATGTGTATGCCTGCACCCACAACAATTACCCATTACGAAAACACCACTCGGACAAGCTCACGAAGTCTATGTTTGTGTTCACAAATGGAGAAGTATATGTATTCACCCAAGTTTGAGTTCAATTAAATAGAGCTAGTTCACTCTCTCTTGTTCTCGTCCTCGTTCATGTTAGTTGCCTGCTTTCTGTTTGCCTGCCTGCCTGCTGCTGCAAGTACGTGTATCATCAAGTCCTACATCATATCACATAATGTTGAATGTCTCTCGATATCTTTTGGAATGAGCTCGATGTGCATGTTATATGTCAACATTTCGATCTCATCTTCTTTGTTTTCTATAAGACAATTTGTGTTGATTTTTGTTGTATTTAGTACATATGTTTGTTTGTATATATCTATTTATCACTTTTATGCACACATTATCGCGTGCAGTAAGTTTTATTTATTATTGTATAGTATGATTAATTGCATGGTGATAGTATTAACTGGTGTTGTATGATTTACAGATTATTTTTAAAATGCACTAACCCCAAATATCCCAATTGCTTGCTTGCATGTGTATATGTTGTTTTGCGACAACAAAAACAGCTAAACAAAAACTAAACAATATCTAATTTAATGTGCTTACAGCTTGATAGTATTAGATGTGCTAGTATGTGCCTCGTATGGCAGCATAAGAACAAATTATTGAAAAAATACATTTTTTACTAACTGCATTGAAAAAAATCAAGAAAAACTACCTATCGAACAGGTTTCTTAAAGAAAACACACCTATAATATGAATTAAACATATATAATCGAATGTCTAAACCGAAAATGATACCTAATGCCTTAACTAATGCAATCGTTCTGCTTACTTTACAACGCACTCCCGATACGCAATATTAGAAATTGGTTGTGCCTCAAGCGATGAGTGCCCCATTCAACAGGCATGTGTAAATGCGCTTTGCGTGGATCCCTGCGCATATGAGAATCCCTGCGGTCGCAGTGAGGATTGTCGCGTAATTGCCCATCAGCCAGTTTGTGCCAGCGGTGGGTTTTTTTTTCATGTTGTGGTGCAATTGAAAACAATTATTATATTTACTGATTAATCTTGATTTTCAGTCTGTGAATGTCAACGAAAATCGGATTGTCGCCACGGTTTCGAGTGTGATGGTTGTTACTGTCAAGATAGTAAGTACAATTGCTTATGGCGAAGAATTTTGTATTGTGGTATTAATTTGTGATATTACAGCAACAGGTCGCACTCCTGGCTGCGACCACTGTCCGCCAGGCGCAAAGTGCGATCCTACAACTGGTGCCTGTATTAAAGGTATGTACAAGTTTTCGATTAATCCATAATTAAATGGTGCATTCAACAGTAATTATACTAGGCAATGCCTAAACACTAACAAGTTAAAATATCATACTGTGTATATATGTGTATTATAAAATAAACTCCCATTACCCATGTAAATATGTCTCTCTCCCTAGCTAATGTAACAATAACAACTAGTACTACCAAGAAAACCACAGTGAAACCAACAACAACAGCACATACAACAAGAAGAACAACCACAAAAACAACAACAACAGCTAACCCAAATACTGGCGACGATATGTTGCCAAATTTTATCAACGCTACCACCACTAGCACCACCACTACTAGCACTGAAAAGAGCACAATCATAAGCGTTACTAACAAAACCAGCACGAGTAAACCTACCATTGAGACTACAACCACTAAGTCTGGTCATACTAAAGGCTATCGGGATGGTGAAAATAATATAACCGATACAACAACACAAAGACCAGTGATCACAACGACAACACTTGCCAGCAAAGATGGTGGTAGGCGCACCACAACCCCTAAAATGAAGACAACTCGACTTGATACTTCAAATGAGATTCCCGAGACGACAACAATGAGCAGCACCACGACTTGGCCCACGGAGCTGCCGACCAGAGCGGGCACAACGACGGAAATTGATGATTTAATCACTGTGCACACATCAACCGTTGCACCACCGGCCAACACCACAGATATCACAATTATTAACCCATGTACAGTAGATACTAACTGTGCTCCTAACGAGCTCTGTAAGCTGGGGCGTTGCCAAAAGAAAGGTATACACATTCGTCTATACAATTGGCTATGCTATCACTTTCGGTACCCAAAATGTGGAATTGCTCTGTCCAAATCTTATTCTTTTATTTAATCATTTTGTAAATATATTATAATGGTTTTCAAATATTCCTACACATGTATAAGTACCAAAGTGATAAGTGTGCATTTCACATTCCCAACATGTAAAATATGTTAAATTTCTTACAAAGTCATACGTTTTCTTCGGGATGCCGAATATTAAGTACCCTTGCATATATAATTAGTATATATAATATATATTGATCTGTAAGCTTTCATACATTATATACCTTTCTATATAAGAAAAGTTTATTACGAATTGATCTTTTCAAATCGAAATGAGATACTACCTTCGTCCGATTTTGTAAGTTTATTCAAATTACACCGAACAATAACATTCCAAATCTCCAGCAAGGGTATACATAAACTAAATAATTGATGTACAGTTTAAATATAATATATTGGATACATGGCAATACATTCATTGTACATATGATAACCATCTGATAAGGCTAACATATTTGCATTACAATCAAATGTTAATCAATATTAATAATTAAATTTCTAACCAAATTAATAATTTCTAACAAGTAGAACCTCCGGGCACACCCAAAACACCAGAGCCATGTCAATCGAACAACGATTGTATTGAAAGTGAGGCCTGCTATATGGGTCTGTGCCACGATCCCTGTGAATTCGCTAAAGTGTGTGCTTCGAGTGCCAAATGTACGGCGAAGAGTCATCGACCCATTTGCACTTGCCCACAGGGCCATGAGGGCAATCCGATGGTCAAGTGTGTGTCCACTAAAACGTCAAGTAAGCAACTAATCAATTCATCAACCATTTCATTAAAATACATGAAATTTAATACAACTAAGCAAATATCGGGTGGCAAATAAAGGGTAAATACAATCACTAACGCTATCTCTTTCTCTTAACAGTCGAATGCACGGACAATTCGGATTGCGGAGTTACAGAAGCCTGTATTAATGATCGTTGCCAGCATCCATGCGATGTGCATGATCCTTGCGCTCAGAATGCAGTTTGTATCAACTCAAATCATGTGGCCGATTGCAGTTGTGTGGATGGCTATCAGGGCAACGGCCTTATCGGTTGCCAGCCAGGTTAGTAGCTTGTTACAGCCAGCACTTGTTGCACTTTTGCTATCCTCAAGTGATCCCATGCTAATGTGACACAAATTATTTCCCAAAATGTCTCTCTCTTTCATACACTGTACAAATTCCCCGTACACCTGTCAACACATGTATAAAATTTTGTACAACCCCGACTCACGAACAACTACAACAACACGAATCGAATTATAAATACACGAAACAAACCGCACCGTAACCCTAACCCAAACCATAGCACGCACCCACGTTTGCCAATACAACGAGGATTGTCCACCCAATAAGCTATGCGATCGCCTCAATCGTCGGTGCATCAATCCCTGCCAAGAGGATTCCTGTGGCGAGAACGCCGAATGTGTACCGGTCAATCATGGCATCGACTGCCGCTGTTTGCCCGGCTATCTGGGTAATGCCTATGTTTTGTGTCAGCAATCTTTGGGTTGCCGCGCCAATTCCGAATGTGATGCCAGTCAGGCATGCATCAATGGCAGGTGCACATCGCCTTGTCAATGTGGTGCCTATGCCCTATGTGAAGTGATTAATCACCGTGGCGTATGCAAGTGCCCGCCTGGATACAATGGAAACCCAGAGGTGGGTTGCAGTCCACCACAGAATCCATGCGATCCCAATCCATGCGGTTTGAATGCGCAGTGTGAGCTTGACAATGGCAATCCCATATGCTTCTGCCCTAAGGGACTCACCGGTAATCCCTTCAAAAATTGCAGTAAGTATTCGCTTGATTGTTATCAGCCGCAATCAAATCTAAAACTTTGTCAACTCGCAGTACCCGAGGGCGATGAGTGCACTCCAAATCCATGCGGTCCCAACTCTGGCTGTCGACGTGTCAACGGCGCTCCAATTTGCTTCTGTTTGCCTGAATACGAGGGTCAGCCTCCACAGATAGCTTGCGAGCTACCTTCTAATCCTTGCGAACCCTCGCCATGTGGTCCTAACACTCAGTGTGCAGTATTGAGCAACGGATTCTCCAAGTGCACCTGCCTTCCTGGCTATGTGGAGAGCCCCAACACAATACGCGGCTGCGTGGAGCCCATTAATCCCTGCGAACCAAATCCTTGCGGCACTGGCGCTATTTGCGACTCATCACGCCAGCCAGTATGCTACTGTCCGGACAACAAGATTGGCAATCCCTTCAGAATTTGCGAGAAGCCGGCTGTTTCCATCGAATTGTGCCAGCCTGGTCCATGTGGTCGTAATGCCGACTGCTATGTGGCCGGCAATCGAGAAGAATGCTACTGTCGTTCGGGCTATGTGGGAGATGCCTATCAGGGATGCCGTGAACCAAGTCGAACAGTTTGCGATCCTAACCCCTGCGGACCCAATGCCAATTGCGTTGTTGCCGGCGATGGTCAGACCGCTTGCGTCTGTCCGGAAGGCCTCTCTGGCGACCCAACATCGCTTGTCGGCTGTCATGGTTACGAATGTCAAGTGGACGCCGATTGTCCGAATAGTAAGGCTTGCATGGGCTTCCGTTGCTACGATCCATGCCCCGGCGCCTGCGGCCATGGAGCCAATTGCCGCGTGGAACAACATCATCCGGTGTGCTCTTGCAATGCAGGCCTCACTGGAAATCCTGGCGTGCGCTGCTATGCACTAGACCAACCCAAGGCAAACCCATGTGTGCCAAGTCCGTGTGGACTAAATAGCGAGTGCAAGTTGCTGAATAACCGCGCTGTCTGCTCTTGCCTATCTGGATATCTAGGCGATCCCCAATCCGGCTGTCATCCGGAATGCGACATCAATTCGGACTGCGGAGAGTCACTGTCCTGTATCAATCACAAGTGTGCGGATCCTTGTGCTGGCACCATCTGCGGCATTAATGCAATTTGCAATGTGCGCCAACATACACCAGTTTGTCATTGTTTGGATGGATTTGCTGGAGATGCTTTCCTGCAGTGCGTGCCCATCGGTATTGTGAAAAACGATTCCCGTGATCCCTGTGCGCCTTCGCCTTGTGGACCCAATGATGTGTGCTCCGTCTTTGGTGATGGGGTTGCACTCTGTGATCCTTGCTTTGGCCCCAATGCCCAGCAGAATCCTCGGTGCCGACCCGAATGTATTGCTAATTCAGACTGTCCCTTCGATCGTGCCTGTTTAAGTCAACGCTGTTTGGATCCGTGTCCAGGATCATGTGGACGCAACGCCGTTTGCAATGTTTACGAGCATAATCCAGTTTGTGCTTGCCCCAACGGACTCTATGGAAATCCTTACGAGCAATGCGCTCCGCCCTCACCTATTCTACCAACGCCCTCGGTCAGTTGTGCAAAACTACAGTGTGGACCGAATTCCGACTGCAAACGCTTGAGCGGTGGTCTAGCTTGCGTTTGTCGCAAGGGTTACTTTGGTAATCCCTACATAGGCTGTCGTCCAGAGTGTGTGCTCAACAGTGATTGTGCGGCGGACAAATCTTGTGTGAATTCCAAGTGCGTAGATACCTGTAACGGCGTCTGTGGCATTAATGCCGTGTGCCGTGTTGTCAACCATGCTCCAGTTTGTGTGTGCGCCGAAGGTTATAGCGGCGATGCATTTGTGGCCTGCAATCCATACTACCTGCCGCCAGTAACACCTGAACGTCGCAATCCGTGCGAACCCTCACCCTGTGGTCCTAACTCTCGTTGTTTGGCTTCTGCTGATGGATATGCGGCGTGCTCTTGTCTGCCCAACTTCAAGGGTGCACCGCCAGTTTGCCAGCCAGAGTGCGTGGTCAGCTCGGAGTGTGCACCTAATCAGGCATGCATCAGTCAACGCTGTGCTGATCCCTGTCCAGGCACTTGCGGCAGCGATGCGCGCTGTGAGGTGCTGAATCATAATCCGATTTGCTCATGTGAGGCACATTTTGAGGGTGATCCATTTGTGGCATGCTCGCGGGTGCCAGAACCTCCTATTGATGGCAAATCACCAACAAATCCTTGCGTGCCATCACCATGCGGTCCCAACTCAATATGCCAGATCAAACAGAACCGACCCGTATGTTCCTGTGTGGCTAACTACATTGGCAGTCCCCCATACTGCCGACCCGAGTGCACGCTGAGTAGTGAATGCCCCGCCGACAAGGCCTGCATACATGAAAAGTGCCAGAATCCTTGCGACAATACTTGTGGACACAATGCCCGCTGCACAGTTGTTGCACACTCAGCTCATTGCAGCTGTGACTCGGGCTACAAGGGTGACGCCTTCGTGGGATGTTCCAAAGTCATAGAAGAGAGTAAGTTAAATATTTAATTTAGACTTTGTCTACGATATTAGCTTTATTTATCTACCACAGAACCACATGATCACATTAATCCGTGCTATCCGAATCCATGCGCTGAGAATGCGGTATGCACACCACATAATGGCGCCGCTCGCTGCACTTGCATTGAGCCATACAATGGCGATCCCTACACCACAGGCTGTCGTCCAGAATGTATCTACAACTCAGAATGCCCCTCGTCACTGGCCTGCATTAAGCAGCACTGTCGCAACCCATGCACTGGCGCCTGCGGTCCCAATTCCGAGTGTGCGGTGGTAAATCATTTGCCCACTTGCAGTTGCACGCGTGGTTTCGAAGGTGATCCATTCGTGGGCTGCAAACGCACTCCCATTGGACCTATTAGTGTTTGTGAACCAAATCCTTGTGGATCGAACAGCATATGCCGGACAGTCGAAGGTCACCCCACGTGCAGCTGCCAGGTTGGCTACTTTGGTGCACCGCCCACTTGCCGACCGGAGTGTGTGGTCAGCTCGGAGTGTGCACAACATTTGGCATGCATCAATCAGAAGTGCGCTGATCCATGCAGTGGCACATGTGGCTTCAATGCTAAGTGTCAAGTGAACAATCATAATCCCATCTGCACCTGCCCCAATGAATACGTGGGAGATCCATTCGAACAATGTGTACCTAAACGTGAGTAGTAGCGAAACCAAATTGTCATTTTATTCCTAAACCTTTTGATTTTTCGCAGCTCCTCAACCGCGTCCATCAATAAATCCCTGCCTACCAAACCCGTGCGGACCAAATGCCAAGTGCCGTGATGTAAACAATCGTGCCGAGTGTTCCTGTTTACCAGGCATGTTTGGTGCGCCGCCCAGCTGCCGACCCGAGTGTATTATTAATCAAGACTGTCCCTCAAATCGAGCCTGCATACGCCAGCGGTGCGAGGATCCTTGCATCGGCACTTGTGGCTTCAATGCGCTTTGCACCACACAGCATCATCAGCCGAAGTGCAGTTGCCTTGACGGTTACGAGGGCGATCCCTATACTGGCTGCAATATGCATCAAAGTGAGTACATCTTTTTCAATTACTTGCTATGCTTTCCATGCGCTCGATTACCTTACTGTGATCTGACTAAAGCGCCCATTGCTCCCTTAATGTTGTATGTTCTTTTCAGTGGTGTTCTAGACTTAAGGGGCTTATGGTACTCATTTCATGCATGTTTTTTGTATTGTGTACATCACTCTTTCATATACTTAAACTCTGTACCCATATAAAAAGCCTATCACAAAGCTGTTGATTTGTTATGGGTATAGGGTACTTCATAGTCGGGCGATTCGACTTCAGCATTATCACCTATGTATATTCCTAGCACTTAAGCTATTTCTGTAAACTGTATCTTTATCTATATTTTATTGTATGCATCATCCGCCTGCTTGCTATTTCCATGTCAATGTCCATGCACATGTCTATGCCCATGAACAGTTGTGGTGCCCGATGTGCCCTCTGATCCATGCTATCCATCGCCATGTGGTGCAAATGCCATTTGTCGCGAACGCAACGGTGCCGGCTCATGTAGCTGTATGCAGAACTATTTTGGTGATCCATACATAAATTGCCGACCCGAATGTGTGCAGAACAGCGATTGTCCCGGTAGTAAGGCCTGCATCAATATGAAGTGTCGCGATCCCTGTGCCAATGCTTGTGGTTTCAACGCGATTTGTCGCGTTGCTCATCATCAGCCCGTATGCAGCTGTGACCCAGGTTTCACAGGCAATCCCCTGCGTGCCTGCGTCGAAAAGCCCTCAAGTATGAAGACACAAATAGCAGATGTAGAATTTTTCTTTAAACAATGACTTTGTGAACCCCTAGATATGTACCTGCCATTGCCCAAAGATCCATGCAGACCCTCACCCTGCGGCCTCTTTAGCACATGTCATGTAGTTGGTACTCGTCCAGTCTGCGCTTGCTTGCCAGACTATATGGGCAGTCCACCGAATTGCAAGCCCGAATGCCTGACAAGTGCAGAGTGCTCCTCAGATAGTGCCTGCATTAATCAGAGATGCCGCGATCCCTGCCCTGGCACCTGTGGATATAACGCGCGCTGTCGCACCACCAACCATTCGCCCATTTGCAGCTGTTATGATGGCTACACTGGTGACCCATTCCATCAGTGTGTGCCCGAGCGAAGTATGTGTCTCTTTGCCCTTACTGCCATTAGCCTAAACCTAAATGTTTTTACCTTGCCATGCTTGTAGAGCCATCGCCCATACCAGATCCCATACAACCGCCAAACCCTTGTGTGCCATCTCCCTGTGGCCCCAACTCGCAGTGTCAGGCTGCTAGTAGCGGCGCTGTCTGTGCCTGCGTTAACAACTACATAGGACGTCCGCCGGCCTGCCGCCCCGAATGCACCATTAACTCTGAGTGTTCGGCCCGCATGGCCTGTATGAATTCACGCTGCGCCGATCCTTGCATTGGCTCATGCGGCAATAACGCGCTCTGTCATGTTAGCTTCCATGCACCCGTCTGCATGTGCCAGCCAGGCTACACGGGAGATCCGTTCTCCGGCTGTTACCAGATTTTGGAAAGTACGTCCTGTTCCTTATATACTCTCTCCTCAAATTTTTTGTGTCTTTGCACTCAAACCTGTATTATGTTAACCACCACCAGCACCGATAGAAACTACACAACCCTGCCGACCCAGTCCCTGTGGCCTGAACGCTCAATGCGAGGAGCGCAATCGCGCTGCGTCCTGCAAATGCTTGCCCGAATACTTCGGCGACCCATATGTCGAATGCCGACCCGAGTGTGTGATCAACTCCGATTGTCTCAAATCGCGTGCCTGCGTCAACCAGAAGTGTGTCGATCCGTGTCCGGGCATGTGCGGCCACAGCGCTCTGTGCAGCGTATTTAATCATGCGCCCAACTGCGAATGTCTGTCAGGATATACAGGAAATCCCATTGTTGGGTGTCATCTAGTGCCCGAAACGCCCCGCTGTAAGACTCTGCCCAAATTCCCTAGGAACCCACTTAGAATACCCCAATTAATAACACACCATCCAATGTGCTTAGATCCCGATCCAATTGTGCCCGAAAATCCATGCCAACCCTCACCATGCGGTCTATATAGTAACTGCCGTGCACTCAATGGACATGCAGTCTGCTCGTGTGTGCCCAATTATATTGGCGCCCCACCCAACTGTCGACCCGAATGCATGAGCAGTTCGGAGTGCGGCCAGGACAAGTCGTGCATCAACGAGCGCTGCAAAGATCCCTGCCCCGGTACATGCGGCAACAATGCACTCTGCCGCGTGGTCAATCACAATCCCATTTGCTCCTGCAGCCCTGGTTACAGTGGTGATCCGTTCGTACGCTGCTTGCCCCAAGAACGTAAGAAACCGTCGTTGCATCAAATCATCACAAGAAAGTTAGCCTCGGCTCGCTTTCCTCATTTCATTCCATTCCCAGAACACATCTGTCACCCATACTATATTTATATCTATATATCTTTCTTTTTTATATGTACAATATTATGTGGCTTTTTATGGTGCATGCTGTTATCATATTTGGTGTATTGGTAAATGTAGAACGCCCCATCGTAAACGATCGCATCAATCCATGTGTGCCCTCGCCATGTGGACCCAGCTCACAGTGTAGGGTGGCTAATGAGCAACCCGTGTGCTCATGCTTGCAACATTATGTGGGAAGGGCGCCAAATTGCCGACCCGAGTGCACCTCGAACTCCGAGTGCGCTGGCAATATGGCTTGCATTAATCTGCGCTGCCAGGATCCCTGTGTGGGCACCTGCGGCAGTCAGACCACTTGCCTTGTAAATAATCATAGACCAATTTGCCGCTGCCTTGATGGTTATGTCGGCGATCCATTCTCTGAGTGTAGTCCACAAAGTAAGCGCTTAACGCTCAGCGGAACAATCCTCCCCCAACGACCCTCATATTAAAACTGTACTTTTTTCCTAGTTATTGTGCCACCAGAAATTGCCGAGCCTTGTAATCCCAGTCCCTGTGGCGCCAATGCCGTTTGCAAGGAGCGCAATGGCGTTGGCTCCTGCACCTGCCTTCCCGAATACAGTGGGGATCCATACACAGAGTGCCGTCCAGAATGTGTGCTAAACAGCGACTGTTCAAAGAATCGCGCCTGCCTCAACAACAAGTGCCGAGATCCTTGTCCAGGCGTCTGCGGTGTTGCTGCCGAGTGTCATGTCATTAATCACTCTCCCAGTTGCAGTTGCCCATCCGGTTTTACGGGCAACCCCTCACAGTACTGCCGAGAAATACCGAAATGTAGTGTATTCCCTTAAACACCAGATTTTGCGATGATCGTTTTAGTAATATTTCACCCCAATTTTGTAGTGGCTCCCCCTGTTCAACCTTGTCAACCATCACCGTGCGGTCCCTATAGCCAATGCCGTGAGGTGAATGGCCATGCAGTCTGCTCATGCGTTGCCAACTATATTGGTGCACCACCCGCCTGTCGTCCCGAGTGCTCGGTTAGCTCCGAGTGCGCGCAAGATAGGGCGTGCGTGAATTTGCGCTGTGTAGACCCATGTCCAGGCACTTGCGGCAACGAAGCTGTTTGCAAGGTGACCAATCATAATCCGATTTGCTCCTGCCCAGCTGGTTATAGTGGTGATCCGTTTGTGCGTTGCGCTCCCTGGCAGCAAGAGCCAGAAACACCCAAATCAAATGAGAATCCTTGCGTGCCAAGTCCCTGTGGTCCCAACTCGCAGTGTCGGGTGGTTGATGAGACAGGCGTGTGCTCCTGCCTGCCTAATTATATTGGACGTGCTCCAAATTGTCGCCCTGAATGCACGCAAAACTCAGAATGCCCGGCTAACTTGGCTTGCATTAACGAACGTTGCAAGGATCCCTGTCCCGGCTCTTGCGGCTTTAATGCCTACTGCAACGTAGTGAATCATTCACCCGTTTGCACCTGTGAAAGCGGCTATTCTGGTGATCCATTTGCTGGCTGCAACCCGCAAAGTAAGGCCATATTTTCGTCGACTGATCGATTGCATTAGTCCTAATCGCTTGTCTGCTATGTATGACCCTCAGTTATCGCTCCACCCGAAGAACGTTTGACACCCTGTGTACCCTCACCATGCGGCCCGAATGCTGAGTGTCGGGAACGCAATGGCGCCGGCTCCTGTACCTGCCTGGCTGAATATTTCGGCGATCCGTACAGCGGCTGTCGTCCGGAGTGCGTGGTAAACAGTGATTGTCCACGCGACAGATCCTGCATTAACCAGAAATGTGCGGACCCTTGTCCTGGCGTTTGTGGCTTAAATGCGGAGTGTCGCGTGGGCAATCATTTGCCCAGCTGCAACTGCCTAGCCGGCTACACTGGAAATCCATCGAGTGCCTGCCGCGAAATTCCGCAATTGCCCGCACCACGTAGGTTTATCGACAAACCAAGGATCTTGCACATAACTGACCACCTCACTATTTATTATTCTTAGCTATAACCATTGAGAATCCCTGCATACCCTCACCCTGCGGTCCGTACAGTCAATGTCGCGAGATAAACAACCATGCCGTGTGCTCATGTCAGCCCAGTTTTATTGGCTCGGCGCCCAACTGTAGGCCCGAGTGCATTGTTAGCTCAGATTGCGCACAAGATCTGAACTGTCAGAATCAGAAGTGCGTGGATCCATGTCCAGGCACTTGCGGCATCGAGGCGCGTTGCCAGGTCATTAACCACTATCCTGCATGTTCCTGTGCCCCAGGCTATACTGGAGATCCCTTCAATAGATGCACGCGAATTATATGTAAGCATGAGTAGTCCACAATGATGCTTAAGCCAGTTGGATAGAGATAGGATTAGGGTTAGGGTTAATATTCAATTGATATGTACAATCCTGTCCAGCTGGCTGTGGCTATCTGTTTCTTTCCTGCATGTATATAAATCCTTCACCTTAATGTTCTATATTTTTTCTACTTTATGTTTTGATTTTATGTACACTCTACCAACTACTCTACACTATCCGAACTTCCAAACTGTACTATGTATCTGTAAATGTGTCTATGTGTATGTGTATCCAACTACTTCAACTATCTGGCATGTCTGGCTTGGGTTCGCTATATAGTGGACCAAACACCCAAAGAGTCTGGTAATCCCTGTGTGCCCTCACCCTGCGGACCTAACTCCAAATGCGTCGATGTGCGCGGTTCGCCTGCATGCTCCTGCCTGCCCGACTATCTCGGAAGGCCACCCAATTGTCGACCTGAATGCACGACTAGTCCCGATTGTCCAGCCAACTTGGCCTGTGTAAACCAGCGCTGCGCTAATCCATGTGTCGGTGCATGTGGCATACACTCAATATGTGCTGTTCTCAAACATAATCCGAACTGTCAATGCGAGCCTGGTTACACCGGAGATCCATTCTCTGGCTGTGCTATTATACAACAAAGTATAAAATCCTATTGTCCCCAAGTATTGCCCATTTCTAACATATATATTTGCATATTTTTTTCTCCACCCTTTACTTCCTTCACTGTAGTCACGCCAACGGAAGCACCACGTAATCCCTGCAATCCAAGTCCGTGCGGTGCCAACGCCGTCTGTCGCGAACGCAATGGTGCCGGCTCCTGCGCATGCCTGCCCGAGTACTTTGGTGATCCATACAGCGGCTGTCGGCCGGAGTGTGTACAAAACGCCGATTGCGATCGCTCACGTGCCTGCATCAACAACAAATGTCAGGATCCCTGTCCCGGAGTCTGCGGCATTAACGCCGAATGCCGAGTTTTGAACCATGCTCCCAATTGCATGTGCTTCGATGGTTACACCGGCGATCCACATCGCTCATGCGCGCTTATTGAAATGGTAACCCGTCGTCCGGAGAATCCCTGCCAGCCCTCACCATGTGGACCCAATAGCCTGTGTCATGATACGAACAGTCATGCAGTATGCAGCTGCGTGGAGGGTTACATTGGCGCGCCACCCAGTTGCAAGCCCGAATGTGTGGTTAGCTCAGAGTGCGCGCAGAATCGTGCCTGCATCAATCAGAAATGCAATGATCCCTGCCGTAACGCTTGCGGGGAAAATGCCAAGTGCCAAGTGGTTAATCACAATCCCATCTGTAGCTGTGTGCCAGGCATGACTGGGGATCCCATCTCAGGCTGCGTTCAGGATGTGGGCAAGAGCACTGAGAATCCATGTGTACCATCGCCTTGTGGACCCAACTCCATTTGCAGAGAGATTGGACAACAGGCAGCCTGCTCCTGCCAGGCCAACTATATTGGACGTCCGCCCGCCTGTCGACCAGAATGCACCAACAACGACGAATGCCAAAGTAATCTATCCTGCCAGCAAGAGCGCTGCATCGACCCATGTCCTGGCTCATGTGGCAACAACGCCATCTGCCAGGTTGTACAGCACAATGCGGTTTGCTCATGCGCCGATGGCTACGAAGGCGATCCGTTATTTGGATGCCAGCTCGTGGCACCAGTATTGCCAACGCAACCTCCCACATCACCCTGTGAGCCATCGCCCTGTGGTCCCCATGCCGAATGCCGCGAACGGAATGGTGCCGGTGCGTGCTATTGTCACGATGGCTTCGAGGGTAATCCCTACGATGCACAGCGAGGTTGCCGTCGTGAATGCGAAATCAGCGACGAGTGCAGTCCAGCACAGGCATGCGTGCGCTTTAAGTGCATTGATCCCTGCGCCAATATGTGTGGAGAGTATGCCATTTGTACTGTAGATAACCATGTGCCCACCTGCACTTGCCCGGCGGGCTACAGCGGTGATCCGTTCTTCAGCTGCCGACCTGTGCCGGTTACACCGCCCCCACCTGTGAATCCCTGCGTGCCATCACCTTGCGGTCCGAACAGTAACTGTCGCAGCATCAACAACCAAGCTGTATGCTCGTGCCAATCCGGCTTTGTAAATCAACCACCAAACTGCCGACCTGAGTGCGTTGTCAGCGCTGAATGCGCTACCGAGCGCGCCTGCGTTAACAACAAGTGCGTTGATCCATGCTTGCACACGTGTGGCATACGCGCGATCTGTAGCACCAAGAACCACAGCCCCATCTGTACGTGCCCGCGCGGCATGACTGGTGATCCGTTTGTGCAGTGCTCCAAGATACGTAAGTAGTGAAATAAAACTAATGCAACTTCATTGACCTAACAAACAATGTGTAATTTTTGCAGCCATTACCCACGATGTAACCACACCAGAACCACCCGCACCTTCCTGCGTACCATCCCCATGCGGGCCGAACTCAAAGTGCCAAATTGTTGGCGGTAGTCCGGCTTGCTCTTGTCTTCAGGACTTTATTGGAGCACCACCGCGGTGCCGACCAGAGTGCGTGCTGAACTCAGAATGTGGACCCACAGAGGCGTGTATCAATCAAAAGTGTCGCGATCCTTGTCCCGGCTCCTGCGGCTTTGAGGCCAAGTGCCATGTACTCAACCATTTGCCAATCTGCAACTGCATCGAAGGCTACAGTGGCGATCCGTTCATCCGCTGTAGTAAGCTGCCGGAAACAAAGGTAGTGGCGCGTCCGGACGATCCATGCAGTCCCAATCCCTGCGGACCAAATGCTGATTGCTTTGGCGGTGAATGCCGCTGCCAAAACAACTATCAAGGTAATCCCTACGAGGGCTGCCGACCCGAATGCACACTATCCGCCGACTGTTCCAGAGATAAGGCTTGCATGCGCAACAAATGTGTGGATCCCTGCCCGGGCACCTGCGGCAATAATGCCGTTTGTGAAGTGATGAATCACATACCCGTCTGCTCATGCCAACAGGGCTACGAAGGTGATCCGTTTACCAACTGCCGTCCAAAACCAATTGATCCTACGCCCGAGATTAAAGCCTGCTCACCGACGCCCTGTGGCGCTAATAGTCAGTGTCGCGACGTCAATGGACATGCTGTATGCTCATGCTTGGAGGGCTTCATTGGAGCACCGCCTCAATGTCGGCCAGAATGCGTCGTTTCCAGCGAGTGCTCAGCGCTGCAAGCATGTGTCAATAGGAAGTGCGTGGATCCCTGCTCAGGTGTGTGTGGCATCGATTCGCGTTGTGAGGTTATCAATCACAGTCCTATCTGCGGCTGCCCACCAGGCACAACTGGTGATCCATTCAAGCGTTGCACTGAAATAATTATGCCAAAGGATGTCGAAACGCCACCCAGTGACCCTTGTGTGCCGTCACCATGTGGGCCGAATTCAATATGTAAAACCGATGTTAACGGACCAATTTGTCAATGCCTTCCTGAATACTTTGGAGCCCCACCCAATTGTCGTGTTGAATGCATCATTAATCCCGATTGCCCTTCAACACAGGCCTGCATAAACAACAAATGTCGCGATCCCTGCCCAGGCTCATGTGGAACAAATTCCGAATGCCGCGTCATTGGACATTCAGTCTCCTGCTCCTGCCCGCCCGGCTATGCTGGCAATGCTTTTGTACAGTGCGTGCAGCAGCGTGAGGACCAGCCCAAGCCTTGTGAGCCTTCACCATGTGGCGCCAATGCCGAATGTATTGAACGCAATGGCGCTGCTGCCTGCAAATGTATCGATGAATACCAGGGTAATCCCTACGAGGGCTGCAGACCAGAGTGTGTGCTAAGCTCGGACTGTCCTTCGGACAAGGCCTGCATAAGGAACAAGTGCCAAGATCCATGCCCCGGCATCTGCGGCTCCAACGCTCAGTGCTATGCAACTAACCATGTACCCAATTGCGTCTGCAACGATGGCTTTACTGGTGATCCATTCTCCAATTGCCGTCGCGTCGAACCAACAACACCACCACCAGTCGGCGATCCATGCAGTCCATCACCCTGCGGCGCCAACAGCAAATGTCGTGTTTCCAATGGACTGGCTGTATGCTCTTGCCTGGATACCTTCATTGGCGCACCACCCAATTGTAAGCCGGAGTGTACTGTGAATGCCGAGTGTCCGCAGAACAAGGCGTGCCACAAATTCCGATGCGCGAATCCGTGTGCCGGCATATGCGGTATCAATGCCAAGTGCGAAGTGATCAACCACAACCCGATTTGCAGTTGTCCGCAGGATATGACCGGTGATCCATTTGCTCGCTGTTACACAGCACCAGTAGTGGTTGAAACAAAGGATGTTCCAAAAGAGAAAAACCCATGCCAACCATCGCCATGCGGGCTCTATGCGGAGTGTCGCGTGCGTGGTGACCAGGCCTCTTGCTCTTGCCTGCCGACCTACATTGGAGCTCCGCCCAATTGCCGACCAGAGTGCATTGTGAACACTGATTGCGCCTCAGATCGCGCCTGTATTGCCGAGAAATGCCGTAATCCCTGCGAGGGCTCCTGCGGTATTAATTCTGAGTGCCGCATACAAAATCATCTTGCCATCTGCACGTGTCGCGGAGGCTTCACTGGCGATCCGTTTGAACAATGCGTTGAAGTGATCGAGAAAGCATCACAACCACCAATCACCTCGCAAGACCCTTGTGACCTGCAGCCATGTGGAGCGAATGCTGACTGCCTTAATGGTATATGCAGCTGCCTGCCTGAATACCACGGTGATCCCTACAGTGGTTGCCGTCCGGAGTGCACACTCAGCACGGACTGTTCACCAAACAAGGCGTGCCTGAACAAAAAGTGCATGGATCCATGCCCCGGCACCTGTGGCCAGAACGCTCAATGCGATGTATCGAATCACATTCCCATCTGCAGTTGCTTGCAAGGATACACGGGTGATCCGTTCGTCCACTGTCGCCAAGAGACTCCGGTCGTTAAGGACCCATGCCAGCCAAATCCCTGTGGACCCAATAGCTTGTGCCATGTGTCCCCTCAGGGTGCTGTATGTGCCTGCCAGCCAGGCATGTTGGGCTCCCCACCTGCCTGTAAGCCCGAGTGTATTGTGAGCTCGGAGTGTTCGTTGCAAACGGCCTGCATACAGAAGAAGTGCGTCGATCCCTGTCCAGGAGCCTGCGGCCAGTTTGCCCGCTGTCAAGTGATCAATCATAATCCGTCATGTTCATGCAACACGGGCTACACAGGAGATCCATTCACACGCTGCTACCAAGAAGAACGTAAACCCACGCCAGTGGGTCCAACCAACCTTTGTGTACCATCGCCATGCGGACCCAATTCGGAATGCAAAGAGCTCAATGGCAATCCAGCGTGCTCATGTGCGGCCACATTTATTGGCACACCGCCCAACTGTCGACCCGAGTGCACCATCAATCCGGAGTGTTCACCAACTAAGGCATGCATACGCCAGAAGTGCGCTGATCCTTGTGTTAGTGCCTGTGGCTTCAATGCCCGTTGTAATGTGGCCAATCATCAACCCATCTGCACATGCGATGTGGGCTATACTGGAGATCCGTTCACAGGCTGTCAACCAGAGCAAGGTAGGAACCCGTTTTCATTTACTACACACATGATATATGCCAGTAGTTAGGTCAGGGCGTAAACTAGCTTGGTTTTGGTTGCTTTATTGGACGTCCACCGCCCAACTACTTGTACACCCGCCTAATAGCCGGAGCTTCACTGAAGAGTCACTGCAATTACACGTGTTCGCATTTGTTTACGCCTTGATAGGGAATACTAAATATGAAACTGACTCGCGGTACCTCTTCAAAAGTCATAAAATTATATTACTATTATTATTATTATTCATTATTATTAAATTTCCCCATACGATATGAATAATACCCCAACGAACTTTCAGTTTCATATTTCTAAATTGCGCATTAGAATGATTTACAATTGTTTTCCATTTGGAGTTGTGATAATTACATTTTATTTGAAATTTCTTGTCAAATCTTATATGTTTTACTGTGTTGCACACCCACCTTACACCAATTCACTACAGACACAACTCGTTCTAATGCGCTTAGTTGCTGAGAAATTTACACAAACAATTTACACGATTTTATATTAAAACTTTTGGTTATCGCACGCACAAGCGCAATGCATTGCAAAATAAGTGTTTCCATAAATATTTATCCGGTTGACATGCACTATGGCGAAATGCAAATTTCAAGGCACACAGTTCTGTACGAGTTGTCTGAATTGTTGTTGCTTTTGGAAGTGTTTGTGTGCGGCAGTAGCGAAAAGTTTTAATTAGTTTTTAATTATATTTTGATACTATTTTATATTTGCTTTTAAATGCCTTTAACGCCTCAATACAATATGCAAACTTGCCACGCCTCTTTGCCGCCTTAAATACAATTTATATAATATATATCACGTAAAATGCCTCACCCAAACGCCTTGAATCGACCTAACCCCTGACCTTGTTATTTGATATGCTTTGGGAAGTAATATTTTGATCCTGTTGTCGAATCAATTTTGGACCCACGAAATGCTTTTACTTATATCGTTTTTTGCTTGACCCAAATGCGTACAAATGAATTTTTAACCCCTGAATTTGATACCCTAACCCTCAATTGAAAAACACAAAAATACCAATGAAAAATCGAATCGAAATTGAATACTGTGTTGTTGTCGACCAAAATTGTTTTGCCCTATTGTAACAACGGTTCGCTAAAGGATTATCAACAAATTCTAGTCAACAAATACCAAAACTATAAGGAACTAAAATGCGCTTATTGATTATTAGCAATTAGTTTATTTAATACTTAAATATCTAAAAATATATAACTCTGTAGAGCCCATTATTCAATTTGTTTAACCAATAATGCAATAAATCGATTGATATAAGCTGACACGAAACACTTGTTTTAATTACGTCACGTATGCAAACGTAATGTGCATATTACGTTACGTAACACTGCACAAAGACACAGAGCACCGCACTACAAAAAAAGTACACTGCAACGCACTGCGTTTAACAACACTAAAACTAAACCAAATCGCGCTGAAATCACTTTAAGTGAAAAAATTCTAAAATATTAATTGGAATAAGCAAACACTTAATCCGTGCTCTAATCACACTGCCAAAAAACAAAACCAAAACCCAATTGGATTAATCAACTGCAATACTGCTAAAACTAAAGCCACTGCCAGGTGTGTTCGATGTACTAAACCCGCAACACTAAAGAACAGTTAATAAAGTTTTTGCCAAACTCTTCTCTTCCCCCCGCTCTCTATCTCCCAATATCTCTTTGGAGTACAGAACGGATAGTCAATGAACAGGTCACACCCTGTGAACCAAATCCTTGTGGATCGAACGCCGTTTGCCGTGAACGCAATGGCATTGGCTCTTGCCAGTGCTTGCCCGATTACTTTGGCGATCCCTACCAGTCGTGCCGACCGGAATGCGTACGCAATTCCGACTGTCCATCAAATAAGGCGTGCCAGCAGCAAAAGTGTCGCGATCCCTGCCCCGGCACCTGTGGCACAAATGCCGATTGCCGGGTAACAAATCACCTGCCCGCTTGCACATGTCGCAGCGGTTACACTGGTGATCCGTATAGTTACTGCCATGTGGAACCAACTCAACGTAAGCTCAACCCAACTGACCAGCTGAACAACGAATACAAGATAACCTTTACAGCTATACGTCTGGCCGAACCCACTCAGCCCTGTCGCCCCTCCCCGTGCGGTCCCAATTCCCAGTGTCGCGAGCTTTATGGTCAGGCTGTTTGCTCCTGTCTTGAACTATACATCGGCTTGCCACCCAACTGTCGACCCGAGTGCGTATTAAGCACCGAGTGCCCCACTGACAAGGCGTGCATAAGTCAACGCTGTCAGGATCCTTGTCCCGGCATTTGCGGCATCAATGCCGAGTGTCGTGTTCGCAATCACAGTCCACTCTGTCAATGTCGTCGCGGTTTTACGGGCGACGCCTTTACACGTTGCTATGTTCTACCACGTAAGCGAATTTGTCACGTTTCATGTTCATCATATCACAACGAAGTTGATTCTCCCAAATCAGCACCAACACCGGCTATTGAACACGTTCACCGAGATCCTTGTGTGCCCACGCCCTGCGGCCTGAATAGCCAGTGCCGCAACGTGCAAGGCGTACCATCTTGCACATGTCTACAGGAATACATTGGCACACCGCCAAACTGCCGACCCGAATGCACCATCAGTGCCGAATGCGCCTCAAACATGGCTTGTATACGCGAAAAGTGCATAGATCCTTGTCCCGGCTCTTGCGGCTATGCGGCGGAGTGCAATGTCGTTAACCACACCCCAATATGTACTTGTCCCTCAGGTTACACGGGTGATCCGTTTAGCAGCTGTCGTCTGGCACCGCCAGAGCCTGTGTTAAGTGAGTGTCTCAAACTATGCCAAATGTCCACCATTCCTAATTGCCTCCGATTCCTAGACGAATATATTGATCGTTGTCAACCATCGCCATGTGGTCCCAATGCCCAATGCAACGATGGTGTTTGCAGCTGTTTGCCTGAATACCACGGTGATCCCTACGCCGGCTGTCGTCCGGAATGTGTGCTCAATTCTGACTGCTCACGCGATAAGGCCTGTCTTCACAGCAAATGCCTGAATCCATGCCCAGGCACATGTGGCGAGAATGCCATATGCGACGTCATCAATCACATACCCATGTGTAGGTGCCCCGATGGTACCGCTGGCAGCGCGTTTATACGCTGCACTCCCATTCCGAGTACGTCAAATGGAGATTTTCTTTATCTGCCTTCCCTGCTAATCATCGATATCCCTATACAGAAATCGTTGTCACCACAAATCCTTGCCAGCCATCGCCCTGCGGTCCGAATTCGCAGTGTCGTGAGGTAAACCAGCAAGCTGTCTGCTCCTGTCTACCGAGCTACATCGGCTCACCACCCACCTGTAGGCCCGAATGTACCTCCAATGCAGAATGTGCGCCAACCCAGGCTTGCCTTAACCAGCGCTGTGGTGACCCATGCCCTGGTACTTGTGGTGTGGGCGCCAATTGCGCTGTGGTCAATCACAGTCCATTCTGCACCTGTCCAGCGCGTTTCACCGGAAATCCGTTCATACGTTGCCAGCCACAAAGTAAGCAGTTATTCTTGGTAACCATTGATTGAGTCTTCTACAATATTCGCCAATTCCTAGTTGAACCTGTGCGTGACATTCAGCCAACTGATCCTTGCCGACCATCACCATGTGGTCCCTACTCACAGTGTCGTGCCATTGGTGAGGCGCCTGCATGTTCATGTCTTGAAACTTACATAGGACGGCCACCGAACTGCCGACCCGAATGCGTGACCAGCTCAGACTGTAGCAGCCAACTGGCCTGCATCAACCAGAAGTGTGTTGATCCATGTCCAGGTCGCTGTGGTCTGAACGCTGAGTGTCGCGTGGTGAGCCATGCTGTGCAGTGCATCTGCCAGCAGGGTTTCACCGGGGATCCCTTCGTACAGTGCAGCCCAGAAATCGTACGAGACATCGAAGTGCGCACACCCTGCAATCCCAGCCCCTGTGGCACAAATGCCGCTTGCCGCGAGCGAGACGGTGCTGGTTCCTGCCAGTGCCTGCCTGAATACTTTGGCAATCCCTACGACGGCTGTCGTCCTGAGTGTGTGCTAGACTCAGATTGCCCATCGAATCGTGCTTGCCAGCAGCAAAAGTGTCAAGATCCTTGCCCCGGCACCTGTGGCCAAAATGCTAACTGTCAGGTAGTAAACCATCTGCCATCCTGCAATTGTCTCCCTGGCTTCGTAGGCGATCCGTATCGCCAGTGTATACGTCCAGCCGAACGTAAGCAATTACCCACATGTTCACTTGACACACTTAAACGTTGCACATCTTCACCTGTTGTAGCCATACGTATCGAGTACACCAATCCCTGCGAACCAACGCCATGCGGTCCCAACTCTCAATGTCGCGTTGCCAACGAACAGGCCGTCTGCTCTTGTCTACCCCTGTTTATTGGCGCCCCACCAGCCTGCCGTCCCGAGTGCACCATTTCTTCGGAGTGTGCCGCCGATAAGGCCTGTCTGAATCAAAAGTGCGTCGATCCCTGCGCGGCCAACACCTGCGGCAATAATGCGATTTGCCGTGTGCGTAACCACAGTCCCATCTGCAGTTGCATCAGTGGTTTCACAGGCGATGCTTTCACACAGTGTTTCCCAATACCACGTAAGCCTCATTGTTGTCTCCTTAGAGATTGTTGGAAATTTACCCAAACCGATTTGTGTACCACAGCGCCGGCAATTGAAGTGCAACGAGAACCCTTGCGAGATCCCTGTGTGCCAACACCATGTGGCCCACACTCGGAGTGCCGCAACATCAATGGAGTCTCAGCGTGCTCATGCCTGGCGACGTTTATTGGTCAAGCGCCCAACTGCCGTCCGGAATGTACTATAAACTCAGAGTGTCCTAGTCAACAAGCGTGCATTAATCAGAAATGCCGCGATCCTTGCCCTGGCGCCTGTGGGTTGAACGCTGTTTGTAGCGTTATAAACCATACGCCACTCTGCGCCTGCATCGAGGGCTACATTGGTAATCCGTTCACCAACTGCAATCCTAAGCCACCAGAACGTAGGTGTTCAGAGAGTAGTTTCGAAAACAACCATCAATGTTTATACTCCGTCATTTTTGCAGCAACTACCGCGACCATCAGGGACGATCCTTGCCATCCTTCACCGTGTGGTGCTAATTCCCAATGTAATAATGGCATATGCACCTGCATAGCCGAGTACCAGGGTGATCCTTATGTAGGCTGCCGACCGGAGTGTGTTCTTAACACAGACTGCGCCCCGAATCGTGCATGCATACGTAATAAGTGCATTGATCCATGTCCAGGCACCTGCGGTTTGAATGCCATTTGCGAGGCGAATAATCACGTGCCGATCTGTCGCTGTCCCGATCAAATGTCTGGCAATGCTTTCTTCGAATGCCGCCCTGTACCAGCGCCACCAGCACAGAATCCTTGCCAGCCATCGCCTTGTGGACCCAACAGCCAGTGCCGAGTGGTGCAACAGACTGCCGTTTGCTCTTGTCTTCTCGACTATGTCGGCAGTCCGCCGCAATGCCGCCCAGAATGTGTTACCAATTCCGACTGTGCGGCCAATCAAGCTTGCCAGAATATGAAGTGCCGTGACCCCTGTCCCGGCACCTGTGGCTTTAATGCTGTATGTAATGTTGTAAACCACAGTCCCTTCTGCAGTTGTCCCACAGGCATGTCGGGCAATCCTTTTGTGCGCTGTGAACAAAATAGTAAGCCCCTTGTCTATTTAAACGAACTGGTTGGACTACAACATAAATTCTTTACAGTAATTCCCCTGCGTGATGCTACGCCACAGAATCCATGTCAACCCTCACCTTGCGGCCCCAATTCTGAATGCCGAGTTTCAGGTGATTCACCATCATGTTCTTGTCTACCCGAATTTTTGGGTGCACCACCGAATTGCCGACCAGAATGCATATCCAATTCTGAATGTGCCACCAACCAGGCATGCGTGAATCAGAAATGCGTGGATCCTTGTCCAGGGCTTTGTGGCCTTAATGCTAACTGCCGTGTCTTCAGCCATACTGCAATGTGCCTGTGTGATAGCGGCTTCACAGGCGACCCGTTCGCCCAGTGCAGTCCCATAAGAGAGACACCAGTTGAACGGATACAACCATGTAATCCAAGTCCCTGTGGCGTCAATGCAAAATGTGAAGAACGTGGTGGTGCTGGTTCTTGCCAGTGTCTGCCTGAACACTTTGGCAATCCCTACGAGGGCTGCCGACCAGAGTGCGTTCTCAACTCGGATTGTCCTTCAAATAGAGCATGCCAGCAGCAAAAGTGCCGCGATCCCTGTCCGGGAACATGCGGTCAGAACGCAGAATGCCAGGTTATCAATCATTTGGCCACTTGCAATTGCTTCAATGGTCATACTGGAGATCCTTATAGCTTCTGCCGTATAATAGAAAATGAACCACGTAAGCCTGACCATATCGAACTCCCCTGTCGTAGTTCCCAATACTTAAGCAAATGTCTTATAGCCGAACGCATCTATGTGAATCCATGTCAACCAACGCCGTGTGGACCCAACTCGCGATGTCGCGAAGTCAACGAGCAGGCTGTCTGCTCCTGTCTAACCGAGTTTATTGGCAGTCCACCTGCTTGTCGACCCGAATGCACCAGCAGCTCAGAATGCGCGGCAGATAAGGCTTGCATAAATCGCAAATGCGTTGATCCTTGTCCCAATGTTTGTGGTCAACAGGCCGAGTGCCGAGTAAGAAATCACAGTCCTATCTGCACCTGCTTAAACGGATTCACAGGCGATGCCTTCACCCATTGTTATCGATTGCCGCGTAAGCCAATGAATATAAATGAATTCGCAATACAAGACCAGCTCGTAAATTATCTTAAATAACCCCTGCAGCTCCGCCTGTTGTCACAATTGAACGCGAACCTCTTGATCCTTGCGTACCCTCACCCTGTGGTGCCAACTCTCAATGTCGCGAAATTCATGGCACACCATCGTGCTCCTGCCTGCCAAACTATTTGGGTACACCGCCAAATTGCCGTCCTGAGTGTTCTATCAATGCTGAATGTCCGAGCCATCAGGCCTGTATCAATCAAAAGTGTCGCGATCCTTGTCCCGGCTCTTGCGGCCTGAATACACAGTGCAATGTGATCAACCATACTCCAATTTGTAGCTGTCTATTGGGTTATATCGGCGATCCATTCATCGTTTGCAATCCAGAGCCACCACAACGGAGTAAGAACCATATTAAGGTCAAAATCAAAAACAGATTTTAACCCGAAATTTGTCTAACAGTTAAAGAGCCGCCTACGCCCCAAGACCCATGCAACCCTTCACCATGTGGTGCTAATGCTCAGTGTAATAACGGTCAGTGCACATGTATACCCGAGTATCAGGGCGATCCGTTCGTTGGCTGCCGTCCGGAGTGTGTACTACACACGGACTGCGCCCGCAGCCTCGCCTGTGTGCGTCATAAGTGTACGGATCCTTGTCCTGGTACTTGTGCATCCACTGCCATTTGCGACGTTATCAACCATATACCCAATTGCCGCTGTCCCGATGGTATGGAAGGCAATGCATTTGTCGGCTGCAACCCAGTGCAAAGTAAGCAATCAAGAAGGATTTTACCGGTTCCCAGTTCGCCTGAACAGCGTTCGACTTTATTTGCAGAACTTGATGTCGTGCAGAATCCTTGCCAGCCATCGCCTTGCGGACCGAACTCTCAGTGTCGGGCGATCAATCAACAGGCCGTCTGTTCCTGCATCAGTCCCTTCATAGGCAGTCCACCATTCTGTCGACCCGAATGCATATCCAACTCGGAATGTCCATTGAATTTGGCGTGTCTTAATCAGAAATGTAGCGATCCATGCCCCGGCGTTTGCGGCCGCAATGCTCAGTGCCATGTTACGAATCACAGTCCATTCTGCCGATGCTTGGACCGACATACTGGCAATCCGTTTGTCAGCTGTCAAGCTATTATTGAGCCGCCAATACCACCACCACGACAGACCTGTCATCCCTCACCGTGTGGACCCTACGCCGAATGCCGCGAAATAAATGAAACGCCATCGTGCACCTGTCTACCTGACTACGGCGGCACGCCGCCAAACTGCCGCCCGGAGTGTGTAACAAGCTCGGAATGTCCAACGCATCAAGCATGCTTACAACAGAAATGTCGCGATCCATGCCCAGGCTTGTGTGGACAAGCGGCTGTGTGTCGTGTACTCTCGCATACGCCGAGCTGCTACTGTCCCGACGGCCTGGAGGGTGATCCTTTCGTGCAGTGTGTGGAAAAAAGAATCCAGCAATTGGATCAGTTAGACCCATGTAATCCTAGTCCATGCGGCCCAAATGCACGTTGCACAACCCGCCAGGATGCTGGCTCATGTCAGTGCTTGGAGGGATACTTTGGCAATCCCTACGAAGGCTGCCGACCAGAATGTGTGCTTGACTCTGACTGTCCCTCGAACCGTGCTTGCCAGCAACAAAAGTGTCAAGACCCTTGTCCAGGCACCTGCGGCCTCAATGCAGTCTGCAATGTTCTCAATCATGTGCCCAGCTGCAGTTGCTTAACTGGATTCAGCGGTGACCCATATCGTCTGTGTCAACAGGAACGTGAACGTAAGACAACACAACAATCAAATCAGCATAGACATCAACGTATTCTGTTTTCCGTTGTAGCCATCAAAGAGTATGTAAATCCTTGTCAACCTTCACCCTGTGGCCCCAATTCCCAGTGCCGGGAGATCAATGAGCAGGCTGTCTGCTCTTGCTTGCCCGAGTACATGGGTGCGCCGCCAGCCTGTCGACCCGAGTGTACCATTTCATCAGAGTGCGCTATTGACAAGGCCTGTGTGGCCCAAAAGTGCACAGATCCCTGTCCGGGAACTTGTGGTGATCAGGCCTTATGTCGTGTGGTCAACCACAGCCCCATTTGCTCCTGTCGCTCCGGTTACACTGGCGATGCCTTCTATCGCTGCCTACCAATACCTCGTAAGTGTTGTACTAGTCCTTCAAAGCTCCATCTTAAATATTGTCATCTGGTTATAGCGGCGCCGCCTACAGCAGTTGTGCTAAAGCAACCGATTGACCCTTGTGTGCCCTCACCTTGCGGCACCTACGCCGAGTGCCGTCCACATGGCGATGCACCATCGTGCTCTTGCCAGCTTGGGTATCTGGGCGTGCCACCTAACTGCCGTCCTGAATGTCGAGTTAACTCGGACTGTCCCAGCAGTCAGGCTTGTATTAATGAAAAGTGTCGCGATCCATGTCCCGGCTCATGCGGCTTTGGTGCCCTTTGCAATGTCATTAATCACACTCCCAGCTGCACATGTCCTTCCGGCTATACTGGAGACCCATTTAGCCACTGTCAGCCTGAACCACCAAAACGTAAGAATGTGAAAGTCAATCAATCAAGCCAATAGCCACTCACTCGTTTGCTCTGTAGCTGTGGAAGCCGATGATCCCTGTAATCCCTCGCCGTGTGGGCCGAATGCCGTATGTAACGGAGGCACCTGCACCTGTCTGCCGGAGTACCAGGGTGATGCCTACAGCGGCTGTCGTCCCGAATGCCTCACAAGTTTAGATTGTCCACGGGACCGCGCATGCGCCCTTCACAAATGCTTCGATCCTTGCCCAGGCACATGCGCACCAAATGCTCTGTGCACGGTGCTGAATCACATACCGATGTGTACGTGTCCCGAAGGTTATGCAGGCAACGCTTTTCTACAGTGCCATCCTATACCACGTAAATATATACAGCATGAAGGAGTGAGCAAAAGGAGCGATTCCTATCGATTTTTCACTTTGCAGCACCCGCCGTTGTTCAGCCTTGCCATCCCTCACCGTGCGGACCAAATTCACAATGCCGAGAGGCCAATCAGCAAGCCGTCTGCTCTTGTGTACCGGGCTATATAGGCACACCACCACTTTGTCGTCCAGAGTGCACTAGCAACTCAGAGTGTGCTGCTCACCTGGCTTGTGTGAATCAAAAGTGCGTAGATCCTTGCCCCGGTGCTTGTGGCCGAAGTGCCCAGTGCAGCGTCGTCAATCACAACCCATTCTGTACCTGCTTGCCCCACCATACGGGTAATCCCTTTGTGGGATGCCAGCAAATCATTGAACCGCCGCAGAGAGATATTGAACCTCAAGATCCATGTCGTCCATCTCCTTGTGGGGCTAACGCTGAATGTCGCGCCATTGGGAACACGCCCTCATGCACTTGTCTAAAGGACTTCTTTGGCTCGCCGCCATACTGTAAGCCGGAATGTGTCGCGAACTCCGAGTGTCCTAGCAACCGTGCGTGCATAAACCTAAAGTGTCGCGATCCTTGCCCAGGCCTTTGTGGTGCCAATGCCATCTGCCGCGTTGTCTCACATACAGCCATGTGCATTTGTGATGCTGGATTAACGGGCGATCCTTTTTCGCAATGCCAGCCAATTGAAAGGGATGTGGAAATTATTAATCCTTGCCAGCCGTCGCCTTGTGGCTCGAACGCTGAATGTATACAACGTAATGGAGCCGGAGCCTGCCAATGCCTGCCCGATTTCTTTGGCAATCCCTACGAGGGCTGTCGACCGGAGTGTGTGCTTAACTCGGACTGCCCTTCGAATCGTGCCTGCCAACAACAAAAGTGTCGTGATCCCTGCCCCGGTAGCTGTGGACAGAATGCCGAATGCAATGTTGTTAATCATACGCCTATGTGCTCCTGCTTCGCGGGATATGTTGGAGATCCTTATAGCTACTGCAATCAGCCGGCAGAACGTAAGCTTGTTCCAATCATTTTCGTAGAGTCGTCTAACCAACTCGTAGTAGTTGATGTAGTTACTAATTCGAAGCGTATTATCTATTTGCCTAACCCTAAATTTAGCAATTGTTCACGATTATGTAAATCCATGTCTACCCTCGCCCTGTGGCTCGAATGGCCAATGTCGTGAGGTGCAAGGCCAAGCGGTCTGTTCCTGTCTACCGGCGTTTGAGGGTATACCACCATATTGTCGACCCGAGTGTACCTCAAGCGCTGAGTGCCCAACCACCAAGGCGTGTATCAATCGCAAGTGTGTTGATCCATGCCCGGGTGTTTGCGGCCAAAAGGCGATCTGTCAGGTGCGCAACCACAGTCCCATTTGTATGTGTCCTCCAGGCCTAATAGGCGATCCCTTTGTACGCTGTCTGCCCCGGCCAACACGTAAGAGAATAATTGTATACTCTGTAAATAGTCACCGTAACGCGTTCTCATCGAAACATTAGCTTCACCACCGCCACTTCGAGATGTTGCACCCTATCGCGATCCCTGCGTACCCTCACCCTGCGGCCTGTATGCCACATGCCGTAATCAGCATGACCAAGCAATTTGTTCCTGCCAACCCAATTATTACGGCACACCCCCGCATTGTCGACCCGAGTGTACCATCAACGCTGACTGCGCCAGTCATCTGGCATGCATTAACGAGCGTTGCCGTGATCCCTGCCCCGGCTCCTGTGGCCAGAACACCGAGTGTCGTGTGTTAAATCATACACCTAACTGTGTTTGTCTGCATGGCTATGTTGGTGATGCATTTGTGGCTTGTCAGCCTGCACCATGTAAGCAACCTTATAGGAATTATAAACTCAGTACATCAACAAATATCCCCATTCTCTACAGCACCTCCAGCCTATGAAGAACCCAGAGATCCTTGCAATCCCAGTCCCTGTGGCAGTAATGCCGTCTGCTCGGGAGAGGGACAGTGTACGTGCATTGCCGAATATCAAGGCGATCCCTACGTTGTCTGCCGTCCAGAATGCGTTCTGAGCGCAGAATGTCCCCGAAATCGCGCCTGTGTACAGCAAAAGTGTGTTGATCCCTGCCCGGGTACCTGTGGTGCCGGTGCCATCTGTGAAGTTGTAAACCATATAGCTATGTGCCACTGTCCGGTTGGCATGACAGGCAACGCCTTTATCCACTGCAGCCCCGTACAAAGTAGGTTCATATATAATTACCGCTTGCGACAAGAAACTAAACGACTTAAATCGCTCTGTAGTGGCCGTCTATCAAAATCCCTGCCAACCCTCGCCATGTGGTCCAAATGCTGAGTGTCGTGAGCGACAAGGCCAGTCCATCTGTAGCTGCCTGCCCAATTATTACGGCGTACCACCTTCATGCCGACCCGAGTGCACCACCAACTATGACTGTGCACCCAACCTTGCTTGCCAAAATCAGCGTTGTATCGATCCCTGTCCGGGCGCCTGTGGCGCCTATGCCGAATGCAGGGCAGTCAGTCACAGTCCTTTCTGTAGTTGCCAGCCCGGATATACGGGCAACCCATTCGTCCAATGCCACAGAATTAGTAAGTTCCCACCGTCCAGCAAGCTAACCCACTTAATTGACGAAACTATCATAACTATAGTCGAACCATTGAGAGATATTTTGCCCCGGGATCCCTGCCAACCATCGCCCTGTGGTGCAAACAGTCAGTGCCGTCGCATTGGGGACACACCGTCTTGTTCGTGCCTTGAGAACTTCTTTGGAACACCACCGAACTGCCGGCCCGAGTGCTTGACTAATTCTGATTGCGCTTCGTCCCAGATTTGTAGGAACAATCGTTGCAAAGATCCATGTCCAGGCCTTTGCGGCAGCGGTGCTGAGTGCCGTGTGATTAGCCACAGCGCCATGTGTTACTGCACACCAGGCTACAGCGGGGATCCTTTCGTTCTCTGCTCACCAATTCAAAATGAACCACCCGAAGTGGTGCAGCCCTGCAATCCCAATCCCTGCGGCACTTTCGCGGAGTGCCACCAACGAAATGGCATTGGCTCCTGCCAGTGTCTGCCCGAGTATTTTGGAAATCCCTATGAAGCTTGTCGCCCCGAATGTGTCCTCGATTCCGACTGTCCGTCTAATCGGGCCTGCGTTAATCAAAAGTGCCGCGATCCATGCCCCGGCAGCTGTGGCCACAATGCCGAATGCTATGTGAGAAACCATTTGCCCACTTGTAATTGTCTCAACAACTATGTGGGTGATCCATATAGCTACTGCAGCCTCGAAGAGAAACGTAAGCAATCCTTGCCTTGGATCTCCAACCATCTAGAACAAGTTGAACTCTTTATTCCAGCTATCCGCGAGTATGTTAATCCTTGTCAACCCTCACCCTGCGGCCCAAATAGTCAGTGCAAAGAGCTAAACGAGCAGGCTGTCTGCTCATGCTTGCCCGAATATGAAGGCAGTCCACCTGGTTGTCGACCCGAGTGTACAATATCAACGGAATGTAGCTTTGACAAAGCTTGTGTACAGCACAAATGCGTAGATCCTTGCCCTGGCGCTTGCGGTAGCAATGCCCTATGTCATGCAACAAATCATGCACCGTTATGTGCTTGCCAGTCAGGCTACACCGGAGATCCCTTCACCCGCTGCTATCCCGTGCCTCGTAAGTCATCTAGTCAATGCCTTGTTTCACAGATATTGACAAAATTGTACTGGTAATTTAGCACCGCCCACCATTCTCCAACGCGAACCTGTCCGTGATCCTTGCCAGCCATCTCCATGTGGAGCTAACGCTCAGTGTCGCCAGTCAAATGGTCAAGCAATCTGTAGCTGTCTGTCTGGCTACTTCGGTGTACCGCCTAGTTGCCGACCCGAGTGCACACAGAGTGCCGAATGTCTGCCCAGCCTGGCTTGCATAAATCAGCGCTGCGTCGATCCCTGCCCCGGTTCTTGTGCCTACAATGCGCTCTGCACTGTGCGTAATCATATACCCAACTGCCACTGTCCCGTAGGCTATGTGGGTGACCCATTCAGCTCCTGCCAGCCTGAACCACGTAAGAATTTCAGCAACATAAGTGTTGAGTCCATTTACACCCATTTCGCCCTTTTTGTTCATAGCCAAGCGCATTGCAAATGATGATCCTTGTAATCCGTCGCCATGTGGATCCAATGCCTTATGTCGAAATGGCCAATGCACATGCATACCCGAATACCAAGGTGATCCCTATACAGGTTGCCGTCCGGAATGCGTACTAAACAGCGACTGCCCCCGAGATCGCGCCTGTGTACGAAACAAATGTATCGATCCCTGTCCAGGAACCTGCGCTTCCAACGCTATATGCGATGTGCTCAATCACATTGCTATGTGCCGCTGTCCTGTAGGTATGACGGGAAATGCGTTTATCCAGTGTGAATCACCGCCGGTGCAGTCCTTGCCACCAAGAAATCCTTGCGCACCCTCACCTTGCGGTCCCAACAGCCGCTGTCGTGTGCTAAATGATAACGCTGTTTGCTCCTGCATCGAAGATTATGTGGGCAGTCCTCCCAGCTGTCGTCCGGAATGCACACGAAACTCGGATTGCTTGCCACGTCTGGCTTGCCAACAACAACACTGCATTGATCCCTGCCCAGGCACCTGTGGCTACAATGCAATCTGCCATGTAGTAAACCATGCGCCTATCTGCAGCTGTCCGCCACGACACAATGGCAATCCCTTCTTAGGCTGCTTGCCAACACCACCACAACGGGATGTTATTCCTGTAAAGCAGCCATGTCAACCGTCACCATGCGGCCCCTACGCAGAATGCCGCGCTGTGGGCGACCAGGCACAGTGCAACTGTCTTGCCACTTACATTGGAACACCGCCCAATTGTCGACCGGAATGTGTTACCAACTCAGAGTGCAGTTTCGACAAGGCCTGCGTTAATCAGAAATGTGCGGATCCCTGCCCAGGTGTATGCGGCTCCAATGCTGTTTGTCATACGCTGAGCCATGTGGCTACATGCTACTGTGCTCCTGGTTACACGGGTGATCCGTTTACCAACTGCAACCAAACTCCTATAATTCAACAAGTAGAGACTACACAGCCCTGTTCTCCTAATCCCTGTGGTGCCAATGCGCAATGTCGTCAGGAGGGCAATGCAGGGTCCTGTCAATGCCTGCCCGACTACCACGGCAATCCATACGAAGCTTGTAGACCCGAATGCGTCTCCGATAGTGACTGCCCATCGGACAAATCCTGTCAACAGTTCAAATGTCGCGATCTCTGTCCGGGTGTGTGCGGCTTAAATGCCGAATGTCGAGTCCTTAATCATTTGCCCACATGCCACTGCTTAAGCAATTTCGTTGGTGATCCCTATAGCTACTGCCAGCTGCCCGAGAGACGTGAGTTACTAGCAAAAACATCTGCCGTACCAGACCCATAACAAAAAGTGTTGTCTTTTAGCAATCTTGAAAGAGTATGTGAATCCTTGTCAGCCCTCACCGTGTGGCCCCAATTCCCAGTGTCGTGCGAACAATGAGCAGGCTATATGCTCCTGTTTGCCGGAATATGTTGGTGCGCCGCCCAACTGTCGTCCAGAATGCGTGACGAGTGCTGAGTGTGCGTCGGATAAGGCCTGCATCAATCAAAAGTGTAGGGACCCATGTCCAGGCGTCTGTGGCTCAAATGCCGATTGTCGCGTCCATCACCATGCGCCCATTTGTAGTTGCCGTCAAGGCTTCCAAGGGGATGCATTCACACGCTGCTATCCTGTGCCACGTAAGAAGTGCCCCTCATACAAAGAGATCATAAATTCACCTTTAATTACCCTGATTACAGCCCCACCTCCCGTTCAGTTGGATACGTATCAGAATCCATGTGTTCCGTCGCCCTGCGGTCAAAATGCCGAGTGTCGTGACAACCATGGCACCGCTATTTGCAGTTGTTTATCCAACTATTTTGGCAGCCCTCCCAACTGTCGACCCGAGTGTAGCATAAACGCCGATTGTGCCGCTCACTTGGCCTGCCAGAAGCAGCGCTGCCGTGATCCGTGCCCAGGCGCTTGTGGCTTCAACGCTCAGTGCTCGGTTATTAATCACATACCGGTTTGCCAGTGTGCACCAGGCTTGACTGGCAATCCATTTGCCTCTTGTCAAGCACCGCCGCGAGTACCACAGCCACCGGTTATGAATGACGATCCCTGCTTGCACGTACAGTGTGGTGCAAATGCCATCTGTCGTGAAGGACAGTGTAGCTGTCTACCCGAATACCATGGAAATCCAATAATTGGTTGTCGTCCGGAATGTATATTGAGTACGGAGTGCGCCCACAATCTTGCCTGCGTACGCCAAAAATGCATTGACCCTTGCCCAGGCACATGCGGCACCAATGCCATCTGCGAAGTTCACAACCATGTCGCGATTTGTCACTGCCCCGCGGGTATGACAGGCAATGCATTTGCACAATGCTTGCCTGCGCCACCTCCACCGCCACGTGCAGTTGCCGATCCCTGTCAGCCTTCGCCTTGCGGACCAAATGCACAGTGTCGCAATATCAATGGTCAAGCCGTCTGCTCATGCCTGCCACAATTTGTAGGTGTGCCGCCATCATGCCGACCGGAATGCATTAGCAATGCGGAGTGTCCCCTGCACTTGGCGTGTCTGCAGCAACGATGCAGTGATCCTTGTCCGGGTGCATGTGGTTTGAATGCCGAATGCCGTGTACTTAACCACAGTCCCAACTGTCGCTGCATTAGCTCCTACACAGGCAATCCGTTCATTGCCTGTCATCCACTACCACCGCCACCCATTCAACAGGATGTGCTTGATCCTTGTCAGCCATCGCCGTGTGGACCGAATTCCGAATGCCGCAATGTTGGAAATAATGCACAATGCAGCTGTCTTGTTACCTTCATTGGAACGCCGCCCAACTGTCGACCTGAATGCGTTAGCAGCGCTGATTGCCCTACAAATCTGGCCTGCTTTAATCAGAAATGCCGTGATCCCTGTCCGGGAGTGTGTGGCTCTAATGCCGAATGCTACGTCATTAACCATACGCCTATGTGCGTTTGCTCAAGCGGTCATAGTGGCAATCCCTTTATAGGTTGCCAAATCCATAGGGATGTGATCGAAACACTTACGCCTTGTCTGCCAAGTCCATGTGGCTCAAATGCGATCTGCACAGAGTCAAATGGCGCCGGCGCCTGCCAGTGCTTACCTGAATTCTACGGCAATCCTTACGAGGGCTGCCGACCGGAGTGTGTTTTGAATTCGGATTGTCCCAGCCATTTAGCGTGTGTCAATCAGCATTGCCGCGATCCATGCGCAGGTACCTGCGGCCCCAATGCCGAATGCCATGTGCGTCATCATCTACCCCAATGCAGTTGCTTAAGTGGCTATGAAGGCAATCCCTATAGTTACTGCAGTGTCATTCGCGAACGTAAGCAAGCAGCTCATGGAAACATATTTTCAACGCTTAGTATTTTCACCCCAACGTCTTTACAAACAGCTTTGCGTGATCCTGTACCGCAGCATCCTTGCCAACCCACCCCCTGCGGACCCAACTCTCAATGCCACGAAGTAAATCAACAGGCGGTTTGTAGCTGCCTTCCCGACTTTGTGGGATCTCCGCCAGCCTGTCGACCCGAATGTACAATCTCCAGCGAGTGTGCCCTTGACAAGGCGTGCAACAACCATCATTGTGTAGATCCCTGTCCGGGTGTCTGCGGACGTAATGCCGCTTGTCGCGCGATTAACCACAGTCCCCACTGTAGTTGTTTGCCCGGATTTACGGGCGATGCCTTCAGTGGTTGTCGAACTATACGTAAGACCCTGACTCCAGTCCAAACTTGTTTTGCAGTTAGCTTAACCCAATCAAATTTACAGCGCCAGCAATTACCTACGACTATCCCAAGGATACTTATCGCGATCCCTGTGTTCCCTCGCCCTGTGGCACCTTTGGTCAGTGCCATGCCCAAAATGGTCAAGCTGTCTGCCTGTGTCTGTCCGGCTACTATGGCGCTCCGCCCAATTGTCAGCCGGAGTGTGTAATAAACTCTGATTGCGCCTCACACTTAGCGTGCATGAACGAAAAGTGTCGCGATCCTTGTCCCGGCTCCTGTGGTATTGCAGCCCAGTGCAGTGTCATCAACCACACGCCCATTTGCAGCTGTCCCATTGGCTATCAAGGAAATCCCTTCGTTAGTTGTGCGCCAATCCCAGTGAAGCATGACCCTCCGCCACGCGACGCCTGCAATCCCTCGCCCTGTGGCTCAAATACCATCTGTAACAACGGACAGTGTACTTGTCTGGCCGAGTTCCATGGAAATCCCTATATAGGCTGCCGTCCCGAATGTGTCCTAAACACTGACTGCGCCCGCGACAAGGCCTGCCAGCGCAGTAAATGTGTTGATCCCTGTCCGGGTGCGTGCGGTGTTGGCGCCATTTGCGCAGTTCGCAACCATGTGCCCATGTGCCACTGTCCCCCAGGCACATCTGGAAACGCCTTTGTGCAGTGCGCCCTGGTGCAACGTAGGTTTCACTGTAGTTCATCTCATTGTGCAGCACTTAAATGTCTTTTTCCCAATATAGCTGATCCCATTGTGCCCGTAAATCCCTGTCGGCCATCACCCTGTGGAAGCAACGCACAGTGCCTTGTGACCAATGAGCAAGCAGTATGCTCCTGCCTGGCCGGCTACTATGGCACGCCACCTCATTGTCGACCCGAGTGTACCATCAATTCGGACTGTGCCCCCCACTTGGCCTGCCAGAATCAACACTGCCGCGATCCCTGCCCAGGTGCATGCGGCCAGTATGCACTCTGTCATGTTATACGACATACGCCGCATTGCAGCTGCCCCACTGGCTACACGGGCAACGCGTTCGCCCTGTGCCAACGACTGCCGCCACCTCCAATTGTACAACAAGAACCAATCAATCCTTGTCAGCCGTCACCGTGCGGCGCAAATGCACAATGCACGCCCTCACCAGATGGAACTCAAGCGCAATGCAAGTGCTTGGAAAACTTCATAGGAACTCCACCAAATTGTCGTCCCGAATGTGTCACTTCAGCGGAATGTGCCAACTCATTAGCTTGTATTGGACAAAAGTGTCGCGATCCTTGTCCTGGAGTATGCGGCCAGGCTGCCACATGTCAGGTGATCAGTCATGTGCCCTCCTGCATATGCATAGCTGATTATATTGGAGATCCATTCACGAAATGCTATCCGCGTCCGGTTCTCGAAAGGGATCAGGTTAATCCATGTGCTCCCAGTCCCTGCGGTAGCAATGCAGTCTGCAGGCAACAAGCTGAAGTCGGTTCTTGCCAGTGTTTGCCCGAGTTCTTTGGTAATCCCTATGAAGGCTGCCGCCCCGAGTGTGTCCTGAATTCCGACTGCTCCAGCCACTTGGCATGTCTTAATCAACATTGTCGCGATCCCTGCCCCGGCAGCTGTGCTCCCAACGCCCAGTGCCAAGTTGTGAATCATGTACCCATCTGCAGCTGTTATCCCGGCTACAATGGCGACCCTTATCGTTATTGTCAGCTACGCCAGGCGGAACGTAAGCATTCTTACCAGCCTTTACCACAAACTTGCACTAACACATCAAATTATATATTATTTGCACCCATTTGCACCTTCTCCACAGCCATAAGAATGGTTTACGTGAACCCCTGTCAGCCGTCTCCCTGCGGTCCCAATGCACAGTGCAGGGAATCGCAGGGTCAGGCGATTTGCAGCTGTCTGCCGAATTACTATGGCACGCCGCCCGCATGTCGACCCGAATGTACCAGCAATCCCGAGTGTCCCACTGACAAGGCCTGCATCAATCAGAAGTGTCAAGATCCATGCCCAGGTGCCTGTGGATACAATGCAATTTGCCAGGCTCTACATCACCGAGCCCGCTGTTCATGTATCCCCAGCCACACTGGCGATCCCCTTGTGCGTTGTCAGCCCCTACCACAACCTGTTGTGGCCCGCGAACCTTACCGCGATCCCTGTGTGCCAAGCCCATGCGGACAGTATGCTCAGTGCCGTGTGCTAAATGGCCAGGCCACCTGCAGTTGTCTGTCTGAGTATTACGGCTTACCCCCGCATTGCCAACCCGAGTGCACTCTCAACTCTGATTGCGCCGCCCATCGTGCGTGCATTAATGAGAAGTGCCGGGATCCATGTCCGGGTGCATGTGGCTTGTACGCTCAATGCAATGTATTGAATCACGTGCCCAGCTGCACATGCCCCACCGGATATATTGGCGATCCATTCCATCGCTGTTATCCGGCACCAGCTGCTCCCACTCCAATTGCCGATGATCCATGCCAGCCATCGCCATGTGGTGTAAATTCTCAATGCTCGAACGGCATTTGTAGTTGTCTGCCACTTTACCTGGGTGATCCATATGTGGGCTGTCGCCCAGAATGTGTGCTGAGCAGTGAGTGCGCCTTTGACAGATCGTGTGTGCGGAATCGCTGCATTGACCCCTGTCCAGGCACCTGTGGTTTTGGTGCCATTTGCGAAGTTCACAATCATGTGGCCATGTGTCATTGTCCAGCTGGCTTGCAGGGCAATCCATTTGTTCAGTGCCAACCAATGCCGTTGCAGGCACCGCCAACACCACCTGCACTGCAACCCTGCCAGCCATCCCCATGTGGTGCAAATGCTCATTGTCGTCCAGTTGGAAATCAGGCAATCTGCAGTTGTCTGCAAGGCTATTATGGCAGTCCGCCAACCTGTCGACCCGAATGCACCACAAATGCAGAGTGCTCCCTCAGCCTGGCTTGCACAAATCAGCACTGTCGCGATCCTTGTCCGGGTGTATGCGGCCACCAAGCTGAGTGCCTTGTGATAAATCATAGACCGCAATGTGTTTGCCCTGCTGGCTACACGGGCAGTCCATACACACGGTGCGAGCCCATCCGACCCATTCCAGTTTCAGTGCAACGCGAGCCACTTGATCCTTGCATTCCCTCGCCCTGCGGCCCACACTCCATGTGCAGCAGTGAGCACGGTGTAGCAACTTGTCGTTGCCAGCCAGAACATATTGGTGTGCCGCCTTATTGTCGCCCTGAGTGTATATCAAACAGTGATTGCCCCAGCGATCTAGCGTGCATTAATCGCAAGTGCCAGGACCCTTGTCCTGGTCTCTGTGGCTTTAATGCCATTTGCCGTACAAGCAACCATCAGCCAAATTGTGTGTGTGCACCGGGGTTAATTGGCAATCCATTTACTGCGTGTCAGCCACCGCCCCCAACAACTCCACGGCCCACTCTACCGCCCATAACAACGGCCATACAGACTCCGCAGTATGAGCAGCCCGCAGATAATCCTTGTGAACCCAATCCCTGTGGTGCTAATGCGCTGTGTAATCAGCATCGTGGCATTGGCTCATGCACCTGTCTGCCTGATTATTACGGTAATCCCTACGAAGCCTGCCGTCCAGAATGCGTCCTCAATAGCGATTGTCCTTCGCACCGGGCGTGCGTTCAGCAGAAGTGCCGCGATCCTTGCCCCGGGACATGTGGTCTTAATGCCGAGTGTCATGTGATTGACCACCTGCCAGAGTGTAGTTGCTACAACGGTTACACGGGCAACCCCTTGATACACTGCACCCCCCTGCCAGCGGTACAGCAATGTAAGCAACCCTTCTCAACGTATTTATCTTTCATGTGTAACCATTTCATGTTTCTCCCTGACTCAGCACCCATAGTACACCTAAATCCCTGCGATCCATCACCTTGTGGTCCCAATGCACAGTGTCGCGCACTTAATGAGCAAGCAATTTGCGAATGTCTGCCTGGTTTTTATGGCAGTCCGCCATATTGCAGACCCGAATGTACATTAAATTCTGAGTGCTCCTTCGACAAAGCCTGTGTTCAGCACAGGTGTACCGATCCATGTCCAGGAGCCTGTGGCTTTAATGCCGAATGCCGCGTTCATTACCATAATCCCATTTGCTACTGCAAGCCATCGCACACGGGCAATCCATTTACCCGTTGCTACGAAAATCCAAGACGTAAGATTTATTGTGATACACAAGTTAATTGCGGCAGCCTATCTAATAAATATATTTTGGGAAATATAGCCTCCACAAATGTGCGACCACCGATTTATGATACACCAGCACCACCTTACCCGATAGCAATACCCGGCGTCATTTACATTCACTCCGAACCACAACCAACCTATCCAACATACCAACCTACCGTATATACGCCCCATACACCAACCACACCTCAATCGAAACCAGGTGTTGTCAATATTCCATCGATATCGCAACCATCGCCCCCATACACACAGACGCCAGTTTATGATGTCAACTACCCCACTCAGCGACCAAGTTCTCCCGCACAACAGCCGGGAGTTATTAATATACCATCAGTACATCAACCTACACCTTCGACACCTCAGCCTCCAGTTTATCATGTGAACTATCCAACTTCACAACCAGCTCCACTGCCGGAGGTATTGAACGTACCTTCAGTGCCACAACCAGTTCCACCAGCTCCACAACCACCTATATTTGTGCCATCCCATCCTCCAACTTCAACACCTGCACCCAAACCGGGAGTCATCAATATTCCTTCAGCACCACAGCCAACTTATCCGTCACCTCAACCTCCAGTTTACGAAGATAATTTCCCGACACCACAACCTCCTCAAAAGCCTGGAGTTGTAAATATTCCTTCAGTCCCACTACCTGTGTCGCCAGCTCCTCAGCCTCCTATATTCGTACCATCACCTTCAACTTCAACACCCGCACCCAAACCGGGAGTCATCAATATTCCTTCAGCACCACAGCCAACTTATCCGTCACCTCAACCTCCAGTTTACGAAGATAATTTCCCGACACCACAACCTCCTCAAAAGCCTGGAGTTGTAAATATTCCTTCAGTCCCACTACCTGTGTCGCCAGCTCCTCAGCCTCCTATATTCGTACCATCACCTTCAACTTCAACACCCGCACCCAAACCGGGAGTCATCAATATTCCTTCAGCACCACAGCCAACTTATCCGTCACCTCAACCTCCAGTTTACGAAGTTAATTTCCCGACACCACAACCTCCTCAAAAGCCTGGAGTTGTAAATATTCCTTCACTCCCACAACCTGTGACGCCAGCTCCTCAGCCCCCTATATTCGTACCTTCACCATCTACTTCAACACCGGCTCCACACCCTAGTGTGGTAAATATTCCATCGGCGCCACAACCAATGTATCCATCACCTCGGCCACCAATTAATGATGTGAACTATCCGACGCCGACTACGCAACCACCAGCTCCTGGAGTTATCAATATTTATAATGCACCTCAACCAGTGCCAATTCCTCAGGCACCGCGACCAGCTATATACGATGTATACTATCCGCCACCACCACAAATGCCAGGAGTTATAAACATTCCATCCCTACCACGGCCAACATATCCAACGCCTACACCTCAACAACCATATTATATTCCGTCGCCTGCAACTTCAACGCCTTCACCACAACCGGGTATTATCAATATCCCATCCATACCACAGGCAATGTATCCGACACCTCAGCCTCCGATATACGATGTGACCTATCCAGCACCACAGCCCACTCATAAGCCTGGAGCTATTAATATTCCATCGTTCCCAAGACCGGAGCCTGCAGCACCACAGCCTCCCATATTCATTCCATCTTCTCCTCTTCCGTCATCACCTGTACCTCAGCCGGGAGTTATTAATGTACCATCCATACCCCAACCAACATATCCAACACCACAGCCCCCAGTATATGATGTAAATTACCCGAAACCACAGCCAACTCCAATACCTGGAATAGTGAATATTCCTTCAATCTCCCATCCGGAGCCGGCTGCCCCACAGACACCTATAATTGTGCCTTCTCCTCCGGCAACTCCAACGCCTGCACCTCAACCTGGAGTTATTAACATTCCATCTGTACCTCAACCTACACATCCAACACCTCAGCCTCCGCTTTACGATGTTAACTATCCAACACGACAGCCTGCCCCTATACCCGGAGTTTTGAATATTCCTTCATTCCCAGAACCGGTGACTCCAACACCACACCCTCCAATATATGTACCATCTCCAGTGAATCCAATACCAGCACCACAACCAGGCGTTATTAATATACTATCAGTACCACAACCAACATATCCAACACCTCAACCTCCGATCTACAATGCGAACTACCCAACACAACAACACTCTCAAGAACCCGGAATAGTGAATATCCCTTCATTCCCACAACCGGTGCCACCAACACCACAACCTCCAATATATGTGCCATCTCCAGTGAATCCAATACCAGCACCACAACCAGGAGTTATTAATATACCATCAGTACCGCAACCAACATATCCGACACCTCAACCTCCGATCTACAATGTGAACTACCCAACACAACAACACTCTCAAGAACCCGGAATAGTGAATATCCCTTCATTCCCACAACCGGTGGCACCAACACCACAACCCCCAATATATGTGCCATCTCCAGTGAATCCACCACCTCCACCACAACCAGGCATTATTAATATACCATCAGTACCACAACCTTCGCACGGAATCGTCAATATTCCTTCAGTAGGACAGCCAACACCTACACCCGCGCGTCCAGTCTACGATGTTGCGACACCAAGTGCAGAAATCAATCCATGTTATCCGTCACCTTGTGGTCCATTCTCGCAATGCCACAATCGGTTTGGAGTAGCCTACTGTATTTGCTTACCCAATTACAGTGGAACACCGCCCAATTGCCGTCCAGAATGCGTTGTACATTCCGATTGTCCTACGCACTTGGCATGCGTGAACGAAAAGTGCCGCGATCCATGTCCAGGTTCTTGTGCGTACAACGCTCTATGTCGTGTTAACAATCATGTACCCAATTGCTTCTGCCCCACTGGATACAACGGCAACCCCTTTATCTCTTGCCAACGGACGCCAGAGCCGCCAGTCCTGCAACGTGAACCCATTGCTCCAAAGGATCCTTGCTATCCTTCGCCTTGTGGAGCGAATGCCATTTGCAAGAATGGTATATGCAGCTGTCTGGTCGATTATCATGGAGATCCTTATGTGGTTTGTCGTCCGGAATGTGTGTTGAACACGGATTGTGCGAAGGATAAGGCTTGTAGAAGGCAAAAATGCGAAGATCCATGCCCGGGCACTTGTGGACTGAATGCTGTTTGTAATGTTTACAATCACATCCCAACTTGCTCATGCCCAGCTCAAATGGAGGGAGACGCGTTCGTGAGATGTGACCCAATCCCATTACCAGTACCCAAACCACCAATCAGAACAACACCTGCTCCAACACACAGCACATTGCCCGCAGTTATACCACCACGCACTCCTATTAATCCCTGCTATCCCTCACCGTGCGGACCCAACGCTCATTGCAGTGCATATCAGGAGCAAGCCATTTGCTCTTGTTTGCCTGGCTATCTGGGCACACCACCCTCCTGCCGTCCCGAGTGCAGCAGCAACTCGGATTGTGCTCCAAACAAATACTGCTTGAACCTCAGATGTCAAGATCCCTGTCCGGGTGCTTGTGGCCTGCGTGCTGTGTGCCACGCTCAGAATCACAGTCCCATCTGTATTTGTTTGCCCCCACTGACGGGTAATCCCCTTGTAGCCTGTCAGCCCATAGGTATGCGACTTAATCTCAGAAACCCCACAATCTCTAATGAACTTTTTCCAGTTGTACCACCAGCACCCACAAGAGATCCAATCGAGATAAATCCCTGTGAGCCATCACCCTGCGGCCCCCACTCAGAGTGTGTGGCCACACCTCAGGGTGCCCGCTGCAGCTGTCTCAGAGAATTCATTGGCACTCCACCGCACTGTCGACCAGAGTGTGTCAGTAGCGCCGATTGTGCTGCTGACAAGGCCTGTCAGAATCTCAAGTGTATCGATCCCTGTCCCGGCAGTTGCGGGCAGCTGGCTTTGTGTCGCGTTATAGCACACAGTCCGCACTGCTATTGCCCGGAGGGTTATTTTGGTGATGCGTATAGGGCATGTGTCCGACCCGCTCCACCTCCACCACCACCAGCGATGGTTGTGCCCAAGCCTGTACCATGTCACCCAAATCCTTGTGGTGCCAATGCCATTTGTCGGCCGCGGCATGACGATAGCATTTGTCAATGCCTGCCGGACTACTATGGCAATCCCTATGAGATCTGTCGACCCGAGTGCACGCGCAACTCGGACTGCAGTAGAGATCGGGCCTGTGTTAACGAAAAATGTCGCGATCCTTGTCCCGGTGTCTGCGGCATCAATGCCTACTGTCAGACTATCAATCATGCTCCCGTGTGCGAATGCCAGCCCCATCATGTGGGCAATCCCTACTACAGCTGTCGTCTCGTCCAGCAAGAACGTAAGAAAATTCTCAACAAGTTGCAAACTAAACTCGTGCCACTAAAAACTAAACCAAACGCTCCGAACTCTTTTCTCTTTGACCAACAACAATGCAGTACTCAACTTAACTTTATGCTATGTCTTCTCCGCCTTTGTTTTATGTCGTTACCCTATAACCACCGCATAATCAAATACTTAAGGTTATCTCACCAGGAGGTGCCACTAAAATCTAAACTCTTCGCGTTTATTTTGCTCTCTGAGTAAAATCAATACTCTACTCAAGTGTGCACCTTTGGCTATATTCTACGCTCTTATCTACAGTTGGTTTTTTCTAATTATTTCATTTATAAATATTTTAAGTTGTCCTCAATACTCTTACCACTAATATCCAACTCTTTGGGTTATCGTTCTCTCGGACCAACAACCCAGAATTTATTTTTACGCATTGCCTTCTTTTCTCCGATCTTGTCTACGGCCTTTTTCTCATCATCGCATCAGTGAACATTAAAGTATATTACATTTTCGTGACAATTTACTAGAACTAGATAAAAACGCTTTTGATTTGCTTTGTGCGCTAAAAAAACGCTTTGCTTTTGCCCGCTCAATATCTATACAAGTTAATAGCCCAATATTCTACCTCGTTTAGCCACGCCAACCCCTTACGTGAATCCCTGCCAACCGACGCCCTGTGGCTCCAATTCTCAATGCCGCGAGTCTCAAGGTCAAGCTATTTGCAGCTGCCTGCCAGAGTTTATAGGCACCCCGCCCGCCTGTCGTCCCGAGTGCGTCATTAGTACCGAATGTGCCGCGGATAAGGCTTGCATCAATCAAAAGTGTCAAGATCCCTGCCCAGGCGCCTGTGGACTGAATGCCCAGTGCCATGTACGCAACCATAGTCCGCTCTGCTCCTGCCAGCCGGGCTTCACGGGCGATGCTTTTATTCGCTGCCTTCCATTGCCACCCAAACAGGCTGAGCCACCGGCACAGCCACCGATGCCGTGTGTGCCATCACCATGTGGGCCCTATTCTCAGTGCCGTGAGGTGAATGGCGGCGCCAGTTGTAGCTGCTTGCCAAACTATATTGGCTCAGCGCCCAACTGCCGTCCCGAGTGCACTATAAATGCGGAGTGCGCCAGCAATTTGGCTTGCATCAATGAGAAGTGTCGCGATCCTTGTCCTGGCTCCTGCGGCTTTGCTGCGCAATGCAATGTCATCAATCATACACCCAGCTGCTCTTGTCCCACCGGTTATACTGGTGATCCCTTCACCAGTTGTCGTCTGTTGCCGCCCACACCGCCGCCAACACCACCGAGTATGCCCAGTTTCTTATAATACGCGTTGCTTTTTGCTAAACATGCACCTAATTTTTTTCCAGTACACGACGATCCTTGTATTCCCTCACCATGTGGTGCCAATGCGCAATGCCGCAATGGCCAATGCACTTGCCTGCCCGAGTATCAGGGTGATCCCTACACCGGTTGTCGACCCGAATGCATTCTAAACTCCGAGTGCCCCAGGAATCGCGCCTGCGTGCGCAATAAATGTGTTGACCCATGTCCTGGAACATGTGCCCAGAATGCTCTGTGCGATGCCATCAACCACATTGCCATGTGCCGCTGTCCAGAGCGTATGACTGGCAATGCTTTCGTCTCCTGCACACCTGTGCAGGACGAGATCATTGTCAATCCTTGTCAGCCATCGCCGTGTGGCGCCAATGCGCAGTGTATTGCGCGCAATGGAAATGCGATTTGTTCCTGCATTACTGGATACTTCGGACAGCCGCCCAATTGCCGCCTGGAGTGCTACACCAGCTCGGACTGCTCGCCACAGCACGCGTGCATCAACAACAAGTGCGTGGATCCATGCCCAGGACAGTGCGGCCTCAATGCCGTTTGTCAAGCGGTACAGCATCGTGCCCATTGCGAGTGCATCGCTGGCTATACCGGCAACGCCTACAGCTTGTGCAATCCAATTATTGTGGAGCGCAAGCCGGAGACTGCTCGAGATCCATGCTATCCATCGCCGTGCGGACCAAATGCTCAGTGTAGCAGTGAGAATGGCCAAGCGCGTTGTACTTGCCTGGCTGAGTACCAAGGAACGCCGCCCAATTGTCGACCAGAGTGCACCAACAACGATGATTGCGCCAATAATTTGGCCTGCATCAATCAGAAGTGTCGCGATCCATGCCCCGGTAGCTGTGGTCAAAATGCCCAGTGCCAGGTGACCCTACATACGCCTAACTGTCATTGCCCAGCTGGCATGACGGGTGATCCTTTCCGACTTTGCCAACCATTGCCCCAAAGTAAGAATCCCATGTCCAAAGAACAACAAGTTTGCATATTGTATATAGGCAGGGCGACCCTCTTAACCACTCATTATAATCATAATCCTTTTAACTACTTTACAGTTCAACCTAAACAACCGCCACCACCGAAGAATCCTTGCTATCCATCGCCATGTGGTAGCAACACCGAATGTCGCGTCCGTGGTGAAAGCTTCGTTTGCGAGTGCCTTCATGAGTATATTGGCAATCCCTATGAGGGCTGCCGTCCCGAATGCGTCGGCAACTCCGACTGCTCAGCGAATCGCGCTTGCATACGGAGCAAATGCGCCGATCCCTGTCCCGGTACCTGTGGCCTCGAGGCTGTCTGCAGCGTCAACAATCATGTACCCATCTGTTCCTGCGCCGCAGGCTACACGGGTAATGCCTTTGTGCAGTGTACGCGACAGGTGACACCACCACCGCCATCGGATCCATGCTATCCATCACCCTGTGGTCTCAACTCAGTCTGTCGGGTGCAGCGGGGCCAGCCCGTTTGCGAGTGTCTGCCCGGCTTCTTTGGCAATCCATTAGGCCAAGGTTGCCGACCCGAATGCACTCTCAGCTCCGACTGTGCCAAGGACCGCGCCTGTGTGAATAACAAGTGCGTGGATGCTTGTGCCGGTTTTTGCGGCTATGGCGCCGTCTGCCAGACCATCAATCACAGTCCCATTTGCAGTTGTCCCGGCAACATGGTCGGTAATCCGTTCGTACAATGCGAGGCTCAACGCGACAACGTGGATCCATGCCAACCATCGCCGTGTCGCAGCAATGGCGTTTGTCGCGTACACAATAATGCCGCCACCTGCAGCTATCCGGAGTGTGTAACCAACGAGGACTGCTCCCGGGATCGCTCCTGTGTCAGCCAGAAATGCCGTGATCCTTGTCTGCATGCCTGCGGTCTCAATGCCATTTGCAATGTAGTCAATCACAAGGCCATCTGCAGCTGCCCACCGAACTTCTATGGCTCGCCATACGCTCAGTGTGTGCGTCAAGTTCCACATTTGGATCCACCCAAGCCCGAGTGTACTAGCGATGCCGACTGTACAAACGATAAGGCATGCATTAATCAAGTCTGCCGCAATCCCTGTGAACAATCGAATCTGTGTGCCCAGCAAGCACGCTGCCACGTCCAACTACACCGTCCCCTCTGCGTCTGCAACGAAGGATACACGGGTAACGCCCTACAGCATTGCTATCTGTTGGGCTGTCGTTCCGATGGCGAATGTGCGCCCACCGAGGCCTGCATCAATGAGAAATGTGTGGATCCGTGCGGTTTCACCCAGTGCGGCACCGGAGCCATCTGTCGTGCCGACTTTAATCATCGCGCTCGTTGCCACTGTCTCGATGGCTATCGCGGTAATCCTTTGGTGCGCTGCGAGCGACCCGAGTGTCGCACCGATGATGAATGTGCCTTCCATTTGGCCTGTCGCAACGAACGCTGTGCTGATCCCTGCAATTGTGGTATTGGCGCGCAGTGTCGCGTGGATAACCATCGCGCCCAGTGCCGTTGCCCGGCCGGCTACAGCGGTAACCCAGCTGTGCGCTGCGAATTGGTGCCTGTCCAGCCTGCGGGCTGCACTATGGATGCCGAATGTGCAAGCAAATTGGCCTGCTTCAATGGCGAGTGCAAGAACCCATGCGATGTAACCCATCCATGTGGCGCCAATGCCATCTGTGAGGTTGTCGACACTCTGCCTCTACGCACGATGATGTGTCGCTGTGAGCCTGGTTATGTGGGTGATGCTGACATTGGATGTCGCAAAGGTGAGTCACCAACACTGAGCAGCAGTCCTCTCACAATTTGTGGGAGACAGAATTGTACTTATTTCAGCTTTACGTTGAGTTTGCTTTTCTCATTGCAGCCAAGTTGTAAATATTTTACCATATATAATTTGATATTTATTATCATATTCCCTCTTTATCCGTTTACAGAGTTGCACAAATTATGCAGTTACACCGTATATTATTTATGCACTCTTTATAACTCTTAAATAACTGCTGCACAAGCTCACAAGCAATGTCCAATGCAATCAACATAAATCTAATATTTTGTTTCTGATTCATCTAGAACCCGTACAAGACCAAGGCTGCGTATCGCATGATCAGTGCCAGGATATGGAAGCCTGCCGCTCTGGCGTTTGTGTCAATCCCTGCCTGGATGCTTCACCCTGTGCACGCACAGCTCAGTGTCTGGCGCAACAGCATCGCGCCATCTGCAGCTGTCCACACGGCACCCAAGGAGATCCCTTCACCAACTGTTATCAGCCACGTAAGACCCATTTCTTACCATCTCATACACGCGATATATAATAAACACATTTTTATACATTACTTGTAGCTGTAATCACAGCTGGTTGCACCCACGACTCTGAATGTACGCCCACAACGGCTTGCATCAATAAACGCTGCCAGGATCCATGTGCTGAGGCCAATCCTTGCGCTGGCAATGCCGAGTGTCGCGTGCAAAACTTCCGACCTATCTGCTACTGTCCCTCTGGTTGGGGGGGTGATCCGCAAGTCCAATGCTTCAAACGTAAGTGTATTGTCTATTATTCAAATATACTTTAAACAAGCCTAATACTCCGCACTTATTTCCAGCCGAGTGCAAGATCAATGCTGATTGTCCCTATGACAAGGCATGTTTGAACGAGAACTGCGTCAATCCTTGCACTCACGGTCAAGTGCGTTGCGGCAGCGGTGCCGAATGCCTGCCACAGAATCATCAAGCTGTCTGCCGCTGTCCAGCCGGCACGCAAGGTAGTCCTTTCGTCGCCTGCATCACCGGACACTGCCAATACAACGAGGACTGTGCCGATCACGAGGCTTGCGATCGTCTGAATCGTGTTTGCCGTCCTGTTTGCGAGCAGGACACCTGCACCGCAAATGCCATTTGTGTGGGACGTCGCCATCAGCCACAGTGCGAGTGTCGCCCCGGCTACCAGGGTAATCCCTTCGTGCTTTGCGAACTACCCAAGAGTGAACCAAAGCCAGAATGCACTCAGGACGCCGACTGCCCATCGAAATTGGCTTGCATTAATCAACGCTGTGCAAATCCATGCGCCACACCACATGTGTGCACCCCACAGCAGACCTGTTCGGTCCTGGACACTCTGCCGCTGCGCACCATGATCTGCAAGTGTCCCAGCGATACCGTCTCCGACAACTCGGGCAATTGTGTACCTATCCAGCCCGTCATCGTTGCCGGTGGATGTCAGCATAATGCGGAGTGTGCCAGTTCCGAGGTATGCCTCCATGGCAGCTGCCTGGACGCCTGTCGCCTGGAACGTTGTGGCGTCAATGCTCAATGCAGTGCCCGCGATCATTATGCACAATGCAGCTGCCCAGCTGGCTATCAAGGTAATCCACGCATCGAATGCTACACCACGGACATTGCCATACCGAAAACACCGGGCGCTGAGTGCACCCGCAATGATGACTGCCCACGAGATAAGAACTGCCAGAACGAGCGCTGTGTGAACCCATGTGCGGTCGATGCCTGCGGCCGGGGTGCCTACTGTCATGTGCAGGAGCGCGCCGCCGTCTGTCGCTGCCCGCCTGGGTACACTGGCGATGCTCGCGTACGCTGTCTGCCACGTAAGTCAATCTAACAAGTCCTTGGGCATCAACAGCTTCTCTAACTCTCTAAACTTAATTTGCAGCTTCGGATGTCATCACAGTGGGCTGCAAGTCGAACTCTGACTGCCCCGCAACGGAGGCTTGCGTCAATACGCAGTGCATTAATCCATGCAACTGTGGACCCAATGCCGAGTGCACTGTGAAGAATCACCATCCGATCTGCTACTGCAAGCCAGGCTTCTCGGGCAATGCTCAGTTTGGCTGCGCACCCATCGGATGCCAATCGGATGATGAGTGCGCCAACGATAAGCAGTGCCTAAATCGTGAATGCATCAATCCGTGCCTGACCAGCGATCCTTGTGCTCTCAGTGCTGAATGCTATGGCCGCAATCATCGTGCCAGCTGCCGCTGTCCTGCCGGACTTGAAGGCGATCCATTTGTGCGCTGTGTGCGCTTGGAATGCCACTCGGATCACGACTGCGCCACCAATTTGGCCTGTGTTGCTAACCACTGTGTAAATCCCTGCGCTCAAAGTCCCTGCGCCCAAAATGCCATTTGCCAGTCCCTACAACATCGTGCCGTCTGTCGCTGTCCGGAACAAATGCCATTGGGCAATCCCTATGCCTACTGCGAATCGCGAGCCGTGGAACCAGTGTGCCGCGACGACGGCGACTGCCCCAGCGGCTTGGCCTGCATCGATGCCAAGTGCCAGAATCCATGCACGGAACTGTCACCCTGCGCACGTAGCGCCCACTGCAGCGTACTGGACAGCGTGCCCGTCCGCACCATGGTCTGTGAGTGTCCCGAATCGCAAGTACCGGATGCCAGCGGCGAGTGCCGTGAACTCGTGTTACAGAGTCCGCCCGGTTGCGAAAGCGATCTCGATTGTGGTGAACAGGAAGCGTGTGTGAATCGCCAGTGCCGCAATCCATGCAACTGCGGAACCAATGCTATATGCCATGTGCAACAACATCGCGCCGTTTGCAGTTGCCAGGATGGTTACGAGGGCAATCCCTATGCAACCTGTCGATCCATCGGTTGTCGCGTCGATGGCGAATGCGACTCTGGCAAGGCATGCATCAATGGCAACTGCCTCAATCCCTGCCTGCTCAACGATCCGTGCGGCCCCAATGCCGAGTGCTATGTGCAGTCGAGTCGCGCCCAGTGCCGCTGCCTTAGCGGATATCGCGGCAATCCCTACGAGCGTTGTCGCGTCATTGGTTGCATCAGCAACAACGACTGCCCCACGGACAAGACCTGCCAGAACGAACAATGCGTCAATCCATGCGTCTATCACAATGAGTGCGCTCCACGTGCCGAGTGTCGTCCACAGAATCACATGGCTGTGTGCCGCTGTCCACCGGACTACCTGGGTAATCCCTATGTTGCTTGCCGACCGCAGCCACAGCCCGTTTGCAAACTGGATACGGATTGTCCCGCTCGCTTCGCCTGCATCAATGAACAATGCGTCGATCCGTGCTTGGTGTTGGAGCCATGTCAGCGACCAGCCCAGTGCCAGGTGACACCAACGGCCCCAGTGCGTACCATGATCTGCATCTGTCCCGATGGTTACATCAGTAGCGGTAGCGGCAGCTGCAAACCCACCACAAGCGTTGTCAAGGTTGGTGGCTGTATCTCGGACACTGACTGTGCCGCCGACAAGTCCTGCGTGAACGGCATTTGCCGCGATCCATGCAATTGTGGACTGAACGCCGAGTGTCGCATTAAGGATCATAAGCCAGTGTGCACCTGTCGCCAGGGCTATGAGGGTAATCCGGAGTTCGAGTGTGCCAAAATCGAGTGCACCATCAATTCGGAATGCCCAGCTACGCATGCGTGCCGCAATCAGCTCTGCGTGCCCGCCTGCCAAGGCGAGCTCTGTGGCCCCAATGCGGAGTGCCTTGCCATCAATCATCGTGCAGTTTGCGAGTGCGCCCCTGGACACGGTGGAAACGCGCGTCTGGGCTGCACGCCTCTTGGCTGTCGCAACGACAATGAGTGTCCGTCGGATAGGGCTTGCGTTAATGAAAAATGTGCCAATCCTTGCGAGACTACAGCGATCTGTGCCAGCGATGAGCTCTGCAAGGTCTATCAACATAGGCCGCAATGCGCCTGTCCCCCTGGAACCGTGCCTAGTCGCAATGGTTGCGAACAGGAGCGAGTTGTGCCCATCTGCATCAGCGATGGAGACTGTCCCACTCAGCGCGCCTGCCTGCACGGCGAATGCGTCAATCCCTGCAATTCAACCAAACCGTGTGGAGTGAATGCCGAATGTCGTGTCCTGGATACCCTACCCGTTCGCACAATGATCTGCGAGTGCCTCGAAGGCTACACTGGCAATGCGGCGGTGCAGTGCGACAAACGTTCACTCTGTGTCATCGAAAAGGGCTTCGTACGCGATGTGGATGGACAGTGTGTCTGTCCACCGGGAAGTGCCCTCGACGTCTACGAATACTGCACACCATGCCTGGTAGAGCAGGGCTATCGCATCGATGAGAGCGGTCATTGCGTCTGCGCGCTAGAACGCGGCATGGTGATTGATGAGCGCGGTCGCTGCACTTGTCCTATTGAGCTGGGCTATCGCCTCACACCGTTGGGCGAGTGCCAGCCAGTGGAGCAGCCCGAATGCGTAACCAACGAGCAGTGCGCGGATAATCGGTACTGCAATCCGGTGACGAAGACCTGCGAGGATCCCTGCCTGACCAAAACGTGTGGTGTTAATGCATTCTGCAATGCGGTGAATCACCGTGCCCAGTGCCAGTGCATTACGGGCTATACGGGCAATCCTGAGCTGCATTGCAATCACACCAATTTCCGTACCGACTTCCCACGACCCGACATGGTTGTCAGCTGCTTGGCTGACGGCGTGCAAGTGGAGATCCATATCACGGAGCCGGGCTTCAATGGCGTTCTATACGTGAAGGGACACAGCAAGGATGAGGAGTGCCGTCGGGTTGTCAATTTGGCCGGAGAGACGGTGCCACGCACCGAAATCTTCCGCGTCCACTTTGGCAGCTGCGGCATGCAAGCCGTTAAGGATGTGGCCAGCTTTGTGCTGGTCATACAAAAGCATCCCAAGCTAGTTACCTACAAGGCGCAGGCCTACAACATCAAGTGCGTCTACCAGACCGGTGAAAAGAATGTGACCCTTGGCTTTAACGTATCCATGCTGACCACAGCCGGAACAATTGCCAATACTGGACCACCGCCCATCTGTCAAATGCGCATCATTACCAATGAGGGTGAGGAAATCAACTCCGCTGAAATTGGAGACAATTTGCGTCTGCAAGTGGATGTCGAACCAGCCAGTAAGTAGCCTGAAATTAATATAAGCACAACAAATCTTACTGAATCTAACTCATTTGCCATCCACAGCTATTTATGGTGGTTTTGCGCGCTCCTGTATCGCCAAAACAATGGAGGATAATGTGCAGAATGAGTATCTAGTAACAGATGAGAACGGCTGCGCCACGGACACTAGCATATTTGGCAACTGGGAGTACAATCCCGATACCAACAGTCTTCTGGCCAGCTTCAATGCCTTCAAATTCCCCTCCAGCGATAACATACGGTTCCAGTGCAACATACGCGTCTGCTTTGGCAGATGCCAGCCGGTCAATTGCGGCGGATACAATGCCTTTGGACGGCGTCGTCGCTCCATTGCGGACAACTCTAGCGATACGACAGCAATTGCGACCAGCACTGGTGTGGAGGGTCAACTGCGCGAGGAGATCACCATCTCCTCTAATGCCATATTGACATTCGAGAAACGCAGCGGTCCAGGCCTAAATGATGCCAACAGTGAGTACTCCTATACAAATTCTTACAACTGTAACTCCCTAACATTGCTACTCTTTTTTCAATCACAGTCAAACCGGCGGCTCAGCGCGTTGAGGATATTTGTGTCTCAATGGTGGGCTTAATCATAGCTCTGGTTATCACGGCGCTGTTGGCTCTAGTCGCCGTCGCCGTTGCCGTTTCCTGCTGGCTAATGGCGTATAGAAGAAGACCCAAGACATTGGCGCCATTGCCCCATCCGCCAGAGTTCCCCAATCCGCTGTTTGCCAATCCGGACGCTGCGCCTGAGCCAACGCCGGATTACATCTCCTAAGCCGTAAAGTAACTATAAAATAACACACAGGCAAGACAACAACAGAGACACCTACCTATAATATTAGTTTTTAAAACAAAAACACAGAAATTATGAAAGTTTGAAAAGCACGTGCAAAAAGGAAAAAACGAAATTAAATTTCGCGAAAAGCATACAATGAAATGATAAAAGAAAAAGCAAAAGTAAAGTTGTGAGCTGAAAATGTAGTCGTCGGGCGTTTATGAAACGCTCACGTAAATAATAAAAGAAAAAAACGAAACTTTAAAAAATTGTATAAAGCAAAACGACATATAAAAAAACGCCACAGAAAGCATTGCAAACAATTATTGCTTAAGAAAATAATTTTATTAATTTGTATTAACATTTTAGTATTTTTTCCTTACTAATATGAGAATTTTGCGTAGTTGCCTAGAAAATTTTAAAGGACCCTCAACAGATTTATGACCGAAACTGCCAACAGTTTTAAGATAGAAAGAAACAATAGACTATTTAGATACGAAGAGCAGCTACAAAGAAATTCTCGTCCTCTAACGACAACTTCTTCATTAGTCGGTTATGATTACATATTGATATTTTGTTATATACATACATATACACATATATACATATATATATATATATACATATATAACTAAAGACTTCCTATAAATGTTTAGGGTGTGGGTAGTAGCAACAACACTTTGTATTATAGCACAAACACAGACACACATACACACTACTACTTCCTGTGTAATTTTAGGACATGAGCTCGCCTTTTAAAATTGAAAACTGCCTTTATTTCCCACAATACGAAACGAACAATGCACCCAAAAAACAAAATAATACTCTTTAGCAGTACGTAAACTTAAAATGGAGCAGCCTCTTTCCATTGCCAGACATGAGTATAACCACAAGACAATATACCACGATTGTCTTTCATGGATTATATTAAAGAAAGTTCAGCATACACACACACACACACACACACACACACATACAGACCACAAATAGATAAGCGAACTTTGGCACAATTGGAAAAAAGCTGCTCCAAAAAAAAAAAACAAATGAAACTAAAATAAAAACAAAACAAAAAAAATACTGCCACTGAGGCGTCAACAGCGCACAAAAGATTAACGCATAGGAGAAATATATAAGGTTTGTTTTAATTTTAAAAGTAACGACGACTAATGGAGGATTTGAACTATGACCTATAACTATACTACTCTACAACATACCTACTATGATTAACCAATTATTTTTGTAGTTTTATAGTCAATTAATATTAAATTGTTGTGATTGTTTTAAAATGCAAATGAAATACTTCCACTAACTAACTAATAGCGACAAAAGTATAGCAAGTACTTAAAAAGGCAACGAACCGGCGCATTTAAATATCCCCCGCTTTCGATCAGGCACAGAGCGAGCTGTTAACGCGCCTGAAGCTATGCAGCGAATTTTTGGCTTCTCGCGCCTGTTCACAGAGCGTAATTGTCGCCTGGTCGGAATGGGGAAGACGCCGCTATATTTAAATTATTCAAAATGAAGTTTTAAATTAATATTATTAAACATAAACAAAATGTATAGTCACTACTTTAAGCCGAACGTGGAGCGTGAAATCCGAAACATTTCTTTATCCAAGTATAGTGAAAATACCATGAAAACTCCCACACACTCAAACACAGACAGACGCACCCACACACACACACACACACAAGCCTACAAAATGAGACCAATTTGTAAATAATACAACACAGGCAAATAAAAAATAACCGATGGTATTTTTAGTAGCGCATTTGTGTATAGGTTTTTAAACTTTCGCCCAGCAATAGGAACATGCCAGGAATAAAATTATTTTCTGATTTCAAGTAACGCAATGCAACAAAAAAATAGATTAAAAAATCTAGTAAACAAGTTCGCTCACAATTAACACAAAAAAAAAAAAAAAAAACTTTTATTTTTTCTTTACAAACACCGTTTAACAATTTATCCGAATAAACAACTAGAATTAAGTTGATACAACTTTTTGCACTGGCAGCAAATATTGAAAAACAAAAAAGAATTGTAAAAAGAACACAATAGTTAAATTGTAATTATAAAGAATTGTATTTAAATCGAAACAAAAATATCATAATTTTAATCGCTTATTGTAAACTAATAAATATTAAATGAATATGAATAAAGAAAATATATAAAAAAAAAAATGCTCTACGATTTTATTGAATTCGATGAAAGTTAACAATGAATGCCAAATGAGGAAAGAAAGATGCTCATATGTCCAAAATGTCAAACAAATATTTCAAATTGGAACAGGTGATATTTTCAACTATCAAATATGAACATATGAATATCTTATGTTCTTATATAGCTCATTCGATAGCAAAATAAAAGCTGTCTCATATATTGCTCGTTTACCTTGACTTACGGCGCTACAAATCCATTCCCGTCGTCATTTTCAATCAGCTTATCGCGTTGACCGCTAAGTGATAAAAAAAAAAATGCAATAATAAAGCGACTTAAAAGAAAAAAAAATAAACATTTGTAGCTTTATCTTTTTATTCGTATTATTGCACATTATTTATGCAGGCTTTTGAGAGGATAAGCAATTTTGAGAACATAGCAGTCTACAGTAAGCCGCAGCCTAATTCGAATTCGCTGATTATACCCTATGCTCAATTCTTTAATGGGCATACTTGATTTATCATTATTCGTGAAAATGGCTGAAAAGTAGATCACGATCAACCATAACTCATTAACATAATATGCCCATTGTTCTAATTTTCACTGGAATATGTGATAACAGTGCCTATTGTAGCATATTATACCCGATTGCAGCATTCGCTACTGCTGTTATTGTGATTAGTGCTGCCTGCTATCAGATGCCGCGTCGTAAAGCCCAAACGAGCTCACTACAGAACCGAATTTAAAGCCCCGCAATTGGTCATGCCTAAAGAGCAACGCCACAAACGAAAGAGAGAGACAGCGAGAGAGAGAGTGTGTGTGCAATCCCTCAAAAGACGTAAAGTGTAAGCGATATTCGCAACCGTGGATCAGTTGACATTTGACAGTGCGCGTGTTTGCACGTTTCTTGGGGCTGTTAGGCTCTTGTTCATTACGTCGAGAAACGCTGGCAGGCAAACATAGTTCGTGAATTGTGACGTGTCAATTAAATCATGTTTGGCATAGAAACGCATGTTCCAAGAGCTGTTTAACATATACTAATTCCATTTACAACGCGTTGCGTGTACGCTGCGTTCTGTGCGCCGGGTAATTGATATTTATAACAATGCCGTGCGAAGTGTTGTTTATGTTATTACGATTGCGAATTATGATTAAAAATGAAATGGAGCTTGGCCTATTGTTAGAGTGAATGAAGTCAATCGCAAATAAAATTTAATTAAACCGCAAAATTTAAACGAATAAGTGCAATTTGTTGATTATATTAAAATATGACGAAGCGAACAAAACGCTTGAAATTGCGATCAAAATTATTGTTTATTTTGTGTACACAAAACTGTGTGGCTGGTGCGAGCAATCAAATTTGAAAACTCCAACAAAATGTTTAACAAATTACATTTTGCATATTTTTTGTATTGTTTTTGTTTAACAAATTACACATTGCATATTTTTTGTATTGTTTTTGTTTGCTGTGTTAAGCACACAAATCGCTTACTCGAAAGTCACGTTACGTTGGATAATTAGTTGAATATTTTCCAAGTATGACATAGACAGGACAGTAGTTTCTTCAAAATTCTGAATTATCATTTGATTTATATCTTTATGTCGAAATAAAAACTATTCACGTGTTGTTCATTTGAAATCACATTACTATTTTATGAAGTGCGATATAAATGATCTAAAATAATCAGAAATCACTTTAAGGAATGGGATCGATTTTCTAGTTAGAAAAGTTCGGCATAAACTATGTTAAAGATGCAGAAAGCCAAATACCCTTACAGACTTTTGAATTAAATTAAATAAGTAAATTAATTTAAGCCAAAAGTCAATATAGTTATATGATCTTTATGAAATGGTTCTGATAAATAGATTTCTTAAATACCAAAATATGTTTCAACAATAAATGAAATTGAAGATTCTCATTTGAAAAAACTAAACAAGTAATTTGGTTAAGATATCACAACAAATATTACGCAGTCAATACAGCAATCGATTTGATGGTATGTGTTTGGATGCAGTCAGTTATATCTATAAATTTGCACAACCCAGGGCTTAGCTCATTCAAATGCTCAATAAGAAGTGTACAAAAATTTACATATCACATGGCCGGGCAATGAGATTGTTATATTACACTGAAGCCCCATAAAGTGGCATGTGCAATGCATACAAGTTACTCGCAGTCTATAGTCATTTGAAGTATGTCGCTATAAGATGCGTAATTAATAATTCTGAACCCATTTCAATGACCTTTGCGTCCGATGAAAGAGTCACTAGAGCATGGCGCTATTTGGGATTGATCATCGCATAGATTATGACATAGTTCTGTGAGCCAAAAAAAAACAACTTACAAGCCTGTAAGGGCTGAGAAGCGCAGGTTCCATCGAAAATCAAATAAGACTTTCACACACTTAAATGAAAATGAAAGCTTTTATTTAATTGAGGCTATCCGGGAGAACGGAGAGGTGGCGTTTAAATTATAGCACAACCCGATAAGATACAATATTGTAACTGGTGTGAAGTTAAGTGCGAGTGACTGTGATGGGAGCTGAAGTGCCCCAAAGTCAGATATGAGTGTTTATCTGTCTGGATGATAAAATGGAAATGGAAATGAAAATGGGACACAGCACACTTAACATGCGCTTGTATATTAATTTATATAAACAAACAGAAGTACTAAATATCATGAGAAATGTTTGTAGATTTCTGTGCCGTGATCCAAAAACAACGTTCAAGATTATTTATCAAATTGAAATTAGTTGTGAGTAAGCTGCAGGTGCTTATCATATTAAATGATTTTGCAAATATTTTAAATTTTATCACAATACCGTATAGCTCTATAATATAAAAGATTAGAGGATTTTGTACCTTCAACTCAGACTACCCTTGCGGCAGTTAATATCTGTGTGGAACTAGCAGGTATTTTGAATTCGAGCATTTTCAGTATACTTACCAAATTCTCAAGAAAACAAGCCAGTCAAATGTAATCCATTAAGTCTATCCTTAGTACAGTCAACGAGATATTTCTATATAATTCCATGGAAGTCACAAGTATTTATTTTTGATTGAAAGTTCCTTTAGAACACTTTAGATAGATTATGGGAGATATAATGGTAATTAACAAAAAACAATGAGCATCTCTGGGATTTGGCTTTATTTAGTTTAATTACGATTTAAATCTGAGGCACGCATACATCCACAACAATAACAACAAGAATAATATCATTGTGGGGTGCAAGGATTTAATGTGATTTACAAGTACAAGTGACAACCGCAGCAGAGGCAACAACAACAATCAACATCAGCGAGTCTCGAGGCACCAGCTACAAATTATGAGCATTAAAATGATAAATACGTTTATGAAAGCAGCATCAGCATCAACAAACACCAACCACATGAGACAAACATGATTTTATGATTGAGCCAACAACAGCAACAACAGCAACAACAACACGAATTTGAACAGCACCAAAGCAATCACCAGAAGCGAAGCACCAAGATTTTTATTAAAATGGCTGATCAAGTTGGACAAGATTCGAGCAACGCGCCAAGGAATGTTGGTCATTCACTGGCCAAGACAGCCTCCTCGCCCACTGCTCTGAACCTGGTCACGAAGCGAACCACGCCCACCGCCCTAACGCCGCTGCGACTCAGTCAGTTGTCGGACAGCGGCGCCGAGAGCTGTGGCGATGGCGACGAACAAACGCGACTAATTCGCGGCCCATCTGTGCGGTCCCACAAGTACATCATCATACCGGCGGCGCCCGGCTCTCCGGTGGTCTCCCCAGCTGGGACACAACAGCTGCCGTTTCGCCAAACCAGCTCCAGCACTTCGCTGGTGGCGATGAGCGCGGTAGTGCACAAGCCGTCGTTACGCCAACCGTCGATCAAGTCGCGTCCCACCTCGGATGTCATACAGCCGGCACAGTTGCAACAGCATTTGCAACTGCAACCGGCGGCACCGATAGCGGCAGCATCCACCTCAACGGTCACCTTTACCCTTGATGACAGTGAAGCGCCGCCTGTGCCGGAAACGCACTTCACGCCCGCAACGCTGACCTGCACCACAACCACAACAATGTCTGCCGGTCACGATGCACTCACCGTCTCTCCATTCAGCTATGATCTGCGCTCCCGACTCAGCAGCCATCACAGCAGCATGCGCTCCATGGTGTCGGGTAAGTTGTAGCTACTCCCATTAAGCACGAGCACAACTATTTTGCGTATATGTGTTATGTCCACAGCTTATCTGCCAGGGATGAGCGATAGTAGTTGCAATCTCGCCGGCAGCTCAGCTGCAGTATGTGGACTGCAGCCACCAAATCCGCTCTACATGCAACCACAATCATCGCTCAGCGGCAGTTCCTATCATCTATGCGAGCTAACCGGCAACCAGATATACTCGGATGTCACATCGGTACGCTCGCTGGCCTCCATTGGCATTGGGTCGACGGACGGCCGCAAGCTGGTCATAAGACGTGTGCCGACAACGGCCAACGAACTGTTCGATATGGTCAATCCGCAAACGCCGCAGTAAGTTCACGAAAATTCATTGGATTAATCAAGAATTATATAGATAGTTAAGACGTGTCAAGTCAACAACTTCGCTAAGAGTGCTACAAACGAAATCGAAACACTATTATTAAATCTTATTACTTATCCATCCCTCGTTTGATAAGCATAATAAAAATCCAATTGATGCCCGCATAAAATGCTTTAAAATTCATGGCAAATTTTGACACCATATAGCCCCATGATATCGAAGCATTAATGTAGACTGTTATCACCCACACACAAAGGCACACACATCTTTCCATCCACAGCAAACACGCACATACTCGGCTCGAGTCGGTAAACATGAAAATTTAACACCATCTGTCCGTGGGGGGCACATGATGCCTTTGGCATAGCAGGTGAATAGCTTGCAACGAATCGCAGCTATTTTTAAGCAATGTTCCCTAACGCGATCAATAGATCGACATAAGTAGACAACTATAACTGTTGACACAAACAATTTGAGCTAAGCGCAAAACTCAAATGATTCGATTCGATAGATTAGTCCCAAGCCCCAAGCTCCAGGCTGCTGTCAGTTAAGTACCGACCTACAAACGGTGCAGTTGTTCCACAGATCCGTCTCCCATCGCATCCTGTTCGGTCGCGTTTCAAATCAATGGACGCATGGATAACGTGAATCAGTTTTAAATTATTATCTCGCATATAGCCACCTATATCCTGAGGAAAAAATTATAATTATATATTCAGCGAGATGCCCAATCGAAATGATCTGGATGCGCAGTCGAAACACTCGGAGCAGTCCTTCTTTCGCTTCAATCGCGTGGCTAAAGTGTAAGCCTGACTCCCCGATTCTAGTTGTGCTTATGTAATGCCTATTAAATCGTGCAATTTTATTTGAGTAAAGCCTTTAATAGCTTTCAAATCAGACTTAAACGCTCCATTATGGTGTTGTCATGTTTGTTTTGGTCATTAGCGGAATGGCGCTGATTGAATATCAACGTTGGTTTAATGGATAACTGGCCAGTTCAAAACGGCGTTGACTATTCTATACAATTTATTTATGATCTGTGTAAATGCTACGGATCGCTCATTAAATGTGACACGTGACTAACAAGTTTTTACAAATTCAATAACTTTCATAAAGGCCTTGTAAATGGCATTTTTTTGTTGCTCTTGAAATGTTACTATGTGGATTTCTGCTATGCATTATGTGAGAAGGGATCAATTGAAAACCCATAATAGTATTTTGAATGGGAAGTAATTTTACTTTCATCTTAAATGTGTATAAGAATGGATACCTTACGAACACTATCTGGCACACCTTAACTAGTCTTTACAGGTTACATAATTCATAGAATTCAATTTGCACAACCTAACACTAAATGTGGCGTCCCCCAATATAAACAAATACTCCCCCCTAATCACAGATCGCGGAGCACAGAAACACAAACTGCACTGGCATTTGGCACCTCGCACAGAGGCATTGTTGCAACTGGCATGTGATTACTATAATTAAACAATTTGACGCACTAGAAATGTTAGATAGGGTCGTGTCGTTTGATAGTCATGTAATCTGTGCACCCTCGTTTGCTGCTGGAGAGGCACACACAGACAATGCCAGAGAGTGTTGACAGCAATTAGATGCGCCTGGCTGGCCAACTATAATGCAAATGGCTATGAAAAGTGCCAGACACCTAAAGATATATAACTTGATGTATGCTTTATATCCGCAGGCCGCTAGGCATCGATGACGATGACAGCTATATGGACATGTCGGATGAGGCGTCCAATTTGAAGCCACGCCAACAGCATTGGGCCAACAAAATGCAGTTTGTCTTGGCCTGCATTGGGTATTCGGTGGGCCTGGGAAATGTCTGGCGTTTTCCCTACATGTGCTACAAAAGTGGAGGCGGTGAGTGTAAAATCCAGAAAAATCTCAACGGAAGTATGCGAAGCAACTGCTGTGTAACATTTCCACAAATACTTTGATTCCATGCGACATCTCTCGACGAGCCTTTGCTCTAGAAAAATATTTTTATATGTTAAAATTTCACGCTTTATGCGACATTTCCGCTGTAAGCGCTTCAAAGCCATAAATTAAAATTTGTTTAAGCTCAGCGCAAAAGTATGAAAACCCGACGAAAATAAAGCGGTCACTGTCATCTACATACACATGTATGTATCTTTGCTGGTCCCACTTCAACCCCCCCTCCATCTCTCCCATCACCATGCCGAGAACACGCAAGCCACTTGACGGCCTGCGTCCATCTTCATTTACACGTTCTCGCTCTCCCGTAAGCCGGAGGCCCCATTTACATTTCTCGGGCGCATTACACATATAATGAGCCCCGACTACTGAAAACTGGCTGCTGGCAACTGGAGAAGATGCGACATACATACATATATGTGTATATACATATATTGTATGTCTGCTGTTTGATGTATAAAATTTTGCAATTGTTGATCTCAAATATTTATAATTAATTTAATTTGCTTACATAGCTGCTGTCATTTAAGTCTCATTTCATTTCCCTGATGATGTTCTGTCGTCATTTCGCAGGTGTGTTTTTAGTACCTTACTGCATAATACTCTTCATATGCAGCATACCGCTGCTGTTTATGGAGTTATCTGTGGGACAGTACACGGGACGAGGCCCCATCGGTGCACTGGGTCAGCTCTGCCCCCTTTTTAAGGGTAAGTTCCTTAACAAATTTGTTTAATTCAATTTTCGGATTATATATAACTTTATATATATATATACATATATTTATTAAATGTTTTAAAACTATGTGCTACTATTTAGAGCAGCATTTTAGCAAATCACTCTTAAGATAAGATACAAAAAATAATTAGAAGTATCGCACATTCTGACATATGAGTATATTGTCTGACTTACTGCCCCTTTTCGGAGATTTCTTGCAGTTTCAATATAAAAAAAAAACAATCCATCGTTTTTGATTTTGAATTTGTGATTAGATCGATTCAAGTTAATTTTGAGAGCGGTTCCATTGCGTCATTTTGTTGAGACCTTTACACGCTTTGTAGGCAAACTAAATTTAGAAATGTTTTGTGATTTGGAAACAATGAAAATAATAATAATACAAAACTCTAAAAGCATGACAAGTAAATATGGGCGCTGCATGCTCAAGTTCAATATCAAGGTCTCACTGAATACGCCTTGTTAGTGCTGGGTAAATAGTTGGTCAACCGAGCTCTGAAGTTTTAGTTTACACAAAGGCACAAACGAACAAAGCCGCCTAAAACCAAACCAAAATCAGTAACGAGCATATTCTATTACAGAATGTTTGAAAAAAAAGCAAATTATATATGTACTTACAGAGTATTTGTACTTGAACTTGGCTTGGCTAGTAATTTGAGCGATTTGCAGCGTAAATGTGAAACGGAATCCGTTGTTGTTCGCAAGTGTTGAAGAAGATCTAAAACACATGCTAATTAGTCAGAATCATTGTTATGGGGATGGCAAGTGCGACTCGACGGAAATGTTTCGAGCGATTTACGTACGCGTCTATCAACTAGATGTGAGGCCCCGAAAAGTGGCTAACCCCCGCAAGGCCCACAACTGCAAGTTGCATGCCAAACAGTCAAAGGCCGCAGTCATAAATCTAATAGAACAACATTAGTTTGACATATTTGCAAAGCCTTTAATTAACTACTATATTTTGCCAATAGCACAGACTTGGCCCACCCACGCCCACAACCAAAGCCCAGCGCTGCAACTGCAAGCGAACTAATAAATATTAATGGATATTTTTTAAGCCAACATACGAACAAATGGTTTTAATTGGCTTTAAAGGCACGCGGCCAATTATAATTATGCAGATACATTCCAGTCTAGACTAGTGATTTAAATGAACCGGTCTAAATTATAGCCGACCTGATTAGGAACAAAGCTAACGACTAACGCAGATCCTTACTAAACACAATAATGAAACCAATTAGCATGTGAATCAAGTAAATAAATCAAATCCAAACTTTTGCAAAAGTTTAGCAAGTACATAGTTTAGAGTCAAGGGGCAATGGAATAATATAATAATAATAATATAATAATAATATTTACACGTTTCCTTTACAGGAGCTGGCTTGGCCAGTGTAGTTGTTTCCTTTCTCATGTCCACCTACTATAGCGTCATAATAGGTTATTCAATTTATTACTTTTTCACATCGTTCAAAACGGAGATGCCGTGGATTGACTGCAGCAACAGGTAAATATTTAAAGCAGCTGCAGCAATCACTGTTATTCAACATATTCAACATCTTTTGTGGCAGATGGAACACTCCCGACTGTTGGGTGCCACAGCGCAAGGAGTTGAATACGACAGCGCCGCACTCATCTCGCACCCCCTCCGAGGAGTTCTTTGAGTATGCAACGGAATAACATCCATTTGGAAGTTTAAAACCAAAAGTGGACTTCTTCTTTGCAGAAATAAGGTATTGAAGATAAGTGCTGGATTGGAGCATCCGGGCATGATGCGCTGGGAGCTGTTTGCCTGTCTTGTATGCGCCTGGCTGATGGTATACTTTGCCACCTGGAAGTCCATCAAGTCGTCGGCGAAGGTGCGCTATTTTACGGCCACATTTCCGTTTGTGCTCATCATTATCCTCATGTTCCGGGCAGTTACGCTCGATGGGGCTGACGAGGGTTTGCGCTTCTTCTTCCGGCCCAATTGGTCGGAGCTGAAGAACGCGAATGTGTGGATCAATGCCGCCTCCCAGAACTTCAACTCACTGGGCATTACATTTGGATCGATGATCTCGTTTGCCAGCTACAACAAGTACAACAATAACATCCTGCGGGATACAGTTGCCGTGAGCCTCGTCAATATGGTGACCAGCCTACTGGTGGGCATATTTGCGTTCTCAACGCTCGGTAATCTGGCACTGGAGCAGAATACGAATGTACGCGATGTCATTGGCGATGGGCCGGGCATGATATTTGTGGTGTACCCACAGGCAATGGCCAAGATGCCATATGCCCAACTGTGGGCCGTTATGTTCTTCTTTATGCTGTTGTGCCTGGGGCTCAATTCACAGTTTGCCATAATCGAGGTGGTGGTCACATCCATACAAGACGGTTTTCCGCGCTGGATCAAGCGGAATCTGGGTTACCATGAGATTGTGGTGCTCTTTGTCTGCGTCATCTCGTGCCTCTTTGGACTGCCGAATATTATACAGGGCGGCATATACTACTTCCAACTGATGGATCACTATGCCGCCTCTGTGACGATTATGTTCCTGGCCTTCTGTCAGATGATTGCCATTGCCTGGTTCTACGGCACCGGGCGCCTCTCAAAGAATGTCAAACAAATGACCGGCAAAGCGCCGTCCTTATATTTTAAGTCCTGCTGGCTGGTACTGGGACCCTGTCTACTCTTCGTAAGCTGCAAATGTGTGATGTGCGATGAGTGGCCAATGATGTCAAGTTTTGTTGTATTTGTAGGGCATTTGGGTGCTGAGCCTGATCAACTACAAGGAGCCCACATATCACAATGGACGCTATACCTATCCGGACTGGGCCTACGGCATTGGCTGGATGTTTGCCTCATTCTCACTCATTTGCATACCGGGCTATGCGATCATCAACTTTATGCGGACCAGCGGCGACAGTTTCTGGGAGGTGAGTCCGCATAAATTTAGCTTTAATAAATTGATTTACTTGTGGGTTTTTTTCGCAGCGCATTAAGATAACACTGCGACCTAATATCTACGAGTGCAAGATCTGTGGTGAGCATCACTGCGAGCACGACTATCCCGAGCAGGAGCAATATATGCTGGCCCAGGAGCTTGCCAACGTGTATAAGTCAAACGCCGGCACAGGACTGCAGTCTGCAGAGAAGCCGGGCTACACTGCGATGCATGCGTCCAATACAGCGCCCCATGGTGTTCACACGGAGTATACCTACAAGTCCACGGAGGAGCTGGGAGCACAGCCAACGACAGATCAGCAAAGTGTCAAATAGACCTGCCAAACGAGGATGAATCGTTAACCGTTCAATTGTTAATTATTTTCTGAGTATTTTTAATACACAATTTGTTTAAACTTGCAAAACAATAAACGCAATAATAGTTAATTAAGTCAATAAATGAGAATGAAAAACAAAACTTACCGAGTTCTATATAGTAACAAATTATTATTGCAGTAAGGCGATGGGACACATCTAGGCTTAGGCTAAGTAATGCTTTGCAATTGCTTTAGGGCCTTTGTAATGCCGTAAAATATGCCGATACTCATTTTTAACTGGTCGCGTATAAAGAGTAAATAAGTTTTTTGCTTTGAGTTCGCCTTACTGCATTAATCAATAAAACAATAGAATCCGCTACAGCATGATGCGGCATTCAACTGCAACAATTAGCGTATTGTACATGGAGTTAAAGCTGCTTGGTTTGGCTTTCAAAGTCTCTGAACGTAGCTATATAACATGTCAAACTCTTCAAATTTGGGCACTGCATTGAAATTACGAGGTGTTTTACAGTATTCCGCATAAATGAGTTGACTCTTTTCCGGCACCTTTGGCGGCAGCACACTCAGATAGGAGTCTGTGCCGTAATCACTGAGCGGACGTAGTGTAATGCCGCGCATAATTTTGGCCAGCTCTTGTTCACGTTGGGCCACAGCCGTTTGGGTTGGCTGAGCGCCTCCGCTGGATAGTTTGTCCATTTGAACGTATTTCTTGTAGATGGCCATGCTCTGCGTGGATGGCGGACTGATGGTGCAGCCATACACCTTTTCCATCGAAGGTAGCACAGAGGCCAGCGTGAAAGGAGCTGGCTCCACCAACTCTGTTTGCTTCGATTCCTTCTCAGGAAAACTGGCGCTAAGCTCCTCATCGCTGGAGCTGCCTTCACCCTCGTCTGAGCTGGAGGAGTTGCTATTAAGTAATCCAGAACTTTGGCCAGTCATCGATGGATTCTGTGGACCCTTTCGCGACGGTTGTACCTGATGCTGGAATGGACTGCGGAATGTGGGCATAAATCGCGCGGCACGTTGACTAATCTCAAATTGAATTTGTTCGCTGAAATCCGTCCACTTAAATGACTGATGGTAATTGGAGTAGGCATCAATCATCTCGAGACCATTGCTGTGCACACGAAACAGCTCCTTGACCAGCTTGTTGGTATCCGCGCACGGATAGGGCAAGCATTTGCGCACCTTGCGACGTATCCAATCTGTAATGGATGCGCTCGAGGTGCTTGGCGCAAAGGCATTGTGCATATCGTAGTCCGTTTGAAGCTCCCAAATGGGCTGATTCACTGCAAAAAAAAAAAGTTATTTATGGGAGGAAACGAACGGATTATAAATTCTTGTCTTAGTTACATTTCGTAAAGCTGGGTTTGTAGAGTCCAAGGAACAGATTGATGCTTTGCTGCTTCTCGGTGTCGCTAAACGTATTGCTGTAATAGCGGCTCAGAGTCTGCATCAGATCGTTGCCTTGAGATGCCAAGGCGGCTGGGTTGCGATAAGTTTTAATGCGGTGAACCAGTTGAGAGCCACCGTATTGCAGAGCCAAAGTGTCGCCATGCTCCTCGTACAGATGTTCCAGCATGGTCACGCAATCCGAGTCGAATTCCAGTTTGGCCGACTTCACAAAGCCCAGGCGCTCCAGCTGATGGCCCAGAGCGCATTTGCCAATGGCAAACTGTGCCGAATTGGTGCGATCCAAGCAGTCAACGCAGTTGGTGCGCACAATGCCTGTCTGGAAGCTGAGTTCACTGCCCCGATGCGCCTTGTAGAACATGCCCGTTAACTGTATTACGCTCGCCGCGACAACGGCCAGCTGCTCCATAACATTGCCATGACTGATGCGGGTCTGACGCGCCATATCGAAGTGGATGTGTTTCATGCGATGCTGGGCCGGCAGAAACTGATTGAGATACCTAATGCTGTTCTCCAGCTCCTTGGAAATAATGGACTCGTGCTTACGCCGCTCGCGCTTCTTCACTAAGTTGAGCATAATCAGTGGAGCGCCATAATGGAAGAGCAGTCGCTCAAAATGACGTGATGGCGTTTGGGCATAAGGATCACAGATGTCTAGTTGAATGGGCGGTTTTGGCACCATCTTGCTTATATCCTGCGACCAGTGCGATGGTATCGAACCGCGCATTTGCGTAAAAGCACACAACCGCTGACCATCGCTGACAATCTGCTCCGTTTCCACTTCATTAGCCACATCGCCCTGCAAGCGAGAACTTTACTATATATCCACATAAATGTTTATGTATGTATATAAACTATAATCGTACCTGAAAGTTGGCGCCGCGCTTGAGGAAACGGGTGCCAGCAAAGCGTGTGCTGCGACGCGCAATCAGACACACATTGACATGCCTGCCAAAAATGCTGAAGCAGGATTGCTTTACAAATCCATGCGTGACCTCCAGCAGCCAGTCCTTGAGCATGATGCCTTCCATCGGCTGCAGCAGATAAGCATTCCACACGAAACGCTTGCGTGAATCACTGCGAAAGGCATAATCAACACGCTCATGCGCCTGTGCCACATTGTTTGTCAGCTTGTTCCAGTCAGGCAGCGGTTCATCACACTCCAGATTCACCTTGGCACCCACATAACGCGGAGCAGACTCATTGTACTGCAGGGTGCGGGTCAAGTCGTACGAGTACGAGAAGTAAAAATTGATGCGTAGATCAATGTTTTGGAACATCTTCTTGTAGCGCTCCTCGTGCGGATGAGGCGGTCGCTGTGACGTCACCTCATTGACACGCACCATCACTGTATCCTTGATGGTGTACACCAAATGCATGCCAATGTGGGCACAACATTTACGCTTGGTAACCAATACCAGGTAATAACCCTCAAGGAAGCGCACAAAGCCCAGGACTCCATAGGCCGACGTCACTTTGGGTGAACCCGTTAGCGACGACACAAACCGGCGAATCTCCAAGCTGTTGAACTCATTCGCATTCTCTTCGATGCTAAGGCGATTCAGCGCCAGCCGATCGATGGTCAACAGTCGAAATCGCGTCTCGCGATTATTGCTGCCCACCAAATACAAGCGCTGAAAACGGAGACGGAGGCGACAATCAAAGGGATGCGATTTTTGGGTAACCAACAACTTACCGAACGTGTTTCATAGAGCACCACTTTTTGTATAGAACTAATAAGTGGATTAAATATTATATTAGGATTATCATTATTCATCTCTACGAAATCTCTCGTCAACATAAGACTATCGAAATGCAATCGATATTATTTTTGGCGATAGGATTTAAATACTAAAGCGTTGCCAGACATTTTGTTAGACATTTTGTGTACATAATGTGAATAGAACAACACTTGCAATTTTTGTATACTGTTGTTTTGTTTGGACTAGCCGAAATTGGCTTTAATATTTGCAAAATTTAGTTGTAAATAATTTAGGAGACTATGACGGCATGGGGAAATATTTGTCGCATATGTAGCAGCCCCGCAGACTACAGCATATTTGCCAAAATACCTACATACTTGCACGGCTCTACAAATGAGTTTCTCAACTATCAAAAGCCAATTAATGTATTGCTCGAAGAGACGTCAGGACTAAAGGTAAGTAATTTTCGTATTTTAAGCATTCGTGGCACATTAAACATTTACTTTTCCGTATTTATAGAACTCTACAGACGATGGACTGCCATCATACATTTGTGCTTTGTGCATATCGTACTTGAAACACGCCGTAACATTCCGGGAACAGTGCATCAAGAATGCACTCAGCCTGAAGCTGATCGGCTTGTACGAACAGAAATCAATCAACAACAACGGGGAAAAGGATAAGGAAGGCGCTCTCTTTACAGCGGACCAGCTAAGCTATGTAGAGCAGCGACCGGTGCACAATCTTCTGCTGAACAACAACAGCGCCAAGAAGCTGGACAGAACGGACAAAGTGCACAAGAAACTGCTGAATCAGTTTGCGCCCCAGCAATGCGGCAATCACGAACGACGAACACGTTACCTAAACGCTGTATATGATAAGCATCGAAATGCGACACAGGTATATGATATATATATATATACGCTTCATACCCTTCTTACTCGTTTTCATATAGAGTAGAATTGCAACCAATGAAACTTTCTTACAATAATAAATATTACTAAATGACAAAATAATTTTGACAGGGATCATCCAAAGTGGAATTGCCATCGACCAGCGCTGGCAGTGGCAGCGGTAATGGCACTGGCGAGGATGATGACTACGCGGCCGCCACCTCTAGCGATGACAATGAGGAGAACGCATTGACGCGCAAGGATAAGAACTGCTATAACTACAGTGAAACGAATTTCGAGGAGGATGACCCCATGGAGCAGGCTCAATTGAAGGACATTAAGGTCAACATACCCGAGCCCATGTGGAAGGAGCGCAAGTGTCCGGCCTGTTCCAAACGCTATATGCACGAGGATTCACATCAATTGCATTTGGACAATTGTGTGGAACATCAGTTTTTCAGTTTTGTGGCCGAGTTAAACAAGTTGCTGGAGATCAAGCGTCAGAAGATGATATCACCACACGAGTTCATCAGACGTATGATCTTTGCGTTGCACAAGACCTGCACCTGGTTGCAGGAACATTCAATAGACACCCACTTGGCCGATAAACTCAACCAGGTTAAAATAACCAACAGCAGCACTGACAAAACTTTGGAGCCAACTACTGAAAGCACAGCAAAATCCCCAAATCGCTGGGATAGCTTTGTATCCACCCTCAATGACGATGCTCTATTTGGCAATGGCTTGCTAACATTTAATAGTGGCACCAACACTCCAATAACCGTTGAGAACAATGTGTTGTATGCCATCGAGCGCTCCGAGAGTCGCAACTCACTGAATACGCCCAATCCGGTGGTAAAGAAGCCCATACCCATAAGATGCACAGCTGCTGCTGCTGCACCACTGGTGCATGAGGAGCGGGCACGTGCCACATTCCTAGAGAAGTTGCAACGTGCCGCTGTCACACCCCATCAGCAGTCACAGTCGCCCGTGCCCGCCACACCCCCAAGTGCCACGCTGTTGCCCTTGTCGGCAGCACGTTGCAGCCAATGCAATTTGATATTCGACTCCGTTAGAGAACTGGAGATCCACAACGGTATTCACCACAATGAACAACGCAATGTTAGCAATGCCAAAGACGACGACGCTCAACGGCGTCGCATAATCGCCCTATTCGAAGATGATATTTAATTTAATCTAGATTATATTCATTATTCCATATCCTATTTAAGTCTGAAACATCGTTCTACCGTTGATTCATCATTGATTCATCTCGTGCAATTTTAATATTTGTGATTTCTTTTAATTTGTAAATTTCTATGTTTTATGTCAAGTATGTTTTACTTCTTTTCAATGTACCCATCTATCAAAAGTATTTATAAATCCTTTTTGTATTTATTTAATCCACACAACCTCGAATCCAATCTCATATTGAGGCTGTTCTCCATCCCAGAGAATAATAAATCTTAATGTAACAGTGTCTAAAAGTGCCTAAATTTTATTCATAAATTTTAACAATTGTTACCTGTGACTGGCGAAGCATAGACGCGTATATGTTCCAGTAGAAGATCGTTGCCCATCGGTTGAGCATCAACCATATTCTTCAATAGTTGCATCAGATCCATGGTTAGACCGGCGTCTCGTAAGGCAAACAGCTGGTTCAATGTGTTCACAAGTTGATCGGCCTGCGAGTCTAATCTACCAATTAGTGGACGAGTGGCAAACATGTTGGCAAGCACACGCACTCCATAGACGGTGTGCAGCTTGCCGGCGGGTGTGCTGAGATTGGTGTTCAGATTGGCCATGAAGTAATTTAACAAATGCTGAAAATGTGACGAGTACAAATCGTGATCCAGCCCAACAACTTCAAACTGAAATATGATAAACATATAATAGTCGGCAGCGGGCTCGGTTGGTTGCTTCATGTGCAGGTGCCTAGCAATGTGATAGCGATCCTCAGTGGTAATAGAGGTGGCAGCTTGTTTGGCAATTAAATACAAGCAAATGCCAGCATCCTCCTGATAGGCGTCTATGTCGCTTGAAGGTGTTGTGTACATTTTCCATAATTTTGTTGCCAATTGCATTTGAAGCAATGTTTTTGCCGACTTGCTGCATGTGGCTACAATGTTGGCTAATGTCCAGAGGCAGCTGCGCTTCAAACGCGGCTCCTGGCTGTTCAAAAGAGTCACAAGGTAGCTGCCCGCCATTGTGGTAATCTTCTCACATACATGCGCATCGCCTAGGGAAAAGTTGCACAAGCATTCGGCAGCTTCAATCTGACGTTGCGCATGGGTACCTGAAATGAGAAAGGGAATAAGAGGCAATTTGGGTTGGGTTCTCCTGGATCTTGCTTACCTGTAAGCTCTTTAATTATCACTTGGGTTGCGCCTTGAACCTCAGCAAAGGCGTTGATATTGTCGTTGCCCTGCAAGAAGGCGTGGCTCAGACGATACATGTCCTTGCTGTCGGCATGTTTTCGCCGTTTAATGCGACCCGCCATCCCCTGCACATCTTTAATTCCCAGATTTTCCAACTCCACAATTTCATCCTTGATTTGCCCCAAACCAAAGCGTAGCGCATCTGTTGTATTCGTGCGCAAATCTTTTCGCTGTTGTCGCGCATACTCTCGTATCTTATGGCGAAGTGCAGTGTTGTTCATCTGTTCAGGTGGTGCTGGCATTTCTGCTATTTCCATTATTTTTAAATAAACCAAGCCGGCATAAAATACTCATCAACCGTCCTAGCTGTTCAGAAGATAAACATTATTCACTACTTCCTTGAGCAACACTGGCCACAGATTTGTCCGGTAACTGCGTGTGGTCACACTGTTGCCCAGTTGCATAAACATTTGATTAAAAGGCGAAGCAAATAGAAATGTCGTTTAATATAATGCAAAAATTATCCTTACAGTGTCTTAAGGCTGACCAACCACTGCTAAGTAAGTTGCATGTTTAACGTACACTAAACAAATAACTTGACATCTTTCATGATTCGCTTAGCAACGATTCGAAATGCCAGCAAGAAAACCGGCGGCAGCACTCGCAACAAAAAGGGCCACCCACGTCCAAAACATCGTGGATGGCGAGTTCTTGACGGCCACTACGTCTCCCATGGCACCATTTTGGCTACGCAGCTGACGACGCGCTTTCATCCTGGCCTTAATGTAAGTGATAAACACTGCTCGTGGTCAAACTTTGATTGAGAGAAATCGCTTTCTTAGGTTGGCTTCGGACGAAATGGCACTTTGTTTGCAATGGAGCATGGCAGAGTTATCGTTAGCTGTGAGCCCATCGATCCGAACTGGGATCACACCTGGATTCAGCGCAACTATGCCGGCCGACAGGATCAAACTATTTATAAGAAATTTTTCAATGTTATTCCAGAGACGCAGCATCAGCGCTTTCGGCTCGTCGAGGAAATCTAAATTGTTACAACTAAAATAAGCAAAAAATATATAATCGCCTTACAACCGCATCGATTCGATTACATGTATATCGTTTCTTGCACTAGATTTTAAACTTGACCGCCAGCATTAATTAATTAATAAGCAAACAAGTCAAAGTTCTCAAACTAACAGAAAATATTTGTATACACAAATGGAGAATTAATAAAACTGGCAACAACAACGAGAAGTGCTAATAATTGTAGTATTTTGGTAAAATCAATCTAAATGCAGCTGCGATGCGATTCGATTGACTTCGACTTCCAGTGCTGTAAAACTCTTAATTGCTTTTTTACAACTCTTGCTTTATTTTTGCTGCAGCTGAAAGGTCATAAGTGTTGTGCTTCTTGTAAGTGAATATGCCACAATAAATCATAGATATATACCTAAAGTATCAGCTAAACTCGCAGGTATGTACATACATTAATAGATAGTAAGCCATAAAATTAAAGAGGTGTGTCGTTTTATTTTATGTTTCAGCAAGGTTCAAAATAAGTAATCCTCTACCTGCATGTATTTCACTTAGGAAAATTGGACAATTTATAAAAGAAGTTACTGCATCCTTGAGCTATTCAGTCAGTTGTTAAGTGTGCTGGCATTAACATGGAACACAGTCAAAAATTGAAAAATCGTCGCAGGTGGAATTCGCAAGACTGCGAAAAGATATTGAATTACATTCGAGAGCATCCGTTCGAGCTTCCCAACGGTGTTATCTATTACAAGCTGATGAACCGAGAACTGGGACTTACATCAAATTATAACGTGTTGCGCAGTAAGGTGAACCACATGTTGATCCGATATCGAAAGGCGAAAGTTGTGGCTTCTTGGAGGCGAAAGTTTCCCTATTACAAACAGATGCATGAACTCTTCAAGAACAAAAGTCTCGAGCGTCGAGGGAGCACATCATTTAGAAATATCGGCAATACATCGGTTCATCCAGATACAACGGAAACTGTTGGGGCAATGCCATCTGACTTGACTGACAATATATCCGAAAGCACGTTAGCCTCAGACCGAGTTTTTGTTCAATTGCCCACATCAACGGAAGCCACAGGTACTGCCGAAATACGCCTTCAGCCATTGATAATCAAAGAAGAGTTAATCATTGCTAATGAAGCACAGAGTTCGCAGGCAGATGAGCTTGCTGCAGATGTATCCGCCGATAACGTTGGATACGAGAATATTGATATTGCTGATTCTTCAAGTGCTCCCACGCCAACTGAAGTAGAGAAGCCGGAAGAAGCTGTAGTGGTCGCAGATCCAGCGATAATTGATCCAGTAGAAAAGGCAACGTCCGAGCTCGACTTGAAACTAATGGATCATCGACTGCGCGAAAGGGAATTGGCACTGAGACTCTATGAGATAGATTCAAACGAACGTTTGACGCGTCTTAAATTGGAATCGATGGAACGCATTGCAATGCGAAAACTAAATCTTAAATATGCTAAGAATTAATTATTTTAAATAACTATAATATTATACAATGAAGGCCGAATTATAAATATTATCTAATGAATTTATCTTAATGCGAACGCAGTCAGAAATGACAATGATCTTGAAATAAAATTTAATCATTTTGCGACTCAAACTCTTTGATTAGCAGACCCTTAACATTGTGATATCATTTGATATCATTACTATCGATACATTCGATAAGTGTGCCATCGATTGTTTGATAACTCAATTGCCGCCTGACGCACACGTGTTTAGCATTGCAGCACATTTCAGTTTATTTTTTTTCTCTCGAAATAGGAAAAGTAAATTAAACGAAAATAATATTATAATGGCCGATGTTGCAGAAAGTACAAGTGCTGAAGTTATCGCCGATGTGAAACAAGTGGAAAAAGTTGAAGATTCCAACGCAGCCGGCAAAAACGGAGATGCCGAGAAAGAAGAAGAAGAAGAAGACAAATCGGCGGCACCCGCAGCGGAGGAGAACAGCAAAGAGGAGCGCGCAATCATTCGGCAGGTGGAGTACTATTTCGGCGATGCCAATCTGCATCGCGACAAGTTCCTCAGTGAGCAGATCACAAAAAACGAGGGAGGCTGGGTGCCGCTCTCCGTGCTGGTCACATTTAAACGTTTGGCAGCGCTCACCACAGACTTCGATGAGATCGTCAATGCACTAAACAAATCGGGCGAGGGTCTGGTGGAGATCAGCGAGGACAAGCAGAGCTTGCGTCGTCACACCGAACGTCCCATACCCGAACACAATGAGGATCGTCGCAAGGAGATTCAGGAGCGCACCGCCTACGCGAAGGGTTTCCCATTGGATTCACAAATGACCGAAATACTCGATTTTGTCAGCCCCTACGAGACGGTGGTTAATGTAACGATGCGCAAACATTATGACAAACCCACCAAGTCGTACAAATTCAAGGGCAGCATTTTCGTCACATTCGAGAAGAAGGAACAGGCAAAGGAGTTCCTTGCCAAGGACAAGATTGTCTACAAGGAGCACGAGCTGCTGCGCAAGTGGCAGGTTGATTATTTGAAAGAGAAACAAGAGGAATACCAGAAGAAGAACGAGAAACGCAAACTCAAGAAAGAGGCTAAAGCTGAGCCAGAAATTGATCTGCCCAAGAATGCAATTGTTGTGTTCGAGGGTGCTCCCGATACCGTTACACGGGAGGAGATACGCGAAGCCTTCGAAAAGGTCAAGGACTTTGACATTGCCTACATTGAGTTCAACAAGGGCGACACTAAGGGCTCAGTCCGTCTCACAGAGGCGGATGCCGCCGAGAAATACATTGCCAAAGTGGAGGATGCCAAGGTAATCCATCTCAATCACATTCACAACTGCCCCCGTTTCGATTACTGATTCTTTTCTATTTTACAGCTTAAGTTCAACGATGAAGTCTCCCTAACCCTGAGAAAGGCCAACGATGAGGAGGAGAAAGAGTTCCTGGACAAGGCTATCGAATTCATGAAGAAGCGCCGCGACTTCTCACGTGGCAAGAACAACAAGCGCTTTGGTCGGAAGCGTCACGGCGGACACGACAATCGGAGCCACAACAAGAAGCAGCGGTCAGAGTAGTGTGGCTACCAAATCTTTGCTAGACTCCATATAATATGCAAATGAAAAATGTTAGTTCTAGTTGTTAGCTTTAAGCAAGTCGATTTTGTGACATCCAATTGCTACTATATTACTAGATTGATTTCCAGTAACATTAAGCATAAGTCTGAGATCCAAATGTCTCGTAAAAGTTTACATAATATGAGAGCAACTCTTATTTATTTTATTTACTGAGCATTTTTTGTTTTCATTGCTTAACGAAATTAAAAAAATTGTAAGATTGTAATCAACAATGCTAAATTCGCCATTCTTAGTCGTGGAAATAACTGGTGCAGAAATGGACTGTACCAAAATAACAAAAAAGTTTAATTATCAATTCAATTAATATGTTTTTCATGAGCATGAGCCACTTGGGCATTAAAGCCACTTCATCGATGTAATTGAGCTGAAATGTATTGTCCAAGAAAATAGTTTTTCAATATGTACATTTAATACATATTTTAATTTACCTTTAGCGTATAGATTTTTAAAACTTACGAACCATCAAGAATAAATAACCTGCATGTAAAACATAAATAATGTGTTTTTGGTATATGTATATCCAAAAAACATATCGAAATATTTGAACGGAAATGTATTTCCTTTTAGTAGTTTTTATTTGTGTGTGTGTGTGTGTGTGTGTTTTGTTGTTGTTAAATGATCGCAATATCAATATACATACATATAATTCAACTTAAAAACAATAAAAACTAATATAAACTTCATAGATTACAAATATTAAATGCATTTACAAATTACAATACGCAAAAAAAGAAACATAAAATTTTCAAAATTTGTTTTTTTTCTTCTTGAAATTTAGCTATTTTATAATTGCAATTAGGTGTAAAATTATATTTAGATTTAAGCTAGTCACAATTTATAATTATTTATAGATAGTTTTGTATGGAATATGAGAATAGTATAAATCATGTTTAGGAGTCGGGATACTTAAATGAAAGAAACAAAAAAATACGAACTGTTTCGATACAGGATACAGATCTGTGCAAGCACATAATTCACAACATTTTTTTCTTCACAATTTTGTCTATTAGCAACTTAAGGATTCAATCAAGTTGCGGCTCATGCGAAATCGAAGGCATAAGCTGTGGAGTGCTTTGGATTTGAATAATTATCATAAACTATATGTATATATAATTATATCTGCTAATGTAGTAATATTTTGTTGCATTATATATTGTATATTGTATTGTTCGGAAGTTTTTGTTTAGGTTTGTCATACGTAGATACGAGTTATACGAGACTTAATCAACATTTATACATCAATGAAACAATTACAAACAACGACATCGTACAGCTTAACGCATATCGCACGGTTTATCTTTACCTATATGTATATATATCTATATATGTGTGTGTATATGTGTATGTGTAGTATCGGTATAGTATGTATGCATGAATTTTGTATTTTTATGGTGGGGTGCGCGCTCAAGCTAGTCTCTAGTCGGAAGAAGAAATATACAGCGTTGCGTTTTTTGTTTGTTTTGTTTTGTTTTTTGCTAAGTTTTTTTTCTTTCATTTTACTTATCACTAGGCTAACGATTTACAACGATTTCCAGGCGCTTGCTTTAAGCCGATCTCTCTACCTCGCTCTCTGCCTCTGTATCTTCTTCTCAATCTTATGTATACAACAGTCCATCCAAAATATGCATAATTTTTATATTTCTATATATATATGTGTTTGTTTTTTTTTTTTTTTAAGTTTTTCAGGCTGCCTGTTTTCTGGTAATCCTTTAGTTTATTTCCAGACAGGCGTCAGATCCAGCGTGAGATTCTGTATCGTCCGATTGCGGGCCGAGCTGCGCTTTTGCTTCACCGAACTGGTGATCTCGTTGACCAGACCCTGGCAATCGTTGCAGACGGTCACCTGTTCGCCGCGCAGATTCTCCTTCTGATCCTGTTGCGTTTGTGCCAAATGGCTGCCCGACGAGAATAGCGCAAAGCCGCGCGAGAAACGCGATCTATAAGAGTGGGAGAGGTATGAGGATTAGATACTGTTTGGACTAGAATTTGATTAAAGAGCATTTCGCTTACTTGCGCTCCAGTGTGCTGTTGTTGGAGAGCGGCCGATAGGCCGGACTCTGCACGGGTAGACTGCGTGGTCCCTCCATGCTGCGCGACATGACGTTGTTGTAGTGCTGCTGATGCTTCTGCTGGTACTGTTGCACACCAGACGGTCGCATTGCCGCCGAGTAAGAGGCGGACATAGATGCCTGATCGTGCAGCGCTTCCACGGCCTGGCCAGTTGCAGCGGCTGCAGCGCCGGCCGCTGAGCCAGGGCCAACACTGATGCCCGGCGTGCTCATGTTTGATCTTTGGTGCTTGGGTGATGAGGGTGCACTGCCCACTGTGCTGCGAGTCTGTGACGAGCAGATATAATATGATAAGTAACAGCTACGATCAAGTTTTATGTAGATAGAGATAGACACATTATTTTACCTCGCTGCAGAGTGTGTCAAAATTGTGTCACGCATTGAGAGATTCATCTTAAATACATAATAATAATCTTATAGACATAATCTGCTTGGACTCACCTTGCGATCTGACTCGGAACGCAGTAGGCGCTCGATCAGCGACTTGGGGAACTGATCGTCCATGATGTTGCCCGTCGATGAGGAGTGCGCAGAATGGTGGGCAGCATGATGCGATGGCGATGGTGTGCTCGAGCTGGCCGGACTGGACAGCAGCGAGGGTGAGATCAGCACCAGGGGCACATTGCGAAAATGCTCTGAGGGTATGCGCATCTTGGTGTAACATTTAGTGCAGACAGTGCGCTGGCAGAGCTTGCACTGGATGCCGTAGGGGCCGAAGAAGGAGAAGCGTGTGCGGAGGCACAGGAAGCAGACACGACGCTTTTCAACATCCTCCTTGACGCGCACATCCATGGGCAGGCTCTCCAGCTCGGCCTTCGTCATGACGGAACGTATGTGGACGATCTCCGCCAGTGTGACAGACAGACGATCATCACCACGTTCCATCCAGGTTTGTTTGTCCATAAAGGACTTGTTCCATGGGCCAAGCGAGGATGTTGAATGCGACGCCGTCTCGCCAGCTCCAGTTCCAGGCGTTTCACGTCGCTGCTGTTGCTGTTGGTGCTGCTGTTCCAGCGCCTGAGGGGCTTCGGGTGTCTGCTTCACATGCTGAAAAGGTGAGAAAAAACAGACAAGAGCAAGGTTAACGAATAAGTCTAAAAGGGCAAAGCAATTTGTACGCTACCTCCTTGGACGCGCTGCTGACGTCATTCGATTGACGAGACTCGGGGCGTGTGGGCGGCATCGAGTGCGTCTCATCCAGGTTGCTCTGACAGCCGACTATGGTGTGGCGACGCAGCGAGGCGCGTCTCGATTCGCACTGGGTGGCCAGGTCATAGGCTGTAGAAGAAAAAAGATGATGATGATGAGAGAAGATGTTGTCATTACTTATAATGCGCCACTGAAGGTCAGTCAACATTGCGTATGCATTACATGTATGGATAGACGTGAATAAAGTAGAGCAAGCGACAGCGAGAACAAGAAACGAGAAACGAGAAGAAAAAAAAACGAAGCATTCACAATTTGTACAGCAAGCAAGCGGGCGAGAGTGGACGAGAGTCGAGGGGACTCTTGAGACTATGTATATGTATGTTTAATTGCCAGTAATACTGAATACTATCGTTAATGAAAACTGGGTTTAAGTGTTGAGCGACATTTGATGTAAAACTGATGTCAAAGTTCTTGGAAAGTGGTTGAAGAAAATGACGGCAAATAATTTATGATCTTACAAGTTTTTAGTGGTTGTTGTTTATCACAGATAATGAATAACTTATTGGATGGATTTTACTTGGTGTAGAGTTAGACGTGATATCATAAATAACTTGTTTTTTAGAGTTAAGTAATGCTGAACATTAAGTTCAATTTTTGTATGAAGTAACTTATTTTATGTTTATGATTGGAAAATATGCGTTTTGGTTATGGTTTCACTTTGGAATGGTTCGAATATGTGGACACAATGCATGCAGAAGCAGCTAGGAACGAAGTGAATCTTTAGTTTGCTCGCATATTTACATTCCAAGGCATTATCGAAGTATCTGTGATAATCGTCCTGTGTACAAACTTGTGCTTGCTGCTGCGGCTGCTGTTTTTGCTGGTGCTGTTGCTGCTGCTGTTGCTGTTGTTGCGGCTGTGGTTGCTGCTCCTCTGCCCAGCAAAACAAAAAAAAAACCCATTGCATAGTTTTAGGTAGCAAGTGCAAAGTGTTTTTTTTTAATTTTTTATTTGTATTTTGATTCAAGCGAATTTTGTTGGCATTTTCAAAATTGAAAATGAAAAGTATATATATGTATGTATATAAATTAAAATCACATTGCTTGTTAAGCCAAAATGTTAGTTTGCATTTTTCAAAAATAAAGTTTGTCGTCATGCAAAATATTAGTTTTCATTAAATATGTCTAATTTTTATTTTCTTTGATTTTGTCTTTCGGTGTTTATTGTATTTAACAAATATTTCGAGATTATTTTCATCTTTTTGTGTGTGTGTGTGTGTGTCTGTGAGTAGATTTCCATAACCAGCATCAATTGTCATCAGAATGCTCCCACACCAACTGTCTTCCAACCAACCAAGCATTTATATATATCATCTTTATATTTTTCTCAAGTCGGTTCTCATTTGTTCTTAGTGCGTTTGGCAAAATATAATACATTTGATTTTATCAAAATCATAAAAATAAACCCAAATTAATCAGCGAATAGACCATAATTAAACAAACGATCAAATACCTTCGCAGAAAGGGGGAAAGGGTGGAAAAAGTAAGAAATAAAAAGTTATAAATTAAAATTAAAATAAACAAAAACCGCATCATAAATATAGCATTTTAGAAGTGTGCCACAAAGTACGGAGGTACGAAGTTTGTTAAGATCGAAACAAATTCGAAATCGTTTGAAATTGAGCCGATATCGTAGAGCAGATTACTCAACTGAAATTCGAATGAAAAACTTGTTTTATTGCCCTTCAATTATCCATCGACAAATTCAAAGAGGTCGCAACTAAATGAACTCAAACTCAAAGCAAATATTATTAATAGGAGATCATTATGCACCATGAACACGCAAGTTATGTGGCATAATTGAGATGCCTCGATTTAAGTGAGAAATCTTTTATTTAATGTTTACTCATTTAGACTTAGTTCAGGGCTTCAAGTTATCAGTCTGAAGTAGACCTTGACTTGTATTTCTCAATACTTAAATATAAAATGAAAAAAGTTTATAATAAAAAGTTAAGTTAAAAAAAATAAATAATAAAATAGTTGCAGAGAACTTGTTCCTTCATACCTTGTGCACATTATATATATATGTCTATATATTTTTTTTCAGTGTATCATATATCGCATATGGTATATTATATCATTATCATCATCGATACTTACTTGTGCGTCTCGGTCGCATTAGCATCGCATTAGCCGGAGAATCGTGTCTCGCCTGGCTGGCCAGTATATAGCCACCGATCGGATATGGCGGCATCTTGGGCTGTGAGTAGCGATGCAGCTCGGCGAGATGTGCGGCGGCTGTGGATGCTGTGCTGCTGCTGATGCTGGATTCATCGAAGATGTGCTCGTCGTCCTGATGGTGTTTCAAATTGAATAATCGAATGTTGCATGTGTCGCTGCATGATTGAAAACTCACCTGCAACTTTGAGAAATCCACTTTGATGAGTCGCTGCCGCGATCGTGATAGCGTCGCGTTTGTTGAATTTGGAAGCACTGCAATAGACAAAAGCAGAGCAAACACGTAAGCAAAAGTGAATTTATGGTGGCATGTGAGAAAATGGGTCTCCTCTTTGCTCATTGTGAGCTATTTTGATTCGATTACATGCTACAAGTAAGTTACACAAGCCGATGACTCTGCCCCCTGCTTACCCGCCAGCCACTTTACCACTCAAGTCCACCACTGGTTTGGCAATTAGACAACGTCTCAAGCAGCTTTTACTTGTCATCTTACTGTCGGTTTTGTTTCTTTCCTTTTTTTTTTTGGTTTCTGTTTTTAGTAGTATTCAAGAAACAGTTAAGTTAACGCATTTAATGGTTCTACCCGTGAAGCGTTTTCTTCCGCTTGTGCAATGCTCGTAAAAATGCTTGGGAAACTAACCCAAAGAGCATGTTTCATGATTCGAGCAGTCCATATGGGGTCAACGGGTTATTTGCGATTACTGTGGGCACACGAAGTATGGCATCTTTTGTGAATACAAATTTATATTTTGCACATGACTGAATGAGGAATTATGTCCAAAGAAAAGATTTGAAAAACCTGTTGTAAATCAAGAAAAACAATTTCTTCTCATCCCTCAATCGAAATCTATATCCAGATCCTATCTAATTGACAAGGCAATGCCAATAAGCAACTGCCAGGATTAGGAGGACTTGCCAGGATATACATATACTCGTATGCCCCTATATTAAGTTAGATTCTAGATAAGTAATTCTCAATTCAAGTAAGCCTGAATTTAATAACTGTTGAAATTTTCTTGTTGCAAAACGCTTTAATAGCCTCGACTTGAATGCACGGGCCAACCTCGAAAGCAACTCCAACTTCCACCCACTCCCCCACCCGCTTTTTCCAGTCAACTGTGCCGAAATTGAAACCAGGTCAAAATAACACTGCTACCTTTCGATGGCCTGACAGCCTGACGCGGCTTGGGTGTTGGCGGATTGACAGCGGTTGCCGATGCAGCACGCGGTGCAGCACGTGGCGTTGGCTGTGGCTGCGAATGCGAATGCAACTGCAACTGCGACTGCGATTGCGACTGGGATTGGGAGTGTGTTGCAATTGTGTCAGTTTCCGTTTCTGTGCCGCAATAGAGCGACGCATCGCTGGCAACATCAACGATATCCGCGTTGCGTACAATGTGGTGCGATTTGAAGACGTTGGCGGCCGTTGAGCGCTTGGCACTGGGCGTCGTTTGTTTGGCATCCATTTGTGCAGTGAGCGAGTGTTTATTCTTTTGGCTAAGAAAGTTGTTGGCTTCAACTTAGCATTGCATGCCGTGTGCAACACTTGCAACACTTCCGCTCCCTCTACGTGCTGCTGCTGCTGTCTGGCTCTATCGGAGTTGTTGCTCCAGTTTCACTTTGCACACACACACACACACATAAACACAACACTTGAGAATCACTTTTGTTGTTCCTCCTCCTCTCTCTCACTCTCTCATAGATTTGCTTGAATTTCCTTTTCAACTCATGCACGGTTGCATTCGGGCTATCGATCCGACAGGCAACCAACCACCCCACTAGAGTAGGGCTGACAGTTGTTGTTGTTCCATTTCTGAGGGTGTGTGTGTGTGTGAATGTGCATCATATGTCTGATTAATTGACTGAGTGACTAACTGTCGGAAGTTTTGGCTGCACTGCGCGTTTTCACTATTCTGGTGTCGGGCATTTTCATTTAAACATATTAATCAGAACGTTTTCATTTTCAGTAGCGCCACGCGTCGCCCGCTGTCAACAGCCAGCCCACAACAACACCGTAGCGACACCGCAGAAGCTTAACACGAAACTGTCTACGGTGTCTCAGCCACGCATTTGCTCAAGCTCAAAAAGCTTTATGTGCTAAGCGCATGCGTCAACCAAAGAGAGAGAGAAGAGAACGAGTGTCACAGATTAAACGAAGAGAGAGAAAGAGCGAGCACAGGCTTTGTTTTGTTTTGACATTTAACATTTAAAAGCGGCTATATTATAACCGTTGTTACGTCATTAGTTACGATGGCCAGGCGGCTTTTGATGACGTATGCATTTTAAGGGAGACGCACACAAAGAGCACAGCTGAAGATAAATGCGCAAAGCTGTTCGATAGATTATTATGAATGTTTTCAATTTGCTAATGAAATTAAATGAGCGCCTTAGCAAACTGTGAATCTATTTTTAAGCAGCAATTTATTTTTAACGGTAATTAAAGTTTGTTTGCGTCATTTGAGCTTTCTTATTAGCATTTAGGAGTGCCGAGAAGACTTGAAGCTTGAATATTAATTGATATCTTTTATATCTGCATACGATTAAGAGTCCTTGATCTGAGATGGACTCAAAATACTACTACTCTGACGGTCATTCGGTAATATAACCGGCTCGATTCTTAGACTTATGAGAGCGCTACTTGGAGACTTAACTTCGTTAATTGGCTGGCTTAGTAGCAAAAATTCAACTTACTGAAAAACATCCCTAAAAATATTGCAGTCTAACAAAAATTGCTGCCTGCTTTTAGGCTGACAGATAAAAGTGTAAATTTTGATGGCAGCGCACGTGGGTATGCTATGCAAACGGTTCGCTCAGTTCACACACATCTGGAGTTGAGCAACTGCAACACGCGCTGGTCTCCGTCGAATGCTGCACGCCTGCTTATCTGTCTGTGCGTCTGTCTTGTGTATAAACGAACGAATGCAGCGGATTGCAGAGCCCAACAAACAAACAAAGCTCAAAGCAGAGAAACAAATATAGCGCCGGTGCCGAAGACCCGAGTCAGAGACAGAGTCGTTGTCATCATCATCATCATCACTGTCGTTGTTGTTTTTGTTTTTATTGCTGTTGTTGTCATCGTCTTTGAGGTTGTCGTTTTGGCCCGGCTGCTACTGCTGCTGCTTCTTCATATTCGACGACGACGTCGTCGCGCTATCTTTGTGTGTCACAATTTTGCACGCTTCCTTCAGCAGAGGCGATTGGAAAATGTTGCCGTTTTTGATCTATGCTGGCATGCGCATGCCAGCAACGGCAATTGGCCAAGCAAACACAAACACAGACAGACAGACAGTCAGACAGGCTGGCAGATATTCAGGCAGGCAGCCAGACATTGGGAGAAAGGAGGGAATAGAGTTAGACAGGGGCGGACAATGGGACATCGCCGACAAGTGCAGTGAAAACTTTTCGTGGCTAACAAGTTTTTGCCATCTTTTTTGTTGTTGAGCAGAAGACCAAGAGAGCAGGCAGCGCAGACAGACAGGCAGACAGATAGATAGGCAGACGGACAGAATAACCACAACATGTGTAAGACAACAATTTATGAGCGGTTGGCGTTTAAGATTTTGAGAAACGTTGATGACAACACAAGCGAAAATGGCAACACACCCACCAAATATGGTGAAAAGGCGCTCTTTGATCAAAAGCACAAAAAAACATTTCTGTGAAGCCGGTTTCGTTTTCAAAATGTTAAAAAATAATAACAGTTTGACTGAATTTAGTTTATGTAAATATAGTCGAGAAGTTTCCGATAAGCAAGAAAGTAAATATTTAATTTGAAAAATTTTATCTCTATACAAACTAAAATCTGACATCGGCAACCTTTTGTCATACTTTCTTCCAGAATCCGGATATTAATTTATTTGCGCATTCCAATTTAGAAATTTACAGCTTAAAATTATGCTTAAGTTAAAGTTTTTTCTCTCTTTTGATTGATTGTCAGTTGGATGGTTTAAAAAATAATATCTCTTGATAATGTTGCTTAAATCCCAAATTCTGTGGGTTAGCTTCATTTATAATTACTTATGTGATAAAATTAAACGGAAATCGCACTTACATTTTTCCTTTAGGGGTGGCTCTTCTGGCATCGGTGTTTGCTTCAGCTCCTTGCCCTGACGAATGGACTCCATAAGCTGCTCCCTGGGTGAAGGCGTACACTTGAGTGGTGGGCCCAACTGACGTTCCGAGGCCTAAACACAAAGAAAGTAATAAATATTTGTAATGAAAAATGGTAATAAATAATGGTAAATAATAGTCAATAGAGACGTTGGGCATGGGAATTGGGAACGCAACACACACCTTCTTTAATGGCGGCCGTGACCTGATGAACTCCAAGATCATCGCATGGGCATCCTTCTTGACACGCGGCGGTATATCGCCATTCACCATCACCTTGCGCAATTGGTACTTTCTGCGGTCGAACGAAAGATGAAAGAGAAATTTTTGTGTTTTTGTCAGTTTCTTGATTAGTTGTTGTCTGTGCTGCGGTTTGGAAGTTGATTGTGATACTCTGTTGCCAAGTTGTGAATGAGTGCATTGATTACAAAGTAAACACGATTTTTGCTACTTTCATTCGCCATTTGACTGACTAGAGTATCTTGCAGTAGATATAAGTGTCTTTGATTTGTTTTTACTTACTTGGCGCGTATATCACCCATAAGTATCTCGTAGGGCGTCAGTTCGTATTCGATGGGCGTCCGCTCGTAGTTTAGCTTCTTCAGACGCACTCCGCGTCGCAGTTCATCGATTACCTGCACCCAGAAGCCTGCCTGCAAGGAGCGAGAAGGGAAACAGATCAGAAATTAGTAATGTGATTTTATAATAGTTTTATATAACACCAAAAAGAGTCAAAGTACAAGTCACAATAGAAACCGCAACTCTCAAATACTCGACTGAAATTATTCATAAAATTTAACTAGAATTTGCAAGTCTTCTTCGACATGCAACAAAATGAATGACTACTGCATATTGGAATCGTATTCAGTCTGTGCAACGTACTTGCAGCGTTCTCCACAGTTCCAGTTCGTGCTAGTTAGCCAGAAAATGAGAGATAGAGCGAGAGAGAGAGATAGAGAGACAGAGACAAGAAGAGGTTTAGGTTAGGAAATTGCATTCGCCGTTCACTTTAATCAGCAGCGCACAGCGGGTTTTAGCTACTTGGTTGGCTTGCCGCTTTTCACTTTTCCCGCCGAATACGAATGCATGTATTATTAATTAATTTAGCCATAATTTAGACACGCTGTGATCAAGTCAAGTGATTCAAGACCAATCGCTGCTCATTAAATGCATCACACACGGGGCACTTCACATGATAGTTGTGGCAATTGCATTTGGCGGGTTAACAGTGCGTATGAATAATGTGTGTGATGACAGGAAGCGAATTTAGCACACAATGGCAAGAGGAAAATGGGAGATGGGGTGAGAGAGGTGGGGGGGGACCGTGAAGAGTACCGGTGAATAACTACTTAAACTAGATGAAACAGTGAATCGCATTTTCACTTTTCATGGCGGTATCGCCGTCGTCACTTTTCCTGTTCCTGTCAACGGCTGCATCAATTTGCGGCAATAAATTTTCGAGGCAGCTCATTAAACATGCAAAATATGCAAAAGCAAAGGGGCGGGAGGCAGGTCTGTTAATTTTCACCCACAAAGCTGCCAGGCAGCGGAGCCGATTGTTTTTTCTTTGTCACAATCGCATAATCGACACAAGACAACTGAGAGAAAAAAAAATAACAAAAAAAAAAAAACAAGCAACCGTCGACAAATGCTGCATTCAGCAAAGTTGTAGCTGTTGCGCTTCAATAAATGCAACAACAATAGCAAATAGCAACAACAGCAACAACTGCGCATCATGGGCAGCAGCTTCCGGAAGCGCTTGCAACAGTTTGTTGTTTGTTGTTAACCCGCCATGTTGCATGAAATATCGCACACGTGCGTATCGCTTGCCAAATTCAATTTTTTGTTTTTGGGTTGGAAGTTTTCAGCAGCATCATCAACGAATATTAGCATAAAAACACCAGCTCTTTGACGATAATGATGATGATGATGATGATGATTATCATTATCATTGTATGCGGCAGAGCGAAACAGATGTAGGGTTGTGTCTAGGAAAATGCAGTTTATGTTGATATGCTCGATAGCATCGCCTAAGAGGTGAAAGAGATAACTAAAATACGCACCACAAAAAAAGGGCGAATATTTAAGTTTAAGTGTTTGGAGCAGAACGCTTTCAAATTGTTGCTACTTGAAATATATTTCAACTATCAATGAATTAACATATTAGCACAACACTCAAGTGCTTCAAAATCTTAAATCTTTCGGCTGGACAAGTGTTTCTTGAGCTTTTGCTGAACCGGCGAATTATTATTTCCAATAAAAAATATCGTTTTCCTTCTGCTTCTGTGCTTTCAAAGCTTCTAGTTGATGATTGCACTTAGCATAGAGTTTACCGTATGCTTTGTGGTCAGTTAGTCGAGCTTTAAGCTTTACGTGCCATCACAGCATTCCTAACCCAATAACACATAGTCAGTCGCTCCCCAAAGAAAACAATGCCAGCTAACAAGAATTGAGCAGCAGAGTTGGGTTACCCCAACTCCAAGCAACTCTTGCAACTACAACAAGTTCATCAAACCATGAAGCTTAACAACAACAACAACAAAAATAATCAAGAAACACACAAAAGAATTTCAGCAATTCCGGCAGCATAAAACTATTTTCAAAATCAGGGCAACAATCAAAAAGAGCCAAGCAGCAGATCCGAAACAGTTTCTTTAAGTCTGCATATTGCGTGGGTTCGTCGTTCCGGTCTGAACGAGCAGAGGGTGCAACGGGGGAGGGAGAACGGGTAGAGAAACTATTCATTGTGTGACATTCTGAAGGCTGTTCGGCTTCCGAGAATTTGATAAAACGCTGACTGTAAAGAGTAGCTGCAGTTCTAACCAAAAAAAAAAGAAAAGCAACGATTAAACCCCAACCAAGTTAACAAACTTGGCATACGAAAGCATAGACAGGTGGCGTCTGGAGATACTATACTATATATAGGTGCAAACCTTATCAACTCAATGAGTACAAACGGTAAGTCAGTCATTTGCTTTGCCTGATAACAGTCGGGGTTTTAATCAAACTTTACAATTGTTAGGAATTACATAAGTATATATACATATATATATATAAATAAATATGTAGATATCGTTAATGGCGGCAACATATATAAATTTACAGTTACCATTTTATTGGGTCTATGAATGGAAAGTATTGAATTGAACTGCGCCTCTTTTTGTTACTGTTTCTGTTTTTTACTTTGTGTGGTTTTTAATCAGCGCTTTCCAAACAATGCAAATTTAGTTTATTTAATTACGAATATGGCGCTGATACGGGCAAGAGTTAGGACGGATTTTATTTAAGATATATGATATTTGAGGCGCATAGAGTGTAGCGCACGCGAAGCTATTTTTTGTTGCGGTTTTTCTTTCCTGTTTTATCAACATGCATAAATATTGTGTGGGGCGTGTGCCCCAAGGTAACTTGTCAGTTGGGGCATAATAGGATATTGGATACGCTGCTGTTGCCCAGGTGTATTTATAGAATAAAAATACTAAGATAACCGCATATTGATTATGTCTCATTTATTTGATCTAAGCGATCGTTTTCAACCACTTTTAAGTCAGTTTCTTTCTTCTTTGCAAATTATCATTCAACATGGCTTATGTCCATATGGAACTGTAGCGGCCTCAGAGCAGCCAAAAACCTTCGCTATTAAGCCAACAAAAAAACACACCGTAGATTGTCCGACTTTTCGTACATGTTTTTGTTTGATTTTGTTTTTTTTTTTTTGGCTTGCGTGTTTGACCAATTTACGTGTGTGTCTGAATAAGTTTGGAGTTGCAAATGGCAACCACAAGCGAATTCCTTAGACGGCCTCGATTTTTTTTTATTTTAATTTAAAGGTCAGACACTAAAAGACGAATACACAAATATGAATATGAATCGAAATACTTGGCGCTAATGTGTCGCACATTAAATATATATCTCAGCCACACGGTTGAGCTCATTAGGATAATGGGAGACGGGAAACCGCTGCTAGTCGATTATTAAAATTAAAAGTGAATTTCGTCAAATGCTTCACTTTTTTTACTTTTCACATATATAATTTTTTTTTTCTCTTTTACTTGGCACCGTTGAGGTTGAGGCGGAAGGCACCCCACCAGCCATAAGATAAAAAAGCCGAAACTTCGCGCGTGATCTGCTATGATAATGTTAATGATAATGATGATGTGGGCCTTCTGGTGGATTGGAGGTGCGCCAAAATAGCGCAGCCAAAAAACAGTCTGTCTTTAAACACCATTAGTGTGTGTTTTTTGTAATATATGATTGCATAACATATCTCGAATATACGAAGTATATGTAACATATGGGAAACTTGACTTACCCAGTCGTTGAAGCCCAGCTTCGCCAGCTCATGCTGTGTGCTTTGAGATGATTCTGATGCCTTAATTAATTTTGCTGTATCTAAAATGGAAGTTGTATTTAGAGATATATGTATGTAGGTAGGAAAGCTGTTTGTCTTTACGAACTTTACCTTTATTTAGGACTTGCTGCAGAAATGTGCGCAGCTCTATTGTTTCCGTTACCAAGGCGCGACAAACGGCTTTGTAATGGTTCTCTGGTAATGCGGGCTTTATGTGATTTCTGCAGGTCTGTAATTGAAATATTAAAGTTGCATTATAATGATATGTACACAATTAATAATAATACAAAATTGGCAGTCGTGATATTAAGAATATTTCAGATATCTCAATTAGTTAAGATATCTACCAATCTAACTAGCTGTAAGCTGCATAAATTGCCTGTCTTGCTGAAGTCAGTTCCAGTTGCTATCAGCTTTAACTTCTGTACATTATAACTTGTTCTTCCAACTATTTATTCATCTATTTATTCATCTACTTATCATCCACGGCAAACTTTCAGAAGGTGCAGCTAGTTTTCTAATTACCTATCCAGCTGGGCTAACAACGCTCCTAGATACATGTATGTAACCATATTTTGCTATCGATAAACCCTGCTGCTTATTGCATATGTACATATGCTAAATTGAAGCCAGATGCACTTGGCACTTTTTCATTTGGTCAGCTGCAACTGGCGCAAATGTGTCAGAAAAGTCAGGTAAGTGGAAAATATTGCATGCCACCTGAAGCGGGTTTCCCCGCCTCTGTGTTTTCCCTTGTCGCCCCATGTTGCCGGACTGTAATGTGTCAATTCCATAAAGTGGCTCATTAGACAGGGAAGAACACACCGCTGCCAGGGCAGGTGGGGCAGCTACCGCTGCAATCAATGCATGTGATGAGCAAATGCGCATTGGGTTGGAACAAAGCCAGGTCTATTATGATAGCCGGTGGCTCAATCAGCGATGCAATGCTGTTTATCACACGCCTCAATGCCAAATTGCCAAATGATCGTGATCTTTTGGTTATGGATTGGACTTGCGACTTGGATGTGGATGCGGATGCAGCGCAACGTGAATTCCTATAACGCATTTAGCTGTGAAATCAAGTGCAGAGCGATTTCCTATTACGAAATGGCCACAACTTGATGGCTATTCGGTTATTTAATATCAGCCAGCACTGCCGCAATATTAAAATTGCTGCCTAGTTGCGATCTGATCTGGTCTGGTCTGGTCTGGTCGGGCCTGGTTAATGATAATCTAGAACCCGGGCAATTGAGCCGGCCAACAGAGCGCTTGTTGTTTTGCGGTTAGCCGCGATATAGATACAGCTACAACTATAGCAATACACATACAGATACAGATACAGATCCAGATACAGAATCAAATGCACATGCAGATACACATACAAGCAAGCAGGCAACAAGTATCTGAGAGTGCGCCTCACTTGGTTAACTGTATGTGCAACTGCTGTTGCTCTTGCTGTTGCGTCTATGCAACGTGCGCCAAACAAGTTTTCCCACACTGCCACCAACTGCATAACCATCTCTCGTTTATTTGCATACATGTTTATATATGCCAAATGGAGCAGTCAAAGCCTGGTCAAAAGGTTACCCAAAAGACGGCGCACCTCAACTGGTCTCAAAATTAAATGCACTAATATCAAGATACCCTGTAATATGATTGAATGCAATCTAAAGAATGTAAAATTTATGAATTTCTCTTAAATATTCCTAATATTAAATACTAATAATAATTATTGTATTCAAAATTCTATATATGTATATATATATATATGCATATTATAAAGTGTGAGTTGCCCTTCTTCTGCTTAACTGCTTTTTCGTAGGGTATAAGCCAAACAGGAACTGACTCATAGAGCCAAAAGTGCAGCTCAGCTGGCAAAACTTTGATTTGAATCAATTTGGCTTTGTGTTGCGACAATTTATCAGCTGCCTGACTGCCAAAATGTCGAAATGTCAAGAGTTGGTATTTCTTACCTCGATTACATGCTCCAGTTCTTTGGTATTGTTGCGCTCCTCCTCCGTCTCATCGTCCCAGCGTTTGTCGCCCTCCTCGATGCCCTCATCGATGCAGTCATCGTCGTTTTCTGCAACAAAAACCACATTACGATAAATCAAATATCGCTTAACGAGTTGTTTAAAGTGTGACGAATTGGTTAATCTTTGCCCAGATTTCTCTCTCACTTTTTTTTACAATATTTTGTATTTACTTCATGTAAATCACACTGAACTTATATACATTATGTATTTGTCAAAAGTGATTCATTTGATGACCTTGTTCACAATCAGTTGTGAACCCTTGGTTAATAGAACTTCAATTTTATGGAAGCTGAACGATTTAGTCTCGGTACTTTTTTTTTAGGTTCTTGTTGCACTTATCTTGTTATTGTTGCACACTTTGTGACTCAACTCTTAAGCTGAGCAGGCGTTTTGATAATGGTTTGACCTTTAACGCAATACTACATTGTGATTTGGAAACACGATTTTCGCTCAAAATGCATATTAAACTTCCGCCCCAAATAATCAAAAGTTGTTCAATCAACATTTATAAGTTTGCATAATATATTCAGCTTACCATCTGCTGTCATGAAGTGGAATAGATTTTCAAGTTCCTGCGACATTTGGCATTCCTCGTCGGCAAAATTGTAATCCAAAGCAGCATAAACAACTTCAGCCAGTTCGCTCATAATCTGTAATTGTAATTGGAAAGAAAAGTTGTAAAACACAATTATTAGTTAGTATTATAATTAAAAGAATAGTTTACGTTGATATTAAGTGACGGCAATCAGGCCCAAGGCTAGAAAACGCAAACCAATCGTTTTTTCATAGAAAGACAAATATCTTGTATTACATTCACAAAACAACTGAATTAAGTTCAGAGGTTAAGGATAAAATCCGCTGATCAACAAATCATAAAAAATTGTATAAACTGCATGGGGTCTAACTCTCTCAGCTATTACTATCGTTAGGGTTACTATGATCAGTTATTCGTCGTGCGTCTCGGTTACCCCGGAGGCAGTTTTTGCTTGTCAGTTCATTAAACTGACACTCTAATTGGAGTTGAAGTTGACGATTCGTAGAAACTGAAACAACAACGTGCAAATAAACACAATTGTTAAATGTTGTTGCTGCTGTTGTTGTTGTTGTTGTTGTTGCTGTTGTTGTTGCTGTTGTTGTTGTTATTTGGGCGCTAAATTTGTTGCCTCCTGCTGAAGTTCGAGTTCAGGTGCAGCACCAACTCCAACTTAAACTTCAAGCCAACAAGACAACAACGATGACAACATCAAACGCCCAAGTGCAGTGGCAGCAAGCTGTTAATATTGCTGCTGCTGCTGCTGTTGTTGCTGTTGCTGTTGTTGTTGTTGTTATTGTTATTGTTTGTTTGTTTGTTACAGTTGCTATTGTTTCACTTTCACTATGGAGTGTGGTTGGGCCAGAGTCAAAAAAGAAAAAACACTTGCCAAAAGTGTTAAAAAACACTAACAAACGAAGAAGCCGTTAAATAATAATTTGCCGCCGCTGCCGCCAGATTGCGTTATTTTTAACTAACAGCGAATAAAAGATCTTCAACATCACCACAAAACTCGATCACCGAAGCTGATCGCCCACGCCAAAAGTCTGTCCCCCTCTGTCTGTCTGTCTGTCTGTCTTCGGGGGAGATTATGGTCTACGCCAGTTGGCATTGTTCCACTTGATTTCGTTATTATTATGAAAATTAAATGATAAAACATTGTGACAGCTGCGCGTTCAATGCTGCCTGTCTCTGCCCACTGTTGGGTTACTGGCATTTTCCTGAGCTTGACACATGTGGCATGTGGTAAATGATGATGGCAGCTAACAGCTCTCAACATTTGCAGCTTATGCTCAGGATGAGGGCATATCGTGGAAGGGGGGGTGTCTACCGGCAGTCAACATCATCAAGTGCTTACATCACTGGCAAGCCAAGAAAAACTGCAGTGACAACACAAATAATGTGAGGAAAAATAACTGATAACTTAATGTTGAAGTTTGTATACCCTAGTTGACATAGCTGGCTGGCCTATGCTGATGAATAAGCAAAGCAGTGTTTTATTTATAGTGAGAAGCTTTCTTTCTGAGTTTTCCCTAACGACACTTATGAGAGGAAATCGGAAATCATAGTTCCGTCAATCAATAACTTTCGAAACTAATGTCTGTAATGGGTGCTAAAGGATCACAGATCTCCAAGCTAACTGCTGGCAGCTCAGTCAAATGTGTTGACAGGCCCATAATGGCTTTTAGCAAGGCTCTAATTAGATGAGGTGCAAAATATATATACATATACTATATAACGACCCTGAGAAACTTCTAAGGGGGGGCCGGTCGGCATAGTCAGGTGGGCCTGTGAAGTTTCTCATGCAATTAGCCAAGTAGAGAACAACACAACTGGAAGACTGGGAACATGTGTATTGTGGCAAACACTTTTTGCCAGTTGCACACGTCAAATACCAAAGGGGGAATTTTCTTCTATTTTTTACTCGTTGCTAGATTTGCATATCTTTTAAATAGAGCGAGTAAACACACCCTCAAGAGTCGCGGCCCAAAAAAAAAAAAAAAGAGTTCGTGTTCTCACCACACTTTAAGTAGTGCTCGGTTTCAATAATATCAAAGTTGAAATCCAAAGCGCAAACATGCAACGCGGCAATTATCAGGCTGAGTTGCCAGTTGCCACAGATCCAACATTTATTTGGCCAACAAAGCGGCCAAAAAGGTTCCCAACACACACCCCACAAAGGAGTGGAGTGGGCAGAAGAGGAGAACTGTGAGAGGTCTCAAAAAACGGGCTCTGCTCTTTTTGGTAGGCCCTCCCGTTCGTGTTGTCGTCACCGCCATTTGGCGTGCGGCTTGTCAATCTTGTCAGTTTAACCTTTCGAGTGACCTCCATGTTCACTTTTCAGTTGGGTTTCTTGCTGTTGGGGTGATTCTTTGGCTTTGACTGTTTGACTGTGTTTTGGCTTATTTTAGTTTAGTTTCTTTCTCAAAACCATAAACAAGCAGCCAGAACTAAAACCATATCTGCTGATTCAGCTTACACAAATCAGCTTAGGGGCGTGGCTGTTATGAATAGTAACATAAACAGGGCGTGTAAGTAGCGAAAAACTGAGGGAAATATGTCCCATACAGGGCTGACTTAATAACAATATTGTGAGAACAGAATGGTTTACTCATATGCATATATGTATATGTCGTCAAGGGAGCTGACTCTACACTAATTATTAGGGTAGGTCAGATGACTCAAAGCAATCTCTATCCAAAATTTGGATACAATTCCCTATAGAAAATGAAATGCTCCACTTAAATCGATTGTATGTGTTGGAATAAGGTGTTTTCTATATTTTGTTTGCTATGACCTGTCATAATTTTGAGTTAATATTAGGGTAGGTTAGGTATAACTGAAAAGTAGTAGAAACAAACTTAAGCTCAAGGCAATTACACAATTATTCAGCTTAAAATTCCCAAATAACCATGGAATTTCCGGCACTTAATTTCTTATGTTTATGAGTCCCAAGCCTAACTGTCTGGGCAGTCTGGGCTGCGAGCTACTTATTGATTTAATAACGCAATAAATTAATGTGAAAACAAAGATTCAAATGAAATCGTACAGTTTGTTTGCGGTTATCTCACAGATTCTTATCGCTAGCTTTACTGTTGCCAGGTTGACAGATGTTACGAACTGAGTCGAAAAAAAACAAAATCTCTACTCTTTGTGTGCCCGACTTATCTCAACTGTAGCTGCTCATCAGCTGTAACCGTCTCAGTCTTAAGCACCTGCTATATCATTTTCAGAGATTGGCTGCCAGCTGAAAGCGAACCTCGGCTCGTTCGAAACTCACTTCATTCATAAAGAAAATGTGAAATTATTGTTGTTGTAGACATTGCAGAGCCATTTGGCAAGCGAATCGCAAATCGTGCGAATTTTTTGTTGTTGTTTCTACAAACAATAATTTTAGACTTGTAATGTCCAAGTAGTTATATATATATATATATATATATATGTATATAGTATATAGAAAATTAACCCAGTTCGCACGTCGATGTTAAAACAAACACAAAAGCAATAGGAGAGGAAAATGAGAAAAAAAAGACGAAACATGCACAGTAAGGTGCATAGCATAGCATAGATAAGTACTGTATATACAGAAGAGACATAAATACGTAGAGAGTGCCCAAGAGTGCCTAAGAGGAGGAGGGGCGGTGGAGTCTCGGGTGGGTGCGCCATTGTATGGGGGCTGGCTAATTGCAGGCGTGTGCGGTAAAATGTGCAAATATTTTTATTCGAAATACCGCAGTTACAGCTACAGATAGCCCGACAAAAAGGCCACGCACTCATTCACACTTACATTCACACACTCATATATTTATTCACATTCACTTTCACCAAGCTGATAAGCTGAGAACCTGTACACGTCTCGGTTATATGACATACGGGGCCCAAAGTAGTATCTCTACCTCTAAAATTCATAATTATTGCAACTCTATTCCTATGCACGTCTGCCCTCTTCTTCTCTTCTTTAGCTCTCTTCTCTCCCTCTTTCCCTATCTCTCTCTCGCTCTCTCGCTCTCCTTCTCTCTCTGTCTATCTTATGCTCTGGGTTGGCGTATTTGGGTCAAACATGCAAACTCATTGAGTCTGAGACTCGCAGACTTGTCGCTGCCAAACTGGAAAAACGCAAATCTAAAATTGTATAACCTGCTGCGGCAACTGGCGACATTAACCGCTGAAGCCACTAGAGATGAATGCGTGATCGATCTAAGTGCAACACGAACATTTCGATATTATAATCGAGTATATAGAAATAATCCCAACAATTTTAAATAGTAAGCAGATATGTAAAACCATTTGGAATAGGTAACTGATTTATTTGATTTGATTTATTTCTTGTATATGTGAATATTTCTTTAATTTGTAAATTGGAATTAAAATTGGAATGATAGCAAAATAGAAGAAAATAAATATTCGAAATACTGATATATTATTCTTATTATTATTCTTACACTTTTTGCTGATTTATATTGTCCCATCTCTACTACTAACCAAATTTGGCTGCCCAGCCTCGTCCCTCAACGAAGCTAGACTCTGTTGCGTATCTTTGTATCTGTGGCCATAAATTGCGCCCACTTTGATCTTGCCACATTGAATGTAAAGTGCTTAATGGCCAACTGGTAGGAACCTTTGTGTGGCATAAAATTGCATTGTAATTTACAAAAAAAAGGAAACGAAACAAAACAAAATCGAGAAGGTAGCGAACCAAATATATATATTTCCAGTTGCAGTTGCAGTTTGCAGCGCCGCAAATGCGAGTAGACCATGTTTGTGTTTTTGCAACATCTATGCACAGTACGAGTGTCTCTGTTGCCAGTTTCTGTTGGCTGGTTCAGCGCGTTCTTTTGGGATCCCTAGAGATTTTAATCGTTGTCGCCGAGCGCCTTGTCAACATTTCAACGTTTCGCTGCATTTGCTGCTGCTTTACATTGTCGTCGCATTTTTATACCCTCTACTTATGTAATGGCTATAAAGGGTATTATACAATTGTGTCTTAGTCTGATTAAGTAACTAGATACAATTCCCAGTTGTTGGAGGCGTGCCCTGAGAAAGGACATTCATGTTCATTGGTTCGTGTTGTGGACATTTTTTAATTCGCGGGTAAAATAAAAGACTGCAACACAACAAATTATAGACTACTGTTATGTTGAGAATTGTGGCATCTGGAAAAAACTATAGCCAAAGTGCAATTCGATGAGTTTATATAAAAGGCTAATCGCTTAATTCAATTTCGCAGTTACAGTTTCGATTTCGACGGGTTACCAAATAAGCTCATCTAAGAATGATTTTCAACTACATAAGAGAGCCAAAATTGGAAAATCTTATGCCGTTGCGCAATGCCTTCAAATATTTTGAAAGTGGCATGTACTCTTTGGGTTGGATTCTACCGGAAAGAGGATCTCGTTTTTACTGGCCCCATCTATGCTGGATGGTATTGACCATCATACTAACAGGCATATATTTGCCAGTCACTCTAGTTCTGGGCTATGTGATGAATTTCAATAGTCATACGCCACATACATTTCTAGTGTCATTGCAAGTATTTTTCAATGTGATTACTCTCGTCTATAAGTCATCGGTCATGTTGCACAATATCTGGCGTTTCCAAAAGGCCAAGGAATTATTCGATATCATGGACAAGCGTTGCGTCACAAATGAGGAACGCATTGAGATACATCGCTGTGTTGCATGCTGCAATAAGGTGTATCTTTTTTATCAGATCGCCTACGGGACATTTTCAACATTTTCGTATTTGAGTGCAGTGCTCACCGGATCTACACCATGGGCGTTTTACAATTTTTTCATGGACTCTCGTGAGAGCACGAGAAACCTCTGGATTGTGGCCACTTATGAGTTCATTTTGAGTTCGACGGTGATTCAAGCAGAACTATTGAGCGATGTCTATCTGGCCATATTTGGCTTGATTTTAAGAACTCAGCTTCAGCTACTGATAAGGCGCGTTCATAAATTGCGTACAGATCCCGATAAAACTGACAATCAGAACTACGAGGACTTGGTTAATTGTGTCAAGGATCAAAAGCTTGTGCTGCAGTGAGTTCAATAAAACTATATTTCCACAATCTTACTGAAAACTTGATCTTGTTTTCAGATATTGCCATCTATTTCGACCAGTCATTTCTCGCACATTTTTCGCTCAGCTACTCGTAATAGGAATCGGCCTGGGCGTGGCGATGATTAATATAATGTTCTTCTCAACATTTTGGAATAGCTTGCCGATAGTTTTGTTTATGTTTATCTTGATAATCGAGACATTTCCCTTTTGCTATATCTGCGAATTAATCAAGGATGATTGCTACGACTTGACCTTGGCCATATTTCACTCAAATTATATCGATGCAGGGAGGCGTTACAATTCAACTCTCCTCTACTTCTTGCACCAGTCTCAACAGACGATTCAGTTTACTGCCGGTGGCACATTCCTAATCTGCATGAAAACCAATATTGACGTAAGGCCATTTATAAAATAATATGGAATTATTATCGCTATATGAATTTATGCTTTACAGTTTGCCAAGATTGCATTTTCAGTGGTCACCCTCATCAAGAAAATGGGTCTTCTGGAGAAACTTCGGCTAAACTGAACGTTTAAAATTCTTAAGATATATGCACTCAAAGTTATTGCAAAGTTATAAGCAGTTCTTGTGAATCACAAATCGTTTTAGCACTACACATTTTCAAAGCTATAATCAATCTGAATACATATTCAGACAAAAATGTCAGAAGAGACCGCAAGGGCATGTAATTTAGCGGCACATGAAATAATCAATTTAATCTAGTCACAGTTTTTGAGAAATATAAAAATATAGTTAAAATATGAACATTGATAGCTTGGAGCAACATTCAAATTTATGAGTAATATATTTAATAAGTATGAGTGAAGAAATTAGAAAGCTACCAGTAGTAGAGATTAAAGATACGAGGCATCTCGAACCAACTAGGCGCTTTAAAATAAAACTGTTTTTGAAAACTTTAAATATTAAGTTGAAATATCAACATTGATCGCTTACTAATTTGTCAATAAGTAGCAACTTATAAGCAACTTTCAGTAGTCGAATTCATGTATACAAGGTATCTTTAAGGCAACCACTTGCGATAAATAAACTTGCTTGGCTGTTTGCCCTGGTCTAGTCTGCTCCGCATGGGCCAACATTGATCACGACTGGCTAGATAGACAACACAGCACAGCTGAGCACACCAGATCAGAGCAGAGCAGCGCAGAGCAGAGCAGAGCAGCGCAGCGCAGCGCACAGACCTGTGCACCGACCGACTACAAGTTCGAGCTCAAGTCAAGTTGAAAGCTAGTTGGCTGCTGGTTGGTGGCTGCTTCTGCTTCTGGTGCTGCTGCTGCTGCCGTGTGTATTTAGACATGACATTCTTTCTATGGAAACAATTGCATAAAATGTGAATCCTGATAGCGACAAAAGAAAAACCACTGGCTGGTTTTGTCAGCTCTAGTGTTCCAGACTGGTCCCATGTGGCGTTGTTGCTGGCCACTGTCTGTTTTTTTTTTTTTTTTTTTTTTGTGCAAAAGATAACATAAAAGACAAGAAACCTTAAAACTAGCCAGTTACAAATCACCATAAAGTCAAGTCAAGTTATACAGCTGCATGGATAAATTGTGTTATGACTACAAACGAGACTGCAGCATTTTTAGAAAAGTAAAAATATTTCATTTTAATTGCATAGAAAGGCGCTAGGAACTGTAGGTAATAGTGTTGTTTAATGGATATTATCATTAACTTTATTTATTTCTAAGCAATTCGCAACTCATTTGCCCAACCCATACTGAATTCGTGGATCGAATGGGTTAAAGCCCAAACAAAACTCAAGTATAGGCCACCATGGAGAAGCCCCACCGCCAAATAGCACTTAGCACAGACATTAAATAGATATATAGAGGGAAAAAGAGTGTGTGTGTGTGAGAGAGAAAGAGAGAGAGAGACAACAGATCGAGATCGGCAATGTAGAAGAAGAAAAAATAAAAAAGAAAAACAGACCAAACCCCAATCGATAATAATCGGCAAACAAGTTTCATAGTTTGACCGACGCGACTCCGAAGACATAATCCCTGGGCGCATTGTGCTTGGCCAGGCTATAACGGAACCCAACCGAACACAAAACGCTAATTGTGCACGCCTCTAGAACATGACTCAAATCAAAAGAAATAGCCATGAGCCATGCCATACTTACACACACACACACACACACACACACACAATCTGCAAGCGAACTGTACAAACTACACAGATATCAATATTTGGGCATCTACAATGTACAACGGGGGCTGAAGGCGATGGCGGCAATGAGATAGCACAAAACGCTGGCGTTTAATTGGGTAATTGGCTCAAGTACCGTACGTATTACCAGCAGTATACCCCAAAGCACCCACCAAATTGAAATACTCGCACATGACTCAAAATATAATAATAATAAATGGGGAGTGGGCCGCCTCGGACTTGCGACTCGGCAAACGTAATGCCACTAAATTGCAAGTGTATTCGTATATAAGTCGGGAAGAGTGCGCGGAGGGGGTAAAAGTGTTAGCTGCGCTTATGAATTGACGGCTGTTTGGGTCAGGCTGGCATCAAGAAATAGAATAGAATGGTAAGTCGGGAAGTCTTTGACTGTGCGCACAGCTCGTGACTGGACAACCAGTTAGCTACTCCAGCCAGCCAGCCAGCTAGCCAAAGCGTCTTCCCAGTTCCCATGATGGCGAAACTGGGCGGCAGCTGTTTGGAGCTAAGGCTGCTTGCCGCTTCCAGCTTGCTGCACTCTTGTCGTTTTTCTATAATGCAACAGCACCTCGCCAGCAAACACTATATGTATTTATGTGTGTGCATAGAGAAAAGTAACTGTTACTCGTTGGCAGTCAGGCAACTTGTTTGCGTCTTCTTTCTATTTTGCTGAATATATGCAACGTTAGATAAGCCTTCCAGCCAAAATACATAGCCATCGTAGAAAGAGGTAATACTCAGAAGTGAATACACTCTGGAAACTAGTTAAGAATTTATGAAAAAAGTATTGGTTAATCGAATATCTTGATCTGAAAACATACAAAATAAATTCACAAAATAGAAAAATCTTTTTTTTATATTTTTGAACGACTTTATGAAAATTCTTGCATTCTTTGTGTTAAATTTGAGACATTATTATATGTTGAAACAACATAGTTTTTTTAAATAATTAAATTAGTAAAAATTTAACATTTATCTTTTGAACTGTATATGCCAATTTGTATAAAAAGTGTTGCAAAGATAGTTGACAAGTTAATGCAGCCCAAAATTGGGTAAGCGTATTAAAAGACTGGTTCGCTCTTGAGTGTTTGTGAGGCCTTTAAAGTGGCAAAGCAATTGAAAAAGCGAACTAATGTGTGTGTGTGTGTGTGTGTGTGTGTGTGTGTGTGTGAGTACACACGTACAAGTTGAATGTGTGTGTCTCAAGCGTTTGACTTGCATCTTCGAATTGGAGGCTGCTAGACCAGCCCATTCAGGTGATGCTTTAATGAGTCCTTTATCACGTCGACTCGCATGTAGCAAGTACGCGAGTCGTCTGTTGCACGGCTTGCCATGGCCATAAGAATTATAGCTTCATTGTGAGCGCAATCGGTTCTCATCGTTTGTACCTGGGCCAGAGAGAAACACGCAGCGCTAAATAGGATAGGCTAGATTCAATGCTTTTTATTCAAATCTCAAGTGCACTAGCACTTGAACCATGCATTCAATTTATATGCAAGGGGCTTTCTTGGCTTTTTTGACCGTGTTTGCCTAACGGTCAAGCGCAGGCTCAGCAACCACAGCAGCAGCAGCAGCAGCGGCAGCAGCAGCAACAACTGTCAAACACTCAAACACTGACATGCATTCAATAATACGAATAGTGTTTGTTTAGGCGCCCAAAAATTGAATTGCTTTGTCGGTCATTGGACTCCGGCACCGCACACGGCGTTGCAATTGGAGGGACTGGATGATAGGAACTGGAGTCGGGGTGTAAGTCACGACGCATGCAATTACATTCAGCTGGATGTACAATTGCTTTAAGAATCGGCACCATGTGCCCAAGAGAGTAGAAGACAATGTCGTCGCTTCAGCGAGCCATGAACTTGCCTCTTGGCTGGCCATGCCTAAGCCATGCTTATAATAGCTCTTTCACAGCACTGCCTTTCCCTGGCAGCAGTCAGGCAGGCAGTCAGGCGGCCAGTCAGCCAGCCAGACAGGGCCGACAGCGTTTAGTTGATCGACACTTTTATGTTGACGTCGTGCGCGTTGTCATCGTCATCGACGATGGACGTCTTCGTCGACGTCGCCGTCGTCGCGTCGTCATCATCGTCTTCTTCGACGTCTTCGTTTCTGGCAGTTCTGGTGCTGCGCCTGCCAAACCAATTGATTGATTCCATAGAACAATGCGCAATGGTCGCCACTGCGCCGATGCGCCGCCAGCAACAGCTGCAGACTAAACGCTCACTCACACAAACGCAGAAACTGAGCTCATGCACAGTGGGGCTGGCGTTCTATATTGAGTATCTTTATTCTCTAGAACATATTTATCAAAATGCTTATCTCTTGAGATAATTTCCCTCTTTCAAAATTGATGGAAAATCGATCATTAATATTTAATGTTTCCAAATACCGAGGTGCAAGCGGACGACGGTTGAAACACAGTACTTTATTTGAGAAAATGTGGACTTAAGATTCCCACAATCTCGGAAATTCTTAAACGTTAAGCAATTAACTTCTGCTGAAAGTGAGTTCTGATTACAAGGAAGTTTTAAGTAGTCAAACGACTTGCATTAAGTTGATTTCCTTGTTGCCTTCGTGTTGCGTATGACAGGAAATCGCCCACTGTGCCCTGTTCCGCTTATTATAAATGCGTAGCAATAACACAGAGCGTGGTCACAGCCAAAGAGCCAGAGCCACAACCAAAGCTGCAGCTAAAGTCAGACCTAGAGCTAGATCCAAAGCCAGTCGGAGCATAAAACAAACGGCGAAGGCACTCAACCAAGTCGCAGTCAGAGTCTGGTCTAAGTTAAAATCGCGTTGTTGTTGTTGTTGTTTTGGCCAAGTGGAGCCATTGTTTTGAGGCAGGCAAACAGACAGCAGCCGTTACCACTTGCAACATTGTTGTTTGTGGCAGCAGCATAAGGTACCGACGAACCCATAAAAGTACGGGCGGGCCAGCAAATGGAACAGGTACGACTTTTCCAGCTGTTCACGCTCCAAAAAAAAAAAAAGCGCTTTGACTTTTTTGCCAGAACAATACAACATTGAGAGATAGAGAAAGAGCGATGGAAAAAGATACAGATTGGGGAAGAAAGGAGCTATTATTGCAATACACAGCTGCAAAAGTGCAAACACTCTAAATGAGTCACAACCCACACGATCCACACCAGCACCAACATCATCATATCATCATCATGCCCACACCTGAGCAAAAGTATTTCAATTAAATGGCATAATAATATTTACTGCAATTAATTGTATACACATCGCTTAAGCTGTTTTAATATTTGTGGCAGCTTTGTTGTCGCCTCACAGTTGGGGGACCTTGAAATTCGTTTGTTAGAATTGGATGTCTGGTCAATAATTGCAATGCCTAATTGACCGGCAAAGAAACGCCTCGTTAATGTTACAAGTCGGCGCCAGCTGATTCCCCTTTGTGTGCTCCTACAAAAAGTATAAATGTTATGATTCCTCTTAATCATCTGTTAATATTGTTAATAGAGGAATACATAAAATATTGGGTATTTTTCAGCCGAATACTCTCAACAAGTGCATCTTTACCTGTTCTAAAAATAATAGCCAACTCATTTACAGTGACAAATAGTGGAAATATTGTGAAATTCAATAAGAATTCAAATTGAAATTGTTGTTATTTGTTTAGATTGGTTATGTTAAGCCGGGCCTTATCAGCTGATCTCATTTTGGGCTTAACATAGCCTACGATCCACAGCCTCTCTTTTTTGCAATACTGCCACCTCACAGCGCACTCGGCGCTGTTATCAATAACATTAATGTTTAACATTAACATAAAACCAAGCTAACGTAAGATTCTTGTAACACAACCAACAACAGAAGAAGTGAAAAATATATTTCTAAAGTTAAATATAAATACATAGTGAACAAAACAAAACCCAACAGTCTTTTTACTGGCTAGAGAAGGAAGGAAGAATACACCCCCCTACATTTTCATTATTCACCACTTACAATTATTCTTATAGACTACACTGTGCTACAAATTTCCAACCAGCTGATAGCTAATAGACAATTTGGGCCATGGCTTTTCATGTTCATGTCTTATCTATGCTATATAGATATGAAAAGCAAACACGAGTTTTACACACACGACAGTTCAAAGTAGTTGGATTGAGCTGAATGCTGAAATGTCTGTGATTATGTTTTGTTGATTAAATCTTTTAGTTATTACAGGGTGCCATAGAAGAGAACATGTTTGTGGCATGTAATTAGATATTTTTTCATGGAGTGCCAGCTATTAGAAAACATGCAACAAGTTTACAAGTTTTTTAGTTTGGTTTGCAACTAACTAATTTATAGTTCTGCTATAATAATGTTTGTCATTTTATGGCATAATATGCCAATTATTGTGCAATTTCCTGGTTGTCCAGTTCCCTGAACTCAATTTATCAATTAGATAAAACTCACAATCTTCCGTATATGGTCACCATTTTAATTACATAAATTTTGATCTTTTGTCTTTTTACTCTTTTTTTTCTGTGTTGGTGCCCTGCCCAAATTTGGGAATCTTTAGCAATTCGCCAACACATGCCTAGCCCAATTTAAAAGAGCTGTCAAATGTGTGTAGAAAAGTAATCCTATTTTGTTGTTGCTGGAATCCCTCCACTCTCAAATGTCTAACTGTCGCCGCTGCGGGTCATAAGTTTACCAAAAGGGGCCACACCCCACAACAAACTGAAAACTCAAAACCTATAAACCAATTACACAAAACTTCCCGCTCACTACCCCTCGCCACGGTCTGTCTATCTGTCTGTCTGTCAGTCAATGCAATGCTTTATTGGTTTATTGTAAATTGAACTACAAATAGCACAAATTACGAGCTAGAAATGCCATTTACGGCAATGCAATACGAACCCTAAAGACAAGCCCTTTTTTTTTTTGATTCGGCTGCTTCAATTTTGAAGGTTTACGCAGGCACTCGAGCGTGCTGAGGCGCATCTATCAAATACATATATACATATATGCTACATGCCCTATGCCCTTGCAGCCAGTATTAAGAGTTAATTATTAAGTGCGGAACGTTGTGGAAAACGAGATACATCCGATAACACCAAAAACAGAAGTGATTATTTTTGCTTCAGTAAACTTCAGATATCTATAAAAGTTGAATACAAATTTGCTGCACCACTTATTGCTCATCACGTACTATCTGCCAAACCTCGCTCTGATCAGGCCTCGCAGATCGAACAATTATACTTACTCAGCGGGGCTAACTGAACTACCGCTGAGGTTGTACAGCCCTAAGCAGGTGAAAACTAAAATTCTTGTGGTGGATGAAGGAAACTGGTTATGTTCCTTCGAAATGAGCACGTTTCCTGAAGTTCAGTGATGCAGAGTTACGCGAGAAACTTGGCTCAAGTCGCTTCTCATTCCGTGTACCTTTCTAGCCAGACCTCTTTTTAAAGTGAGTGAACAATAGAGGTGCTAGTTAGAGTATTCAATTTTCGACAGCCAAAAGCAAGCTATTTTGTGTTGCTTGCATTTCAGCTTTCCTTTAGTGACACCCACCCAATGACTGCAACACAGTGCTACGACATTTGGGCGACCTTAGGTGCTGTCTGGCTGGCTGCTGGTTTTCTGGTTGGTAACCGCAAAAGGCAACTTCCTGGTAACAGCTTCCACATATCAAACTCAAAAGCAGGCTGTCAGGCAGGCAGGCAGGCCGGCAGACAGTCAGTTAGTCAGTCAGTCAAGTTGAAAAGACAGGCACTGGCGGTGAGGCAAGGGGGACACAGTTAGTTAGCTGATCACGAGCCAATCCGGAAAACCAAGGAGACGACTCGAAGGCATGTTTTAAAGCGGTATTAAATGATGAAGTCTTTTGCGGTTACTAGGCTGCCAATAATTTATTAGCTACTAAGTATTATGAACATGCATAAGTGCATATCTCTTTGCTATCAACTGTCTGTATTGCCGTCAACCCATTACCACTGACTGTCTGACCATTATTATCATCATCATCATAATGAGTGGAGTCACATGATATGTGTATTTTCAGTTGCTGCATAGGTTCCGCATTAGGTGCGCTCCTTGGTCGATTTTGTCATTTTGTCATTGTTATTCGATTGCATAAGCTGTGCGCCGCAAACGAGTAACGAGTACTTAAGTCATGCATCTGAGACAGGCGCGCTTTCTGGCCCAAAGCCCAGGCAAAGGTCAAACATGCCTAAGTGCAGTTTAGAGCAAAATGTCACTGCACACGCTGCCAGCCTCGCAAAAAAAAAAAAAAAAAAAAACAAAAACAAAAAACAAAAATCAAAAAACTAACGAGAGTTAACTCATGAAGCTCAGTTGCCCTCCACAAAATGTGTTTCCACTCAATTTCAATTGCTGTTACTAAACTAAACGCTAAGCAATTCGTACTCAGACAGTTCGGCTGAGTCTGACAATGTAATGCAAATTTGCGCATTGCAGTTGCTTTTTTTCTTCTGTTTTTTTTTTGGACGCCCATTTATTGCATTTCATTTTTAGCTTTTTAGGGGGACAGCAACCCCACCAAAAAAAACAAAACAAAAATTTATGATAATTGTAGAAATATTTTTCAATTTAGCTTGTTTGTGCCACACTGGGCATATAATTCTTACCCCCAACTTGCTGTTGTGCACGGCTGGGTTTGAAATGTGTTGGATAAGAAATGCAAAAGTCAAGCTGAAAGCAACACAATCGAGTGAAGTGTTTGGCAAATATACAAGTTTAGTAGGCAATCAATTGAGGATAAAATTCTTAAATAAATATTTTGCCCATAATCACTTCTGTTGTCGTAGACTTCTTCCACTTTCAAAAGTCTATAGTATCGGCAATACAGAAGGTTAGAGCTATAATTCCCACATAGTTCTACTGACATCTTCCATATCAAACTATCGACTACTAAAGGCTTTTCACATAGCGTGACAAAACACTGGAAAAAAAACTCAAATTTTAGCAGGCCATAAAACAAAATGAGCTACAACAAGACTAACACCACAACTGCCAAGGCATAATGTGTGAAAGTGTTGCTGCTGCTGCTGCTGCTGCTGCAGCTGATTTTGTTGTTGTTGCTGACGTTGCAAGCCAACAATTTTACGGTAATTTCCAGAGATGCTACGGCCGGACCCACTCCGTTCCGTTCCGGTCCCCAAAGTACCCTTTTATCGGGCCGAAGTGCGAAAGTGTTTTGAGAGCCGACGAAGAATGCATTTAGCTTGCTGGTTCCCACCATAGGCTCAAAAGACGACTCGCTGAGGAAATGCGCAGGCGTAGAGAATTCACATGATGATCGTTAGTAGATGTTGTTGTTGTTGTTGTTGTTGCTGTTATTTTTTGGGGGCAGCCATGAATTGGTAGGTAATTAAAACTACTCGCAACTGCAACAGCAACACCAAGAGTGGTTGCATTTACAACAGACAAAGCAGCGGCTGCTGCTGCTGCTGCTGCTGCTGCCTGCAAAGTTCGTAACATGGAAGCGCGAGTTTCTCTACGCCTTTATTTTAATGTATCTTTTAGTAAGCTCAGTTTGTTGTTGTTGTTGTTGTTGTTGCTGCTTTTCAATTAAGTATTGCTGTTGTTGTGATGGGTGTGCCTATGTGTGTGTGTGTGTGTGTGTGAGAAATATGCAGTCTACTCAATGGAGGTCGTTCGCTATTCTCCCTGCTTAGCATAAGGCAATTCCATTGTCTTGTATCATGTGAGAAAACGTGTGCATTCTTAAGGTACCTCAAAATTCTTGTAATTATAAGTATTAAATGAGTCTGTGTGTGTATGTGTGTGTGTGTGTGTGTGTGTGTATTGGGGCCTATTAGAACTAGGTAACCATGAATATGATTACTTTTGAGAAAATATACAATTTTGTGTATTAGGGTTCTTAAGATGTAATAGAAAAAGTCGAGTCATGTGATTAACTGAGAGAAAATATTGTGATATATAATTAGAAATCGTCAATTATTTATGAAAAACTCGGGGGAAATTATACACTACATAATTCAGTCTTTGATACTGATGTGAACTATCTACAGGATTTTCTAAAAACTATCTAAAGGGTTTTCGAGATATTTCCATTACGAAATTCAATCATCATAGCTCCTCATCACATTTCAATAGTATCGATTGTCTCGAAAATGCAGAGAAAAACAACTATCGATCGTTTCTCAACACTTCGACATAGGTAAACAGTCAGGGTGCTAAAATTAGCTCATGTGATTGATTTGTATGTTAATTTCAAATAAGCCGCTCTAATCTAACAAATCGATTACCACACATGTCCCAGCCATTTGAAGAACAATCTGACATTACCATAAATCATTAAAACTTAATTAAAACACGAACCGGAACCGGTGAAACAAACACATACATACGTGGGTATGTAATAAAAATGACGACGACATTTTACTGCCCACTGAGATGAAAATAAAGCTCATTTGCACAGGTTTAACGAGCCATAATTCTAATCTGTAATCGGTGAGCACTTCGAAAGTCCGACAGTGTGTAGTTTTAGTGGTTCGGTTGTGACACACGAAAAGATTTTAAACTCTTAACGAGCGATAAAAGGGGCGAAAACACAAACAGAAAAATGAAAAACCACAGAAAAACAGCAGAAAAACTTACCTTTCTATGCGAAGAGACGAGCGGCGTGTGCTGATTGTTATTGTCAAAGGCTGTGAAAGAAACAGAAAAATAAACCAGAAATTAAATTGTATTATTGAAATTGGTAACAACTGATGATAAAGGCCATAAAAAGGTGATCATTAATTGGTATATAATAAAGTTATGTACAGTTACAATGCTTTTCAAAATAATTATAAATTAATAAATCGATAAACGTAACAATCAAATTGCGATTAAGCTAAAAACTGTTTACCTTTCCAATTGCTGTTGATTTCTTGTTTAAATATGCAAACTGTTTGAATTCCGTCCGTCCGTCTTACTTTCCCCTCTCACCCGTATCTGTGTGTGTGTGTGTGTGTGTTTTGGTGCGCTTTGCACTTCCGTACTTGATGGCCAAACCCAAGCGGGCAAATATTGTAACAGAAATAACTACATACAACTTGAAACGGGTTCAGCAATCATAAACATGTTGTGCAAACAGACGGACATACCTTCTGCTGAGTTGCGGTTCGTTGGGGTTCGATGGGGTGTTGGGAGGGGTGTTGGGAGGGGTGCGATCGGGTGAGTTTTGGGTTGTCTGGTTTTTGGGGTGGGGCACCTGACATTAGCAACAGCAGTTTAACGGAAACACATATGTAACAATGATCTACTCAAGTGTTATCAACTCTTAAGATACTCCTTATCCTAATCTATCATATCTAAAAATAACATTTCTCCGAGTCTAAAGTACTCTTTGATAAAAATATCCATTCCGAGATTAAAACAACCTCAGATAAAGATAACCTTTCTACTAGATTAAAGTATCCCTCAATTAATGATCAATTTTTTAAAAATCTTAAATATTTCTTGTGTTTATGTTACATATAGAGCTTGCACATATTTAAGATACCCATTCAATGCTCATTTGATGGGTACAGGGTATCAAAATTGTCAATGAGCCAGAGTCAATTGTATCTCATGTGCAACACATATGTATAAGTATATCTGCTATAACTCGATCCATAACGTGCTTGGCATTTTGCTTAACAATTAAATGCAATTTATTTTTTTTTTTTTGTAAAACCTGCACAAATTTAGTTGAATCAGCGATTGACTGTCCAAGGTGCTCCGGTTGGTTGGATTGGGTTCGGTACGGTACGGAGCGGATTGGTTTAGTTGGTGCTGCTGGTGCTGGTGCTGACCGGCCGGCTTTTGAACACAGAGCGAGAGACAAGCCTCAGACTGACCACAGACCGGACGAACTCTATGGCTCGCCAACTTCGTTTAAAGTTTATTAAGCGTGACTGACATCTGTGAATTGTTGTTATTTGTAATTGGTACGCCCAAAACATGCAATAAATAACTCACAAAATCAAACAAGTCACACAAAGTTCGCTTATCGATGTCAAAATAAAATTGTAGATCTATTTGTAAAAGATAAAGTCGCTGCACTCATTGAAGTATATGTATATATTTAAATTCGAATATATAAATATGCGATCTTCAACGAATCTTGATCAACCTTAAGTATAACAAAAAGAAAAGGATATCTTGGGAAAATAAATCGATTTAAAAATGAGCCCATTTTCACATTTCACATTGTTCCGAAAATGTATCCAACTTTACCATTACAAATAATTAATTATTTTTCTAGGGTTAGGCAACTAATGAATTTGCCGCCTGCAGTAAAGTAAAGTAATGAGAGTAAATTCTAAAAAAAAAGATAACAAATGATGCACGTCGCGTTAGTTCTGGTGATTTAACGCTATTAACTTTAGCAGTGTGACCTAAGCCCTTTTTTTGGGTTTAAAACTTTGAACTTACAGCACTATTTATGGTTCAGGATCAGACAGTGAGAAAACTTTGTAGAGTCTGTTGTCTTTATAAGGGGGAAGGCGTTTTTTTAAATGTTCAAAAGATGAGCTCAGCATGATATCATAATGTTGTTGACTTTGTGGCCCGTTGTCCATCATCTTCGCAGGAAATGAGTTAACACAAAAAAATAATTTTATGGAAGGCAGGGTCAGAAAGCCCAGTCAGAGTCAGAGCAGAACAGCAGCTGACTCCTGAGTTAGGGCACATAAAAATTCCATGGATGCACGAAACATGCCGCGACTTTATAATTATATATAAAAAAAGATATTCTGCTTGGTTCCACTTGATAATTAATTGACATTTAACAAAGAATTTCAAAGTTTTTCTTATTTATTTTATTCTATTTTTTTCTTCTTTTTTTTGGTTTTTTTTTGTGGAATGAATGAAAGATGTTTGCCCATTTGCCGACGCTCAACTGACGAAATTTGCGTACATTGAAATTTATTAATGGGTGATTTATGAGACAGCCGTTACGATTTGGTCTGCTCTCTGCTGGGGCCTGGGAACATGTGCTCCACGCATTGTTTGTGCGAATTTTTGGACGTTAGGATTTGAAAGTTCATAGCGTCTGCGTCCGAACGCATTAGTCAGGCACATGTGTGAAAAATTATGGCAAGCCGACGAAATTATTTACCATATCATAGATTATCGGTTAGTTGAATTTTATGATGGATTAGCGCGTCTAAAGAGTTCAGCTTGTTTGTCTAATCCGCAGAGGATAAAATGGTTTAGCCTTTAAGTAAACTACTACTGACAATCAGCTAATTGAGACTTCAACCCAGTTATCTAGTAGTTATAAAAAAACCTTTTATCACTTCTGACAGCTGTTGCCAGATAATCTTATATTTATAATTTGTGCATTTTTCTTAAGCGGAAAGAAAGAAAATGTGTAACATAGATTGGATCAACAAATTTTGGACTTCCTCAACCAGAGAATTCGAATTTTTGCTTGCTTACCTTACCGCATTTTATGTTCATATACATTTCCTATCGATTATGAGTCATATAATGCGTCAAATTATTAACTTCTAATTGGTCATCATATATACTATATACATACGTAAACACAATGTTTATCTGGTTGCTGTTCACACGTTATCTTTCTATATACAAAAAACCGATTGTCATCGTACAAATTTCTAATAGTTGTTTATTCTTTATAATGACAAGAGTATATTTACTTTCCTTTATTTTGGGTTACCAGAAAAATATATCTTTCTCAGTTTGCTTAAAGTGCTTTATAGAGTATCTAATGGTCTTTCATGTTATATCTTTCATTAGTAATTTGTTATTCGCCAAAGTCTTGACCTTTGCACACACATTAGCTGGCTGAGTGATAAGATTAGATTGCCGAAAGGCTGTTGTGTTTGGACAAAGCGAAAGACAATTTAGTTGCTGTGGTTGCATAAAGAAAATGCACCACTGAGTACACATTTTGTGAGAGTGGCTGACGGGCGCGATACTTTCCTCAAGCCACCACCTGCCAAATCCTATTAATAATTATTACAATCATAGGTAGTTAATATAAAAAAAAAAAATCATTTTTGTTGCTGCTGGCTTTCAATTGTGGCCCCTTTGGCAAGCTCCCGTTCCCATTCCCGTTCCCATTCCCGTTCCCGTTCCACACTTTCCGCTCCACCCACACACCTTAAAAGTTCAATAGAAAAGTATAAAACATTTCCATGCTTATCTGACGCTTTTTTTCGCTCATTTTCGTAATAAAGTTTTATGCCTTTGCCTTTGCCTTTGCCTTTGCTTTTTGCCAGTTGATTTTTGTTTCAGTCTTAGTTGCTGCTGTTTAACCAAGTGGCCTCATGGCAATTTACTTTCTAATGTCATGAAAGTCATGTGCAAGAGTCAACATCATTTTCTTACTACAAAAATTAATAATATACATATATATATATAAAAAATAAACATGTATTTTCGAAAACTTGGTAAAAAGCTAAATCAATTTAATGACTCAACTTTTTAGCCACGCTGCGTCTAGAAATTGATAAAAAATAATCCCCGCGTAATCTATGCAAATTTGTTTTCTTCCATTTTTGCCAACATTTTTTCTTTCTTGTGGCTAACGCAAAAACTGCTGAAAGCGGGGCGTGAAAAGAGCCAAAACGTCGACGCCTTTTAAAAGATAATAATCATTATTTTTATTTTATTTTATTTTCATTTGTTTCTAAGCGAAAAAGGCAAAAGTAGAAAATAAATACCACTATTAATTGAACTGAAATAAATGTTGCAATTGTTGGTCGGCCTTAATGATTACGAATTAACAGTAATTTGCATTACAACACCGCTAACAAATAAAATACGCTATATTAATCAAATCCGTTAAGGAGGAAAACATCTCAAAACTCACCGAAAATCATATGGGAGTGACCTTTAAGCGCTGCCGCCTTACTTACAATTAATCGCATGCCGGCGTTTACTTTCAATTATAAATTAATTAATAATCTTTAACGATTCGATTCGATGTAGTGCTATTGTGTAGCCGGTTAGTTAATCATGAGGAAATGATAGATAGTTTAGTAATTAACTTAATCGCTCACGGGGAGGGGTATTTACGGCGATCATTAAACTAATTTCAACTAACAATTCGAACAGTTGTGTAAAAGAATTATTAGATATGTTGGAATTTTATAAAAGACTTCAAGTATGCGAAAGTCATAATTGAAACTTTATTATAAAATTACAAACAGCCAACGAAAGAAAGACATCTGCGGCAATCGAGCTGCACAGAGGAGAAATGTCACTTAATATTTTGGGATTAAATCAAATAAATAAAAAAAAATCATAATATTCATTAATGCTATTAATAGGTATTTTAGAATCGGGCATTTCAATATAAAGTCAAAATCATTTTGTAAATAGTTTTGTTGGCGACTCTCCCCCAAGACGTAGCTATGTTAATGCAAGTCACTTTACATTATGATATAGATTCTTTTTCAAGTTTGCAGCAACTTAGTGTGAAAGCATGTTATTGACAAAGTTGCGAGAGCGAGGGTGTTTGGGGTGTGCTGCAGGTGGCAGGCCCATTGCAAATGGGTTAGCTGCGCAGGCGCCATGCTAAATTTGTAACTGGAGACTCTCGCTTTCTTTCGGGAGGGGGGCTCGATTTGTTGATGACTGTGAAATTAGACGCGGGCCGCGTCGGTGGCTGCTGATCGGTAAGTATCTGTTATCAGAGGTGGCTGACTTACTGACTAAGCGACCAACTGAACGACTGGCTGAGTGGCTGACTGAGCTGAGTGGCTGACTGAGCTGCTGCCTCTTTCACTTTGAGCTGAAATTACAATATAAATTTATATGCACAATATACGAGTTATGCTGTATGTGTTTGTGTGTGTATGTGTGTGTGTGTGTGTGTGTGTTTGTGTGTGTGCGTGTGCATACATATTTATATACAGAAACAATCTTTAATCAGCATTTACGCTTTCATCTTTCACATTTCTCAAAGACAGCGACGCGCGTCTCGAGAAAAAAGCAACACACAACAACAACAGCAACATAAACAACAACAGCAACATGAACAACAACAACAACAACATAACCTGTTGTTATTGTTGGTGCTTTGCATCTGCGCTACTGCTATATATATTAATTTCTTGAGCGAATTTACATAGCTGGCATATTTAACAAATTCACAAAATTTACGAATCTTCTTTGTCTATTTGTCTAATTTAATTTGGGGAATTGACCAGCGATCAAAGTTTATTTATATTGCTTTTCACAAAAGATGAAAGCAAACGTGACGTTTTGAACATTTAAAACTCAACCAAATTGTTGGACAGGAGGAGACACCTCTTGTGGGATTGTCCACTGATTATGCAATCCACAATCGAGCCTAGAGCTGAAGAATGGTAGCGGCGGTCTTGTGGTTTTTGGAATGCTATTCACATTGATTACAACTTGATTGGGTAAGTCTTTTTTTCTTTTTGTTGTGATGGGGAATTGTGTGTCTGAACCAGACTCACTATAGTCGCACCGAAAATGGGCCAACGGCCAACCGATTCGTTTTGTGAATGGCAATTGTGGTCTGTGTGTGTGCGTGGGGGGAGGTGAATTGTGTGGGATATGGTTGGGAAACTTCACCGCAAAGGTATGCCAAAAATGGTTATTATTTTAATAGCAAAAACAAAATTAATAATTATATTGTGTGAGGATAAGATATTCTGGATACTGTAAGGACTCCACCATTAGGCAAACTACAGAAAAAATAGGCGGATAAAGTAGATATTTTATTAATGGAAAACATAATAATAATAATGATTTTGTTTGAGAATTACTAGAAGATTTGCTCAGTTGTGTATAATTTTCAGCTTTTAAGATAGTCACTATTATAACTTTGAGATGAGAGAACCCGCCGTATACCCGAAATTAGAGATTGTAAAAATGTTTCATAAAAATAAATGACTTATAAAATGTAATAAGCAAAGTATTTATAACCAAGTCGGGCTTCAACTAATTAAATTAGTATAAAAATACACTGCTATCACTTTAGACACCAGCAGATAAGCAAACCGCAGTACAAATCCATAATAACCCTGCTTACAGTCTCAAGTGTGAAAAAAAACGACCCACTTACAAAGTAATTCATATAGCCGATAGACTTGCGAAACGATAAGATTGGCCAGACACAACTGGTATGGAAGTCGCATTTCTCTGCGATGGCCTTTGGCATTTTTCATTTGGTTTGATTGCATCAAAATTTATTTATAAAATTATAACGTAGTAAAATGCTCGAGCAAGCCTTGGCTGAATGGGGCATCTTAAAAAAAATGGTGCTTTCAGGGTCGCGAAGCAGCCACTTGAAAGCCGTTCGTGGAGACCCCACACACATACGCGTATGCAACAAGTGTCATCGAATAATAGAGCTTAGAAATACCGTTTCGAGACAATATTTGGATTATAATATGATTTATGTGCGAGACGCACATTCAAAATCACATAACAAACTGCACAAATTTTCCACACATGCATTTGAAAGCAAAATATTTGTTTAACTGTTTCCAAATGCAGTTGTGGCCAAGAGACTGCACAGGTGGACAAGTTTGGCGACGCCAGAAATAAATTAACAGAAATACAACAAAAAAAAAACAAATATAACACAAAAAAAAAAACCTGTGCTCTGTCTGTGTGGCTTTGGGTCTTTTCCACATAAGTGGAGCACATGGAGCGACAAATTTGGTTCAGGTTCAGTGATCGTTGTGCGTTGCGCTTATGTCATTATGACAAAAAACTGTAAAATTATTATTATATTAATTTTTGGCCGTTTTCAAACTAGAGCAGCAAACGCAACAACGACAAAGAAGGCAGGCAACAATTTGTGTTGTTTTTTTTTTCGTTCCACACAAAAATCACGTGGAAAATGCTTGAGGTGAGGTCCAACTCTGCGACCACGACTCACGACATCAACATAAATTATTACAAGTTCATAAAAAATGCATATAATGTGGGCTTTATTGTGCTGCCAAATGACCTGCCTTTGATCATTGCTAACTAATCTGATATGTGTATCTTATATATTCGGTTTACATGTGTCCAACAATTCCTGGGTAGATTACAACACTTGCCAATATTGGACAACTGGGCTTAGAAATATGTGAGCTGATTAGCCAACATGCAAATGGGAAATATATATATGTATATATAAATATGAAGCTGTTGAAGAAAGTGAAATTAACCTTGATTTCGGTTGGGTGCTTTGGTTATCTTTATATTCCTATCCAAAACCCGCCAAAACCACACATTTATTTAAAAGTGCTCGTTTTTAATCAAAACCCGCTTATCTACATGTCCTCCAAATAATGCTATTTTACGGTTTTATCAACACACACATAATTTCCGGGAAAAAAACCGAGTGTAAATAAAATGGAGATTATTAAGGTGCAAATGAATAGAGTTTTTAATGCATTTTAACCCTTTTCTGTGGGCCTTTGGAATACTGCTAGCATCCAAATTAGCCGCAATGCTGTAAGCACAATTCGAGGCACAACAAAAAAAAAACATCACTTTGAAGCTACTGTATTGGGGCAAAGTTTCGTTATAATTTTCCTTTGTTGTCTTCTAGTTAATGTTTGTTGTAATTTTTTTGTGTAATTATTTAAACATTAAACCAGTTGAGCGACCAGCTGGCAATGCAGCATGGTTTCTGATTTTTTTTTTTTTTTGTTTTTTTTGTTTTTTAGTGAAAACAAGAAAGTCATAGACATGAAAATGAAATATCATCTCCCATCAGACCTATCATTCAATGCCCCAGACACGCTGTGTCCGAGTCCGAGGAGCAGTCGATGTACGATGTATTTTTCCACTTTATTTCATTTTGTAGCCACAATTTACAAATCTGTTGACGGCTGTAATTTTTCTAGCTTTCAGGCTGGCTGCACACAAGCCCCAAATAATGAGTAAGGGAATTTTTTTTTTTTAGTTTTTATTGGGCCAAAGAAGAAGACCAAATGTAACCTGCTTTCTTCTGGCATTGTAACTATATATACATATATATTTTTTTTGTTTTGTCTGTTGTTGGGTGAAACTCTATCTAATGGATACAATTTGTTAGAATGTTGTTGAATTTTTCTTTTTTACAATTTAATATACCTCGTGACTATTAAGTTGCGAAAGGGTATATAAGATGGCGATGTTGGTCTGAACAAGTTAAGTTTGGAGTGCAATAAAAAAACTAAAACTAAATTTTCCGCTATGGTGTCAGTAAACAACTACAAAATAAAATAAGAACAAAAAACTGTAATTTACATAGTATCTGCAAGTCGAGCACTCTCAACTGGAACAGTCTTTTGCTTGGTCTCTGAGCGGAAGAGTTGCATTAAACTCGATGCTTTGGCGGAAACTGAACGAACGAACAGCTGATAGAAAGAGAGGCATTAACAAAAGGAGATGGCAAGAAGTGACAACCTACGACAACAACATTTGAAAAGAGGGTGCCAAAGAACGGCGCATGTGCCGTGACCTTCACTCTTTGCGAGTGGGTGGCTGGCTAGGGCGGCTCGTGTGGCGCCTCTTGTTGTAACTGTTGTTGGCGCACTGCTCACTTTGCTGAGCGCCTGGCGAAAAACGTAATGGCGAGTTTGTGTGTTGACAGAATCGAGCGCCAAAAATGATTTGCCGCCGAACTTGTTGCCTGCCGTCGACCACTGACTGTTTGCCTGCCGTTTTGGCTGCTCCAGCAAATGCTGCACGCCTAATCGAGGCGCCAGCGGTCGCGGCGACTTGACGGCGCCGTCGACGTCGTTTGATATGGATGCACTTGACTATTATTATATGTCTTTGCTGGCACCACCTCAGCACACAGTGCGGTGGTCGGTGGGGCTGCGGCTGGGTTTGCTGCTGTGGCTGAGTGGTTGGGGTTGCTGCTGTGGCTGAGTGGTTGGGGTTGCGTTGGGAGTTCAAAAAACACAATCAATGATTTGCTGCGCCAAGCGACGCGGTTGTCAGAAATTTATAGAAGCAACATCCAACAGCCAAGAACCCACAACTAAAACACACTTTTTTTCGCCCAATCTTGTGCGGGGCAGGGAAACAGCTCGATACATTTATTACTGTTTGCAGAAATTCGCCCAAAATAAAGAATAACGAAACGTTAGAAAAAAAGCAGCGCCAACATTGTTGCTAATTGACAAATCAGACATGGATCAAGATCAAGTTAAACCTCGGGCAATGCTACTCATAACTCACTATCTCCCTCTCTCTCTCTCTCTCTCTCTCTGTCAGTTGTGTACTGCTGCTAAATTAGTGGTAATTAAAGTGTTACAAGGTGTTTTCTGTTTGCCCCGAAGAAAGTTAAGACAAGGCTAACAAACAAATAAAAAAAAAAACAAAAACTAAGCGCTGATAGATGAATGAAGTGAAAAACAACTGAATTAGCGATAAGTTGTCAGTTCTTTGAGTTGTGCAATAGTTGAGCAGACGTTTAAGTGGAAAATAACTTAATTTCAAGTCTGATTAAAATAAATAAAAAAAATACATACCTAAGAATATATGTATAAGAATGAAATGATGGTATTTTTGTAAGAGATTTTAATCGATATAAAGCCTTAGGGCATTCGAAAGGGCCGCGGTTCTTAAGGTATGCGGAAACATTTAGAAGCCCAATTACAGCATAATTTTTAATAAGTAATACCCCATATTAAGTTCATAGCTTCCCTCGCTCACGGTTAATTGGCGCTGGAATAAAGACACTAATTACCTATATGTCTAAACTGGCCATTGCTTTTGGCCATATAGAGAGCTGAAGAGCTGAGGAGCTGAGAGCTTCAGCTATTTTTGGTCGTGTCATGGCGAGTCATATCTCAACATCCATTTGAATGCATCAACCAAAGGCAGTAGAATGCAGCTGATACCAAATACGAGCTTGTCATTTAAAGACACCCAGACGGAAAGTTGCTGCAGCGACTTGCGGATGCCACACGTGAGAAGGGAAGCACAAGAATGTCAAATCAGAAACGGGAAAATCTTAAAACACACACACACACACACACACAAACACAATTCCCAATTAACGCAGCTTATCTAAAAGCCCATAGATTACGACAACCTGTATTTTGACAGCATCACCAATGATTAAACAATTAGCAGTTGTGGATGCCACAACAATATCCCACAGTCAGACACGTTCTGTGGCGGCAACAACAACATCAACACAAATGAAGCCACAAAACAAAAAGATCTCTAGATCTTACCAATGAGCGACCCTCATCAATTACAACGCGAGAAACTAAGAGATGACAGAAAGTATAAAATCGAGTTGCTACACTCGAAAAAATACGATCTAAAATGTATAGAAGCCCCATAATATCTTCCAAATTACATTTTGGCATTCCAGAACTGTGTTATGAATGAAATTTGAACGCATTTTTTTCTCTCTGTGTAGTGTAGGCAAGTGGTATGGATGCTATATGGCATGCAATGGTCTCTCCCCACAGGGGAGTCACAGTTTACACTTTCCCAAGATACACGCAATCGGAAAAAGAGACAGAAAGAGAGAGGGAGAGTGATGGGGCAGCGAGGGGCAAGAAAAACCTCAATCAAAGCGGCTTGGGTGCATAACTTAAAGCGCAGGTCATCAGAGAGCTGGTTGTTGTGTGGGTTGTTTGTTTGGAAAGTGGACGATAGCGACAGCGATGCCAATGCCAAGATGGATTGTTTCGCTTGCCACACGGAAACGCACATCACAGGCCCACAATAAGTAGAAAAAGAAGAAGAAATAAAGGCAACAAGACAACAAGAAAGAAAGAAAGACAGAAAGAAGTTAACTGTCGCTTATTAAGTGAAAATGAAAGCGTTTGCCGAAAAAACACTCGACAAGCGACCCTCTCTTGACCAAGCTCAACCGGTTTCCCGGCCCCTCAACAACCAAAAACAACAACTAAACAACAACAACAACTAAACAACTGACCAACTAACAAGCTAAACAGCACTTTTTCATAGTCCCAAAGTTGCAGAGTTCAGTTTATACCGCTGTCCATACAATGTATTCAAAATACCACCCTAAAAAACAAGTATATGGAAAAAGAATAAAATTCGAGCAGAAATATATTTTCTCAGCCATTGTAGTCAGATTTCTTTAAAGTTCTATTATATTAGTCTGTTTAAATATGCAACCACTTTGCAGTCAATGTACGAAATCGCAATTCTTTTTGTCTATACCAAAAAAAAACATACATTTATGTGCCAAAAACTAAACACAAAAAGTTTTTACGATTTTTTTCTATCATTAAAAGTTTTTTATACTTTTGGCGTTTAGAGTAATACAAAAAAAATTGCAAATAATTGCAATTAAAATGTGTATTATATTGAATATATGTGTTGCATTTAAGTTGATGCACAGAAACTCCGGCAATTTGACCGTAAATGTGATTTTAAAATCATGCCACGGATAAATAAATCCCTCGTTAAACCAACTCGTTAGCCCGTTGCCTGTTCTAAAGTAGGGACAATCTCGGGATAGGTTTGGGCTAAAGGCAAATGAAGCATTTCACACTTACCTCGACCAATGACGACGCTGCTGTCGCCGCTGCTGCTGGCGCTGTCATCGCGCGGCGACGACGGCTGCACCTGTTCCTCCTCCTCCACCAGTTGTTGTTGCTCATTTGATTGCAACTGCTGCTGCTGCGGCTGCTGCTGCTGTTTGCCGGAGAAGTGGACGCTGCCGTCGCGATGCATGTGCAGCTCGAAACTCGTGGGTAACTGCGTCTCGTAGTCGCCAGTGGGGCAGTGCTGAGCCTGGGCGGCGACTCTGTGATAGAGCGCTGTGAACTGATAGATAAGCGCCCAGGCCTGATCCTCGGAGACGGGCGCCTTGAAGCAGTCCAATATATTTTTCAAGGACACACACTGATCCGCACTGTTGCACTGATGAAATGCTTGCAACAGCAGTTGTCGGGCGCTTTTTGGCGTCTCTGCAGTGACGACAACGCCGACGCCGCTGCTTTTCTGCTGTTGCAATTCGTGTGTTTTTGTGTGCGTGTGTGTGTGCGTATGCGTGTGTGCATGTGCATCCCCATTGGCGCTATCCGGCGAGGTGGAAAGAAAACCCTCTTCGGCCTCCCCGTCGCCGGCAAACTGGCGACGCTTGGCCGTTGTAACCTTGGGCGTTGTTGTTATGGCCTTGACAACAGCGGCGTCGACGTCGACGTCAGCGTCGCCTGTCTGTTGGCTGTTGTCCAGTTGAAGTTCCGTCATCCTTGCTGCTCTTCTTCTTTCTCGTGTTGGTGTTTGTTGTTGTTGGTTGGCGGTTGTTCAAGCAACAAACCAAAAAACTGTGCGTCTCAACATATATAAAAATGTATTGTTATTTGTTTATTTGGAATTCAACATGACATTTGAACAATTTGCCGTTGTCACTGGTAGATGTAGATGTAGATGTTGTTGTTGTTGTTGTTGTTATTGTTTATTATTATTACGATTTTCACACACACACATTTACATTGACATATATTTGCTCTTAATTCTAACAAGAAACACAAAACACACAACAAGAGGGAATAATTTCTATTTTTTTGCTTTGCTTTGCTTTGCTTTGCTCTTTTATTTTTTTGGTCGTCACGTTTTGTGCACTTGTCGCTTTGCCGTTATTTGCAATTGGCTTGCGCGCTCATCCTCATTTGCTATCCTCTTCTGAGCGCCTTCGCCACTTGCATTTAACACTTGCTTGGTTTGGGGATTGTGGAGAGTTTCGTTTCGTTCTCTCTTTGCCCCCTTTTGTGCTAAACAAAATCACGCGCGCGCTTGATTAGAACACAAATCAAATTAAATTTTTTTATGTATTCTTGTTGTTTTATTTACTTTTTGCTTGTTGTTGGTTGTTCGCTTGCCTTGACGTCAAATCAAATGTTAACTGCACGAGCGAAAGATAATTTTACACACTTTATCAACCGCTAGTGATTTATTTTCTTATTACGATTTATTTTATTTTGCCGTCTTGCAAGAAGCGCGCACACACGTCCGATCTTCACGAATGCTATTCACTAAATAACATCTGTTAGCTGAGCAACAACTTGACGTCTGTAAAACGTAACATGAGTCGGCTTAACACCACTAGTGCTGTCACTTCTGTTATTTTCCCGCTGAGCCCAGCTTGTTTCCTGCTGGACATCGAATATATTGATGATTGCAGCTGAATTTAATGTTGGATATGTGAATATTTAAGTGCTTAAAATGTGTTCCTCTCGAGTATTTTGATTAAATTAATATAATTGTAAATTTAATTTGTTAGCTTCTTATTGTGCAACAGAGTCAGGTTAACAGCAGCACTCTCGCGCTCTTTTAACTGTTAACAGCGCGAGAGCGGCTGGCAAAAGACCGCACTCTGCCTCTCTCTCACTCTCTCACCAGTTCATATTTCGCTCTCTCTCTCTCTCTCTCTTTGCGTTTTTATTTTGATTCCGGTTTTTCGCTGTGTGTTTGTTTCGACTGATAAGCAAACGAATAACGCTTCTTAGTGGAATATGTTTTGTTTTCTTTTTCATTTTCTTTTTTGGCAACGGCCAGCAACATAAACACAGATTTCACATGCCTACCATCTGAACTTCAGGTGCAATTTGAAGCAATTATGTTAAGGTCAACTCGAGTCGAATTGCTGTGCGCTGCTTTGCTTTTGGCCAACATATTATTGGCATCACTTCTGCACGCAGGGTCATAAACTTGGTAAATATTAGATGTTGACTAACTGTCGGCTACAACAACAACAACAACAACAATTTCTTACCAGTGTTTGCAATTGTCGGAAATGCTCTCTTGAGCCGTGAGATATGCGGCAATTACATGTCCCTTAATGGCTGCCATCATTCTTCTTCTTCTTGTTATAAAAAATAGAAAGAAAAGTCTTACGAAATATACAATATTATAATTAGTTTACTTATTGCCTACAACCACAGTGGCAGCTCGATAGATGAGTACCTTTAGCGATTTGTATTTGTCAAAGATAAATTGGTATTCCAATGAAATTCATTTTTAATCACGTTTTAGCCTCTTAATTAATATTTGTTTTTTTTGTAATCTTCAATCAGTTGTGAAATTTCAACTCGCTTCACCTTCCCTGAAATGTTTGCAGTTTTACGATTTAATAAGCCATAAGTGCACACCCGCTTGCTGCTGCTGCTGCTGCTGCTGCTGCTGCTGTTGACCAAGTTATGATATATGAGCCGTAAATTGAAACTTTATATGTGGTAGCTGAAAGCTGAAAGATTTGCATACAATATTATTACAGCATCTGCTTGGCCTGCGCAACTTTTAACGACTTGTTTCTTGAGCCTTAATAAAACTTTGGCCATACGCAGATTACTTCTTTTTTATTAATTGGCAACAACTGCTGCACTGCTGACTGCCGACTGCCGACTGCAGTTGCAGTTGCAGAGTGTTGCCTTATAGCCTTGTTGCCTGTATCCAATAGCCCGTTGGCGACGTAATCAGGCTGGCAATGTGGCAATAAAAAGTGTGTCCTCAGATGCAAACTAGCTGCAACATCATCGACAGTTGGTTAATATTGTTACAGCTGGGTTTTTATGTGCCACATCGCTAATGAATTAACTAATGAACATTGCAGTGAAATTGCTTTTTTAGCCAAATTGATTGGCAAACCAATGTCAAATTGGTAGCCAAGCCGAGTTCAAACACCGCCGTTGGCGAACTTCAACCCACCATCGAGGAAACCACACCAAAATTCAGACGCCTTTGTTCTTAGCCAACTGTGAGTCGAGCTTGGACTTCGACTCGACGTGGATGAATCATTGTGCACCTATGTATGTGTACATAAACTATATACATATGTACATATGTATGTACTCGTAAGTTCAACCAGCCAAAGTCAAAATATGCACACAACAAAAATCAGTAAAAAATAAATGAGCCAGACTATGAATGGATGGAGTGACATGTGAATACACTACAAAAAAAAAACATAACATTTACGAATGGTGAATAAAGTTGTCAAAGAAGAAACTGATAGGGAAATAAGGCGTTTAAGACTATACTTGAAGGTTAGAAAATAATCTTGTTATAATAGGAAATTAAATATCTTATCTAAAATTTAAAAGTAGTAGAAGACTATGAAAACCCTATGAAAACCCTATGAAAACCCTATGAAACTCTGGAAATGAGGATTTTCCTTCTTGGTTGTATAAAATTAAATAAATAAGGATTGATTAAAATTGATTAAATTGGAAACTCATACTTGAAATTTGAGGATCCATAATAATTTCTCGGGTTAGTTCATCCAAAAGTCGGTTAGGCTGCACTTTAGAAGTTGGCTGTTAACATCATTCTGGAATTGCTGTTGTTCTAGCGCTCAGCCAAGCGTTGCATTTTTGGTCAATTAGATTTTGTCGCGCGGGTGGCAGCAGTGGCAGCAGCAGCAGTTGCCCAGACGCTTGGTCAATTGGAGGCGTGGCCAGTGAATGTGATTGTATGACTATATATACCGATATACTTTGTATGTGCGTTTGCATTGTTGTCATGCAACGTCGGCGCACCGGAAATGTGCATCCGTTTCAGTGTGGGAGGGGGAGTTGGTGCTGTTTGCATTTTGTTGATTCTACAACAAATGAACTCCAATTGGAGTTGGCAAATCTTTCGTCGTTTCTGTGTCAAACGTTAGCCGAGCCATCCAACGACCAAATTTGGTCAGAGTGTGTGCCAGCGAGACAGGCAGAAGATGCAACGCTCCGTTGCGCCTTACTTGCCACTTGCAACGGCGGATTGCATAAAAAGCCGCAAGCAGCAAAAGTAACTAAGCAATATTTAATGTGTACAACATCGCAATTAACAGTGTGGCAACAACAACAACGCCGACTATCGATATTAATCGACTCACGATTCTGGAGCTGTAGAAAGAGAGCATCGAAAAGTCGCCATACATACGTGCAACAAGCATCTCTTTTCTTGCTGTCTGTCTGTCTGTCCGTCTGACATTCCATCAGTTAGTCAATTCGTCGCTCACGTGTGGAAATCATTGCAGCCAATGTGCATTATTTCTTTTCTCGACTCTTCTTTTGTTTGCCATTGTTGTTGTCGCTGCGTGTCTCGCTCTCTCTCTCTCTCTCTCTCTCTCTCTCTATCTGTCTATCTGTCTCTCTCTGAGATCTTCGCCCTGTTGATGCATACAAATACAATTGTGTAATAATTCTGTGCCCAACTTGGTCTAAAAACGTGATGCAATTAAGCGTTTGAGATCGCCGCGATTGCATTCGAAGCCACTTTAAAATTGCTCTCAGTGTGTGTGTGCGAGTGTGTGTGTGCGAGTGTGTGTGTGTGTGTGTGTGTGTGTGTGTGTGTATTTGTAGCGGAAGAAGTGTGAAAAGGGTAGGCAAAGTTATGATTATCGTACGTGTTCCTGTATTTAATCTGGTAATCAATGTTTTTCCCTCTGTTCTGTCGTTATTACACATTTTTATTGTTTTGTTTGTGAGAATTTTTTACATGACCTAATGATCGCCAGAGCTTGGCATGAGAAAGTTTAGAATAATTCATAATTACAACACAAATGGAACTAATTTACCCAACTACAAAGATGCCTGCCTCTAGAATATAGTTCGCACAACGCTTACAGTGAGAGACAGCTTAAATGGACCAGTGTCAAAGACAAAAAGTAATTGCCTGCAACTTATTTGGAGCAGGTACATTGTGAACACCTGGATGTAGGTGGGAAAACCTCAGTTTATAATGGTCATTCATATTGATGGTTAATACATGTACCTCCCATTGGTTTTTGGAATTTTTAAAAAATAATGAATAATTAGCTTATGGCAGGCAATTACTTTTTTCTTTGACACTGGTCGATTTAAGCTGTCTCTCACTGTATAAGCCGAGCTTACTCCACTTTTGGGGCCAGCAATTGGGACCACCCATTATTAAAGACCTTAGTCGCAGACTCAGCACATTGAACTCAAGCATCTAAGTGTCCAAGCACCAAATACCAGACTGGCTAACCCAGAAAAAACAAAATTGTCATTTTTGAATTTCATTGTAATTTTGGATTTTCATTATGGAAACATTTGCAAGAACAACAATTACAAAACGCACATTATTTGCTTGGTAACATTTTTTAGCGGCTTAAATGTATTGTGCCAGAGCAAAAGAGGCGAAGAGAGAGAGAGAGAGAGAGAGAGAGAGATAGATAGACACTTGACATAGACATAGATACGGTTCCACAGAGGAAGAAGAACTCCAAGTGGAGTCTTGTGCAGACGATCTCATTCGATGATTTGCCATGACCAGTGAAAGCAGAACGTAATCCGAAAGACTCTGCTGTGCTTCAGATGGAAATAAATAGTTAAAGAGCTCGGAAAAAATAGAAAGACATATAGATATACACTAGATATATACAGTAGTGCACTCTGATATCATTATACCCTATTCGATATTATATTCGGCTCTCAAAGAGCAAAAATAATTATTCAGATATTAACAAAGATACGAATATTCAAAGTTGAAAAGACCTTTATATAGTGGATATATTTTGAAATATATATGTATACATACCTTCTTGGAAGATCTGCCCTTAACTATCTATCTTCCATGTACGACTGAACACACTTTATCCAATCCTCTTCGTCTTACTTTTCTAGGTCTTGCGTCCCCTATTCCCTGCTGAAAATTATGGTATTTCAAAGTTTTCCCCAATTTGTGTTACACAGTTCAAGGCAAAATCAAAATACTCTTTCGCCAGAGTATGTCAAATGCAGAATAATTCCCGCTCCATGACACAGCGCTCTAATTTTGTGTGCATGTAATTATTTCAGGTAACTTGGCAGCGATTTGTAAACGATCGCCCCCCCTTGAGGACCACGCTCCCAACCATTCCATTTAGACGTCGAGCGAAGACCCATTTTGGTCGGAGAGCAATGGCAACATATTAAAAGTAAGTGGCACTTAAGACTTGCCCCAAACTTTAAGAACTTGCGCAAAAAGCCAAGTAGCGAGCGAGTCGACTCAGTCGTCGTCTGGCAGAGAAGTGACTCTAGTACTTGACTCCATGATATACCATTCCATTTGATTCCACTCGAGTTGGGCACATTTGTGGTTATGGGTTGACGACGTGGATCATTCGCTCATTGGGAAAGGGGAAGGGGAAGGGGATGGGGATCGCGAGGGGGATGGGAGCTATGCAATGCAATTTCTAAAACGTGATTCGTGCAAAAAGACAAAATGCCTGCCACAGTGGAGCACTAAACAAAAGACCATTAATATAATTTGTGTTTGGATATTGTGCCACTCTCCAAATTGCCACTAGACCCCTACCCACCCCCTCACCATCCCAAAAAATACAAAACTTAGAAGAGTCGCTCAGTTTTAGTCCTAAACGTTTATGGGGAGTGCGCAATCCGGAGGCCCGCAGGCTCCGAATTCAAACTTAACGGCTAACAAATCTCTCAAGAAAGAGACGCCACCCCTCGCCCCAAACCCGCCCCGTAGATTCGATGATGTTGAGCCAACATGCCACAGTTTTCATATCGCATTGTTTACCAATGGGCTTAGTCCCTTCCCAGCACCCAATTTTAGATCAAATAGACCGCTGACACGATCGTCGATCGTTAGCCCCGGGATCGCAGTTGTGGGCGTGTGTGGGCTTTGGCTTTTCTTTATTTAACTGATCCAATGAAATGGCCAAGCAATTTACTCGTTGTCGCTCAATTTTTATTGCCAAACATCCGAATTGAGCTTAATGTGAACAAATGACGCAGTAGCCCTCAGCCACAGATAAATCAACATGGAACTCAAGTTGCCACATTAAAGTCGTTGCATGGGAATATAAACGTCAACAACTAATGATTAGCTTTACTATTTATTATCAATTGGGTCTGAAACAATTTCGTTTTGAAAACCATTTTCATGAAAACCGTTAAACATCCGGAAAACGAAACATTTGCGAAAAGTTCCCTCAGGATTTGTTTGTTTCTCAAAAACATTTAATAATTAAAATTATTTATTATTATTTATTTTTTTTATTTTTATTTTATTTATTTATTGTCAACTAAAAATCAGTCGACCCAAAAAAATACAAAAGTTTAAAGAATTTAATTTAATTTACATTAAAATAATATAAAAATTATAAATATATTTAAAAATAAGAAATATTAAAATGATTAAAATGATTAAAATGATTTCTGGGGGTATTTAATATGAATTGTGATGCAATAGAATCGATTTCAGAATTAAATCAATATTATAATATATTTTTCTTAACTGATTTTTTTCTAGAAAAATTTATTACATACAACAAGAAAATGATAATAATTTACGAAAAGATTGACTTCTTTCATGCTTCCAAAAAAAGAATGATTTTGGTTAACCGGTTTTCATCAGTTTTTGTATCCAATAATGTGTCGATGCCTGTATTCATCTATATATAATACAGTTAGGTTTAATCTTGGAGGTAGAAGAGCTCCTTTTCACATTCGCTTCGATTCGAGGAACCCTTTTTGAATGAGGCAACAAATCAGCGAGAAGCACAAAACGCTGCGGTTACCAGCGAATCCGAGTAGTAAACTAAGCAACCGCCAAGTGGCCACCTAGAAGGGAGCACGGCTGGAGGAACAGGTTGCGGCGGGTCTGTAGAATCATAAAGAAAAGTTTTTATGAGACGCCTGGCGATGACTGCGTTGCATCCATGGACGGCGATTGCGTTTGATGATTATGAAGACTTTGCGACAATGTTCTCACTTAGCAAGCAGGTTCCCTAATGATGGGAACAACACAATCAGCGAGCAGGAGCAGCAAGGAAAGTGCCCAATTGGAGACCACACGAGAACATTATACGAATTGTGTTTCTATGTGTGTGTGTGTGTGTGTGTGTGGCACACAAAAAGAAAAAAGATTTTGCTTATTGGACATCTTTGGTTTTTTCGTTGGTGCAGCGCACTTTCATTTTCAGTGCACAGCGTCGCATAATTAATTGCGACCGAAAGTGGACAATAATTTAAGCAGCCGTCGCAGAAAGTAAAATGCGCGCCAAAGGAACAACGAACCTGTCCGCCACTAAATAAACCGGATCAATGCCAGGCGGAGGAGCAGGAGACTGCTGCTGGAAGCTGAGCAACTTTCTTCTTGCTGCTGCTGCTGCCTGTTGCTGCTGCCTGTTGGTGCTGCCTGTTGCTTGCTGGCTGCTTCTGACACACTAAACTGACGCAACGTGCCGCATAAAAAACAAGTGCAGAGCAATCGCCACATTTCTTGAGTGCCACATGGGACGCCCACGAGACGAGGCTTCCTGCCGAGAAAAAGCTGGCAAAGACTGTGGCATAAATGAAAATTAAGCATGTTAATGGCAAGTATGCGAAAGAGGTGCAACATGGTTGTACATACATACATATATGCCCGCTGCCTCATTCACACGCTGCAGCAAAGACGTGCACGCAAAAGGGGTGGGGTGGGGGGGTGTCAAGTGGCAAGTGGCAGTCAAGGAGGCAAGAAAGAACCAGTTTAATGGCGCATGAAATTTCACCGAAAAATCGACGAATCTGCGTCTAGCAAAAGGTGGCAAACATTGCCACATTTCGTTGTTCGCGCTTAAGGGGGGCAGCTGGGGGCGTGGCACGGCAAGTTGATTTGCTTAAAAGAAATTCACTTTTCTTTGGGTTTTTACTTTTTTTTCTTCTTCAAATATGTGTGTGTGTGGTGTGTGTGTGTGTGTGTGTGTGGTGTGTGTGTGTGGTGTGTGTGTGTGGTGTGTGTGTGTGGTGTGTGTGTGTGTGTGTGTGTGAGTGTGTGTGTGTGTGTGTGTGTGTGTGCGAGCGTGTCTGCCGTTTTCCACCAAAAAGGCAAAAGGCAAAGAAGGTCACGTTGTTGTAGATCATGAGGATTCGACAAGACTCGACTTGGCGACTTGCTTGGACCTGGTCAGAGAGACGTCTCTAAGGCTAACAAACCCCCCCAAAAAAAAGCGAAAAATCCAAACACACAATTGAAAATGCAGCTTGCATTTGCAATGAGCGAAAAATACTTTTAATGAAAGTTGGCACTTTGATTTTGGAGCCTCTTTTTTTTTTACTTGCTGCTTGTTTGTTTGTTATTATTTTCTGCTCGTTTTGGGGTTTTTCTGTTTTTCTGCATGATTTTTTTTTTTTGTTTTTGATTTGTGGCAGGCGACATGGAAAATGACAAGGAAAATGCTCGGCTGCAGAGTTGCTTCATTGCTGTTGTGGCTTTGTGCGGCAACTGTTGACGCCGAAAAGGTGTTTTGGCCGTTAACTAATTGGCCGAATGGCTTTGCTTTCATGGCTAGCTTATTGTGATCTACTTTATGGCGAATAAACAACTTGAAGACTTAAGCCAAATATTTGTGTTGGCTTAGATAAAACACAAACTTATGAGTTCAGATATTTCCCAATCTACATTTTTTTTAAATCAGTTTTTTGGAGATTTTTGGGTGCTGAATATATACATATATTGGTATTTAATCTGATCAGTGTAGGAAGACACACAATACGGCTACAAATCAGGGATGAAGAAAGACTGATGCGAGAACAGAGCTGAGCAGAGACACCAGGACTCCGACAAGCCAGAAGTCTCCTAGGTGGCTTTAATCAAAAACGATTTAGGCAAATAATATCCATGGGGAAGAATAGACTCAGAATACTCACAGGTCTATTGACAGGACACTGTAGACTGAGAAGTCACCTAACCAAATTAGGTATTTACAGCAGCAACATGTGCAGGTTTTGCGAATATGAGGAGGAATCCTCAACGCACCTCCTAGCAGAATGCGTCGCATTAACCAGGAAAAGAGGCAGCATATCATGAGGCCCAGGGACATAGTAACCCTCAACCCAACAAAGATTCTAGCATTCGTGCAGGAGTTGGGATTGATGGAAGAGCTGTAGGCTCAGTAAGGGGGCACACTAGACCTTAGAGGTTGCAGTGTAAACTTTCCCCAATTATAATAATAATATTTCTGATCAATCCGATTATTTATATGAAACCATTTCAAAAAGCATTTCAATTCCAAGTTGAATTTATTTATTTATTTATTTAACAATTGCCATTTATTTGATAAAATATTTACATTTTGTTATGTAGGTGAGTGTGTGTGTGTGTGTATTTTAATGTTTGCATGCCACGCTGTTGCAAAAAGATTAATTTTGTGTTAGGAAAGTGCAGAATCGTTGACAATGTATTTGAGCTTGCAACCCCAGTAAAAAGAGTCTTGAAAAGTCACCGTTCGTGTTTTTTTTTTTAGCATGTTAAAAGGGGTTTTTCTCAGTGTCTGTATTATTATTGATTATTCCTGTGGCTGAACTTCCTCAGCCTCATCACCAATCGGACGATTATTGTGCATCGCCGACCAACGCGGCATTTGTGTTAGTGCCCAAAACGGAATAATCATCATGACCAGGATCGATCCCCAGCCCATGAGTACCTTCTGAGTCGCGGACATTGGAAAGCGCGGCGGTCCACAAATGGGCGCATGACGACGCACCTGCTGCAACTGTGCACCGAATCCGACTCCGACTCCAGCGCCGAGGCACATCATCTTCTGTGCTTGACCAATGGTGGCACATTTGCGTGTGATGGGAACCAACAAAAGTTTGCTCTTCAATGCGAAACTCATTTAGCGTGCTAAAGATAGAAAAAAAACATAAAATACAAAAATTAAAATAGTTATTTATCAAATATTTACTGAAATTTTAAACTGTTGTTGTTTTGAGAAAAATCAGATTAAGTGAAATCAAAGCAAATACATCAGTTAACTGAAAATGTGTACGGGAAAATCAAAACCTACTGTGAGACAAAGAAAATATCAGGAAACATTCAAAAGGGTTCAAATGTGCAATATGAAAAGGTTAAATAAGCATTCAAAATGCTAATAAAAGTGTTTTGACTGACGTCTGTGTCTGTGTCTGTGTCTGTGTCGGTTGCCTGCGGGGGCTTTCTTTAAATTTCAATTTGATTTGCGCACAACAATGTTGCAAGTAATAAAACAAAGAAAGAAAAATAAAACAAAAATCAAATGGCGATGTGAAATTATTACATTTGGCATTGCGTGCACAAACAATTGACTTTTTCGCCTCGTGCGACAGCTGTCAGCGGCACGAGAAGAGATGTGATGATTACATAAATACCAAAATGGAATTCATAAGCGGGAGGTGTCGCTGAAAATTAAGTGAAGCCCAGATTAGTCGGCGGGAGGCTTAGCTGTCTGTCTGGCGCTCAGCCGAGGGCTATTTGCATATGCTGCTTGCGATAATAACAATTTATTTTCAAATTAAGTGTGAAACAGCGCTGCCAGCATGCATGGTTGTTGCACAGGCTAAGCTCATTACACTTATCGATAGTATTCGTGCTAACAATTCAAATGTTGCGTACTATCGTTACACCACCACATTCTTGTAAGCATGAACATTTTTAAATTGTGCAACCAATCTGCTGCTATTTGTTAATTAGTTTGCACAGAGCTAAGAACAGCTTTTCTTGGCATGCTAGCTCAATTGCTCCTCACTGGTTTTTGAAAATTGACGTTATATGCAGATGTTAACTATTTCGTGCTGCTAATAACATTTGAGCAATGTTAACACAGCTGTGCGTTGCTGTTAGTGTTGCTTAATTGGACAAAACAACTGGAAAGAGCACAACTCAAAACAATGCTCGAAGCAAATGCACACAAAGCGCGTATAACGCAAATTGAGGAATTTATTAACGATGTGCTTAAGGAGGATCTCAAGCAACTGGAGCACTACCTCAATCAGTTCAACGAGGAGATCATGGAGTTTGTACAATTAAAGAACACACTGCAAACCTTCGGCGACCACATGCCAGATGGCTACAAAACGCAACTCAACATTGGCAGCAACATTTTCATGCAAGCGCGCGTCAAGGAAATGGACAAAATACTTGTCAATGTGGGCAAGAATGTGTATCTGGAAATGAGCACGCAGGAGGCGATACACTTCAGCGATGTGCGCATCAAAATTCTCACCAAACAGGCGGACGTGGTACGCGAGGAGAGCATTAAGAAGCGCTCCCAAATCAAGATGTCCCTAATAGCGATCAGTGAGCGAGAGAAACTTCTGCAGCAAGTGGACGAAAGATAATTAATTGTAAATCAGGAAAAATTATTAGGATACGTAATTTTAGATTTCTCAGAGTAAAGTTAATTTGAGTATTTTCAATGTGTATTGAGAAATATGTCTGCAGAATATAATAAAGTAAGTTCTATAGTTTAACCCTGATTCCATATCGAAATATAGCTTTAGCTTTTTGCTTTTGTTAATTATGAAAAAGAAATCTTGATTCTTGACACTTTCGTACATAATTTAAATCATATTTATTGCGCATACATTTTTACACAAGCACACATAATTTTCTAGAGCTTAAAACTTCAAATTTACAATTGTTGGCCAAAAATGTGAGTAAATGAACCGAAATGAGCAAGGAAATTGGACGATGATGTGCTGTTCTAGTCCACAGATCAAGTCCGATGTTTTTGTAATGTGGTTGTTGGTGCGGGATGACTTGGCTGACTGCCGCCGGCAGGGAATCGCTGCGGAGATTGATCGCTATCCGGATCAACGCCTTTGCGGTCATTGAGTGCTCTGTTCTGCTCCGTGAGGCGCTGCGATGTGCTGAACATAAGCTTCAAGCGATTGGTCATCTGCGGATTAAGAATGTGAATTGATTTAGAAAAGCTAAACTATGATGTATTTGGTCTAATGTTGACTGGGAGGAAACCGAAGGCATTGTGGGTTGGTGGGAGTGGGTGGAGGAGACAACATTAGCTTGGTAGTCACTCACATCGTCGTGCACCTCCTGCCCCCTTTGGACAACAGCGCTTGGATGGTTGGCATGGTCGAGGCGACCATCGACGGCATTCTTCACCCGGCGCAATTCCTCATCGAGCAGGCAGTAATCCCTAAATAGACGCTGGTACTCATTGTACTGATGCTGGCACTGATCCGACAGCATATTGATGTGTTCCTCATTACGTTGCAGGCACTGGCGCATTGCTTCGTCGGACCTCACCTGGGCATCCTTCCAATCGCGAAACGAGTTGATAATCAGTTGCTGCTGGTCTATTACGTTTTGCAGTTTGCTACAGTTTTGGGAGGGGAGTTCAAACTGTTGGGACATGCTATCGGATCAACTGCTCCACATACATACTTCAGTTCGAGCTGCAAATCCTGGCACTTGCAGTGGGCGGCTCGAATTTCTACTCGGATATCCTGGTTGGCCTGGACCAAACTATCTAACATGAGCTTGTCCTGGGCCTTCTCCTTTTTGAATTGAGCACTCATATCATAGCGGAGGGAACGCGCCTTAGCAACTTCTTGCCGGCAGGCTTTCAGCTGCTCGTTGAGTGCTCGCTCCCGTCCCGTGCTCTCCGCCTCCTTTTCCTTAAGTGCTATAATCTCCTCACGTAGCAGATTGCGCTACATTCATGGTTAAAATATATCCAATATCGTTTTATTCCATAATCTTGGTATACTCACCTCCGTTTTGAGCTCGTCCTGCTGTTTTTCCACTTGACCTAGTCGATCCTCAAGGCTTAGCGCATTGCGATTTGCTCGTTTCAGCTCCTTGCTCTGCACTTCAAAGCTGTTCGCCAGTTCATCATAGTTCTTGCGTAGAGTTTGTTGCTCTTCCTCTTGCACTTTTAGTAGATTCTGTATTTTGACCACTTTTTGGGACAGTTCAGCTGATAGCGATCAGCGATTTTTGGGTGTAAAATAAATTATAAATATGTTAATAATATGATAATGAAATAATTTAACTTACATTTCATTTTCCCAAGAAGGCATATTTCGTTCTTGAGTCGACTGCTCTCATCGGCGTTACCATCAATCATGGATTGCAACTCTCCAATTCTCTGACCACGATCAACCAGTTCGTTTTGTAACTCACATACCTTCCTCACCAAATCTGCATTCTACAAGAAAATATGTAAAAATAAACATAAAATATGAATGTTTATTTTAAAGTATCGCTTTTAGAGTAGAGTATAAACAATACTTATGGGTTTACTTGTCAATCACAGAACTTTCCAAAAAAATCAAACCAAAAAAAAAAAAAATCATCAACCAACTGAAAAAATAACTTGAATAACTATAATCATAAGTGCAATAAGGACAACAAAAAATTGTATCCCTAAAAATAATATCATAATTCTTGGATATTGTAAATTTTATCCATTGCCCAACTTGTTGCTCCAGTTTATTGAAGCCGATCCGGGACGGTTCCTCGTAGCACTGCTCCGAGTCGTGGGCTAAAAGCTCATTTTGTTGTTGTTGCTGCTGCTGTTGTTGTTGTTGTTGCTGCTGTTGCTCCACTTGCTCGGTTAGCTCCTCGAGATCACGCTGAAACTCCTCAATGATGCTGAGATAATTGTCGCGTGTAGCCTGCAGTATCTCCGACTGGGTCTGGCAATGGAGGAGAGTGTGCTCCAACTGCTGCCGATGCGGACAATCCGCACCAATATCTGTCTGCAATCCAAAACTGAACTATACAGCATCGACAGTCAAACTAAATCAAACAACTTCAAGCTTACCATGTCAATTATTTGGATCTGATTCGAAGCAACTCGTCAATTGATTGATATATATCTGTCTCTCAGCTGTCAATTGCTGAAGCTTGTTTATATTTTTGCCTGCTGGTGTGTCGAATTATTTTTGGGCTTTCGTGTCGATATCAAATTGCAGTATGCTCAAAATATTTATAAATGCCATGTATTTTGGCTTCATTACCATTTCATTTCATTTCAATAATATCGCTATTAAAACTTTGTCACGAAAATAAAAGCAAATCGAATCGAGCGAAGGTGGCTAAGTTTCAGGTTTCAAAGTTCCAATTCTTTGGCCATACACACACACACACACCCACAACCAGCACCAGCACCTATGCCAGCCCCAAGTTGTTAGTCTGGCTTGAATAGTTTTATAGATATATATATATTATAATATTTTGCCGTTTGCCTTTGACTGTTTGACACGGATTTGAAAATAAACTTGCAGCAGCGCGCGAGCTATTAAATGAATATTATTATTTGGATGGGTGTCTGGGAAAACGTGGCAGCGTGCACTTAAAGCACTCTTAAAGGCACACTGGGCTTATCGATTTCAGCATTTCTCGAAACTGACATAAATATTTGTTCAACAGCAAGCGTGCATTCAGATTTTGATTTGATTTAATTTGTGATTAAAACTCAAACAATCACAGCATATACAAACTGATCCTTTCGTGCCACCCACTCAACACTTTTGGAGCACAGTAATTTGCACATTTACAGCTACTTTGGCTGCTTGTTGTCTGTTGTGGCGCCACTTGAAAACAATTTGCACTTTTTGAGCAAGTTTGGGTTGGCTGTTGGCAGTTGGCAGTTGGCTGGATAAACTTTTGTTAATTGCACACGAATCCGTCCGTCAACGATGACGCGTCCTTCTTGTTGCCTTGCCACCTGGCAAATATTCTCGCCCCACAAACTTCACAGTGTGACTTAGGTGTTGCTGCTGTTGTTGTTGCCACAGAAGCGAAGCGAGTGTTGCTGGTGCAGCTAATTAAGGCACACAAATTGTTTGTTTTATGTCATGATTTTGTGTTGGGGGGCGGCTCGATTTAGAGGAACATTGGCAACACCATGGCTGATTATTATATTCCCCGATTTCATATTGCTGCCCCAACTGTATTTCCGTTTCGGTATTCTGTTCCGCCGACAGCTTTCATTTGTTTCACGCGAATAAACAGCAACGTTGACTATGAGACTGACTGACTGACTCCCCGGCTAATACTATTCAGCCCGCAGCTCCCCCCCCCCTCCAACCCTCCTCCTCCTCCTTCTACTCGTGCTCATCGATATGCATATCAGTGCTCGCAGCTCGCGTGTCGATTGTGGGTAAATAAATAACACGAAACCCATTTTCCGCTCCTAGCTACACAGGAGGATGCGGAGGGAAGAGTGGCTAACCCGCCTCTCAGAGTTCACTCCGATTGCAGTTGAACTCGCTGGAATTCCAAGCGATTTGTATTTGTCCAATGTAAACAAAGAGCAAGTCTTCGCTTCGTCAGGTTCGCAAGTAATCTTTGTTTTTTTCTTTTTACAAAATATATGGATGTATACATATAAATCAAACGACTCGAATGGCAATATACTTGAACTGTCGGGAAACTAAAGCATATTATATATAAGAACATCTATATTCATATATATGTATATATAACAGTAAGTTTCTCTTTGAGGAATGCAGTTTTAATGCCTATAATGCATGAGAGGGTCGTGTTTATCAAAAGAAAATAGTCGGGGAAGTGAACTCATTCGTCTCTCTCCACTAAATAAAAACTATAGATTAAAAAAAGTGAAACAATCGTAGATTGCATAAGTAGCTTAAGTCTTAATACCGGTTCCAGCATATCAATACTATAATTTAAAGCTCTTAAAAACCGGAAACCAGCGGATATCCGACAGACTACACAGCTAAGCAAAACAAGATTCATATTGTGGCTGAATTTGTGGCGACCCTCGTTTGCTCAACAATTTGCATGTGTAGGGCAAATTCAGTGTTGCACTTAAAAAGCAAAGAAAGAATACCCATATAAATAGTATATAAATATATATATATACATATATATACATGTATGTGCATAAGTATATAGTAAACAAATAGTGAACTTAGGTGTTCCCTTTGTAGCATTTGCCTTTACATTTTGGCGGGAACTTGTATTACTATGGCTGATGAAAACTTATGACTAAAGTTTACTTTTAGGTAACTCTTCAAGCTCTTCTTGTCTTACAAGTGTAAACTTAGCTCAATTAAACTTAACTTAAACTATGCTTAAGCAGGGGAGGAACAAACGACTCTTTTGGCTCTAGTCGAAAGTTGTAGTTGTTGTTGTTGCTGTTGTTGTTGTTGTTGCTGTTGTTGCAGTTGTTGCTGCTGTTGTTGTTGCTGTTGTTGTTGCTGTTGTTGTTGCTGTTGTTGTTGCTGTTGTTGTTGCTGTTGTTGCTGTTGTTGTTGCTGCTGTTGTCTTTGTTATTGGTTGTGTTGTGGGGATTGGTGCTTTGGACTCGCTGTTGCTGGGCTGCATTTGTTAAAGAATTTTGATAAGCAGTCTTGTGGTATACAGATACTGATATATAGATATACATAAATACTCATAAAATATGATAAATTGTTTTACTTACTGTTAGAATCTCGTGCTGTTGTTCCTGATTGCTTTCCAGCAATTTCAGTTTCTCGTAAATCTTCAAAATTGCCGTACAATATGGATTGTTGGCAGACATTTCGATATCAAACTCCTCATCTGTTAAACATGAGCATTGCTAAAGCGAATATTTGTTAGATTTTTGAATTTTCAGTTACAATTCCCACACTAATTAAACTTATTCATAATGACTCGACTTCACTCGATTAGGAATGCAATTGGCTTAACTATTTATAATAATCGTGATGCTACATAGCTAATTGACACTCAGCGGCTAAAGACCCCCTTTTAACGACCTAAGTTTATTTTTGCGCTTGTTCGTTTATCTTGAAAGGTGTACGAAAAAGTCGACAAGGGCCTAGCAAAACTCCCATATTTATTGCCAACTGTGCACTGAAACACATGAAAACTGAATGATCTAACTTTTTTTTCTCTAGATTCTACATTCAAAATTGACTTACCAGCTTGGATAGCAGATTGGCAATCTGCTTCAATACCTCTTGATTCTTAAGGCTTATGGTATGCTCGTGGTCGTGCTTGCAACGCAGCTGCAGAATTTCATCTAGAAAATTGGAAAAGCGATTAACTTCTTAATTATTGTTAACTTTAAATACACACCTTCGGTGCGCAGGCATCCGTTGTTCAGCTCCTTGTTGGCTTCGTTGATGGTGTAGAGGCGACGACGCAGTCCATCGATTAGCTGTATATCCATATCATCATCGGTGGTGATCTGTGTGCTGCAGGCCAACGGAATATCCAGTTGATTCCAGTTGCTGTCCAGATTCCGCAGCTGAGACCGCAAGTTATCCAGCTTCTGCTGAGTTTCGGCGCGATTTGAGTTCTAAGAAAGCGAATTAGAGAGATGTGGAGAAAGCTACAAAATAGTAAAGTGACTTACAATTCTGTCGAACAAGCAGGAAAGTATCTTTCGCCTGGACTCCATAGCAGCAAACTCCTTCTTGCTGATTAGATCGATGAACTCGGCCAGCTCCCGGTTGAGCATGCGGAGCAATTCGCTTGCCTGCTCCTCCTTCTCGTTGAGGCCATTGAATAAGCAGCTGGTGTAGTCATTGTTATCGCAGTCACCATTATAATCCAGTGCATCCACGATTCCCGCCTTATTGTCGGAATCTTGAGTCATTTTTAAGAGACAATCTTGTAGTTCCGTCAACTAAACAGAATTATTAAAACTTTATTTGTGTGTTTAATATTTAAATATAAAACTGAAAGCTTTGGCAAATGCCTCAAAGTCATAATCATATATATAATATATCAAAAGGAAATTTTGTTGAGTTAAGCTACTTATAGCTTACCTGTTGATTGAGCTGGGCTATACACTTGTCCTTTAGGATGATCTTTTGTCGTGCCGTTTGGACCACTTCGTCCAGTGCACACATCTGGGTCTTCAAATAACAGACCTCGTCGTGCTTGGCAGCCATCTCGTTGGCAAGAGATTTCACGTATTTGGTAACCTGAAATCAAATATGTGCGCATATAAAAAACACATTTTAAACATTTAGATAAACTAATTTGAAGCTATTTTATTTAAATCACAAAAATTACAAGAACAGAAAAACAATAATTAAATTCGAAGCTAACTTTTTTTCTTTCTTCTTGTTTTTAGAATCTTCATCGCTATAGACGATCATGAGATGGTTTTTAATGAGCCATTTAGCCCACCTACCTCACTTTCCGGACGACACTGATCGGCCTGAGTGCCCAGCAGCTGATTGACTGTCATGGTCTCCAGAGCTATATTATCCGTGTTCCAGTTGTCACGATGATAGGCCTCTTGCACCAATCTTATAATGGCACATATATCTTTTCGTAACTTGCGATTCTCATCCAGCACATCATGCTGCTCCTCACGCACCGACTGAACAAAGCTCGCGGTCTTCTCGTAGGCCTCCAGCTCCATGGCGGGCATATTGCCCAAGAGATCTTGGTTAACATGCATCAGCATATCGACCCAATCCTGATATGTCGCCAGACGCAGCTGTTGTGCGAAAAGCTGCAGCTATTTATAATAATGATAGTACGAATATTAAACAGTTATTTAGTCTTACCGAATCCCCGCTGCCCTGTTGATCCATGCAATCGATTTCCTTGAGTCGCTTGAAGAATATGCTATTTATCTTAAAGGTCATCATGCCCTCATCACCGAAATTCTCGCGCAGCTTCTTCAGTTTGTTGACAAATAGATCCGTGGATAGAGCCTCTGTAGGTGGTCGGCTGGACATACAGCTGCAACCAGCTGCATCATCAGTTGCATCTCTTAAGCTGCATGCTGCATGGCGCGGTAACTGCAATTCTTGTGTCTGTATTTGGTCAGATTTCTGTTCTTCCTTAAATATCTGTTGTTGCCCACTGCCTGCAGTGCTATCTGGCTCGTTCTTCACCTGTCTCACTTCCTCATCATCCATCGCCTGCTCCCCTTGTCTTTGCAGTTCCTCCGCCTGCGAATAGGTCGGAGTCAAACCCATTGTTTCTCTATTTATATAAAAACCTCTACGTTGGCTCATTGCAAAGAATTTCTAATGGTATCAAACCAAAACAAAAATAAAATTATAAAATTGTACAGATAAAAATTAAAATACAAGCCGAGATATTTTTCTATTGAATGTCTGGCTAATAAAAAAGTGAATGCCGACAATCTCAAAGTGACAGTCAATAGGCCTACTTGGATTCGATCGCCTTTCGTTCAGAGACTCCTAATGCAGTTTTCCTCACTGTAAATCAAGCTTTACTAAGGTCACTAACTTTACACACGCAACCGTTAACATACAAAATCAAACATAAAACAAAAACATAACAACAATCATCAAGTAAGAGCAACAAATGTTAATAAAAATTAAAAAAAAAAATTATATTTCAATTCGTCTAACGTTCAAGCGAACCTTGGCAACGACGCTGGCGTTGAAAGTGACTGCGGCAGAGTCGGCGTCGGCGGCGTGTTCATATCTTTTGTTTGTAGTCTTCTGACGTAGGTTTGTTTATTTTCATAAGCATTCTACATATGTATAATTTCATATATATATATGTATATATATATGTATATATTTATATAAGTATTCTTGTTTTGGTTTTTTTGCTACACACACGAGCACGAGACGGTCTCGGTTTTCAGTTTTCAGCTTCAGTTTTGGTTACGATTTCAGCTTTTTCACTCCCGAGTGTTCCACAATTCCAATTCCAATTCCACGACCGCGTTCTGGCCGCTGCGCTTGGTGACCGAACGGCAACTGAGCGAACACAGAAATATGTGCGTCTGAAGTGCACACGACTTATGAGTTACGAGCACACGAGCTGCAGGATTGCGAATATGGGCAATATCACTTGCTTATACCCTTTAGCCAAAAGCGAGATTAAACTGGGTATCACTCTAATAACTTTCTTTTGCAATTTAGTATTTATTTTGCACTTGGTGCGATTCGGGTCAGCATTACTAAATATCTATAAATTCAATCAAAATACATCCAATATATGTTTTACAAATACCCGTGTAAGAGAAGTCGAACCACTTACAGGGTATTTTTCAGTAAGCATCTAACACTAAGCAGTATTGGCGTGTTTTTTTTTTAGAGATTTGCTGCTCCAATTGAGCGCTTCTCTCTCTTGCTCTCTCTCTCTCTCTCTCTCTGTCGCATAGCTATGCACACGCGCTTGGGCTTGGCCTTATCAGTGTGTCAGATCGAATCGAATATCGGCATCAGAATCTCAACTTGAATCGGCGTCAGCGTCGGCGTCTCCGTCTTCGTGTTAGTGTCAGTGTTTACCCAAGAACTTAGCATATTTATTTTACAAATCACAAAGCAACTCATTTCTATTTGCGCAGCTTCGTAACGCCGGCCGGCCATCCGTGCTGTATGTGCTACGAAATTTTTTATCAATTTAATTGATAAATAATTATAATTTACCAACCTATTTGCTAGATAGATAAGTTTATTTACAATAATATATTGTTGAGCACAGACGCTTTCTATTCGTTACAAATATTATAAAAAGTAAGAGACTGCCATAAAGATAACAAAAACAAAGCTTAACCTAATGTTATTTTACATGGATTATAAAATAGAATCGGATATTAAGTCCTCATAAGTTTATAAAACTTCAGTTTGAAACAATTTATAATGGTAAAGTTGTTAATGTTAATACATTAATCATTTTTGAAATTTTAAAGTCTTAAATCTAAATTGCGGATTAAGATAAAGCAGATTTGAATACAAAAATAGGACAAGTCCATCAAACAGTTGAAATAGAACTACTTTTTTAGAACAACAAATTTCTCATAGTTCGGCCATATCCTTGCAGATCCTGGCGAGTCCTGTGTCAAAAACTTTTCGTTCATTGCTATCAACTGTAACTGAAAGTACATCCATATCGTCTGCGAATAAAAAGATTTTCGGATTTTAGCTCATTTAAGTTTGTCCTGCGAGTGAAATGCTTACAAGTTCCTAGATACTTAGTTGACCCCATAATCTTAGAAGACCGTTTGAAATACTAGGTTCTTGACCTTTCCATGACCTTCAAAAATCAGCAGGGACACGGCGAATTTGGAGCCTACATGCTCGTCGCATGTGTTTCCCTAAGAGTATGCTGCAACATTCTATGATTCGTTTAGCCAGTTCCGCAACCAGGTGCATGCACATGCTATCCCCAAACAGCTGCATGCAAGGAAAACAAAGTAAAATGACCCATTTCCCAGCCGGAAAAAAGAAAAGAAAATGTAGTTTTCTGTTTATTGTTGCCCTTTCCAAAATTCCACATAAAACACATACACTGTACATTTTAACGCTCATATACGTTTTATTTATATTATTTTCCATACATAAGAACAAAAATTTATGTACAATTTTTTTATACGCGTTTTTTTCTTTGCTTCTCTGACTCCATTCATGCGTTTATATTAGTAAATGGACTCTCACATAATGTTGCAGTAAATTTTTCATTTTTCCTCCTTACTTAATATTTCAAAGTTTAAGACAAAAAAAGAAAAGCAAAAATGTGCAAACACAAATATCTGTTGAATATATATCAACTGGTGTTGGTATATGGATTTAGGTCCATTGTTCCACCAATAAAATAGTAGATAAACAACTTTCATACACTTATTTAGGTTTTCATTAGTTTTATAAGCCTGCTCACGAATGTGTGTGTCAATTTGGGTATTTAAAAAATCGATTTAAAAATGTCTTTAAATTTTAAAGTCTGTTCACGTGAATCTCAAATATTTGCTTGTGGTTTTTATTATGTTTGGGATTGTTTTTAGCTTTTTCGACGGCTCGAGAGTTACGTAAAAATGTACATGAAACGCTCACTAAATTATTATTATTCATTTATAAATTTATTATTTTAGCTAAAATTTATACTGCTGCTTATAATTAAGTTTTGCATTATGCATTATTTCTTACGTTTGCTTCGCTTACGCTTCTCAATCCAGTGTGTGTGTGTTTGTTTGGGCATGGATGTGTATGTGCGTGTAAGTGTGTGTGTGTGTGAGTGTGTGTGTATTTTGGACTTATTGCTATACATTTTGTTATTGTTGCTAAATTGTTAACTTGTGGGGCATGTTTTGTGCCTCAAAACCGAGATTGTGTAGAATGAAAAGTAGAGTGAAATAATAATTTTTGAATGAATTTAGAGAATAGTCGAAATTATATTATAGAAAGCAATGGCATTGGGGAGATAGAGCGGAAAAATCTGCCATTTCTAGATTAGCAATAACTGTTCAATTTTTAACGTGTCGCGCTTGTCTATTGAGTTATATAACTGTTGTAACATCTTGGTCAAAAAACCGGATTCCGCTTTGGATGCTGGCTAATGCATTGGCGCTGAATTCTTTTAACCGAATAATTGTGGAAGTTGAAAATTTGGATTGGCTTGAGAGGAGATGGTGGCAGTTGCTCGTGTCTGTCTAGCGGTCGGTTGCAAAATGATGAGTATGGTGCCAAACGGATTAAATGAGTGATGGGATGCGGACGCCATTTAAGCCAAGTAAATGTACACCTTACGATCCTCCGGCGTTCGCGCCAGATATTCACGCTCGATTAGGCCTTCGATGCGCTTTTTAATGAACACGGGCGAGGGCAAGAAACGTGACTTCAACTGCGACGTTACGTCCGATACAAGTAGATTGTGCTGTTTAAAATATTGGGGAATTTGATCAGTTGTTACTGTCAACAATAATTGCAGGATTAAATGATTTACCGCCATGCGTTTGCGCGCCTTCATAATGCGTACAATGGCCGCTTCAATTTCATGCTTGCGGTCCTCATCCACTTTGCCGCGCGTCTCTTTGCGTTCCGGCTCCGATTCGCCCTTGGCAGCAACAGTTTGTATCTTCACCCTGCATGCCGCGGTCAAGAAATGAGTAGTTTAAGTTAATTGTAAGTGAAAATTAAATTATATGTGGCACCTGTGGAATTTGGAGACAAATGCATCGTTCACATAAAACTCGTCCGAAGGCTCAATATCCTTTGTTTTCGTCTTGGAGTTGCGCACAAGCAACCGCTGTGCGGGCTTACCCATCGACAGCGATTGCAGTGCGCGCACCAGCTCTCGTTCGGGTATATCCGTCTCTTGGTGTATATCATCATAGGTTAGCACATCCCGATTGTTGTACAACAACAAAACGCACATCTACAAACGGATCGTGAATAACAAATGATATAAATCAAGTAATTTGATTAATTTTCTCACCTGATAGGTAGACACTTGTAATACATGCCTGCGCGTTGTGGTGGGCACTGCGCAGCCACTTGAACTTGAGCTTGGCCCATCCTTGTCCTTGTCGCTGTCGTTCGCTTTGCGGCCATGGAATACGGCATTTATGAAGGCAGTTCCTGTGTTCCAAATTAAATAACAAAATAACTGTTAGTATAAAGTGGAATGGAGCTGTAAATGCTAATGCTATCTCACCCATTTGCGGCTGTAACGTCAGCTGCCGACCCGAATGCTTGTCCAGATAGAACTTCTTAAACACCTCAAAGGCTTCGCGCGGCGCCGAGGGTATGTTGCAATTGGGCGTTGCCGTCTTTGGTTTAAGGGTAAATTTCACGATTAGTAATCAATTCGATAAATAGTCGTTTCGAAATCTACCTGAGTGGGCCAAAATCCGGTGGTCAGTATGCGCACCGTAAGCTCCACGCCGCTCAATGAGAAACTATTATTATTTACATAATTCTTAAACTCATCCATAATCGTATTGGAGACGGACATATCCTTGAACATGCCCTCCAGTTTTGATGTAAATTGACAGCCACATTCAGTCTACAAACAAAATGAAGAAACGGTTACAGGATTTGATGAGATTTTGGTTAGTTTGTCTTGGTCACTTGCCTTTAGTTTGGATATCATGTTCTTTTCAAAATCATCTGATACCGATTTGTTGAGCAGCAAACGTTTGGCCAAATGCGTCTTGTAGTAGCGCTCGAAAACATCCTTTTCAAGTAGGAAGCGGAAGAGGACCATCGTTTTATCCAGTATGGTTTCAATTTCCTGCTCACTCATCTGTAATTATTATAATTAATTATTATTTAATAACGATGATAAATAATATATTGAAGAAATACTTACACCCTTGCCACCTTTTTTCAGTTTGTCATCGATGAAGAGCGACAGATACTCGGGTGATTTGTTGTTCAAATTGAGAAAATGTTCAAAGTCAGCGGAAATGACATTCTTGAAGAGCCGATCATTGCTGAATGAGTGGAGCAGAAATTGATCGAATCTATCCTTCAGATCGAGCAAGTTTTGCACAAATGTTATGGGATTTGTGGTGCCATTCTCCTCTTCCTTGACCAGCATGCTGCCCTGTTCGCGCAGATATGCAGACATTGTGTCGGCTATCACTTTGAGGCCCTCATCCTTAAGCCGTGAGAACAATTTATACGTGCATGCCAAGTCCTCGGTTTTCGAGTTCTTAATCATATGCACCACACCCGAATTTTCCATTTCGACAATGGTCCGCATGTGTTTCTTAATTAGCTCCTCTTCAACGACACGCACAATGCGAGGCTCCGTATCCTTGTCCAAATAAAGGGTCGCACGTGACGATTCTTCGGTGATCCGCGCCTCCACTTTCTTGATATAAACGCCAGCGTTGTTCTCCTCAAGAAATTTCTGCGATTCGTTTCGGTAAAAGGACGCCGACTGCGTCAGGAAAGGTTTCTCAAAGTCTTCCTCGTAAACGGTTCGCGAATTGATTCCCAATGTTATCAGCATCGTGCAGGCATTCTTGATTGCCAAGTGATTGATCGGTTCACCTCTGCGCTCCTCTATAACCATTCCTAGTAGTCTATCCCGTAGCGCTTTTTGAATCTCCGGAAAGCGGACGATCTAAATGAGAATAAAAGAAAGCACAAATTATTATTGAGATACCAGTCTAAGATTACAAAACTGGGAAGCAAAAAGATTCTTGCATGCATCGAAATAATCTTGGGAATTATAGCAATGCATAGGAGTAGTGAAATAGGTGACTTACCTGATCCCTGAATAAGTTAAGGCCCAAATTATAGACATTATCCAATCCACGTTGCTGCACATAGACTCGGTCCATGTACATGAGTATGTCGCGTATCATGACCATTGAGGTCTGATGATCGGTCCATGCCTGATTCAGTTTGGACAGAAATGTGCTGTTCAAACACTCCAGCACATCCTGCCGCACCTTCTGCTCTAGATGCTCCGAGACGACGTTGCTCAGTCCATTATACAGGCGATTGCCATGCTTATGCAGCACCATATTGTAGGCATTGCGATAGAGCTGCTCGAAGGACAGGCCCGAATTGTTCTTCTTTTGTATCTCCTGTATGGCATTCTTTAAGGTGGCCCAAATGTCATCCACATACTTTTCATCCATGGAGGCCTGCAGAACAAGAGGGAAAATTAGAAGGTTAAATGGTTTTCATTTTAACTTAAAATATTAGTTTTCTTTGCGGGGTTGTAGAGGAGCTAACATTAAATGCGCGACGCTTATATTCGGGCAGCCACAATGGATACTTGCGTCCGATTTCACGCAATCTTATTGGCCCGCCACCAGAAACCACATACGAAGTCGCGCTCACTGACTGTTGACAGTGTTGTGGCGGCCCATTGGCTGAAGTGCCGGGCATGGGGGGCACTGGATGCGTTGCCTCCACATTCAGCGGCACATTCAAATGCTGAGAGCGTGGATGATGATGCTGGTGCGGCTGCTGCCCGACGGCATTGCGTGCGCTGCGAGAGCGTTGATTGAAATTATTCGAGCCGCCGACAATGCGCGAATGAGGCGATGGTTGAGACGAGCTGCTGATATTTATTGACTGGCTGTTGCTAGACGGCGTTGCATGCGGCGCTGCGGCAGCACCAAAGAGACTGATCCTCGGATCATAGCTGTACATTGGGGATGATTGTGATGATCCTGGAATTAGCGCGCCACGGGCTCCACGGTGGGAGCCCAGCGCACGCTCCCAACTGTATCGATGTTCCCCAATTTTGTAGTGAGACTGGCGAGTCGCCAGCTGCTGCTCCTCCTCCGACGGCTGTTGCTGCTGCTGTTGTTGTTCTTCTTCTTCCGACTGTTGACTACTCGGAATTTGTTGGCGTTGGTCCGCTGATGATGTGCCGGAGCGGCTGCCGCTAGTTCGCCTTGTTGACATCCGCTTAGTGGCTTTAGCGTCCCACAATTGTCGAAATGTCGTTCGTCATCAATGCGTTTCTTGGCTGTTTTTTTATTTTGTATTTGTTGGAAAGCAACAACAATTTGTCGAAACTAAGTTGAGATTGAGAGTAAACTTTTCAAAACTATACTGAGATGAATCTTTTTTCTCATCAATTTCAACTCTGACAGAATTATGGCGAATCAGTGTGATACAGCATTACCAGCCTGCTGAGCCAGTGCCAGAGAGGGAGAAATCACATAACTTTATCTACTACTATATCTTATCGCATTCGCAACTTAATGCTGCCTCATGTGCAAACTTACAGGAAAGGCGCGAATGCGCATTTTGCCCTCCTTCTTTTGAGGATTGCCCCGAAGATTCATGTTTGGTTTTTGGCGTTGTCGACTCTGCTCCTCTTCCACTTTTCCAGCTCGCTGGTACGCTCTCTGCCGGAGCGGCAGCGGCAGCGCTGCTTTCGGCTCGTTGTTCTTCTTGTAAACAAACGATTACGTCGTCGTCAGCAGCACTGTTGTTGTGGCAATTGTTCTTTGCGTTGAATAAGCTTTCTGGGCGGCGGTTAGCTAAAAAGGAGCACGCGAAAAAAAAGAGAGATCAGTTTTGGTTTTTTATTTGTAATTGTGTTTATTTGCTTTTTTTTGCAATTGAGGCAAATGCAAGTCAGCAGGCAGCGACCGCAGCCTGCGTCTCTTTGTCACACACGTCTGTCTGTATCTCTTGCTCTCTCAGACACTTTCATTGTCTCCGCGGAGATCTTTCGGACTGCTTTCAGAAATTCAACTTTGTCAAACACACACACACGCACACACAACACAGCTAGGCAGGCAGTCACATAAAGAGAAATGTTAAGAATGAAAAAAACTCACACGAATTTAATTGCAATTTGCCCACAAGTAATAATTAAAATAAAACACAAGCGATGCGATGCACTCGATTAGCTGTTAACTTTTTTTTTTAAATAAGATTGTGTTTTGTTGAAAGTTTGACTTTTTTCGCTTTTTGCTATTTCACTTTTCATACAAGGCAAAGAGACCAAACGCGTTTGTGTGTGTGTATGTTTTTGCCGCTGTGTGTGTGTGCGCTTGTTTGTTTGTATGAGTGTGCGCTTGTTTGATTGTGTGTGTGTGCTGCTTCATGTTGTGTTGTACCTTTTTAGATTTAGCGGTATTCACTTAGTTTCTCTCGAAATATCGCTGGCTTGTTGCTTATTACTTGATTAGCGTTGATGCCGTCGTTTTGTTGATAATTTAAAATTCTTCCTATTGAGTTATCATGCATTGCAATTTATATTGATTATAAGTAGCGCATATGAGAAATTCGGCTGTTATGTTGTTATGCTCTAATTTTCGATATTTTGCCATTCCGATATGCGATAACGATGGCATCAACTGGTCATACTAATATTTTTTTGCTAGCAGAGCTGTTTTGAGTTCGTGATATCGATGATATTTCAGCAGAATTGCGGGAAATTCAGGTTTTTATTATTTTGTAATTATGGGTATTAGCTGAAATCATGTATAAGAAATTTTGCATTTTGTTAGCAAAACGCTATTTGATAGATACTGCAAATGTTGCCATAAAACCAAGATGTGCAGCGTTTCAGGCTGGTAACATCAATAAACTAACAATCGATATGCTGAAGAATAATCGGCTGTTTTGTGATCTATGTAATAAGCGCGCGCACCCGAAAGTATGCAACGCAAAATTCAAAATCACGCGCCAAAAAAATCAAAATTTAAAATTACATATTTATTTAAATGAATTATAACCATTTGTGAAACAAGACAAGTGAAAGCTTTCTCTAATTAGTTATTTGCCAAGTGTTTCATATATCGAATCATATTTGAATTATGACAACTTCCAGATGCAGTGATAAAAAGTGTAATTTGATACTTTGGACTGATACTTTGTTGCCACCGCATGCGGCTTGTTTTATTTGCACTGGCAATACAAATGCTGATAAGCAAATTGCCAAAAATTTACAACAAAGTTGTGCATTTAATTTGTGTATAAATTATGCCATATTCAACACGCAAAATTCCGTCTGTCTTGTCCGTCCGTCTCCTTGGCCCGTGCGTGTAAATTATGCGCACTTTCACCGCGTTGGTGTTGCAGTTGTTATTGCTGTTGTTGTTGCTGCTTGCTCGTTGCTGGTTGTAGCTGTTGCCTTTTGTGGCATGCAGGCCCGGTCTGGCCTGGCGTCCCTTTGGTTCAGCCTGTCGCCTTGTTGTTGTTGTTGCTTTTGCTGTATTTGGTGGCACTGCGTCGAAATTAATTAGCCGCACTTCAAGCGTCCGATTGCGTAGGTGTTTATGTCAAATATCTGTCCTCCAGTACGCAGCGGGTGCTGCTGCTGCTGGGGGGAGGGGGAGAGGGTCATCACTTGTTGTAGTTTGTTGTCATCAATTTATGCGTATTTATTACAATATTTCCAGGCATGTAAATTGTGATGTGCCTCGAATTAATTACACGCCATGCATATCAACACGAATGTTGCCAGCACTGCGGGTGCAACAAAATGTTGCCAGGCCCGTCGCCGCTGCCGCCTAGAGTCAGTCAGAGTCAGTCAGCGAATGCACAAATAAAAGCAAAATAAGCAACATAATAATAAATAATAAGTCGGCAATAATCGTGCTGCATCGGGAGAGCATTCATATTCACACCAGTGCATGCTAAACAGTCTGTGCAACAAGGTTAATAAATCATGCAACTGCAGCCGTCGAGTGTCAGACAAATTCACTGAAAATTTCAATGAAAAAATCAAAACAAATGCTGAACAAAACGGAGCTCAGTCCCAAAAATGGTAGTTCGTATGTTTATACTACCATTGCCTAAAAGGCTGCCGCATCAATATAGAGCATGCATAATCCAGCGGCAGCAGCAACAACAACAACAACAACAGCAACAGCAGCGGCAGCAACTACGAGTTACAACTTGTCGGCATTATGAATAACTTTTGAATTTGAATGTGAAATAAACGCTTTGTCTAAGCTGGCTGGCTAACCGGCTACCGTTAGCAACATGGCCAAAAGTTGTGGCGAATGTTGCCAATGATTTATGCAGCAACATTTGATGAAATATAATACAAAAGGCGCACAGCAACAACAGCATCAACAACAACAACAACAATAATGGCCAAAACAAAGATAAATTGCTGGTGCAGCAAATTGCAAACTATATAAGGCTTAAATGCAAAGTTGCGGCCAATCCTACACTCAAAAAACAAAGTACACATTTTTTTCCCCCTAAAAAAACTTGGCTTAAATATATAAAGTTCCAAAAACACAATTTAAATTAAAATTCTTTGAGCTTTGATGTTTTATTCATTTTATTCATACATGTAAAAAAATATATTTTTTAATATTAAAAACATTTTCTGATACAAAGTACATTTTTTTTGGCCAGTTTGTTTTTTACGTGTACAAAAGAGTCAAAGTGGCGCTTGTTAATAGTTTACATAGCAACATTTAATCAATTGTTGCAAGTGGCGTTGATTTTCATACATGTGTTCCTTATGCTGGAACGAACAAAAACATTTTTGAAATATCATATTTTGGAATTTGGCTTAATTTACAAAGAGATAAGCAAAACTTTGACTAATAAAAGAATACATTTCCACAATAATTGATAACATCGCCTTTGACTATAATTTGAGGTTTTATTAGTTTTGCTTTGGCATTTGGAATTTCTTATTGTTTTGTTTATGTTGTTCACAGCTTGGATGCCTTTGATGGCTATTCATTGGTCACGGTGTGGATGGCTCCAGTGAGAGCGATGCACTCAATCTCGACAAGGGCATCCATCGGCAGTTTGGCCACCTGGAAGCAGCTGCGAGCTGGGAAATCCTTGTTGAACACTTCAAAGAGAGCAAATCGTCGCAATCGCATCGTAAATGTTTACGATTGTTGTTTGCGTAGTAAAGTAATTATATTAGAAGTGTTGCCATGACGGCTGATAAGCCAGCAGATGCCGATGCCTTATCGGCGGCATTTGTACAAAAAAAAAAGAAGAAAAGCTATTGGAATGTTTACCTCGCTTGTACACTTCGTTGACCGCACCAAAGTCGTCGAGATCTTTTAGGAAGACGGTGTTCTTGATGACCTTATCGACGCCAGAATCGGCTGCTTTCAGCACCGCCTCCAGATTTGTGAGTGCCATCTCTGTTTGCTCAGTGGCGCCACCTGGCACCAGCTTCATAGTTGACTTGTCCAGACCCAAGCAACCGGACACATAAACAGTGCGATCAGCAACAACAGCTTGACTGCAACAACAACAACAGCAAAAATACATATGAATTGACAGCTCGAGATTTTTCATTGCTCTTGATTTGCTTACTTGTATGGCGCAACCGGCTTGGCTGCGTTGGCAGTACTAATAAGTTTACGCACAATAGTTGACATGTTTGCTAATGTGTTGCTACGTTTTCCGTGTGCCTATTGCTTGTTTGTTGACTTCAAGTTGACTGAATATTTTGCACTTGACGCTGCGAACTGCTATCAGCGAAAGCTTTTCGCAGCGCTCTCACTTATCGTCTATCTCTTCATATGTATACACTGTGCAGCACTAACATGAGCTTTATGAACTTTTTAAATGTGTAACACTTTGCAGCACTAGATGCACGAGCTTTTCATTAAATATGTGCATATTTTTTTTGTGTTTTTGGTCAATTGGGTCGCGGACACTTTCTCTAGCAGCGGCAGCCAATATTTGATTTAATGCATGCCACGTCACTTTATGCGGCTGGCACGCCCTGCTCGCCCTGGCTAATTATTTATTATATTTGGCAATTGCTGTCTGTCAGCCGCTGTCAGTGAAGAAAGCACCGTTGCCAGAATTTTTACGCATGCCAAAATATCAAGCTCCATAATTATTATTATGCGATCTCCAGCTCGAAAATGTGGTTAGGGTCTTAATCTTCTTGACTTTCTGCCTGGAAAAGGCAAAAACAAAGACGAAGGAGAAGAAGAAGAAGCAGAAGACGAAGGCAACACTGGCTGGGTGCAGTTCTGCACCAGTGCTGGGCAGGCGTAGGTGCAACGCAGAGCACACAGAACACGCCCTGAAAAACACGCCTGCCCCAAAAAGATTGATTGCAGCCGCTTTGCTGCATTGTGGCAGCCCACGAAGATGCAACGATCAAGAAGAAATTTTTTTTGTTGCCCTGCAGCGTTTTAATGTCGCATTTTAGCGCATTAATTACTTTATGATCCACTTTATGCGCATAAAATATGCGCACCATAAACTGCATTTTTTGTTCATAAAAAAGTAAGCAATTTGCAGAGCATCCTCATCCTCGAAAGCTTCGTGGGTGTTGACTGCTTGGCAGAAACTTCAGACTGAATAAACTTTGCACAGTTCAAATTGAGCAAATTCTACATTGATATTAATTAGTGGAGAGTAGAGCATGGAGAGCTTGTGGAATTGATTTATACGCATATATATATAATTTCCTTATATCGCATGCCACATAATGATAGCCTGTGGCATTTACAAACAATTTACATTAAATGCTTTAATAAATAAAGCTTTAAATAAGCTACAGCCAATGCAGCCCATATAATTAACATTGTGCTCCACTCCAGCAATAACAATAACAAATTGCCTCCGAACTGGGAAGGTGCAAAAGCAAAAGGGCCACAAACAGTGGAGAGAAGAGAATCGCAAACAGCAAACGGCAAAACAGGAGAACAAGTTGCAGTTGCAGCCGCATTGGAAGCAGGTCAGTATTTATGGCACTTGTCTTTATCTGCAGTCAAAGCCAAAACAAAGATCCTATCGAAGATGAAAACGTTGCTAGTTTTAGCTTTGCTGATTTTTCCTCGCACATCTGCAGAAACTTTCCCTTTTCATTTTTCCCCCCATTTGTTACAGCTCGTCATTTAATGCTGCCCATTTTTTTACTGTCTTAAATAACTTCATTTGTTTAAGGCTTTATTGGGGCTTTATTAAAGCGCCGCAAGCGGCTGCTCGTCGCTGCTGGAGTTGAAACTGTGGCAGGAACTGCTGCTGCTTCGGCAAATTGCAACAATTTCTCAGGCTTCACTTGCTGCACCCGCCGGTCTCGCATTGAGACTAGTCTCTCAGCCACTATAATTTGCATGTGATTTTTATGGCTCGGCGATTTACTGGCTAAATTATTTGTTTTTAACTTGCTGCGTAATTGTTGGGCTTATTATTATAGCTTACCGACCAGAAGCTGAGCTCTAGATTGCAATTCTAGGATTCCAACACTTGCCTATTAGCACACGGATTTATGTTTATGGCTTTATATTGACACGTCCCAAGGACAAACAATGGGCCAAACAAGTTTGATCAGCCTCAAATCGAATGGTCGAGTGCGATATCATAAATTTAAAGAACAACTATTTCAAAATCGTAATCTAGTTAACTCGAGGCTTGAAAACGAAACCAAAGCAGACTTTAACGTACTAGGAATAATTATATATTTCTGCATTTTGAATGTATTTGTTTTCTCTTTAGAACTTAGTATTAGCACATTTTACATTTCAGCAATCGGTCAACTAACTTTCCTCAGTCATAACTTGGTGGAATTTGAACTGATTTCTATTTCTCTAAAATAACACTAGAATTGAGAACACGTTTTTCGCTCGAAATTTGTTTAGATGGGTTATGTTAAGCCGGGCCTTATCAGCTGATCTCTTTTTGGGCTTAACATAGCCTACGATCCACAGCGTCTCTATTTTGCAATGCTGCCTCCTAACAGCGCACTCGGCGCTGTTATCAATAACATTAATGTGTAAATTAACATAAAATCAAGCTAAAGTAAGAGTCTTGCAACCAACAAGAGAAGTGCAAAAACCCAACTGTCTTTTTACTGGATAGAGAAGGAAGGAAGAATTCACCCCCCTACATTTTCAAAATTCATGTTAAAATGCTGTTCCGACTATATTATTCTTAGTTTGTATTATTTATATAATTTCACGTGTGGCTGTTGCCATTTCAGAGTTGGTGCATCTGGGCAAACAACAATCAATAAGCCGCATTTAAGCGCAGCCACGCCCACTTGCCCAACAGTGCACTTGTGTACATATATGAATGTGTGTCTGCCAAATATTTGCCGCTGCCAATAATTCAATTAACTTGGCTAAAGCTAAGAGACCTGCAACACCAAAACACAGCCCTGAGGCGGGGGGCTGGTACACAGAGCTTGGTCCAGCAAATATCAACAACACATTTATTTCACAATTGGCGCACATTAATCAATGGCAAAGGCAACAACGGACGCATATTGCCTCCGAATCGGAGTGCCGCAAACAAGTACCTATACATAAATGGCAACTGGAGAGTGGACCTCAATTAAAAGCAGATTAATAAGCCGCCCAGTGGCAATAGGCTGGGCTGCTGCTGCTCCTGCTGCTGCTTCTGCTGCTGGTGGTGGCCCACTGGTTGTGGGGGCTCAGCGCTCAGCGCTCAGGTGCAGGCAACGCCTTGGAATTGGCTTGGCTGTTGTCATCCTCTCTCGCCTAGTTTTCAGCTCTTGTCTCGAATTACAACTGCGTCCGTCCGTCCGATTGTGGCCCACTTTAATTGCACTTTTCATACTTGTTAATTTTTCAATTTTCCTTGACCACCGACGGTGGCCAGTTGCCAAATGTCGAACGGCTCGGTATATTGGTGGACCCCACACATAGATACTGGTACAGGTGGACAGGCGGAGCGGTCTCTCCCGGCTCTTCCAGCTGACCCAGCGACTGCAAATGCACAGCGGGCGCAGCTGTTGTCTGTGGGGGCGCCTCGTCGCTGCATTTGGGCCAAATTAATTGCAAGCGATTAAATTTCAAATTTTCCATGCCAGGTCCATATACCAACTATCCACAGTCCGTTGCAACAACAGCGACAACGACAACGACAACAACACATCGACATTCGCTTCCGTGCTGCGAGTTTTGCGTGCAACATTTTCTACTGCAGCCTGCCTCCGTTTGGTTTGCCCACCTCATAAAGTGAAAATCATTAGTTTTCATTTGTGGCGTTTAGGGCGTGTGCCGCCCGCTGCACTGCTGGCCACAAAATTGTCGTGCAACTGTTTTGCATTGCAAATCCAAATGCAACTCCAAGTGCAATTTTCACTTGCGTCGTCGCGTCAACTTTTATTTTTTTCTTAGCTTTTTGCTGCTGCCTCAAGTCGCCGCTGTGGCAGTTGCATGTCAGCCACAGTCATGTGTGTTCTCCTGCGGCGAGCTTAGCACAGCATAGCTATCGATGCTATTACATATACCCTGTAATCAAATATCCACTTGAAATGGGTGTAATGAAATTATGAAAGTAAAGCAAACAAATTTTTGGGAAGTCAACTTGGCACTATATATGCTATATACTATATATGCCATGTACAACTTATTCTCAAAATAGATTTGAGATCCATATGAAACAGCTTAATAGGGTATCTCGCAGTCAGGCACACTTAGTGTTGGCAATTGTGATTTTGTGGTAATTAAAAGCATTTGCTGTTGCCCTATGACAGCTTCAGTGGATAGCAAATAAATTCCACATATGTATACTTGAAAGGCAGCCAAGTGGGCAGGAGATATTTTATATAGCAATGGCTTAAAGTTGAGAGGTTTCGACAGACTTCATGGTATATCGAATAGTCTGAAAGCGGAAATATAAACTAGATGAATGCCAACGCTTAAAACTTGAAGTTTGATTTGATAACTGCAAAAAATTAAAACTGAAAAAAATGCAGATGAAAAGTTACTAAATTTGCTAATAGATTCCCAATCAATATAATATTTGACAGAAAACCCATAATTTGATTAAATGTATATTCAGATGTAAATAAATTTATTCATTGCATATTTCCAAATAACGTTAGTTGAGAGGTCCAAGAACTGAAGCCCAAACAAAAAAAATTGACTTGCCATGTGAAACTTAGCGGCAACTAAACCTTTGGGAAAACTATTTAGTTGGTCTTTAAGTAACCCACAGCGGAACGTCAAGTTCAAGTATCAAAGTTCAAGTCATAACTCGTCGTTTTGGCCTCATCATCATCATTATTACCATCAAGCCGAGAGCAACATATATAAGTAACAAAGAGTCGAGAAGCGTTGCACTAAATCAAGCCCACATAGTTTGAGAGCTTGGCCAGCATCAGTTTTAGACAGCTTCCACACAGTAGTCCACTGGGTACAGGGGCATACACACTCACACACACACACAGCTGTGCCCAGAAGCCGCGCAGTTCGAAGAGTCGCTGAGTCAACGTCAGCAGCGGCATCAACAGCATCATCATTAAAGCCTGGCCAAGATAAACACACGCCAAGGCGCAGCCCGAACATGTGTTGCCTGTCGAAGCCCAACGAAGCGGGGCCAGTGCAATGAGGCCCACAGGTTCCTTCCTATATCACTACTCTGTGTCAATAGAAGAGGAGCATATTATTATAGTTGTTCAAATCCCAGATCAAGACACAAGCCTTATCTTTGTCGAGTCAATGTATTTAACTGTGTCCAAGTAAGATTGCCAAAGGACTTTAAATTTCAGAAGTTTAGCATAACAGTCAAAAATGTTATAGAGTATTTCCTAGTCGTTCACTCCTCTCTACTTTGTTTTTTTATTTATTTATTTTTCTACAGTTTTTTGTGTTGTGCCTGCTATTTGGTAGCAAAAACCGGCACAAGCGCACATAAATTTTAAATATCACAACTTGGCCTAGGCCAAGGAAGATGCTAGCCGGAACAATGGTTTTGGCCACAACACCATATTTGGCAATACCTGTGCAACTTGGAGGTCTTCTGCCCCAGAACGGTGGCCAGTGTGTAATGCAGTTTGTATGCTTTTTTATTGACCTGTGCTGCACAACTCGAATGAGGGCTGCCTCATTAGACTCACAGCCTCAGGGTCTTGCTGCTGGTGCATCGCTGCGTATGAGTTATGTTTAACAGTTGTTGAGTGTGTGTGAGAGGAGTGTGTGTGTGTGTGTGTGTGTGTGTGTTAGTGCTCGATTTACACGGCTGAAAGGATTAATTCGTTACCAATTTGTTATAATAAGCAGTCATAGCGATAAATCTATTAATTAAGCTCACGCTTGTTGTCCCTCTCACTGTTGCTACTCTCTCAGTGTGTGTAGCTGTGTGTGTGCATCTGTGTGTGTGTGTGTGTGTGTGTGTGTGTGAGTGTGTCTTTGGGGATTTTGCAGCTGAAAAATTACAACGCTTTTTTACAAATTCGCTGCGGTTACTTTGAGCAGCTGTGTGTGAGTCTCGACCTGTGACTGTGTGTGTGTGTGGGCTGGTGTGTAAATTTGTTGAAATTTAAAGCAGTGGGTGGCCTGAAAGTGGAAATGAGCAAATAAAACCATTTTATGAATCAACATTAATTTTGAATACCCTGTAATTTCAATCAAATGTGCATATTATTTATATGTGCAAACTAAATTGGGAATTAACAAAATTCGAGATTTGTCATGAAAATAATTAAGTTTTCTACTTATGTTTTATAAATATGTTAACAAAATAATTGTAATTTTTGAAATATGTTTTTTCACTGGTTCCAGGTAAAGGATTTTTTGTATATACTGCAAAATTTTTCTTCAGGAAGAGATTTTAAGAGTCCGTCAAGTTAGCCACGAAACTATTTGTAACTATATTTAATTGACAACTATTGCATACAGGGTATTGCACAATCGAGCAGCTGTGCTGAAGTGCTCTTGTTTATAATAAACCAATTGTGAGCAATAATATAACAACAATAACAGCAACAGCAACAGCAACAACAACTTTGAACTACTGTGCAACGTGCAACGTGGTGTGTATAAATTTGCCAAATTAAAAAGCGACAGCAGGCAAGGAGTCGGCTGCGTTTGGACAGCGGGACAACTGTGGCGGGTAGCCACCCACCGGACGCATGGATGACGCAACAGGGTGCCGAACTGTGTGTGCAGGCAGCGCGAGCGAGAGGGAGCGAGTTACATCGTCTATAAATAAAGCCTGTGCCAGAGTAAATCAAAACAACAAACACGAATCGCGAACATGTGGCGCTGTTGCCTGTTGGAACTGGAACTGTGGCTGGAACTGGAGCTGGGCGATTGGCAAGTTGGCAGCTTGGCAGCTAGCCAGGCGCTAGCCGGGATCAAGTGGGAGCCGACTCTGGGTGTGGTCGCCTGGGCGGTCGAGTATGTGATATGGCGTCAATGTTTTGAGCTCTGACTCTGACTCTAGTTATGCGAACGGATTTGGATTTGTCATCTTCCCCCCCCCCCCCCCCCCAATGCGTCTATAACATAAATATTGTTACGCATTTTTGCAGTTGACTGAAGTTGCTGTTGCATCTGGGAACGGCTGCCTTCCCTGAAGACAATGCGCTCGTAATGTGCTGCCTCCGATAGCTTTGATCTGAGCGCCGCTTGTCAACATCTTATTCCGGTCCTGACATGATTGATTTTTCATGTTGTCCACTACAGCTTCATCGCTGAAATTTGTTATTGCTGCTGCTCGATGACTTTCCAAAAATATTTTACCACACTGTACAACAGCAGGAATACCCTGCAGACAAAATATAAAAATATAAATTTAATTCAAATATAATTATTAATTAATTATAATAATTTTTTTTCTATTTGTCATCTTTAATTGACAGAATATACCGTTGACTGATCTATGGATGGGCTTTTCCATAAAGTGTTGACCAACACTGTTAACATCTTCCTCTCACGTCAGATGGCGAATTTGAACAATGATTGTGCATCAGCACCAGCAACAACAAAAGCAATAGCAATATTAACAGTAAATACTTTTAGCGGTAAAAGTGTCTTAAAATGTGGGTAAGTAATTGAAATTTATTGTGGCAAGTTGTTATTGTTGCTGTTGTTGCTGTTGTTGCTGTTGTTGCTGTTGTGACCTGAATGAAAATGTTGAGCAAATGATTTTGTTTGATGTTGCAGGCAAACATCAGAGAGAATGTTGCGGCCGCAACGAACACGTTGCATGTTGCTGTTTAGGCCCAGCCACGAATGGATTATGTTAGTGGAGCAATCAATCGGCTATATAAGGCAGGCGCGAACTGAAGAAAACACTTAGCGTGCCAGACAATTTCATTTGGCTTTATACATGACCAAAATCAGAGCGGTGAGAAGTTTTGCCCCATCCTGGGAAGCAATTTAACTGTTAGAAGCTGAAAGGTGTTGATATGGAGGCGTCTCATCTGCCGCTGCTGCTGCTGCCTCTGCCTCTGCTGCTGCTGCTGCTGGGAAAACTTATTGATATGGGGGCTTCCTTAGCCTTGGCATAGGCGACACAAGCTGCGCTTTTTCTGCGCTTTACGATTTGCGCCCAATTTTGGTAGCCCGATTTGTCACGATGTTTTTATTTTTCTTTGTATTTGATTTTGTAGTTTTTTCACCCTTTTTTTTGTATGCCGTGAAGTTGGACTTTATTTTTTGCGCCTGCCGCTCTGAAAAACTGGGAAGACAAACAAATTGGTCTGTAGTTGAAAATTGACAAGAATTTCGTGACTTTGTCACCTTCTTTTTTGCTGTTGCTGTTGCTGTTGCCAAAGAGACTCTTTGCAACGCCCTCGTAGGCAACGTTGCGCTGCTTTCCTTCCTTTTGGACCCACCGCTCGTTAAGTGGCAGTCAGCGCGTGCGCATTGAAGTCGCTGGCTGCAGTGACTCTGACTCCAGCTACGACTTCGACTTTGGATTGCAGCCTCAACTTCAACTCCTTGCCAGCTCCAGGGCTTCCAAAGAGTACCCAAAATTCAAATCTCGACTGCCGATTGGCGTTGCGGCAGCGTCCCCCTCCCAAAATCACTTCATCATCAGGCGGGTTTTCGGTGCATTCTAAAGTCAAAGCAGCGACTGCAAACTGCAAACTCTTGTCAGATTTATTTGTTGCTGTTCCTTTTGGCCAGGTTGTACAGTTGCAAATGCCCTTAACAATGGCCATAACCGCTCTGTTGCAAAGGTTGCATAAACACAGATTCTCATTGGAACAAAAATATACGTGGCAGATGTTCTACCTGGTACTTTTAGATGCAATTTTAATTTCGTCTCGAATGTTGCAGCATTCAAATTATACTCAAGTAAATAATATCAGTTAATCTGGAATAATTGTTTGCATCAAAATAATTCATATTTATATTAGAAAATGAGGCAAGAATTTAATTAAGAAACGCTTCGGAAATGTTTTCAGATTAGGTATTAAATGATGACTTTTAAAACTCTTTCAGTAGAAGGGCATTTTCAGAACGGTTTGTTGAAGATTTTTGGCGCAGTTCATTTGTTTCATTTGTTTGGTGACTTTTGTTTTTGTACGCTGGGCGCTGTACCTGTAACCTTTTGCACTTGGTACCCTTTTCTTATTTTATTTATTTATTTCTTTTTTTCAATTTAATGATTGTTTTTTCGGTGCCCTGACAGTTACAAGGAGCTGCAACATGAACAGCCCAGGACGGCGACAATTTCCAAACTTTAAACTGTGAAAAGTTTTTTTTTTGTTTTTCGTTTTTTTTTTTGTGGAACTGTCCGCGTGTGTACCGAGCTGTGGAGGGAACATCAGGTGGGAACGCCCATAAAATGTATTTGGAATATGGTCGAGAGCTGACTTTGTCTCATTTCAATTCAATTGTTATGGCTTATGGTCAGGCCAGCCTGATAACTTGGTCAATGCGCGCAAATTGACCAAATTGAGATTGAGACTGGCAACGCGACTGCAATGGGGCCCCACAGGCAAAGTTCGTGTCGAGCCGAGTTGCAGTGACACCAACAACAAAAACAACAACAAGTACAACAACATCAGTAACTGCATCAATAATATTGTTGCCTCTTTTGTGGGTCAGCAGCCAAAACAGCAGCAATGCTGCTGCTTCTGACTGCCCACGGAGCTCAGCCGCCTCCTTACAGTTCCCCCCGTCTATCGCCTTGCTTTCCTTTGCCGCATTATGAGTTGACATTAGAGAACATGGCCAAGGCGCAACTTTAACATCGCAGCAATGCCATCGCCCTAAACTGACCCCATTGTACCTCGTTCATCGTTCCTTATACTCCTCCATGTTGCATTGTTGTTATTGCTCCTCCTTGGCTTTGGCCAATTTGCTGCAATTGCATTTCCAAGTGCTGCCAGTGCTCTCCAAGTGTGCCACTTTGTTGCCAAGTTCGTTTGGGAGCAAACTAAAGGCAACAACAGCTACGCTTTCCACCGCAATCAACAAATAAGCAGCCCAAGTCAATATTTGTGCAAAATGTGGCGAAATGAGGTTATGTGATGCAATCTGTGAACTTGCAACCGTTGCAACTTGCAACGCGGTCGCCAATGCAGTTGCCACTGTGACGGCTTATGAGTGTGTGAATGCAATTTGTGCTGTGTGCTTAGAGGACCCCAATGGCAATAACATATTCAATTGATATACAGAGCAACGATTGCAAGCACAGCTCAAAAGGTCATCGAATAAGTAAAGTGGTCTATATACACCAAAGATGCTTCACATGGATACGAATATACAAATACATACATACATGTATGGCAGACATATTGGAGAATGTTGTGGAACCACCGCACTGAAGAATTACATGTTATATATGCATAGATATCCGCATATAGTTCAAACTCCCGCACATTTTGATATCAACTATAAAGGAGCTTACTTATATATATATTATATATATAATATAAACGATAAAAGTAAATCAAACCATTTAATAATCGTATATAAATCGTGAATTTAGTTTAGTTTAGGTACTCAAGTTGAACTTTTCTTTGTTGCCATATAAGTAATCGGCGATCAGTAATCGAATTTGAAGGCAAGATTTTGCCAACTTTCCACTCATTATAAATGCCAATGGTTTTGACAGTTTTTGCCTGCGATGTCAGTCTGGGTTCATCGGTGCATCTCAATGGAAACAGAAATTGCCAAAGCACTTTCCATCTAATCGCAATAATGGCTGGCAAACTGGCAGCCAAACAGGCGAAATCAAAAAATCTAAAATCCAAACGCTTGTATGGGATCTGGCTTATATGATACCAATAAGGTATTAAGCCAGCAGCATGAAGAGCCCATTAGCAGATCGACCCTGCGAGATGAGGTAGGCATTAGTAGTTGTTGTTGCAGATGCCAGTAAGCTGGAGGTGGAGTACGAGAAGCTGCGGCTTGTACCAGCTACATATGTCAACACCATGAACTTGAAACTTTTCAGCCGGTTGCAAGTTGGCTAAAAGCGTTTTGTATTCTAATTAGATTGTCAACGGCACGACAACAACCTCATTTTGCTCAAAATGCCAGAGCACACACAGAGATTTGCATTAGCGCCAACCATGCAGCGACTACTCGGACTTCTGGCTCCACTCGACTCGACTTGGTTTTCGGTAGACAAAAATCTGCATAAAGTTTGCAGTTGCTGCTGCTGTTGTTGTTGTTGTTGCTGTTGGTTTGGGGGCAGGTTTGAAGTTCATTAACATGCACAGGTTAATTACCGTTGTTGTTGCTGCTGCAGCAAGGAAATGAGCCATTAGAAAAAGAGGCTTATAGCGCCGCAGTAGCCAAAGCAACGATAAAATGGCTAAAAGCACACATAAAAAAAAAGCAGACACAAAGACACATGTAAAGTGTCCCTCCATCTGTGTGTGTGTGTGTGTGTGTGTCCGTGAGTGTGTGTGTGTGTGTGGGGGGGACTTTGACAAATGCCCAAGAAGTTGAACGTTGGTTTTTTGTTTGCCTGCTACATGCAAAATGTTGCACTGATAAGGCAGCAACGGTGGCAAAGCCAATGCCACTGAAGTCATCCCGTTTGCCGCAGCGGTAAATGAGCTGGCAAAACATTGCAGACAGGAGAGTCACCAAGAGGCACGATCATTAAAACAAAAGCGGCGACAATAGCCAAAGCCAAAGCCACAAGCAGCAACAGCAGAAGCAGCAGCGGAGCCATCACTGACAAGCCATGACCAACCAAGCCAAGAGCAGTTGCCAACAGTTGCCAAGAGTCGCCTCCACCAAGTTAGCCTCTATGGCTCTTGGTGTTGGATTGCCTTAAACGATCCGCGTGAATAACTAATTTCAATGGAAGCTGCTTGCTGCCTGCACACGCGCGCCTCTTAACATTTATCACCCACCATCGGCCATTGCCAGGAGCCAAGCCAAGCCAGCTGCCTCCTGGCTCCATTCGCGCAGGCTCCCCCGCCTAAAAAAAAAACAGTCCGAGACAATGCAACCGTTTTTATGCTCCATGAGACAGCAAAATAACAACAAAGCATTCTGAAATAACAACAAAAAATGTTTACTGCTTCAAGTCTTAAAAAGGAGTGCGTAGGACAGGCAAATTCATGCATATTGCGTCTAATGAGCCTCAATGAAAAATAAACTAGAAAAAACTATTTTCGAGAAACAAAAGCAATTTATAGAAACAGAAAAAGATTTTCTAAGACGGATTTTTTGAAGGAATCTTTGAGAACTTTAAATAAGAAATGTAAATAATTAAATTGCAAATTAATTATAGCCATAAAAGGCTATGAGAAAGTATCAGCTATATAGTACGCGTCATTTTCCAAAAATATTATGTATGTTGTAACGAAATCATACTGAATCAAAAATGATCTTGTTTTAAATATAAGTAAATTAAATTAATTATAATAATATTGAGAATTTAGCATTAATTTAACACATTTTGAATCTGTAATCAATGCAGGCATCTGACATGTAAATGGTTAACTAAGTTTACCAATTCTTAAGTGAACTTTTGGTTAAAAAGATTTCTTATAAAGATGTCTTTTAAATGAACTTTATCAAATGACATCTTTGTGCTAAAAAATTGCCTGCACAGCAAGGACAGCGTAAGACTTGTAATTTAAATCTCAACAGTTTGTCATAATACACACACCCAAAAAGATAAAAATAAAAATAAAATAAAATAAAACACAGTGCTAACATTTAATGCTCGTATTGAGCACATCACGTTGCAGCCTTTTTGGTATAGTATCTTGTAAAGTAAACTTGTTATATGCCTCAACTCTGAACTTATTGCATGCATCGTGTGGTTTTGTCTATGCCCACTCAGGTCTTGTACCAGGAACTCACAGCACGTGCAGTCGGGAGAGAAGCAGACAGACAGACAGACGGACAGACGGACAGGCACACATCAAGCTAATTAAGCATACTTCAATAAAAAACCCACAAAAGCATCATAGAAAACGTGGGCCAAGCAGCACACATGAGGCACGCTGGAGTCAGGGTTGAGGAGCTAGAGCTGGAGCACCCACTGAGCGTGGCACGCGATAATCAATCAAAAGCCATTAAAGCCAAACGTTTTTCAAAAACTGAATTTCCAAAACAAAGCAGGCACAAAGACAATGAATCAAAGTAGAAAGCATTTCATCAGAAGTAGTACGCAGTAACCGGGGCCCAAAAGGAGTGGCAAAAATCATCTACGCATATAGCATCGACTGTCTGTCAAGACAAGTTAAAGATCAAAATCGAGAAATTTATACAAAATATAAAAAAAAAACTCAAAATAAACGTGAAAAAAATAGTAAAACAAGATCAATAGAGCACGAGCCTGACTGGTTAACTGGATGGATGGAGAGCAAACACAGTTGCAGTTGCAAATGATTGACGGAATTAGAATAATCGCATGAAATAACGTTTATTATTAAATGACCCACTTAAGGCCATTTGGGACTCCGAGTGAAAAGTGAAGGCGTCCCACATCAACAAGAATGTCGCAACAGTCTGGATGGAGTCTGATCTCTGTTGACTGTATGCCGTCTGGGGTCTGCCAATGTCGCTCAGACTTTGGCAAATGCAAATTTCTGCATTCGTTTTTGCTGCTTCAACTGCAACTTTCTAAATGAAATTCCAATCGCATGCCGTCTCTATCGCACGCCCATTTGCCCATTTGCCATCTCGCTCGCTGCATGTGTGTGCAAAATTAAAGAAATAATTTCAAGCGAAAATATACAAATTGATTGTCACCTGGCAGGCGAGCGAGTTAAACCTTTTTGGCAGCGCCTTGGACTAAATCAAAGCACCTTTCTCCATTTATCGGCCAAACACTTAGCCATGGCTAATACATATAAATTTTAGCATAGTGCCACACGGTGCACACGTGTGTGCCTCATATGTACAACATTGGCTGGCATTGGGCAGCCGTTGGGCTCAATTAGAGACGCGTCCGCAAATTGCTTTCAACTTTTATTGTCGCCAGTTGGCGACGTCTCGAGGATATACATTTTTTTTGGGCGTGGCATTTTGTCGCGACACCTTCAACGTCTCTGGTTATCCCCCCCCCCCCCCCCAACCAGCCGCCCCAATCAGTCACTCAATTGTGATCGTCCGCGTAATTGTCTTTGACAAGCTACGCAGCCTGCAATTCCCAATTGCGTCTCTTCAACTGCAACTGCAACGGCAACGGCAACTTCTTGTTGGCATTTTGTTTGACTTGGATTAAGTTAAAGAGCATGGTTTAAAATTCCAATCATTGTTTACTAAACGCTCATTCGTTCGCTGGCTGCGATCATCTTCCCCATTTTACCTGTTCATCACCCCACCGCAGTTAACCTTGCATAATCATGTCAACCAGTACCAACTATGGGACACTAGCTTGTGCCCCAAACAATCAATGCAAACATGCTCGAATAAGGCCAAATAAAATGATTATTATAAATTGTGTGTTATGTGTTCAAATATATCGATTTAAATATAGGTTAAACTTGTCAAAGGAGTTGAAATGTTGGCTAGTTACTCAAACCATTGAGGCAGTAGCAAAGCTGCATGTGGCTGTATTTAAAATATATTTAAAAATGTTATTAATTATTATATTAATTTTTAATTGGTATTTAAGCACAGATTAATAACAAACAGTTAATGTTTTGTATGTACAGTGAGAGACAGCTTAAAGCGACCAGGGTCAAAGAAAAAAGTAATTACATGCCATAAGCTAATTATTCATTATTTTTCAAAAATTCCAAAAACCGATGGGAGGTACATGTATTAACCACCAATATGAATGTATGACCCTAATAAACTGAGGTTTCCCCACTTGCACCCAGGTGTTCACAATGTACCTGGTCCAAATAAGTTGCAGGCAATTACTTTTTGTCTTTGACACTGGTCGATTTAAGCTGTCTCTCACTGTATGTGTAATAAATCACAACCTACAAATCAGTTAGCTGAAAGCGTTATAGGCCTAGGAATATATGACTAAAGCCACATGTCTTTTATTGCTTATTCACGATATTACATTGCTAAAGTTGATGGCTCGATTACTGTGGCTTATGTGCGAGATATTTAAATTTAAAGTACCCTTAGGTAGAGCAACAAAAGGTTTAGTCAGGCTCTAGACACGGCTGGGTTTACGACAACTTTTACCCATTTCACAACAATTTCACTGATGCTGCGTGTCCATCATGGGTGCACTTGTGAGGTGGACAAATGCAGACGTTGGCCATTACACACACACACACACACACACAAACGAAAACACATTCTGCATCACAACACCCTCCCTCTTCGCCCCAGCAGTAAATGGCATTTGGTAGTTTGAGCATGCAAAAATGATTTTATTGTTGTCCAAATTTCGATGCAGGCACTGGGAAAACTCCACTCGTCGCCAGTGACTACGTCACTTCCACGTCCATATCCACATCCACGTCCATATCCATGTCGAAAAGGTGGCCCCCAGGCGATCTCTTGTGCAGTTTTCGGCCAAATATTAGCACACAATTCGATTTTGCATGCAATGGCAGGTAGTAAATTTTTACGAGTGCAAGTGGCGAGTTTTTCTTCATGACTCTCCATTTGGAGTCGGGGCCAGCATCTCCTGGGTTTTATTATGGCCATGGCCATAGGCAGCTGCGCTTTTCGCTTTCACCTGTTGGCTGCAGTTATGTAAAATCTACTGTCAAATTAATGGTGATTTATATGTGGACCATAATTTGCACTTTAAATATATATGGTCAAATGTGTTATAAGTTCCTTAACAATTTAATATATATATATATCGATGTATGCGGGCGAAAAAGGAGTGTTTTATAGCCAATAATATTAACACAGCTCAGCTTACAATCGAATGGAATATCTTGGGAAGTTAGGCATAGATCTGACATTGACTCTCTCAGGCTGACAGAAAAAAATAAAATCAATGCTCGGAATTTCTGTAGTTGTGAAAGTTATCTAAAAGAAAGTTAGAGTGGAAAATCACTTTTGTTTCTCTGATAAGTTTCCATTTCAAATATTTGAGTTCAATTCTTTACAAGTATCCAAAGTGTCTTCAAATCAGCAAAAGGAAGTTCTCAGAGATCTGACCCAGTCCAGTGCTCGCTCTTAGCCCACTTTAATTATTGTGAAGACTTATCGTCTTAATCTGTGGGAACTTTACTTTACTTGAATGATAAATGCAGTCTGCAGCCAGCTATCGATCCCACACAATTAATGGTTAACTGAAAGAAAACTTTGGCTTGAACACAGCTTTTGTTTTAAAGTAAACAACCCATCTCCTTCTCTCACTTTCTCGTTCTCTCTCTTTATCTCTCTCTCTCTCTCTAACTAGCACTATCGCTCTCTAAGCAAGACTTTCAACTAAAAGCATTTCTCCATACGCATTACATGACAGCCGACTTGTTGCTATGATTACCGTTGTTGTTCTTGTCGTCAATGGTGTGGGCTTACACAGTTTTCAACATGTGTGTATCGAAAATGCCCATTACAAAGCGAATTCACTTTCACTACCAATGCACATTCCATCATAGGGAAAAAATACACCAAATAATTCTGTCTGAAATGCTTCCTTTTGTAACTTGTATTGGTTAAGTGAGAATCCTGTCTCTGACTTGGGAAAAATCAGTTAAATATTGAGTAGCATTGTTGATATCCGCTTCATCCTCGAGTTTTGGCAGTATGCAAAGTGAACTATCAGAACTGGAGCTACACTTGGATTCCATTGAGATCGTTCCGTAGCTACTACTCTCGAATTTGTTCTCGGATTCGCTGAAGTAGTCGGAGGAGTCGGCTGTTTCATGATCTGATTGACTACTAAGATGCTTTAAGGGCCTGCCGGTATAAAGTATTTCCAAATGAAATTTGGGAATCAATTTTGCTCTTTTCTCATGTATATAATCCGTTGGGTTTCTTGCTTTCTTCTCGTGCAACCTAGAACTCAAATTATATGGCAAAATTTGGCCTGTTCTTAACTGCACTGCGTTATTTTGATAGTTCTCGAACTCATCAAAGCCAGGTGGCGTCTGATACTCAAATCCCTCGTTATCCAGCATATCCTGAATCAGTTCCTGTGTCAACGGTATAAGACGTTGATTAGCGTTTGACGGTCGTTCCCTTGGCAACATTATCTTATCTCTGAAATTTAGATATGACGAAAAATTTGAAAAAATGACAGTGATTGATTTAGAAAAGTGAATCAAAAAAAAGTTTGAAAAGTTTGTCACAGTTTGTAAATGTTAACAGTAATTGAGATATTATCTCAAAGATATTTTTATTTAGTCATGATTTTTTTCAAGAAATTTTTATTTTGTATATCCTTGCACTTAGGTTGCTATATACTTGCTTACTACCTTATCTTACTCGGTTTCGGCTGCATATTTGTGGTATTGCTTAAGATTCCAATCTCTTGTCCACATATGCTAATTCTTTGGATACTGCATTCCCAGATCAATATCATTGCTGGCGTTTTGCTGCTGGCTTCCGCTGCTGATGTAAGTCCTGTGAAAACGCCATCGAAACGAGAACTTAATGAATGTCAGCACACAGCCAATTGGTCTTTACTACTTGCTTCCCATGCAGAATTTCGTGAAGATGCTGAGTTTGATAGCAGAATTGATTTTCTATCTTTTGATGGCCAGCACAAGCACTGAAAATTATGCGTTGTTTGCATACTCAATTTTCTCGATTTTCAGTAAGTTGCCAGATTTGATGAGTAAAAGTCTAATCGTCACATTTTGGCTGCAGGTACAATCTATATAGTACTTGTGGCTTTCTCCTTTCATGAGATTTTGCAGAGAACGTTTTAAGCTGGTTTTGAATGGTGCTTGGTGGCTTCACTCCAGCTTATCATGGCTAAAGAAAAACGGTAGTTGGAACGGTCGACGTCGAGCGGACTTAATCACAGCGTGTAGCATTTTGTGCCGTGATTAAAAGTAAATTTATTAGGCAAATGTTGCGCAATTGGTCGCCAGCATTCAGCTTACAGTGCATAAATCGTGCGGGGCCAATTGTCACCAGGCTCCAATTCATACCTTACCCCACAGCTCCAGTTGCAGTTGCAGCTTCAGCTCCAGTTGCAGTTGCAGCTTCAACGTTTTTATTTTTATTTGACTGCGACTTTGGCTTAATTATCGGCGCACCGTTGCGCTACATGCGTGCTAATTGAGTGCGGCCAGTGACCAACTGACCAACTGAGCTGGCGACGCGGACATCGACTTGGACACGAGCATTGACGTCGACGCCGACGTCAACGTGGACGTGGACGCCACGTCCTGCTATGATAACAACAACGCGACGACAAACGCACGCTGTGCCAAAATAAAAATTATGTTGCAATCCTCAATGCTCAACGCTCAGCGCTCAACGCTCAACTCTGCCTGCTCACTAGTCACTGATCGCTGATCGGGGGGGCTTAATTAATTTCGTTGATTAATTGAAAGTGCGCCTTGACTTGCTTGCTTTTTTTATTTTGCTCTTATCTTCTTGGTAGTACTTGGCATACTCGCTGCAGCAGTGGCAAAGTTGAAGGCAAGTATGAAAAATGTGTGCAACTGGTAGACTTAAATAAAGTTTTGGGGCCGTTACAGTAGTATGTTGAGGGCGTTGCCATTGGGTCCAACCCTTTTGGTCCATTACTCTTAACCGACCGATTCGATTATTGGAAAAGTTATGACTGACCGCAGGGTAAGGGCCCCAACTCGAATGCAACTGCAACTGCAACAACAATTACAAATACAATTTAAGTGCATTCAATAAATATGCTTTGGGCGTTCGCTTTGGTTACAGTTACTTAATTGGTTATATACATATGAAGTGGGCTCATAATGATCATGTCGCTGGCAGGCTAACCTGAAATATTAACATTCTATCATAATATGCAGAAATTATCTCTGATATGCTGGGAAAATCAAGATAAATATAGAGATAGGGAAAGTATTGCGTCTAGATGGAACTCTCTCTTTTTTGGGAATAATTGTTTGTGGTGACTGGTTTAATATGTTTGCTCATTCCATATGAAATAATGCTCTCGAACGGAAAGACCTTAAAAAACTTGACTAACTTACATTCTCAACTTTTGCTCATATATCAGCAGCCAATGACAATAGCTGTGGGGCATTGAAATTATTTGCGTTACACTCGCAATTTGCCACAAGGCAATTTCATGATTAATTAAGCAAAGTTAAAGGTGCAATTCACATAAGTTTACTTATTTATTATTACGGTCCAGGAAATGGGCCAGGTAAATGGTTATTTGGCATTTGCAATCAGTGCAGGAACAGGCGACGCTGGAGCCACGCACTGCCGGCAAGTGAATGGGGGCAAGTAGCGACAGGTAGCCAACAAAACAACAAAAAACTGCAACTGCAACTACCACCTTAAACCAATTCCAATGGCGTGCAACGTAGGTGGCACTTGGACATATTTTTGAAATGGGCGCCCGTTGGCCAATTGTGAAACTTGGCCAATTGACTAACTAGCCAAGTGTCAAACTTGCCAAATTGAAAACGAAGTTACGATGCGGTCGACGATTTGTTTATGCACAAGCATTTCTGATTGCAAATATTCATACTCTTACCCTGGACACTTTAATATTGTAAAGCATTTCGTAAATTTCTAAACCAATTGTAGAGTTCAATCATTCGATTAATTAAAGATTCTATTTGTATTTGAACTAATCATTTTCGTATATACAGTGGGAGACAGCTCGAAAAGACCAGTATCAAAGAAAAAAATAATTGCCTGCAACTTATTTGGACCAGGTACATTGTGGACACCTGAGTGCTGGTGGGGAAACCTCAGTTTATTAGGGTCATACATTCATATTGGTAATTAATACATGTACCTACCATCGGTTTTTGGAATTTTTGAAAAATAAGGAATAATTAGCTTATGGCAGGCAATTACTTTTTTTTCTTTGACACTGGTCTATTTGAGCTGTCTCTCACTGTATGCCTAGAAGCAATAATTTGAACTTTTGGTAGAGAATCTTTCATCATACATACAAATGAAAATATCTGAAAGGGCATTTAGACTTCCGCTCGACTAAAATAGCTACACCTTCATATATGTGTTTTTATTATTTGTATTTTTATTTATTTCGTATTTTTAATTTAATGAAATATTACGCGCACGTGTCAACAGAGCGATAAAATTTATTTACGCAGCACTGCGGGTCAAGTGAAAGCACATTTTGCTGGCATCTCGGGAATTCAGACGCTGTGCAGACCTTCAAATTGAATTTACGCCGGCGCTGTGCAACGGCTTCAGCTAAAGCAAAAGTTTCGGCTTCAGGTTATGTTTTGGGGATCAGTGCCCAAAAAAAAAAATTGAAATCGAAATCGAAATGTAAACCTGACTGCTATAAAAATGGGCGTAGGGCAGCCGCTCTGACACGCGGCCATATTTTAAATGTCAACAGGCAGCCGCCCGGCCAAATCGAAGATCTCGAAACGCGGCAGCAGCCAAGGATGCTACTCCACACACTGACACACACACACACACACACACAGAGTAGTTGCCTTGTCCATGCGCATCAAAAATTCAATAAAATACCATTAAATTACAAAATGAAGACAATTCATTTTTTTTTTTGTTCAGTTATTCAGCTTCTCGTATAGATTGCTCCGGGCTCTGGGGCAGGTCTGTTTTTGGGGGATCATGTTCTGTGTTGGGTTTATTATGCGCTGCATTTTGTATCTTTAAGCAGCAGCATTTAATGTCGCTTTGAGGTTATAAGCAATAAAATATGAAAATCTGCGCTTATAAATGTTGAAAACAACATTTATCGTAATATTTTATGAAATCAGTGAATATTCGGTGAATGGTTACAACAATAACAACAGCAACAACAGAAGACAATGCAACATTATTATTAAAGTACCTCAAAAATTGACTTGCAATTGCATACATATATTTTATGTGAAGTTTTTCCTTTTTGCAAATGATTGATGAAACCTAGTGGTAATATAGTAAATCTCTAATGATAGACTTGCTTGTGTCCAAACAACATCAAGTTGTTCGCCTTCGCAATGGGCATTCTTATTGGAATCAGAAGCAGAGAATTTATCAGAAAGAAGATTTTGTGATATTTTTTTAAACATGCTTTTTATTATTGAGATTTCTATATATCTTAATTTTTAAGCTAAGAGAATACTTCTTTCAAAAAAAAATTCGACAAAAATGGTCTTCAAAATATGAGCTAAGAACAATTATATTAGGGAACTAATAATATAAGCGAATTTCTTTGATATATGTTGCTATTTAGTAAAAACTATTATGTCTTTGTACCAAAATTGATAGATTACATTATATACCTCCAGAGCATACACCATAAATTATAATAACTCGTGACTTTTATGACTCTTCTGCAAATAATCATTTTCCACTTTTTTTTTCCAGCACAAAGTATTTAGGAGTTCATTCCTAATACAATGTACCTGAAGCCCCTTGAAAAGACTTTCAAGTTGGCTCCAATGATAGGCGTGGCAAGGCCAGCAATGGAATTAGTCAAAGAGCATAAAACAAACGTCCACACAGCCCACGACAACGACAAGAGATATACGCCTATTACAAACATATATGCACAATATTTAAAAAACTCATAAGCATTTGTGACCATTATGACGCTACGACTAATGGGCCCGTTTAAGCGTTTCGGGACAAAACAGACAAACAGACCGAATTGAAGAAGTCTGAAAAGCAGTTCGGCCTACACAATTCCGCAAACTCCTTGTAAAACTACTGTGGATGCAAGTGCTCGCTTGCTGTTGCTCCTGATGCTGGTCATTAGGCGCTGGTACCAGCTTTAGCTTTAGCTACAACTCCACTACCACTTTCAAATCCAACAGTTCCAGTGACGACGCACAAGCAGTTGAGTGATGCGCATTGGGGTCATTTGTGTCGGTGATGGGGCGTCACTTTGGGGGCTGGGGCTAATTTCCATAATGTTCGGTTCCCGGCTCTAGAACAGTTCATTCACTTTGCAAACACGAGCACTCGAGTAATTTCGGAGCTGGTAGTCTGTTCAGCTCGTGTGACTCGTACAAAGCAGCTTAAGTGATTGCCGGGGCCTAACACCTACCGGCCAGCAGTAGAGCTTATGTCCGAGATCCGGGCATCTTTTGCGCTTCACTTGTTGGCAATGGCAATTTAATGGCTCCGAAATTGCTGACCCGTCGCTGACTACAAAGTTGCCGTTGGCTCTCTGGCTGCACTTGGACTCTGATATCTGGAACTTGGAAAAACATTGCACTACACTTGGCGTTGTCGTTGTCTTTGCCAGCGCAACATGAGTATGATTTATAGTAGTTTATGTGGCCAAGCTTAAGCAGCTTCTGCTCTGCTCTGCCCTGTCCACCAAACTAAAATGGCAATTCGTGATGTTCGTTAGCTGCAACTAGCGATGTCAACGTGTCGTGCTTTTGGTGACAACTCGTGACTTTGTGAGCGTTGCATAAAATAGTATCGGAATAGTATCGGCATCAGCTGTAATTGGTATTTCATCAATACATTAGTAAGCATTTACGTTTTGTGTGATTATCCTTCTGTGGCGTGCCCCATCTCCAACTGGGGGCTGTGTCTGTCTGTCCCGGTTAATGCGTATCATTTTTCATACCTCAGGCATGGATTTAGCATTATTGTATTTTATATTATTTGAGCTTAATTTGCTGTACCGTCGTGCACCTGATTTGCTAAATCATTTCAGAGAGAGAGAGAGAGACAGACAGCGAGAGTGAGTCAGTGCGAATGAGTCTAAGAATATTTGGTAGTTCTGCTCTGCTCTTCGTTCGCTTAGCCGCCGGGCAGCGTCTTCTTCTCTTTTGCTCGCAGACAAGTTCGTTAATTTGACGCTCGCACCTCGTTCGCATAAATTTCCCGAGTGCTCGACTGTAGGAACATGGAGTGAGGTGTGTGGCTGAGAGCCACTTGCAGTACCTCGCCCCGCCCGTCCAGTGGCTTGCCTGATGCTTGGGCTATTAGCGCACAATGCCAACGCCTGCGCCGCCCACTCCAATGGTGGTGCCGCCACTTTACTTCGGCTTCCAGCGAGTCTGCGCTCAGCTTCAGTTTATGGTCATGCGGCGTTCCTTTTGTCAATTTCCAGACATTTGCCTTTAAGTGCAGCCACAAAGCGGCTGGCCAGAGATTTATGTTGTTCTGTTGTCATTTTAAGTTAATGGCTTGTAGTTCTCCCGTAGTTCTCCCGCTCTGCCTGTTTTCTCTCTCACCAGCGTTTTTCATAACTCTTTGCATAACCTGATGATCGTTTCTTTGCCTTGCCAATAGGCGGCTGTTTGCAGGTGAATTTGCGCCAGCTAAATTTATGACTCGGCTTTTAAATTGGTTTATGGCAATTTCCGCCTCTCCCACACACACACACACATACGCTCACACACACTCATACTCCCAATCTCAACACACATGCAAAAACTAGCCAATTTGTTGCAATTTCGATAAATATGAAAAATATAAATCGATTCAACTTCAAAGTTATCGACGCCGTCAATTGGGATATTCGGCGATGTGGTAACACTGTCAGCCAAATTTTGGCACGTTTGTCAATTGCTGGATAAAAGTTGATTTGTTTTAGCTTTCCGTAGATTTTCGTCTTTGTGTTTCTCAACCAAACAAAATGAATAGCCTCAATGCGAATAGTATTGCCGATGCTGATCTTAATAACGAGTCCAAGTCGGAGGAAAGTCTGACCGCTTTGAAGCTATATGTGGACACGGAGAAATTGCCCTCACCGCCGGAAGACTTTTCCTTAATGCAAGAGGATTTTCCAGCATTGAACGGCATTCAAGATGATTTGCCCACTGCTCCCAAATCGGGCGTCTGGAGTGCCATCATAAGCGGCAACCCGCAGCAAGTCGAGGAAGTCGTATCCGTACAGAGCAACGGCAATTCTCAATCTGACGTACCTGAGGCACTGAAAACTAAACCGACTGGTGTTGCACACGTTGCTGCCACCACCAAGCTCTACTTTCCGGACAGCAGTCAGTCAGAGCCGAATTCCGACGAGAACTTGAGCAGCATTGCTCCGCCGCCTGGCTCTGAGAAAATCAAGTTGTATGGACGCCTGAACACCAATCGCATGGGTCTGCCGTTGGGTGGAGTGACGTTTGACCTCACGCCGCCTCGGACCAATAACGACACGCAGCCGCAAGCCAACACCATCGCGGAGGGTGACTTTGGATTGGTGGGATTGGTTCGCCATTTCGAGACTGTGCAAGACAATCGTCAGTTTTTGTCACGGCACTTTGGACATGAGACAGTGAATCTTAATGTGAAAGCGAAATTCGGGTTGAACCAGGTGCATGCTGGCTTTGCTGGTCCCCTACAGGGCGGCCGCTGTGCACCTCATGAGATATACGGCAATGTGCCGCAATATTATTGCCTCTCTAGACGTAAGGAGTTGCTGCAGCCCAAGATTGAACACATGAATGTGGAGCTATTGTTCTATTTCTTCTATACATATGCGGGCGATATGTTGCAAATGCTGGCAGCAGCTGAGCTGGCAGAACGTGGCTGGCGTTTTCACATTCCCGAGCGCCTCTGGCTGCGACGACAGCTGGACAATCCGCACTATGTTTGGAATGGGTCTGAAGAGACCGGGGAGTACAACTACTTCAACATGGTGCAATGGCAGATTATGGCGCGCAACTTTACTCTAAAGCCTGAGGATTTAGAGCGCACCATGACCCAAAAAGAGCTTCGCAAAAATTATGGATACCATCCCCAAATGAAGTACGTAATCACAGAAGCTACACACTAAACTGGAATCATTATTTCATTCATTCTCTCTCTTTTCCAGCGACAAATTCATTTGAGCCTGGCTTTGGCGCTATAATTGACTCAGTTCAGTCGAGTTCATGTACAACAAACATATTTGCTAAGCAGGTTGTTCATTGTATACGAATATTTAAATGCAACATTAAAAGTTGTATCAAATACACATGCCACAACTAATACAAATACTTTGGTAAGGATATAAGATTCCTGGCACCCATCCAGTTGCTGAAGATAAACGGACTAAAGCCATGTGTTGATTTCCCTTAACATTTTGGCAAGAAACGATCTACTTCGCATCACTATATTGTTGTTATATTATATAAATATTGAACACGCAGGAATTGTCTAGTGGAAAATGCTTGACTCGTAGATACATTTTATTTGGGATACGCTATTTTGTCAATTGAACTTGATCAAATTTGTACAGATTATCAATGTTACGTGAAATATGTATAGATTAGAATTATACATCTTGAATACCCCCTCCCCCAAATAATAAGATAATTCACGAACAACATTGATGCAAGGCAGAATGTAGACGTTTATAGTTCGTGTTGCTTAAAATGTGTATAAGTGACTTTTTGTTGTTGTTGGTAAACTCCTCTGATTAGTGTACTGCTCAAGCTTAGCCACTATTCTTTGGAGGGGTGAACCAACCATTATGCTCGTGAATTCTCAACATAGTGTTGTAGCTTTGCTGAGCACGGGCCAAACTGTTCTCAGTCGAGAATTTGTTTTTAGTTGAGTCAAAATTGATGCGCGCTTTGCCTTCAACCAGTGTGGCGGCAATTTGCAATATTACTGCCTCGACATTGTAGGCGGAGCTCCAGCCATTCGTGGTCAGCAGCTCCATGCATAAGGCACCGCCGTACAGCACATAGCCGCCATTGATGACCGGATGCACGACTCGGACAAAGGGTGGCTCCAACGGATATTTGTCGCTGAACTGTGCATTCAATTGAATATAATCCGTGCCCTCCTTTTCTTTGAGCTTCAACAGATCGCTGTGTAGTGGACTATCGGGATCCACAGAGTTCAGGCAAATATTCCAATTGTAAATGGAATCTTCGACCAGCTCGACTGAATATATTTTCTGTTTAAATATTTTTGATTGATAAATATAGCGAAGTTCCTTCATTAGGCGATCGATGGCCATCACACAGCCAGTAACGGCGGCAGCTTTCGCATGGTTCTGTCTTAATTTTGCACGCAGTTTTTTTAGAGTCTCCAAATGCTCCTGATCGATACCCTCATTTTCGTTTACCATCTGCAAATTTTCTGTTTCCAATAAGAAATTATCATCACACTCGCTCTCTGGCTCGCTATCGTTGTTGTTTTCCACTTTGAGTAATTCTTTCTCCTCGAAATCGGAATCGCCAATCGCCCCATGGCAATCGGCTTTCGGTTGCGATTCAAATGGCAGCGTCAAGGCATCAATATCACTGGGTTCAGGAACCTTATGGCATCGGCACAATTCGCGTAACAGCAGCCCAACCTGCAAGATGACGTGATTGTCCCGCCCTTCTGTGGCGCCTAACATTTGCACAGCATTAATAACGCTTGCCTCGTCGGACTCGGCAAACCAAACAGGTGGCGTTGCTGGATACGCTTCCGTTATGTTCGCATGGATGTCGTAGTGTTTGCCATTCTTATCAATAAATCTGCAGAGCAGCTCGTCCAAGGTGGCGTTGAGTATCTGAAAGCGGGCATGATTCTTTGGAAACAGTTGCTTCAGCGTTTTGATTTCAAGCTTCAGAGATTGTAGACACGCCATGTTCAACCTGGGAAAGTGGTAAATGAGTTTACTATTTTCTTATTATTATTGTTATTTTATTTCTTACCTCTGATTGAACGTGTATGTGTCGGAACCTCTCCGATTACAAATTGTTTGATTTCTATTGAAATTGAAATGATTTTGAAGAAAATCGGGCTACTAGATTAGTTGCAAAAATAAAAAACGATTAAGCATAAGCATAGATTAAGTAATATTGTCTATGTCTGCACATAGATTATGCACACATAGTTCAAATTATTTAAGAAAAAATAATCCTATATACTTTTGTTGAAGTTTTATCTTTGTGGACGCGTCTTTACTTGCTGCAACTGACTTATAGAATACATAAAGCTGAACACGATACATGTGTGACCATAGCAATAATATTAATCGACGTAGCTATATTTATAGTTTCCGTTAAAATTCAAACTTATAGAATGTTGTCAACAAGTTCAATACGAAATTTTGGTGAAGATCGACACACCTTTAAGCCAGCCAGGTGTATCCAATATCCACATCCACATGCCACGCGCGCCACTGGCAACTGCTTGAAATGCCAGCCAAGCCTCGAAGCGGCTCATTAGCAAAATGGAGCAGAGTCTGTCGGCGGCAATGTTGAACAAACCAAAACCAAAACAAACCAAACCGAATCAAACGAATGAGCGACCACACGATCTGTTGGCCAAGTGTCGCTTTGCCCGCTAATTGCCACGTAAATTTGCAACCATTTTTGGCAGCTCATTAAATTTATTATTAAAACAAAACGCTGGCCAAAGTTAATTGCCATCAAATTGACATGCGAGACGACAGCACCCGCCATTAAGCTTCAGCTTGAGCTGGAGCTGTAGCTGGAGCTAGAGTCAGAGTCTGAGCCTGGCCAGGCCTGCTTCATGCGTATTAATTGCCATGGAGACTTCATAATTTCATGTTGAAAAATGTGAACGTTAGGCGTGCACCAACCACAACAACAGCAACAACAACAGCAACAACAACAACAACAAGAACAGCAACAAACCCAAACTGTAATTTAAGCACAAGACTTTTAAATTGAAAAGTGTATATGGGGACTGGACTGCAAGTTGGAGGCTCTGTCCAGTTGGTAGTTTATTTATGGCATAGCAAAGTTTGATTGAAATGTGTTGTCTGTGAAATTGACAACTGGGTGAGATTTGCACGGCTGTGTTTGCGCTATTTTTGCGCTGTTTGCTCTGTTTCCAAGTGGGGGCCTCCAATTAAGCATGAATCATGTCTTATGCTCGGCGAGTTGTGCAATTTTCCAGAGCTCTGATTAATAAGCCGCCCGCACACTGGTCCTAAGACGTAACCTCAGCGAGGCATTAACCCCTTAACATAACCCCACAACACACACACACACACACACACACGCACACGCACGCAAGCCGACAATTACCGTTACACTTCTCAAGTCTCTCTGCACAGTTCTTGTGCAGTTACATATGAATGTGAATTGTTGTTGTTGTCAACACGCTCGTAACTTGCAATCAACTTAAGATGACAGTGAAAATGAAGCATTGACGCCTCGCACGTACCACTGAGGATGCGGATACAAGTTGCAAGTTGCAGTTGCACACAAGCACAAACACAGACACTGACACACACCTCACACCTAGCAAAGGCCAGTGGGCAGGCCGGGCAGCAGACCAGACCAATCTCAGCTGGGAAAGGTGTGTTGGACAATCAGGTTTCCTGGTTTCGGTGCGAGTGGGTACCAAATTAGACACATTTTATTATTAAAATCCACTTGTGTTGAAATAAAACACGACTTTCTGTGTCGCATATAATGAAAATATATGGCAAGTTAATACCTGAATTTATTTATCACCCATGCGCAGGCCATTCCAAGCCAAGCCGCTCTCCATCGACCACCAGACAGGGACAGGCAAGATCAGCAGCCAACAAGTTTCAGTTGCGATTTGGGTGGACTGCAGCCGAAAGGCGCCAAAGGGCAACGTTCAGTATGATGCAAGCAATTGGAGATGAACATGGATCGTGATTTTATGCACTCCAGGATGCGTTTCGTGCGTGTTCTGATTCATTTTACTTAAGTTGAAGAAATGTTTGTTATCATAAATTTTATTAGTGATAACTGTTTTCGCATATGTAAATAGCGAATATTTATTTAAAGATTTTGTAGAATGTTTTAAAAAAAAGTTTTAGATTTCTCTTCTATGAAATATTATAATTGATTTACTTAGCTTCTGATTTAGATAACTCAGATCGAATACAAAAGTTCATCCCCAATATGCAGACAGAAACTGACTTGGCAACAGATTCTGAGAATTCTGAGAAATTAGATCTGCAAATGGCAGTCGAAAGCGCATTTGTAAGATCAATGAACGTTGACATCAAGGATTTTGTCATCGCCATTCAGTGAGCGATCAGCGATCGCTTTCATTCAAGTCCAAGTCTCGTCTACGCTCTTTGCATATCAATTCTCCGCTCAACATGATGCTAATTGGCAGCTTCTTCCTTTTTCGCCGAGGCAGCCAAAAACAAATTTGTAATGTTAATTGCTCTCTTGCGAACTCGAAGTGATATCCAATTGCGATTTGCATGTGAGAAGATCGTGTCAGGTATATTTCGATTTCGACTGGCTATTTCTTTGCTTATTTCAGTTATATTTTCTTTTTTATTTGATGTTCTTTTTGGCGGCATCTCTCGGCAAGTTCGTTGTCTCATTCATTGGCGTCGTCTGAGTGTCTGGCGTGGCGACTGCGACTGCGGCAGCAGCGGCGACAGCGGCTGCTGCGTTATGCCATTGATGTGGCAGAGATCAGCGAGTGGAAGAGTTCAAAGACACAACGGTACATTCAACTTGGGCGAACGACAAGGCCACAGTGACCACGATACGGTCCACACACACCCACGTGTATCAAGTCAATGGCCTAACCAGTGGACGAGGGTTGATTGAACCTGGAGCTGGAGCTGAAGCAGAAAACCGAAGCAGAAGCAGATGCTCAGGCTCAGGCTGATGCTGGGGCTGCCTGCCCCAACAAACGGCAAATTGCAACCGAATCGAACAGTAGTATTGCGAACTATGAGCGCGATTTGCAATTCAGCAGTAGAACAATGGAATCTGGCGCTGCCTCTGGAGCAGCGAGCATCCGCATCAGTAACTCGTCTTCCCGTAACAATTTCCTTACTTATGCAGAATGTTTAACGGTGGTTACATCGCCCCCTGAGCCATCAGCATCACACAGAGCACACACCACTGGCCACTGAACCGTCAAAGGCAAAGCAAAAGCAAATCGAGCAACAAAATGTAGGTGGTATGCATTTTAAAGTAGTGAAAGTGCAAGAACCAAACATATACCCCGTTCATTGTGCCCGTTCTGCTACCAGATCCGCTTTTATAATTGCAAAGCTTGAATGCAGCTTTATATATGTATATGTATACTATATATGCTCATTCATACATATCTGCAATCTGCGTGTTAAGCTTATCTAAGCATTTTCAAATACGCGCCAAATTTGTCAAAGCAAAATTTGAATTGAATTTGTCATGGCAGCGGCATGCACCCAACTAACCTCACAAGTATCCACACCCTCATAACCCCTTGTGCCGCCGCATTGGCTGTTGATTATGTAAGTTGCATTAGCATAAATGTGATTGATCCCACAGTTTGTGTATTATTTGATTTTTATTGATTTACGAATGAAATGCAAAAAAATGCAGTTGCATTTGCAGTTGAGGAATTGTGGTTGTTGTTGTTGTTGGCATTGTGGTTATTGTTGCTATTGCTTTGTGTTATGAGTATTTCTGCACCGAATTGGCTAAGCCCCAGTGGCTCAATGGTTACCCTACAATAGCTATTAAAGTACTTTAACATACAGTTTGGAAGTCATGCTCGAGAGCCTCAACCGACAACAGGAATTTCCATTTGGCATCTCTTCAACTCTCAAAGGAACCAGCTAACCTGCTGGGTATTGGCATGGTCCATAACTCTTCTACAATGTATGACTGTGTTATCCATCGTTGCTTTGGCATTTGGGCATTTGCATGGCATGCACATATTTAATAGACTTTCTGAATATCACAAAATATGCAATTGGCCGCAGCCCAAAAACGCAGGTGAAATTTGCATGATTATGACAAAAGTTGCGTCGCTTATTTGCTTTTGCCTCGGGAGAGTTCAAAGCTCTTTTGAGGCAAATACAAGCGAGTAGTAGTTGCATTTCTATTTCCTATATGAAAAAAAGCCTCAAATATCTCCATTCAAATTGCATATGATTATAAGTAATACTACGTAGATTATGCAAAGTTCGCTGTTGTGTTGTGGGAGTAGCTTGCCTCTTTACTTATCGATGGCATGCAACATGATATTATAGCACAGTTTTAGGCGCCTTCTTTTTAAGGTGATACAAACAAAAATCTATCTTTCAAATATAAGATGATAACTAGCATTGATTTGTTTTTAACTATATGATGGATGATAACTTAAAAAAATCGACTAATGCTTAATCTAATTCTTATTTAAATGATTTTTACTTCAGGCACATAATATAGTAGATATGAGCCCCAAATTTAAGCTTAATTCAGTCCCATAAGCCATGGAGCACTTTGGTCAACTGTATTCTTGTGCCAGTTCTTCGCTTAGCCAACTCTTTGAAGTCTGAAAATCATTTAATGCACGCGCGCCGCCGGCCAACACCCCAGCAAGATCTTAAGCGCCAGTGACAAGCAGCACGCACTGCTGCCCCCTCTCTCTTTCTCCCTCCACCCACTCTCTATCTCTCTGTCTCTCTCTCTCTCTCTTTCTTTGTTCAGTTCTCGATTTCGCTCTGTTGTCTGCTGTGGCATTCTGCATTCGTGTGCGCTGCTCATTGATCGAAATTGAATTGGACATAAATAAAACAAGATCAATCAATTGATTTATTTTGACATGTTGCAACAGCGCTCGCCTCAACTGCAACTACAACTTGGACTTGGACAGCTTTGCCTGCTGCGTCTGCGTCTGCGCTGGCGTCTTTACCATTCCTGTCACTGTTGCCAGTTGCAAGTTTCAAGTTGCAAGTTGGCTGGCGCTTTGCGGCTGGCTTGAGGCTCTGATTCTCATCGCTGCAGTGCAGTGCGCAGTGGGTCTCATTTGCTTTGTCGCTGGGGAGATTTGCTCTTTTATTTCGTTTTCTGCTTTTTTTTTATCAATTGCATTTGCAACTTGTGCCTATTGTTGCAAGTTGTCAACTCTTGAACGAAAAACTGAACTCACTACCAGTTGGCTGGTGGCCACAGCATATTCTGCTGATGTGCTTGCGCTCCTTTGGCTAATTTGTCGTTACTCTTAACGGAAGTTATATATTCCAAATTAATTAATTTGTTGGCTATAAGAGAAAGTAGAAAATTTCCAAATATAGTAATCTATAGACTTAAATTTATATCTACCTTTAAAAAGATATAAACAATTTTGTTTCTTAAAAATTATTATGAATTCAAACTTATGATTTCAGATTACAACTTAGATACAAAGTTACAAGTAGTTGTAATCTGAAACTCCTTCCGTCTCGATTTCTTGTAATATGAATTACGCATGAGCTGTTGCAAACGTGGAGTATTTTATGATTAACTGTTAAAAACGCGACGATAACGAACTTAATTGCCTCGCATGTTTTGCGGCAACCGCCCACACTTAGATAGCAACTGTGAAAATAGTTTCTCTAATTCCCAATGCAAGATGAAAGTGTATCCAGAGAGTGCGAGAGAGATAGAGAGAGATGAAGGACCCAAGTGCAACTGCTACGAATAATCACTACCTTTCTGTGGCAACTGTTATCCAATTTCCCAGTTTCCTTAGCCAGCCTCACACGTCACAATTAAAGTGTGGCAGATGAGTGTGGAAATGTTCAAGTAAAAGAAGGGCTGCCTGGCAATCCAGCAATGATATCATTTTATTTTTAAATCTCAGCCGAAGATACACTCTCCAAGCGCAGAGAATGTCATAGAGAAAGTGCTGCACATGGGGAAGGGAAACACGAAATATATTTTGTATATGATAAATTAACTTAAAAAGTCACGAGTGTCAGGGCGTGAGTGCAATAGCATGAAGTGTACACATATGCCTCTAAGCACACAGAGTGGGTTCGACACACACATATGTACGTACGATGGTGAGTGTGTGTGTGTGTATGTGCCTGTGTGTGGGGGCCTTGATTAATGCACTTGCAAGCCAACTGAGCCAACTCTATGGCATGCCTTTTGAAGCCCACGGCCTGCCTCTAATAAAGTAATTTACTTTACTAAATAGTTGCCGGCAGCATTTTACCTAGGTATTTCGGCCAGCCTTTAACAAGATGTTGGATACAATTTGCCACCCGGTCCCCCTCCCCGCAGATCTCTCCTTTACGAAATTAGCATTTTAATTGAAATGTCACGCCGCTTACCAAGTGCCAAATACGTTTTGGGCCAAGTTGCTTTTCGGCTTTCCCAAGCACGACACGCACTTTTTCATACGAGCATTTTTTTCTGGGCTCCTAGTTTTCCGACTTGTCCGCATTGATGTTTTCATCTCAGACTGATAAATGACAAAATTTACCAAGAAAAACCATGCAATTGCAATTTCAGATCATGTTTTAGCTGCAGTTCAGTGGATTTGTCTATAGTTAATTTTTTGATCGAATTGGTTTCAAGTCTGATAAATATCCGTTGAACAGACAGCTGAATTGTCGAAGGTATATCAAGTAATGTCATTTCTTGAACATTCATTTCTGTTCCAATAATAATTTTAAATAATTTCAATATATTTATGAAGTTCGAATATAGTAAAATGTTGTTGAAGCACTTAAATATGCTCTACAAAGACAATGAGATAGACTCTAATTCGATCACATATCTCATATATTCTGAAGCAGATGCTGAAGTTAAAATCTAATTAGAGTTATCACGTAGTGCGGACACATACCTCCCACGCTGATTAGCATTTTCCCAGCACAATTGGGAAACTAATACGCATTGATTGGGGGTTTTCATAAATAAGCATGAATATCACCAATTCAATTGGGAAAAACAATAAACAGACTTTGACAGTTGCATTGCAATTGGCAGATTTCATTATCGTGCTGTCGGCGAAAGGTGACAGTCCTGAGAAATAAGATTTTCCAATTTCTGTCGGCCTCCCGTTCCCTGGCTTAGTGTCTGCAACATCAGGTCTAATCACTTTCCACACACACAAATGTTTCCACTTATGAGCTGCACTTTCCCCCAAAAACTGATGCCATTTGGTTGGTAGCCCATAATTATTATTTATAAATATAATAGGAGGCTCACGTGTTGAGGCTAAATCTCAGTGCAACCCCGCATGCCAAATGGAATGGTGTTCCCCTTAGCCGCATCCCGTCCCGTCATCGCTGTGAGTTATGGTGTTTGACTACCTCAAACTCAGTCCCTTTGCCCCATCTCTTTTCGATGGCAGTTTTAATTTCTTGGGGCTGTACTCGTCGAATTTTAGACTCATGCTTTTTTTTTGGTGTTAATAAATTTGAGCGTTTTATGCATAAATTATTTCGATTGCATATTAATAATGAGGAGGATCTGTTAAGTCAAGCGGGCATTGTATTTGGTAGCCGGATAGGGTTTTACAATGCCATTATTTATGTAGCTACACGTGTTATGATCGCACCCCAGGGGCCAAGCGTATTGATGTAGGAATTGAAAAAGGTGATCTACATTTCAAATTTATGGCCTAAAGAGTTGGGAATGTCAAATGTCATCGAATGTGTTTGCAATGGCTTGTAAAAATGGCTTAAAATAAGAGCGAAATATGAGATAAGTTTTCCCTTTTATTGCATTTGGATTGCTTATAAAAATATATACAGTGAGAGACAGCTTAAATCGACCAGTGCCTGCAACTTATTTGGACCAGGTTCATTGTGGACACCTAAGTGCAGGTGAGGAAACCTCAGTTTATTAGGGTCATACATTCATATTGGTGGTTAATACATGTACCTCCCATCGGTTTTTGGAATTTTTGAAAAATAATGAATAATTAGCTTATGGCTGGCAATTACTTTTTTCTTTGACCCTGGTCGCTTTAAGCTGTCTCTCACTGTATATGTTTATGACTTGCATGACTGACACAATTTTTAATAAATAACTTAACAAATCGCATGTTTTAGATTACGCATACCATAGGATTATCTATAAATAGAATACCCAGCAAGTTGCAACTGGTTTCATTTTGGGGCGCCAATTGATGCCGCATGATCTATGCAGCATAACCTATCGCTTCATGGATTCAAAATATATTGGTTGCGCATCTATTGATTCACGGTTTGCAGGTTGCACATAAATCTTGCCTAACTGCTAGTCATGAGCTATTCAAATATGCATATGCGTGTCGGCATCTCTATGCCTCAAATTCTTCCACATTACACAATCGATTAGCTGCGCTAAGTGTTCAATAAAAATGACTTATAACTAGGTTTCTCCGTTTCCTTCTTCCCTCCATCCCTTTGGACATACGGGTGGCACATGCTGCACCTTGAGCCACTTTTGAAAGCGGCCACTCAGAATCCACTTATTATAACAACATTTTCCATTTGTTTGAAGTTTTCACTGCTTATTACGTCAAAGATCGCTGCAGGTGAGCCTGTCTTGTCGCTGGTGTTTATGCGTCCATTGTTCCCCAATATCAAATGACCAAACTTTTATTTTCAAAAACTATTGTCTTCGCATTGTGGGTGAAAGTACTGCGAGTAATCGAGTACTGGTACTCGCACCTAGCAAAAGCTGCTTAGTTTCTACCTATGTCATTAATAACCCATTGAAAAGTGTGTTAATTGTTTTCACCGGGCCAGCAAAACAATTACCAAATTACCAAATTACATCATCAATATCATCAAGCAACTGAATGCAAATGCCAAGAGAGAATGCTCTTGTCGGGCGTGAACGATTCAAAGATACCATATATGTATATAGAATTTCAATAATTTTAATTACCAATCGAAAGATTTTGAAATTAGATTTACATCTCAAAATTAAAATTATAAATGTATACTTAAGAAATAGCAAGCTTATAATTGACAACATTTGTATAGTTACAGGGTATGCAAGACCAAAAACCAACTATAAATAGCCAAAATAAATTCAGAAAATGGCCCAAAGACCAACATCCGCAAGATGACCAAAAGCCACAAAATTAAAGCGAAACCGAAACACAAACTTAAATGCAAATGTAAATGTAAAATGTTAATGCAATTGGCGATTGCAGGCGCTCCAAGTGCGTTTAGTGCAACTTTATTTCAATTGCGAAACTTGTACAATTGTGCCAACAACACATGCAACAACAGTAAAAGCAACAGCAACAACAACAACATTTTTCCATATTTGCATTATGTGTAGCGGCCAAAAACGCATTTTAGCCAATTGCATTGCAATACCAATTCGGTATTTATAGCCTGACATTTTCGCCAACGTTGGCCAGCAAATAGAGGCGGCCTGTCCTCATCCTGAACAGCAATAATTCCCCCTCACCCCATCCTCTCCCAATCACTAGATCCTCTCGTTCCATAGTCCCAATCCGGCTGGTTAACATGTGTTTCTTCTATGACTTCTGCACCTGCGCACCGTCCAAATTTACAATTGCTGCCATTTTTGGATGCGCCAAAGATGAAGATGTCGACAGCATTGTTGTTGTTGTTATTGTTGTTGTTATTGTTGTTGTGGTCGTTGCTGAAAGTGAAACGTGTAGCTTGTGGGGCCCGTCAATTGGCCAGGCCAGTAAGCCAACAGAACTGCCTCCATCTGTGCACATAGAGAGCAAGTCGAGCTCTATGGAGGTCAGCGCACATCGTGCGATTCTTGGAAGTCAATGACATTACAAATTGACAAACTGTTGGCCATAAAGCACCAAAGACCAGTTCAACGGCCTAAAACAACAAAAGAACCAAACAATTGAATGAGCAAGAAACACTGAAACTTTAAATACCCTTGTGAAGCTAATTAGGAGCTTGGCTATTATTGGAAACTTGGGACATATAACATATTTCTCTGCTGCTGGTGTGCACGTAATTTTGCAACTCTACTTTGTCCGTCATTCGCAAACGTCACACAGACTTCGCCTGTTTGCTGCTGTCGAATGCTTTGATAGGTATACTAAATAAGAAGTTTTTATCGACGGATGCAAAAGAATAAAGGCTGAGGCTACCTCTAGACCCATAATAGATCAACTTTGTTTTCATACAAGATCCTCACAAATCCTCTGGGAAGCTCAAGGTACTCTCCTCGTGGCAAAGAGTATTGAAAGCGACACGCACCATTTCAAAGTTCAAAAGGAAACAATCTGCACGGAGTCCAAGCCGGAGATGAAGACGAGCCCAGAAAGAAAGAAACAAAAAAAGTTAATTTCATTTTACAAGCGTACAAATTAAAAATGCCCAGGTCTGCGCTTTAATTAGTCAAACTCGCGCCAAAGCCCCAAAAGAGTCAAACAGGCGGCGACGCACGAACTAAAAACCAAAAACAAAACCGACTTCATGTAAGAATCGGAATTGGAATCGGAGTCGGAGTCGGACAGACCTGGCGACAACTTTGTCTGATTGCTGCGGCAACTTCTTGGTATTCCATGGAGGGGAGGTAGCTGTGTGCCGCTGGCGTGCGGCTGCCGGCATTGACTTCCGCTGCAGTTCAGACCCAAATCCAAGTTCAGGTCCGAAAACTTGGCCACTGGCCAGACGACACTTGTCAACGTTTTTAGTCTAATTTCGTTGGCGGCGGCGTGCCGTGACTTTGGAAATGAAAATGTTGTCGAGATTTATGCGCCAAGTTTTCTTCAACTGAATCGTCAACGTCTGCCTGCCACTTGCCCCTGTGACACAGACACACTTGAGGTTTTTATTTTGAAGTCTTCTGTTATTTTGGGGCTACACAACTTACAGCTAAATTTCCAAATAAAGTTAGTTTTTGGTTTTTATGATAGGCCCGCGATCTCAATCATAATTCTATGGAACTTGTAAATGGAGTAACAAGTGGATATATGTACATATATATATATAAATATACATATATGTATGTTCGTACCTCTCAAGCTTCAGCCTGGCTACTGGAGCAGCTTGCGTTTGTTCTCATTTCAATGGTTTATGGCCAATGGCTTCTATGAATTTCGCTGGCGTCTTTTGCTCTCTTATGCCGAAAAATGAGATATTACAGCGTGCGTTTAAATTAATTGCCCGAGATGCGAGCTCAGATACACGAAACGTGACTCAAAACGGGGAGCCACAACCTGATGAACAGCCAGAGTGCAGCCACATGTCTTAAGAATTGCTGCCGCTGCTGCTGCTGCTGTTGATGTTGCTAAACTGTTGATAGATGGCGCCACATAATAAAATTTAGCTCAAGTGCTTTGGCCAATATCGCGTCTTTTTTTTATAGCTCTTGCATCTTAAATAGGTCTTAAGTGCCAAGTAAGCCAGGCTTATAAACGTAACTGCTTGATTAATAGCGAGTTCAACGATTTTAATATGCATTTAGTGGCTACCAGCAGATGGCGCCACATTGCAACACGTTTGCGTCAAGTACTAAAATGAATTACAACCTGTCGTTGTTTGGCAAAGATCTCGTCTGTCATTCTATTAGCTATGCTTATCAATAGGAGTCTTTTGAAATCCATTTCTTGTGAAAGATTCCTTCACTCGGGGAGTGTTGTTTACCAATTTTCATCTTAAAAACTCAAATAAACGCCCCTTGTTGTGTGGGCGTTTGCACAACTTTTCCAAATGTATTTTCTGCCTACTGTTTTGGCTACCGATGAAATTCACACGCATTGCGACACACAAAAAACAAAGAAGGAAAATGTGTTTCTGAACCAAAAATTCCACGAGTTGCTTTTTGTTTGAGAATAATTGTTACTGCTTCATCCATAATGCGAGTTCCCATTGTTTGGAACACCCAAACAGGTAGTAAGTGAAAATTCAGCCTCCTATCGATACTTTCAGTTTTGTGTGTGTTTTGCTCGGTTTCGTTTTTTGTCGTAATTTGGTATTTTTCATCTCTTTTTGCGCCCCATTGATTTGCCATTTGAGAAGAAAGACAGCGCCGATTATAACCATATCCATGGCAATAATTTTGGTTTGTGTAAATTGTTTTTTTTTTTTTGTGTTCGCACTGTGTGTGGCACTGCGTAAATTGAAACTGCGGCTTAATTTCTGCGGCGGGAAAGCGGCTAAAATTTTTCGAACGCATTGTGCGTTGAGGTCAAGTGCCGAGCGCACAAGTTTGTTGTTTAAGTCTTTCGTTTTTTGTACATTTATTTTGTTTTATTTTCATTTGTATTTGTTGTTGTACGCTGTCAGCGTGCTTGTCAGCAAATTTGTTAAACAAACTGAAATGAAATAAAATGAAATGCAATTTTTGTACGTTTTATTTTTCGGGCGTTTAATTAGTGGAGCAAGCTTTTCGTTCTGCACAATTAAGGCGATGGTTTGCATTCAGCGAACACAAAACCAGATAAAATGAGCAAGACAGTTACATTTGGGATGCCGAAGTGCTAATACCCTTACTTATTATTGATTGACTGGTTAATAATTCAATTTTATATCATTCTTTGCTAACAAATCGTTTCCATGATATCTAAGAGATGTACAATTTTTACTTTATGCAGCAACCAAACTGAACTGTGTGAGTTTGGAGCAGTCCTAGTGTAAAGCGACCTGGAGTAAGTTCCACATATCATGTTAAACTTGGCAAGGGTATTAAAAAAGAAACCGAAACAAGCGTTTAAAGGCGGCGTCCGCTGTGATTAAATCAAAATGCGTGGACAGGGACAGGCAGACCAAATCTCTTGTAAGCAATAAACTGCAAACTCATATGGAACAGGAGCAGGCGCAGGAGTAGGAGTGGGAGTAGGAGTTGGAGACGAAGGCGGCAGGCTCTGCTCATGTCATTTAGCGCTTATTGTGTCTGCACGTCTTCTCTGGCTATGGACGAGAGTCGGGGCTCGTTTAACCTCTGAGTGGGCAGACGCGCCTGTCAACTTTGTGCCATAAATTAAACCATAAAAACAACAACAGCAGCAGCGAGTTTCCAAAATTATATATATATATATATATGGTACGAGTATATTCCAAAATTCAGTAAATACCAGCAAAGCACACGCTACGTGAAAAATCACAATATTTTCTGTCACGTCATGCTGTGGATGCGCTACGCTCCAATGATCCAGTGCTCCAGTGATATACGAGTCGTCACTGCCTGACTGACCAAAAATTAATTTCATTTCATTTACTTTGCTTTATTTTATTTTGGTTTCTACCTTTCATTCAAGTGTCGCGCAACAAGTGCCGCAATTGAGTCGCCTGTACTTGTCAACGGTATTTGTATGCCCCGATAAGGGGACGACGAGGGAGTTGCGACTGGCCCCTGTCACCAAGCAAGCAACCAACCACAGTCATTGTCTCAACGAACAGGTGAAGTATTTTTTTTTACTTTTTAACCAGTGAAATCGAGCGCAAAATTTCGAGTTTGTTTTGATCACCTCTCGTCCGCCGTTGATTTATGGCCAACAATTTGAGCAATTTCATTTTATATATTTTTACGTATTTTCGTTAAATTTAATGACAACTGCTTTGCATGTCATTTGTGGCAAGTTGTTTGCTGTCACAATGACACCAGTGATAGCAGACAATTTGGCTTTGCTTCATGATGAAGATTTGTTTGCTGCGGAAAAACTAAAAGTTTTTGATCAAAAATTATGTCTTATTTGTTAAAAAAGTGTGTGGAAAATCGTTTAAGCAATAAATTGAAAATTTGATTATACTATGCAATACATAAGGCATTAAGTATTCCTTTTAAAAACGTAGATAAATATATATATAATATTTCAATTTATTAATAAAGTAAAAGTTACTTTTTAGCCAGCTTTAAGACCCTTGGAAACTTTTCGGGTTGTCTTTCAATTTATATGCCCTGTTTAATAGCTGACACCAAGAACAATAAAATTCGTTTTTATTTTACAACTCAGATCGATCTGCTTTATAAACAATCACGAACTGAAAATGCGTGGGAACTACAATATTTTTTTTTGCGTGTGACGAATGAAACTTTTTTTTTTAAGAAGAAACACAAAAAATACTAATGTAAATTGCAGGTAAGAAAAGCTGAAAAGCTAATCGCACAAATATAAATGCGAGTATGACAATAAAAAAAGTTTTATTATTATTTTGGCGGCGACCCACAAAAAAGCAAAACTAAGCTAAAAAGCAAAAGCTTCGTTTATTGGGCAACGGTAATAAATTATCGAAAAACACGAAATGCGCACTGAAATATGGCCAGGAACAGCAACAACAACAGCAACAACAAAACTAGCAGCAACAATCCAGTTGTTGTATATTAAAAAAAAAAAAAAACCGGGCGATTTGTGCCAAAAATTCAAAGCTTCAGATTAGCATCGAACCGAAAATAAAATCATGCAAAAAAATTACCTAAAAAAAATAAACAAAAAAACATTTGAAAAGAAGCTTCGATGAGTCGAACTGTGAGCTGAAACTAGCGCGGAGACGAAACAGGTTCACACGCTACCAACAATCCCAGCGTTATCCCGAAACACTGTATAGACGCAGAGGAGGGGCGCAGGAAGTGTGACTGAAGCAGCAGCCCTTTTGCGGGTTAAGGCACTGAACTACCTGTCCGTGTATGTCTCTATGTGAGAGTGTTTGTGTGCGATACATTTTGCTTAATTCTTCTCCTTTTTTATGGTTTTTGTTTCTTTCGGTTTCAGAGCGCAACAAGTGAATGACAGGATAATCGTCCTGTGTACCTGTTTGCCTGCTTGTTTGCTTGCTGCCTGCGGTCTTTTCGATTTTTTGTTGTGTTTGTGTTTTGTTTTTGGCATGTGAACAACTCGCATAAAATCTCTTAATGTTTGCATTCTTATGCCGCTGTCGTCTCGTTTGATGCGTGATCTTGTTGATTATGCTGATGGCTGTGATCTGTCTCAGTGTTCCCAGTTGTTCTCATGCCCCCAGCAGGTTTCATTCACCGACTCGACTCTCAGTTCAGTGGCATTTTCGACAGTACAAATTTCTCGTTTACCATTTTTTTGTTTTTTTCCTGTTTTGTGTTTTCTTCTCCTTTTTTTTTTAGCTCATCGCTTTTGTATGCAAGAGTGTGAAATTTTTGCTTCATGTTGTTTGCTTCATGGAAATTGCCTATGCCTTGGAATTTGTGGGAACAAGTGCACCGCACACAACACACAGCTCGAAACGAGCCGAGCAAATTACGTGCCCTTTCTGTACGCTGTCCCAGAGAACACCCGCAGGCGAGAGCGTGTGAAATTTGCACTATATATGATTTGATATACCAATGCTTTTTGTTTTTCATATATATGCATTTTTATCGCATTTCTGAGCGTAGTTAGAGAGAATATGCATTCAAGTTCAAATTTGCAGCGAATTGAATTGACTTGCAGAAATTATCAGTTTGATTGGACTTGTAAGAAATAAAGCAGATGATTTTGATACATACCCAACTTGGCATATTTAAGAATTTACTGAATTGTAATAGTACATAAAAAGACAGGCTAAAATATTTGCTATATAAAAAAGAAGCAAGTAGAAAATATGGATTTTTGTACGCAGAACTACCTCAGCAGAAAAGCTATATTTATGAATCTTGGTATATTTATTCGACTTATTGTTGAGCGAGATGATTGGATCGGTTCGCTATATAATATAGCTGCCATAGAAACAATCGGTTGAAAAATGAGTTCTTAGTTCCTATGCACGCCTATCTCGATCCCAGATTAACTCCGGATTACAAGGGAACGCAATCTGCAGCGTCCTTCTTATCAGACAAATTTCGAAGTTCCTTCTGACTTTACATACATACATATATCATATTTATTTCGTAGCTGTCATTTTCGTACATGTTTCGTAGTGTGCATCACTGTAAAAGTTATATAGTCGTAATCATCTCACTGTTTGACATTTATATGCTTGTAGTCAATGTAAATCTCCTTGGCCACTTCGTGATCCATTTAATTAAAATTCCAGCAACCTGCTCAGGTTTTTGTGTGCTTATTTGCCCTAAAGTGCTGTCACCTTAACTCGCACGCATCTTGATTTATAATCCTGCAGCAAACAAAATTAAAAAATAAAACTGAACTGAAAAAAAAAAAAACGGAGCGGAAAAACACAATCTGGAACAAAATGCGCCACGTACAGTGCCTCTTCTCATATGGAGGAACATCAGGCAGCGCATGCGCAATAAATTCGGTTTTTATGACACCTGACAAAATACGCAGCAGCCGATGTTGCAGTTGCCGCTGGAGTTGCCTCTAGCTGTAGGATGAAGCTGATGTTGTGGCCGCTTCAATGGAAAATTGTTTAATGACTAATGGCAGTCGCCAGCGGTTGGGTTTTGGTATTGGGAATCGTATTGGGGTTGGGGTTGGGGTTGGGGTTGGGGTACATACATATATGGGACGCCTTCTGCCGTTCGTTTATTGCCCTGTGTCTATTGAAGATTAATTTCATTTACACAACTTCATCGCCCTGGCCTGGCTTTAACACTTTGTTGCCGCTGTTGCCGGCTGCCGCTGCTGCTGTTGCTGTTGCGTTTTGAAGTTAATAAAGCCATAAATATTGTCTTTGGGGGCTGTGCACGGATTTTGGTTTCGCTGTAAGACGCCGTAATACGCAACAGTCGGAGCAACAGCAACACTAACAGCAACAGCGTGTCTGGTGCGGCACAAATCGTTACGTGTCGATAGTTTTTTATGGCTCCTTTGTGAGTGCCTAGTGGTGGTGTCCATCGACCAGTCGACCATCGACCAGGCGTAGCATATGGCGCAGATTAGAAACGGAGCTGATGTTTTATGAGGAAGCAAATTGCATCAGCAAGTGAAACCTGGCATGTCCATGGGAGGAGCTTAACTTTATTAAGTAACTAAAACGAGCATTGAAAGTGGTAAAAAAAAAATCAATTTAAGCGCGAATAAGCAACTTGTATACCATAGACAATTTAGGAGCTATAGAATTTTATATAACTTAATCGAAATTTGTTTTTATGGCGCAGTAAATGTAAAAAAAAAGTTAAGCACCTCTAGGATCACTGACTATTTATATTGTTCAAATCGTGTAGAAATTTTGATTAGTTTTCGACGTTTTTACTGCAAATAAGATATGGAGCTTAATAATATATAATGAACAAAATGGATACTCGGAAAAGTTAAAGTTCCTAATGTTCTTTGAATCTACAAATTTAATAAACTTTACGAAAGTTTTTAGCTTTGTAATAAGATACTAAATTGCACCAAAATGTGTGTATTTTTTTTTGTTTTCTAATAAGATCTTATGAATTCTCAATGACTCAATCCAATTTAATTGAATTTCGTGCTGTGAATCATACAAAATACATATATATTTAGGAGCTATCAGAATGAAAGACGCATTAGGGGAGATTGTGCCACATTCTGAGACTTTATCTCTTCTATGAAGACTAATTCCCAATGTTTTTTGAGTTGATAACATATTTTATAGAATGCTAAATCTTTTCTTGGCTAATGAGGACTCCTTCTCTTTGTCACAAAATCGGCTGACTTCGCTGCTGGCTATACATTGTTAGGTGACTGGTACAATTCCCCATATAAAAGCGCCCCGTTTGAATAGCTTTTGAAATGTCTGAAGCTAGTTTCGTAAATGCCTGAATAAGCAGACATATGTAAACAGATCGAAAGGAATAATGTATCCATGTTGCTGATGAGCACCTTATCTGGCCACAAGTGTATAAATACTTGAGCGATAAAATGGTAGAGCAGCCACAATTAATACACACAATTCCCGTAACGCTCATCGGGGCCAAGGCAAACATCAAATGAACATATGAAAAGGTGCTTTACAGTTTTTATCGGAGTATTGGCACAGCTGCCACTTTATGATGTCTTTGGCAATCGGAACAGTCCAACGGAACAGCCGACGACCTTATGCAAAAAAGGTGCAACGTTTTCCAACAACAAAAACAACTCTTTGTTGTTCTGGGCGATGTTATACAAATACAATGTAAACGGAGTGCGCCCTAACGGAACGTTGTCGAGTGCTTCAGTTTGGGGTGTATATGTTATGTGTATGTGTGTGTGTGTGTCGGCATTCGCCTTCCTGCTTGGCGTGGAGTGAGACTATGCAAATACACCTTGCATACTTTCGAGTCGCCTCCTTCCGGTCGGAAAAGTGATCTATACTCAAGTGACACTCACATTCAAATGGGGTGGTTTCAACAGTTAAGGGTGGGGGAGGGGGGCGTGCAATGTGTGGCTTGAACTTTCCTGTCTACCTGTTAAGTTTACGCCTGACGGCACAAACGCCCGATAAGTGGGCAAGCGAGCATAAAGCAGCTGTAGGGTCCTTGAAAAGGGATACCATACAGTAGAGCTAAGGCTGCAACATGTAGGCTTAGGACCTAGGGGTCATAGGGGTGGATAGCTTTGCCGACAGGTGTGCCCAAAAAAAAAAGGTAGACGAGCCTCGAAATTTGTTTAGACATCAAATGAATGCTTATCTATCCAAGGCAACTATTTATACTGGATTAAAAGTACAGTTTTTGTTTATACTATGGAGTGCGTCGTATTGTATACGAATAATATACTACTTCATAAAAATAATGCACTGAATTTATTTACTATCCCAAGTCTTGTATGCAAAGAGACCCCCCACTATATGAAATATTAAAGTTTCATACCCAAAAAGCAACACTAACAGTTGTTTGGTTAGAACTATTCCCTATTTCGAACCTATAATGTCGGACGAAATAATTTTTATGTAAGAAGAATCTAAAATGTCCTTTTTAAATTGATTCTTACTACACAGAAGTAATGAGTGGTTGAGTAAATCATCATCTTAAAACAACTATCAAGCTTTGAAGCAAGTTTCTACAACAGTTCTACAGTTTTTCGTTACTGGTCATAATTTCTGATATGCTAATTGACTTTTGGTTTAAGTTTAGCTCTATTTCTAAGCTGACTACAAATGTGCTGCTTGTTGCCAACTGCATTTCCAATTAGATATGTGCAATGGACACTCGCAACCCACTCCAAGCTGCCCAATCGATTACATGAAATTAATGCTACCACAATTTGATGGCCACAGCACGAACAACACGCACGAGTGAGTGAGAGGCCGAGTGAGAGAGAGGGAGAGGGAGAGGAAGAGACGTGAGCGCCCAATTGTGAGGAGACCTGGCGCACGGCTTCAATTGAAGTTCAATTGGAGACGCGTAGATTGTGTCGCCCTCGGTCGCGCTTTGATTTTATTGCCAGCACTTACCATAATGAGCGGCACGATAAGATCACGTTTCCTCCTCCTCCAAAGCAACGACGCCGACAGTTGGCGACTAGCGCATGCGCATATGCTTCCTGTCTGCGTTAGCGTTGCCGGCCGGATATTCCTTTAAGTACTCCTCCGCATTGTCATCGTCATCGGTCCGCGTCTGCGTCTGCGTCTCCGTCTGTAATGAGTGCACAAAAGTTCAAAGTGCATGCATTGAATACATGAATTTTCATTGCTAGCTCCATTGAAATGCCAAGTGCAGCAGCAGCAGCAGCAGCAGCAGCAGCAGTCGCAGCAGCTGATTGAACAAAGGACACACCACCTGTTTCCTTGGGCTTTTGTTCAGATTTATTCGAAAGGAAGTTCATTGAACTACCTGAACATGACAATTGCAACGCAAACCAATGAGGAGTCTCCCGAATCCTCTAAAACTTGTAAGTCAAATAGGCCTCGCCGAGCAGTTTGGATTTCTTGAACCGCTTCTCTGTCTCCATATATTGAATTATATCCCTGACTTTAATAAGCTTGATGCATACAAGAAACTGTCGCTTCGGCGGCAGTGGAGCTGCGATCACGGCTGGAGCATTATTTGGTAAACCAACGCTAGCCGTGGCGCTTTGCGGCTTCCGGACTCCCAAAGCCAGGAGCGCAGTCTTATTGGTCGACTCCAAACGCAATTCGGTTTCAAACGATTTTGTAGAATTGCGATTACGCTGCAATTTCATCCAACGCCTGAAATTGGAATAAATGTGTATTTGATTACAATAACTTAATACTCCTGCATAAATTTAGCATGTAGTAACTGACTGAGAAACATACCGACGATGTCCGTAGGCTGTATCGTCATCAGAGTATCCATAATCAGCCTCCTCGCGATCATTGAGGAACTTCAGCGTTGTGCGCGAATCATGAAGCAACTGGTAGCGAGGATCGTGGTAGAGACTGTTACCAGAGCGATGCTCGCACAACTCAATCACCGTCTGCATCATGTCCTTCAAATAGGTTTCCGCGGCAGCCAATAGACCCTCCACAAGCTCCTCATTGACCACTATTAACAAACCATTCATGGAGTAATACGTAAGCAGCGTTCTTTCGATCCATTTCTTTTCTAAGAAAGTAGGACGTGGCATGTCCATGAATTTCGGCTTTTGGCCCGACTTTGGTTCAACAATGAGATCATCGCTGCTGTCGGGCACAATGAGATGCTCAATGATGAGACGCTTGCCGGCATAGGGCTGCATGGGCACTCTTATCGGATGGCTGGTTATGTCAGTCATTGATCTGCAAAAGAAGAGTCAACTTTAGTTTCATTCAGCAGCTGGCAGTGGTAGCAAAGTTACAGTCTATGGCACGCGCCTGCACCTTTACCTTTACCAAGTCTCAAGTGTATAAGGTAACATATGCCAGTATGATCCTTACCGGTCTAGTGCATGATCAGTGACCGCAACAGCCCACTTGGGCAGCGGCACTTGTTCCTCTCCACTGCACAGTGCACAGTGGACAGTGCACAGTGCACTCAACCTGCCCACATAACACAACACATCTGCAACAGGAGCGAGAAGGATATGTTATGCAAAGTGCACAGGAATGCGATAGGAAGGTGGTGGACTGTACTGGTCTGGTCTGGTCTGGACTGGACTGCAGTCGGTGTCGCTGGCACGAGCGGCTAATTATTCAAAAGTACTGCACATGATGGAATGCTAAACTAGGACAGGCGACCAGTCGACTCGCGTCGGGGTAAGCGGATATTAAACAACGGCGCGCGACAGTCGCCCGTCGCCCTGTCCCCTTGTCGCTCTGTCCCGCACATTTCCGCGCACCACTGACTCTCTGGGCCCAGAAGGTCCAGTCAGTCGTGTAGGGTGCTTGGGCGCATATTAAAAACAGTGGCATTACCTGCACTCGCTGATGTTTTGACATGTTGTTGTTACCCCTAGCTAGAAATTTATTAGAAATTCTGGTCAAGGTGCTAGCGCGTCCGACGGCTTTTCTTTCTTTCAGTCTTTGTCGCTAATGTTCGCCGCTCGTCCGACTGTCCGCCAGTCCGACTGTTGCTCTGCTCCCGAACAGGTTCATTACGCGTGCCGTCTACGCTGTCGTCGACGCTATTGCAGCCACGAGGCGTTGACCTAATTATATTTTCCTTTTGTTTTTTCTTTTCCTTTTTTTGTAATTATTTTTTATTTTGTAAATTTGTGGGTTGAGCACGCTTCTCCATAGGGGTTGCTGCAACTTACTTACACAAGTTATACGCTGATGCAAGGTGTGTTCTCTTTGCCTTTCCCAACTCTAGTGGCAGAATGTAGAGAAAATCAACCAAATGACGTTTGCGAAAGCAAAAGCAGATGAGTCTAGTGTTGGCAACGTTAATGTAGCAATTGTCAGTCAGTGGAAAAAAAGTTGTGTTATCGATACTATTATTGTATATACTTTATATGCAAATATACAGCGTATCCCTTAATCAAAAATGCATAAAATTCAGTTAATTTTTATCAACAATTGATCATAGCTATTGAAAAGTACATCATGCTCAGCGTTTTGCAACACTGCACCGTAGAAATGCAGCACTCAAATTTGAATAACGATAATGCAGTAAATAGTCAGTGACTGCATCAATCGTAATGCTAACGGGCCATATTCAAGTCAGCATTTAGAAATGCAGATTGGCAATTCCAATTGCAATAGTGCAGCTTGCATAATCCAGACGAGGTTCATGACGGGAAGCAGCAGCAGCAGCAGGAGGAGTAGGCGAACAACGACAACGATGACGATGACTCTGGCAAAGGAGGAGCAGCAGCAGCAGCAGCAGCAGGAGCAGCGGTATCGTTGGCTCAGCACATAAACTAAGCTAACAATTCAACTAAAATGCCAACTAGATAATAAAAAATAAAATCGAAGAAGAAGAAGCACAGGGAGCAGCAGCAGCAGCAGCAGCAACAGCAGGAAAAGAGGAAGAAAAACAGATCGGCAAACAGCGCAGATGGAAAATGTAAATAAAAATGCGAACACTAGTCACTTGAAGGCCCCCAAAACTGACTGGCAGACAAACCGAGTTGGAGTTGGATTTGGAGTCGGAGTCAGTTGGGCGACCACCCACACGCTATTTGCACTGCATCCTCGCCGCCTGCGCAGTGTCAAATAGACAACAACAACAGCAACAACAACAAACGAAGTGTTGCGTGGAGCGCGGGCGTAGCTGGACAGACAGACAGACAGAGAGATAGTCAGAGAGTCAGGCAGTCAGGCAGTCGGCATATTCCAGCGAATAAATATTATCATATTGAAATTTTCTTTCAGAGCAATTACGGATACTGCCAAAGCGCATGTCCCGTGTGGCAAGGTGACCCAGCAAACGTCAAAACTTGTGCAGCACAGGAAATCGAAATCCACAACAAGTTGACGTTTGCCAAACGTTCGCCACACTTTGACGATGATGTAGCACCACCGCCAGCGTCGACTCCAATTCCGATTGCCAGTTGAGAATGAGACGTGGCTGCAGCGCCCATTCATAGATCCCCAGCATGTGGCAGTTGGTTGTAGAAAGTTGAAGGCAACATGGGGCATAGCGACAGCCGGGCACAGGTCGCACACACACACACATATATACGATTGGGTTCGCCTCCAGTTGTTTGGCTTTGCGTACCTGTTGCCTGATGACTTTAGGTGCGATTCGGTGCTGCGTTTTGGGCGCAGTAAGCGAAATTGCCAATTGTTGCGCTTTCAGTGGTATTAACAGCTACTGTTTCGTTGCTGCCACACACCTTGCAGCGATTCGAACGGAAGCAGCTTGCAGAGAAAATCCGATGTTTGTTGTACATACATATATGGATATATATATATATATATATATGTATATATACCCTATGTGACTCACAATGGGAAATTAGTAAAGAAGCATCTCTCACTTGTCATTTGAAGAGCAACGGAATCTGAGTTGGCTTAATTAATCCGTGTAAATAAATAATTTATACGGCTAGGCTAGCAAATTAGATTCAATATATATATATATTTATATATATATATATTTATTTTAATCATACATTATTCTTTCAGAAATGATAACTACTACTTTGTTTTTAGCTTAACACAGGGTACATCACATTCGAGCACTCTTGTGCCCCTCTGATATGTTGCTATTATTGTTGCCACATCAGCTAGAGTTTGAGAAGCACATTGTAGCGTTGCATCTTGTGGGTGTGGCTGATTGGGCGAAATGGATGAGTCTGAGACTGGGCTGGCCGCAATGATCAATCTTGACGTGAAACGTTTATTGCGGATTCAGGCTGACGTTGTTAGCTAAAATGTTCATCATTATTATGCTAAAGATGATGATGATGATGATGTGGATGTGGATACTGACGTTGTGGACGTGTGGACATCGCTGCCGCTTTGCCGATGATTTTGATACTACTGGCTACTGGTTTTTTGCGCCGCCACTTAAGTAGGCGTGGTGGCATTTGAAAACGTCAGCTTGATGTGATGTCTGATGCTTGTGGCCTGCCCCCAATCGCCTGTTCAGATTTAAATATGAAAGGAAACGATTCATTCGGCTTATGGAAATGGCTGACAGGCGTTCTGTAATGTTTCAATTTCAATTCAGATAAGTTCAGACAAACACACTCACCTGAGAAGAGCACCTGCAGACAACACACAACCTGACGTGCGGCTTCTTCTCTGTATGGGCTTAAATCCTTGCCAGGAGCAGCGGAAGTGAAGATGACACGCCTTGACAAAACACCTACAGTATTATTGTTTCTTCCACTTCTCATTTATTTTTACAGCATCGCATTTCCGTTCCGTGCTTCTGTGAAGACAAATCATTATTGTTCGTCCAAATTGGTAACTGGATCTATACACATACAAAGAGTGAATTATAATTTTTGTACAAAATGTGTAGCGCAAGTGTCAAAGGCAGTTTTGAACCTCTGAAGGAAGTGTTCATATTAATATATATACTTAGTTCTATATGAAATGTAAGAAATATCTTTGAGACAAACTCTATTCTGGAATTTCAGGCACCTCCTTAAACTAAACCATGAATCAAGGAATATTTTTATGTTACTGAAGAAATAGGTACTTATGTCACTAATTTGTTTAACCTTACAAGATGTTAACACCTCTTTCGTTGTAATATATTTTTACGTTGTTCTTATACGCGTCATAACTTTATACGTATTATTGTACACAATTTCCTTCATTACCACTTAAAAAAAAGTCGCAAAAAAAAAAGTAGCAACACGTTATAAAAGCATAAACAACGAACCAAGTCAGGTTAGCACCCCAACTCCGATTCCAAGTTGCCAACGGCATCGATGGATGCACATTGACGACACGCTGCCAATGAAAATTACTCGTATTATACGAAAAGCAGAGAATTTCTTTATAAACATGACGCGCGTTGCTCGATGGCACCATAAACCGGACGATAACCTGCGTGCGCCTGCGCCCCACGTTGACCCCAAGAGAGACCAGAGGCCTGAAGCCTCCAAAAAAAATATCATCATATGCAAAATGGGCAAACTTAATAGCTGTTAGGCAGCAGTCACGGGCACTGGACCCCCAGCCAGTCAACCAGACTGGAGCAAACCGCTAAAAATGCTAGACTTATCGACTGGGAGATACCCTATGAGAGCAGCCTAAGCTTACAATACAAATAGTTTCTTAAATATTTTGAATTTTTAGTTTATAAAGATAAAGTCCAAGTGTAAGCCAATGCCAAAAATTAAGGCAATATATCGAATAATTAATTTTGTTTAAATTTCTTTACTTACAGAGGTCGTTGATGGCATCTTCAGCAAGTTACACAAATTTGCACAACTATCTGAGACACTCTTAGGACATTTGAAATATACAGGGTGTAGAACCAAGAGTGCAACACGCCGACGACGGCATGCATGGCCTGTGGATGCATGGATGTGTTGGATGCACGCCCCCCACATGGACGGAGGTAAGGAGCGCACAATTCTTCACTTCTTCACTGTTTGCATCAGAGCGAGCTGCAGTCGTCGGAGTTGGGACTGCTCGTGTGTCGTCAACCTGTAAAATGTATAACGACAACATTAAGCTCGTGCCACCAGCTGAAGTTTAATGGTTGGAGCACTTACCGCTGTGGCGACTTCACTGAGTTGGCAATGTTGCAACATCATCTACACAACGGTACACTCGTGCTGCGGCAGGTTCATGCCAGTTCAGGCACGCCGACAGCGGTTGATCTGATTTGCCTCATCGTCGCCGTTGCCATTCAAAAAGGGAGGCACAGTTTTTCTTCTGTATTTTTGTTGTTGTTGTTTAATGTAATAAAATTTTAATATTATAATTTTTGCTGTTAGTTTTTTTTTTGGTTTTCTTTAGGCTTTTTTTTGTTGATGACCAAAGCTGGTTTCTTGGTTGTAGGTCGACTCGTGTGTGGACAACCTGTTCCGAAATGGTCGCCGGCTGCTTCTAAGTAGTTCAGTTGTGAGCACATTGTTTCCAAATCACAGCCAGGTGCTCGCACAGACATCGTATTACGAGCTGAGCATCATCCAACAAAAGGATCTCCGTTTCTCGAATGGCATTCAAGCGAAAATGCGGCAGGCAGCCACTCAATGAAGTCTGCAGCATTGTTATTGCTGCTGCTCCTGCTCCTTTTTCTGCTGCTATTGCACTTGGGCAGATGCCGCGACGACGCAATTCAAATTAGTGCTCAACACTCAGGGATATGCATTATCCTTCAAACGTTGATTTATAGACGCGCCGGCGCGAGCCTGCTCTCTATTCTTTTCAATTATATTTTCGGCTACCGACGCATCGCCCTGTCATTTTTTGTTTGTTGTGCACACACATGCACACACACCAAACACACAGTCGCACAGCACAATTCACTTTATTTATTCAAATGCGCCTGAGATGCATGCAACGAGTGCTGACACTAATGAAAATCCTGCTGCCTTCGGTCTGTGAAAACATCTGCGCGTGCGCCTAAAGTGCATCCACATTGTTGTCTCCGTTGGGATTTATGAGTAGTGTCTGAAAACGACAATGCATTGGTCCTGTTTGTTGAGAGATTGCTGCGAATAGCGTTGGAAATTTAAGAAAAAATCAATTATAATAATGTATAAGTAGGTAGCAGGCGAATAGTAGTGCTTGATGCAAACCTAAACAAATATCTAAGATCGCCTTCAATGATTTAATGTAAACCATAATAATACTTGTAGAAAGTTTTATTCAGGCTGAAAGAGACGAGACAAAATTCTAGTTATTCTACTTTAGAACTAGAAAATAAATTAAACATTGCATGATATTATATATATTATATATGTATATATTTAATATTTCTAAAAAACTACAGTAAAACTTAAACAAATTTTGGCACACGCAACTAATGGAAGTCTTTGAAAGCATATTCGAGTTTGGTTGTCAGAGTTTTCTAGGTTAAAGTAATTACAAAGATCATTAAACCAGTGTGCTGAAACATCACTAGTAAATAAATGCATTACTAAAGATAAGAGTTAGAGTTAGGCATAAAAATAAAGCTGATTTCTAGCAGCGACCGCCCACATGGTAAGCAAAGCCGCCTTAACTCACCAGGCGAGATTTCAGACGCTTCACCTATTTAGTACACCCATATATGTGTACTCATCAAATTGATGGACATGATTAGAGGCTTAACATCAAAATGAAAAGAGAAAAGTGCGACCTTTGGCGCCGTGCAGCAGTGCAACAAGCCCCTCCCCGACCCCTTAAGAAAACGACAGATGCATGCCGTATAATTGATGAGCTTTTAGCATTTAACCAAAAAGACAACATTGGATTGACGGGGCGACGGGTGCAACTAACGCACTTCATAAAGCACAGCCAGAGGGAGCGGCGCAAGAGGCGAGAGAGAGAGAGAGAGAGAGGGGGGTAGAGAGAGTAAAGGTGTTAAAGGCAGACGGGTTCGGGACCACAAAATGATTAATCATTTGGCAGGTGCGCTTTGCCCAAAGAGATGCAACGCTCAACAAACAACAGCAGCAGCAACAGAAAAGAAACGGTACTCGAGAAAAGGGTTTCCTTTAACAAGAAACTATTTAACTTAATTTCAACGGTTTACATTTTGGTTAAACTGTCAAGTGGACGTCGGCGCTCACAAAAGGCTCGCACGCAGCAACTGCCCAAAAAGGATTGCTTTTATTTTATTGTGTTTCATTATTTGGCCGACCTGAGTGCCACACCCACGCGCTGCCAGGCCACCAAACAAAAGGTGCGACGTGTGCGAGGCGTGGCCAGGACTCAAGCCGCTGACTGACTGTGAGCCTGCACCGGAGACTGCCTCTCCGCGCTTCTCCTGTGGGCTGGCCATCATTATGTAATTTGACGAAAGGTAAACGAGCCACAGTTCGAACGCTGGAAATCAAATCAAAGCGATGCCTAATGACGGGTTAAGCGTGTCTCGGCTTTTGCAGCTTGAGCTCATTTTGACCCCGCTTTTTAATGGGCCTCTTATGATCTTTTACTTTTATCAAGATTTATGACAATTAATAATAGGTATGGAGTATGGAGTACTATGAGCGATGCTCAGCGACTTCCGCTCCCAATCAATTAAAAATAATAAGCCAGCGAGATCTCTCTCTCTCTCTCTCTTTAAACTGAATTATGACAAAATATATATGTATATATACAGATATATAAGCAAGATTTATGTTGACAGTTCGCTTTAAGGCATAGCACAGACCACCTTGCCTGCCACATGACGCAATCCAGGCAAGCACCTTGCCAAAATAAGATACGACTGTACAAATCCTTAGACAGGGCCACATTCAGGCAGCTGGCTTGCTATGAGTTCCAATAGCATCTTCATCTCCACAGATTTCTCAGCTGTCTGCCCGCTTTTGTGTGCACTTCTTTTTGTTTTTCCTATTTATTTTTTTTGCGAATAATAGGCATTGAAATAGCGATAGGCATCAGTGTCCTAGTCACAGGTTTCGCTCCTGACTCCAGAGTCCTGTGTGGCATTCGACGAACACAAAAAAAAAAAGAATGTATGTGGAAAGACGCTCCTCACCTGTCCTTGTGCCAAAGGCAAAACTATGCTTTACCTCTTCATTTCCATTTTTTTTTTTTTGGCAAGTTGTCTTTTGTTTGGGGATTTACTGTGCGATCCAGTAGGTAAGTCGACCTGCAGCCAACAATTCAGTTATTGTATTGGCATGTGCCTCACAATATGAGGGTAAGCCAGCAAATTTAAAGCCGAAGTGAACGAACTGAAGAGAGCGCAGATTAAGCCAAGATGTTTTTGCACTGTGGAAAAAAGAATCGAGAATTTAGTATTTCAAATGCGCTGAAGAACCTTCGCAAAATATATGACTCTCAAGTGATTTTCCTCTTTGAGGCATATTTATTATAATTTTCAAATTTTACCATCAAATAATTTTCACTATAATTTAATTTATTTTTTATCTAAAGCAGTTAAGGGCAGACATTTTCCAAAAATTGATATTTAATATCGATATACAAATTTCATTTTTATTCCCTCGCTGAGGTAAGTCAGTTATATATAGAACGGATAAACCGTGGGATAAACAGTCAGAATAATAAACCAAATTGATATTTTATTATCTTGTTGTCGGCATAAATCTTTCCTAAATGCAAATACAAACAAAACCGCAGACACTTCTTAAGCGTTCGCCAAGTTGTTGGTAAATACATGAACTATGAACAAATATTAACTCGACCGATGGGTCGAGGTTTAAAAATAAAAATAAAAAAAAAAACCACATAAAGATAAATGAAATGTCATTTGGACACGCACGTCACGTTTAGCACCTGAATTTGTTTGTTTTTTGCTGGCGGGCTGCTGCCGTCCAAGCTGGAGGTCTCATTTGAAATTGTTGTGATCGTGATTTTTGACGACACGAGCATATTTACCACAAAATGGGTTTATTTGTATAGCTATTTTTATATGCGTTGGTCAATATGCTACGCAGGTGCTAAGCAGACGTCTGATAAGCCATAAAAGATAAGACATTACATGGTTTAGGGTTTTGCTGCAGACTGAACCTGGACCACACCTGTTGGTTTCTCACGGCGCGTTACTCCTTTCGGCTAGGCTCTCGGCACCGCAGGACAACATCGTTAGAAAGCCATACAACTTAGTTTAGCATTGTACTCACCCTATTGCTTTATCCTTAAACAAAAGGCATCCTTAGCAGGCATATTTCCCTCTTTCGTGCTGCGTGCTGCGCTATTTCCATTCGATTTTGCGCACTCTCTAATGAAACTGCGCATTGTTTTCGTTGCGGCTTCCTTTTGTTTGAGCCAGTAGCAGTAGGTGGTGTATTAGTGTTGCCTCCGCACGCCTACGGCATCAGGTGGTGTGCCTCTGTGGAAGAGAACATCTGGCGCTCGCAGCTGGCCAACTGGCTGCCTGCCAGTCTAGCTTGCTGGGATTTGTAGAAGTGTAAGTGTGTAAGTTGTATATAGTATTTATAAAATGTAGATTACACTGACAAATTGGCACATGCGATCAGGCAACATCTTCATTAGGAGCCGAGACGTATCGGGAACACGCACAGTTGAATTCAGTTTTGCATCGATCATTATGCCCAAGGTGGGTGTAGCCAGGCATCTCCTTATCCTCATACACGTATGCGGTCTGCTGTCCTCAGTCTCTTCTATTGTACGCAAATCTGTACCAAATTTATGCAAATTGAAATTCCATAGCAAACACCTGGCCTGCAAAAAAAAACATACGTGCAACAATTGTTTCAATGGCAGGCAAGGAATGATGAATGTGCCGCAGATTCCACTCACCCGTCCCCGTGCTGATTACACCGGCTTGCAGTTGCAGACAACTTGGCGCGCCGCACAAAACTGTAGCAAATCTTCAAGAGCAAACCGTGCAGAACGACTCACAGGCAGGCAGCCAGGCAGGCAGGCATTCAGTGCAGGCCGGCAGGCAAGGTGTCAATTCTGGGAAATCTGCTCAGCGTGCGCGGTCCAAGTGCAGCCAATGCCAGCCCAAACAATACACAACGCAGCGGGAGTCTCTTCTGGCCAAAGCAGAAAAAGGCAAACAAAATTGTTATGGTGACAATGACAATGACAATGCACTGGCTTTGGCTTTGGCTATGGCCAAGGAGCAGCAGCAGCAGCAGCAGCAACAACAACACAAATACATACAAATAACGAAGCGCAGACAACATTATTGTCAGCTCAGCATCAATAGGCATCTGGGCACTGGAAACTAGTGCAGTGGGCTGTGGGAGAATCTTTGAGCGCGCTCCAATTTAAGAACTGCTTCTTCTTCAGTTGCAGCCCACAGGCAATTTGCATCTGCGGGCGTTGCTTTTGTATGTTGCATTACTATTCCACGACACTATTTATTCAAGCAGCAATTTACATAGCAAACATTGTTGATTGCAAAAAAATAATACGGAGAACAACTTTCCAGGCACGCTTAAGTGTTGTAAAATGTGATGTTTCGATAGGTTTACCATATTTATCGATAACTTAACTGTTTCATTAAAATGAGTTAAATTCGTTTCTTGAATTAACGGAAAACAATAGCAGCACTAATTGAGGTGAAAGCCTTTTTTAACTGTGTGAACTTTGTTGATATTTTAGCATCTTGCGACTTGCTTAAGAGGATTTTTTATAATGTACATAACACCATATATGAAAGCGTGTAAAATTATGATATTTAAGCAATTTTTTGTTTAGCTGTTTTTTTTTTGTTTTTGGTTTTTGTTGCTACAACAAACTATGGCAATAACGTGGCCAGCCCTAAAGGTACTAATCCTATTTTGTGGCAGTGAAACAGAAATAATAAAACTCTTTTACGACAGGCTTTAAAAAAGAAGTAAGAAAATGCGGCCAGGGACTGGGACTTGCTGCTTGCCACGTCTGCGTCTGCGGCAGAACAACAAATTATTAACGACATTTTAAATACGAAGCGTTTTGCGACCGCATCTGAGTCCGAGAGCGAAAGGGGTCAAACATAAGTTGGACGATTGGAGCTGGAGTCCCAAGTTTCAAGTTCCATGTCGAGGCTTCCTTGCGAAACTGAAGACGATGGCGACAAGCGAAGACGCGACGCCTTTTAATGAGATTTGTTGTCTGCTCCGAAATACATGAAAAACTCGTGTTTCTTTTGCATTTAAGCGTTTTAAGGACACGCAGGCAAAAAAGCCACTGTCACTTGTTGGCCCAGACGGATGAGGATGAGGATGAGCAAAACGGCAACGTGTGGCATTAACAAGTGTGTGGCTTGCAGCAGTCGACTCTCGACAGCATTGTGCTTTATATTTTATGCTCAGACTTGGGCTGTAAAAATTGAAAATTACTTTTGTTGCCAGTCTCGAACAGGGTTAACTGAGCAGGAGCGAAAGGGTTAGCAAGAGAGATTTGGGCTCTACCGCATTTGAAAGCTGTGGCAATAATTGCAGAGTGAAAATCACAATCGAGCGTTTTTATTGACTACCAAAAGATGCTGACACGGATCTGCGTGCAATCCGCACTCGATGAAAGTGCGTGTGGGTTATGGGCAGCTCTCTGAAAAAGGGGACTGCTGATCTGGAACTGGGACTGGGACTGGAGCATGTGCACCCGCGGCGTTCATTTTCTGTAAATGCAAATGAAAGTTTTTTTTAACCGTTTATCTGTTTTTATTGAAGCTTCCAGGATATTGAGCCCCACACACATGACAGCCAAAATGGTTGTAAATACATTATTTCAGAAATGCCACCCGAGAGTTATAGCGAAATTAAAGCGAAGAAGCTACTCCGTCGTAAGTAGTTCAAGGCGATCGTAACATACGATTAATTAGGGCTAGGAAATGTCATCAGCTTTCCGGAGGCCTGAGTAAACTTGTTTACTGGATGATTTAATGGCTTGGCAAACGCAAACTAATTAACTTGCACAGCGGCTAGGAGGCACTCCACACCTGTGGGTGGTCTCCGTTTGAGAACGAGAGTAACCCACAGACAGAGAACGTACAGAAAAAATTAGTTAACAAGATCATTAAATCTTTCTTAACAGTCTATCGAACGGCAGAAAGAGAGGGAGATGGGGAAAGAGAGAGAGAGAGAGAGAGACGGTCTTCCAGGTTCGAATCCAGTCAACGACATGAGATAAGATAAGAAAGAGCGCACCCAGAGCGGAGCATACCTGAGACTCATGGCTCACAGCATGTAAATCGCATATCAGTGTTGAGTTTTTAGCTTTTTTATAGCTATCACTAGCATTTTCAATAGTTTGAAATACATATATCATATATCATTTGCAATATTGACAAATTATTAACGATTTGTTGGACTTTTAATAGTGTTAGCTTAAATATTTTTCGTGAACTTTTTGCCAGCAACTCTATGTGATATTTAGGCCATTATTGTTAACTTGTTCGCTTGAAAATAAATCATAGCTTAGTCTGATTTGCTGTGTTTATAGCAGTTTTTGTGGCACCACTGTCACAGTACGTGGTCAGTTAGACGAGCCCTGGTCGACGTTGCACATGTTTATCTATTAATTTATGCTGGTGGTTTTTTATTTTGGATTTGGGCCGGCAAGATTGCGACTGAGACTTCGCGTTGGGATTGGCTGTGGCAGCTTCTGCCTGGTTTCGGGGAATCAGAAATCTGCACAGCAGTGAGCAGCAGGGACAACGATTTGATAAGCGCACTAATTAAGTTAAATGTGCGCTTGTGTGGGCTGGTGCAGAATTCCAAGAAGCCATCGCAATTGGCAAAGGTTTGGTTTTTAGGTTATGTTGCTGCTTGATTTATGGCCAATCGCTGCGCGCCAATCGCTAACCAACACCTTTTTATCTGACAAACAACACTAAAAGTGTTTGTTGTTTGTTTGTTTGTTTGCCTGCTGCTTTGACAGCTGCTGTGGCTGCCCCTAAAGCGGGTGCCACTTGAGATCCCGACATGTTTTTTTAATTGCTCGACATGCGCACGCGTGTGGCCAGAGCAAGGATTTAGTGTGTGCATCTAAATTTAGAATTATGGGTTATCCCTTCTGCGTCGGAGTCAATCAACATGTGGCAATTGGCTGGGCATGCGTCTCTGTGTTTTTGTTGTAACTCGCGGTAAGAGCGCAGTAAGTGCTTCAAGAGAGCGCTCACCAGAAACACATTGGAAATGAAACACGCAAAACCAGCATGAAAAGAGCACAGCGTTGTTGTGTATTTTTTAAGAGACCGACAACTTAACTCTTTGTTCGCTCTTCGAATCGGAGTTTTTCTATGTGAAATTAAAACATTACATATTTATTTATTTACATATATGATTTTCAAATACTGATTTCTTTAGGTATATTTTTTATTTTATTTTACTTTCTTAAGTAACACATTCATTTCTGTATAACTCATTTTTTATTGCAAATTCTCCGACGCTATGCCTTTGACAATGAAGTGTTGCCCACTACCTGATCCCGAAACCAATGATGCACACGTGCTGAGTTCACATTACAATTACCTGGCAATTATGCACCCCTATTTGGCTTCAGGTCAACTTCTGATGCACCTGATGATGAAAGGTAATCCACCATTAGGGTAATCTTTTTTTGAAATGGTTGCCTTAAATAAGTACGTGTTAGGCAACGTTAAAAGAAATAAGTCGAAACTTTTTGCCGATGCGATTATTAACTGCAAGTAGTGTTAGGCAATGTTTGATGGAGACTTAGTGCAACCCTGTCTTCCATCACGTGTTCTTCTACCATCAGCGTAAGAGTTTGCCTATGCGTATTTAATAAATCTGCTTAAAGTGTTTCGCATTTTAAATCGAATTAAAAAAAACACTGCGCAAGAGCCTTTTTCAACCACCCCCTCACCCACCAAGAAAAGGAAGTAAGTATTGTTGTTAAGCACTGTTAGCTGCTGCTTAATGCTCCCGATTAAAAAAAATGACGCTGACTCACTCTCTCTCTCTCTCTCTGCAGCAAGACTTATTGTGGGACTTCGTTGATAAAGAGCTGCTGCTCACTTCTGGTTCGTCGCTAATCTGAATGCGCTTGTGGAACCTGGCTCTCTTAACTGCGCCAACGCTCAGCTGCAGCATGGGGCCAGCACACACACGAACACATACACATACACACTATTGCAAACATAACGGCATTTAGCTGCACTCTGTTGTTGTTGCGGCGGCGGCGTTAGCGATTGGTGCAAGTGTACGCGCTCCGCAGTACATAAAACATATATAAAGCGTGTGAGAACCGGTTTTGGCGCGGACCGCTGCGATTGGCCGCAGAGCACGTTATCAGACACCCTGACAGTCAGGTAAATGCACACGCATTCAAAAAGAGCAGCAGGTATAATTTCTCATTCTCTCCCTCTCTCAGTGGCTGCCTGCGCGCTCTCTGGCTCTCTGACTGCGCGCAGCGCTGAGCTCTGTTGTCGCTTATAAAAAGCCGCTGACAGCGTCGACTAGTTTCAGTTCTTCTCTTTCGTTCATTGCAACAGCAACACACTCAGAAAATCAAATTGACGGCGCAAAACCCAAATTGAGTTCGTTAAGTTTTGTGCGCAACGCGATGTTTATGTGAAGACAGCAATTCAGAATTAGCGTGTGACAATAATATACATATTACATATACAAACAACAAGAGAATAATAAAAAAAAAAACAGTTACAAAATGCATACCGTTGAGCATATGCTAGTGGAAAAGAACTACAGCAAGTGTCCTTTAAAGAAGCGTCCCATCAACTATCAGTTTGAAGCGGAACCCGAAGACTTGTGCCTCAAAAAGAATAACAGCAACAATGAGGCGACAACAACACCAATAAAAACAGAACCAACAACGACAACAGCAACAAGAATTGATTCAACAGTTGCCTCTTCCAGCAACAGTTCTGAGGAGGAGCTGATCAATGTGAGCGATTGCTGCGAGGACGAAGGCGTCGATGTGGATCACACAGACGATGAGACGGAGCACATGGATGTCAACGAGGATGAGGATGATGTCGATTGTGTGAACATTGAGGCCGATCCCAAGCAGACGCAAGCCGCTGCTTTGGCTGCTGCTGCCGCTGTGGCCGCAGCTGCCTCGGCTGCTGCAGTCGCCGCCTCGGTGGTGGTGCCGACGCCCACCTATCCCAAATATGGTTTACAGCAATGGAACTTTCACATGTCGCCGTACACCGCCGAATTCTATCGTACCATCAATCAGCCGCATCTGTCAGCAGCCGCTGCAGCCGCAGCTGTGGCGCCACTGCCCGCCGAGCTGCTCTCGCCGAGCTCGCCATCGGACTCTTTGGGCTCGTTGTCGCCGCCACCACACCATTATTTACATGGACGTGCAAGTTCGGTGTCGCCACCCATGCGTTCCGAGATGATCCACCGACCACAGCTGGGCGTTCGTCATCTCCAGCAGCAACAACTACACCAACAGCAGCAGCAGCCGCCGCAGACTTTCCTGCCCTATCCGACATATCCGGCTGCGTACTATGCTCATCATCATCACCATCAGCCGCTGCATGCGCCAATTTCGCCGGCCTACTCGGAGAGCTCCTATTACTCGATGCGCAGTTTGACGCCCGAGTCCAGCTGCTGTTCCGTGCCCGAGGATCTCTCCGTGAAGCACAAACAGGCAGCAGCAACTCTGCAGCAGCAGCAGCACCAGCAACAACAGCAGCCAGCCGCACAGGACAGTATTGGCTCCGTTTCATCATCGGGTGGAGCATCAATTTCCTCCTCCGTTGCCGCCTCTTCCATGTCCGTCTCCTCATCTCCCAGCAAGAAAGACAAATCAGCGCCGCCACGTTATCAGTGTCCCGACTGCCAGAAATCCTACTCCACGTTCTCGGGCCTCACCAAGCATCAACAGTTCCATTGTCCCGCTGCCGAGGGCAACCAGGTAAAGAAGTCGTTCAGCTGCAAGGATTGCGACAAGACCTATGTGTCGCTGGGTGCACTCAAGATGCATATACGCACCCACACACTGCCCTGCAAGTGCAACATGTGTGGCAAGGCGTTCTCCCGTCCCTGGTTGCTCCAGGGTCACATTCGCACCCACACTGGCGAGAAGCCCTTCAGCTGCCAGCATTGCCATCGCGCCTTTGCGGATCGCTCCAATCTCCGGGCGCATCTGCAGACCCATTCAGACATTAAAAAATATTCGTGTGGCAATTGCTCGAAGACATTCTCGCGCATGTCGCTCCTGACGAAACACAACGAAGGCGGTTGTCCGGGAGGCAGTGGCTCCAGTTCCAGCTCCAGCTCGAGCTCGAGCGCTGTTGGCTCCCACTCTGAGCTATCCTATGGAGGCTACGCCGAGCCCTAGGCTACCCATCTCGTCGCGTAACTCTGACGTTGTACACAAGCCATGTTCCACCAAAAATTAGTTCCTAGCTCGAGAGTAAGCGGCAGCTCCAACACAATCCAAGACACACACTCATATACACACACACACACGGACACCACAACAAAAACACCCAGTGAAAAATTGTAATTTGTAATTTATAGTTTTTTAATTTTATTTTTTATTTTCTAGTCAACATTTTCTTTGCAAGAGAAAAGTAAAAAAAGAAAAAATCGACAACAAATATTTGAGTTTCTTATAATTTTGGAAATTAATTTCTTTATCTACATACTTACATACATACATACATATATATCCTACAAATCCATTTTGTGTGTCTCAATCCTAAGCCGAACTATTGTAAAGTATTTGCAAGTGTCCTGTACATATACGTATTATGCCCCGGCGTCTAACTGTAAAGCCTCTAAGAGCAATCGAGAAAGCCGCAACCTGTTTAACTGTAAAACTAGCAACTGTTAACTTTAAACTGTAAACTATAAACTGTAAACTGTAACTGTAATTTTGCATATGTACATATGACGAACGCATCGTATATATTTGTATCTCTTTTCGTATAGTATTTTAGCTTAGTTCTAGTTTGTACTTTTACACATACATACGCATATATTTTATACTATATACTATATATATATTTTTGATATCCATGACGAAACCTTTTGCGCATACATTGAAAATGTTCTATACATACAAAACTTTAGATTTAAACCAAGTTGAAGCGGAACAAATATTTTGATATGAAAATGTTTTATAATTTTAAGTAATTTATTACGCGGTTTTGAAAGAACAAAAAAAACCGACAAAAATACAAAACAATGAACAAAAAAAAATACATTTATTTACATAAAAAAAGTATTACCTGAGCGTGTTTTCATGGGCTACCAGTTTTTTTTTTTAGAAATCTTACTTGCAAAGTGTTTGCAGCTTGAAAACTAATCAGGACAATTCTAGGGCATAGTTCTTGAAGGATTAGTACTCAAAATGGGTAGTCTAATAAGACGAAAGTTTCCTATTTGAATTGTCTATTGGAATTGAAGCTGATTAGATTCGCAACATTTCAATGAATTGAATGTGAAATAATCGTGAGTAGCTTCCTTCATGGGCTGTCAATCGCCTTACAGCTACATTAATATTTTAGGTCATGCTCGTCTTTTGTAACTTGCAGAGTTTGTATATACAGTGAGTCACACCGAAATTTGCACAGCGTCAAGTAAATAATGTATTTGTATTTTATAATTCTACCTAGCAGGTGGGGAAACCCCAGTGTATTGGGGTCATATATTAATTTAGGTGGTTAATACATGTACGTACCATATTTCTTTGGAATTTTTGAAAAATAATGAATAATTAACTTATGGAAGGCAATTACATTATTTACTTGAAGCTGTGCAAATTTCGGTGTGAGTCACTGTATATATATATATATATATACAAAAGCGACGATCGATCGCTCGAATCGCACAAAGTCAATCAGCCAATCGCGACATTTTATTGCCAGAGACCGGAGCCCAAACATTAAACTTTTTATATGCAACGCTGCTCATAAATTATATTTAAATTTCAGTGCACGTACTCAAGCGTACAATGTGAGTGTGATTGGCCACAAGAGAGAGGGAGGGGGAGGTAGAGCAGAGAGCGTGCAGGTATATTCACAAAATGGCAGTCACTAAATCAAATCCAACACAACACACACACGGTTCAATAGATCCGCCCGGCTGCCAAAGAGCCACATCAACGTCTTATTAAACATAAACCTATTTTAATGAAAAAGATCAACACAAATACGCAGATATTTATTTTGTTCATAGGCGATCTCAAGCGATCCACGTCGATCCCGAACCCGATCCATTGATGCGGAAAGAGAAATCAAATGGCGACGCTCCACGGGCGACATTATTTCAAATGGGTTCGGGATTAGTTGCGAACTAAACGAAACTATTCATACACTACAGCAAACTATAAGTAAAAATATAGACGAGGGAGTTCTGAAATAATTCGGATTATTAAATATACTCAAACATATTTATTTAGTTTCTCTTTAAATATTATTTGTATATAAAAGGATAATCATAAAGAGAAAATTGTGATATTATTAAGCGTATCGCATTGGCTGCTTAAACTCAAATACCCAACCAGTTTAGGGCATAAAATATGGGTGCGTTCTCAACTGCTAAGCAAACTCATTATCGAGATCAATTGATCGCCCAGGCGGAGACCAGGTTAGGCTCGGCCACATATGTGTGGATCTGCGCCTTCAACTGGGACCCCCTTCCGTACAAGGCTCCTCTGCCCTGCGACCCGTTCGCTGCAGTCAAAACTACCATGACTACGACAATTGTTGCCAAATTAGATCATCAGCAGCAGCAGCAGCAGCAGCAGCGGCAGCAGCGGCAGCAGCAGCGGCAGCAGCAGCAACCAGTCTGGATAGTCAAGTCTCCGAGTCTTCGCGTCGGTTGCTCACGTGTGCAGATGCCAGCGAAGCGATCGTTGAGAAAAACTCGACGTAAATATATGAAATTAATATGCACGCATTTCGTGGCTTGACTTCGACAGTGTACGAAACTTGCCTGCCCTGCCTCCCTTACCTACACACATTGCCTCGAAGCCAGCTCTCCTTGTGCGCTCCGGTTACCTGTTGGGTGGGGTAAGGAGGGGGGCTCGGGGCTCGTGGGCAACGTGGTTGATCGTGCTGCTTTCTTGCACAAACAATTTGCAAACGATTTCTAATAAGCGTCTTAAATTGTAACAAAATAGACGCGCATTTAGGGTCTTTTGTGCCAGCGCTCAGGCGATAACAAAGCGATCCAAACCGAGAGCACCAACGACTACAAAAAAAAAAAAAAACAACAAATAGGTAGATTCGAAAACATGGGCAACCAAACAGAGGGTATCAAAAGGTGGCACCATCTACTGTTGCCCCACATTCCCTCCATTCCTGCTACCCTTTTTGTCAAAGAAAAAAAAAAAACATCTTTCAGCGAAGTTGGGATTTACTTTTTTTTTGTTTTTGGTTTCGCGTTTTGGATGTGCCAATTTTCGCGCTTGATCGGCAATTTTTTGTGGAGCATTGGCCATGGATTTGGTTAACGAAGATCGCGGTTATGTTAAACCAAGCCTTAAACTTCACTTTTGAATGATCGACTATTTTAAATTAAAAAAAAATGATTTTGATTTATTGGGAAAGTGAATAACATGCGATTCCTATAAGAGACATATGTATACTTGTGAAAAAATGATTTATATTTCAATATTTTTATTATACATACGAGTTTGCTTAAGTTTGAAAAAAATTGAGAAATTCGAAAATCTTTTTAATAGAAAATTCTACTATTCAAATTTGTAGGAGAGCTCTTGAAAAGCTTGGGTATCTCTTTAGTATCCTTTAGCCTTTCGTATCCCTATCTAGCAGTACTCCAGGCACACCACCCTACAATGGGGCAACTCCAACTACAAGTTGAGCTCCAAATCCAGCTTGGAACTTCGAAGCGATCGCGCAAAAAAGCACACTTCGTCGTGACAAACAAAATGCTCACGTTTATCGCAGACAAAAGATCTCAATTTTTACGCTAAATTTCATTTGGCTGGTATGCTTTTTTTTGTATTTTTGCTTTTGTCGCTCTTTGGCAAGTTCCCTGGCTCGATGTGACTCCCTCATTTGGGCTGGATCTGCTCTGGATCGATTTTATTTTGCTCGCATACTCTGCACGAGTTGTAAATTGTCCAAAAGGGTGTATTGAAGCTGTGCAAACAGCCAGAACCTAGGCGGATCCGGTGCCACAATGTCTCTATTTTAGAGAGAAGAAAAACAAGAGTTTCTAATATTTTGAACGACAAAAATTTAGCTGAAACTATTCTTCACAGATTTGGGTTCCGAAGGTGTGTATATGTGTATATTAACGCAATGCGAAGCTGTGCATAGGATATCTGCCAGTTAGGCTCTATCGATAAGTCCACTTTTACTTGTTTTTGTTATTTTTTGTTTTGTTTTTTGGGGGTGTCTGAATGGGCAGCCTTTTGTTTGGAAAGTTTTCATTTTGGCTCGTTAAAAAAATTTGAAATTCAAAAAACCAAATGACAAACTGCAACCGAGCATTTAGTGGAGGGGGCTTTGCAACTAGACAAAATAAAAGTACGAAGGAGGAGGGCTTTACGGTGGATGGCGGAGGCACATCATGGAGTAGCCAATTGTTGTTGTTTATCTTTGCATATTCATAAAGCTCGATCTGTTTACCATTTTGCGTTGTCGTTTGACTTTTTCTGCTTTATTATGACCGAAAATCATCGTTGACATCAAAGGCAACGAGCGGAGGGGGCGGGGGCGCCCAGAGTTAAAGTTGGAATTGAGCCAGCTGCAGTTGCAAAACATCTGGAAAGTGATATTTGTATTTGTATGGTATTACCAAATTGCACTAGTTTTTGGCTGCGTTTTGAGTGCCAAAAAAGTACAAGCGTTTTTGTATAGATTACTTAAAACTGTTTTAGGCTTAAATTCAACGTTGCTGGCATAGTCTTGCTAAGCAAATAAAGTTATCTATACATGTTAATCGATCATGGAGTCCAGGAATGAGTCGGCCTCAGCTAAGAGGCAGCCAATCCCAGTATTCTAACCCTTGGCCAAGTGCATTTCACACAAAACGTGCAAATAATAGCACCATCTCCATCTATACCTAATGATCTACGCCATGATGACGTTGCCCCATAGCTATGGCTAACACACACACACACACACACACTTGCGCACACTTCGTTGTGGCAAGACAATAAAACGCGTTAACTGCTGTTTGCCTGCGCAATTGTTGGCTGGGAGCCAAGTTTTGTTTGTTTGTTTGTTTGCTTTGCCCTGCCTCCCCCCGCTTCGCTTAGCCACTGCCAATATTGCACGCAACGCAGCCACAGCGGCTAACTAATTGGCGAAACAGCAGTAGCAGCAACAACAACAACAACAGCAACAGCAATGCTTTAGTCGCATTGGGTGAAAAGCCGCCAACTAGCCATGGCCAAGCAGGTTGTCCAAGTGTGTGTGTTTGTCATTGGTGTGTGTGTGTGTGTGAAGATGATATCGTGTTGTCGTTCAGCTCACGCACTCCCCATTACACTTACACTCTCGCATCTCTCATCGCTCTCAGCGCTTTCAAGCTTTTCGGTTAGCCAACCAAAGCGACGCGCGCTGCCCCCACAAAAACACTTGCGCAGCTCGCTGCTTGCGCGCGCTTTTACTCTCACTGCGAGCTTTTCAATTACGTTGCGCTGCTCGTGACGTCACACAGTGATTAGCTAATATGCGCTTAATAATTAGTGAATAATTTGAAACAGAGAAATTCGATTAGATTCGGACTAAGGGTAAACATCTTTTTCTGCTGTTCACATTTCTTTAAAATTGATATTGTTGCTTGAGAGTATTTCAAATTCGACTTGACGCAAGGACACACTCTTTATGTATCGTTGTTGCTGCTGCTCACTCATACAAATTAGCGAAAATTGTCAAAGAAATGCAGGAAATAAATAAAAAGTCTTGCAGATGTTGTTGTAGCTGTTTGTTGTTGTATTTCGTGCGTTGCACATTTTGCCTTATCTATGAACAATAAGATTTGCTTATGACAATAATTTCATTTTTCCTGCGCATTTTGACCAGTCGAGTGGGTAGTTAGTAGCTGTTAGTTGTTGTTACTACTGACTACTGGCTTCACGGCTTTATTTATTTAGACTAGAAGCAAAGATGTGGTAGACAGCCTTAAGAAGAGTTTAGATTATAATTGCGGCATTTTCCATTTGAATTTCTGATTATCGCTTAAGTGCCTCACAATTAACTCTACACAAAACAATTTTAACAAAACTCACTGGGGAAAAGAAGGTTTATTTCTTACACAAAACATACAATTTAATGTGATATTTCTATCTTCAGTTTGGTTGTTAAAAGAATCCTAAAATCTACATATCGTTAAAAATGCCATCCTATTCAAGTTTCCCCACCTGGAGGCCGCTCGCACGCAGAAGCCTTGACCCTAACTCAACGGAATCTGGAGAAAATGAATCTCCCACACAGCTCATGACTAAACCGCCCGCTTCTTATGCTCTCACAACTCGGTGCACCGAACTCATAATACTAAAAAATAATAATAAAAAAAACGACACATTCGAAATGGCATTCATATGAGAAAAATGCCGCAGACGACGCTGCTCCATTTCCTACGGCTCAAATTACCAAAAAAAAAAAAAAAAAAAACAAAAAATATGCATAAAAAAAAAACTAAAGCAGGAAAGGAACCTGTTCATCGACATGCATTTCGAGCTCTCCCGCTCTCTCTGTCTCCTGCTGGTTTGTCTCTAACGTGAGCGTGCATACATAAAACAAGCTGGAAATTGGAATCTACCTACCTAGCTCCATACATATCCATACCGGACCCAATCCAGGCAACAGGCATGCTGACAAGAGCAAATCAACATTCGACAACTCGACTTGGCGAGGCTGCGTTGTTTCAGAACACGGGGTCATGGGAAAATTTGTTTGCATCGGAAGTGAAACCGTTTCGTGGGTGTTTGTGTGGAGTGAGGGGGAGGGGGAGGGGGATATGGGGTACAGGATATGCAGCGATATGTCGTCTGCATCGTGCTTATTTATACATAAATAATGCCATTTGCTGTCCCATATTTATGTTAATTTTCATTTCCATTTGGACAAATATAACAGGAATTTTGATTAATGTAACGCACCTTGGCAGCGCAGCTGTGAGAACTAATGGGCACAGAGAAGATCACTCCCTCCCTCTCCCTCCGTCTCACACGCGATACACTTCTCCAGCTCTCCAGTGCTGGCCACACACAATTCGGTTGGAAGCCACTTAAAATATTTGATAGTAAAAAAAAGAAAAATAACAATCGCTTGGACACACGGCACATGTCCAAATTGATGCCCTGGGGCATTGCCATGGCCAAAAATGGACTCATTTGCGAACGGTAAATTCAAATTGTTATGATCCGTAAATGTCAAAAAGTGTACGCAATGTTTGTCTTTGCAATTCAAATGTCCCGCCCCCCCAATGATTCATGGCGGGGCACACTTGCTGTTGCGTGCCAGCATTCAAGGTCCATTATCCAAGTGTACACAGCTCAGAGCCGATCTCTTCTGACCAACTGATGTCTCTCAGCCGTGGGCCAGCCTCTGGTCTCTGTGTGTGTCTAAGCGTTTCTCTTCATCTGCTCAACTTTCTTCGATCGAATGAAATGCTCCTTAAGCTTAATTGTCTCTTTTTCATTTCTTTCATTTTTTTCACTTCAATTTTATACTCATTTAGCAAAGCTGTCGGGCGGAGTTGTACTCATTTGCCCAAAGATATTCAGATGTTGTAAAAATATGTTGAATACTTCTGATTGCTGCGACACAGTGGGGCGAAAATGATTTGATCTCCGCAACAAAGGTGCCAGAGTTTTTAAAAATTCATAATTTTGACTTTTCCAATACAAAAACAAAAATGTTATGGAAGTTTTACGAATTTAATTTTTTAAATAAATCCGTTTGGGGTTTTTTTTTTAATTTTGTACTGTGTATTAATTATATTATTATATTAATAATTTATTTATGTAAAATTATTATGAGTCTTTTTTTTAATATTTTACATATTATTGATACTTTTCGTAATATTAATTTTTATTTGTTAAATCAGATATTTAATTGAATATATATATATATAATATTTCTTTTTGTAGTGTTCCAGGATGAGTTTTCGTAGTTCAATGGTAGTCTGATTGCCCATAGACCTTGTTGGCTTATTGCACCCGAGATGCAGGATAAAACTAAACTGACTACGAAGGATTGACCTATTTATACCGAAAATACTCAACTTTAGGTAAAAAAATCCGGGTTTTATGGCACCCAGGTGTCCACAATGTTCCTGCTCCTAATAAAATTTTCCCTAAAAAAGGGTACTTTTTTACATAATCCTACCTAGCAGGTGGGCAAACCTCAGTTTATTAGGGTCATCCATTCATATTGGTGGTTAATACATGTACCTACCATATTTCTTTGGAATTTTTGAAAAATAATGAATAATTAACTTATGGCAGGCAATTACATAATTTACTTGACGCTGTGCACATTTCGGTGTGAGTCACTGTATATATAAATATTGGTGTGGTTAAGATCATTTTTATAAAAAATAATTTTTTTTTAGCATATTTTATGTCACTGTGCGTTGTGCAAATAGCTTGAATATTTATACAGACTTTGTCTTTAATTACAATCCAGAACAATACAGAAAGAGGACCACAAAAGTAAACCGGGGGCAAAGTTTTCAACATAAGTTAAGATTTTTTTTCGTTTTCGTTTTTGGTCAGTGCGAGAATTGAAATTGGTTTTTCGATTGTTTATGCATTTTGTAGCGCACATAACTCGACTGTGGCCAAAGAGGAGAGAAGTCGTCTGAAATTTCTAAATGCTATACAGAGTGGACGACAAATAGGCGGCTGCCGTCAAAAGGAAGGTGAATAGAATTCTGGTCCAAAGCGGCACTCCATCATCATAAACAATAATAGAGACCATAACAAATGCCACGCGCGCGCCAAAGTCAAAAGAGCCACCAAGTGGCAGCACTCTTGGATTTGGATATTTGAAAAAAAATAAAAACGAAAAAAAACCGATTTCATTTGCTGTGCACCCGTTGGCCATTTGACATGAATGTGAATCAGTGTCAGGCAGCCAAAAACAAAAATAATTTGATTGTCTTTGCAGATGCAGCAGCAACACAAGCAGCAGCAGCAGCAGCAGCCTCAGCAGCTGTGCACGCATCAAGCACCCCCGCGTGGCAAGTTGGCCAAGTTGTACAGCCAGCTGCCACTTTCCAAAGTCTAAGTCAAAGCTTGACTGCTGCTACTGCTGCAGCCCATCTCATCTCGCCTTGTATCGTCGTTATGGCCCCGTTGTCATAATCAAAAGCGTTATCTGGTAGCTAACAGCCGCATAATTTCAAGTGGCTCTCAGTGCCCCTCGTTGGGCCCGCTCCAAGTGGATTTGCGGTTGCCTGGAAATCAACACGTTGCGCAGCTTCAACTCCAGCTGTATGTGTGCCTGTGTGCAACTGTGTGTGTGTGTTTGTGTTTTTGGTTTGCTGCTGGCATGATGGTAATTACGAATGTGTTGGCTCAAATGAAGCAGCTTGAAAAAGTGCTCGCATATAATAATGACAATAAAGAAATTATAACAATAATAAACTAATGGTGGAAAAAATGCTATACGCGAGACTTTCGCCTTTTGTGGCCTATCCGATTACCTGCAGCAGAGCCCTGTGGCTTAGAAGTGAAAGAAAACTGCGGGAGTCAAGGGGAAGTTTGTTAAAGTATTACCTTAAGCATTTGTGATGACGATTTCATATTGAATTACCTGCAGCTAACAGTGGCACACAGCAGATTGACAATTTCTCCAGTAGAACAACCTCAGACTAGGAGACAATATTAAAGATATATTTTTGTATTTATAAGAGTGAGAAAGAGTGTTATCTTATCTGTGAAATATATATAAATAAATACATCACATATATAATAATAAAAAATATGTGGATTTTATTAATATTTTAAATTCCTATTTTTTATTTTATTTTATTTTATTATCCTTCAGCTAATTATTGGCTTAAGCAGCTACACGCACTGGGCGGCATACACCCATTTTATCCATAGCCGTAGAGGGTATATTTAAATGTTGCACGTGAGGCGCGTGCAAAGGCGCAGCCTTTGTTGTTTCTGTTGTTAGTGCAGCGGACTGCCAATTTCACTTGGTGCGCATTTAAGGAAATGTCGGGAAATGTCCATTTTGGTTACGGTTGCGATATTTCCTTAAAAGATTTTTTCAACGGCGTCAAATGGAATTGTGGGTGAAAAGTTCAAATGTCAGCTAAACTTTCAAACAAAAGGTAAAAGTTATAAAAAAAACAAACAGCAATAAGAAGAAAAAGAAGAGGGAAAAAAAATAAATAAATACAAATAAAAGCCGCAAAAGAATTGTGAATGATTTTTTATGCAAATCATAAATCAGCCACAGACATTGAGACATAGAAATGGAAATGGAAATGTAGACGTAAAGTGATTGGAATGACGGCGCGTTTGACTGATTGACGGGCAGACTATACCAACTGTTACCCATATACTCCCCCGTCTGCCCCTCACTCACTGCGCAGGGTATTATTTGTGAGCCAAATTTTGCACACTTTCCACATATCCCGATATAATTAACAAAAAGGGCAGCAAGCAATCTTTGGGAGCGTTAATTAATTTGAACATGGTTTAATTTCATTCCTGCACAAAAGAAAGCTTCGGGTGGGCATGCTCAGATTGTATTGGCATTTAACCCATTGGATTGATGATCTGCAGTACCATCTTCAACTCTCTACACTTGAGTTGAAGATTGAGACCTGTTTTGCGGTCTTCACACTCACTCATTGACCTGGCATCATTACCACCACACACACACACACACATACGCACACATCTCCAAGGGTCCAACCAACCGGCAAGTGGGTTTCAATAGAAATTAGCAAATGTGTCGCATCATTAGCCACAAGCCAAGCCGTAGAGACCGGATTTGTCTCTTCGAGCTGGAAGACTCTCAAATGCTGTGGCATCTGCTCTGTTGTTATTTTTGTTGTCTGTTTGTTTGTCTGGCTTGTTTTTTTGTGGTTTGTGGCGCCGGATTAGCTTGAGGATGCGGGCAGCAATATTATTGTTGTTATTGTTGTCTAACTGCGAATTTCACCTGAAGTTTTTCGGCCAGTTATATAACCATGTATTTGGGTTGGGTAGGTGTTAGCCGTTGATCGTTGATGATTTATTGAGCCATGACAGTGGGTTAAGTTGTGGCCAAAGTGTTTATTTTGCAGATAGAAGTGCAAAACATGAGCGCAAAAATATACCAAACAACTTGCGTATTTTATCAAAAACCCCAAAATAAACTTATGAACGCTGGGTGCAAGTAGGCAGCTCCAAAAGACAATTAACCAAAAAAGAGGTGAAAACCCCATGCAAAACAAATTATGTATAAAAAACTAAAATAGGCTTTGAACAACTACAAAGCAAAAGAAGCAGTTTCGGGTTTGACTTGGCACATATCTAAACTACGGGATGTCTTGACCTTGATTCTGTGAATACAATTCAAAAAAGTGTAAACAAACTTTGATATAGAATTTAAGCAAATTGCCTAATCTTTGGAGAATGCATCCCTTTCGAAGACTTTCACCGATGATAAGCTAAAATTTGAGCCTTTTCCATCAATTTTCAGCTTTCGCAGCGCTTGACAAACTTGGAGGGGGGCGGCTGAGGAAGCCGCCGTCAAGTTCCTTTCTAAGCTCTAATCCCATAAATCTCACCTCTCTCCTGGGCAATTTGGCAAAAACTTAGCTATTTGATCAAATATATTTTCACACTTGCCTCATATATCAAGCGGGCAATGGGGCAAAATTTGCACTACAAATGATTTCAACACCAAAAGGCCGCCAAGAGCAGCTAGCATCGAACATCGAGCAGCCAGGAACAACAACAAGCAGACAATGCTGAGTTATGGGAAACACCGAGCGCATGTTGTACAAATTTTCTAAGCCCCCACAAGCAACAATAACAACAACGACCCCAGACAACCAGATAGACAACCAGACCAGATGGATGGACAGACAGACGGTCGGGCGGAGACGGCAAAACGCCAACGGACGACGCAGAATCAGAACAAAAAGCGGGCAAATCTTCAAAACTGTGCATCAGGCATAAATCTCCCAATGCCTTTCTTTCGGGGGCGGAACGGTACGGCAAAAAAAAAAAACAACAAAAAATCAAAGAGAAAAACAAAATACTGCATAATTTTCGGACCCAAGACGAGCTATTCTAAAAAAGCCAAATGGATTACAATAATAATTTTTCATATGCAGATTTTGCTACAGAAACTCTGCTGCAACAAGTTGCCAAAGCCATGAATAATATTTCATTTTTTCTTGAGCATTCGGGAGTACTGTCTAGCCTACGCCTGAGCTCAAAAAAAAAAGAAAAAATTAAAATTTGCAAAATAAACAAGTTAGAGTAGTTGTGACAAGCAGTTACCCTATAAACTATAATTTTTAGTTTCTTACGAGTCTTGGCAAATGTCTGAAGAATAATTTAAGTAGAGCATATTGAGAAAATCTGCATTAAAGTATTTATGGTTAATGAATTTTAAGTTTGATAAGCATTTCAGAGGTTACATACCAGTTTTCCGGAATCGGATATAGTATAATCAAAATAGTTTGATCGACTTTTAGATGCATTCTGTTACCAGAATGTTACAGGGTAACAATTGAGTAGTCAAGTTGACTGATATTTTGCTTTTGATGCGCACTTCTGTAGCAACTCAGCGACGCCAATATGTTGCAACAAATTTGCATTCGACTGCGACTTGAACTTGCACTCCACTTCAGGCAGACAGCCTCCACCTCCGCTGCCACCTCCAGCAGGAGCTGGGGCTGCTCTCTGGCATCGTTCCGTGTATCATTGGCCATGCAAACGTTATCAACTTGAGGCCTGCAAGAATTATTATGCTCTCTGCTAAATATAATAAAAACAAACCGGGCATAGTTTGCGGTTGGCCACAGGCCAAACTCCACTTCCACTTGATGGACTTTAGTCAAAGTCAAGTTGGAGTTCAAGTTCTGGCCGACAGTTTTCTGCATAATGCCAAGTCAACATCGAACATCGAACGTCGAACGTCGATCGAGGCAGACTCGGCCTCATCATCATATTGCCAATAACGCATGGATTTGTGCAATAGATTTATTGAATTATTGCTTTGACCGTGGCAGGTACATGGCTCCACTCGACTTGTGGACCTCAACTTTGCAGCAGTATGGAAAAATGCATTTGAGTGGGTGATAAATTCAAAGCGAGCGATCATCGAGCAGCAGCTTCAGCTCAAGCTGCAACTCCAACTCCAGCTCCAGCTCCAGCTCCAGCTCCAGCACCAGCACACACATAGTCATTATACCAAGCAGCCATAAAAGAAAGCTGCTGAAGTGCATCGACGCTGATGCGAGTCAGAGTTAGAGTCGAACTTAGAGACACAGTCACAGCCCAGACTCTATGATAAGTCCAATTAAAGTTGCCATTGCTCGACTGCCAGCTAGAAAACAAGACAAGAAAAACTTGTCGTCATTGCAACGAATATTAAATACGGTTACAGAATGATTGAATACATTTGAAATATACGATTATTCCAACCTTGTGTATATAGTTAACAATTCCCATTTCGTTTCCAAATTGGTTAAGTATATTTGTATAATTTTAGTATTCCGATATTGAAAACAAGACTTTGAGAAATGCACTACAAAGTGCACTTATAATTCCAATTCCAATTCCAATTGCCAATCCACACAATCCATTTAGTCAACATTTATAAATGTATATTGCCTGCAATGAGGGAAATCATTAATAGACTGGTTTATTATAGCCATAAAAAATAGTAAATATCTATCTGAGCAGCATATTAACGATATAGACTTTTATTTATTTATGTAAATACTTTATGGAGTCGTAGAGTATAACAATAAAATGAGCGCCTTAGCTTGGCCTAAACGCTGGCCAATTGGCCGGTCCAGTTCAGGCCATCATAGGCAAATAATCAAGTCATAAATCTCAGCTGGCAATGAGCGATTTACGTTTTCAGCCTTTTCGACATATTTTTGAAAGTAAAAACTATCAAAATATTCTGCAATTATTTGGCAAGGCAATTTGTGCGCCAGAAATTTCTATGATTAATTGCCATTCAGCTGTGCCAAATGACCTGCTCCAAATTCTGAACCCAAATAGCTGATATTTAAATTTCTTCAAAGACAACGTCAACCTGCTGCGAGTCGAGAGATTCTCGCGCTGTGAAGTGCACTCCAAATCCACCAGCAACAGCTCGGGCACCAGCACCAGCACCAGCACCAGCACCAGCACCAGTACCAGCACCAGCATCAACACCAGCTCCAACTCCAACTCCAGCTCCAGTCCCGGCCATATAAAACGCTTGGGGCGCACGGGCTCAAGTGCGATGTTAGACGGTCGTTTACGGTCTGCCCTGCAATTGCTTTGATTTCTCCAGCAAACGGCATACAGCACAATTACAAACGCTGACAGTAGCTGGCCGATCTTCAACTTCATTAGAGAGATTTCGATATTGTTTGAATGCCACCGTAAGAGAGCAATATACATATACAGATACTGTTCGCATACACACATATAATTGGTAGTCAGTGTAGCGCAGGCTGGCACTTCACTTTCCAACTATGACATGGCAATAATAATTGCGTTGCCCGTTGGCCAGAAGGGGGTACAGGTGGCGGGTGCACAGCCTGTGACTGCGGCCGAGTTTCGGTAGCGCTTTAATCACTGGATGAGAAGAAAAAAAACAACAAAAAATGTATAAAAAAAGAAGGTGTCGTGGTGTGAGAATGTGGAGCACATTGTGTGTGAGTCATCTTGCTGCTGATCCAGTTGTCTCAATTAGCTGTAGCTTTGTCGCCTCATTTTCGGTTTAAATCACTTTAAAACGCATTAATTTCGATATTTTTTTTGTTGGCAGAACAGTGTTGTCAAATGTTAAGTAGAATAGTTGCGATAAATACTGAAAAATCCATTAATGTATCAACTTGCTGTTCGGTTCTCAACTTGTGCAAAGAATGAACCATAAATATTTATGACTCAATCAACCAAAAATGTTAACCTGGCAGATCTGAAGCGAATTGATAAATTCCATGTTTTTCTTGAAATTGGAATGTGATGATGATTGTCAAAGCTGCTTATGCGTACGATTTTCAGCTTAACTTTCATTGGTCACACTCTAAGCAAAAGAAAAGGAAGGAAGTGATGAAATTGGTTTACATAATTTTATGTGGAAGCATGTGATAACGAGAACATCATGGATTAAACAAGTAACAATAATAATTGGTGAGTAAAAGCACATGAAAATAAGAGGAAATAATTATAATAATAATATGTATATCAACCGCAGTGCAACTTGGAGTTTGTCTGCTAATTGCAATCAAATCGCTCGAAGCAAATGAACATTTATTACTGTGCATTAAGAGGCACTCATTCATAACATTAAGTTAAACTATTGGCTGGGGTCAAGTTGACAGGTACAAATAACTATTTTTTTGTGTAGCGCCCAAACGGGGCACTTTGCCGCCACTCCGCCCAGCACCCGGCCTGCACAGGCGTCACGCTTGATTCGTGCACATTTATGATATTTTAATAAGATCTGGCAGAGCTGGCAGAGCTGGCAGAGCTGGCAAAAGACGCTTGCCATTTGTTTGGATATTGGCCGTTAAGTTGGGCAAATATGTAGGCAGAGTTAGTTACCATACACTCGATGCGATACACGACTAGACTGTATATAATAATAGTAGTACTGCAACAACAATCGAGTGAGATATTTAGATTAACAGGTTGTTTTCATTACAATTCGTGCTTTTTAACAAGCAAAACGTGCACTTTCTCCGCACGCAGAGCCAATAATTTTTGAGTCTGGTGGTGGCTGTGGTTGCCAGCAGAGAGTCCACGGACTCAACAGACTCCCAAACTCCCCGTCCAACAGACTCCTTGGCGTGGAACAATAGGCACATTGGCAGGCATCGACATTAACATTGACTTTACACGACTTTGGACCGATCGCGTTGGTAGCTTCATATTTTTATTGTTGTTGCGCATTGCGCATTGTAAAAAATGTTTTTTCTTGCCTGTTTTTATTTTCCGTTTGCCTGGGATCGTGCCTGTGTCCTTAAACTCTTTTCGGTTAGCTGGTATAACGCATCTTTTCCATTTTGCAAAGGTGCGTAAGGGTATCATGAACTTGTCAGATGGAAAGTAACAAATTAACATAAATATTTTCGATGCATGCTATCGATATTATACACATTTTCTTTTATTGCCTAAGGAGTTATATGCATTTCTTTCAATGTATATTTTTAATGAAATTAAATAGTGTCTAGATAAGTTTTTTCACTAGATTTTAGATGACCAGAAGGTTTTTTGGCATTCTTAGAATTGCCTAGGGTATTAAAAGTTTGTTTGCTTCAAAGAGATTTCCCTTTGGCCATTCTTACTGCCTGTTTATGCAAATAATGCGCTGCTGGGTCACGTTTATACGTTGTAAAGTGTCAATTTCCCAGATGCGCAATCCAAACAAACACACACTCACATACATATATATACGTATATGTATATATAAATCGATATCAGAATGGGAATGCAGAACGTGCAGCTTATGTCATAATCGCATAGAATCCTTGTCGCGCTCTGTTGAGTGTTAATGTGTGTGCCTCCTCCATGTGGTCAACCAGCGTCATTTTTCCCACATTTCGTGTTTGCCAAGTTCTGTGGCCATTTGTTTATGGAGTTTGGCTACTGTGCACTTGCTGCATCTCGTTGTTTTTGTTGTTTTTGGCTGTTGCCGAGTAGAACAATGGATAGTTTGAATGTAATCTTACCTTCTGGCACCTTGTTCGTTCCTCTTCCACATTTTGTGTGTGAGATTTCTGACTCCGATGTGTGCAGGACATGAGTTCAGCCCAAGCAAAAAACAACGAGAAGAAAATAAGAAGAACAAGTTAACTGCTCATGTCGCATACAGCAACAGCAAATGCAACAGCAACAACCATAGCAACAATCACGAATCTTGTGGCAACGAGCGAACAGAGCCGCCAATGAGGTAGCTAAATGAGCGCCGCTGACTGAAAGTTAACAAATTGCAGCTTTATTGCCAACATCTCACTTAAAACTCAACTCTGCCCAAAGAGTTAAACTCAACACAGCGCAGCTGAGCAGAGTCGCGCTGAGCTCCTCAACTAAAGCGAACTCAACTGATAGATGTGCCCGCCAAAGACTCAAACGAAAGTCGCAACCATTAGGATAACTATCGCGTGAGAGCTGGAGAGAGAGAGAGAGAGATGGGTTGGGTGTGTTGGAGTGGAGAGTGGGGAGTGGGAAGGGAGGGGTGATCGCAGGGCAACCGATCCTGACTTGCCGATGCTCCGCACAGCTAAGTGGGCTAAAGTAATGAGCCGACGCCGATGCTGACGACGATGCCGACGCTCTTCTCTCTGGCTCCAACTCCAACTCCAACTCCAGCTCCAGCTGCCGCTCCAGCAGATCTCAGGCAGTGCGATTGGCGCGCATGCGCAATAAACAAACACGCCATGTTACCGTTGTTGTCTGGCATCCGATTCGAGAGCACCGTGGAATGCAAGTCCTTAAATACATGCCAAAAAATATATGCACACAATTTGCAATTTCTTTTCTGTGAGGCACAAGTTACATATTCATCTAAAACTAATCTATTTCAAATTGTTTACTTATATTTGTATAAGATTTTAGCTTTCCAATTATTTCATAACATATTTCTAATTTTGTATATGCTTGCTTTAGCCAAATCATATTTATCGTTAGTAATAGTTTGTTACCATTGTAAAGCTTTGGACTGAAAGCTTATTGTTTTTGGCCATGCTTTCAGTTGGTGTCAGCTGGTGGGAGTTGCGCTTGCCAGAAATGAAATAATAATTATTATTAACTATTAGCGTTGGCTGGTAGCCAAACAGTTGGGACTCCAGCTCCAGCTGGATATGGCGATGCGGCAATTGCCACCATTTGGGACTCGAGGCTGGACTGGAAGCACTTTGGGGCAAGTTTTGATTGTTTATGACCTTAAGTTGTCGTGCCGCAGTGAAAAGGTCATCATTAGGCACAGACGCAACCATTGGTTATGTTGGCTTAGTTAGCTGAATGGGTTGCTTTGTTAGTTAGTTAGCCAGTTGTTGTTTTTTTTTTTTTTTTTTGGGGGCGGCATCTAATTTGTAGCTGCGGCTCGACTTCTGTTGCCGCTGTCGATGATGCTGCGGCATTTTGCCATTTTTCGTTGGATCTGCCTTTGATTTTTATGATGTTTTAATTTGTGGCACGTTGTAGTAAATTTGCAGTCTTTACGGTTATTTGATTTTTATTGCACTGGGCACAGGTTCAATATCTATACACTAATTTCTAATGTACTTGGATTTATTTCAACTTTGAGCCAGTCAGCGTGAAAGCTGGTATTGTCGTATTTTCCATTTGGGTTTGCCATGTGACACAATTATGCATTGGCTTTAATCCCAAGAATGACCAAAATCCCTGGTCACTTTCCCATCACTTGTCGGCTTGCCATCAACGGGGGCAACCAAAAACCAAATTTGTGGACTACAACGTTGCCTCGTAATTCAAAGCGTTTCCAGGCAAAGCCGACATACTCCCATTTTTCAAAATGTGTCCAAACAAAAATCTCTGAAGCTCTCAAAAAAATTTGTTGTTTTGGTTTTTGATCTTGTACCGCAATAAATAAATCCCCAAGCTAGAAACTTCCTCAAACTACACACACACACACACACATAGGCAGACTTGAGTGACCAGAGCAACAACATGAAACTATCATATCTACAACACATGTCGCCGCCAATTAACAAAAACCTAAAACAACATTTAAAAAAATATTTACCAACCAAATTTGAGACGAGAAATTCGCTGCCAGATGAACAAGAAACAAAAAATACAAACAAAAAAAACCAAGAAAGGATTAAAATCAAAATTGAGAAAATGCTTTCAGGCTAATCCCAGCGACATGCGCAACGTTCGCGTCTCATGTTCTCCAACATTAGTTGTTGTTGTTGCTGCTGCTGCTGGACACACACTTGTCGGTTGGGCTCAAAGCGACATTTCCCACATCAAAAAGATTTCGTCACGCATAATATTTTTATTTTTCAATATCCAAGGGTTTCGTTTGAAAAATTTGTTCAAAAAAACAACATGAAAAACGTCTGAAATTATTAAGTCATGCAGAAGACAATTGGATCATTTGTTTATAAGGTGTGTTTGTTGCGCCGCATGTGCAACAGGTTAAATCGAGTGACGTGTTTTTGTTGTATTGTTGTTGTTGGGTATTTGTCAACGGTACCGTTTTTATTTTATTTTTATAGCCTGAACCCATTAAAAGTGGGTAAAAGGGGTACACTGGTTATGTGCAAAAGGATGTAACAGGCAGAAGACAACACCTGTGACCCCAAAAGTATTTACATTATTGATCTGCATCTGCCGATATAGCCATCTATATAAGCACGCAGATCTCAGAGACTATAAGAGCGAGAGACTTTAAGTTGGGAGTATAAGTTTTCGTGTACTCCACGTAGATCAACAGGCACCGTTTAGTGAATATGGTTACATTTTGATAGCTATAACATCCACAATTTTACAGACAGGCTTTTTATTGACTGAATGAACAAATTCATCTAGATCGAATAAGAAACAAGTTGTAGTCTAAAACATATTCTTATTTAAATCTCTTCAACTTATACTTACATTGGCGTGTGCAAGGCATTTAAACTTTTTACAGCTGGGTACAGGGTATAACGTAGTCGTGCTCATTCGTCAGCAGCATTCTTGTTGCCTTTTTCAGTTGACTGAAATCAGCTTAAATATAATTAATGGCTGGCATTGGCCATTGACAAGTCCATTAAAATGGTTTTTGCCTCATGCGGAATCTTGATTGACTTGACTAGAAATAAAGTCTTAGAGCGGGGAGGTAGGCAATTGACTAGATGGCTTTATTTTGATTTTTTCTAAGAAAACAAGACGTTTATTGATAGAACAAAAAATATTATGCGAAAGCTGCATAATTGAATTTTTATATGTATAATGAACACAAAATGGACTTTACATATTTGTTTAATTCCTTTTTGAAAATCCAAATTTTGTGTGGCTAAAAAACATTTTCCTAATTTGGAAAAAAAAATTCCATAGATTATAATTTACAGATCAAACTTTATGGAACTTTAACTTTTATGTTATCCTTATAATACATATAATTTAATGTTAATAATTTTCCTATTATAGGAAAACAATTACATAAATACATATTGTTTTAGAGTTTTAATTTATTTGCTATTCCTTATTTTTATTTAATGCTATGAATGCAAAAAGAGTTTTAGTTAAAATTTATAGATTAATCTTTTCGAAGTGTAACTAAGATGTTTCTACTTATTATTAAGGTTAATGGCACTTGTCCTTGTAGCAACTCCCTTCAGATGGAAACAGGCGAATCAATCATATTTTGTAAACTTTCTTTTTGACTGGCCACGATTTTGGATGTTATGATCCAGGATAATATCTCAACTTTAAAGCTTTAACTGAATCTTAGCTTATAATGTAGCCTGCGGCAGATTGCAGCTGTTTCTGTCGCTGTTTCTGTGTCTGGCTGTCCGTACGTCCGTCTGTCTGTCTGTCTGTGTTACCTTTGCAGCAGTTTTGCTGTCTTTGTTGTTGTTGCTGCTCGTTGTTCTTGTTGCCGTTGTTATGACTAATAAAATGTTAACATGCAAAACATTCGAACGCGAGCTGCACAAAAAAGAAAAAAAAAATAAGAAAGAAAAATGTCAAAAGCCAGCAACACGTTTTTGATTATGGGCCACACGTTGTTTCTTTTACCCCGCATCTCCTCAGCTGTTGTGTGTGGTTTTTTTTTCTTACCGAAAGATCAATGGTCAACTTGTGGCAGCGCTGTGATTGCGTTCTGGCCTCCTCCCCTCCACTTGCGTGCCACCCTTAAGCTGTGCGCATGATTCATTTGGGCTGAGTTACGATTGTGCCAATTCTTTGATTTGCGGGGCGAGTGCCTGTTATCAGTGACCGGTGCAACGGTGCAACGGTTAACAACGGTTACTGACAGCCCCAACAAAAAGCAGACACACACACACATACTGATAGCCACAAAGGGTCGTCTTGAAGAAATTCCAGGCCAGGTCGTAAACAAAATATTTGGCTTTCTCCTCGTTTACAGCTGTGTCTATTCCTATCAATTAAACTCATTAAATTTTTCGAATTTTTGTACTTTTTTTTTCTGTTTTTTTTTTTTGCCTGAGCTCAATTAAAACTCATTAAATCATTTACAATATTCATAAAATAACAATAAAAATCTACAAAGAAAAAAAAGCGAAGCAGAGAAAAGGCCGCCGGAGAACTTGCAACGGGAAAACTATTTGAAACTCTAATGCATTTGTCATGAACCTGCCAAGCAGGCGGCATCAGCCGCGGCATCGGCGGCGTCTCTAAGGCAACTCACAGAGTCTTCGCATTTACCGCGACCTGCTCTCCATTGTGCACATGATGAGGCTGAGGTTGGGGGCTGTCGCTGAGGTTGAAACCTCGGCCCCGTTGGCGGCCAGCGACTACACACTAATGGTCAACAACTACCACAACTACCACAACAACAACAACATCATTGGGGGGCACAAAAAAAACTTGCAGCGCACGCTGCCAACATTATAAAGAAATTGTAATAATAATAATGGCTCAATAATTTATTGATAAAGCTTCGAAGTTGTGGCCGCTGTTGCAAGTAAAGTTGTAGGCAGAGGTCGATTTAAAACGCTAATGTGTCTGTACGTGTGTGTATGAATCAAACGGTACTTACCGAGTTTTTGGGTTTTTTTTTTTGGTAACTTCATTTCATGCGAGCGTCCACTGAGCGCGTAGCGAGCAAAATAGCTTAGCCCCACAGAATCGTGACTCCCACATTTTAACCCTTGACCTCACCACGAGCGAATGAAGTTAACTGGACGCCCCCCCCCCACCCTTCCAACTCGCAGCCTTATACCCCTCTCTATTTGCTCTTGTTGTACCTGCTTTCTTTTGTGGCTGCAAGTTGAAAGTGGAGTTTGAGAGGTATAGGGAGCTGTGGGGCAACTGGGGCGGTCCCAAATCCACAATAATCATACAATTTATTACCTTTGCCTTTTTGCAAATTCTCGAACTCAAAATGACAATAAATCATATGCACATTTCGAGTTTTTGGAGCCGCTTATGCAAGTCGCTGGCATGGCACGAGTCGAGTCGAGTCGGTGCATTGTTATGCGCCAAAGGATGTGGAAATGGTCAAAGGCAATGCACTTACCTGACAACAACAACAACAACAACTACAGACAAGTGGCTGCAAAGTGGATACAGTCATTTGTGACTCTTTTGTGCACTTTCATTATACTTTACTTTTACAAAGATCAAGTATTTGCCTGATTGTGAGAGTGCGTAGTTTTTCAATTCCTCTTTTGTTGTGTCCTTAAACGTTTTATGGCTGGTAAACAACGTCCAGCCAAACTTTGGACATTCTGAACTGAATTCATTTGCAAATGATTTTAAACCAAGCATAATGCGAAATTTTAAATTCGCATTAATTAAAGGTAAAATTAGATATGAGTATTTTTCAATCTAACAAGATTTCTTTAGATATTATTCACTTATTGACTGCATAGCAAACTGATCAGATTTTTGATCAGACTCCATGAAGACATTGGCACTTGGATTGTCAGTTAAATTCCTGCAACAAATGCTTCGGCTACTTCAAACGCATTCCTTGCCACACTGCCTGTAAGAGGCTGGCCAAAAGGTGTAAATAAAAAGCATATTAACGCACCTTCCCTAAGACCAAAAAAGAAGAATAAATAAATAAGAAGAAGAGTCCAGCACTTGCCGTAGGTTATAGCGAGGTACAAGAGCAACAACCGCAATTATTTCTCAGTCGTCACGGGTCCTGCTGGGTCGCAATTTCGGGTACTGCATTTAGCATGTTCTAATTTACAAGCGAGCAGCGACGAATATCGAAATCTGAAAGGAACCCAACAGCAGCTCCAAATGTAAGCCAATCACGTCAGAGAAGGGGAGGTGGTGCTGGACGGGGGGGTTGGCAGTGAGGAGGTTGCGCGTTACGTGCTTGTAAATTCAAATTTTGGTGGGTCGCTCTGTAGGTCGCTCGTCGGTTTCTTGGTCAGTTTTGCTTGTTTTCGTGGTTCATTGAGCCGCGGCCGTGCATAAATTAATGAATTATGAAAAGGAGCCCTGTTTCTCGGGGGGAGGGGGGTAGCAGCGAATGGGTAACAGGAGACCGCACACAATGTTCAACATGGTTTATTAATTCAATTTGTGCCTAAATTAACGTGTAAGTGCTTAAGTATTGAGTTACCGCCAGCGTCACATCAACCTCAAACCCAACTTCCTCCTTCTTTCCTTATTTCTTTTTTTGCGTGTGCCAAAGCCATTGGTTTTAGCTGCTTGCTGTTGCAAGTCTTGATCGGGGCTTGCGCATTGATTGTGGCATATAGATTATCACTATTCTGGTGCAATAAAATTGGCCCAAACATTATGAGACAGTGGATGCATCGTGGTAGGTGAATCAAGCGATTCAAAAATAAGGGCCATGGGCAGTGAAATCAAAGATATAATTGGAATGAGACCAATGAGCTGTTTATATAAAAAAAATACGGAAATTGAAGCAGTGGAAAACATATACGTGTTTATTTCCAGCCTGACGGCTCTAAGCATAACATCCATCAAACATTGGCAGGTCGCTCGGTAGCCTGTTAAGTCACCGGCTGGCGACATTGTGAATCCACCTTATCATTGGGAGTGCATTGACGCTATCATCGGCACATCTGGCATCGAAATTCCAGCGTTAAGAGTTAAGCCTACTTGCGCCCCCATAAGCTTTGACTAATTGGCGAGGAAATCGATGGGCGATAAAAAGACCTCTTAGTCTTTAATTTATGGCGCCTAATAGCAACTGATTCGCATTTTGGTCATGCAATCGTTTTTGGCATAAATTTTGACAAATTAGACTATTTGCAAATACAAATTATTAATCGAGCACTTTACGCATTTTGAATGTGCAATTCATGCCACAGCAATGCAAAATTGCAACGTGTTTCATTTGGTTGTGGCAGCTGACCGTTGGCGTTGTTGTTGTTGTTGTTGCTGTTGTCGCTTTTTTAGTTTACTGCGATTCAAAATTGAAACAACAAGCATTTTGTCTAGACTGCCATGTTCGATTTGGCCTCAACTTGAATTTGTGTGTGTCTTGGGGTCTTCTAAAAGAAACACGCAAAGGTATTTGGCAACCTTTTTTCTAGGATTATGAAAGAACCATTGAAAACGTTGCCGATGTCATTATAAGCACTTTCTAACAATAAAATCAATAATGCTTATAATAATATTTTCAACCCCACATTAAGATTCACACGCAATATTTACAAGATTTGAGCGATCCTTAGCTTCACTTACAGACAATTATAAACCTGTATGACCTCTTGTTGGGTTCACAACCTATTTTAAATGAAGGTATATATATATTTTTTCAAGCTCGTTGTCATGATTTGGGTTTGCCATTAGTTGGTATCGCTTGGACACGAATCAATTAACTAGTTAGCGCCATGTTTACGTAGCGTTATCTTGCCACAGGCGGCAACCCTGACATCTGCGAAGCCCACCCAAAAACCGAGAACGGGGCGACACTCACTTAGCATTTGATTCATGGACCCACGGTGCCACCCAATCAACAAATCATTAACAACTAATTAAAGTATATAAAACAGTCATTAATTAAGCTCCAAGGCGGCCCAGAACGCAGCCAGCCAGCTTGGATTCTATGAGGTTCGTAGAGTTGCCTTTCACTTTGGTTTGTGGCAAGCTCAGCGCAACGATTCGGAACGAGAGGAAACGAAATGTAATGGAACAGAACGATTGCAAATAATGACAAGAAGTTTGCGTTGAACTTTTGCACTCTGACACCGGTTGCTGGTAACCCGATTGGCCTCGCCAGGTGCAACAGGGCGCTGCTGCACACTGCACCCACAATTGGCACGCTTTAAGCGGCGGCAGTTGTAAATATTTAATAACTACATTAATAATAGCAGCAATGACAATGACAACATAAATACAAACAGCAACAACTATAGTAACACGCGCTCTGTTTGGTGATTGCAATTTGCCAAGCAATAAAAACTACCGTTTTGGCCACGTTTGCGTTTGCCAATGGTATGAATTGAATGAATGTCATTAATTTGACAACAGCAACCGTTAAATCAGCAATTCAATCACCACCACAACAACAGCCGCAACAACATCAGCCAGGCGAATGGCGACAAAAGAAACGGTTCTCGATTCTCGGTTTGGTGGTTCAGTTTTAGTTTCGCGGCGTGAGTCTTAAATTACCAACCTTGCCACAATTTTCAATGCGCATTCGCATTCGAATTTGTTTGCAGTAATTGGCCGGCAAAACTGGGAACCCGGCTTCAAACTGACGACTGTTGCTGCTGCTGCTGCTGCTGCTGCTGCTGCCACCGCACCCATCAGCAAGAATTGCTGTTGTGACGGTTGTGGCTGCTGTTGTTGCTGCTGCACCACCCAAGCATTCATCGTTCGCCTTTTGCCTTTCAACTTCTGTTACAGGTGTCTCTCTCCTGGTCGTCTGGGGGCCTGCTTCTCTACCCAAGTTGCTGCCGTGTCAATGACAGTTCAATGTGCTCGCGATTTGTTGCTGCTGCTGTTGTTGTTGTTGTTGTTGCTGCTGTTTGCTGGCAACAGTTGTCGCACATGCAAATCGTGACTGTTGCCCAACCGACGTCCATCACAAGTTGCCAAACAAACTTGCCAGTCAGTCAAGACAGTCAGTCAGTCAGACATTTGCGACTTATGCGACGTTCATGCAGTCACACTTATTGTGATAAGTAAACAAGTGAATTTGTCTTAAAAGGTTTGCTCTTCAGCAAGCAGGCAACAAAATCCAAAAAGCCTTTACGAATCTCGGACTCTGAATGGCCTGGCTTAGGATATCTTTCCTTTTATTTCAGCATACATACCTTGATGATATCATATCATGAAACATGATACAACATGAGCAACATCGTGTGAGCGCACTTGCAGGCTCTTTCAGTTACTCAGTTAGTGGCTGGCTCTGTAATTTTTCGTGCTTTTTTTGGTAGCTAAAATGCGAGTGATTTGCTTAAGACATTTTGATTGATTATTTTCGTTGATTTTTTGCTTATTTGCGCGCATGCGCCAATGCGACGACAAAACGGCGGCCGCCTATAACCCCCTCCCCCGTTCTCCGCAACCCCTTGCGCGTCTTGCTTGATGGCAACGCTTCCTCAAAGTTGGGTTGTCAAATTTGAGCAGAGCAGGCATTGCTTTTGGCCAAGTCATGCGCGCAAAACTCGCTCGCTTTTATTAATTATTTTGACCCAGAAATTGCTGTTCGCTGTTGTTCGATTTGTGTGTTAAGTATTAGGTATCGGAATTGAGTCTCTGACGAACTCGCCGGATCTTGGCTGGGGATGGGGATCGGCGCGCGTTTGTTGTCAGTTAAATTTACCACCTGTGATGAATAACGTTACATTTTGTTGATTGTTTTCTTTTGTATTTGTTGTTGTTGCTGTTTCTGTTGTTTGTCGTGATTTATCGTATTTATAAAGTACCAGCGGAATCTGGCATCCAAATCATTTAACGTAACGTAATGTTCGCCTTGCCATGCCCACATAAGGTTGATTACTCAGATAGACACCTGCCTGTCTCCCTCTCTCTCGCCCTCAATCGCTGCCTCTTATTGTCTTTGTTTGTGCATGGGGGCCATGTACCGTTAATTAATTTGCAATCGGTTGCTATCGAAGAAAAAAGTGTATTAGTTTTGTGTGTTTTTAGAACTGAAATCAATAAATGTGCACTAAAAAACTCATAGAATGAAAGTCATCTCGAATGAGTCATTCATGGGGGTCACAGAATTACGAAGTTTGCACGATTGAAATTTGTTTGCTAGTTTATGTTGTGCAACTTTGGAGTCATATGAAGTTTAGTTTTAAGGGCTAAGCAGAATTGAACAATGTGTTGTGATCTCTCATTAACTCACTATTTTTATGCACTTACTGCAAATCTGATTCTGTTTTGGAATTATATTTAATCTGCACACAAAATAAGAATTAATGAACACAATCTGTTTCTTTCTTGTCACTTTCTTGGCTTCTGGGATAGCTGCAGTTGAGATAGGTTTGGACTAGTTCTTTTGCTTGGTATGAACGGAATTACGGTCGCCCTGGACAAGGGCGGAACACGTGGCACATATGTTGAGGTTGTAGATGATGGCGGTGCCTTTTGCTCGCGAATAGTGGAATCGCTCATTTTGACTGGGACCTGCGGAGCGTTCTTATGCTCCTCGGGCATAATGGCCGGTGGCTCGCGGCGCATGCGTGGCGAAGGCGCGACCGGATTGATGCCATGGGAACTGATGCTGCGACCCAGTGCCTCCACTTGCTGTATGGCATCCTGATTTGCATCGCGTATCAGTGCGGCGATACTCTCGCGATTGTTGCGCTCCTCGACCAGTTGATGGTGCTGCTGATTGCGGATCTGCTCGAACTCATGCCAGAAGGTCTGAGTAATCTGGCGCGAATTGCGATTCAGTTCGCGGCGCAAAGCCATCTCCAAATGCGCATCCCGGAGCATTTTACCTTTGCTAAGATGTCGTGTGGACATGGTTATTGATTATTTTGTAAAATTTTGAGGCAACACGGAGAGAGAAAGAGATGGAGACATATATACAGAAGACTTTGAAACTACAGACAGAGTAAACAATCTGTGTGTGTTGGCATGACGTTTCTGTCTGTGGCAATTTGATCGATGCGAGTTTTCTAATTGCGCCGCCAACTTTCTTCTTTAATTGTGGCGAGAAAAATGAGGCCCGTATCGAAATGGCATGAAAAGCACAGCAACAAGAACAACAACAACAGCAGCAACAACAAATCAAACAACAGACGTCACTTGAGAAGCGCGAGAGAAATTGTTTTCGATACTGTAAAATATGTAAAAAGGAATATTTGTTCTGTTGTATGTGCAGTCAATCAATCATGCGATAGAAGTTTAAATACTTGGCCCAATTGGACCTTGGCCAAACAATGGGCCAACGTTTGTCTTTCAATATAATCGCAGGCAGAGCAGCAGCCTCTCCACTTCACTTTACTTCAATCCAGTCCACTTAGCTGAAATGAAAACAAAATTGCCAGCAGCGCCGCCTCCTTTTTGTTTCCTGGCCAAAACGACGCCCCGCTGTGCACTTGTCGAAGCCAAAAGTTCAACGATTGCCGCCGACTGTTTTAAATGCGGCTACCTAACCAAAGCACAGGAACAGGCAACAGGCACAAGTCGAATTCGAATTCGAATCTTGCTTGCAACTTGCCAGTCACAATTTATCCTTTATGGCTTTTGTTTCTGCAGAAGTGAAAACAAAAGATTGTCATCGAGACCAGAGACTTTAGCGCTATGTTTTTTCCTCGTTTTGCATAAGATCAGCAGCACCCTGATTGTATATACACACATACATATACATACCTACATATATATGTATATAGTATATGATATGAGTGATCGCCCTAATTGGGTGAAAGTGCTTAGAAAGTGTGACAGTGGTCAAAAGCACTCTCATCATTACGATGCCCCACTGTCAAATCAATATCTATGGCCTTTACCGATACCTGTAGCTATATAACATACATCACCCGCATATATAGGCATCGTCAGCAATCAGCTAGCAAAATGACTACAAAGCCCCGTTTGTCCGTCCGTCTGTCCCTCTATCCGACTAGAGTCTGTCTGTGAGATATTCCCAGGCCAGGCCAGAAAACTAGAACTCAAAATCATACATCACAAGCAATTACCGGCTAAAATGCGGCAGAGTCAGCTTCGACAACGACCAAGGCAGCTACTAACCTTGGCCACTAGTCAGCAAAAGAGAAAAAACAAGAGAAGAGATATGTATGTATCATTTATGTATATAAAAGAGTGGGTTGCTGTTATTATTGTTGTTGCTCATACACTTTGATAGGTGGCAGGCATATCGACAAGCATAACATTTCTCAAGGATATGCTTTGATAAACATATTTCAAGTACGAATTATGTCAGATTTCATAGAAAGAGAGGACATTAATAATACTAAAAATGTATCTATTGGAATATATACAAAATTTATGTTTGTGATGTCTATAACTTTATCTTTTAAAAACTCTATAAAATGTCGCCTATTAATCTGTCGTTTGTCCAAGATTCGTTTAATTATTGTATAGAGTATTTCAGATTCGATGCATTGCGTGTATAGTTTTTGCAACTTGTTGCTTTTCTGTTGGGATGCTGTGTATGCGGCGCATGCATCATCATACCATCATCCCATTATCACATACCACAAGCCAGACCAAGCTGAGGCAAGCTGTGGCGAAGGGAATGGCAAGGCAAGGCTGGCTGGTGGTGCTGTTGTTTCTGCTGGTGCTGGTGCAGCTCCTCCTTTGGCTGACCAACTGCGGCACTTGAATGCTCGGCATGAAATAAATCGCGTGTTTATTGTGCCAACGGCGATCGCTTCAATGTTGCACATGAAAATTGAACGCAATAGAATGCCACTAATCGATCGAATCGAGCACTGCTCTTTCGGATGCCGCCAGCAACAAAATGAAATGTTTCAAGTTCAAATGCAAGGTGCGGAACTCGTCGAGAAAGAGTGAGAAGGAGTGCCAGACAGATTGGACGGCCGGCTGGACAGCTGTTGTGGCAGAGACTGGCGCAAGCAATCTCAAAATAATCTAAACGATTTGGCGAAAATCACGTTGCCGTCGCCATCGTCGTCGTGGCAGCGACTGCGGCATCCACCTGTTACGCCGAGCTCATTTTTAATGCCTGTCTCCTCTGCCCCCGCCAAACGTTGAGATGAAGGCCAAGGCGGGTCTGGAGCAACAGCGACGCGGCGGCATTGAGAGCAAATTGCAAAAGCCAAATTCAACGAATGCCGGCGCACAGTTTGGCATTAATAATGAAGCGCAATCAACTGACGGCCGCCGGCCGTTGGATGGCTCCAACTGACTGCTTGACTGGCCAACTGGCCAACTGGCGGATTGGCTAACTGACTGGCTGAGTGACTGAATGTATTGGCCAGGTGAGGGTGCCTTGATATGTTGCATTGGCATTGGCATTGCACAGATTAAACATTTTTCCAACACAATGCATAATTTCTCGCTGCTGGGCTCGTTATGTGCTGCACCGTGTGGATGCTGTTGTTGTTATTGTTGTGGCTGCTTTTGGTTGCTGGGTGTTATTCTAAACGGCTTTTAGACAAAGCATCAGTCCAGTCCCAGGCGCTGCCTATTTCCCGCTGCCCGCTGCTCACGCTGCCAATCAATCAATCACGCCGAGAGCCGAACCGAGTCGCCTAGTCATTTGAGCATCTGCCGACGCCATCAACGTACCCGGAGCGCGCTCTCTGGTCAAGTGTAATGGTTTTGTCATGATGCAGCATTTAAGCTGCCGCCGCTGATTGATGCGGCGTTCATTCCACAAGAAAGTGCCTGTTAGGAATTTCACACCACCACCAACACCACCACCACCATCAACACACAAACAGTCTGTGGACAGTTTGTGAGCCACTTGTCAGTCACTCAGTTTCACTGTTCAGTCAATCTTCTAGTATTTCCATAATCAAGTTTGTTGCCTAAGTCTTTTGTATATTGAGTATTAAATATTTTCAATCAGAAAAAAATCCTTTTATTAGGGGTTTTAGCTTAAAATTACAATATAATTGGAAAATTTATATAAATAACCAATTATTCAAAATTCCCAAATGATTCGGCTCAAACTTCCCAGAAACAGAACAGATGTTAAACGGCTTTTTGATCATTGATTAACCTTTAGATAACAATTAATTTCAGTTGAGAAATACAATTTCCAGCAGAATTGGTAAGCAATTTCTTGCTTCAAATTGGATAACAGGTTTTTTATTTTAATATATGTGTTAAGTTTTCCTCCTCAAAAAATACTTTGCACTGTCAAAACCTTATTATTTGTGACTTATAAAAGGTGAACGCCAGGGTATCGCTTAGTCGAGCTCTCTTAACTGGCGCATTCTTACATGTTTTGAAAATCGCTTTGCTCTGTCTTAAGTTTGATTCGTAAGATTTGGATGCTAATTGCATGCAATTTTCAAAAAAAAGAAAAACGAATTGAAATCGAATGGAAATAACGAGTGCCACCTGCAGGGCGGGATATCAAATCAGCGAAATCAATGCGCAATTAATTGACGACAATTGTGTGGCAAGTGGTCAAATTGTGGGGCAACATCAAAATCAGCCACAACAGCAATTGTAACAACTGTAACAACGGCAAACGTCAATTGTCTAATCAACAAATTTAGTCAATAAATCGTAATTAATTAACGTTTGCTGCTGCGCTTTGGTGGCAGTTGCAGCAGCTTAGCGGTTGCAGTTGAAAGAGTTTTCAATTTTGCCCAAAAAATTCAAATGTGTGGCAAATGCCACAGCTACAAAAAACCGAAAATCCTAAAGCCAAAAAACGCGAGCAAATATTCGTGAATTGCGACTAATTTTTGCTGCAACTAGCGAAAAACGTTAACAAAAATATTGGCAACAGCTAATCAGGCGCATATACGCCCAATAAAAATCGAGGTGTGCCTGGCAGGTGGCCTGTTTGCTGTATTGCTATTTTCGTTGCTGGTGTTATTGTTGATAAGATCGTTGCAATGTGTTTGTTGTCAAAAAATTGACTTGCAATCCACGAACAAACTTTTCTAACCCATTGCAATCAAAAGACTTAGGCAACGAACTTGCAGCTTGCTCTCGTTTTTAAAAGTATTTAATAATTTAAGAACTATTGGCAATATACGCGATATATAATAAATTATTTTCATTCTTTCCTTCATGGGATATTTCCTTATATTTGGAAAAATTCACTTTCATATGATGTGTTGAGCTCAAAGAGGTGTCTGATTCAGGTATTTCCGTTGAACGATCAACAGCTCATCGTCAGCTGCTGCCTTGGCTATTATAATACACTGCAATTAGCTGTAAAGAACTTTTAATTAATAATGCTTAATGCTCAATGGTTAAGGCCCAATGCTTAATGCTCATGATATATGTGTGTACTGACATCGAACTCTACTGTGGCCAGATCAAAGGCGCCTCAAACCGCAGCCGCAACTTGGCAGTTAATCAAATTAATTGCTTAGAAAATCAACATGTTGATTTTAAGCGTACACAAAAAAGAAGCAGGCAAATCAGCATTCAAAATCACAATCGACATCAAAAAGCACACAATGACATATAACGAATTATGGTATAGATATGTGTATTATATCATATGCATATTCAAGGCCTTCCTAACCCACAATGGGAATATGCAACACTTTTTATTATATTATTATTATTTTTTTTTTTGTTTCCTTTTTTTTGTTTGGTTTCGGATTTTTGGTTATTGTTGCTGTTTGTATATATTCTTGGAAGCGCATTATTTAACCGCAGCACTGATCTAAAAACGAAAATTGGCCAAAATCGAGGCACATAAATCACCAAAACACACACTCTCTCAATTCAGATACAGATACAGATACTTAAAGAGCCGCAGTGCTTTTTGGGGTAGAATCATTGACAGCGCGCCGGAAGATTTCATTGTTTCCCAATTGGGCCCAAACGGCGACGGCAACTTCTCGGTATTTTATTAAGCCACACAAATCAAAACCAAAGGCATTCAAAAAAAAAAAAACAAAAAAAAACCAACAGGCGAAAAAACATATACATATTTATTTCTATATATAAAGAAGCCTTCGTGCGGTAACTTGACTCATGAATTTGGATGCTTAATTCTACTTAAAACTCTGTCTGTGCTTTTTGTGCGCTTTTAAATGCCTTACATAGTGGCTCTGAAATCCGAGGCGACGATGCTGATGCGATTAGCTGGGCAAACAAGTGTTAAAGTTGTGGCAGCCACTGCAGTCACCACAGATGCTTTTTGCTGCTGCTGATGGTGGCTGGTGAGGAGCAGGGGTTGCATGCAATGGCAGTGGGTGCACTGATTGCTGTTACCGCTCCTCTAAGTGAGAAACAAAACAAAGTTAAGCAAAAGGTTTGTTGCTGTATTTTTTTCTTCTTTCTTTCCAGATTTGCCGCATTTGTTTTATAGCCATTTTTGGGTAGCTTCTTTTTTTTTGTTTGTTTCGTTGTCGCATTGCATTGTGCAAGACGATTTTTGCTTTGTTTTATAACGCGTTTGTTTGTTCGGTTAGCGTTTCGCTTTTCGATTATTTTTTTTCGATACTATTCGTTTTGGCAATGCCACAGATGAAGCCAAAGGCAAACTTAACTGCTTTCAAGGTGTTGCATAATCTGCTGCTTGGCGAGATAATAACTTTTGTACAGGATAAGTTTACAAAATAATCTAGATAATGATGGCAATATATTAAAAAGTCTATTAAGCAGCTTGTAATGCTAGAAACTGACATTTTTTAGAGACGTTTACAAAGCAGAATAAAAAAGAAGGGAAAGTTCTGCTCTCTCTAGTCCGTTGACAAATAAAAAATTCTCTCGAGATTGTGAATATCGATAATTGATTAGTTTTTCTGTTTAATTTTTGGGATTACGTAACCTTTCACGAATATTTTTTTTTGCTGTCAAAATATAGGCAATCGTTTGTGTGAAGGGGGAGGAGTGGAGGTGATTTTTTGTACAACATTGCACCTGGTTCGATATTTGCATATCAGCAATCACTGTCCACACGGTTCATGTCATTTGCAGTCGGCTAATCCAATGGACAACAACAGAAAGACGCGACCCCGCCCCACTGCTGGCCCACACAAAATATGCGCACAACACACACCTCACCCCTTCAAAGGAGCAGTAACTATTGTGTGTGTGCTGTTTGGCTGCCCAGTTTGTCTCTAATTTAATTTGCATTTTAACAACTTTTTGCGTGTGGTTTCGGCTCCAAAAAAAAAAGTAAATGCCGTCCGTTTGGACAGCGGGCAACAAAAGGCGTGACTGCAACATGCGCCAAGTGCGTGAAACGCCAAAATAACACAGCAACCTGCCAGTGGTTCCAGTGGTGCCCGTGAAGCCAATATACCTGCGGGCGCACCACGTAAGCTGCGCACAAATTAAATTAGTTTGAATAAACAGCGAGAGGTAACTAAAAAAACAAAAAAACAAAAAAAAAAAGAAAGATCGAGAACGAACAAAAATACTCGTACATAATAAATGAACGAGGACGCGAACGCAGCCTTTAAAAGGCAATGTTGCAGCAGCGCTCAGAAACAAAAATAATAAGAAGAAACGAGCCCCAAATCAAAACAGCGCACAGCAAAAGTGAAGCGAAACGAAACGAAGCGAGAAGCTGCAGGCCAGAAACGACGAAGACGACGACGACGACCATGAGATGGAAGAAGGAGCAACTGAGGGCTAACTGAGGCAAGAATTCCAGGCAACTGAGGCAAGGCTGCGTGGGCGCATGCCTGCGCAGGTGATTTTAATCGCATGCTTGGAATCTGGCATAAACAGGTGAACCAGCCTAACCAAGACTGAGGGCCAGCAACAACAACAAAAATTAAATCAGAGACGAAAGGCCGCAAAACGGTTCAGCAGCAACGAGTATATTCCAAATGAGCCATAGAGCCCAGAGTCCGATGCTGGAGCCTTGCAAGGATGAGACACTCAAGAAAAAACGAAACGAAACGAAAATTGTAAATCACGAATTTTTGCAGCAGATATGCAAAAGCGGCGCACATTTTGTAGCAAATTGAATTTTCAGCAGAAATCCCAAAAACGGGCAGCCGAGCAACGGCGGGTGCAAAGGGGACGAGTGCAAGACGAGTGGAAGTTGTTGTTGTTGTTGTTGTTGTTGTTGCTGAACGCCTTGTTAAAGGCGAAAAAATAAGAATCAGCGCGCTTGCGCATAAATTTCACAAAGAGCATTTGCAACTGCGACAGGTTGCAGGCAACCAGCCAGCAGCAAACATACAATTCGCAGTTCTCAATTCTCAGTTAGCAGCAGTTCTCAGTTGGCAATGCTCAGCAGTTCCCGGACTCCCAATCTGCATATACAAGCCATAAAGCAATTTCCATTGCTGGAGCACAGCCGCAAGGAGAATGACGTGCTCTACGTACACCCCACACCAAAATGAAAACAACAAAGAGTGCTCAAGTCCAGTGAGTGTTCGACTACAAAGTACTCTGTATAATATGTTAAATAATCTACAAAAATCAGATCACATATTTAAATATTATTTTTAAATGGTATACATTGAAAGTTATATCAAACATCCCATTTTGTTATAATCAAAGTGTATAATCTATATTGCCTGATATTCTTGTCGCATACTCTTTATGTATATTTATGAATCAGATAGGTTAAATATATAAATATTTATTAGTGATATTTGCAACTCTTAGCATTTCCAGCCATTTTTAATGTGTACAGGGTACATTGAAAGAAACAGAGGACTTCGGCCAAGAACTTGCCCTACGCAAGCGTGCAAGTTGCAAGTTTGCTAGTTGCAAGTTGCAAGTACCGATGCCACAACCTTGATCCTTGTCAAGTGCTGCCTACAGCAGCCTCCAGCGGCAGCAGCCGCCAACAACTTTAATAAGTTCGCAGCTCGCTGATTTTGCGAGCTTTGTTCTGATTCTAGACGTTGACTGCAGTCGAGCAATGCGTATTTTATTTACTTGATTTTTATGCAAATTTTTATTTTATTTGTTAAGGAAAATGCGCAAACAACAATAACAACAATAACAACAACAACAACAACGCAAACGACACGTATTCATTTGGTTGTTGTATGCAAACAAAAAAAATTGTTATGGCTTCGTCGTGAGGGTAGGAGTCTCCAGTATCCAGTCTCCAGCCTCAGAGTCTTTGAGCCTCGCTTCTTGTGGCTGTTACCATTTATAGCTGGCGGTTTTTTCGTTGCCAAATTAGTGAATTTACATGTTGAACAATGATCAATGTTTTGTTAACAAATGTTTGCTTTACAACGCTTTTTACATACGTTACGGGGGGACTCATAACAACAAAGCACACAAAAAACAATGCCAACATTTTTTTTACTAGCAATTTGAAAAAGCTGTGACGATGAGTCTTTTCTTTAGTGGTAAGAAATATGTGTGGGTGCAGAACAGTTTGGCTGTGCAACAGTGAAGAAAACCTGAAATGTTACATCTAATAAGAAATAGGTGAAAATAAATAGTAAATTTATTGAATTGAAATTGAAATTCCGCTTGTGTGCCTAGAAAATAACTTAAAATTAAAATAAATAAGATGAATTGCAAAACCGAATAGTTGATGGTACTTCATATGTCAAGCATTACCTCGTTCGCGTAGATAATTGGATGAGAACACTTAATTTTAGTTGAAATTCCTATTCATGTCAGATCATTAAAACAGCAGTTCAATATATTATAAATATTATTGGTTAGCATTTATGCATTGAAGTATTAACATAGAAATTTATACATCAATTGCAAACAGACATCTAATAAGACATAGATAGTTTTACAAAGGATATACGAAGCCGGAATGATAATCATTTCAAAACTGTTACCCAGAAACGCGTGCGTCATCTGGCATTCTCAGGCTCGGTCTTAATAGAGAGTAGCTGTCTGGCTGAGTGGGAGGTCAAGGTGATCATTTATAATAGATAGAGCTGGTCCATAACAAATTAATAATGGTCCAGGCATGCCAAATTGAAGACTACCCTTACCACACAGACGCACAGACACAAAGTAGCAATGTGTCTGCAACAATTGTTTGCTCAATAAGACCAGGGAGGCGGGGTGAGTGGAACGGCGAACGGTAGCTGGTAAATATTGAACCTATCAACGGCAGTCGGCTGGGCTGTCATGACACGGCAGCATTCAGCCGTGCTCAAAGTTTACCATCAAATTGCTAAAATAGCAAATAATGAAGCTGACAGCAGGCAGGAGAGAACAGGGGATGATCCGGCTGCTAAGCCGCTGCAACAGGGGCAGCAATTAAAACGGGGCGCATCTCCACCCCTCAACACTGTGCAATGTTGTTACAGTCAGGCTGGGACATAAGCAACACTTTTCGGTCGTGGGAAATTGGGAAATTCGAAGACTTGAAGTGCCTGTTGGCGGTTTGACTGGGAGGACAACGATGCCGAGAAAAAGATACATTTGTTGCCTGTGGTAGACAGCGAGCGTCTGTTGGCCATCAATTTGGTTGGTTAATGCGCACACAGAGGGGTGGCAAATAATGTTTCAAAGGGGGTGTCTGCCCGCCTGCCCGCCTGCCCGCCTGCCTGCCTGGCTGCGTGCGTCGCTTTAATTTCTCAATAGACGCATTATCCTTGGCTCTGGTCCATGTCCACGCACTTATTATCTTCGTCGTGGCGTGCCCAGGACCACTTGAGTTTTACAATCGAATTTTTTTTTTTTTTGGCTGGTGGGTCGTCAATAGCTTGCGACCTGCTTGGTTGCCCAACTGGTAAGTGCTCGGGTGTGGGAACTGTTTGTTCCCTGTGAAGCTGAGCATATGCTTTTCCATGCACCACAACCCAACCCCCTCTGAGGTTATCGTCCTTGCTTTTAATGGGGAGCGACGTGTGCACTATCGATGCGAATGGCCAGTGGCATCTTCAATTTTTATGCATATTTGCAGTGGGTCGGTCACGTGCCACAACAGGATTTTGGCAGTCGTCCTGCGCTTTGCAGTACCTGTCACAATCACACTTTGCGGCATGCTGCAGCATTGCAAATAATATAAATTAATATTTTTTTGTCGACGAGTGTTCTGCCCTCGCCCCTTGTCGCCATTTCCATTTGAGGTTTTTGTCTGTTTATGAGATTCGGATTTTGGTGATGCGATTGCTCAAGTGAAACTCCAGATTTGGCTTTGCTTTTTGATGCCTCTCTGGGGGTTGAAATAACACACGTTACACTGAGATTAGGTTTGTATTGTTACAATGTGTTTTACGACTACAGTGAACAATATGTGGTAGTTTCATTTATTGTTTAAAGTAATTTGAATTATAAAGTTATGAAAGCAATCAACTTACCTGGTTGCAATAAAGGGATGAGGAAAACTTGAAATTTATAGGTTTGCATTTATTTGGGCCCATTTTAAGTTTCTCCTTTTTAAATTCAAATGCTCAGTAATTTCTCCAAGTGCATAAACTTTTGGCAAATATTTGCAAATCCTTTTGCGCCCCATTCGCTGACAGCAACAAATGCCACTCGTTTCCGCTACGTCTTAAAGACACGTGTCAGGACAGTCGTCAACTGGAAACGGGCAACTAATAAAACTGCAGCCAGCAGATTTGTCAAAGACTTTAGAGAAAAGGCAGAAGCTGAAGACAGCTAAGGGTCGCAGGATGAGGGCCACTTAAAGGTGGCATTTGCCGCCTAGCAAATGGGAATTGCCAATGGCAGCTGATGAGCCGCATTAGTGCAAATTGTTGTGGGCGTTAGTGGCAGGCCAGTGGCTGCTTAGAATGCGTATCAGATAACGTCAGCACTTGATACATTTAGCAGGCAGCAAATCATTAAAATAAATTAAATGCACATTGGAGGCTGCGCTCGCCACGTGGGTGCCCTGCCAAAAGGGCAACAACTGAAGGTGTCAACTAATACCCTGGGGAACAAGAAACAACCACTGCATCCAGGCAGTTGGGCCTAAGTTATGTGCAGAGACGAAAAGCGTTAAAAGTAGCAATGTTGCTACACTTTAAAAAAAAATATTTACTTTCAATTATATGTTATGAGGTTGATTTTTATTTGCTATATTTTAAATATACAAGTTTTTGGGGGATTTTTGATTAAGGGTTTATGCTTTGAAGATATACATTATTAGGGAATGTGATGCATATATTTCTCTGAGTGCATGCATTTGGTCGAGCGGGTGTCCAAACAAAGGCATTAGACGTCAGTTCAAGCGGCGCAAAAGTTGATTGGTGTTGGCCATAAAGTTCCGCGTCTCCTGCTGCATCCGTATCCTGCTGGCGCCAAAGGCTTTGAAGTGATGGCGGCGGCAGCGGCAGCGGCAGCTGATCTTGGGCATTCGTTAGACACGCAGGCGTTGATGGACATCTTGTCGCGCTAGTCGCAACCAGTTGACCAACCAAAAAGTGTCATATAGTCAGTCAGGCAGGCTGGCTGCGGCATGTGCAAAGACTGGCGACTATTCCGTATCTGACTGGCGTCAAATGGTGCTTAGCGGCACCCACTATGGACCAGACCAGACTCGACTAGACCAGACCAGACTTCAGACCAAGTCGTCAAGCTGTCCGACAGGGCTCCATCCAGGCTCCATCTCATTTGCATGGAAATGTGCGCGGGTGTTGGCCCAGTCGCATAGGCGAAAAGCCAATGCAGGAAACCTATTGTCTTTTGGCCTGGCCAACAAAATATGCAAAGCTAAAATTTATGAGAAATTAAAGTAAATTTATTGCATGGCATTTTGGACCGTCTTGTGGCAAATGCGGCAAAACACTTTCTGCGGCCTGTCCCTTTGCTGATTGTGTGATCGATGGCTCACATCTGCATGTTTCTCTTGATAACTTTCTCCCCAATCGAACATAACAACAACAACAACATCCCATAACCCTTGCTCCAGCCCATTTTAAATAGACTGGGATATTCGAATCGGTTGCCATTAAGGTGACTACTTGGCATATCGGTATAGCTGGATATATACTTTTAAGAGAAATTGATAAGAGGCTGATAAACTTGTATGGTATGAATACAACATCTTCACTGCAATACTTGAGATTCACTAGATTTTCTGATTAGATGTAAATAAAAGGCAAACGAAATAAATAAATAATGTAAAATAAACTTTTTCTAAAAACTATTAGTTAAATCTTCAAACTCCCTCGCTCTTCTATTGAATTCAAAAGATTTTTACTGTAGTCAACTACAATATTTGATTTATAATACTGAACGTCGAAGATCGAAATTTATTTGTACTTATAACATCTTAATAGACCGCTCATATTCATACAACTTTCTCTGAGTGCAACACTAAAAGGTACAAGATCCTCTAACCCTAACGCTTTCAAATGTCAAAAGCGCAGGCACTTAAAATGCCAAAGTCAGAGATTCAAGCGCATTGTTGCTGGCCAATGAAATTAGGTAATAAGCTGCCCATACATAAATGCATATATAGAAAACCCATTTTTTATGCAGACCCAGACTCCAAGTGCAACTCACTTTTCATTTTCAAATGGCAACGGCAAGTGCGCCACAGACGCCAAGTTGCCAGACTCTGGTGCTGGTGCTGCTGCTGCTGCTGCTGCTGCTGTCCGTCTGCTGGCCGAGAGTTGCAGGCAGTTATAATTTATAAGACTGTGCCCCACTCAGACGACCAGACGACCATAAAAGTCCTGGACCGGCGGCCTGCAGGCGGCTCTGTCAGTTGGACTGTCAATTGACTGCAACACTTCGGGCAAAGCAAAAAGGAAAATAAGAAAAATATCAACAACAACAACAATATACAACGCGCAAACAAAGCAACCAATCGGACACTAAAATGAATTGAAACTAATATGCCAAAGTGAGTGGTGCAACAGCCTCTGACAATGGCTTCATGATTCTGAACACAGCGCCACGGGGCAAGCTAGAAAAAAGGCTGAAAAAAAAAACTCAAATATGCGAAAGGATACACACAATGGACACAAAACTATGCACGATTACCTAATGCCACAAGCGAGGTCTTTGAATTGTGTATCGATATGCTTGACTTTTGATACTCTCATTCATAGGGTATTGTAAATTTCTTAAAAAAACATTTTTGATATTCTCTCATAATGGATATTATTCAGAGTTGTAATTTTGCTTGGATTTGAACTAAACTACTAAAGTAATATGTAGAATTGTGGTGCTTGAACTATTATATAGTAAAATTGTAATAAATATCTACTTTCACTACTTTGTATTATCACATTTAATGCTTGAACAGAATTTAATTGACATCAAGTTATATAATCATAGAGTTGGAATGTGGGGGTGTTGAATTTGCGAAATCTGAAAATAGTTTATTAATATTTTCTTTCTTTATCAAATGCATTTTAATATAATTTATGATCGGCTACTATAAATCACATCGAAATATTGGCAAGCTGCAGTTTTAATTGTGCGACGGTAAACAAAGGTGTCACGAGTGCCAAGCGGGCACAAAGTAATTGAAAATCAATTAGCCACAAGTTGCCGTCGCCAACAGGCGCTATGAAATGCCATTAAACGCATGCATTGAATTATTGAATTATTGTCAACTGCCAATTGGCAAATGGCTGGCAATTGGCCACCAATCCATGGCGACATTTATTGCTAAAATGTGATTATTAATAATGCGCCAAACAGCCGGCATGACACATAACCAAGCATTCGACTAACCGATACCCTATACAGAGTACTTCAAATAGTATTAAAAAATTGTATGAGCTAAAGATTTATTTAAAATTATCTCTAAAACACACTTAAATGCTTAACTTAACTGGAAGTCTTGAAGAGATCTGTATATATAAGCATGTTCTTTATACATTTTGAGATTTTTGTGATACACCCTTTTAAATCAGTTTTTTGGCTACAAGGTATAAAAAATGAACTCATAAACTGTTGTGGCTGCAGGTGAAGTAGAAATAGTGCCAGCACATAGTAAGGACATACATGTACGTGTATGTATATGTTTTTTCGTATGTATGTGCAACTTTATTAGTATTTATGAGTGGACCAACGAATTCAAAGTGCATTGCTGTGTATGGCTAATAAAATTTTATATTCGGATTTTTGCATGCGGAGTGATTCAGTTTTTATATTTATTAATTAGAAAAACCAGCATCGTTCCACAGCTCGTTTAAAAGTCATGTATATAATTTTAGTCGCACTCAACTGAGACGCTGAGGTGTTAATTGCACAGTGGGTAGTGCACCACCACCACCACCACCACTGTGGATTGGAAAAAAACAACTCAAAATCGATTGCCCGCCGGTTGTAGTTGTTGTATCGATTGAAAGTGTGAAATTGCTAAGCAATTGTGATTGTTGGTCTGTCGAATGTGTTTTTTTCGGGTGTTTTTCTGGACCATTGCAATTGCAAATTACATCAGGTGTTCAAAAAAAAAAAAAAGGGGGGATTATGATTTGTGTGTGTGTTGATTAGCTAGTAGGTGTGGCCCAATGATTGGCCACGTTAACGTCTTGTGTGTGAGATTAGAAGGCTGTTTGGAGGTTGTTGTTACAAATACCCGAATATCGCCCAAATGATGCAATGCTCGAAATGTTTATCAAATCAGTTCGTCTAATTGGACTTTGCTGATTATTAAATAGTTACGTCATACATTGATAAACGTTTCTGTACTGTTTCAACAAATTTGCCTATGTATTTCCAAATATGTTTATTCCGTGTGCTGATTTTCTAATATTTTTTTTTAATCATTTCTAATCCATTAAATTATTCTTCTCTCGATACGAATCTTTTTAAGAATCTATTCCGGGCTGTGCTTTGTTTGCCAAGAGCCAAAAGGTTAAACAAATGCAAATGCAATTTATGCCCATAGAATATGGCGACCTCATTAAAATGCCGCACATTGGCCGACCAGGAATGTTTGCTAAAATTTTCAAATTAATTCATTTTAATAAATCCAAAAGCAAACTCCCATGCATGAATTCTTCCGCATTACTTGTACAATTGGCACACAAGCAAAGTATTTTAACAAAGCTGCTGTTGCTGTTGCTGCTGAACCAGAAAGTTGGCGAACTCCTCACCTGGACATGGATTGCTTCCATATTCGTTTCGCTGGCGAAATTCGGTTACAGATTTATGTAAATTTAGAGCATGACACACACCACATAGGCACGGGACAAGGAGGCAGGCAGCTACTGTGCTTCTGTGGATGCTGCCGCTGCTGCGACTTCTCGGAGGTCAAAGTGAATCACGCTTTGATACATGACCATTAATAGATTTTGGCCCGGGTCCGGAACGTGCAGCGGCATGCGAAATTAATTTCCTATAGTACGTTGAATCTCTCAACTATGCACCTGGCTGCCAATTAGCGTTAATATTAAGGACCCCATTTCGACTCCCATACCGCCATACACACAAAAAGCAGCGCACAGCTTCAGATTCCTGGCGCGCTTTGCTTGCAATAAAAATTGCCATTTTCATAATTGCCCAGGCAGATGGTGCCAGAAATGTCGCCTAATTGGCTGCTGGACTAAAAACCGCAGCGATAAGCCACCAGCTAGCTGGGTCCTTCTAACGGTGCAGAACAATAGAACGCTCCTAAGTGTGTGACTCTGTGGCAGGTTAAAGCCAGTCGCTTGCTTGCTTGCCCCCTACGAATTGTTCTTACTCCCTCTCTCTCTTTTTTCCCATATTTCTCTTTACACTATGACAATATTTTCTCTGCGTTAGTTTTGCTGGCAATGCGAGCTCCTATATCATTTATCAGATGTAAGTTTCATGGCCGTTTTAGCTTTGAGTTCACCATAACCATTGGTATTTAATACTCTTGCTAGAGTTAGTTATGACAACTGGAAGTTCATATAGCTTAAGGAAACAGAATTATTTTTTTATTAATTCGTGAAATATTTATTTAAGTAAATTGATCATATTTTTCAATTTAGTAAATATGCTCAAACGCGAACTTTCACAATTTAGCTCACCAGGTCTGAAATACTTGCTATAGAGTATCTTAGTTTCGTATATCAGCGTAGATTATTTTTCAACTTTTCTGCAACAGTTGGGCTTCTCTTTTATTATTATTATTATTATTGTTGTTGTTGCTGTTGTTGTTGTTGTTGTAGCTGTTGTTGTTATTGCAGTGTGTTAACATGATCTTTTATTATAGCTACTACTTGCAACGCTTGGTTTTGCTTTTTATTGTTGTTCGGCTGGGAACTTTTGCTACCAAGTGAGTTTATTTACCGCTAATAATGGTCATTTAAGTTGATATTCTTGCCGCGTTGACGATGGCGTGGTCTTGATAAACGCGGAAAGTCAGCTTTAAGTTGAGAGTTGCGAATGCCACATGACCAATGCACAGATGCAATGCCAAGCACACATTTTCATTGATTTCATTTGTTAGAAATTTGTAAAACGCGATTTTTGAATTTGTTCAGCAATTTGCTGCTTAATTGACAAAACACACACTGACGGCGACAGACTGACCAACAACCAGCGGCGTTTTTCTGTAGTTGTAGTCCAAGCAAATAAGCCAACAACACACGCTTGCAACACAAGAATCAATACCAAAATTCAAATCCGACTAATAAAATCATATATGCAACTCATAGTTGCAGAGACCCCAATGAGTCACCCGGCACCAGGCAGACACTCTATGGCTAAGGCTCTTGGCCCAGACAGCTGTGCAGACTAAGCGCCCCAGTTTGCTAGAGGCGAAGCAAGTAGACAGCGAGGAGGGCCAGGTTGGATGTGGGGTGCATGTGATCTGTCTGGTGCTACGGGGCGTGTTTTTGAGTCTATGCAAAAATATAAAATGTGCAACATTTTCAACAAACATGCGCGCTTTAAGGCAAATACTCGATACAGCAAAACATAACATGCAAAGTGTCGGCGGAGAGCAACAAATAGATTGAAACGATATTGTACAAAAATACAAAAGGATTACTAAAGCTATATAACTTATATTGATGGAAAGTTTGATAAAGAAGCTAGTTTTCAATAACAAAAATTGAAAATATATATTCTTATCCAAAAATATTATAGTTGGTGGTGTGAGGATGACATAATCTCGATTATTGTGAACTACACCTGCATCTGAACTGAAAATATTCAAATTTTGTGTAAATAATTTTGCATTATTGCAGCAAATTTTAGGAAACCAAACTCTACTGATTGAATTAATCTAGATCTTAAATGCGAATAATAATATTTGCAATATCTACTTTGGTCAGACGATGGCCATTGTAATCAATTCCAAAAAACGCGCCAATGACGAATTTTCTAAAGTGTTTTTTTTCTTATAATAGTGAAGTTGGAATTTAATGACGTTAAATTGATTGTGACGAATTAGGTTCACGATAGGAGCGAAACAGTTTACTGAAACGAATAGGTTATAATATTTATTATATTATACAATGTCTGCCAGGAATAAATTGAAAGATTTGGCAATTTTTATACCCATGCAAGCTACTAAGCCTTGTGAAGAGTATTTGAGTTCTGGTTTATAGTGTGAACCGCTTTTAGGCATAAATACACATATTGTAAGAGCTGTGAGTGCTAGATAATATAGACATGATTCAATTGAATTATTTGATATAGTGTACAGATTGATGAACTCGACTTTAATATATATCACCCTGTTTCCCGGTGCATAGCCACAACTGAGTCGCATTCCGACATTCATTCGAGTATATCTGGCAGATCTAACACCCATTCTCGTATAAAATCAGCATCCATTAGGCAAATGCAGTGCCAGCATCGCATTTTTCACTGCCCCAAGTGTCCCTTTTGTGTGGGTCCACCACCAGACTTGCTCTACATCCCTCTCCATCCTTCCCAATGACATGGGGGGCAGCCAGGCAGGCAGGCGTGCGGGATCTCGGGCAGGTAGTAAAAATTGCGCCTATTAATTTATGACATAATAATTCTCAAAGCGCAAACAAAGCCGCTCGTAAAAAGTGAACCCGAACCAGACAATGGACCACATTATGCACTTACGGGTATATTTTGGAGTATATAGACCCACATGAGCACATACCCACCAGGGGCAGATGGTGGACAACTGGCAACAGCGCGAGGGAGATCTGAGTGGGGGTTAGACCGATTGCAATTGCAATTGCAAATCAGCGCGACAAAAGTTAAAAGACCAACAACTGACAAAAAGGGGGGCGCCAAGTGGTTGTTGATCTTATTGTTGCTGTTATTGCTGTTGTTGGCATGGGCCAAGTGTCCATATGCAGCTGTCAGAGATTGCCACCGTCGGCGTTGCGACGCGTCGCGTCGAGTGGCAAATAAAATAAAATGAGCCTTTGGCCAGGCTAAATTATTTAGTATCGCATTATCTGGCATCATAATTATCCACTGTGTTGCAGTGTGGAGCTGTGACTCACACTGGATCGCCCGGCAAATACGAACGAAAGGCACAATGTGCAACAACTATGAAAAATCACTTGCAATTTGGTTTATCAATTTGTGAAAATTATAAAAAATATGCATACGTTGAATATTTTGGCGAAATCATTTGTAACCCAACTGTCGCCCACGCCACGCTGCGATTGCGGCGATGTGGCAACGCCGTTCACAACGCTGCTGAGTGAACCCCGCATCGCGTGGGTAGCTGCTGCCCAGGCGCGAAAACCAAAATCTGTAATCTTTTTATGCAACTGTTTATATACACTGGATTTTAATAAGGGTATCATTACTTTCTTATCACGTATGTGAGTGTGTGCTGTGGAAATAGGCAGAGCTGAAATGAAAATTGTTTATGTCAAGCAAATTGAAGATTTATCTGGTTGAACTTTAGCAAATATAATGTTTACTTTTCCCCTAAGTCATACCATTTTTTTATTGAAGAGTATATTTATTTGAAGAGTATATTCAAGTCGTCATTAAATTTCTTGGCTTGCATTCTTATTGCTACTGCTGTTTTGTGGCTATTCGATACACTTGACGCCGTTTGTTGAAATTAAATATATACGGGCTTATATAGAAAATGCGTCGTGAGTCAAGTTTAGGATTTCTGGTTGCATCGTTTTGTTAGCGGTGCTGGCGCTGTGGCTGCTGCTGCAACTTTCGGCGGCTTCCTCTCTATCGACTTTTTAGCAGAATACGAGGAAAAGCATTTGTACAGCACTTCTTGAGTTTGTTTGTTGCAACGGCAGCAAACAAATATTCGTGATTCCTGATAAGCATCATTTGTTGGCCGCTGTGGTCCGAAACTCTCTGCATTGGTTAACAAATGCCGCTAAAATGCGGAAAGCTAATCAAAAACGCGTTGCGACGACGACGCTAAACGCCAAACGCCGACGCCGACGCCGATGTCTCGATGCTGCCTCTGCCGACTGGCCCCAAAAATCGATGGCAAAACGTTAAGTTCCAAGAGCCAAGTTCAATTGCCAAGCAAATTCGCGTGAATGAGCCAACAGCTACAGCAACACAACTGTCGAGCACTCGCTGCTGGTATTTACACTCGTACTTGCCAGGCAAATTTCCGAAAAACATTAACCGTTTTGTTTTTTGTTTTTGTTTTTGTTTTTGCCTTGTCTGCATTTGTGGCCCGTTGCCCGTGTGACTTATGTGCGACATTAGCGCAACGTTCTTTGCTTAATTACGTAAAGTTTTTCGGGCGTCCGCCTCAAGGTTTCCCCCTAACTCTTTATTCTACATGCTGTTTGTTTCGCTTGCTGTTTGGTTTGTGTACGACAAGTTCGTGTCTTAAGTCTTTCGTTTTGCGCCTTGTTCGGCTCTTGTCGCAGTGCCGTTTTTCTGTTATGTTCTGTGTTTGCAACAGGTTGTAAGTCGAAATTAAAGAATTTGTTATGTTGATTTGTCCTCCAGCTTGTTCCTACACTGGGTGGCAAGCACTAATGCCTTCTATAAAGTTGGCTATTGTTGGCTAAAACAACCAAACATTTTTGGATACCGAAGGGTTATATTTAAAACTGTGGCACAGGAACGCCTTTCAAGTGTTTGACTATTTTATATATATTTCAAAATAACATTATCATGGCTAAAATAAATCTCATTGAGATATCAGATGAAATCTCCTTCTCTCATACATCATCATTTTCATCTGGTCAGGTCAGTGTACAGTAATAATTTTAAATAATGATGCTTGCAAGAAGCGTCGCCTGCTGTGCCCCTCTTATATGTATCAGCGCAAAGATTACACGTTCGCATATCCGCACATGTGTTTTGTGCAATTCCATTTTACATACAAACATTCCAAATGCTTACAACAACCTGAACAATATTTGTTATTTTCTATTAATCATACGCCGGGCAAGCGCAATACAGAGCACATGTACGCAAGGTGCGGCAGAATTGCCAAAAAAAAAACGAGGTGAACAAAATGTATTAACTAATTTTTCTCACGCTCCATTAAAACATCATTAATCTGTGCTCAAAAAATGAAGGCAGGAAGAAGAAGCGTCTGGCGGCATTACAAGAAAGTCGCCGATCGAACTTCGAACTAATTTCAATATTACCTGAGCGGATACTTCAAACACTCGCACCGACAAGTACAACACACTTGTTGTGCGCAGCTCGTAAAGTTGTTGAACTCGCCGAGAGTCAGAAAGAAATTGAAATAGTTGTTTGAGATATTGACAAATTATTGACAGACGGCCCACTGCTGTTCGAAACTAATTAAAATCTGTTTAAATGTTACAACAAAGAAAGAAAAAAAAAGGTCGATGAATTTACAAAAGATTCGATTTATTTTCATTTGTTGCATAGCTATTGGCAATTTTTCATATAAATGTGGTAGCTGCTCGATCGTTTGTTGTTGTTTTCATTGTTGTAGCTGCTGCCATTTACAACATAATCTAAATGAGGCATATAAAGCTGGGCGCCCCATTATTCATAAGCAGGAGAAGGCCCAGCCGTGAAATGATCAGAAATGAGCGAACGCTATGACTTAATAGGCCCGGCTTTAACTGTGCCTCTTGCTGTTCTTGTTGTTGTTGGTGCTGTTGTTGTCGCCGCTGTTGCTGTTACTATGCTGGCCACCCAGTCCGGCTTGGCTTGGACTCGACTGTGAAGTCAATAAAGGCGCCGTTGGTGGTCAGCTCAAAATGTTGCCAACTGAGGACTGTGTGCCAGTGCTCGACAAAAGACTTGGAAGTTAAGTTTGCTGCAGCCGCTGCTGCTGCTGACGCTGCCGCCAACTGTTGCTGCTGACTGCGGTTGGCAAGACAAGATCATTAAGGTGGCATATAACATGGCACTAAAGACACACAGACACTTGCCGCTTGCTCTAGCTGCCTAAAGTACCTGTTTCGCATGGGAGCATGGAGCGCTGATGTAAGGTACAGTAGATGCTGCCTACGAGCAAATCAAACTTTAGAAGTACATCCATTATATTTGGTGTCAATGAAAACACAGCAGTTGATTGCACATCAATGATTTGAGTACCAGAAAGTGCATTTAGGTCAACTTAAAGAGCTATTCTTTTTAGCAGCTGGCAAAACTTATATTTTTAAAATTGTATTTGTCTGAAGATTTCTGCTGTTGTGCTTTGCACTTTCTGTAGGCATTGCATTTCATAAATTACTACTGTAGTTGGCTACATCGTTGCCAGTTAGTGCTGATGCAGTTTGCAGTTAGAGATGTTGTACCGGCGCTGACACTTTTGATTGAATTCCCAGCAGCGTGCGTTGGGTCTGCGACTGAGACTGCGCCTGCGCCTTCGCCTGCGCCTGCGCCATCGATTGTAATCAACGCGCCGCGATCAATCAGCAGACTGGAACTGGACGCCACATAGCCACTCGAATCAATCCATCAAACGTATCAATCATGATGACAGGCAAGACCAGGCCAGGCCAGACGAGAGCAGAACACGTCCATGTCCAGGTTGGGGTGCAGTTCAGGTAGCTGCTTCCCAACATGACTGGAACCGTTGTTGCCTCACTTGTGGAGTCTCCACGCGCGTTGCGTCCATTAAATTTGAATAATCTTAGAGTTTTTTTTCTTCATTCTTCCTATTTTTTTTGCTTGCTTGCAACTGTCGCATGGTGGTACGGAGCTGAATCTGCAGCAGAAACTGGACATGGCTGGGCCGCCTTGCGTGCCTGCCTCGAGCAGAGACGCTGCAGGCCATCAACTAACTGATTTGAAATTCTAAAGTGATTTTGATTACTTGAGGTGTTGATGTTTTGACTTGTACGTTGATTAGATAGTTGAAGGCTTGTTAGATTCATGTCAAGTTGCCGCACAGGGGAAAGATGCTAAACATCAGCTCTGTGGTAACCGGCAACGAATATACCGGTATACATATATATATATATGTATATATACATATTTATAGCAGTCAGTCCTATCAGACTGTGAGATGCGCCTTGATGTTGATTATAATTTAATTATAAGTGATCTGTAACAGGTTAATGGCTGTTGGCTTGGCGCATAATTTAGCAGGCAGGTGTGAAATGGCTTCATTAGCTTAGACGCCTCTGAGCAACTGCCACAGCAACAAAATGTGGCAAATGCGGCAAATGTTGATGAGGTATCGCTGCATGACTAATAATAGTCATGGTCCTGTCACAGTTGCACACAGTTGGCAGTGCCAGCCAATTTCACTCTCTTGGCCACTGGCAGACACGATTCTCGCTCCAAAATGGAGCTGGCAAATGAAAGTTGTGGTCTTGAGTGACAGCTGCAAGGTAAAGGAGATTCTAGTACTCATACGAGTTTAGCTAATGGTAATGAATACTCACAAATACTCACTATGGCCCAAAGTCATTTATTGTATGGACTCGGAATTGCCGGCAATTGCAGTTATTGTTAACCTCAATTGTTTGATAGGCAATGCGGAATCTAAATATCTCAGCAAGATCAGATATGTACTTTGGTGCTTATTAAAGATTGATAAATAATAATTTTAACAGTCTTTGAGTTAGAATTTGTGTATGATGTCCAAGTACTTTAAGGCCACATTATTTTTATAGAGTTTGTTATCTCAACTTTTGTACATATGCTTTCAATGTACTCAGGCTGGAGATTGACACATTAAGCTGTTGCTGTGATTTATGTACTGGTTTTTGAGTTCTGAAACCAGATGCCACACAAATCCATCAAGTCTAGTCTCAGCCCAATTCAAAAATTTATTTGTCTGGCTTATCAACTGTTAACCGATAAGAACAGACCACCTTGCAAGTGTGTATTTCTTTAATGAATCAAATGCGTTTTCTGATTTTTTATGTACTCCCAACTTTTGAATTAAATTGGGGTCTCTTTTGAATCATGTCATGGTCACTTGTTCGCATTGTTGATCTAAATTCTCGAATTTCGATTGCCATTTGTTTACTTTCAACTTCTGGCCTGCTGAATTCTTGTGTTATTTCAAAGGGTGTAGGAATGTGGAGCATTGTGGAGAGTGGGCGAAGACAGGGAATCTCTATACTCAACTTATTCTAATGTCTGTGCTCTCTAGGCCTTTGTTTATTTGCTTGGCATTCATTGTCGTACACAATATGTCAGCAGTGTGATTTTTTGGGCACTTTTAATTGCCAGCCCAAAGAACGGAAGAGGCAGCAGCCTTACTTAAATTTTCATGTGTGGGCCGTTTTCTAAGTACATATTTTGTTTGTATTACTTGAAGTGTTTGCATTTCGTAATTGGAACGTCAAAGTGTCAAGTGACGCTTGAAAGGGTTCCAATTTGTTTACAAAGCATTCTCCGAGTTCAGATGTGTATGAATGGGTATATGGCAAAGCTACATCTCGAACGCTTTTAAATTAAATTATAACAATGGGTTATATGTGTGAAAAATTATATTTATTATTAATCTTGACGTGTATTATAAGATATGTGAACACAATTCTATCCAAAATTGCTGAGATAGCTATAAAAATGCATTTTATGACTGACATTCATACCATAGCTTTATTCCATTGCCAATAGAAATATTTTTAAGCAATTCTTATAAGCCAGGGTTGAATATTTATCGTCTTCACAACAACTTACAGAATTCATGACAAAATTTGAATAGTCTTTTTACAAGGGCAAAGTGTATAAACACTTCAAATATATATGCATATACTACAACAATTTCCATATGTCGCTTAGAATAGAATATATTGAAGGTGCTGTTGCATGAAGTTCACCTGTACCAGCATAAAATAATGTACCTGCTGCAGGCTGCATCTACTTACGTCGTATACGAATAATATTATTACCAACATTAAGGCAGTTTCTGGACGGGTCTTAACAAAGTTGTAGCAAGGGGGTAGGGGCAAAAACAAAATAAAAAAAAAGGGGTCGATGAAATCAACAAGCAGATCAGAGCCGTTCGCGCAGTGCACGTTCGCCGATGAGCGGAGACCTCAATGTGAACCTGCAACAGGCAGCAGGCAGCAGACCACAACAAATGCCACGACAACAGGTACTTGCAGTCGCCTCTAGGCTATGGATGCGAGAACGAACCAATAATCCACGCACAGAACACAATGCTGCGGCTGCGGCTGCGGTCGCGTTCAACGTTTCTATGGAACCTAAACAACAACATCGTGCCTCGAATTTGACTCCAAGTCAGGGCAGAGTCTGTGTCTTAGCTGGATTCTGAGTCTGAGTTGGGGCCTGAGTCTGGTCAGTGGCTCCAAGGGCGCATGGGCAATTCTCGCGAAATGGAATTATAAAAGAATGCCTCGACCCGGGCGCGTTTTAACGAGTTGAACAAAATCGAAAACTGTGTAGGAGAGCCCCTCAACAGCAATGAGATGAAAATAAATAAAAATAATAAATAAATGTTGAAGCTGAAAAAGTTGAAAGAAGCAAGAACAAAAGCAACTCAAAGCAACAATGAGCGTGAGGGTGATGTCAGAGACGAAAAAGGGGAAACGGGGCATGGTAAGGGGGTAAGGGGCATCCACAATGAGCCCGCGAATGAATGCGTAGACGAGATGCGGCTGCTGCTGCGGCTGGGGCTGCTGAAGTGGGTGCCCCTAGAGCCCAAAAGAAAAATTAACCGAAATGCGAGCGAGTGGCGACCGCAAACCAGCAGCAACAAGTGTATAAGTGGCATGGCCAGAGACAGAGAATCAAACCAAGAGCCGAGACGGAGAACCGCGAACCGAGAACCGAGAGTCAGGCGCGATCATCGATCGCGGCAATCGTAGAATGAAGTGGAAGTGTGAGTCCCGGCATTGGTGGGGGGGAAACGTGTTCGCAATCGATAGAACAGATGAAAAACCGACGACCAAAAACTCAAGGAGGTACAGGAGAAAAAGGTGTAGGGAAGGGGAAAAGAGGCAAGCGGGAACTCAAGCAAGTGCGATCGATGGATCGATGGGCTGTTGTTGGGTTGAGGCTTTATGGTGGCAATTGTATTTGGCCAGCGGTCGTATGGCGGCTCAATTGTTGTTGTTGTTGTTGTCCGAAATGTTGCCTGCCCGTACTTTTATGCAACTCATTGTTGGGGCAAGTGGGGAGAGAGCACAGAGACAGAGAGGGTAAGACATGATCATCTTCAACACCTTGGACAGGTTACAAAACAAAAGTGGCAACATTATTGAGCATACTGCTCGCTCTCAGCATCTTACCTTAACTTCTGGCCGCCTCCTCTCTTCTCTGTTATCGGTCAACTGTTGTTGGATATGCGTACGTGGTTCAGGCTTCTTGCTGCAGATTACGTAGAAGCTCTGGCCTCAACTTTTCCTCAAGACTGTGGCATTGGCTCCGGTTCGGTAGTTAGTGCTTGATGTATGTAATTCGTGTTGCGCCCGCATACAGCTACCTGCGGCAGTACGTGGTCCAAGTGGCCATACCATTCCATAGCATACACCATACCAAAACATTCTATGGCATGGCCTGGCCATCTCATACCATCTCGTAGTATCGAGTATTTCATAATGCAATGCAATCTTTATGGGTTCATCGCAAAAGGTGATCGAAAAGAAGTCAGCTAAATGCAACCTGTTGGACTAGGTTATCCAGAGAAACCAACAGCATGGTGAGAATGCCTTTAAGCTGGCATTTTCAGAAATCTTAATAATCTTATTTGCCTCAGACAGCGAGAGAGCAAAAAAGGGAATTAGTCAAGAATCTCTTAACAAGCTTAAGTCTTCTGGAGTTCAACAAATAATAATATTCATATTACAGCAAAACTGTAAAGATATCAGACTGCTCAATCATTTAGAGTTTCCACACCTCTTAAGTGTTGAATGTTAAAAATACTGAGCTTATTTAAGTTCAATTTTGGTTTTAGAATCGCTGAGGTAAAGTTACGAACGAAATCAATTCTAAATAATCTCATCACATGAAAGATATCCAAAAGTCTACATTAAATAATACCAATTCCCATATATTCGCTGTATCTTAACCATTTTTTTGATTGCTGCTTGACTGACAAATCTCTGCATTACATATATCTGTCATGAAATCCTTGATCAGGTAAACTCAACTTCCCGTTAACTGCTCTTAATAGAATCTCTTAGCACTGCATAAAGAATCCCGCATCTCTTAACCTTCGGCTTATCTGCATCCTCGTACGGGAATAACCTTGCCTTACCGAGAACTATAACCTGAGCGAAGTTGGCCATAAGGAAGAAATTAAAATTGTTGTTGCTGCTTGGTATTTTAATGATAATTACCTCATCACGAATTTATGGCATTTTAATTAAAAGTGCCTAAAAAAAGATATGATTTTATTTCTTTTGTTATGTGCTGAGTCCAAAAATACAAGTTTAAGCCACGTAAATTACTTAAGTTAATGCTTTTTTGGGTCGATGCTGCTTCCTGTTAGCGCAGGAACTTTCGGCAATCTCAGACACACTGTGAATAGCATAATCCTGACCAAAAGCCGTCAAAGTCCACTATCCACAGTTCGCCCAGTCTCCAGTCCCCAGTCGCACATAAACGTCAATTTGGCCAATTATGGAACGCACCAAAAACTGGAACCGCTGCTCAAGACAAGTGCATTGGACTTTCGATTTCTCGTTCTGTGCGCCATTGCCATTGCCAGTTTGCTTTTGCCACTTGTTTTGGGCTTGATTAATGCGCTCGCTCCCGCTGCTTTAGCTTTAGCTTCAGCCACATCTCCAGCTCAAGATACAGCTACAGCTTGAGCTTCAGCTCGTGCCCAGCCCATCCCAGACTGGGCTATTAATTCTATAGCTTTTTTTTTCCAATACCCTTGCAGAGGGTACTTAAATTTTTAACGGCAACTTACCGAACAGATATTTTAGATTGGCCAAAGGCATATATCGTTTTAATGCAAGTCAGTGCACCATCAAAGTCATCTTCACAAAACTGTGTATTTATAGAACTATTATATCATAGGAATAGGATCTGCTTGTTAAAAATGAGTGTCTGTATGAAAACCTTGGCAGTCACGTTGGCTGTTAATTTCCTAATACTTATCTACAATATCGCAACATTCCAACTCCTTGCTTTAATAAAAAAAATTTGGCAGTCATTAAATTAAAATGGAGGCACTTATGGGTAAGGGTATATTATCCTCGGTGTGCTTAAGAAAGCTACTCATTCTTACTTTTTTTTTTCTTTATTGTGGCTCTTGTTGCTGTCTGCTGCTGGCCATAAAAGGCAACGTTTGTCGCCCCGACGACGATGGCTTAACAGGTTGCTGTTAATGAACGCCCGCGCAGAATATGCTCGGGTGGACTTCGAGGAGTTTGAGGTGGCGGGGCAAGGGCAGGGCCTGTTGCTGCCGCAGGAAGTGCTCGTCGGCGGTGCCAACGCAAATGGTTAGCAATTACTTTATGCGTTCGCATTGCCAACTGATTACAAGTCCCTTTTGGGCAGCACCGCACCTCAGAGCCGAGCCAACGTGTGCGGTAAAATGCACGAATGCGTTCAATATAATGAAATTCATTTGTTCAATCCGCCTGTTGTCGTCCCCCCTTTGGTCCACCCATCAATTGTCTGAAACTTAGTCCTAGTCGGAGTCTGGGCTCGGCCTGAGGTGCGTGGCAGACCTGTCCAACAGTCTCAAGCGTGCCGCGTCGGCTAACCTTGAATTTTTTACAGTCAAGTTGAAACGAGAATTGTAGCGCTTGGTTTTTCGTTTATTGTTGTTGTCGGTTGTTGGTTGTTGGTTGACTCCTCCGCTGCTTGTCACTACGGCGAAATAAAACTTGTTACACCGCAAAAATATATATGTGTGTAAAAGAGAAGCAAACAAACAAAAAAACAAAAAAAAGATAAATAAATACACAGAAAATGTGTCTACAGTTGGCGCTCGAGACGCCCTCACCCTCTACTTGGACCCCACTTGACTTGATCTTGATTCACGCCTGGCTGATTCATAGGCGCAGCCCAAAAAACATATATTTATACATACATATACATTAGTATTTTTTTCGCCAGAGCTGCTCGTTGATTAAACGTTACGTTGCGACCGGGCGGACAGACGGACACTCGAAGTTCGCTGTTGATATTATTAATAAACATAAATTTCAGTTTAAACAGTTGTTAAATAATCGTTTTTAGTGCGATCATTGACAGTCTCAAGCGGGAAGTCTCAAATGTGCAGGGACTGGATGATCAGAGCGTGCGATCGGTCCATTTCAAGGATATGGAAAGGGATGTACCCAAAACGGCATACAATAAATCTTAGGGTCAAGTGTCATAGAAAGAGGAGTATTGAACTTCATAGAATGCTGACCGCGCACCCACAAATATGACATTGTTTAGAGAGATGGAAGACAAGTATGCCGAACAAATAATTTTATAAAAATTGTGTTCCAATAAAATATGAGATAATTCTGCCAGTAAAAGTGTCTTATTCATGTCGTGTGACAGGAATAAGAAATATATAAATATGATGATACACCCTTGCAATTAATCAGCATTCACACTATGCACACCATATATGATTTTTTGAGAAATAAAAAAGAGGTTCATAAATAAGTTTGGTATGCATTTGTTGAAAAGAACAAGCAGTGCTGACAGCTACCAATCAACACCAAGCAGTACCCAGTTATAGTCATATCCTGCTGTGGTTCTTATTTCTCAGCTTGTGTTTAGAAGGCATAAATCAAACTTCAAACAATGCGCCCAAATGGCGACTACCAAACGGAGACCGACTTTCACCCATAAATGGTGCGAGCTGGCCATAAACTTGGCGCAGCTTGTTGACGCAATGCCTCTTAATGATAACATTAAAATTGTGTTAAGAAATTAGCTAAGTGCAACAGCACCAGCAGCAGAAACAACAGCAATATCAGCAGCAGAAGCAGCAGGAACAAGATGAGCAACTATGAGTCGTAAATCATGTGAAACAGCAAGTTGTTGTGCAGCTTGGAACTTGGACAAGGAGTACAACAACAACAGCAGCAGCAGCAACACCAACAGCAACAGCAGAGCTAGCAGCGACAACCAGCAGCATTTTCACATTACGCGATAGCGAAATGTGCACGTCAATTAAGATACGCCAAGGTATGCCAGACAGGTGAATCAGCAGGTGGGTAAGAGGCGGGCAGCAGCCGAGAGGGAAAAGCAAAAGCAGTGGATACAGTGGCTTGGCCACTTTTGTCAACTGACTTTAACAGTTTCTACGCCTGTCAGCTCGTAAATCTCAAAAGAGCTCACTCTCGCTCTCTCCCTCTCTCTCTCTCTCCCTCTCTTTCTCTCGTTCTTTCCCACTTGCCGCTTTCAAGTCTACTATAGATCTCTCATTTTAATGATGTCACTTGGAGATGAGAAATGGTGAGCTGGACAACGCCCAACTGGTAGCGTAATTCGCCTTTCGTTTATTAAAAGTCAATAAATTAATAAATTATCGCATTAAAATAAATTGCATCTAAATGTTCTAAGTTGCACATTAATTAAGCAGATTGCTTGATTTATTGGCGTATCAAGTGTCGCCACCGCCACCACTGTCCACTAGCCACTGGCCACTGTCCACTGGCCACCAGACAGCAGCCAGTCTCAGTCTCAGTCACAGTTGCAGCCTGGGCCTTATGCACTACGAGTATAGCTGATTTTATCATCAAAGTTGCAAAAGTTGCTGCGCTTGCTGCCTTTCATATTGCCACAGTAACAAGTTGAACGTCTTGTTCATCAACCGCTGAAGATTCCACCCATGGCTGCCGCCACCTCCATCTGCCCCTTGTCACCCTTGTCGCTTGCCAGAGCACATTTTATGTGTCCATTTACGTAGCTCAAATTGTGCGCATTCTAGGCAAAGGCAGCAGCAGCAGCAGCAGCACCCAACAACAACATCAACATCATCAGCAGCAGCAGCAGCCAACAACAGCAACATATCTGCTTTTCATTCCCGTTCTTATTCCCATCGTCATCATTCCCAGCTTCATCGTTGCCTTCGTTTGCACTTTGTTGTCATCCGCTGACTTCTTGTGCGTGCCAATTTTCTCCTTATTAATAAAGATAAATAACTTAATGATTATTACGTTTAAAGTGTTTAATTTGCAGACGTTTAGGCGCTATTCGCGATTCCTTATTGCTCTTGTGGCTGCTGCTGCTGCCTGCTGCTGCCTGCTGCTGCCTGCTGTTGCAGTTGTTGTCTGGTTGACTGTTTATTAAAATGAAGTTATTAGCTGTTGCCATCTATGTTAAACAAGTGCTTCATCATCTTTTATTGTTGTAGAATCTGTGCTGTTACTTTTTAAAATAATTGCTGGCTTCATTTTCATTCTCAATTTTGCACTCTATCAGAATCTTAACTTTTTTCCTTCAAGTATTTATAAATATGATTATTATTAATAATTGTATTGATCACCTTAACATTGTTGATCCAAACATTTAAGAAAATTTGGGCTTAGGATCACTTATTGTCTCAGACCGATACGTTAAGGGTTCATTGGGGTTTTTAAGTACTTACATTAATATAATGTGTCTATGTTTCCCATCAATATTTCTACTGTTTTGATTTGTTATCGTTGCCCGAAAAAGCCCCTTTTGAGCGATATGTTCTGTTGTAGGGCCACTTTCGGGATGTGAAATGGCCATGTTAACAAGTGTAGCTGGTAGTCAGAGTACCTGTTTAACCAGACGGCAACAACATCAGCGACAACGCTGACGACAACAACAACAACAACAACAACGACGACGACGGCCCACAGTCAACAACGGAGCTGGGGTTAAATATGGCACACGCTGCCATGTGTAATTGTAATTTCACTGGGCCAGACATGGGCATCGGCACTGGGATTGCGACTATGCTATCTCACTCTGTCTATCTATCTATCTCGCCTTCGCAATCTCTCTCTCGCTCTCTCTCGTACTTTTTCTCTTTGTCTCAGTCACTTTCTGTCTTTTTGCCAAAGGTGTCAACGCGCATGCGCGCACGAATTGTCAGCACATTAATTTCATTTGCATTTCCGCTCGGCGCTGGTTTCGCATTACAACTCGAACTTAAAAAGCTGGAAAAACTAGTGCGATTTGCCACAGATAACAACAACAACAAGAACAGCGCTTGCAAGTGTTGCCCACTTGGCCGAAGCGTCGGCTCGTGCCTCGTCTCTGTGTGTGTGTGTGTGTCTAATGTGGCTCTGGCAGTTGGCCTGGCCCACTCCTGGCCTGTTGCCAACTGCACAACATGAATCACACACGCACAACGCAGCGAGGAGGCATTTTTTTGATTATTTACATAGTTTTGCTATTACTACAAATTTTTATTTGCAGCGCACATTCGTTGCTGTTGTTGCATTTGGCCATCGTCAGCTGTCGTCGTTGTTGTGGTCGATGTTTGTTGCTTTTTGGGCCCCACTGTTTAATTGTGGCTTTAAGTGGTAATAAACAAGCCTGGTGCAAGAATATTAATAGCCCATGTTATTGATGGCAATTGCTCGTTGAATTTGGCGTAATTAAGTCGTTGTCATCTGTATGTGTTCGTGATTGTGTGTGTGTGTGAGTGTGTGTGTACTTATGTTTGTTAGTAATTTATACATTGCCATCTCTCGTCCACAGATTTCTTGTAAGTTCTTAATTTTCTGTGCTAGTTAGCTAAAAATAGTAAGCAATCATTAAAAGCACTTAACTTGACTTAGATTTCCATAAAATTTTTAACTGCAAATGTTATTTTTTGCTGCAACTTTAGTTATCACCAATTTTAGGGACTAGTGGCGAAAGATTTTCTCAGCAATCAAAATACTCATAAATAAAGGGAAACTTCCGTTAGAGTTGCGCTGGGATATAATTTAGCCCAGTTGCTGCTGCTGCTGCTGCTGCTGTCGACCCTGTAGGAAAACAATTTTCTCCCACATTTAGTTGACTGACATTTGATGGCTTTCGTGATGCGCCACGTTGCCTGCTGCCTGCTGCCTGACGCGCTAAACATCAAACGGAAAACGTCAAACGCCCAATGGCCAACAAGTTGAAAGTTTCTCCGCCAATATGGAGACAGCATAGATCTTAAGCCTAGCCCCCACTGAGTCTCTCTCTCTCTCTGTCTTGTAATCGCGCGCTCTCTCTCTCTTTGTCTCTGTTGCGCTTTCTGTGAAATCTATGGGTGTTATCAGGTTGGCCAAATGCAGCCGTGGCTTACAAATTAGCGCGCTGCCAACTGCAACTGTCGACTGTTGGCCCAAAAGGCAGCTCCAAGTCAAATGACACTAACAACAACAATAAACTACTGTTGACATTTGTTGTTGTTGCTGTTTGCTATGTTACTGTTGTTATTATTGTTGCTTTTGTTGGAGAGTGCAAACTCCTACTACAAAAAGAAGCAAAATAACAAAAACCATATATACACAATGGAACACTTGCGTCTTGGCCATGGACTCCTCTGGCGCTGCGTGGGGGTGAGATGTGTGGCTATGCGCCTGGATCTGTTTGCCTGTCTCACTACTGTGTGAGCGTGTGTGTGTGTGTGTGTGTGTGTGTGTGAGTTTGAGTGCGAGTGAGTGTATGTGCATGTGTGGTGTGTGTTGTGTGTGTACTTTATGGCCACGCATGAGGCAGCAGCCAGTCCCCGTCCCAGTCCAAGTACGATTCCACTGCGGTCCACTCCAGTCCAGTCCAGGCGAGTTTCCATAACTCGACGGTGACTCTCGTGTCCATGTCAGCATCGTATGTATTCATTTCCAAAGGGAATAACTTATGTACGCTCTGGGCACAATAAATTCTTGCGCTGAAAATGTCAATTAGGCGCAGATTTTGTTGTTGTTTTTCCTGTTTTTTTATTTTTGTTTCTTGTGTTTTGCGGTAGAGCGTGAAAAATCTAATTGGCTGGCATTTGTTTTCGGCGAATCAAATTGAATTGTATCAGCTCTGCCGCTGGCCTTAGCTGCAACGCAAACCAGAAGTCACCCAACTTAGTATTTGAATTTACACTTGCCGGAGTCGAACTGGCGTCGTGGTAGCTGCCACTTAGCTGTGAAATGATGACATAAAAGAACATATGCGCTGACACATCAATGCGTGGACACCAAATGGACCATTCACCCTTCTCTCTCTCTCTCTCTCTCTCTTTCACTCTCTCTCCATGTCTCAGTCGCTGTGTCTGTCTCTCTGGACTAATAGGCACGAGCGTAACCAGGCAAGGACTGCAGGCAGTCTACAGTTGTGTTTGGTTATTGACAGCTCTTAACTAGCGATGGGCATGAACATTACTTGAACATGAAGAACAACTCAAGCTGTATTGAAAAGTTAAACAACAATAGCATATATACATAGCATATATATGAAATTAAAGATAAATAAAGAGCAAAAGTTAGATATCTAATATAGCAGCCATTGAACTGAAAATAGTTAAGTATTTTTTTCCGATACTATATTCTTTAATATAAGTTAGGCAATGCAATTCTATTTGATATACATATATTTTATCTGGCTGTTAGTTATCCGATAAATCACGACACGCGCCCTTCTCTAGCTGGCACGCACATGGAAGGTGGATGTGGCTGACTGGTGGCCAAGTGCCAGGGCAAGTGTACAATGGCCAAGTGCGTCTCTTCAGTTGGTCGAGTCGGGCGCAAAAATCGCAAAAAATCAAAAATAATTGCCAACACCGGGCGACGGCTTGAGAGATGCGTATGGTGTGATTATATTGAATTTTTGATACGCGCTGGCCAAAAGGGCTCGAAACGGTGGCAACAACGACGACGACGACGACGACGTTGTGGCGACATTGACAGGTCAATATTGATGGAAACAAGATTTATATGACAACGGCGGCTATATTTTCAAATTTAATGAGCAGGAAGAGGCCAAGTGCTCACAAGTGGACAGTGGGACAGTGAATGGTGCTCGCTCGGTCGTCGATTGTCAGTCGTTGGGAGAAGTGTCGAGTAACTCGCTTAAATGATGTGCTAATAAGGCGCACATAACTGTGTAAAATATGATGGCGATTTCATCTCGTCCTCCTCTCATCGTGCAACAGATCCTCTTCCTACACCAAACTCATAGCGTTCGTCATATTGTTGTTGCCCGCAGGGATTTAGCGCAACGCATATTTGGCCAGAGTGTGGAAATTGTGGCAAATATGACGTGAATTTTTGCTTAATGAGCAGGTGGTTAATGAATTTCTTAACCGAAAGGGGAGGGAAGCTGTTGACTTGAAAAAGTAGGTTAGCGGTGAATGGACAGATCCTTAAATTAATTTATAAAGAGAAATGGTTTTTTTTGGTATTATGACAAAATGCAGCGAGCAGCCGCTTTTAATTGGGTATAATTCGATGGTATGAATACATGAGTGGTGAATAATTTAATTTGTAAAATCCAGAGGAACATCTGCTGGTAGATGATGCACAGGAGATGGGCGAGGGAGGGCTTCATTACAAAAACCAGTTGTTAACGAGCACGCGAAACGGTTGCAAAAAAAGTTTAGGGAAACTGAATAAGAAGAAACGAATGAAGCGGAAATTGAAGAAAATAAGAAATTTGTATCATGGTACCAAAAATTGTCGTTGGAGTTTCGTAGTCGATTCTATTATAGCATGATAAGAGGTGTGGATCCAGTGAAAGATTTACAAAAAAGTCGGTTTAAATAATTTTAAAGATGTAATAAAATCGCAGCCTCTTTACAACTTTTAATAAAATAAAATGAAAGAAATGTGTCATACTAAAGCCAACGTAAAAGCACTAACCATACTAATAATTTTAATAAGCTGGTAACGCTGAGCGGTGCACACTTGTATATCTCAAGCACTCATGGCAATATTTACCTCGCCAACCCCTCCCAACAAATGCCAATCCCAACGATCTTCAACTTTCTCAATGGTCATCACTTGAGCAAGGCAACAACATTTTTGCGCACATCCTTGACCTCTGTCGCTCGTCTCATTGCGCCATCAAGACAACAGAGACAACAGAAATAACAAACGCCCAGACAAGACACCTACAAGCAGCAATCTACACCCACAAGCCTCCAGTTGAGCTGTCCGAGCCATCAACATTCCTTGGGCTCTCTCAGTCAGAGGTGCATTATCGCCGCTCGTCATCGGCAACAGCAGCAGCAGCAGCGAGTGAGCGAACGAGGAAGGAAGCGGCCAGTTGAAGGGTGGGGGAGGGGGATGCGTGTACCGCCCGTCGTCACTTGTCTGATATATCACCTGTGCCGCGACCGGCAACAACAAGTTGCAACAACATGGCATAATGCCCGGCAACAACATGAAGACAATCGCCTCTCTATATGCGTGCCAAATTGGAACAATGCGACCGCACCTCCAGACTATTGTCAACGATCAGACTCCAGACAGAGACTGAGACTGAGTCTTGGAACTTCGAACCTTGTGGCGTCTCTCTGAATCTGGGCGAATCAAATGCATTAATCCAATTTACGCATGCCACAACGCCAGCATCATCTACATCGTCCACTTGCTCCAGAATTCTTAGTGTGTTGCCCCCGCCAAAGCTGTCAAGGGAAACGTAATGCGTACTGGACGATGTTCAGACTCCTTCTTCCTGGCTTGGCCACAGGGCACCCCGATGCCGATTCGAGTCTCGGTGCCAAAAAAAAGATTTCTGTGTAAATTTGCAGATTTTTCAAAAGTTGGCAGCACAATTTAAGAGCAACGCAATCAGCGTTAAGCAATCTGCGGCTTCAGCTTTTCACTTAGCCCCCACAACTGAGGCAACCGCGGAGGAGCAGCCTCTCTGCGAGTGAGGAGAGACTCAAGTGCAGTTCGTTGACAATTTTATTTATTTACAGTTGGCAACTGTCTATATAAATTGAGTTGCCCAGGCACAGCACAGCCCAGCACCTCAGTTCTCAACACACGCGGTTCTCTTTTCAGACTTCTCTTCTCTTTGCCAGACAATGTCAACATAGTTGCAATTAATTTGTAACCGATTATCATCTTCAGGTGCCAAATAAACTTCTCATACACCGAATGCGAACTGTGGCAGAAACGTGTTGAGTGTCCTCGGTATCGGTACGAGTATTTTGCATTCAGCATTCTACTTGCAACTCGCATCTCTCGCCTGCTTTATGTGCAACATGGCCTCATAAACAAGATCAGGCCAGTTACAAACGTGCGATACTCAAATTCTCTTTACTCTGTTTTTTTTTTCTTTTTCTCATTTCGTTTATTGTTTTTTTTTTGTTTGTTTGTTGCCCGCCTAGAACACTGGTGCGAGGCTGGTGTGTGACAGGTTGCCAACACTTGACGGATTTAATTATTTCGATATTTGCCTCTTGCTGCACCGTGTTGCGTGTTTCGCTGCCGGCATTCCACATGCATCATGTCCGATCGTAATGAGAAAATATGGCATTTGTGTGACAATAAAGTGTGCTTCGCACTTATGTTACTCAGATCTACATACAAGCTGAGAGTTGCAACCACAGCCCACCTCTCTATCCACAAATCCACATGCCACATTTACACATGGTGCGCGCCACAATCTCTCCAAGCATTTTGCATGCGCCTAAATTATGTTGACAACTGTCCGTAGCGTCTCATTGCAATGGCTGCTACTCACTCATTATGCCAGCAACATGGACTCGCACTCGTATCATATCGCTCCAGCTCCCGCAACCGCTCCCGCTCGCTGTCGCTGCAGCCGCATGCAACATGCAACATTCAGCCGGTCGTCGGTCTAATGCCTGCACCATTTATTAAATGTCTCCACGGTGCGACAATAACTTTATCAGGCAAAAAACGAGAAGAAGCTGCTACAGCAGCCACCAGACACCCAACCACCTAACTAACTGACCATTGGCCACGAGCCACAGGTACAAGACACTCGCAGACCACTTTGCATGTCTGTAACTGAGACCCAGTTCTGTACTTGCTGCGCTCTGCCAAGTGCAGATGCTTAACCCATTGATGATCAACAATTTGAGTCCAAGCAAGCGACTCCAAGGCCAAGGGAAGAATTATGTTGTAGCAGTTTGGCAAGAGTAGAAAGAAATTTTATTTAATTTGTAATAAAAGCAAGAAATAATTTTAGCAAATGCATGTAAATTATTACAGAGATATGTAACTAAGAATTAGGTTTAAATTTTCATTAAAGTGATTGCCAAATAAACGATCGACTTGCGACTTACAATGGGTTAAATGTTAGTCAGGTGTAGTGTTACCATTGATTGCGTTATAGTGTCCGGCAGCATCCACATTTACCAACTCATTAAAAGCCGGCTGCACCCACCACGCTGAACTCTAGACTACTTCAGTTCAGTTGAGTTTACTTTACTCCCATTGCGTGTGCATTGCCCCCATTTGAGATCCACAATTGGCATGTGAGGGAGTCATAAAGAGAGCGAAAAACAGCAAGCGGCCATTTTGTGTGCAGGCCTTGTAAATTTAGATTTTACACAAATTAGCCGGAGTTGAGCTGATCATTGTATAAATTCTAAACGAGTTCAAGCGATCTCGCTTGGCAAACCTGTTGGTTCAACGAATTTAAAACAACATTGAAAATTGTCAATGGCGCTTGCATACGAAATATCATCAAATAATCATATCAACATTTTGGGTGCTGCCTGAATTCAATTTCGGGGCGCCTAATGACAATTTCGTGTTTCTTTCAGAGACGTCTCAACAAAATGCCAGCATGCAAATTGTGTGTGTGTGTTTTTTTGGGGGCTCATAAAATAAATAAGAGCCAGCTACGTCGCTTCGGCTCAAAATGCCATAAATTCTAAGAGTTTATTTATATTTTTATTTATATTTTCAATTTTTGTTCTCTCATTTTTCGAGGGTCAATATTTGCGTTAAGTTGGCATTTAATGAACACGCGCTTGAGACGCGATTCAAGCGTCCTGCGCACACTTAAACATTTGACAAAATCATTTTAAAATACGCTTTTATTCGACAACAAAGTCGCGGCAAGTCGTTGCCAAGTCGACGCATTTTTAGGCTCATAAAAAGTAGCTATAAACATGTCAAACGCCGAAAACGACTATCGTTGTGTGGACTCTCATTTTTAATTAGTTGCCCCGAAATCGAGTCTTTAGAATCTCTAAAGCTCCACACTTGTCGCCATCGCGTAGCAACAAAGATACACATGATGTGGATCGAAGCCAGTGGCCAGACCGCCCTTTAGCCATAGCCAACGAATCAGGTGTTGGGTGTTTCCACAATGGAGTCTCGGTCTAGATTGTTGTCACATGTTGTTTCATGGCCAAAAGCAGGTTCAACACTTGTGCTGCTTAAATGGCGTCTAATTTGACTAAGTTATTCAGCAGCAGCCGCCGATCAACTTGTTTTCCCAATCAGTTTTGTCGTTGGTTTGTCATAAAATTTGTATAATTTTTACGGTTTCATAAAGTGACAGTCATGTGTGTTTAGTTGGACTTTACATTGAAGACTTTGGCAAGCGGCCTTTTGTCGCTTTGATTTAATTTTCCATTTAATATTTCTGTCTCATCGTTTGATCTCTGTGGATTGTTTTTTAATGAAGCTCCGCGGCGAATGTGTAACGCAATTTGATGATTTTTATGGGATATAGCTTACAGGCGGCAATTATCAGATAGTTTCGTGTATTGATCTAGATACTGAGCTTGTCACGGGCACCCGCTGTAAAGATCTTGTTTGTAGCTGCCGGGAAAGATGGGTTGATCAGCAATTTAGATTTGGTGTGGAAAATTAATTTTAATATTAAGGCAACCGAGGAAAAATTGTTATCGATTTAAGTTGCAATAAAATGTATCTTGTTAATATACATATATCAACTTTTCTTGTTTTTTAATGGGATATCTTTCTTTTAAAGAGTATCAAATTACTTTCATGCTACATAACATAGATAAAGACAAGCGTTTACAATGATCTGAGATTATATTTAGATATGGCGATGAACATTAGTTGGAGTATTTTGATAATTGAAGTAGATATGAAATACAATATAATCTTGAGGCTTCCGGTTTAATTTTACTTAACAAATTATTTATAAATTCTTAAAATAAATACAAATTACAATGAATATTACAAACTTCATTCACTTCAGCTTATACATAAAACAGTATAGTAAGTATTCCTTCGTTTATTGTCGACATTTTAGTGTGTCACAAGTTTTCCGGCTTGAGTCTAAATCAATTTAGTTTGCTTAAGCCAAAAATCCAAACTGACATCCGAATTCAAAACAAACTTCTACATCAATTTTCATGCCTCCTTCCCTCTGCAAATGTCTAAGCTTGTCAGAGCTTCCTGCTGTTTCTACTCTGCGAAATGCTCTTTCTCTCTGCCACGTATTCCCAACTCCCAACTCCGCCCGCCCTCCGGTCACCAATTTAATTGAAACGCCCACGTCATAAACTCTGAGGCCGTTTTACCTGCCGTTTTTCCCCATTGCGTGTTCGACTGTTTGCCATTTGCACCCACGCCCAACGCCAGCTCCCAAATCCAGCGGCAGTTTCATCTCTTCACTGGAGAGAGACAGAGAGAGAGGGATAGAGAGCAACAAAAAATTAAACATTGAAGCAACCGAAGCAAAGCGCAGTCAAACTTCGAGCGGGCACTAAATTTTTGGTAAAATTATTGTTATTACACAGCAATCGTTTATTATTAATTTTAATGTATGGCAGCAGACGTCAGACGGTGCATGCGCCAAACTGGGTGGGGGGTTTGGAACGGGTCGGGTGGGTAGGGCCGGGTGGGAGCCACTCTTTGCATGTTGCGTGACATGGATAGACGACGGGCCAGCCCATTGGACGCGTGCAGTGCACAACTGTTAATGCAACCAACTAGGCTAAAATCCGTGGCGAACGCGAATGCGTCACGTGAGTCACAAAAAAAAACAACACACACACCCACATATACACACACATAAAAAGGAAAGCGAGTCGTCCTGCTGCTGTTTTTATTTGTGTAGTTATTGTTATTGTGGTGTTGGGCAAAGGATGTGCCCGGATGGGCGCAGCCCATCGGTTTAGCTGGCAGGTAACCCAACAAAAGCCCACGTCGAGCACGCGTTCAATATGCTCGTAACGTAATCCCAACCCTCATCGATGCAATGTGCCAGCCAACCAGCCGGCTGTTTCTGCCTTCGCCCTGGCCTAGGGCTGCAACTTTTTACGCCTAATTGAAACGACTCGGAGGCAAACTTTTCACCTTCTGACGCGCATACGGCTCGTGGCTCATTAATTATAATTTTCATGTCGAGTGGGCTGCCAACAGGTAGGCCAAAGGAACAAAGGTTAAGCAGAGTTTACACGTCCAATAACTATACGTGATATAAATTTGTTTTATTGAGCTTGCAACTGATGAAATTATATTCTAAATTGTGATCAGATATTGCTTCATTTACGATTTATTTGCAATCTATTAGTTTTTAGTTTGAAGTTTATTTTTAAAGTAACAATATATTTTGGCTGTTGTAATGGTTTTAACTTACCTTGGAAACCCAAAACTTCTGTCAATAAGTGGCACGTGTAAACGCAGCATAAAACACAAAGGGTTGGCCTCAACGGGGTGTGTTGTCAGTTGCATGTAAATTGTGACAGCCATAAAAAGCTGATCCAGCATAAAATGCATAAAAAAGTGTGCTTGTAATTCGAAATGGTAATGAAAACTGAGAACAAAATACAAACTTAAACTATTTGTACTGTTTCTCGTTAAAATTGTTCTTTCGATGCAATTTTCAATGCACTCCACAGCTGACTCGGTGAGGGTCGAAGGTTCAGTTGGCCCGCTTCTCTGGCTGTCTGACTGGCTGTCTGCCATCCTACCCTTGCCGGTCTTTGATAGATGCGCAAAAGTACTTAATCATTGTGCGGGCTAAATTAATCAAGTGGCTTGTACTATGTAGTAGCTACATCTCCTGTCCTGTCTGACCTGGGTGGGAGGGCGGTTCTGTTTTTAATTTGTGCAGCTCATGGAATATTCAAACAGCATATGGCTTCCAGTGGACTGGGTTGCAATCCTTGAGGCTGCATAAAATTAGGCAAAACAAGTAGGAAATTAAAAAAGAAGAGAACTCAACTCCAACGAGTGTCATGTGGCTAGAGAGAATGCAGGGCTGTGCGGTGCGCTTTGAAGGACTTGGTTTGGTTTCTGGCTCCGTTTTCCGTTTTCCGCTTTCCTTATGATTAATCGAGTTCATCTGTTAGATTGTTTACAATTTCTTTCATTTCATTCGAGCTCTCACTTTAATATGCGTAAACTCATAAAAATTTCTCTTGGAGCGCCGCATAGTTATAGTTGATTTCGTTATGGTTAATGGTTAAAGGTTAATAGGTAATGGCTAATGCGGGAGAGCAGCTTGGCCGAAACGGCAGCAGGTACATCCCAAATGGGGGAAAACCAGGCAGCAGCTGGGCATTAAAGCTGTAGAATTTTAAATCATGGCGACAATTTCCACAAATTCCTGGCAACTGCCAATACTATTTGGCCGGATCGGTAGGCAAATTGGCAGGAGTAGCATCCAGGCAGTAGGCCTGCCTGCGGCCAATTGTTCGCTTGCCGTTGGCATTTCAGCAATCTTAAGTACGCCTACAAGAACATGTAAATAGACTTTTGGTATCGAAACAGGAACATGGTATGCAATTTGCTCGTTTGACACTTGAAATATGTGGCAACAATACAACGAGTACGAGTACGAGTAAGAGGCGGCTCTCGGCCAGTGCTTTAGCAAATGCATTTTCTATATGCGAGTCTATACGCGACTTGCGAGCACTCGCAATGTTGTTTATAGGTAAATGTCAGACGACGACTACGTCGTCGCAGGCGGTGACAATGACAAGCTGAGAGTGAGTGAGAGAGATAGAGATAGAGAGAGAGACAGAGACGTGAGACTGCCAACTTGCAACTTGCAACTGGTGACTCGAGACGTACCAATTGTAACGACAAGTGGCCAAGTAGCTGCCTCTGGAGTAGAGCTACTAAACAGAGCTGAAACTGAGGCTGTACTCTGCTGAACTGGACTTGTTCAAATGCCCGACTGGCTGATCGTTGCCTGAACTTTGAACTCAGACAAAATATGCGGCCAACTTGTTTTGCGATGCCCGCCCCCAAAGCAGCTGCAACGCCCCCAACTCAGCGCAGGCTCTGGCAGCGTCTATTTTACTCTCTCTCTCTCCTTCTTGTAATGGATGGCATGAAATTGTTAACAAGTTGGTTTGTTTTAATGTGAAATGTGTAATTCGATTAATTATCTGTAAAAGTATTGTTTACTGAAGAGCGTCCTTGCAAGGATCTGTTAGCGTCCTTTATGATTAAGCTTTCGTTAATAGGCCAAATTGAGAACTTCTTGCTTGTAACCTGAACTCTATTGAACATTAAGTATCTAGATAATAAATATTTAAATTTTTCTTTGCAACTTAAAATTTGATTAATCATGCAATAATACTTTGTTATATTTGTACATTGTGAGGGTATTAGATCAACAACTAGGCAAAGTGCTGGCGAGTTTTGCAGTTGTTGTTAAGGTTGGTTCTGATATCAACGCTGAGTGAATTTGTATGTTCACAGTTTAAAAGAGCAGGCGCGAAAGTGAACACTGATCCGGGCACTGCTGTCCCGGTGGGTGCGGAGGGTGGTGGTCTGGCTAGTGCATGTTAGCCGGTTGGCTGCTGCTGCCGTTGCTGGTTGGCTTACAATAGCTCAAGAATACCGCTATCATTATTCTTAAACTTTGTGGCGTCGGCGGCGTCGGCGACTCCTTGGGTTTAGCTGTAAGGCTGTAAGGTAGGCAGGCAGGCTGGAAGGCTGGAAGGCTGGAAAGCACCTCCTCTAGACTTAAGCCTCAGTTGATTCTCATTTTAATGAACCGCCGTTCTATTTTTCGCTGATCTTTCGCCACTAATAGGAACGTGTTCACGTCGTCGTCGTTGTTGTTATTGTGGTTGTTGTTATTGTTGCTGGTAGCTCCTTGGTAAGACAACGACAACAACAACAAGAACAACAACATTAAGTGCAACAGGAACGACAGGGAGCAAGTTTAGCGCATGGCAGCAGCCACGGCTTAAATCTATGAGGACGCCTTACAAACTATGCTTAAGTGATTGTCAAGTTAGGCTTTTAATTTATCATCCATAGACAACAGCAAACAGCAACAGCAAAAGCAACAGCGACGACCATTCGGACTTGGGGGCTAAGTAGAGGTTATGCCTGGGTTAGGCTACCATTTTTTTTTTTGTGTGTGTTATCCTCCTTGTGCTCTGGACTCTTGTGCCGGGCAAAGTGTTTCGCATTGCATAATCTCGCGCTTCCTTGACACGACTGCCGCTGCCCCCGCCTCATCCTCTTTGCTGCTACTATTTTAGCTGGTTCTGTTCGGTTGTCGCTATTTTCTTTTCTTTAGACCCTGCTTGGGTGTCCGATCGTTCCACATTCCGGCATAATTGATTTTAAGCGCTGCCTCGCTAATAAATCGTAACTTTATCGCTGCTCGGCTTTTGGCAGTGGAACAGCTCCTTATGCCTGATGGGTCTCCTCCAGGTCGCCAGCTCCACTGGCACTTGCCCGTTTGCCATCGTTTTTTGGGGCGTCCTTGTTGATTGTCCAATAAGTAATGATAGTAAATGTTGTTGCCTGGCTGCGCAGAGCATTAGAAAAGCTTTTCACACAGTTTGGCCCTTGACCGCTGCCTGCCACTTGGCGGCCACGTATACATTATCCAAATGTTTCCCTGCACTTGACGATGTGGCTGCTGCTGCGGCTGCTGCAGTTTAACAAATTTCAGCTCGCTTATGGTCAAATGGCATTGCACTGGCTCCACTGGCAGACACAACGGCAGCTGCATGGCCGCCAATTATCCGTACAAGATGCAGCAACAGCCCCCGCAACCGAAGCCGACGATGCCGCTGCCGATGCCGATGCCGATGCCGATGCCGATCCCGAGATCCCAAGCTTTACAAGTTACTTTACCTTGCCGGTCCAGTCAACAACATCAGCTAAAGTGCTTCACTTGGTTGTTGTTTGTTTCTTGTTGTTGCCAGTTGTTGCTAGCTGCCTGTTCTTGTTGTTGTTGTTGTTGTTGCTTTGTCGCCTCTTGGCTATCTGGCTGGCAGTACCCGAGCTTGTCCCAGGCTTCTTTTTATCCAATGCGTCCGCTATCGTCTGTTGTTGTCTGTTCTGTGCCCTGAGCTCTGCTGAGTTCCCCAGCTCTGCTCTACTGTTCGACAGTGTTCTGTTGTATTTTATCGCAAAAATACTACTTGAGTAGCTTTATGACCCATGTTGGCCAATAAAAAGCTGACAAAACAATATTCCTCTGTGCAAATTTGAACAGGGTTCCAGAAATGGGCCACCAAACGAGGTAAACCAAACTCTGAGCACCACGCAACACAAGACACAAACTCAAGCAACATATACACAACTCATTTGCCTACATTTTTCCAGGAATTCAATTATATTGCGTTGCTTTTTAGTGTTTTTGCATCGGCTTGGGATTTTATGTATGCGAAAATGTAGCAAGTATTTTTAAAAATTAAATGACTAATATTCAGATGTTGAAATAATCTTAGACATTAAATAAAACACCCAAAAACTATAAAACAATGTGCAATGTGGGGCGACGAAGAGCTAATAAATAAATAAATAAACAATAAATGCTTAAAAAAAAATACAATACTCCCATAAGCTTTGTCAGTTTTGTCAAAGTTGAAGGTTTAATGCTTACTTAGATTAATTGCTGAATATATTAAGAGTTTCCCTGGACAAAAATTGATATACAGATATATATATAAAAGTTTAGGTATGAATTTAAAACGAGTATCGTTATCCATTCGCAAGTAATTCACACTCTTTCCGTGGTAGGATTAGTTGGATTTGGTGTTCGCTCCAGCGTTTGATAGTTTATTAATTTAATATGCACGCCTGCTGGAGCCAATAAAGTTGCTACATTTTGCGCTGAAATTCAGAGACTGAGCTACCTCAAAAATTGTGGCATAGCGGGCGTGGCAGTTGCTGTTGCTGTGCCGGCTTAAATCAAATAAAAAAGGTTTATTTTTTTCGGGTTTTCTGAGCTGAAAAGGCGCTGAGTTTTTAAGAACAGGAAATATAATTTAGCTGACGCGGCGTGTGGTAATTAAAAGGGCAAAGCAGGTACCCAATGGTGGGAGTGTCCAGTTCGGTAGCGATTAGTTTAGATTTCTCGATTTGGAACAGAAACAACAGCAACCACTGAAATCAAAAGACTTAGGCAACGAACTTGAAGGCAATCGACGTAGACAAAAAGTTCCCACATTGTGGCAAACATTGTCAATATTATCGGTAAAGACAATAAAATTAATATACAGAAGACGCCTGTCGACAACAACAATCACAAGAGTCGCATTGCCGGTTAAAGACCCAAATCTAAGACAATAAATAAAATAAATAAAAACAGCAAAGAAGAGTAGCGAAACATGAAAACCGCGTTGGCTTTGGCTGCTTGTTAACAAGTTCACCAACAGCAGCAGCAGCAGGTAACAAAAAACTGCCAACAAAAACAACATCAAGGTATCATCTCTACACTTGGCCCAAAGATCAAACGCTGACATTTTAGCGGCAGCTTTTGATAATTTTTTCCTTGCGTTCTGCGTTTTGCCGAAACGCAACATTTTTCATATTGTTTATTTAAGTTGAAGCATTTTTTGTTTTTATTTCTTACTTCTTTTCATTTTGCGCAACTGGCGCTCGCCCCCGTTGGCGGCATCATTAAATTAAAACAAAATTTAAACAATTTCACTGAAAATTATACACAATGAAGAAGCTGATGCTGAGGGCAGCAATGAAGCTGAATGAAGCTCAGACAACCTGTCCAAAGACTGCAGACATGACCCAAAGCCTGTCAGTCAGTGTTCTGTTGGGAGACCAGTCCACTCGACTCCACAGTCAGTCAGTTAGTCAGTCGTATGTCCGTCTGGGACGAAGAAGACGACGCATTCGGCCTGGACAGGTTGATTACTGTTAAAATTATCACTGATTGTGATAAGCGATAACTGTGAGCACGTCAAGACCACGAAGACGACGAATTTTGATGATGATGATGCCGATGCTGATGCTGAATGCTGATGGGGCTACCCAAAGATGGTGTACGCCTGGCTGCCTGATGAGTTTCGGGACTGTTTGTGTTTGCACTCGCCTCTGGGCCAGGGCCTCTGAAATTTTGAGACCCATAACGAATTGTTACAAACCTAAATGGAGCGGCTCGTTAGTCCAACAAGTTAATGTGCATGAGTTTGGGAGTCTGTGGGTCTTTTGTGATATGTTAATAAGCATTTGCCACTTGTATTGCTTTTGTATGTGTGCTTTGTAGGCTTACAAATTATACAAGCCATCTAACTTTTACCCAAGTGTCTGGTTTGGCGCAAGGCAACAAGTGCTTGCCAACACCTACAACACGAGAGAAAGTTTCGGCATGCATTAGATCCGATAATTTCCAATGTGTAACCCAGAAATGCATTTCAAGCTCTCAGCGTGGGAAATGCATTTCTTTGTATCGGATTTGCATTCAGTTGCTTGAAGTTGTTGAGCTTGCTTTTTGTTCTCACACTTTTTTTGGCAAATCATTAAAAATGTGCTGGGAATTTGTGGAATTACTGAGGTACCTAAAAACTATAGAAATACGGCGGCTAATAAAGGCGTTTGAAAGCCTTTAAAGCCCAAATCTTTCTTATCAATTTACAAAGTGGTACAAAGTACCTACCAGTGGACTTAATCTCTGGAAACAAAAGCTGAAACATAAAATTAAAATAACAAAACGTGTCAGGCAAACAAAATAATCAAATAAAAATAAAAAAAAAATAAATGAAAAGGAAAAATACTATAACACGAGAGCGCTCAACGGCAGCCACACTGAAAAGAAATAAAATGCTATCATAAAAATTCAAATAAAAAATTTAAATTATTGATTAAGATCGACGAAACAAAATATTAAATACAACACAAAACTCGAATGAAGCGTCAAAATAAAGGCAACCGGGATGCGCTTGTGAACATAACTGACCAATGATTACTCTCAAAATGTGGCTTCAGGAATATAATTATCATCTGCTCTCAATTCTTACTATTCAGTTTACATGTTTTACTTACCTAACTTACCTTAATTGGATTCAGATCGCAACAAAAAGCTGCAGCTCTCCACTTAAGCTGTTCAATTGGCTTTTATTCTTAGCTAATAATCATTATGAGATCCTTGATCTTGCCTTAACAAACTTGACGCTGCTGCAAGCCTCATGAAGAAGTCTGTATAGCCACACTGATATTTTTGTGAGAGCAGGGCAGCTATGTAAAAGAGCACTCTTGCTGAGGGAGTGACATTATTAATTTACTTAATTTATTTTAATTGCCAGTGCAGCTGTTAGATAAATGCCGCCATAGAGTGAATGAAAAGAGAGCCAGCCATTGAAAATCTCTGGTCAATCCTCAAGCTGATTGAGCGATGCTTTACGATGACCATTGGCATTGAGTCGCTGAGCTTTTTGTTTGAAACTATTAAAAGATCCATAGCTGATTGTATTGGGTAGAGCCAGTCGCAGCTGAGAGTTTAATGAACGGCTTAATTTATCTGTATGCCCGGGGATTTGTAACATTGTGTTGAGACGCATATCGATGCGGTTGAGCTTTGAGTGTATTAACTGCCCAGCGACAATGGCCAGCTGAAGACGTTACAGTGAGTCACAACAAATCCCACATTACGTATGCGCGATGTTTTTTTGGTTTTTTTTTTTTAATTTAAACATTTGCTTCGTAGAAGTGATTAGTCAGTCAGTCAGGATGTATAGTTGAAAGTTACCTCTTGCGCTATGTGGCACACAATGTAAAGTAAGTCTGTTTGGCCTGAGGCTACCCACGGCCCCCAAGTAGTCGGCTGTGCCTCGACAAGCAGCCCACTTGGGTCGCATTTGCATATGAGTTCATTTAGCAGTTTAAGAACTTGGCACAAATAAACTGCAAGCTCTACGTTTAAGCCACGAAACGTGTGCTAATTTACATGAGATCGCATCGGACCACATCCTCAAGCACATCCACATCGACATCTCTGTTTCACTGGGTGTGCTCCCAAAAACAAAATAAGGCAGCAAAATTAAATCAAAAGCGCGATACGCCAACGTCGACCAACCGCCAGCCCACTCCACGATGATGAAGAGTCTATCGTCGCCTGGCAATCGCTATCGAGAATTCGCATACATATATATACATATACATATATATGACTTAGTCCTCATGCACTCAGAGAAAATTTGTAGACTATGAATTGTCCTTAAACCGTGAAATATTTTGGGGCATGGTAAATCTTGGCTTACAAGTTGAATAAAAAAATAAGGAGGATGAACTAATTTGTCTATAAACATGGACAATTTATTAGCTAATGATAAATTAAAAATAACTCTAAAGTTGTTTATGATTTTAATGACATTAAATTTAGTAATTTATTCCAAACTTTAGTTCGCTATAGAGTTTTTGACAGAGTGTATATGGCAGGCGTTGCCCTGGCCTAGTCTGGCCTAAACTTACCTTAGTTGGCCTGGCCCAGGGCTGCCTTTTTGTCTGCCAAGTGGCAAGTGCAGATTGCCAACATTAGATGAAATATTTATATTGTCTATATGAATTGAGCTTGCGATGTGCCACTGCGGCGAGGCCAGCCAAAGTTCTCGCAGCAGGATGCCAGTCATATCGCACTGGCTGCATGAGGAGTCTCTGCAGTCGCTCCCCTCTCTCCTTCTCCGTTGCCTCGCATCAGGTAGCGGTAGCGCACACAAGTGTCCAGCAACGACAGAGATATGAGCCCATTCTGCAGTCACGTTTTATTTAAATATATGCGCGTGCGGGCAGCTGCTCCCCGATTGCCCCATTGCCAGTTGCAAACTGCCCCTTCAGCGCTGCCTGCTGCTGCAGTAGCTTCAGCCTATTGCCTAGGTCGCCTTTGGGGGGTGTCGATGAATATTACCATTCGAAGTCTTAGCTACTGTATGTCCGTTTGTGATATGAAAAAGTAGCTCAAATTTAGATGAGCTCAAGCGTACTGTACTTGCGGCAAATATAGCTCCAGCCAATGGGTTTTTAGCTGCATGTATTCGATTAGCTGTCATCTGGGCCCTAAAGGCGAAAAGTCTGCTGAAATTATGGCGCAGGATCTTTAATTGCCCAGCGCTTTGAACAATTTCGTGTACCGTAAGTTTAAATTTCAATTACTCGAACATCACGCGCAATCAACAGTTCGCCCAGGGATCGTCGTCGCCTAACACCCTGGATGATAAATAGCCAGCTAAAGCAGCTCATTTCTCCATACAACATCTTCCTGGTACATCGCGTGCTGATGCATTAGCTACCCTAAAAAAAAGAGTAATACACTAAATTACAACTATGTTTATTTCAAGAAATGGCTAGGAAATATATGCAGTCTAATTCATATTAAAATAAATTATAATCAAAAGTAGACCTATTTTCAGGTCAATTACTTACCAGGCTTTACAGGTTTACAGATATTCGTAATCGAATCATAAATGTGCAAATTCAATTGTTAATAAATATTAAAATTAAATATATACATCGATTAAAACCTTTGACGGGAAATGCTGTTTAACAATTTCTCTTGAAGAAAAGTGCTCGTTCACAAAGGAATAATATGCAATATGTAATTTAGTTTCATCAAATTCTTTACAGAGTATTACGAATTCGTTGTTCCAGTTGGTTGCTGCCTGCATTAAGCTAGTTACTGGCTTAGTTTATTTGCCAAGCAGCTTTTTGACACAGTAGTTAACCAGGCACATAATAATAATGGAGCAGTTCGTGCACCGGTCCCCGTCCACTGCAGTGCACTATAGAAGGAAAAAACAGGTAGCTGCATCTTTCCGGCAATTGCAGTCTCCCATTACATTTATTATTTATTAATAACATAATTTATTGTTTCATGGCATTCATGTGAACTTCATGAGCTTACTGTGGCCCGCAACTTGTGCCCACTACTGAGTGCTGGGGCAGGGGGCTAGAGAGGTTGGACAGTGGGGGGAGTAGTGTAACTGCCATTGAATTAAACGCTGGATGGCGACTCGAACTGCTGCAGCTTCAGGTTCGATTGCCAAACGGGGCATTAGGTCGTCGTCGGCAATTGTTAGACTAAAAATTGGCGCTACTTTGGCGCGACGGTTGCGCCAAGACTTGCCAACTTTTGGCCAACGTCCCTCCGCTGTACACGCCGCTTAAGAGTAAATTGCGCAAAAGATTCTTAAAGTTAACGGCCCTTCATAAATTTTGTTATGAAATATGTGCGCGCTGGTTTAATATGCCATCCAGCTCCCAGGCCAGCCAGCCAACTAACCAACTGGAAAACTGGCGTCGTCTTTGTCGTCGTCGTCGTCGCCTGCTTGCTGTTCAGTTTTCCCTCGAGAAAAGTTCTCAGCTCAGCCGGCATTTTCCCTCATTGTGGCTACAGTAACAGCAATGGCAACGGCTGCTGTTGGATGGCTGGCAAGTGGCATGACAATAAAAATTTACGATTGCTTTTATGGATTTACGAGGTTTTTGTACGGTCTGCTGTGGCGTCACTTCGCCCCCCAGTCCCCTTCCCCAATTGACACATCGGCCTGCCTCTTGCACGCGCTGTAATTTGACGCTAATGAGTGTCAAAGTTGATAGTTTGATTTGGCCAAATGGCGTAATTGCGCAGTCCAACAAGCATCCAAGTGTTTGCTAAACTAACGCCCACACTCGCAACGAGAATAGCTATCAATTGAATGGAAAATTGATTTGTCCATAGACACCTTATGTCGGTTGCCTAACAAACAGGATATATATAGTACCGCATCCGATAAAGATATTCAAATGTGCACAGACACAACTTGTTGTTAATGTTTATATAAGTGCTCATATTAACCTCGTCTGGCACTTGCGACTAAAACTTGTCTTCCTTGTCTAACAGTATTCATTTTATATATTGCAATCCCTTATCAGAAACTGTAGCTCTAATTCCGAATGCATGTGCCAATACTTTTTCCCTTCGAAATGCTGTTCAGCCGATTGTGACCGCTTTCACTGTTACCCATCGCATAAAATCAATTTTATGACTTTGCCAAGAAAGGAGCCAAAGCAAGAGTATGCACAGAGAGAGAGAGAGAGGAACAGAGAGGGAACTTCTCTGCACGGCCTTCTGAACTCTGGCCCGGGAAAAATTTTCACGCCGCTGCCACTGCCAATTTAGTTGGCCACTGCATTGGTACTGCATAATTTCACCTACCAAATAACGAAAAAAAGAAGCATACGTGCATACATATATTTGGGCATTGTCGTTGCCACGGCTAGCATCAACGTCATTGTCGGAGGCACGCATCCAACTTTCATTGAATTAAACCCTAAAAATATGAAGCTTATCACAAATCAGGCAACATTGGAACTTCATCACCTACTTTGAATGTTGGCTACTGCATGAGTCGCTACTTGGTCTGACCTACATACAGCAGAGTCGGGACGCGTGGCGTGGAGAAACAGCGTGAGAGCGAGAGAGAGAAAGGGGGAGAGAATGGAAAGAAGGAAGTCCAAACCACTGCAGACAGTTGAAGATGAATTAAAAATGCAATATACAAAATATGTGCCGCCACAGCCGCCAAAAACAATTTACCAATTTATGTTGGACTGCTGCGGTTCGGCGTTGAATCCTCTGTGGCAAACAGTTCCAGCAGCTCCTCTGCTCATGTGCTTCCATAAGCTTATTCGGAGAGCAGGTCCAAGACAAGACAAGACGACTTCACTGGCAAATCACTAAATTTATATGTTTTCTGATTCAAAATATTTATTGCCAAACCGCTCACAAATCCCAAGCAACTGCAACTGGCGAATGGCCCCAAAAAAGGGCAAAAGCGGCAAAGCCCAAGTGTTGCACAGACTCCAAAAGACAAGCGGTCCAAGAAGCTGGCGGCTGTGCTCAAATTGCCTGAAAAATGGGAGGAGGACATTAAAATTCACCAAATGTATTTATTACGGCACCAAAATGCAACAACAGCCCGAAACTGATGCGTCGACCGCAGCCCACATACAAAATCTGCAGCCCAGGACTGTAAAATCCAGCAAGAAACTCTGTCTTCGTCTCTCAGTCGCAGTCTCAGTCTCAGTCTCAGTCCCAGTCTCAATCTCAGTCTCACTCGGAGTCTGGTAAGTCGGCACTTGGCGGCGGCATGTTTACAGATTGATTTGCTGCGCCCGCAGATACCCCGAAGATATCCCAAGTTCCAAACACTTGCCAGAGAGGCAGAAATCAATTGTGAGGCAAACAAAGAAAAAAAGAAGAAGGCATTTATTGTGAGCATCAACCATCAGACAGGCTGGAAACATACACTCAACAAAACTTAATTGTACTTAATTCTAAGTATTTGGTCAAAGAAAGAGAGTACTTATGCGACGCCGATTAAGGTGCTTGGTGATTCAAGGATTTAAGGAATTAGCCTTTAGCCATATCAAATCTTTTAGATTCTTGACATTTTGTGAAGTGTAGTGCGAATGAGTTCCTGGCCAATACGAACTCACAGAGCGCTACAAGTGCCCGCCTAGACAATTTTGCTTACAACTAGATTCAAGCCAAAGCCGAGGGTCGAAATTTATTTCGATGCCCTACAGCTGAATTATTTAAACCGACGAATTCAATTAGAGACAGTGACTTGGTTTTTGCGCCATATTCCACTGCAGGGGCTGCAGCGGAAGCGGTGATGGGAGTGATGGTAAGCGGAGGGGGGATGGGGCGCGGCTTAGGTTAATGTTTGGGGCAACACAAGCTGAAAAGCGTTCGTTGAATTTGCGTTGGTGCTGAGGGCGAGCTCAAGCTGCGGGTGCGGTCCCAACAACGACTTCACGCAGATCTTTTGAGGAGGCGTCGATTGAGACAAGTGGAACTTTTTTTTCCTTCTTCATCTTTCACCTTAGCAGCAGTCGCAGTCGCAGTCGCAGTCGCAGTCGCAGTTGTTACATCTGCCTGTTGCAGGATGCGCGCTTTTGTATATTTTGTTAGTTCTTTTAATTTGATTTAATTATATGCGCTGGCAGTGCAACTCTCTTGCAGTCGTCTGCGGGGGGCGTGTCTGTTGTTGCTGTGCCCACTTTTTGCTGCCACAATATTTCCACCTCCTAAATGTGACGTATTTTGGGTACGGTGTGCGCTTGAAAAATCACCGCTTTCAACTTTTATACATACAATATATTATTGTGTGTGATCACATTTTCTCATTGTTGTTGTTTGAGTTACTCGCATTGTTGCTATTGTTGCTGTTGCTGTTGTTGTTGGCTGATCTTAGGAGTGGCTTGTTAAATTTCACTTGCATGTCAAGGCAAAGTTTTGTCTTGGTGTGAGGTGTTGGGCGTCGATTTATGTGCTTTTCACTTGTCTGGCCTTTGGGAAGGTGCAACTTTTAGAAGAGAAATCGCTTGGAGAGCAAAGAGATTGCGATCAAATGTCAAAGATATGCCGAGAGATTGCCAAATGTGAGAAAATTCTTCCAGATTATCACCGAAAATTGTTTACATCTATAAGAAAGGAAAGAGTCACAGCAAATCTCAATTTATATTGAAAGGAAAGCACTCAGATTTTGAGGCATATTTAATTTTACTCTATATGAGCGATTGTACTGTGATCCACATAAATCTCTCAACATTTTCCCGTATATGTTTCTAATACAACGAACAAGTCACTGTCGATGAAGTTCAACACGATTCAGCAGCCGAATGATTTATCACCGCCATAGGGTAATCAGCCCACAAAACCATAACAGATCATGCAGTAGACAAGTGCAATTCCCCCACACCCACCTTGTGGCACTCCCCTCTTCAAAGCATATGGGCCACATTCCAAAAAAGGCCACTAAACCACATAACTGTCCATGTCGCTCAGTATCTAAAAACAAAAACACCAATTGACGATGACGATGACGACGACAGGTGATTAATTGTTCCAAGCGCGTAGACGTTACTTAACGCTGAATCCAAATGAGACTTCAACTCCGACTTCGACTTCGACTTCGGCTTCGACTCGAATATTCGTGATGTCAAAAACTGAGATGTGTGAGTGGCCATGTACGGAGATATTTGTGCCCAAGTGAGAGAACAAAACACGTTGCATGGCTCATGAATGAATAGCTGAATAGTTGAGTAGTTGAATAGTTGGCCAAATGACTGAATGATACAAGCACCTGAAATTCAAAACAAAACATAACCCAACACGACGACAAAACAAAACAACAAACCTCGTGCGCAATGACAGCAGTTGAAATCATGTTTTTCCATTTTAATGCCAATGCCGAGGGTGTTATAATTACTTCATAAGGTTTGTAACACAACGCAGGAAAGGTCTCCGACATCAAAAGGTATACTCCATCACGGGCCGAGTCAACATTGCCATTTTCGTCTTTGTGTTTCTATCAGTCTTACAACTATATTAATGAAACTTGGAATATATCTTTCTACTGCTGACATTTCATTAGTCGAAGCTGGCCGGATCAGATTGCGTTATCACAAAGATTCCATGGGAACAATCGGTCAAGAATCTTTTGGTTACTTATTCTGACCAATCCCTCCAGTCATGCGTGTTTTTAACAGTTATCAACATCGAGTTACTATATCATATATATACATAGACACCGGTCTGCAAGGGTATGTACTCTTCGCTGTGCTTAAAATATCCGTTTTTGTTTTTTTTTATATATATTTTTTTGTTTGAATTGAGTGCTTGAGCGATCTTGGGTTACACTTTGCTTCCATTCCATTTGGTTTTTGGCGTGCGTCGTGGCTCACCCAAAAGCCAACACCCGGCACTCCTCACCCTGCCCCAACCGCTCGATTGCCTCAGCTTTGTGCTGGTGTCTGACTCTATGGCGTATGATCCACTGATTGCTTGATTATTATTTTGATTAATTAGCTTAGATTTGGCTAGTTCAAACTGTACGGCCCACGCCTGAGGCCAAGATCGGTGCTTGTGGCTCTACTATTGTCTGGGCTTTTGGCTCATTGGCTCATTGGCTCATTGGCTCAGGTTCATGCGTTTGCCAATGATTGATTGAAGTTTTCGTTGATAACAGCTTACAATTGAGAAATTATTTACATGAGCTATAATTAAACTTGTTTGTTGTTGCCTGTCATTTGATGTGTTCACCACTGTATGCTGTACACACACAGTACACCTCGCTGTCTCCATCTCTGCATCTCTTTCTCTTTCACTAACGCGCTCTCTCTCTCTCTCTCTCTCTCTCTTTCTCTGTTACGGTCTGGTTTATTGAACTGCCTTCAATTGAACTAGCTGTGAGCCAGCCAAGTGTGGGCTGAATGGCCAATAGAGCCGTTGGCAAGTGATGTTACCCATGTATAAACATAATCAGGAAATTGCTTTAGGGCCTGTCAGATGCTCTGAGTTGATTAGCCAATTTCATAATGTATTTAGTGCAAATAATCCAGGTAGATCAATAACCCAACTCCGTAAAGCACTGCTTTGAAGTGCGGTTATTAAGTGACCGATGTTGAAAACGAAATACTGATAGGTTAATTAGACTCATAATGTGAAATTATTTTAGTGAATACATTTTTAAAAAATATTTTATAAATATAAAAGTGTAAAAAACTCTTAAGCAAGCGTTTGCAGCTAGTTTTGCAGTCTGACAATTTCAATGAATTCAGAGTGCTGCTTGGCTACTGGCATTTAACTAATTTAATGTCATTGGATGTGTGTCAACTGTGTGTCAAACTGGCTATCAACCGGCTCATCCATATGCCCAGCACTAAGTCACGCTTCATTAGAAAGCTGTGTTCCAAAAAAATAACAACAAATAATGCCCAAAGTAAAGTAAACTTACCCACTCCTGCTAATGCGGGCGCCCATCGATCGTTGGATCGGTGGATCGTTTGTGTGGCCCAGCGCTGTGAGTTGTTTGATTGTCTATTTGCTGTTGTTTTGCTGGATGCGTGTCTGCTGGCTTGGGTGAGCTTCTGCCGCTGATTCGCGGTCGCGTCCAAGCGACACGACTTCACTTCACTTGGCGCGGCCATTGTCCAGCTGAGGAGCTTATCGCAGGCCTTCACTTGCTGCAGAGCCGCGCGACTTCACCATTCGGTGCCCAAGAAGCGAAACATGCAAAGTGACAACGGCAACTCGGCCATATTTGGCCAAATTCAAATACCATTAACACGTACGCCATTTGTCGGGTAATGTGAATTGGGAGGGAGGGAATGGGGGAGGTTGTGCCACTCCGGGTTGCAATCGATGCTTGTGGGTTCATTTGTCCACTTTCTGTTTGGCCATTTCCTTGTTTGTTTGTGCCAAAGCCGCTGCACGCATTTCCCCCAATTCGACATTTAACACTTGTAAATTTCTTGGCCAGCAGCGATGTCGCATTTATGGAAAAGCCGCGGATTTGTACCTTTTTTTTTGTGTGTCTGCTGCTGCTGGCGGCGAATCGTGTGTTTTTTTGTGGCTGGCATTGGGCTCGCATGGTAACCTGTCGTGATTCTTGTTTTAATTTGCTTTGACTTGTGCGCCTTTTTGGGCTGCGGGCTCTGTCAGCTATTTTTTTGTGTTTCTCTTATTGGCGACATTGGCAGTTATTAGGACTAAATGCAGAAGGTTTCCATTTGCTGGGTTGTTTGCCTCATTAGCGGTCTTTTTGTTTGGCTTGTGACTCGTCGGCTGGCTAATTTGCCTGGTCTCGCAATTATCGTTAGCACCACGAAGGGAACAGCAGGAGTAATAACAACTACAGCTACAACTACATTGTCTTCAGGCTACTTTGAAACTGTGGCCAAGATCTAGCTTAAACTGATTTAAACATGCCAAATCTTGTACGCAAACATAAATTCACAAGCTTATCTCAGTGCTCGAATCGTGAGCTTGTTTCTATACACTGTACACGTACAAATCTCTGAAAAGGGGTAACGCTATGTGGTGTACACGTTTGTGACAGGCACATGAATACATCTGAGACCTTATTGAGTAGGCATATTCGCCAAGGTAAGTACATTCGTTCCATTTAAGAGACAACACTCTTGCCGTGTTAGAATATATATTCGATCATTTGGGAGCTTTTCCAGCCGTCACTTATTAATTTTATGTGTTATCCTTCAAAAATTGTGCCAAAGAAGTGCAAAATCAACTGTAAAAAATAATGTGTGTGTTGGTTGTTAATATTTTAAGACACTTTAAGTTACAGGGTATCTGTTAGTCTGCTAATTAGGACTGGCGCGTTTTTACTTGTCTTTTGGTTTTTGCTGTACTTTTGGCAAAGTTTTTGGCATAGATTGAAGCGTTGCCGCCGTCGCGCTGCCGTCGCTGACAACGCTGACAAGTGTTAATTGAATTCATGTCTCTGGTAATCATAATAATAATAACAATATCATGTTATGCTGGAGCGCTGAAGTGCCTCAAGACAACGGCGACGACGTGCGCTGCGAGCTTTTGATGTTGTTGTTGGTTGTTGTTGGTGTTGGCCCGAACTGCTCCCCCTGTCCTGTCCGCCCGTCCCTGTGTCCGTTCATCGTATCTGCCGCTTATGTGCCTGGCAGCACCGACGCCGACGCCTTCACCGCTGCCGCCGTCGCCGTCGCAGTTGCCATCGTTATAAATTACTCAATTAATGTCAGCGTTTATGTCAGCGGCAGCACCCAAAGCACCACAGCAGCAGCAGCAGGAGCAGGGGCAGGGGCAGAAGCAGATAGGCACATGAGCTTATGCAGATAGTCCAGCATAGATATATATATATATATAAATATGACATGGGGTGACATGATAATGGGGCATGTTTAGTGGCTGTCGTCGCCGTCGTCGTCGTCGGCCGCTGTTTAATTAAAAACTTTTGCCAGGCCACAAAAGCAAAATTAACAGTGTACTGAGGTACTGGGGGCATTGAAGCTCAGGCTCAGGCTCTGGCTTAAGCTGCTGCTGACAAGTTGCGCAACTTGACACTTTGCATGTAGGCCCTTTGCAGCAAGTTCGTTGCTTAAGTCTTTTGTTTTGCTCAACACAAAAAACGTGCAAATTATGATTTTTTTTTTTGGTCGTTTCTCCTTGTTGCTTTGTGGTGGTAACTGCTGCTGAAAGCAAAATGTCAATTTTGTGACGGGATTGCTGTTGTCTTTTGACGCCCTCCATTTGCGGCATCAGCGCCCCCACAACACGACACGCCTCCCCAAATACACTAACTCATTCGCTGTGCAGTGATGCATAAAGCTCCTGCTGACATTGGTCATAGTTCAAGTTAAAATATATAACATTTAACTGATTTGTGTGATGCAATCTATTAGCTCCAATTTGATCGTGAAAAATGTGTTTAAATCTAATAGTGTGGATTTATCATTGAACTCTACTTCAAATGGTTTAATATGGGTGGCCGTTCTATGACTGAAGTTTATTTTGAGGCAGCTTTGCAATTCATCACGAAATCCTTTAAATCGGCCAATTAGCCATATAAATGATATGCTAAATTGACCAAATTGGGAACTACAACAACACCTTACATATTTTATTTAAGCACTAAATAATATATATTTAAGATTGCAGTTTGTTTGAGTCATACGGAAAGTGTATTCCAGTTTCGTTGTAATAAATTTGCAATATGATTTCTTGGTCTTGGTTACTAATACGCGGCACGGGCATAATTAAATCTTTTGACTGTCGCCTTTTGTGCGGACCATTTGTTGTGTGTTGTAATAATAAGATAAATCCATTGGAGCTGTGAACAGGTTGCTGCTCCATCTGTGGTCTGTACAGCACCTTTGTGGTGTGCGGGTTGAACGCCCAACTGAAAAGGCGCTAGAGAACAATGCCCAATGTTTGCCATATTATATTTATAATATTTAAAAATCTTTTTCTCTCTCTTTTGGTTTTTGTTTTTTTCTCGTTATTTTTCAAGCACTTAGCGTGCTGACAAGTTGAAGCTTTTGCGTGGCCCGTCAGTCAGGTGGCTCATAAGATATATAAACGGACTTGGACCTCTTGCAAAACCGACTGGGTACCCCTTATTATAGCTCTTGTTGTTGTTGTTATTCTTGTGGATGTTGTTGTTGCATACACATTTCAGTTTTGATATGAGCTGTCGCCCATTTGAAGCTTGGGTCTCTCGCTTGTCGACGGGCCCGCTTTGGTTTTACGCCATGGCCAAGTCTCTGGTGTGGGTGGCCCACACATGTGCAATACTATACTCTGTGTGTGTGTGTTTGTGTGTGTGTGCGTGTGTGTTTGTGTGTGTGGACTCAGCGTCAAGTCAGAGACTCGGACATGTACCTGGTGCAATTGTTGGGCCGCCGGCGCCTCAGTTAACTCAGTTCGATTCACAGTCTCCACACAGTTTCCCGCCCCTCCCTCACCAAACAACTGGACTGCGTATTAAATTTTGAAATTGGTTTTTGTTGCGGTCGTTAAGCTTATTTCCGTATTGAAGTCTCAGTTTGCTTTGCGGTTTGAATTAATTAGCCTGCACCAACGAACTACATTTTGTTCTTTTGCATATTAAAAGATATAAAAATATGAAACTCGATGTCTCTGTGTGGCCCCAAAACGCCAACGCATTCGAATCGGATTTTGTATACGATTCTGAATCAGAATTCGAATCAGAACCGAGACAATGGTAATTATTAATAATGCAAATAATTATATTGATTTCATTCAGAGGCGTTGCCTGTGATTTGTACAACGCTGCTCTCGAGTTCTTTTCGGTTCGCTTTGATCGCCAGTGTGGGAAAAAAGATTTAGGTTCTCATTTGCGACTAGAGCTTAGAAGTTTTTCAGTTTCTATGTTCACTAATTTCATAAATGTTGCCTATTTTTTCTTATTTGACTATTTTGACTGCGCTGCATTTGGCTGTTGGCTTTTTGATTAATTTGACGTCAACGAGTGCATGGCAGTTTATTTATGGCGTCTTAAAATTGCTCTTGTGTGGCATGAGTTATGGGTGTAGTAGAGTGTGCTATTTTAATGCTACAATGACACGATCTTGCCATCACTGATTAGAGTGAGAACATTGTTGATAGCTTGTCAGAGCAGAGCTCGAAGTGAGCTTTAATGCTTTTGCTTGCTAAATTTGACAACTTCCCACTCTGCCCAAATCTGTTAAACTTTCGATTTCATAAGAGTTTGTGTATTGCTTAGTTACAAAGACAACAAATCTCTTGCTCAACTTTTCCACTAACTTCCAATTATATAGCCCATATTAAAGTTCGATTAGATCTGAAACTGCTGCAAAACAACCATTATTAAGTATTAATTTACACCCAGAGCGTTAAACAAACAGCACGTACGGCTAACAACAAAAACAACAAAAGGCGCTGACTACAACAATTGGTATCTGCAACAGGTCTCGAGTCAATCAACAGCTGAGACAAAGGCGACGGCGACGGCGCCTGACATATTTAAAAACTTCCATAATCGCATATGCCCTGTACTAATAAAAATGTACAAGGCAGGTAGATGAATGTAGATGATTAAGACGGACAAAAGGAAACACATAATATACACTTTTGAATCGTATTATTAGGTAATGTAAGAGTTATCTTAGAGTAACTTAACCCTAACATAGTAATAACAAATTAGTAACTATAATATCATCTGAGTACAGGGTATCTTTGTGTGCATCACTCTGCATCAGCACATTCTTTGGTGTTGTTTCATGCGCATTTAAAATTATTAAATATTAATTACAACGAGCGGAAAAACGTGCCATGAATTTGTAATTTAAATATTGAACAAACAAAAATTAATTTCTCAAAATTAAAAATGCATTTAAAATAGCATTTGGCGATAAAAGATTAATTAAAATGCCAGCAAGGAAGCTTAGACTCAAAGTTGGCCTAAAGCCACTTCGGGTTTGGCCAAAAACTAAGTGGACCATAGAATCAAGGCGTGTTTAGTGGCAGCTACAAAATGCCAATTAAGCGAGCACTGCACGCTGCCGCAATAAATGAAATTCGAGTAGCAGCAACGTTGCAATATTTTTTTTATATTCTATTTTATTTGTTGGCCATAAATTAAGGCACTAAACGATTTCCAACCGTAATCGCGGCGTGGCACTTGTCACCAGTCATCCAGTTTGGTGGAAGGGGACTGCCGTCTAATTTAACCTTTGACCAAAAGCCGCTGCACAAAAATTGACAGTGCCACATGTGCGTTTCCCAGTTGTGTTCTTTTTTTGCAGTCGGGGCGTGGCAACTACAGCAGCACGCGCAGCAAGTCAAAGTCAAAAGCGTTTACAAAATGAACAGCAAAGCAGCAGCTTGAGAGGGAGGGGCCAGTGCTGGAAGGGGTGGCCCAAGTGAGTAGGCATCACACATTGTCCTGGGTTCTTGGCAAATGTAATGTGATTTTCAGCAGCCAAGTTTCGGTGGCCTGTGGTGTGTTTCCTAATAGACCAAAGCTACCGCCTGACAAGTTACAATTCGTGTCGGAAAAGAGAATTGATTAAGGCAAGAACGAAGCTGCAATTCGCTGCCAGAGCAGCTGCAAATATATATATCTTATATAATTCGAATCTTACGGATTAACATGGATACGTAGCTAGTATAGTATAAATTATAGACTCTATGGTAGTCTTCAGATACATTATAGAGAACTTTCAAAATTCGCTTAAGAATGTTTTTTTTTGTAAATTATTTTCAAGCATCTGAATAAACGGAATTTTGTTTACTGAACTATGCCTGGAGATGACTTCATGCTGCACAACATAATGGATATGCTCATTAGGTTGGTTAGAGTACTACAGTTCTCAGTTTAGGCCTAAAGCGAAGGTAGTGCCGAAAAACGAAACTGGAAGTTGTAGAGCGTAAGAAACTGCGTGGACGGCATTTATAATAATGCGACTCGGGCAAGCACCAAGTTGACTTTCCGCAACAAAGTAAGGTGCGGCTGCGGCAGTGCGGAAAACTGAAAAATCGCTGCAGCGACAACAACAGCAACAATAATAACAACCGCAAGAACAGCGGCAACGAAAATGAACTGGAAAACGCGTTTAATTGAACCGAAGCCTGATGACTGCCCACTAGCGCCATCTATCTGCGTGCGGCTGCACTAAGCCGGCTTGGCAAAAAACTTGTTGCTGTTGGCTGCCGTTGTTGTTAACTTGTTGCTGTTGCTTTTGCTGTTACTGCCGTGGTAGACCCGAAATCGATGATTCATCGGGTTGTTTGTTGTTTTGAGTGGTTTTCGCCGCCCCGTCGCAAGACTCCAATGCTCCAAAATTGCTAGACGTTTGTCGTACTTCACAGTTGTTGTTATTGTTGTTGGCGCTTGCCGCCTGCTGTTGCTGCTGTTGCTGGTGACGCAGTTGCAATTTCAGTTGCAGCTGCGCCAATTCTCCTTCGTTTGCCGTTTGGCGCTTTACGTTCAAAACAATTATTATTCTGGCAATTAATTTTGATTTAAGCAGCGATTTGATATTCCGCTCTATCCGCAACCAACAAACAAACTCAGCCACTCAACCAGCCAACCAGCCAACCAGCCAGCCAGTCAACCATCCATTCAGCCAGCCACCCACCAATGCTCAGCACCACCACCCGCTGCTACCAGCAATTGCTGCAATCTGTTTAATGCCGGCGCTTTGAGATTCGCTAAATTTGCGAATCAGCTGCAACTTTTTAATGCGATAGATAAATTAAGAGACACCTACATTGTTGCTCTAACCAGCGAGACTGCAATCGATGGCATCGCTGCGACTTGTCAGCAAATGAGCATCCGCATGCAATTGCAATACAGTACTGCCTGCAACACATTGACTAACCTCATACGAGCCTTGCCACTTCGAACTTGGGTAATATAAGCACTGATTTGGCTTTAAAATGGATAAGTTGTATTTAGTTGGATGATAAAGTGGCCTTTTTCTTCAATTTATGGCAATATTCCTGGGAATAATTTTACCCTTCTCATCTTTTCAACAACAGCTGACTCTGAGCACTTCCTATATTTTTTTGGGAATTGGAATTTCTACTTAGCATATTCATTTTCGTGGGAGATTTTCCAAATAATCATTCAAAACGTTTTTGTTGCCTTTATCAGTTTATTGATTACTCTTAATTTAATACAAAATAAATATATAAAAATCGATTGAAATAAATATAATGTTTTGCGCGTATGTACACAACTTAAGTGGGAATAAATTAAAATTGTCAGCACTAAGAATAAATATAAATAAATTAACCTAAGCTCGCACCATTTTGATTTGTACACAACGAGATTTTAACAAGAAATATACAGCTAAAAATTTGAAACAAAAAACATTGGTTAACAACAAATGGCTGTCCACCTAAACTTGGCTTATCTAATCCTATTGAAATAAATATACTTTATATCAATTCTAACTGTTAGATATGTGAGGTAACCTGCATTAGAGACGATCCTAACAAGCAATAAAATTGCTCTAACTAATTTTTGGCACTGATTTTCTGATGATTTGGCTAAATTGTGAAACTGACTGAAACTTATGTGTAACTACGGCTAAATAAATAGATTTAATCCCTGATTATTGTTTGTACTTAGTAAATGCCCCGTCTGACCTGTGTGGGCATCTGAAATTCGTGTCCCTCCTCTTCCTCTCCGCCGCTGCTGCCCACGCTGCCCGCATAGTAGAGCGGATGAGGCGCCATCTCATCGTAGTCCTGCAGATGCTGCTGCAGCTGCTGCTGATTGAACCCGGCTGCTGCTGCTGCTGCTACTGCTGCTGATGAACCACCCTGCTCCGTCTGGCAGCCGGTCTGCAAGTGTTTGGCCAGCAGCGACATTCGGGAGAATGACTTGGTGCAGCTGGGGCAGGAGTACTTCTTCACATCCGAGTGCGTTTGCATGTGCGCCCTCAGATTGGAGCGATCCGCAAAGGCGCGATTGCAATGCTGGCAGCTGAAGGGCTTCTCGCCCGTGTGGGTGCGTATGTGACCCTGAAGCAGCCAGGGGCGGGAGAATGCCTTGCCACAGATGGGGCACTTGCAGGGCAGTGTGTGGGTGCGTATGTGCATCTTGAGGGCTCCCAGGGAGACGTAGGTCTTCTCACAGTTCTTGCAACTGAAGACCTTCTTCACCTGGTTGCCCTCGGCGGAGGGGCAGTGGAACTGCTGATGCTTACTCAGGCCAGAGTAGGTGGAATAGGACTTGCCGCAGTCCTTGCAGTGATACCGTGGCACACCCACCGGCTTCTGCATAGATTGTGCTGAGGCAACATTCGCCGCTTGGATGAGTGCCGATGCCTGATCTGTGCAGAATTCAGTTTGATCGACGATGGGACCACCACTGGGATTGCTGCGTATAATCTTGTACTCGGTGCTCTCGTAGGCGTGACTCTGCTGGTGCTTGACGAGACCCGCGTAGGTGGCATAGCATTTGTTGCATTGCTGGCACTGATAGTATAGATCGTTGCTGCTCTTGATCTTCAGGTTCAGCTGGTGCTCGCTGTTCTCCTGGTTCTCCAAGTCATCCTCATCCTGCTCCACCTGATGTACGGGTGCAGACTTGAAGCTCTGTTCGGGTAATTGCTGCTGCTGGTGCTGTGGCGCCATATGTTGCATGCTGAGCAGCGCTCGTGCCACATTGTGCAGATTGACATTCTCACTCAAGCCACGACGCTGCTGTGGCGTCACACTCAAATCCTGTGGCTCTGTTGGCGGTGGTGGCGGCGGTGGCGGCATTGGCATCTTCATGCAATCCTCATACTCCGCAATGCTCTTCAGCAAATTGTTGTTGTAGTTGCGCAGACCCAAAGGCTCCTCCGTAAGCTCCACTTTGACGATCGGGGCGGGTACCAAAGGTGGCGAAATGCGTGCATAGCTGGCTGTCATTTCCAAGTCTCGCTGCTGCTTTGGTTCCATGACCTCACTCTCTGGCGGCAGCTCGAAGTCACCATAGCCGAGACGAGCCAGACTCTTGGCAATCTCCTCGCGCGTAAATACATCCGGAAAAGCGCGAGCAATCTCTCGTGTCTCCTCCCAAATGCGACGGGCCAGTTGATCCTTGGTCTGTGTCATGGCTGCATCGAAGCGCCGGCGCAGCTCCTGCGTCACTGGTTGCGGCTCCGGCACCGTTTTGATGGACCAATGTGGAGGCTCTAGAGGCACCGCAGCGGAAGCCACGCTAAGATCAACTGGTCCTTCATCTGCAAAGTGCAACAACAATTTAATTAATAGAGCTTCTAAAGCTTCATTTCCCATTGGCAAGGATCGGTAAACCTACCATGGCACAGCTGATCCTCGTGTGGCGGCTCCTCGACGAGTATGGGTCGCTTTTTCAGCGGACATTTGCTGTACTTGAGTTTGTCCATTATTGTTTGGGGAATCACCAATCGACTTTTCGCACTGAGGATCGCAGTAGGATCTATTTAATTTTCTTTCTAGACTTATAATCACTGACGCTGATCATTTATGGCTGCTCTCGCACGCGTTCCGCTCGCTGGCAGTTTCGTATACGAATGATGCAACCGCCGAGGATCACTTTAATTTTATATAGACTTCCACTTCGGCGCAGGATCGACCAACCCCCAAGTTAAAACTGAGAATCGGTAAGCAAGCAACCCCCTTGAGTGAGTGGCAATAAAAGGGATCGGCTTCTACCTACTTCCGATTTTGTGCCACGGGCGGATTCTGTACGGAAATCAACCACCACGAGCCACACACAACACACATAAACATTCAATGATCTCTCTTCTACAATTCCACTCACCCCCCTCTGACCCTCTCTTGCTCTGATTGTCTGTCGCCTGCCGCCGTAACAGCTGTGCTCTGCCTCTGTTCATTGAACGCTGCTCCAGCTGCAGATCGAGGCACCGCCAACAAATCTCGGTTCAAAAAAGCGAGCACGTGCCACACACAGCACACACACTCGCACACACATATACAAACATAAACACACACACCGGTTACCGGCGCAACGCGCTCTCCCTCATGCACACACACACACACACAGCAGCACACAACACACACCGATCGCCACCAGCTGCCTTTGAGATTGAAATTTTGTACGCTCATATTTCCCCTACTCTCTGTCTGTCTGTGAATTGGTGAGCGTGAGCGGCGGCAGCTGGCAAGCTTATATACAACTTGAAGTGCAAGTTTAAAAATAAACTCTTGCTGTCTCTTTTCGTTCGCTAAACGTCGGCTGCCCATTGCTTATGTACACGATGACGGCACAGCCGACACACACACACACACTCACACGCATAGAAATTAAGTTTTGCTCTCTGCGAGCAGGTGAGCTTGCTCTTTGTTTGCTGCTAAGAGTAGCTTAAAGCTGATGCGTTCAGCCGATTGGCGCTCTGCTGTTCGTTCTTTGGCGCTCTTTGGCGCTCTTGTTTCACATTTCATTCGTTGCGCGCTAAGAGCACAAAACGAGGCGTTTATCGTTGTGATCTGCTGAGATAGACTTAGTGCTCTTGTTGGCCTTAAGCAGGTTAAGTCACACACGCAGATACGCTGAACTACTGGCTCTGTTGAGATCGCCAAAGCTGCAGCTTTTTGCTAAACTTTTCCACTCATTTACACTTTACACAACTCAAAGCTGATCCTTTTCTAAAAGTCTGCAAATATGTTTCATTCTTAAGCAGGCAGCTGTTTGCTTGACAGTTTGGTCAGCAAATTGTATTTCTTGCAAGATGAGAAAAATACTTAGCGTTTGCAGTCAGGCAGGCATTAAAAAAATATATATTAATCAGCGAGACAAACAACCCGAGGATATCAACTAAATCAATAACCATTGTATAAAGCCTCGTTCGATGCTCCTCCATCTATAGAGGTGCATTTTAACAAGAGCATCAAAAGTACATTTCTAACGGCCACGAAATGTTGTAAATTGTTATTGAAAAATTTACCAGCAGCTGCCAGTTTTGAGAAACCTTCACTTTGGCCTGTTCAATAAGTACAATTTATGGGGTGGTTGCGCCGCCGCAGTTTACCTGGCCCGAGGAGTGCCTTGGAATGCGCCAAAAAAAGGTATGTGCAAAACTACCTGGCACTTTCAACATGCTCCTGCGGCTGCTGCTGCTCGTGCCGCCTGCCGATCTAGCAATCTACCCACCCCAAATGGAACGCGCAGCATCTCACCAGCCTGCCGTCTGGTGGTTGCAGTTGTTGTTGTGGTGGTGGTGGTGATGGTAGTGGTGGTGGTGGCAATGAAACTGCATTTCGTACGTTACTTTCGGTACAACCCTTAGCAATGAACAGCCAGCGCGTCTTTTTCTTGATCTTGGCAGAAATCTCAGCAGGACAGAGAGTTGTCCCGTGCCCCTCGTCCCTCGTGCACACAGCTGCCTCCTTGTCACGTACCATGCAACTGATTTCTTTAAGAAAATTTGGCGCCAAAGTCCTGTAACGAACCGGTGTGTCCTAGCCAGGATACGTGATCTCTGTCATAACAACAATGCTGCAGATAAAAGACAGTAAGAACTAATTGTTCGCCAGATACAATTTCTCTTTCCTTAAATGCTGCTTTGAATGTTTATGTTTATCGAATTGAGCCAAAATAAATTTATGGACCGCCCAGCTTCTTGGTAAATGCACGGTAATAAATTGTTCTTTCATGCTAAAAATATGTATCTTATGAATATTTAATTGAAGATGATTATTTAAAATATATCTTCTGATAAGCTAATACACTTTTGGATCGAAAACATTTAGAAAATGTATTTAAACAAGTTCTTAAAGTATAGTCAACCAAACACATCAACTTTCAACCTAACCAAATTTCAGCTAACGTATCTCATCATTTGACACCTCCTATTGAGAGGAAAGCTCTTTCTATAAATATTTTAAATTGCTATCGAGGCATTAATAACATTTCGCTGTCATCTTTGACCAAGTGAAGCTCTAGTTGCCCCACCAGACACCAAAGTGAGCTAGCTGCACTTCACCTGGCAGACAAACCGCAAACGGGAAACTTACAAAATGCAAACTGCAAACTACAAACAGATTCAGATGCAGGCTTAGACTCAGCTCAGATACAGTTGAGTGCCTCACTTCAAAGTGTCAAAGAGCCGCCAAAGTCGCATAATGAAGTGCAAAATGTCATTAATTTGCCGTTGCAGCTGCGGCCAGCAAACTGACAAACAAAAGAAAGTCGCCCGATGGATAGGAAAAGTGTAAGAAAACTATGCAGAAATGCAAAACTCAATACCCACAGAGACGGATGGGAGCAGTGGAGGGGGTATTGCATGCCACACGCCGCCGCACAATGTCACGAGTTACAGATTTCTCAAGCCACTAAGCAAAAGAATGCGCCGACCATGGCGGCAAGCACGGACTAGACTGGCAATCAAAACAAGATCTTAGAACTATTGGCGCCTGATCTGCAGACAAAAGCCAAGACAACCAACGGCAGGAGGAGACTGAGGCAGAGGCAGAGGCAGAAACAAAGTTGGAGTTGCAGCTGGAGACGGAATGGACAGAATGTCCAGGTCAGTGAACATAAATGCCGCCGCGGTGGTCAGCAGCCTATTGAAATCTGATATTGTTATCAAAGCTAACGGTAATTATAAACAAATAAAAGCACAACAACAACAACAACAAGAACATCACAAATGTTGTAATGTAAAGAACACACAGCAGGCCCGAAACTGGAGGAGAGTGCAGGAGGGAACGGGAATGGGTTGCTATGTTGCCGCTTCCGACGCCGCATATATTAGCCAAGTTAGAAGCTACGGCTATAATTCAAACTAATTTGTTTTATTGACAGCGTGTGCGCCTTCCATACGCGCAGTCATCGATAAGGCCAACACGCACACACACACACACACAAAAGCACACACAAATTGGTCAATTATGATCTGAGCCAGGTCTGAAAAGCCATTCGGGCCAACACACACGCGATGAGACGGCGACTGAGACTAAGACTGAGACTTAGATGTGTTTCATTAGGGGAGCTCAAGTGACAATAAATTAAATTTGTTGGTCAACTAACTAATTAAAATGCGCTTCTACAGTTTCGACTCTCGGTTTTCGTCTCTCGACTCTTGAGATATTAATCTGCTTGGGAAGCTTACTGTCAGAGGCGCTTTGGGAGAGAGGGACGGAGACGGACCACCCGCTCAGCTAAGTTCAGTTTGGCTGTTGGTGGGTTCCGTACGACATTCAAAATTCATCGGTAGCTCTCATCTTGACTAATACGAATTATAATTTCCAGCTGGTGATTTTTATTTAATTTTTTCATAAATGAATCATGATAATGAATTGTTTATGCTGTGGCGAGCTTCATGGGAAAAAGAGATTAACATCAGCGTTTATGTTAATGCATGTTGAAATATCATAAAGAAAAAAAAAATGATATATTTATCGCCACTTCATCCGTATTTTCGCCGCTGATTCACTTGCAAATATGCGAATTTATCTCGTCTTTGCCAAAATTTGTACAAACTTGGGTTATTGTACTTGACATGTCTTTAATTTGCTTATCAATGGCAAACATCCTCTGGTAAGCAGCTCGATTGGTCTGTTTGCACACATCAAGTTGAAGGGCGCGCTGAAGTTCAAGTTCGGTGAATTTTTAAGTAGGGGTATAAATTAATTCAATACTATTTTGAGACAGTCAGAAAGAGATTGAGAGAGGGCTAAGGTTATAAATTTGATAGCAGGATCGGCGGATACGGATTCGCATGCCCTACGCGCAACTAAATAAATAAGTATATGAATTAATTATAGTTGAAAGTTATATAGTTTTAAAAATAGGGAGAAATATCCTGAGAATTATCATCTGTTTTTAGTGTTCGATAGTATGTTGAAGTTATCTAAGAAACATGCAACCCCTGTCTTGAGTTACATATTGTAATTAATTTCGACTAATAGCAGCACTCCTTGAGAGTATCCACACCCAAAATATTCTATTCAATTAGCAATTAAAACCCATCAATTGAGCGAGTGATGGAACAATTCAATTGAGTGCAAATGTTCCCATGACCAGACAAATTTACACTTGCGCACGACCAGCAGCAGCAGCAGCCGCCAAGTGCGTGAGAAAAGCAAAGGAGGTTGGGTGGGAAGAGTGGGAGGGTTGGTTGGTTGGTTAGCGAATTGTTGAGGTCTGGTCACAGCATCGGCATCGGCAGGAGGATTCATTTTGACCAATAAATAAAAAGTACCCACGCTGGCAAATCGAATGCGGGCGCGGATTTCAATGGACTCGTATTACACCGGGGGCAGTGCAGTGCAGGAGCTAAGGGATGAACCTTGATGCATTATTTGTTATTTGAATCACGTGACAAGTTGATGGCTGCCTGCTGACTACGGACTGCTGCCTGCTGACTGCTGCCTGCTGCCTGCTGGCATAGGTAAGCCGAGGGGGTTGCTGGGAACGATGAACAGAAATCATCCCACGGGATTCAATTTATGCGTGTTTGAATGTTTTTGATTGCGCGTTGCTAATTCAAATAAAATTCAGCTTCGAAGCCGCTCGATGTTGTTGTTTGTCCTGTGGTAAGCTGAGCTGCCTTGTGCTTTGCATCAGATTCAAACCCAGCCACCAGTCGCTCTGGTGGTGCAATTTCAACCTCATTACAAAACATTTGCTTTGTTCTCCCAACTTAACTTACGCCTTTTACTGCGAGGGTGCATCAATTTCAGTGACAGCTTGTGCCTGTTGGCATTAATAAAGTCACGGAAAGCATTTGGATTTCCATGCTCTGGGGATTTGCAATTAAACAAATTAAGCAACTGGCCCAAGAGCCCAAAATTCCCCCTCGCCACAGCACTGAGCCAATTTCTAGATGCCTTTTTTTTTGGCTGCAAAAAGCTGTAAAAATAGCTGCAAATGTCACGTTAATTATTACAAATTATTCCATATTTATATTTTATGTTAATTTCGGTTGTCAGCATTGTATTTTTATAAGTCGTAGCTATGAAAATATCAGAAATGCCTTTTGTCACAAAATATTTGGAGGCAAGAATGTGATAGTCGAGAATGCCCCACAGGGAATACCCTGCAATGTTCGTGTCGTGTTATTTGTAGCATCGATTTGTGAACTGATCATAACTAAGTGTCGTAATTGTAATCAGTTTTTGTCAATTGTGCGCTGAAACTTTTAACAAATGTTGAAAATAACTTTTTTCACACATTCGCTAGAGAATGTTGAAAAACGAACTTTAAAATAAGGCAAGAGGTGAATAAGAGCAAACGAAAGAAATTTAAATTTAACAATAAATGATATATGGTTTCTTGCACTTGCACAACTGTGTGCTATTATTCTTAATCTCTATTTGGATGCAGGGTATTTAAGAGCATTACAGTTCTTATAGACATGCACCTGAAGCAAGCCCCCCTAGATTAATAAAGCTGCTGGAAATTGTATATAGGTAGGCATCGGAAAACCATATAATTGATTTATGGCCAATGGATTGTTGGGTTGACTAAATTTAGAAGCGAGCGAACAACTAAAACAACTAATTTAGTGAGAGATGTGAGCTGTAAAGTTCCGTGTTCTTCAGTTTTGTCACGTTCATGGGCATGATATTCTTCCAGTAGTCGTACATCCTCTCTCTCCCTCTATCTATCTATCTATCCTCTCCCTCTTTCTCATTCTCATTCTCTAGTCTATACTGTTCAGTGAGGAGAACGTGTCTGTTTGTTTGTTTTTGTTGTGTCGGGGGAGGCGACAGGCGAGAATCTGTCGTCTGGCAGGGCCCTGTCACAGTTGACACTGACGATGCGGCAGGTACACGAGGCAGAAGACGTGCCGTTAAGTTGTCAATGCTGCTGCTGCTGCTACTGCTGCAATGGGAATATTGGGGAAGCGGCAAGTATTGGACAGGGCTTCGACTCATCTAACGAAAGATTAATTGTACGTGCGCCATCGAGTTATTAATCTTGTTGAGCTTAGTTGGGGCGTACATTGTTTCTAAAATATTGTATGCACTCGTCCCAGTGTCAACTAATGGGACCGCCACTTGAGCCACGATTCTGTGTTGCCCAGCTGAATCTGCAGTATATATGTACATATGCAGCTGCCCTGCTGCATGCTTTTATTATTTTTTTTATTTTTTAAGGTCTCCCCTAATTTGTTTATGGGTTTGATAATGCAATTTTTTAGTTGGAAAGTGAGACAAGGGGCAAATTGGGCCGGGGAACTGCAATAACATAAATATATCCGCCGATCTGGCGGGAGCAATTACCGAGTGGGCCATATTTTGTCACATTTCTTATTTTTTTTTCTGCTTCGCATTGGGTGAAAGTTGAGGCGTTTTTATGGGTGCCCATAACTCTGTAGCTGCACTGAGAGATATACTGGGGATAGTTTAGAGGCGATGCTGATATGGCTCAGACTTTCACTTGAAACCATTTTAAAAACAATCAAACTATATTGCAGGCATTAAGTTTATAGGATCAAATATTTATAGTTTAATGTGCTATAATGAGTCTGTATGATATCACATTATGAAACCTTTGGTTTCAAGGGAAAATTAATGAGAAATCAGTAAGCTTTTTAGAGTTTTGGAGAGCCGCTGTAAGTTGATAAAAATTCCTATAATAATAGGGAAGAATTATTAAATATCTGGTAAAATTATAGTTATTAAATAATTAACTTTTCCTTCAGTGCACAAGCGAGAAAAATAAATTAAAACGCAATCGAAATCTATAAAAGTCACGACCTGTTCGGCCTGTGGGTATTCTGAGAACTCCTCTCCCCAACCCGAGCCTCGTCGTCTATTGCGTATCGTGTGAGCACATGCCAAACTTGCCAAAAATATTGCGCAGATGCTATCCTATTTCACAAGGTAGCGCAATCGACAAGATGACGCACACACACTGGCAAACAGCCCACTTCAATGGCCATGGGTTGCCGAAAAGTAACGTTCCAGAACTGTTGAAGTTGAAGTGAAGTGAAGCAACTGCAACACCTTGGGAGGGCACAATAAGATAGGCAGTAGTAATCAAGTCACCACCAGGCAACAGTTGAGGCACAACCGGTATGTCACGGGGGAAGTTTTCAACTTCTTTGGAACACCTGGACGCAGTTGCGTCTTAGGTGCACGGCTAATGAGCTCAGCAAAAGGCGCAACTTTCTGTTTTGACGCAACTCTGTCTGCCATAAGCCAATGGGGCTCTGGCTTTGCACCAATAGCTCACAAGGCCAGGGGCTGAGTAAATCGATGTGTGTTATGAGTAAACAACAGCTCTGATGGTTCGATTCACTTTGGTTGAGTTTCTTTTTGCTAAATCTACAAAGAACACTTGCGTCATCCGGATTTCATGATAGTAAAAATTCAATTTTGAAGAGTACTCACCGCTCCGCATAAAGTAGGGGTTGCTAAAGGAAGTGCACACCTTGCCACATTAGCATAGCATTAACCTGGGCACCCTTCGCGGCACCTCAAAACTACTTATTCCTAGTTTCCCATCGCGGTATTGTGAACTTGTTTATTAACATGTGACAATTATGGTAAACGAATGCAAATGACTATCGGAACATCATCAAATAGTAAACGGGAGCAAATGCAATGCGATCCACTTCCTTGTCTCTGCCCCTGCCCCTAGTGAACCCTTTTGATATGTTATGATTTTCCCAACCGGATGCCAAACTGACACGCAAGTGTTATCCCAACTATTCGAGAATTATGCAAATTGTATTTGGCATTGAGAGTGTAAACTACAGTCGGACATGTCCGAACACCTGGGCAACGGAAGGAAGTGAATCCCTTAAAACAAGATCGTCTTTCCCACAGTTGTCAAGGCTAATGAGTAGGATATCTCTTGGACTAATAACTATTGATGTTCATCGTATCTACTAAAAGTCCACAAAACGCATGAGAAGGAAACGCAAATGAATCCAGATGAGCAGTAAATGAGATGCAAAGTGAAGGCGACGATTCTAAAGTCAATTAAGGAAACGAAATTTGAGGAGTGTAAAGTTTAAGTGAGAATGATTTGAGAATTACGCAAAATAAAAATGTATTATTAACCTTAAATATATGGAAGAAAATATGGAATGAGACAAGAGAATGATTCAAAATTATAGCTGAGAATCTCACGTGATGAGCAATGGCAAACACGAACTAGACTTTGCTGCTTCTTGAGAACATCATATGTCAATGTTAACAAATTTAAAAGTATGTTCATAATTTAATCCAAATTTTTCGATTATTATATGCAACTTAGAAGAAGCAGCATTTTATTCTCTCGGCACCAAAGTTATAAAATTAAAGACCGCATCTTCAGATATTACCTGAAACCGCACAATGAGCTCCGATACCAGGTCGGATTTGCTCAATGTGATGACTCCGCGCCACTCGCTGCTCTCGGCAAGGTTTAAGCAGAGTTTCGCTTATATAGCGCTGAGTTCGCGTATGCCGGGTGTCATGCAGCAGGTTATTAATGCTCTGCGGTCTAACGAACAGGAGCTGAAGGACCTTCATGGTCTGGAGGTTTGTAAAGATATACGCATCATCATCGAGTACATTGAGCGCTTGAAGACGGAGCTACAACGCGATTGCCAGTTCCAGCAGTTCCATGGCAACGAACCGGATAAAGCCGAGTGGAATGCGTTTATTATGGAGTTGCCACACCCCAAACGCTCGTTCTTCCGCGCAAGTTGGCTACACTCCGAGTGTTACCTGTACAGGCGCATCAGCTCCTTTTTTCAGAACAGCAAACATTTGCAGAACTTTGATTACTTTGCAGATCTGAAGCGGGAGGATTTGAAGATCAGCGAGTGTGCGATTCTATGTCTCACCGAAGCCACACGGGAACTGGGTAAAAATTTCGTCTCATTTAGCCAGCTAATGCATATCAATATGTGGAGCAACCGCTTTGAGATACAGTTGAATGCTTTTGTCTTTAACACGCCCAGAGATAAGAACAAAATCGATGTGCTGGCCCGCGTAGCAGAGCTGGACAAGCGACTGTTAGTGGATGATAGCAGAATGGTTTGGGATTGCCTGATGAAGGCCAAGGGACAGAAAAGTATCATTGTCGATTACATCTGTGACAATGCCGGGTTTGAGCTGTTTACAGACTTGCTCTTCATTGAGTATTTGGTCGACCATAATCTTGTCACCCAGGTGCGAATGCACGTGAAGACCATTCCCTGGTACATCTCCGATGTGATGCTGCACGACATTGAATGGACTGTCGAATACCTAAAGAACTACAAGAATGATGTTGTCTCAGCGCTGGGTAAGAAGCTGGAACGCCTAATGAAGGAGCAGCGCATTATTGTAGCACCCCCATCGCATTTCTGGACCGGTCCACAGTCCTTCTTTGTCATGTTCGATTCCAATATCGATCTGTACAAGATGCTGGCACAGGCTGAGCTGATCATCTTCAAGGGTGATCTGAACTATCGCAAGCTCCTCGGCGACTACATCTGGGACTCCTCGGAGGAGTTCATTACGTGTCTGCGAGGCTTCCGCCCGGCCAATATGTGTGCTATGCGAAATGTGAAGTGCGAGGTGATCTGTGGCTTGCCTCAAGGCACCGCCGATCGTTTGCTGAAGGTCGATCCCACATGGATGATATCGGGCACCTATGGCGTCATTCATTACACGGACAGCTTGAAGTGCAAATGCGATAGTCAGCATTCGGCGTGTTCTCTAACTCAGAGACTACAGCACTAGCCGCCTCAAGCCAAGTTTCACTTATCGACACTTACATATGTCCCGCCCGGGGAGCCAGATATCTACTCATCGGTTCAATTCGGCAATCAACAGAAAAACGCATCGCCGGCAGTTAAAATTTTAGTGATTTTTTGTACTTTTATTACAATTCACAATTACAAGCGCGTCTGCAACTGCTACTGCACCTGGTCTAAGGGGGGCGGGTTAGGGGCTGGGCTATATCTTAATTTGCATATGGCTGGCAGCGTAGAAAACTCACTGTTCCCGAAATAAATGAGCCCATATTTGTCAGTGCGCTTTGGCCAAATCAAACAGCACCGATACGCCCACCAAGCAGGGAGGGGGGAAGCTTACTTGGACTATGCCACCTGCATTTCTCTAGTCTGAGCTAATCTGGACCGTACTGTCCTGGCCCGTAGGCCGGCCTAAAGCCTGACCAATTGGCTGAGTGACTAATGCTGTTGATTTTATTGATGTGGTGCACATGCGCCGCAATTTGTCAGCGAGGAGCGCTGTCGGCGAGGAGACCCATTGAAAATGGAAAGTTGTTAAAATCCACAATGTGCTGAATGCATGCAACACACAACACGAGCTAGACCAATGTTCGCAAAATGAAAGATTGCCAACCAAAAAGTGGAAAGATCATTCGAAATTGCAAATATGGAATATATAAAAATAATTGCTGTAGCTAGAAGCTGTTACAAACGAGTAACAAATGAAATGAATAAACTAAGACTAATAGTTTCTTCTTGCTTTGTTTAATTTAGCCGGAATATTGCTTATTGTGACTTCATTATATTTGTTAGTTCCCATGGAAAAGTCGCTTGGTTGGTCAGTGCATTATAATCGCTGGAATATTATCCACAAAGTATTTCCCAGACTTGCGCTCGACTTGACAACAATGCAAATCTTGGCCGTAGGTGTTCTTACTTTATTCTCCAAATTCATGCATGCAGCGACTTCTCAGTAATTCGAAGCCATTAATATATGTATCAAATTCGAATCAAATTCTCTTAGTTGATTGCACTTCAAATGAGCAGCGCACAAAAGCCAAAAATAAAAATCATGAAATAAATCACAATTGGAATATTAAATGCGCATTCCCACAACTATTAAGTTGGCAAATTGAAAAGAGCAACATGAGGCCAAGACGTATCCTGAAAATTCCAGTGCACATAAGTCTCTGGTACAGTTCCCACTCCCGAATTGAGCAATTAATCAGCAACATTACAATGTGTTCTGCTCTGTGATACGAATTGGAAGTGAAACACAGAAAACGGGCCAGCCAAATATTATTTTCCCACCAAAAAAAAGCCACCCCAAAACCAGACGATCTACTGCGCAGCTGCAGGATAAGCAAAATGCAAAAAAAAACAACAAATACGAAACACAAAGCGAGAAGCTGCTTCTCTCTACATATGCTCGCTCAACCAGCAATCAAAGCAAGCAACTGGCTGTTGTCCACTTTGTTTTGTTGATTTTGGGGTGGGGATTGGTTCCTCTTGCGGATGCGCCCTTGAAAATAGCACCCGGCAATCGGCACCCGACACACACACACCAGTTACCAACCAGTTTCCAGTCACTCGTCATCGGTATTCACCGGTTCACAGTTACCAGGTTGTTGCTGGTGCTTTTGTCTGCTTTGGCCTGGGGAGGGTTGTAAACTTTCTCACCAATGCCTCCGCGGCCAGGTGATGATTGTGGCTCTGATTCCAGATTTCCACCACCCAATTTAATAGCTTAAAGCTGTGCGCAGGTATGCGCCATTAAACCAGCTGGCAAACGAGATTCAACAACAATCGACGGAGTGTTTGTTAGTATTTTGCAGTTGTTGTTTGGTTGTTCGATTCGATTTGGGTGGAGTTGCTTGCCGTCTGCCAAACTGCAGCTTAAGGCTAGCAACTTGTATGCAAGGTGCGATAGCTACGAGGCATTTTCACATGCTCAATATTAGATAAGCAGTGTAAAGATTAGCAATCGCATTGCTTATCAAACGTTGCACCCCAAAAATGCATTTGACCGGATGCCGAGCTACAAGTGCTTACAATGTTTAACTTCAAATATTGAATGATTATGGGAGCAGTTATGCTTTGATCTGGTCTGACTCATAGAATCGTGTAACTAGAGACGAGCGTGTGAAAATCCATAAGCGAACGGAAGCCACTTTAACAGACACATGCGGCATATACCATTTTAGAAATCTATATTATATATTATTGTATACAATATTCTATTTTAGAAACAATTACAAACAATTAACAAACGGAAAGTTAAAATTCATCAATAAAAAAATATAGCCAAAAGTAGCTATCATTTAAATTAATTAATTCACATAAATTATTTTTAACGTCAACTGACGTGTCAATTCACTCGTCAAATGACGAGTCATATTGAAGTTTCGATCTATGCCCATATGATTTTCAGACTAGAATTTTTGCTTATGTTGCAACCTAAAATTACGTTTTCAACTTTAAATGTACGATTGATCTACGGGCCAAACTATGATTAAAAAGTCCTCACTTTCTAAAATAAGTTGAGTTTTGACGAAGTTATGGCATTTTGAAGTTTCGACCTATGCCCATATGACGATTTTCAAACTAGAATTTTTGCTTATGTTCCGACCCTAAAAGCGACCAAGCGAAATACTCAAACTCAAACTCAAAATCAAACTCAAAATCAAAATAAAATTCACAATTATGCATCGTGCATCTTGCATCATGCACCATATCATCAGCAAATAATTTGCCTATTGAATTGTGGTTTATTTGATTATGCATTTTGCAGCGTAATGCTCCCCTTTCGGTTGCGTCAGTCAGTCGTTGACTGTAGTAGCTATTTATAAATGCTTTCATTGGAAACAATTAGGTTTTCAGCTGGTCAGCCAATCAGACGGTGGGCAGGCATTAGGCAAAGTCGTGGCAAAGTTATGGGCAAATTAAAATGGAACTAACTTTGAGTGCAATTACGAGTATCTTAGCTTGGGGGTTTTCTTCTGTTGACATAAACCTTTCGCCAAAAATGCCGCCAAAAGACGCTGACAAGTGGCCAAGAGGCAACTGGCAAAAAGGTCACAATTTCGTAATCAGCTTTGGTGGCTGCTTTTTGTGTGTGCACACGACGTAACCATAAGCATGGCTCCATGTCATCCTATATTTCACCAAGACACCAAAAGGCAGTTAAAACTGAGACGGAGATGGAGACTTTGAGGCTGGGCCAGGCAGTCGGGCAAGCAGCCAGGCAGGCAGCGAGGCAGGCGAATGGCACTGTCAACTCTCGGGCACAAACGATTGTGGAACAACGGCCAAGAAAAACACATTCGCCAACTGACCAAGTGGCCGATCCAACAACAACTAATAGTAGTTGTAGTAGTAGTAGATATGTGTATGTTCAAACGACTATCACCCGCTAAAATTCAAATTCAAATTTGCTTAAAAACCCAACGCCCCACCGAACACCACCAACCGACCGACCCAACGACCACAAAAATTAGCCATCGTCTTGGGCGCTAATCTGGTTTTAAACTGCGACCAGCGACCGCTGCCACGATGCGGGTGTGTACCACGCAGCCTGGCCAGCCCCAGACCCAACTCTAGGCAGGCCAAGCAGGCAGCCAGACTGCACAGCCTGGTCGGACTGACGGACAGACAGACAGACAGACAGAGAGACAGCCGGACCGATCACAACGTTTGGCCATCGCTGACCAACCAGTTTGTGGCACCCGCACCTGGCCAACTGCCCAACTTACGACTAGGCAGCCAGCCAGCTCACAGCTAACTGCCCCTGCCCAGACAGCTGGCTGCCCTGCCCTGCCCTGTACAGACTTAGTACTAGCCGCAGTTTCAGTCCTAGATTCGTAACAGGCGCTGTATTTTATTTTTCAAGGCATTATTAAAATTTTATATAGCTTTTACGCGATTCTCTTATTAAACATTTGACTACTTAATTAAGTAATGGGGTATAATAAGTATATATTATCTGATCTTTCATATATCAGCAACTTGATAATATATTCAGAATATTCAGTTGTGTTAGTAACTAAATTCCAAATAAAATTGTATAACAAATTATGCGTTATATCCTGGTGGGCACTTATTTAACTGCCTCGGTAATTACTAATTTTAAAATGAATAAAGTTTATTGTGTTGGTTGATGTCTAATTTGTTCGGGCTATTAGCTGATTAGTCGAGCCAGTGGAATTTCTTTCAGCAACATGAAGATACGTAAATATGGGTTTATGCGCTTAGTTGGCTTTGAGATGCACATTAAATAAGGGGGGCGCCAAGTGCAACTAAAAGCTTTAGAGGAATGCATTAAATTGTGGTTTATTAGCCATATAACTGAATGCAGATGCAGTAATTGCAATTTAATTGTCTACACATGTATGCAAACCAATTATATTACAAATACAACTATACCGATTTCTGTTCACTTCTATTCAAGACACACACAGCACACACACAGACATATCAAAAAGTGCGCTGTAATTCGTCTACTCAACGCCAGAGTGTGATTTGCTGATTAGCAACACTCTTTCCGTCATATTCTGAAAGCCCAATTACAACGGCCAACAAGACAAACGGCCAAACAGTTGCCGCCGAGACGTTGTCTGACGCTTACTTTTGTTTTTGTTTTTGCTTTGTATTTCTATTTATGGTTTTTTATTTTTGATTTTGCCACGTGAACACCCTTATGCAAAACAAATCAAAACAGCATTAAGAGTCGTAAATCTGTGCCAAAAAACTTAGCCGACCAGCAAACCGAGCCAAACCGAGCATTATTCGACTGGCTCCTTAACAACAAAAGCGGCTGCAGCATGTGCCAAAGACCAGGCCCAAACCTCTTGGCCAAAGAGACACTTGGCCACTCGAGACGCCGACGTCGACGTCGACGTCAGCGACGGCGGCTGCTGTGATAAAATATGAGACAGTGGGGCAGACAGTCAAATGGGTATTGCCAACATTGAAACTGTCGGGGCGGGGGTGATTAAGAGGAGATCATGATTCAGTGTAAAAATAGTCAAAAAAAAAACCAAAACAAAAACAAAAAAGTGAAAAGAAATATCTATAGAGACTCGTATATGTGTATGACTGACCAGACTTAGACGTCCAGGAGGTTGTTGGTTATTACTGCATTACCAATGACAGCAGCCACCTACCGGCCGAATGAGGCAACTAACCTACCTGTCAGCCCAAGATATAAAAAGCCTTCGATTTTGCCGGCAAAATCATATGCAGATACACATATGTATGTGGGTTCCTTATGCGGGGACTGGCAAAATGTCATGCATTCGTTGATGCTGTTTGTTGTTGGACTTGTTGTTGTGCTGTTGCCGGTTTCAATATTTATTTATTTGCAAGTGCCTCGCGCAATGCATTAAAGGCAATAAAATAAATAAAAATTGAAATTGACTACGTCAGAAAATTTTGGCATTCATAATGCATGAGTTTTGATTTCTTAGCGACGTCAAAATGCCAAAAAAAAAGCTATGGAAACATATCTAAACAGAATGCACGAGTTACTTGTGATTGACTGGGAGATACCCTGTACTCACATTAAAACACAAAGTGAACTAAAGTATAATCTTCAATAGATATAAAAATTAGGTTTACCATCATTTTCAAATGTGGCTTAAAATTAGTGTACTAATACATACCGATATCGAGTTGGTGGAGTGGAAAAAAAAAGTTTAAATAAAGTTTATTTGTTTAAGAAAATTACATATTTTTTACCAAAATAAAAAATGTAGGTTCTCGAATTAATAGAAGTCACGCGATGTACAAATGCAGGTTAGGATATATTTATCTATACTAAATGTTATCCATAAAGTAATCTCCTGTGCCATATTGTGTATACTCGTAGGGTATACTCTTTTGTTTATTTCACTACAGGGTGCGTAAAGTGCAAGAAATCACTTAAGTTTGCTTTGAGTCGATTGCAGATTTATGTTAACTACTCGACTTGTTATAATTGGTATATTAAATGATTTAAAAGCTTGCCAATGCGCCAACACAAACAGAAATCAATTGAAACCCCCAAATCCAAATCCGCAGCAAGCCATTTATGTGCCACGTCTGTCTGTAGAGAGGGTGTAGGCAATTGGGCACCGAGTCCAAAATATGGAACTGTGGCTCCAACAACGACTCCGACTGCGACTTCGACTGCGATTGGGGTCCGTCCTGTGCATGGAAACTGGCTTAATATTATTTATGAGCCCAATATGCGCGATATCACGTAATAATCACGCACATAAATGGCCAGTTAAATGCTGGAGACCTCTCGACTTGGAGCTGGAACTGAAGCTGAAGCTGAGACTGTGGCCAGTTGCATTTCATATTTCATTTCAAGTGTTATTTGCAAAACATGTGCGAGTGGGGCGCAAATAAAAAATTAAGTAATAGATTTTGTCGCTGCGATAACAAAAAAGTGCTAAAATATTTTAAAATGCGTCAAAGCTAATTTATAGGACACACTTAAAGCGGATTGACCGAAATTGGACCACCGCGCGATGCTGGCTAACTGTGTGCGTAGAGCCAACTAGGCAAATGGCTGAATCGAAAGTTGATCTTACTTAAATGTAACAGCAAATCATGTTGTAGGTTGACGAAAATTAACTCTATGATTATATACTGGCTAATTAAATATGGATAACTTTTAAATTCTAAATTCATGTTGAAATCCTACTTATTTATAAGAAATTGATTTATAATTATTATTTGCAATTTAAAATTGAAGTGCCTGTAGTTGAATGTTTGCCAGCAATGTGTTTGTATGTAAGCTTAACATGATTCACCATGAGGCAGATGGCCATTAAAATGTGCTCACAAAACGGGCAGATCAGCTTGTCAATTGCGCTTCAATAGCAACAACAATGAACGAATGAATGAATGAACAACAACATCGCACAATTACAAGAAAATTGCCATCGATTCATGTTCATTGGATTCGCAATAGGCCGTCATCATTCCAGTTCGCAACCACATCCACATCCACATCCATGTCCAATTCCGAGTGAAAAGCGAGCCGTGACTGCCACAACAGCAACAACATCAACAACAACAACAATTGTCCAAGTCGTAGTCGAAGACACAGTCAGGGCCCGGTCTGATGCTGCGAATGACAGTTGAATCACCTTCATTTTTAATGGAGACAAGTGTCAGTAATTTATGCACAAAGACTGCCAGCAATTCTAGGGAAAAGGGTTGTGCTGGGGTAGGAGGGGAGGAAACTGCACAAACAAGCACAGAAATTGATGCACAAGTTAAACAAATTAAAATGGATTGTCGGCTCAAACAACAGCAACGACAACAACCACAACAACAACAACAACTGCTTTGCGGCCATAACTGTGAACCTGAGCTCTGCAGGCTGCAGCAGCCGACCAAAAGACCCAGCCTTAACCAGGGTCAGTTGCAGTGCGCGGGGTCAATGTGAATTGTGTGAAAATGACCGCAAAGCTCGAAGATCAATTCCACGACTTGACGACTCCCACTATCTCTATCTCTCCGTGTCTCTCCCTCTCTTTCTGTCTCTCTCTCACTCTGTCGATTGTAAGCGATCTTGGCACTTCATTATTCACGCGCGTGCGCTGTTCAAGGCTCGCGGAAATGTCAATAGCAAATCACTTAATTTGTTTGGCAATTTTCGCCAGATCTGCCAGAGCTGTAGCAAAAAAATACACAAGCCGCAGCGTACAAGAAACGTGTAGAAAATTGTTGGAAAGGAAAACAGAAATGCGCTCACGACGCCTTCTTCAACTTGGACTTTGCTGGGGCAAATTTTGCCAAATAATGTAGCAACATTATCCTTAACCCGCTTGCAGTTGTTGTTGCGATAATTTCGTTAACTGCCCGCGGGGATGAGTGCATCGTGCTTTGGGTCAATCAGGTCAATAAAGTGCTGCAATTGCTGCGAGCACAGCGAGAGATTTATGAGAATCATGTAGAGAGGCGCAAACATATATTCAAAACTTCAATTGTGCAGTGCTCAACTACTTCTATTTAAGTCCCTGAAAGTATCCTAGACACGTCTGTTCAATTTTAATGAGTTACACTAACTTTGTTCGCATACATGAAAATATATATAATTGTAATACCAATAAGCAGTCAAACCATTCCCGTACCACACTCAAATCTATTAAAAATCACTAAAAGCTAAATAGCTCTTGGAAGACAGTATTCTTGTGAGTCCAATGCGATGAAAGGTTTTCAGTTCAACAATCATAAAATACATTTAATGCTTTCAGGAGTATCAGGAGCCAGAATGAGAATCACATGGAATGTCGCTTTATGGTACAGTAACGACTACCGTGAATAGTTCCGATCAAAGATCAGCATTGCACCACCAGTTGGCCACATGTCGGCACAGGCACTACACACACAAACAGAGAGTGGCACACCCTTAACAGGCGCACACCCCACACCCTACACCCACGTCAGAATCGAATGTCGCGTGGCGCTGGTCAGCCCACAATGGAAGAAGAACAAAACTTGGAGATGGCAGCCATGCGATAGGGAAAGTTGCCCCGTCCACTGCGCGTGTCAGAGAACAACAAGTCAAACCGGAAAGCAGACGAGTTGAGTTCGCTGCGGGGCAGGACCTGCATTGCAACTGGGTGCACTGGCAGGAAGGTGGCGCAGTGGCGGAGTGGTGAACGTGCAAAGTGTGGGTCACGTGTCGCATATTAAGAATTGAATGAACGCTCAAAACGTATGTCAAAAGTGTGTTTGTGTGTGGCGCAAGGGTCTGGTCGTGTTGCGAGGGCGAGGGTGTGCAGGCACCCGTGACGCGGACAAGTTGCAACCCTCTCCTCGTTGACTTTCGACCAGTGTGGCCAGCCATCAAATTACACTGTGACTGCAACGTCGACAAGTATGCGTTGTACGAGAGTAAATAATATCATCAGCGTTTGTCGCTCATTAATGGATCGGCGTTCAGTCTCGGATCTCGGGTGGGGCAAGCCAACAACCCCTCGACACGTTGTTATTTAATTTGGCCTAATTTAATTTTTGCTGGTAGCAATTTGGGTAACTTCCAATCAGCAAAGTTTCTTTCGCAATTTTCATCACCCGCCCTCAGGATTGTGATTTGACAATTGTGGGAATCTTTGTTGCCTTTGTTACTATACAATATGCTAAATGTCACTGAACAGCGCACAGTTGCAACCCACCCTCCACCCATCCACCTCCCCGCAGGGCATGTGAATCATGTGCAATGATCCGTGGCCCGCTTCCTGTGGCCTCATGTGGGAACCCAATAGAAGATCTATCTCTTCTATCTCATTGTTTGCAATTGACAGTCAACTAGCAACCCAAAAACATTTCTCAATTGTTGACATACATCATCGACGACTCGTAATAATTGATAACTGTTTAGTCACTGTCTGATTTTCCGAGCCATCGAGGGGTCAACACTAATGACACTCAGTTCCCTTAATTGTTATAACTGCCTCTATTTGATCAGTTTGTAACTGAAGTGTTTTTATGGGTGGTGCACAGCGGCTAGAACAAATCATTTTATACGTCAGCGTGGGAAGTTGATTTAACTATTGTTCCATAACACTTTATGAGCAATAAGTTATGGATGAAAACCTTAAGGTGCGATCATAACATGGGAAATTTAACAAAATGACCTTATGGGAACGTAAAATTTAGAGGAAGTCAATTTTTTGAGAGTTTCCAGTAAAAGTTGAGTACATGTGTGTTTTTTTTTATAACATTCCCGAAGTTGTTGTTAAAATTAATAGATATGAATGTTGTATTTACTTAACTTCCTAGCTTCTTCTACTGCTTCTTATATATGCCAGATATGTATTGCATTAGAGATGCTATTTTGTACATGGCTTTATCAATCACACATTGGACATTGACACCGCATTGTCATTGACTTTGTTTTTGTTGTGGTGCATCCCTTGACCTTAGTTTGATTTGCAATCCATTGCCATAAAATTAGCTCTGAATGTCGCTGGTTGAGAGTGCTCATTAGAGGCCAAATCTATGCATGCAATTTGTGGCTAAGCCGAAAACAAAAAATCAGAGGAAAAAAGCCTTAATCCCTAAAGACTGACGAGGGCACTGGCAGAGTTAAATGGCCCCATCTGAAAGTTGAAGCCATTACAAGCCATTACGGGGAGAGTCTAAAGTAACAATGGCTACAACAAATGGAGCAGCCAGCAGACAGGCAACAAGAAGAAATGTTTAAAGCCAAGTCCAAACTAATTTCAACCACCCTCAGGTGATGAAGACAATTAAATATTCGTGATTTAACGATCACTTTGTAATGCTCCAACTGTCAGACGACGACGACGACGACGGCGTTGACGGCGGTCGCCAAATCCCCAAAAAGCGCCCAACAACCAACTCCGAACTCCAAATTCCCATTTGAGCCAAATGTAAATGACTAGCGGGACGTCGGATGGTGCCCTAAAAGTTTCTCGGCTCCGATAAAGATCACACAGTGGTGGACCATGAGGACCACAAGAACTAAACCAAAGTTGAGCCAAATGAATGTTTTCGGCTTTGCTGTTGCTCATCACGAATTTTCAGCATCAGTTGAGGCAGTTGGGAGTAGTTCGTTGGAAAAGCCCCACCGAAAACTGTAAACAGGTTTCTTTTTTTTGCGCTTTTTGCATTTTGCCAATTTGCCTATCAACAAGCGATCGATTAAGTACGCCTACCAGGCCAAACACTGCTATTGCAACGAGCTCCTCAGAGCTCCACTGGTTACAAAGTCAAAATGTTAATAAATGCAGTCGGGCTTAAATTGTGGGCAGCTTGGCGGGGATTTCTCGGATCTGAATTCTGCATTCTGGATATTTGGACGGGGGTGACCCACCCACAAGTACGTGGGCGTTGTTTTTCTTTTCTCCCCTTGATGTTGTTGCTGCTGCTTTTGTTTCTGTGGTCAAGTTCATTTCTGTGTGCGACGGCTGCAGATTCAAATCAGGTGTAATAATTCTTATTGGCAACGCTTCAAACTTCAGCTCCAAGTGGAAGTCTTTTAGCCGTTCCTGCTGCTGTTCCAACTGCTGCTGTTAGAGAGTTCTCTTTCGCTCTCTCTATTTCTTTCTCTTCACGATTTTTGATTGATCGTGCATACTAAACTATAAATCCATCGTGATACATTGGGGCGATCAGGCGAGGCTACGACGCAAACGTCGCGTTCACGTCTTCGTTTCTATTTTTTTTTTCTTTTTTTTTTTTTTGCGTTAGCAGCAGTTTTTCCTCAGTTCCGTCGCCAGCGGAATAAAGTTTTCATATTAGCAGTGCATACAGCAAAGCCAGCGATCTAAACTAGAGATGGGCGTGGGACTGACTCTTTTTATTATGATACAAAACAAACGCTGATAAACAAGCAGCGACAATGGAAAGCAGGCGACTTTATCTAGACAATACCAAAATTATGATTAACTTAATAAATTTATTTCTAATTGCTTTTTACAAGTAGAATTTTTATTATTATTATTATTATTAGAGACTGCGAATATTAAAAATATCAACAAAGCATACAAAATGGGAGTATTTTTTGTGCATTGCAATCATAGCGATTTTGAATGATGAAGATGTTATATATATTAATTTATTAATTTTGCTTTCGTATCCTATAACCACTCACAGAGTGTTCAATAAACTCACGATCTTATCTCTAGCGTGAAAAGAATGTCATTTAACTCCCTGTATTAATCAGGCCTCCCAGCTAATGCAGACCGTTAATCGTTCCAGTGTGCACTTTACACGCCTTTTACCTAATTTTGGGCCTTTTTATCGCACGCAGCTGCAACAGCAACAAGACTCCCCCCTTGATGCCGAGTTTTATGTGCCAAGTGACACCAACGACGCATAAATATCTTGCAGCCAACAACTAATTAGTGAATATCTGCCATCGAATGGGGTAAAGATACGTATGTTGCGTCTACCCCCTTCCCTTAACCTGCATGTTGCTGCTGCTGAACAAGGTGTCGCCCCATTGACAATAACTACAAAAGCAACAACAACAACAAGAACAGGAGCTAGAATAATGTTAAATCAATTCCCTGGCGTCGCACTTAACTCGCTCCCCACTTTGACACACATTGCGAGTATTTTTGGTCTGGCCATAGAAAATTATTGAAATTTTTATATCAACGCTGAAAAGTCGAACGGCGAGAACTCAAAAGATCTCAATACTGAGCTAAACTGAACCGAACTGAACTGAACTGAACTAATCGGATGCAGAAGGCATTGGCATTATCGCTTGGCATTAAATGCGCTTAAATTGATTCCTTCAAAATGCCATCAAATTGCCGACGTCTGACTTTGATTTTTATATGTGTCTCATCTTTGGGGCTTTCTCACCTTCAACGCTACAAGAGGGGGATGCTACACGGGAGCGAGGGCGAGGCTGGGATCGCGAGTGGAACGGTTACTGTTTGCCATTGACGGATTGTCCCGTGCAACATTTATTGCACTTGAATGCGTATTTGGAGCGATGCTCAAAGAATCCGGCTGCTATCATAAAAGTTGTTTTATTGTTTTATTATGCATTTGCACTGGCTGGGAAGCCGTGGATATTCGGTAAGGGAGCAGGGGAAAGTTTTATGTGCAACTAAGCCAATTTCAGCGATTACGGACCATCATCGGTGTGTTTGCAGCCAACAAAACATAAGGAAACACATTACGATACAAGAGGGCTAAGACGAAACGGGCTTGGGAATACAATTTGGTCATATTCCACGTCAAACATGACATTTATATTGGGATGAGAATAAGCCCATGCATCGAAATTGGTTTTTTACTGCTGATATGAAGTCTCAAATGTTTTTGTAGTTGATTTTGATGCTTGAGAGATTTAGCTGATTAGGTTTGAAATGATAGATGAGATTCGGATCATAGCTTGGTCAGTCAAATTCAATTATGAAATAAGACTCCAGATAGACCAATGGTATTTGATAAATAATTTCGTTATTAGGATGTTTACAATACAAAAAATTATCGTTGAAGCAACAGAAGATTTGTGTCAAATATTTATTTAAATTAAAATTTATAAAGTATCGTATTAATATTCTATTCTACTGAGCTCAGCACATTGATAAACATAATAAAAATAATGATGTAAACATCTGTTGTTAACTCATTTATGGAACTAGTAACAGTGAAGGGCTGTCAACCCCTTCGGACCGACTGCTCAACGTGTTAAACGTCAATGAAGATGCCAAAATCAACAACAACAGCACCAAATGGTGGACGCGGTGGACGGAGATGGGGAGTGGGAGGCGAACGTACTAATAAACCCGCTTGCAACCAAATGGAAGCAATAAATAGTAGCCGTACGCATAGGGGTAGGGTTAAGAGGTAGTGCTAAGGGTAGTGCATAAGTAGGATGGCGCAATTAAACAGTGTAAAATGGAAGTGCAACGGTAATTAACAGTACAGCGAGGCAAAATGTGCCAAGTGAGCGCGCAAAATGAAATTGAAAACGAAAATAGTAAGAGAAAGGGTGTAGGGGGCCTGGGTTGTTTATATGCTTTCACGATAAAGGGGTGGTCTGTCTGACAGTCTGATTGGGTGGGTGCAGCACTCCAGTGGTGGCGGCGCCGTCTAAAGCAAATAGCTTTAAATGCTCAACTCGGTTTAGGGCGCACAGGACGTTAATTAATGACGCGCCTGTTGACTGCCAGCCCTAAATAAAAAACGGTTGACAAAAACCCCCACAACTCATATGGAGTAGTGGGGTGGTGGGGAATTGGGTGCTTTTGTAAATGGGTAATCACTTTGTGAGTTGTGTGCGGCCCATTGGAATATTTCACGTGGCACAAACAATGTGCGGCGTGTGAAAAATCAGCTTGAAAGGATGCCGACGCGCCACGATGAGGCAGCCTGATTGCAGTTTGCGACATTGCCCCCACTTCTTGCAACACACATAGACACACTCAGATACACGCACACACGTGTCTCAGGCTGGCGACACTAAATCATCGCCAAATGCTTATGATTAGCGTCCCATAGGCTCGACACGCTCACTTTATGCGGGCTCTGTTGTTGCTGCTGTTGCTGCTGTTGCTGTTGCTGTTGCTTTTGTTGTCGGTCACATTACACTTCACAGCGAGTTAAGAGGCAGCTGTACGAGTATTTATCTATGTATGTATGTGGGATATACAATGCATCTATATATAGCCGAGGCCTTAGCTTGTTGAATGCATCGCATACCTTGCTTGACATCGTGTGTTTTTTTTTTCTTTCTTTCTCATTTCGTCGTTTTTTAATTAGAAACATTTGAAAGCTATTGTCATCTGGCTGGGCGTAACACTTGTTGCCAGCGATCATTGCCAGGGCCAAGCTAATGATCTATGTATATATATAGAGAGCGAGAGGGGAGAATCGAAGAACTCCAATGGGGCTGGCCATGCTTCGAGCGAGTTTAGTGGGGAGTCAGCCGACTCGGCTCACTAGCAACAAATGAGCCTGTCAGTGTTTCCGAGTGCAGTTAGAACAGATGCGAGTGATGAGAAATCATCGGTAAAGCAACAAATTTTGAGAATAGACAGGAGTACCATAGTTACAAGTTTTCGACTAGTCCACAATCTGCATGCCTAGTCAAGGCTATATTCCCAAAAATACGACTCTGCTTCGTAGCGGATGGTAGATATCCCAAAACATTGCCTGTATATGTCGAATATATATTACCTGTTTTCTTCTTTTCTATTATATAATCTATTGAAATTCAGAAAACGAAAAAATATTTACTTACAATATGGTACGGTTTGGTTCTTAGAAATAATTGGAAGTGGTATTACTTTATTATACAATGTGCTTTGGCAAAGTTAGAAAGATGCCATAGTAAAACTTTTTATCCTCGGCTTTGTTGGCATGTTGCAAATCGAACTCCACCCAACAAATTTTGTTTAGGCCTCAGGATGTTTTCTAACCTTGACCAGAGCTCTGTGCCATTATCATCATCATCAGCATCAGCACCGGCATTATCGCTATTGAGCAGTTTCGTTGGCTGCGCTACTTTTTAATTTTGGAACCTTGAACTTTTTTCTTTAACTTGCAAATTGCATACCAATAAAATAAAATTAAAGCCCCGCTGCAAATATTAGTAATCAGCTACAGAAATCACAATACGGCTGGTCGAAAAAAAAGAGGAAAACAACAAAAAAAAACACAAAAACTCCAAACAACTTCATCAGCGCAACAATGGCTAATGAGTCAGTGGACTAGAGATACGAGTACTCACTTGAATAAGTATTGGAATAGTTGTATAAGTATCTGCAGGCCTGTGTCTGTCGGCATTCGACTAATAAAACCATCAAAGACATTAAATGTTGTGGGTGCCATTCATTTGATTGAACTCTGACACCACCGCCAGTCGCAAAGTCTGACCACGACTATTAAGACAGCAACTCCAAACTTTGGAGTTTGGCTAAAACGGCAAACTGCAAATGCATAAAACTAATAATAATAATAATCACAAACAAAAACAAAAACATTATGCAGATGATGCAAACGAGATACGAGAAGCGTTTCAAGAGTTGCCAAACGTTCGGTTGCATCTATCGGAAGACTTTTTTTCTTTGTCTTCTCTCAACTGCTTGGCAAGGTCTGCACGTGCTCCGAGCTCAGCGCTCCATTGTACTCCGCATTGCAGTTGCATAATCAACAATTGGGCTCAATGGGACAACAAATCAAAATCAAGTCAATGAGTTTGAGGAAATTCTTAGAGACAACATTTGAAACGGCTAATCAAATAATATCCAAAACAATAAACATGTATAACCTCAGCAGTTTATACTCTGTTCCCAGCTTTAAGGCATTTAACAAAATATGAAAAGAGTCTTTAAGAGGAAGTGAATATGGATGGATATGAATATGCATACTAATATATTCGGAATTTTAAATCGATGAGGATAAAAAAAAGCATTGCTCAATGGGCATATTTCTTCTATGCATACATATTTGTTTTCCTCATTCCTGAATGGTATATTTCAAATCTTGAAGTTGTCTTTTGTCAAAACAGATACATACTTCAATAAGCTGTCAAGTGAGGAATTCAGTTCTTGTATCATTTGTTGTGTTTTTTTCAGTATCATAGTAATTGAAATTTCAGAAAAATCCAGTTAAACAATTCGCAGAATTTATTCTAAAAGATTGATAAAATGAGCTAAGCAATACTCAAAACGGCTTTTCGCGAAAAGCAGATTGCATTAACGTTCACTTTGCTTAGAAGTCGCTGCATTAATTTGTAAGGGTATTTAATTTTCGGCAATCGAATTAAAACGATTCCTTCATGTTCTTGCTTATAATTGTGTGGCCATTTCAATTTCATTTAAGTTTGAGGCGCCCGCGGGTTATGTCGACTGTCGACTGTCGACTATCGATTGTCGATTGTCGGTTGTCGCAGCGAGGCAGGCAGCCGTTGCCGTTTTTGATCGGCTCGCGATCATAGCGGCTATTGTTTTGGCCAACTGTCTGAACGGAACTGGCAACTGGCAACTGGCAACTGCATAGTGACTCCAAAGAGATCGTTATAATTTTGCCTGAGGCGCCGCAGTTGCAGCCGCCGCGTCCTTCGCAGCGAGTGGGTGGCTGCTTTAAGCAGTAAGCTTGATTTTTTGGCTGGTTTTCTTATTTATTATTTGTTATTTGGTTTTTGCGCTATTTGATTTAAATTATAATTTTATGTAATCATGAAGTGGGGCTGTTACCCATTGCCGACTGCCAACTGCTGCTGTTGCTGCTAGCCTCAATTAAATGCACGTTTTGTGTCTGCTACTAAATGCAATCGTTTATTGATTATTTGATCATTTTAATTGCCTTCTTTGCCTTGGCCAACGTGAGAAACGAAATTTGTGAATTGACTGAAATTCAAACGGAATGAAACGACGTTGAAACAATTTGATAATGCTTAAAAGTTGATCAGATCAAGTTTTTGGAAAGTGACAAACTGAAGTAAATTGTTCCTCAGTTGAGAAGATATTACGATCGAGAACGTATGAAAAATTAAATACATTAAGAATATTATGAATTTAGATCTTCTGTTCGATCAATTTTCAGCGACTCTCAATTTATATTGATCTTCACTTTCGTACAGAATTCATCTACAATGTGTATGTGTATATATAGAAACAAAGTCTGCAGCTGGAGCAACCCTTTCCGAAACGCACTTCCGATGTCATATCTTAAGCGGCGCTTAAGTAGCACAAACACTTCCTTCGCAGGCCAAAAACAGGTGTGACTTGTGTGGAGTCTGTGAATACACACATTTTCCTATTATGCTCAACCCCTCGCTCAAATCTCATACGCGTGGCCAACTTGTGCCGTTGTCGTTAGTCAAAAATAGCTGGGCGACACGACAGCAACATGGAGAAGAACAACAACTCAAGTGACACCTTTAGCAAATGCATCTGCACAATTACGAGCAGAGCAGAAAGTATCAGATTTCTGTAGAAGGCTGCGGCACCACCATCAACACACAGGCACCACCACCACCAACACCAGCAGAAGCAGCAGCAGCAGCCACCAGTCATGATAAATACAAAGTAAAACTCCTTTCTTTTCTGCGCCACTGACAAACGGCACATTGCACATGTCCTGCAACGGCAACAACTGCAACTGGAACTGAAACTGGGAGACTGTTGGACCAACTGACTGACTGACTGACTGACTGACGGACTGTTTGGCTGCCTGCTGCACAATCGCAATCAGTCACCCCCATCAGAAAGGCAGCCGTGAAACAAAAGGCGTGGTTTATATGTGTTGTTGTTGTGGTGCGTTATGCATCGAGCTGTTGTTTTTGTAGCTGCAACTGATGCTGGATATGTTGGTGCTGCGGGTGCCGGTGCGGGTATGGACCTTGGCCTCGGTATTGATTTCAATTTGACGCTGCAATATTTTCTTAATGAAAACAAACAAAAGATGCGATGGCGTTGGCTTTGGCGTTGGCTTGTTGCCAACGGGGCAGCTGTCCAGCAGCAACAGCAGCAACAGCAGCACCAGCACCAGCACCAGGCAGCCCAAAGTGCGTGTTATTAATATTATTGGCTTGGCCCAAAGGCTGCTGCTTCCTTATGGCCACACACGAGTGTAGCAATTCAGGCAGGCAGGCGTTGTATGTAGATGTATGCTGCCAGATAATTTTTTGGCAAGCAGGTCGTGCCGAATTCCTCGCACACACCCCAGCACACACACTCACACTCGCACACATATGCACATGCAAACAGCATACAACTGTGGCCAATTTAAAACCAATTTAAAGTTTAATGAATTCATAAAGAAATCACTCGCTGGCTGCACTTTCAAAACATATAATCTGCCGACGCGTCGCGACGCCTCGGAGACGACTACAAGAGTGGCTTGTGCATTCACTTGGAGCTCTGTTTGTGCCTCTCCTGCAAGCCAAGCAGCCAATCCGCCGACCAGGCTGACTGCCTGCTAGCTGCTCATGGCGTGCCAAATCTCATAATCAGTCAATAACTTTTGCCGCCTTCTGGTCGCACGTGGCGGCGGTTTGCGGCGACCTCGACTCGACTATGGGCCCGGGCCATAAGCGTTTCTTTATGTGCCCCATAATCGAAGTGAAATCAATGGCATTGCCTGCATACCATTAACACGAAAGTCGCTTGCGAAATCTCTGGGCCATCGTCAAGGAAGAACAAGGAACAGCAGCGGGAGGAGTAGTGGGAGGCGAGCCAGATGTCTGCTGTAGTTGTTCAGTCGCTGCGCTTTGATTTGAGTTAAACAAATTTTATATTCGAACAGATTTCCAGCATGACAGTTATTAATTGCAAATATCGCTTAATTCATCGCTTAAAAAGCGACAACATTCGCATAGTTCTGGCGTTGCGGCCAATCCTCCAAACAACCTGTAATCACGACACGATTCAACCAGTCACCGTTACCAATATCTCTGTCTCTGGTTCGTTGTTGGTTGGCTTGTGTTTAAATTATGGCCAAGTTGTTGTTGCTGTTGTTGCTTTTCCTTTTGGCTGGTGTGGAGTGTGGAGTGTCCGTGTTGTGTGTGTCTGTGTGTGTGTGTATAATTTACATGGTTGCATTCCATTGACACTGATCATCAGTTAATTTGTTTCTTTATTGCATATGCCAAGGAATAAAAGTGAATGCGCATCGTTTGTTTTGGGTCTGTAGGACATTTGTTATCCACTTTGAATCATTCCCTGAATTTCAGGTGAGAAGTGGCAAGCCAAGCAGATAGCTGCCGTAGTATGTGAACAATTCAGGGGTATTTTCTTGATGAGGGTTATTGTTGCAGCTCATCAGTTGTCGTACAAAATATTCAGATGATATTCGTGGTATTAGGTCATTTTAAAATTAATTTTAATATTATTAAAGAAGAATAACTGATTTATGTTAACTGATCTTTGGTACTTAATATGTATTGTTAAAGTAATATGCGACAATAATCCAATTGTAAAACTAAAGCTAACCCAAAAAACATATTTAAGAAAGCTAATGACTCCATTGCAGATAGGGTTATTGGATAGCTGCCAATTTATTGAAAAGTAACTATGCAAGTGATGTAAAACCAACAAAAGCATTCAATTAATACTAGTTGAAGACAGCTTTATGACTGCCAACAATAATTTTGCAGCAGATTTGTGCAACATCGACTAGCTGAGCAGCTCCACATGCTGTCGACTCTGTGGAAAACAGAAACAACATTTTTTATTTTTTTTTGCTACATAATCAAATCATTAGTGATAGGTTTTAGGGCACTTGATCGATCGAGCTGCTCGTTAAGCTCCAATAAAGCACTTAATGAATAAAAACAGTTCAAATATTTTCACAACCAACTCTGCAAATTACTCGAAATCCCAATCCTGAATCTGCTTTGCTCCACTTCACTCCGCTCTGGTCTGTTTTGTTCGGGGGGACTTAAAGATTGATTGTGTTGACTGATGGTGTTTGGAGTTGCATTGGGCTCTGCTGTTGCTTCTAAGTTCCAATTGGCAAATTTGAATGTTGTTGATGTTGTCGACAACCGTCGCCGCCAGTTTTTTTTTTTTGTATTTTTTTTTTGGGCAACAGTGGCAACTGCCAACAATTGGGGAGCAACGATGTCGTGATGGCCCCGTTTTATTGATGGATTAAGGGCGATTACGCGATCGTTGTCAGTTCAACGTTGCCCATGCAAACTAGCTGAAGGGCCAATTCGTTGTTTGCCAAAGACAAGAGAGACTTAGCCAAAGACGAGACGGGGACATTGCGCAATCGATAATCATGGACGCTGGAGGGGGTGCGAGTTGGGATTGGGATTGTGAATTGAGCCGTCATGTCAGGCGGCAGTTAATCAATGCAGCCAAACATAATCAAATTAACTGCCACAGAGAAGAGCACCAGAGGGAACAGGAGCTACTCCGAGGAGGACAGAGAGGTGCTGAGGGGGTGGTAGGCTAAAGTCAGGACTATGTAGGCCACAGCAACAATAGTTGCTGTTGTTGTTGTTGTTGTTGTTATTGCTTATTGTCTAACAATCTTGTAGCTAGCTTTGGGGCAACAAGTGATTTGATTGCCGCTGTTGCTGCTGCCCACTGCCCACTGGCCCAGGGAATCTTTTTGGCTCAGTTCAAACAAGTTGCTGGCGGGGAGTTATGAAGTAATGCATTATAATTTGGCCAAGCAATTGGCCCCGTCGAGAGATGCACCTTATCCGCAGTTGCTAGTTGCGAGGCATGTTTGTTTCTTCGGCCACCGCTCACTGTGCACATTTTTCCACAATTTTTCTCCTGCTTTACATAATTGTGGGAAACAACCAGCGGCCTTAGTAAGTAGGCTAAGGTTCATTATGGCATGCCGAGGCACTGACTCAGTTCAGTTCGATTCTGTTCTTTGTTCTCTGTTTAGGCAAGGCTCTGGCTCTGGCATTTGATAAATTATGCGCGCTGCTATCGAGGCACAGCAAAGTGCAGCAAACTCCTCTGCCTCAAAAGATATCGCTGCAATATCGGACAATCGACTTGATTAATACACCGGCCAGAACAACGATGTTTCATAAGAATCACCGTCCCACTCTCGCTCCCCACTTGGACTTGCGAGTAACCTGTTGCCCATAATGTAATATAATTGTGTAAGTGTGTGGGAGACATCCCTGATCAACCCAATGAACAAAATTGAATCACTATTTTAAAATGTCATTGGAAAAATCGGTCTAAAAATAAATTCTTGGCATGTAGAGATGGACTAAAATCATATATGTATGTATATCATATAGTTACCATCGGTCTTTTTTTTTTATATAAATAGTGAAATTTAGATGTAGGCTGGTGGATTTCAGTCTGTAAGAGTACATATTCATAGGTGCCTAAGATAGCAGTTTTTTATGTTTGATAATCAATTAATCGTGCTTAATAACTAGCAAGTTTCCTAAGGTTTATCTTAAAGATTTTCTAAAACTATCAACCGTCAGCGCTATATAAAGTTAGGCATTTGAAATTCGGAATATAGCACAAATTGGAACTTGTGTTACTCCTGTTTGCGCTTCAGGGTGTTGCTTGAGAGCACCGCTTCGGTTTCTGCCACCGATGCTGGAACCGTTGTGGACTCAGGCACAATGCTTGCCATTACGATCCCATTGGCACAGTAGTGTGGCGCATCAGCAAAAAACTCTAGGCGAAAAGGTGTCGCGTACGCCGCGCAGCGTGCACAGCTGTGGACAGTCCTGATCAGCGCTGACTATGGGACTATAATGTAGAAATCTTACCCGCTTTCGATAATGCCAATTCCTTGCGACTCCTCATATTGTCTGTATTGATACGTCTTCCTGTACAAACACTGCAAGTGATGGGCTAAGAAAACGACGGGCACAAAAAGTAGACCGCAAAGAAGAAGGCCCACCCAGAGTCCGTTCTGTACAATGTCATTAGAACAAGCATTGTAGTAGGTAATTTAAGCATGTGGAACTCACCATGGGATTGATCAGGCGGTCGCAAACCATGTCCACACTACGATAATAAATATATGCAAGCGGAGCGCATTTCCCGACATTATTTAAGCACTCGCTTATGACCATTTCGATATAGTTGTTAACTTGATCTTCAATATAAATAGTGACATTTCGGCGTAGTTCTACTGCAGTTTCTTCGCCCTTAGCTTTCATGAAACTGGTGCCTCGATTTCCCATTTCCTGCAATATTTCAAGCGACTTGTCAAATTGATTGTTCTTGTACAACACTAGCTTATCAATTTCGAGCAGTATCTTCCTCATTTCATTTATCTGTGATGCAACTTTGGGAACGAGTTCATCATACAATTTTTGAATATTAACAGCTTCGTTCTGCAGAGCAATTCTGGCCCAATCATATATACCCCACTGACTCCATAGTTTGGAGTGTAATAGAAATATTTCCTTGATTATTTCAGTCATATCTATTGGCGTTAACTCGCCGCAAAAAAACTTTGTAAACTTTTCACTGTGATAATCCTTAAAGTTATTGTTAAGCAGTTTTGGTATTCCTAGATTTATATTGAAATAGATCAAATTCATCGGAAAAAATTTCGGCTCCGGCGTAGGGGAATGAATAAACTTAACGCGCAATTTGTTTTCGATATCATACAAATTTGAGCCCAGAAGTATACTAAAGATCGTCTCATTGGGGAAACACTCTCCAATTTCAGTTGACATACGCAGCGACTGAGGCTTCGACTGATGTAAGTATTTTGTCGTATCCCGATTCAGTTCAATAACTGAATCCTTGCGATTTAACATCGATTTAATTTGTGGATCTTCGAACGGTGCACAGGCTCCCTGGTAAGTAATTAAGCCCATAACAAAGTAAAATAGTCCAGCTAGAACTACAAGTGAGAACACGCTGAAGATCAGCACTACGGCACTGCGTTGGAAAGGAGTGGAAACAGAAGTCTTGAAGTGCAAAATTTGTTTATCAACTTACATTAATAGGCAAGTGGCTCCAGTGCTTTTGCTACAGATATTATCGCTATGGTCGCTGCCACAGCATCCAAATAAAATCGCTATTGTCAGCAAAATCAGAATCTGAAATGGAAAAAATAATGGAGAAAATATCGATTATACGGATAAAATCGACTTTTAATTACAATCACTTATTGACATATCTTTTCTTGTCATGTGGAGCACATTTTTTAAAATCAAAATCGATTCTATTCAGGGAGAATTTACCATTAAGATAACTACAAAAATCGTATAATGGATCAATTTGCGGGCCGAGCCAAATTTGACGATGAGGTCTTCGAAGGACTGGTTCGATTGCACAGTTTTTGAATGAATTTCAGAGATCACCTCATCGAGGATTATCCGTAAGGCTGTTGATTCTGATCGGAAAAATTCTTGGCCGTCTTTAATGTCTTTGAGCAGTGGCGGTATGATAGGATTTACACCAGCAATAACCAGTTTGACCAACCTGTCTAAGTTGATGTGAGTGAGATCCCTTGCTTTTATTATTGATTCAATGCCCCTCATATAAGGTTCAAAATCGGGTACCTGTGAAATCATAGACATATATAAATAGAGCCAATATCTAAGTTAATCTTATTGTTACCTTATCAAAGTGAAGACACGGTGAGGTATCAATGAATTGAATTTGCGATCTTTCTAAAAATTGAATGCAATCGCTATTTCCACACAACGTAACACAAACGTAAGTTAAGCCACGCTTTATTTCGCGCAAGCCTAGTAAATTAAATACTTAAAAATGAATAAAGTCTGAGCAGTTTATTTACCGTCTACCAGTTGACTGCCGTGAAAACGTAGATCCGTGTTCATTTTTTGCAATATTCTCATCAAGGACTGCGCCTTTTCCATGTTCATTACAATGCGCTCAAATTCATTCGCCGAAACGGCCTCAGAGATATCCATGAGGTCTGCGTATACGTGTTGGCCTGCCTCTGGCAAAATATACATTGAAGAAGGACATGTGAATACGCTTAGCAACTGAAACCGAAACTACGGAATTTAAAGACCCACCATACAAGGTTTTCGTTAGATGATCACTCATCTCTTCATAATTTTGTATAAAGAGATGCTGAATGTGTCGATGAGCATCCTTAAGGATAGTGCAAGTATCCTCGGTGCCGCGGCGCTTGACCAGATTTGACTGCTGAAGTCCAATATCTACCAATAAATGGTTCGCGTAGGCAATTATAAGTCCTAGCCTGCGATAGTATTAAGACCATTAGAAATTATGGATGATTAGGAGACTTACAGAATTCCAAGCATGAGCAAAACAAGAATGGAACCCAAGCAGTAAAATTTGCGTGCATCCTTTTGTTGATCGCAGGGTGGACATCCTCTTTTGCAACGCCGACACCAGATGCAGCAATAACATACACTATTAATCGAACAAATAAGATGAAAACTATTTATGCCTAATTGTAGTACACTTACGCTATGAAAGGTCCAATTATGATGAGAATGAGCAGGAAAATAACCCACAAATACACCGCCCAATATTGCGCCAATAGCCTGCTCCAGTCGTTAGACGCCACCTTGGGTCCTAGGGAGAGAGTGTCCCCGACCTTGACCACAACATAGCCTATATGCACATTGTGTATAATTTGCGTTGTTCAATTTCAATAACTTACCAGGCAGTATTGGCTCAAGCTGATCGAAAAAAAAGTGCACCAATTTGTATATAGGACGCATCGCCAACATGGAATAATTGTGCTCTGTGGTATAGACAGCATGTGATTGAAAGGCGCTAAAGTCTGTACTGACAAAGTGATGGCCAAGCCTTGCATGTGGTGTAGCATTACTCCAATTACTGGAAGGGTTTTGTTCTCCAAGTAGGTTATTATAATCCCAATCACTGGTCCCATCCTCGTCTGATTTAGTTGGCACTATTAACATGTCCAAAATAAAGCCAAATAATATCATGCTTGGGTTCCATAAGACCCAATTGGTGGTACTTCCGGTATTAGATTTAAAATTTGCAGCTGCAAGCTTCCGAATATCTTCAGACATTACTATTGGCATACTGCTATCCCTCAAAGTTCTTAATAATAAAGGTATAATTAGGAGCTTAAGCAGTTGGTCAATTAAGAGTTAGGACTTTAGCTGTACTCTATTATATTATAATACGTTATTGTATTGAATTGAAGAAACTGTTTACAGTTAAATCTGAGGCAAAAGTATTTTTCAAAAGTGTCACATGTTATAGCAAGTTGACAAGCTTAACTCGTTTTATAGCCACCAGATAGCTTTCGCTCAATCAACTATACTAAACCTACATTCAATTATAGTTAGTCGAAGTTCATTTATTGTGCTTTCTCGCTTTCATTAAACCTATACCTGTGAAATTCTTAAAGTAGATCAAATCCTTATTCAAGGTAAAGATCATAAGAGCTGACGCTATATAATTGATTACAATATATGTATGTATGTGTGTAACAGTCACTGCATCTCAACAAATCAAACCGTTTCTCCATGCTCTGCTCATCAGTGTATGTATGCAAGTGGTGTCCATTGAAGCAAATGGCAGCTTTGCATTTTTTTTTTTTTTTTTTTTGGTTGCGTTGCTTTTGCTAAATGTGACACTGAGGCTACTGTTCGTAATGGTGTTGGCATTAAAATGGATTACACATTGAAAAGCTGCTGCCTGCGCTTTCGCTCAGGCCCACTTCACTCTGCTCCACTTCACTCCACTCCGCTTTGGGCGGGGAGATGCAGTTAAATCCATTGGCCTGGCTTGGTTTGGCACCTGTGCTGTGCCGCTTTAACTGCCTCAACTGGTTCTGGTTTTAAAAGGTGTTCCTTGTTGGTGCAATCCCCCCCCTTGTTCACCTTCCACCAGCTACCGCTCCTTGGCACGCTCATTCTCTGAAAGTCTCGGGGCTTAGTGCAAAGCGGCATTTATTCACGGCATTTCGATTTCAATTACGATACAAATTGTCATTAATGTTGGAAAGTTGTTTTTGCACAAACACAACACACTATATGAATTAAGAGATGGGGATGGAGATGGGGATGGGATGGGGGATGGGGATGGGGGTGTGTTGGCGGCTGAAAAGTGCTTTTGCTTATGAATTTGATTGAGTGGATATGTGTATTTACTGTATGTATATATATGGAAATACGAATAGAATTACAAGCTATCTCAACCTGTATTGCGTTTGATTGACTTTCAGACGTTGCGGGTCATAAACGCTTCCCGTCCCCATACCCGTCCCCCGGTCATAACGATAGTAGTAAATGCATTAAAAGCTCATAAGGCACAATCATAATTTCTATATCTGTTACGCTGTGCACCCAAAAACCACACCTCGGAATCAACAAATGCGATTTACTTGACTTGCTGCCTGCTACTCATAAATAAAACATTTTTTTTCATTTTTTCATTTTTGTTTTTTAATTTTCCATAATTTTGAGAGCGAAACGCATGTATGTATGTATGGGTGTATATATGGAACGAGTGCAACAACAAAAACAAATCACACACATCGATGATTATGATGAAAGGCATAAGCAATCGACACTAACCTGCGACTTGTCTTGGGCTCTGCTTCTCAAAGACCCAGCCCATAAGAACCGGACGATGACGCTTCCGGGAGTCGGGTCTCAGGTCTCGGGTCTCGGGTCTGGCACGGGCATGGGCACGGGCACAAAACACGAGCAAGCAGCACCGTTATGCCTCATTGCCGCCGCCTGCCCCTTATAGAGACTGCTTAACCCCCTAACCCCGTCGTACCCATAGCCAGATCTGCGATCCTCACCTTAAGTCAACGAATTGAACGGACAGCGCCTTAAAAAAAAATAAAACGTCTGTTGTATTTCGATTTGGGGCTGTGTGCTGTCAGCATTTTGTATGCGGTATATTGCGTACTTGTTTAAATATGTTTTCGATGATCGTTTCGTCTACCACGTCCACCCCCCCTTTAATTCGCCCCTACTCTCACACAGAAGATGACAGCAGCGGCAAACTTGGACAGTCGGCGTCGTCTTTGCCGGTGCGTTATTGAAGCGAAACAAGTGTTTAGTCACCCAAAGAACGCGTTGCAGGTAAAATGGGTGCTCCTACAAACAGACACTGACTGCCCGCCGCTCCACACTGCCCCTCCACACACTGCACCGTTTCATTTCATATGGAGCACACCCCAAAAGTGCCAGCATTCCTTGCGTATGGGCCGTCGTCGTCGTCATCCACAATTCTGCGTGGCCTGCCTTATTTGGTTAGGCTTCATTGAAGGTGCACCTTTGTTACGCTCAATGAGCGATCTGTTTGCCTGCTTTTGCTTCTTACTGCTCTTCTCATGCCTCAGCTCTGCTCTCCTATAGGAGCAGCCACGTTTGTAGGTTCTACCTTTTATGTTCTGCTTCTGACCAGCGCCTTGAATCATCGTGATGCGGCGGGTCGTTCGCATTGGGTTTGTCTCTGGGTCACTTTTCATGTGTGTAGCATGTGTCTTGTTTGTTGTCGGGCTGAGGGGGGATTGCTAACTTTATATGCACGAATCAGAGACATAATTAATGTTGCCAGCGGTTTCCGGTGCCCGCTAATGGGTTAAAAGAGTCAGTGGTTTGGGGAATCTTAAAATTATTCACTGTGTATCCAGTCCTTCGATTGAATCAGGTGAAAATTATTGGGATTTATAAGGCATACAAATAAGCATTGAATATTTAGCCAAATAGCATCCTATCCAAAGATTACAATAGATAATAGTCGCACATAAAGCATATGCGATGTATACAAAACTTCTATTTTAAGTCATGCATGTTTCATTTGCCACAGCAATATCAGTGATCCATGAACTGAGTCAAAGATTTACGATCGTTGTTCATAATTTATGTTCCACATTGAAAGCGTCGCATTTTCGAATACCTACGGAATTATCACAGGGCTCACCTTCCTTCTGACTATGGGCTTCCCTCTCTTCCCCCACAAATACACACACTTACAATTGCAAAATGATCTCGATAGAGTCTGGCAGCTGGGCTGTCCGCTTCATATATGTATATATGTATGTATGTATCTGGCCAATCGATCTGGCTAAGCGCATCTCCCATAAACCTTATGACATTTTTATGTTAATGCAACATTGACGTGGTCTGTGGCGCCCGCCTTGTTTTTATTACCTTCTAAATGTTGCGTTAAGTCCGCCATTAAAACGATTGCCGTATGTTTACAGATTTGTCGTCATAATTGCTTTTTAATGCCTTATCTGTGGAGCCGGGTTGCCACTTCCTCCTCCTCGCTTCGTGTGGGGGGGTGGGGCGCTGCTGGCCTCATCATCATTAGGCCCGACACAACTCACCAGAAGCAGCCGCGTGAGCCGTTTAATTGTTTCAATGAGCTTTCGGATAGAATCGCGGGTTGCTTTTGGGGCTACCACGCAGCCGGCCTTATCAACGATCTTTACGAATTTACGCATTCGATTAATGCGACATCATGGATGGCATCTCTTCGTGGGTTCGGTCCAGCGCGTGTGAGGCAATCGCAGAGGTGGGAGTATTGCCTCTGTTTTTGGTGTCTATGTGTGGGAAACCATTTGACAATAGCACAGATTTATCAGGATGTCTCTTTGGGTACCCATTTGATGCCACACAGCTGAGCTGATAAGCGCAACATTTAAATCTTTATGCTAATGTGAGAAGCGGAACTAAGTCTGCCAAACTACGATGTTGGCGATCGAACTATTTGTAAGTCATAAATATTATCGCGATAATATCGTAAATGAAGTTAATTTTCTGTTTAAGGCAATCATGACTAACCAGTTGCGAATTTGATCATGTACTTAACAAATACAAAAGCAAGACAAAAATAAGCGAATATTTAAGTGTGGAGAAGGAAAGAGAAAGGAATTTACATACTAATTAGCTAAAGTTAAGCATTTTCCTTTAAAAAGTAAATCAAATTATTATTATAATATAATGAAAGCTTAGGCATTTTTCCTCGTAGTAGCTGATTAAAAAGGCTAATACGTTACCTATCAATATCGTACAGTAAATCCAGTCGAAGCCATGCCTATTCGAAACGCAAATGCGAAACTTTTTTGCTCATATCAGAGGTGCTTGTAGCCCACAGTAAGCTACCAGTTATCGTTTTGGTTATCGCTATATCATAAATCAATATGCAAGCCGCTTAAATTGCTTAATTATCGGACATGCAGGGGCGTCAAATTAACCCATATGAAATAAGTCATTTCGCTCGGTGTAATACACTCGTATTAATTTCAATTACACACAACATACAATGCAATTATGCGTTTTTTTTCCCGGGGCGGGGGGAATGGGTAGCGGGACATAGAGCTGAACCTGAACCACGAAGCTGCAGTTTGTTGCTGGAGTGGTGCAGCGAGTCTGCGGCTGGGTCTCTGTCATGTATACCGAAAATCTGGCAATTTATGTGATCAGCGTCTGTGATTTCAATCAGCGCTTAAGTAACTCGACAGGGCGGGAACAGGGGAACACTTTTCTGAAAATTACTCAACACCTTCCCGACCAGCTCTCGCAGGGAGAACCAAAATGCCAACGTTATGCGAGTGGAGCCCCAGACCCCGATAGGCGGTTGCCGTCTAAGTTTCAGATTTCCTGCCCCAGCGACTCCAACACCGGCCTCAGCTCCAGCTACAACTCTGACACCGTGCGGTATGGCGAAAAAAAACTTTAATTAAAGAACACCATAAAAGTGTCGCCCGTGCGATCGTAATTATGAATTTAATCTCAATTAGAGCGTTTATCTTGATTTTTCATGTGCTCTCTGGGTGTGTGTGTGTGTGTACGACTCGACTGTGTGTGTATGTTTGTGTGTGCAGACTTGTCTGACCGGCAATTTGTTTGCCCAACGTTTTTCGGCCGTTGAATTTATTTGCATTATCCTGTATAGAAACGGCATCGGGCTGCGGGGCACGTTCCTATCGTCAGGTCTCTGCTGACCACTTTTTTTATTTGCTTGGACATGTGCAAACACCTTTGTTGCATTTGAAAAGATAAACATTTTTCAGCGCGCTTTAGCTGCGTTTTCCAGTTATCTATCAATTGCTCGAATTTTTCTCTGTATTTTATTATCGTCTCTTGCTTTTGTTGGGCATTTCAATTTGTCTCGAATCGATTAATTTGTCTTTGGCTGTTTTGTTTATGGGTTATTCAATAGCTGCAAACCAAATTGCGGACAGATATGAATAGAGATATTAAGTTCATAACGATTCTAATTTCAATTCGTTTTTAAATGAGTTTTTGAAACAACTAACCAGCATTTGTCATGTAAGAGCGAGCTTTCATTTCATTTCAATAATTTTGCATATGATTTTGATTAGTTATGGGATGTCAAATCAAATATATATAATGCATTCACTTTGGCAAAGAAAGCTGAAGTCTCTTCATCATTTATCAAAACAGTTCGACTTATGGAACCACCTACTCTTATTTGTTTTCATACGCAAACTCGAACTCGTGCTCACAGTCATTGAGGAAAGGAAAAGAGCTGCACAAACAACAAACGACTATTGGCTTGTAATTTCCAACTATTAGTAACATTTTGCGACGACAACAAGCGCAACATGAAATGATTCACATCCACCAAGTGGAATCTGCGAATGCTGCTCTGCTCTGCTCAGCTCAGCTCAGCTCAGCTCCGGCTGTGCAAATTTGACGGCAAAAATCAATTTGAAAACGATTTAAGACGAGCCTCGTCCCTGGACCTGGCCACGTCCTGGACCTGGTTATATGAACGTCACGTAGGCGTTGCGCGCCAAAAGAGGAAATGCCAATATGACACGCGCAGCAAGAGCTCCTCTAGTGGGTGGTGTGGTTGCGGGGGAGGTGGTGAAGGGGGTTAAGCACTGCGTATCGTGTTACCAAAGCGGCAAAGCGGCCGGCAAAGCATTAACCAGCTATCGACGCGCCGACGCTGACGGATGGGGCCAGGCCAGGACGCCACTAGACCAGGTCCATAGATTCAGAGTCAAAGTCAGAGTCGGGGCCCCTCAGCCAGAAAGATAAGCGGCGACGCCGACGTCAAAGACAAATGCGTCTTGTGGGTTCAGAAATCTCCGAGATTATTACGATTTTCATAATAAATTGTGGCAAATCAGGCGCGCTGGCATTATAAGGCATCATTAACAACGACAACAACAGCAGGCCGCAGGTTCGCTTGTTTTGAGGATGAGGCGCAAGTTTACACTGTAGGCCAAAGCGTTAACAAGTTGAGCCTATGACGTTGCACGTCGACAAACCTTGTTGTTATTGTTGTTGTGGTTGTTGTTGTTGTTGCAAACTCATAACTGCAAAACGAATGAGCGGGCAAACAAGTGGGAAGTGCGTCCAAGCGACTCAGGCTAAGACTGGCTAAGCTGGGCATTGGCCTGATGCCGGCCAAAGATCAAGCCACCAAAGAAGGCGCCTGCCTGCCTGCCTGTGTCTTTGTGGTGCGGCGTGGTGCGTGGTGCTCTGGCGCTCTGTCGGTTTTTAGTCTTTTGAAGTGGCACGCGGTGCGGGGCCAAGGCGTCGTCCGTTTAAGAGCAAAATGTGTGCGCGTTGATGACGCCAATATGCGCCTATGTTGTTGCCTGTGTGTGCACAACAAGGTGGTTCCACCAACAGCGCAGATCACATACCCTTTCAGCCCGACATAGACTATTTGATAAATATGGCTTCAGTCTTACTTATCTGCGCTATCTGAGACTATCGAAACCGTATGTTGAGAATTCCATTCTTTCATCGAGTGCTGCTTGATTTGGTTTATATGAATCAAATCACTAATAGAGAAAACTTTTTATTATTAGATATATTTGAAAATAAAAAACTTTCGATTCGGATACAGATTTAGTCAAGGATTGATCTAGATACATTGATCAAGAATTTTGTCTATGACAAAATGGTAACAGAGTATAATAACAAGAGCGTCGCATGCGCACAACATCAGCGGCATCTATTGGAGCAGAAATGCGAACCCACCTAGGAACCACCATGAACAGAGACTCCAGCCAACTGGGACGTGGTGGAGTCGCCTTCAGCATCAGCTACAGCTTCAGCTGGGCACCAAAACTCAGCCATGTGCCGCATTTACTTGTCAATTTGTTTTTGGTCAACGTTTAAATAATGAACTCATATTTGCAACATTCGGTCGGCTGTTGTGTTGCACATGCGGCGCATGTCATGTTGCATTATGCTTGCGAGTTGCAAGCGACTGGCTGTTGTTGTTGCTGCTGGTGCTGTTGTTGCTGCTGCTGCTGCTGCTGTTGTTGCATACAGAGTGAGAGTTGGGGCCTCTGCACTTGCCGTAACTCTACCCCAGGAAGACTTTTGACCGGCCGCAAAACTAGGAAATGTCATTGTCTGCTTCGTTGCGAACGGAGTGAGAAAAGAGTGCGGGGGGTGGCAAGAAATGTGTGCCACAGAAAACAGTAGTAGAAATGAGCCAACTGCGTGCTGCGAGCGGTTCGCGATTATAAAGCGGAAGTAACAGAACTTAAAATTTCTTAAAATTCGATAGAAGTTGTTAAAAAAAAAGTGAAGAGAATTATTTTCTGAGTAATATAGTTAGTCAAATCATGAAACATAAACAGCAAGCGTGATCGCACTTATTGCAATTCTGTAAAACTTTAAACTATTTTATCAACTTTATGTAGAGCTGTCAGATTGTGGGCCCTCCCATTTAACTTCAGGCCAAATCACATTCCCTGGACAATTAATCAAAACCTAACAGCAGATTAACTGCAGAGATATGAAAACTTTAACTTTGAACTATATATTTCTTTTTTCAGACACTCAACTAAAATTGCCAAAAGGCAAACTCCAATTATATTGGCGATATTATCGGGCGTCGTTGGCGACGCCATCTAATGACAGTTTGACGGTTCGTAGATTCGGTGGCTTGGTGTATGGTGGGTGCAGAGGAGTTTGGGGACTCATTCGCATAATGCTTATGGCAGTATGGGCAATCTATGCAAAATTATTGAAATAAAGAAATCAGGCAATTCAGCTGTGAGCTTTGGCTCGGGGGCGTTTGCATTGTCAAAGCGAAGTGAGTAGATTTCAATTTGTTAATGCGGGGCTTGAACCTGGACTTGTGGACCTCGTGGACTTGGCCTGCAACTGCCACAACTGCAACAACAACAACAACAACAACAACAATACCAACAACACGAATGCGGCTGGGGACGGTGACTGGAATGGGGCTTGGCCACTTGTTTGCATCAATTTGAATTTTAATTGAAAAGTCTGTCGAATACATGCAGTAACAACAACGCGCCCCGGAATCTGGCGCCAGCTTTTTGTGGCGTGCTGCAGTGGCATGTGGGTGCAATTGGATATATAGCTGCGATATAAACTTCGATATATGCCTCGATTCGATTACCAGTTCCGCTTTGCACAGGTTACAGCCACATTTAAGGTGTTAATTTGCGTTTGTTTCCATTTGCAGAAATGTAAATTTGTTATTTTGCAAACAAGCATTTGATAATTAATTGCATTCACCTTTGATATGCAAATCTAAAGAAATACAAATCATAATTAAACACAGCAGATACAAGAAAATTGCCATGAAAACATGGTTCATTTACTTTATTGAGTTTAAGTATTCTAGTGCAACAAGCTTATGTTTGTTGGCTTGTAGAACATATTAAGTATATAGAAAAAATATTTAATATTATAGGATCTGTATTGATAATTATCCTTGTACCTTATCAGCTTTTTTTTAATATTATTTTTTCATTGTGTTCATTTGTTTTCCCTTTGTTTTCGGTAAGCCCTTTAATTAATCGTTATACAGGGCACAGAACCCAACAACATTCGACTGCTTATCAAAACACTATCAAAATGTATGCAGCCAGAGCCAAAGAGAAGAACATTGGAACATGCATACAGAGTTGAGTTGAGTCGCCACTAATATATGTCGGACACACCCAATAAATTCTGAAGAATGCACAATCCTTTTAACAATTCCAGGGAACAAGAACAACTGGACAGGGGCCAACAACTGCCCACATGGAAATGTGTAGCGCGGGGATAATGAACCCCAGTTTACAACCGAAAAGTGAAGCGAATGAATTCATTAGGGAAAACTACGGGCCACAGCATTTGGCCAACTGTTGTTTATTTCCAAATTGATGAAAAGTGAGCTATGGCCAATGGGCCCACAACTCGTAACGCTCCCACTCCACTACCAACTTGGACTTGAGCTCGGCGCACGAACGGCACAGGACCGAAGCGTGTCGTGTTAACTGCCACTAACTAAGCGAATGAAAGAGAAACACATAAAAAGAGAAAGAGAGAGAGAGAGAGAGAGAGAGAAAGAGAGGCTTATCGCGCACTGCGTTGTTTGGTAGGCGTGGGGCAGGACCTGAAGGCAGGATCTAAACTAGCGCCATATGGTGCACAGTGTGGTGCTGCTGTTGCTGCCCTCCGCAAAGAAGATGTATCTATTTTGGCTGCAATGAAATTAATTACGAACTGACCAAAATTTGATGAGGCCGCCGACAGGCGGGACTGCTCTAAGCCTGGCCAGAATGAAATAATCGTTGAACTGAAGATGCCGACACCTGATGTTTGATTTGATAGCCAAAGGCGATGCTCACTGCCTCCGAGACTCAATTTACGGTTTCACTTTCAGCTCTGAAATCAGAACAGGTAGAGACACGGGGTTCAGAATGATGGCAACAACCAACAGCCGGGCAAAAAGTTGTGCGTCCAGTAGATAAAGTTAATTAGCCAAAATGGACACTTCTTAACATTTTACAAACTGTTAGTTTACGATGTGTGGCGCACACACACTTCTGTGTGTGTGGCTCATAAAATGCATTTTACTGCAAGAGAAGATGAGTTGCTGGAGGTAACTGTGCAAATAGTTACTAAGGAAACGGAAGAAGTCTTTCTTTGAGTTAGTCCATACATACTAACCAGCCAGCTCATGCATATTTCAATAGTCTGAGCACAACTAAGCGCGTCATCGAGTCGGACCCCATCGATCATGAGTCCGACTTCTGTTTTGCATACTAATCAGTATTGTAGAAATTGTGCTTTCTTTTTGCTTTCCTTTGCATGTTGCTGTTGGTACACATGTGTCGAGTTTAACACGTGAATGTCTTGCAACAGTTTTTAGCATATATTTTCATAGCAATTTATTGAATTGCATGGTATGAACTACCGTTCTATGCACTTTCTTTGGTTTGATTAAAGTGAAAATTCCGAGAAATTGTAAACAAATTGCAAAACACTTGTACAAAATTGTGTCCAATCCAATTTGGAAGTCCAATTGAAAACAACTGCGAGGTGGACTGTTTTTCCTATACATTGAGAAACGCAGCTCAAGCTGAGCTTTTAGATGCAAGTGTTTACTGTACACAGCTGGTATTCCATCAGTTCGATTTTCTTCTATGTAATGTAATCACAAAACTAACTTTACATTCTATCCAGCCAAACTAAGGCCCCCTTCAATTATGCGAAGAAAGTCCCATACATATATAATTTTTCTGGTTCTGTTTTTTTTTTTTTTTGGGCGTAGGCTTTTTTTTTTGTGTCTCACTGATTGCTGGTGCTGGCAATCATCAGCATTGCTAGTTATTTTTGGATGACAAAGTCGGATCGCATCTTTATCGGTTTGTAAGAGGGCACACTTCCATATACGATACTTTGTAAATGCTACCGCATCGATTTGCGTGCGATGTGTGTCAAGTAGATGCAATCGCGGAGCAGCAATGGAATCGATTTGCCTGCAAATTAACGAATCGGATATGCTGTGAGATCGCAGCGGGCGCTACTTTTTACCCTTTTGACTATAGTTTATGCAATATTTATTTTTATTTCTTTTCGACTTTTATGAAATTCAAATTGAGCCGAAGCAGATGCGCACGCCCTTTAAAGCAGGAAGTAATTGCTGCTGGGTGGGCGGGCAACATAAGGCGGCTAAATCTAAGAAGAAGAAAAAATGGAATTAAACTGCTGGCGTAGATCGCTGACAAAAATCACAGCCACAATTAACCGTTGAAGAAATACCAACTTGTCAAGGGCAATCAGTGTGGCAAAGTCAAAACCACGATCGCCTCTGCCAGCAACTGTTGCTGATGTCTCTGGGCTCATTGATCATGTCGCCAGCGCGCCCCTGACGATGATGAGCCTAGGAAACACAAAACGACATGTCAACTATAACCACCCATCGATCGACGACGTTTTGCAATGACTGCAACGACCAGCAACAACAACAATTACAACTGCAACAGCAACAGCCACAACTAGTAACGACAAGTAACAACATTTATCAACGCTTGGCGATCTACAGCAAAAGCCAAAAGGCACGATGCACAGCTCTAACTGAGCAGCAAAGAAACAGAGATGAGCAAGGCTCCCTACTTTGAGGAACTTCCCTTAGCCCCAAACAAATCAAATAATATTCATCGAAATTTTAGAATAGCTTTAGCTAAATTCATGTGCTAAGGAATGCCTAAATATTAAATATATTTAAAACAACTCTTTTTTTGTTTTTATAAATATAATTAACTTATATCGATTATTTATTTTTTTCAAGCCCTTTTTGAAGCTTACACGCAGGATATTTAGCACGACACGCTGTCATCCCTGGGCCAAGATATCTGGCAACAAGTTGATGGGGCATGCTGGAGATGAGACTGGAACAGGGACTGCAACTGGGACTGGAGCTGACTGAACGACTTGCACTTAGCGACAACTAACGCCAGGTTTGTTGTTGGCTCATGTAACTCGAGGCGCTGGGCCTAGAACCTTATGCGGTCTGTGGCTGTAGCTTTACAGTTAAGGTCGCTCACACTGACTAGCTGGTTGGCTGGCTGGCTGGCTGGCTGGCTGGCTGGCTGGCTGGCTGGCTAACTGACTGACTGACTGACTGACTGGCACTGGCTTCGATCGTTGACAGGTTGGCAGCAACGAGAGAAACGGTACGGGCCAATGGGTGTCGGACGCTGCAAGCCACAAGCATTTGGCATATGCATAGTCGTTTACATGCTTTGAGAACTGATGAGTGGAAATCGCATCGGAACAGTTGTCCACGACGTCAAGCGTCGTGGCTGCTCTGTCAGCTGTAATTTCTCCATGCAGACATTTGATTTATGCGATGCGATCGAGTGATGATCATCATCGCTCACTTGTCCAACTCCGAGATCCTGCTATCTGTTGCTCCACATTCGCGCAGCGATTAAGCAATATGTTTTTGGTAATGTTAAGAGTTTGGCAGTGCCAACAGCAGCAGCAGCAGCAGCCGCAGCAGCAGCCCCCACATAAGACACCCGCTTCTCTCGCTGGTCTGGTCTTATCTGGTGATCTCCACTGGCGGGGGTTACGAAATCTGAATCCAAATCGAAATCGAACGCGAATCGCTGCGCTGACTTGCGCTAGAGAGTTACCAAGATTAATGTTGATGCTTTTTCAATTACAACTCTGGCAGCATACAAATTTGGAGTAAAACGTAATCGTCGTAATCTCAGACGTCCTAAACGACGACAACTACGACTCCCAGCTCCAGCACCAGCACCAGCTCAAGCACCAGCACCAGCACCAGCACCAGCTCTAACCTGGCTGGCTCTGAGTGACTGCCTAAGTGGCTGCTGTGGCTCTGACTCGTATTCGTATTGCATTTCCTAATGTTTGTTTTCCATGAGCTTTTTTGTATATTTTTTTTTTCTGTGTTTACCCTGTAGCCATTAAAAATGTGTTAAATGGGTATCATGTCGTTGTGCAAGTATATGTATCAGGTATATGGCATTAACAGTCGGGTCGATATACCAAGATCAGATACTGAATATCTTAATTCAGATTTGTGTTTATGACACACAAAACTATGCATTTGTATCGCATACCCAGACCTAGAATATTTCAGTTGATAAATGTAAGTTAATGTTTTACTGCACAGCAAATGAGACAAATGAGATGTCGTATCGAAGACAATCAAACTTTATTTGGGAATTAGTTTTAGACAGAAATTGCTGGAAGCAGGGTATTTCCGATTCGAGGACTTTCGTCTAGATCGCTCTTAGTGGTTGTGTTTGTCGTTTTTGTGCTGTGTGACATGCGCCGCCGCTCACTGATTGCCCGACTTTGTCTCGATCCCGATGCCCGATGCCGATGCCTTCCTCCGATCTCCTTCATGATGGCAATTACAAATGCCGCGACTTGTATCATGGCCAGCCATCGATTTGTATGGCAACGACTCGTATGTTGCTTGCAAATTCAATCGCATCTTGTACCCGATTGAGTCGACTCCGGTTGCTTTGTCAATTGCAATTTGTTATCTGCTCCAAGCTTGGGGATGGAGCTCACATCTATCCACAGATCCACTACCATTCAGTCTGCAGTTGTAGATGGCCTTTGTTGTTGTTGTTATTTGTGGATTTTGGTCATTCAATCAAAGGATTTGCAGTGTAGCGCCTGACTTTCTGGAAGATGAGTGCCACTTTGTGTGTGTGTGTTTCTGCTGATGGCTCTGCAATGATTAGCTACGAGATTTGCGGCGGCAGGACAATGGCAAGCAAAAGCCAGGCAAAAGGATGCCGCAACAATAAGCAAACAAAGGCGGCACAGATCACACGGACAGAAGCCAAAAGAATTTAACATTCAGTTGTGGGTCAGTAGGTGACGCAGCAACAACCCAGACAACTGGGCGACAGGTATAATACACTCAGAGAAATTCACTAAAATCAATTCAAATCATTCATGTTTATTTTAATAATTCGTTTTATTTTATATGTTTAATGAAATATACTGCAAATAATGGAATTTGGCTCAAGGAGATCGACTCTGGAACATTAATGTTTTTCAATTTTCAATATTACAGTTGACATTTCTTCAAGTGCATTCCTGCACTGCTTGCAACTGATTCTGACTTGTGTGCATTGTCCATGTGCTAAAGGTACGCAAGGTGTTTTCCCATAGCGGTACTCTCGTTGTCCCATACTACCAAACTACCTTCTTCTTTTTTGCAATTGCACAAGCAACGTGCTCTGATTAGCGCGAAAAGAAAAGGGAAAAAATAGTACAAGAAATTATTGTCCTTTGTTTGGGTGAATTGTGTGCCAAGGTGTAGTTCTAGGAATGCGTTTTTATTCTATGTTATTTATGGCCGAAAGGTGTTGCCATTGCTGTAAAATGTCACTAATGTGTTGGTGACTATACAAAATACATATTACTTATAGATTGCCGCCTGGCAGTTGTTGCTAATCTCAGAAAGGACGTGACTGAAACCTGTATATCGCTACGTTTCCTTCCTTATCAACATTTACACAAGTACACATACACACAGGTAATAATAATATTCGATTCAGAGCCATTTACATTATCAAACATTCAACCAATGTTCAAATATACGGTTGATAAGAGGCCAAAGCGCCATTTGTTGGCATTGATGTGGCCTAAATGGACAACAAACTACCGTCTGGAGTCTAGAGTTCGGTTTGTAGAGTGCACACTGTACGGTCCACCGTCTGTCATGTCAATCAGACAGTTCAAATAGTGTTCGATAAGCAGCCGTCGTCGTCCTTTATTGCTACGTCTATCACCTGCGACAGAACGCATGCGCCGAGATCCTTTGGGTAAACAATTGGGCCAAAGGATTGCTGCTGCCAATCAGTGGAAAAAGGACCTGAACAATGCGCAGGAAACGTGCAATGCGAGCATTTCTCGATAATGTCCTGTGGCAGCTAATTAAATATTTGCTTTTGCCAAAGGTGCAAAAATGTCTCTGATACGAATTGATGAAATATTAGGGGCGGGTTAAGAGGAAGTGCCTCGATGCAGATTGTTTGCCTCCGAAAAGGTGTATTCTGCCTAAGCAGAATCTGATATTATTATTGCAAATGGAAGGAAGAGAGTCTTAAATTATGGATACAAGTGACAAATGCTGCAAATACGAAAAGATGGGAGCAAATGAAACATGAGCAGTAGACCAAAGGCGGAGAAACACTACAGGAAATAAGCTACAAGAAGAGAAAATAGAAAATAATAAACAAAATTATGAAATTCTTTTGTAATTGTTTTTAATTTATTTAATGTAAAATATATATATGGCCTTAAGAACTATCAAATATCTTAACATAAACATTTGCTAAACATAATTTAAAATGAGTTAATTATACAAGTTTCAATAAAAACTATGAGCTAAATGTTTGAATTTGGTCAAATGCTGTCTGATAAATTGGGTTGGCAAATGTACACATACTTAAGAGCTACAAACTTTTAAAAACTCAAATAAATATGATATTAAACTATAATAGTATAGTAGCACCAAAACCGAAAAGATCTTAATGAGTCTATGAGTCCTGGCTAGATTATTGTCTATGGGGTAAGCTGTGATCCTCGCCAGCGGAATGTGTCTGCTTTGGTTCGTCTGCGTCTCTGCGGCGCACAGTCAACGTGGCCTCGTCCTTGGTTGGTTGGAGCAGTTGTTGTTGGTGTTCTTGGAGCAGAACCAGCTTAGACAATTGTAATGGTACAATTGGAGCTGGTGTGCTTGTTCAGCAGGGACATGCGCGAGAAGGACTTGTGGCACACCTGGCAGGCATACTTCTTCACATCCACGTGAGTCTGCTGGTGAGCACGCAGATTGGAGCGATCGGCAAAGGAGCGTGCGCAGTCGGTGCACTGGAAGGGCTTCTCGCCAGTGTGAGTGCGTATGTGACCCTGGAGCAGCCAAGGTCGGGAGAAGGCCTTGCCGCAAATAGGGCACTTGCAGGGTAGCGTGTGTGTGCGTATGTGCATCTTGAGTGCTCCGATCGTGGTATAGAGCTTGCCACACTCTTCGCAGGAATGCTGCTTCTTCTCCTGGTTGCACTCGGCAGCGGGACAGTGGAACTGGCGATGCTTGGACAGGCCCATCGAGGTGGAGTACATCTTCTGGCAGTTGTCGCACTTGTACCGATAATTCTTGGCGGAGACACTGACGGCGTTGCTGCTGCTCAAGCCGGAGATGTTGGAGGTGGTTTGGTAGGCATATGGGGCAATGTTGCTGTTGTTGGAGCTAATGCTGCTGTGGCTGCTGCTGCGCGTCTCATCAAAGAGATGGAACAGTGCCGGCAGCGGAATGTCATTGCGCACGGAGAGATCCTCCGGTTCGGAGCTGGCATCCGAGCCGGGACTTGATGGTGGCGTCATCTGCTGATAGCTGTAGACCGAGTGCGGCGAGGCCATTGAACTGGCTGGCGATGGGAACGCAGCAGCGCTATTCAAGTGAGGCTGATAGTTGCTCCACAAAGCGGAGATCGGATTGCAGCCAGCGGCGAGCACGAAAGCCGATTGGTATGGATTCGTTGTGTAGCCGGCGGTGGCAGCTGTCAAGCCGCGCATGTGTATATCAGTGGGCTGGTAATCCTGGCTGCTGGACTCCGCCGGTGGCGAGAGCAGCGCCGAGTTGAGTGGTGGTGAGTGGGCACGATGTGATGTCAGCGGTGTCTTCGAGAGATTGAGAACGTATTCACGTTTGGCGGGCAGCTCATAATCCTCAAAGTCAATTTTGCTGGCTTTGCGCTTCAGTGAGAGATCCTGTGGCTGCTCCTCCTGCAGCTGCACGGCTGTTGTGGCAAACTGTGAACTCTTGGTCAAAGCCAATGCCTCCGTTTGCGGCAGCTCCTCCACAAAGATAAAGGGGCGCTTCTTCAGCGGACAGCTTTTGTAGTTGGCGGCCATATCGTTCGTTTTGAAATGAGATGATTTTTGTGGATGAAGATCGGTGGGTTTGGTAGCGCGTAATTCCGTAGCACTGATGATTTGTGAGAGTACGAGATCGAGTTTGAATTTGAGAGTGTTGCTTACTCAACGAACGCTGAGGTTGCTGTGACAGGTCGAGGGCCGAGCGAGCTCTTTTATATGCCACGGGCACAACTCTCTCTCGGGGCTGCTGCCTGTCCATTTGGTGGTGGTTCTTCTTCAGTTCACACAATCGCACACACACACACTCTCGTAAAGGCAGGGCGCACGTGTACAACGCTAGGTAGCAACAACAACTACAATGCACACATACACACTTTTCCCATACCCTTATTGCGTGTTTCCCATTTGTTGTGCTCTCCGCTTGCGTCCGCTTCTCTCTCTCGCTCGCACTACCTGGCGCTGAAGCTACCTGACAGCGCTCTCTCAGGAAAACACTCGCACTTTGAGAGAGCGAGCATCCAACGCAGGCGCACCCTCAGTTTCTATGGCTCAGGTATTGAGGCAAGCTCCCTGCACAGGCACAGGCACAGGCGCTACGATCGCCTCTCGCGATAACTTATGACAGCTTCTCGCTTGCAGCTCTGCTCTCTGTCGACCTCATCGTTCGTTCACAAGCTTCTCCAGTTTCCCCGCACATCCGTGCTGTAATAACTCGTCAAAGAAATATACAAACGCTCCCCTCCGGCACTTGGTACGTTCTTGTCAATCTATTGCAGGTATTGTGTCAGCATCCAGAGAATTTGAGTTTCGCTTTCAATTGCCTCGTTTCGCCATTGAGTTTCTATTTTTATACAAGCGGTGGCATTTTTCACGAGTCAAATTGGATTCCCGAACTTGCCATTGGGGGTAGTTTTTCCCAAAACACATACACATCTGCCACAGCGCTGGTGCCTCAAACGGGGGGAGGCAAATTGAACCTGAGCTATGCTGGCATTACAATTGACATTACACCTTGGAATGGAATGGAGTTTTATAAATAGACGCCATGCATCATGGAAACTAATAGCTCTTGGGTACACTTTACACTGAATTATTGTAGCCAAAGTTCTAGATATTCCACACTCTCAGGTTCTGCTTTCCATTTACTCGTTTACTCCTGAACTATTCAACTGGTTGCTCTTATTGAGAAGCTTTCCCACCATATTCCACCTTTGACTTGAGCTTGCCTCGTCGTGCAACATAAACAACCATCCCATATACATACATTTGATCAAACACTGGAGAGGCGCAAGATTTGTATTGCCCATGTCCTGGCTGGGAAAACAGTTCAGCCCGCATAGCCAAGTTCCCACAATAGTGAAAACTGATTTCCCAGCCATCAAAAAAACCAAATAGCAAGCATATTCCCCATTCCATGCCGTTTCTCAGGGCAATGTGTGAACAACAAAGAAAAAACCAAGGCAAATGTAGCAAACCCAACAGTTTTGATAAACCCAAGCGGTGACAAAAAGTGCAAAATTCCAAGTGCTAAAATTCCAATTCCTATCGCGATCACGTTCTTGGGCTGACCAATCGCAGCACTCGACTGTCCATGCCTGGACATGGGTGTGACGGAAAATGCTTCACGTAAGCAACCCATATTTCGCATTTCGTATTTTCCCTATGATGGATTTCCCTTTTCACATCACTCTGCATCACGGAAAATATCCGGATGTGGATCAGCATTGGATTTAAAGTAATTTCCCAGCTTATCCAATTACGCAGTCAGCGAAACTCAAGCAAAACAAGCAGCGATTGGCCAATCCACGACAAGACGCGGGAATTTCACCCAGCCTCCTTATACCTGACTGCTGACGGATTACGGCCATTTCGGTTATTACGTGTGTTATTCCGCGCAATTAACAACGATGGCATCTCTAGGCAACTGTCTAATGATCACTCTGCTAATATCGACGCGGAATTGCCCGCAGGACATCGCGAAATAACCCGCGATTCATTCATCAGTCGGAGAAACCCAGTCACCCAACACAAAAACCTCCCAGCACTTGTCGTCCTGCAATCGTCAAGTACCTGCTGGGATGTGAGCCGTGGTTAGTCCGCTCATTAGCAATAGGTAAAGATTATGCTATAGCGATATTTCCACTAGCCTCACTTCATTCATCAGGTAACGCCGCGGAGAAACCCCTTTTTCCCATAGCAGTACTAGTAGTACCTTTCCTGATTCCGTTAGGATATTTGCAGGTGCGTCTCTGGGTTTCCAGATCTTGTTGTAGTTTTTGCAGACAATGGGCCCGTCCCATTTTTGCACCTTGTGTTCCCTGCATTTGTTGCAGCACACAATAGCTCATGGACTGTATTGTTAAGAGAGTAGACTGGGTCAGCAGCTGAGCAGACGAAATGGAGCGCACAAGGAGTATAGACATTAAATTTCGCATGTGTACATATTTTTGGAGTACAAACTTGTTTTTTTTTTTGCAATCTTACTGGAATAAAATATAGCTATAAATCTTTTTTGATGCATCTCTTTCTTGCAGGCGATTTTTTCTTATGCACTTCTTTCTACAATCTTCAACTTAATTTGGCAAAGGGAATATTTCATAATTTATAATTTTTTTCACATTTTTTTCAATTTAAATATCAATATTTATGTCTCCTTGTAATTACGTAGTCCATTTTGTCTCTATTCGAATTGAGAGTTCTCTCTCCCTCAACTGCGACGAGACCCGGTGCATTGGCACACCTTTTGCCAAAAAAAAAACATGAAGAAAAGAAGGAACTGAAAAAATACCACCAAGGAAAACAAAGTATGGCCCAAGATATACGATGTGTGATGTCGTTGACAATGAATGGTTGATTACTACCTCCAGACCAGATCCTTGGAACAACTGCAGACCTAACGTCTCTTGTTGTTGTTTTTTTTTCGCACAGACAAAAGAACTTCCAATCCATAAATCGAAATCGAAGCCAAAGAAAGAAAAGAGGGAAGCAAGAAAATCACTGCCACGGGTGTATTGCACAATCAATGAGCATCAGGACCTTACGACACAATAAGAGACAAAGACAGACAGAGAGGGGAGAGTTCGACCGACTGAACAGACACATTGGAGTAAATGTTTTGAAAAGCCAACGAAAGGAATTGCTTCCAGGAATCCATAGCCGCCGCCGTCGGCGTATCAATGTCCTTAGCCAGAAGAAATCAAAAAGTTGGATCACCTGGCCGTATCGAGTTGTCTGTCTGTCTGACTGCTCTGTCCGCGATTATGTGCGGGTGCCGTTTAATCCTTACTGCTGCTACCTGTGGCCCATTGTTCTCGCCAAATTGTGAATGACCCCGCAAATCGACGCCAACCCCCAAGGAAGCTCCTCGTCCTCTGAACGACCTGCCACTTGCCATCTGCCTTGATTCCCGACTCCAGGAGACATTCGCGCAGGTTTCGTGCCTATTCATGCTTCGTTATCCTGTCAATGCGTCGGCATTATGTTCATTGTCTGTCAGCACGTTGTTGTCGCTATCCTCATACCCATCCTCCTGCAACTTATTCTCCTCTCTGTACACTGTAATTTAGTAAGCTGATTTTGGTGTACGCTAAGCGTGCTGTTTAGCCTATTAAATGTGTCTTCTAAATGAAGTGTGTAAATATTTTTAATTCTGTTGCGGCGATTAAGGACCACGAGGTCCTGAGCAAACGGAAGCTATAAAAATAATGTGGGATTTTTTTTATGACTTTACGTAGGTGAATAAAGTTCATGGCTTAAATTACGAATGATATTAAGATGCTTTAATTATTTAAATTGAAAATGGTATTTTTTTAAATAAACTGGTAAGCTGATGTTGAGATATGATAATAAGTTAAGGATAATAAGAAAAATTGATTGTATTGAAGGCAATAAAAAAGTAAAACATATCTTCGTCCACTAAGTCAGAGGTTTTAATATAATGTAAGCTTAGATGCTTAATGTTTTTAATGGACTTTGTAGAGTGGACTTCCTAGAGTGTACGTATATTAATTCATAATAAAATCTAAAATTAAACAAAAATCATTATCAGTAGCTTTAGTAAAGTACAATAAAGATGCATTTGCTTTGATATTTAGTTTGTCAACCCCCAATTCTCAATAAAATCGCATCTAAACCTTCCACAGCTGATGCAATCAAAAATCTAGTCAAAACCGAGCATTACGCCCATATTAACAGCATTTTTGGCACCTTTTGGGCAGTCAGAGCCCAGCAGCAGGATCTTAGACCAAAATCAAAAATCTTGGCAGCCGGCAAAAAAAAAAACAAAAATACCCAAAACAAAAGTAAGTTGACGGAAAAAAACTCATTACACCGGTTGGGACAGGCCCAACAATGCAAACGGGAAACCAAGGAAACGGCACAAGGATTGCATCTGCGTCGCTCAGGGCAGGCAGCACAAATCAGTTTGTGTCAACCGGGAGATGGTTACTAGGATGCCGATGCTTGGCTAATGCTGTTGAGGGTGTTGGCTTGCGCGTTGGTGGCTTCGCATTGACAGCTGCTCCTTTGGCGCGCCTCGTCGGCAGCATCAGCGTCTTGGCCAGGGGTTTTTTTTGGCAAGACGTGCATCTGTTTGCACACACAGAAATGTAGAGGTTGAGAGTGTGAGAGAGAGAAGGACAGGGCTTGTTTCAGGACTCGGACGTTGACGTGCATCTGCGGGCGCACAATGGGCACACCGAGAATAATTCAAGCAAAAACGAACAAAACATCATGATCGTCATCAAAATAATCACAGTCAGAGCAGGAGCCGAACTCAGAAGCAGGGGAGCGTTCGCCTCTGCTACGGGCATGTGACAAACAATAGTGCACCACCATCAGCACCGTCAGTACTACTACAACGACCACCACCACCACTAACAACAGTCGCCAGCGCCTGCGCTTCCTTGCCAGTTTTTGGCGGCATGCCACCGCCGCCGTCTTTATCGTTACCTGAGGCATGTCCTTTGTTGATGCTGGGCTGCCTTTTGATTTTGCATTTGTTGAATTTCATATTCCCCGCTAGGGTAATGCAACCGCAATTGTTTTGCTCCGTTTTGTTTACTCGCGTTTTGGCATGTGCACAGCAGTTCAATGGTAGGTAAATCAGTTTTGTTCCGATCTGTTCCTGTTCGCATTATGCAGATGCATTCCATAAGATGCTACACAAATTGCATAACAGCAGCTGCCCCATCAGAATCTTTAGTCTGCCAAATATACAAAAAAAATTTACAAGTGATCATCTATTTGTCTCTTTGATCCTCGGTATTGAGCAAAGCTGGTGACAAAACCAAAACAACTATTAATCCAATCAAATTATGTACGACATCAATAATGATTTCTAATTTCTAACGATCTAAACAGTTTATAAAAAACATATTCCCATGAAATAGCCAAATGAATTCGTGGGAAAACTGGCAATGTTGAGCACAACAAACCCAAACAAATCCTTCGTAGAAATTGCCAATCCTTTGAATAGTTATCATAATGTGCCCACATTAACAAAACAAAAATTGGAAAGATTTATAAAAAAAAAACAACGAAAAATGAAGATTTCACGAGAAATGCGCTGCTTTCTAACACAACACAACATAACAATGAGCCCAGTTGACAAAGTCGCGTATTTACAATTACAAATTACACAAGTTTATCGAGCATTCTCGCCGCCTGACAAATGATCAGTGAGTGTCAAATTGAATACACCGCCCCGCCCCCAAATACCCTTACCCTTGGACAATCAATAAACGTGCTAAAGTGAGAACAATCAATCCAATCCAGCACGTTCTAACGATTTACATGTCAACTTGACAGTCGACAGACAGGCAGACCTCTGAGTAGAACTGAGCTGAGACAATGGATCAGGGATTGGAGACTGGCGCTATAAATACATATACTGAACATATCAGACTGTGTCGAGTGTGTGTAAGTGTGTGTGTGTGTGTGTGTCCAGGTGCCACCATTACGAGTTTCACTTTCATTTGTTAGTAGCATTTGACACCTTGTCGCACAGTCATTGCAAGTTGTGATACCCATCTAAGGACAGACAGAGCAAACCGAACCCTCAGTAACATTGTACATCAGTGCCTCATGTGCTGTGTAAACACAGTTGTGTCGGCTTTGCAAGTTTTTTATGTGTGTCCCTCTCCACCTCCGACCCTTCTTCGGTACCTCATCCAAAAATTTGATTATGCTCGCGTGATAATTATGCATGGCAACTTATGGGGCAATCGCATCGCAAGCTTCTCGACTGCGTCTACTATCGAGCGATGACAATCGGTCTCATTGTTTCCGTTTCCCACCGTTCACAGTTGTATGTATGAATTGCGTCTTTAGAAATGTCCAATCCCCCCCCCCCCCCCCACCCCACTCCAGCCCCTGCCCCAACGAACACCGGATCAACCTTCGAGACAGCCATCCAGCTGCGTACCAGACCGTGCGGCTGGCACTAAATTTTATGGTTAACTTCACTCGACGTTTCTGCTATTTAACCTTTTGTGCAACTCTTATCGAAGCTCTAACGAAAACCACCGAACAGATTCCCCAACCCCTTTCGCACTCCCGATCCCCGATCACCGATTACCCCACGTGCGGGTTTTGTTTGCCTCGGAACAAATTTAAATTATGATTCTGTGCATATAGTATGTATAAGTGTTCCGATAACCAGCGAGCCGACCAGGTGGTAAATAGGGTAGAGTTTATTATTATATTGAGATTCATGCCAAAGTTTACAGAAACCCATTAAGTATTGTTTTACTTAAGCAAGTTTCAAAGTGTTGAGAACATAATGAAAGCAATGATCTTTCTCGCATTAACTTTAAGACTTCTATATAGAATTGATGTATGCCAAGCAGGCTATGAGTTATGCTCTGCTTGGAAATCTATAAAAAAATTGTATAATCACATATTTTGCTTTATCTTTCGACATTGATTTAACAGTATAAATAAAGTTTTGGCAATTAGAATATGCAAGAATATAGCCGTGAGCCGTGCCCACATCGTATTATGGATGACGCTGGTGGTGCCTTTGCCATGGGCTCCTTTGGCAGCGGCATCTTTCAGGCAGTGAAGGGTTTCCGGAACGCACCACAAGGATTGAGTCGCCGCCTCGTGGGTAGCATAACAGCTGTGAAGGCACGCACACCGGTGATTGCCGGCAACTTTGCTGTGTGGGGCGGTATGTTCACAACGATTGACTGCACCCTGGTGCACTTCAGGCAGAAGGAGGATCCTTGGAACTCGATCATGAGTGGCGCCGCTACCAGTGGCATTTTGGCGGCACGCAATGGTCCAGCCGCCATGGCGGGAAGTGCGATCATTGGTGGAATATTGCTATCCTTGATTGAGGGCGTTGGCATACTCATGACTCGCTTCTCTGCCGAACAGTTTCAGAACGCTCCACCACCTCTTGATTTACATGATGACTTCATGGAATCGGATTCATCTAAGCGATTTGGCTTTGGCTCAGGAACTCCAAATGTTAATTAATAAATTCAATTTGTTTATAGACTGAAATTTTAGTAACTTTCTAATGCAATCAGTTGTAATCATTATGACCGTTAAGGCCTTATTTGACAGGTAGTTGTGATCTGGCGACACACACACACTTGACACGCGTCAAAGGCAACCACTGAATGTTATATTGGCAAATGTTTACCTGTTGCTGTCGCCGTATTTACCTGTTAGGCGGAGAGTCTGCGTCTGCGTCTGCGCCGGCGCATAGAGTCAAGTGCCGCTCATTGGCCTGCCAGTCGGGGGTGTGGCATGTCCTTTACAACCTGTGCACTCGAGATGACCACAGTTGAGAGATGTGTGCTGAGCAGCGAGTCTAATAATGATCACAGTAACACGGCTACTGGCCACGTGTTCGCCTCTGTCGGTCTCTGTCTCTGTCGCCGTCTCAGGTACACTTCGAGTCGCAGTTTTCCCAGGGGCTGTGCAAAAAACCAATAGCAAGGATTTCCCTCACACATGGGCGAACGGTGGGAAAAAGTCGTTTTTGTGCCAAACCAGTTATAAAATATCGCTCTTTATGATAATTTTGGCAACATCGACAAAGGAAATACCATATGGAATTTTTGAATAACGGTCTAGACAGCTTGGTGCCCGTCTGTGGGAAGATCCTGTAGCACGAACCAATGTGCCCAACTGTGGGTCAGAGCCCAAACGGGACCAACATATGCAACTGTGACTTGTGTGTTTTTTTCTTTCGATTCTTTTCTTTTCCCTAGCAGGCGCCTCTACTCGCGTAATGTGTGAATTTTGTTCCTTGAGAAATCCCTCGGATGTGGTACACGCCTGGACACGGCCGGCGCTACGGGAAAAGCACAAAACAAATTTACCGTAGGAATTCACATTATCATGTGGCAGAACAGCAACTGCAACAACACCAACAATTGCCGATCGCACCTACGCTTGTGTGTGGTACGTGCTTTGACTAGTTCCTCAACTTGGATTCTCACATATGTCCATGTTGCATTCCCAGCACATGCCCTACGCCCTGCCGCGTCCCATTTGTTTTCCCAATTCCCAATTATCTCAGCATACGTTGCCAAAAAGGTAGAGGCGCTAAAATTTGTTTAGCGAGGCACTGCTGGAGTTTCTATTTGTTGGAATCTCGGTTTTCGGCATGCATCAGCCATGGGAACCAACCAACCTGAGAAGTCGAAGGTGAACAAGGCCGGAGCAAGGGTACACAAATCTACTACATATATCTAAGATAAATCCCTACGTAAATATTTTGCATATATTTCATGTCTTTTTTTACTCAATTTTGAAATTATTTGGCATTGTAAATTATTTAATTTAAATTTGTTTCTTATGTTGAAAAAAAAAGTTTACAGATAGGAGGAAAAAATTGGATTTCCGCAAATGAATCAAATTTAAAGAAATACAAAATTTCTTTCGCTGGTCCCAGGCCATGTCATTTTCAATTTTATACTCTGATAAAGATATATTTTAAATTTAAAAAATAAAATAAACTACTAAAAGAGAATCTGTAATTAATTATTATTATTATGCACTTCTAGCTCTTGATATCGACTTGACCTGATCGACTTTCTAGAATGTGCATTATTTGCTGTAAGATATGAACCTTTGTAAGCCATTTCTTGTATAGACAGACTATGTGTTTCTACATATGGGTTCTCAAATCTTTTCCAGGGTTATCAGTGTTTGGGCATCTCACACCTACGCCAACGCCTGTTCGAGCAGGCTCAAACTGGCGGACAGGACACACATGCTGGGCATATGTTTGGGCCAGTTGACAAAGCAACTGGAAGAAATTAACACATTGAAGATGATGGAACAGGGACTGAGCATGGGTTTGGCACTGGGACTGTGAAATGGTAAATGATTTTTGCATGCTGTGCCCGCATGGCGCTAAATGCGAGCCAAAGACTTGAAACTGTTTTCGTTGATTTTACCACAAATACAATTTGCGCCGAGGCAAGAACTTGAGCTGGCAGCAAGCCTTGGCACATGTCAATGTCAAACATTGAACCGATGCGCATTAAAGGAATTTTGCCGACTTGATGGCACCTTTCGATGTGACATGCATAAGATTTGTGTTTGCATTTGATCGCATTTCGTATGCTACGAGTATCGGCGCCATATATCTCATGCATATATGACACACATTTCGAATCGCTTTAGTGAGATCTGAGTTCTCAGATCTGTGGGAGCTGCTCTGCAAGCGAAATGCATTGATTATTTGTATTTGGGGTTTTTAGAATATCTTAGAATGCTTAGCGCATAAATTACTTTGACAACTCCCCAAAAACAGTCGGTCAGCCGAAGTTCAAGGTGTTCTCGACTGATTCGAGCTGGCATTTTTTGATAGTGGAGTAACTACTATATACAGAGTACAACACGAGCTGGCCCTGAAATAGCGCCTGGTGCAATGCACCCTATCCGAGAGATTGCTCGATTGGTGATGATATTGCAATAGTTTTGCGGCGCAATGACTTTTTGTGACAAAATACTCGTCCGCATGCCAATTTTGCATTTGCATACCGCATGTCGCATCGATAACCGTTTCTCAATTTTCGACTGCCGCACCTCATATGCATGCAATGTGCGATCTAAATGTTTTTTGGGTTTTTTGGGTTTTTTCTTCTTTTTATTTTTCTTTTTTGAAGCTGATGAAATGATCTGATTGGCCTTAGCCCAATATTTACAGCCAATATTTCTGTTGAACTCATCAATATAACATGTTAAGGTGCATATCCGATGCAAACTCAATCTAAACTTGAACCACATATAATTCACAGAAAGCCTGTAAAAATTGAAGGCCAAACAAAATAAATACAAATCAAATATTATTATAAATTTGGCATCTCTCAATAATTTGGCATTTTCATCAATAACCAATTTGCTAACAATCAAATCTTGAAGCAGTACATTATTTTATATCGCTGACACTTTTAGACAAGGTCAATTAATCTTAATCTTTTTTATTGGCTTTGAGTTCAGTTTGATTTGTTTTGAGAGACAAAGTTGAATGGCCGAGCTTAATCAAATTTGAAAGTCGCCATTCATCATGCAAGTTGAACTTTCCTAAATGTATTTCTTGAAGACAATCCGTTGATGTCTTCCCATTGCTCATCATGCACACTTTGTCTCCAGTCACAATAGAGCCCACAATCTACAGTCAGACTCGCCATGAACCTGATACTAAGATATTGGATACTGGATTGGCTGTAAGACAGTGAGCGCAAATCCGTTACAAACTCGTGAACTCTCGGCTGCCACAAGACGCAGATCCTGCACCGGGCGAGATGGAGAAAAGTTCGTGACATGGCATCAACAGTTTGTCATTAAACATTTCGACAATAATTTGCTTTGTGCTCGTATTTATATGCACACTTAAAAGTATTTTTTTCTCTTATTTTTTATTCGCATTTTATGCGCTGACTTCCCGAATTGTAACCGTAGACAGTGGCACAAGCAGCGGGCCAGAGACAGCGGGACAGAGACAGCGGCGGGGCAGAGTCGAAGAGTCAGTTGAAATTGTTATGGCAGGTAATTTACATAAAAGATAAGTGGAATGCGAAGAGGTACGAAGAGTCGGAGCACTCACTACTTACAATTCTGATTAGCCAGTGAGACCTGCCTATCTCTATTGTGGAAAACCTCGCCACGAAATGCGCCTTTTGTTATTGTAAATACACTTTCTGACTTTTGGGGGGCTTTTGTGTCGGTCTGTGATAGTTTTTTTTCCCCCTCCCTCTCTCTCTCTCTCTCTCTCTGGTTTTGTGAAACTGCTGCTCAGACTTCCTAAAGGTATTAAAAATATTAAAATAGTAGCTAGGGCATATATACAACTTGAATATTTAGCTACTTGTTTGCTGTTTCAATTGTTATGGTAATTCAGTTTAGCTCAGGTTGCGTATACGACGTGTGTGCGCATAACACGTGTGAGCTCTTGACAGCTCCCTACTAGACAATAGATGTTGCTGCTGCTGCTGCTGCTTCTGCTGCTGCCTGATCTGGGGCCAGTGGCAGGCAAACAGACAGGCAGACAAGCAGACAGGCATATTCTGACTGGCAGTTAGGCAGTCAGGCGTCGGGCCCTGACCCGCTTAGTTAGCGTTATCTGCATCGCTCAGAGTCTGCGCCAATAAAACAAATTAAAGTCAACAATTGACGGCAGTTAGGACCTGAAGCTACTCGCCTTGAATACCGCCAACTGAGCAGACTAAAAACCAACCAAAAAACTAGACTCAACTGCACTCTGCAATTGGGCCTCTCTTTGGGGGCCTCGGTTATTATTTGTATTGCCATGCAATGGGTCGACTTTGGCCTGGCTGCCAGCTGCCCGCCATCGTCTTATCAGCGACCCCATCGATTTGGCACTGGTTACTGGAGTGGGCGAGGAGAGGGTTGAGGGGGCGTCGCATTTGGCAATAATATTTTGTTGCTGCAATTGTTGTGGCCTGTGCGCCTGGAAATAGCATTTGCATTTGCGTTTTGCTTCCCCGACAGTGAATAATTTGGCATTTGAGTTCGTTTTGCGTTAGCTCAACGTCCATTTGCCGTTTAATTCGGCTTAATGACTTTGAAAAGCGCAAATCAAAACGCTTGCAGCCCTTGCCACTTGAAAAATTCGTACGAATAACGACTAAGACCAAGAAGCAGCTGCAGTTGCAACAATGTTGCAAGTGATGGGCGGCAAATTGTGGTTGAAGAATACGTTTAACAGTTGTTGCATACCAATCTGATATATATATATACACAGACATCTTTATATCAACAACAGCTTTCGACCAATGATCAATGAGGGAAAATCATTTTTTAAAATAATTCATTTTTTATGTAATAAATATATAAAATAATCTGGATGTAGACAAAGCTATTTGGTTTACGATAGATATTGAGACAAGGCCAAACTATTCATTTATCAACAGTTACAAAATATATATAATATATGTATATAACTATTGGACAAATCAAAACAATTGAAAGGCACTTGACTAATCTTAAGTGGGCACTTGAGGTCAGCTACTCTAAACGAAAGCAAAGCCGTTGACTCAACTGTAAATATTTAAACTGCTATGCACACACACTCATACACACACTCACACACACATCGCACACACACAGCCACACACTAACACTTGGCTTTCGTCAGTTGTACGCATTCTTATCAAAAATGTATAAAGAAATTTCTATCGATCGACTTTGGCGTGTACCCTTCTGAGCGGGTGGCACCTCCGTAAGTCCGCCCCCCCACGCCTATAACTGGGATGCGGGAGTGAATAAGTGTGTATGTGTGTCTGGGTGTATGGGTGTGTGTGGGCGTGACTGTGTGTGCGTGTGCGTACGCGAGGCATTTGGGATACGCAGGCATCCAGCTACACCCGCTTTATGTTTGCCTGAAACTTTTGGCATTCTTATCATTTCCCAAGAGAGGCGTGTGAAAATCGATGCCAGTGGAAAAAACAACATGCTGTTGTGATGCTGTGACGTCACAGCTCATGGATGCAAAAGCTGGAACATTCAGCCGCAGACGGCAACAGGTGTGTTCAGAATTTATTGTCGTCGAATTGTGTCGGAGGTGGCAGCACTACCAAAATAATAGTTTATGAGAGGGGGGGTATAATAGACAGAGAGTGAGAGAGAAAGAGGTAGAGAATGAGAGAGAAAGAGAGAGAGTGGGGGTGGATGCGCGCAAGGACTTTAGTCGGTTTATGTGTCGAAATTCAGGAAGCTGCCTGCCTGTGCGAATCTCTGCGCCTCTGTTTGTCTCTCAACACGAACCGCAGGTTTGTCGCTCCTCTGTGTGCGTGTAATGTTGTAGGCGTGTTGCTCCGCCAAATGTGGATGCTGCTGCACCACACACAACCACCCATTCTCACAGGCACTCTCTCTCCCACTCTCCCACTCTCTCTCTCTCTCTCTTTCTCTGCCTGTATTCGGCTTAGTACGGGTGACGCTGCGCATTGTTTTTGGTTGCCTGTTCATCTAAAATGCGTGTCGCTGTGATAATGTGCGGCCAGAGCTGCGTCTCTGCAAGTGTGTGTGTGTGCTCTGCTCTAACTATGAATAACATCCCCAATAGCCATCGCTCACACACACACACACACACAAGCGAACGCACACTCATGGAGAGGAGGCAGGCTGTTGTTTGGCGCTGTGCGCCGAATACATTTGAGAAGTAAAATCTACGCCGTGTCGCGCACTTGAGCCAATCTCTCTCAATTCGTATATACAATGTGTGCCTGTATATGTTAAATATATTGTGTATATATACATACATATATATATATTAAATCCCTACAACTTGCTTTGAGGCAGCAACAACAACATGCAATGGGCAAATGGGATTATCCGCACAACTGCTCGAAAAGTAGCTCCGCTCCGTCAAGCAGCAGCAGCAGCAGCAGCAGCAGCAGCAGCAGCAGCAGCAGCAGGAGCAGGAGCAGAATGTGGCGTGGCTCAAGTGAGCCCAACTCCTAAAAATCCACCACTCGATGGAAGCAGGGGTGAGCCCGCGGCTGACCGACTGTCAGGCATTTTGGATGTTGTTGCCGCTTTTGTCGCGCTGACGGCGACGCCGCGTTGCACGCACACAGCGAAAAATGTTGAATTTTGGCGCCTTCGTCGACCAGGCGAACAGCAAAAGCAGCCAGCGGCATTCAACAGAAATGTTGCTGCTGCGGCGTTGCCATCGCAGCCGCAGCAGCAGCAGCATTTACTCTCACTCTCTCAGGCGCACTCTCTCTCCCGCTCAGTCTCTCCCTCGCTCTGTCTCTCTCAGTGTTGACTGGCTCGTGTCCTTGTTACGTTTGTGGCTCAAGGACTCAGCAGCTGCTGGTCGTGCCAATTTTGCAACTGGCTCAAATGCTTCCATGTATACATATATGTGTATATGTATATGTGTATATATATATATATATGTATGTGTCTAACTGTACCCTGACCTTGTTTCCCAGTTTCACTTTCTCTCTGTCCCACACTATTTGTATCTCTTTCGTTTTTTGTGTGTATCCTGTGCGTTTGTTTTTGCTCAGTTGCAAATTTATTTTTTGTTGGCACGCTCTGGAATGTGGCACCGGAAGTGGCACTTGCCACACTTTGCTGCTCGCCTGTGCAACAGGATGCTTTTTGCGTTTGATTTCAGGGACAAATATAATGATTGATAGAAGCGGTTGCTATGGCAAAAATCTGACTAGCACACATAGCTCAACAGCGAGAGAGAGAGAGAGAGAGAGAGAGAGAGCGAGACAGTGGGCATATGGAATAAGGACGTTTGTGGAATGCAACAGCTGACTTGGAGCAGATGACGGAGAGAGAGAGAGAGAGGGAGAGAGGGAGAGATTGTGAGTACGACGTCATCGCTGTTTCTGCATTACTTTTGAGACATTGCCAGAGGAATTTCTAAATGTACAGTGAGAGACAGCTTAAATCGACCAGTGTCAAACAAAAAAAATAATTGCCTGCAACTTATTTGGACCAGGTACATTGTGGACACCTGGGTGCAGGTGGGGAAACCTCAGTTTATTAGGGTCATACATGCATATTCTTTGACACTGGTCGATTTAAGCTGTCTCTCACTGTATATTGTAAGAAAGTTAGAATTTTTGCTGTGTAGTTAAACTAAAAATAACAGTTCTGCTCAGTTTGCTAAGGTTTTCATAGTAGTAGCTTTGGCAGGGAACAAATTTGTTTTCTTGCATTAAGCATCGCAAAATAATTTTAATCATTTTAATCTTTCTTATTTTTAAACATATTTATAATTTTTATATTATTTTAAAGTAAATTAAATTAAATTCTTTAAGCTTTTGTATTTTTTGTATCGACTGACTTTTAGTTGACAATAAATAAATAAAAAAATAAAAAAAAAATAATAATAATAATAATAATTGATAAAAAAAATCAGTTATATTTGTCAGAATTAGCTGCGCCTAGTTAAATAAATCAAAACCTCCAAATTAGTATTGCCAGTTTAATTTCCATCTTTAATAGCAGAAATACAATTTTTTCAAAGGTGTTTGTTTAATTATTTTAAACTTTTCAAAATCGAGTTTTATTTAAAGTTGTTCGATTTATCATTTCAAACTTGGCAATTCTGTTGAACATGAAAATTAACGGCTGACCAACAAATTAGTGCCACACTCACACACAACACACAACACTCCTTTGGCAACACAAAACAACAAGAATAATTGCAATTTATGCGTCAAATTGCCAACTCGAATATCAACTTAAATTGCATTAACATTTGCAGAACAGTTGAACGCAAGCCCAAAATCCAACTAGAGTAAGCCAAAAAAAAAAACAGCATTAAATAAATATAAAAATGTTTATACCCGCTGTCTGTCCGCCTGTCTGTCCGCCTGTCTGTCCGCCTGTCTGTCCTGTCTGTGGCTACCATTCATTGACTCATTGATAACATTCCATTAGAAATATGAAATTAGACGCTAAGTTTCGGCTAATGCAATAGCCAAATCCAAAGGCAAAGGTCAAAGGTGCAGCCAGCCAGCCACTGGCCAAGCAGCCGGCAACTTTTTGGCCACAACATGTGGCCAACAAATCGTTGTTGTTGCTGTTGCTGTTGCTGTTGCTGTTGTTGGGTGGGTGGGCGCATTGGACCGACCATTCGACTGCAGTCGACTCGCTCCAGACGATTGCTGCACGTTTTGCTCATTTTACTAACGTGATAATAAAGTGCAAATAATATGCCTCAGTTTGCAGTTGCAGTTGCAGTTGAAGCCAAAGACAATTGTTGGCTACAAACAGCAACTTGAACGCTGTCTGATCAGTGAGCTGTGATAGGTACACAAGCACCGCGCTGCTGTCTGTTGTTGCATGCTTTCCGCAATCGATGCAACAACAGCAACAAGGAATTATCGCTGATGGAAATGCACCTGACGCTTGATTTGTTGCTGTTGCTATTTCAGTTGTTGTTGTTGTTGCTGGCATTTGCACGACTTTTTGTAAGCTGCAATTGAAGCTGATGTTGCCGTTGCTGTTGCTGCTGGTGTAACTGTTGCTGGGGCGTTGGCGTTCGACGTTCTAACTAACGCACTTGGCCAAAACACCAACTCCAATGTTGCCTCTATCTTGTGTTGCCCACTTTTTTTTTTTAGTAGCAGCAGCAGGAGCACTCTGCAACGAACACAATTCGCAGCCTCGTTTTGCGCCCAATTACTTGGCAAACAATTTTTACCTTTAGCCTCAAGTTCAAATTTCAAAATCCAAAAGCTGGCGAGCCTGGCAAACCTGGGTAATTGGTCGGCCTGGGCAGGTTTTTCCCATGGGTAACCTGTTGCGACCGACTTCCACTTGAGCCCCACAGCAGCAACAGCAACAGCAACAGCAACAGCAACGCTAATCACTCACTCAAACATCCAACGCTATCTCCCTCTCCCTCTCAATCTGTCTTGCTATCTCGCTCTCGCTGTGCCATCTTGGCAAGGTGTTGGAGCTATGCGACCGCCGCAAACTTAGCATAGGGACACGAACTTCAAATCAAAGCCAAGTTAAGTGCTAGTTGCGGCAGCATTTGTTTTTTTTTTATTTTTTTTTTTATTTTTTATTTGCGATTACCAAACGCCAAATCGCTCAGCCTGCCTCCCCCCCTCTGCCCATACCCAAAACAAAGTGTTGGCTGTCCAAAACTGCACAAAAAGGGCCAAGATTTGCATGTGGCTTGTTTTTTTTTTTGTACTTTTCCTTTGGTATGCTGCCAAATTATAGAGAGAACCAACAACTAACTAGAGGGCTTGCCGATGCCATATAAAGAGTCATAGATATCACGTTGGTGCCTCACTTTACACCTTTTGCTGCTGTGCAGCCTTGACAGCAGCTTCCACACAGGTCAATCTAGTCTATAGGCTGCAGCTCCAGCTCGCCCCCAATCAGTGCCGCACAGACAACTTAATTGACCTTCTGCGGCACAGCAATAACTAAGTATGTAGCATGTGGAATGTGCTTTCAAATTGATTGCATCTACAGAGAATCTGTCTTCTCGAAATCAATTGAATTTTAGTTAGTGGTTAGGTATTTTTAGATAGATAAGATTATAATCTAGAATAGGCTAAATCCATTTTGCTATCTTTGTCTTTGGGATCAATATTTAAGATGATGATAGAAACTAAATTTAAAATTTCCATGCAACATCATTTCATTTGGAACACTCCAAAATGTTAAGTGTATAACTAATGATTTCTATTAATTGAATAAATTTATAATTATAAACATTTATTTTCCTCACAGTCCAAATACACGCAAAGAAAATGTGCTAAGTTGGATTTTGTTTGGGTTTGAAATGCGATTCCATTCATGGAAATAGCTCGTCTCGCAATTCCATGGAATCAAAGATCAGCTGCCCCATTTTGTGGGGCATAGAAAAAGAACACATTTGGTGGCACAACATATTTTCACAGACGCAACGTCGACGACGACGACGACGACTCGGCGAGTGGAGTCAACTCGACTCTTGACTCTCAGATGGCTGCCGCCCACAAATTAGCTGGCCAATAAAATTGGCAATTACTTGGCTAAACATTTGTACGCACTGCAAATGCGTTGTTGTTGCGACTGCTGCTGCTGCTGCTGCTGCTGTTGATGTTGCTGTAGCTGCTGTAGCTGCTGCTGCTGCTGCTGCTGCTGGTGCTGGTGCTGCTGTTGATGTTGCTGTAGCTGCTGATGCGGCTGCTGCTGCTGCTGCTGCTGCTGTAACTGCTGCTGCTGCTGCTGTAGCTGCTGCTGCTGCTGCTGCTGTTGCTGCTGTTGCTGCTGGTGCTGCTGTTGCTGTTGTTGTTTGTTCTTGTTGTTGATGTTGATGGCCAAAACGTGAGCGAGGCGTGAGCCATAAATACGATTGCAAATGGTGGCAATTAACGCGGCGTCCGAACGCGGCGAACCCGATCCCGAAACCGAAACCGATCTACAGACAGAAATACTCCGTGCAACCACCAACCCCCTTTCCCCCATCCGCACCCTCCTAATGTCTGTCTGTCGGGCTTTGTACAGATTCGCAGTTCAGCGGCCGTTTTCATAAACATAAAAAGCCAATTTCAATAACATTTGCCCAACTTGCAACATGAGGCGGCAACAGCAGCAATATGTTGCTCGCAAATTTGTTAATACCATCCGATTGCTGTTGTTGCCGCTGCTGTTGTTGTTGTTGTTGTGCTTTCAGCTAGAATATCGTTTATTGAAACATTAATTGCCCTTGTGAAAATCACTTTCGAATAGTTCAACAACTTTTCAAGTTGTTGTTGTTGCTGTGGTTGTGGTTGTTGCTGATGTTGTTGCTGACTGTTGCTTGCTGTGTCCACATTTGCATTTGCTCCCTCTCATGTTTGCTGGGACACTTGTTTACGTTTTTTGTCATTGTTGCTGTTGTTGCTTTTGTTGCTTTTGTTTGGGTCGTCACCTATTGCTCAGCGTGCTTCCTTTTGCCACTTCGATAATTGAAATTTGATGTTATTTCGTTTGTTGTTTGTTTGTTGTTTGTAATTTGTGATTTTCTAACGACTTTCGCGTAAGTTAGGAAACAAATGGAAGAAATATACAATTCAAAATTGGAAATAAACAAAATACACAAAAAAAAAAGAAGTTGTTTATGAGCCATATACAAAATGTACTTGAGTGAAACTAGAATGTTTACTTCTCCAAGGGAGGAGTAAGAACCCATTCCGCAAACTTGATAAATCCGATAGATTTGGTAGATTAGCATAGAAATACAGTTAGCTGGCGATTTATTGGGATAGGCCGCAGAGCTGATCGGAGTGATTGACAATGGTTTATGCACTGCATCTCATTCCCATTCCAGTTCACAGCTTAATCACATGTTGTGGAGCAGTTGCAACACCTACAGTGAAGCTGACTTCAGATACACAAAACGATTGACAAGCAAAACTGTCAACGCATTTGAAACTCAGTTGACTGAGTGCCAGGCCACGCCCCGCTCATAGTTGTCGTTGTTGCGATTGTTGTTGTTGTTGTCGCCGCCGGTGGCAATGGCGACCGACACTTGGCCCCCAGCCACAAGTCGCATAATGAAAATGTCAACTACTCTGCTGCCTGGCTGCCTGGCGCAAAGTCCACTTGGCGAGAGACACACACAAACAGGCGAGTCAGGCGAATCGGGCAGGCAAATAAATAAGAGGTGCCTGCTGACAACCACCGACTAATATATACCCTTTAAGAAATTGTAAATCATTTAGTAGAATTGCAATTGGAAATATTTGGAATCACTTTCGAGTGTGCTTTTAACCAGAAGAAAAGCCAGGAAATGCTTCCGCTTCTTCCAAATTATGTTTAAGAACTGGAAAGAATCTGAGTCTGAGCCTGGCCTAAGAGTGATCTTTATACTATTGACTCTATTTTCAATAATTTTGAGCCACTTTTCAATCATACTTACGCTTGGTAAAGGAATAATGACAAATCCTATTCAGTTTGGAATCTCTAAAATGAATCCCGCTTAGTTAATGAGGCAAACTAAGTTTTCTGTTCCTGCTAGATCTATCCGTTACCAATTTATTTTTTACTGTAATTTTTTACTGTTTATATACAGTGGGGAACAGCTCAAGACGACCATAAGGTAATCATTCATTATTTTTCAAAAATTCCAAAGACCGATGGTAGGTACATGTAAATTAATATATGACCCCAATGCACTGGGGTTTCCCCACCAGCTAGGTAGGATTATGTAAAAAAGTAGCCTATTTTCTTTGACCCTGGTCGTCTTGAGCTGTCCCCCACTGTACGTCTATATATATCTTTATATGTAATCAATTCAGAGTCTTCATTTTCTAACATTAAGAACTCACTTTTAAGCTTCTTCTGTGTTTGAGCCTCTCAACTAATTCCAACAAATTATTTTTAATTTTTTTAATGTTTTTTTTTATGTTTTGTTGTTGAACCAGTAATAAACTAATCCAGAATTTTTATTTATTTATTTTTATTTTTATTTTTATTTTATTTAAAATAAATTTGATGATTTATTTCTACTTTTTGTATATTTCTGAGTCGAATAAAAAAAGTTTCTCACGCCTGACTTGAGTAGGTCTTCAAGTGTTGCCAGCTGTTTGGAGAAATGCAGTGTGCCCCGAGTGAGAGTGTATAGATAGATAAAAGTGACAAAAGTTCAGTGCGTCGCTGCTGCAACTGTAACGCAAATATCACGCGTGATTCATCGGCGACAACAGCAACAACAATGGCAACAACAGCAACAACAGCAACAACAATGGCAACAACAGCAACAGGAACAACAACAATGGCTGCACAAACACCCACACTCGCAAACACACATATGCAAATAATGTTGCTGCTGCAGCAGTTGTTATTGTTGTTATTGTTGCTGTTATTGTTGCTGTTATTGTTGCTGTTATTGTTGCTGTTATTGTTGCCGTTATTGTTGCTGTTATTGTTGTTATTGTTGCTGTTATTGTTGCTGTTATTGTTGCCGTTAGACGAGGCTGATTTTAGCGCGTTTCTATGCTTGTTAGAGCAACGCCCGCGTCGGTTTGAGTTTGGGTGGGGATGCCTATGGGACAGATCTGGGGGATGGGCAAGAGGGAGGAGGGAGTAGGGGGGTAGCTGCAAGTCTGCGCTTTTCTTATTTATAAAGCGCACAAACTCGTAATTATGCAAAACGACAAGAGTTTATGGGTTAACAATGTTTGTTGCTGCTGCTGCTGCTGCTGCCGGATGAGTTGCTGCTGCTGTTGTTGCTGTTGCTGTTGCTGTTGCTGTCTCAATGCCTGTGGCTTACACCTTTTTTTGTTGAAATTTAATTGCCCCAAAAATAAGGAGCACAAATCGGCAAATCGGCAAATCGACAGATCGACAAACGTACTTGAACTGCGACCAAATCGCTGTAATTGATATCGCTGAGCGCTGAGAGTGCAAAAATCAAGCAGCGACAACAACACACATTTTGGCATTCAATTCGATGACAAGAAGTCGCAATAAGTCGCCGATTTTGTCGTTTGGTGTCTGCGATAAGCCAGATTCTCAATCTATGCCAGCTATTGGCCAACTATCCGCAAGACTCAGCGCTGCATACCCTTCCCAAGCGGGGTATATCTGGACTCTGAACTGTGCCACCAAATTTCAAATCAAATTTACACTCAACAAATTGCAAAGGATTTTGGGAAAATCGCAAAAGTTTTGGCTCTGAAATTCAGAAAATACTTTTATAAATATACGAGGAATTCTTGGAGGAAACTAGACCAATTTTTTTCCAAGTGTATTGGCTTAAAATTGCAACCACTCAGATAGTTCTCAAGAAGTTCTCAGAGTATCTCCCAGCCAGCTACTCTCCACCAGCGAGTGTATATCTATTAGGTTAGAGTATTAACACGTCTGTGCAACAAAATGTTTGTGGCTTTTTTTAGGGTGCCGCCGTCGCGTCGCCATTTGTTGCACACTCCACAAGCTTCTCAACGTGACCCGTTTTCTGGGCCCCAAAAAAATAAATAAAAAAAAGAATCTATGCAAAGGGTTAGGGCTGACAGTAGCAAGAGCAACAACAGCAGCAACAACAGCAGCAACAACAACAACAACAGCAGCAACAACAACAATAACAACAACAACAGCAGCAACAACAACAACAGCAGCAGCAGCAGCAACAACAACAACAACAACAACAGCGATGGCGACGACGACAATTTGGCAATAATTTGCATATCGATGCAACAATTGCTGATCCGCTGATTGAAGGGGTGATCTGAGCAGGGGGGGGTGGGGAAGTTGCAGGCAACTTGTTGGCATTTTGCATATGCTGCCAAATAATAAGCTGCGATTTGAGTTTTATTTTTGATTTGGATTTAGAAACAGTTTCAATTTAATTACAATTTGGAATCGCTTGTTGATTGTTTTTGCCGCAACAATCGATGACGTCTTTATTGCTGTTGTTGTTGTTGTTGTTGTTGTTGCTGCTTGTGTTGTTTACTTTAACAAATTCGACGCATAATTCGTGGCAAGCGCAAGATGTTGAGTTCAATGTTTTTGTCGTTGTTTTCCAAATGTATTTTGCGTAGAAAAATCCTTGAAGTAAGTCAATAGTCTCTGCGCGAGACTCTTATTTCTCATATATCTTCCATCCTAACGCCTCATTTACAAATTCCTCGAATTCTTCCGCAAAAATAGACAAAATAAAAACGCAAAAAAACCCCAAAAAACACAAAAAAAAAAATGTAAAAAGTTTTCGTTTTCTGAATTTGTCAGACGCGTCTGTCTGATTATTCCAATTGGAATAATAGGCCTATTCAATAAAGTCAACGCACTTTGCGACGATTTCAATTCTCATGAATTTTACTACAATTGCCGCTTTACGCACTTTTTTATCTTCTTTTTTTGCGGATCTTTTTCCATCGAGTGAAAGACACAAAAGCGAAGCAATTCACATCAAATGATTGCGAAATCTTTTGCTAATTTATTCGATTAACGATATATCAGCCCAATATGAAGAATGTTTTCTTGTAAATGAAGAAAAAGGCGTTTAAAAATTTCGTTTTGATAAATATAAAATATTTTTTTGTATCTTAAAATGAATTCTTATCAGAAAATGAAAGCAACTTTCAACTGCTTGGCTTGCACACTGCTGCACGGCTTGTTTCTGTACTGCTTTGTACACTGCTTGTTAGTTTTGCTCCTAGTGTTGCCAACCACTCCGACTGCAGACGTTTGTAGCTTAACAGTAGGTTAACATTTGAAATTGCGGCATTAACACATCTTATAATTGAAATAAATTTATGATAAATGAATAATCCAGTTTTTATATATGTATTTAAAATACCAATTTTGCATTTGTTAATATGCCGCTTTAATATGTGTTTATTTGCGAACGGACAGGGTGTTTTCATAATTCGATAACAGCTGTGGCAAAACTCAACACACGCCCTCACTTATCGCACACAGGGTGTATCGTGTACTGGCCTGGCTCTCATCACAAAATTCCACATTCTGTTCGAACGGGCTGGCGAACGGTTTAGTTGAAAGCAGTTAGAACTCGCTGCGCGTAAATAGCAAGGGAATTCGCCGAATTGTCACAATCGCAATGGGCAACATGGACGACGACGGCGCCACCTTCGCGCAGAGCTACGAGAGCAGAGCCGCCAACAATAAAACCTCTACTCCAATTGGTAATGGCCACATTCCCAGTCAACACTTTGTGCCGCGAGAAATGGCAAAGCAACAGGACGATAAAGAGCTGAATAAGGAGGAGCAAGATGTACAGATAGACGAGATGGAGGTGGAGGAGCAGCAGCAGCTGCTGCTGATCAAGAAAGTCAAATTTTCGGCGCCAGCCTACACCGAAATTCGAACACGCTCTGGAGGCCTTCATCTCAAGGTGAGTGGAGCGAAAAAGAAATTAAAACAACAATCACAGCAACAACAAACAGCACGCTAGGTAAATTCGAAGATGGTTTTGCTTTTGCTTTTGCTTCGGCTTCTTGTTCTGTTTCCCTTGTGCCGGCGCGTCATTGATTTTGTGTGCGTCTGTACGTGTGTGTGTGTGCTCGTGCCCGTGCGAAGAGTAAACGAATAAGCGGGCGTGTGCATGAAGAGAGAGCGAGCAACGAGAGATTACGTTTGCGTGTGTGTGTGTATTAAGTCAGCTGCTGCTGTTCGCAGTGGGGCGGAGGTGATTTGGAATGTATTTGGCGCCACTTGCATTGCCGCATTTTCTAGGTCAGCCTGTCAGCTGTTCGTACTGCTTTCCCCCACACCCCCAGCAAACAGTTTTAAGTGCAATATTTGCTATTTCTTTCTCTCTCTCTCTTTCTCTCGGTGTCTTTTGTTTGTTTTCTGCAGCTCTTTGATTTTGTTTGGGTTGTCCAGGCAACAAACGGGATATTTTGTCCTCTGCGTCCTCCGACACATATTTTGTTGATGGCAACTGCAATCAATTTTTTTTTTATCGCTCGCGCTGCACGCGCGTCATGCCACTTTCTTATCAGCAGTTAGCATGGATTTTACGTAAAGCGCTCGGAGAACGAGGCCGGTAATTGCGGGCAATTGGAATTGGGCGTGGAGTGATTCATTTTTATGTCTCACGGTTTTCGCTTTTTATTTCTGTTATTTCTGTTAATTCTGTTGTGGACATAAGGAGTTCACAGATAAGCGTTCTCAATTCATTTCATGCTAAAAGAGATCAAAAGAGAGAAGCACAGTTCCATGTGCGAATTTTCTTAATGTGAAAACGAAATACTTCAGAATATCCCAAGTCCAACGAATTAATATTGATAGATAAAGCTTTGACTTTGAACAATTGGTAAATGTTAAAATCTGGAGTATTCTGATAAAGTCCAGACTATTACGTGAACAATAGTGCTCAATTCAATCAAATAGAGCCTAATACAGTTTAGCTTTAAGAGCATCGATAAGGTTTGAGTTAAGAGTTTGCAAAAGAGAACTGCTAAAAGAGTTCAGATAAAATAGTTCTTTGCTAGAAGAATCAGACATAGAGATCTATAACTAACTCAGTTTTGTAGGAGTTTCTGGCATTAGTCACAATTACTAGTAAGTCAAGCATTAAATATGTAAGGGAAATGATAATGCCAGGGGAATGAGTCACCCCCAATTCCTACACATATAGATAAGGAATCGAAGTGGAGGAGTTCCAAAATATGGTATGTCGCACTTAATGCAGTATCTTATTTGATAAGAATATATTATATAAAGAAAATTATGAAGTCAGTAGGGAATTAAGTTGTTATTGCTCTTCGATAGTCACTTAACTTGAAGTACATTTGCACTCCATTAGAAGTATTTTCCATATATAACCAGACGGATCACGTTTGGAGCAGTGGACCGTGTAAAATGGGTTTCGTAAGCTAGCCAAATGATAACAAACATGACATATTATCGTCGCCATTGGCTGATTGTTATATGATTGAGCCATACACATATACATTCGAATAATAACATTAATAATAACAATAATAATAACAATAATAATAAAAACAAACACAACAGAAACAGTTCAACAACTTGTTTAGTGAGCAGCTTTCCAATGTACGATATCAGATCGGATCATGTATACATAGTTTCAACGTAACAAATAAATAAATACCCACACGCACTGCCTTGCCTAAATTTACAGTCTGTATATCTGTATATATCTGGATGTATAAGAGTATTTATATGGCTTCCATGTCAAAAGCAACTGACTCAAATATCCGACTAGTGGCGACACAACATTTTGAATGACTTCAGTGCACAATGAGAGACAGAGAATTGAACGCAGTTTTTGTATACTGGTAGTTAAATGTTAATTGGCTGATTGACGACACGACAACAGCAACAGCAACAACAATCACAGTCAGCCACAGAGGCGGACAGCCAGACAGACAGAGGTGTAAGACCTCTTCAAATGAGCAACTGATACTACGAAATCATATTTGTTAAATGCAGGTCATGTGTTGATTACTTCAAATTCCTTCACCTCACACTAATGGGTTTCGCAACAATCAGACACCCTTAAGTTGCTCTCGAGATTATTACATATATATTTCTATATAAAATATGATTCAAGTTAAATGCTAAAGCTAAAGTTCAGACTAGATGTATATAGGCCAAGAAGTAAATAGATGCCATATCATTAAGATATGTATACGTTATCAGATAATGTCAACATAATAATGCAAAAGCTAATAAAAAATGCCAACTAATGGAAAAAAAAAGTCATTAGCTTATGAAGTCACCCGGATTCCAGCTATATTTGCCTCGTTCTAATCACTTTCGTGTGTGCCTCGCATAATATAATTGCAATTTGCATGGCTTTTGGAATGAAGGCGAGTATCTGATGTAGACTCCCCCCAACACTTGTTGCTAGATTAGTTTTTTGGACATTCTGATAACGAGCTGTCGTCCGATTTGATAAGCGGCATTCCAGCGAGATAATATTACGCACACAAATTAGTTTGGCAATCAATCAAGCAATCTCTGAATCTCGCTTCCTTTTGCAGAGAGCCAGCGAGGGCAGCTACCATCCGGCGGCTAACGAGGGGTATGCCACAAGTGCGTGCAAGCAGACGTGTGACGACGACAATTTCAAGCCAAGTCAGGCGGAGCGCATCCTATCGGAGGAACGGGAGCATTTCCAGAAGACATCCTTCGAGGATGTGCCTCTGCACACGGCTTGCCTCACCTATCTGGGCTTCTATCTGCTCATGATACTCGGCTACATCAACCAGCTGTTCTTCGCGCCCAAGGTGCACAAGGAGAAGGGGCGCGACGGGTATGTGGCCCTCTACGATGCCTTCGAGAGCTTCTACTCACGCTACGTTTATCGGCGGGTGCGCGACTGCTGGAATCGTCCCATATGCAGCGTTCCCGGCGACGAACTGGTCCTCAAGGATCGAGTCACTGACGACTATGGCTGGAGCTTCAGGTTCACTGGTACCGAGACGCGGTGCCTCAATCTGGGCTCGTATAATTACCTGGGCTTTGCTTCCGCCACTGGCGCCTGTGCCGACGATTCAGAGAAGCGTGCTCGGGACAATGGTTTGGCCTATTGCAGCACACGCTGTGAATTGGGCAACACTCAGATGCACGTCGATCTGGAGCGGCTTACGGCCCGATACTGTGGCGTCGAGGATGCCATTGTCTTTGGCATGGGCTTCGCGACGAACGCTCTCAATCTACCCTCGCTACTGGGCCCCAATTGTCTGGTTGTCAGCGATGAGAAGAATCACGCCTCCATCATTCTTGGCCTGCGTCTGTCGGGCGCCACAACCCGAGTGTTCAAGCACAACAACATGCGGGATTTGGACCGTGTGCTAAGCAATGGCGTCTGCTATGGCAATCCGAAGAACGGCGGCAAGCCTTGGAACAAGATCATGATCCTCGTCGAGGGCATCTTCAGCATGGAGGGCTCCATTGTTCGCCTGCCCGAGATCGTTGCTTTGAAGAAGAAATACAAGGCGTATATGTATCTGGACGAGGCTCACAGCATTGGCTCTATGGGTCCCACGGGACGTGGCGTTGTCGAATACTTTGGCGTCGATCCCAAGGATGTTGATATTCTAATGGGCACCTTTACCAAGAGCTTCGGCAGCGCCGGTGGCTATATAGCGGGCAGTAAGGTATTTAATCTTGAGGCGATGAACAAGATTAATAATATTCCATCGCATTAATCTTCTCCATTTTGCCTGTTCACAGAAACTGATTGACTTCTTGCGCACGAATAGCCACGCCCATTGCTATGGCAGCTCCATGTCGCCGCCCATCTTGCAACAGATATACACATCGATGAGCATTATAATGGGCGAGGATGGCACCGACATAGGTCGCAACAAGGTACAGCAGCTGGCCAGGAATACGCGCTATTTCCGCAGGCGTTTGGCCCAGATGGGCGTCATTACCTATGGCCACGAGGATTCGCCTGTGGTCCCTATGCTCGTCTATCTGTTCTCCAAAATTACGTAAGCTAGCTGGCAGCAATAGCAGCAAATCTCTTAACTAATTCGATTTTATTGATTTCTCAATGTCTCAGTGCCGTCATTCGAACTTTGACCACGCGTCATATTGCCGTTGTGGGCGCCGGTTTCCCGGCCACGCCCATCATGGAGGGTCGCATCCGTTTTTGTTTGTCGGCTGCGCACACCAAGGATCAGCTGGACTACGCGCTGGAGGTCATCGACGATGTGAGCGATAACCTGGGCCTTAAGTATTCGCGCAAGCCTCGCGATCCCAATCCCATTGAGTACTAGACTCTAAACACACACAAAACCACACACACACACACACACACACACACATACACACATTTATAACTTTAAGTTTAAAGTTGTCCTCAGCTGTTAGGAGCAGCCCAGCACAAAACTGAGCTTTGAGTCGCCAACTCGTGAAAAAGAGTGGATAATCATGATAAATTGGCCATGTTGTTGCGCCCGATCTTCAACTGAGAGTGGAGACAGCGCGACTGCAACATGTCGCATAGCTTTATCATGCAAATGAAAATTATAATAATAATACTATTGATAGCTATTTAGTATTTAGCATTTAACTCTTCTTCGTAGTTGCTATATTGTAAATTGTAATCTTTCCAAAGTCTTCAGCTGACTTATACATACTATATATGCTTTAAAGTACAATGAAATGGAAAATGTATTATGTTTGTCAGGTATTTCGATTATAACATCAGGTTAACTCTAAACTAGGCAGATTGAACAACTTCAACATTTTTGTTCCTTGTCTAGAGGCAAGCAAATTAATAGTCCAAATAACTTGCACTTCGCTTTCCAAATAAACAAATCAAAAATGAAATGTAAAAAAAATAAAATAAAAAATAAACTGCTAAATGCCAAAATCAAATCAATTCTTTGTAAACAGTTCAAATATTTATAATACAGTTGGCCCAGCATTATAGTTCTATATATCGAGATGTTCTATCTGACTAAATTCCTATGTGTATTTCATTTACGCTTTGGTTGCCGGGTAATCGGTTTCACTGAGATTATTCTTTACGGCTCTGGACTTTATCTTCTGATAGCGGAACATGGTCAAGTTGCATACATCTAATGATCTCAGTTATCTTTTAACGCGATTCGTTTTAGGCTTGAGAGATCTGCATAAATCCATCTTGATAATAATTGTGGGCGCTTCCTTGGTTATATCGGTTTTCATGTTGCTGGGCACGCTGCAAGGACGCGTAAGTTGCCTTAACTTAATTGTGACTGATTAAATATATATGTACATATATATATATGTATAGGAATCATCGGGCATTGTGAGCTCCTATCTGATTTGGGGCATTTTCAGCACAACTTTCTATGTGATATTCTATGTGTTCGACGTTAGTACTTGGCCCGAGCTGACCCCATTAAAAATATTTGTCTTCATTTTCGTTGCGGTGGCATTGACCACTTACAAGTGTTATGCGCTGCTCGTGGTGTATTCACTGCTGCATTGGATTCTCAATGTCGACAGTGATGATTCGCAATGATAGCACTGTGCATTTTTTTAAATAAATATCCATAGAAATTTTAAAGTTAGTTTTCAATGTAAATCCAAAACTATTCAGAAATTAAACAGAAGTGAACAAATCAGTGCACAAAGCAGTGCAAAACAAGCAGTGTAACAAGACTGTTCCCAGTTCACGTTAAGCAGAAGTGTCAAGCAGTTCTCAATGGCGTTATATTTTATACCCTGGAATTATAGAATTATTTTAAGGGTGTACAGTTGCAATAAAGCATTTCTACATTTCACATTGTAAATGTTGTTATTTGTTTTGAAAATTCGTAAGTTGATTTGAAATTAAGCAAAAACACAGTCGCCTTAGCATAAAATTTAACGGACTAAATATGTTTTACCTGCACAAGTTTTTATGTATTTTTACTTTGCGATTTGGTTGCCGGCTTACTGCATTTGCTGAGGTTGCCTTTTATGGATATATAATCTCTTATCTGGTTGTAACATATGGTAACAGCAAATTTGTTGACTCTGTCAAGATTATTCAAATACTTTTGGCATCGTTCCAGGTTTCACGGAGCTGCTGGAATCGATAATAATAATCACCCTAGGCACCTCCTGTCTGCTCAGTTTTATGATGTTGTTCTCCACGCTGCATGAACACGTGAGTTTCCATTCGAGTGTTCTTCCATTAACTCCAAATGTGACTAATTTTTCAAATCCAGGAATCATCGGCCATTATGTTTACATATCTAATGTGGAGCATATTCACAACCTTTTTTTTGGGTGTCTTTTTCCTGTTATCCTGGCTGCGGGCGGTAATTGTATCTTTACCAGTATTCTTTGGTCTATTTGCGAGCTCAACAAGTGAGTAGCGATGAAATTAATATTTTTACCATTGTGTTTATTGAAAAAGTTGTCAAGTGTTATTCCATGCTGGTGGTATTGTCATTCTTACACTCGATCGTTAGTTCCGACAGTGATGATTCGACTTAAGCACGAACTGAAATTCTGCTATATGTTATCGGATAACAATTACGAATGGAAATTGAAGAAATTGTTTAAAGATTAAAGTGCACAAAGCGTTATCAAAAAGCACATCTTGCAAGCAGTTGAAAACAACTGCAACATGCACAAGCAGTGCAACTGCAAAAGACCGTTTATTTTGAATAAATAAAAATTCAACGTTTAACTATTATTTTTCTTATGATATTCATTTTTTAAAAAATGTACGCAAACAATATGCAAAATACAAAAAATCAAATACTGCTTTTATTATTTTTCTTATAAAAGTTATAAAAGTTTCGGCTTAGACATGCATTTCTTTAGCATCGCCACAAACTGAATTTGGCATTTGGAAATATTTGGCATTTTAAGAAAATCGATTGAATTCGGGGGAGGTGGGAGGAAGTCCTAACAATTTTCTAATTAACAGTAACTTTGAAACGTCTGGGACTTGACCATAATACCAGATAAATGCAGATTGTAATTATCATAGATTTTAAGATTCCAAATGGGGCGAAAATGTTGCAAGTTTGTTCTTGCAATGGCATTACTTTCAATTTTATTGCACATTCAGTATTAATGGAGTTGTTGCATGTGTGCAGAATCTGCAATTCAGATACGGTCAAAACACTTGCCGAAATATCAATGACATTCACTGTTGCACAGGGCAAGGGGGTGTGTGGAGTGTGAGGCAATGTGACAAAGATACAATCCGGAAATATTCGTTAAAGTTTTGTGCTTAAAAAAATCGATTATAAGGCTTGCTGTTTGGCAGTGTGTGCGGATGGGCTATATTCAAAATGGAATATCTACCTCCTGCATATGTGTGTGTGTGTGTGTATGCAATATGGGCTGATGGGCGTGGCCAAACTGCTGCATCCTTTTCTGGTGTGAGTAATTGACTACGTGTGTATAAACTTTGTGTTGGCATTTTACCGAGCACTGAGTGCCCAGCGAGTGCAACTGGCCTTGAGTGCATGCGTGAGTGTTAGTGTGTGTTTGTGTGTGTTAGTGTGTGTTTGTGTGTGTGTGATTGTGTGTGTGTGTGTGTGTGCTATCATAAATATGCACTATGTTGGTCATTTGTCATGGCTTTTTGCTGAGCCGGAAGTAGTTTGTGCCTAACCACAACAAAACTACTGCAATTCGTGATCTCGCAGAAGTGCTGTTTAATAGAGATTGATAAAGAGCCAGGAGCCAAGAGACAGGAACCAGGATTACGAGCTACAAGATACGTGGCTCTATATGTTACACAAAAAGTCGACAAAGCTCCCCAATAGATTTAAGATACTTTATTCCTCAGAATACCGAACTATATTCTAGTTTTTATGACTTAAATGACAGCAATGAATTTAATTAAATTTAATTTAAGTAAACATTTTTTAATTATTGCTATAAACTAAATCATTTATTAATATTAAATAAAATAAAAAATAAAAAATATTAAAATTAGATTCAATCGTTTAAAATATGTTAAATTTGATATTTACTTAATTTGATTTAATTTAATTTCCCCATTCTTATCACTCTTGCACATTTTGCATGCTTACTTATGGCAAATGCCAGAAATGGGACGAAAATAACATCTAAAGTAGTTCATGAAGTAAGATCCAAGCTTGACCAACTCGGGAAACATAATAGGCTCACCCCAAGATGGGTTCCGGGTCACAAGGACATAGCTGGAAACGAAGAGGCCGACAAGCAAGCAAGACTGGGGGCAGAGAGACCCATGATAGGCCCTGAACCGTATTGTGGTGTAGGAACACACACAATACGGCTACAAATCAGGAATGTAGAAAGACTGATGCGAGAACAGAGCTGGGCAGAGACACCAGGACTCCGACAAGCCCGAAGTCTCCTAGGTGGCTTTAATCAAAAACGATTTAAGCAAATAATATCCATGGGGAAGAATAGACTCAGAATACTCACAGGTCCATTGACAGGACACTGTAGACTGAGAAGTCACCTAACCAAATTAGGTATTTACAGCAGCAACATGTGCAGGTTATGCGAATATGAGGAGGAATCCTCAACGCACATCCAAGCAGAATGCGTCGCCTTAACAAGGAAAAGAGGCAGCCTCCTAGGGCAGCATATTATGAGGCCCAGGGACATAGTAACCCTCAACCCAACAAAGATTCTAGCATTCGTGCAGGAGTTGGGAATGACGGAAGAGCTGTAGGCCCAGTAAGGGGGCACAATAGACCTTAGAGGTCGCAGTGTAAACTTTCCCCAATTATAATAATAATAATATGGCAAACGTCAGGTGGCACAAACAGTTTAAAGCAAATTGAAAATGATCTTTGTTGCCAAGGACTCAAAAAGTTGTTGTACTCATAACTAACACAAATAAACAATTTCTAAAAATAATGAAATTTGCTGTTTTGAAAAATATTTGGAGTGTTAGCATTTACATAAAATGCAGGATTTAAAAAACGAATGCTTTCAAATAATAAATAAGTAGAAAATAGAAGGTTAAACCAGGAGCAGGCTTTGCTTTTGCTATTGGAAACTTGGCTTCAAGTTGTTTGACTTCGTTTGATACTCGATGGCTGCGGCAGCTTTTTGGCTTTTACTGCTGACTTTGCTGTGTGTTGTTGTTGTTGCTGTTTTGGGTGCAACGTTGCGCGAAAAGCTCAGCAAATACAAATTTAATGTTTCCGTTTACTTGCGAGAAAATATGTATGCATAGAGTTTTCTGCTAGTTTTGCAACTTTTGCTTCTTGCTGCCACACACATTCGAAGTATTGGATACAGAAAAACCTGCCACGGATTTCGTTTATGGCAGCTGGCGAAGAAAAAAAAAAAGATGAAAAAAAAGAAGAAAAAAAATGGTAACCAGAGGAAGTTGCATTTTGTGTTTCATAATCTGATAAAATGTTGCAAAGTTGTTTTTTTTTTCTTCTTCTCTTCCGTTACCTTAACAATATTAAATAGCAGCCAGGCACACAGGAAGAGAGATTGTGGCAGAGAGAGTAAATCCGATTTGTAAACATTTGAGGCATGCAAAAGCGCGTCAGCTTGTGGATTATGTGCATATTTCTGGCAGTCAGTGTGGCCAGCTAGTTTGGATAATGTGTTGCAACAGCCAGCAGCACTAATAACAGCAACAGCAACAAAAACAGCAACAAAAACAAAAACACAGACAGAAACTAATTAAATACATCAGTGTCGGGTGCGAGGAGCTGAAATAATTGCATGCATATTTTAGATGTATTTGAGAGAGAAATTAGCTTTGACTACGCCCAGGAAACAATAATCATAAATGTTAACAAGATTCCCACAAAACTTAATGATGCCAAACAAAAGACCCAGTAGCATAGACAGGACATTAGTGCGTATTAGCCTATGTGTGTGTGTGTGTGTGTGTGTGTGTGTGTGTGTGTCCTGAGGTGTGACAGGTGTTAAGGTGTCGCCTGTCGTTTGTCCCTTTTGCGGAGGCAATTCACTCTGTGCTCGTGTGTCTGTGGCATTAATTAGAAAACTGTGGTTGCCTTTTGCTCAATGAAATATTTGGCAGCAAATTTAATTTGCGGCTATTTTGTCAGGCCTCAGAAGTCGGAGCAAAACCTCACTTTTAAATGTACATGTATATATATATATATATATGTATATACTGAGCATGAAATCACGACACGCCTTGATTAAATTCGCCTTGGCTCAAAGACGACGCAGGCATCGACTTTGATGGATTGACGAAAGTGTAAGTCACACACACACACACACACACACACCTTACACACCTTATATGCACAACGCACATCACACACACACTCATCATACACAACAAAAGTCAAACACATGGACAACCTTTGGACACATTTTGCTAGCAAGCCAAGGAACCGGCGCCAACTCGACGAATGACTGATTGTCCCATGGAGCTGGATGCTACAGCCCAACTTTGAGCCGGATAACCATCCATAAATGCAAGCTAGCAACCAAGAGAGAGACAGGGACAGAGAGAGAGAGAGAGATATATATAGAGAGAGAGAGAGAGTGAAAGATTTTCTGCAAGCGACACGTTCGAGCAGGCACATGAAAAATTGTTTCCGTTGCCCTCGAATCTTATTATAAAACATGTGCTTAAGTAATAGCATCCAAGTGAAGTGTTTGACTTGACGCCTCGTGTCATGTAACAGATTGCCAATGCGCCAAGAAAGGGTGAAGATTAATTTGATGCCAGAGTGATTCAATAACCCATCCACTTACCTCATCACAAGTCTAAAAATAACTATAAAACTTTTCTGATTGATTTCTAGTCGCAATGCATTAATCAGAATGCGAAATCAACCAGAGATCAAAGATGAGCTGAATTACTTTCCGATTGATTTTCACTATAACTGAAACTCTGTCCGAATTTGAGTAACACCGTCAGACTCTAAGTTACTTGATTTTCAAATACTGCATAATGGGAACTTTTTGAAAAAATTAATCTTTAAGCTGATTGAAGGCTTAAAATCTTTGGAATTTGATGTCTTTAAATCTTGAAGAACCTAATTCCAAGGCAAAGGGATTCAGTTGACAACCTCAACTAAAGCCTGAAAGCCGTTTAGCTACAAATTTCAACTGCATTCACAAAATGCACAAAAAATCGATGGAAAATTCAGTTGCAACAAATTGCAAAATAAACTTAGGAATAATCGAAGCTAATTGAATTTCTAATGCGAATGTGCCACATATGCGACCCAAATTTAATTAAATAGATTTGCATGCTGTGTGTAATAAATACATGTATGTATGTGTACCTAATGTATATATGCCGTTCGATTTAATAGTCTTTAGTCTATTGATGACACTGGCGCATGTCACGTGGCGTATACGTAATTTGATTATTAATTTAATGAGCAACCGGCGTGCGTTGAACCTCGTCACTTAAATGGGGACAATACTTAATCGAATTAACAGGCAACAACACAAGAGGGATACTACAATACACACACACACACAAACACACACATATATACATATATATATATATATACAGAGCGAGAGAGAGAGAGAGCAAAACAATGATGCTTGTCTAATGAGAAGGACAATGGGTGAAATAGGGTTTGGGTCGGATGGTCAACGGAGGTAAACAAATCAAATAAGATTTATTATGTGACACGCATAAAATAGGGACAATCAGAATTTGGGGGACAGGCAGCTCTGGCTGCTCCGTCTCCTCCGTCTCCTCTCGGCCAGGACAATGAGCCGTGACCCAAGTCTATTAAATCAATTGAGTGTAAGATGGCACGCACGAGACTCGAGACTCGTGGCTGGAAACTCAAGACTCGACTCGACGACTCAAATGCTAGCTAATTAAGTTGCCTCATTAGGCACACACGCCCCACACGCCCTTCTAGCTGGCCACGCCTCCAGGCGTTGAATACATCGTTTGGCATAGTTAGGCAAAAATTTGTTATCAATCAAAGGCTGGCGATGGCTTACGGTCCCGCTGTGTTGGCCAGCTTATTGGTCCAATTATGTGCAAGTGCTTAGCGCATTGTCTGCTAATTAGCTGCCGGCTAACGTGGGCAATGTGGCATGCAACAGCAACAGCAACAGCGAACAGCAAACAGCAACAACAGCACTAGCATCGAGTGCAGTTCTGCGGCCAGCGTCAATTGAGTTGGCAAATTAACCCCAGCGGGCTATGCTCAATACTCTCCACCCTCTGACCTGTTTTGGAAATTTCCATGCAACTGCCACCAATGGGGCAACATGCGTTACAGAGACTCACTTATGCAGCTGCCACCTGCCAGGCCTCCACACATAAAATGGCCAACATCATCGCTGATGATAATGTTGATGGTTGTTAAAAGCATTGTTGAGGGCAAGTGTGCCAAACCGACAATTGGGCGCAATTTGCTCCCAATGGGCGACACATGCAGCATGCTGCGTGCTGCGTGCCCCGGCAGCTGTTGCCGTTAGCCGAGCAAATCTTGAAATGACACACAACTACGAAAAAATTCTAAATCACGGAATAAGCATGGAAATTTATTTTAAGAAGATTGCCTCCACTTGCAAGTGGTTTTTCTTTTGCATGCAGCAATAAGAAATGTGAAGATAGCGTTGTTGCGAGGGTAGGGGAAGGGGGGAGGGGATGGATTAGGGAGGAGCATGGAGCGAAGAGATATGTGTGTGCATCTGGTAGCGACAACTGCCGGAAGTAATAGCAACATAATCGATTTGATGCTGCCACAGCAGCACATGCCCCTTAAGAGGGACAGGGACTACACATGAGGATACGGATACGGATGCAGATGCAACGCTCAGCAGGAAGTCATTTCGTACAGTCTCATTGCAATATATATATATGTATATATGATAACAGAGACCTCTTGGCAAACGTGTTCATGTAGAAGCCTTAATACAAACGGAATTTTTAGTTTGCATCGCTCAAAAGACGAGAACGAAAAATATATATGAAGTCTGTGTTAGATATTTACCGAAACTATTTTCCTCAAAAACTTATTTCTTTGGCTTATTTTTGCCAAAGAGCTCCGGGGGCTTTCTATATAGTTGTAATTAAATAAATATGTTTATAGTTTCCATTTACTACCATACTCTATAGGCACTGTTTACCTATCCCCTGCCCAACTCATCTGTCATTTTCTTTAGTTTTCTATTTTTTTCACAACTTTCCTTTTTTTTTTGTGGCATCACTCTAGGCAACAATTTGTCATAGATAATGCAAGCAAATATGTAATTTACAACCTAGACAAATCAGACTCAAAGTTGTCTAGACTTGCCGTGCCACATCTGTTTCGCAGCGTCATTTGCCAAACTTTGTGTAACCCGCAGTCAAACATTCAACCAAACCAACCGACAACATAAACTGTCACAAATCCAACCAAGTTAAAAGTTAAACAAAACTGCAATGTCTTGCATGGCCCATCCAATGGATCCCTTCTCGCTTCTCGCTCCTTGTCTATCTGCCTAAGATGACAGTCACGTGACACAGAATCAGACAACAAATAGTGAAATAATGCATATTCCCAGACTGCCAGACTAACAACTACCTTGCACGTTTACCTTAAGCCCAACCCGAAACGAATCTGACAATCGAATCGACTATCAATACTATCTTACGATCTGCACAAACTATATAAAGTCGTATCCCTCTGAGCTGATAATGTGGTTACTGGGTATGTGGCAGCACAGTTAGCAGCAGCAACTAAATAACAAATTGCAGCAAACTGTTGTTTAGCTGTTTTATCTTCCTTTACTTTTGTTGTTGTTGTGTTTGTTGTGTCATTATTTGCCATAATACTAGCGACGTTGTCGTCATCAGTTTTGTCGCATTTACGTTGAGCACAGAAATCATATATTTTATATGCCACGAGGCGACCCACTTGGCTGTCTGCTTCGCTTGGCCCTGCAACGCCGTGGGCGCTTGCTACTCTCTGCTTGCTGCTTGGTGCTTGGTGCTTTCTGCTCGCTGTTCGCTGCCTGCTGTTTGCAGTGGGGACATTAACACAAATTCGCTCACCTGCTGCGCTGCCGCTGTCTGCCACGTTCTGCCACGTTCTGCCCCGTTGGCACTTTTACATTTTAACATAATCATAAATTTTTATGCGGCGCGCCGTCTGCAAGCAATGTTCTTAGACGGTTTTCTTTCTTTGTGTTTTTTTTCTTTTACCCTTCTATGTTGGCTATGTTGCAGATGTTGCCTAGTTTCGATAGTTGCCCCCTCTTGCGCTTGGCTTTCTGTCACTTGTTGCACCGTCCGCACTCAACAAATTGTTGTGGCACCCTCTCACCTGCCCCTACCCTGTGACCCAGGCCTCGTGCGCCACTGCTCGATTTGGGCTTGCTGCCCCTTTATCGTAATCGTATTTCGCTGCTCAGGTGTTTGCCTTCAGCTGTTTCCGATTCTAATACATTTTGCGTGCCTGTGGCACGTTCCGTGCGGCACCAGACAGCGTGGCGTATACGTAATGCCTTCATTGTGTACACAATTTATTGCAAATTTATGCCGCGACCTATCAAAACAAACCAGAAGCTTCACAAGAATTTCAAAATTCTTTTACCTCTCTCTCTCGCCCACCCCCATTCCCCCTTACTCTCTTCGTTTCAATGCATTTGCAATTGACACTACAGCGTCTCACTTATTGACACTTGGAATGGCATTCAATCTGTTGCAACAACAAAATAGAGCAATTTTCGCTGTCTTTCTGTTATGCTTTTATCCATTTAGAGCTCAATTTGAGGAGACTACACAAAAGGACAGATTTAAGGATATCATGAAATATGTTAGCTGTATTCATAGATGTATTTAGATCTCTGTATTGAGATTGAGATACTTTTAAATAGTAATGACTTCGAAATAAAAACAGATCTGTTTATGGTAGTCCTATATATACAGTGGGTCACAGCGAACGTCGCTCAGCGTCAAGTAAATAATGTATTTGCCTGCCATAAGCTAATTATTCATTATTTTTCAAAAATTCCAAAGACCTACGGTAGGTACATGTATTAACCACCAATATGAATGGATGACCCTAATAAACTGAGGTTTCCCCACCTGCTAGGTAGGATTATGTAAAAATTACCCTTCCTTAGGGAAAATTTTATTATGAGCAAGTACATTGTGGACACCTGGGTGCCGGTAAAACCCGGATTTTTTTACCTAAAGTTGAGTATTTTCGGTATAAATAGATCAATCCTTCGTAGTCAGTTTAGTTCTATCCTGCATCTCGGGTGCAATAAGCCAACAAGGACTATATATTAAGAATTGAACAGATGTAAGTCAAAAACTATTCATCCCTAAATCCGTTTAGATTTCCAACTAGTTTCTACTTCATATAAAATGCGTTATTGGCCATTAACAGTCTTTAAATTGTGGTCACATTTTTGCATCGCATGGCCAGGTGGTTACAGGATTAACAATGAGTAAGGCAATCATTAAAAAAAAATTTACAATTTTAAACATATTTTCTTTGAGCGCATTATTTGATGGAAAAAAAGTGGCGTGTGGCAAGCGTGGGCGGCATCACAGCATATTTGCAAATTTAATTGCATAAATATGCAAAAGCCACAAAAAGTGCACAAAGGTGCCGTGTGGCCCAAAACGACAAGTAAAATGTTGTTTAACAGGCGGCAGCAAGGAAAAAATTAATCTAGAGCCAGTAAAATGCAAATCAACCAATCGTAGTTTGTTGTCCTTGCCAAATGGATTCATGAATCACATGAGCTTAAACATATTTAAGAATAAAGCACTTGTTTTCCAGTTTCCTATTTATTTTTTACTTCAAATTTGCACTTTAATTGAGTCATGCTCAATGCGTTCAGAGTTTCATTTAAATGTTGGCAAATTAAATCAAGTCATTGTCAAAGCGCATTGAATTCGAAAAATCAATTATAATTCCTGAACAATCGTAACTGATTCAATTTTGCACCAAATCATTTACAATTATTTTTATCATTTGAGTGTAATTTATATTTTGTACTCACAATAAAAATACTAATTAGACTGCAAGTTGCAACAAAAAGTCATTAATAATTAGATGGCAAATTTGCGACTGATTAGTCAAAGTTTCAATACCCTAAAAATCAAATAAAAAATATTGAAATATATATAAATAATTTATATAAATTTCTACATTGCTTAAATTTAGTTTAGTTAGCAAAAATGTGTTTATTTTGTCTTAAAAAAGTTTCAACTTATTAATCTGAGAATTCAAATTAAAATCAGACACAAAGTATTTAAAAGTAGCAGATATTGTGAAAAAATCATGATACCCTTCTAGTCTGAGCGTGAATGTAACTGTAATATATATATTAATATCGGCTTATATTTAATAACAAAATATCAAAATTTCAATTATGTAAATGCAATTTCATACATTTGCAGTTCCATTTTAGGTAGTCGAGGCTTAAAGTCCGTTGAAAAAAATGTTTCATACATCAAAGTAGATAAATAATTTAAATGCTTAAAATGTGGCGGGCTTAGGCTCGACTCATAAATTCGCAACAAAGTCCGAGTTTGGGGCAACTTTTGTAGTGGCCTCTTGCTGCTGTAATTTCCACAAGCGGCTGCTGTTTGTTTTCGTGTTTCGTATAGGGTTGGCGACTGGTTTGTGTGTGTGTGTTTGTGCGTGTGTCTGGTCTGTGGCAGTGGGGGGTTTACTTGTGGCATCAACTTTTATGCAGGCGCGTGTGGTAAAATATTTTGCATTTAATTCAAAAATTCTATAAATATCGTTGCGTTTATAAATTGTGTTAAAAGTTGGGTCCATTGCTGGCAATTTTCGACAATTGCCATGCGATGCACGTAGCAAAAGTAACAACTGACGCCAGTCCTTGTCGCTGTCCTTGCCACACACCCACCCTCCCACCCTCCATTCATAAGTATTAGCAACTTTGTGTGTGTGTTTGTGTAATTGAATTTACTTTCTGCCTTTTTTCGCCATGCTTATTTGTAAAAGTCCTGTTTATGTCCCGTCTTAAGTCGAAAATACTGCTGTAATTTAAGGCTTAATTTCTGTTTTCTGCTATGTGTTTCAGTGATTTTTGGTTCGTGGCGAAATGTAGGTGATTTCGTTTGCTGGAACATGAACATGTATCTCTTTTAAATGTCGTCGCTTTGCATGCTTAAAACGTTTAGCAATTATTTCATTTGCGAGTTGGATCTGGAATTCCCTCAGCCCTTCAACTTTTACCCCCACTTGCACTCACGATTGTTGTCAGAAACTTTGGCGAAATGATTTCAAGTGCATTAAATTTGATGCTGTGCAACAAATGCGACTAATTAAAATTTGGCCACGAGGAGGCGTGGCAAGGCGTGAGAAAGCAACGGCAGCAACAGCAGTCGCGCCTTCTTCAAAGTTTTTGCGGTGTGTTAAGTTTAGAGTTATGAATCGTGGCTGTTGCCACTGTGTGTTGTCTAGCCTTCAACTGTTTAATTCGTAGCCTGACTCTGCCAACCCGCTGCCAGCTTGCTAAAAGCCTACTCGACACCTGGCTCAACAGGCTCGACGCTTAGATAACCGCAGCCACAGCAAATGAAGGTGGCTGTATTTTGGGCCTGAGTTTTCAAAGTTTTTGTTAAGCATTTTGCACAATTTGTTAAAATAATTATCCATTTAAACCAAATTCAAAGCGGCAACATTAAAACTTTCAGTTACAAACATCAAATAAATTAACTAACAAAAGCTTCGCCTAGACAATGAGCACCAGACCACCACCAGAGAGGCCACCGAAAACCAAACCAAACTATCCTAAACGGTAGATGGTAACTGAAACACGCTCTTACACGATGCTTGATGATAACTTGGCCTCTTAATAGCACAGCAGCAGAAGCAACAACAACAACAACAACAACAACAATAGCATTAGCTTCAACAGCTCTTATAGCAAGCAATCAGAGGTTGGGGCAGTTGGGCAGGAAAACAAGAGCAGAGCTAAATGAAAAACGACGAAAAATACAGTGGTGAAAAATTGTAGAAATGGTTACTTAAAGCTGATTATGATTGAATGAATTGAAGGGGTTTTTTTTTATTTTATTTATTAGATACACATTGTTTTTATTATTATTATTATTTAATTATTTTTTTATTCGATTATGATAAAGAATATTCGATCTTCGAAGGAGTTTTCTAAAGTTGTCCAACTACATTAAGGATGCACTCGAAATGATTACGTTTAACTGTTAAATATGTTTAATTGTTTAATTAAAAGCCAATTGCAGTTAAACTTCTTATTTGTTCTAACTTGCACTTGCACAATTATGTTATAGTCGAGAGCTGTCATTAGTCAAGCACATCTGCAGAGATCAAAGTTGTGTTTGGCTTCTCGGTTGGGTTACATAATCCATTTAGAATGTCACTTGTGCCAATGTGCAAAATGTTTACTAATTTCCGGCTTCATTACGCTTAAAGCCATTAGCAAACTTTTGAAATGAATCCACTGCGAGTGCTTCACCCCCCCTCCCTCTCCATTTATCTTTCTCTTTCACAGACACATTGATACATCGGGCATCTTTATTTCATTAGCAGCAAAAACTCTTAACTCGAATCGCGACTTTTGGTGCTCTAACCCCAATGCGGGCGCATCTCCCGCTGCGCACTTGATCCATGTGTTGAAACGGAAACTTATGTGGATGGGTCGAATCCTCTTTGACTTTTAGTCGTATTGACTAATTTAAACTTGAGAGCCAGACAACGGTTTACTTGTGACTTACTGGGCTAGTTTTCTCTCAACGGTAAGTGCTGTTTAATCAAACATGTTGAAATTGCCTTCTCTGACGTGGCAGTGGATGGTTCCCAACTTATAATTAGTGTTGTATACTTTTTGGGACCCGGAACTCAATTAAAAACTGTCCAAATCCGAATCTAAATACATTTGACGGCGATTTATGCAGCAAACTTGCCACAGCAGCAGCAGTAGTAGCAACAGCATTCAGTGTTGCAAATGTAGAGAGTTTATCACCGCAACGTTGCCAGTCCGGAACCTAAGGAAACCGCAACTTACCCGGAGACTAGGAACTGGAGACCAGAGTGCGGTTAAACATCAGCTGCCTTATCTGGACAGAACGAACGAACGTGGCAATGTGCAAGTGAAAAATGAAATAACAGCTTAAACAAACTAAAGGCACTGGCTACGGAAATGTAGATGAAATAATGTACAAGTCGTTGAAGGCAGCAGTCGAAGCTGCAGTTGGAGACACAACACTTGAGGGGGCCCTGTTGGCAACAGGGGAAGCAACAAGGCAAACAACTTGAGTGTGAACTGGTCAATAGCCTGAAATAACAAGAAGACAATAACACTGGCAATAACTTGTAGCAGTCGAGTGGGTGGGTGGGTGGTTGGGTAGATCGGTGAGGGTGATTTGGTGGCTCCCAACTTGTCTCAAGCTGTGTTGTCTCACTTGGCGCGTGGTCAAGTGTTTGACAGCAACAGCATCAGCAGCAGCAGCAGCAACTTCTTCAACATCTAGTTCTTAATTAATTTTTATGAATTGCATGAAATTCAACACAGCAAGCTCATTTTTTGGCAAGTATTTGTGAGCTGAACAATAGTCCGCCCTCGACTTGAGTAGCAATTGCCATGATGATGATAAAGTTTTCGGCTGCTTGAGAGAGTTGCATTTAAATAGCCCTGCCCGGGGAAAGAGAGATTCAATATTCGTGCTGAGTAGTGGAAACAAATTGGCAGCGTGGCAACTGAGAATTGCAGAACACCACAAGCATTGCTGAGGTACGCAACAGAATTCTAATGGGCTTTACATTGTTTTATTATGTTTACAATATTTTTGAATGTGAGCATGCAAGAGGAGCTTAAGAAGAGAATTACAGAATTGTGAAGTGTGCATTTAATATATATATATATACCAAATATATTTGGTAGAAAGTATGATGATGTAATAAAAGAAACTATTGTAATCCCTCATTGAGTACAGCCAATTGAGTCTTTTCTAAATGTATTTTTCGAGAGCACAAATCGATAAAGATAACCGATAACGCTAACTGAAGACAAATGAAGCTTTTTTCACAACTGCAGAGCTTTCTTACGGCGGATCACACTGAGCCAACACTTTCAAATTAGAGCTTGGAGCTTTCAATGGGGTAAAGCAGAACGCCAAAAGCTTTTAGGATAAACACCAACTAATACATGCACATTCATCAGCACTCGAGAGCACGCGCCCCCAAGTGGATAAGCTCAAATTGGACGGCTGTCGAGTAAATGTAGTTTACGGAAGGACAAAAACTAAGTTAAGCCAAGTTTGAACTACAGTTTGCAGAGAGCCAACAGCAACCGCAACAACAACAACAACAACAACAACAACAAAGTCTGCCATTTGAGCACCGACTGTTTGTGCGGCTCAGGCAGCTGAAATGTATTACATGCATTTATATTAGCTATCGCTTGCAGCTCTCGCACTCCTATCTACTGCATGCCTGAACCGATGTCAGCAGACGGTCTTGAGTTCACTTGAAAATCAACAGAATAATATATATATATATATATTTGAGTTGTCTGAAGCAAGCGGCTGCAACTTGAGTCATGTTGGCCAGCAGCTGCAACTAAATTTGGTTGAAGACACTACCAAGTTGTGGCTGGACATTTGTCTAATGATGACAAATAAGTTAAATGGACACGGGACCGACTACTGGAACTACACTTGAAAATAAATAGTATCGTTTTGGCCAATATTATATTTGAATTGAAAGCAGCAAATCGAAAATGCTAAAATATAGAGGAATACTGGATAGAAAATTCGAAAACACCAAATCAATAATTGATTAATGAACCGGTATTTGTATGAAATGGTTTGAGTCTTTGCTACTATGGCAAATAAATCGAAAAACCAGATTTGATGATGCAATTTTATTTTTTATTTTATTTCTTGTATATTGTTAGTGTACTCGAGTAGCATATGGGGCTGCATTATCAGTGGCAGACACTGCGTATTCGCCCACTGTGAACTGCAGTCCTGGGAACTGGGAGCTGTGTGCCCAAGTTATGAGCCAAGCAATTAAATGTAATTTAATTTGGCGTCAGCACTGACTTCAGTTGAGGCAAAACTAATGAATTCCACGCGAAAAGTCAAGTGGCAAAATTTATGACCAAGAACGAAGCGCTACAGTTAGAGACAGACATAGATAGGGAGAGAGACAGAGAGAGAGAGGGGGAAAAAGAGCGAGAGACGTCTTTGTTGGCGCCTGTGGCCTGACAAATGTTCGACGTTAGACGTAGACTTCGAGCTCTAAAATTTGGCAATAAAACACTCGGCAATTACTGGCCCAAAGGCGAGTAAGGGGCGTGCCGGGCCGGTACGGGACGGAGCAAAGCTTGGTTGTGCAGTTGGTGCTGCCTATATTTGTCCTTCCGGCATGCTGAAGTGGCAGACTTTATCGCCGCATATTTCTTTTGCCACGGCCTATAAAATATGCCACTAAGCATTTCGTTCGTCTTTCGTCATTTTAATTTTCGTCGCCAGTTTAATTTAATGAAGACATTTCATTTAGCAGCTTTGATTTAGGCGTTAGGCAATAGCAACTCCATCCATGTAGCATCACAGCTTAAAGCGGAGAGCGGAACATGCAACAAAATTCTTTTGATTGCATGCCGCTGGCCGTAAATGCTTAAGGCTATTATTGCAACAATAGTTGCCTCGCCAAAATGACGAGGACGCGCCTCCAACTTCAGCAGCCTGCGAATACAAATGCGCACATTCACGAAACATTATATGTATGTACGCATATACATATGTATGCGGCAATTTTTGTGTCCCTCTTGATAGGGTATGCGTGGGGCAGGGGCGGGTTTGTGCGGGTGATTGGTGCACGCCAGTTATGCAAATGAGGCCAAGGATGCGTCAGAGTCCCATTTAAGCGTCGCGTTGTGCGTGCCCCTGATCGATAATTGTCACTGTCGTCAAATGTGCAAAATGGCCAGCAACGTGCCGAACGTGCTGGTCATGTTGCATTCAGCCCTCCCCTTCACTTCCCCCTCATCTTTTCCGTCTGTTTGACAAGCCATCTGCAGCATTTGCAGCAACGCTGTCGCCTCTGCGACAAATTGTTGCCAAATATTGAGATGGCTTTGACTGTAATTTAGTTGGCCACACAAAATCTATTCCAATGCCAGCTTATTTTGTTACCATCTCTTTGTAAGCCTGCTGCTGGTAATGCAACTGTCCAATTCACCAATAATTGTGTCCTAGACATTAATTCTTTGACATTATTTTACTTCTTTTACGGCCAATGGTTCAGCACTAGCTTTACAAGTGGAACATTTAAAAAGTCGAAATGGTTTTCCACAAGAAAAATGTCGATTTCAGGAATACATTAGCAAACAGGAAGAGAATGAAAGTTTACAGAAAGTTGTGAAACTTGAATATGCTTGGATGGATATTAGATGCTTGGCAGTTTCAATTTCAATTTTAAAGAAACTGCCTTACTCATGTATTTCAATTTATTCTGCCAAAATTATATTGATTTTATATTATTTTCATATTAGAAACGCATTTATTTGGTTTGTTTCATGTTCAGGAAATTTGGAAATGAACAGCATCCGAATTTATGGCCTTTTGTTGTGGTCTAAATTCAATTGATGGTTTTGTATTTCTCGTTTATCGCTTATCGTGGGTGCACTGGCCGTCTGGTAATTAAAGCGAAGAAACTTGGCCCAGGCTAATGAAAATGCTTCAATGATTAATGAGCCGAAAATGATGTGGCATATTAGAGCAACAATTACTAGAAGAGCAACAGCAACAGCAACAGCAACAGCAACAGCAACAGCAACAACGACAGCAACAACGACAGCGACAGCGACAACGATGGAATCAATACAGTTCGTGGCCATGTGTTGCGTAGCCAATGTGGCACGCGCCACGTGCCACATGGTCCATTGAAATGAAAATCCATCTTAATTTCCGACTACTTCAAAAATCTTTGGCCAGATGGTGGCTGTTTTGGCGTAATTCCGACACTTTTCTATTGCTTACTTTCGGCCATTTGCCGTCGCATTGTTAATTAATTAAATTTTAATTAGCCAAGCCCACGGCCAAATCAGTTGGTGGCCTTGTGAAATGTCTTGTTCGCTGTCGAAGTACGCTTGTTGCTTGCGTCTTGTTGCTAATTGAAAATGCGGCGTTTCATTAATTAATTCAGTGGCACATTTATTAATATTCATTATACACATTGTTGTACGCTGTATTTGCCCGTATCTCGAGCAAAGTTAACTGAAGTGCGAGAGTGTGTGTGTGTGTGTGTGTGTGTGTGTGTTAGGGGCAGTAAGTGGGCGGGGTGTTGGCCTGCATTTTATTTGCGGCCTCTTTTGTTGTGCTCTTGGCATTTGTTTAACCCATTTTCTCTGGCATTTTCACACATTTTTTTTTCTTTTCTTTTTGCACGAAATGGAAAACTTTTTGACCATTTGTTTTTGATGCTTTCCCCCTGCACTCACCGCGTTTATCTTTGCCCGCATTGGCGTTTGCCTTTCTTGCTTTGACACTGCGGCGACTGCAGTGCCCCTCTCACCAACCCCCCCGACTCCTATTACCATTTCCTAGCCGTTTTCTCTGTGTGTGACTTTAAGTGTGTATAAAATATGGCGCTAAAATGCAGTTGGCCACACGTAGCTTCCTTTTAGCAAACCCTTTCTCTTACTCTCTTCCTCCTCACCCAGTTTGTCTGGCTGCTGAATAGTCTTGACTGCTCCTGGCACATTCGTTGGCCTGGCATGGTTTTTATGGCCACGTGCGACGCTTGAAATTTACTTGCTGGAAATTTTGCAGTCAAGTTGCTTAGCACCGCACCATACCTATCTACCCCCCTCTCTATCCACACCAACCATTTATTTTGCCATCAACTGCATCGATTTTTTCCTCCATTACTTCTCAGCATTTGTAATCTTTTTAACGAGTCGCACTCGTAGGCTGTTGTTTATTTTTTTATGCAAATCAACTGTAAATTCTCCTAAGCAGATAAAGAATCGTTGCTTAACCAGCGCTGCATAAACAACAGGAAGATGAGTTTGACGTATGCGTTTCTTTGTACTACTGCAAAGATGACACTTCAACGAAATGGTTCTTTTACCCAAATTTAGCAGGCAAAGCTTGATTGATATTTTCTCAAGTATAGTTTTCTTTATACTTCTGAAATCCTGAAAAATGATGCTAAGTCAATTCTACTTTTTGCAATATTCAATGTGCCATGCTCTCTGCTAATGCTTGCTGTATCGACCTTAAGTATGACCTAAATTATTTTGAAACTAGCAAATAATTTGATTGTATTTAGCAATTATATATTTGTAGTGTTGATCTTTTCCTTGACCTAACTATAACTATTTAGTTTGCAGATGAATCGCTTGTAAAGGTCATTAAGATTAGTTTCATTAAATGTAAATATTAACACTTGGAATACTTGTTAGGGAAATGTTTTAACTCAAATTTCGACTTTTTAAAATGCGGCACGCGTCCGCCGAATATATAACAGCAGCGGGTCATTCAAAGTTCTCCAGTCTGCCCCTGACCCTGCCCTGCCTCTAACTCAGCGTGCTCGGGCAGTCTTGCTTCACGTGCCCCAGAGATTTACTACAAATTACTGAGTGCTATCCGAGCCGCATATCGCACAAGCGCGTTGGTGGTCGCCAGTCGTTATCAGCGTACATGGATCTTGGCCTGCTAGCCGCGATGTTGCGGATGCGAATGCGGATGTGGATGCGGATTCCTGACACAGCCGATTTCCGTGCCCTGCTGCTCCTATCCACTCCAGTCCACGCCGCTGCTGTGGTTTTGTAATTGAACCGGAAAATTACATATTTCAAGCTATTTTTACGCTGAGTTTAATATCAGACGTGAGCAGCAACAACCATATCAACAACAACGACAACAAGATTCAACTGTTTGTGGTCAGCAGTGAAATAATTTATTGCTGCCTCCTTTGCAGCGTCGTCGGTCGACTGCAGCTGGCAGCCGCCCCAGCACGTAGCACGTTGCCCAGATGTGAGTGGCAAAGATAAGGTGCAAGATATGGCGCAAAGTATGCTTTATAATTGCCCACAAATATATGTGTGTAAGACCCGGAACATTTAACACAATGAACGAAGGTGGAGCTCGAAAAGGATTGCAGGATTCCAATTCCGCCTGGCAGCCATTCAATATGGAAGATATTCGATTTACTCGCACACGAGTATCTAACGAACTGCAAGTGAACAACTGTCGTCAACATAACCTGCGAGTAATTCACTTGTAAAGAGGTTAAGAGTTGCCCCATTGAATCATTCCGGCAATTGAAGCGGTTAATGCGAGTCAGATAAGCTCAGCAACGAATATGGCAAAAGTCGACCCAATTGTCCGGCTAGCAGATGGAAAACATAAATTTCTTAACTTAAATGGACGCTTACCGAACTCTACGTATATGGGATATGGGAATTTTATGGAATTGCTTTAAGTGTATGATGAGAAAACCACTTTGACTACTTAGAATTATCTGAAAGGTGTATACTCTGTGTGCCTTACCTTATCTAATATAATTTATTAGAATGATTTCTAAATAATTGTCTTAAATTGGTAAGTGAAAACATTCGCAACTTCTCGCTTTGCTAACTAACTTTTCAACATCACGTTTAGTTTCGGGAAGTTCTTGGTTGTTGTTGTTTTTTTTTCTATTGTTGTAATTATAATTTAAAGCTTTGGGAAAAAGTTCGCCTGGCTCTCGGCGCATATTGTAGCTTTGAAATCGAAATCAAAATAAAATGTTCAAATATTGCTTGCACCGTGCCCCCAATTCGGTTCAAGTGGCCACCGAAAAGTTTACCTGGCTGCCATTTCCGTTAGCTCTTAAATTAATTTCGAGATTTTAATTGAACATTCTGCTGTTTGGAGCATGTTTAAAGCCAACGGGTTGGTCAAATGTTACCAGTTGCCGTTTGCCATTCGGCAATTTCTGGCTGAATTTTGAACCGTCTTACTATGGGCATATTATTTTCCAAATATGAATGGTCATCAAGTTACACAAGGCTTGCAATTCAATACTTTACTTCTGTGTAGTTATATCAGTCGGTGTGACCTGTATGTCGACGCATATTTCGATTGGACAACCTGAAACTCATCTATATATACATATTAGCCAATTAAACCCTCTACAAGTATATAAGATACATCAGGTCATGTGGCCAAAGTTCATCGAATCTAAACCGATTTTAAGCTCTCTTCTGTAGTAATGTATTTCAATTTGAAAACCCGTTCTTTTGAGTTAGCTAATTCCAATAATATTTGAGGTTTTTAGGAGATGAAACACATATTTAAAAGATATTAAAATTCGGAATATATATTTATGATTTCCTCAGATATGTGCAAGGAAAGTGTTCAGGTGAGACCACTGTGCGTCGTTAGCTGCGATCTGGTCTTCACTCGACCGATTTGCAGTAAATAACTTTCGCCTGGTCAGCCATTGTTGTTGTTTTCGTTGCAGTTGTTGTTGTTTTTGTTGTTGTTGTTGTTGTCGTTGTTGTAGTAGTTGCTGTTGCTGTAGTGTTGGCGTGGTTCATGGGCCTGGCTGTTGATGTGTGCGGCTGACCGCAGCATGCGGCGCAAACTTAATGTTGTTGGTGTTGTCGTTGTTGTCGCTGCTCTGTTGGATGCTTTCAGATGCGTTGCATTTCGCGGATAAATATCAAAAAACATACAAAAAAATCAGAGGGCAGCAACTGTAACTAATATATCAGAGCGAAATATGGAAAAAAAAACGAGACAGAATGAAATATATACATACATGTATGTACATATGTTATGTATGTATGTAGAAAGCCACACATGCAATTAATCACGAACCAGCGAGCACACTGACAGTGTATGTCACTCTCTATGTGGGGTGTCTTAAGTATTCGTATATTGTATAATATACTCCAATAACAAATCACAGCTGGCGAAATTCTGATTTCGAATACTGAACATCTGTTTGGGAACACATTATGTTTTTAACACTCAAAGCTTAAGCTCTGTTTTTATTTCATTTTATTTTTTTTAATGAAAATTTTAAACGTGACAAAATTTTAGTACGCGATAATGGAACCCTCTGCCGATGATCTTGAATATTTTAGGAGCGCCTTCGAGATATTACTTGTTGACAATGATGATAGCGTCACAATCAAGGAACTTGATTATGTATTACGCGCCTTGGGCAGGCAGCCGACGGAAAAGGAGCTACAATTGCTTATCAGCGATGTCGATTATGATGGCAATGGGTTCGTTGAGTTTGACGAGTTTGCGCGATTTCTGATGTACAGAATGAGATATCCTCCGGACGAGGATGATCTGCGTGAAACATTTCGAATTTATGACAAGGAGAACAGTGGCTTCATAGGAGTCGCTCAGATTCGCATCCTCTTGATGGACCTTAATCAGCACGTGACCACCGAAGAGTGTGAGGAAATGATACGCCCCCACGATGAAGATGGTGACGGAAAACTGAGTTACGAGGAGTTTGCTGTGATGATGACTAGCAAATAGATTAACTACCAATCGACAATATCCCCCTCACCCGATAATGCCTCTCGGTATTTATGACGTTTTTATATATACATTTGAATAATTCACTTATTTTTATTTACTAATCGAAAGGAGAATTCTACTAGCAAACGTGCTCTGGTTGTGCGCCCTTACAAAAGCTGCCCTATAACAATGGAGGCCTCTGCCTATTTATTTAAATTTCTTTTCTGATTGAGTTTTAATATGTTTAGTCTAACTTTTACATAATTAAATTTCAATTATTGCATCTGATTAGCATTTTATTCAGACCAACATATATTTTTTATATTTATCGAAAGAACAATCTTGCTAATAAGCCTGCTCTGTTTGCTCTGCATCCTTACAAAACTTCTCCTATTAATAAATGATAAATTTTGTTTTCTTATTTGTATTGTTTTTTTTTATTAATCTATAAATAACGATAAAGTCGTGTCTCAGATTAATTTATTTTATTTTTGAGTGTATTTTCCTTAGCTTCTGACTGCTTATATAAAATCTTGACGGCTTAGTTTGGCAATTGTCATCATGGTTGACAAATAATCATTATTATTAATTTTATAAAGTACACAGACGCGTTGTCATCGCTTTTGCAAATACTTTTATATTTATTTGACTTTAAATTGTGTTTAAGCAGACTGAATTTAGTAATGGGAAAGTTGTGAAAATATTTGTGAATTGCTTGCAGCTATAATTATTGGGCTTAATCAAATGAAAACCGCGCTGTAAACCCCAATTAACTCAGCTATAAAAATCATTTGTGGTCATTTCGTACTTTAATCGCTTTACTTTTATTAAATAGTAGACTTGCAGATACTCTATCAAACTTTGAGCAATATAATATAATTAAACTGAATCTATAATGATCCCTTTCTTACGAATTTAGAAAAGTGAGTTTCGAACTATTGATTTTATTTGCTAAAATATTAAAATTTAATAAATAAAAATTTAATATGACTGTGTTCATAAATTTAAATTTACTTCTGAATAGACCTCATAAAAACCCAACTACAAGTCAATAAAAAATAATCGAGTTGCTGAAAAAAACAAGTGGTAAAAAGCGTTTTGTGATATTTAAACCACCAATTTGCAGCATCGACGTTGTGTGAGAGTTATTCGAGCTGGACAATTAATGCGATTTACATTTGTAATTATGTGTACATATTTTAATTTGCATAATTTAGTAACTGTTGTCAGATCTGCGCTGAAATTACATTGCTGACCAGGCACAACAATAGCATGAACCAACAGCATAGGATGAGGCAGAAACATCTCAAACAACAAGAGAATTGTGCAACAATTGTTGCACATTTCTTTCAAAATTAATTTTCAATAGTTTTCGATGCGTTTCGTTTTGATTTTCCCTTGCCAATTGGCCATTTTCCCGTAGCCAGATTGAAAAAGTTGAGTGAACAGTGAACAGTGGGTGGGACGGCATTCGATAGCGGGTTAGAGGTAATGAAGCGTATGGCCAATTGAAATGTTTATCCGAATACTCAAATCCAATAGCCAGAGTGGCATTTGCATACACAAAGACAGATACAAAGAGCAGCAGAAGCAGAAGCAGGAGCAGGAGCAGCATGAGGAGGAGCAGCAGCAGCAGCAGCAATAGCTGGACCAAAGCCAGACACGAGATGAGCAACAACTTTTGGTTGCACCCATAGGACCATTGAATCGTATTTTCTTTTGCTTTTTTTTTTCTTTAAGCAGCCCATCTGCAGGCGATGGTCTGCTCAGCTCCGGAGGACACAATTGTCCATTGTGCACTGAGCACAAATTTTGCATGCTCGAAAGTTGTATTTGCTCCATAAAATAGCAATAAAGAGCCAAATCTATGTTGGACGATGATAAAAGTTGTTCAGCGCTGCTGCTGTGTGTGCGTGTGTGTGTGTGTTGCTTTAAGGCAGCAATATATGCACAGGATATCAGGGAAATCATCTTGGGCAAAATGTTGTACAGCAGTCGATCTAAAGAATATCATCATAAGCAATTGAACGGATGATCGAATTATGCAGACAGGCCCCTAAGGCCATGTCTGACTTATAGTCGATTAGCCCATCCCACTTTTTCATCTCTTTCTCAATTTCTCCTTCCCAGTGTATTTATGTCTGTCTCGTGTCTCCGGTTTTCTCTGGGCGCTCAGTGTGACAAATTAGCCACTTTGGTTATAATTCAGCGACTGCTTGCCGCTGCCTGAATACGACAACAAGAAATTACCGCAATTTGCGAGAGCGTCGAGTGATTGGTGGTCGCCTGGTCGACTGACAGCGACGTGCAGTAGGACGAACAGCTGTTAACGTTGTGCACCTATCACACACACACATACACACCCAACTGAATGAAGATGTTTACGAGCCACAACATGCAGCACCAAAAGGGAGATCGAGGAGACAGCTGTAGAAGGAAGCAACAAAGGCTCGACAGTTATAAATAGCCAAGTAAAATTGTCGCCTCGACATCAGAGAGAGAGAGAGAGACAGATAGAGATAGATAGAGAGAGAGAGATTGCACGGGAACAGAATGAAAACTGGCTGCGGAACGGATACCTTGGCCTGGCTGTTTGCTTCTTGTGCTCTGCTAGCCTTTTATGCTGTTCCTTTCCAAGTATATATTTATGTATATATTTTTTCGCATCCTATTTGCTTCGTGTGCCACACAAAACTTATAGTTTATTCAAAGATTCCAACCTCGTTTAGTTGCGGTGGCAAAACATCAACATATTTTCCTTGACCATGTTTGTTTCCTTTTGTTGACGGAGCCGCAGCATCATTATGGCTAATAAACATTGCCATTTGCGGTTGCCCAGAAGAAATTGCCACAGAAGTGGGTCGTCGCCTAAGCAACAACACTTGAAAAGCACTTGATTTAAGTTATGCTTTCAGTAAATATATTTTTTAATGCTTTGATTGCAACCCCATTGCAAAATAACGGGGAAAATTATAATAATATATTATTAGTAGTTTGTTTAGAGAAGTATCGCGAGGGAGTCAGCCTGCTCTCAGGAAAAATATATTTGTTGGAAATAAATTAAATTTTGTAAATCGTTCATAGATTTAAAAATGGCCTTGTTTCAATTGCAACCTTTGTTTGGTTGTGAAATATGAAATCACCATCAGCAATGTAAATATCATTAAAAATGTATCCTCGAATTGACTACCAGCACTAGGGGGATTCATTGGCCCGATTCTACGCTCATCAATTGGATGGGCGAGCGCCGGGCTATGCAAACAAAATCCACACGTTGCATAAATGTTTAAGCAACTGCTGCTGCCAATCCTAACCAGCCATAAAAACCAGGCAAACAGAAATGCTTGTAAATAAATTGCGCATACGACGCGTATTTGCCAAAGGCAACCAGACAAGGCCAACAGGGCAACAGCAAAACAACAATCATAACAATAAAAACCTAAAGCGACAAAATGTTTTTAAAAATGATTTCTGCATTTTATTTGTCATTTAAACAAATAACTCTATGGCATTTGTAATTATTTATGCGACCACGCCTCCTACCACACCATCACATCCATTCAAGTTGATATGAACGATTTAATCAGAGTCAGGGCATGCCACTAACAAAAAGGATCAGGATGTAATTAGGCTGCTCCCAGGATTAGCTGTAAATTCAGTTATTCAACCGCCGGCCAAGCCGTTGAGCTCGTTTTAATTGTGGCTCGATTTTCGGATTGTGCTATCACATTTATTGTTTCTGCTCTTGCTGACGGCATATTAAATAATCTAGGGGATTTTCATGAATGTTGCAGCATCGAACTAACGCCAACTAACGCCACATGCCACTAAAATAGCCTATTAAAATATGTAAAAATATCACCAGCTGAATTATTTAAATAAATACATGTTAAGCATCAAAAGCATCACTCTTTGCCCCTCCTTCCTGTACGTCCTGTCTGTCTGTATGCCATTGTTTGACACACTTAAACAGAATTTTATTTGATTTTGAATGCGTCTCCTTCTAATTGTAATTCCATTCAAATGCATGACGAGAAACTCAAGGATCCTTCGAGTTGAGTCGTTTCATTGCTGACAAGAAATTTAATTACACTCGACTGGCGCAAAAGCTGCTTTCATTTTCTCTCTCCCACTCCATTTCTCTATCTCTATCTCTATCTCCATCTGCATGTGTACATATGTATATTTATATTTCTTCAGTACTTCAGTGCTACTCTGCCAACGGGTATTATAATTTCTTGGCGATAAAATTAGGGTCCGTTAAGTTATAATGTCTTCATATATACTTGTTCCCTTTCTCCAACTGCCAACAGTTTGAGTAATTCTTGCAAAAATCGCAACTCTATTTTATATAGTAAATCGTCAACAGTTTTGTTTATTAAGTTGACTGTTTTTAATTCAGCTAACTTTCTAATATAGCCATAATAGAAGGTATTTTATCTGCGACTTGTGCAACAAAAATTTATAATCTCTAGCTCCTATTCTGTATTTACACACATGCTGACAGTACAAGTTGTTATTTGTAGTTGTTGTTGTTGTTGTTGTTGTTGTTGTTGCTTATGCTGCTGGCAAATTTCCACTGTAAACATGAAAAGCGGTTGGAAAAACGCCCTTGAGCTGCCGCACAGTCTCGCACACAGCAGAGCAGCAATAGAATCCATCTGATGTCGGCACCTCTCCCTTCCCTCTCCTCGTCTCGACTCCAGCACACACAGACTGCCTGAACTGTGGCTCTGGGTATATCTGACTGACTTGGTGCGTTAATAGAATTGTGATAAACGCATCCTTTTGTATCGATGCGCGGGCATTTTAGTCGCTTTGGGCTTACATTGGATTTGCGATTGGGGATTGTGGATTGTGGATTGAGTTAGAGCTTGGGAATTTTGTTGGAAGCTGTGGCAGCTGTCTGGCTGTTGCCTGCAGCAGCCAGCCAGCCTGTTATCGAGGCGTGCTTCGTTCAGCTCCAAACAAACAAATTTAATTAAATTGACTATAGCAATTTGCTTTGTACGCTGCGCCTGGGAATCCCGGCTAAGAGCTTTTGGCCAGAAAGTGTTGCGAGCTTTAGCTGGATATTTTCTTATATATTTTTTTAAAGGTACTTCAGTATTTTTACTTTATTATGCGCTCCATAAAGCAGAAGTATGTGTGTTTATACCGGATGTTAGTATGTTGGCTTTCTCACTTTCATAATTAATTAGGAGCTGAAGCAACTTCATCCTATATACATAGCAGCAAGCATACTTGATATTTTAGTCAACGATTCAGATTGTGTTGCAGCTGCCACACGTGGCACGGCCTGGCGCGCCATGTTTGTATTCAAACTTAATTTTCTTATGCACAAGCACGGCGCCCAGTTAACTCTTGAAGAGTGTCCCAAGTGCTGGCACGCCCACTCGGCTACACATTGTGCATAATGCAATATGTTTCAAAAACATCAACCAAAGCCGTTTTCCTTTATTTACAAATAATTTTCAAGTGCTTCGCATTTGTGGCATGACAAACCGAGTGGGATGGGTTTGAAAGAAAGAGAGCGAATCTCTGAGGTTGCCCGCAATGGACACAAAATCTAGGTGATTTATTATTTGGCGATACATCAGCCATGACCAAGCAAAGCATATTATGCTACGTTTTGTGTGTGCTTGGGATGTTGCCGGGGTATGCAGAGGCAAGCTTTAAAATGATTTCTCACTTTTGGTTGGGCTCGTTTACCTTGTGCGACCTTCGTCAACCAGATGCGAACTTATGTCAAAGCGTTTGAGTCGAACATATTTCGTGTTTGTTTCTCATTTATTTTTTTGGGGCTTAAGGTGAAAAATTGTGGTGAGTGGGGCATGTTGGAAGCGGTGGGGCTTTCCAAAGCAATCCATTAACATCCGCATAACAATCCACATATGAATATGGGAGATTAGTGCTTTTTGGTAACTAATACGAAAGTGAAACGAGATAATAAACTTCATACTCGATTATACAGCCAGACTTTGACAGATGTTGATTGATAATCTTTTAAGTATTTATTTCAATTAAAAATATCTATCTACCAAAAGAGCTCTCTGTCGACTTGATTACCCTACTTGCCTATAAATGACATGTATTAGAGCATGCCGCAACAGGGATCAGCATTTTATGTCACAATTGTATCGCGCTCATGTTGCTAATAGAATATGCAAATTGAATTCATTAGCGCTTTATTCCGTGTAAGTGCAACAATTGTCCTATGCTATGAAGCTTGTTGTTCCATTCATTAGAGTTCAATTCAAGACTTAATGCAATTGCCATGCACTCTGCGGATGCTGAAGCTCAAGACCCACGACCTTGTCCTGCCACTGAAGACGTGAGTGCATCTTTCGCCGTTTACTGTCTCATGCCCCCACATGTTGTCGTGGTGTGGGTTGTGTTTTGGCTTTTGCCATCTGCTTCAACCAACCCAACGTGTTGGCAATGTCAATCGCCAAGTAATTGCATTTACCAAGCACGTAGGTTGACGATAGTTAATTTTGTAAGTGTATCTTGATATCGATTGCAGTCGGCAGTGCGGTAAGCAGCAAGAAGCAACAACCGACAACCGACAACCGACAACCGGTGCAACCCTCCACCAAGGGAAACTTCAAGGAGCCAGTTCCAGATGCGAAAGACGAGTCGGAAATCCGCAGCCAAACGCAATGAGGCAAAAATGCAATTGCCAAGCAACAACAACAACAGCAACGGCAAAAATAAAAACAGCAGCAGCAAATATAAAAAAAGCAGAGTAAGAATGCTGCTGCCAGAATCCCCCGACTGCGCCATTATGTGTTGCCAGTGAAGGGAGAAGCCTTCCCATCTTTAAATCATTTAGTTTGTGAATAAGCGATTTGATTTCAGATACTTAAAGTATTGGAAAGTTTATTATATTCCTGATTTCTCAGAAACTCAATATACCCTTTCTTCGTATGAAATGAATGTGTTCGAAATTCCAGCAAATGAAATTGCTGCGCGCTGCTTGAATTTGCAAGTGAATTGCGAGAAAATGTTTTTGGTGAAAACCTCGAATCAATTATGTTAATTTTCATGATTTGGGATTGCAGTGGAAACCGGCTGCTAATTGGGAGACAATTTGGCCAAGTAGAAAGCTCGAGGATTGGTTTAATTGCCGTTAGCTTGAGACAATCCCAAATGCAATCTCTAGATCTATCTTTAGATATACATAAGTAGAGTGTGGAAATCAGTAGACAGGATGTGCCTCAGGCGATGGCATATCCGTTGTCTGTAATGGATTTTTAAAAACCAATTTCCGTTCCTCAAGACGAGAAAAACATGGAAAACTAATAACCCATTGCTGGCATTTGGGATCGACAACAACAACAGTCGCTGTAGCAGTCGTTGCAAGCTCGGATAAAGTGCCAAGGAAATTGTTTTCAATTTCAAAGAGTTTTCAGTAAAGGAGAAAAAGTCAAGCAGTGCGATTAAAATTCGCTTTCACAATATTTATATAAAAACGAATTAAATTTTCGTAGCTTGAACAAGTTTTCGGCGATGCCGGCGACGGCGGCGAAACAATTTCATTTAACAAAACAAAGCGTCTAAGAGCAACGGCGAAAATACAAAAATAAAAGACAAACTTGAAAAAAAAAACACACATAAAGAAAACAGATGAAAAAATATGCTGCACTTAAAAATTATTTACGAGACTCCGCACTCCGATCTCAGCCGTACCTCGCCCTCTGAGATTCCTCGGTGGCCATAAAAGCGACTTTGCGCCCAAGTCACAAGAAGAAAAACACAGCAACAACAGCCATTGACTGACGACTGACTGGTACCAAAACTTTCTTACGACCGAGAATGTTGTTGTTTTTTTAGGTGCTGCTGCGGCGAATTGAAAAAGTTTAGAGAAAAAAGACCAAACTTTATGAGCTCCCGTGCGCACTTTTCAGCAGCCTTTTTACGGCCTTTTTAATGCCAGAGTCGCGAACCAAAAACTTTGCAAGCGGTCAGCAAATCTGCAGCCCCAATAAGCCGCAGCAAAAATCAGGGCTGTAACTCCCCTGCATATGTGCAGGGACTAACTTTTTGTTGCTTCAGAATACCTTGAATAGACCATCAGGTCTTTTGTGGTAGCAAGTGTTAACTCTTTATATGTTTACCTCTTCATTGTATACAAAACGAAATTCACTCTGAACGTTCACTCTCTTCCATGGAACTTATGGTCCTAAGATGTTGTTTAGAACTCCGATTGTGACACTTTAATTACTTTAAGTGGTTGCTGAGTTTGGCTGGTTAACGCGAAATTAGTTTGCAGCCGCAACAGTTAAGAGTAGACGGCAGTTTGCCGCGGCCGTGTACGTGAAACCCTCAAATTAAACTTTGAGGTTGGCGGTCAAATGTCAAACCGGAGCAGTGAAATAAGTCGTATGCACAAAAAAGCAGAGAAAGTGGCTAAAAAAATATGCATTGCCAAAGGGCATAAGTGGTCATGACTGCAGGGGTACGAGCTGGTAGCTGGTGAAAAGGCAAAAGACAGCATTACCACAACAAGAGGAAAGCAGCAAAGCGATGAGCCAAAGGCAGCCAAATCCAATGAGCGTTAAAAAACGCGCGAGAAGACAGAGTTGCAAAAAAGAACAAAAAGAAAATGCAAAAAAGCCCCAAGGGAGTAGGGTATGCAGCAGCAGCTGGCCGATTTGACTTAGAAGAATCTGTAGTAGCAATGGACAAACTCCAATTTGGTTTTGCGCTCGATGCGCCATTGCAATTCAAATCTCAGCAGTGGCCAGCAGTTGACATCGACATAGACAAGGACATGGATGCGGATGCGGACGCGAACATCAATGGTCGATGGTCGATGGTCGTGTACGCGGCCATCGATGCCATCAGTGGCATAGCTTCAACTCATCCAGTCTCTGCCGGCCCTCTCCATCACTTGGGATTACTGCTGCTGCTGCTGTTGCGGTGTGGATTGGACCAAAATGTCCCAGGCGCATTTCAACCGATGCTTCGACGCCTTTGCAATCGCGTTCGGCATTTGGCATTAATGGCGCGGGCGTACAGCAACCAATCGAGCAGAAGACATTGACTGAAACAAGGTTACAAGGGGTATCTGGGGAAGAGTGTGAGAGATAGGGTGAGATTGAGAGATGAGGCAAAGCAACAACCGCAACTCTACTGCACGAGTACGTCGAAAATATTCATTAGCCCAGTTTGTAGACAAGTTGAAGGCGGAGGCGGACAGTGAAATGAAGGAGGAGTCACATGGCACCCATTGATGTAAATACAAAGCATAGTAGCAAAGCGGAAAGTTTCGCTCATGGTAGCTTAGATAGTTTTTGCACAGATTTTTGTACGGCTATAAATTGCCGGTTGGCATTTCGGGTCCTCTTTTGGCCAAGTTTTCAGCACGCGCTGCACTCGCGCATAACTTTTATTCTTCTCTGTGTGTGTGTGTGTGAGTGTGTGTGTGTGTGTGTGTGTGTGTGTGTGTACTGTGACTATTTAGAACAATTTTAATTAAAACGCTAGACAATTACACACAAAAGGAAAGATGCGGGAATACAGAGGCAAGTGCGTCAGCGAGAGAGAGAAAAAGAGAGATTGAGCCAGACTGGCTGTGCAGATGCTTGAAGGACGGCATGCAACTGCAACTCAAGTGCGTCTGCCCTGTGCTCAAGCAGCGCCAAACGTTTCCCGCATACCACAAATAGAAACGACACATACACACACACACACACACACACACACACACACAGACACACGCTCAAGCACACACAAAGACACATTCAATCTAAGATGGCCAAGAGCCAGAGAGGAAAAGCGGAAGCGAGTGCAATATATGTATGTGGAGACCAGCAGGACACGTTGCAAACAGTTGGCTAAAAGCCACATACCATACACTGGGTCTTGCATTAAGAACCAACTTGGGAATGTATCTAAATAAATAACCTTGCAACTTCTACGCATTAATTATACAAATATGAAAGTACATGTGTGCTCTGTAAACTAAACCCAATTTGAGCGTGGCCTATTCTAATGTGCATGTATATGGCCATGATTTATATTTAATGCTTTTGCTTTGACTATCATAATATTCTGGTTGCCATTCAAATTATTACTTGCCATTTGTACTGGTTACGCAAAGCGTATCTTTCTTCAGAAACTTGTTGCCTTGAGTACGCAAATAATCGTATGGTATATGAATATATTGATCTATAAATTGCATAAAGTTTCCAACTTATGCTCTCTGTTGGCTAGTGTATTAAGAGTGCAGACAGGACCCTTCGGAATGGGGAATAGGAATGGGAAGTAACTCAAAGGCGTCTGCCAGATAACATATCCTCCACTCTGTGGACGTGAAACAGTGCCAGCTGAATCCTTGTCAATGGCCGCTAGCAACGAGCTCAAAGATCGTTAGCTGACAGCTGTGTGAAAGTTATGCTCTCTCTGTGTGTATGTGTGCGTGTGTGTGTGTGTATGTGTTTATGTTTGTGTGTGTGTGTGGGTGAACGCTTAAAGTCAAGTTTTATTATAATTACAACTATAACATTTATTAACGGCTGATAGTGGGGAGCAGCTGTTGTTGCTGCTGCTGTTGTCGTCATGTTGCCAGGTGCCGCCAACGTCAACAAAGGCGAACAGACCGCTTGCGAGCGGGAGAGAGAGAGAGAGAATGAGACATTCGCTTAATATATAGCTGCATATTAGCAGGCAACAGCAGCAGCAGCCACGCCCACAAATACAGTGCTGACAGCTCAGTAATGTTGCATGTTATGAAGCCATTAAGGCCAACAAAGTTTTTGCTTTAAGAGCGGCTCTAACACGAGTACGAGCCAGAGAGAAAGAAAGAGAGAGTGAGAAAGCCTGAGTTGCAGCATCTTTTGGCACTAAGTTGTTGTTGCCAGGCATAATATAAACTAAGCTAATGTCTTCACTCTGATGTGCAGCAGCAAATTATGGATCCGGGCTTTTAAGGCAGCCACCGAAATGCGTTCAACAGCTGTTGAATACAACCAGCAGTAGAATATTTCAAGTATTTAGCTGTTTTACATTTTGTTTTAACTGCACTCTGAATGTACGGCTAACACTCTCAACACGAGCTGCTCAAATATATATATATATATATATATATATTATAAAAATTGTAAAACATTCCATTCCAACTCCAGTAAGATTAAATTAGATTAAATGACACAAATTTTGATTATGTTGAAATTACAGGTTGTCGCCAAGTTGCCACACATTTCAGCGTGTCATGTTCAACACTCTTTTTGATTGTTTTCATTGGCTGTTACGCAAATTCCATTCCTACTCAGCTTGCTCGCGCTGCAAATTGAATCTGTCAAATTGAAACTTTTGGTAAATTTTGTTTTTTTATTTGTTTGCTTTTACTGTTCTTTATTTTTGCTGTTTGGCTGTCCAACGGTCATTTAAACAGATTAAGCCAAATTGAAACCGAGCAAAGCTGTAAACTGTTACAAATTCATGCGACCCTCCACTCTGTTTTTGACCACTTCCCTCCACTTCACCCCACTTCACTCCACTCCACATCATTTCACTTCTTTTTTTTTGTTGTTGGCCAGCATAATTTTGTCATTTTTACAGCAATTGATCTCGGATTAAATGACATCGCGTTGGGCTGTGGGTGTGCGGCTACAAATTTGCTTTGGTTTTTGTTTCCTCTTCTGTTTTGGTTGCACTTTCTGGTTAAACTGTCCATAAAAGCGAAATGAAAAATGCAAATTGAATGAGCGAACCGTTTCGCTGCCCAAAGCCATTGAAAATTTCACTTGAAACTCACGCATTGTAACTTTAATGTGGACTTGCTCCACCACTGTCGCGGGTTGGCCATAGGAGCTTGCTCCACCGCTGTCGCGGGTTGGCCTGGTATTGCAGTACCGCCCGGATTCGGCCCAACTTAATAATAAATGATATCATTATTGAATAAGATAGCTGCGAACATCTGACTGCCGAACTGTTGCATACTTTTAGGCAGTTCGATTTAAATGCTAAACTCAAAAGAAAAAGAAATTGTTGCATACTTTGAAGGTCGTGCGTTTGAGGTAATTCTCCAGTTAAATCGTTGAACTAAACATTTCTGTTCGCCTGTTACTTTGAGTCGGAAAAAAGCGATCACATATGAAATATTGATTTTTATTTTTTTTTATTTTCATAGGAGCCTGCTCCACCTCTGCCGCGGGTTGGCTTGGTATTGCAGTTCGGCCCAACTTAATAATGAATGAAATCATTATTGTGAATCCAAAAGAAGCTTCGAAGCGAATTTCATTTGCAGCAATCAAGATTATAAATATAAAACTTTATTTCCATGTTTATTTTTATCCCGACTGCTGCAGATTTTCTCATACGTTGCCCAGCTTACGAGTGAACCTTTGACCTTTGTGCTCCATTGTGCGCACTGTGATATAAATTCCAACACAATGAAGTCAATGAAAATTTTCGTTGTCTGCTCATAATTGTTGGCCATTTAGCAACAAGTCGAAAGTACCCAACTGGTAGATACCCTGTATCCGGACTTTAACAGTGTCCAGAATTAATCTAGTACTTCGAAACCACTTTCTGGTCGTGTCACTCCAATTTTAAATTTAAATTATTAACTACTGCTGCCACTTTATTTAATGTTCGCCACTTGAATATCTTATTATTAACCTAAATTTGTTGGGCCGACCACGCCCCCACCAAGTGGATTGCCGGAGCATGCCGCCCTAAACGGTGCAGTCATTAGGCGTATCATTTATGCGGCTGCTCGCCTTCATTGCGTATGCAGGGCTCAAACTGGGCCAAAACAATTACCGCATAATAAATCAATTTTGAGTTCTATAAATTGGCAAAACAGTACCCCCCCCAGTCCGCATCTCTGTGCTATATACGCCCCTTTAACAAGTCGCCTTCAATCATTCAGGCAGCATTTGATGTAGTTGCTCGCCATCTTTCCGTCTATATATATATGTATATGTATTTAGTCTGTGTGGGTAGCAATTTTCAGCTTAACTATGCAAATTACTGACAGTTGGTAGCCTCAATTTGATTCACAGCCGCAGACACAAATAGGCAACATGAAATACAAATACTACGAGACTAAAATGTGAGCAAATTGAAATTGGCACAAAAATATGAGAGCACTTTTAAATATTTAATTGCGATACATTTGTCATTCGAGCCATTTGCACATGGCTTACACACATGCAACAAATTTCAAATGTTCCCATTGACAATTGAATATTTAATTTAGATGAAAAAAAAAATTGCGAAATTGTGTTAATGTGCAAAATCACTTGACAGCCTAGAAACTCTTTTGTCAAAAGCACAAAATCATTGTTAATTGTCTTGATTCACCACAATTAAATGGGAAGGCAAATAGTTGGCTTAATTGCCTGTCGCTCAGGACTACAGGACTAAATTCTGTTTGTACTCCGTATGTCTCTTAATTATATCACAAGCCCATTTCGTGCCCAACCTAAGACACAAAAATCGTTGCATATCCATGTACATAGTGTCATGTGGATGGATGGTGTCTCCAAAATGTCATACAATGCAATTTTCATATAACACGAACGGCAAATAACAATTCAATTCATTTATTTGCACAGCAATTTGGCAAACAGGCAACTGCATCAAACTGACTGTAGAATTCTCAATTTCAATTGCTGTTGTTGTTTCGGTTTTTTTTGGCATAATCCGAAACTGACAGACGCGAAATGGATTTGTCGTTTGACAGTTGATCGATTTGATGGCTGCAGCAAATATAGAATGAGTGAAATATAACTACCGCCAACCCTTACGGTAAACATATTCCAAACGAGCTTACAATGCTGTTAAAATGGCTCATAGCACAAAGTGAAAAGTAACCAACCTGATACCAAATTAATGGAAATTATAATAATGTTGGCACAGCAATTAATTAATTAGGTGAGTTACATGTGAAACATCTGTAGTACTTATTAATTGCGCTTTGCTACAAATGTTTTCATTATTTGCTCAATTATTTATGGCTCTTTTAATGTCAACGCACTGAAGCAACTGGCTGCACTTCTCCCATTATCAGAACTATGTGAGTGAGACTTGGTTAAATAGCATCCTGTTAACTGACAGACAGATCAAAATGATGGGCTCCATGTATACTATATAAGTTACTGAATTTTAATATTGGATTGTTCTTATAACAAATATAGTTAATCAATATTGTATTTTTTCAGCTTGCTAAAAATAGTTACTCAAATTATAATTTGTCCAATTTCATGCTGAATGAAGTATGGGTAAATATTTACAACATGCTGAGACAAATATTTATGAACTGCATTCAAAACTGAAATCCTTGTATCCACATCACTTGAGGGCTTTGATTTGATTTGAAATATTCCGCAGACAGATTTCGCGGGTTGCTTCTATTGCTGCTGAAATTAATGCGCATTTGTCTGCTCCTTTTGCATCTTCATCTGCATTTGTCTGTTGCACCTTTGTGTCAGTGTCGGCACGTACATCTCTGCTTACTCTCTCTCTCTCTCTCGTTCTCCCTCGCTCTCCCTCGTCCCGCTCTTTCTCTCTTTCTCGCGCTTTCTCTGTTTCTGTCGCTATCTGTGTCCTCGTCGTCATCACGTCGGCAAGTCAACGGAATTCGTGGCATTTGCAGAAGCCAAACGTCGACATCGCTTCATTTAATCTAAATGCGTATACGCCACGTTGTTCATTTGTATTTTGGTCCTGTGCTCCGCGTTGCAATGCAATTGCCATAAAATTATACGGAGTTATAGTTGCATGTTTGAACATACATATATGCACAAATGTTAGATGTGCGTGCGGCGGGGTTGCAATATGTTAAGCGCACAGAGAGAAAAATGTGGGGGCATGTTCACAATTGCAAAGTGGAATGAAAAGCAAACAATTTGTAATTGTCGTTCAAAAAGTTGTCGGTTAGGTTGCGTCTCAACGAACAAACCGAAACAAACTCTTCCAACAATTGAAATAGTTTTAAGAGCTCGTGGAAGCTTTCAGCGGGTTTATTGACTGAACCCAATTTTGCTGCCTGAGCACAGTATTGATAGTATTCTGCTTTCGAGTAGGATTTATGCAAAGAGTATTAAATTGAATAAATTATTATATTCTAGATTAGATTGTGCTATATACATTTCGTTGATGCTTTTGTTTAGAATTTCTACTACTGAGAGAACGGATTTCATGGCAACTTGAATCCGATATTTCAGCCTGGGTTATTAGCATAAGTGAGAATGGAATGGATTCAACCACATGCCGGCGAGCATGTCCTTAAAGAATACACTGCCAGAAGTTGGTCAATGCAGTAACGAGTTAAATTTATGTCCTTTATGCAGCACATTAGCGCATTGTCACCGCACACGGTACACTTTCAATAAATTATCCCGGAGCACACACGGTCTCCACTCGAGTAGAGTCGACTAATGCGCTTAGCGCCTTTGTTGCGACATTTTGGCCAAAGCTTTAGAAAGTGAAGGGAGGGAGAGAGAGAGGGGTAGAACGCACGGCGGCAGGCAGGAACAAGGCGGCAAAAATCCGCCATAAATAAAGGATAACAATTTGTTAGCCGGCAACAAGTGGCAAACTAAATCAACAAAAGTGCGAGTAGATTTCGACCAAGAGCGAGTTTCGACTCTTGCCACCTTGCTCTTTCCCTTTGCCTTTCTCGTTTTCGTTCTCTTCATGTGTGACTACACATGTAATCCGAAGCTAGTAATGTTAATGGATAAACGGCACAGGAGTGCCGGAGCCTGAGGCAAGGCTGCAAGTACAATGTGGCAAGCAGCAGCAGGTGGACCTGGCACTGATAAACAGTTATCTGTATTTACGTTAGCATACTAACGTCTGGTTGCGAGTCCTTGAGTTATGAATGCCATATTTTTTGGCAGGACAACAACCGAACATACTAAAGAGTTAAAATTGAGTAAGGACAGCCATTCGCCCTGTTATTCGCAGAGTTGCTCACTTAATTTTCCAACCATCAGCCGCACTTTTTTCCATAAAAAACTCCCCATTGGTAAGATGAGCAATTTGATGTTGGGTCTCTTTGGAATACAAGGGCAAAAGTGAAAGGACCGTTTTTGTGTTTGCTTTTAAGTACATTTCACTTTGCCCTCACAACCGCAACAAGAACAAAAATAAGAACAAGTCGAAGGACCTCAAGTACAAAATGTCCCTGTTTTCCCTTTTCTTTTCCTTTGTTGGTAATAACATTAATGCAATTTTACGCACGCTTTGGATTTTTATAATCCCATAGAGATATTATGAAATTGTAACACAGCACGCGATAGAAGCAATTTTATATATCTATTTTTTTTTTTTTGTGTTATTACTTTGTCTGAATTATTCCTTATCTAATATACAATGCACATGCATATTGTATGTACACAATTATTTAGAAAGTTGTCTGCTTAAGTCAAAACATTTATTAAAAAAAAAAATTAACATATCTCTGGTATTGCTTATATTTTGAATAGAGTATTCATTTTTTGGTGAGTGGAAATCTGTGTTGATTTCTGGTCTGCTGTTGTTGCTGGGCAGGCGGGCCCTTAATTGCCGTAAGGAAAAATCAAACGGTTCGCGGGCTGCTGTTTATTCTAGAAAATATATTGTTTTGGCTTCCTTTTTGTATCCTGCTCTCTTTTGTCTTGTTATATTATGCTTTCGTGACAACTTCATTTACATTTCCTTTTTGGAGGTATTTTTAACAGCTACGGACAGTATCTTTGTTTACCTGTGATACATCTGTATTATATTTCGTTTTTGCCTAGAAGCCATATATGTAGCCCACACCGTCGGATATGCCTTATAGTATGATCTCTATATAAATATGGAAACACGATTTTCTCTTTAAGTGGAGCTCTCTCGACGTTCTTACCTGTTTGAATTGTATTGTGCGCTGAAAAAACACAGAATCATTCAAACTGTTGCAAACAGAAGTTCGTTGACCGCCCATCAACTTTGAATGCTTGGATGGTCGCAAAATTAACTGATTAGCTTGGCGGATTCCTTTGAGTCTTTGAGTGGCACAATTGACTGATGCCACAGTGCAACTGACACATGCATCGCTACACGAGTTTTAACAACTCGCTTCATTAAATAATTAACACGATCATATTAATTTAATTAATAATATTGAATACACAAGTCAGAGTCTGGTTTCTGGTAGAAGGAAGGGATGCACTACATTTTGCCACTGTTTACCACTAGCTGCTGCACACCTCTTAAGCTAAATTTGAGGGCATTGAAGATCTTAGCTTGCTTAACATCCTTCAGCTCCATTTACCACCTACTTAAAATTCTTCGTCGATGTTGAGAAACTATGAACTAAGCTCCTTGTGTGTCTGACATCTGAAATGCAAGCAAAGCAAACTGAAATCCATTTATTTATGATAAACATTTTTGTGTCATTACAAGCTCAAGAGCTGATCAAAATCGAATCAACAAATGCCGTAACCAAAAGACGTTGAGATTTTAGGCAAGACGTTCGTCTCTGTTTGTCTTTCTTTTTACTTGCTCAGCGTTTTACCACGTCATTTCATGTTTCGTATACGGTTTCAGTGCTTGCCCTGTGTGCTGTCAATCACAAATCAGTCAATACACCAATAACTACAACGGCGTCGCTACTCGTTTGCATACAAATTACAAATGCAAGTCACATTTGATGGAAAACAATTTGAAATGATATCGCATTCATCCCCATACCATACGCCAAGCCACATCCCCATCCGATTTACACACGTCTCTGTCTGCATCTCGTTATCGTCTGGCCTTTGGATTGGCTTTTCCTGGCTTTGCTGAAGACACGTGGCATGCCCCAGCCGTAGCTGTTGCCGTCAAGTGGCTCTATTTTATTTTGCCGCTGCTCTGCATTTACCTTCACAAAAGGACCAAATCATGTGCACACTTTATTGCTTTTACGTGCAAATTGTTTGTGTTGCTCCATAAAAGATATAAGCCAAATTGCTCTAGTCCAATCCCCAATCCACACACACACACACACGCATTCCGCACACACACACACACACACACGCAGTGCATGTCGAGTATTCTATTTCACTTGCAGCTAAGAGCGAACGCATTTTAGTTATTTTCATTCAGCTCTATTGCATTGGAACGCAGCTCACTCAGCTAGCACTCCTGGTACCCCGTCCTAGTGGAGAGTGTAGCTAATCAAACCATTTGACAGATTGGCTAACACTTTAATAGCAACACTATCTCCGTTTTCCTCTTGCCCAGTCAATCCTTTACTATGCTCCTCTACCTATATGCAAATAATTACCAATATGAGCTGTTATACACACAAGGACGGTGCCTTCGTTACCTGTGTCGTTAGCAATGTTTACCAATATGTTGCCGGACAGGTGCTGCTGCTGCTGCTGCTGCTGTCCTCTTTGCTTGTAGCCGTTGTTCTAAGCGCTCTAATTGTTGTCGGCATTGTTGTTGTTGATGTTCGCATTGCCCTTATTTGCCAGATTGTGCGCTGTGTGGATTTCGAGCTTGTAAATAAGCCTTAATTATTGCTTTGGCAGCCATAAAGTCACCTCACAATAAACATGCAAATGCAATGGGCGTGGCATCTACCATTAGAATGTGCTATAAGCCAATTTGTGTCGATAGCCACGCACCAGCAGCGATCCTTAACATGGTCGAAAACAACACTTGAATGGGCCATGGTCAATGTCCATGCTTGAAGCCAACACGAAATTCCAATTATATATTCCATATCATGTTCAATTATGAAAGAAATTTAGAGATTAATTTTAATTTATTCAAAATAATACTTATTATTCAATTTAAAATGAACCAAATATAGTTTGCTTCTAAATTACATTCAATTAAATGAACATGTGTGGCTAACATATGTTAAGTATTTCCATAAACGAGAAATTTGACCTCGGCCAGCCGGACATATCCCGTGGTCATTCTCGGGGTGAGTGCACAACACCGCACCACAGTGTGCACACATAAACGCTCATCAAATCCACTTAAACTGGTAATGACTGTCGCTGCTTTATATGGGACCACCACCCAATTGGTTTTATTTGCAATCAGCTAGCATCAAAACACGCATACGACGCGTTGCATCGTTGCATAGCTGATTGCTGCACCCTCTGCTGCGCGCGTGTGTGCCTCGCTTGCCTGCTGTGGCGTTTAAGTGCCTTTTAGCCCAGCCAAAGGTGAAATGAACAGGAGCCAGAATGAACCAGGACGATAATAGCCAGCTCCTGTTGTTGTTGTTTGCTGCCAGCTGCTTTCTGTGCCCCATTGGGACGGGAGTGAGAGTTGGGGGGAGGTTATTTCGTGTGCTTACTGCACTGATTTGCGTTTAATTGAATTTTGCATTTGACACAGCTGCCATTCGACCTGTTTGCTGAAATTGATGCTGTGTCTAACTCACACTTCGACCATCAATTTGCTGAACTCATTTAATTGTGTCGAAAAATAAAGAGCAGCAGCTCAAACATGTTGAACCAACTTAAAATGATTACGAACTGCCACAAAACGGGCAGGCAACTCTGCAGCATATAAATCAAGACGCCTGCTCTTCTGGGGTCTGGTCAATGAACCGCAATGGGTAGGCAATAAGATGGAAAAAAAGGATAAAAACCGAAAGCGTCAAGGAGACGGGCTGGGATGTAGCCATGGCCAAAGTCTGGTCTGCCTGCATCTGCTCGGGAGCTAGTCTATAACCATTAATGACTTGGGCCACAGGCCCACGATATGCGCACGAGTACGTGCTTCAATGCCACAGCCGCGGTTTCCCCCCGAAACAGTCTCAGTCGGAAAGCAGTCGGGGTGCTAGGCCTACCCTTGCCACTCTCGTGCCACATCGTCGCCGGCTGAAAACAGTAGAAGAAATGAGCGAAGCGGAAACAACTTAATGACGCGCGGCGCTAATGGTTCACTTAAGCACCCACATAAGTTACCCGCGCGCTCCCAAAAGCAGAGCGACACAAAAAAAACCCACCACACATAGTAACGACTCCACTTAAACGGCCGAAAATGTAATACCCTATATTTTACTTCAGAAAAAACTGATTATTAGCAAAAATTGACATTAATATCGATGTCGATCGATATCAATTGTGTGATCACCAACTTGAAGAAGAAGACGACTCAGTCGTGAATAAAAAAAAGAGAATAGAACTGTTTTAGAGAGACAGATAATCTAGTTTTTAACCTAAAGATGTTAATAAGTCTTCAAGTGAATTATAAAATTATCGATTTTTAATTTGAGCAAGTTCTTTTATATCCTTTCTCTCTCATTTCATCCAATATCCCAGAAATATTTTGCAATATGCAATATATAATGGACCAACTGGTCATTGTTTCGGATTGTTTTAAGCTGAGCCACTATATCGGACACTACGTTAACCATGCCCATCTTACATATGCAGTCACAAAATGAAAATACCTTCGTCAAGTGTATGTAAAAAGTGGAAAACTCAACAGCCGCCCGACTTCAGTTATTTTCTATTTTCTTTTTTTTCTCCATCACATTTTAGAGGCGTTGCTGTGTTGGTGGGTGTCACAATGTTGTCGTTTTGCCCGCCAAAATCGGAGAACAGCCCCTACCCTAGCAAACCCTTAACGCCCTCCCCAGCAAACAGTACTCCACTCGCCGATCTCCCCCGGCTAACCCAACAGCTCTGCCACGCTTACGTCGCACAGTAATAATTTCTCGCTAATGGTGTCCTAAATTGTCAAGAAATATGGAACCATTTGATTGTGGCGGCCTTCTTTGGCAGCCCCACACTTCTGGATCGTGAGCATGTGGGTGTGATACCCGAAATGTGTGGATATATACATACATACATACATATTTATATGTATATATATATAAGTACATATATACACATCAACATAAGTACGAATGTACATGCGACGCAGTTGCTGAGAGTGCGGCTTTTAGTTCGTTTGTGTTCTTGACTTCCGGTTAGCGAGTCGGATGGAAATGTCTTTGTTTTCGCTTTCGACTTTTATGTGGACTACAAATAGGTGGGCGTTTTTCGAGGGGGCGTGGCCCTGCATAAAGTATACATGGTTGTGACAAATCAAAGTGCACTATTTGTAAATATGGATCAGAGTGCTAACAACATCGTGAAATTATTTATGTTGTAGCTGGGCTTTGCTTTAACTAAGTTTTTTTTGCGTCCTATTAAAGCATAACTGCAAAATTAAACTTGTTGCATTTTTTACTTAAAGTTTGCTTAGAGTTGCTGAGTTTTCTCCACATCTTGGTCTATTCAACATAACAGAAGCTCCTACGTCACGGTTACGTATTATTCAGCTATCCACAAGAATTCATTGTTATCGCTCCTTTGTCTCAGGGCTTTGCTGTGGTAAATACCCTCAAAGATGGCATCGCATTCATCTCCAACGATTCAGACAGACAAAAAATGAAGAGACGGAAAAAATAAGAAAAAAGTGTGCGTGTGCGTGTGCGTGTGCGTGTGCGTGTGTGATTACTTGTATGTGTGTGTGTGTGTGTTGATTCATTTATGCCAACACAGACGGAAGAAATCTGCTACTTATAAATTATGTTTATTTATTTATTATATTTTTGAAGCAGCTGCGTCCAACTACGCAGCGTTTTGTCCAAAGTTGCCGCTTTTCCTGCTGTCAACGAGTGTCCTGGCTGGCTCCTGGCATAACAATGCTTCCCTTTCGCTTCCCTTCGTCCTTTGACGTTTACTTCGTTTTCATAAATCTGCTAAGCGAAAGATGAAAAAATACGTTGTACAAATGTTGTTGACAGCGGAAAAACGGCTAGCGGACGGACCCATAGGACACCCTCCAAGCTAGCCATTTAATACGAAAAAAAAGGAAAAAAAAAATAAGACGAGGGTAGCCCCAAATTGGCCAAGCTGGCGGAATTGCGGTAGTTTGAAGGGCCCCTAAAGCGTTTATGGGACTTTGGTTGCTAATAATGTTGTCGATGTGACAAATACGAGTACATAGCACACAAGGAGTAATCTACATAATGTCTCAAGCGTTCGTATTGGTATTATGGATGGGACATATTTGCCATTCCCATTCATGGGTCCTATCAAACATTTCCCAACTTCAGTTAACTGATTATAATTTGGCAGTTGTCTGTAAATTAACTCTTTTTAGTTGAAAATAATAAACGACTTTCTGTTGTGTCATTATTTAAAACTCTGAAATGTAACGACAAGCTAAAAAATTCGACAAATCAGTAAAAAAAACTCGTCATTGGCTTTCAGAAAATGGCTGGAAAAGATGTACTGATTGTATCGCCAACAAATATGGTGTTTCAAGCACCATTTGCGCACATGCAAAAGCGTCAACTGAGTCTTCTCAATTTCGGCAACCATCCCATAATCTTCAATATTGACATTAGCAATGAGGCACTCGTTCAAGTATACCCCGGGTGTGGCGAACTGGCTGAATTCGACACAACCGAACTGATCACACAGATCCAGCCGGTTCCGGCAGATCAGCCAATCTGCGGATTAACAGTCAATTACAAGATCAAGTCTGACACGGCTTGTCAAACGGAGGACGAGGATTGGACACATGCGCAAAAAGTACTGGTGAACATCTCGTGGAAGAAATTGCAGTCCATGTCTGGCTCGGACCGCAATGCTAAAAGCCTTGTCAAGGCCACAAAGGGACCTTATCAGCCGTTGTGCTACAGTTGCATCCAGAAGCGTCTCCATCCACCGGTAAGACAACGAAGATGGATCAGACGCGTTTTTTGGTCACTGCTGCTGATAGTTGTGGGTGAGTCATTGTTGCGTAACATCTGCATCTCAGATTTTTGTTAAGCTTTTTAATCCTTTGCAGCTTACGTTGGCTGGGAATGGCTTAAAGTGGAGTTGTTCGACTAACAGGGATAGCAACAATGCAAATCAATTATTGTATTATGCAAATAGACAACAACTCCTTAAGGCAATTGCAAACATTTTCCAAATGTCTCTCTCTCTCTCTCACTCTCTGTCTCTCTCTCTTTCTATTTCTCCAACACTCCTGCTACACTCTCAAACTGATATTGATAAATCATCCGCGCCGTTGGCTGCGGCCTTAAAGCAACATGCCAGCTGTCTGGCTAATTAACTTAACTGCTGTTTCATTTGTATGATTTTACATTATAGTACAAACACACACACACACACACACACGGATATGCATTCGGCTATTTTGCTAGTCGGATTTATTTATAAGTCAATTATTGCCACAATTAATTTCTGATTGCATTCTAGACGCGCGTCGTCCCTGACTCATGTACATGTATGTTGTTGAAATTAATATGCATTGTTGTTGTGGCTGCTGTTCGCATTGCATCTTAAATTAATTTATGTTCAGCACTGTTGCTTTATGATGCCAATTAACATTTTGTGTGACTACTACTACTAATAGTGCCGCTATCGAAGCTTAAATGCAAATCTCTTGCAGCGTTAGCCAAACTATAAATTGACCCCATGTGTATTACCGTATTTCTATAAAGATTTGCAGCCAATTCATATTTATTCTATTCAATTTGCACAGTTTGCACAAAAATGAGGCACGACACCAGCAGGCGACACACTGAAAACACTTAAAATGAATTCAGTTGAATCAGAAAATGTCCCAAATGACTCTTTTTCTGGCTCTTTGCTTTCGCTTTGCTCGCTTTTCAAGTGGTGGTTGTGCGGCATTCGTTTGGCCCAGTTTCGAAAGCATAAAATGTTCAGAAAAGACGAGACTTCAAGAAAAATACGTAAAAGAAAAAAAATAATAAAAACACAACAATCTAACGCTTAGAACTAAATAAAGGAAACTGCTGATGTGTTGCGTGCCTAGATTGAAAATGTGCAAAATGTAACGCGCGAGAATCTTCAATGGAGTCCAAAGAAAATTTCAAGTCCATTTTCAAATCATAATTCTTCAATTCTCGGCAACAGACAATGCTTGCTATGAAATATTTATTTTTGCAAATGGCAGTTGGTGCATGGTCGTGTGCAGACAAATCACAAATCACAATTTACAAATCACAGATTAAAATTCAATTTTGTGTCGCAATTTATGCCGAAGAGGCAGCAAAAGATTCGTTTGCAGCAATTGCGTTGTATTTGTTGGTTATCACAATCATATTCTGTGTGACATAAGGAACCGAGTTTCGGACTAGGTCCTGCTTCACCCTCACCAGCCAGCGGCCCGCTTGATTGTATCAAGAAATGATTGAAATTAGAATGTCTGATGGCATTTTGAATTGGATTTCGACATTTGTTTTTTTTTTTCGTTGTGCCTTTTTCTCTCCTATGTTCTTTGTATACCACTTTGGGCCTATCAGTGCTTGTTGCCTAGTTTGCCGGCCAATTTCAGGCGACACCGCAAGACAGGCCACAAAATGGCGCCTCCCCCCCACCGCACCCGCACCGTTCACCAGCACCCCCGGTAAAAACAGGTTCATGTCTTCAGTTCTTTTTTTTTATCGCCCATCGCTTTTGATTGCTGTTGCATGTCAAAGATTTTGCGAACCAAAAATATTCTGTTGTTGCTACACTGCTAAAACAAGACCCCCTCCAATGGAAACTAATTTGTCAAAGTAAGAGTAATAATACTCCGACTGTACGATACACTTTTTTCAGCAATTCAGATATAGTTTGTTCTGCCTGCTCCATTCATTATATGTATTTTGTCAATATGCAATATTTTAAACAAGTTTTCGAAGTTTCGTTCAGTGTGACTTTATGGAGTTTGGGCAAAAGGACGAGTTTTTGAAGCCTTGCGCTACAATGCCATAAAACATTATTGACATTTCAATTGCAGAGCATTTTTTTTTTTTTTTGACACATTTATAACAGCAGAAGCAACAGTCCAAAAACAGAGACATGTTTCCAGTGTAAATGGCCCGACCGATTTTGAATACTCTATCTTAATGAAATGCGCTTAACTGCAACAATTACAGCCAGTCCGACCTGACCATTAATGTCACCTAAGTATATCTGCCTCTCTGTCCGCCGCAGATTCCGAGCTTATACCTGAGAGTATGTCATAAAACATACAATTTGAAGTGTAAACTGAATTAACTTAGAGTATCATCAAGTCCAAATTATATTGTTGGTGTTTCCGTATACGGTTGAAAATATTTCATGTCTGTGTTGTCACGCCGTTTGTTTTAACAGACTACGCCTGCTGGCACTGCCACCCTCCCCCTCGTGAGTCATTAAATTGTTAAGACAAAACGTTGAAGACTTTGGCCTGGCCAAGTGGTTCAGCTTGTGCTATTGCCAACTTTTTTTTTTTTTTTTTTGGTGGTTGCGACACGAAGCACGCATAAAATACACAAGTACAAGTCAAGTTTTTCGAGCGTTTTGTTGTCCTTTTTTTTTTGTTGCCAAAAGTTTTACGAGCTTATCCTAAGAAATAAAAGACAACAACGAACATGATGAAAAACATACAAAAACACGTGCCAATAACGTTGACTGCAGTTGGGGCCGGCAACAACAAATAACAAACATTCAACAACCTACAACCTACAACCAAGAAACAACAGCAACCATAACAACTACGTTAAACAACTACGTTAGGAGAATTAAAACCGACGGCAGACAGATGAAAGATATCAACATGGGCAAAAGCATCTAAAGCTGAGCAGCTGGCGGACCGCGATAGGCCAGGTCGCTTCAGGTGGAAAAAAGTTATAAGGTGCCAAAGGCCATAAAAGGTGCAATCAAAATCAAACTGATTTGTCTCCGGGGAGTGTTGCCAACTTTTATTCTTACGAGCGGTCCATAGCAGCTTCAAAATGCACAATGTGCCAGCTCAACGAACTGTGAATATGCTATGAATATATGATATATGCATTTCTATATATGTAATTTTATCAAAATATTTTTAGTAAAGCTGCTTTTAGATTTTTCCAACTGTTTATTTTCAATCGTTGAATTTTTAAAATCCGCACTTGCATTTTTCATCAATAATATTACATAAATATTTTTATTTAGGTTAACAAATGCAGTTCATAATTTCACTTGAAATTTAAAAACTCACAAGTACTTGCTATAAGCGAAGGATTCGTAGTTTCTTCCTAGCAAGAGTTTATCAAATTGCTTATGAATCCTACCTGTCCCCTTCTACGCCCCCTCGATATGGTATACGGAAGGCGTTTGTATTGCCGGGAGACAGGAAAGGGGCTACGTCCGCTGAACTGGCTTTAATTAGACAGTCGTTAACTCGGTTAAGTTATGGGCCGGCAGACGACGCGGCTGTGCCTTAGCCCCGGGTCGAGTCGTGAAATTTATGCGTTTAAATTGCATAATTTCCAAACATACACACACACACAAACCGAGATACACACAGCTGCGCATTCGTACATAGGCACACTAAAAGTTTGCACATAAATTTAAGAGTCAATGTAAGAAGAGGGCAAACTTTTGACTGCCAGCAAGCCACCATTTGCTGTATGCCACTGTCCATTGCATGTTGCCCAGTGTCCCTGGCCTCATATTGAATTAAACACTTTGTGATTTTGCCGCCTCAGAAGTGTCTTCTGATGCCAGACATCTGCAAAACGCACACCTCCACACGCTGGCACACCAACACACACACGCACACGTACGACTCGTTTGTAATTTCCTGTTTCGGTTGCAGCTTCTCCGAATGCTTTCGGCTGTAGTCTGCTCTTTTATCGGTCTCCGCCGGCACACATCCAACCCAGCCCCAACCGCCTGTCCATATAGCTTTTCCCCCAATTGCAAATGTGGCCAAAATTTTTTCAGTCTGTTTTTTGCATGCGCTGCTTCTATTAATTGTGGGTATGAATATGAAAGCATGAGATATAAAGTAAAAGTAAATGTATTCTTGATCAGCTTAAGAAACTTTTCGATAAAGTATCGATAAATATCGATTCGTATACATGTTTAGGTGAATATAACAGCTAAAAATGAGAACACAGATACAGGATATCTTCTGGTCGTGCCAACTTCATTGAAGCAAACATATTTTCTCTATTTTTTTGCTTTCAGCATTTCTAGTGATGTTTTTTGTTTTGGTGCGCCGTCGCCTCTAATAGTTTTTACTGCAACTTTATTTAGTATTCCCCTTTCTCTTAGCGCTGCCTATGACATGGCCCGTTGGGCGTCATTTCACTGCACCCCACACCTCATCTTCATTTCCAGGCAATTTTCGCTGCCATTCTGTTCTTTATACCCTTGCAGATCCTATTAGTATTTGTTGTCAAGTTTGTAACGCATTGCACGACTCGTTCCCGACATCCATTAGTATATATGTATATATATTCTTAATAAGCAATACTAGTATAGACAGCTGTCTCGATCGGTTTGACATTTATTACCAGGCTGCAAGTGTATGTAATCTTCGACGTGCCTAAGATGGTCGTTCTTTAGTGTCGTTCATTTTTGTTTTGTTAATTTTTTTATCGTGTGCCATTTTTTAGCATTTTGCAATGAATTTCGTTTGGGACTGGGTCCGTCTGTCTGTCGTTTTCTCTGGTGGTATTTTTTATTCTTTTGAAGATAAAAATATCAGCGATTCGGGAAACGGCAATAGCATTGGCTCTGGTCCGCTTATGGTCGACTGCCGCCTGTGGCTAATGGAGCTGATAGCCAAAAAGGCGTGTAGGGTAAGGGGGGAAGGGTGGTGAGGGGAGAGCATGAAGTGTGCCATCCACTTTGTTTTGCTGGAATTGCAATAATTGTTTATTGACAACAATGGATTTAAATTGTTATCGGTTGCAGCTGTGAAACAATTATGAATGAAGCCAGCGAAGTGAATCGTGTGTGATTGAATGTTGCATGGAAAAAGTATGTACATATTTATATAGAACTGCAGCGTAGGAAAAATCTGCAGTGTAGAGATTAAACTTTTTAGAGAGAATTAGAATTTCAGGAATTTTGAATTCTGTCATTTATCGAAATGATGGCATTATCGCAATTTTGCCAGTCAAATTGTCTCGGCTTGGAGCCTGCTTGTGCAAATATTTGGTGCTTTTGGGCCGATTGAATAATGCCAATTGGCAAGTTGGCTACTTGCTACGTTGAGTCAACGGCGCCTGCCAAAAACAAAATAAATAGCATAGCTTCACAAGGGTCTGTAATAACAACAACAACAACAACAACAAGAACGAAAAGAGCAAATCAAAGTGGAGCAGAGAGGACGCGATTCTGGCGCATATTTTTGGCAGGAACGTGAAATTAATTATGCGCGGCAAAAGAAAGGCTTACCGCAGGACAAAGACATCACATGCAAGGAGAGCCAGAAAGGATGCGTCAAGGGTTGGTGGGTGGGGAGCGGGTAGCTGAGGTAGCTGCCAAAAAGGAGTGGCGGCGACGACGACGACTTCGAGGCTCGTCGGCGTTCCAGGATTATGTTAAATTTAGCGGTGACACAGACACTTGGCAAAGGTTCTCACACAATGGCGCAATAATTGCGCAAGACTGGTGGGGTTGGGCAGGGCGTCGGGGCGAAGAGTGGTGGGTAGGGGGTTGGGTCAGGCTGGCCGCCATTAATTGTGCAAAAGTCAGTGCGACTGAATGTGTCGCCCCTGGCAGCTGGATGTCTCTCTCTCTCTCTCTCTTTCGCTCTTTCTCTTGTGGATCGCCGTCTGCCTCAGGCAAAAGTCAGTGCCAAGTGGCAGATGCCGTACTCTGTGCCAACTACAAACGGGTTGGGTTGGGTGTGTGTGTGGGCGTATATTTGGGTGTGTGGACAAAGTGCAAAGTAATAAAAGGGCCAAGAAGCTGCTGTTGCCGCTGCTCTCGTTTCGTTCCATTTCGTTTCGTTTGGTATGCCATAAATTTTAAGCTATTTTTATTGTCATTTTCATTGCGCGCTGTGAAAATGTTTGTTTAATTTACGAGTGAGTTTCCAGTTCCAGTTCGCTTGCTTGCTCTCTATATCTCTCTCTCTTTCTCTCTCTCCCTCCCCCTCTCTCTCTCTCTCTCCAGATAGATAGAGAGCTCTCTCACTGCCTGTCTTGATGGTATCTGTATTGCAATTACCAACGGCCAACTGCCAGCACAACAATTAAATACAATTTTCGTCCAGTTCAAATACTCAAAAGTGCGTCACCAGCAGCAGCAACAACAAGAACAGCTTTAGGAACAACAACAACAACAACAACAACAAAGAAAGATACGCGCTGCAGATAAATCATTTGCAATTTTCATTTTCTATTTATCAAGCTCAACATTTGAGGATATTCTCAAAGACCCTTTTAGCATGAGTAAAAACCCCAGCTGTGCGGAGCGTAGAGTGGGGCAAACCGATTTAAGCGATTGCTGCGGAGGGGCGCAGTTCGTGGCTGTTTGTGTGTTGGCTGGCCAAAACTGGTCGTTACCTTGGCAAATACGTACATACATGTATATAGAAAAAGCAGCAACTTTGGTGAGAACGCAACTATCAGCAGGGGTTGGCTTTCGCTTGAGGGTGCTAGACGTGCACACTTCACTGCTGTTTATGTGTGAATCACAATAAGGTTTCCGATTCATTTGCCAGAATGTAATCGGAAAATGTGATATTAAATTATTTAAATTACTTTAAAATAGACTGCTTTTAACTGATTGTGGCTTTAAAGATCTCGCATCGTTGCTTTAACGTATTTAACCCAATTGTAGACAGCTATCTTGCACTTGTAGACGACCGATTTTTACAAGGCCTTTTCTTTTGTGGTTGGCCAAATATTTACATTAAGTTTGGCCAAGTGGCAACGCTTATTCCACTTTCCCCAGCCTCTCCACGTATTCTGTTATTTCTCATTCTCCATTTCCTCTTCGTTTTGCTTTTACTTTGTTTTTTTAGTTGTACAACCATTTCTTTGTTTGTTCTATGTTATGGCGGCGAGTTAATTTTGCATTTCCGCTCATTTAACTGCATTTTTCCCCTCCCCCCCACCTTTCTCACTCATTGTTGTTGCCATTGTGGTTGGCTCCAAGTGCCGTGAAGTTGTTTTTGCCAGGAAGTTCATTTAGAGCAGCAAGAGCCGCAGCGGCATATGGAATGGATGTTGGCAAAAGCGTCCATGCTCATGGAATTCCACTCAACATACTTTATTTAACTTTTCTTCAATTTTTTTGTTAACTGCCAATTGTTTACGTAAAAGTATATATACATATATGTATAAATATTTATATTTAACTAACATCATGGGTAGGGAGAGTCAGAGTTCTATGATTGTAGACCTCAAAAAAGTTGATTAGTTAGGTTGATGTGTACTTTAAATAAACGCCAATAAAAAATAAAATAAAAGAATAAATAAGAAATATTGTTAAAAAAAATCTTGAAGCTCTCCTTCTTTCAATATTAATATTCTGGACAATAAGCAACTTTTTCAGTTAGGCCTCATTTAGCTGAACCTCTACTGACCTCGACATTTTGTAATTGGTCTATTACTACTTTGGTTATTGGCTGAGATCTCATCTGCTGCTAGCTTAATTACCTGCTGCGCTGTTCGTAAGGAATTTGATGTGTACATTTAAAGACATTTCTAAAGCTAAGCAATTTAAAGTTTGACGTCTGCACGCTTAGGCACAAAAGCTGTCTGCGCTAAATAATTATATGCCTTTTTGGACTCGCGATTCGCAACTCGTAAATTTCACACCCCAGTCATCAAGAGTTGAGCAAGTGCTGCGTGCTGGCAAAACTTTTGCCATTTGCGCAGGATGCACAAGGATGCACAGACGCACACACACACACAAACACAAATACACACACACACATATACTAAGCATGGCGAGTTGCGACATAAAAATTATATGTCAAGCGCAAAATCTCGGGCATACAGCGCTTAAACATGCGAGTATATCTCTCTCCACATCTATCTCTCTCTCTTTCTCTCTCTCTCTCTGTTTCTCTGTGCATTTGTAAATGTTGCTGTGTGAGTGGCAGCTTCCGTTCTCCATTCTTGGCTGCACGCGATATCCCTGTCCCTTTCACTCATCTGCCCCTCTTAGCCCTTAACACTCACTAAGTCTCTGCATGACATTGCACTCAACTTTGCTTTCACCTTTGGTGCAGAAGAACCCTCGCCTCTGGCTGCCCCGCAAGCCAAACCAGCTGTTGACTTTTATTGTGGCTTGACATTAATTTGTTAAGTGCGTCGCGGCTGCCTGCCGCATGCCGCTTGCTACCATCCTCCACCCACCACACATCCAGTCAAGTGTGCAATCTTTAAGGTGAGCAACTTGAGTAGTTTAACAATATTACTTTCCCTCCAGCACTGCCAGCTGGGCCAGTTTTTTTTTCTTTAAATTGCTTTCAGTTTTATACATTTAAATGCAAAATTAGAAAAAAGAAAATAATACATTTTCCTTGCCGTAGTCGAGGTCGCTTTTAATTATGCCCAATGCTCTGTGAAAATGCTTAAAAATGCAAATTGTGCGCTGTAAAATGCAACGTATGCAAAATTGAGGCCCATAATTTATGACGCACATGGCAAATATAGCTCCCTGCCACATCCCAGCCATTAGGCATCCAGATGCATACAATTCATTCCCTACGTTGCAAGTGTTGGTGGTGTGACAATTCGATCGCATTATGTTGTTTAACATTGCTTTGTGGTGTCATCGATTCCGATTGTTGATGCAAGCCGTATGATATGCATAAACATACCACACCCGCAAACATACGCACCCATACACACACACACACACACACACACACACACACACACACACACACACACATATATATAGCACACATCAACGCACACACAAATATCAATATTTGTTTAATTAGCCCGTATTAATGTCGATTCATGCAAATAAGGTGGCAAACTCATAATGAAAACTGCAAAAACCAGAGCCATTGTTCTGGCAAATTGTTCCAACTGCAATTATTTCATTCCCCCTACGGCCAGTGCCTGCCAATATTCAGACCACTGACCCACTCAAGGACTATTCAATTTCCATTTCATTTGTTAACTTATTCAGACCATTTGGCTTGCCATTAATCCGCATGAGCTTTGCGTGATGTACACACTTTGTTCCTTAATGATCTAATTTAATTGTTAAACTATAATTTAAACTAAGAATTACTACATTTATTCAAAATTCTTTATAAAAATATCAATATTTGAGTTGATTTTATTTAGTACACATTTGCTTTGCTGTCAAATGAGATTGTTAAAAAGGAAATTTATAGTTTAAGATTTGGAATTCCACTGATCAAAAGCTCTTTTCCAAAAACAATTATTTCCAATTTGTTGTGGGCATGTCTTGCAAGAGGAAGACCAAGCTGTGGGAGTCGAGTGTTGATAGTTCAGTCATGAAGACAACTACACAAATAATGCTTGAACAGGGCTCACATCCACAGCGCACCCCTTGCACCACCAATCACAAGCTCGTCAACTTTCGGTCCTTCAACATGGATGAGTAAGTGTGGCCAGGACTTCACTGTGTTTCAGTTTAGCTCACTTCTCATCCGATTGTAGTCCACGCTATGGCCATGTGGATTACGAGGAGCAATCGGAACCGCCTCTAAGATCTAGCTATATGCGTGAGTATACACAGCCTTTTCCGTCCCGCTGCAAGGCACTGGAACCGAAAGGGGGATCACCCGACTTTATGTTCAATCGCTTGCCCAAAAACGATTTTGACCCGCAAACGGGCACCTTATACAAGTTCCTCGATGATCACATGCACGATGTGCCCGAAGTGCGCAAAAAGGTTAACTTTTTCAGACAGTTGAGGTGAGCTTTAATTTATTCCTGGCAATGCTATTTTAATTTATTTTATTCGTTATATTCACAGGAATCAATCATTTTTGCTTTATTGAATGTATCTAAATTTTGTTAAATGTATTGCACCATTATCAAGTATGTAAAATATAATAATTGTTGTTGCCGCCAGAAACTTTTAAGTACTCTTTCAAGTATACTTGGTCATGGTGCCTTCCTCTTCACTACCTAATTGCCTCACAATTTGTTGCAATTTAGCTCAATCATGATTCAAGTCACGCTAAAAGTTTATTTTTAAAAAGCATTTCCAATGCAACGCAATTATTAACCCTATTCCTACATTCTCACAGTAATAGCTTTCTCTCCGCCTCCCACTTGGAATCACTTTAAGTAAAATATGTCAACTCTTTCGTTTTCAATGGAAATCAATTAATTTTGCATTAAGAAACTGAATTGTCAGCACGAACAAGTTGGCTAACAGCATGTAATCACATACATGTGTATATAGAAAATAAATGAAAGTAAGGGGCGTCGCTTATTAGGTTATAGCTGTAGCAAGTTCCTGGAAAATGCTAACAAATTGCAATTAATAATGCAAAAGACAGTCCGCTGGCATGCATCGTGGCAGTCCTAAGCCAATACTTCGATACTTCTCTTAGCTCTTGGCTCCCATTTACCCTGTACTATTGAGGCCAATTTGCATAAATGCTACCAATAAGCAGCATGGATCTAAGGATCTGCACTGCGAGGGTGGTGTCAAACTAATGGCAAACTATGACAGCGCTGATTTATTATGCACGGTAATTAGTTTGGCCTGTTTAGCGGCCAATGCAAGCAACCAGGCACCAGGCGCCAGGCACCAAGCATTGATATGCCAAGTAACTGCATCGAATTTCTTTGGTCACAATGACAAGACCATTAAAACAACAACAACAACAATAACCATGCACAGACGCTACTTAGTCCCTTAACCAGATGATGACGATGACGAGGACGAGGACGAGCAAGGACGATGAAGTGGCCGCAAACAAAACACTCCTAGTCCCCAGTTGACAAGCGCATGAAAGTCAAAATGAATGTTCCAAAGTGACAGGGACAGAGGCGTCGACGGAGTCTGAGAAGGAAAGACGAGAAAGAGAAGCAGGAGCGGAAGCAGAAGCACCAGGACAACGATGCCGAAGCGGAAGTCGCCATTGTGGTTGACAAACGGGACATGGACATGTTGTACGATGGCAGGCGGCAATATATCAATTAGGAAGCAGCAACTTGCTAAGTTTTCAATCTCGCACTGTAACTTGACACCGGAGGGCTTCAAGCAACGACAACAAAGTGACACCTAGCGTTAGGAATCAAAGCGAGGAAAACTGAAAACTGAAAGATACCTGTAATTAAAAGCAAGAACGGCTTATTGTAACTTTGACAAAGACGTCTAAACTGTATCGATACTAATTGAATTAATTAATCAAGCGACTTTCAGATGAACGCATTTAATATGTGCTCCTTAAATAAAAGTAATTGTATTTAATTTTTGAGAGCGTCAACAATTTCGAAATAATTGTATTGATTAAAAAATAAACACTGTTGATTTAAATTTTATTAAAATAAGTTACACGCCTTACACTTAAACCATGAGCGTAGTTGCAATCGTAACAATATTTCCCTTTTTGTTGGCACAAACCTCAAGCCATTTTCCAGAATACTGAGTCAAGTGAAATGTTTGGACAGCTGTACGATATTGTGCCAGGGATGTGAACATATTTCGGAATAATTGCTGGGGCCGCTTGTACTTTCGTCAGAGTTGGACGATGTGACTGTCGGACGATGGGACAGTTGCACAGTTGCACAGTTGACCGATAAATGTCGCCTACAACGTTATTTGTTACGCACTACTGATAAGAGTGAGCTGCCTCGTAATTTGGGCACATGCAACATTCAACAAGCTTACACCAATGCGTACTACACCCAAAACTCACCACACACCAACAAATGCCGGCAACAGCTTTCGTTCGCTCTCTCTCACTCTCTCTGTGTGGGTCTGTTCTCAGCGTCTGCGTTGCTCTCTTTGGGCCGAAGCAGAAACTCAACACAGTTGCACGACTAACGGTATCGTCTGTGATAAGAGTCAATGGTTCGGTTTTGACCGTGGCTCGTGCTGTGCGGCAGCTCGTGTCTTGGCCAGCAGCTAAACTCAAATCAGTCAACTCGGAAACGTGGCCAAGTTCGTTTTGCGGCGATTTCGTTGCGGCTCTTTTAGCCTGGCCACCAACAATTGGCAATAGCCAAATCCAAATGTTAAACGCTAAATGACAACACAGTTTGCGTTTCGTGTGCCGCGTTGACGTCTTTTTCGAACCGAGTGCTAAAAGTGGCCAAGTGTCAACGAAATACCAAATAAGCCAAAATCAAACAACACAATTTGAAGAGGTGTGCATACATAAGTGTGTCTGTGTGTGTCTGAGAGAGTGTATTCAATTAAAAGGTGTGAACTACAGTAACTAACAACAAAAAACATGTGAGGCTCACACTGAGTGTGTGTGTGCGTATTTTTTGTGCACTGGTGTGTGTGCGTGTGTGTGTGTGTGTGTGTGCCCGTGTGGCATGTAATTAATTTTTGGCATTTAAATTGGCAGCCATCAACATCCATCCCTTAAATCAATTTGATAAATTTGCATTTTTTGGGGCAAAAAAAAAAAAGCAACGATGGAACCGCAAAAAGCGGTGCCTGAAAAAAGCAATTTCATTTACAAATTACAACTTCAGACGGCAGCTGGAAAAGGGCCAAGCCTGCGAATTAAATTGGGTCGTCAAGTAAATCAGCAATTGAACGTATTATTGGATTGCCAAAAGTGGCTTAATCCTAATTTACTTCAATTATCATTAACATGTCAAAATCTAATTTGAGACTTTGCATCAATCATTAAACAAATATTTTTACAGTCGTTTAAGATAGCCCATGCCTAAGCTCCCAGAAAGAAATATAGAACCCATAAAGAAAAAAGGGTTACTCTTGTGACTTACGAAAGCCTATCATAAATTATTAGTTCACAAATCAGTCAGACTATTTATGATATGTTGAAATCCCTTTCAAGACTGTTGATAACCCAAAATATTAAAAAAGTACCGTTTTCATAAAATCTGTTCAAGCGTTAAAATTAATTCTCACAAAAATCATTTGAATTGATAATAAATTTCAAGCAATCAGTAATCTTAATTTCCAAAGTGCTAAAGGCCATTTAACATGACATCTAAATCCACTTATAATTTTAAAAAACCTGCTGGAATATGAAGAAAATTCAAATCTGCATAAGCTTAACGATTTTTTGTAATTTTAAACCCTGGCCCTTTTTTATGTTGTCATTTTCTGTCGTCTATTTAATGTGGTGCAAACAAATCTCGCATTTACACTGCTGAAGGCTGTCCCCAAAAACTCACAACAGTGGCGAGTACAACAAGGGTAATAATAATAATAAAATGAAGGAAACGTAGAGAAACACAAATAAAGAACAAGTTGAAGAAAAATTACGGAGACGTGCCTCGTATGCAAAAACATATTTGCAAAACGCAGACTAATAAGTGAAAAGAGGCGATGGAAAGGGGGACGAGGTTATGAGACTACGAGATTACGAGACAAAGCCAGAAGCCACATCCACAGTCAGAGAGCAGCACCACCAACTAAAGGGAAGTCCTTCAAGCGTCTGTGCTAGGCCCGACGATATTCGGTGCCCAGGAAGCAGCCGCGCCCCAGAAGGCTGCAAGGGTGACAGGATGCCAGTGTGCCCTGCCCCATGTTATGGGAGCTGGATGCGGGTGCGGGTGCGGGTGCGGTTGAGTTGCTTGGTTTGGCGACCTCGAGGCACAAATGAGTGCAGAGCGAGCGCAAGATAAAAATGCAGGAGAAGCGCGCCAAAGCCGAAATGAGTTGCACCCACTTTCCCATCCTTAACGGACCACTTTTTCATGTGGTTCATTTATTTTATTTTTAAAGCGTGTGCTTAAGTGCAAATTTCGGCCTGACAGCGCAATGGGGCGAGCATTTTAACACGCTTAACACAGCATCAGCAAATACATTTTGTAAATTAAACAATCATTTTTCTTGAATTTATTACGTTAACAATAAGAATGTTGACGCTTTAATCTCTCAACATTTCAATTGCCCAGCAAGTGTGAGTGCGAGTGAGTGCCAGTGTGAATGTTTGTGAATATTTGTGCTGGCAAAAATGAAACAAATTTCATTCATTACCTGGAAGGGTAGGATGGAAATTTTGTATTGCCATAAATCTTTTGACATATGCGCTGCCATTGCGTTAACGATATGAGGAGGCAGGGGGTTGGGGTTTTTTTAAGCTGCAGAAAAACTCATTCAACGAGATGAAAAAATACGTATTACATTTTTTATATTGTTGGTTTCATTTTATGCGTTTTGAGTTAAACAAATAATAAACAATAAACTTGACAAAGCCTATAGACAATTTATCCCGCAGTATTTTGCAATTTTCCGAATTGTTGAAATTGCGCACAGCGAATTCAAACACACGCGCTGCCAAGTGACTAAAACAATAAACACAACAAAACGCTGGCCAAATTCTCGGCCAAAAAATAACAACAATAACAATGCCGACAATCGGCAGTGGCAACAACAGCAACTCCTGCCCTCTCTTCACCCTCATCCACGGCAACCACGGCAAACGCGAACACAACATCAACAACAACAACAACACTGTTTAACTGTTAATGCCAAAACAACAACATCGAAATCTACAGAAGCTGTAATAATAAAACTTGACCAACAAAGAGTAAGAAAGAGAGACAGAGAGAGAGAGAGCGAGAGAGAGAGCGAGGGAGAGGGATAGGTAGAGGGCCACCAAGTCAAGAGGAACAAAAGCATCTGCAGCTATTGGCAACAATTTTACGAGTTGCCAACTACTTTTTACAACGAATTTTCATTATTGCAAGAGGTAAGCTTTTCTTTCCTTTTTCGTATTTTCATTCGTTCGTTTCGTTTCCTTGTCGCTCACTTTGACAATTTTCCAGCAGCTTTTGGAAATTTTCAGCAGATGCCAGTTTTTTGGGTCTTAAACCACTTATACTGCACAAATCCAATTAGGCTATTGATAGTTACAAGTGTAAAGGTAAACTTCCAAATCATGTTCTGTGTATACAGCTCACAGTTTAAGTGAAGCATTTGAAAACAACGATTTTTTTGGCCATATGTTCTTATCTAACATCATGCTCTCTTATATAATATATACATATTTAAGATCATAGTACGTGTGATTCACATTATATGTGTACCCAATGTAGTGAAGTTTTCATTGGGGAATTAGCTACCAGTTTGTTGAGCAGATAAAATATAAAAATTGGTTTTTAATATGTACATGTATATAAATAGACCCCAAGGAATATAAATGTCTAAAACACAATCTAAATAAATCGATTTCTTGTCATTTAATAATTAATTATATTATATCATTAATGTAATTAATTGTAGTATGGCTTAACTTACATGCTCTTTTTCAAAAACATTGCTTAAATATTATGAACTATAAATATAGTTCTTAACTTTCAACATGATTGAAGATTCGTGTTCCTCATTTTAAAATATTCTAAGTTTGTCCGAGAATTATAAGGGATCGTCGAAATATGCAGTCTATACAACCAATTACCAATTACTATAGTTGTCCAATCCTAATGGTGCTTCTTACTGAGCAGTAAAGCACTTCTTACCATTCACTGAGTATATCTACATTTTATGTAATGCAATCTACTCAATTAAATGAGTCGGCATCCTCCCATCCCACAATCGTTTGGCCACATAATTAAGTGAACTCTGCACTCGAAAATAACTCGTAACCCACTTGATTCGACCAACTTTGGCCACTTTTCTGATGCTCTAGTGCTGCAAGCATATGTCCAACATGCTGGCTTATATTATCTTTCAACTTGTGTGGCTGTGAGGCACTTTCAAAAAACGCTGACAGCCAACCGTACTTTCTCTGAAAAAAGAAAACAAAAAAAAAATACTAGAAAGAAAAAATTTGTTCAAGTTACTATTCAAACGCTTTTTAGCAGCTGCCGCTCCAAAATCCCTTTTTAATTTTTCATGGCTGCCTTTCTGCCGCTGCTGCTGTCCCCCGCTACCCCACTACTGCACTCCATTCACTCAAAGCCAGCGGAAACAAAAATCCAATGTGGAAGATGGACGCCAAGGCGGCAGGAGGAGACAGCATGCAGGACAGACACACACAGACACACACTGGCACACACATGCACACAATGCATATGCATATAGCTATGGGATACTGCAGAGCATATTTAACCCATTGCAAACACATTTGCATGCACTCAACTCAACTCAACTCGACTCAACACAACTCATCTCGACTCGAACCCAGTTGTGGGTTTTGGTTTGCTTTTTTTTTTTTTGTTTAGACCCCTCTTGACTTACGTCTCGTCTCGAGGCTTCTCTCACTTACTGCTGCCATTATGCATTCCCAAATTCAAAGCTTCATATGCTAAGCGTGAAAATTGACTTGAGATTAGGTCAAATGCCATGCCCCCACCTTATGGCTGCGACCCTCCTTCTTTTCCCCATTTGGACTGACAAAATATTTGCAAAGTAAATGGTTTTATTATTAACTGTGTAAACTTTTATTTTACAGCCAGCTCGCTCCCCTCTCTAAAATGTTGACTGCAATTTTCATAAAATGTTTTAACAAACTTGTTAAAATATTTGGCGAGTTTCTGGAGGCTGAGCAGTCCTCAATGACCAGCAGTCAGTCACGGTGTGCAACGCGGCGTATGCACAATAAAATCAACGAACTTTCTTGCTGATGGAGTATGATTTACCCTATAAGCTGCATCTGCTTGACCAACTATTTTATAAAGTCAGCATGCTTGAGGGAAAAGGGGGTTCATAATACAAATAGTTTCGACTCATTTACTCGATTAGCCGCCACCCTCATAATGACAACCCCTTGCTGCGCTTTAGCCCTGGGTATAATCAATTAAATCTTTCGCACGCTTTTAATTAAAATTTCCCTTGAGTAACGTAATGAACTTAACTCCTTTTGTATAAATTATTTTTTTTTAATGAGCGACTATCACGATGTGGCATGAATAGTCTTTTCGGCTGCATCATTCTGGTGCCTGGTGCTGCCACTCACGTAAATAAAGCGCGATATTTAAAGATTAAATCTCATTAAAACTCTTTCATTGCCACATTCTGAAGCTGCCCTCTACGCAGGGGTGCTTGTTGAATTTCTGTGGTGTCAACGGTAGTGGGGGTTGCGGATTGTGCTGTGTTGACTGCAGCTTCCATTTTGCTACACATTTATTTTCTCGCCCATAGTTTCAATTTGGAGCGTTGGTTGCGCTGCGGGTGTCAATTTTATTGCGCGCTTTGAAGTTGTTGCGAAGCAAATGAAATATAGCAAATATGCACTCACAGAGAGAGAGAGAGAGAGAGAGAGAGGGACAAGAAGGGCGCCATGACACAATTGAAATCGATAGCCAACAAAAAATATAGTATGAGTATGCCAAAACTATGGGGCGTTTTCGGAGACACCCTAGACAACATTCATGCTCCGTAAACAGACCAAAAATAAGAAAAAGCCAAAATAAAAAAGAAAAGAACATTTGAAAAAAGCGTTCAACTCAATTTGTGGCTTTTTTTTGTTCTTTTTTTTTGTTTTTGTCTTGCATTTGCTATTTTTATAACTCGGGCAGAGAACAAACCAATAATTTTTGTTTTAAGTTGGCATTTTTGCTATTGGCTGCCACACGCAGCAGCAGGAGTCACTCTAAAGGAATTGGCAGATGCTTGCGCTGCTGGAGTTGCAAGTTTTATGGGGGCGTCGACTTGGGTTCTGTTCGGGGAACCGTTTATGCGGAAAATTAAACTAAAATAGACACAAAATGCTATTTGTGGTGTGCTGACATTAAATAATAGGCAAATGCCACAATCAATTTATTGAGCTTGAGTGCGTTCAACCCCAGATTTATGACGTCACAGCCTTACAATATTAAAACATTCATTCAAATTTGCATATATTTGCCTCTCTTCGTTTCTCTCTTCCTGTCCACTTATATATATGCCACACGGGTATATGTAAAGCCCATTAAAATGTCATTCAGACAGTGACAGACTCGAACCCTACCATTTTCCAATGTGACAGTTAATTTGTCAGTGACTTACGTCAGCTCTTCAAAAAAGTCGAAATGAAAACTGCATTAAAAATTTGATAAGCAAACAGTAAAATTAAATTAAAGGCCAAGTAAATTTGGCAGTCGGCATTTCAAAAACAAAAAAAAAAAAATAAAATGTTGTAAATTGTGAAATAAGCGGGAAAACCAGATGAAGAGGTGGCGCGAAAAGTTTTTTGCATTACATTGTTTGAGAGCAAAAAGTGCCAGTCAGAGTAATTTTTTTGCGAATGGTCTCCTCTTGTCTGCAGCATTAGCAGTGGCAGAAACAACAGAATAACAACTATGGAAATAATAAAAACAACAAGAACAACAGCAAAATGAAAAGCGACTGCAAGAATCAAGAGTAAATATAAATAAGAATCCAGCAACGTTGTTGAGCCGGGACGAAGAGACAAGCCACTTATGCATGTCCTGTTGGCACCACACAAAGGGGACAGGACGGGTCGCTACAAATGGCTGGGTTCAGCCAGCCTGACAGTCAGCAAGTCAGACAATACTGACAAAACCTGTCGTTGTAAAGACGAATCAGGAGACAAAGCAACGCCAGTGAGTGCATATAATCTGAGGCTCATCATCTGCAACTGCCTGCTGCCAGAGAGGTGAAGTAAGCAGTTGGAAGAGGGAGAGTGGTAGTCAGGAGCAACACAAATCCTTGCCAAGACACATTCATATCCCTGCACGTATGCGTGCTTGTCTGTGTTCTGGCTGGCTTATGTCCGCTGCCTGCTGCCTGCTGCCTGAATGCTGCTTGGTGTGTCTTAGTGCGAAAAACAATGCAATTCTTCTGCACATTTTGCATGCTCGCTCGTTTGTAAGTAAAAGTTCTTTGGCACAAATTTCTGTATGTGCTATCATAAAAAGGACAACAAGCTCTACATCTGCTCTCTCACTTACTCCCAGTTTGTCTCTGCCTTGCTTTAGGTAAAGTTATAAACGAGCGAGATCCTGGCGTAAGCTCATATGCAAATACAAATAGACGAAATGCGTTTCCGCATTAATGTGTTTTGTTTTGGCCAGCAGAGGACAGCCAAATGTGTATTAGTTGTCATACAGCTCAGAGGAGTCACATCATCTTTCTAGTTAGTTATGCATAAGAGGAGTTTACTCAATGTGTGCGTAAGCTCATTCTTAAATTCCACTATCCATAAATGACAGGTCAACAGTGTCCGCTCATAACCAAATTATAATATGTACATCGTTCTCAAGGAGCACATTTAGCGTCAGTGCTCAACTAATTGGCATAAGATTAATCAGATAAGATGATTTTTGTCATTGCGCAAAAATAATTAAATTTAAATAGAGAATTTGATATTCCAAAGTTTATTTAGGACTTAGATGAGCTATAAATCTAAACAAATCAATTAGCACTGAAGATTTTCTAAGGAAAATGACTAACCAACTCTGCAAATGTCATGAGGTAAACTATTTAAACATTTAAACACAGTTCAATTAGCACTTAGCACAGATTTGCCGCCACAGCGATGAAGTTTTGTCTTATCTTGTCGGCTACTTTTTGCCCGCTCCTTAATTTATTTGAATTTAGATATACACACACACACACACACACTCACGACTGCAGTCAAATGCGCGTCGCTTGCCTAACTGGGGCAGAGCTGAAAGGGGTTGTGTTTGCTTTCGGCTCTCACTCTATATTTGGAGCAGCTGTGTCGCGTTTTTCGTTTTGAATATCTAACCTCATCTTACCTAAAGAATGTCTGTGTCTGTGTGCGTGTGTGTGTGTGTGTGTGGGGGTAAGTGTGTTGTTCTGGTCGCATTCGCATTGCCGGCTGCTGTTGCTGCTTCTGCTTCTGTCGCTGCAGCTGCATCCTTCCAATTAAGCAAAAGTATAAATCCTGTCAAGGACAAATGTGCATTTTAATTAAATTTTTAGCACAAACTGCACTCTCTCTATCTGTCACTCTCTCTCTCTCTCTCTCTCTCCCGCTCTGCTCTAATTTCTGATGTCTGCTTGTTTGCCACTTTCTCAAGTCTCTTTTGATTTAAACGGGACATTTGTTTTACCTGTCAAAGAATATCAAGAGTAGACGCAATGCAAATACTCTCCTCTCATTTTCCTGTCGCCCGCTTCAACTAGCGATTGTCATAGATCACTTGAGCTTGCTCAAAATCTGCTTCTCTGGCCAAAAAAGCTAAGCAGTACGGACAGAGGCAGGGGGCGTGGTCATAATGTTTTACTCTGCACGTTGCTGGACAAAATATCCAAAACAAAAAAAATATTTAAAATCTCTTGTTTTCTGCTTGTTGTTGCGAGTGGAAGGAAGAGGTTGTTGAAGCAACGATAAAGTGTGCCAAGTAAAAGATACATATTAATTGCTGTTATGCCAAGGCTCCGAAAGCTACGATAAGACCAAAACAACAACAACAACAACAACAACAATAGGAGCAGCGTTTTTGCGTGTTGAAATGCTAAACAGCAAAAGTTCTAGTTGTTTCTATTCTTGGTTGTCGCTTAGTCGTCGTTTTTGTTGTACTTACTAACAAATGGCAGAGCCCTTAAGTCCGCAAGGAACATGGTAACAAGGCCAAACAGCAGACAACCAAAGTAAACCAAACCAAACACAACCAGACCTCAACCAAAAACCAAAGAACTAAACTAAACTAAACTAAACTAACAAGCGCAATGGGACAGAGCGGCGAGAACTGTCTCAGAATCAGTTTCCAAGAGCACAGAATCAGGCTCAGTGGCGTCATTAAAGGGGCATTTAGTAGAAAGTACACTGAGAAAAGTTTGAGAAATAATTCTATGAGATACATTTAGAGTAAATTCTAAAGTACCTTTTAGTCTCTCTTTTTCATGTTATGTGTCTTAAAATATATGACATTCTGATGCTTTGCTAAACTAAAGGAAAGACGCTCTCATCGTTTTAAATGCAGCTCAACTTCCCCAATTGTGAATGAAGCTAAAACTAATAGATTTCAAACAGGGAACACATTTATTTCAATCTCATAAATAAGCACCTGCGTTGACATTCGGTCACTTTCAAACTTATCACGTGCCTGTCAGCCCGTCTGACTGTCAGCTGAGATTTGCTCTAAGTATTGCGAAAGTCATTTCAATTGCAACTCAGCTTAACTCCCTCTAAAAGTCGCTGTCTCTGACAGCACCCTCGGCACTCTGCCCGCTGTGTCATCTTGAATGTTGTCTTGGTGAATTATGCCACGACGCACTTAATCATTTGTGTTTTCCTTACCGCATCCCAAAAGTTTTTGCATGCCAACGATTTTCACCATTTGTTGTTTCTGTTGTGGTTGTTGTTGTTGATGGTTGCAGCAGCAACAACATTTTTGGTGGTTTTTGGGCATAGCCAAGTTCTGGAGCCTGCTGCAGCTCTAAGGACTGCAAAGAGCTTGTTGTTGTTGCTTGTGCGTGTCCTTCTAACAAATAAGCTAGTGTCGCCTCAGTTAACAATATACCCATCTCTCTCCATCTCGCTTACTATGCCGCACTGTCTGTCTGTGGGTCAACATTTTACTGGCAACCACAATGAGCCACTTGAGGAAACTTTTGGCGAACGATGAGTTTAACTAAGAACTTTTGGCGTTTGGCGCTGCGGTTGCGACTGTCTTTATTCCCTACTTGCACCCGCATCAGGCAACACTGCCACACACAGAGAGCGGACCACCTCATAGTCAGTCAATAGAAAAAGGAAAACGACACAGGTTCTTCAACAGCGAACCTACCGCAACAAGGTCGACCTGCAAGTGTGTATTTTGTTTCATTTGTGTGTCGTATGCGGGTCGTATGATTAATATTAAAGATGCCACAGAGTGAAAATCAAGCGGGGCACGGCGACAGGCAGCATAAGTTTAACAAGCACGCATGCCATGAAAGGAGAGGATCATAGCAAGAAGAAATGTTGCCTCGAGGGTTGGTTGCGATAGGCAGGAGGGCGACTGTTGCCAACGTTTAAATCAGATAAATATTTTTGTTGTTGTTCATGAAGTGAGCGTGTTTTTTGCTGTTATTTCTTCTTGTTTTTTTGTGGGGTGGTTGCGTGGCAGTTGCTGGTGTTATTAAGCTGCAGGCAGCAACTTAATTTCTTTTTTGTTATTTTTTTGCTTTGCTGTTTCGTTTTTTTCTCGACAGTCAGAAAACTGAAGCTTAAATAAACAAGACATTTGCTGTTCTTGTTCTTGTGATGTTGTTAACATGTTGTTGTTGTTGTTGTTGTTGTTGTTATTGCTGGTGATGGTGCTGGTGCTTCTGCCCGTCTAAAAATAAACGGAATTCTTGTGAAAATCCCTGACAGTCACTACACGTTTCATGTTTCACGTTCACGTTCAGCTAGCGAGCACACGATATATATACGCTGGAGTCCAACGTGGCGTATGAGTGATTTGTTTCACATAATAAATCTGTGTATGTGCGCGTGTTTGCGTGCCACTGTGCCAGTGTGTGTTTGTGTATGTGTGTGAAGCGTTTGTTTATTTATTCATAAGCGCATTTCGTTGTTGAACAAATTTTTGATCATCAGCATTGCCCCAATGCTCAAAACAAATAAATAAGATAAAAACAATGCCAAAATCCACTTTAATATCGCATTTCGATTGTAACCACAACTGCCGCCCGTATTAGCTCAGACCCTTGCATATCTTCAAACGCGTTGATGTGCACAAAATCGCACAGAAATCTTGTCTTTGAATGCACCCAATCGATTCATTGCTCAATTCACAAAAGGTATGCGGTTCAATTGATTGATTCGAGAATTTATACCTTTATTTAATATTTATGGAGCCAACCGATTTATTAGGGGAATATGTGCTCAATAGATACAGTTTTGAAAGCTTAACTTTGACCTTAAAGAACGGCCAACTTATTAAATTAAATAATTCTAACATCTTAGATAATTAAAATAAACAGTCTACTAAAATTTAATGCTTGCACCTTGCATCTGTCATCTATTCCAAATGGGATGAAGTTTGACATCATACGCTCTTTATTGAGAGTAAAAAGAAATAGCTATAATAACTCATTTGACTTAACACCACTAACCTAATTTCTTGATCGATTTCGATGTACTTTCGGTCTTTCGTCCACTCTCGACTTAACTTAACCATCAAAATCAAATGCGCTTTCTGCTCAGCATCTGGTGTCGCATCATAGAAAAAACGATTGCCTACTTATTGGGCCATTCGTCAAGTGGCAGGATACAACATGCTGAACGACAGCCACACGCTTCCCACTCCATAACAAACCTAAAATGCCACCCCTCGCTCCTGCCACCATCCCTCTCAATCCCCAATCGTCGCAATCCGTCCGCTGGCGTCACGCTGTCATAATGCAAGCGATTCAACAATTTCCACTCATTGCGCTCTGTCAATTGCCAACCATATTTCAATTTTATTTTATTATCGCAATAAAGGATGCTCGCACGCCGACATCGAGAGATGTTATATCTAAAGGATACGTATATGGGCGCATCCTTTGCCTTTTTGTATTGTATTAAAGGCTACCCAAAAATCCCGACAAACGTCGGAACGGCATTTATGGTTGCTGCCATGGGTTGCTGCCAAGGCTACTGCTGCTGCTAACTTTTAAGCCGAAAAAAGTTATTGATAGTTATGGCACGCCCAAACGCAAAACCTTCCCCTCCACAGCCCCACCAGTAGCCAGGTCCTTGGGCAAACATTTTGATTTGACCGAAATTCTCATTTACTGTCTTTATCTATCTCTTTTTCTCGCCCTCCTTTTACATCTCCCTCTCTCTCTTGGTCTGTCTCGTTCCCGTTGTCTCTGCATGCAATACAAGAATTTTTGCATAATTTATTAGGAATATTTAATAAAAAATACCACAAGGCAAACACTGAGAGGCTGAAAAGGGAATTGTGGATGAATTGTCTGCAGCAGCAGAGCGGGAAGAATGAGGAACGACTCCGGATTGTGCAAAGCTTTGCCCGCTTGGCCGCTCACCATTCCAAATGGCAGCCGCTTGGCAAACTTTACGCTTCGTTAGCTTTTGTTTCGCTGTGTTTCCAGTTCCAGTTGCCAGTTGCCAGTTGCCAGTTGCCAGTTTCCTTCTGTCTCCCTTCTCGTCTCGTTTCTCTTTTGTGCCGTTCGTGTGCAACAAAATGCGTTCAGCTACATTTATGATTTTCTTTTTTTTATTTTTCATTTACACACTTGCAGACACACACTCACACACTCAACTTGCTTGCATTTGCAATGTAGATTCATTTTTGTGAATTTATGGTGGAAAAACTCACACGACGTGTACGAGGACAAGGTCTTCGATAAGAGCAACTGAGGTATAGGAAGACAATGACGGAAAATTTCCCATTTGTATACTCTTCGAAATGCATTTGTTATTGACGTCAAGGAAATCGAATTTGAAGGAAGTTTTTAGCATGCGGTTTTTATTTAAATAAAAGTATGAATAGTGAAACAACATGGAATATGTATGTCATATCCAGATGCCAATATTCTTACGAGAAATGCACATTTGGCAATGAGCGACTCTTAGGGCATTGCCTTGTCGAGGCAACCGCTTTCTACAAAATACTCTCTCCGGTTCTAGTTGTTGTTGTTGTTTTTGTCGTTTTTATTGTTGGCGTAACTCTACGCAATCGTTTTCATGGCCTCGCCATAAGGTGTAGGTGTGTGTGTGTGTGTGTGTGTGCTTGGGTGTAAGCCCTTTAGCATAAATCATTGCCAGTGCGTACCACACGTACTCATCCCCTCACACACACTAACACATGCACACAACGTTAGATCCTCCGGCATTGATTTGATTTGAAATAGTTGAAGCATAAACTGACAGCTGAAATATCGCTTTACATGGCAACGAGCGGCAACGTTGCGTCTGATTAGTCAGTCAGAATTGCTACATTCAATTCGGCAATCCCTCCCTGCATCTAACCCAATCGCCCCCACTTCTCTGCCAGATCAGTGGCATCATTCTGCTTGACACGCTGGGTGAACTTGACATTTTCGCGTGTTTCGTTTGAATTTCGCATTCGGCATGCAATTCAATTTTCGATTGACACCCAATGGAACCCTAAACGCTCCGTTAGTTAGTTTTTGTCAGCGGTTTGTCAGACCCGGCATCATTCATTCACACACACGTTGAAGCAGCCACGAAGGGTGAGAAGCAACACAAAAACCACACAAATGAAAAGAAAAAAGAAAAGAAAAGTTTTGTTCTGTATAAAGCTTGCTTGTTATCTCATATTTTGTAATTTAAAATGTTGTGCCTTGTCTCTATTGCTACCTCTTACTGTTAGGGATACAGTCCACACAGTCCGACATAATCACATCATGGCACATAACCCACCAATGGCGGTCAACAATGGGTTAAGTGCCCACAGGCTCAACGCGCATTCATTAACCCTCTCCTGGGGGCTAAAGGTCGTTCGGATCTTGCCTGCCATTATCCTGGCACATTTCCCAACAGCAGCGACGACTTGAACAGTTTTAAAGCTTTTGTGCTCTGCTCTGCTTATCTAAGATGCTAACTACCAGATAGCATCTCTTCCTCCCATACTCCGCTGGCTCTATAGCTCATTGATAATGGTGTTTTAAATACTTGCAAAAAGTAACCGAAAAATAATTTAATTTCCAGCTGTTTCTTTGGGATTTGCCATTTTTCTTCTTCTTGCTTCTCACTCTAGCTTTTGCTGCTCAACTTGGCAGTTGCTTAGTTGTACAAATTGGAATAGAGAACAACAACAACAGCACGAGTATCCAAATCCCCCAAAAAAAATGCCAGCAAAATTGCTTGAAAATCTAATCTTTTGCTTTACGCTTGAATACATAACGCACTACCTCCCCCCCCCCCCCACACACACACACACACACACACAGTGTATGTGTATGTGTAAGGGTCGTTTGATTTTTCGCAGAGCACCATAGACATATAAAATATAAACAGTGCGAAAAAAGCAAAAACAAAAAATCAGAAACTGACACAGTATATAAAAACTTATACATACATCACTGTTTCCTTGTGTGTGTGTGTGTGTGTGTGTGTGTGTGCTTAGACACGTGTAAAGCCAAAATATTTTGCTAGTCAATATATCAAAAAAATATTTGGAGCGTTTGCTGAATGCAAGGATGAATGAGCACTGAAATTTTTCGTGTATATGAATGAAAGATAGACTGAGGGCAGTATGATGGGAGAAGAGTTGGCACGACTACACAGGGCACAACAAACTCAACGGTTATAACACAAACAAAAGCAAATAACAAACAAGCACAAAAGGACAGTTAAAACACAATTCGCTTCAATTTTGACACGTTGCAAGGTGGTCGACTTTAAAATACCCTGCAATAAAACAAGTTTAAAATCTTTTACAGTGAGAGTATTATAATCAAGGAACACATCAGTCTGATTTATTCACATATATTTAAGAAGAGCAAGAATAATATATATGTCAAAATAAAAAACTTATGTGAGGAATAAAATGTAATGTTTCGCAGTTTCAGTGTAATAAAGCTGAAATTGCTTACTAAAACTGAAATCCCATGCAGTTCCATAAATGTGAAACTACACTTTTAACTCCAGCCCCTGCGCATTCCTCATATCCCTGCTCCGTCGTGCTTTGTCTGTGTCGCTCTATCTGGCTTGTTTGTGCTGCATTTTGTTTAAAACAAATGAATTTGCCGGCGAGGCGAACTAACAAACATTAATCAAAAGTTGCCGTCCGGTCTGCAGGTTCTTCTTTAACGACGGCTGCGACATTAGCTGTGGACGGAACCGAAAGCCATGCGGGAACAGCAGGAGGGGAGGTTGGGTGGTCAGCTGGTGGCGTTTATTAAAGTGCTGCATCATGACCGGGCAGATTTGGAGCATTTAGATATAATGGTTAAGGTCAAAGGTGGAAAACGGCAGCTGCCAGCTGCTAGCTGCCTTGGCTGCCTGACAGAAATTAGGCCAGCATATGCCATGCAAATTGCGAATGTGTGCTGAGTTGTTTAAGCGTGACAACCTGGAATTTGATTTGACCTTTGGCCCAGCTCAGCTAGCTCTATGTTTAGAAAGTAGGTTGCGTAACTAAAAACATTGCATCATAATTTTAAGTCTGCTTGGTTAGCATCATCTGCTTAATTGGCCAAACGTCAAAGTTGACTCAATGAAATTATTAAAGTACAGGAGAATATTGTCATACATGTTTGATGCACATGTCCAGAATAGCGAAAATGAAAAGACCAAAGAATTTAATTTAAAATTGTAATAAGCCGCAGCCACAACACACAATGAAAATTGGATACCCTAAATTATCAGTTGACTCAGCCGTTGATCATTTATAATAGTTATGCAGTTAAAGTGGGTCAAAAAGAAATACGTTCTTTTGAAAAATTGGCTTAATGTTGATACTGTTTGCAAGTGATATGTCTTAATTAAACATTTAGCCATTAACTATTGAAAACTTTTCTGTTCAAGTGATTCAAATATTTCTTAAACATATATTTCGTAAAATGTGTTCGATTGCAACTATTTTAGAGTATTGATAAGTTTTGCATCTCGCTTGATTAATCAGCTCGTTGAAGTGCATTTCGCTGTTATATGCAGTGCCATGCATATTTAAAATGACAGGCGCACACAAACACACACACACACACACACACACATAGAGAGAGCCACAGGCTCACGTACACGCATACACACAATGAATGGCACATTTGATTGTCCTGATTTTGGTTTTGCTCCTGTTGCTGTCGAGCGGTTTGTGTGTGCGAGGCCCGTGCAATGCGAAAATTGTCCTTGACTTTGTGTACGTGCCCCACAGCTTCATCCCTTACGAGTTTGTTTAATTGCTGACTAACACACAAACGCACACACACTCACACACACACACACACTCACACACACATATACGTGTAAAAAGAGAAAAGTCCTAATGAATGCAAATGAATGGCAGCTACACAGCTAAAGGCAAAAACAACAAGCGGTAACTACTAAAAATATTTATTATGCGCAAAAAAAATTAAATTAAATTTCATTACACACACATATGAGCATGCGGGGATATATGTACACATACCTGCAATTACATGTGTGTGTGTGAGTTGCTCTAGGGTGTGTGTGTGTGTGAGTGAGTGTGCTTTTCTGTGCTTTGTTTGCGCGCACATTTAATTTAAATATTTAATTAAAATTTCGAGCTCGGATTGATTCAGACAATTAAAAATAGCACGTGCGAACATAACTGTCAGCAGAGTGGGGTGCTGGCATTGATATTGAGGGGAATGCGGGAAATGGTCTTGTTGCGGGGAATGGTTTCAAAGGTTTACCCGTTACCCTTACTATTATTTATCTATTTGATTATTTCAGTTGTTTCCTATGAAAAACAAATTGAACAAATTTGTCAGGTTTCGCTTACACAGTTGTTTTTTTTTTTGTCTCCTCCTTTTGTAAATATGCACAATAAATTAATACATGTGTGTGTGCGTGTGTGTGTGTGTGTGTGTGTGTGCGTGCGTTTGTGGTTCCTTGTGTTTGTTTGGCCATAATCATAATTAAAAGTTGTTAGATTTGCCTGCGTCGCGTGGATGCCATTTAAGAATTAAAGCACTAACTCCACCACCCACACAAACAACACACAGTGTACCTTTGCTAAAGTTAATATGTGTATGTGTGTGTGTGTGTGTGTGTGTGTGTGTGTGTGTTGGGCTTTGACTGTGTTTGCATTTGTTGCGAGAGGCGAGCATTGCTTTTGTGTAATTTGCATTGTTCTGGCTCTGTTTCGGTTTCTGGTTCCACGGATTCATTCGTCCCTCCGGTTCTTAGGGCTCAGCTTTGTTTACTCTTCGGCTTTAATGTGCGCAAATTGTTTACTCTTTTTAGTGGCTTTTATTATGCCACACAACAAATCTTTCAATTCCCTTTTTGCATACATACATGTATGTGCTGCAAATGCACTTTTGTTGGTAGTTGCCCTGGTATTGAACCAATTGTTATCAAATCGTTTTGATAAATCGCTACTCAAAATACATGGCCACAAGCTGAAGAAAACACAATGTAAAATGTACTCACATTTTTTGTTAAGCTATCTTTGAATTTTCTACTCAAATAATTTACTAAATTTATTGAAATTTTATTTACAACCAATTTCACTCACAATGCTTACAATATTTTGTCTATCCATTTAGAATGCCATAAACATTTTTCCCGTATTGAACTAAATTGTAAATTTTAATTGGTATTGTATTTTTTCAAGAAATGTACTATCCCTGCCGTTGATTCCCAATTAAAAAAGTGAGGAGTACGAAAATATCAAATAGTACACAATTTATTTGCATTTAGATGAAGAGCACTTCCCTTTAGGCTTGCAAAATTCAACTAGGCGCAGCTCACTCAATTAGCAGCTGCAAAAATATAGCCTCAGCGGCAATTGTAGACACAGCTCATTGCTGAGTAGTCTACGCTGTTGCAGCACACATTCCCAAAACCCTTTCATACACTTTCCGTATAATGTACAAACAATGCAAAAGAAAAAGCACTTAACGCCCGCTCAGGCTGCATAATGGCATATATACCACTCCACCCTTATCGTGCCTTATACACACATGCAAACACACACACACACACACACACATATATAAAACAAATTCGCCTTAATGTGGGTGCTGAGCCGCTGCTTGGTTAGTGAGGCACAAAATGCATACAAATGCATTTCATTTGTGGTCCTAATGCGGCAGAATAGATGTTGATGCTGAGCAGATGCTGATGGTGATGGGATTGGAATCGGAATTGGGTACGGGTTTGGGAATTGGCAATGGAATTGTAGCATTGGCACTGCAAGCTAAAAGATTGGTTTGGCTCTTTAAGCATTGCTGCTGGCTTTTATCGTTTGCCGAAAATTTAAAGCCGTTTAGTGTGGCTTTAGCAAACCTAAGGTGTGGTGAGGGCAGCGGCAACGGCTGCGTTCGACCCAAGCTAAGAGCAGCCACAGCTGTAAGAGTCGTTCGACTGACCTTTGACAGCTGCAAGCAAACACAAAAAGTGAAAGTGGAGCACACTGACGGCATCTGTGACCACAATCACTGCCCAAGTCGTGGCATCAGGCACAGTTTTCTGATTTCTGGCCGAATATTTTTTAACTTTTGAGAGTTGTCTTTGCCATGTTTTATCCACTGGCCTTAATGTGCAACTACCACTCGATATGTATATCTGTATATATAGTCTTCATGCCTATATATATTTTTTATGACCAAATACTTTTCAATAATAAGAAGGCAACAGCCACGATGCAGAAAAGCCAGCAAACAATAGCCAACAGACGTGAGCAACAACCAAGAAAGGGTAAGGGAATTGACTTTGTTACTGTAAGGGGCATCCTAAATGTGGGGCAGAGTGATGTTGCTGAGCAGCAAAGGTATTAAAAATTTAAATATTGACCTATATATATATACCTCTACTCATAAAATACATGTGTAAGTTGCATCAAGAGAACTACAGCGCAGATTGTTTAATTGAAACTGTTAAGCTATTATACCAAATGTAAGCCAGAAAGAGTCTTACTTATTTACTTCTTATCGGTTAATAAGTTACTAGCAAAATCAGCCCACAACTGCAAATGAATAATGTATTTTTTTTTTGTTGGTTTAGCTAAATCAATTTCCAAATTAAATATAGTCAAGCTTTACATTATATTTGCATAAATGCCTGCGGTCTATCGCATACATTTTTAAATGATGCGTTCACTTTGTTATCCTGCATAGATAGGCTGGCAAGTGGTCAGAGGGGTAAGTGCTAGGCATGCCTTGAAATTTATGCCAAGCTAATGCCACATAATGTATTGCCATGCCCCGGTCTAGGTCTTCTGTGTTGGCCCCTTGCTGTGATGCTTATGTGGGCTTAGTTCTTGTCGTGAAATGTTTTGGCTTTATCCTGTCGATTGTCGCCATAAAATCCATAAAATAGCCAGTTATTATAAATTCCTTGCGGCCAATGGAAACAATAAAAACATTTTCCATGCTCTTTTTTATGCAAATTTTTGAGCTCATATGTGTGTTCTATGCAAATGTTTGCGTATTTATTAAAAAAATCAACCATTTTGTTATCATCCGCTGCATTTAATTGACTGCAACTAACAACTATAAAATATTATATAGGTCATCGCAGTTTCCACCGTAAAAAAACATGTAGAATGAGTTATTTGCACGTATATACACGTGTATAATAACAATTCGTGTGCACTCCCATTGGGATATAGCAATCAATTCAAATGTATCTAGGGAGCGCAATTGTATTCACTTGCATTCTTTGAACCACAATAATTTTAATTATGATAGTCACAAACGCGTATTTACATTTAATTTTACGATTACTCCAATAATATTAATGGTGGTTTGGTTTTTATTGCAGCATAAAATATTTTTCTTTTTTTTTAATTTTAATTCTTGTTGAAAAAATAAAATCAAATAGATGTAAAATTAAAGAAAATAAAATTAAATGAGTTAAACATTATTAATTAAATATTATCTGATTAATTGAAATCGCAGTCATTCAAAGTAAAGAAAATAGAGTACTGAAGAATAGCTTTCTAAAAATAAACAGAATATTATTTTCGTTCTATGATTTTTCAGCAGATAGCGAGCTTTCAAATCAATTCTGATATCTTCAATAGTAATATTATTGCTTTTGGAAATGTTTCATCAGCGTAGTGCTAATAAACAAATGCATTCACTTGGGTGATTATTGTCATTGAACTGAAAACGCTTCAGTGAGCGAAAAGTGTAAATGGGAAACAAGTCGTGACAAATTTTTTCAGACAACCAACAGCTACCATCAGCCAACGTTGCCATCCATCTAGCTGTTAGCTTAGGTGCTGCTACTCGAAGACTTTGTTTCAAAGTTTCGCGAAGCAATCAGCCAAGGCAGTGGGTCCTGAGCATTGTCAGCTTTGGCGATAGCTCTGCTAGCTGTCTTGCAATTGGAAAAGTCAGCGGCAGCTTTCAATGCCAGCGGCAATATGCGATGGCGAAAGGGAAATTGAAAACAGCAGTCAGGTGGGAAAAGGAAATGCAATCAGGCAGCTACCTCTGATATTGTCTCACTCCCCTCCCCTCGTTGGTTTGAGATGATTTTTTCTTCAGATTTTTAAAAGACTTTTTTAACATTTTTACAATATTGATGGGGTATTACTAAAATACGGTTTGCAATTAGAGAATGTTTATTGTTAATTTATAGAGAACCAAATAAAATATAATTTACTTTATATATTAATCGGAAAAAATTGTATTAATGTATGTTGTCCTTTAAAACAAAATGATGTCGTATACACATGCTGTAAATTCTGTAATGTTCAGCTTTTGCAAATAGTTTGCGAAACTTTGCAAATATTTGCACTGCAAATAAAAAGACAAAGTGTCATTGGAATTTCTAGCCGACGAGCCAATAAGTCGTAAAAAGAACGAACTCGCATACTTTCTATACAGCATATCCATATGCTCCAACGAGCACGACGAACCCTTTAGCGATTCAAGTGCAAATCGAGTCAACGCCGCTTGAAATGCGCCAAGGAATCGCGAGACGAAAATCTATTATATTATTATTGAGCTTTTATGCAAGCGCGCTGAAAGCATCGAATCTTTGAAATCCTTAGCGTACAGCGAAATGCATTTAGCAAGTGCACCCCCCACATCCCCATCTACCCTTTCATCGCTTTGGTTGAAGGAGTAAAATGTGAACGTCAAATGGATTTTTATAGCTAACATTGCTGGAGATTGCATCGCTGCAAGGTAGCTCAAGCAAATCAAATTTCCGCCTGCCTTAAAGCGCAGTTTAGCCACTTTGCAGCTCATCTCAAATCTTTTTAAGTGCCAGGCATGGCCATTAAAGTTGCACCGGTAGAGTTAGCTGTCATGTTGCCCAGTTTACCCGCGTTGCCATGGGCAATACCTGGACAATTAAAAGCTGACGTTCCAATTTCACTGATTTCCCCAGTAGCTTAAAAGCGACATCTTGCAAACTTTTTGGTAAATAATCAATAACTGTCATACAATCAATGTGCTGCCCCCTCTCTCTTCCTTACTGTCTCCTTCCGTCTCAATCCCTCTCTCTCTCTCTCTGTCTCTCGTTTGCCAAACAAAAGTTTTGCCCCTGAAACTTTTGTGTCCAAAACATTCGGCAAATAAACTGATGCGTTGTTTGCATTTGTTTTGATTGGCGTTTGCAATTCATTTCCAGTGAATTGCCAGAGAAAGTGAAATGTTATTGTGTATGCATCAATCGAATGTAACTCAATATTTGAATGAATATTCAATTAAACTCAAAGCAACTTCCACTCACACTGAATGCCAAATGTGTTGATGAACATTGACTTAGGATCGTTCGTGAATCTCTGATGATGGTTACACCAGAGGGCAGTCGTACGGGCCCAAGTGATAGAATGAATGCTCTGCATAAATAATATGAATATTTTATAAAATGTCTCTTCTTAAAAACAAAGTACTTTATGTGCAATATTGAGCCGAAGTTTCACAGTTTATTGATTTTCAGAAATTTCATTAAATGTAAAATAATGAAAAATATACACTTTTAGAACCACAGAATATGTCCAACGATTATACTGCTGTCAACATTGATACATAGCTGATTATTTTTTACTAATTGCTTAGCTGGTTCTGCATAAATTATATCACAAACTATGCCAAGCAAATCATTTTACATTTTAAAGACATTCTAGTTTGTAACAGCTAAAACATTACAAAGTGTGGATATTTTTCGTGCCTACCTTGAGGCATTCGCTTATCTATTTGATTGTAAGCTGTTGAGGTTACGCCTCCTTCGCCGCTTTCTTTATTTTTTCTTGCATATGAACATGTTTTTTATTTTTATTTTCTTTGTGGGCTGACATTTTATTGCCATAGCCATCAGATACCCACATACACACACACACACACACACACACACACACCCACACACAGGCTGCCATTCACATCCTTGGAGCTAATTTAATATTGTGCTTTGTATGATTTTCACATATTATCAAGAAGTTTTATTGCCGCAATTGAACACGTTTGTCAGTCGCTCTGTAGGAGTCAAAAAGGCGAGCAGGTTCTCAACGTCCTTGTCGTCCTTGTCGTAAAATTGAAGCACCCACAGTATTTTGATATTTGTGCTTAGAAATTGTAAACGTATGCGAATACATGTGTGTAAGTATTACATAGTCAATGTGAGTGTGTGTGTGTGTATTTGTGTGTGTATCGTTTTATGCGGGCCCCAAAGCATTTTGTGGATGTGGTCTACTCGCCTTTGTTTTGTTGGGTTGTTTACTTTTATTAGCTTTGGTATTATTGGTTATTGCGGGGATACATTCACTCCAATGGACAAAACATATCCAAATACAAGTGGCAGAGATGAGAGCAGAGAGAGAGGAGCAGATCAAAGCTGAGCAGAGCAGAGCAGAGCATTTAGCCAAAAGGTAGTCTATGGCCGATTATATAATTTAACTTTTATTTCTACATTTATGGCTCAATAAAACGCATATCTTTGTAGCCGAGGGCTGTTTAATTTATCTGCCAATCGAGCTGCATATTGAATAGCACTTCGGAATTGATTATGTTCGTCTTTGGAACGAGAGTTGAAGATGAACGTTTCCTTAATAGCACCCACATAATTTTCTCATCGAACCGAGTGACAGTTTAAATTTCCAAAATTTAATATATTTATTTGTGTCATATACATGCCAGTATTTTGAACAGGTTAAGCAGACACAGGAGACTTGTAACATTAAATTTAATTTAATATATTTATTTTGCAATTAAATTGGCCAAATTATTACTTTATGTAATTATGTATGTAAATAACCAAATTACAATTTAATGTAATTCATTGCATAAATTAAGTATAATCTATAATAGCACATTTAATCTACTTTTAAAAATGTATTATATTATTCTATTTTAGCTCCGTTGTGTAATTAAACATGCATAATTAATGTTGTATAAGGAAATACCGCAAACGTTTGCAGGAACGGTGGCTCCACAATAAGTATTTGTGGCATACCTTAAGGCTGCAAGCTGATTACGAATACGCCACTTTGCACATTGAATTAAATGCTTTATATGAATTGTGCTTATGGGCCCCTACCTTTGCTCAAGCAGTTTAAATCAAAAACAACAAATGGTAATAGAATTGTTGACAATGCAAACAATAACCACAAAACAAGAACTGAAGTGCGCACTTCAAAAATGAGCGCGAGGGTTGACTAAAAGTGAACGCTACAGGATGCTGGACAAACAATGTGCATAGTCAAATAGCAGCGGCCGTAGAACGGAGCCTACTCTGAATGGCCCACAGGCCAAATTGCAACTGCAGCGGCCACTGACCACGAGCTGGGGGCGTGGCAGGGCAGAGAAGGATAGCGAGAAGTCAGCTAAACCCTCGACATAATACTCAGGCTTTTGCGCCTCTTGAGAAATAATGCTTAGCTGCTGTTCTTCTCTTTTTTTTTTAATTTGTGACTTGTCGCCACTCGCCTCTCACCACCCTATCATTTTTATGGCATTTTGTTTGCTTTCTTTTATTTTCATCTCTGTTTTTTTTTTTCCTTTTTTGCTAGCCAGGACCCTGGGAAAGTCTATTATGCTTACGAAAATTGCTTTACAGCTGCGGCAGCGGCTAGAAACAATGCGGCAAAGGTTACAGAGCATAAAAGAAATACACAGAAAAATGAATAATGACAGTGAACGGTGAAACGGCGGCCTGTGCAGATAAGGGTGTGGGGGTTGTTGGTTGGGGGGTTGTCGGTTGTGGGTTGGAGCAATGGGTAGATTAATTTTCGCTAAGGACCTGGGCAAGCGTATTCGCTATCAAAGTCTCAGCTGCGGCTGCATCCAGTGAAAATATTTGCACAGCCTTAACGTGGTGTGGGGGAACGGGTTGAGGAATTGGGTAAACCAAAAGTGCAGTTAAAATAATTTGCGCATAATGAAGGCGGAAGTGTGAACGCAATAACAAGAAAGTACAAGAAAAGGAACTTCATTATCAGTAGCCGAGCAGTAGCATCGGCATCAAGAGAAAATTACACAAAATCTCGGCCAAGGTTTTCTAATTAAAGTTTCAGCGGCGTCGGCGCCAAAGTGAAATTAATGGCGTTGGCATTTTTGCCATCATTTCGTTGTTGTTGTTCTTTTTGGCCGTATTTTGCAAGCTGTTGTTGCTTGCTGGCCTGCTTTTGAATTCTTTTTTTTTTTTTTTGGTTATTTGTTTTTGTTGTTTTGTTGTGCTTTATTAAGTCAACGACGGCTTTTTGGGCACTTAATCTGACTCGCTTCTCACATCTCAGTCACCGTCTCAGTTTCAGTCAGAGTCACTTCAATATCCTCCAGCGATCTCCAGTCCCAGCATCCACTGGCAAATGTGTGTAATTTATTTGCAATCAATGCGGCCTGAAGGGACATTATTTTTACATTATAGCAGGGCGAGAAAAAATGCTTTAGAGTAAGCGAACCGGAGCGAGACCGATGAGTGTGTGTGTGTACGTTTGTTTTGTATGTGTGTAAGTGTGTGTGTGTAAATGTGCCATGAGTGCTCGTGCTGCCAAAGCGATGTCAGCAAAGATTTGGCAGCTGTCACCTAATACTTTTAATGCCCTGTAAAACTGTGCGATTCGCAAGGCATATTCATTTCGAGAGGCCGTAGTAAATGAACAATTGGATTGATTATTGCTTGCATTCCTTTGAATTACTCTTATATAAATTTAAATTGAAAATTATGATAAATAATGTCTGTATTTGTCATGAAGACAACTGAATATTTAACGGATATCATTTCTGTCTTTCTGTTTGGCTTCTTGCAATCTATTAATATTCAATTCATGATTCAAGTTTTTAAAAAATACGATTTTCAATACAAGTGTAAAATGGATAATTTATGTTTACAACAAAGAGTGCGTTCTTTATAAACAAGTAATATTATTAAATTAATTAAGCTCTGACAACTGTCAACTCGAACCTGCACTTCGGGCAGTCAACCACTGGAGGCCATTGCCTGCAAGAAAGCGTTGCTTGCCGCACCAAAAGTTTCTCGAACCCACGGCACGTATCGTGTGTCATAAGCAGAAGCAGCTTATGGGGCAACGGCAACTGAAAGTTGGCAACTGCAACTGCATGGGACGTGCCACTGCCAGTTGGCAAATAAAATTATTAACCTCGCTGCAATGCAACATAAATAGGATTAGTGTCTGCAGTAAATGCACAACAACAACAATAGCAAAAACAATGTCTGCAAGAAAAGCACCAAGAATAGGGGGCAACATTTGCATGTTGCATTTTGCATGTTGCATACTTCACGGTGTCGTCATGCTCATATGATAAACGGGCTGGCAGCAGCGACAATGCCCCACACTGTGCCCCATTGTACTATGCTCCACTGTCTCCCAAAACAACACACTTCCATTCTTCCTGTGCCGCTGTCTCTCTGACTGTTTGTCTGTCACTCTGCCTTCTATGTATGTGGTGCAAAAAATGCGGCTGAGTATTTTAGTAAAAGCATGCAAAAACTTTATTTCATGCGCCGGCGACGTCGCCGTCCAGTGTATTGACCCTCAAACGCCTCACACACATGCTTTAGTCACGTGCCCCATCCAACACAACCGCAGCCCCCCACCACTACTACTCCCTGCTGAACACTCTCCTTCTCTCTCTCTCTCTCTCTCTCTCTCTCTCTCTCTCTCTTTGTCTCTCTCTCCATATTTGTGTCTCTTCCTAGCTGTCCGCCCGTTGACTTGTCGCGGTTTTTGCAAAGCGTCTGTTTGCTTTGCGGCTTCCGGTTTTGTTTCGAATCCGTTTTACGGATAACTGCATAACCGCTTTAAAATATTTTTTGTTTTTACGCCTCCCTTTTGCCAGTCGTGAGAGCCCTACAACTGTTACCATTTATGCAGAACAGGGTTGCCAGCATTTGTGCGGCTTGCGTCGCTGTCAAAACGTTACAAGCGTTTCGCATTCACATTATATGATATGTGTGTTGCAGACTGCCAGTATTTAAATACAAGCATGGGCGGCATTAAGTATCTCACATCATCATAATTAAGTAGCTGTAAGTATCGAAGCCTGTCGCTCGTTCAGTATGCAAATTGGGAGTAAAGTAATTAAAATGCCGGCTGCTTTGCATGCATCAAAATTATCAGAGTTCACTTTAATTATACGCATTCCTATTAAATTAATAAGTAGAGTCGAAATTAAATTAATTGCTGATGTAAATGAAAATATCTGCCTCTTCATATTCTCTCTATGAGTATATATATTTCTATAACAATCTCTCACAGATATTTATTGGCTCTTATCTAAGTGTTTTTCTTCGCATGCTTTCTATCTAGCCAGTCGATTCATAAGTGGTTCGTTTTCTAACTCATAAGACCCTGTTATGTATGGTAAATCATGTGTAAATGTTAATCTCTGAAAAAATGCAAATAAAATATAGTTCTATTCACCAAATATATCATCATGATGTAGAAATGCCAGCATATTCTCAGAGGGTTTCAAAGTTATTTGCACATCGCTTGGCTGTATATATTAAAGGGGAATTGCTAAAATGTTGTGCATACGACCCGTTGGCCACATGCAAAATTTATACATTAACCAGCAGTAAGGCTCAGTGCCTCAATGTGCTTTGCCTTGCTTTGCTTACTTTGCTTGCATGCTGCTCGTCCATAATTGCAACAAGCCGCAAACACAAGCCGCGACTCACAAGAGTGCCAGAGTGTGAGGAGGGAGAGCGAGATGAAAAGGTGAAGTGAAGGGGGTTTGAGTTGCCAGACTAGTCAAATAAAAGCCGCGGGCCACACGATAAAAACTCAAGTCAACTTACTGCTTGTGAGCGAGGGGCCACCGGACTGCAGAGGCACAAATTGAAGCGAATGCTACGTCTAGGCTGAGCTCGTTGGTCTGGTGTTGTTATGACTTAATGTCGCTGCGCCAAGTGACATTTATGATGGAAGTACACCGAGAACGAAGGGCTTATTAAAATGTCACAAATGCAATGTTTATGGCAGCTGCATTACATAGCTCTAACCATGGGCGTCACCAAAAGGGGCGGATATGTGCAATATATGGCACGCATTGAAGAGCCGATGTCAGGGAACATGTTGGGTAATGAAGCTTAATCACCATGTAGAACATTTAGAATTATTTAGTATTTAAGCGAAATTCCAGAATTTTTCAATGAATTTGAGGTATATTAATCCTCAACTATTATTAAAATATTTTTAAGATTTAATGGAATAACGACCACTGACAGGGTAAGCAAAAATCGCTTGTGTGTCGTGTTCTGTGGACGTGATGTTAAATTAAAGACTTGTACTTTGCAGATTGGAAATAAATGTTATTCAAAGGAAACTCATTGAGAAAAGTTAAGTTGGTGTGACAGCGGGAGCTCTTGAAACTGTAGATTGGTTACGTAATTGGTACCAAAGAGTAAAGGTTGCTCGAGTATTGGAGTATCAGGGTGTTTGACAGAAATTTAATGAATTATGTTCATAACAGATTAAATATCTGTAGCAGGCCGCTAGTGTAGCCTGAAGACTGTAACATAACATCTGTAACTTAACATTTTGCTGTGCACTTAATATCGATATCAAGCGATATCATTGGTATGATCACAAACTTGAATCAGACGATCGGAATCGTTGTGAATTAATTAAAGTAAACAAACGTATATGTTAAGGAAATATAATTTAATTTTGATTGCCACATATTAAAGTCTGATTATGGTACTGATACTTTGTTGAATACCATTAAAATTTAACTTGTGAAATAATTCCACGCCGTTGAAACTCTAATTAATTACCCTCACTTTCTAGCACACTCTCTTAATTAAAATGATCAATAAATATAACTTTTTACTTGTATTATAAAAAATATACATTTTTAATGAATATACTCCATTGCCAATCAGCCAGTTCTCACTCTCTCTCTTTTTTTTATATTGCAGGCAACATCAGCTGAGCGATTTTGCTCGTGCCACGTTCACAATCCTAGTATGCGATGGCAGCAGCGACAGCGGCGCTGGAGGAGGATTGTGAGCCGCAACCCCGCGATATAGCCAGCGATCATAGCGCCCAGCAGCTCACGCTGGCAACTAAGGTGCGGCGAAAAGGACGGGAGAGGCGACCACTGCGGCGACTTCATCCGCCCATACCCCTTGGCCAGCTGCTGTGGCTGCTGTGCTGCCTCAGCCAGCTTCACGCCGAGTGCCCGTCGGTGTGCGAGTGCAAGTGGAAGAGCGGCAAGGAGTCCGTCTTGTGCCTTAACGCCAACCTCACACATATCCCCGAGCCGCTAGATGCGGGCACCCAGCTGCTGGATCTAAGCGGCAACGATATTCAAACCATACCCGACGACATCTTTGCCGCCGCCCAGTTGCTCAACCTGCAGAAGGTCTACCTGGCGAGATGCCGTCTGCGTTTCATCGAGCGTCATGCATTCCGCAAGCTTATCAATCTGGTGGAGCTGGATCTGAGTCACAACCAGCTGGCAGCGATACCCTCGCTAGCACTTTACCATGTCTCCGAGCTGCGCGAGCTGCGTCTCACTGGGAATCCCATAACCCGTGTACCGGATGACGCCTTTGGTCATGTGCCCCAGCTGGTGCGCCTCGAACTGAGCGACTGCCGCCTGTCCAGCGTGGCGGTGCGCGCCTTTGCCGGCTTGGAGAGCAGCCTGGAGTGGCTCAAGTTGGATGGCAATCGGCTTAGCGAGGTCAGATCGGGCACAATTACATCGCTAGCCTCGCTACACGGATTGGAGTTGGCTAGTAATGCCTGGAACTGCAGCTGTTCGCTGCGACCGTTGCGGGCGTGGATGCTTCAGCAGAATATACCCAGTGGTATACCGCCCTCATGTGAGTCGCCGTCTCGTTTGGCTGGCCGAGCCTGGGACAAACTGGATGTGGATGATTTCGCGTGTGTGCCACAGATTGTTGCCACTGACACCACCGCCCATGGCGTGGAGGGACGTAATGTCACAATGAGCTGCTATGTGGAGGGTGTGCCCCAGCCGGCAGTGCGATGGCTGCTCAAGAATCGCCTGATTGCCAATCTGAGTGCGGCCCGTGCGGGCGAGGATGCCGAGGAGCCGCGAACAGCAGCTGCGACACAGGGTCGCAAAACCTATGTGGTCAATATGCTGCGGAATGCCTCCAATCTGACAATACTCACCGCAGACATGCAGGATGCGGGCATCTATACCTGCGCCGCCGAGAACAAGGCCGGCAAGGTGGAGGCCAGCGTAACGCTTGCTGTCTCCCGTCGCCCCCCGGAGGCTTCGCTGGGTGTGCGCATTGTTATGCTGGGCGTCCTGGCGGCGCTGTTGTTTGTGGTTGGGTCATCCTTTGCAGCAGTCTGCTTCTGCTCGCTGCGACGGCGACGTAAGCTCCGACTGTGGAACTCAGTTCCGCCGGTTCGACGCAGCGAGAGCTACGAGAAGATCGAGATGACGGCCCGAGTGCGACCAGATTTAGGTGGCGGCGCCAGTTGTGGCGGTGGCAGCGCCACAGGAGCAGCACTTTTTCAGGATACCGAGGAGCAAAACTATCTGCGGGCAGCCCACACCCCACTCAACAACGACCACGATGCAGTGGGCCAGGCAGCCATTGTCAATCCAAGCGCTGGCAATGGCACGCGTCGCACGAACGGCGACTACCTGCATGTGTCCACGCACTGCGACGATGATGATGTGGAATCGCAGCTATCACAGCATTCCCAGCAACAGCAGGCTCTTCAGCAGCAACAACCGCCCCAGCTGGCGCCAAGAAAGGGCTCAAATGCCATTTCCGCATCCGTTGTGAATAACGCTGTGACAACCGTTGAGGAAACGGATCTGCACATACCACGCCTGATTGACATCGGCGGGTAAGTTGACCCAGCAGCCCTCGTTCCTTCTTCAATCCCACATTCATGTCCCCATATGCACACTCAGTCGTGGTTGCTTTTGTTCTCTGCGGTTCGTTACTTCGAGTGGCAATTGTGTCCTGTGCTGCAGCTGCCCCGTCAAAGAGCTGTCATGCTCAAGTGCGCCGAAGGATCCGTTCATATTATGGGCAACACTTGACACTTTCCGCTCGAGTGCTGCGCCAATCCGGTTTCCCCTCACACACTTCTCCATTTGTAAGCATTTGCTAATGACGCGCGAAGTATGCATTGCCTGCCATACACACACAAACACACACTTACACACACACACACACACATACACAAACACACATACACACAGACGAGTGTTTTATTTTTGGGGACCCCTCACTGACTGGCGCCTCTCATGTCAGAGCAAACGACTATGAGCTGTGTGCTCCAAGTGCTACTCATGTGCAAAATAATGAATATATACATAGTATGAATACCACAATACAGATAAAGGGATGCCTCAAAGGCCAATTCCAAAAATAGAGATATGATTAAAAGAAAAGGGGTTGCGTTAATTAATCGATGAAAACGCAGATAAAGCTCGTTGGCAAAGAAAGCGTGGAAAAGGACGAACAGAAATAGAGTAAAACAAATTTCGATTATTTAGTTTTCATCAAAAACAAAAAATGAAGGCCGAGGGATATACAGATAGATAAGAAAATGAGATACATTATTTAAGTTTGATAAAAAGACTTCTGGAATCAAACTATATTTATTCGATTCATATTTTCTTCGTATAATATCCCTTTGTTATATAGATGTGCAATTTTCGACGGTATTTCTGATCTGCCTATTATTATTTTAGTTATTCCAATCTCAAACTGTCTCATTATCTTTATATTATTTATCACATTATCTTCGCAAACTTATGATACTCTTCTTTGTTTTGCCTTTCGTAATCGCTTTGCAGTACTGACTCGGCTTCCAGCTCGATATCCAGTCAGGTGGATGCAGCTGCTCGTCTCGCTGGCTACGCAGGACACGCAACTAGTTGGAAGACGACACCCATTGCGACCACAAAGATCACATCGCCGCACAGCTTGCCAGTCAACCAGTCAACCCAAGCGACAAGCACGCCATTTAGCCACTATGGGAATCATACGGCTGATGAGATGGCCACCTCGGTGTTCTGCAGCAGCAATGGCGATGGCCAGGAGCGCGATCTGTTCGACAGCAACTATCCGGATCTGCTGGATATTGCCAAGTATGCTGTGGCACAGGCGGCACAAACTGGCCACGCCTATCCGCCCACTGGCACGCCTGCCGCCAACGGATTACTGTGCACCTTACCACGAAAGCTGAAGCATAGTGGCAAGTATTTCCGCAACTCATCGGATAGCCAATCCCCACTGCTGGCGGACAACTCGAGCAAGTACGGCAGCAGCACTTTGGGGGATGGAAGCTTTCTGAATGAGGCTATGGGATTGGGCAGGCGCTACTCGGCCGAATCGAGCTATGCGAACTATGCCAGCACCACAACCTACACGGGCGGCGGGCAGCGAGCTAACAGCTTCTTGAATCTGGTGCAGAGTGGCGCTCACAAGAGTGGCATCCATGCCCACCACCTGGGCCAAAAGCCCAGCCTGCCGTCGTCACCGGTGCAGCATCAGCGCTCGCTGAGCAGCGCTGCTACGCCGTTGCTTGACTTCTCGGCGCTGGCGACACGGGCCGCCGGTGCGGCCAACTCCTCGGTGGCTGCCTATGATTATCATGCGGCGCAGCTGGAGCGATTCTTGGAGGAGTATCGCAATCTGCAGGATCAGCTGTGCAAGATGAAGGAGACCTGCGACACCATACGCAAAAAGGAGACGCCACTTCGGGTCGCCATTAGCGGCCAATCCGCTGCCCAGTTGGCCGATCCTGTAATGTATAGTGCGGCGACTGCTTCGCATAGTCCAAAGCCGCCAGCAACGACGCTTAAGGCGAAAACTTTACTGCCGGGCCAACCCCCCGATCCGCCGCCCTATTGGCTGCATCGTAATGCAATGCTGAAGCGTCTGAATGCCGATACCAATGGAACTGGCAATGGAGCTAGTGGAGCCGCTTCTCCACAGCCCGGCCATGATATCTTCAAGAGCTAATCGATCTTGTGTACAGCCGACGAATAAGCCAGAAACCAGGAAAGGCCTTCGGAGCACCGAAGCTTACATTATCTTGCAGGAGTATTAGCTCCACATCCTCTCAAGATTTGTGGTCCGATGGTTCCTAATAAAATCACAAATATGTATCTGTATTAAATATTAACTTGTAGTAAATCTGATTTTTCATTTCCATGAAAAACAATCAATAATCTTTTTTAAAACTATTTCTGTTATATCTCCAGAAATTAAGAGATGTTTTTACGTTTTAGATGATTGTTGTCTGTGATTTTAACTGAAAGTCTAGCCCCAGTGCATTCTCAATTTATCTTAAATTATCCGCCAATTGGCTGCCTGCAAGATAATGTGCATCCAATCGAAATTTTACATAGTAAGTATTAGGTAGCTGGGGGTTTTCAACTGGTTTCAATGCCAGCCCCTCTGTTGTATTATAGAAACTCGATTTTCCACTCTTTCTACTCGCTACGCATATTAAACAGTCACATTGTAAGTGTATAGACAGATCCCTTACCTCCCCAAGAAAAACACTATTTCAATTCCTACCCAGAATGAAAAATACATGTCCCGAAGCTCTCGTGTTAGTCTAACTGAAAGTGTTTTTGTACTTTAAGCGATCTCAATTTATAATAATTATACTAAAATTAAATATGATATGTATATTCTAAGTGGAATTGAGTTGGCACAGACTGCTGGCATTGGTTGATAGATTGATTGATGTATTGTTTGATTGTTAGACATTTTATTAGAGGTTTAAGTTATGCAAGAGTGCGAGAAATCAAATTGAATCAAAGTTGGAAATATGGAATAAATTTAAAAAACGCCAACTCAATTCAAACGAAAAACTTGTAATTAGCAATAATAAAAACAACAAGAACAATTTAATTTAAGGTGTCACTAAACTAAAACTCAAAAGACGAAACCAAAAAATTAATAAAAAATAAATTAGTTGAGAATTGAAACCAAATACACAAAAACGAAACCAAATCGAATTTTAATGAGTTGTTTTCTTTTCGTTTTGTTTTGTTTTGCTTTTTTTTCAGCAGGAGTTGGGTCAATGAGTGGCTCGGCTCACTCGACAGCGGTGTAAGTGTTCGTTTCCGGTTTGCACCACCAATCAGAAAGAGGCGGACGGCAGTTCAGGGCAGGGGCATGGCCATTCAAAATAATTGTCGCTTGTCGTGCGACATTTGCTGTACCCTCTATGTCTGCCTACCGCTTGATTGCGGGGTGTTGGGCGTGTTCGTCTGACACGCCCTGGTCGCTCGACCAGATTAAACAATAATTTTATATCACAGTCACACACACAAAGCCACACTCACAACTTCTCACAAATTGCGCCAATTGGTTTTGTGTAAAAATGTTCAAGCATTTCTTTTATTTCGCCGTGCATTTGGCCACACAAATGAAGTTGTAAAATGCAAATGAATTCGCGTCTTTAATGTCGTCGTCGTTGTCGCGCTTGGGTTCATGTTCGATGCGATGTCGCCATAAAGCAGGATTAAAAGAAATTTATGAACCTTTGACACGGACTCAACCCGACGCAACGCCCACAGCGACAATAGCGATGACAGGATAGCTTTCACATGCGGGCTCTACGCTCTCCATCGACATCTACATCTCATACCCGGATACCCTATACAATTCTCACAATGCGTTCACACATAAACCCCTGCAAGCATTTTAATAAAAAATGTTGCCTACTTTCTGGGGTCGGTTATGAATTAAGTCTGCGTAATTGCAACGCTGATGCAAACAAAAGTAATGCTTGAAATCTCAAAAGCAGATAGATGAAAACTTCACTTTCGAGTTCAAGAAAACTCAATTCTAATCATTTGACTTAGATTTAATCAAATATTCGCTGATACTTAAATGGATAAATCGAACAAGATAATTTTCCAATTAGTTCATTTGCGGTTTAAGATAGTTGGTAATTCAAACGATTAAATAGCAACAACACGCAAATATTTCTACAAGCTATAGATTTCGGCATATCATGTTTAATGATACATGACACACTAATTTATCATTAAGGCATTCCAGGAAAATATGTTGCATGTGAATCGTCTAAGATCAGAACGAGATTGAATGAGTCATTCTTTTTAAATTCTTTAGCTTGAAATGCTTTAGTAATTATATTTTATTTAGTAAATCCATTTATAAGCCTGATGAAATAGGCTTCATGAATCTTAAACACGCAACAAAACATTTAAATCCACCAACTATAATTAGAGAAGGAAAAATATGCTTAAGAAAAGTTTCAAATGTTAACCACAAGTTCGCCAAGCTCTTTGCGGTCTGGCGGAATTAAGGTACACATAAACACACACACACACACAAATACATATACCCATATTTATGCATACTTACCTTACATAACCTGCCCCATTTCTCTCTGGGCTTCACGTTGTTCCTGCTGACCGAAAATAATGAGCCCAATGTTGAGGGCTAAAGTGGATGCGTGGAAGCGTGTGTGTGTGTGTGTGCAGCGTAGTGTTTGTGGGTAGCGAGAGAAAGAGAGAGAGAGAGAGTATGTGTTGCTGTAAGTAAGGGGCAGCTGTAATGTTGAGAGCAGTCGAGTTCTTGTCAAGCTGTCAGTCAAGGTCGATTGCTGGTTGCTACAGCCGCTTCACCGTCCAGGTAGCAGCTATGTGCCTTGTGCAACATGCCAGCACATGGCCAAAGGGTTACCGCAGTAAGGGTATACACACACAAATACGTACATTTTGCCTTGCAAGTGGCTTTTTGTCACTGTCTTTGGGCTGCCAGTGCAATTTTTATTCTCGTCAGTGTGTGCCAAGCGAGGCAGCAGATAAATTGTGTATACGTCGGTGTACTACGCGCGTGAGTGTGTGTGTCTGTGTGTGTGCTTGGGAATTTTTTCATCATTATCAGTGTCCTTGTACCCGCTGTTGCTGCTGCTGTTGCTGCTGTTGTTGCTGCTGTTGCTGCTGCTGCCACATGCCACTTAATGCCAACGCCGAACGCTCTACGTTCCACTTTTGCATTTCGTCTTCGCCTTTTGCTACGGTCTTTTGTGGTCGTACAATTGCATGCCAGAGCACGGCACTCCCATAACCAACCCGCACCACTGTACGGGGTATGTCCATTACACTCAAGCATTTTTGTGTGGCATAAGTTGGCACTTTAGCGTCAGCAGGCAGCTGCTACCTGTTTCAGTTACAGCTATAGTCGCAGTTACAGTTTCAGCTCTGGCCTCAGCCTGTGTTTATTTTTAGCCCACGTGCTGCCATTTAGTTGTCCTCGTGCCCAACCCACACACCTCTATCCCACCACCGTTGCCTGCTCACTCAATATTGCCAATATTGGCAATCGATATGTGGCTAATAGCTGCGTGCAAAGCTATCACCGCCTGCCTGCCTGCCTGTTTGAGTTACTGTAAGTGTGCGAGCACTCCGCTTAATGTTGCCTTCCCTCAATGCTGAATGTTTTAATGGATGTTGCATTACTCGAGCAAAAGGCAAGGCCAAACGCGTTTCACACTTTTGCTTACGCGAAAATTGAAAAATAGTTTTTTCCAGCAGCCTGGCAACATAGTTACAAATGGCTGTGGTGGTAAACACCCTTATTGATTATCAAAGTACGCAATGTGTTGCGCGCACTTAAATATGTATCTCGATTTTAGTCAGTGAGTGTAAACATTCAATTCGAACGTTCTGCTAAAAGCAAGCTCAAGAGCTCGTCTGCAGGCGAGTCAAAGCATCAATGTCAAATTATTTTCAGGCAGATGCATTTGCAGTGTCAGTAACACGCAATCGTAATGGGCGGTTAAGTTGGGTTTGGGGTCGAAACTCTCCCCGATCCCCGCAGCGTGGTTAACGAGCGCACTAATCATTCAGTCCACAAAAGCAGTTGGTTCGCGCTAAAAGGGGTAGGAAAAAAATGAAAGTGAAATGAAAAACAAAATGAAAATGCGGCTGAAAGTGTCAAGGATAATCTGCACAGCCGGAAATAAGATGAACATTTTCGACTGTGGCTGTGTCAAGGATCTGTATCATAATTTTTAGTAATTTTTTTTATAAATTGGTTAAATATTTATGCTTGAGCATTTCTCTGGGACAATTAATTTGTATTTAATAAAATTATTTTCCGAATTCAACACAGTAGGATTATTTGTATATTTGCCAAGAACCACGAAATTATATCAATCAGTGTATCCAGTGCTTAGTCTTTGAGATCATTGAGATCATGATCATTAACTCATTGAGAATTATGCTTTAATATCTTGTATGGCACAGACAGTTTGAACTATTCAAATCCAACCACTTTTATAAAAAGTCCACATAAATTCACTCAAAAGTGCTGCGAGTGCATCAGTATCTATCCATGTAAGTCGTTAGCAGAAATGCTTATTTAGCTTTGGTCCGCTTTATCCGGCCAATAAAACTTGATTTAATGTGCCAACACAGAGACCAAATGCTAAACAAATGAAGCCACTAAAAGCTTGCTCACAAAATGGCAGCCAAAACATAAAATGCAATGCAACACATAAGAAACCAACAGAAACAAAAACATTAAGCTAAACTCCTAGAATAAAAACAACAAAAACTGCATTGGCACGCCAGAAAAATGCAACCGAGAGAAAGCTTGCACATAGTTTGACTCTGTTTTGTGTTGGGAAGGTAAGCCCAGAAAAACAAAGAAAATAAATGAAAATGAAAACTAAAACTCAAACAGAACGAAGGCGATGAAACCAATGCAAACACACAAGCAAACACACACACACACACACACACATACACACACACATAGACAGATGGGCAAACAGGACGCTGATGTTGATGAGAATGCGGATGCACACCAAGCAGATTATCCTGTTGCTGTCAAACAGTAACAGCAACAACAGCAATAACAAAGCTGCAGCAGCAACTACAATTTCAAGTGCGCCACAAGGCCGTAATCCCCAGAGCCGTAACCGTAACCGCTTTACAGGGCCACGACAGGCAGCGCAGTCCGCAGATTGAGTCACACACAGAGAGAGGCACGCGGAGCTGCCAAAACTGCCATAACACGGCTGATTACCCGATGCTGCTGTTGTTGTTGTTGTTGTTGATTTTGCCGCTACTGTGTTGCAAGTGGCACAAGCCGTTGAAGTTGCCAAACCGCTAAGCGGCCCCCAGCAAAAACTTTTCATTAAAGTGGCAACTTCCACTACCTGCAACCCGTCCCTACTTCCTCATGCTCTTGCAGCTTTCTCTCACTTAGCTCTTAGCTATCACCTGACTTGACAGTTGGCGCTTAACTTTTTGGCCTTTGTAATTGGCGTGCACTGAAAAATTGGCATTACTGTGCAGCTGCAGCATTAGCTTCACCTACTTGCTTTGTGTGCATCACAAGTTGAGTGACTGCCAAAATGTGCCATTGGCTTAGTGATTACAAACTAATCAGCTTGCAGCTTACTAACTGTACTTAAAATCTTATAAAGCATTACCAATTTAATTTTTTATGTAACTTTGGGTTTAGCTATCCGCCACTAAATTTCACTACGGAAAGTTGGATAGATTTGGAGTTAGTTGGCTAAACTTAAACGGTCAGTTTAGTACAGATAACTTCCTAAGCAAAAAAGACTCCATAGCAAGGAGTTCATTCAACCGAGTGCCATGAGTCATAATCTCATACGTGCTGATAGCTTTTAAGCGAAGGACAACTAGAAACATACAAAAGATGGCCACGGCTATAAGTAATATATGAATAAAATGTTTATAGCCTCAAACTCTAAAAATTAAACAACAAATGATTATATCAATTAAAAATATAAACCATATTAAAAAAAATTAGTTAGGGCAAGAAAAACGGCCTAAAGAATTCACTTACAAAATCTTGTAGACAAACTATTTAAAGGAGCAAAGCAAAGTAGAAATTTAATCATGAAGATTATTTTACTTTATCAAATGAGCTAAGGTTCTTTTAAGTTTCATAATATAACCAAAAATATGTATGTACATATCTGCTTCACAGAAATGTCCTTCTCAATCTATTATCTCAGGTGAATCAAAAAGCCGTCGCTTTTTCAAATAAGTTGACGTTTCGACCTATGCCCATATATCGATAATCGATTTTCAGGCTATAATTTTTACTTGTCTTCCGACCCCAAATCACGTTTTCAACTTTAAATGTACGATTGATTTACGGTCAAAACTATGACCAAAAAGACCTCGCTTTTTAAAAAAGGTTGAATTTTGACGAAGTTATAGCATTTTGAAGTTCCGACCTATGCCCAGATACCAATTTCCAGGCCATAATTTTTACTTGTCTTCCGACCTAAAATCAGGTTTTCAACTTTAAATGTACTATTGATTTAGGAGCAAAACTATGATACGTCCGTCCCTTAGCCTCTGACGTGTTCGTAATCAATTGTTTTGCGAAAAGTGATTCTCAATATATGTATATAGAATTTATTGCCAAGTGCACCGGAAGCACAATAGTCAATACCAATACACGCACACCTATGCAAACACAATCTCTATCTCGCCATTCATCTCTCTCTGTCTCACACACAACACTATGTAAAGTAACCAATTTGAAAGTTGAATCGTTTAGTGAAATCACTTGAGGCGATTTAAATCAATCACAGACAATCAGCACCAGCCAACAACAACACCAACACTAACAATAATAACAACATCACATTCAGCTATGGGACCAGCAGAGGGAGGGGGGCGACTTAAGGTCGGGCAAACGGACAACCGACCGTCTATGAACAACATTTTTCTTCTCGCCATTTTTGTGATTTTATTTAATTTGCACACATATCCATACACCTCCATATCCCTCTGCCTCCACCATGGAGTCCTCCAGCTATTGAGGATGGCGGCTGCGTAAAGGAAAATTTGATTTTAAATTGGTTTTGGCATCGATGAGCATAAAGTTTGTTTGGATGAAACTAGCAAAGTCCATTTTCATATAACAACAAAGCGACTAAAGGCCAAGAAACGAGATATGAGTTTCGCAATGTTTGCCACGCAAATAGCCAAAGGTGATGTTTTTTTTATACCCTGTAGTGATTCAAAACTGGCAGAAAGATTATTATTATTATTATTAGACTTTCTGAAGATATATTTTTTTTCACAGAGTTTATATTTATTAGTTTGCAAACGTTACAGCAGAAGCTTCGTAATGAGTATCTCCAAGTGCGCAACTCTTTCCTAGCAAAATCGTACTTATTTTGTATTCATACACTAAAAAATGCAAGAGTCTCGAAAAAAAGCAACATGCACTCGTATAAGCAACATGGAAAAGTGTCGATAAATATTTGTGCGGGGCAAGTGAAATTGAGGAAAAAGGAAAAGAAAATTCTTATGAAACGGGGAAAAAAAAGGAAAATTCTTATTTAATGAAATGCAAATGGCAAAAGGGAAACGATGGAAAGCAACTGTCGAGCACAGGCTCTTTGTCCAACCAAATGACTTAATTGCGAAGCGTCAAAAGGGAGCAAATTGAATCAACACAAAGCCAAATCTCGAAGAACCCAAAGCGAACCCAGTCAAATGCCGCCCAAAATGCGAGTTGCTCATTATACCATTCGCATAAGTTATATAAGTTTATCGAGGATATGGAATAAAAACCACAACCCAATTTTCATGGAAAATATTTATGATATGAAGCTGATTTGTTCAACTATTGCCAATTTTTGTTCAATATAATATTTCTACATGAATATAATATATTTTTCAATTATATATATATATCATATTAATATTAAATTATAATCTACATATTAAAGCTGTTTATGCTAAATCAAATCTTACAGCTTCAATTTGGATCCCAAGCAGTGTTTTCAAAATTTTGCTGTGTCTTTAGATATATTCCCAGCTTGATTGTGAGCTCCAGTTATTCATGCAGCTCAATTTCAACTGCTTCAATATTAATTAACTAAGAGTTTAATAATACTTTAGAACTTTGAAATCATAGAGCATGTCTTCAATTGCAGCGAGATTATCAAGTGTATAAAAACTTCGTCATACTGACAATAGAATTCAATTGTTAACTTATGCACTCGCTCACTCACTCAGTCATTCATTCATTCACTTGCTCATTCATTTGTTTATGCTGCTGGGTTTGTGGCCCCAGACTGACTTCATTTGAAAACTTTTGCCATATTTCACTGTGCCACAATAAATTGCTGCCTCTCAGAATTTCCATCCTTATAGACTTCCATACCCCAATTCCCCCACTCCGTGCCGAGCTCGCCCGCCATCCTCATCTATTTTTTAGCAACTTTTGCATATATTTAGAACATTTTTGGTCACAATCAGCGCAGCGGAAGCAGCTGAAACTTCAATGGCTAACTTAAATGATATTTAATTATGCAATGGCATATAGCATATTTAATATAATACAACTAAGCTCCAGATAGCTATTAATTGGGCGGCAGTTTTAATGCATTTAGTAATGCAATTCAAAATAAAGATAAATATTGAATTAAAGCAATTGCAAATTAAGGATGCAAAGGGGTTTCATAATTTCATAACGCAACAGGAACCATTACAAAATTTATATCCCTTAATTGTAACCGTTTGTAGAGTCAACTTGTATATGCTTCCAAATACGGATTTGAGAACACTGACCGCAACGAGAACTACTACTTTTTCGGATGTCGAAGGATCTATATAGACACAGAGACGTTGTTGTTGGGTATTTTAGTGTCGCTTAAATTATTTTATGCTGCATTATTAAATGTTTTTCAATAAATCTCTTTTAATTTATTGACACTGGCAGAAATACGGAATGGCCTCATGCACTGTTTGCTGGCTTACCGTAGAGTTATCTATAATTTATGCAAATTTCGCTAAATCAATTTTTAATTAAAATCATACACAAATGCACAAACATCATATGCACACACACATGCACACACACGTGCACACACACTTGCACAAATAGCAACTGCAGCCAAACAAACAATTTAATTTTCGGGTTTGCATTTTGGCCTCGGGGATTGTGTGGTCAAGTTGGCGTTTGATAACAAATCAATGTGTCCATCCATCCATCAGATAATCCATCAGACTATCTGCTGACCCATTCCACGCAGTCAAATGTGCGAGCTCTGTCATTGATAATTCCATTTGCATACCACACAAAAATGCAAGCTAATTTGTTGCATTGATTATTTACATTTGTACTCCATGGAATTGCATTGCGAATTCAAAGTTTCCAATACGTAAAACTTTTTAGCTCAGCTCAAATTACTAGTTCACCCTAGTAGATAATATTTTTATTAATAACTTTAAACCGTTTGCAGAAATTAATATATGGCGGATAAGGTTGTTCTCCTCCCGGAGCAACTCCCTGTTGAAATTAGTGGTTTTTAAATAACTTCAGATACCAATAAAGAGAATAAAAACAAATACATGTATTTATTTAGTGTTTACAGTTTTGCCATTAAATGGACTACTCCACACGACTGTTGGCAATAAAAATAGTTAATTGTTGAAATTAATTGTGTGTAAATATTAGTTCACAATAACAATAAACTCGCAATTGCATAGGGTAAAACATATGGTCAGATGGTCAGAGCAAACACATTCTCTGCACAGGATACGCAACTCAACACGTATGAACACATTTCTGCTCAATTAACATGTCACGCAACTGACGTCAACCAACACTGGCCTTCTGCTCGTACTTACTCACAGCATCGCATTTCCGCAACTGGCATATCCGTTTCCGCAGGCACAACTATTATAGCTTTTTACCTTTTTGCTCTTTTAATTTTTCCATTTTGCTGTACTTTATGAGTCCAGAATTTAATACAGCACTTTAACACATTCTGGGAAAAGGAATTTGAAGCTGCAAATTTAATTTCTGGTTCGGCATGAAATCGAATCAGATTTTATTACTTACTTCCAGCTGGAGCTGAAAGCTATATATATAATTAATTTGAAAGGAAATCAATTTGCGGTTGTCAATGCAATCTCGGAAACAAATCTATTTTCAATTAATCGCAAATTGTCGAGCACATAAATCCGTTCAATCAACCATCAACAGGCCGAGCACCCTACTAGCTGAACCTTCCGGATGCCTCAAAAAACGGCTAAATGGAATTTTACATTCCAGTGGGACTGGCTACCAAACACTGAGAAGGAACTTGATAAATGTGATATACGCTCTTTTACGACTCTACAAATGCACAGGACAATATAATTATTAGAAACACAAACAGAAAACTAACGCGCTTAGCACAACATGCCCAATGTGTGTGAGACCTAAGGTAATTTCCACACAATTTCACTTCCGAGCTTACTACATACTTCTTGTGGCAGGCACAAAAATAAATATAACTTAGATTTACAGTGGTTGCAAGTCATTGAGAATTTTGAAGTGAAGTGCATGAGAAATTGGTTTAAAAGAGTGGAAATAATAATAGTTTTGCTTGGAGACCTCTATAATGGTTTTATGCATAGTCAGAGGCAGAGCATCTGCTGAGATAGGAGAAACACTTACGTACGTATGCCACATGGTGAAATGGCATCGTTATCATTTATAGAAACACATACGCACTTTGTACTTGGCTTGTAAATAGCAGGGAAAATGTGAAATGTGTAAATGCAAACATTGAAAATGGACAAAAGTCTCCAGAGAATCCATTGGCGATAGACAGACAGCATCAGGACATACGTAAAATACTTAAGATAAGCAAAAGTGGTGGGCAAGTGGTCTCGGGCAGTTTTGGTATTTGGTTTGATCATAACCATAAGCAGCAAAGGGACAACGGGGACGAACAACGGGGACACAATGTTCGAGTACTCAAGGGTGCTATTAACTAAAGGGTTACGCAATTACATGTTGCCATCAAGCAGACTTGCACAGTGAGTGAGACAGACAAAGAGAGGGAGACGGAGAGAGAGAGAGAAAGAGAGAGCACACAAAGGACTCTCGAAGCGGCAGCTGCGAGATATCTGAAACAGATTTCAATGTTGCTCCTGTTGTTGTTGTTGTTTACATAAATTGTTTACCAATCTGGTCGAAAATCGGAATTTCAAATTTTCCCAACGAAAATTTATGCGCACATTTATACAATTTACATTTACACACACGCACACACACATGAGGTTAGGCAAAGGATATGTGTTTCAACATTTCATTTCATTTGTTTTTGGACAACAAAAATACACATGCGTGAAAAATAAAAAAAAAGGAAAACCAGCAAGGCAACAGCTACTTGGCCTAAAAGGGCGCCCGTCGTGAGCATTTTTTGGTAGGCTCAACTCGTATTTTCTATCATTCGAGTGATATCCCTTGGGTGTTAGTCCAACCGATAAGTATATACGGGGACAAAATGCACAAGTTTGACAATGTCGACGATTCGACTTTAAGGCTGCCCAATTATGTGTTATCCTGCTAATAGCACAGAACATCCGCCCAGCACCCGCTCGGAGTCCTGATACATATGTCAACGTTACCGCCTCTTCGAGCATTGCACCTGAAAATTTGATTTAAATTGCAAAACTAAACAACAATCAGCCACAACTCTAGGTGGTCAGAGTCCTGCCTGCGCTTGTGTCTGAGTCTCTATCTGGCTCTGCATATCCTGCAAGCTTATGGGCAAGCAGATGATTTGTTACTGCCTCTGTTGCTGCGTCTGCTACTGCTGCTGCTACTGCATGTCAACAGTGGCGCTGACGGCAGAGATTAAGATGCAAATTTGAGGTAAGGCACAGCAACATAACGAACAACAGCAACTGGAACAAGGGGAACAAACGGAGGGCAACTGCACTAGCAAAACACCTGTATCCTAAATCCGGGCTAGAAATGCCCCTAAAGTGCAAAGTGAATATTCATGTTACATGTCAGGACGTAATACAACATTTGTGCAATATGCCTGGGTGGCGAATGGCTGCAACGGAGTAGAGCCCTATGCCTCTGGGCAACTGGTCGGGCGAGTGAGGAGTAGAAGGCATATCTTTAATCCATCAATCTTGCTGGAGACTTTGTTAATAAGTACAATATTAAGCTTAAATAATTGGCAGCATAGATCAATATTATATGGAAATTGAATAGGAAAACATTTCAAAATCATGCTTAAAATGTAAGGAACTGTCCTGGTCTTTAAGTCACGATCAACAGCAAACATAAATATATTTATCACTAATGTCTCGAACTTGATAAGCTGTCGATATTTTATAGCTAAAAATACTATTCACATGCTTCTCTTCAGTTACTTTGTTCATTTGACAGAAAATGCGACATTAATTTAGTTTTATTTATTTTAATAAGTTATTTCTCACTTTATACAAATATTTCAGAGACAACAACAAGCTAAAAATGTACACAATTGAAGAGAAAATATTGTTTGTAAATTGAGATTTTCTGTTTAACATACTGAAACCAATATCAGGCACTAATTTTAATCCTTAACTGGTTGTCTGTCAGTCAGGGCAATTGCAATTAATTTAAATGACATCTAAAGGCAATTTTCCACCCGCTCTGCACACATCACACCCAACCAGAGAATGAGGTGCCGCTGTGCACTTACTCTCTCTCTCTCACTTTCTCTCTGTCTCTGTCCTTCTCTGTCTTTCTCTGTCTCTTTGCTCATTCTTTGGCATGCATTGCGTATACGTGTTTTACTTAATTTCAATGATGTTGTTGGCCTGGCTATCTGCATAAATGTTTTATTATCTCACACCAGTGCACAATTTTGGCTGGAGGCATTGAGAAATGGCCAACTCGTGTCAACTGACTTTTAAGCCATATTTAATCCGGCTTCAAGGGGAAGTGCGCACCAGAAAACTCAACGGAGTTGCAGCAGTGGGTGCAGAAATAAAAAAAAAAAACACCATAACAAGCTGCCACTGAGTGGGTGCATGAGTTGTTGTTATTCTTACTGTTGTTGCGTCCATTGTATGTAAGTATAAACTGTTGCGACAATGTCAACATGCGAAGTTCTTCCTACCGCAAAGATGACAGATGACCACTTCATGAACCCATGCATTTTAATCCGCACGGACGCAGCGTACAGCCTGGCCACACTTTGTGACAAAAACAATGCCAATCCTTTTGTCCTGTATCCCTGCATCCGGCCAGCTGCCTGGCCAGAACTTGATTCTCCCCCTACCCTACCCCCCCTGTCTGTTGGATAATGATGGAAGTGCATTCTGTAAATGCAAAATATATTTTGCCATGTGCAAGTTAAATGTGCGACACATAAATAATTTTGTACAACACTGTGCACTGGGCTCGGACCAATGCATCAGCACCCATACACTGACAGTCACACTCACACTCACACTCACCCACCCACTGCCATATGTATGTATGTATGTGTGTATGCATGAAGTTGAGAGCTTCTTCTCTCTTATGCATTACGTTTTAATTTTGCAAAAAATTATTTAAATGCCAGTATAATGTAATGTAAATTTCCATTCACAGCGACTCACACACACACACATACAAATGGTGCAAATGGTGGGCGTGGTTGGGTGATATAAGTATAAGTAGCCTTACATGGGTTGCCGCTACTCAAATTAATGGATTTTTAATTGTCTCTTTCTCACTTATACCGCAGGCAACTCAGTTATACCCAGGCGCACAATCTCCCTTTCAAGCCCGTTCTTCGCTGGCCCAAGCATCTACTGTCTTCCTCTGCTGTTGTGCTCTGGCAAATTACCTCCATGGCTTGGCCCCAGTGGATATGAGGAGTCGACTTAAAGCTTATGAAAAGTAAAATGTGTAAGGCAAGTTAAACCAGTGAGTACGTTGCCGTCAGGCGTAACCGACTAGGGAATACTCTGATAACAGCAGATCAAAGGTGTCAAAGAACCTTCTTGTGGGGATGGATGAGGGCGAGGTGCAGCAGTGGGTGGTTGTGCCTTGTCCATTGAATAATATTTAATGTGTCTTTTGCATCTGGTGACTAGCTGCAAGGAAAATATGTGATTTTCCGATTTTTGGGATCGCGTAAGTGAAGCCCGAAAATTAATGCTGCTTTTTGAAGAATATTACTACAAAAAAGTTTTTAAAATTTTGTTATTAACCTAAAAATTTAGATATATGTATATATGGTTGAATTGAAGTATTTGAAGCACGTCGCCAACAAGATACGAACCAAATTTGGTTACTAAATCTCTTTAAGATTTTTAAACGACATGTGGAACTAATATACTCTCATACCTTTGGTATCAGGGTATGAAAACAAAAGTCATAATGCGGCTAGCAACGTTTCTTTTGAGGAATTGAAATATGAGAATTAAGGAATGTGTCAAAAGGTATTATAACTATCATTGGCATGGACAGTTGCCGTGATAAGTAAACTAATTGGACTCAATGTATTGATAAATAATTAAAAGTTGGATGATTTTTCCACATTATTTTGAATAAGTTAGGAAAGCAATAATAGAGAATTAGATGTCCAAATAATTTGTAATTTCGTATTAGTGTATTAGAATTAGTATTAAGTGAATGAATGCGTGAACAGTTCTTAAACTTAAATTTAAAATGTCAAATTGTTATGAAATGAATGAGCAAAATATAAAAACGTTCATTCAATACATTACCCAAAAAAAAAGTATTTAAATATATCTATTTATATATAAAATAAGTAAATCAACATTTATCTTTATTTTCATCCTCTCTTTCATTTCGTACAAATTTACATATTGCTGCAGTGAAAATCTCAATTGTTAAGCATATTTATGTAGCAATCCGTTTTGAATGCTTATCCACAGTACAAATCACAGCCAGAGAAAGTCACTTTTGCCCACATGCTAGGAGTACGATATACACAAAATATGCACAAATCTATTAACAATAAATGGCAAAATTACGCATACGCCAGAGTTGCCAAGCTTAGTTGCTAAATCGTCAATATATGCGCATCGAAATGCTTTTCCCCCACAAATACAAGAAAAAACACCCTCTATCAACAATCCCAGAATTCACATGCTTCAGCAAAAGCTGTGCAAATTTTTCTGTGTGTTCCTATGGGAAAAGGAAAGAATTTGCTATTGCAAATGCTGTCGTCCTAAGCCGCCGCAGCAATAAAAATATCAACGCCAGAGCAAAAGGATACACAAGCAGGCGGCGTCTCCTTCCCTTTAATATTGGCTGGCTGTCTGTCTCTTTTTATATTTTTTAATATTTTTATGTACTACTGAGGGGGCAAAAACACAAACAAGATACATTTTATGGCTTAACTTGACTTTCCTGATGTTGTTGCTTTAATAAATTTCCACTTAATAGATTCGTTACAATGGCTGCCTGGTTGTTGGTGTCCTGCAGCGGTTTATCCCATACCGCCCTTTGTCAGTTGCAGTCAGCCACATACCAAACGCTCCTTAGGTTTGTCTATTTTATCGTCTTATGCCGAACGCCAGACAGCTCTTTCAAATCCTCCAGCCCGAACCCCAATGCCACTATGAAGCTCCATTGCCATTTTATGGCATATTAAAAAGCGAAAGCTTGCAAGGCGCCAACCAAATAAGTATCTAAATATTTATGCTTGCCACTGGGGCAAGGACGTGAGCGCTTTTGCCGCCCATCTCTTTGACAGTACGTCGAAAATTTGATTAGCGGCAATTGTGCAAATTATAAATGACAACATTTCAGCAGCTTTAATTTAATCTCAAACATTTCAGTTTTCAACCTTTTCCCCCACACGCAACAATAACAACAATAACAACAGGCAACAGTGGTTACAGCCAGAAATGCGCTTAAATGTAAACACAAAAATTAATTTCATCATATTTTTCACTTTGTTGTTGGCTGCTTGGAACAACAACAACAACAAGAGCAACAACAACAATGACAAATATACGTATATATATATATATATATATATATATATACATAACTGGAAGCTCAATAGCTAGAAACTTGGCCCGCCCACTTTTTGACTTTGCTGAAGCGTTTTTGGCGCTACGCTTCGTTGAATTTTGTTTGTATGCTATGCCAGGGATAATATGCTGTTAATGGTTTCTCTCATTCTCTATCTCACTCTCTCTCTTTCTGTGTGTGTATCTCACTCTCTTTCGCTTCGACTCTCTTTCTCTGTCTATGTGTAGCAAGGATGTGGTTTGGTTGCCGGTATGTGCGTGTGTGTATTTGCCTTAAAAAAGAAAAAAAAAGGATTGAAGCAGCCGCATTTAGCTTGAATTGCTGTCATTTATTATGCTTGTTGTTGCTGCTGCTGCCGCTGTCGCTGACGATGTTGTTGCGGTGCATGTTGTTGTAGCTGCTGCTGTTGTTGCTGTGTAGAAAACTGGCTTAGACGCCGCTTTGGCAATAATTAGTAAGAGATATCAAAGCAAATGACTTTATCTACTTACAAACTTTACTCATACACTTTATACACATACACGAACACGAACACACACACACATACACACATACACACACACACCACACACACACACTCACACTCAAACGGCAGCCAAGGACAATGAAGCTGCTTTAATGTGTTGCCGACGACGACTTTGCGGGGGAAAATGTTGCCAACATGTTGCCCTCTCCAGCCGGCGTTGTTGATTGCCATACCCTTCGAAAGGGTATAGTTGAATTCGCACATTTTCTGCAAGCTGCAAGAGGCTTAGTAACTTTGTCAACCATAAAAACTGTATAAGATACAAAAAGACACCATATGTTAATATGTTTAACTTATGGAGAAAATACCCTGTAATTCAATAAATAAGCTTACATCATGCACTGTATAAATTAAATAAAAGTTAGCGTATAACACTTTGAATACTGCCCAAATGCTTCCACTGATTGCTAGTCTACGCCTCTGGCTGTTGCTCAAGGATATTCAAAGTAAAGCAGAGAACGCTTCTTGTGTGATTTTGTGGCTTGGCTTTGTTTAAATTTTCAACCGCACAGCGCAGACTTATAAAATATGCCAGTCTTGAAGTGTATGTGTGGGTGTCTGTGTGTGTGTGTGTGTGTGTGTGTGTGTAAGTGTTCGTAAGTGTGTTTATCCATTATATCTAAGCTCGTAAGGATGTTTGGCTGTTTGTGCCTTCATTTAGAGTTTCAGCTCCGTTTGGTTGCCATTTCATCCATGTGCATGCTAATAATTTATAACTAGTTTATATTTTGGCAATTATTTCCGGCGCCCCCCCGAAAGCCAGCAAATTTAAAGCCACAAAAGATTTGCGGCTCAGATCGTCGTCGTTTGCCGTTCGTGTCTCGTTCTCGTTCTCGTTCTCGCTTTTGTTGTATTCAGCTTTGTCATCAACGTTGAATTATCAGCATGACAATTAAAGTCATTTTGCGTGCGTCCATAACAACTTTGATATGCGTTGTGCACCAACAACAACAACAACAACAACAACACAAGTCAAGACTTGAAATCAAAGCACAAAACATCTGCATAGACGCCTCAGAGGCACTTTTCTGAGGTTGGGGTGGCAAGCCGCGATAAGAGAACTTCATTCACGGATAACAATAAGCATGCTTAAGGGACTCGGCAACAGCAAGAACAGCAATAACAACAACAGCTTACAATACATAAGAACAACTCATGAATATAAATTGCTGCTGACTTGGCCCAACAGCAACTGTTGGTGGGGCAAACGCTGCGGGTGGTTGGCAATGTCTAAAAACAGACCGTTGCCAGGTAAGTTCACACAGGACAGAGTCATATCCCGACCTGGCATAAGACTCCCAATGGTTACTGCTTCAAAAAAAAAATATATATTTAAATATATATATGTATAATAATAACAATAAGAAGAATAGAAAACTTTCCCAAATGATTTCATAGACCTGACTGCTGGCCCAAATACTGGTCAGCTGCCGTCACGGGTGGCCCTTAATCTAACAGCGGGAGAGCTTTGACAGCGTCACGCCCACCGCCCACTGACCAGTGCCTCCACTTGGAAGCAGGCTTTTTAAATTGTTGCGTATATGCCGCATTCAACATGTAATTTAAATGCAATTAAAATAATAATTTATCTTACTCGCTCGCTTGTCACCTGTGCCTTTTCCAGCAACTGCAAACAGCTCAGCGATTGGCGAGGGGAGCTGTGGGGAGCTGGCTTCACATACGCTCTAAGCTGACGCCGCAGAGGGCATAGCCAAGCTCAAAGCGTCCCTTTGGCGGTGATAAATGAACTCTGCGTTGGCTGACAACCCAAATGAAGGTACTCAAGAGTTGGTAATAGGTAAAACACAACGAGACACTGACAGCACCAGAAAAAATGATATAGAGAGAGTGAGAAAGTTAACGTAGCCGCAGTTACATCATTTGTATAGAGCTGGCAATTAACTGGCAAAGTTTGGTATCACCCGTAAAAACAACACATGAGAATTGTTTTAAGAGATCCTTGAATAGCGAATTGCCATCCAACAGAAAAAGTGTGGAATGTATTGTTTCTCAAATGATGAAATGGAGTCTGTTCCGAAGTCGTTTATCATTAAATACTTATCAGTATCTTTAATGTGTATCATGAAAATGTGCAAAGAAGATATAGTGTTATTCGATCATTTACGATTCTGAGCAATCATTCAAGTTTTTTTTTCCATCCTATCATCATCAATCCTATTTAAAGATTTACACTTTTTAAACACCTTCTTATATTTTCATGGGCAGCTACCTATATTATTTAACTTTCATCATTTCCATTGTTTGCTTTAAATAAATTATTAATTAAATTATAAATAAAAATTGTGCAATAAATCAAAATGCGCCACAACGAAATTTCACCGTTGTTGCTGTTATTGTTGTCATTGTTATTTTGTAATCAGAAAACAATAAACAAATAAAATAACAATTAATTGGATTTTTATGGCCTCTTCGTTATTTTTTGTTCAGCTGCCCACGTTCGACTTCAGGGCGGCAAGCGCTTAAATTTTTCATAATAAAATATAATTTATTGCATTTGCATAAACCTTTTTACAGGAGTTTGAGTGTGTAAGTGTGTGCCTGAGCGCGCATGTATGTGTGCGATAGTGTAATTGAATCAACACCAAGTTGCAAAGTAGTTAAGGAAAAATACGAAAAAAAAATAATATCGAAGGCTCTGGCAATAAAATTACCGACGAACTGTTTGCAATCGCCAGCGGCGTCCTCAATGAAAATTCCTTTTGATTTATATTCGCTTGTCATACATGTGGGCTAGGCATACCGGGTGAAAAAGAGGGGAAAAAGAGAGGCAGAGTTGGGACGTGAAATATAAGAGCTGTAAGAGTTGAGTGAGTATGCAAATTAATCGGATAATTGCTTAATCGGGACAGGTAGGAATGGAGAAGTCGTGAGACTCACATGAAATAAGGCTGTCCAAAAACCTTTAATGGCATGAAATATGTATTCTTAAAAGAGCTCGTTTAGCATACGGATAATGAAATGATGGCTATAGCATTTATGAAAATGTGAATTGTTTGTTCATAACATTTTGACTGAATATAATTTTAATTAGGCAATTGACCTACTCGTCGCATATTTGCAGCCATCCTTGACTAATGGCTAAACAGCCACAGCCCATGTACCAACAACCACCTTCTAACCTTACTTTTTGTAGCCGCTCATCTCATTTGATGACATGGTTTGTGCTTGGTTGCGTAGTGCGTGGTGCACGGTGAAACACTTGTGGCTCATATGGCTCGGTGGAAATTTAAGGCAAACCATTTTTGAACTGACCTACATCCGGCACTGTCCACCGGATACAAACGCACACACATTAAGCAGTTGGCAAGAGATAGACAAAATGGGAGTTGCTTTCGCTGCACAGGAGAGTTCGCAACATCATTAAAAATTAATTCACGCTCGATGTACTGGACCAGTCGTTGATGTTGTTCCAGACTGCAAATACGAAAAAAAAAATGCTTATTCTATCCAACTAGCAGATACTCTCTATGCAGCTCACAAATAGCCTTAGGTAGAGTGGAAAATATATGGAGATTTTCCCGAATCAGTTAACATGCTTTTCTTTAAAGTGTACCTTGAGATATTAAGGGTATATGTGATACATATTTGAGCATCATTATGATACCATATTGTTTATTTAACTGGCACAGGGTACAAAACGAAGTGAAGTGGTACCAGCAGCAGCGACAACCACAGTAACAACAACACCAGCAACAACAAAATCAGCAACTGAGGCTAAGCAACAACAGCCAACAAATGCACTCGTTTGCGGTTGGCTGCTGTGCTTATTATAATGTTGTGTCGGATATATGAACTGATCCTGGGCTGGGGACCTGGCCATAGGTGCTGGCCCACTTTAATTTTTTGCCAGCGATGCTGCTACTGATGACTTAATGAGCATAATAAGCTGAGCGACGAAATTACCTTTTAAAATTAAAATGATGCTTTTTAAAACGCGTGTTTTAGACACGCAACACACACACAAGCAGACACATACAGAAAAACCCCGCACATAGCACCAAATGGAGATTATAATGATTATAGTCGCATAGACAAGCAGTTACATATTTAAATTAAGATTTTAATGCGCATACAAAAGGAAAGTGCAGCTGCGACTGCTGGATGCCAGGGTGAAACTATGACGGTGGCTGTGAAGCTACAAAATAATAATGAAATTGCAAATTAATTAGTTGGCTTTGTGATTGCCGCTAAGAAGCTTAACTATTTTTTACATTGAATAGATATGATAGTAATACGTGGAAGTGGTAGTTCCTAAAAGTTGTATGATTTAGTATCAGCAATGAGTGCGTGAGTGCGTTAACTATATCATAACTGAAGTCCCTCAGAGCAAAGGCTGGATATTAAAAAGCTGTTTCCAAAACATGAATTTGTTTTCGTATTTTTCATTATTATTAAAGCAGTCAGCTGTGGAAGATAGCGGAAATGTATGATATATATTATATCTGCCCATCGTACTTATCCTGCAACTTTAAGTGCAAGTCAGGATTTGCTGGCTTATCGCTGAAGTGTCTGAAAGAAAGTCAGCGTAGTTCTTTGCACGCATCATTCGCCTCGCGATGCGCTTGTCAATAACTTTTTAACGAATTTTTAAGAAGCCAATGCATGAGCACAACAAATCCTCGTAAATATAAATGTGTGTATGTGTGTGTGTGTGTGCGTGTGTGTGCTCAAGAAGGCCAACTGCTCAGCATCATAATCAAATTAAAGCATAATTTTTTACGATGTCATAGTAATAAATATGAACGATGCAAAATTGTGCTCAACATGGAATCGCCAGGAAGCCAATCCAAAGTCGGTGCCCGGGTGCTCCAGCAAGTGATTTCCCATTTGCACTAAGCTGCGAGAAAAAAATGCTGGCTGGCTGGAAAAATAAAATCAAATGTATAAATCATATATGCCATGCTTTAAAATTGAATACGCATTCGTCAGCAATAAATCGCAGCAGCAGCAGCAGCAGCCAAGGATCCTGGTCTCGTACTGGCTGGTCACATTTGCGAGTCTGCGGCCTGTGGGAAATTGCTACAATTTGTTTCATACTTTTTATGGCTGCTGCCGTTGCTTAAGTTGGTGCCACACGCTTTGTGTTCTTTCTCAACACCTCGTGCCAGTTGTTCTTGGTCGGCGAAAATTATATTTGAATTATTATTGGCAACCTGCACAATTGGTAAGGCCAACCGAAATCACAAAAGCAATGCTGCATTTGCATATAAAATGGGATCGGAAATAGTTTTATTTATAGTTTGAGCAGCACTTCAATCTGCATCCCATTCACGTTGCACACTTTTGTGCTGAACGAAATCAGTTTAGACGAACGTTAACTTCCCGTATACTTTTAAGAGCTATATAAAATTGGACGAGTTCGGAAACCATTACAAGTCCAATTTATAATAATTGTATTATAATATTATAACACTAAATAATGCATCTATTACTGGATACTCAAATATATATTTTCTGTATGAAAGCTGTTGAAAGTCCGCACATTTAAAGTCTATTTAAAAACTTGATAGCCTGAGACACATGTTGCCCCATTTCAATTGAAGTCATAAATATGTTCATGGATATTGAGAGCAATGGGCAACTTGTATTAACTATTAACATTTCTGATAAAAACCAATTTATAAAGAGAGTAACGTCGATAAAAATTTCAACTAATTGTAAATGCCCATAAAAATTCTATTCCTATCGGATTATGATCATATAAGATGGCGACATAGATATCGAAAACTGGAAAAAAAAAATTTTTTTAACTTATTTTCCGCAGTCGATAATGTCGTGATTATATATTAAATCACCGCATATTTTAAAACTAATAACAAAACTGAAATCATTTCACTATGCAAATGGAATTTGTAGTTTTTGGCAACAAACATTCAAAGTTTAAATTGAATAATCAATAATTGTTCGATACTAATTGGGGATATCTCAGCTGTTGGTTAGATTGTAGAATGACTAATATGGAAGTATTTCACAAAACTGCGTACAACAGCACGGATAGGAAATTCTTTAGGATTTATTGCATATTTCAGGCATTAAATAAAACTTTGCAAATTTATTATTTTATTATGTGGGTGACAAATATTTATTTCTTTTAAATTTTCGGATTTTTTAGTTGTGAACTTAGTAAGATGTTTTCTTCGTTCTTGATGATGTTAAGTATATCAAATATCCTGTACTTGGCCTGTTCTATGATTTGCTACCCAAAGTCGTTTTACAGACTCCACACATTATAAATATTGTGCTGCCGCCGTTGCTCGCCTATGTTAATTTTGGGAGTACATGCACGCAGAACACTGACATGTGGGTTTGCTTCTTAATTTCAAATGAAACAATGTAAAAGAGTAGACATTGGCAACGCCGAGGCAACATTTCGTCGAAGCGAAAATCAAATTTATGGTCTTAGCAAGCGCTGTCAAAATGCGAGAATTGAGTGCCGCCTCAGCCAGGCCAAAATCAGCGTTTCGTTTCAACAACGTGGCCGACAGCAGTAGACAACCTAAAATGCATAGCTCCAGCAGCTGCTGTTCGACATTTGCATCTCGCATATAAATCGCATTAAAAGCACGCAATTACAGAGCACCGAACATGACAGCGTGTGGGTGTGTGTGTGTGTGTGTGTGTGTGATTGTGGAAAGACGCAGGCTTTGCCATCTGCGCATAGACGCCAACACAAAGACTTCTCGTTTAATTGAAGGTAATATTATTCATGTGTGGGCGTATGTGTGATGTTAGAGGCAATTCCAAATACATTGATGGCACAGATTTTTCGCCCTGAAACAGCTAAAAACAAGCATTTTGGTCAATGCTTTATTTTACTGTGATTGTTCACCACTTGAGATAAGAGGCGGACTTCTTATCGGCGCACTTATGGGGACAAAAAAACCAAAGAACAAACTCGAAATTGTCAATCACAAAACATGAACTTAAATTTACGCAATGCACTTGACTTGACTCTTCCAAATGACTAAAAACTATAAATTAGGGTTGGAAGGGGAAGGTGTGTAATATCACATTTACCTAATACTAATTATTATATAAATTATAACAATAAAACAAAAGTTGGTTGACACTTGCGGATGCTCAAATTAATATGCGGCACTTATACATAATGTTAATCTTGGCAAAATCCTTAGCGCTGGCACCGGTGCGCTGTCCAATCTGATTGTGTGCATATGGATCTAGCGCTATAATCGTATCCTCGCCATTTTTGGAGAAGGCACCAGGACGATAGTGCAGGCAACTATAATAGTCGTAACCCATATCGTAATCGTCGACAACATGCGCTGGGTATTTCTCGAAATTGAACTCCTTGCCAGGTATAATGTTCTCCTCGATTACCTTGATATAATCGTCGCGTATCGTCGAACTCTGCTGATGGTAGAAGCCGAGCGCATGCATGAACTCGTGCAATATGGTGCCGTCTCTGAAGCATCCTTGTTCAATCGGATAATTCTCTAGGTTCATTGTTTGGCGCCTGCCCAAATAACCAACGGCTGTGTAACAGCCACCAGGATTGGATTGGATGTCCACATAGGCAACATCCTCATCGGTTGCCTCCCTGAACCGCAAACATGTATTCTCCTCCAGCGCCCGAATAGCGTTTAAAATCGCCTGCAGATGTTTGGCATCAAATTCTCCTGTTATTTTATAAAAGACCGTATTGTCGGGCCAGCGCCTGGTTGTATCTATTACACCATTGCGGCCCATTGGTCCTTGCTCCAACGCAAGCTTCTGTTGTTCTGTGAGCTGCATGTCACCCTCCACGAATCCAGCTGTCTCCTCGGGATCCGACATACTAGCAGGCAGCGGTGATGCTTCTCCCTGTAGTAGTACCGTGGATAGCAGTAAGACAAGCACAGTTTGATAGGATTGCATCTTGCTAGCGTCGTTGCTCGATTATTACTGACGTGAGTAGGTGGTACTGCACTTAAATATGAAGCACTTGCTAGTTGATACCAAAGATTAGATATAAGCATTTTATTGTGTTCAAAAAATTCTATTGCAAAACTTTTTGGGAAGCATAAAATAGATTTGAGCGAATTCATGTTACTGATTAACTACAGAAAATAGTATAGAATAAAACCAAAGATCACCTCTTCTATGAACTGAAGATCGCATTATCAGTATCAATCGATATCGATATCATATGTTATGTACATATATCTATATATAGGTCGTTCCTATGGCAGTCTTAGTTCTTTGTCAATAGTAATAGTGTACATCTCTAATAATCCACAAACTATTAAAAATGTTTCCAGCTCTCCTATAGTATACCTTAATTCCTTGGAAAAATTAGCAGGGTATCTGGAGATTGTATAGTTTGTTATTATTAATTTTTATTTGTAAGTTTCAGAATTAACGATCAGCAAATTCAAGTGGCCCCTCGAATCCAAGCACTGTCTTGCTAACGCGCGGACCCAGATAAAATGTGAGCCATTCAACCAACCTAGAAGAGCGCAACGTAACGTGAGGTGTCGCAAATTGATAGGCAAATTACATAACACGATCGTTTTAAAATAAGACACAGAAGAAGCACAACTTATTAGGGGAAAATCCACCATATTCGGAGCATGGATTGTGGGCAGCATAGTTCGAACTACAAATTTGAAAAGAAATTGGTAGAAATTTCCTTGTACTCTCAACTCCCACAAAAGTGAGTTGGCTGATTAACTCAGATGTATCGATTTGTCCATTTATTAATTTATGTAAAAAGATTACACATAAAAGTCTGCAAAGGTAGAATTTAATATTAGGACGCACAAATGGAATTAGCAGAAGAAGAAATATGCCCGTTAAATTTAAGCTAGGATCTAATCAAATACCCAAATCATCAATCACACTTGGCATTGAGAAAATATATATTAAACAGGGCATTCGCTTACAAAAAGATATTAGCTTGCATTTATCACAATTCAAATTTGCAGTGCTCCGGAAATAACGTAAACTGATTTAGAGACAGCGCATCTAAAATAAACTTTCTCTGTTCTAAGATTTGTGTCAGATTTGGCGTGCTATACGACCACAGTTGGCATTTAGACATTTGTCATTCGACCTGAGTCTATTCTCGTTTATTGTTAGTAGTTGAGACAATCCCTACATCTAAAAATACTCAGATACACTATTTGAGCTCTCTCATTTTTGCCCTGCATACGTCATGTGATAAATGTTCTCGTCATTGCTTACCACTTAATTGAAATACTATCATTATTATCAATGGTGTGATTAAATTTTCAAGTGCTCAACGAGCAATACATATTTTAAATACAACTTGGAGGATACTACAACGTATGACTAATTATAACCTGAATGTGTTTCAGATACGAAAACACGAGTAATCGTTGTACTCTACAGATAAAGAGTTGTCTTCGGAGTTGAATGGCTTGTCACTCGATACGACTTGATAGACCAAGTTTGTCCTCTCTCTACCTGATTTTGTCATTTTAAGTGGTTAGCAAGCCTGCGACATTATAAGAAATGACCGCATCTGCTATGGCATAGTCCAAACTAGAACAAGCACTTCACAGTTCTATTTCGGTTTATGGCTTATCAGTCGATAATAATGCAGAATATCGATTTTCTTTACAATCCAAACTAGACTAATCACTTCACAGTTTTATATACGTTCATGTGCTATCAAGCAATTATAATACACTAAATGGATTTTGTTTACCATCGCAATGATGTGCAGAACACTTCGATAATAAGACCAATTTAATTCATTATAATCTTTGTAATTTGACAGCGATTAAAACAACGCGATAATTTCTGTGCATATGTGTTTGAGATAAGACTCCAGCAACTACATACATACATGTATGTAGCAAAAGTAGCAATCTTTTAGGTGTTATTATCACTTGTAAAAAGCTCCGACGAAACCAAAGAGTGTAGCATAAGAATTTGGAGTTAGATGCAAACATTGACAAATTCCTAATTCCATTTTGTATTCTCTTCATATTAATGCCATAATGCACAGTACATATATAAAAATCGTTTTAAACTTGTATTGGACACTTGTACATGACATTTAATCGGTTGATATCCGTTTGACTCATATGCAGTCGCTGTCCCATGTTCTCCTCACCGCCACTTATCCGTGGCATAATAGTCATTTCACCATTCTTGGAAAAACCATAGGGTGTGTAGTGCATGACGCTTCCATAGTCATATGGTTGGTCGAAGTTATCTACCATGCCCTCATCATACTTCTTGAAGTTGTGCTCTTTACCCTCCATAATATTCTCTGTGGCAATTCGCACATAATCATCACGATCGGAAGAGCTCTGCTGATGATAAAAGCCAAGGGCATGTAGCATCTCGTGCATTATGGTGCCCAGGCGATAGCATCCCGTATTGATATCGTAGTCTTGTAGATTCATTTGCTGGACTCGGTTTTGGAAGCCCACAACAGTAAAACAGCCGCCAGGCTCTGAGGTGATATTAACATAGTATTTCTGATCTATTAGAGCCTCTTTGAAGATGATGCAAGAGTTCAGTTCGATAGTACGAAGGCCGGTAAGTATGTGATCGCGGTGGGCTTCATCTGTTTATATAAATATTGAAGAGATTCTAATGAAATAGTTCAAATTGACTTACCAATGTTTTTATTGATATAGTAATAGACAATCCGATCGGGCCAGCGATAGCTTGTATCTCGCAATCCATTTCGCTGCTCAATGCTGAGCACCATGTCACCTTCCGTATGTCCTGAAATTAGTTCGGGATCCAACTCTGTACGAGCTGCTGGTGCTCCCAGAATATTCTTGAAGAGCACCAAGCTTACGGTGACTATAAAAAGCCACTTCATGTTTTCAACTGAATGAACAATTGCAGAATGCTCGATTGTGTCGCTGGTTAAACTCGATTACGGCAACCATATTTTGCTTTGACAATTAAAAGACTTTATAATTATCTTTAAAGCTTTATTTACAACCCATTATCGATAATATTGACATAACCATTAATTAGGTGCAGTTCCTATCTTATCATTTATCATGCGAAAAAACAAAATCTTTTTGGTCCCTTCTGCTTATGTATTTATGTATTGTGTCAAAAGCATGTCTTGATCACTTGTGCATAGTAATTAACTTGTCAATATCCGGATCACTCTACTGCGGCTCAGCTCCTTCCTCTAAAGATACAATGATAAATTCTCCATAGTCGTAATCATGACCATAATTTTCGAAGTTGTTCTCCGTACCCTCAGGAGTCAGGAGTTCAATTCGATGGTACGATTAGGGATAAATATATGATTGCGGTGAGCTCGAGTTGTTTATATGAATATTGAATTGATTCGAATCAAGTAGTACAAATTGACCTTCCAATGTTTCTATTGTTGCTCACTGCTGAGCACCATGTCACCTTCCATATGTCCTGAAATTAGTTCGGCATCCCACTTTTTTCGAGCTGCTGGTACTCCCAGAATATTCTTGAGAAGTACACAGATGAAAAGCCGCTTCATGTTTTCAAATAACTGAACAAATGCGAAATGCTCCAGTCTGTCGCTGGCTGAACTCGTTTTCGAAGACCAAAGGTTGCTTTGAAATTTAATTGCCTTTAATTCTATCTTTAGAGCTTTTTTATAACACATTATTATACAGACCTTCAATTGGGAGTAGTTCATATCTTATCGTTTATTTGATTTCATCGCATGCGTAAAAAGCAAAATCAGTAGCTTACCCATGTTTCTATTGACGAAGTAATAATCAATGCGATTTGGCCAACGATAAGATTCGTTGATCAACCCATTTTTCTCGAAAAAAAGCTAAATCTTCTTAGTCATTTTTGCTCATATATTTATGCATTACGTCAAGTTTGTCTTGGACACTTATACATAGTATTTAACTTGTCAATATCCGCATCACTTAACTGCAGTCGCTGTCCCATAATCTTTTCAGCTCCTTCCTCTAAAGGCCTAATGGTCATTTCTCCATTTTTTGAGAATCCAGTGGACGAGTAGTGCATTACACTACCATAGTCATAATCATGACCGTAATTGTCCACAGTCTCGTTGTTGTATTTGTTGAAGTTGCCCTCCGTGCCCGCTTGAATGTTGTCCCACATAATTTCAACATACTCGTCACGGTTCCATGTGCTCTGCTGATGATAGAAGCCCAATGCGTGCAGAAACTCGTGCGCAATGGTTCCCAGACGGAAGCAGCCCGTGTCCAAATCGTAGTTTTCCAGATTGAGTTGTTGGACTCGGTTTGTGAAGCCCACATACGAGAAACAGCCACCAGGCTCGGAGGTGACATGCACATAGTAGGGCTGATCGCTGGTTGCTTCTTTGAAGATGAGACACGAGCTTTCCTCAAGGAGGCGTATACCGCGGAGAATATGATTCCTATGTGCTTGATCTAAAATACACAGTGATTTATTATTATTATATAAGCTTCTTACAGTAGCTTACCTATTTTCAAATTGATGAAGTAATAAACAATGCGATTTGGCCAACGATAAACTTGGTTGATCAGCCCATTTCTTTGCTGATTTTCCAATATCATGTCCCCTTCTGTATAGCCGGCAGTCAGTTCGGGATCAGTCTCCACGTGAACTGCTGGAGCTGCAAGGAAGCTCTTGCAGCTTACAAGGACAAGTAAAACTATGGCTAAGGCTCTCATGTTAACCACCGGATGGATTTTCAACGACTGCCAGTCAATTCACGTAAGACCTCAAAGTAAGTTTAGAATGAGGCCAGTCATTTTATTGAGAGCTATTTATACCCTGAACACAATATAAATGGGTAAAATGGGTATATTGGAGTTCTTCTAAAGTATGTAACAGGCATAGCTTTTCCGACTCCAGAAGTTACATATTTATTCATGATCAGAGTCAACAGCCAATTCTATTTAGCCATGTCCGGCTGACCGTCCATCCGACTGTCCATCTGAACAAGCAGGCAGAAAGTCCAATTTACCTTAAAATATTATACACAAAATATTAATAGCATCCATAAAAATCTTAGATTTTCTTAACCGCCTAGATGAAATGAGAGAACTATTTGGGTGCGCCAATTGTTTCAAAATGTCAATAAAACTGGAACAATGTATGTAACAGCTGGGTTCTGGGTATCTTGCAGTCGATCTAATTCGACGACTGCATTGCTACTTGTTTTAAATTTATAGCGTCTTGGGGCAATAAAATACAACAAAGCCTCCGATCTTATCTAATCGGATCGTATCAATAAATAAGTTTGTATACTATGCCGAGAAAGTGTTTTTCCCTAGTGGCAAGATTAAGGAATTACTAAATATTCTTGCCGGGGATGAAATGTGAACAACTTGTGTGATTAATCTGCAACTTCAGTTGGCTAAAACTACTGTATGCAAGTAATAGAGAAAATGTCATTTTTGAAATGACATTTATTCTGCAGATCTCTAAACTCTTTAGTGTGCAGCACATTTCGTAGAAATCATTTACCATAAAAAATAATACTACTTTACTACTATACTACTATACTATATTATACTACCTTCTATTTCCTAGATTAACTCTTATCTCTAACAAATGACCACCTAATTTTTTCATGGCATACTTTTAGCTGACAATTGAAATTGTATTATACGATTGACAAACGATTCATGGCGTGAATTTTATATTATATCTTCTTATTTGGCATGTATCACATGGTATTTTTTCGTTAATGCTTTCCTTCGCTACCTTCTACGGCACCTTTGTGTCTGCTGCCTTGTCACTGTCACCGTCCAAATCCAAATCTCAATCCCAATCGCTTACGTAGCCAGGCGATTATGGGGGCGAGAACGTTGTCAAAATGATTCTGAACACAAATGACAGTGGCACAGAGTTTACCTAATTATATTTGTCAACACGATAAACTGATTAAATGTGGGCCACTGATGCGGAATAAGGCAGGAAGGAAAGTGCAAAGGCAGCTGAGTAAATGACAATAAGGAACTTGGCATTTATCATCATTAAGTCATCATAATAAAAGCGCAACTGTGAAATGAATTTTTTTTTTTTTGCTTTGGGAAATATTGGGTATGTGAAAGCCATAAAAGATATTAGCGGAGCTGTAACAATGTGTCATGCTGAATAGTGGGTTTTCAAATTAATCAGAATTGACTTTAATCACTACGCAGACAACATATAGAGGCGTCAAACCATGTAACGGACATGGCTACATCGACATTTGAAGTTTTAGATTTTAATGATGCTGCTTAAAGCAAAACATTTGCATAATTCCCCAAACAGTAAGATATATAATTTATCAGAAGAAAATCTTTTAGATAAGCGTAAAGATACATAATCTTTCTCTGCTCTTTCGACAATCTCCTACCAATTGAAATTCAAATATTAAACTTACTGGATATAATCAAGCAGACTTACCTGGATATAATAAGTATCATTCTCATGTGGTGGCCCTAGAATAAACACAACATTTGCAATTCCAAGTGACAGGTATCAAGTGTCTCTTTTACACATCGTTTCGCTCTCTCTCTCTCTATATATATATATATAAATATATATATAGCTATCTTTTGTTGTTCTTACTTGCTGGCTGTGGTTAATCCACAACACAAAAAGCAACGTCCAGACTGGTAGAGGAAGTGTTTGCAGTTGCCTCTGCACGGCACTAAAAATTGAATATTTAGTGGTCGTAATTAAAAATTAGCGCACCAACAACAAAGTCGCTGCTCAGTGCCAAGAGCCATGGCAATGTCTATAATGCCAGCATCTAGTCAGTTATCTGGTTAAGTGTGTGTATATGTGTGTGTCTGTGCGTGTTCTGTTGGGTGGTATGAGTTGTGTGCACCTCGAATATATTTGGCTTTATAATGCCAACCTCCAACTGTCTGAGCTACCTGCAACCTCCTTCTGCAACATACACACTGGCACACACCCATACACATACACAGGGAACGGAAGCTGTAAACATTTAATTTATGCAGGAAATGCATTTGCGTTTTTAGTTACAACTGAAGATGACCAAAAGGATGGCTAAGAGGAGAGCTGTAAAGTTACACTCTAAAAAGGGTAACGGTCCAAGAGCAGCAAGTTACTTCTCTGAGAATTTCGCAAAGCTTTTAAAGAATTTAATTTTGGTGCGATGCTAACATTCAAAGTAGTTTTTATTACATGTTCTTGTTAAGATTATTTCGATTAAGATCGACATATAAATTTCCGGTGACATCCAGCCACGGGGTGGTTCTCCATAGGAAAACGACTTGAAAAGTCGATAAAAATCTTTAGCAATTTCAGAGCTAGAGCTACCCAACTTTGGCATATTACAATGATCATTTCTCCATAGTCGTAATCATGACCATAATTTTCGAAGTTGTTCTCTGTACCCTCAGGAGTCAGGAGTTCAATTCGATGGTACGATTAGGGATAAATATGTGATTGCGGTGAGCTTGATTTCTTTTTATGAATATTGAATAGATTCGATAGTTGCTCACTGCTGAGCACCATGTCACCTTCCATATGTCCTTAAATTATTTCGGCATCCCACCTTTTTCGAGCTGCTGGTACTCCCAGAATATTCTTGAGAAGTACACAGATGAAAAGCCGCTTCATGTTTTCTAATAACTGAACAAATGCGAAATGATCCAGTCTGTCGCTGGCTGAACTTGTTTTCGAACACCAAAGATTGCTTTGAAATTTAATTGCCTTTACTTTTATCTTTAGAGCTTTTTTATAACACATTATTATACTGACCTTCAATTGGGAGTAGTTCATATCTTATCGTTTGATATTTGATATTTGATAGCATCGCATGCGTAAAAAGCAAAATCAGTAGCTTACTCGTGTTCCTATTGATAAAGTAATAAACAATGCGATTTGATCAACGATAAGATTCGTTGATCAACCCATTTTTCTCGAAAAAAGCTAAATCTTCTTAGTCATTTTTGCTCATATATTTATACATCACGTCAAGTTTCAATTGGACAGTCATACATAATATTTAACTTGGCAATATCCGCAGCACTTAACTGCTTTCGCTGTCCAATAATATCTTCAGCTCCTTCCTCTAAAGGCACAATGGTCATTTCTCCATTGCTGGAGAATGCAGTGGGCGGGAAGTGCAGTACACTACCATAGTCATAATCATAACCGTAATTGTCCACAGTTTCATTGTCCTGTTTCTGGAAGTTTTGTTCCGTGCCCGCTTGAATGTTCTCCCACATAATTTGAACATAGTCGTCACGGGTCCATGTGTTATGTTCATGATAGAAGCCCAATGCGTGCAGAAACTCGTGCGCAATACTTCCCAGACGGAAGCAGCCCTTACCCAAATCGTTGTTTTGCAGATTGAGCTGTTGGACTCGGTTTCTGAAGCCCACATACGAGAAGCAGCCACCAGGCTCGGAGGTGACATGCACATAGTAGGGCTCATCGCTGGTTACTTCTTCGAAGATGATACACGAGCTTTCCTCAATGAGGCCGATACCGCGAAGAATATGATTCCTATGTGCTTGATCTAAGATGCACAGTGATTTATTATTATTATATAAGCTTATTACAGTAGCTTACCTATGTTACTATTGATGAAGTAATAAACAGTGCGATTTGGCCAACGATAAACTTCGTTGATCAGCCCATTTCTCTCCTCATTTTCCAATATCATGTCCCCTTCTGTATAGCCGGCAGTCAGTTCGGGATCAGTCTCCACACGATCTGGTGGAGCTGCAAGGAAGCTCTTGCTGCTTACAAGGACAAGTAAAACTATGGCTAAAGCTCTCATGTTAACCACCGGATGGATCTTCCACGACTGCCAGTCAATACACGTAAGACCTCAAAGTTTGGAATGAGGCCAGTCAGTTTATTGAGAGCTATTTATACCCTGAAAACAATATTAAAGAGTAAAATGGGTATATTGGAGTTCTTCAAAAGTTTGTAACAGGCATACGAAGCTTTTCCGTTGCTAATTGTTTTAAATTTATAGCGTTTTGGGGTAATAAAATACAACAAAGCTTCCGATAGATAAGGCTAATCGGAACGTTTCAATAAATATGTACATAAATTATGGCAAAAAAGTGTTTATTCCTAGTGGCAAGATTAAGGAATTACTAAATATTCTTGCCTGGGATGAAATGTGAACAACTTATATGATTAATCTGCAATTCCAGTTGGCTAAAACTACTGTATGCAAGTAATAGAGAAAATGTCCCTGTTGAAATGACATTTATTCTGCAGATCTCTAAACACTTTAGTGTGCAGCACATAAACAATAAACAATACTACTTTACTACTATACTACTATATTACTAATGCACAATACTGTACTATATTATACTACCTTCTATTTCATTTATTTTCATAGCATACTTTTAGCTGATTAAAAAAAAAAAATCAGCGACCAACAACATTTGCGTTTTTAGTTACAACTGAAGATGACCAAAAGGATGGCTAAGAGGAGACCTGTAAAGTCACACTCTAAAAAGGGTAACGGTCCAAGAGCAGCAAGTTACTTCTCTGAGAATTTCGCAAAGCTTTTAAAGAATTTAATTTTGGTGCGATGCTAACATTCAAAGTAGTTTTTATTACATGTTCTTGTTAAGATTATTTTGATTAAAATCGACATATAAATTTCCGGTGACATCCAGCCACGGGGTGGTTCTCCATAGGAGAACGGCTTGAAAAGTCGATAAAAATCTTTAGCAATTTCAGAGCTAGAGCTACCCAACTTTGGCATATTACAATGATCATTTCTCCATAGTCGTAATCATGACCATCATTTTCAAAGTTGTTCTCTGTACCCTCAGGAGTCAGGAGTTCAATAGGGATAAATATGTGATTGCGGTGAGCTTGATTTCTTTTTATGAATATTGAATTGATTCGAATCAAGTAGTACAAATTCGATTGTTCCTCACTGCTGAGCACCATGTCACCTTCCATATGTCCTTAAATTATTTCGGCATCCCACCTTTTTCGAGCTGCTGGTACTCCCACAATATTCTTGAGAAGTACACAGATGAAAAGCCGCTTCATGTTTTCTAATAAATGAAAAAATGCGAAATACTTTAGTCTGTCGCTGGCTGAACTTGTTTTCGAATACCAAAGATTGCTTTGAAATTTAATTGCCTTTACTTTTATCTTTAGAGCTTTTTTATAACACATTATTATACTGACCTTTAATTGGGAGTAGTTCATATCTTATCGTTTATTTGATTTCATCGCATGTGTAAAAAGCAAAATCAGTAGCTTACCCATGTTTCTATTGACGAAGTAATAATCAATGCGATTTGGCCAACGATAAGATTCGTTGATCAACCCATTTTTCTCGAAAAAAAGCTAAATCTTCTTAGTCATTTTTGCTCATATATTTATGCATTACGTCAAGTTTGTCTTGGACACTTATACATAGTATTTAACTTGTCAATATCCGCATCACTTAACTGCAGTCGCTGTCCCATAATCTTTTCAGCTCCTTCTTCTAAAGGCCTAATGGTCATTTTTCCATTTTTTGAGAATGCAGTGGACGAGTAGTGCATTACACTACCATAGTCATAATCATAACCGTAATTGTCCACAGTGTCATTGTTGTGCTTCTGGAAGTTTTTTTCCGCGCCCTCTTGAATGTTCTCCCACATAATTTGAACATAGTCGTCACGGGTCCATGTGTTATGTTCATGAAAGAAGCCCAATGCGTGCAGAAACTCGTGCATAATGGTTCCCAGACGGAAGCAGCCCTTGCCCAAATCGTTGTTTTTCAGATTGAGCTGTTGGACTCGGTTTCTGTTGCCCACATACGAGAAACAGCCACCAGGATCGGAGGTGACATTCACATAGTAAGGCTGATCGCTGGTTGCTTCTTTGAAGATGAGACACGAGCTTTCCTCAAGGAGGCGTATACCGCGGAGAATATGATTCCTATGTGCTTGATCTAAGATGCACAGTGATTTATTATTATTATATAAGCTTCTTACAGTAGCTTACCTATGTTCAAATTGATGAAGTAATAAACAATGCGATTTGGCCAACGATAAACTTCGTTGATCATCCCATTTCTTTGCTGATTTTCCAATATCATGTCACCTTCTGTATAGCCGGCAGTCAGTTCGGGATCAGTCTCCACACGAACTGCTGGAGCTGCAAGGAAGCTCTTGCTGCTTACAAGGACAAGGAAAACTACGGCTAAGGCTCTCATGTTAACCACCGGATGGATTTTCCACGACTGCCAGTCAATTCACGTAAGACCTCAAAGTAAGTTTAGAATGAGGCCAGTCATTTTATTGAGAGCTATTTATACCCTGAACACAATATAAATGGGTAAAATGGGTATATTGGAGTTCTTCTAAAGTATGTAACATGCATAGCTTTTCCGACTCCAGAAGTTACATATTTATTCATGATCAGAGTCAACAGCCAATTCTATTTAGCCATGTCTGGCTGGGTTTTGGGTATCTTGCAGTCGATCTAATTCGACGACTGAGTTGCTACTTGTTTTACATTTACAGCGTTTTGTAATAAAATACAACAAAGCCTCCGAACTTATCTAATCGGATCGTAGCAATAAATATGTATATAATCTATGTTGCCTAGAAGCAAGATTAAGGAATTACTAAATATTCTTGCCTGGGATGAAATGTGAACAACTTATATGATTAATCTGCAACTTAAGTTGCGTAAAACTACTATATGGAAATAGATGTCAGCCGATTAAATCCAGTCTACTCTTCTGCTGGCCGTTCTTTCCAGTTCAAGTACAATATATTCATGCTTCGATCGATTGTTCGATCCGGTCATCTTCGAGCTATGCCTTCAGTTAAAATAAAGTCCAAAAGTTACTTGAAAATAACTTTATGCTTTTCATAGCCACCAAATGTAATTTAAATTTAAATGATGCTGCTTGCGCACTGCAACTACTGAACTAAACTAAAGACATGGGCTGTGGTCCTTTGGAATGCTTGCCTTTTAAATTTATTGCTGAATAGATAGAATAGAAAGACTTTAACGGCTTAAGGCGGCTAGTAGAACGCCTCGCTATCAACTATTTGCCGAGAGCAGTAAAAAAGTCGGCGCGTTGGCCAAGTTTTTGTGTGCGTTGAGCTTTTCTCGACTCGAGACGATGCGTTGCCTGCTGTTCTGCTTATGATCGTTCTAATTTTATGACATTCGGTTTTCATGCATAGGCAACCACATACATATATATATACACATTTATACATATATAACGAGTCAAGTGTTCATATTATGCATGTATGTGTGTGTGTTTGTGTGTGGGAGAATGCAGGCAGAGCCATTTCATAGTCAGACATGAATGCTGCGCTTTGTTGCTGTGCTACGCCTGTGTTTGTATTGCCCTCAGGGGTAAAGTTTTTAGGATAATAACTTCCTGCGACTTTACGAGCCAAGCAAAAGCCAAAACACAGCAGCACTGGCAGCACTGGCAGCACAACAAGCAGCAGCAACAACAACAGCTACAGCTACAGGGAAATGCGAATACTTAAGTCAGAAAGCAGCGCATAAGAGTAACATATCTTAAGACCACACTTAAAGCACTCAGACAACAAAGCGTCTCAATGACACAGGCTGAGACTTCTACTCTACAAATGGAACAATATTGAAATATACTTGAACTTCAATATAAAATTGCACTTTAAGGCTTTCCATGAACTTCATCAATTTAGTATTTTAGAGAACACTGAAGACTTCAATGCTTCAACATTAAAATTTCAGATCAATTTGTATAAATTTGAAGTATTAATTGACTTACCTATGGGAAGCAGATATATTCACTTTTTTCGAATATACTACTTAGACTGCTTGTCTTTTTAAACAGAGCTCAACTCAGGAGAAAGTTTTAATCCTTAATAATTGCACGTAAGCTCGTTCAACTGTCCAATGTTTTTTTTTTTTTTAGCAGTCGCATATCCTGCTCGGCAAATGTCATTGCCTCTGAGGCAAAATCTCACTCCAAGACATCAGCACATTACCACGGTGAGAGCGAGATGCTCTCAGAGATTTGCAACCGAGAAAACCGCAAAAACTTTTGACGTTGGGGACGTCCACAAGGACAAGATGCAGGTCGGTCCAATGGTATGTGCATTAAAGGCGCACACTCGGTATGACTGTGGACATCATCTCAGACATAATTACACACAACTCAAATGTACACACGCACATACAGATAGAGGCTGCCTGCTAGCGGGTTGCGGTTTTGTTTTTCACCTTTTTGCGATTTATTTGTTCTAACTGGTATTTAGTTCAAGCGAAAGTTAAAATAATCGCCAGTCTTAAGGATCTTTTTAGAATAGTCGCAATCGTTGCCAGACTGTCTGAGTTAATCATTTAATGGAATTAATCTTAATCTTATATTTTGATTTTATATTTTGATTTTGTAATGTTTGCATAAGAAAAGCAGTCAGACTTTGTCCTATTGGCATAATATATATGGCGTTGTATACATTTCTTATATTTTTCTGAATTCATTATAAGACATATAATGAATATGACTTACATGAATCATAATTAAATGCAGGGCCATCCATTTGGTCAAGTTTTGCAGCGAAACAAAAAAAAAACAATTAAAATTAATAACAAAATTGTAAAAATATAGAAGAAAAAGCGCTGGCAATTAAAAGTTTTGTTTGCCCAACTCGTCGCTTATATGGCGCGCTTAATTTGATTTAACGCCATTCTCTGTCTCGCTTTCGCTCCCTGTCTCTCTCTCTCTCTATCTATCTCTCTCTCTTTCTCTCTATCTATCTCTTTCTCAACCCATATACATACATATATCTTGGTGGCTGTGCAATCAAATCAAAAGGCCAAGTTAAATGAAGCCAAAAGTTTCAATGTGTACGCGCCTTTTTGAAGCATAACTGTATGATTCAACCAGCCACACCAACACCCACACCCACACACGCACACAGACACACACACTCGCATAGACAAAAACACTCATACACAAGCACACACCAAATGCCAACCATTTGGCATTCTGTGGGTCGCAGGCCGCTTAATACGCGGCTTCAAAAACTTTAGACACAATATCGCTAATGATAATTACAAGCTAAAACTTTTAGAACATTTGGCTGCCCTTCACCCGCCTTTCACACCACAGCACATACACACTTTTTGTGTGTGTTTATGTGTGTGTTTGTTTGTTTTTCAACTTCAGTTGGCAACGCAAAAAGCATAAATACAAAATTTTTTAGTGGCTTGCGCAAAAGTTGTGTGAATTTCCAGAGAATTTTTAAAAAGTACTCATATACATTTGAGCAATATAGATATATATATATATATGGATAACATAAATAATATGTTTACCAGAGTCTGAGTATTTATGGATTACATAAAAGGAAGCTGTTAAAAAACCACATTGTAAGCTGTTCCAGAAATTGACAAGATTAGGAAAATATATGATATATAAATATCTGAATTTCATTATTAAAACTATTCAAGGACTGTCTACACAAAATTGACTGACAACATCTCAAATAAATCCATGTCAACTAGGTAGCACACTGTATCTTTCCCACGCATCATGACAAACAAAAACTCATTAGGAAAGTTGCGTACCACTGCAATTGGGGGCAACTTCACCGCGAATGTCAGCAGAATAACTCAATTTCGGATACCGATATCCACTCGACTGCTGCGGAGCCTCTACAACTCGGCAACTAGTATGAGACGAACAACGCGACGCTAATGAAGTGCAAATTGGGTAATGGGGCGGGACGATTCGGCTCTGCGTCTAATTATCAATGGGGCTGACGCATATACTATAGAATTATGTGCGACAGCGAGATGGTTAACAGAGTAAGAGAGCGAAAGAGATAGAGAGAGAGAGAAAGAAGTACGCAGAGCGAAAGGGAGACAGAGACGGATGCACAGATTTTTATGTGAAAACTTTCGTTCATTTCATGGGCAAAACTTTAATGGATTAATTTACCAAAATGTTCGTGCTGCAGGAAATTGAAATGGAAGCACAGCAGAAGTGATAAACGAAGCTGGAAGAAGGCGAAGTGTTAGACAAAAACAGAAAATTTATGGGATTGCTGCTGATCAGCTGTTTTTGAGCGTTTCTAATTTCAGTGGAAAATGCCAAAGGCCAAAGTTTTATTAACTTTTTGGCAAGTTTCTGCCCTCGTTGGCCACAGCAGGAACCATGAATATTTTATTGCCTATTTTTCGGGTGATGCAGACGCACATTAACACTGAAATGAACATACCCAAACAGCCACACACACACACACACCGAAACGCATACATAAATATCTACTGGCGGCGACAGCAGGCAGCGATGTGTGAACGACACATTTCATCAATTTAATTTAATCAAAAAGAATTCACCATTAATTGACTCATCATATGCAATAATTTGATTAAGAGCTCACTGCTCAATTCTGATATTCTCAATTATTTATAATTAAATAATTACGATTTATTAAATTGTGCAAATGCAGACGCAAAGAGATGCTGCCACTGAAGTCGCTCTCTCAGCGTATCGAGGTAAGAAACGTGAAGTAGGAGAAAGCACCCTGTAGTATCTAGAAAAGAGAGTTTGTCAAGAATTAGTGCATGCCTGCAGTAGTAATCACCTTAACACTCAGCACCTTTAGAACTGCTTGCAGACTGACTGAAAAGTACTTGAGGCCCGTCATATAGTAGGGTTTATGGTTGAGCTCAATTGCCACTGCGACGACCTTCATCAGTCGCAGGTTCTCACGATGATTGGTGGAGTAATAGATTGCCTGCTCCCATCTCGTTAAATAGTACACCGTACTTAGAGAGTCTGTCTGCAAATCAAAAATACATTTAAGTCAATCAACATATTTAGAGTACTTAAGTAAGTACTTAAAAAAATTAAATTATTATTGTACTTTTAACTAAATTAATATCAAACTTAATTAATGTTTAAATTACCATACGTGCCAGATCGGAACCAATGTAACCCAACGAAAGTAGTTCCATTGTTTTGGCGGCAAACCAGATGGGATAGATATAGTTACCGGTTGGACTCTTTAAAGAAAAAGCGGAAATTCCAATTAATTGATCCTCGAGTATCGTTACACATACAAGTTATAAAACAGACCACAATTGTCTTAAAGCTCAAGGCGCACAACAAGACGGCGCTGCAGGCGAACATGATGAATATACGGAACGTGAAATGGTCCTCCAGCTGCTGTCCGAATCGATGAAGGGCCACGTTCTTGCGGAGAGTCTGGACAAGCAACTCACGAAATTGGCGTGCAATATGCGGACTCTGTCGGGCTGCCAGTATCTGGTCTATTGAGGAGTCCATATCGCGCTGCAACAGCATGTAGCGACCTTTGAGATGGGAGAGCAGTTCACATAGCAGGGCAGTCTCCCCTATAATCATAAAAACAATAGAGATTCCCACCCAGACACAGCATATCGTCAGTGGCACAAATATGTACAGTGGTCGGGTATCGAATGCGGGGATCATGGGGTAAATATATTCTTGCGTCCTGTTGACCACCATCATAATGGGCGCAATGATATAGCCAGAGACGGCTATCAAGTAAAGTGAGGAAACCAGTCGATTTGGCAGTAGCTTCTGCTCAATTTGTCGAAAAACAATCGGTTCCGTATTACGATCCACATAAATGCTACCGAAGTATGTTTGCAGCAACTGATGCAATTGTGCTCTGTAACAGAGGACATGCCACGAGCGAATTTGCGCCTCCACGAGAATCAGGCTGGTAGGCACCCCAGTCAGCAAGGCATCAATGTTGCTTCTCTGAACGCGAAAATAGCGCAGTTCTGTTTCAGCCAGCAGCAAGTAGATTAGGAGTCCGATGAAAGTCAGCGCATAATCAAAGCGACGCCAATTGGCTGATGTACTCGCGTCCAGTGGCCAGAAAATGTTATTAAGGCGATGCATCGCCAGGGGCCAGGATAGCTTTACCCGTTGGCCATCGGGCAGGCGAGGCACGTAACGAACCATAATCAAGACTATAAGTGACTTCTAAGTAGACTTTGGCTTTTATACGAAGCAAATCATTTAACTTTACACTAACAATAGCCATTCAGTCGAAGGACTTTTCGAGAGACAGTTGGCAACTTTTTAATGAGCTCTCCCATGCGTGCAATGACTCAATTAAGTTATTAGCCCAAAACAGAGCAAACGGAAACAGTTGAAAGTTTAACAGCAATTTTGGCCCATTTACCATGTAATCGCTTTTATCCTCATATAATTGTTTCAATTTTGAACTTTGCTGGGAATCCTAAACAGAAGTTTTAAGCATAATTTAAATGAATAGCTGAGATGAGAATTTAATAACAATAATTTGAATGTACATCAAAAGCTACCAATGCGATGACTTGTCAATTTTTTATATATAATATCAGACTTTTTTTAATAGAATATAAATATTTATTCATATATTATATCACATTAAATTGTACTATTTTTATTATTACTTTTATGGTCTCTTGTACAACTCCTAACTTACTGTATCATAAGAAAGTCACTCAACTAATTCATAAAAATCAATTAACTTGAAGTCTTGCACCCAACAATCTCATTCATTACCCAACCTTTCGCACCAGCACGCCTGTGCTAACGATTCCCGCTGCTGCAGCTGGTGACTTTACCACATTTTGTGGCTTGGCAGCAGCAGATAGTGGTAACAGTTTGTGTTATGAATATTTTAAGAGGCCCGTCAAGCCAAAGAGACAAACAGCGCAACAGTAGAAACAAGAGACAAAAACCAAGTCGAAATTCTCAACCCACCCGGCACCGCACACTTAGTTCCGACTGCCCCTACTTATTGCGTCCAGTGTCCAGAGTCAGGTTTGGATCTGCAGTTTGCTCGCCACATTCATCTTAATTTCCTGTCACGACAATGACAACGAAGTTGGCGCTGCTCAGAGCGCCGGCACATTGAATGCTCCACTCTGGACACTGGTCAGGACAAGTGTGCGTGTAACGACAACACTCTCCCCTCTATTCTCCCCGTCCACACTTTTTTTTTGAGAGCACTTTTTAAGCCTTTGTGGCGGCTCTTTCATAGCCTTTGCGTTTTGTATACTGCACGGGTAGCTGTTGGGGAGAGCGGAGTAGAGGGCCGCGGAGGCTGTAACTGTGTCTAGTCTTGCTGTCTGACTGTCCGTCTGTCTGTCTGTCTGCCTGTCTATCTGTCTGTTTGTGCGCTTTGTTTTTTTGCCATGTGGTATCAGGGATACCATTGTGGCAGTGCGTAGTTTGGGTTCGTGTGGCGTTGCCGAACGCCATCAAACGATAAGGGGCCAAAACCGTTTGTGCAGGCATCCCAAAACGGTGGCATCAGCAACACATAGACACACACATGTGTGTGTGTGTGTCGGTGTGTGGGGCAGCGCCTGTTCTCATTGTATGCGATGTTATCGCGTGCCACAGGATATTGCACTCTAAGCCAGTAGATGGCGTCATGTAAAGCTGGACAACATCCGATTAAAACTTTACGATGTGCGTGTGTATTCCACCCGACCAAACGTGTATGTGTGCGTGCATGCGAGTGTGTGTGTGTGTCTGTCCGTGTTAGTTGAAGTGTATGTGAGTTGGTCAGCAAGTGTATAAATTCTCATTTACTGCTCTTTTAAGCATGTTGTTTTTGTCGCTCTCTCCTTGCTTTGGTTGTCCACTTGTTTAATATCCTAACAACAATTCGGGCTTGTGAATTTTATCATCAATTGGGCAACACTTTGTACGAAGTACAAGTAATATAAACATTACATATGGTATGAGGTACTTCAGTTTATTTTACCATAAAATCGTATTTACAATGCCAACAAAAAAATTGTCAGTGCAGCATCAGGAAAAAGTGTCACAATAAGATAATATGAATTTATTTAATATTTATAATTTATAATTTAATATATAAATCATTATCAATAGTTCCATTTGCCCAAGTCTGCTAGGGTATTCAATCTTCGTGGTATTGTATATAGCTATGAATTCTTGTTTCATTTTTTCACAAAATGTGCATAGAGCAGCATGAGCAGCAGCAGCAGCAGCAGCAGCAGCATTAGCGCCCTCTGTTGGCCAGTTCCAGCGTGTGTGTAAATTGTCCACTCGTTATGTGGGTGTGCGAGGCTGCTGCTGTTGGGGGGATGTTAGTGTTTGGGGTAATAGCTCGGCATGTTAAACTGACCGCAAGCATTGTTTATCATTAAGTGTGCCCGTCTGTTCGTCCGTTCGTCCGTTCGTCCATCCCTCTGTTTGCTCGTCCGCGTGACTCTAACTGTTTTGGCCTCAAGCCTCTGCCGACTCGGTGCCACATGTGTCACATGACATATGTGACACTGTGCGTTGTGTCTTCTCTTTTTTCAACTGGCCAAACATGTGTAGCGCGGTTCAGTCCTCATGCTGCATGGTCTAGTCAGTTGTAGTTGGTGTCCTTCCCAAAAACCATGAAATGCTGAACTTTAAGCATTCGAATATTAAATAAAGGAAATCAAATAAACTCCAAAGTTTTTCGGCCAACATAGCCAGCCTCCAAGTGCCCGACCCCCCGATGAATGCAACGAGTGCATGCAAAACTTTTGTAATTAGGAAGCAATGTCGGTCATTAGTGGGTAGGAGGTGTGGTGGATGGCAGAGGAGGGGTCAGTCGAAGAGGGAGGCCGCAACTGCTGCGAGTGCCAGTCAGAGAAGATGCCACAAAAAGCGCCAGCAGTCAAAACAATAATGGGAATGTGCAATTCAACCAAGCCAAAAGAAAAACTATTTCCCTTGCCTCGAACTTAAAATACGCCTTAAATCAAAATGCTTTCATAGTCAGCTAAATAATCGTCTAATCATACGCTATTAAAACTTTGCAATATTATGAAATTTCTTATGATGCCCAAAATTGTCAGAGGGATTTTATCTTTCCTTTGATAATATGATTTAAAACGACTTTATAACATGACAAAAACCTGCATTGAAGGTTGTATAGTCAAAGCTGGGGAAAGAACAAGTGATCTTATAGGCTGAGTGAAAAATGTCAAGTGATGGCCAACGGTTAGTATGCCTTACATAAGACTCTCATGAAAAATACGACTGAACAAAGGGTTACTAAACGAACTAGGACGTTGGCGACCAACATTTTGGCCAACAATACTCCAAATAGAAATTGCAAAAATCAACCCGCAAAGCGGTGCAGCAAGGAGGCGCTGGGCACGCAATTGGACGAACATCAAACGTAATTTTAATAAAGTTTGAATGCAAAAGTTTCTGATTTGAAATGCATATAAAAGTTAACTATTTCCGACGCTGCTGCAACGAAAACTGCGAAAACTGAATGTGTGTGAAAAGTTTGTTCTTTTTTTCTACTTCTTCTAGTTGCATTCATTGTGCCGATCACTGCTGCTGCCAGGGTGGAAAATAACATGGCTCGAACAAACAGCGGATGCTGCAACCACTGGCCGGCACACCGTCTGGCCCCCTCCATACCAAAACACTGAAGAGAGGCGCCGCCGCCGACTGCAGCAGGAACAGCAGCGTCTCTGCTACTGAGACGCGCCAGGCCATGGTCATAAATTAAAGGCAACAAACGGAGTGCGGAAGCAAGTCGCAAACGGACGAGCACCGCAGAAAGGGGAAGCCATGGTGCGGGGTGGTGCATCGCAGACAAGTGGATTTGCGGCCATTACATCTTGGGCCACATCGTTGTGGAAACTGAAGCAGTGCGGAAGCGCAAGCTGTGCTGTTAAGTAGCTCCCAGCCAGCGTCGCCTTCGTCCTAGCTAACGATCAACTCGTAGCAACTGGCCTCAGGCCGGACTTCAAGTTTTCCTTCATCTATTATTTTTCTAGTATTTGTTTGTGGATATTTTTTGGCCTGCAGCCGCTGTCGCTGGATGCAGATGCAGCGGATAGAAGTGTTTCAGTCAGACAACATACATGTATACATCGTCGCCTCTCTCTCTCTCCCTTTCTCTCTAAGAGTAGCATGTGGCTTGAATATTTATATAAAAGAGCCGAGACTGATCTAATTGAGAGTGCCTGGCCTATGGAAACCTATTATAGCGGAAGTTTTACTGCTCCACTAAAGCTGAACGTCAAAGCAACATTTGTATTATAACCTGAACACAGTAATACTTCATCAACATATCATTCTTAATATACTTTTATTCCTATTATAGGTATATTTATAATTGTATTTCATATGTATACTCTGACACATAATTGCTGATAACTACACTGATTTTATACATTTTATTACTGATTAATACTTCTACAGAGATTATGCGGCTGAATTTTATATGGAAGTAAATGTGAGTGGGTATATTTATATACTATATATATATGATAAATATACTTGTATATAGATAGAGCTCTTTTATATGCATTGCACTTTTGTAGCTAAAGCAAACCGCATCTAATAAAGAATAGCAAATAAAAACAGTCTAATGACCAGTCGCATAAGATCTGACCCTAGAGCCAATTAGCAGTTGTAATTAATTAAAATATTCAACAAAATTTAAAAAGAAACTTGGTTCTTAATGTAAGCTAGCGTATGATTTTGCCGATAACCTCTATTTTGCGAATCGATTTCCGGTAGCAATAAAATATAACGAAATATTATCGATCAACTGTAAAAATGTTCTGCAAGCCCAATGTGTATTTAACAATGGTTTTAAGGTATCTCTCGACTAAATCACGAAATTATCTACCAAATTTTTGATTGGAAAAACATGTGATTATGAAAAAAATGTTAAACTCTCGATTGAGTGGCCCTTATCAAAAAAGTTCTTCCTGATAATAAATGAATAAAGTAAATTAGCTTAATGCGAATTGTTTTAATGAATTAGAGTAAAATGATCGCAATGTGGTTTCGGTTTGGCTTTTTGCTCGTGTGTTGTCTGTGCTTGGGTGTCATTGCAGGACCCGTCATCAGGTATGAGGCGGATACTGATCCAGAGCTAACTGCTGGTTACTTTCAAGGTGACATGGATGTGGATCTCACACGAAATGGCGTACTTGCACCGACACGACAATGGGAGAATGCCACAGTCTACTACAAGATCGCTAAGGAATTCGGTAGGCTCTGAACATTTCATTATAATCGTTGCCTCTAATGCGCAATCGTTTCTCTAGATGCAGCTCGTGTGACTTATATTGAAATTGGCATGAAACTAATTGAACGTGTTTCCTGCATACGATTTGTGCCAGCCAGTGAAGAAACGTTCAACTATGTATATATCTCCGTTTCTCAATCTGGCTGCAGTTCTACTGTTGGATATGTAGGTGGTGAACAGAATGTCAGATTGGAAGCAAACCCTTTGGACACTGGCTGCTTCAAATTGGGCACTATACAACACGAGCTGCTCCACGCGTTGGGCTTCCATCATCAACAAAGCTCTCCGGAACGCGATGATTTCGTTCAAATTGTCGAGGAAAACATTACGGAGGGAAAAGAAGTCAATTTCAAAAAGTACGCTTATGATGTGGTGGGAGACTTTGATGTGACCTATGATTATGGTAGCATATTGCACTATAGCTCGACGGCCTTCTCAAAGAATGGAAAAGCAACAATTATCGCACTGCATCCAGTTGGTAAATCCCAAATGGGACAAAGGATCGCTCTAAGCTCAGCTGATGTGAACCGTCTCAATATTATGTACAAGTGTCCATTACTGGTGTAAATAAAGAGTAATAAAATTTAAGATTTCCATTATTTAAGTGGACTGTCGATTACGAACTCCATAAAACAAAGAAAGTGTCGTTAATCCCCAAAGAATAATTTTGCTTTATATACAGTATGTTCAGCAGTTCTCATTTGTCGTTATCACCTTCTTGCTGTTGCTATCGTCTTTGATTTTTTGTATGCCCTGAACACATTTAAAATGGGTTAATAGGGTATAATGGTTTTGTGCAAATGTATGTAACAGGGTCAACTGCTGAGTCGACTGTCTGTATGAACAGGCGGATCTCAGAGACTATAAGAGCTATAGACTTAAAATTTTGAATATAGGTTCTCGTATACTCGGTGCATATCAAGTTTGCTTTATTTTGCTGCTTTCTGTTATCTAATTAATACACAATATGCAAAGGCATATTATCAATCAACTGTCCAAATTTCCAAGATCGGATAAGAAGTTATAGTCGAACGTAGTTATAGCTTAGTTTTTTTTTTGCACTCTAGTCCCTAGGCCTGCCATGAGTGCACTCGCAGACCTGCTTACATTTGGGTGCAAGACTTTTCAAAGGGAAATTTGCCAATAAAACAAGAATATATTTAACAGCTGGGTTCAGGGTATATCGTAGTCGAGCTCACTCGACTACAGCATTCTCACGTATTGTTTATTATCATCATCAATTTTTGTATCGGCTTAGCCCCCAAACATGTGAGATTAAGTGTGACTTTCCAAAATACATACTTGCTAAGATTTATTTCCAAGATTATATAATACTTTATAAGAATTTGATTTATATACTTTGATCTTTACTGTCTTGCTTAGAGTTAATTGCTCACATATAAATACATTTATAAAGAAACAACAGCGACTAAAGAATTTAATCTGAGAATAGTTAAATTAAGTTAAATTACATCATTAAAATTTATATATGTTTCCTTATTATTTTGTGACAGAATAAACAAACAGCTGCGGTTTCCATTCACTCAATTTGAGGCTAACAAAGACGCCCCTCTCACCTCCACTTGAGAGCGACTGCTTGCATTTCTCCCAACAACAGTACCGATAAGCTCCCCTTCGCTTATCTTATCGCACTGGAAAACTGCGCTACAGTCACTCAGCGAGCATATCTGAGAGTTGCACGAATTCGCTTATTAAGCAGAGACCATATCGTAGGGGACTGATAGGCTCGACCATTGGAAGCAGCGCCGCACTTAGTCATGGTTGTGAGAGTGCGAAGCAAGTTCTTTTTTCAGTTGTTAGTCGACAATCGAAAGGTTTCTCCAGCATTAAAATATATAAGAAAATAGTTAAATATTAGGCTTGGGCATTACAAAATGCCCATAAATTGAAGTGGATACAAATATCTATGGCACTACAATGTGTGATCCAGCCAAAAATGTGGCTAGGCCTTAAGCAGATTTTGCTTTACGTGGGTCTGCTGCTCTGCGTTGTTCTCCAGGTGTGCCGCAGCAACACCCAACTGCAGCTCAACTGTCCCAGCGTTTGTCATTGTGATCTATATGCACAGCGAAATCGAGCCATTTGTAGGTGAGAGAGATAAATAGCAATTTAAATTCACTTTTACTTTTAATATCAATTTACTTAGGGCTAAACGCTTGATAAGCGCCAGCATTGAAATGCCCAAAACAGTGGAGCTGCTGGACTTGAGCTATAATGATATCACCAATATTGACGTGGATTCTTTTGAGGTGAGTTGCAATCGTGAGCAACGAGTGACTGCTAAATGTTAACCAAACCAATGTCCATCCATTAAATAGATCACAGTGCATCTTGTCAATCTCACGCTGGCCCACAATGCCATCCACACGTTGCACGTGAATGCTTTTGCTGAGTTGCGACGATTGCGCTATTTGGATCTCTCCTACAATCGGCTGGAGCAGGTGGATGAGCATTTGATCGAATCGAACTCACAGCTCATGCACCTCAATCTGGAGGGCAATAAACTGGCCACTCTGCAAAATTCTCCACTGCTCCGCAGCAGATCGCTGCGTACCCTCAATCTACGCAATGCTCAGGTCAATCAGCTAGGCGTAAGTTTGCTCAGTGCTCTGCCACAGTTGCGACAACTGGATCTGGCACAAAATATGCTGCTCACACTCAGTATCAATGTGTTTCATGCTCCTCGCTATTTGGCCTCTCTTAACCTGGAAGAGAATCCACTTAATTGCGATCGGGCATTGATTAAGGTAGCCACTTGGCTAAGCTTGCGAGGCGTCGCTGTCAGCATGAGTGATTGCCTGGAGGAGAGGCTGGAGTCGCATCCACTCGATGTGGAAGTTGAGGACACAGCTGTCGAACCACTTAAGCTGGAGCGCATGAAGCACTTAGATGAGAGTGGCAGTAGCAGCAGCAGCAGCAGCAGCAATGATGCTCCCAAATCTGTGTCGACTGTTTGGCGGGAGCTACCCGATGATTCAGACGAGCAGCAATTGGAGGAAGAGAAGCAACAGCAGAACGTAGACCAAAAGGAGGAGGAGGAGGAGGAGCTGTCAACGCTTATCGACGTTTGTGAAGGTAATCGCGAACAGCTTTGTCTGCGTTATCGCAATTGCCTGGAGCGTGTGAGTCACGAGCTGCTTGCCGGCGGAGCTGTTCAGCAACCGGACCTGGTGCAGAGCACGCACATCTTTGACGAGGACGATGTCAAGCTGGCATTTGCAGTGGGTGGCGCAACTGGCATCTGTATGGTCATATTCATAATCAGCTTTGCACTCTGTGTGAAGAGCGGCTGCGAGCTCCGAAAGAAACGGCAACAAACTGCGCACAGCGAAACATGTAAGTTGCTAAAGTTTATATAACTAAAGTGTAAATAGTTATTTGATAAATGAAAACAGATGATTAAAGTGAAATTAACAGTAATCAAAATAAATTCAGTAGCAAAAAAACTAATCTCTCATAAAAAGAGTAGTTGATAAGACATTTGAAAAGTGATCAGATTATTCCACTATAACTTTTGCTTTTGTTTTTTCGCAGCCACACTGGACTCGTCACAACAACAACTGCCCACAATTCACACTTGGGCGCCATCGCGCACTCGCAATCCGCGTCGCTCCAATCCGCGTTCCCGGAACATTCCGTCGCGGTCTCTGGTGCGCCAGGCATATGGACCCGATGATAATTTTGTCTCGCGTCTGTTTGGGCGTCCGGCAAGGCATCAGTACTATCGCGCTATTAACCAGAATACTGCAACGCTCATACGACGTCTGAGCCGCAGTAATCTGTTCAGCAGTCGCGATCGGGAGCCAAGTAGCCCAGAAACTCCGCCACCGACAACTACTAGATTCTACACGGACATTGTGGGGACAGGAGCAGTACGCCCGGAGACGCCTCCGCCCAATTACGGCGATGTGGTGGTCATCGAGCACTGTGATAACAATAGATAGTGAGCCTACTACGCCCCTTAGATAACGAAAAAGAGGCTGTGGCCAATAAATCTTTAAGCACGATTTAAGGCAACGTCCTTATAGTTAACCTCGACATTTTTTCATTACACACCAAAATATCAATTGGGGATTTCAGTTTTTCTTTGGTGGCATTACTTTTACACGACTGCAACAAATCGCAATAAAAACTTTTGACAAAACTATCAAAGTTGGCATCAAACGGGAACAGGAAGAGTAAAAACTGTGAAATTGCCACAGCCAAATCTCCTCAACCAAGTAAAGAAAGAAAATAATAAAAAAAAAATAAAAAAAAGCAAGTAAGAAAACTTTACACACTCAAATAAATGCAAGCGTGAAGCATGTGCAATAGGGGACCGAAAATGGGGCTGGAGAGGTCGCCGGTCTAGCGGATGTAGAAAGACAAATCGAAAACGCCACAAAAGGAAACCAAACCCAAAAAAATTTAAAAAAAGAACCGCAGCGAAAAGTGGAGCCAAACCAAACAATTTGCACTACAAAGCAGCAAAAGTGTCGCAAAAGAATCAACCACCAAAACTAACCAAGCTCCGTTAAAAAAAAAAAAAACATTTATACAAAAGAATAGACTAAGAAAGTTCTGAAAAAAAACAGGATTTGACTATTAAAGGGGGAAAAAACTCTGAAATATTTGGCTTAAATATATTTTTGGAACAGAATTTGTTACTAATCTGTTCCCAATGCCAGCATGATATTATACAGACCATGTTGAGATAGTATCTAAAAATTGTGTATTGCTAGATGTATATATTCTTTATATAATAGGAAATTATTTAAATAAACAACATATGCAAAAATTATCCAGTCTGAAATTAACCTATATATATTTGAAGCTTGGTCGAGAGCTGGCTATGTGAAAGTTCAATCCCAAATCGTATTAATGCGAATACACTTGTTTCCATTGCTCTCAAAATTGCAACTACAAAAACCTTTTTGTTGCAACCCGCATCTCGCCGCTCGCCTCTCGCTTCACGTGGCAGCTCTTTTGTGTGCTGGTTGTTGTTGCTGAATGTTTGTCGGTATATCGCTGTTTGTCGGTGCTGTTTGTTGCTTGTGGCAGCTTTCATTGCACTGTGCCGAGCAACAGCACTGCACAAAAGTTAACGTATCCTGGGACCCAAAGTTGCGTTGTCAACAAGCCAACGCGAAAGTAAAGGCAACCGGGCGAAAAACCGGGCAACGGCGGCATGGGACAGTGCTGCAAAGCGTGAAAAAATATCTAAATCCAACATTAATGAAAAACTTTTTGCATAATCCTTGTCGTTGCCAAGTGGAGCCACCAGTACACACCAGATACCACAAAATCCAACCAATGCCACAGCTGTAGACACTGCACACAAGAAAATATTGCACAAAAGAACCAAATAAAAAATATATCAGATCGAAACCCCCGCTGAGTGAATCAAATGCAATAAATGAGCTTCTCAGAACAGATAGGATGAGAAGGGTAAGACAGTTTGGGATGTACAGTTGTAGTTGTGGGTTTTAAGAATTGAAGGGCAAGCAAAGAGGATTAAAAGATTGCGAAAGCTAACTGATAACCTTGGAGTGAGCGATTCTCAGTTGATAAACATAATAAAGTATGCTACTTCAGGTATATTGCTGAAAGCTACAAATAGCTAAACATGTACAAAATCTTCGACTAAGATAACTTTGCATAATTTGAGCATGAATTTTTCAGTTTTAAATAATCTTAAAGCTAGTTTATGTGCTGAAGTTTTGAAATCTAACTAATTTTTAATAACATTTTTAATACAAATTGAAATTAGCCTCAATTAACACTTTAGGCCAATATCACTCAGCCTCAAGCCCATGGAGGAGCTGCCTGGACACGCCTCCGTCCTTAGGCGGCACTTACAATTTAGATTCACTTCTCATGCATATATTCACTGAGAAGTCTTGCAAATCTGAAAATAAACTTCAAAGCATTTAACAGTTGTTCACTGACCATCAATGGCCCATGCCTCTCACCTCCCCCCCTCTCTCTCTCTCTCTCTCCCTTTGCGATGTAATCTGCACTATGCCACAGAACAGTTTTAATTGCTGTGACACTGCAGATACGGCTGACTGGATCTGGAAATTGGTCGCACTGGATAATTTAGGAGAGTTGCGCAGGCTGGGGTGGGGATAGTAGAGGAGAGAGCTGGATATCTGCCATTGCTGTTGTCGTTTTCTAATTTGATAAAGATAAAAATCATTTTATAAATGCCGACGATGGCATTGGCGACGCTGCCATCAAGTGTATGCCCCTGACAAGCGAGTCCTGGGCCTGGGACAGTATCCTGCTATGCTTGGCCCTTAATTGAATGCTCATTTCAACGAGGACTTTTGCCAGAGTTGCCAACGTCGCGACGTTGTCGTCTTTAATTGCATTTTTATTTAATTTCCCAGCAATTATCGCCAGTTCGTGTGCAAATTTATATGCTACAGTTGAACAGTATCCTTGCACCTGTCGCAGTGGCAGTCTGCAACAGCAGCAAGCCCTATCCTAAGCTACAGAGGTCAATCGTCCTGCATCCTCTGGTCAACTTCACAAGTTATATAAGTGTAAATGTGTGTGTGAGACTGACGGAGAGTGTGTGTGTGTGTGTGTGTGTGTGTGTGTGTGTGTGTGTGCAACTAGTTGGGCATTGCGGTGTCCTACTGTCGTAATTAAAGGCTGCTCCGGACCCGGCCAGGACAGGACTTGGAAACGTGCTCCTGCTGCAGTTGCAACTTGTTGTTGCCACATTCGGGCAATATTTATAGTTTTCTGCTGCGCTTTGGCATTGGTCTTAGGGTAAACCTAAGTTGTCGTTGCCAGTTGTTAGCAAAGCAATTAGCATGAGTTTGTTATTGCAACACGGCAACATAGCGATGGAAACAACAACGGCAACAGCCAACGGCACAAATCAGGTAAGGGGCACGAAGCGACCGTACTCAAGGCTGCCCTTTCAAGCAGCCAGCACATGCTGAAAGTTTTAGTCCCCGGACCTCAATCCAAAATAAAAATGAAATTTATTTACTTTGCTGCTTGGGCAAAAGTGTTGGCACATGTGGCATTGATCAATTAACAACAAATCAAATGTAAGTGAAACTTGCAAATAAATGGAAAGGATTCGATTACAGAACAGACTGAGCAATGACTTTAAGCTCAATAAATGTTGTTTACACATTTTAAGTTTGCTGTCAACATCATAAGAAAACCAGAGCTATGAAACTGGCTTCCAAATATTTTGAAATGCAACTGGAGCTGCTCGTTTTAATAAATTGACTCTTAAATAAGAATGGCGCATCTGGTTAAAGTTAATTCAAGTCACTATTATTGCCTGTTGCTCGTCTCAATATATCCCCGGCGACAGTTAATTTTTAATTTAATGTACATAAACTGGGAGCGCGTTCACTTGCTTTGCTCGACACTCTTAATAGCATTTTGGCCCCATTTCAATTTACATGCGAGCACAAAAGGATGTACAGCAACACAGATGTTGAGGAAGAGGGTGGAAGGGTGCGACAGAGAGGGTCAAACTGCCGTTGGCAGCATTTTACACGTGGTGCCTTATAGGTGCGAGGGTCGCATTAAAGATTGGCGCAAGGCCACGCCTGCTGCTCCTCCCTCCACCTGCGTTCACTCAAATGCGCCCCGGGGACACTTTTTCTTTATTTTTTTTTTTTTTTGTTAAACTCTGCCCAACTTGCACCAAACATTTGCCTTCAATTTCCCTGTCAGGTTTTTATACTTTCTGCTACACCTCCCCCTTAAACACTTATACACAAACTTGTTTGGCAGTTTTGTAAAGTTTTGTTTTTTTTTTTTTGCCTGGTATTTTTTTTGTTTTTTTTTTCTGTCTGCCGCATCGTTGTTTATCACACTCACCTCGCCGCCCACTTTAAACAGCATTTTAATGGCTTGTTTTGTGGCTGGACTTGTTGAGTGATTGAATAGGCCTTAGCAAGCCGGGCTGATGAGTTTGTGTTGGCCAAAATGATAGCTTAGTTCTGGCCAACTTTAAATTAGTAAATGCAAGTTGGCCTGACAGGGTTTGTCGGCTTTGGAGTGGTGACTCATTAGCTGCCATTTGAATTTCCATTTCGTTTGCTCAATTTCATAAGCAATTGTGCGCGTTTGCTTTTTCCTGCCTGGTTGACTGCCTGCGCCTAAATGTATGCACCACAAGTAATGCTAATATATGCCACACACACACACGTTTATGAATTTCAAATGGGCGCAAACGAAGTTGCAACACAAAAGCAAGCAAAGTTGCCTGCTTTGCCAACATTTTGCCCACTTTTCACTCTTTTGGTTTTGCGCTTCACTCGCTCGATTTGTGCAAAGCTTGTGCAAAACTTTGTGCAACCACAACATTTTTTTAATGTTTTTTTTTTTTTTTTGCACCCACCTCGGCAAGACAAAGCTTCTGGCAACAACTTTTTTGCCATATCGAAATTTGTAAGCTCTTTGCGAAATTTTTTGAATCATTTTTCATCTGAAAACAATTTTTCAAAAATTTAAGCCTTCATATGAAAATGTTTGTATAATCAGAAGCAATCTTAAATCAATTAATAAAAAACTGGAAGCCTGCAATTTAATTCATGAAAAAAAAAATTCAATGATTTTTATTGAACTTCAATTCAAAAAGCATACTTTATATCTAGTATATATATATATGTATATATATATTCATTGTTTCGGACAGCCATGATAGTCAATAGACAGATATCAATAAAGTTTTTATTCTGTTCAACATTTTTATTTTTTAATTTAATTTAAAATACTGCTGAAATCAATAATTGCCTAAAACTGAACTGAACGTAAAATGAAAGAAATATTGCATATATTTTTGAAATTTTATTACCATAAAAAAAATGCCACGTTGCTAACTAAAAACTAGAATTTTCTGCAACACATCAAATACAGAAATTGATAAAAAAAAATGAACAAATGAAACAATTTTTATTGCTCCATTATTTACCATGTTATTGCTAAACAAAACAATTGCCGGTATCTAAATAAAAAATAACTATTTACTTTTTGTATCTATTCATATAACTGTGTATATTTTTATAGCAAATTATTGTGTTGTGTAAAATAAAACCTACAATCAGGGCTTTGCTATGCGCTTGTCAAGCATTTCACATAGTCGAAAAGCCCGCAGCAACTCGGAGGGAATCATGCATAAAAACTGAATCAGTGCTGGGTTTGAAGTAGCATTTGCCTGATTTTCATTTGTAGATTGCATTGGGGCCAGAAACGTATGAGAAGTTTCAAGCATTTCGTATGCTGTTGGGGATTGCATCATAAATCCACTGTGCAGCATCCTAATCTCACAAGCGGTGCGGTCAGACCAAATGGCCAAGTGGCTGATTAGCCTTTAATTGGCAGCCTTTTGTTAATTTAGACCGGCGACTTTTGACTAGTGACCGGAAACATTTTGACCTCTGCCCTAAAAGCAAATACGCACAAATTTCTGTACTGAGACGAAAGCAATTACACGGTTTGGTTGTAGCGCTCTGTACATCCAATTTTGGACCCCTTCTTAAGGGGTTAGCGTTTCTGCTAATTTCCGGTGTTCATATTTGGCAGACAGTTCCGCCCCATTTACACAGCAATAGCAACAGCAAACAGGAGCTGCAACAGTTCCAATTCCACCACATCCTGTCTGCGAGTGAAAGCAATTCAATTCAGCAATTGCAGTCTCGACGGCCCAATAATGACAACAACAACACCAACAGCAATACACACAACAACAACAACAACTGCCGTGCCACAAAACAACAACTGAAAAAAGAATCAGCCACAGACTTGTAAACATACTAAATCTATTATACTGTCAAATTGACAAAACTAGATTCTTTATTTGCTACCCATCTCATGCACCTACATTTGGGGCGCTATTGGGGGTACTCGCTGCTGAAATTAAATAAAATTAAATCTGATTTATGAAATTTATGGGAGGATATAATAAGTGCAAATACTTAGCTAAGTTCACAGTAAAAAAGCGTTTAGTTGTTGTGTTATGCAAAACAAAATCTGAGTCAAAATTAATTTATGGTTTCAAGCATGTCTTGTTAGTGAAACGCATTGTTCGTAGAAGTCTTACAATATCAGTCTGCATTTTTGTGTAAAGAATATTCATGAATACCCCTTGTAGCCGCATCGAGGGCAACCACAACGCATAGAGCTACAACTAACTATGGGTCTCGCACAGGCGTAAGTGTATGCAGCAATCAGTTATGACCTCACGACAACAGTGGCAGCAACAACAATAACACGGTATCCGCAACAGAGTTTTCCCTTTTGGCCAGTCAGTTCCTGTGGCGATTGTCAACAGCGCAGTTTTTGCGCTTCGCTCGCTGCACTGCCTCTATAAATCTGCACAAATTGGCAACACTCTGTGGGCTATATTAAAAAAAATGTTTTATAAAAGAGAGCAAAAGTAAATAAATATACAATGGCGGACACAGCATATGTTGCCAGACAGCCACAGAAATGCCTCGCTCTTTCCACTTCTTCCCCCTCGACCCCCCCCCCCACGACTCCGTATCTTTCGTTTTTTGAATTTTTCAACAGCTGCTTGTTTATTTATGCTTGTAACGTTTATAAATCGCTTGGGCGAGTGGCGAAAGAGCGGCAGCTAAAGAAGCGAATGGAAGGCACAAAGCGCAGTCTGAGAGCGACCCAAAGGTGGGGCGTACACCGTACCACATGGCGTATGCTTTTTGTCCCCAATTGAGTTACCTTTCATTCCATCTCTTTCTCTCATCTATCCCTCTCTCCCATTCGCAAACGCATAGCACGCGTATGGCTCCATAAATCAGCCAACTAACCACATTGAATGCTGCCCGTTTGGCTGTTGATGACCTTATTACGCTTAACTTGCCGCCCACAGGCAGCTACCAGCCGACCAATGGTGTCAGTGGTTTTAATATTTAAACGGCAAGCAGCTGCAGCTTGAACGTCGCCACGGATTTTGCCACTGATTTGCTTGAGCAGCGTCCACCAAATGCGCACAATCGAAGGCTGAGCAAATATTTATTTGGCCACCGTGCATCACCATGGGCGATATTTCATTTGAGTCGCCTGGCTCATAAATCTCCTTGACTGGCCAGACGAAAGTTATTTGATGTGGACTCTACCTGGTCGGATGAGCGACCGCAGCAAGCAATCGGCAATTGACAAACAGACATCAACATCAGCGGCACACACAGAAGGCAAGGGGCAACCGCAAGCAAAATCAATATTTTCATTCGAATGAAAAATGACCTGCTGCGTGTCGGAGCAGTTGTTCAAAAAGGACAGGTACAAAACCACTTTGAGTTTGAGCAGGAGTGTGCTTGAGTAAGCCAAAATAAAGTGAAGCCCGTCCAGATGGAGCCCAGAGCCAAGCTTTAATGATTAGCGTAAATAACTCGCCTTCTTTAGGGGATTATGCAGGCGAGCTAGCAAATTTGCAAACGTCGCATAATTGATTAAACATTGAAATCGAATGACTTAATCAAGTGCGTGCCACGTGGCGTATACGCAATGCGAGCAGCAAACATGTACACAGAGACGCGCTCGTCAGCGCAGATACCAATGGCGTACAAAGCAATCCAGATGAACCAGATGATGATGAAAATGATGGACAATAACAACAACGCTGAAACAACAACGGTACCAAAAAATACAACAATACCAAATGAAGCTGAAAGAAAAACAAAGACACCAATCAGCAGCAAAAATAGCACTGGTAAAAGAAAAAAAAAACCGAAAACAAAGTGTAGAAAACAGTAGAATCTTTATAGATGTACCAGATATGCTATGTCTCAATCTATACGAGAGGGTCACTATGCTATGTCAGACAGCTTGAGACGCTTTCGATTTGATAATAAGCAAGTTGAACAACGTATGCGATTCTGATAATAGATTAATTACTGACAAATATTTTTTGTTAACTTTTTATGAGAAGTAAAATAAATAACTTAACTATTTGGGCTTTGATAGTTAAATGTTAATAAAGTGAAGAGTTTTGTTTACATACTCTAATTTATAATATTTATTCAAACTAAACCAAAAAACTAAAGGGAGTCAGAAAAAGTCAGTGAATTCAATTAGAAACTGATGTCAAAAAACTGATGTTAAATATATAAAAAAAAAACTGGTGCCATAATAATGGGATTATTAATGCGATTATGGCACCAGTTGATGGGTTTTTTTGTTGTTTAAATCTCGGCTTTCCTTTCTTCTGCTTGCTTTGCAAGTGTATCGTAGCTTCGATGTATTGAATGTGAAAATGTTTCATTGTTGTTATTTGAGATGCTTTCGTTCAGATCTTATTGTTGTTGTAGGCATTCTGCTACGTGACACTGACATGGATTTTCAAGTTGTTTGTCGTGTGTGTCATTGCCTGCGGATGTCCTCAATGTAGCGACACGGCCTGCCTTGTGCCGCTGCTTAGGCTTATCCTTAGCCACCTCGGACAACGCTCCTCCCCGCACCTAGTTGCGTTGCTCAGTTGGTTCGTGCCGTGCCCTAAAACCTACTTGCACTTTGTCAATTCGTAAATCTTTTTATATGCCATTCTTTTTTTTTGGGCGAGTGCTGCTGCTGCTGTTGCTGTTGCTGTTGCCGTCGTCGCCATCATCAAAGGCAGCAACTTTACAAAACTAACTCGGCAAATGTTGAGACAGACGAGCAGCAGTGGCAGCAGTGGCAGCTGTAGGCAGTCGAAGGAGGCAGCAGCTAAAGCCAGCCAACCGTTTGAGAATTGTGCGAGTTAACTTTGATGAATTCAATTACTCGAGCTCGATATGTTTGCCATCTCTATCCGCCAGCCTACCGCCAATTCCCCTACATACATATATGTATGTATGTGCAAGGGTAGGTGAAGGAGGTGAAGGGCACGTGTTTGTCTTTGCTGTCGTTCAATGAGTTTATTGTCGTTGTGCTTAGCACGAATTGAAATTCCCTCATGGCACGGGTTTGGACCTTCCGCTGCTGCATGTCCTTGTGCCTCAATCTGTAAAGTGGATTTATTTCGCCGAAATCGAAAGTTGACTTCTTCGTGTAACACGCTCCCACTAAGCTTTTTGTTGTCGTAAAATTTGTGTGCATGTGTGTGTGTGTGTGTGTGTGTGTGTGCGTGTAACCGGATTAAAGGATTTATCAATTTACGTAACGCAACTTAGGTAGCAGCACTTTTTGTGTCTTTTGCCATTTCATTGATGCTAACAACAAGTGATTGATTAAACTGTTGACTTCTGAAAGAATTTGCCAAGATCGATTCAAACAAGCCATGTTCAGGAAATGTGCAACTTAAAATTAATACCTTACTTGCTAAGCCGGAAACCACAAGCGGACAGCAAAGGGAATACAAAATAAATAAATTATTAGAATGAAACATTTCTGGGAATTCATTTGCTCAAAAATATATATATACTTATCAACATATATACTTATACTTATCTTATATACTTATACTTATCTTATATTATTACATGTTTAAATAAATAAATGAAAAATATAATTTCTTTATTTTTTATTGTTGCTGTCGGCAAGCATAATTCATCTAACTTTCGTTAGATCTTAGAGCAGTGAGTTATTTATTTATTTTAATTTTATTTATTTTTATTTGTATGCTCAAATAAAACTTAAACTATTTGAAACTATTGCATTCATTTTAATTGTTTTTGTTAGCTGCAATTGAAGTTTGTTTGATTTGATTATTTGGTTGGCAGCTGTCCGATTTATTCATAAAATACTGTGCGGTACACAGACAATCACATTTACATACATAAATATATATATGTATATATTCATTGTATTTATTGCAGTGTACGTAATTTTCTACAAAATAAATTGTTTTCTGTTTTACAACATTAATTTAATAGTTGTTGTTGTTGTTATTATTATTATTGCATCCTGACTGACCGATCAGCTCGGCCAGCTTTTATGATTATTACAATTGGATCTGTTGTTGTTGTTTTGTTGTTGTTGTTGTTGTTGTTGTCATTGGATACATTTGTAATTTCTCGTTGGTGGCAATATATGAAAGCGTTTAATTACAATTGAAGCGGTTTATGCATTTCTGTGGTCATTTGCATCGCATTCCGTTGATGATTCCGATTCTGATGCTGAAATGCAGCTGATGTCAAGTGACTTTTTGGAATGGTTTCTTTAAAGTGTCGGCCATAAAAGCGAAAATCAGTTGTCCGTTATAGTTATAGTGCAATTCGACTTGTATTTCCGCTTAGCAATTTTATGTACATATTTGCTATTCATAATAAAGCATATAATGCATGAGGATTTTCGGTCAGCGTTGTTCGAATTTGCCATTTTGCGGATTTTCGGGATGCTAACTAAATTTACGGTTTGGCATTTTGTTGCCGCATATTATAATCGACCAACTATCCAGCATTTATTGGTGGCTACCACAGAATGCAATTTGATTGTATACATTTTAACTGCTCTAATGTGATAAGAATGTAATCGAAGTGAGCTATAAATAAAGTGTACATGGTGGACAGCAGTAGGGATGTGGGAATTCTATGATAGAGAAGTGGCTTATTGCTTTGATTTGTAATTTCAACATTACAGTATCTAATGGATGGAAATCATAGGACATTACACACCTGAATGTTTTCCCACCCTATGATTATAGTGTTTTTGATGCAAAGGGTCAACCATAAATCTACACATATCGATCACAAATGTCTCATACGTGATCCAAAACCACAAATTTTTCTAAAAAATGTCACACACCTGTCACTCGCCCACCCAAAAGCAATAAATTAACTGCAATAATGAAGCAGTTAAAAACCAAAAGCAATAATCCACTTCCTGTCACAGAATCCCCACATCCTTACTTCTGTGAAGATAAACAAAAGGCCAGGGTATGAGAAAAATGTGAAGCATTTCAATTTTTAGTTGTTTATACGCTTATACGTAATCAAGATAAGTCATTTTTTATCATGCTTTGGCGTCCAAATCTTTAAAAACCTAAGACACGACGTTGGGTTGAAAATCATTTGAAAATTGAATATAAAATAATCGGACATTCCAACAATATAGATTTGTCAAATTTGAAGTTTATCATATTTTTTTGGTTTAGTTCATATATGATATACAGTGACTCACACCGAAAGTTGCACAGCTTCAAGTAAATAATGTAATTGCCTTCCATAATTCTACCTAGCAGGTGGGGAAACCCCAGTGTATTGGGGTCATATATTAATTTAGGTGGTTAATATATGTACCTACCATAGGTCTTTGGAATTTTTGAAAAATAATGAATAATTAACTTATGGCAGGCAATTACATTATTTACTTGACGCTGTGCAAATTTCGGTGTGACTCACTGTATATATAGATTGAAAATTAAAATAAATTATTCAAAAAGTTACATTTTGAGCGCAAAATTAGATCAAAAATGAGCAGAGCTACATATACTTAAAGCTATAAATGAAGGCATCATAATAACACCCCGGAGCTCATAGTTGGCCAATTAAATTTAAATTTATAATTTATAAGCTGCTAATTTAACGGTTGGGCGCACTGAGTGGCAATAATGACAACAACAATAACAGCAGTAGCAACAATTGATATGCTGAATTAATGACAAGTAACAGGATAATGATTTCAGCACGAACTCCTACAACAACAATCGACATAAGGACAATTCTTGGCGCAGCTCAAGTCTGGCGTGGCTGGCCCAGTACTTGATCCTTTTGAGAGCCTCCTCCTTGCCAAAGAGCCTGGCACATTTATAGATTATTTGCTTTGAACATTTGTTGACAGAGCGCCAATGTCCTAAGCACGAAATGTAAATATGCATGTGTCCTGCATAGCCAGTGTGCCTCCCAGCAATCCCCCCCGCCATGCAATGCTAGCCGCTTAGTTAGTGTTATGTCAAAAATGTGAATAGCAAATGACTGTTTGACTTTATAAATAAGTAGAATTATATGGCCAAATCTATTTGATTATGTAGAGCTTATTGAATTGCGGCTCATCCATTCTGTGGATCACGTGCGGGTGAGTCAGGCTGTTGCCAGGACATGATTTTCATATCACATTTGAATTTACATTTTGATTTGTGTTTGCCATCCGTAATTGCACATCGGAAGTGGCAGCTGCCCCATTAATGATGATGTCTATGCATTTCGACCTTCTCATTTTGTAGCTTTTAGTTGTTTATTGTTTAGTTTTGCCCAGATTAAAAGTGTGCGCCAACAAAATGCACACTGGCGCCATCTATCACTTAAGAACATCAACATAAAATCTAATCAGGAGCTTACACTTTGAATCTTTTTTAAGCTTTGGCGAGCTTTTTGCGATGTTAGCTTTTAATGCGTTAGCTTACAACCCCCACTTAGGCAAATGTCCTTGCCGGGTTAACGGCAAGGGTCCTCACACCAAAATAGGCACATTTTCGAGAAGCGATTGCCATTGTCATTCAGAAAGTTCCGTTTTAGTACGCATGCACCGAAACTTTTCAGTTAAGGGCTCTTTATACCACAAACATGTGTCTGCATGTCAGATGTTTTGCAAAACGGATGAGGGAATTCGACAGAAAGAGAGAGAGACAGAGAGAGAGAGAGAGTGAATGGGAAAGCTTTTTCGTTGACTTTCGTAGATTTTGCTCACAAATTAGTTCCGAATTGTTTTTGAAATGAATATTGATATGTAACCATTTCCTGTTTTTCAAGAAATTAAATTTTTTCATTAGCTGTAATAAATATTAATATAATACAAAAGTGCTCAGAATGTATGTACTTAAATTTATTGTCGAAGCTACATTTAATTGAAGCCAAATGTTTAACAAATAAATCAAAGTAAAGGATTTTAAACACATATTTCGCCCAATGCCTGTAAAAGTCTACACTCTCTTCAAAAGCTCTGCTCTGGTCTACAAAACCGCTCCACCCACCCGCTGGCCAACAACGCAAAATCGATGCCCGACCCGTTTCGCTCTCTTGGTGACAACTGAACGATGTCTGTGGGCTTTTTCCTCGCAGCTCCTTGGCTGTATTGCCCAAAACGCGAATGAACATCGACCGTGGAAGTTGACTGCAAGTACAACCCGCTGCACTGAAGGTGAATAGAAAAAATTCAAGCAGAATAAAAAGTTTTTACAGAGTTAAACGACAAATAAACCATCGAAATACACAGAAAATTACTTGCAAAAGAGTGTCGAAAAACAATTGGAATACTAAAAGTATTTGCATTATCTGCCAATTGAGTTATTACATAAAGCGAAACACAAACGAGTGGCCCGAAAAGTGTTGTGCGTGTGCGTGTCTTTGTGTATGTTAGTGTGTGAGTGTGTGTGTGGGGGTGAGTGAGTGTGTGTGTTGGCACGCGCTGTGCTAAAAAGCAGAACATTTTTTGTGTATCAGAATTTTGGAGTTGCCTAAGCAAATTCATTTGCGCAAGCTGAAAAATTTGCAATATTTATTTGTGAATTAAAATAATCGCATCAAAAAGAATTGTAAGCGATAGCTTAAGGCCAAAATATAATGAAAAGTGAAAACGCGTGTGATGTGCATGGCTTAAATATTGATTTTTCCACATGATTCTACGCGTCATGACCCACTGAGAAAATGCTGCTGCTGTTATCAAGATAAATAATAATATATTCTGCAGTTGCAAATTGTGGCCAAAATTGTGCAAAATATTTTGAACAATTTAACAAAAATTGCACATGCCTAACAGTGCGATTTGACTTTGTGTGTGTGTGTGAGAAAGCTCAAAAAAAATGAAAACGGCTCTAAGAAAATCTCTATCCTGAATTTGCTTTGAACAACGTCTTCGTGAACAGCAGCAGCAGCAGCAGCAGCAGAGCAGCAAAAACGAATTTGCCCTTCCCCTTAACCATTTATACACACACACACACACACACAGAAAAACTCACACTCACATACCCGTGAACACACAACTAGCAGCGAGATTCGCTCTATCAATATTAACGCATACCATTGTATTTTTAATATTACGTATACGCTCTGTTTTCTGCTCTCTCTCTTTCTCTCTCTCTCTCTCTCTCTCTCTCTTTAATTCCTTGCCCGCTCACGCTCTCCTCTCCTCTCCATCACTCTCTCTCTCTTTGTACCGTTTATCGCTCACGCTGTTTGCATTGCGCCTTGCGTCTGGCAAAATATACACCAAAACACATTTAACGCCGTTAAACATCAAAACATTCGACTAAATTCGCTGTTGCCGTGCAAATCGATGGCTAATCGTTAATTGCCAATCGAAAATCGATAAAAAAAAAAGTGTTTAAAATACATGTGAGACTAGCAGCGCTAAGCAAAGGCCTCACTAGCCAAGCAGCACAACACACACTCAGTCCCCTCACATCATTCACATGATTCGTCTGCCAGCAGCCCTGAGAGCCTGAGACCGTCTTGAGCCTTCCGCCCTCCAGCCGGATCAACGTGTCAACGTTTACGTTTTTCGTTTAACGTTGCTCCAAGCCCAACAGATACTTACAGCAGCAACAACAACAACAACAACAACATAATCAGAAAACAGCCTTAACTACAATAAACATTAAACAAATTTGGCTCTGCGGCTACGACAAACATTGGCAACATTGTCTAAATAAATAGGTAAATATAAAATAATTTAACACCAATTATGTTGCCCACTTTGTGGGGCAATTTGTAGAGTTCAAATCAGCATCAGATATTAATATTATTGTTCGATTACCTAAAAAAAGTACAAACTTTGATGTTATATTTGAATAGTTTGTCTTTGTGTTACGAGAAGAAATTTCAAAATATTTACCTAAAGACTTATTATCTTCATTTAAGACACTTTATATGGAAATAGTATTACAAATATCAGATGCTTCCATCTCATCTTGAGTTAATCTACTTATCTTAGAGGGCAAAGTCTTCCAAGGTTTTATTAAGGGTCAGCTAAACTTAATTAAGCATCTCTTTGCTGGCTTGGCTCTTGTTAATTCGCAAAGCTGTGAGCCCGAAAATTAATATGGTAAGAGGACTTCAGTCAAGAGAGGCCCACTTAAAGATACCCTATAGGCTTACTTAATTTTTCGCTTATGAAAAAAAATGGATATAAAATGAGGGAATATAAAAAGTATCCAAAAATTTAGATAGTTGTGAACTGAAAAAAAGACCTACATCCCAAGCGGTCGAAGATGTCTGCTGCACCGGAAATAGTTTTTGAGGAGTGCAGGGTATATTTAGCAAGCACGACCGACCTTATGGGCGATAAGCGTTTGTTTTATTAGCACACATAATGTGTGGAGATGGCCATGGAAGAACATATAAAAACAGCACATAATTGCCAATAATCAAGTCACCAACGGACAAAGGCAAACACACACACACACAGAGTAAGACTAATACACACACCCACACACACATTTGCAGAGGCCTGCTTTTTGGAGAAAGTGCGTACTTTTGACCCCTTAGACATGTGCCAAAAAATCCTGCTTAAGCGAATTTTGATACAATAAACGTGGAACTTGTAGTGACTTGTGTACGTGTGCATGTGTGTGTGTGAGTGAGTGTGTTGGTGTGTGTAGGTGACTGCAGCTGTAATAGATTGCAGCAATGTAACTGTGTAATGATAGCGTAAAATGAAATATTGAGCATTGAAAGCGAAAAGCTTAATGATGTGGAAAATTAGTTTTTTTGTCAACATCATCATCATCATCATCGGCCTTTTATCATCGACGCCTTGGAGAAAGTGTCGCCTGAACAATCCTAACTTGGTTAGACGTTCGTCTGGCTTTATTCGATTCTTTTTCGCGTTACTCCATCCACAGTTTTTAACTTATTTTGTTGCTTTCTCTGGGTTATGTGCGCAGAACACGCAGACAGACAGAGAGAGACAGAGAGAGTGTGAGAAGGCCAGAGAGCGTGAGCGAGCGGGCTGGCTGGCAAAACACATGCCACTCTATCTCTCGTGTGCGCGCGCTCTTCAAAAAGTTTAACCGTTTCCTGCTCAGCGACTATCAGCGAATGAAGAAGCTTAACAATTAATGGCTGAGCTTCAACGAGGGCCGCCTTCCTGCTTTCCTGTTTTCCTTCTTTTTTTTATTCATTTTTCAGACCAACCGTCCACCAGAAAATAACACTTAATTCCATTTCTATTAGACGCGCACGTCGTGTTTGTGTTTTCGCTGTTGCTGCTGCTGCTGCGGGTAAAAATATTTGACTGTGCTCAGGGCTCTGTGCTCTGTGTGTGTCTGGGCCAGAGCTTAATTTGTTTTGACAGCCTGATTGTCAGTTCTTGACGTTGCCCTGCAATTTGAGTGCCTGTCACTGGCGAAAAACAACAACAACAACAACAACAACACGAACTTTTCCTGCCTCGCTCACTTATCGCTGCTGCATGTTTTATGAAGTCAATTTATCTTATCGCAAAATGAATTCGTGCCCAATCTGAACGACAACCAATTGTTGCTATTTTTAGTTGAGCTCCTTTCTCACAGGTGCACTACAGCTGAGCTTTTGATTGAATGCTACATCGGAGCCCACGCACAAAAGTCAATCTATTTATGGTAAAATGCTAGCGAAGGTCAAGCGATTTCCTATGAATTGGCTCAAATTAAATGCCAAAAATGGTTGGAATGCTCTGCGCATCCTACAAATGCCATGTAAAATTCTTTATGAATATGAAATATGCAAAATCAGTTTAGACTACAACCACCAAGCAGCTTTAGCACAAGCACTGATTTAGTTTAACCAATTTGGCTAGGCATTTCATTTCAAATTAGTTTATGCTTTTCCTCTCTTAGTTTGGTCATATATAAATAACACAAAGGTTAAATAAAGCAAGCACAATTAATATAATAAAAACAGTTTATGGCATATCGTAGGTAACACCGAGAATACTGACTGTGGACCTGCTAGGCAAAAGGGCAAAAGCCGCAACTGCGTAGTTTTTTACACGAATATGCCAGACAAGTGGGCACCAGGCATATCATAAAAATACACACACACACACACATACACACACACTAGAACACCTCAGCTGACCTGCGTGTTATAAGGCAGAGAAAAAGCAAGTAAAAGCACAAAAGCAACATTGGCAAAATGACAAAAAAAAATCTTTTTGCTGCGCTCTAAATAAATGCTACAATAAAATGCAAGCGTGTGTGTATCTCTGTATGTGTGGGTGATGCTGTTGTTGTAAAGCAGTTTCACTGCCCACTTTCCTACTATAAAAACCTGCTCCGTCTCTTTTGTTGCTGTGCTTTTATGTCAGTTTCCCACACTTCGCCTCGCATTTGTCATGCATTATTTTTACAATGGTCTTATAAAGACGCCCGACCGCTTGGCCTGTTTTATGGAAATCTTATTCAGCTTGTGATTTGCAGCATTAATAAAATATCACGTACCATCTCCGAATTGGGTCTTCACTTCTTGCCACTTGCAAGGGTCGTTTTATTGCTGTTGCTCTGCTGTCGCATTTATATTTAATGTCTGCTCAAATGCGGAGACAGAGTAAAATGAATGAGACTGGAAGCCCGACAGCCTTGTAATTTGGGTATCAAACACGAAGTACCTCTTAAGTTCTGTCACTTAGACAATTGAACATCTACATGCAAAGCTTGTAACCTTAGCAACGATTGAAGAGCTCACGAAGAGGCTCAACAGATGGAACAAGTTGTGCGTGTGAAATTGATGCTCAGCTGTTGAATTTTATGTTGGCAAATGCTTCTCTCATTTTCACAACATGTCTTGGTACACAAAAGGAATCCAGTACATAATACAATTTAGAAGTCTCAATTTTTCGCTCCCTCGATTCATTAATCAAACTCAATTTTCCAGTGAAAACGCACTCAACGCAGCGGGATTCAACTTCATTGACCTTTTTGCTGTTTGGGGCACTTGACTTCTGGGTCATCTGCTTGTAACTGAAGCTCAAATTGACTTTTGGGCTTAGCATTTAAATATTTTGATTTTGCGACAAGGCAATATGTCGCCAATGTTTGTGCTCAGTGGCACTCAAGTGGCGCCACACATACCACAGCTGCTTAAAAGGACCCAAGTTGAGTGTCTTTTGAAGTTTTGCAAATGGCTTGTGCAAAAGAATTTTCGGTCGCAACGCAAACAAGCACAACCCATAGCAAATTATATATGTATATATGTATATATAGTGATGGATATTATAAATACATCAAATGCCACGCCCAATGACTACACCCTGATCACGTTCCCTTTAGCATAAGCGACAACATTTGTATTTAAATTGTGCCCACATTTTCCGTGGCATTTAAATTAAACCCATACTTATAAACAAAATCGCTCGAGGCTGCGTCTCCTTCTGTGTGTGTGTGTATGTGTGTGTGTGGCTGTGTATGTGGGTGTATGTGCCTATGTCTGTGTGTGTATATGGGTGTCCCGTTACCTTTGACGTCATTTGGTGTGCAATAGCAGCTCAGCACAGCACAGTAAGAAGGAATTGGTCGCCACATTGCCTACAAAATGCGCATACGACATGTTGCCAATGGCAATTTCTAGCTAAGTGAATCTAAAACCTCCAATTTAGGTAAGATTGAATAAAGAATTTCCGTTCGGAAAATTACTCAATTTAATGCATTACTTTAAAGCTTTTGGAAAGCCTAACTTGTAAATTTTTCTATTACTATATTGGCAAACCAGAGTTTCCGAAAGAAATAATATTATGATTTTTTCTATGGGGAAATGTTTGAAAAATGTTCTCAAATTCCTTGGCAATTGTTTAGATTTGGATTTTCTGTTTCATTAGTAGTCACAAACACCCCCTCTTCTGTCCTTTGTCATGCAGCTTAAAAAATATGGCTGAAATTTTTGAAAAATACTGCCAGCAGAAGGCTTATGACCTAAAAGGTCAAAGTTTAAGCGCAACGCAATTAAAGTATGAATTTTATTGTTGTGGAAAATAAAATGAAGTTCATGAAAGAAAAATGCTCTGAAATTCAATGGCAAACAAAACAAAATCGATGGAATTTAATTAGAATTTAATGATCGACCTATAATTTATGTCTGCACTGAAGAAAAACTTATATTTATCTTTTGTGTGTAGTCTTAATCCAAATCAGCGATACTCTCAACTTTGTGTTTTGAACATTGGCTTCCTTTCAACTTCATTTGTATTACGCTAACCCATTTTTATAAAGAGAAAGTTGAGAAATAAGCTGAGCGAAGGGCTTCCTTCGAAATTTTCCGTGTGTATGCTGGATAACAGATTGTGTGTTTATGAGTGTGAGGTCGCTTAAGTGTGTGTGCGTGTCCTTGGCAGGCTATTCAAAAGTACTTTTACTTGGTGCGCCAAGTAATTGCCGACACCCTCGGCGCACTTCTAGGGTTTCCAAGGATATGCCCAGCTAAAGCTAAATTGCCAACGACTTTTGTGGGTTTTCCTTTTCTGAAATACGTTAAAAAGCAAGAATACAAAACAATTAACAGAAACAGCTTGGAACGTAAAATACTTCAAAGAGCCCATCGGGAGTACTTGTGATAACACAAAGAATACTTCAAATTAGAGAAGGCAACATTTATCTGTAGGCGAAATATGTGATATTTGGCAAAACAAGTCAGACATAAAAAAATTGTAGTTACAGCAAGAAAAACGTGTTTTTTAATTAAATTTTCCACACACTTTTCAGAGCTGCGTTAGTTAATAAGTGGTTTTTTGAAAAATCAATTCTTAACCAGCTGAACAATGCTTTTCTTTATAGTAATAAACACAGTGCAAAATGCCGCCAAATGCAAAATCGGAAACGGAGTCAGAGCCGGCGCCTGTGGCAGATGCTGAGCCTGCTGCAGAAGTGGAGACGGCCAATCAGAAGTTAGAAGAAACGACACATCACTCCAAGTTTCGGGAACTGGACCAGCAGGAGCAACAGGCCGCCGAGAGTCAAAGAATTGCACAAGTGGAAACATCAGTAACACCAAAAACAACAACAGAAGCCGAGGGTAAGCCATAGAATTAATATTACCCAAAAGACGATTTTGGTTGATATTCATATTATTCCATGAACGAGAAGAAGCAACTACCACCTCCGTGTCGGTGATCAAAAAGATTGAGCATACTGGCGAAGTGGTCACCGAGGCAATTGCTGAACGTACCGGCCTGCCCACATGGGGCGTTGTGGCGATTATAATACTCGTATTCCTCGTCGTCTTTGGTATCATATTTTTCTGTGTGCGCAGATTCCTTAAGAAGCGAAGAACCAAAGATGGTAAGGGTAAGAAGGGTGTCGATATGAAATCGGTACAGTTATTGGGATCGGCATACAAAGAGAAAGTAAGTATCTGCAATGCCATCAAATCTTAGTAGTTATTGGGTTCTGGTATGCCATAGGTTCAGCCTGATATGGAGGAACTAACCGAAAATGCCGAAGAGGGCGACGAAGAGGACAAACAGAGCGAACAAAAGCTGGGGCGACTCAACTTTAAGGTAAGCTTCGATCTACATAATACCCAAAAACCCAGAACTCTATATGCAAATGGCCTACAACACGCTCTTAACTAATCCAACTAATACCCAATACCAGATACAGTAAATGTCAATGCACTATTTTTTAATAAAGGAAACACCTGTTAAGTAAACGCGGTGGTCGAGAGTGCGAAAAATGCTAAGAATCGCAATATTCAATTTGTTTGCATAACTTAACTTTATCACTTGCTCACAACACTTAAGCTATTGGCCAATACAAACATCAAATAAACTCATTTAGAGGCTATTTCAAACAATAAATTGCATTCAAATATATATTTCAAATACTTTTTTAACTCAATGACATTAGCTGAAAGTTGAAGTTTAACTTTATTACACTTAACTTAAAAGTAATAAAAAATATTATTTATCCATTGTTAAAATCCAATTTTCAGCAGAACTGTTATTAAGCTTAAGAGACCATTGTTCTCTAACGTATCATAATTGCAAAAGTATTCGAAATAAAAGTGTATTTGAGTTTTTTTTTAAATCTATTGATAACACTCACCTAATTAGAATTGCAGTACACAAAGTCCATAACACATTTACAGCTAAAATTTTGTATAAACTTTCTTCTAATATTGTTCGTTTTATCTCTTTCTTCTTTATGGGAACGAATGCCACATATTGTGGCTATTATTCTATAATGTGTATATTGCAGCTTGAATACGATTTCAATTCGAATAGTTTGGCCGTCACTGTAATACAGGCCGAGGAACTGCCCGCCTTAGACATGGGCGGAACCTCAGATCCTTACGTTAAAGTCTATCTGCTGCCCGACAAGAAGAAGAAATTCGAGACTAAGGTGCATCGCAAAACGTTGAGTCCCGTCTTCAATGAAACATTCACTTTCAAGGTATGTATTTTTATGTTTTTAAGATTTAATAGTGGATAACCTGTGAATTGATCTGCAGAGTTTACCCTATGCTGATGCCATGAATAAAACGCTCGTCTTTGCCATATTTGACTTTGATCGATTCTCGAAACATGACCAAATCGGCGAGGTGAAGGTGCCGCTCTGCACCATCGACTTGGCGCAGACCATTGAGGAATGGCGTGATCTAATCAGCGTTGAGGGTGAAGGCGGACAGGTATGTAGAGATTGGCCCATGACAGCAATCACAGTATATACAAACGATAAACATATCTACAATTATTTATCTCTGGGGGTAATGGGCGGTTTATTCCTCGATGGTGTTTTCCACTCTTTATGTATATGTACTTAATTAAACTAAATGTGCCTCTAAGTGTCATTTATTTCATTCTGATTGATTTTCGATTTTCATTTTTACTTACTCAATATACTTATACGTATATGACCAAACAACAACAATAACAACAACAACTGTTGCTTATAATTTTTTGGGTTTGTTTGAGTTGTCCCACAAAACAAGCCACAAACTACAAAAAAAAAAACAGAATACTCAAAGCGCGTGAATTTGTTGACTTATGTAATCTAGACGTGCTTACAAAGTATTTGAATACTCCTCAAATCTTATACGAAATTGTGCGTTTTGTGTGTGTATGTATGTATGTATGTATGTATGTATGTAATTCGCGTTTCCATTACTAACGCAGACCAAGTTGATGTTTGCTTTTTAAGTAATTCAATTGCCATTTGAATAATGTGTGTCGGCTCCAGTAAAATATTTACCCCCAAAAAAAACTCACTCTGTCCATAAGTACAACAGAAACAACTTACAAAAAAAACCAACAACAACAAATAACCATAACAAAGAACAACAAGAATATATCATAAACAAGAAAGAAACAAATAACAGACAGCAAAGTGCAAAAACTTTTGTTCAACTTTTACACACCCAGTTCAAAATGCAAATTTAAATAATATAATAAAACAAAAAAAAAAAACAAAAAACTTTAAAATAATATATATATATATTCTGTATATATACAATTTATAACAGTTTTAAAGCTCCATTAAACCCAATAACAAAACCAACAACAATTACAAAGACAACATGGAAACAAGCTCAGGCAATCTTTGATCAACCTTCTTGGCAAAGTTGATGAAAGATTGATAAAACTGAATTTGATTTCTTTGCACATTCTTCAATCTACTTCTTTTTCAATTATGATTTTCTTAAAACTTTAACCAAACACAGAGTACAACAAAACTACAACTGAAATATATACTCTTCAATTTCTCTTTCTCCAATTCCCCCCTCAACAAATTGTTTTCAATACATACAAAAATATATCTATAAAAAAAAACTCTTGTTTTCTTGAACTTTTGTAGAAGGTAAATACAATGAAAAAAAATTCTTAAAGTTTTTTTAAAAGACAATACAAAAAAAAAACATACAAAAACACTTTTGCATACTTGTTTTGTTTAGTTTTTTTTTTTTGTTCTTTTTCCTATATACTTGCTCTGTCTCTTTGGTCTGTCGCTCTTGTATACACTCCAACATTTCAATATATCAATATACTACTTACATAATTATAACAAAATAACAGTTTCTATGCATCGAACTACACAAAAAAAAAAAAAACACTGTTTACCTGCTAACGCAACCTATTGTACTATATACAAGATAATCAATCTAACTCAATATCCAATAAGAATTTAAGAGATTTGCGCATTGTTTTTCAACTTTCTCTTGTTATGTCTGCATCTTTTCTGGCATCATTAATATTGTAGTTGAATTTTTGTATTACTATATCAAATTGTTTACATACATATACTCGTACAAAACTTAAGATCGTAATTAAACATTCCGAAATGCAAATAATCACACTGCAATATTATTTTGTGAAGAGAATTTGTGGCATAATAATAAATCAATCAGCATGGTCTCAACTATATATATGTATGTATGTATATGTACAAAATATGCTTGGCCTACAAAACTTTCCAAGAGTCCTTAAAACCATTTTCCAAATGTCTGCAGACATGCTGATAACCAAAACTGAAAAATGCCCAAACTTTAGACACAAATTTCCCAACTTAACACCGCACACTTCCACACTTTGCCACATACACACATTTTCCTTTCCTTTTGCACTTTGATTGGAACTGTTTAAAGCCCCAAAAGCTAAGCTCAACCAACTATCTTGCCTATCATTCCTAAAGTAGCCACAAACCGGTGCACAACAATTAAAACTCACATTTTAAATAAGAAGTTGAAAATTGGTCCAAATAATTTAATGAATGCAATTCTAAAGAAAGCAATAACCCAAACACACACACACACACAAACACCCACACCCACAAATACTTACACAAAAAGCACACAAATAAAGAAGACCCTAATTTCGTCAGCGAATGTAAAATTTAAATAAAATACCAAAGGAAGTAAAAAACAAAGAAAATTTCGTTTCGGTGTGCCGAATATGTTATACACTTGCAGAATAAAAATATGAAGGTTCTGTTCTCAGTTCTGATATATAGTTATTATAAGTAGAAGAATAGAATTAAACTAAATTAAATTAAATTGATCTGCAATGGTATACAAGAAAATGTTATATAAGCTTTTCATATAATTATCATTATAAGCAATTAGTTTAGCAACTGAAACATACTCGTAAATATATATAAAGACATTCCAAGAATAAACCAACTGCATGTTTTTGCTTACAAACTATACTCTTCCGACTATATATATACTCTATAATGACATTATTGCCACTAAGTATTAGTGCTGTAAACTCACACCTGACTACACCCCCAAAGTACACACACCCTCAGACACGCAGAGACACGCAAAGACCACTTGTACACAAAATAAAATTCGTTAAAGCAAAACCTTTTTCTTTTTTCAAATTTGCCAACTTATTGAAATTCTAATGGAACTGCAATTGAAAAATCTTTAATATGCTCTTCATTTTTCTCTTTAATTACTTTTGAACGTATCGCTAAAACAAACCAAAAAACAATCAATAAAAAAAATCTATACAATCGCCTCAAAATTCACCAAAATGAAACCAAACAAAAAAAAATCAATATCAAAACTCTACTCTACTCGAATCAATTTGACTCATTACGATACCGACATCTGGAACAATATTGAATTACCTGGAAACATGTAAGTATCGATACTCTCCGTGGGAGAAAAATCATAATTATCGTTATTTGCTTTGGTTGTTGTCCTCATAAATGTGTTCCAGTTATTTTCGTTGTGTTTGTGTTTCGTTATAATTAAAAGTAAAAATACAAAAACCAAAAAAAAAAACAAAAAATAAAACCTAAAAATTAATAATAAAAAAAAAAAATGATTTAAATTCAAATATATGATTGCACAAGCGACAATAAATTTTGTGTTTTAATAAAAGAAACTGTAATAATGCTTCTTTCGTGTTTTGATTTAACTATATCGCTGTCTCGCCCGATATTTGTATAATGCAATTATATATCTATATATATATTTATGATTTGCAACTTGTTTGTGTGCTGTAATGTTTAAGCAGAGCTTCGATGACAGTCAGAAACAAAAATATATAACAAAATGATCAACAAATGTTAATTTGCTATAATTTCGTAAGTTTTTGATTTGATTATCTTTTTCTTTGATTATTTATTTGAATTTTATTTTCTATTCTGGTCAGCATAAACATGATTCACCCAACATTCGACATATAAGTCTTGAGACATTTTGAAAGCCCATGCAAAGCCAAATCTTTCAATTAAATAACTCAAATTCAAACTCAAATCAAAGTAGCGGTAAGTGACTACGCAAAAACTCTCTCTCTCTCTCTCTGTTCCTCTCTCTCTCTCTCTCTCACTCTGTTTCTATATAACGCTCGCTCGCTCGCTCTCTATATAAAATACTTTATTTTAATAACTACTCAAAGAACACACTTTTATGTAGTAAAATACTTAGTTTAAAACAACTCAACAAAATCCCGGGTTAGTTTGTACAAATTGCTGGCTTTGGAGCAGGCTTATTAAGCAATTGGCATTCGATTAGTGTATATTAGAATATGGCGAAAACAATAAACAAAAACCAAAACCAAATCGAAAACGAAATCGAAATCGAAAACTTAAACTTGAACCCAAACAAATGCAAGTGGTTCCAACCAACCAAGGGTTTATACATGCTCGTATTATAACAGTATAATCGTTAGATAATTCTATTAAATACATGTGCAACTTTTTTCAATTGTAATATATATCTAATTACTCCATTTTGCATTTCATGTACATATAAATAAATAATATCCAATACTTTCGCTCGTTCTCCTCTCTCTCTCTCTATTTTTTTTTGATTTCCTAACTACTAAGTAATTTTTGAGGCCACGGCCCACATAGTTATCCAAAGGAATTTAGCCCAACTGTATATATTACAAATCGGCCAATCTTTCTTTTAATCTCAAAACTATCTTTCTCTCAATTAATATATATTCATTTGATTACAAACCAAAAAAAAAAAACAAATAAAAAAGGAAGAAAAATATCCGTTTTGCTTTTTGTGCCGTTGGTTTTGAGCTGGGTTATACAACATAAGAACTCGCAGGCAATTTGTCTATATACACTGTAATTTGTACCGTAAGTGAATGAACAGCAACAGCAACAACAACTACTTACTTCCTACTACTACAAGTCAATATATAATAATTAAATAAATACCCGTGAAACTACAACAAAACAAACAACACGCAAACAAAAGTCAATAAGTTTGTTTTGTTTGTTTAGGTTTGGTTCTTAATCAATTTTCAGTTCTACTCACATATATATACATCAAATATATATATATATATGTAAACATTTATATATATATATTTATAATTATTAATATTTATGTATGAACACTTAATCAAATCGAAGCTCTAAGACGTGCAGTAAATGTGTTTCCATGTATCTATTTGTGGCGTTTTTGTTTTGTGTCAATATTAAAGTATGAATAAAGTAACTGTAACCATTGTTAAATAATACAATAACTGTATACCCCGTACAACGTACTCAAGTATACTCACTTAACCCACTGTAAGCCCAAACAATTTTACGTATATACGATATATATCTATTTAAGTTGTGAAAATATCTTACTATATTTGTTTGTTGGCCTATAGCTTATTATAATATATATATATATTTATTTATATATATATGTATATATATCGTATGGTAACTCAATTGAGCTTAAGTCTTATCAATCAGTTTCATGCCTGGTGGCTTTTTTCTTAAGACTGAATTTACTAACTCTCGAGAATTTCTTCAACTATATTCGTAGTATTGAAGTTTATTATGCCATCTGCTCAATTTATCGAGGCTATAATATTAATATCGAATAGACTTTAAGACTAAAATAAAACTAAAGTCTTCAATATATCGTTTATACATGATCAGGAGATTTCTCACTGACTGAATGTTGAATCTAAATCAATTTCTCATTGACTTGGAGGATTATGAATCAATGTTTTATTTCTGAATTGTATTATCTCGACTCTGATATCTCGACTGATTGAAACCCATTTCGATTAGTTAATATTACTCGTATATAAATCGTAAATGTATCTGTTTAGAATTTATGTGAAGTGTTCAATGTTGTAATACTTGATTATATATAATTGTTTATACTAATTCATTGCAATGTTTTCTTAACTTTTTTTCGTGAACTGACAACAGGAAAAGCTTGGTGACATTTGCTTCTCGCTGCGCTATGTGCCGACCGCCGGAAAACTTACGGTTGTCATTCTCGAGGCCAAGAACTTGAAGAAGATGGACGTGGGCGGATTGTCTGGTAATATGGCGTGCTACCAAAGCGTTATCAAAATGCAAACAATGACTCTCGATGTGAATCGGAGTATTATTGCAGTTTTGGTAACGCTTCAGTCTCTATTTTTGATATGTGTGTGCATACTCGTTTAACCAAGTGTATTTGATTTTCGTATTGCTTCGTTTATGATTTGATTATTGAGTTGAGTAACTTTTGTGTTACTGTTCAGACCGATGGAGAAATGCAAACGCCAAGGCAACGTTTGCAGAGAGCAAAGTATTCAATTTTTATTCCCAATTACTTTTGTCAATTCGCAACTTTCGATTTTTCAACTACCTTAGCGCAAATTTTCGACTTGCATATTTTTATAATACAACTATTCTCTCTCTTATGTAATATCGCGTACGCTAAAAAAAATCCAAATGATATCATTTAATACCAATAATCCATGGATATATTCTCGTCTGGCAACGTTAACATCACTAAATTGTGCACAGTTTTTTAACTTATGCCTGGCAACATCGAAATGAAAATTATAACGGCTCTTGCTCAAATTAGCGGTACATTTAAATTCGCTTGCTTCTAGCTTCACTTTTGCATGTAATCTAATTCTACTAATTACATAATTCAAACACTCGCATTCAACTTCTTCGGCTCACCCAAGTGAAGAGCCAAATTGAAAGCGTTGCCGCCGAATATATCCAAAAAAAAAAAAAAACGAAATAAAAAATACCCCAAAAAAGGGTATTCGAGTTCTTCTAGGCTTTTACAAACAAAAGAACATTTTCAAGTATGTTTTGAGAAAGCAATTGACATTATTCCATGCTCTAATGATATTCGATCTAAAATTCTGATGATGAGACTATTTTAACTGTAACTATTTTTTCGTATCTTATGATTTTTATGTTGTGTGCCTTGAGTTTTCAAGAGTTACTGTGTTCTAAAGTACTCGTTAACTAAATATCGAAATATATATTTGATTTAACATTTTTTCAACAATTCTTTTCAACAGCAGGCAAACGAAAGCAGAAACAAACTTTTTCAGTAATTATCGATAACCGAACGGATCCTATCGATCTAATGCTGACGAGCTCTTTGTAACTCTTGCGATTTTCCATATGTTGATACCGTTTCTATACGATGAAACCTTAAATGCTTACTTATCAGCATATAAGACTTTATTTGGAACATTTTATTTTTTTGCCATTTCCTCCAAATATGGGTTTGGCCTCCTTTTTAACCAAGTTTCAGCTTTCGTTTGTTGATATGTTTTAATTGTTGTTATCGTTTATTGAAGTACTATTTGTTAACTATCTTATAACCAATATTAAATATATATTTAATCTACGTTTTATGTACCGTTTTTCTTTATATATGTGTGTAACACAAGCCAAAAACTACCAAAAAAAAAAGAAAACAAAAAACAAAAACAAAACCCAAAAATCTGCTCATCAACTTCAAAGTTTTTACTTTAGTATTATAAAAAAAGTATTTTCTTTTTCTTTCTTTCAATTTTTTCTATTTTATAGATCCATATGTGAAAATTGCAATCATGCAAAATGGCAAACGTTTGAAAAAGAAGAAGACAAGTATCAAAAAATGCACCCTCAACCCTTACTATAATGAGTCGTTCTCATTTGAAGTACCATTTGAACAAATACAAGTATGCGAGAATGTATTATACTATCCTATAAAACCACTACTACTACTACTACTACTACTACTACTAACTACTACTACTACTACTACTACTACTAACTCCTACTACTACTACTACTACTCTACTACTTACTGTTAACTGTAACTAAAGCTGTCCCTTCTGAACTATCAACCAAAAACATGTTCTAAACAAGTTTGAGTAACGAACCCGCCTCCCAAAATTAAAAAAAAATAAAAACAAACACACTTTAGCATTTTTCGTGCAATCGTTGTTATTAATATAACCATCTATATATATTAATATATATATATATAAATATATACATACATATTGTATATTACATGTGCTGAATACTCGTATTCTTACTCAAAAACTATAAATAAAAAAAAAACACTTTTACAAACACAAAACAAGCAAACGGATAGCCAAAAAAAACTTTCGTATTGCCCGCATACCTCCAAAACTCCTCCAAAACTACTCGATTAATCAATCAATTTAATTGTTATATGTGTGCTCCTTAAACAAATTTATCCGAAACGTACTCAATGTTCAATGTTGTATTTTAACTAAACAATTTAAAAAAAAAAAATTCGTTGCTTTACTTTTTTTACTTTTACTTTTACTTTGCTCAACGACTGCCACGCCCACATGCCGGCTGTAAATAATAAAAGATATGCTGAGCGCAGTACGTTGTTGCAAAAAAGAGAATCTAAACCTGATTTGCTTTTACTTTGTGTAGTTGATTGAGAAACTTTTGTGATTAAATTAAAAAATACAATACAATTTTTTTTTTTAGTTTGTGCTTAGCTCAGCTGATTTGGTTTTCAAAATATTTGTATGTTTGATGCTGATTTTGACACAGACAACATGACAACTATTTGTAGGTTAGGTCTGTTCCGATTCGGAGTAACAACTACAGACGCTCCAAGAAAACAAATTGAGACACTCCACAAAAAAAATTAATAAAAAATAAAAAAAAAAAAACACCCAACACAGTCTACTCGTAGTTAATATAAGAGAGAGCCAGCAGTAGTGCCGCTGGCTCTCTTGAATACACTCGCAATGCAGTGCACGAGTCAAAGATTTTAGAGAGCTTAAATTCGATAATTGATGAAAACAAACAAACAAACACTCTCACTCTTAACTACAAAACTACTAAACTTTAAAAAACTACCTACTACTCTTTCCATAATACAAACTATCGCAAACTATCGTCAGCGGCGTCAATAATGCACCACAATATGGGTACATTATTTTGACACTGTCTTCTGATTTGAATATCGAATAAACCAATCGCACCACTAAACCACCAAACTACAGTACTACAATACAAGCAATACAGTACAAGTTTCAAAATAATATCAAAAAAAAAAAAAGAACACAAGCCAAGTCACCACAGAGAAGTATAGCGTATCAACATGAATACTTATGACAACATACATATAGTACATCCAAAAATCAACAAAAAAAAAATATGTATACCATTAAAAAAGAACTCTGGTTACGTGCGCTAGTCCGAGACCTGCCCCATGTAGTATCTGACAAAAAAAAAAAACAAAAAACCAAAAAACAAAAAAGAAAAGGAAAAAATATGAACGACAAATGGGATTGAATATTATACATTTTCGTTTACACGTATTTAATGAACATTTTTCTTTTTGCTTCAGCTTAAATGTTGACAAAAACCAAAGCATTATATATATATACCTATATATAACATAATTTTAAAAAGTAATCTGTTCATTAGCCCCAGGTTAAGAGAAGAGATATATATTTGTACATTTCCTATATAAGCTCATACCAGCAAGCAAAAGAACAACTAAAAAAAACACTCACAAAGAGAACATCATACGCTTTTTTATCACTTCAGCAATCTAACAGAACTTTTTATTTACCGTATATCATTATACAATTTTGTTTGATTTAACGCTTAGACAAATGCATGCAATGCTTGTTAACATAAAAATGATAAAAACCCCATCCAAAACATGGACACATCTTAATCTCCATCCACTTTAGAATTGTGTTTAATGGCGCTTTTTGTAATGCTTGAAAATATGTCGCCCACTTTTAGATAAACTCCTACAAGCTTGTAATTAACTTTGTTGGGATTCTCTTGAAAAAAAATTCTTCACTTTCGACAATAATTCAGGAAAAAATAAAATCTGTTGAAGCTCTATATAGGCATACCGCTTTCCCAAGTAAAACTCTTCTAAACTCAAATGCACCTTATTCCAAAAGAGCACCCAAAACCCAAAAAATAAAAAAATTAAAAATAATAACAAATAAAAATTGTAGTTCAACATTTAGCAACAACTCTGCCTATGTAATATGCTTTCCAACACCGAATTTGTAGTGTCTGCCTGTAACCAGTAACTCTTCCCCCCGTAATAACCCACAATCAGAACACGTGTATCTCAAATAATATCAAAATAATCAAAAAGTTCTTCTACTCAAATGTACTATGCTCAACGCATAGCAGTCCCTAAAATAAATACAAATCGGTCGATAAAATAATTCTTGAAATCTCCAAGCACTAATTAATGCAATATTTTATTTTTGCCAATTGCAAACCAATTTGGGAAATGTTTAGAAAATCTGTCTTGTTGTTACCGTTGTGGATTACGATCGTATTGGCACCTCTGAGCCCATTGGACGCTGTATACTCGGCTGCATGGGAACTGGAACCGAGCTGCGCCATTGGTCCGATATGTTGGCCTCGCCACGTCGACCCATAGCACAATGGCATACCCTCAAGGATCCCGAGGAAACTGACGAAATACTTAAGAATATGAAGTAAACGCTACATGGCTAACAAATACAGGTAAGTTCCAGCTCATAATCCCATTATCCTTCGACTATTTATATGGTTTCCATTTTAGAATTATAGCAAACCTTAGCGTATACATACATATATGAAACAAGGAAACCAAAGAGAACTCAAGCGAACCGTCAACATTCTAATCGTATGCATCATCAGCTATTTTATTGATCTACAACAACCTCAACAGCCTACAACAACAAACAACAAACAACAAACAACAACAACAATCAAATCAAATATCGTAGTTATTGCAAATTGTTCATTCCGTGAAGTTAATCAACGACAAAAAAGGGAAGAATATATAATGAGAAAAAACCAAATCCTTTCAAATGAGATCTAGAAATTTAAGTTATGTTCACATTGGTTGATCCATAACACACATTTTAATACTTAACAACTTTTCGGATTAATCAAATTTGTTTCAAATTAATGCAGACTTATATTCGTTTTCAAGTCTAGGACTATAAATATTGTTGTCACCAATTGAAAAGAACGCGAAACAAAAGATTATTGAACATAAATAAAAAATCTACGAGTATGTTAAAAAGTTTTATTCAAAAAGTCTATATACTCAATACATATATGCATACATTTATTTAACGGTAAAAAAGAGAAGTTAAATCATCACTTTAAACAGTTAAGTTGTATTCATTTGTAATAAGTCAAGTATAAACAAATTTATTAGCCGTTTTCATTTTGATTAATAGACAAAAGGAAAACTGTTGAAAGTTTATTATTAAATCAATGAAAAATATTAGAGATAATGAAAACTAATAACAACAACAACAACAAAGATGAACATAAATTGTTATGAAATTTATTTATTATATTTAATTATTGAGCATTATGTATTACTGTAACTGTGTAAGTACATAGACATCAACATATATGAGGGTACATGACAGACATATGAATGAAAGAAAGCAAAACCCAAACTAATGATGAAAAAACCAAAATCCAAATACATAAATAAATATATTATATTACGAGTAAATATATATATACATCTATATATATATATATATATATATATATATATATGAAAACAAAATATGTATAACCGTTGCATAGACTAATGTTATATATACACAACGCTGTGGTTTGGTCAATCGGCGAAACAAACTAACAGAATCAGACGTTTAAGTAGAACAAACACAAAGAAGAACATCAAAAAACATAAAAGCAAATAACAAAAAGTTTAACTTTAAAGCGTGATTTCAATGGAATATATCATCTGTTTAAACCTTAAAATACTATTAACCTATATCGAACATTCAACATTATAGGCTTGCCTGATTCTTTATGATTTACCTATCTTACAAATACTGACGTATTATTTTTTAATTTATGAAATTATATAGTTAATTACCTGATTTTCTTTGAGTTGCTTCTGCTCTATGTCGTACTTCTAAGGTTTCTAAGAACTCTAAACTTTTTTGTATTCGTTAGTCATATTTAATTATTTGGAAAAGCATATTAGGTCATAATGAAAATATACATAAATACTAACTAAATGATTACGATTATGGCAAAAAAAAAAACAACAAAGAAAATATAAAAAAAAAACAATGTTAAAACATGAAATATTAAGAACAATAATAGTTATTACTATTTACATTATATTCAAGTATATATAAACATATATATACATGACCTCTAAACAATATACATTTATATATACATATATATATATACATATATACTTCTATGACGTGGTGCGGACTATGCACAAACCTACTAAATTGGTATTTTCAATGAACTGGCAAAAAGAACAACAAAAAAAACAAATAACAAATAACAAAAGCAACATTTAAAATGCTTAATTGAAAGCATCCAAAGTAAGAGCTGGCCGTAATAATTATTGATTATTTCCATATTGCAAGTAAAATTAACTATTAAATTAGATGTTTTTGTCCTGTAAAAAAAATATATTTAAAAAGTGAATAACAAAAATTTATAATAATTATATGTAATAATGATAATGCGTAGCAAGGGACCCAAAATGTCCCCCACACAGTTTGTAGTTATGTTCACCAAGGCTACGACTCAAATAACATAGAAAAACACACATACACACTTTGCAAACTGAATATACTAACAACAGAATATTTATGTAATATAATTCAACTAAATTATAAACAACAGGCAAACAAATTCTTCAATAAATTACGAGTATTGTTCAATAAAAAACAAACAAAAAATTAATTACTTTGCTTTTCCAAATAATTACTGTAAATTATCAAAACTAAACAATGACACAAACCACAACAACAACAGCAACAACCACAAGAATAAACTATATATACATACATATATATATTAATATATATACATATATATATATGTATATGTATATGTATTTATATATATATAAAATACTTGCATATTAAACAAATTATATGGAATTATATAAAATGATGTTGATTATTGATTTAAACTGATGAATGAATAAAAGCAAAATATATATATATATATATATATATATATATATGTGTATATATATATATATATATGCATTAATATATATAAATATTAACAAACGAAACAAATTAATTCATTTGCGTTTTTCTTCAGTTTGGTATGTTAATTGTGACACATACTGCGCTGTCCACAACTTTTTAGAGGACAGTGTAACCCAACTACATGTACATACTTACAGGAACAATAAACACACACGCACACACGCACACACACACACACACACACACAGACACAGAAGGCCACCCATGAACTGACCAAAGCAAAAGTCGAACACTTCAATATGTATTATATCTATACATGGATGTACAATATGATTATCATTAGGCATACATTGCGTATGTGGAATCTGTATTATTTTGAAACATTTTAAATGCAAGCAGCAGTAAAAGCGCAAAGCATAAGCCATCACAAAAGCACAAATCAGTAGTTAAAAAAAAGAAAACTGAAATCGAAAAAAAACAAAACAAAACAAGTATTAATAATAATAGTTAAAAATGAGTAATAATAAAAAAACATACAATTAGAAATTACCAAAATAAAAACAAAACGGTAGATGTCCATGTATTTTTATTTTTAGATATTTGTGTATGTAATTTATATTCGATAAATCAGGCATAAATGCATTTAGCAACACCATACGAAAACGATATAAAACCAAACCGAAAACGATACTATATAGAGCGCACCTGAGGATCGGACAGTTGGACAGTTGGATCTGGCAGAGAGTATTTGCACAATATATATAAATATATATATATACATTCATGTATATGCGTGTATGAGTGTGTAATAATGACAAATACAACAGAAAGAATTATATAAGTAAACAAATAGGAAAACCAAAATATAGGGCAATGTTTGATGTTGAAATATGAGTTACAAAGGCCACATAGCGTGAGCATTATATGCAAGTACATACACATATACATAAGGAATATGCATAACAAACATACATACATATTTACATGAATACATATACATACAAATGCAACAAATTCAAAATCATTATATACCAAATAACGGATAATAACAATAAAGCAAAAGATTTACATAAAAGCGTACATAATCACAACAGCACCGCATAGTATGAAGTTTAGGCATACGATATACATATACATATACATATATAATACATAAATAAGCCTGCATAGGTCGCTGTTCAATGCATTACCCCCACTCCCCCCCCCCTTCGATTTTGGTCCGTTATTGGACAACTAAACATAAGTTTAGACCCTCCAACTATTTACCGTTATGGCGTCACACATTCTCACCACACTCTCTCCAAACGAGACTCACCACATCATTAAGCTCTTTCCAGAGTTTTGTTGTTTATGATAAACTGTTTATAGCTGTTTTTTGAATTTTAAATAAATTATATTTACTATATAAAACTAAAGAAATCAACAAGCGAAAACAAAAACAAAAAAATCGTATATTATAGTATACATAATACAAACGAGTATATGTTTTAAAAAGTTCTTACTTGCAAACTGAATAAACTGGAAAACGAAAATGATTAAATTATGTTAATAAATAAACTGCATACTTCATTATATATATATATATATATATATACATATATATATATATATATACATATATATATATATATATACATATATGTGGCAACTATATTTGCAAACAAGTGTATAATTTTATTTCAAACCAAAAAAAAAAGCGTAAAGAATTTAAAAACGATAACAGATGTATGCGAATATTCTGTCGCAAGCCTTCAACAACGGCGTCTGTAGATAAATTAAACCACAAGAAAAACACACTGATGTGAACACTCAAATAAAACGACATGACATTGAAAACGTTTATAAAGAATAAACAAATGTTTGAAACTATTACAACTATTTTTTATTTCGTTTTATTTCACGAATATTACTTTATCGAAATCTGAATCGCAATCGAAACTGCTCCTTATCGATAAATCCAAAACTGCCAAGGCAATTGCACTTTTCGGAATTTGGCAAAAACTAGCAGGCTCTTCTCGCATATATATTCGACTGCCGACATTCGTGAGATATATTTTATACAGCATACATTTTCATTCCAAACCAAAATGGAGCAAAAAACTTTTCAAAACGTTTCCACAATTCGCATATTGGTGCTCGGCGATGCAGGTGCGTTTTCCCGCGAAAGTAAATCATTTTAAAAGAATCCTCCAATATTTTCCATTTCCTTTCCCTTTTTTATTTTTTTTGTTTATTTGTTTTTTTTTTTTGGCAGGCGTTGGTAAGACAAGTCTTACAAATCTGCTTGCCCTAAGTGTGGACACGCCCACACTCCCGTCGAGGAGCGTCGGTGATGAGTGGTGGAATGTGCAGGTGCGTCTGCACGAGTATCCCGAGTATAAAGGACTGCCGCCGACACCAGAATGGACATCGTCCTCGTCGCCCGGCTCCTCGCGGAACAGCTCGGAGCACTTGGCCTCCAATGAACTGTTCCCACGCGGGGAGTGGGTCGCGTATGAAATGATTCCATATTTTGTGGAATTTTACGATTCAAAGTGTTCGCTGCTAAAGCGATCAAATTCGCTTAGGAATCGCCTATATGGCTACATCGATGGCATTATATTAGTGTACGATCTGCTAAATATGAGCACACAGGACAAACTGCACGATTTACTGTACCAGCCATTGCGTCAGATCAGTCGACGTCGCCACCATCGTAAGGGACCAATTTTGAAGGGGCGTCACGTACCCACTCTGGTGGTGGGCACCAAATTGGATATGTTGAAGACGCGTCGGACGTGCCGCTCGGGCGGCATTGCCGACCAGCTGGGCGCCGAGGAGATCTTACTCAATTGCATGGACACCTACAGTTTGGCGGAGAAAACGCGCAATGGGAACAAACTGCGTAACTTTCTTAACAATGCCATAGACTTCAAGCAATACTTTCCAGCAACATGATAATATTCGAATTTGTATATTTTTTGTACATTTTACTTTTATTTGTGTAAATTGTTATTTAGATTTATATTTTAATATATTAGCCAGGTGGCCATTCCATCTGGCGACCGCCGAGAAAGTGCAAATGCAAATGGTAAACAGACTGAGCGCCATGCTGCCCATTATTGATTACCACACGGTAGCCCTTCTCCAGGCCCACTTCCTTGGCTACCTTGCGACCCACCAGCATCAAATGGCCCAAAAGCTCAGCGTCTCCATCCTCGGCCAGCGATAGCTGCGCAATTGGCTTACGAGGTATAACCAGAAAATGAGTTGGTGCTTGTGGCGCAACGTCATTAAACGCCACACACTATAAGTTGAAAGATAAATATACAAAGATAGATATACATATATATACACCAAATACATAAAGTAAAAATGCCCTTTGTACCAACTTTGTCGTCTTCGTAAATGAATTTGCACGGAATCTCCTTGCGTAAAATCTTTCCAAAAATTGTGTCTTCAGAAGCCGCGGCGCTTTGCGCCTTATCCACCTCGCTCGCCATTCGGACGCAGGTAGTTGCTAAGCTGCGATAACTTGAAAATGCAAGAAATTCGCAATAATAAATATATATAAGATAATTGGAAAATTACATGCACACTTACCGAAAAACACTTGCTAAGTTCCGGCCGGCACACACGAACATTGATACGAGTGCTGCCAACTGACGTCAATTGACTAGTGAAATTGTTCGTACTATCGCTTTGCTATATAAACATCGATAATATTGAATTTAATTCAATTTTTTAAATACATGGAAAAAACCATTATTATAAATAAAAGTAATGACAAATATTATTTATTTATATAATTTTAGCTGGTCTGCCTGCTGTCTGTAGGGTGAATATAAATATCGCACAAACTATCGATAGCCAACAAAGGTGCTCGGTGCCTACTAGATTTTATAAACGGTCACACCTACTCAACCATCGGCATTGGTCATCTGAGCTGCGAGTGGTGCAAAACAACAAAATACAGATTTAGTTAATATTTTGCATTTAACAGTCACAAAAAATAACCTTGATTACTGGTGATGTCAGAGCTGCGCTCCAAAGTTATCACTCTCTATAAGCACGTAAGTAAATATTGAATTGCAATTGACCACGTGCAATTGCGCTGCAGCCGAAAGGTGTTGGGTGGGGGGGATAAGTGAAGAAGGGAAAATTGTGAATCTAAAGTTGCGTAAATTACCCCATTGCAGTTACAATTTCTGGGCCGCGACTATCCCGGCCTGAATGGGCCGCAAAAGTTTCGGAAACAAATCCACGATGCGTTCATAAAGAACAAGGATGAGAGTGATCCCAAAAAGATCGTCGCCCTCCTGGCGCAAGGACGATACTTGGCCAAGGAGGTGGAGGCTTTGTACTCGCTCAAAAAGTATCGAAGCGTAAAGCAGCGATACAGTTACAACGATTAAAGCGGAAGCAAAAATGAAGGACTGAATCAGAAAGAGAATATGATACATGCAAAGCTTTTGTTGTTTTTTTTATATACAGTTCGAAAAAATATCCAAAACAAAAAAGAAGCCAAATGTATACACACACACTAACACACAGCAAAAAACACACAATAATTTTGTTGAATTCGAATGTCTTGTCAATGCATAACTTTAAGTTATTGTTGAATAAAAGAGTCGACAGTCATTGATTAACCAAGCCAAAATAGTCGACATATTTTTGTTATTGCAAATTGTACTTTGACCTTGGAATGTTTTGCGGGGGCCGGACAGGTGCCGTTATTGTTGTTGCTTATGAAAAGATATCACAGCCGATAATGTTGGATACGTTTGCCAAATTATTGCCACGGGTTGATGGTCGAGCAGAATGCGTTTGCGGACGGCGCCTCATCACTCTGTGTTTTTGACAAAATTGCGTATTTAAATTCAGTTGAACGTTGACCATCTGTCCACACACACACACACATGCGCAAGCACACAAATGCATGTGCTTGCTCTCTGCTTGTATTAGTGATAAACAATTCAGACGCCGTCGCCAGCGAAGAGCTCTTTTTTTTACGCTTGTCACAGGTATGCGCACTTTGTCTCTGTGTTTGCAACATGAAGAAATTATGATAGTCAAATAATTAATTATAAAAATAGAGGCTTTAGTGAAATAGTTGCATATAAACTATACTAGTGAGCATAAACAATAGCAAGTGTATTTTAGTATAGTAGTGAAAAAAAATCGAAAGATGACCGCTCGTCATTTGCAGTTTCTGTAATCGTATCTCCTGTCAATGATCGTGGAATGATGTGTTTATAAAGAGACTTTCTGTAACGTCATCCATGTACGTAAGCTGATAAGAAGGAGGGTTCATTGATGCCAAGTAAAAATATACGAGGTATATTTATTATTATATTTGCTTCCAAACAAGGAAAAATATCTGATCGCATGGTGTCACCGACTGTGACATAAAACGTAAACAAATACTTGGAAACTCTTATTTTGGTTTGAAAAAATGACAACAGTCCCTAGAACAAATATGTACATAAATTGATTACGTTTACGAATTGACAATTTAAGAAATAAAAAAATAAATAAACAACAAATTCTGTCAGTTCTAATTAGCAATTTTTACCTTGAAATAATTTTAAATTTATTACAAATATTTATAAATAGAAAGTGGAATATATGCACATTGTTAAGCAGTATGGCTATTTTTTAAGTAATTAATAATTCATTATTTATAATTTAATTAATTGCTTTTAATAGATAAAAAACTTGGTGGCAGTATTTATTTCCAAACGGCAATTTAATCTAGAATTTAAATGCTAAAGAAAGAAAAAATCAAGCGAACAAAAATATTCTTTTGAACCCAAAATCCCTATGTAAAAAATATATACTGCGTGGGGTTGTGATTCCCACATTTGATTAGCTACTTGGCAAAGGGTTCGTGCTCTTTACTATATATTTAAATTTTTGTTCGTACTTCACACAAAAATTTGACCGCCCGCCAAAGAACGTGACCTGCCTCACTTGTTTTATTTTTAATTTTTCTTAAGAAAAATTCACCCTAACCTATTTAGCGCCACCTTGTGGAAACTGTGGTTACCAAAACGGTGGTATCTAACCCTGCCAACCTGTTCGCTTATATATGCAGTGTGGCCCTTTGAAATTCGCTTTTTGGTGGCGGTAGGCGATAACTTCCTATCGTTAGGTACTCAAAAGCAAAACTCGTTTAATATAAAAACCATCTTTATTATCCACTATGTCTAACAAGAACAATCAAGGGCAAAAGTTTATGGAAGAAAGGGCAGAGTGATTGATCAAATATTCGTTGGTAGTTCTATGACTCCTGAATTAAATGTGGCTCTTCCAAATAAAAAGGTGAGTGATGGCTCGATGTGGGGAGTTAGGGAAAAGGTGATTATATTTGAAAACAGCAGACCATCTTGGACCGCCTTTTACTTGTGGAAAAAGTTTCGAAAAATGTCGGGTAAACTGAACAAAGAATGGAACTCCTATCATGTCAAGATTACAAGTGGGGACACATAAAAATCAGCTTGACAGATCCTGCGGAGGGCAAGCTTCTTGAAAAGTAACCAACATTGCTTTTTAGTACAGTTTGTGAGTTAGGCATGCTAAGTGGCTGCCCACACTTCCACTCCTAATTTAACAATTAATGTTGCTGTGGTGTCATTGGGATTATTACAACAGAAGACATTGAAAGTTTTCTGAAGGGGACAAAAAGAAACTTAGGAACATGTTGAATCGTAGGAATTATGACAAGTGACAAGAGCTGGAAGTGTTGGGGTCTGGGTGACGACGAATATCATAAACCAACGCCCTTAAGAATCTTATTCTTATCATTTTATAATGTAAGTTAAGCATATATATATCTATAATCAAAAAACATGAACATAAATATAAAAGAAACTAATATTCGCATACCGCTGATTAACGCATAAAAATAACTAAAGAGGATTACAATTAAACTTAGTTTAAAATCACAAAGTCTTCCAGTGGAAAGCGTCATGTTCACAGTGCAAATGATTTGAAAATATCTGAGCATTTACATATTATAATATTGAATGCGCAATTAGCCGAATTCAAAGCCTAAAACATCATCCATGCCGTAGTCAAACAGGCGAAAGTCCTCCTCATAGATCTCATACAGACGCCGTATGGCGCCAATGGGCAGTGGATCGAAATAAGTACGCAGATTGGCACGCGTGCTTGACGGCTTGTGGCCCGTGGGGAATGTTAAGTTCTTGGCACCCGCCAGATACAGCGCCAATGCGGAGTCATCCAGTAAAGTGTCGTATTTGCCTGCAAGGGATTACAGATTACAGACTTAAGTCTCATTGGAAAGGAAAGAAACCTCAGTCATGTGGACATACCCACAACGTTGAACTTCATGACACAGGGATTGCACAGCTTGGCGATGACTTCCCAGTGCTCGTTGTAGTCCGTCTGATTGCTGCGACTCAGCTCCGGAGTCAGCAGATACTGCACAAACTCGCCAAACTGAACATCGTTGCCCTGGTCGAGGGACTCGTTGCTGGCGCCCGGACGCAGTTCCCGCACAATCTGCCGGCCCACACGCGACTGAAAGTACCGCGCACTCGACGAACCACCTTCCAGCTTGTTGCGATACGCGGAAAGCAGCCGCTCGAATGGATGCCGCACCAGTATGAAGCGTGTGTAATCCTCGCCAAGCACCTGGGCGCGCTCCTCCTCGCTGAGATCGTGCAACTTGCTGAACATGCCAAACGAGTGCGCCAGCGATCCAGGTATCTGTAACGGATCTGTGCCATTCTGCCACTTGCCCGTTAACAGCATCAGCACCCGTTTCCAGTTCGTGCACGCCACCTAAACGGGAGGAGGATATAAAACCATTTGTATTCTGAACGAAATTCCATTTCAACTAAATAAACAATTATTTTGATTTGTATTGAAACGAGGCCACTAAATGTGTTTTCTGGTTTTTCTTTTGAAATATGTTTACTACCGAACAAGAAGAAGACGACTCACTAAATGCTGACTGGCTGTGATTCACGGTTTTTGTATCTATCCGAATGCGATTCGATGGAAATCGAATTAGTGATAAGCGTACTTCCTGGGATTCCAAATTCTGACACATATAGGTCTTGGCTTGTTATCTATTTTTGTGCGTAAACTGTCAATACAACCAAAAGATATCTCTTTATATATGATGTATAAGGGTTGAATGTATGCATGTTGCATGTAAGCATTCTGGAATCCATTCAACATAGTCATTTCATCGCTTTTGTCATTTGTGTGCATGAAATTTGTCACAAACTTCAGTGAAGATACGTAGATATGGATATCAAATATTTTTAAAGGGAATTTCAGACGAGCTGGCAAGACGAGCTTTTGTTTAAATTACAGAAAGTAAATAATCAAAATATGTAAAATGGTTAGAGAAAGAAATGCTAAATTAAATTGCTAAGGAGCGACCTTGTTAAATGAGATACTCTACTTAATATGCAATTCACTTAATTGCAAATCGTAATTAAACACACTGTTAATTTACGCCAAGATGTATAATTACAATACCGGCAACAGCAACAGCAAATCGACTAAGTGTATATAGACAATTCGCTTAGGCAGTCAGGCCGACAATGTCGAGTGTAATTAAACACAAAAACATTTCAAATCACAAAAATAAACAATTTCTCATACACAGGAAAAACTCGGTGTGTGCCAAGTGGCAGTTGCGCACAGTGGTGCCAAAACCAGTCAATCAGTCAGCCGAAGAGTGCGCGTTGCCAACTTGTCAGATGAAAGTGAAATTTTGAAATACGTCTAAACAAAAAAACAGTTTTGTGCACTGTAAACAGTATGCCTCAATGTGAACATTGCGTTTATCAATTGACCTTGTACCACTGTGCACGCCGACAAGTAAATCATGGCAAAGGTTCAGGTTCAACGCTATTCGCACACACTGCGTACACACATATAATTAAACATTATTTGCAATACGTAAGCGAGATCATAATATACAAAGTTGAACAATTTCTTTCGGCCATAAAACCCACATTATGCCCAACACGCGGTGGTCGCATAAAAAATGAAGTGAAACGTGGATGGCGGTGCAGGTAAGACCCACAGTTACGACTTCGTAGAAGGAGGTATATGTACATATATGAATCTCAAAGTAGAACTTAGGTTGGTTAACAACAAGCTCCCCTCTCGAAGCTAAGCTTGAACATCAAGCGACAGCTCCGTTTGCCGCCTGCTGATAACAGCTGATAAGCGAAACGTGCACAAGTGTGTCATTCAACTAGATACGCCCATTCAGCCCGGCAAACGAATCGATCGGCAATTATCAATGAGATTGGAGCATGAGGTAGTCTCTTAAATATTCCCACTTGATAACTAATCGAAGCATTCAGCAATTAGCTGATTTGGGAACGATCTAACAAACATTATTTGCAAATGTTTCCTAACGTTTTTTTTCTAGGATAGTTTTTAACTCGTTTTTCAAATACAAATTTAATATTAAAGTTGCGAATTATTATGTAAAATGAAAAAAAAAAAAGAAAAATTTCTCAACGCTTATTGCCAGACGTTTCAGGGATATTTTTTGGTACTGAAAATGGAATTAAAATAATCTTAATTTATATTTTACTTTCCCGTTTTTTTTTTCTTAAGTTCGAAGTTGAGGAAATAAACAAAGATTTCTAAATAAGATCTACCGCAACAAAATCAACAACTATTCTAAAATACATTGATTAAAGTGAAGAGAAATCTGTAAATTTATGGCGCCACTGGCAAGAGGCATTCGCCACTGACCAGGCCAATTGATACTATTACTCAACCTAAGTCGGCCGCAATCCGAGTCACAAAAAACATAAGTGCGTCGTTGGCTCATTATGAAGTGCGACGGTTCAAAGTGCGTCGGATTCATGAAACACGAAGCTATTTATATACATATTTACCGCACCTTCAACAGGTGAGCTTTTGAGGTGTGCGCTAATTAATCTAATCAAGTGGTTCGTCTAATTCTGTGCGAAATAAGTTTGGATAGTTTTTGATAGCGGCGGCGTATCGGAGAAATGCCTATTTGAAGTGCTCTGGGTTTTAATTAAGTTCCTTTAAATAAGCTGCAAAGTTATAATCGCGATTCTTATCGAAAGAAGGCCAAATTTGAATTCAAAGTTAATTAAGGGAACCGCTGAGAGACACGACACAAACTTTGTTGATAACCCCCCCCAAATGGATGTCATTTAATTGCCACCAATTTTGATAAGTGTATTCGAATATTTGTTAATCTTAGCTTATTGCGTTGCTCATAACTCACTCGACAGCTCAACAACAAGCCACAGCAGCCTGATAATAATAATACTTAATTGTAAGACGCTGTACTAAAACTACTAAAGTTTGCATATTAAAACTGAGGGTATACTTAACAAGACAACGGGTATATACCCTCTATAGGTAAACCCTAGATTGAAATTATATTTTAGATTTTATTTAGAATCAACTCGATTCAAGAGATTAGAGATTGAGCAATATACAAAGCGGAAATTGTTAACCGTCTTATTTTGGGGCAGAAACAGTCAAACTCTTCGTCGTTCGGACAGGGTATACAAATGAATATTGCACTGGCAAGGCATTACAATTGATAATTGCTTAGAGTATATAGGGGTTTATTCAAGGTTATGCTGTCCATATGTATATACTGACCGTTATAACAAACATGGAGCTGAGTCGCAAGCAATCAAACTATTGATAAAACCAGCAAATCAATGTTGCGAGCCTCAAGATTAGCAATCAGCTTGCACTACTTTGATCAGTTGTCTTGTCAAACTCGTCTGGTGAAAGCACTTCGAGTAAACCACAAATCGATTTACGAATAATCATGCCACATGTGGCAAGAATAAACAATAGACGGGCAAACAGCGGCGTTAGGGGGGCCCGTCTGAGTTGATGGAAGGAGAGCATCGAATGTTAGCAGACCAGTAAAAGAGAAAACGTGGAGCAAATAAATAAAACTAGTTTTTTCTTTTACTGATTCTGCTTTTGCTTTTTTTATATACAGATGAGAGGCAGTTGACGAAGGGTCGGTTGAAGCAGACCACACGCCGGAAGGGAGCCAAAGCCACACATGGCGAAGACGAGTCAGATCTGATATGAATAATATCAAAATAAAATACGGAATGCCAAAAAGCTGACGCATTAAAATAATTCTGTGTATTCAATGAAGCAATATTTATAGGGGTACCTTGGGCACATAGCAATAGAGCAGCTTGTGCTCCTTGTCCACAATCATGTGATCCATTTGCAGTTCGGTTAGATCCTCGATAGTGTCCATGTTGGCGCCCAAAAGATCACATTGTCGCTGCATAAATTCCTGGCGCTGCAGGTTGATTGTTTGAGTAAGTTGCAGGCTATGTTGCGTGATCTTCACATTGTTATTGTTGCCATCTTCAAAGGCAGCAGCGGCCAACAGACGCAACAAGGCAGAGAACAGCAAAATGCCAAATAGTTGCACATTATGACCCATTTCCATCCCGGCTACTGTTCATTTGATGATTTGAAAACTTTTGCTGTTTTTGTTTTATTTTTTTTAGCTCTGTCGCCGGCGACCAAAATATTTGACGCGATGCACAAACTTGAGAATGGTGCCGTTCTCAATGCCCAGCGCCGTTAGAGTTGCGCGTCCGTTGACAGCGTGGTCATTGATCGGCTGATTTGTATCCACGTTGAACAGTGCAAAGCAGCGCCATAGAAAGCGCCAAGAGACAAGCGTGCGATGTTCGTGCCCGTTCCGCAGCGCAGAGTTAACTAACTCGCCACTGGAGCACACCATCGGTGCTCTATCTCCAGGCAGTCCCGCCACAACCAGTTGTCGTTTGTCTTCGTCGGCTCGGCCAGCGGTGTCTTCGTGCGCCCCACGAAATTGCTCGCGCTGCCTTCGTTTCTGCTGAGCGAGCGAAATTGAGGCGATCGCTTTTTTCAGTTGGGCAATCGTCGGAGAGCGCTGATGGAGCTGAAATTCGATGAGAGTGCGGAGTGCAGAGTGCAGAGTGTGAGAAATGCATGGAGAAAAAGCGTTTTGCTTTTCTTTTTTGCAAATTAGAGTTTTATTATGATTTTTGAATGCTTCACATTGAGGAATGTGTTTTCCCCCATAAGTGAGGACCACTTGACTATGAATTCTGATTATTGAAGTTCTGTTGAAGCATCAGCATTTACATCTTTTGCTTCAGAATAGTCATTCCAATAATGGACAAAAACTCTTTCGAATTAAAATCCTAACCGAGGAAAAAAACACAATTCAGAAATTTCAAATAGCCTCTAAAAAGCGGGTTTAAATCATGTTTACCGTTAATTAAAATTTATTAAATTATTATTTATTATGTTGGAAAATTATATACTCTTCTATTCATTTCTCTCTAAAATATAAACCAATGGGAATCAGAAAAATAATCAACTTATTTAAATAGAAAATAGAATTCAAATCAAATAAGATAAATATTAGCTGTGCATTGTGAACGCTCTTAAATAACTCAATATCTATATCAATAGATATTGGTTAATATCAAGCAATTGAAATCGAACAATCAAAAAACCAAGGACATATTCAGTTTTAATTGAACTTGGCGTCATTGGCGCTACCCTTTTGTATAGCCATAAATAAAGTGTTTACATTGACAGCGGAAATTTCACCAGCAACTTAATCGAATTGATAGATTGCTACGCACAGACATGGAGTAGATTGATTGAATGGCGATCGAGTGCAAACAGCTGCAAACGCAGCTGGGATGTTTACGGTCAGTCAATTAAATGATTCTACTCACCACAATTTTGAGCGTGCTGAGCCCGTCGCGCTGTACGTGGATCGTGGTGGAATGACCCTCCGCTAAGGCAATCTGTAATTATGAAATATGTATATGTGTGTGTTTCTATTGAGAAATCCCTATCTACATTTAGCTGTAACAGCCATAAGAGCTGTCATAACAGTTGTCAATTAGCAGCTTCTGCCGTAGTGGGTCAGCCAAACAAGCGTTGTGACGAAAGCATGCTAATTGAGTTCAATGATCTATGACGTCACACCCACACCACAGGAAGAGTGCTTCATGCCATGCAGTCGTACCTACCTCACCCAACAGCTCAGCCGGCGTAGCATCGTAGGGTAAGTCTGCCAACTCCTCGCAATCCTCCAGAATCTGTTGCAGTTCATGCGTAGTTGCCGCCAGCATTGCATTGTGCTCGGCACGCTCAAAGTCGTTCTGTTTATGCCGAGACCTTGTTTTTGGCTTTGCAGCTCTTTTGGGCTGTTGCATTCCTGCCAAATTGCGCGCTTCTCTGATTGCTTTCCGACGCAAATTGATTGGCAAACGCTTTAGTTTTTTATTGTTTGGTTGCATTTTGTTCGCCCAAATCTTATCAAAACAAATCAAACGGCGAAAACTTTTAAAATGGAAATATTTGCGAATCAACTACAATTTACATGCCATTAACAATTTGCAATAGCGTCTAGCCATTCACAGGTTGCGTTCGCAAACATCTGTTTTCCAATCAGTGTGACCAATGGGGGCAAGATATTGTTCACCGCTCACTCTTTTCGTTCACTCGCGCACTCAATGGCGCGTTCTGCTCTGCTCAGATATGCGTTTCAAATTTGAATTCAAATTAATTTGCCGCAAAAATACTTAATTTACGGATAAGATACTTCCAAAATTTTATTTGATCAGCAATCGAAGTAAGCATATTCTCAAATGGAAATATTCAAAATATATGCTTCATATGCTTTATTTTATACTTGATTTTGGATTGACAGAGTACAATTGTTCGAATAATTCCTAAATTCAAAAACAACATAAATAGAAAAAAATTTCCAAATTGTGGGATCATGTCGAAGGGAACAGGACCTCTCTCTAAGCTGTATAATACCATAATCAATTCCGTTGACCCAGTAGTGCCACAAGCTGTACGTCCGTTTTGGGAATCACCAGCAGGTGTGTGAATTGAATAATTAATTAAAAAAGTTAAATATATGAAATCTGAGGTTTTCTTTGAATTTTAGGTCCAAAGACTGTTTTCTTTTGGGGACCATTTGGCAAATGGGTGAGCTCTGCTCCACAGCATTTTAATATATATATATGTATATGATCCTCAATACAGCTCTTGGTGTTGGCTGGCATTGGTGATCTCGTGAAACGACCTCCTCAAAATGTGTCGCTCAATCAGTCTGGGGTCCTAGCCACAACTGGTTTGATTTGGTCGCGTTACTCCGTTGTTATCATTCCTAAAAACTACAGCCTGCTGGCCGTCAATTTTGTTGTATTCCTAACACAGGCATTTCTAATTGGAAAACATCTGAAATGGCGCAGCGAGAATTCCAAAAATGCGGTCTATCAACATTCCCCATTCACATTCAGCTCAGGTGACGACTGGTAATATTTAAATTCACCATGAATTATAGTGCCTTCATTTTATTATATGGATCCGATCAAAATTAAAATGAAATCAAATACAAAACTCTAGTTTTTTTTTTTGCGTGCCGCTCGGAAGCTTTACAGTTGTTTTTATTCTTTTTCTTACGCATTTTGCAATCATCCTTTTTCAAACTCTCAAGGGTTAATCTCTATATATATATATATATAGAAGTATATATATCATATATAATAGATAAGTAATTCACGACCATTTCGGCTGTTTTTGTGGTCGCTTTGGGCTTTGGGCATGTGACTTATAATAATATAATTATTAAGACTTAAGAACTGAACTAAAATCAAATATAGAAATAAAATAAAATTATCAATGTGGTATATACAAAATGTAATCAGCTTGATTGCTCTGGCATCGTTTCTGTTTGGCCAAGGATGGTGCGCACGAGCGTCGCTCTGATTGGTCGTCCTGCTCGTCCTGCATAGGGTGGGGAGGCCAATGCGCTGCCTGCAAAGGAGGCTTCGTTCGTGCAATTGTCGTTCGAGCCGGGCTAAAACGAGCGCAGCGCACTGCAGTTGGCAAACAGCCCGTTAACACACACACACACACACGCACATATATATATATATATATGTATGTGAACACACACTGAGAAACGTATAGTTGTTGCTGTGCCAACAGGCGTATGCGTGATTTATTTATCAATGTTTTTTCTCATGCGCGTGTGAGCGCAGCAATCAAACTGTTTGTGTATGTGTGTGTTGTATATATAAATATATATATATATTTTTTTATATATACATATACATATATATATATATTTTACTTTGTGCATGTAAACGTGTGTGTGTGTGTGTACTTTGTACGTTTGCCAAGTGCATAACGCTGCTGCCGAGTTGAAGTTCAGCCGCTGCTGCGCTGCCATTGGTTGGTCAGACCCAGGACTAGCTACAACGGCCGTGGCCGCCAATTGGCCAACGAGGCTCCTTTAACGCTTCGCTGCAAAGAGAGTTGGAGACAGAGAGAGGGAGAGAGAGAGAGAGATAGAGATAGTAACTTAGAAAAAAGCAATGAGTGCAAGTGAGTAAGTTGGTTTAACAGACCCGAAAATGTTGCCAAACCTTGGCCACATTTGGTCAAGCTCCAATTTTATTTGTTAGTAATTTATTAGTAAGTCTAAGCAATTTGTATTGTTACAAAAATTAAACTTAAAAGTCGTAAATATAAGCTTAAGAAATGAAAGTAATTTCTATAAAATAAAAGTCCAATTTATCAGTGTTTTTTCAATATTATTTACAAAAATGTTGACTTTGATTTGCAGGATATATGTATGATTTATGCAGTTAAGAAAATTGAAAAAAAATGGGATTCTTTTAATTCTATTTTCTATTTCAAGAAATCCAATAAATTTGATAGATGCACCGCTTGCCCCATGAGAACTTTTACTGCAGCAAATACGTCACGGCTTTTGGACAGCCCAGCCCTCAAGTTGGTTTTGGTGAGGAGAGCGGAGGGTTGGATTTGCTCAGGCCACTACGCATTGATGGGAATAGGAATGGGGATGGGAATGGGCGCTTGCCAAGATGGTAGGTTGCCAAAATTTCGAGAGATTTTCTCACGCTCGCTTCCAAAGAAATCTCAATGGCAATGAACTTTTCTTGCTCTCAAGTTCTGTTGTTGCGTAATGCTGCTGCGTGCTGAGGAATCTTGGCAGCCGTCCTGGGATTTCCCCACAAACACACACACAAACACACTCACACACACTCACACACACACAAACACGTACACACAGTGTAATTAAAGCGCCACCTGCCGCGTAAACAAATTTGGACTGCATAATTTATGATCATGGAGTTTTGCCAATAAGTTTCTGGATGAGCAGACAATCTGTCTGCACGGAAATATCCAAATAATGGGCTGACGATCTTGCCTCCTCACACACACGCACATACACACACACACACACACACATACAGTCTTAATGACTTCATCTTGCTGCTGAGTTAGTTAACTGAGGTCAGGGCTGCTGATGCCATTGGCCCACACCGAAATTGTGCTATTGAACAGCTGCCAATTGTGGCCACAAGATATCTATCCATTCCAGGCAATTCCGCAACCCCTCCTTTGGGGTGCCCCGCTCTCCCACACAGCAACGACTACATCTTCACATAGACTGCACGTGTTAATTACGATGTGATTTATGGATTTATGGACTCCTCTCGAAAAGGGCAACAATTGCTATTAATTGCCAATTGAACAGCTGTTGACCACTCAATTTATGACTTTAGTCAGGGGACTCTAGAAGATTATTATATAATCTAGAAGGCAGCCGTAAAGTGCTTGGCTAAAAATAGAAAAGTGTCAAATATGACAAGATGGTTTTTTTTTTTTTTTGCATTATGCAAGACGTGGCAAACGTTCATGCTCAAAGTACTTTGAATGCGAGAATGAACAGATTTTTGCCATACATAAAAGTAGACAAAAAATAATCAACTTTTGTATCTTAAATTTTAAAAGAGACTTGACCAAGCAGCCTCTTCTTCTTATTAATCTTCCGTCGTTGGTTAAGCCTATGACCCTACTTAGTGAGGTTTTCCTACATAATGGCGAAATCGCCTCCTCTTTTAAATTAACTTTTAATTTTTTTGGACCACTCTTTCTGCATTCTTTAAGTTTTTTCTTTCCCTATTACGCATAAAATTTGTCTGTTTTTTTTTTTTGGGCTTTCCCAAACCCTGCCATAAGTGTTGGACGATTTTACAATTTAATACCGATTTATTTTTTCTTCAATTATTAATTTAGTTTTTATTTTTTAATGTTATGTTATTCATGTTACATTTGTATTCAAAAATTGTAAAATCTTTCTTAAAAAATATTTCAAAAAAATAAATAAATATTGTCCATAAGTTGCACTATTTTTTTATATTTACTTTTCGCGTTTACTAATCTTAGTTTTCATTAATCTTTACTGCTTGCTTGCTGCTAAATTATGTAATCAAATTAAACCCCCATTGTAAATTGCATCAACATTTATTATACCAAATAATGTTCTGTGTCTAACATTTAATAGGAATAATAAAGACCAGACATTATAAATTAATGACTAATTTTGAACACATTTCTTATATATATACATATATATATAGTTTTATATAACTATGTATATATGGATATAGTTTATATCGCATTCTTGGGGTCTGTGCTATATAGAACGATTCACGGACAACGCAAAAAGCCTTTGACGCCTTCACCAAAATTTCGCTTTTGTATATTTTGTTGTTGTTTTCGTCGCTGTTTGTGAATCGGGAAAATGTTGCTTTTATTTATTTTGCTAGGCAGCTAAAAGCTGGTTTTATTTTTTTTCCCCCAATATTCTTCTTCTTTTTTTCTTTTTTTTTGTTTTTGGGTAATTTTTCGATTTTCTCGTTTGTTTGTAGATTTTTTTATTTACCTTGCTATTTTCGGACACACTTGACGGGACCGAAGATCGACAAGCGAAAGGCACAGACCAAAAAATTGCGCAGAACTGTCGCCAGAAGGCCCTTATATACCACATATGTATGTGGTACATGCTCGCATGCATATACCCAATATATCGTATACGTATAAATAGTATTTCGACTTTTGCTGATGCGATATTCTATATACTGTCCGCCGATCTGCGAGCTGAACCGAGGCGATGACGCGCAATTGACGCGGGCAAAGACGCGTTGAAAACGCGCGACTCTCGTCGCCATCGCGTCTATTTTTGTGGAGCACATAGAAAAGCAGCCATAGAGATATATCTATATCTATATATGTATGTATGTATGTAGATACAGCTTGCACAGTTAGAGCAAATGCAGGCGTCTGTTTTTGTATATTTCGCCTAATCTATTTCAGTGCTTCATCATTTTGTTAGTTATTCGTTAGTTGTTTTTTTTTTCATTCTTATTTTTGTTTTTTGGTTTTTCATCGAAATTGTATTTTATCTCGGGGATTTGTGTGCTCTGTCTTTAGGGCGGCGGCACAAATTGTAATTAGTGCTAGTTTCTCTAGTTTTAATTAGAATTTTTCTTATTTTGCACATATACCTTGAAGATGCCAATGCGATGTAGTAAGACAGAAGCTGTCAATTTGATGCACGAGAGTGGTTCATTAAATAAGTCCCAGAGACAGAGATATTGCTTTAACTTATACCAGATTTAGTAAAGAAAATAAATGAAATACAATACTAATGGATTGTGGCAAATGCGAACTGGTTATTACATAAAAAAAAAAAAAACATTTACAACATCAACTCTTTCACTTATGTAGTACAATAGCAGATATGAACCAAATTTGAGGATATATAATATATAAATTGACTTCTGTCTTTATATTTCTATCGAAAATCGATATGTATCGATATTCGTGAAACGGGACAGTCAGCGATGAAATGAAATAAACTGCGAGAACCTATATTCCAAATTATAATTGGTTCTTATAGTCGTAAATCCATGACGAACGGGCAGTCCGACGAATTCGGCACTGCTGTTGCTATTGATCAAGCTTATATATAGTTTATGGGGTCGCAGATGCTCCGTTCTGCCTGTTACATACATTTGCCCAGACCCATTAAACTCTTTTTACACATTTTTAATGTGTTCAGGGTATAATAAAATTGTTCTTTTTGTTTTTCATGAGCAAACCGATCATAAATCAAGCAAATTGCAATTTATTTCGGGATTGTTTCTAATAAGCACACACAAGAAAAAAAAAGAAAAAAATCAAGTAAAGCACATAAATAATTACTGAAAAATTTGCAAAACCTTTTCACACATCCGGTCAAGCAAATATGATTTATGTGTGTTTAGAAGCTCTTAAAATACTGCGATGATGTTGTTTGTTGTGACAGCTTCAATGGTTGTGTCAGATGTGTCAGATGTGCCTTGATAAGCGTCAAGCTCCAGTTAACCAATAAAGTGAATTGCGAAGCGGCAACTTTCACCGACGACGACGCGTCAAGAACTGAGCAACTGAACGTCAATCAAATAACAAATAAACAAACAACAATCAAATATAGATCTGGGGAAATTGGCAACAAAACTTGAATATTAACTGCTGCCAAAACGACTGGCAGCATTCGCAAGCAAAGAGCAAGAACAACAACCAAAAAAAAAATCACACAAAAACTGTGATGATGAACAAAAAATTTGCCTGAATATTGGCCAATAAATTTTACAAGTCGTTGACGATTTGGCCAACGATTTTCTTGGTCAAGGTCGAGCCAATCAAGGCGTCATTACATAAATATGTATTTGTGTGTGGGTATTGAAAACGCTTATAATCATAATAATGATAATTGGAAACGGAAACCTGTTGCCAGAGCCAAGTGCTTTTGACCAATAAACAATCAAGCAGAATAACGACAACAACAACAGCAACAACAACAGCAACAACTGATGACGTTGTCAAACTGGGCAACTCGTCAAAAAATTGCGTCATCAATTAAAATCATAATGAGAGTGCCAAGTGGCTCCTACCATCAGTGGCCAGCAGCCAACTTGCCACGAGCCTCTCGCATTCCACACACACACACACACACACACACACAACAACAACAACACAAACACAAGCACACACACACACACACACACACAGGATGCGTCGCTGGTGCCAAGTTGGCAGACAGACGCAGTCATCGACGCAGCTGCGTCTATGTTAATGTTTCGTTGTTGATTTTGTTGTTATTGTTGATGTTGATTGTTGTTGTTGTTGTTGCTGTTGTTGTTGTTGTTATCTTCCAGTTCATGTTGGTAATGTGTGCCAAATGCGAGGAGGAAGTCAAATGTCTTGGAGCTGTACCAAGAAAATTGCTGCAGCAGACTTGTAGGCGCTACAAATTGCGGAGCAGACAAACGCTAGACGAATGCGACACCAGGGCGTATACGCAGGCAACCCAAATTACGTATACGCCCGGGCAGCACCAAAAGAAAAAAAATATTATTGAAGCCTCATGCATAACAAATAAATAACCCGGCCTCATTATGGGACAACAGCAAACAGAAAATATATAAAAAAAAAGACAAAAAATATATATAGTCGGCTTCCTTTTTGGTCATCAAAGGCTCGCTGCGGCGCACTAATAAGTTTTCAAGAAAATGAAAAATCGTTTGTGCATTTTTATAAGTGCAAAAATATGCAAATCGAGTAAATCATTATGACTGGACAACGGCGCAGACAAAGTTTTGTTCAAGCGCCGCATAAAAATTGTTGGGCAGCATTTCTAGTTGCAGCAGCTGGCTGGCCGGCTGGATGGATGGATGGATGGATGGATGGATGGAGGCAGTTGCCAGGAGTCGCAGGACCAAATAATAATTTGGCGATTTATTTGTTTGTTTGTTTCATTTGCCATGTCTATGCCTTGAAAATTATGGCGACTGACTTTTGCACCCAAAACATAATTTCAAGCGACAAATGCGAATGGCAATGCGAAGGCGAAGCGTGATTTGTATGGGAGAGGGGTGTGGAGTCTGGGACAATGACAATTGAATATGAGTCAATAGAAATGGAAAACTTTAAAACGTGGTAATTAGATCAAGAATTGTTGGCCCTATGATTATATAACTAAATGCTTTCTTATACATTCACATAGAGATGGTCTAGAAACATATTTCATGAAGTCATCTGTCTTAAAAAGTAGTTTGCATTTAAGTTGCAACAAACTTATACAAGTTGAAAATCAAAACATTTAAAATAATGAATGGCTCAAAATCAGAGTAATGATTTTTTTGCTAGATTATCAAAAATTCTTATCAAATATTAAAATTGCTTAGAATGACAACTTTTAGTAATTGGTTAATTATCCCAAAGTTAGTAAACATATTTGTTGTCTGATATTTGACTTATTTATTAATATAATCAAAAAATGTTGCATAATTGTTAAATATTCTTGAAATAAGCGCACAAAAACTGAAATTTGCTTTAGCAACAATGGAACTGAAGACATTCTTCAGCTTCGTTGAAACTAATTCGATATTTAACTAGTTGCAACATCAAATAGAGGACTATTTTAGACTTAACCCTGTGCCATGTACTTTGGTTGTATTTGTGTTCTCAATCGTCGCTAAATCGTTTATTCGCAACTATTTGTCACATTGTGTGTTCTTTGCGTCACAGTGAAATTTGTTGGTTCTATTCAATTAGTTTTAATTGCTCGTCGTTTCGCGTTGCCTTCGATTTATTTAAAAAAAAATGCAGCCAGGGGCCATCAATAAAATCAATGCGGCCCATAAATCTTTGGGCCATTCATTGAAACGTGCCCAAATGCAAAACGGGCTATCGTTTTGGCCAGCATCTCTTTTTTTGTTTGGCGTGAATGATAAGAACTGGCAGAAAGGAAGTGCGAACTCTTGCCGGGGCTGACCAGGACCTTTGTTTGTCTTGCACGGCGAACATATGCAGGCAGTCAAGAGGAAAGGACACAATGCGCTCGCTGCTTGGCTTAGTTGCCAATTTCCGGTTAAGAATGGCGGACGGGGCCAAGAATTATTTGCCAGGATGTCCGAAACATTGTTGGTGTCAACAAATTCTTTTCCAGCAAATGCCAACTGCAAAAAATTTTCGACTATCACCAAAAAGAGCGAAAACAAAAAAGAAAAAATCTAAAATTAATGTGCACACATTAAGGAGCGAGTTGTCCAAAGCCCCTTCGCCCAACCCCCCCTTCGAGAGAGTCCTGTCGCTGTCCTTTTGCATACCGCTCGCACAATTAAATTCCGTGTTAGTTTTGAGCAACTTTTGGGCCCAACATCTCCTTTGAGCCAATTAACTGAGTGCAGTCCGTTGTTGTTAATTGCTTTAATGGCTCGAAAATGTTTTGTACAAGACACCGAGCATTAGTCTACAATATACCCTGCAATTAATCACTACTTATATATCCACTTATTTTGTGCACTAATTCTTGATTGAGTCATTAAAATGCAATTAAAAATTTTGTACATTAAAAATTTAAAACAATGATTTTGATAGTGCATGTGGCATCTGTGTGTTTTTATAGATTTTTATGTTTACAGGGTAAATAATAAAAGTTGTACAAGTATGATTGTAATTGAACGTAATTCGCAGTCGCGCTCATAAATTAAGACATTAAAAATTTCAAAAACATGCGCTCGTTCTAGTATTTTGAAATTAATTGGTTGGTATTTGATTTTCTTTAGATGTTTGCTCTGCTTTAAACTTATCATAAACCAATAATATTTAAGTTTACGATTATTATCTCTTCAGGTTTTGGGAATCTTGCAGAACCAGAACCAGATTGGATAAGTGGCACGGGGCAAGGGTGAAATCTGTGGATTGTGAACCCTCTGAACTTCTCATAAATAGACATTGTGGCTTTGAGGCATGGGCTGGATGGTTGAGGGTGCTTTAACATTTTTGCAGTGCCTATAAATTGTCTTAACTGTTACTGTAACGCCTACAGCCCCCATTGTGCCCCGCTTGCCGCATGACAAGTTGTCATTTTGTGTTGCATTTGGCTTTATTTATGTGGCGCCACGCAGTTGGTTTTTCTGTCTAAGCCAACGCGTCTTAGAGGGAAGTGGAACGAATTGGAGTGGACGGGGTTGCGACTTCAAAGTGATCAGCTTGTGATGACAGATACCAGGTACAATTAGTGGTTCATAAAGCTCTCAAAGAGTTGGGCAAATATCTTGCAGATCATATAATATTATGTTTTTTAATTGCAGGCAAAGAAGAACACGAAATTGTATAAAGACAAAGTAAAAATATCAGGAAATCGGATAAATCTGAATGGTAATTATAATAAAAATTGAAGTTGGCAAGTAATGTCTCCTCCCTACCTTTGTTGCCAACTTAAATATACTAACATGTATATGAGAAATGCTGCATTTGGTTTAATAACAAGATGTCCTCTTGTGCAAATAATGTTGCATTAATCTGCCAGACATATCAGAAAAATAAGATCAAATTGTCTTCAAAAGATTTCGTTTGCAGTGAGAGACAGCTTAAATCGACCAGTGTCAAAGAAAAAAAGTAATTGCCTGCAACTTATTTGGACTAGGTACATTGTGAACACCTGGGTGCAGGTGGGGAAACCTCAGTTTATTAGGGTCATACATTCATATTGGTGGTTAATACATGTACCTCCCATCGGTTTTTGGAATTTTTGAAAAATAATGAATAATTAGCTTATGGCAGGCAATTACTTTTTTCGTTGACACTGGTCGATTTAAGCTGTCTCTCACTGTATGTCAAAAATGTAGCTATTAAATTTAAATGAACCAAATACATGCGCAGATATCTAGAGTCTTTATAAGATCAGAACTGTATAACTAATAATAAAATGTTATTTATATTCCCGTCATCCTACTCACCATTCGTCCACTCTAATAACTGCTCAGATGTCCTCCTGCTACTGTTGCTGCCACGCATTCCATCCTTTTACTGCTGCCACTTCGATTGGATATTTTCGAAACGATGCACAAAACTCGCGCTGATTTTATTTGATGTCATCAGTTTTTGTGTTTTATTTTTACGTAAATTGTCTACGAGTGTTTTCAGTTACCAATTGCATTCATTAACTGTTTCTAATTGTATGTAAATTGCAAAATTATTTATAGATTGCACTAGTGTTTATGTAATTGGGTAAATTGTTGCTGTTGGTTATATCATAGTTTGTTTAAATCGTTTATGTAATTGCCATAGAAGTATTTAACACTACGTTTGCTACTTATTTTTTGTTGTATTTCTGTTAATATATCATATTCTGGTTTTTTTTTTAATATTTTGTGTGTTATTTTGAGTCACTAATCACTACTTGAAGTTTGGTTAAAGTTAATGTATTTTAATTTGAATTTTTTTTTTTATTGCACACTGAGTATGCGTGATTTTCAGAGCTGCTGTTGCTGGTGGAGTTGCTGCTGCTGCTGTGGTTGCTGATTCCTGATGCCTGATGCCTGATGCGCATCCTTTGAGGTTTCGGTCGCGTGTGCTTTGAGCCAATTTGTTCGCTGACATTTGGCGTGCAACACATGATTAGCGGCCAGTTGAAACAATGGTTGTTGCTGCCGCGGCTGCTGCTGTTTTTATTTTTCTGGGCTTTGCGCCAGTTGCTCCATTGGCGCACGTCGTGTTTTGGCACTGGCCAAAAGTTGGCGGCGCACGTTGGTCAGTTCAAAAGGTTGTCACACGCACATACACACAAACACACACACACACTCACACACACATACATTTATAGAGCACAGTGCGTTTTGTTTGTTGTTGTTTTTGCGGCGCGACACGTTTTTATAGTTTTTTTTGTGTTGTTTGTTGTTGTTGTTGTTGTTAGCTGTATAATCGAGACGAACGCATCCTGCGGGGCTTGCCGCTGTTGTTGTTGCTGCTGCACCACTGCACCACTGTGTCTATGCCTGTATGTGTATGTCTGTGTATGTGTGCGTGCATAAGATGTCAATTGGCGTCCATTGTAGCGATCTTGGCCAGGGTCAAAACCACTGTTTGACTTGGCCAATCAAACTGCGTCTGCGGCCAAAAAAAATATATTCCTTGACAACCATCCTGCGCTGTTTGGCACGGTTTGCTGCTGCTGCGTCGTCATCATCATTATCGTCTTCTTGGACCTTTACCATCGCCACCTCACTTGGCCAGCAATTGATGTTGTTGGCTCAATGACTGGCTGGCTTGGCTGACTTGGCTGGCTGGCTGGCTTGCTGACAGTTGGCCACTTTTCTTGGCTGGCTACGCGTCGCTCAAAAGTCAAAGCCAAAGCCAATCCAACGGCTGCCCCGTGCCCTGTGGTGGTTTGCGCACACACACATTTCTCGCACGGCAGTGCCAGAGCCGTAGCCGGTAACTGTGCCAGCTGCCCAGCTGCCAGCTGCCAGTTTGCCAATTGCCAGCCTTTTGTTGGCTCACAACACCGACGCTACCAGTTTCTTGGCCAACTGACTGACGACTGCTCGCAGTCAGCCAACAGCAGAAGCAGAAGCCCTCAGCCAGCAACAGCAGCAGCAGCAGACAGCTGCTTCGTCGCCGGCGTCGTCGTCGTCGTTGTCATTGTCGTTGTTGTCGTCTCTGCTGCTTTTTGTGTCGTCATCGTAGCCGCCGCCACTGCCCATGCAGCCCCACATCTCTCCCCCTCGACAATCGTGCAACGCCTTTGTCGCGTGCAATTCCAACTGGCTGCGCTTCAAGCGACTCCCCCGGCAACCCCCACTGCAACAAAGCATCGCTCGTTTTGGCCATCGTTGCCATCGTCTGGCTTCGGTCTCTGCCACGTCGTGCTCTGCTGCTTGCTCGGCACTGCTCTCATGCTGCCTGCCGCTCTCTTCGTTCTCTGTTTTCAAAACTTTCCTCTTTTCAAGAAAACAAAAAAAAAAACAAAAATCAAAAAACAAAACACAAATTTCAGAATATGATTTTTCACATGTGCGGCGAATCTTTTTACCCGCGCAAATCGTTTTAGCTGGGGATCCAAGATTTATGGCAACATGTGGTGAGTAGGGGGGGAATGATTTTTGATGCGAACAAATGCTAGATCTGCCAACAATAATGCCATCTCACTGAATAAGATGTACCGTTAATCTGCAAGTGAGTTAATAAATAAGTCAAAATGTTAATGCTTTAAAGTGCTATTCAAATTTTTTTGTAAAATGGTTACAACTTATAGAATATTCTGAATAGATGTAATATTACGATTCGGATTGACAATATCATATACTTTTGGATATACGGATATTCAATATGTAAACTTTCTCAACTCCCTTAAGGGATCACCGGCAACCATTCGAAACAAAAAAGATTCCCATCTGAAAATTTGATAATTGCATTTTTTGTTATGTGCAAATCAGATTCGTTTTATTGCATTGTGTAATAGAACCCTATTAAAAATAATACTAAGTTAATACTAGGCAAGCACCTATGTAAGATCGTGTACTTAAGATTTCTTCGTCATTTGGCAAACAATCGAATTGAAAAGATGAACAGCTCTATCTGAACGACAATCTTAAGAGGTCTTGTGTCTTTGACAATTATGAATGTACTCGAATATGCATAGCGGAAAGTCCGCACAGATATATAAATAGATAGCTTAAGTTTATGCAGCAATATGTGTATGTGTGTGTGTGTGTGTGTGTGTGTGTGTGTGTGTGTGTGATTCTTTGCCTTTCGACAAAAACATAAACGCAGTCATAAAATTAGAATTTAAATGAGGCAGTAAAAAAAAGTGCTAAGACAAAAACTCTCAAGGGAGCGTCGAAAACTTAATGAAATGCAAATGGTCAACAGGTTCCCAAAGCTTCCAATCAGTGTTAGTATGAATCCCTGCCCCAACTCGACCAGGTCGCAAGTCCTTTGTGTAAGTTATGAAATCGAGTGGCGCCACTGTAAAAATTTTATGCAATTGCATAAAATTTGCGCTGTAAAAATTTGCACTGCGCTAATAAATTTCTAATAAATGCATGTTAAATAAAAAGCCACAATGTAGTAACTGAAACGAAGGGCTGGCAATAGAGCGAAGGGTTAACTGTGTTAATTGAGCGCCGATTACGTGGCTATTAGTGAGGGGGGGGAGGCGACTTAGTTAACAGTTAACGGGCGTACAAAAATGGTAACAACAATGAGCCACACACGTTGACCGCAGCCCGCAACAGCACGTGCTGCCACTAGACAAACAAGCGTACACCAGCCTCCTTCCTCCTCGCTCTCTCTCTCTCCCCCCTCGCATCCACAACGCATCCTTTTTAGCCTGTATTACAGACTGCTGTTGCTGTCGCTGTGCTTCCGCACCAACTAAACGTTTATTTATAGCCCGAACAGCGCCAAAGGATCGAAAATGTTAAACACCCACACCCGCCACCCGGCACCCCCTTCACATCTGTGTACCCGTTGCATACCAGCGCCACTTCAGCTAGACAAAGGCCAGGCCAAAGATAAACATACGATTCGAAACTGGGGCTTGAGTAACAGCCACAACGATGGTTGGTGCCAAAGCTCTGTCTCACTCTCTATCCCTCAACTGGGCAACGGCAAAAACCAGCAACCATCAACCAGTTTTAAGGGGTTTTTTTTGGTTTTGGTTTTTTTTTTTGGTGCTGCACACACATCTTGATTTTTGCCAAACAAAACATTTCTCGAGCACTTGCTGTGGCCACCGCTTTGGCTATAACTGTATTTGCTTATGTTAGTCACGTGGCTTTTACTTGGTTTTGCCAAATTGCTGGACAGCAGCGGGCGGCAATGGGTTGGAGGTAGAAATCATTTTGAGTGCATTTGTCTAAAATACGAGAGGCTAAATATATATAATAAAATAATAATATACATATAAAATTTAAAATATTTGAAAAGAAAAATATATGCAAAGTTTTTGCAACTCTTTTTTTAAATTCTAAAAGTGTAAAAGTGTTTTTAAAGCTGAATTTTTGTTTTTAAATTTTTAATCCATGCAAACTCTAAAGAGAGAAACAAATCTTCTGGCTTAAGTTGTTTTTCAATTTGAGATTTTATCTAACTGCATTTAACACTGAAGACTTAAAACTTATCATGCCCCTATAGCATTAATTTTACTTAACCCATCTCAGCTATTGCTCACAGCTCTATCTAGTCTTATCCAAAAATATTGTCTGTTCTTATTGCTGGCCAGTTTTTTGTCAAGCGTTTTTAGAGCGAAAACCTTTTGTTTTTGCTGCCACACTTAAATTGCACGTTTTCTAATCGCCTTCCTGGAAATTAGCTTCCATTCGTTTTGGGTTTTTTGTGAAGTGCGGCGAGTTGATAATTTCCGCAGGCGTGCACACACGCACACAAACACACACACACACAAACCATAACACCCACACACATTATCGAACAGTTTTCAGGTCATTAAGTTTGTCGACAGCTTTTGGCAGAAACCAGGCGAACAGACAGACAGAGGGCAAAGTCAGACGAGCGGCAAAAGGAAGGTGTAAATTAACCCAAAGTCAGGAAAACGGCAATAGAAAAACAATTGAAATTTCTAGTAGTAATATCAGTAGTTGGGGCAATTAAAGCACATTCTGAATATACATATGTATTCATATAGTATGCTCGAAAATATTTCTCCGATTTTTAGAGAGCGGGTTGACAGGGTGAAGCAATTTAATGCACATATGCTTAGATTTATGTGTTTTGCTGGATTCGCTTGGGCAAAGTGCAAAACAAAGAGACATTTTATTTTGTACAACATTTTTTTCGAGGGTCTCAACTAGAACGGCATTTGGAAAGGGTGGATGCGTCTGCCAGCCAGCAATAAATAAATGCTTACACACTTGATATACTCTACATTAAAGTATTACACTTAGTTAACGAAATGTGTAACGCATTGAAAGAGACTCTTTTACTTCAAAAAGTAAATATACAGTGAGAGTCAGCTTAAAGCGACCAGGGTCAAAGAAAAAAGTAATTGTCTGCCATAAGCTAATTATTCATTATTTTTCAAAAATTCCAAAAACCGATGGGAGGTACATGTATTAACCACCAACATGAATGTATGACCCTAATAAACTGAGGTTTCCCCACCTGCACCCAGGTGTTCACAATGTACCTAGTCCAAATAAGTTGCAGGCAATTACTTTTTTTCTTTGACACTGGTCGATTTAAGCTGTCTCTCACTGTATATTAACATAAAAAGTCTGTGCAACGATTCGATTTGTCCAGCTTCGTCTTTTTTTTTTTTGACAACCATATGTAAAGCTGACATCTATAGAATTTTCAAAACTCTATGGATGGTCTTCCATTCATCTAGTTAAATAATTACAAAAAATAATAAAAATTATGAATAGTATTTTTCATTTTTGTATATTATGAGGGTATTTAATAGTCGTTACTCCAACGAGAACAGTTCTTGCGACTCATATAGATGCTGTCATGCTGTGCGCTCTGGCATTTGAATGCACGAAATTGTTTTTGTCGCGTTTTTGGCATCCTGCAAGGAAGGATACACGAATTCTGTTACTTACATATTTCGCCATCTTGGCCGGCCCTGTCAAAGGGCAGCAAATTCGTTGTTTTTTTTTTTATTTTGCATAGTTGGCATTGCGATAGCGCCAGTAAACTTAGGAGGTAACGTCGGCAGTTCAAATATCGGCCAATGCGTCAAGGAATGCCCGCTGATACCAGAAGCCAAGCAAAGGGGCACGCAGCATGCATATTAATTCGATTTGATTCGCTTTTCTTGGACATGCACCCGGCCTGGGATCGTCGATTGGGTCTGGTGGGTCGGTCGGTCGGTCGGTCGGTCTTTATCTGAATGCAGAGTGCGTTGCTTATGGCGAAAAACTAAACAGCGATTTTTTTTTTGTATGCACTTTGCATTCAGTATGCAATGCAACAAACTAACAATTGTTGTCCATGTCGTCGTTGTTGTTGCTGTTGTTGATTGATCAGCTAGCTGAGAAATCAGGGCAAACTTTTGTTGCACATGCAAATTGTGAAAGTTTAACTGTTGGATTCAACGACTTTGACAATGTTGCCAATGCGCTGATTTGTGAGCTAACTAACCAAACTAACTAAATGGTAAATAGTCTCACATAAACAACTTGATTTATATAAATCCTGTTCACAATTGTTTCGATTTATATTCACTGTAAGGTATAGAAGACATTTTATTCATATTATATATTATAAATAAATAGTAAAAGAATAAGTCCGTATACTAGTATTAGTAGAGTACAGCACTGGCAACTTGGGACTTTTGCTATAGTTTTGAAGACTTATTTATTTACATACGTATCCCTAGATCTCAACTTAAAACATCTAAAATAACTTGAAATTATAAATGTTGAGCTATTTTTCAATTTTTTTGTAGTAAAACGATTTTTTGTTAATACTTCCTGGTTGTTTCCAAATGATATGATGTACCAGTTTTTTTTTTCTTTGTGTGCACACATCAAAAGCAAGAGCTGTGCCCTTATCCACTAAGTCATTTGTTCGGGCAGTACTTCACTTTCTGTGGATATATTTTGAACAGGTGTAGACGCCAGATTTCCACATGAATATATGCATTACCTATGTTATTTACAGAATACAAACGCTGACTTGGCTATAAATACAACAACTCGAAGGAGTTGCGACTGCTGCAGTTGGGAGCACACAGATTGAACTAAATTGTAGCCAGCAGTTAAATAGATGACAACTTAAGAGCTGCACACACACACACACACACATACAGCTGCACTTTGGATATACATTCGTATCAGGAGTCAACGTTCTTCAACAGCTCCATTACCAATGCTCGATGGGGTTATGACCAAGCCGCAACATTGCGACACAAAAACACTTGAACGAGCAGCACTTTTCCAGTCCCCCCCCTCAAACCGAGTGGGCCAGCAGCACTTTTTGTATTTGAGTTATTTTACGAGTTTTATTGGCTTTTATTGGCAACGAGATTTGAATTTTTCAAAACGACACTTGCGATGCAGAGGACAAGAGTTTCGGATGCTACTCTCTTGCCACATCTGCCCGCTCCTCCTACTCCGGTTCTCTGCTGTTGGCCTAATCGTTGTGCTGTTTCTGCCCTGTCGCGTTGTTAGTCATTTTTTATGAGTTTTCCAGTGTTGCTGCCCTGCAGGTCTAACAGGTGTCGTATGCAGGCATGTGTGCCTGTTTCGGTGATTTCTGGCCACATAACTTACCACTGATTGCAGTTTTATGGTCAAAAAGTTTTTGGGGCTGGACATTTATAGACAGCGATAACGTACAAACTGCTAATTAACTCTACCATAAAACGCTTAAGCCTTTACCCAATGTTATCGCCAAGCCAGCAATCACAGAGACACGCCACAAAAAATAGAACAAGTATGCAAAATCAACTCGCAGCTGCCATTCAAAGTGTGCCGCATAATGGCAGCCGCAGACAGACAACTTGCTAATTTTCATGCGCCATTTAAGGGGCGAAATCTCGTCGGGATAAGCCGCCCACTTGCCAGCTTTCAAAGCGGTTATACCCTGTAACCTGGGCAGAGGGAGTATCGTAAAGAAGCTGCAAAAAACTGGTTCCAGGTTTAGTTTTTTTTTTATCCTCCGATAAGTTTCGAATCTCGCCAGGATTCTTCTTCAGGGAAAGATTCACAGCAGCCGTCGAGTCAGCTGTGGAGCTTGAACTTCTTAAAAATTAATATTGATCTAAGGAATAAATACAGATTGAGAATATATGTATATTTATATATATACTTCGAGTACTTAGAAATCGTTTACAGAGTATCTGCTTGTTGAGCACTGAAGCCGACTTAACTTGTTTTCTGTCGCATCACGAATTCACTTGACAACTCTTTTATTTTTTGTTTTGTCGTTTCTTTTTTTTATTCCTATTTTTTTGTTGTAATGCGGCACGTTGTCAGCCTCCTTTGAACTACTTAAAATTCATGCCTGACATAAACATCCTTAAGCAACCTAGTCAACAATGCCAAATGCGCTTTAACGATATGTCAGAGATTAGAATGCTGGAAATGCCAAAGCAATTAATTCACATCATTTTGGAAGGGAGAGGCAAGGAAGTAAGAAAGAGGAGAAGTGCCTCATTTTTGGCTCTACTTTTATACAGTTGTGTGTTCCAGTAAACTCATTCGCAGTTATTTCAACAAAAAAATTTAAAAGGAGAAAAAGATCATGTTGTTTGAAAAGAAATAAAATAAAATATTAAACTAAGAAAGACCTTTGGTTTTTAGTATTGGCGAAGTAAGTGAGGAATGGAAAACCTGTGCTTTTAGAGTCAATTAAGCCAGAAGATTCGTTTTTGAAACAAAAGAGAAATCTCGACTTCTTATTACAATAAGTGAAACAATTACTACTCTCAAAAATCTTGCAGAAATTGAGATGAAAAGGTTTTGCCCAAAACGAATGAGTTCATTTTTGCGCTTTTTGCCAGTAAATGCAATAATAACCACAATAAAATGTTATAAACATGAACATTGCATGGAAATGCTCATGCATATAGCGAAAATATATCGTATAATAAAGGCTGCCAGCGGCATCGCCAACAAAGCAAACAATAATTTCCTTCATATATAAAAATAAGGGAAGAATAAGGACAGGGGGAGATATGCAGTGTGTGTGTGTGGGTGTGTGTGTGTGTTTTTTTATGTGTGGGCGATTTCGAACGGCAGAAACGGATGTACAAATTGCAAAACATAATTCAAATTGTTTGACTTTTTTGACAATGACTGCGCCAGTTCCACTTATCCCCCCCTTTGCCGCCTTTGCAACTGATCCTTGGCAAGTGCTTTTATCTTGGCATATGTATGTCTTTGCGTGTGTATAAGTTGAGATGGAGGCTGGCGCCGTTCCTCTGTAGTAGTTTTGCTTTCGCTGTTTATTTAAGCTGCAGTCGAGTTGCAGCTGAGCGGGTGCCTTTAATAATAAGGTTATTAACTGGCAATGTACCACGTCGCGTATGAGTCACATTAATTAGCTGAAACTGCCAGCGAAGTGCGCTTAAAAAGCAATTAAATGTGATTAGCATAAGTTGCCAAATATTTTGCATGCTTTTAGGCGCCGCTTCAAATACCATTGCATACCCACAGGCAGTGGCATTGAATGGATTTTTGGTATTAGCGGTTTTTTCTCGAGCTTCTTTTTGGCACACACTGCAAACCATTTGACTTAATTAGTTGGCCGACGCCGCCACTGTCGACGCCCCCCCTAGCTGGGGGCGGGTGTCGAAAAACTATGAATTTATTTGACACTTGAATAAATGCGGTTTTTGCGGCGACAACGAAAAATGTCAGCCCATATTTTTCAAATTCACCAGTTTGCAATTTTCGCCCATCGACAGGGTGTGTCGACAGGGCTGCCCATGCGGTAACCGTTGCTCATATTGATATATGTATGTATAACCCATGTCTTGTCCTTGTCCTCGCCGTACTTCATGTTCAATTCACAGTGCCGCGTCGCACATTTCCGTTTCCTGATTTTCTTAGGCCAGTGTGAGCGCATGTGTATGTGTGTGTATGTGTACTTAGCATTTTGTAAAATACCATTTGCGCTGTCTAATTTATGAATGTATGCGCTAAGTATGCGCTCATGCCAGTAATTGTGATATGTGTAAGTGCATTTGGCTGGCAAAGACGAATGAACAATGCTAAGGCCACAACCTAAAACCAAAGCTAAAAGCCATGATGTCATTTCATAAAAAGTACAAGGATTCTGCTTATAATTTAAGCTTGTTATTTGAACATTGATATGTGAGAGCTGGCATACATAATAATTTTGAAATTTATAAGAACCAAGCAAACCTTTGTATTATAAGTTGTCTCTGTATATCAGCTCTGCACCGGATATGTCACAGTATGTTAATATCTTAGACCCTTCATCAGTTGTAAGTCAGAATTACATTCATTTTAAATTAAATAATCCATACTGCTTCTACTTGCGTGTTGCTTCTATACTTTATAAAAGTAAGCGAACAAAAAGTGCTTGGGTGAACCCAAGGCCTGTTTAAATTATGTGTTCCCCCATAGCAATAAAAAAAGCAATTAGAAATTCTTATAAAATTGCACAATTCACCTATAATTTATTTTGTAAACAATTTGTAATTTAACTATTTAAAAACTAAGCAGGTTGGTGGCTAGACAATCAGAAATACCAATATTAATATTCATTTTAGGCAGCCCTTAGCTGTGAAAATGAACACGCACATACACATATAAAGCTGCTCGCAGTTCCCAAATTGGTCATCGCACAATTCGATTTTGTTTTCACTTTTGTAGCACTCATTAGTATTCCGTGCACAGAACTTTATAAATCGATTACATATAGCGATTTGCATTGTTGCCCGATCAAAGTTCCCCGGCAGTACGTTACAGTCCGTCGAACGCAGTGGAACAGCCTTATCAAATCGAAAATATTATGTTCACCGCCTTATCAACATTTCTAACCTTTTTAGGTTTGTACTCACTCATTTGTTATCTATATGAGCACTTGAGAACACCTATCCGATTGCTCAAGTTGCGTTTGACAAACGATCCCAAGCAAAGGTTGAGTTTGAAGGAGCGATTTGGGTCATGGGCAGCAATAACGGGCAGCAGCGATGGCATTGGCAAGGAGTACGCCAAGGAGCTGGCCCGGCAGGGCATCAATGTGGTGCTGATTGCCAGGAATGAGCAGAAACTCAAGGCAGTTGCTGAGGAAATTGGTAAGTTCATTTGTTATGCCTTTTAGCCATTGCGTTTCTAAATGCTTTTCACCATTTCATTTAGCTTCGGAGTGCAAAGTGCAGACAAAGATTGTCATTGCAGATTTCACACAAGGTGCTCAAGTTTATGATCATATTGAGCGCGAACTGGCCGATCTGCCGATTGCTATACTAGGTAAGTACTTGACACGGTCCGGAAAAAAGTGCAAGAGAATTTTACCAATCGCAGGTTCTAATGCGATTTTCTAAATTCTGAGTTAACACTTAAACAGACAGACACACCAATTATAACGTAACGCTTCTTCTAGTCAACAATGTAGGCATGGGCCTGCCGGGTAGCCTCATCAAAGTCAGCAAGGAGCAAACGCAGCAGCTGCTCGACACCAATGTGATTGCCGTCTCGCAGCTCTCGCGCTACTTCTTCCAACGGCTGCGCGCGTCCAAAATCAAGGGTGCCATTGTGAACGTTAGTTCCGGAACGGAACTTCAACCTGTGCCATATGCGACACTGTATGCCGCATCGAAGGCTTACACGCGCAGTTTCACACTGGCACTGCAGTGGGAGGCGGCACCGTTTGGCATTCATGTGCAGCTGCTGTCGCCCAATTTTGTGGTGACCAAGATTAACAACTATTCCAAGGCTATTATGCGGGGGGGACTCTTTATACCCACAGCTAAGGCTTATGCACGCAGCGCTGTTGCCCAGCTGAGGGATGGTGCGGACGAAACTCCTGGATATAGCTGGCATCATTTACAAAATGCGGGTATAACCGTATTTCCTTGGCGATTGCGTTTAAATATAGTGCAATTATTCTTCACACGAATTGCGGACAAGAAAAAATAAAAGCATTGCATACTTTCATGCTGGTGCTTTTTTCATTGGTTGGTGTCTTTGCTTACTGTTTTGGTTACTCAATTGGTGTCTTGACTATTGGGGTTTGTGCTTTCGCACAGCTTTCGAACACTTCTTGTCAAAATCAATAATTTTTTAGAATGCATACAAATATTATGCTAGTTCTTTTTAGTCACTTAACGTGAACTGACACGTTTGCTGCAATCAATTTACAGGTGTGCTATAACGTAGTGAATTGTTCTTAGCAATAAAAAAAACAGCAAGCGTCAAGTTTCAGCATGTCATCCAAAGATATTTCGTCATTCCCTATCAAAATGCATTTCCTTGTCGGTTTTGCTAATGGTTTGAGTAGTCACTCAAATAGATTTTGCATTCAATTTACAACGCATACACACACAAAGTTCAGACAACATGCATTTGAAGTGTTTTGTTTGTTTAACAATTGCAGTTTGATACATGTACTGCTTATTGGTTCTCAAATCACACTTGAGAAGTCATTCAAAGCTACCACACTTGAGAAGTCGATTAATAACCAGAAAAGTTCGCACTACTTTCAAGGGTTCGTCACCAATAATAGTTTAAGGTAAATTTTAAATAATTAATTATTAAAATAAATAATTCAATTTGTACACTCCTTAACAGCTTGTACATGTCAGAGCACATTAAAATAAATAGTCAATTTGTTATCATGAACAAAGTGCCCAATTTCCTTGCGTGTTGTTAAATATTTTTCGCATCTTTCACCTTATGGTTTCGAGTCCCAGTCGCAGTGTTAAATATTAAGTCCCAGTAAGAGTAGACTAATTATGCACTTGACAGTTATTATCGTCAAACGAAATGTCAACTAATTTGACAACAACACATTTCACTCGCTTCGAAAGGGCCGCATATCTGGCGGCCAGCGGTGATTAAATATCTAATAATTTGTGATGCCAGTCGGCAAATTTTGTAATCTTCACACCAAAAGAGACGCATAACCAAACATAAAGTTGATGTTTATGAAGTAATGAAGCTAAAAGAAAAAAAGCGGCATTTTCTCTATGTATCTGTAGTGTTGTTCATGTTCATGACTTCGAAGACAATTGCAGCTTGTAAAACTCGAAAAAAATGTATAAGCGCGAAGCGATTTAATGTGGTCGCAAGCTCTGGCCTGTGAGCCTGTAACTCGGCTTCAGTTTCAGTTTCGGTTTTTAGTGCGTGATTGACGCTCAAAGCCGCCGCTTGTGCCGACAGCCGAAGAAGTGAAACATCGGTCGAACCAAATTGTTGTTACTAAGTTCAATAGGAAATGCATTAAAATTCATTAAAATTGATATTCATTAAAATTCATTGATATTCAAATAGAAAACAGTGAACAAGTGACGCGATTACTTTGTATAGTAAACATATAGTTTTGCATGCTGATAAAGTTGAGCTAAATTTCATAAACCTCGACACTTATCAACTGTTGCTTATCACTCGTTACGTTGTTGTGCATTCATGACTGTGGAATATATAACATAAAGAGATTATTTTCAATATGCAGCCGGCTGTGGAATTGAGCATTTATTCACTGCTACGCATGGCGTTCATTTGGCAGCTTGTTTCGCTGGCCATTTACTTGGTTGGCACTTTGGCCATTGGTGCCTATCTCTACGACAACTTTAGATCTTTGATAAGCATTATAAAGGCTTTGCTGGAGCCGTACTTTCAGCCGCAGTTGCCGCAAAGCTTATTGGATAAATTTGGCAAATGGGCAGGTGAGTTTTTTTTTTTTTGCTTTTGCTCGCATTCGCAATATAATATTTACAGAATTAACAATACCTTTTCAAACTGCCAAGGAAAACTGAAAGAAAGACCTAAGACCTTGCTAGACTATGCACCACTTTTTTCTTATTTCTTTTTCTTTGTGAAATTTTAAGCCGTAGAAATCAAAAACATTTCGTTGATTTTAATTTGGAAACAAGATTTTTATATTGCTTTGCCAATCCCCAAGGCAAGGGCCGTCAAAAAGTTGTTAATACCTAAGTTCATTAATATATATATAAATGCATCAATGCATACCTGTATAATGAGCACTGTAAATAATTGCAAAAATATAGTAAATAATTTAGCGTTTTACACGAAATTGCGATCTACTCATATATATGGGGAAATATTATCTTCCAAAACATATGTAAATTGCATACTAAAGGCGTTTGTTCATGCCAGCCCCCAATTTTCATAAATATATAAATAGAGAAATATCGTGACAATCTATACAAGTGATTAACTAAATTATTTTCTAAGTTCCTGTAGCAAATTGACTATCACAAGACATGTCAGCATGAAACTGCAGATAATTATCAAAACTTACTAAATGCTTGTTTTATAAATTATTAATTGATTAGCCAAACTAGTGAATTTTATCGATCAGCTGTACTGGCACAGCTCGAGTTTGTTTACGTATCATTAATGGGGCAAAGCAAGTCATTCAACTCGTCTAACGAAACCGAAACCAAAACCAAAACCAAAACCGGATTTGCCAAGTTACATTTTGCGCATGCTTTTGAATAGAAACCAAAACAAAATATAGAATAATTTCAAAAATAAACAATGGATTTAAAAATTTACTGTTAATGTTTTAACATTTTTTCTATCACCTTCTTGTGTTTTTTTATTTATTATTTTCAAGCACTTTTGACCTTGCGCAATGTTTGTCAATTGGCAATTTATTTGCGAATGAATTATTTGTTGTAAATACTGATGCATAGTTAAATAAAATCTGAGCACATTTCCCGTAGTTAGGAAACAGCTTATAACTTGATGCCGTTGCCATTTGCTGCCAATGTTTACGCTGCACAAATATTTGGCAACCAGTGTGTGGCCAATAGCCAGCAGCAGCAACAACGGCAAGTAACGTTTCTTAACGGTGCCAACAATTGCCGCCTGTTGGCAAGTTGCGCAGCCGCAGTGGCAACTGTTGCATTGGCTCATTGCAAAAGCCGCAACAAGTTTCTAGTTTTTCTCCTTTTTTTCCATTTTTTTTTTTTATGGTAGTGAGATTTGGTATTTGTTGTGGGCCTGGTAGCAGCTACCAACTACCAAATGTCAACTAAATAAGTTAACCAAACAAACGATTAGCAAGGGTATGCTAATTTGTCATGTTAACTGCAACTGAAATATTGAAGGTTTTTATAAGTATAGCATCAATAAATGCATTCGACTAGTTTGTCTCTTTTTCTCAGTTTAATTCAAAATGCTCCTTCGCTTTTTCAGTGATAACTGGAGCGACTGATGGCATTGGAAAGGAATATGCCAGAGAATTGGCACGTCAAGGTCTCAATTTGGTGCTGATCTCACGTACCAAGGAGAAGCTCATTACGGTAACCAATGAGATTGGTATGTAAACATATATTCAGATGCATCTACAGGTCTAACTTGTCCATCAACTTTCACAGAGAGTGAGCACAAGGTGAAGACAAAATGGATAGCCGTAGATTTTGCCAAGGGACGCGAAGCATATGAGCAAATCGAAAAGGAACTGGCGGGCATTGAAGTGGGTATACTTGGTAAGTGAATTTATATTTGCTGATATCAATATATACAGTGAGAGACAGCTTAAATCGACCAGTGTCACAGGAAAAAAGTAATTGCCTGCAACTTATTTGGACGAGGTACATTGTAAACACATGGGTTCAGGTGGGGAAACCTCAGTTTATTAGGGTCATACATTCATATTGGTGGTTAATACATGTACCTACCATCGGTTTTTTGGAAAAATAATGAATAATTAGCTTATGGCAGGCAATTACTTTTTTCTTTGACACTTGTCTATTTGAGCTGTCTCTCACTGTATATATAGCAGCACTATTCTCAGACCTTGAATTTGATAAGAAACTTTCCATTTCTGGCTTCTCAATTTGTTGATTTGATAAGCATAGCAATCAAATCCTATGCAATTTGCTTCGAAAATCTCTGAGTACTAAATATTTAAAGCATTATTTGACTAGTAGAAAATAATATATAATATTATGTAGAAGATCAGTCAATCATGAGACGAGGCCCCTGGCACTTATTATTATATACCAAATACTAAATGTTTATTTTAGTATTATGTACATAAGTGCCATGCATATACACAAATAAGTAACAAACTTTTTTAAATTTCGGGTGGGCGTGACAACCACATCAACAACTTGCCGCTGCCCCTCATCTGCAGCTGTATATTAGCCAACCCATTGTCAAGTCACAGTAGCCGCTACATGTCACTGACAACAACAATTAAATCTGTTGGTTTCGCCTATTTGTTGTTGCCAATGTCATTGAAAAACTGACTGGAGGTACTCGTAATTGCGTGCAATTATAATGAATCTTTGCCGTAGGGCCATTCAACGTGGGGCAGATATTATAAACATTTTCAAGTACATGCATATAAATAATTTCTGTGTCGAACTTTTGGAGTTTCATTTGCCAAACTCATAAACACTTTGACGCGGTTCAGCAATTTACATTTTTGTCAGTTGCGTTTTGGATTTGGATTGTTTTTTTGTTTGTAGTCGTTTTACACGCAACCTTGCCAGAGTAATGTTTAAACGGATTTGCATCTATGGCCTTAACTGGGAAGTTTTTGCTCTCCATTGCAGTCAACAATGTGGGTCGAATGTATGACTATCCCGAGACTCTGGAACTGGTGCCGGAAGATATCATCTGGGATATTTTGACCATCAATATTGGCGCTGTCACAATGTTGACTCGCAAGATAGTGCCTCAAATGAAATCGGCCCGGAGGGGTGCGATTGTTAACATTGGCTCTGGATCGGAGCTGCAGCCTATGCCCAACATGGCCGTTTACTCGGCTTCCAAGAAATATGTCACGTATTTCACTCAGGCACTGGAACAGGAGCTGGCCGAGTATAATGTGACCGTGCAGCTGGTCATGCCCATGTTTGTAATTACCAAAATGAATGAGTATTCAAACTCGGTCATGCGCGGAGGTTTTCTCATACCCAATGCACGCAGCTTTGCTCGCTCGGCTGTCTTCACGCTGGGCAAGACAAGCATGACGACGGGTTTCTGGACGCACGGACTTCAGGTAAGTCGGAAACGTATTCTTTCTACACACCCTGTCAAACAGGATTGCTAAATAAATAAATTTATAAATACTGCTCAAAATTGAATATATTTTCAAAAGCAATGCATTTTGATCATTAATTTTACAAGTCTTCAAAAACGCTTCTTGTGAAAAATCAACAGTAATAATTTGCGTGCTCAGTTGGGTCAAAACCTTAACTTTAAAAAAATACCTTTTTATACTTGAATTGACCTTTAGAAAAATAGTATTACTTTTGTATATGGAAATAATTTATTTAGCACTTAAATTGCTATTTGAAAACACATTCATTAACCAGCAACATTAATTAGGCATATATAAAGAATACTTAGTAGCTATCGCTACTGCAAATGGGTAATTATTTTAGTAATTACATATTACAAAAGGCATTAATTTCAGAGAATGTCATTAATCTTTAAATCTTCAACATTTGCAGTACTTTTTCATGAAGCTGGCTCCGCTGCATTTGCGTATGCTTGTTGGACACCAGTTGACGCGTCGTCTTCGTCTCGAAGGTCTAAGCCAAAAGCAGGGGACTTAGTCATAATAAATTATATTCCATTTGTTTACTTACTTACATCTTAAGATTTTTGTAAATATTGGCGCATAGTTTAAGTCTTATTAAAAAAAATACTGTTAACATTTTTTTACACAGAAAAACGGAATGCACAAAATCAATTTAAGAGTCGATTGCTTAACTTCTTTGGCAGTTACATTTTGTATAGTCAGAGGAAGAGAGATTGGGGAAGCGGGTGTGTAACAAAGCCGTAAAACCGGTTAGCCAGCTCTCGCGATTCTGCTGACCAACAGGCGGAAGAGCTGCCAGCCCCCCAAAAAAAATCCAAAACGCAACTCAAGCACCGCTTCATTGCACTGGCATACTTTAGACAGTCTTTTTTTGGGAGTAAAAACTTAAGTTCGAATTGCATTCGTGTGCATGCAAATGAACGTCAAGCACGATCTGTGAGGGTCTTGCTATTGTAACCACTGACCAAGGGGCGAACTGCCCATATGTTGACATAACAATGCATGTTTTGGCCATTATGACTGTGCTCCAAAAGGCCCAGTAACCTGCAGTTTTAGCTGTCTTATTGATGGGGCTTGTTTCGCTAATGACAACAGATTGTGCATCTCAAAAGCTGTTCAAGGCATTTTATTCAAAGTACATTAATCGTAATTTTCAGGGGATACCTAAAGCTAAAAGAATATGTTTAAATTTATCATTTTCATCTATATAAAGGCGGCTCAAGAAAAAGGTAAGGTAGGTAAGGTAATCAAACTACAACCAATTTCAAATGTTAACGTCCAATGTATCAACTAAATGTGTTAAATTAAATGTATGTTTAAATATTTTTTAGACTCATTAGATTGATTTTTAAAATCAACTTAAGACTCTGTATATATCCCAAGTAAAGTATATGTATATCAGACATTCCAGAAAAGTAAAACACATTTAACCGTTTTGCTTTTTTGATGTTTTATTCCTGCTTGTTTGTTGTTATGGTTAACGAATTTTTTAAATTTTTCATTTGTTTTTTTGTTGCTTGTTTAGCTGTTGGTCTTGTTGTTATTCACGAAAAATGCATATAGAATTAAATAAAGATCTTACATAATTTGTGTGCAAAGTGTTAAACAATGAAATAAACAATTTTCCTATGTGTGCGTTATGCGGTTGTTGTTGTTGTTGTTGTTGTTGTTGCTGTTGTTTTGCTATACACACTTATACTGTACATTATGGTCTAGAAATTATAAATTGAATAAATTCCATTGCGAAACAAAAATTGCCAGTTAATATTTATGATTAGAGCAAATGACGCCAATGCCTTTAGGCCATTTTAAAAGACGAGAGATGTGGTTGCAACCCAAATGGACCGAAGCGTTGGCTAAATCAAAAGTAGCACTGCAAAAATAAAAAGAAATATCTTACATATATATATGTATATATCAGATATAGAAATTGATTCAACTTACCGCTGCTCTGCAGGCCACTGATGTCGAACCCCCGAACCGGGCAGCTCTTTACTGCCTGCGGCTTTGGCGTCATCTACAGGAAATACAAATCGATTAGGTATTTGCATAAAATTTATGCACTAAGGCTGTATATACTGTATATATATAAAAAGCCTGATGGGTAAGTAAAATTGAATTAAATTATTGATCTACATGTTTATTTCAAGATTATACATTTGTTTCTAAATGGTATTGCGCTACTTGAAGCAATCTTGCAGCTGAGATAAATATTCATTTTCGGTTATTTGGGCAGATGTTTGTCTTTCCATTCTTTAATTTTCAAGTGGAAAAACACATCAACAGTGTTTCTAGTTATTTATAGCGGAAAATGTATTTCTTTCTTGAAATATAAATAAGGTTTATCTACCAAATAGACAAGCATTTGTGGACTAACATTATGATTTAATTTAAATTCTTCTATATTCAGAGTATACGAGAAAAATACATCAAAACTGCTAATTAATTTCGTTTTTTAAAGCTTTCAGCGATAATAAAAACCTAATCCAAAAAAAAATAGCAAATTATAAACAACAACTATGCAAATAATGAACGCTTAAAATATCACAGGAAATTCATTTGACTAATTTCACACGCTGCAAAACGGTTTCAAAAGCGATTTTCATGCATGTTGCCCACATCGTGTCGGGAGATGGATATTTAGTGAGCCATGTCGAAATGTCGTCGTTAAAAAGTGAGAAAAAAATTCTTTGGAAAATGGCTTTCTAATGTCGAAAGTGTTGGCAGCGCTGCACAAAATAAAAAAAATCTCAAAAAAACGAGCAAAGACAGGCGATGAGCTGGTTGTGGGCTATATATATATAGGTATATTTTTATTCTATTCCAAGAGATTTTTCAAAGATTTTCGTTTGCTATTTTATTATTTTATTAATTAATGTCATCGAAATGCTCATCATGTGCCTTTTGAAAGCAAGCAGCAAACTTTAGATATGCGGCGAGTGGCAATTTATATATACATATGTATATATTTTGATTGGCATATTCTTTAGATATAATGAGGTTGACTTACCTGACTTAGGGTACTAATAGAAATCCATTAAATGCTAGCGGCTTAAACGCGTAACGTTCTACAAATCCTAGTCATAAGTAAATGTTGTTGATTGTTGTTTTAACAAACATAATTTTAAGAAATTGTTGATGGAATTAATATTCAACATGTAAGTATATCCTTGAACTATTCAAATCATATCAAATCATTTAGAAAGCGGCTTCGTAGAAGGCATAGAGCAAGAACAGCAAAAATGCCAGAATTAAGAAGGTGGTAAACAAACTTTTGGCTTCATTCATTTTGTTATGAGTTGTTGTTGTTGTTGTTGTTGTTGTCGCGTGCTGTGATTATATAGAAAAATATTTGTAAATATCAAATAAGTAAAATATGCAAGTGAAACACTTCAGTTTGTCATAGATCTGAGTGTTTAAAATGTACTAGCACTTTGCTCAATTTCAATTGGTAATCAATCTTATGTATAAACCAATATTAATTGATCTATCAATAACTATGTTATACACTAAATGGAACTATCTAACTTGGATACACACACTTGGTAGATGAGTTTTGAGGAATCGCCAAACCGTTCGCAGCAAATGGCACGGAATAACTGAGAAACGCACCAAAAAATTCTTCTCCACAAACTGGCCTATAATTTTGATTACGAATCAAAATCAGAACGCAGCCAGCTCATTGGAATTATGGTTCTATATGTACATATGTACATATGTATGCCATACACATAATTTTATATGTATATATGTATGTGTACATTTAGAGAAATATAGTTTTCTGCTGGTATGGGTGTCCAGTTGTTGCGCATTTTTTTTTTTTTTTTTGGCTTGGCACAGATCGTGGCTATATATACGGATATTGCCAGCACACACATACATACATACATACGTATGGGCCATATTTTTTAAGAATGTTTAGATTCCATGAATATGTGTGGGCGACGCAAGCGCGTCATAGGTAAAAACTTTTGATGGCTTTCCTTAGCAACTTCTCCATAACAATTGCTCTCTCTTGTTTTCGTACCTTTTACGAATTGGTTTCTTCTGTTTCTTGGCCATTATTCATTCTGGCCAGTGCAAAATTGCCATGAAACTTGTGCAGATATTGAGAAATGTTTTTTTCGAAATTTCATTTATTTGTTTGTTTGTTTTATTAGTGGTTCGTTGGTTTACTAAAGGCAAGGAAAGATATGTGATTGTTATCTTTATTCTCCAGGCAGCTGTATTCAAAATCGTTATTTGAATTTATTTTTGTTTGCAGCTAAATACACTACAAATTGCCTGTGCTGAATTTACAAAATATTTGAATCATTTTACATCGAGTCACGTAGCAAAGTCTCTGCGCCTCACACATGGATGAGCGCAATATAAATTTCGAACGGAAAACGTGAGAAACACATGATTCAAAAATATTTTCAATTAGGCGTTTTACAAATTTGATTTAAATATCTTTTTGGCACTATACAAATTTGGTTTTAATTTACCTGGGGATTGCTGGATTATTTCAAATATAATAATGAAAGTCAGTTCCAAGTTCCTGGGTATTATATATACAGGATATAGAGGATAATAATAGCATAAAAGCTAAAGCTCTACCGGTTCTTAATTTCCTTATATTATATAGCTTATTAATAGCATTACATTTTTAACCGATTTATACATAAGATTTCAGAATTCTTCCCATTACCAATATTTTCTTAACATTAACTTCTATATTTAAATATAAAACTTACCTTAACTCTATGCCTCTACCCATTTGATGATGATTTACAATACTGCATAGATGATCCACAGGAAAAACAGCAATATGGCCAAAATGCCGAAGGTGGTAAACAAATTCCTTGCCTCACTCATTTTCGATTAATTTCTAAAAATATAAAGCAATTAATAAATTATTAAGGTTTTATATGTATTTGATTCCAATTTTTTTATCTACTCAAACAAAGGTCAGACAATAAAAATATTTCGAATAAAATTTTCAGCTGGCGCGTGAGATTTTTTTTGATATTAACACTGAAAATTCGCCCATAAATTTCAAAAGCACATATCATTTTGTTTTCAAATTATACAACATGGATTTTTTTTTTCAAAAACCGCACACACCAGAAAAGTTATATGAAAATATCATTCGTATCGAAAGTCTTAAACTGAGCGACAGACTCCATATAGACGAGTATACTATATACAAATAGTTGTTTGATGTTTTGTTGTTGTTTTTTTCCTTTTTTTTATTTTATTTTTTATTTGCTTTTTGCTGATGATAGAGCAATCTTAATGTCTGGCTATATGTAGCCATTGAAATGTACATATAGATAGAATTAGTGGCAAAATAATTCCAGCTTTATAGATTGGAACTGTTCCAAATATTTCTCGATATATTTATGAGCACGGCACACTTAAGTTCGATTGAGATTATGCAAAAAATATCACTTCACATTGGATTAAATTCTCAAATAAATTCCATTTTTACCTGATTATGATTTTTGTCACTTTTGAATTTTTTTTTTGCGGACTGTGCTATTAACTGACGCGAGGCTTTGGCCCAACTAAAATCGATTCACGCACTTGGCTGTTGGGTTGAGCAAAATATAGCAAAAAGAAATTTTTTGAAACGCCAAACATTAGTGCGAAAGTATCTATAAGAAAGACCACATACACACACACATATGTACATATATAAAGAGACAGATGTTAGATATTTTCCGCAGACAGCGACACTCAAGAGAAAAAGTTGTGCTGTCAACTGACAAGTTGGAAAATGTATGCATATGTATGTATGTATGTGTATTGGGACTATAATTCTGGTCTCCAAAGAACACATGCGTTGAAATGAGATGCCAATAGTAAAAGTTGCTTGGAACATGCTTAAAAGTTTAAAAAATCACATAGAAAATAAATAAAATAAATTTACGCCAGCAGTTTGACAGTTTGCGAGCAGCCGCAGCCGCCGCTGAAATGAAGGCACAATAACAATGCCTTCCATTAAAATAAATTTGTATACTATATTATGTAAACATTTTCATAAAAAAAGCATTGCGTTCAAAAAATATTCAAAAGTTTATTTTTCAAGTAGTCTTAGATTCAGGTGCAAGCTATATAATATCTAAAGTTGCCCGAAAAATTAATGCATTGCAACTTAACATCTCTTAAGTTTTCAGATGCCACACAAATTCATCGGATTGTGCTAGCGCAAAAATTTTTAGAGATTTTCAAAATTGAAACAAAAATTGACAAATACGTAAGACAGACTATAGTATATAATCTATAGTAGTTGGTATAGGATAATGCTCACAGTTTCATAAACAACTTGTCGCATATTTTAGGTCCAAGATTCTAGTCCCAAAAACACTACCTGACAGTTGTCATTAACACACTCCGCAAATGGTGGAACTGAACTCTAGAAACAACAAACATATTTTTCAACCCAGAAAAACCGAGCATAATGACGAAGATCATTATAGAAAAAATGTTTGAAAATATTTGGAACATTATTGATAATTTCTACCTTGACATGCCGACTATTGAATGGAGAGCAGCTGCAATAAATTTAAAATACTCATTGCCTAGAAAGAAAAATAGAAAATCCAAAATTTCCAAAGTAGTGTGTGTGATTGTTTAAGTGGAAAACATATAGCAAATAATGTGTTTTTAATTAGTTTAACCATTTTGGCTACATTCTCGCTGATGCAACAGAAAAAAAAAACTGACATACATTTTTGGAAGATTAAATAGAGGAACCAAATAATAGAAAAGGGAATATTTAAATATGTTATTATTCTATATTTTTTATTTATTTAAACATATATCATTACTAAAACTTTAAAAATATTTATTATTTATTTATTTAAGCTCTAACATAGCAAATCTTCTTCCCAGATTACTCGCATCTGTTCAGCATGCACTTTGCCGGTGGATTCATAAACGCCTCCGGATCACACTTAAAGGCAGCCTGGAACTCGGGCAGATTCATAAAGCCGCGATTGATCTGTGCCGCAAAGATCTCGTCCTGGCGATTGCACAACTGTTGGGCCACCGCATAGAAGAGCACACGGTGCTCATCCAATCCAAAGTATTGCAGCACAAACTGCTCGGCAAAGACAAAACGCTCGCCGTGCAGCCAAAATTTATAATCCCGGAGAGAGGCCTGAAACGAACGATAAAAGTGGAACACATTGGCCACCTCATGGCTGCTCAGTAGCCGATAGATGGGCGCCACTTCCGCATCGTAAAGCTGCTGAGTTTGCCGCTCCAAGCAATCCAAGGCTGTATAGTAGCCATCGGTGTCCTGCAGCAGATGTGACTGATGCCACAGTTGCAGTCCTTCTGTGGCATAATAATGATACATGGGACGATGCAGCGACAGCAGCACAAAGTGCAGAAAGTGTCTCAGAAAATATGCGGACTGGTTCGCATCATCCTCGTCCACATAGGGCGACTCGAAGCTGTGACGCAGTTGCACACGGCGCACCTGCAACAGGTTGCCATAGAAGCTGCCCGGCACGAACTTAACCTGGTTGTACTGCCTGGTTAGCTCGGTAATATTCAGATAGCGCTGGGCGTGGGCCTGCAGCAGTCGCGCCACCTGCAACTCCGGATGCTCCACAGAGCCGGGCAATAGCAGTCCATACCAATCTCGACGGTTCAGCGTGGTGCGTCGCCGCTGCTGGAAGCGTGTGGTGTGCAACTGATACATGGCCAAGGCGACATCGCGTCTCAATTGGGGTGCAAGCACATGCCACTGCCAGTACTCGGCGTGGAGCAGACGCTCAAATTCCTTGGCCAGCTGATAGCAATCCTCGTATTCTAGCCGTTGCCGGGCTTGCCACAGCACATAGTTGTACACAATGCGCGGCTCCGTTTGGCGCAACACTTCCCACGCCTGTGTTATGCGTTCCACATTCATTGGGAGTTTACGTGCCTCAACCAGCTGCTGCTCCGTAAAGTTGAGCAGCCCAAAGAAGCTCTGCAGATAGTCCATTGTATTATCATCCAGTGGCAATAGTTCCTCCCCGGGTGCTGCTGTGCTCTGGTTGAGTCTGGTCAAACTGTTGGTCAATGGTAGCTCTCCGCGCATTCGACGGCACAAGACGCGCATCTCGTGGGCCACAATGTGAGCCACCTGCGGATGACGATCCGTTAGCACTTCGGACATGCTCACCTTAAAGCCACGCAAACTGGGACAGAGCAGCTCCTGCATGGGCGCCAAGTAGATGGTCTGCTCGGCAAAGTAAATGTGCAACAAGGTGGGCAGTCCGTGTGCCGCCAACTGTGCCGCCAGTTGAATCCAATTGAGTTGCTCATCCAGCTGCCTGCTTTGCCATTGATGACGCAGAAAGGGCCAAGACGAGAGCACATCCTCATGGGCAGCCAAAAAGGGCAACTGTTGCAGCATGCGCTCCCAGTGCGTCGCTGGTGTCTGGTGGAGACTCCCCACATGCTGTGGCATGCTTCTCATTTTACACTCACTATACAGCTGTGCCAATAATTTACCGGGCAACGTTTCAAAGTTGCCGTGTTGTGTGTGAAAGAATTGCATGCGATCCTGCATGTTGTATAAAAATGGAGGCACTGCCTCATCCTGATCCTCTGCTTGCGCCAACTGGCTAAAATTGCCACAGGCATGTGCATAGAAGTCAGCACAGGGCTCGGCGCTGGCATTTCTCAGCTCCATCATTTGCTTCAGATTACGCTTATACAATCGAGTAAAGAACTGACCAGACTCGGAGTCCTCATCAGCTGTTGCTGTTGTTGTTGTTGTTGTTGTTTCTCCGTGTGCCAGGTGAATGGCTGTAAGCAGCAGAAGCTGCCAGTTCCAGAGCATTCTGCTCATCTGTTCGTTTGTTTTGCTACCCGAGAACTGAGCTTAGTCGTTTCTAGCTGTAAACTGGAGGCAGCTTGCCGTTGATAAGCTTGAGTCTGTGCGGAGCTCTATGTTCTGGATGAGATTGTGACTCTCACAGCTCAGTGCTCTCGGCTGTGCCACCTTGACCTTAAAAATGTCGCCCCCGGCAAAATCATCGCAAATATTTCTAACAGATTAATCATTACTACGCATCCGTACTGTGAGCCCCAATTTTATTTCGATTCTTTCTTATAATCAGGAAGTAGTTATAGCATTAGCTTTAGCATATACATATGTATATATATTTCTGATACTAAACTCATTTTATTTTGAGATTGATACTATATTTATTCTATGGTATTCATTGGGTATACCAGGCTTATACAAAATCAGAATGATTTTAATTCAATTTTTTATTTTTTTTTAACTTAATTTATGTTATTTTAATATGTACACGCTATTCCTAATTGCTGCATATATTTTCATCTTAAATAGATTTAATTATAGAAATTTGCTTACGTGCTTAAATATTATTTCTCAAAGGTAGGGTAACAATCTTGCCAAAATAGTTTCCAGCTGTGCGAATTTAAGTACATCTAAATTTTGATAATTTGATGAATTTGCCGCGCGTGTCAATTTGGAAATCGCTTTATGACTTTGACAACTTTGTTGAACGGAGGAGCTATAAATAAATTAATGGATTCTGTGGTATGGTTAGCAAGCGATTCAGTCCCTTTCCTCCCCCTAACCCTTCACTTGTAGACTGACAGAACGATAGTGAGAGCGACAAATGAGGTCGCACAGATGTCTCTAAATTTTTGTGGCTAATGTTTGTCTATAAGTTCACATTTTATTTGACATTCCATGTCTTTAAGAGTGCTACTGCCCCTGAAAAAATGGACAGCAACTACCTACATACATATATATAAATAAATGTATATGTATATCCACAAGAGCTATATATAAATTAAGATTGTGGCTTTTGCTAGCCACACGCTGTGGTAGTAAATCGAAAAATGATGAAAATTTGCTAAGCAAAATAATCTGTACATTTATTCAGAGCACTCGATAAACACGAGTCTCAAAAGCCCCCAAAAAAATTGATCCAATTATCATTTCGCGTGCTGTTTAATTATGACAAGGTAAACAAAAACAAACCCAAATTTAAATATGCAGTCTGTTGTTGGCATGGGTCGGGAAAGAATACAATTAAAGCTATCTGGTATGTGGTTATTTATGGGTCGTAAGGCGTATGTCAATAGAGCTTGGAGATCCATATATGAGGATCCATATAAAAGCTGACGACAAGCCAACATTAAGCGAACGTTCGCCCTTTGCGACGTGCCCGTGAACAAAAAGTTTTCATTCACACCGCACAAAAATTAAAACAGCAAACACGTACGCAGCCCACAGGTGTATGTGTGTGTGTGTATGTGTGAGTGTGTGAATGGGTATAAGTACTCACAGTACTTTAGGGCAAACTCTCCGAGCGAGTCTCTCAACCGTTAGCTAATCCTCTGATTCGCTTGAAATTCTCAGCGTTTTCACTTTTCTGCCACAACTCTCACTTTATAATTACTCACACACACACACTCACACACACACACTCACACACACACTCGCTGCTCGGCTACTTATTACATTTTGGCCAAAATGGTTATCGACTCGATTGCCGGCATTCAGTTTCTCCGACATTTTCAGACAATGCAGCTCGATCCGCTGTAATTTGACCAACAATTCGCAATTTCATTGGATTTACAGTTCAAAATGAGATATAGGCTTCTAATATTACCATATCTTTTCATGGGTAAGTGTCTGGTTTAAGCCTTAAACACAAATTCTATATGAGACCATCTTTAGTCAGCAGCTGTGGCGGCGCCTCGGTCTTGGATTTTGTCACACAATCCGCCCCACAATCGAATAATCCGTCAACAACTACAGTTCCGGCGACAACACAGCCAAGTACGAATCGTGACATAACCGTTGGACCCTGCAAATGGGCCATAGGACGACGCTGTCCAGATCCAGATGTCAAATATTACATTTATACGCGTCACAATGTCGTGGATCGTCAAGCTATTCACATTGATGAGTCAGCGGAAAAGTCGAATCTCACGGATTCGTATTTCAATCCTCGACATCCCACCAAGATACTCATACATGGTTACAACTCCGATATGTTCCTAAATCCGCTGCAAAATATGCGAGATGGTGAGTAAACTTAATAACGATTCTAAAAGACTTTTTAATCATTCCACACACTTTTTGCAGAATACCTGGCCAAGTCGGATTACAATGTGTTGTATGTGGACTGGAGCGTGTTGTCCCCGGGTCCTTGTTACGTGAGCGCTGTGCACAACACGCGGCAAGCGGGCGCCTGCACGGCGCAGCTGGTGGAGCGTCTGGTGGAGACGGGCAACACGGATATACATATCATCGGCTTCTCACTGGGCGCCCAAGTGCCCAACTATATAGCGCGCAATTTGAAATCGTATAAGCTGCCCCGCATCACTGGACTGGATCCGGCGATGCCACTGTTTATTACCGCCGGGGTGAATGATAAGCTGGATCCCAGTGATGCGGAGTTCGTCGATATCATTCACACCAATGCGCTGGTGCAGGGCAAGCTGGAGCGATGCGGTCATGCGGATTTCTATATGAACGGCGGCATTTCACAGCCTGGCTGCAGTGGACAGTGGCTGAGTAAGTGCATCAAGCTATCAAGCTGAAGAAGATCCTAATCAACTCACGCAACTCCCTCTGGCAGATTCATTTGCGTGCAGTCATCAGCGAGCGACGGCTTACTATCTGGAGTCCATACGCTCACCCAAAGGTTTCTGGGGCTGGGCATGCAGTGGCTACATCGCCTACCTGCTGGGCATGTGTCCGCCGACAAACTATCTGCTCGAGGCTGGCGAGAACATACGTCCCGGTACGCGTGGCATGTTCCTGATCGACACAAATGATACATCACCTTATGCGCTGGGCAAGTGGACGGATTTGCCAACGCTGGGCGTGAAGCAACCACGCATACCACCACGGCCACTGAAAATGTCCACACAGAGCGTTGATCCGCTGCTGCAGCACATCGATCAGTTCGGCAAGCTGGCTAGCAATTTTAACAATTTGCCACCGGCACCGTTTGCTGGAATCCAAGATCCCTATGAGCAATGGACGAGCTACAGTCCGCCACAGTATGCGGACAGCGATAGCGACGACTCTGTGGAGGAGCAAACGCCGGATTCGGAGGACTTTGTCGACATGGATGATCGTCAATTAAGTATGCCACTGAACTGGTGGGACTATCGACGCAATCTCACACTTGGCTACATAGACAATTACATATTCAGCACGCCAAAGGTGAATTAGTCGTATTGATCCTGGCAGTCCTTGCTAAACTCCCTTCCTTGCCCCTAAACCACATAAAATATTATATGTAAGTAGTTTAAGGCCCGCTTTCAAATACGCTTTTTGAATATCTGGCGAATTTTAAATAAAAGTTCTGTAATAATACTCTGAGGATATAGAATCGAAAATTCTTCTTTTTGAGAACATCATTTTTATTTTCTTCTGTTTCAAGCATTTTTAAATCTATGCAAAGAGCCTATACAATTTTTATATTATAGAAATCATAAAATTTATAATTATATTAGATATATTATAATCGTTGAAGAAATGAAAGTACTTCTTGAAATGAGAACTACTTACGAATTTCAATCATCTTCTCGCTCTAATTAGCGAGCTAACACCGTATTTGGTTTAACATGATATTATGATTCAGGCTTAAAGTGACTACCCCAAAAAATAACTTGATAATATCAGTAAATATGCATATAACTTATTGATTCATTGTATTTTCAAACAAATCGCAATACAATAGCAGTTCGTATATATATATTTTGTAAATTGTAATAAATTGCCATACATCGAATTAAAAATGGGCTTATGAATGTAGGTGGGCGTGCGCGCAGAGAGCATGCACATGGGAGTGAGGATGGAGGGGTGGGGACAATTAAGTCACTAAAACACGAAAATTGTGCCAATGGCATATACATACATAAGCGCACGGACGCGCCCCACGGCAACGCCCTGCTTTTGATTGACTGACATTACACTGACAACATGAGACTGACATAATAAATGGTAACACATTTTCATATTTTCTTTTACTGGCTGACGGTTTCCTGAATCGTCATTTTCTTTGCTGTTATTTTGAGCTTGTGGATAAAATGCTAAGTCGTATCTTTATCGCCACTGATGCTGCTGCTGCTGTTGCTGCCACAACACAAATGTGCTCTACACTTTCTTCTTGACCACACGTTTGGATCGCGTCGCTGGCGCTGCTCGGCCAGGAGTCGCTGGCGTTGGCGCTGATGAGGCTGCGGGACTTGCAGCAGCTGCAACGGGTTCAGGTGTTCGTTCTGGTGATGAAAGCACGTCGGCTTGCGTTTCAATCTCCTCGACCTTTTCCTCCTTCAACACCTCGGGATTTGGCTGTGGCACTGTCTCTGTCGCTGGCACATCGTCGGCGGGTTCGATCTTAACATCGACTTCCATGCCGGTGTGCTCCGTATCGCTGGTGCCGGACATGGGTGATGGTGGTGCTCGCACTGCATCTGGATCATCGTCCTCCTGCTCATGCGTTGTATCATTTGAGGCACTGCCGTCCTCCTCAGGCTCAGCCGCCTGTATTGCGAGGTGATAGAGTTTCATTTCCTCTTCGGAAATGGGAACTGGTGCATTCGAGAGCGGATCGCGTCCGTTGAGCGACTTGGGGAATGCAATCACATCGCGTATGGAGCGCGCCCTACACAATATGGCAATGAGACGATCCAGGCCCAGAGCAATGCCGCCATGAGGAGGGCAACCAGACTCAAGGGCGGCCAGCAAATGTGACAGATGATCGTGGGGAATCTTGAGCACTTGCTCCAATATGAAATGCTGCATATCGCGATCGTGTATGCGCATCGAGCCACCGCCCACCTCCTGGCCATTCAGAACCAAATCGTATGCCTCGGAACGTATGGTCTCGAGATTATCGCAACTGGTGGCAAACTTATCCAAATCCTCGACAAGCGGCGCCGTGAAGGGATGATGCACACTCTCCAGCTTATTGGTGGTGGGGTCGCGTTCAAAGAGCGGGAAATCGACAACCCAAAGGAAGCGATAGTCGTTGGGTTTCTTTGCCTTAACGTTTTCCACGAGAAACTCGTGATAGTCCAGGCGAATGCGACCCAATAGATTCCGCTGTGTGAGCGAACAAAATTATGATTCAATTCACAATCAAGAATATAGAAAAGTTTGTGAAATAATTCTTACCGCCTCCACCTTGGGACCAATGCAAAGGAAAAGCAGATCATTCTCCTCTAGATCGAATTTCTCAATAATCTCAGTTGCCACCTCGGTGCCCAGCAGTTTAGTGAGCCGCTCCTGCACATCCTTGCCGAAATTGAATTTACGCACAAATAGGGTGCCCGGGAAAGCTTTGGCCAAGCTCTCGTAGTGCTTGCGTGCGGCACCATTCCAGAAGGCATCGCTGGCACGCACCACAATCGCATATGCACTAAAATTCTCATATTTGTCCTTGAAATTCTCGCTCTTTTCGATGATCTCCGAGACATTGTTGAGCAGAAAGCCAAAGCGTGTGTCCGGCTTATCGTTGCCATATTTCTCCATGGCCTCCTCGTAGGTGATCCGCCGGAATGGTGTCTGCAGCTTGGGCAAATGCTTGGGCCACGAATAGCGTAGCGTCTCCTCAATCAATTGCATAATATCATCACGACTGGTAAACGACAATTCAATGTCCAGCTGTGTAAACTCCGGCTGGCGATCCGGACGCGTGGCCTCGTCTCGATAGCAGCGCGCCACCTGAAAATAGCGATCAATGCCGCCGGACATCAGCATTTGCTTGAACTGCTGCGGACTCTGCACGAGTGAATAAAAGTGGCCAGCCTTGCGTGTGGGCACCACAAACTCCTGGGCACCGCCGGGTGTGCGACGAAACAGCGTTGGCGTCTCCACCTCCACAAAGCCCAGATAGTTTATTAAATATTCGCGCATGCGCATTATGACCGCAGAGCGTAAACGCAAATTGTGCTGCATATCGTTGAAGCGCAAGTCCAAGTAACGATGCGTGAGGCGCAGGCGTTCGCCAGCTCGATTAAATTTGCGTATCTCAAAGGGGAGATTCTTTTTGGCCGCATTGAGTATGTCGACCTTGTCGGCCTCGATTTCGACATGACCCGTATTCATTTTGGGATTTACGGTGGCTGCTGGACGTGGTATGACGGTGCCCTCGACGCGCACAATCGATTCAATAGGTACACCCGATTCGGTATACTCTTCCAGGCCCTTTGTCTTAGCTAGGATAAGCACTTGTGTCTGGCCGTACGCATCACGTAATATGAAGAATTTGTTCATACGCTGGAACTCCAGCCAGCCGCATATGACGACCTTCTCGTTGATTTCATTGGAAGTCAGCTCGCCGCAATTGTGTGTGCGATTTGCAAATTTATTGGTGTCCGCCACCTTGATGCGCAACTGTTCGGCATTTGACTGGGCTGCGCTTGGTGCAGCCGAGTCGCTGCCATCCATGTTGCCATCGCCATTGTTGGCGCTGATCGCGTTGTTAGCAGAGGCAGCGGCGGCGGCAGCGGCCTCTTCGGCCTCGAGATCATCAATTGACATCTTTTGCAGCTTCTCTTTAACCTTGATGGGACCCTCGTAGGGATCGTCGGGATTTAAGACCTTGACATTGGTTACACTGACTTCCACTTCACCAGTGTCATATTTCTACACAGAAATAAAGAAGAACACAGCTCAGTACTTTATGTATGCTCAACTGTTCCATTCACTTACCAAATTTATGTTTGCCTTTGGCCTGCCCAGCACTTTGCCGACGATTTGCAATACCGTTTGCTCCGGTGTGGACAGGAATGTGTCCATCAACTGTAAAGTTAACAAAAAATTTATATTTCCATATTATAATTGATATTACATGTTTTATATGTGCTTAGGAAAATTAAATATTTACTCACAGATTGATCTTCGATCATCAACTGTGTCTGACCATAACCATCCTTCAGCTGCAAGAACTTGTTGTTCTTAGTCGATGGTATCCAGCCCACCAGGGTCACTGTTTTGCCAACATCATCACGTCGCAAGTCATTGCAGGTGAGATCGCGATTCTCAAAGTATTTCAAAATATTCTCATTTTCTTCAATGTAAAGAACAATATGATGAGGATTTAGCGGTACACTTAATTTTGTTGCGCAACTTACTTGCAATCTTGTACTCGGTGCTGGTGATGCCCAGGCTACTCTGTTGCTGCACCATGGTGCTGTAGGTCCGCTTGTCGCCGGCACGTTTCGTCCCACTGGCAGGGAAATGTATGCTGAGGATGTCCTGGACCTCTACCTCAATTTCGCCGGTGGGCATTGTCTGGTTGCAAGAGTTGTGCGGTCTTCGCATTACTTGGCCGACAATTGTCAGTGTTGTGTTCTCGGGCATGTTGTTCATGCGTCTCGCCACACGGGGATGCTTGTCCTCCAGTACGACCAGCTGGCAAGCGCCACCATTGCGATCGCGCAGCTCGGCAAAGCGATTTACGCGCTTTTTAATCAGTCGCCCCGAGAGCTCAACAAACATGCCGCAGTGGTGATTACGCAGCTCGCCACAGCTCTGACGCATCGGCTGTGGTGGCTGCGAGTTCATGCTAAAGTTGCTGGCCATGGCGCTCATCAGGTGCATCAGATCATTTCCTGAGATATTGGGACCCACTGTGCAAAGAATACAATATTTAATTACAATATTTTATAAAAAAGATATAGGAAATGCACAATCTACTTCTGCAGAACTACTTCATCTACAAGTAAAAGAACTACAACTGAATACACAGAGCATTATTTCTTTTGAATTGCCTATTCAAATACATTTTTATAATTGGAAATCAGCTTCAAGATATCTTTACAAACTATAAAGTTCATTTGAGCTTAACAGTTTCTAAAATTTTTAAATATAATTTGATTGGCGCCATCTGTATCTCGATAATAAACCCGATAACATTATCGATAGTGACGTTGAAATGTTTGTTGCTGTTGAAATTTATGCATTACTAATTACATGAATTACTTACTGTTGAAGGGATTCGGTCCTGGACCGTAATTGTCGTTGTAGCCTCCTCCACAGCCGCCACCGCGGTAGTTATCAAAGTCATTGTAGCCACCACCGTAACCTCCGCCACCGCCACCCCCACCATACCGCCCACCACCTCCTCCACCACCACCACCGCGATACCGACCGCTCATGATCTGTTGAGAAAATTAATGTGGATTTCTTCTTATTAGCTAACCAAGATCCTCAAAACGTGACAAAACTTACGTGACTGCCAGCTGCTGCAACTGCTGATGGGGTTTTTTCCGCCGGGTCGCTGCTAAAATTGGGTGATTCTTCCGTTGATTTTGCAGTGGCGAAGAACGCCGATTGTTTGCCGAGTCGAAGCAGTAGTTGATGCTGCTGCTGCTGGCAACGCCAAATGTTTCTGCAAATTATTAACATTTTGTTTTATTAAAGCGCTTTCGCTATTCACTCACACGGTGTCCGCCTCTTGCAAGCCGATAAATAATTTTCTTTTGCAAAGCACGAGCACCAACCAAACACACACATTGAAAAGCTGTTCTTATGTGTGTACACGCATACGTGTACATGCAAGCATTTGATTGTATGTGCATGTGTGAGTGCCGGGCGTCGCGAAAACGCCGACGAGCTATTGACCAATTTGCTATTGTGGTATTATAGAGCTCACCTTAACAATATGTTGGATTTGTGTAGCTCAATTTTGAGTGAATTTAAATGCACCCAACACGTTTAACTAGCGCACCAAATATTGTACATTTAATTTCAAATTGATCGCTTTACGTATTCAGAAATAATTAAATATGTTTTGGCTTGGTATCGGTGGAGGAGAGAAAAATTGTTACCACTAAGTCGAGCAGGCACTTATCGATAGTGCTTTAAAAACATCGATTGTACGACACGCAAGTGATGACAAATTTTTCTCAAGGCAAATGCTATTATCGGAACGCTTCTCTTAAAACTAGCTAAGATTAAAAAAAATAAAAGAAATAAAAATCCATTTTCTTTATTTACATGACGGCTTAAAATCATTAACAAATGCATGGAATAACAATAAAATTGTGTTACCCAGGGCAATGCATCTGCAAAACTACAAAATTGATTTGTATGTGGCATTCAAGTTTTATCAACTTGCATTTTTGGCTTATTTATTACACAAGTACAGACCAGATAATGGTGTTACCAAAATTCTAACTATTCTGAAATTGGGTTTCATTTAACGATGTCTGAAAATGTGTAATGACATAGTCATGATAATAACACATTATGCACAGTGGTTGACCCAATATAATGGAAGCCCAAACAATAATATTTCCCATGCGTGGCCCAAATCGACGTTCTATGTACCGAGATATGACCGACAGCGGTATCTGACCCATCATGCCTAGGAAGGCCCAAATTTTGTACGTTTGCAACGGTACTGAAACCTACAAGATAACCAAACATAAGACTTCAAATGCAGAATAATAAGAAGTAGCAGAATCTTACCAAATACTCATGGAAAAAGGCGCTGAATAGAAACACCATTGTGGATGCCTGACGTGATGAATAACCCATCTGTACAACCGGAATATACAGATGACGAACACACCATCTGTGTACGGGCATATTCCAAGTGCGCCAGAAAGTGTCAATATTATTTGCATTCCACCAGTCACAGTAGAAATTGCGATCCGCAAAATACATCACCTCGCCAATAGCATTCAGAAATGAGTGGAACATCAGGTAGAAAAAGCACAGCCAGCACAAATGATTCGGTAGCTAAACAATAGGATATTTAAATTAAACAATGTGAAAGAAATATAGATTTGAGATATGATTAATTACAGCGAGTTTCAGCAAACGTTCCGTAGCCAGTCCCATGTCCATATTGGAGAATGGTATCAAGGAATTGCGCACCGAGGGTGAAATCCACTGTTGGACTATAGCCAGTACAACATTAACACCGACAAACGTTTCCAGCAAACGCTTCAGCAAAAAACGTTTGCGAACACGCGATGTGCGCGGAAAATTGAGCTCATAGCAAAGAGTAGGTGCCAATAAGAAGTACATGAGATCTTTGTAGCTCAAGTTATCGGGATATTGTACAAGCTTCGCCACATCCTCATCATCCTCGACACCGCTATTGCGATTTCTTTCTAATGTTCAAATTATAAAAGTATTATTGAATAAGAAATCCACTATTCCAATGAGGAAACAACTTACTGAGCTCGGCTAAAGTGATACTTGGTCGTCGCTCACGGGGCTGCCGCTGATAAGTCTTTCGACACCACATATTTGTTTGGGCGTAACTCCATAGTTTCAAGAACAGTATGGCATAATAGGAACACACAGTCGTGGCACCCACTAAAGGCGATGATACGGTTAGTAAAGTTCTCTTAATAACTACTAACACTGCAACTTACTTATGCTAAATGCAGAACCCTTGATATGAATAATCACAACAGGGAAACAAACCGATACAATTATGTTTGTTGTCTGAATAGCCATGCCAAGGCCCTCGGAAATGATTTCCTGCAACAGAAAAAGTAACGTATAAAAATATTAATTACAATTAAATCATCGGCTTAAAAAGAGCTACTGTTATCGTTTGAAAGTTCACGATATATTACAAAATAGTCGATAAGGCCCCTGTTATCGTTCATCGAATGCGAGTCCATCGCCGACACATCGGCACATTCGTCATTCCACCGTTTTGCACGCCGCTTGTTCGTATTTTCTTTGTGTTCGCGATTTCGTTATTTGTTGTATAGTTAAACCCAAATCAAAAACGCAAAACTAAGGTGATATAAATACTTATAAATAAATCAAAATCGAACAAAATGGAAGTCACTGATGCCAATTTGCAATTGCTAGCCGGTTATTTGCAACAGACGCTCAGTGCGGATCCAAATGTTCGCAGACCCGGTGAGTATGTGAGAGCACGCTTATGTACGTGTTTGAAGAGAGAAAGAGAGACTGTGGGAACGCGCGCGCGGGAAAACAGCGGCAATCGGTGGGAATAAATACATTTCTCGTTCGCTTTTTAAATTTAACAATTATTTCACAGCGGAAAAGTTGCTGGAGTCGACGGAATTGCAGCAGAACTATCCGGTACTGTTGCTCAATCTGATCGACAAGGCAACGATGGACATGACCATTCGGGTAGCGGGCGCAATCGCATTCAAGAACTATGTGAAACGCAATTGGGCCGCAGACGAGGATGGCGAAGAACCGGATCGCATACACATGAGCGATCGCAATACGATCAAGACGCTGATCGTGACGCTGATGCTGCACTCGCCGACGGCGCTACAGAAGCAACTGAGCGATGCTGTCAGCATTATTGGTAAACATGATTTCCCCAAGAAATGGCCGCAACTCATCGATGAAATGGTCGAGAAATTTGGATCCGGCGATTTCCATATTATCAACGGTATATTGCAAACGGCACATTCGCTTTTCAAGCGCTATCGCTTTGAATTCAAATCGCAAGCTTTGTGGGAGGAGATTAAGTTTGTGCTCGATCGCATGGCCAAGCCATTGACAGAGCTGCTGCAGGCGACAATGCAACTGACCACAATACACGAGGGCAATGCGGAGGCCTTGAAGGTCATTTATAGCTCATTGGTGCTGGTCAGCAAGGTGTTCTTCTCGCTCAACTCGCAGGATCTGCCCGAGTTCTTTGAGGACAACATGAGCATATGGATGGGCGCATTCCTACAACAGCTGGCCGTTGATGTTGCAATTTTGCGCACCGATGACAACGAGGATGCCAGCGTTTTGGAACATCTGCGATCGCAGGTCTGCGAAAACATTTGCCTCTATGCACGCAAATACGATGAGGAATTCAAGCCGTACATGGAGCAATTTGTCACTGCCGTCTGGGAGTTGCTGGTGAAGACCAGTTTGCACACAAAATACGATTCGGTAAGAGAGTCATCCAGCTGAGTAATTCAATTATCTCTGATATTTGTGCTTTTTCAAGCTCGTCTCGAATGCTCTGCAATTCCTTTCGGTTATCGCTGAGCGCCAGCATTATCACGGCATATTTGAGAATCCAGAGATACTGGCGCGCATCTGCGAAAAGGTTGTCATACCCAATCTAGACATTAGACCGTCGGATGAGGAGCTATTCGAGGATAGTCCGGATGAGTATATACGCCGTGATATTGAGGGCTCCGACATTGATACACGTCGACGTGCCGCTTGTGATCTGGTCAAGACTCTGTCCGTCAACTTTGAGCAAAAGATCTTTGGCATCTTTGGCCAATACATGGAAGTCTTGCTGGGCAAATACAAACAAGATCCGTTGGCCAATTGGCGTGCCAAGGATACGGCCATTTACTTGGTCACCTCCTGGGCATCCCGTGGCGGCACACAAAAGCACGGCGTTACACAGAGCTCGGAGCTGGTGCCTTTGCCGCAGTTCTGCGCTGAGCACATTGTGCCCGAACTGGAGCGAGCCAATGGTAAATGATCAGCAGATCAAATTAAAAGTGAAATACTAAGCAAAATTTAAAAATCTAAAATTCTCTCCGCAGTTAATGAGCTACCCGTTCTAAAGGCAGCTGCAATCAAGTATGTGATGGTCTTCCGCAGTCTGTTGGGGCCACAGATGTTGGCGGGCTGCTTGTCGCATCTCATACGGCATTTGCCCGCGCAGAGCATTGTGGTACACAGCTATGCGGCTTGCTCGCTGGAGAAGATAATGACCATGCGGGATGCGAGCAATGGACTCTTGTTCGGGCCACAGGTTCTTGCGCCACACTCAAATCAGTTGGTGAGCGGATTATTTGCCACATTGGCGCAGACAGGTTCGGGAGAGAACGAGTACGTAATGAAAGGTGAGTTCAAGGTCATAGACGAAAATCGTACTTCAACTCAATTGTCTGTCTTCCCTCACCAGCAATTATGCGCAGCTTCCATGTGCTGCAGGCCGGCGCAATGCCTTATATGGCTGTGGCATTGCCACGCCTCACCGAAATTCTCACGTTTGTCTCCAAGAATCCCTCGCGACCACTCTTTAATCATTACCTCTTCGAGACAATTGCGCTGTCTATCAAGTAAGTCTTTAAAATCATTTTGAAGATGTGCAAAAGAATTGAACTTTTAAATGTAATATTCTAGAATCGTCTGCCAAGCAGACGGCACAGCTGTCAGCTCATTTGAGGAGGCATTGTTCCCAGTTTTCCAGGGCATCCTGCAACAGGACATAACTGAGTTTATGCCATATGTATTTCAAATGCTATCGGTGCTGTTGGAGATGCGTGAGTCCAGTGGACCAATACCGGAACCCTACTGGGCACTCTTTCCCTGTCTGCTGGCTCCACCTCTCTGGGATCGCAAGGGCAATGTGACGCCATTAATCCGCCTGCTCTCAATTTTTATCAAACAAGGCTCCACACAAATACAAGCGCTCGGCAAATTGGTAAGCAATCGGTGGAAATACTTAAAGAAAATATCTCATTTAATAATCTTTCCATCGTTTTAGAATGGCATTCTCGGGATCTTCCAAAAGATGATCGCTTCTAAGGCAAACGATCATGAGGGCTTTTATCTGTTGCAAAATCTGCTCTTCTATTATAACGCCGATGAGCTACAGGCGAGCATGCGACAAATCTTTGGCTTGCTCTTCCAGCGACTGTCGCTATCGAAGACCGCCAAGTATCTGAATGGAATTATTGTGTTCTTCAGTGTCTATGTGGTCAAAATTGGTGCCAGTTCGCTAGTCCAGCTCATCGAAGAGATTCAGGCGGGCATCTTTGGCATGTTGCTGGAGCGTGTCTTCATCACGGACATGAACAAGGTCACCATGGAATTGGAGCGTAAAATAGTAGCAGTGGGCGTTAGCAAAATGCTTACAGAATGCCCCGAACTGTTGTCAGGTCAATATGCAGCGTATTGGCCACGTTTGTTGCACGCTATTATCGATGTGTTCGAGCGGATGCCAGAGAAGTTGCCCTACTTGAATATGGATGCGATCGCTGCTGAGGCCGAAATTGTTGTAGATGCCGAGCCTGGCTACCAGGCGGCCTTCTCCCAGCTGACATTCGCTCAGCCCAAGCAGGTGGATCATCTGGCCGAAGTAGCAGATGCTCGCAAATATTTGGCCAGCGCATTGTCCAACTTATCGCAGAGTCGCCCAGGAGAATTAACCAATTTGCTTGCACCGCTCGGGGCCGAGTATAAACAAATGGTTCAGAAATATTGCGATCAGGCGGGAGTACGCATTGCCTAAATCATTGATTAATTTATACACACCTCGCATACACACACACACACACACACATTTATACGTACGAAAGTAATTGTCATACAAAAATTATTTATAAATCTAATGATTATAATCATGTAATTCAATAGAAAGTTATGTTTGAAGCGTACCTAAGATTGTCGCATTATTGGATTACTTGTAATAAAACTATCACGGAACAGATACATTGTCTATCCGTTGTGCTCCGAATCAGCTGTCTGAAACGTTTTCTCTTTTTTCGATTTTAAATTCAAATTCTTTGCAACAAGTTAAAAAAAAAAACCCCTCTGTAGCAAAAATGTGGTCACAAATAAGCACATTAGGACGCCCATTGTCCCAAACAAGGAGTCGAAATTTTCAGAGTGAGTAAAGCTTATATATGAACTTGAAATATTTGGGGGCTACTTACCAGGGCGAGACCCTTCTCGATCGCCAAACAAATCGATATGTGTACAAAAGAGTCTGTAAAGCAAACATTTTGTATTAAATGAGGACAGTTGGATTTGACGTGGGAGTTAGGCACTTACAGAGTACTAGAAATAGGGCATTGTGACCCTCGCCCTCGTTGCGACCACTTAGAAAGAAATACCAGTCAATGGGATTGATGCGTATGCCATATCTGCAAAAGGTACAAGGTGTTAAATAAATGAGGATTTATTTATCCACTCTGTTGAACTCACTTGAGCAGATTCTCGAGGCCCAGACGTAGACCGCCCATGCAAAGCAGCAGAAAGGCCCAGTTAACCAGGCCCGAAAAGTTGGTAAAGCCCGAGCTCCACGAGAATAGCGAGTCCCGTGGACGATGAATACTGCAAGTATATTTAAGATTTAGATATATTTTGAGGTATATATGATCAGTTATTAGTTAACGTACGATCTATCGGGTTGGGCTTTGCGCTGTTTGGCCTCCTTGTTGGAGATCTCCTCGGCACGTGTGACGCTTTGGGTGCGTCTATAGCGAAGCTTCTTTTCACTGGTTCCATTGCCATTCTCATCCTTGTCGAGCACCTTGCGGTACTGTTGCAAATCTATTGGATTGCCATGCTGATCGAAGAGATGCTGCGTGGACTTCCGATTGCGCAGGTTGCTCAGATTGTGCTCAGTTACGGAGGCGGAGCGTCGCAGACGCTTCATAAGACCACCGGCTACTCCTCCATTGGTTTGGGTCGGCTGTGCTGTTGTCTTTGTTGCTGGTCCCTTCTCCTTGACATCTGTGGTTGTTGTCATGGCTCAGTTCTGGCTGGGCTGTTTTCAATAAACGGTACACCCGGTTAAATGATAAATAGGGAATGGAATTTCTCAAATCTTATCACGACCCGGTTTTTGTTTTTGGTGTTACCAAAAATTGCAATACATATTGATAAGAGAACACTTGCGACTCGCTTTGAAATTTTATTGAAATAATATTCGCACCGAAATTATTTTCGATTATCATCATGTACAACAAACTAAACGAAGCAGCTAAAAACTCGCCTCGAGTTGAGAAAAACTGAATAGTAATAAAAGCAAAACCTCATTGCGGTTAAAGTTCGCCTGAGTATGTGAGCACAGATTAAATGAACCGATATTTGCACGGATTACTATTGATATATATGTATTGTACAATATACATATATGCACACAGATGTGCAAATAGAGGCTGTTAACTGGCTTCAAACCTGAACTGTGATATAAAGTTGCTCAACTTGCGCCATCGGGTAGATTAAATTGATTACATTGTTAAACCCGCCCTTGCAATTGCAAATACTTGGTTGTAACACAATTCTGAAATAGTTTCTCTAGCTTCTGGCACATTCTAAAGCCTTTTCAACGCAAAGTTTTTAAAGTTGTAGTCCTAATGTAAATCTGGATTGCATACTTAATTTAGTTTAAACTAATTATCCAAACTGGCAGCAGCTCTTTAAAGTTATTTCAAAATTCACTTAAAGTTGTTTTCAATTTTTGAATAAGTTGGAATATTTGGATTAATCTAATGCATCTGCACCACTTAAACCAATTTCAACACACTAACAAAATACTTGGCACATTTATTGTATGAACAATTTTTTGATTAACTCACTGATGGCTTCACACTCTATAGATTATATACTCTACAAAAACATAATAGGTATGTATACATGTATAAATTCAAATACTAAATGCGATCTCATTCACGTAACTTGTTGATTGTTAATGACGCCTTCTCACAACAAGACTTGATTAGAAAATTGTTTAAGCAATTAATGAAATTATATATGTATGCACCTAAAGACGTACATATATTATTTATATTTCTGGTTTATTTATAAAGAAATATTTAGCATTGAATCACAGTTCGATTGGGTTATCAAAAATGCTATTCAAAAATGCTTGAGTGACAACATGCTACGTCATTTGCAGACCAAAATAAGAAAATAAAACAACAGAAAAAGAACGGAATGAAAATAAATTAAACTAGACACATGTGATGTTAATAAATTTTTAATTTCATAAACAACGAAAGCGAAAAAGCGATTAGTATCGCACCTTATCAAGCATTGTAAATACTCTATTTACTTCTGCCCTAAACCACCGATAAACCCAGAAGTGTTGTATTGTAATAAATACACACTTGCTGTATGTGTTTGTGGAGGGGGGAATGCGTGCATTGAACTGATCTTTATATACTGTAACGCAGCCAGCACATTTGTTCACGCGTTATTCAAGCTACAGTTCATGTGCATGCTTCTGTATGTTTTTTAAGTCGAGTCATCGTGAGGCGTCTTCTTTAAGCAGCTGTAATGGTGGCTGACGCAGAAGAAGACCCCAAGTGCACATGTGGGACTCCAACTACACACACACATGTGTATGCATATGCATATAGAATACACACACAAAAAGCAAATAAGAAGTATAAAGAATACTTGAGGTGCTTGCTGTGGTTTTAACAATAATTTCACTTAACTTATCGCTTACACATTCACTTATGTTGAAGAAGGGGCATTGACATTTACCATCATGTCTTATATATCTGTGTAGTCCCAATTGAAATTTGTTGTGCATATTACGTAAGTGTTGTTGATTAAACTGCATTCGACAACTGATTGAAATGCATTGCATTGCACGAGGCGTGCATTTATTTAGTTTGATTTAATTGTGTTCAGTTAATTACAGCCGGAAACCGGTTAACATGTTGAACCTGACTTCTGAAGTAGGTCAGTCAAAATTATTGGCATATTTATCATCATTTCATCAGTTCATTGTTGAACTCTATTTAGGAAATGCTTAGTAAGGGCATTCCTCTTCTGATTACATTGTAAACGGATGCTAGACAGCGCAAACAAAAAAATAAATAAAGTTTGCCGGCTTATCAAGCTTAGCTGCAACTCTGTCTGCTCGCAACAAAATGTTATCAGCGGCGTCTGACATTTTGCTGATAAACTCTCGAAAACTGATTTTGGCTTTTTACACATGTTAGAAAGAGACTATTCCAATTGGCGCAAAAAAAAGAGATTTTCTGCTTTGTATCATGTCTGCTGTTCTGCCTCTCTTTGTTTGTACTCTCCATTTCTGTCTGTTCTCTGTTTGTGTTTTGCACGCTCGATCGGCGAACCTGTTTTAACTTAGAAGTTTACTTGGCTGGATTGGATTTGTGATTGTTGATGTTTGATGAGTTGCCAAAAAGCAAATATATGTTTAATGTTGTTTCCAACGGCAGCAGACAAATCAAGGTTATTTAAACACGCACACACACACAGCCATGCGTACACTGAAGCGTAAAGAGTCTGATTAGAATTTAAGGCAGCATACAGAAATTTAGTCACACACTCAAAGTTCAAAATGTGTGGGTGTATTATTTGTTTTTATCTCTAACTTATCATTAAACAGCAAGTGAGTCATAAAACAGGGCAAACGCTGCACGTGTTTCATGCATTTGTTGTTGCAGTCTTGCGTTTCGATGAAAAGAAACGAAGAGGAGAAAATTGCATTGTTTCTCACTTCGTTGTGAGGTTCTTTCAACTTTGCTTTCTTTTCTCACGCTATCTCCCTCTTTTACTTCAAACAAAAGCAAAAGCGATTCGGAGAGCAAAATAAAACAGCAATAACAATTATAGCGGACAGTTTCGCTTGGCAAATAATAAGAATAGAAAAATTCATAATTGTATCGCTAAAATCAGGCAACCCATTAAATTAACTGTAGCTAATGTGTCTTAAATTTACACTTTTAACTGAGCTTAAGCACTTTTCGTACGTTTTAATTGAGTAGTTGTTGTGATTGGTCACCCACGACGCGCACGCAGTTTCTTCCAGAGAACGATGGAAGCGTGTCACAATACCGTCTGCTTCGACGTTAAATGCTCAACTGCTGCTTTAGGAGAACCGACACAGAAATAAACAAAGCAAAATTGCAGTGTGGAATCGAAAGAGAACTGACGGCGTGAACAATATCCAGTCGATTTAAACTTTGAATGAGTAAAGAGTAATTCAGAAGAGCGTATTTTATGAGCAGTGTATACGATCCGTGTGTGGTTTGAGTCAACGCTAAAAGCAGCTATTGATAGTGAGCTGCGCAACATTTTGCTGTATTAACTAAGCTAGTCGGCAACTGCTTGATCGAAGAGAATTAAATCCTTTTGGAAGAATTTGGATCAGTTATTCTATTTTAGAATATTCTATTTGATTCTCTTTGCTGTTTGATGCTCTGCAAATGTTCTGAAATATTGAAATATATTTTTACATCAATTATCAATTGCACACTTAACAAATCAAAATACAAGACAGTTTTAAGTAATTGGTATGTGGTTTGTGAATGTGCTAACACTGCTTTACCAACAGATTGCTTTATGCACTACTTGCTCTTGAGCAAAGTCAAAAACCTTTTCAAAACATATTGCAAATAATTATTACATAAATTATTTGTTTATTGTCAATTATTGCACACTTAACAACTAAAAACAGAAAATTTTCAATAATTTAATTTAAATTACAATACAGTACGAACGACACAATACAAGAAAACCGCTTGTTCTCATCTGGTATTTGGATGACATAACTTAACAACTAACAACCTTAGATCAAACGATCCAATCTTTAAAGCTTAGTTATTTACATGTAAAACATTTTAAGTGTGAGAAAAATTTGTTCTGATAGATTTGGTATAGAGCACAGTTTTAAGAAAATATATAACTAATTTTGACGATGCTGCAGCCGAGAATTATCATTATCATTATCATCATCATCATAATCATCGTTTTCGTCATTGCCAGGCGAGAGACCCTCAATCAAATCATCCAAATCATCGTCTCCATCATCCACTTCATCGACAAATTTATCGATGCGTTTGAGTAAATTATGTTCGCTATCTGACGTTTCTTCATCTTCGCTCACATCGCCCAGATTGTCCAGTTCGCCATCCTCCAACAGCTCATCATCATTACCATCAGCATCATCATCCTCTAGCTCGTAGTCAGGTTCGACTTTAGACTCGGCCTTGATGCGTGACTCAGGCAATTGATCATAGTCAAAGATCTGTCGTGTGGCACGTGGTGGCTGTTCAGGTTCGGTGCTGGTCGCAATCTCTGAACCCTTCCTGACCTCATCCTCACCATCCAGCAGGCTGCTCTCAATGCTACCCGCCTGGCTGCCAATGCGCGGCTCTGGTTGCTGTGGTTGCAGTTTCGTTTTCATTGTCACCGGTTTTAGTCGGGTGCTCCCGCTGCTTGCTGTAGAAATGGTTGTTGTTGCTGTTGCTGTTGCTGTGGATGGAGTTGTTGTTGTGCTGGCAATTTCATGCGCTTCGGCAAACATGTTGTCCAGCAAGCTGAGCAGATCATCAACACCGCTGGGCGGCTGCTTTGCGCTGGGACTAAACGAAGTTGGAGTTGAAATCGCAGTTGGAATCGCAGTGGGAATCACAGTTGGAGTCTTTGCAGTGGTTGTTGTCGTTGTTGTTGATGGTCTTGTTGTTGTCGTCGTTGTTGTAGTTGTTGTCGTTATAGGCATTGTCTTTGTATGCAAATGCTTGACCTGAAAGGTCTCGACTGTGCCGCGTTTCTCGCTGGGATCCGCAATCCTCACCACCGGCTCCCGCTTCGAGATAACAGGCACTATCTTGGGACTATGCGGATCCAATTCGTTCTGACCATAGGTCTTCACCTTGGAGTGGCCCTCGATAATGAGATACATGGGTCCCAGCAGCGGCTTCGGTGGCTGTTTATAGTGTGAGAATAGAGCATCTGTGGTTAGTTCCGGTGCAGGAGCCACTGTCGGGCGCTGCTTCAAGTTGCTTGTCTGCGGGATCAGCAGGCGGGTGCTGCTGCTCATCGTTGTCGAAGTCTGGGGTCGCTGATAGATGGGTAGCGGTGTCGTTGTCGCCGGTGTCCTTGTTGTTGCCGAACTGGAGCTGGAGACGAGCATGGGCTGGAAACCGTAGCTGGTCGAGCTGGTGGGCGCCAGTGTTGTTGGCGTGATATATATTTCTGGGCGTGTGCTGGTGGTGGTAGGCGTGGCGATGGTGGGTGGACCAGGCACAAAGGTCACCGGCCTGTAGCTTATGGTAGGTGCATGGGTGGAGCTACTGTAGGCACTCATCAACTGCTGCGGCTTTGTGGTGCCCATTAGATACTTGGTGGCTGGCATTGTTGGTTTCATGCGCTGCTTCATCGTCGGCTTCACCAGCTCCTTCTGCAGCAGCTCATGGAGCCAGGGCTTGCGCGGCACCTGCTTGGCGCCCATGGAATGCGCATGAATCGAGTTGGGCGCATAGCTCACCGAGGTCTGAGGCCTAGAGAAGCTGTAGTGCTGCATGGATTCCAGATGATGGGCATCCGCGTAACTCATACGGGATGGCATACTGGACATGCTGGGCGAATGGGTCAACCAGGATGCGCTGCTGGCTGTGGAGGGACTGCTGTAATAATGCGTGGAGCTAACGACTGGCTTGCTGTGACTGCTGGAGGAGCTAGTGTAGCTACCGCCCATATTCATGCTCATGTAGGAGGAGCTGCTGGGTGAGCTCTGACGATACTCAACATGACCCATGCCCTTCATCATCATGGGTGGTGGCATTAAATGTGTGTGTGGCATGTGTTGCATTAGTTGCTGTTGCTGTTGCAACATTTGCTGATGCTGCTGCAGTTGTTGAGGCGCATAATAGCTCCGACGAATGGGGGCATATTTCACCTGCTGATGCTGCTGCTGTGACAAACCCAATCCCTGATAGGGCAATGGCTTCTGCTGCTGCTGCTGCTTCGCTCTGGAACGTTCCCTTTCCCCCGCCACGCCCAACAGCAGAATCTCGCTCTTTGTCTTGTTGCGCAGCAGTTCCCCCGGCAGTTTCTGTCTGCCATCCTGGCTGCTGTTCACATTATTCTCCGCCCAGTAGCGCACACGATCGAGAGCTGGCGGACTATAATCATAGGTGGGATCCTTTTGCAGGGGATCCCCATGGCCCAGTGGTCGCCACTCGTTGTTGTTGTTCGGGTCCAGACGTGGTGCTGCAATGAATGAGAAGAGCGTTGCATCAATTAACATGAACGTGTGTCTGCAGCTTTAATTGCTCGCCATCCAAATGGCCAGCGGCCAAATGACGACGGCCACCAAATCATAACTCGTTAAAGTGTTAACAAATGTTTTTGCGGCGCCACCAGGCAGAGGCACCACACAAATGAGTGGGTAACACGATACGTAAACCAAAAAAATTATTAACTATTAAATGGAAAACTGCTAAAGTCAGTCAGTAAATCGTTCACTTACAATTATAATTAGTTTCAAACTTTTGCTACTAAATCTCAGCGTTTCAGTCTTCATATTAATTTCTAAATCCTTCTATCAGTTTTTTGAACTAACGTCTTGATGAGATTGTTTTAAGCCTATGCATATAATTTAAGCTAACGTGACTGCTTATGGCCAAAGCAAACTTAATCCCAGAGCAAAGATGAGAGCATGAACAAAGCGTGGGCCCTGACCAATGTGGGGGATAACAGTGGGAGTCGCCATCCAATAATGCTGAAGTCACAGTTCAAGTTATGGACCGCAGGCGGACATACATAATGCCACCCGGTTCACTGGGAGGCAGTGCCCACTTGAATGCCACATGGCAATCACCAGGTAGATCACTGCCAGATCACTGGGGGCCATCAGTCAGGCTATCAACGAACAACGAACAACAAACAACGAACAACACACACACACACACACAACAGCGGGCCAGTGTTCGATTCGACTTGATTGACTGATCAACGGGGCAACCGCAACAACGACGACGGCGACGACGACAACGACGCTGACTGGCAGCTGTGTCTAAGCTGGAGTCTGGGATTGGAGGCTGAGTCTCCGTGTCTGAGTTTTGGTGGTAGCCGTATAAGTTATTAGCAACAAGCAGACAAATCGCTTTCCATTTGAATGCGACGTAGATCAACGTGAGGACATGCTGGACATGCTGGACATGCTGGACAACTGGACTGGGACTTGCACTTTGTCTGCCTGATTTTTTTGGGGAGTTGGCCTAGCGGAAACGTGGAGACTCATGCATTTCTGCCAGATCTGCCAGCTGGCAATTTTCGATTTGTGCAGACCAATTGGTTTTTGCGAACGCTTTTATAAATTACCAAAGATTAAATGCCTCTGGGGCGGCATTCTACCTACGCTCCATTTGCCAGTTGCGGTTGCTTTTCTGTTGTGTGTGTGTGTGTGTGTGTGTGTGTTTTGTTGTTGTTGTTGTTGTATCCCATTTATCCTTGCATAATTGCTGGCAGTTTGCTGGCCAGTCCCAAGTCGTTTTCACTTTCATTTGCTGCACCACATTAAAATACCGCGCATGATTGCGTTAAAATTGTTTGGATCCCCTAATGCTGGCCATTAAAATAGCCTGCCACTGCTTCACTTGCCTCTCTTCTCGTCGTCTAAAACGGAGCAAACAGGTGGACTGGTGGACTGGTGGACTGGTGGACTGTTGGACTGGCGAACAGGTGATGGTGTCTCGTCTCGTCGTCAATCTCGTGGTCGTGTCAATTATGTCGGCATTTGGCGGTTAAAACAAAATCAAAGTGCAAATCTTTCATATTTGCGGCATTTCATGCGGTTCATTGGCAGCTCACATCAGCTACCCAGTTGCAACTCCCCTTCCCCCCTCCCTCTCCTTCTCCCCTTCTCACTCTTGTGTGCTCCTCCCTCTCTCACCTGTAGTCGCATTGGGCGTTACAAACACCAAGCCATTCACTTCATCCTGATGACTGCCACTCTTCGTCGTCGCCATCGTCGCTGTTTGTGGCAAGACCTCAAACACCTCATCAGCCGCACAGTAGGCGGGGCAGGCGGCATACAGGCAGAGCCAGCAACAAATTATTGTTACCAAATTGAGGGTTTTGTGGCGTTCGCTAATCATCGTGAAACGGTGCGGGTTATCTGGAAATGCAAATCAAAATTATGCTTATTAAACTTTTCCGGTTATTCAATCTTTGTCGTATTGCAAGCCAAAAAACTTGGCCAACAACATGTTTTTTAAGGAAATTGTTCGAACATTTACCAATTGATCGGTTGCATTTCTGGGTTTTTGTCATTATTTTGACCGAGACAACAAGCTTGATTAAAAATCGCTGAACTAGTAATTATTCCTTAACGGTTGTCAATTAATTTCATCTAAACGTATATTTCTGAAGTTTGCCTTCAAGCCAACGACTTGGCCAACAAACTTTGTGTGTCTTTAATAACAATGAAATTGTTTAAACATTTACAAATTTATCTGTGGAAATTGTTCCGTCAAAAATAAGATGAAACAAATTTATTATTTATTTTGTAAAGATTTTATTTAAATTTTAATCAAAATGTTGGCTTAAAACTGTGTCAAGTTTTTGGCTGGAATATTGTAGCAATGTATTAATGTGGCATCAACTGTCGTCGGAGAGAAAGAGGGTCGCTCATCTTACAACTGACAACTTTATTAAAAACATATCGCATCTGAGACTGCGATCGGTCTGTGCCTGTTTTGGGTGGTCCTCAGCGGCACTTTTCTTTAGGACATGTCTTTAAGGTTACGTGCGCCTCTTAACGGTTTTCGTTCCAATGTGCCTTGTCATCGGCGGCGTTCCCAACGAAAGTGAAACTTGTGCGCAATGTTTCGATTTTGGAACATCAACTAAAAATTTGCATTTATTTTGCAGCGCGCCACGGGTTGTTGTGGCGGCTGCTGTTGCTTTTGCTGTTGCGGCTGTTGCACGACTGTTGCACGACGGTCACTTGGCGGCAATCGTAAAAATTAACGTGATTACTACACGCATAAATAAAGCCATTAAATTGCGAACATCTCAGTGTGGCCGGCAATTAAAATCAAATAAAATTCACCGACGGCTTCGCAAAAGAAACCACCAAAAAATGGCTAATTGTTTTGGAGGGTTGGGGGAGGCGTGTTTAGTGGCCTTCACAGAATTGGCGTTAATTGCAATTTTACAACCAATATAAAATGAGCAAACAGGCAAAAGTGCTCTAGTCGCGAGTGCTGGTTATTAGAGGCAACACAGTTGCCCAAAAAAAAGCTGCTTAAATATTAGTTGATAGAAAGAGAGAGATGAAATTCCCCAGTTTTTGCTTCAGTTGCCGCTCTCCTCTCTCCCATTAGCTGTTGTCATTTAATACCTAAATTAAGCCTAGATTTGTGACTATTAAGTTGCCATTTTCACACGTTCGTCTAGTCAGTTATTTAATGGCCGACTTGTTGCCTGCATTCACAATATATTTTGCATAATAAACTTAACTATGCATAACTTTTGTGTTATTTAATTGGATTTAATTTTGTTTACATGAATGAGCCGTGAGTTGGCCATTAAACGAGTTTGTCTTACAAGCAAGGAAGTTGTTATCTCGTTGTTTGTTGTAGTTGTTTGTTGTAGTTGATGATTTAACATATTATGGTAAACATCAATTACTGAAAGTGATACAAATAATATGTCGTTAATATCTAGATGTTTCTACAGTGAGAGACAGCTCAAGTCGACCAGTGTCAAAGAAAAATAACAATTGCCTGCAACTTATTTGGACCAGGTACATTTTGGACACTTGGGTGTAGGTGGGGAAGCCTCAGTTTGTTTCGGATCATACATTCATATTGGTGGTTAATACATGTAATGAACAATTAGCTTATGGCAGGCAATTACGTTTTTTCTTTGACACTGGTCTATTTGAGCTGTCTCTCACTGTACATTCTGAGCCAAACTCTTGCACTAAGATTTATTTATGTATTAAGTATGAACAAATTATTTAAAAAAACTTATTGCTATGAAAGTTTTGTCTTTGATGTCAAATTTGAGTTTCTAATGGAAATAGGAAAATATAAAAAATTGTTTTAAAATTGTTTTTTCCTGCCACTTGAAAGTTATAAAGCTATAAAAGTTACTTTACTCAGAGATACAATGTAGATCAGCTACAATGTGTCGATGTGTGTGGTCTTTATTGTCTGCCTTATGTTTTATATATTCAGTTGCTTTCAGGGTACTTTCAGTATTTTCAAACTATCTGCAACTGCATCTTTTAAAAGCGCAGAGGCCCAACCCGAAAAGCAATTGAGTTCGCTGGCTGCATGCAAAGTGGCGGCTGCTGTTAAGTGAACGCTTAAGCCAATGAGGCGGCTGTAAATGCATGAATACAAACAAAAAACAATATTGAAAAACATAAAAAGAGCAACAACAAACAGACAGACAGACAGATAGACAGACAGACAAACATACAAACAAGCGCAACAGCAAGTTGGCACACTAAGTGACAAGCAAAGCCAAAGCCAAAAGATTCATTCAAGTGTGCGACACTTTTTATGCGTGACATAAAAAGCGACCACAACAACTGGTCAACAACAACAACAACAGCAACAACAGCAGGCAAACTGGGGATGCATACCAACATGGCAGCGTATTAGCAAAGACAAATACTAATTGCAGCCAAAGCAGCAGCAGCAATACCAGCAGCAGCAGCAACAGCAACTTGCAACGCAGTTTTTTATTTGTGCTTGCTTTTGCTGCCGGCAGTTAATTTCATTTAAAGAATGTCATCTTCACTTTAAGTGAAAGATAAATACACGTACAAGTAAACACACTCGCACACACACACACACACACACACACGCACACACACATGCAGTTGTGGAAAAATCGACAGTTGCAAGTGTTTGGCATTGTCTCCTTTTCCTTCAACTACGACGCGAACATTTGGCGCTTGGCGCTGTCAACGCTGCGTATGAGGGATGTGTGTGCTTTACTATTGTTGTTGTTGTTGTTGTTGTTGTTGTTGTTGTTTGCTGTTGTTGTTGTTGTTGCAACTTGACGCAGCTGCTGTTTGTTGATGAGTTGTGCGTCTTAATTCTTTGTGCAAATAGCGCTGCACATTCGATTTCGCTGAGAGTGCAACATCCGCTGGGAAAACTAAGAGTTCACTCAAAAGACAAACAACAACAACAACAACAAACAGACAACCAACAATAAACAATTGTGTTTATTGACAAAGCGAAATAATTCTTATTTCGATGGGAATTGCTTCAAATTTTGTTAAAGGATATAATTATATAAATAAATAATCATTTAGAAAATCATTCACAACTCGGAAGAAATCGAATTATTTTCGATTCTTATATTTATGTTCGATATCATGAGTTTATTTAAAATTTACTAGCATATTTTTATAAGTTATAAAAATTTATATGCATTTCTCGCATAATTTTCATATTTTACAGTCGATGTTAGAAATGCCAACAACAAAATTCCAGCCAGAATGGAACATTTTTGGCTTTTACTTCGACTTTTTAAATTGTCAATAAAAAATATTAAATGGAACTATCGGATTCAAAAAATACTAAGCTAAAATATTAAATGAAAACTATAAAATTTATGTATCGAAATAAACAAATAAAATAATAAGCAAAATGATCAAAGAAAAAAAAAATAAAGCTAAAAGAAATTGAGGAACATGAATAATAATTTAGGCCAAAATTTGCACGTTTGCAAAATTTTTTATTTATTTATTATTTTTTTTTATTAATTTTTTAATTTTTATTTGATTTATTTGATTAAATGCTTGAAAACAGAAATCACAATTTGTTGACTACTCTTGGGGTGATCTTACATCATGCAACACTTGATACGTACCATACAACGCGGGCACTGATAGATAGATGTAAAGACGAAACTCAATTGACTAACTGTAGATCTATATTTAATCCTTTTCTTTCAAATTTCGTTTTTTTGTTTTTTATTTTTTATGGTAGTCACTTTGGGCTTAACTTGCACTCATTTCCTTTGGCTGCGGCTGCTGCTGCTGCTGCTGCAATTGTCAGATGTGAATAGTAATCACTGAGGGGCTTTATCGCTAACCCAATCCCATTCCCAATTCCGATGGCAATTGCATGGGGCTGGCAAACATTTCATTTCATTTCATTCAGTGAATTTCACTTTTAAACGACGACGCCCGAACTGCCGAGACGAGACGAGTCACACTTTGGGGCCCCGAACACCGAAGAGTCATTCGCACTTTGGCTGATTGAGGAGCAGGAAATTTGCGGCTCTTTCGTTTCGTCGAGTGCGAGTGGCTGCTGTTGCGCATCCGTTTCAAAACGCGTCCGTTTGTTAACTGATTTCGCGTTGTGCTGGCCAAAACTCAAATTCGAAACGGCTCAAAGAAGCGTCAGTGTGTGCGCGCCACTGCGCTGCCAGCGTCGCTGCGGCAGTACAACGAACCAGACAACTGGCCAGACTGCGACTCTAGACAGACCAGACACCAAGGCCCTCCCCCCAAAAAAGATTTCCCCGCGCCAACGACAGCAAAACACCAGACGACAAAGTTGAGCTTCGTTTACTTTGCCACTTTGCTAGCTGCACTTGTCGCTGCTGCTGCTGCTGCTGTTGCTGCTGCTGCTGCTGTTGTTGTTTGCTGACCAAAGCGAATCAATATATGTGCGTCGCAGTCGACGTCAGCGTTGGCGTTGACGCCGCTGCTTTCCGGCAACCAAAGTTGATGTCTTTTCGCTTTTTTTGCTGCTGCTGCCGCTGCTGCTGCCGCTGCTGCTGTCTTTGGCTTTGCTTTTGGTTAGTTGTCGTCGCTCCTTCTTCGCGCCTCTTCTTCTTCTGCCAACAGACTCACTTTTCACTGCAACATGTTGCTGACTAACTGACTGACTAACTGACTAACTGACTAACTGAATGACTGAATGGCCAGACTGACCATGAAGTTGTCTGCTCGGGGATTATCAAATACAACAAGCCGAAGACAATTTTACGCTTGATACAAATGAAATCTTAAGATGGATATCTCTATACTATATATACATATATACGCCGATTTGTTGTACTCTAACTAGTAATATGACAAAGTCTATAAAAAATGTGCTTAAGAAGAATGAAACTAATTCAACTGTATAGAAAAAACTGTGGAGAGAATTAATCGCCTGAAATTCCCAGAAAATTTGTTTCTAACTTGGCTAAAATTACAGATACCCAAATTAAACTGATAAACTGAATGTGGAACTGAAAGATAAACCAACTTGCTTAGACTAATATGCTATGAAAATTATATATAAATACATATACTGATTTGAAAAAACATGACTTCGCTCAAAAATGAAACCAGCGATTTCAGAACTTAAACTTCAATCTAAAGTTTACACTATTTTGGCCCGTAGTTATTAACTGGTTGCAGCTTGTTGTTGTATAAACTTGCCAAGAAGTTAGTTCTGTTCAAAAATTGTTGGCATTGGTGTGGCTGCTGCTGTTGCTGCTGCTGCTGCTGCTGCTGCTACCTGGGCGGTCAATGTCTGATCAGCTTTCGCTTTTGTTGCATGGACGAGTACAGTAACAATTGGCATGTTTTGTGTGTGTTGCATAAAAAGCAATCTTCGTCATTTGACTGAATAAACATTTCTTTGGCGCTGAAATGGAAAAATGTGTTCACAGCTTAAGGCAAATGGCAACAAGCAACCAGCAAACAGCAACCAGTAAACCAAAATTGACAGTCAGTGGCCAGTGACAGTCCAGTCCAGTCATGATGCCGTCGCCCAGCCCATTACTATTGTCGATTTCTTGTTGCTGTTGTTTTTGGGCGTGTGCGTATTTGCGAAGAGTGTTTCAGAGATACGTCGATACTTGAGACATGCATAAAACTTGTAAGGCCATTAAAAGCGCTTACAGTGACAACAGCAACAGCAACAGAAACAGCAACAACAAACACACAACTTGTGGATTAAAACAATCATCCAATATTGTTGTTAGTTCCCCCATATTTTTGAGGCGGCTCATTAGCTTGATGTGTTAATTAAAGCGAAATGTCAAGCAAATTGCAAACGAAAGATTTATTTAGGCAACGAACTTGACGAATCATGACTTTCACAAAAGAATGCAAGACTTGTAAATATGACATTGACTGACTGACACACACACACACACACGCACAGCACACCCCGCTGCTGTCCACTTCTTTGTCGGCTTTTGCTTTGTATGTGCAACAAATGTGTGCAGTCAACTTGGTCCATTTGTAAGTTTTATTACACGCCGCAACACGCCCCTTCACGCGCCCCCTGCTCTAATTAGCGGTGTGTGTGTGTGTGTGTGTGTGTTGCGTGTGTTGCATGTGTTGCATGTGCTGCCGTCCTCGCTGCCCATATAAATTGTATCAATAAATTTATTGATTTCAACTGTTGCTGCTGACTTGTTAAATATTTTGCCAAACGATTTATGTTGCCAACATGCAAATTTGTTTTTTCTTTCGTCTCTTTTCTTTCCACTTATGAGCTGTGCCGGGCCTGTTGCGGCTTTAATGAACATGTCGCCGTGGAAAGAGTCATCATCGACGCACGCACCAGAAGATATATATTTGTTGTTAATGTTTTTTGTTTTTGTTTTTTTTTTTTAAGGCAACCTTTCACTGGCCGCCAACAAAGCCGTAATTTCACCCACAACTTCCGGGCCAACAATTGTGCGTAGAACACTTTCATTTGTTTAAACTTGCAATTGGGTTTAGGACAGCTTCGATTTGTTGGCCAAGCCACCAATGCCACCTGGCATGCATGCTAATTGCGCTGGCGAAACCAGCGGACCACAATGTGTAGCAGGTGAAATGTTGTTGTCGCCCGGTGCATGGCTAATTAGATAAACAAATTTTTTGGTTTCATATGCTTTTTGCCTGCTGCCTACGGCAGCAAACTCAGACTTTGGCTAGCTGCCCGGCTGGCTGGCTACATTGTTGCACGCATTCGAAATTCGAATTATTGAAAAGTGAAAAAAAATAAATAAACAAACTGTGTACGTGTGTGTGCGTCGGTTTCTAAAAGAAAGTGAAAAGCCAACGCTGACAGAACGCAGTGTTAAGCGCTAAGCGTAAAGTGCGCCGCCTAATGGCCGTCAACGTGCAGCGCCTTAGTTGGCCAGGACCAGCCTCAGTCTCTCAGCCAATCGAGCTGACCGCGTGCCACTACTGCCTGCCTTGCTTGCAACACGCACGACTTGCATTAGCCAAAAACTGCTGCCTAGATTTATTGCAATTCTTTGCACTTTGCGCCAAAGAGTTGCACTAATTAAAAAAAAAAATTATTTAAACATTAATTTATAAATTTTATAAAACAATTTAGGAGCAGCTCGAGCAGATGGCTAGTCTGGAAAAACTCTTTTAGATCAGTTAAAATTGCAATTGATGTCAAAATTAGATGCATAAATGTCATTTAGATAAAATAAACTGCTTATGGAGCTTACAGGCTGGCAACAAATACCAGGTCTAATCTCATCTAAACTAGTATTATATAAAATACTTAAAATATCGTGCGCGGACACGTGCTCATCTCTGGCAGCCAAGCGGCACTGATCCACAGCAGCGGGCACAGTCATTCACAAGTTTTGATGCTAAACAAATATGACTAATTATGGAGGAACTGAGACTGGCGCGCACTAAACAGTGCCACATAATGCGATCGTCGTCTTCGTTTCGACGTAGATGGGCAGTCCGACTACGACCGCGACTACGACTACGACTGCGACTGCGACTGCGACTATGACTGCGACTACGACTGCGAGTACGACTCCAACTGCTAGTGCAACTGCCTCCAGCCCCTCTCTTCGCCAGGTGGCCAGTAACCAGTTGGGTATAAACACACACAAACACACACACACATACAAAGCAACACCCGCAATTTCGCCAATTCGTGGAAAAAGAAACAAAGTATAAAAATACAAATAAAACCAAATCATGCAATTGCGAATTGTATGAATGAAATTCGTTTTACGCGACAACCGCTCTTCATCTCTGCCACCTCTCTCCTCTTCTCTCCTCCATCCCTCTACTCAACATTATCTTCGCTATCGTATTTTGCACAGTATTTGGCTATAACAACTCCACTCCTTCCCCACATAGCTCTGGTGGCAGCTGCACAGTGGAATTGCCGCACCCAGCAGTTGCGTAGCAGACACTTTAGTCAGGTTGCGCAGCATGCGAAGACCCTACGCTGGGGCATTGCGCCCGTCAATCTCATGGCTGAGGATTTTGCCACGGCTCTGAGTGTGCTGCCGCCGGAGCAGCATTGCATCAGCTCCTGCATGGCCAACTATCAACCCCAAGCTGACGACTTTGCCGACAAGTATCGAGTGCCTAATGTCTTCAGCAGCTTTGCGGAACTCGCACGCTCTCCCGATGTGGGTGAGTACAATTTCCATGCATAACTCCTAGAGGATTCGAGGTGATTAAGTTTCTGTCCAAAAGCATTTATGGTTTGTCCTCCTTCAATTAGCAGACGCCGTTTACATATCACCGCTGAATCAGAAGCACTGCGAGCTGTGCCACCTGATGCTCAACCATGACAAGCATGTGCTGTGCGAGCAGCCGCTGTGCATGGCCGAGCACGAGGTGGCCCAGCTGGTGAGCAAGGCACAGGCACGTGGCCTGTTCCTCATGGAGGGTTTCTGGTCACGCTGCCTGCCCGCCTACAGCTTTCTGCGGCGCGAGATTAGTGATTATAGGCTGGGCAGCATACATCGGATGGAGTGCACCTTGGGTTGGCTCCGGCACGCAGCAGACATCAGTGCAGTGCGTTATGCGGGCGTAGTCAAGGATCTGGCTCCGTATGCCTTACAGCTGGCACTCTGGGTGTATCGAGAGGTGCCGCAGCGCGTGAGGGTTGCTGGCAGGCTCAACGCTGATGGCATCGATGTTATGGCCTCCATTCAGCTGATCTTCCAGGGCAATCGATACGCTCGCATCCTGCTGAGCGCTGAACAGGAGCTGTGCAACTCAGCCATCATACGCGGTAGTAAAGGCACCGTGAAGGTAAATCCAATTTTTAAATGAAAACTGAAAACCAAAAAAAAAAACAATTTATTTTTATTTAACTCAGCTATTTTTTTTTCATAAAACAGATGAGCAATCCGTGGTGTCCAGCGTCCTTGACTTTTGATGATATATCCATTAAATTTGAGTTACCGGGAGCAAGGCAGTCGACCCACTTCAGCCACCGCATTGCTTTGTGCTACGAGGCGCAGGAAGTACGCAAATGCATCCTGGGCGGTTGCACGGAGAGCCAGAGATTCAATCATTCCGAGAGTCGACTGATGGCCAACTTGACCAATCAGATCAAAGAGATGCTCGTCAATAATTGTGAGTCGGCAGAGCTACAACAAAAGCAAGCAGTGTGCTGACCATGTAAGCAGTGCTTTGGTTGTATTAGAAATTTTAAAAAGAAAACTTTTCCCAATTAGCCAAATGTTTGCTTCATAAACTCTTAAATTGCGATAACATTCAGCTTCTTTGCATGGTTACTCAAGACACTCGCCAAGCAGTCAGGCTAAGCTTGTTCAACAACCACCTGAAATTGCCGAGCTTCTTGCAAGTATTTGAAAAAGGTACGCTGTTCAATGCCAAATCAATTTGGACTATCTTATCTTGAAAAAGCTTCGTAAATCTTGCGCTGCGTAGTTTCTGGAATTTTGTGATGAAGCATTTGAAACAATTTGCAAGAAAGCCCGAGTTGTTTGAGTGACTAACACGTCTATCGAGGTTGACTGCCTTACACAACATTGCAGCTGATAACATTGAACGACGCTTATCACCGGCAAGTTTGATACGTAAACAATTAGTCTAATATATATATGAGCATATATATAGAAGCAAAAAAACAATCAAATTGAAAGCTTTTGTTTTCTATCAAAAATTAAGGGGAAACTGGGTCATCGGACAGGGGGGAGCACAAGTTAAAATATATAAATATATATATAAATATATATATATAAATATATATAAATATATATAAAATGTATAAATATATATATAAAATGTATAAATATATATATAAAATGTGTAAATATGTATATAAAGTATAAGAATGAAGGTCTGTCTATATATATACATATATATATGAACACATATGAGCAGCAAATCACGTCTGCCCTGCTGCTTGAGGCCAAATAATCATTATGTTTACGTTGACATTTGATTTGTAACGGAAAATTTTGTTGGCAATGAGCTGGCCAGTGACTTGTAAGCGCAACATGTGTTCTCACTGTTCGCCAGACTTTGATGCAACTGGAAATGTAACTGGAAGTGCAAATGCTCTCTCAAACAGGCCACTGGCATCGCAAGGGTTGGCACCGTAGTATTATATAAGAACATTTGCATCCAAGGAACGTGTGTATTATTAAAAATATTTCCAATAATTTATATACTCGAGACAAAAAATATGTTTGACGTTGTCATTGCCTTTTTATATTTTCTTGTTAACCGCGCATTTTGTAAACACAACACAAAAAAAATTAAATTGCGCAGCAAAAATTGTGCAAAGCTTTACACGTTCTCACTCTGAAGAACTTTTTCGCACTCTCATTTTGTGCGAGAGTGAGAGTATGAGCAGAACAACTGACACCCCAATGGTAAATGGCATCGAAATTTCTGGAACTAAAGATTGTTGAACAAAACTAGAAAATTGACAAACGGTAGGCGAAAGTGAAATATTTTTAAACAACTCAGGTAGTTTCTGTGTTAAAAAATCACTTCGATTCAGAAGTCGTTTCAGAGCTAATCAGAAAAGCAAAAATCTAAAAAAGCCCGCTTTAATTTAAAATAAAAACAAATTCAGGAAGTTTCTTTTAGGGAATAGTTTATAAAGTTTTACGGACACAAAGCAGGTGAAATCTAAAAGTAATATGTAGAAAAACTAATTTTGAAAATAAACTCGTTTTGCTCACAGGGTCTGTGAGAGCGAGAGCAATTCGGGCAACCACTCTCACAACTAACGAAAACGGCGAGAGAAAAAGCTCTTGCCGGGTATAAAACCAGGTGTTCAACATCGATAAAAAGTTCAATTTCCATTCGTGTTTCGAAGCGAGGAGGACGTGGACAATTAGTGGAAGTGTCGCATACACACCAAATAAAATAAAGAAATAAAAAACTCAAAGCCAAAAGAATCTACAAAGAGAAAGAAGCCCTCAATTACAACTCTTTTTATATAAGCACAAGATCTCAAATACAACATGTCTGAGGCACACTTCGATGAATACGAGCACTACAACTTCGACCATGGCAAACACATCTTCTCGGGCCACAGCGGCAAGCAGCGCTCCAAGAAGGAGGCCAGCGAGCACACCAACCACTTTGACCCGTCGGGCCACTCGCGCAAGATATTGACCAAGCTGATGAACACCAACAACAACAAGAAGACTATGAAGAACTGATGTCCGAGGACGAGCCAAGGCAGCAGCAGAGAGAGAAACAAATAAATTTTTGAGTGGGAAGTGAGTGCAGAGCAGAAAACAAAAAGGAAAAGAAAAGAGCAAAGGTAGAATTAAAAATCAAAGCAAGCAGCAGCCTGAAGAAGAAGAGGAGAAAAAGAGAAGTTGTTTTAGCGACGGCAGCTGGCACTGCTGTCGGCTGTCGGCTGGAAAACAAAATACAAAAAGAAAAAAAAATCAACACTGGATAATCGTATTGAATAGCTAATAATTTCAACAATTTCCTAAACTTACGTACTATTACGGACTTATAATTTTAATTTTATTCTTAGTGCGTTTCAAATTATGAAGTTTACTTTAGGTGTAACTTATAAAATAAAAAGAAAAACAAACCAACTTGAAATCGTTTTAACATTTATTTGAGAACATTTGCGGCGCTTGCATTGAAAGTGGAACTCTCTTACACACACGCAGCGATACAAAAGCTTTTAATATTCATGCAATGTCTGACTGCATGCATCTCTCGTCTCCGCTTTGGCTCTGTTTTCGCCTCTGCGTATGTTTTTGTGCCTGAGTGCATATTTATAGCCTTTTAGTTGAACTCATTTGCACTCAGCTTAACGCCTCGAGACAACCGCCAACCACATGTTTTCCTTTGTTTTCTACAATCAACAAACTTCGCTGTAAAATGCCCGTGCATGTTTGTGTGTGTACAAATGTAAACATTCATACATATAAATGACATTTATACATTGCTAACTTAAGCGGAAATAGTCGGACATATATGAGAAGTTAAGATACGCGAACACATTTCCATTTACATCACACATTAAAGACGTAATTGGTTAAAATCATTTAATATATATTTAAGTTCCTAAACTTTTTGATGGATAAATCAATAAACGACTTCTTTTAATTATAATCTTTGTTAACATCTGCAATGTTAATACACAGAGCGCAATCTGTTATTTGGAATTTGTATTGTAGCAGCAAGCTTTCTGTCACGATGAGACCAGCTGTCACATGTGCGTAAGACTCGTTCAGAAATTCAACTGTTGTGCCACTGCTTCGTACAGTGTGTTCTATTTGCAAAGCAGGCTAGTTGTAATCCAAAATATTAATTTCTAATTACTTGTCACTAAAAAACATTCAGATAAAAGTTCATATTTGCAAAATTCGTTGCAGTATTAAATTATAAAAGAAACGTGAGTATCCCAAAGCCACTATACGCCGTTCACAGAGCGTTACAAAAATAAAAATCAATAAGCCAGAGGTAAGGCACCAACTGGTGTAGCAAATAGGTGACAAATGTTGCAACTTGCCCGGCATTTAGCAATTAGCAGTCGCGATTTGAGCTCTGAACTTTGCGTGTGATAAGAAGGCCAATTGCTATTACACAATGTATCAACTTTTTGTTGCAGCACAACGCACACACACAAAATGGCAACGTTCCTCAACGTAAGTTCCGTAAAGCTGAACAAATGGCAGGTGGCCTTAATTCTTGGCACGCCCATCGCCATCGGCTTGGGCATGTACGTTTTCAATCGTCGAAGCACCGGTCCCAGCGATGAGGCCTCGAGCAAGACGAACAAGAATACGGGCAATACGCGCCAGAAGGGTAAAATGGAGACGCCAACGTTGTCCATTGATGGCACCGCGCCTGATTCCGAGTTGGAGCGTAAGAAGAAGAACGCCGAACTCGGAGAACAGTTGTCGCCGCTGAAGGAGGCCGAAAATTACAAGACGGAGGGCAACAATTGCTATCGCAGTGGCAAATACGATGAGGCTATCAGTTTCTATGATAAGGCAATCGACAAGTGTCCCACAGAGCACCGCATGGACATGGCGATATTCTATCAGAATCGTGCCGCCTCCTATGAGATGCTGAAGAAGTGGAGCAAAGTCAAAGAGGACTGCTCCCTGTCGCTGGAGAACAATCCTCGCTATGCCAAGGCCTACTATAGACGTGCCCGAGCCCATGAGGCGACCAAGGACATGATCGAGTGTTTGGATGATGTGACGGCGACGTGTATTCTGGAGATGTTCCAGAACAACAACACCATCATGTTTGCCGACCGTGTGCTAAAGGAGACTGGACGCATCGATGCCGAGAAGGGTCTGCGCGATCGTGTGCCTGTTGTGCCCTCGGCGAGCTTCATCAACACCTATATGCGATCCTTTATAGCCGATCCGCTGCAGACAATGGAAGTGCCTCCCGCAACAGTGGCGGATACGCCCCCGCGTGGCTTCCTACGCGCCAAACGTGCCTTCGAAGAGCAGAAATATGATGAAATCATTGCGGCATGTACCGAGGAAATTGAATCCTCGGAGTCGGAATCACAATACAAGGTGGAGGCGCTGCTAATGCGTGGCACATTCCATTTACTGTGCGGCTCCTTTGCCGAGAGCAAGCCCGACTTTGATGCCATTCTGGCCAACGGTAAGCGTATGCTGAAAGGTTGCCTTGTAAAATAGAATATTAATTGAGTAATCCTTTGACAGAGGATGCGGATGTGACGCTGCGCTCCTATGCCTACATCAAACGTGCTGCTCTCTTCATCCAGACTGAGGAGCGCGATTTGGCAACGGCCGACTTTGCCGAAGCCGAGAAATTGACGCCCAACAATCCTGATGTGTATCACCAGCGGGCACAGATACTGCTGCTGCTGGAACAGATCGACCTGGCACTGCTGGAGTTCGAGAAGGCGGTGCGCCTGGCACCCAATCATGCGATTGCCACCGTGCAGAAGTGCTATACTGAATATCGTCTGGCCCTCATGACCGGCGATCAGAAGCGCCTGGAGCGTGTGATAAAGGACTTTGAGGAAGCCATCGAAAAGTTTCCCAATTGCGTTGAGTGCTACAGTCTGATGGCCCAGGTGCTGGCCGATCAACAGCAGTTCCCACAGGCCGAGCATTTCTATGAGATGGCCATGAAGCGTGCGCCCACAAATCCGGCACTGCTCGTCCATCAGTCCATCATGATGCTGCAGTGGCGTGGCGATATCGAAGCAGCTGTGAAGCTCCTCAATCGTGCCATTGAAGTGGATCCCAAATGTGAGCTGGCCTACGAGACACTGGGCACTGTCGAGGTGCAACGGGCCCAGCTGCAGCGTGCCGTCGATCTGTTTGAGAAGGCACTGCTCTATGCAAAGAGCAAGGCGGAGCTGGTCCACGTCTACTCGTTACGTAATGCGGCACTGGCTCAAATCAATGTGACCCGCAAGCTGGGCATCGACATGAATTCCGTTTCAGCAATGGGCCAGACCGGCCTAGTCGGCCAGTAGATGGACACCGCAGCCAACACCACCCACAGCATTTAGCCGTTTCGTACACGTTGTGCTAACTAAGTTAAAAAACAAACCCAAACCCAAACCCAAACCCAAAAGACCCAAATCCAACAAATGCCCATCATCCAAGTTATACACAAGAAAAAATCTTGTTTTAGTTATTGTGCTGCTAGTTTTAGCATTGAAATGCAACTTTGACGTCTGTTAAGCATATTATTGTGTATTGTGAAACATATATGCCTATACCTATATATATATACTTGTGTATATAAATATAATTATATATATACATATATATATATATATATAAATCTATTATAATGTTGCCTAAGTCAAGACTATACCAATAGTTAAATGTTAGTCTAGTTTTTAATCAATATAAACATTTGTAATTAACAATCTGAGAGCATTTCAGACGTGAATCGGCATCTCATTATAGGACTGCACATCGCCCGATATATAGCCGGCACAGACTAACCATAATGCGGCACGAATGCTGCCCACAAACGCGTACTCCGATTCCAGTTGCTGCAGCAGTGGCATCAGCAGGCCAGGCAAGGCGCCCAGGCCATTGGAGATGCCCATCAGGGTGCCGGCGAAATTGGGACTCATGTCCAGCGGGAGCAGCTTGATGCCCGCATAATATGCACCAAATGCCATAATGATCCATGGACGTGCCATGGCATCCTGGTCGTGCACCAAATACATGGAGATGCTGACAAAGACCAGCCAGGACATGAGACGACGTGTCTCCGTCCGACTCAATATGCCGTTATCAATCAGATAGTCACTCAAAGATCCGGACGTGATCGAGGCCAGCCAGCTGCACAGATGTGGCGCTATTAGCCTCAAGCTGGCCTCCAGTTCCATCCACATGGTTTTGCCTTTGTTTTCCAGTTCATCCAGCAGCTGTACCAGCTCTTTGGCCAACTCCTGTTGTCTCCAGTCGTGCTGCATATTGGCCACCACCAGTGCCCAAATGGGTGTATTCATGAGCATGCTGCTCCAGGGCACATTCCCATTGGCAACCGCATATTCATTCACCTGCGTTAAGCTCACCTGGCTTCTGATGTAGTCCAGCTCGCCGCTTTCGATGTAAGGCGAGTCATCCGGACTGCTGTAGCAGACCAAGATCTACAGGAGACAGCCAGGAAGAGATCAGGAGATATATGTTCGTCTGTTACCCTAGACTCGAAAGTACTTACGAAACCAATAAACCACAGTATTGCACCACTACCAACCACATAGAAGGCCACAGCCCAATCCTGATCGTTGAGCCCAAATCCACTGACCAGATGCATGAATGTGATGCCAATTTCGCCACCACTTAGGACACAGCTGCACAGGAGTGCGCGCTCCTTCTCCGGCACCCATTGGGCCAGCAAAGCGGTAATCGCTGGAAATGTTGGCCCCTCGAAGACGCCAATGAGCAGGCGCAGAAAGATCAGGGCATTCGGGCCACCATTGCGCACAATTGTTGGCGTCAGCAGTGTCAGCATTGCTGCCAATAATATGGAGCCACCCAGAATCCATTTGCCACCGTGACGTTCCGCCAAACGGCCGCCAGGAATGTGGGTTAACATATAGCCCACATAGAAGGATATGGTGACCAAAACTTGCACCTCCTTCGACCAGATATCGGTGCTGTTCGACGTAGTAATAAACACATTTTGTGGCAACTTAATTTGCAGTGGGCTTTCGTATTGCGGCTGTTTTGTAGGGTTACCGCCTCCCCCTTGCCTACTGGTGGAATCCCTCACAATGCGCTGCAGTGTAAAATCCAAGCAGAAGCGTATTGCGTAAGCATTGATGATGGCCAATAAACTGAAGCAGCAAACAACCAATCGCTGCGTCACCTGCAGATCTGTAACAGGGTTTCAAGGATCTCATTTCCATTCTTGTATTTTTTTTTTGGTACTTACGATTGAACAGATCTCGCAATTTGCATTCTATCACTGGTAACATTATAAAAGAAAAATTTTCGTTAAAAAAAAAGAAGAAAAAATCCTATTTAAAAACAACAAATTTATATCAAAACAATGATTTCAATGAGTTGTTGTTTTTTCAGGACTCGTTTCAATTGGTTTATGCACTTTATTTGAACTAACATTAACATTATAAAAACAAATATGCTTCAACGATAGCGTTGGAAACACATGCATTACACATTGATCAACAATTTAAAAAAATACAATATTTAAATTGAATTTACAACTTTACATTTTTGCAATACAAATTAGGTACATACTAGACTAAAATTGAATTTCGTTTCGTTTAAATACTAAATAATAATTAGGAGAGTGAATTTCTGCAATGGGGTGACAGTGGATGGGGAAGTGTGGCAGATAGCGGAGCTATCCTACGTATTTTGGGATTAAAAATTAAAGATTAAGGAACTGCAGCTGAATGCTTATAGATTAACATTTATATATATATATATGTATATATGTATATTGACAGCGCACTGGGGGCCGACCTTTTGGCATACTATAAAACTAGCAATTGCAATGGATGATCGCAAGTTGTACGAAACACACATACATTAACAATGTCTTCGTGGGCGGTAACCACCACAAATTCGCAAAATTCAACGGATGCACACGCATTAAAACTGATTTAGTACATATATTGTAAATATGATATGAACTAGAGCACAACGGTTATAGTTATGGCACTTTTGGGCACTCAGACTCTAGGAGCTGCTCTGCAGAGGCTTCATCTTCTGATCGGCCTTACGCTCCTCGGCCTCATAGTCAACGGTGCGTGGCTCGATGGGCACATTGTTGAAGGGCTGAATCTCGCCGGATGCCCAGATGGTGTAGACGACCGCAGTGACGCAGAGTACAGCGAAGGCCACCCAGAAGACTGTTCGCCACTCGGTTATCGAGGCATTCGGTGTCATAACACCCACCAGATATGGCGTAATCACACCCGTAATTGCACCAATGCCATTCGTAATGGCCATCAGAGTGCCGGCATAGTTGGGACTCATGTCCAGCGGACTGAGCTTCATGCCCGCATAGTAGGCGCCCATCAGACCCATGCAGATGGTGAAGAGCACCACGACCAGTGTGCGATCGCAGCCGGCATATGAGGCGGCCACCATAAATATGGCCGGGCCAAAGGCCGCCAATCCTGTCATCATTTTGCGCGTATTGGTCGTACTCATAATGCCTCGACGAATCATCCAGTCCGCCACGAAACCGCTGCCAACGGACACGATCCACATCATTACGTAGGGGAGGGAGGAGTACAGACCGTTCGCCTTGATGGAGAACTGCAGCACATCGGACATATATTTGGGCAGATCCGTCACCATGATGTAGAAGCCCCAATCGTGACCGATTTGAGCAGAAACCAACGCAAACATGGGCAGATTGGTGAGGATCGCCTTCCAGGGTGTGGGTGGCAGACTCTCGTTGCGACCAATGTTGCCAATCTCCTTGACGAGATACTCGCGTTCGCTGGGCTTGATGAAGGGATGCGTGGTGGGATCACTGTAGCACAGGAAGACCTGCAACATGAGATAGACCCCTGATTTAACCTGATTCAACTAGGAAAATAATATTTCACTTACAAAGATGACAAACCAAATACAGCCAAGACCGCCGAAGAAGTAGAACACAAATGGCCAGTCGTAGGCGTCGAGGAAGACGCCCGATAGTAAATTACCCATAATGGTGCCCACTTGGCCACCGCCGAGAACCAAAGCGCCCAGTTTGCCTCGTTCGTTGGCCGGCACCCATGCGGCTAGTAGGACACTCAAGGCTGGGAATGTGGTACCTTCGCCCAGACCCATAAGCACACGGGTCACAATCAGCCAGTCGGAGCCACCAGCGTCGATGGCCAGCGGTGTCAGCATGGTAAATATAGCCGTTGAGAGGATGCCCAGGGCAAGAGTCCATTTGCCGCCAAACTTCTCGGCAAGAAGACCGCCGGGCACATGGGTAACAATGTAACCAATGTAGAAGGCTGACAAGATCAGGCCCTGCAACTCCTCGGACCATTCGAAATCACCGCTATGTTCGTCGCCATCATCCAAATCATCCGCTTCACAGATCGCATGACCGCCATCCTCCGTTTCCGTATTGTTCTTCTTCACCACAAGCACAGTGATGGCCTGGGAAAGACATACGCGCATCGTGTAGGCATTCAGGATGGCCAGAAAGCCCATGATGGCCAATATCACACGTTGTGGTAATACAAAATCTGTTTGCGCAAAAGAAACGACATTTTTTTTAGGGTTACAGTCAATTAAAATCAATTAACAAAATAGTAAAAATACTTAAGTACTAACATATTGACGTCAATTGGAATTTGTGAATGTTTTTTTTTTCTTTTAAACTTTTCATTGTTTTTGTAAAAACTTAATTGTAGTAAAATATATTTAGCATGCGAATAAACTATTTGAAAGTTATTCAATTAGAGTGGACAAGTCAATTTTCGATGATAAATGGAAAATTGCATTTGATTGCCAGCTGATGTCTATATTTAAATCTATTTATATATGAAATGGTAGTTTGGAATGGATCTGCAACCCCTGAGCACGTGAGCATTATGACTATAAATGTCCCGTGGTGAGGGAAACAAAATAAATCATAAATAATGAATAATGAATAAATAAAATGTGGCTGATTGTTTATGGGGGCATTTTCAAATTGCTGGAATTATTATGGCCGTCAGTATAATTATTTGTTAAGTGAAGTTATGTCTAGATAAGTTCAATTGCCAAAAGAATCGTGATAAGGTGGCAGTGCTAAAAATCCTATAAACATACACTTATAACAAGTGTTCTTTTAGCGGCCCATAAATTGCCAGTTCTTTGGCAATTAAAATTGTATTCGAGGTTTCTTTGAGGTCTTAAAATAATCGAAATAATTAATATTAACAGCAGTCCCATAAATACCATCAAATTGTTTCGAAATTCTGTCAACTTAGACGGAAGTTTCTTAATTCTTTTGTAAATGGAAATGTCTCAATTTGAAGGTTGAATTAATGCAAACAAATTGATTTAATTTTCGTTAAGATTAACATTTATCCAGCTTGTCGTACATAAATCATCGAAAAGTGATTTCCACAACAAGTTCATTAGCACATTATTATAATGCCGAGTATAAATCACACGAAGAGCTAACAATCATTTTTTTTTTTATCGCAAGCCAATTCATGACAATATTATTAGAGCAGGGAAGAAAAAAATTGTTGATGTTCTGATTGTCACAGCCGTAATTATCCACGCTTCACTCATCAGCAGCAACAAATAAAAAAAAACCCTAGATTCCAGACCCAGTTGCTCCATACACAATTCAAGTGGTGTGCACACTCAGCCAGACCTGAGTTGATTGTCATGTTGATGTTTGCATAAAAATGCAATAATTTTGTTTAGTAAACCTACAATAAAATGCGAAGACGTCACTGATTGCCAATATATATATATATATACATATCTATATATATATAATTAGCACACATAAATATGTTTACTTAGTTGCAGTGGAGCTGAAAATTTAACGATGTCTCAATATTTGCCATATTATTTAACAAATTACTTTACTAAAAGCCGACAGCTGATAGAAATTTACAACCAACACGATTCTCAAATACAAAAAAACAAAAATAATAATAATAGCTATATGGCCGTATAATACCACTTGAGCAAAAATCGTAGATAATGTCAATTTTCATATCAAAGACGTAATCCGCAGCTATATTAATGGGCTGCTAATCATATCTACGAGTGTGTGTCTTGAGTGTTGTCAAGATTAAGTCAACTAATCATGATTAGGCGCCTAGATTGAGCAGATATTAGCTTAATTTATAATATATATATATGCATGTGCTAATTCAAAATCATAATGAATCTTGATGAATTGTGAGTAGACATATTCGGGAAGATATTGTACAACATTAACTGACGTCTGCAGATAAGCGTTGACTGATAGGTTATCGACATATCATATACATATATATATATATATGATATACACCAGCTTGTAATCATTCTACATGCAATAATACGACATACATTTTGCACAATTTCTTTGGAAATGTTTTAACTCTGGCGAAAATTAAGCACGAGGCTAAAGTATGAGCTGTACTTCCACATATATTTCAGATATACATTCGAGTTCCAATTCGAGTTCGGATAAGGCATGGAAAAGTTGTTTCATACTGATTGCGAGTTCACAGACTCCAAGCCAAATATACGGGGACCTGGGGGGGGAATTAGTGAAAGTGTGGCGAAGGCACTTGTTGTATAAGCAACTGCTCAACAGAATCCAAGAATCTGTCCTACACTAGCCTAATGATAAGTCCATAACATGATGGATGACACATGATGGATTGCCAGTAATAAGTGTCAAGAGGCCCAATCCATTCCGCAAATACTTAAGTACCTAACTCACGTTTACAGCAAGAAAAAAAAAATGCCCGCAAACCCATTTCCAAAACTAAAAAATATTATTATTTTGTAGCGGTAATAGTTTTTTTTTATTTATTATTTATTTACCGCGCACAAATAACAACAAATTCATTTGCATACGGCAAACAAATATATAAATAAATATATAAATTCCAGCTCGAGACGTTACAACATTTTCATTTTTCGTAGATATTTATACATTATATATTCTTATAAAAGAAATGCTTGCCCAAGAACAATATATACTTATTATGAAAGAGAAAGAGGGGAAGAATGGAAAAGGCGAATTCTTTTATTGGATTGACCTTGCCCAAAAACAATGGAAAGGAAACGAGCGATGGCTCTATAAGGAGGTCAAACTACCGCCATCCCCAAAAGAAAAAGACGAGATTATTTTTATCGTTTTTAAAAAAGAATTACAGCACTACAAAGCTTTTTAGATTCGATTAGAGAAAACATTTTTCCCTTACGAAGTTTCAATAATATCAAAACAGTTATGTAAAATCTGACACATCTGTAATAATACCACTATAATACAGATTTCGCCAGATTTTAACTATTTAGATATTTTAGGTTTTTTTAATGGATATTTAACTTTGTTGAACCTAGGTGCCTATATATATTATCATGATAAAAAAAATCAAGAAATATTCAAGAACAAATGATCATATTCTGTTGACATCTCGGTAATAAATCCATCTAAAAACTAACTTTAAAAAAAGTTGTCAGTCGACGTTTTAAAGATAATATCTGTCTGGCCTGTTGTATGATAACACAAAATTTATTCCTATAATTATAAATATGAAAACTAAATGATATGTATACCCTACGAAAATACGAGAAAGAAGTCTCTGAGTCAGGCTACATACATACTTATATACATATATATATTTTTTATCATATGTTTTCGACTTCTTGCGAACCTAATCGTCATCGTCTCGCCTTTCGTTATTCACATGCAAATTGGGTTGTTCGGAATGGCATCATTTGCACATAGAAATAGGCGAATTAAGATCGATAGACCGAAAGATAATTGATGATTATGTTGACGCGTGCCTGGCATAATTAAGCTAAACAAAAGGCGCAGACAAACAACAAAAACTACAAAGAGATCAAACAGCTTAGTATCCGTAACCAAAGCATGTACGGAAAAAAAGAAAAAAAAATATCACAAAAACTGAATCGGAAGTGCAAATGCAGAGAAATAAAAATGGTTTGTCATTGTTTATTATTCGATATATACAATATATATGTATATTAATATATATATAAATACAAACATACATAAATACATAGTTATAAGCTATGTAGACTTTATTTACTTAAGTTTGCATTTTAGTTTTGTTGCTGCTGTCGGTCAATGTCGGTTAAACAATAATTAAAACAATTCAACAATGTTGAGCTGGAGTTCAATGAATTCGAAATCAAATTCGAATTGGAATTCACAACACTCTCTAAAAAGCCACACACACACTATTTGGTTTTGGGATTCTTGTTGCACTTACACTTTGATAAACTTATGCCCCATTGTGGTTGTTGTGTCATCTCGACTGCGTTCTGTTGCACCGTTAATAAGTTGGTCAGTTCCTTCGCCACGGTTACAAACAAGGATTAACGGAGTGCAGCAAGCAACTGCGCTTACACCCGCCACACACTCACACAGGTCCTTGCTGGCTTACACTTTTCTCTCTTCAACACTTTTCACTTTTGGCACGCACGCGCAACAACAGGACCGGAGATAGGCAAAGACGGAGGAAGAGAGAGAAAGGGAGAAACAGAAACAGAGTGGCAGAGAAGAACCGTACGCAACGACAACTTAAATAGTACTGCGGATCGCGCACGAGACTGGAATGTGCAATGCAAACGCACTGGAATCACGCACTTCTTATGGGCTTTGGGTCGTTTGCTTCTTCTTCTCCTGCTTCTACTCTTTCTGTATTTGATTCGTTACTCGCTTTAGCGGTTTCTACACCACACGATCTTCGAGCTTTTTTTTTGTTCTGCCCACCGCGCACGTCGGCTGTTAAATTTCAAATGAGAAATTATTTCCACTGACTTTAGTTTATATGCGAACAGATAAGCAATGCTGCTGCTGCTGCTGCTCTGCTGCTCTGCTGCTGTTGCTGTATCTGGAGTTGTTGCTGCTGCTGACGCCGCTGTCAGCGTCGATCGTCGAATAAGCTGCGGCAAGGAATCGTAAGCTTGTTGTTCCAAGGAGCTTTGTTCATTTTCACACTTGATGTGAATGTAATTCGATTGGAAATTGTGCAGAGTATAACATGATTTTTTTTTCGTGAATCATAAGCTAATCGTACACGCGCAACAGGTACCACAGTTAGTGAGTACATAGCAACTCACACTCTATATATGTATGTATGTCTGTGTGTGCTTAACTGTAGCATAAAGTCATTAAACTATAAAAGCGGCTATTGTTTTTTGAGAAACGAGACTAAGAACACTGTATGCCCTTCCTTACTATATCTCCTTTAGATTATTTACTTACACAAGTCATAATATATAGTTAATAGTTTGGCAGAATAATATAATTAAAGTTGAAATGAGAGACGTGAATTCTCAATTAGATAAACAGAATTTCTTAGCTCGTTAAAAGAGTATTCCACACGTCACCTCAAATCTTTTTTTTTTCGCAAACTTAGTCAAAAGTTGTTAGCAGTTTTTTTTTCGCCTTTGTGCAATGCAATTAAGTGATGTTGAGTGGGTTGCTAGAGAGAGGGAGAGAGAGGGAGGAGCAGCTTCTAGGAGGGTGCTAAAGTGAATGGTTTTAGTCGACTCAGCACGCTATATTCGTATTCGTCTATATATATTATACAAGTAGATTATATGCATTAAAAATTCTAGCCGCAATTGATTTTGCGCTTTTTTTATTTTTGTTATAAAACTATTCTGCATTTGAGTTAACAATTGCGGTCTAATGCGGTTGAGATATAATGAATACTCATACACAACATATTTATATATATACTAGTAGTAGTAAATGTAGAATTAGTCGTTGTACTAACTGAGAGTTTTCAGCCCAAAACGAAATGAGCGATCTTAATTGATGGTCATTGCTAGCTGTTAACTTTTATTTAGGAAACGTGATACGTATTGCGAAAAACCAGATAAAATCGCTTAAATTTCAGTATACTTTGAACTTAAATACCCATAGTACACATTATATAGTATATATATTTGTTACCACAAATATGTGTGAATAAAGGCATTTACACATGCTTTAATCGACTTTAGATTATAGAATCTCGAATCTAAGTCAACGGACGTCATTTTGTTAAATCCGAGTTAACCAATAATCAGGGACAATTCAGTACCACATTCCATGTACATTCTCTGAATATAGTAGTATTTATTATATATATATATATGTATATGCATGTATAATGGGCAAACCAGGTTTATCAGTGAACTTTTTGTTGTTGTTTTTGGTTCTTTTTTTTACATATGCTTTCTATTATCAATGGCACACTTTGTCCAGAGTGCAGAGTGAAATATACAATTGAACTCAAGAGGCCTGATAATCGAAAGCTGTCACACGACATACACCAAAGTTGATGGCATATGTGACTTGTATTAAGCTATTAAGCAATAAAAATGAAACTTCTATGAACTTGCTTTTGGCAATAATAACAATAATACATATTAATTAATAACAACTGCCGTTAATTAAACAAATTTATTAATTGTAAATGCTATCAGCACATTTATTTGTGGCACTTACAACTCCCCGCGTGCATACCGATGGGTGTTTAATGAATGTCGACAGCTTAAATTAATGTACACACCATTCCCATCAGATCTCATTCCATCATCTCACATTGCCCACGCATGTGATATAATCCGATGATACGATCATCATATCACACATTTGGGAGCTGTGTGTGCTCTGATCTTCAATTTGGTGGCTCTCTTTTTAATTGGCCAGCAAGTCAGCGAAGCAGCCATCACAACATAGTACCATTCCACACCATGGATGTCTGCAATTGAAATTGAATTGTTTGTCAACATATATATTAATTAAAAATTATGCCAAATATTAATAAGAAACTAAGGCTTTCAAAGGGCTTAACGAAGTTCAAATACCCTTTCCATCTGACTAAGTACCAAATCCAATTAATTAAAAATGTAAACTAATTTGAATGCGTAACTCGTAAGTCGAAGTAATTAATCACTTTTAATGTCACAGCTGAGGCAGATTTAAATTAAACATGTTTAATACGCTATTAAATGGGTAATCCCCCGACCCCCCAAGAATTAAAGCAAAAAGTCGACTATATTTACATGTAAAGCCAAAAATCCGGCTCGAACCGCACTCCGAGTGTCCCTGACCGAAAACATTTCCGGCTCAAGCTGGTACGTCTTTATATATATATATATATATATATATATTATATATAAGTCAATAATAACAACATCGGAGTGCTGTCCATACCCTCAATATCTAACTTGCAACTTGAGTATTTTGTGTTATTTATTCGTACAAATTAATTGAAGCGTACGAAACGAAATGCCATTTGTGGATGGATGCGGACAGAGTTTTGTCAATCAGTAGAGTGCGGACTGTGACCTCTGAATTGATGAAACTCAAACGCACACACACGCACACACTCACACACACACACACACACACACTCAAACATAAATATAGTTCCTCAATGGGCGCCGATCAATTAAAGCCCAACTCAAAGGCGTTCCACATAAGCGCCACAACTCTTTTGGACGGGAGCACAGACGCCTCTGTGCTGAAGGCTTGTGTTGCATATATTATATATTGCAACAGGACAAGCTGCAGATTCTGCGCACTTGATTAGTTTTTAGGGGAAATGATGGCTCATTGCATCCCAATGGCATAGTGCCATTTTACAATCACACGTCCAAGTGTCAACCACAAAACGCAATTCCATTTATATTGTGGCAGTGGAGCGGGAACTTGCCCCAACAGCAGCAGCTGGAGCACATCTTGTACAATGTGTCTGTTGCACTGTGTATGAGTAATAATAATCTTAATTAAGGAACGACGCGTTTCCCTGCAATGTGTGACTCTTTCAAGGCCAATTTCAGGCAGCTCGAGGCAAGTTCAGAGATAAACAAAGCGTCTGACCTTGAGCGCACTTGAGTAGGATATGTACTAATATATTTAAGAGTGATAAGAAAAATAGTTTGACATCCATTTCTCATAATATATATCAGCGTTTTGCAATATTTATAGCACCTGCTATAACTTACTAAGAGTTGTTACTGCATATACGCTGATAATTATAGGAAGTTCATAAGAAACAGGGGCAAGAGATGTTAGTCGTGCACTCATTCAATACTATATATTATATCTTTATTATATAATCTATCTAAGTATGAGATAATCTATCTATCTATGAGAAAGAAACGTTTCCTAGGGAATTACTCGGATTACACAGAAATCCTTAAAACGACAAAGATTCTCGGTCAGGAATTAGGGTTGATTGAAAAGCTATAAGCTCTCTAAGGGGGCACATTATATTTAACCGATATATAAAAGTGTATATAGTAGTGTATCTTAGCTGTTTTTTCAATTTTCATATGCACACATATTCTCAGTAAATCTGGTCTCAAATGGCTTGAGCAAATTGAAGGTAATATTCTGTTGGATTTTCCAGACCACTTCTAAACGATTTAAATTAACATTTAAAATGGATTTTATATTTGGATACTATAATATATATATACATATGTATTTAAATATACGGAAAATTCCCTCAGTCGGGTATTTTTCTTTTCATAAATTAAGCATTGAGAAGCATTGCACGTGTTTATTGGAAGTAGCACAAACTCTATGTAAGAGCAATACGAGATACATTTGTGAGTTTTTACAGTGTTTTCAGAACGTTCGTAATTCAAGAGACTAATTAACATTTTCGTTGTACAATAGCCGAGGCAACAATGACAAAAACCAGTTAATAGACAGTCAGTCATATAATTAAAAATAGTTGCTTTAAATGAACCGAGCGAGCACTTGCCACACAGCTTTTGACACTTTGAGGGTCACTATGCCAGGAAAACCGACCGCAACCACAGAGATTCTTGGTGTTAGTCGGTTGCTGGCTACAGATGTACAGATGTTTATTGGTATTAGGCATAGTATTAGTCGTAGTCATGAAATATCGTCACGAGACTTGAACTACTTTTGGCTGGAGTGGCTCAAGTGCCTGGCGACTCAATCTCCAAAGAGTTGACTTCAGTTGAGTGATTTCCAGGGGCGCCAACGTATTGAAGGCTGTCAAGTTAATTGGTAACCATGTCTGTGTGTGTGTGTGTGTGTGTGTGAGTGTGTCTGTGTTTGAGTCGGCCAATGTGTTTTGATCTTTACCCTGCATTTATGTTGGGCTATTTATTTTTTTTTTTTAAACTTTTTTATTTCAGCTTTTAGCAATATTCCTTGATTGGCATTATCTTAACTTATGTACAAGTCGTAAACGGAGCAACTTGCTATCTTAAATATAGCATTTACAACTGTACTAATATAATACAGTCTAATCTTTATACCGCCAGCGACTTTGAACCAAAGACAAAAGCATTTTAACTTAGAAATGTTCTTGCCGATAAGATTCCATATTTGGACTAACTTCAAGAACATGGCGATATATATAGGATACTAATTATGTGTATATTGGGGGATATGCGTAGTAAATCTAGGCAGCATGTGACTCATTTTATTGAAGTCGTATGCTTCCAATACAAATGTAGCCATAATTCGATTCTCAGGTGCTTCACCTAAATTAGCAATATGAGAATATCTGAATGAATCAGCTCATTAATGGTTCAATTGCTTTATTAAGTCTTTGTTTTAACTGATATTCGGATATGGCAAGTTTCCGAAGCATTTTTAAAACTTTTTTAAATGCCCTAATTATATATACGAGTACTCAGTGCAATATCATTTTATAAATATATCAAATATGATAAAGATATTATAAGAAATAAAGACACACAAGCACCTGGTCAAGGGGAGGCCTGCTTACATGCATTTGCCTTTGTTATATAATAACTTACATACATATGTATATATACGATTATATATTCAATATTTTGTGTGCATGCGAATACGGATAATCATTTCATGTTCGAAACTCATTAAAAGTGTGAAAAGCTGGAAGAACCTTTAACAACCAAATTCAACACGAACTGTCCGTCCGGCTGTCAAGTGAATTAAACGTTTAATTGTGACATTTTTAAATATTTGTTCGAGTCTCTTCTGATAAACAGCCGGATTGCGTCTGGAGGAGGCGGGGCCTTTAAACAAAGCAAAAGCCGAGACAGATGTCTGATGCACAATATTTAAAAACAAAATCAGTAAATACATATAAATTTAGCTGGCAATTTATAAGAACGGAAGCAAACGGCGCTTGAACAGGTAACGAGTAAAGTTGTTTCTCTTGACGAACTGTAGCGTATCTGAAATGTGGGTATGCCTTGAAAACGGGTATTTATTTAAACTCTCTATCGAGTGTTGTAACTCGGCAGATGAATTACACTCTTAATAGATTTCCCATAATCCCAATAGCAAGCATTTCTAGCATCAGACAGGTTGACGGTTGACAACCACCACAAATATGTGTGTGCAAATAAAAACTAACTAACGCAAATAGACATAGTCACAATAAATACTCATACAATGGGACAACTTGGTCTTTGAGGGGAGGTGCAAATGTTTGATTGTCTGCTCTTTTAGTTGCCGACAAACAAATAGTAGCTTAGAATCCGCATTGATAAGATTAGGCTTATACCAAGATTGCAGCACTCTAAAGTGCATGGGAAAACCTGCTAAAGAACCTATAGCAAGTTGTTTATGAGATGTAAACACAAATGCTAACAAAGTTGTGGAAAATTTATGTCTGTGAAACCAAAGTTTTATCAGGCATAAGCACCATGTTATTTTTTAAACATATTTATTAAAATGCGCCTATTTTTATTAACGATTTTTAAATATTTTAAGAAGAAAAACACCATTGCTTAAACAGGTTTCAAAATAGTGATTCGTCTTATGACAGTCATTTAAATGGACTATTAGATTATTCAAATATTTTGTTGTGTCTAATAAGCTGTGTAAATAACAGCAGTCTTCATCCCTTTTTACTTATTTTAATTGTCGTTTTCGTATTTGCTTTGTTGAAGTGTAATCAAAATTCAAATTTTGCTGATAACCGCAATGAAAGTGAAAATACACCCAATTAAATCGCCTAAATGAGCAATTAATGAACTCAGATTACCTACGGACTGTTATTGTATAATTAATGTTTTAAAATAAGACGTTTTTTGGTTTGCTGGTGTTCTTTGAAATAACAAAAACATGACATTGGTATGTGCTGCCAGTCAACGAGCTTGAGTGTTTTCACAGCATTGTGGATGCTGCCGGCCTTTTGAACTCGACACACATAAGCAGCGTATTGTTTGGCCGTTGACCCCTCGACAAGCGGTTTTCTAAATGCACAACAAACAGTCTTTTAACCCTTGGTCTGTAGCTTAATTGTGAAAGTATGGATGCCGTGTTATGTTTATATGTGCCACTTGACATTTCTTTTTAGTTGAAGTTTAATACACATTTTATAAATTTAAAACGTAATCGTTCAAATAGCCGTTTAACAAATGATCAGCGCTTAGTATTTTATCGCAAATCCAAAAATAATCGATATGATTTTATAGTATTTTTTTTAGGCAAGGGTCACTCTTTTGGCTCAGCTGACAGTGCTGGGAAACAACCAGATTCCATCGAGCTAGAGATGATAACACGATACATCACGTTGAGTCAAGCAGCTTTAAATTGTGGTTTGAATTGTTTCAAAACAATTAACAATATTAAATTATATAATGTATTGAGTACATTTTGAAAAAATACACCATCATTAGTAAAACTTATCATAATAGTTGGTTTTACATTAGACTTATGAACAACTTGCGTGTTGGTTCGTGCTTACTATCTGTCGTGATAAAATATTACGAGCCATGGCCATCTCTAGATTTGCACATTTAGTTTTGTTATTGTGTTGGGGCTACTTTTATAGTTGGAGGCGGATGTAGCAGATTTAGACATGGGTGATATCGACGATGCGATTTGGCTAGAAATAGGTATTAATCCGCAACATATTGTGCGTGAGTCAGACGATGGTATTCACAAGCTAATATGCGACAAGGCCTGGCTGCAATCGCTGGAACGACATCGCCGATTGACACACTTCACACACTGGTCACAGTTGGACAGACGGGCGCATCCCACCGGACAACTGGAGCACCCATGGACACGCCTCCTCGTGCAAACATATCGCAAACAGCCGCAGCGCAAAGTCTATCCACTGCCCGCCCGCACCTCTGCTGGAGATAATACGCAATTCCCATTGAGCTACTCACAGGCCGTTTCCACTGTCACTCATCTCAATTTTAAGCAGCTGTGGGAATCTGCCTATAAACAGTATGCGGGTGCCCATGTCAAACAGTGCAAGTCGAATACGGGAACAACGCAATCCAAACAGCTGCCACAGACCAGCCACACTGGCGGCAGTGGCTTTCAGCCACATGACGTGGTGCTCCGTGAGCTAATCCAACGTATCTACAATTGTCCTGTGCTTCAGTGTCAACAGAATGGCGATGGCGCTGCTGGCGCCGATTCGGATATGACTGGCGATTGTCATGCGAATGTGCTGCCCGCTCTAGTGGCCATCGAGACGAGCACACACTTCTGCGTGTTCCATTATCCGCCGGCGCTGGAGTGCAGTCTGTATGACTGCATCACCTACAGTCCGGCCCTGTTGGGTCGGGGCTACAATAAGACGCTGTTCATCATTTATCAGCTGTTGCAGGTGTCGAGGCATTTGGAGGCACAGGGCCTCTTTTTGGGGGATCTGCGACTGCAACACGTGATGCTGCGTGAAAATCTCTGGCTGCAGGTGATGCCGCGCTTGCAGTGCAATCTGCTGCTGGGTGAGCAGTCGGCAACGGTGGACATGTCGCCGCTGAGCTGCCCAGAGCTTCCGGAATCACCGGAACAGTTGCCTTCCAGCAGCACCATCGATCTCAAGCTGGCCTATGATCCGGCTCAATTCAATCTGCGCGAATATTGCGAAATGTGGTGCAACGGGCAGCTGTCCAACTTTGACTATCTCACCATACTGAATAATGCGTGCGGCAGGAGTCTGACCAATGCCGCCCATCATCACATTATGCCCTGGGTCACGGACTTTGCCGCTCGCAATGGTCTCAACTGGCGGGATCTGACCAAGAGTAAATACCGCCTGAACAAGGGTGACATCCATCTAGATCTCATGTACACTCATCCCACGCAGCATGCGCCGGCTGAGGCTGCTACGCCTGTGGAGCAGCTGCAGGTGCCGCATCATGTGACCGACATTCTCTCCGAGATCACGTATTTTGTGTATATGGCCAGGCGCACACCTCAATCCATCTTGTGCGCCCATGTGCGACCCATTTGGGTGCCCGCCGAGTACCCGGTGTCCATACAACGCCTGCAGGAATGGACACCCGATGAGTGCATACCCGAATTCTATTCGGATCCAATGATATTCAAGAGTATACACGAGGACTTGCCCGATCTGGAGCTGCCCGCCTGGGCCACATGCCCGGAAGACTTCGTATGCAAGCATCGCGAAGCCTTGGAGTCGCAGTACGTCAGTGAGCGACTGCATCATTGGATCGATCTCAATTTTGGGTACGTTTTCTCGAGTATTTCACTATTATTCATGTTTATTTAATTTTATGATTTTGCAGGTACAAATTAAGCGGCAAAGCGGCAATCAAGTCGAAAAATGTCTGCCTCAGCTTGGTGGATCAGCACTGCAATCTCAGCCAGCGTGGCATCGTGCAGCTCTTCACTCAAGCCCATCCGCCGCGTCGATATGCTTCGCCGTGGTTCAATAGAATTGCGCCCAGATTGTCGCAGCTCTATGGCAATAGCAGCGGGTACATCAGCAGCACCGGCAACAGGCGACTCGCCAAGAGCAGCGAAAACCTGAACGCATCCAGCCAGAGCAACAACAGCAGCTTGGATAACAGTTCGCCGCGAATGTCATTGCGTTCGAATGATGAGCAATCGGCAGGATCAAGCGCCAATTTCTATCAGATGACCAACTTTATTGAGCTGCCGGAGCAATATAATCCGGCACTGTTGCTGCAGCAATTGGAGACACTGGAAACGTTTTATGCGCGCACTTTTCCACAGCAGCGCGCTTCAGCCAATCCCGAGGAGAAGATGATCAGCAGCGATCTGCTGTTCGAGCACAACTCGGCTGAGCATTCCTTTACGAATCAACTGTTCGCATTCGATGCGGCCGTGCAGACCAAATCGAAGAATCTACTGGTGCCGCCAGCACGTCGCCGGCACAGTTTGCAGCATCTGCTCGGCGAGTGTCGGGAACGGGAGCTGTTGGTGCTTGGCTGCCTGCATGTCGAACTGTTTGCCATGCAGCGTCTGCGACCGCTGCTGACGAGCAACGGGCCAAGTGCGAGCTTCGAATGCCGGCTGACTGCCTGCCGCACACTGGCGCGCCTGCATGCCCAGGAGCTGCCCAAGCCGGTGCGTCATGTTGTGCGACTGCTGCTGCAGCTGGAGAGCGATGTGCCCGCCCAGGGTTTGCCCGTGCCAACAAGTGCCGCCCAATTGCTGGAGCCAATGTTCACCAATGCGCTGATTCCGTTTCCCAACCACTATATAGCAATCTATGCATTTGTGCGCTCCCTGCACGCCTTCCAGCTCAACTTCGAGCTGCTCGAGCTGCACACGCATCTCAATTGCAGCGGCGGCAGCGAGTGTGCCCGCTACACCGAACTGGATCGCCAGCGGGTGCTCTTCGAGCGCAAGATTGCCGAGTGCAAGGTGATGGCCTCGTGTGCCCATCTGCGCCGCTTGCTGGAACCCCTTTCCTTTGCCTATGAGCAGTTTGCTCCCGTTGAGCTACTGCTCCCGCATATAATTGATCTGCTGCAGGATGAACGCACCTCCATACTAACGGCCTGGAATCTCTTTGATCCCGTGGCCCAAGCCCTGGGAATTTCGCAGACCCAACATCATTTGTTGCAACCACTGCTCAAGCTGTACGATGTAGAGAGCAGCTCTTCAACGGATGATGCCTCGGGTAGCAGCAGCAGCAACAGCAGTACCAATAATGCTGGCCACCTGCGCTTCTCCTCCAGCAGCTCATTCAAATCGCGCAAATCCGTGAAGCTCTATCATCACAGCTTCCTGCTGCGTCTGATTGTGCGCTTCGGGTTGCGTTGCTTTCTGCAGCATTTTATTGCGCCACTGATCGAAGCTGTCGGTGGCTACAAGGAGCCGGAGCAGGGTAATGGCTATCACTATCACAGCGGCGCCAGTCGACGCACCAGCAAGAATCTTAGCTATGCCGCCGAGGAGCCGACTACGTCAGCGCTGCTGCAGTCGGTGGTCGCCAAGCCAGATGTGGAGGAGCTGTTCACGTTCGAGGAGGATCAGGAGAATAAATCGATTGACTCGTTCGACATGCGTCCCTCGTCGACGGCAATTGCGGAGGAGGCGCGTGAATCGGATGGCAGCTCACCAGACAAACTGGCCATCAACGAGCTGATGTATGGCGCCAGGCTGTCCCCAGATAAGCTCTCCCTACGCAGTCAGGGACAGACACCGCCGCCCACACTGCCGGCACCCGTCGTGATTGGACCACGCTCACCCACCATTGAGATACCAGCGAGTGGGATCAGACGTAGCTTCCAGCTGAGCGCTATCGATTGTGACATCGGCTCCCGAAAGAGCGTCGACAGCTTCGAGCTGATTAGCCAAGTGGCAAACGCTGCAGACAGTAACAATGAGTCAACAGAGTCGGCTCCGTTGCAAGCGGAGACCGAGGGAGCTGACTCATTGCAGGCATCGGTCATATCGCGCATCTCGGAGGCCAAAGCGCTGCAAAACAATCGCATCAGCGAGATGAGCGCCGAGAGTCTTGTCTGGCTATCTCATCGTCTGGGTCCAGTACTCACTGCTCGCCACATCACGCGCAATCTGCTCAAGCTGCTCTCCCTCTGCTATGTCGGCCAGGAGAACCTGCTGCCCGAGATGGAAGCGGTCTGCTGCAGCGACTTATCACAGGATGCCTCCAATCTCAATTACTTTAGCATCGCCAATGCCCGAGTTGTGGGTGATCGCAGCGCGGCTCGAGTTCTTGAGTGCCTCATGTCCATTGCCGGTAAGACTGATAAACGTTGATGACATCATGCCCTGATTCCCTTTTGTATACTTAGCCTGTTAGTCATTGCAATTAGTTATCTATTTCCCACTTTTTGCTTTTGTAGCCTTAAAAAGTAGCAGGCAGCTAATCCTCAAAGTCATGTGTTCGCTATCATTTATATATAAATCGGTATTCAAAAAAATTAGCTTGCAACGTGGGAAAATGAAACTTGGCCTTTCATTTCCGATTTGTAAAATTGATCAAATTAATTTGAGTTCATTAAATCTAAAAGCCAATAAGTTGCACACGGATACTTCCAACAAATTTCAACCTCATTCAGCTTGATCTTCTGAATATTCTTTCATAGAAATCGTTTCTTCTCTATATTTTCTCAGCACTCTACGGCGAGAACTTTCTCCTGGTACAGTATTTACCGCACATTAGTGAACTGATTTTACTGTGCTCCAAGCGGATGACGGGCAGTCTGGAGGGAGCCATAATTAGTTCGCTGCAGTTGATCAAATACATGCTGCCCTGTTTGATGGATGCCACAATAATGGAGCACTTGCAGCACATACTGCTGGATGCCGTTCTGCTGCCCATACTCCGGCTGCTTAGCTCAACCAACCTGCTGATGCCCAGTGGCTATTTGGGACGCTCGCTGCTGACACGCAAATTCCTGGATGCCTGCTATGCGCTGAGTGTGCGTCTGGGCTCGGACATGACGCGGGAGCATCTCTGCCAGTCACTGCTCGCACCGTTCTTCCTGATCTTCAACAAGGCCTTTGGTCTGCCCAACGATTTTAGCTGTCGTGTGGCCAATCTGTCGCTGAGCGGCGGTCCCGCCCAGCAGCAGCGTGCTCTGGAGGAGCTGCGCGACGTATTTGGGCCGGAGCTGGCACATACCGCCTACTTGGCTTTCCTGCGCTTCCTTGGCGAGTCCATAATGCAGCGCACCCTGAGCAACATGGAGTTTGTGCTCACACTGTGCCACGAGCACGAGCAGCCCGTCGCTGGCCAGGACAAGGCAGTGCATCGACAGTCGTCGACAATTAGCTCCGTGGATGTGCCGGATGCGGCGCCTTGCGGAGAAACGGCTGCAAATAGTTTTGGCACACAAATCGTTGGCAATCGCCTCCAGGTGCTCAGCAGCAGCATGGAGCTGCTCGATAAGGTCGCCTACAAGCTGGATCACATGCCCAGCACAAGGCATCTCAAGGGCAATTGGTTGGCCTACTGGCGACACGAGACGACACGCAGCGACAAGGATAATCAGGCACTGAATCTCAAGCAGATCCGTCTGCAATCCTTTGTCGGTCACACAAACTCGGTGCGTGCGATTTATGCGCTGGAGAACGAGAATAGCTTTGTGTCCGCCTCCAAGGATAAGACGGTGAAACTCTGGTCGTTGCGCAGCGAGGGCGATGGACGCAAGAGCACCGCCTGCCAGTTCACCTACACGGCCCACAAGAAATCGATCCACTCGCTCAGCTTCCTCGAATCGCTGCGATATGTCGTCTCCTGTGATTCGGGCGTGCATCTCTGGGATCCATTTATTGGCAGACCACTGGGCATATTGGATGCACCTAGGCACAGTGCGGTCACCGTTGTCAAATGCTTGCCTTCGCATTCCCCCCTCGTCGTCGCTGGCACCGCCGAGTCGACGGTGCGGATTATCGATGCCCGCTCCATGCAGTATGTGAATGAGTGGCGCGTCTGCCATGCAGCCTTGCCGAATGCCACAGTCCGCTGCCTGGCGGTTGCTCCATCGGGCAATTGGCTTGCGGCTGGCCTCTCCTCCGGCGGCATTATGCAGCTGGACACACGCACCGGAACTGTGCTCAACTCGTGGCGACCCATGGAATGTGATTTGCTGCAGCTGACGGCGCCCAGCGATCAACTGCTCATCAGCTCTGCCCTGGATCACAGTCTGGCCGTCTGGCATGCTCTCGATGGCATCCTCCACTATCAGCTAAGGTTAGAGTTATCTTTGAAAAGTTGTGCTCACAAAATAAGACATTTAATTTTATTTTCCTTTCGTTTTTTTTAGACCGCCACCGGAACCTGCACATTTTCTGCAAAGCGTTGGCTCCTCGCTGGTCTATGCGACAACGGGGAATCGTGTGGGTGTCTATGCAGATGTGGCCAACTCACATGCCCTGGACACCGTTACCAAACTGCGCTCCGAGACGTTTCGTGGCGTGCTCACCTCCCTCGCTGTCTTGCCCCTCAATCGGGCCGTCCTGGCCGGCAACGAGAGTGGAAATATTGCATTGCTCTGCTAGCCAAATGGAACAGCTCTATTCTTGCACATTAATTTACGTATATATAGAACAGATATCGGTCTGATATTAAGCAATCTGCATGAGCTCTAATTAAATCTCACCAAATATTATTTTAATGCAACTAAGGAAATTATTTAATATACTCAATCGGCACATTCCAACTCTTCATAAGTATCAGTTTAGGACAAGTGCTAGACGCTGTATTGTTGTCTGCACGTACATAGAATTCGTCACCAAAATGTTTATAACAAGTATTAGGGTTAAGCAATATTGTTTCTTTATTATTTGGTAGATGTACTCCATATGTTTGTATCATATAAATAATCTATTTAAATGGTAAAAAATGAGTTGATTAACTTGAACAGCTCGTGGCATCTTTATGCCCTTATCGAACTGTGCTGGAAGCTGTGACCAAAAGCGGAGCAAAACTGAAACATGCTATGGGAGCACAGAACTTTAAAGAAACACTCAAACTGCGATTTGGTTTTGTTTTTGCTTGCGATGTTTTTATTTTATTTGTAAATTTTTTCTCAATTTCCTGTTCCACGATGCGACGACGCCTTGAGTTCGGCCAATGAACTTGGGACACTGACTTAATCAACGAGTTGCGATCTCAAAGGCGACTACTGCGAGTGTGTGTGTGCGTGTGTGTGTGTGTGTGTGTAGGATGTATACTAAGTATGTGGAGACCGCATTGCATTTATTTTTGGGGCGACGCCTGGCAAAGCGACTTTCAGCGATGCGACGACATTTCTCGTGGCTTCTTTTTATGGCAACTTTTTGCATTGGGACTTTTTTCTTACTTTATTTTTATTTTTATTTTTTTTGCTGGTTTTATTGTTGTCGCTATATGCACTTTACGGAAGAGTCTGGGCGACGTATGCGTAAGACAATGATTCTGCGCGCTTGTTACAATGAGGATTTACAGAGGACAATAGTGCGTCTAACTCACAAGTTGGAGCAACTCCACCCAAACGACCACAACGACAAACCCAACGCGTGTGCCTCCAGTGCATCTACGGGCTCGCAGTCTGCCCTGACCCAACTGCTGTAAACTACTCCAAATTGCATTGGGGGCCATCTCACCTTGAATTTAAGGAGTCGTCTTGGCCAGCATCCATGCGTAAATACAACAATTTACATTTGCAATCAATGGGAGCGAAGTCTGTTCCAAGCGAATGAAAGAAGTTGGCCTTGAGAAATGATTTTTGTTGCATGTTGCATGGCGATGTGTGCTAACATGCTGCAAGCGGTACGCCATGGAATACGTTGGTTTCAAAGGGGAAACCAACAAAAATAAGGGTATGCAAGGCAAGTTGTGGATAAAATGAACAAAGAAAGATGTGTTCATTATTAATAAATAATTGTTTGTCAATTGGTATAGCTTATTGGCGTAGAACCAAATTTGTTCTAGCTAACGATAAGTAATAGATAAAGTAGGTCAAGTTCAAGTTCTTAGTTTGTGACGTACGACAAATGACAGTAGAGGATAACACATTTTTGAAAATCAACAATAATGGAACACTGCTGCCCCAGTCACGACGTCAAACCAAACACTGAGTAGCTCAGCACACATCAAACTCAAACGTCATGGTCATGCAATTCAAAAAAAAAAATAAAGAGGGAAAAAAAACACAACAGACAAAAAATACGTATCGCGACACAAAAGTATGCGGGGAATTTGAAATGTCCGAAGAATGGTTTTGCATGAAATTTCACTTACTTGCCCGAACAGGCTAACAGCGCAAAGCAGACGGCATTGTTATGCTTGGAATGCTATGGCATTTGGAGTAGAGCGTGCCGACAGGGGGGCAAAGCAATAGCAGCAGCGGCAGGGTTGCCAGAGCGCTCACCAGGGCCAATATGCTGTGGCGTGGCGTCCAGCGATCGAATCTGGCAGCCCGACAACACTGCCACGAGACCGCAAGAATGTTGAGGTTGAGGTTGCCTCCGCCGACAAATTGTTCAGTTTGTTGGAGTGCACACAAGCTCCACGAAAAATAAAAATACAAAATTCTACACATTTGTCGTGTGTATGTTGTTATTTACATAGGCGGCAGCTTTGCTTAACATGCGCACTGCAGCCTGCAGGTGCGAATGAACTGACAACAGCGGCGTTGCCAGAGTAGCAGCAGCAGCAGCTGCGGCCGCACTTGCGGCGAGAGACAGTACTCAAAATGACAATGGTACCAACATACAAGCGAAAATTGAGGGCAGGCTCACAGCAATCGGCAATCGACGAACGTCTACCCGCCAGTGTGGCCTGCTCATATTTATAAATTCATGACAGTTTATGCCATCAATTTTATAACTCACACCCGTTGCCGGGGGCGGCGAGTCAATAAATTCTCAGAGGCCGACTACGTATTTTATAGTCGCGCATTGCAGATCTGACATAATAACTAAGAGGCGCGCAGAATGCGTAGCTGCTGGTCTGTTAGCTACATAGACAGTTGAACTCGACGCCGCTGTTACCTACCATTACCCCAACTTGCGGGGGGGGTGGGGTGGTCACGACTGACGGGGTATTCACTCGCTCTCGCTCTCTCTGTCTGTCTCACTATAGCTGAAGCGGGGAAGCCGCAGCCAGCTGCCAGCTTTATTGTGTGGCTGGCCTTTGTGGGCGTTGCTGCATTCTATAAAATCGAATTTTTAACGTTCAAATGCTAACAGAGCAACAGCAACGGGCGTAGCGAGAATTTTTGATGTCTGCCTATTGATTTTCGTCATGTTAATTTTGGCGCGCTCGTTGCCTGCTAGTTAACAGGCGCCCACCCCATGAATTGGCATTACATATTAGGATTGCCAAAATAATAGCAAGACGATTAATGGGCCTCACTAACAGAGCCAGCAAAAGAGAGACAGAGAGAGAACAGTGAGCGCAAATGAGTGCAAGTGAGCAGCTCGATTGTTGTGAAAGTGAAGTGAAGTGCAAGCGAGAGAGCTGCATGCTAATAAACATTTATGCCCAGCTGCAAATGGTCATGCGCAAACAAGTGTTCAACTTCTACGATATAATGAATTTCGGCGAGTTTGCCAAACTGGAAAGGCATTTGGTGAGTGTGCGTCTGCCCTGCTACCGTGCCTCCCCTTGGCAGCAGCCCAATCAACGCCGCTAACAACCACCAGTGCAAATTGGCAACTGGCTATAACTTTCGTCGTTCAGCGCTGCGCGCTTCAGTGCGAGCGAGGCAACAGCTGGGTGCTGGCAACATTGCTGGTTAGGCGGCAATTTGAAATCGTTTTAATTTCGAAAAATAAACTGCAACTCGCCGGTTGTCGAGTGCTGTGCGCCTGTTCGCAAACGATTAAATTCAGTTTAATCATCCACTAAACAGCTACGAGATACCGTTTCGTTCGTTATTATTATTATTACATGCAACAAGTCGGCCAGTCTCTCCTCCATACACACAATAAGGGAAACGACCAAACTGGCATCGGTCGAATCGTACAAGAGACCCACAACCCATTAGCGTGTGTGTTTCTTACACACTGTATGAGTATGAGTAGGAGGATGAGTACATTGTACATATTGAAACAGTTTGAATGAATTGAGTGCGCAAATTGGATTATCCGACAATGGGGAGCACAGAGCACATCAAGCGAATGCAGCAGCAGCCCAGGCCTCAGCTACAGCAGAAACATCTCTAATCCCACACTTACACAACACACACGAGGGCATACACATACTCACACGCACACACACACACACAATCATCACTTCTATTCACATTTGTCTACACGTATATATTCATCTCACTCGCACCTGTTGCTAGCTTTCTAACATAATTTCTATTGAGTTTTCATTGAAAATCTAATCGTGCTGTGTGAACGAGCATGCTGCTAAATCTCATGCAGACCTAGTAAAAATGTTTGTTGTTTCTTAAAGAGCAAGAAGAAGCCCCGGCCCCAGTGCGATGAGTAGTCGAATTCGACGAGTCTCGTGTTTGGTGTGCTCGGGTCGGGTTGGGTTGTGTTGGGTTTGGCGCTTGGTTGGCTGGTCGACGACGCTGTCTATTTGGCTGAACTGAACAGAACTGAACTCAACTGAATGTTGCTGGCGCACGAGTGAATGCTGCTCACAATCACCCGCCTCCTCATCCCCTGCCGTCTATTGTGCGCGTCACACAGATACACACATATACTGGCGCACAATCCAATCACTCGCTGCTGCCTTTTCTCAGCCAATCACGCTTTCAACTTTTTTGTAGAAATGTTGTAAACGGCTGCTATGCGCTCTGTTTGCCTGTTACCGTGTGGAACATTCGCTGAATTGAAACGCTGCTGTTGGCCACTCGGATTGGTTGGAAGTGCGCAAGCAACAAAGAAGCGCAACTTTTTCAACTTCCATTGCTGCTGCGGCTGCTGCTTGGGCTGATGCTGCTGCTGCTGCTGTTGAGGCCCCCACTCAACTGGCGTTTGCAACTGGCAACTGGCGCAGTCGCGTTGTTTTTGTCGAATGAGAAATGAGAAAATTTGAATTGCCTTCTGGGCGCACGATGTGCGAGTGAGTTGTGGTGGTGGTCGTTGAAACGCTGTCCATTGATTGGACATCTTTAAAAAGGCTGTGTGGACAATATCCGCTAATACTGGCTCTATCGTTGTGAATATTGCACGAGTGCAAAAGCATTTGCAACATTCGATCGTTAAAGATATCGATCTTTATCTTATTGTTGTCCCTCCCAAATTGTGCAAAATAATTGACAGAATTAATTTTTGAATGCCAACTTTTTTTGGTTTGTTTATTTTTGGAACTCTTTGCAGTTCATTGCCTGTGAGATATAGTCTATATCTGTATTATTATTCCTAATTAATATCCATATCCAAGTCAAATCCTTTAGTTTTGAACGCTCATGGCCAGCGTATCGCCACTCACACTGGCCACACTCTCCTGTCCGCCCGTGGAGCCAGAGCTAGCATATTGTTTCTCCCGTATGCCCAGCCAAGGTAGCCGACGTTCCAGTTCGAGACGATACTTTGGATGACTTGTGGCATACACCCAGGGATCTAGGCAGGACACCGACTTGCTTGCCAATGCAGGCACCATCGTGACAAATGGCGTCAGCAAATGCTGCTCGCCAAAGCAACCAATCAATGCGACCACGGAATACGGCGTCCAGGCTATCACAAAGAGCATATAGATTATCAGTGCTGCTTTGGCAATCCTCAGTTCCACACTCATCGAATCGTTGGCATTTGCCGAGAGAGATTTCACATTCATTTTCTTGGCCTGATCGGCCAGCATTTTCTCATGGCTGCGGACATGGGTGAATAGCTTATAATATGATGTGAGAACCATTGTCATCGGTATGACATACGACCAGACAAATATGGTGCGCACAAACAAGCGAATCTCATCGGTGTTGGTCAAATAATCGAAACTGCAAGTGGTCAGGTATCCTTCTGCAAATAACGAACACACATAAATATCATAATTAACCTGGAGAATTCGGTGGCTCACCTGGCTTGAATTGGCCCCAGATCTGAAAGAAGGGTAGCACCGAAAATGGCGTTGCCCACAACCAAGTGAACATAATACACAAAATGATTTGTCCATAACTCAAGCGGCCATCAATTGGATTCGATATGGTCTTGTAGCGATCGAACGCAATGAATGCATTTGTTATGGAGGCACCCATCCCAGAAATGCCCCCACATAGCGCATAGATGTCGCAGGCCAACTCGCCACCAACTATGTAGCCCACAGAAGCGTTTACCAAATAATGCGGCATATTCGTGCACATGAACAGATCAAAAACGGCCAGATTTAAAATTAACAAATTTGATGGCGTGCGCAGGGACTTGGAACTGAGAGCAAAAAAGAAAATAAGTATAAGAAAAATATTTCAAAATTTAGCAAAAAGTAGTCAAAACTCACGTCGTAAATATCCAGATGACCAAACCATTGCCAAAAATATTGCAAAACATAAGCACAAAGTAGGCGATGTAAAGGCCGGCACGATGGTAAATGGGAGGCGAACGAAAGCCACGCCAATGAGCGAGTATCATTTGCTGATACTCCGCCGGATAATCATGGCCCAAGGGCAACACAGAGCCACTTGCATCGCCCGAGCTATCATTCAGAAAACTCGCATACGACTGAGGACCGGCCAAATTGTCCTGCCCGCCGAGATACATTTTGTTGGTGGTTTGTCACTTGAACTATTTTAGTTGTCGACTACTTTCGGTGGAGGCACATGCTCTCCATTGACGTCTCGCCTTTTGGCTGACATCTGACATGCTGGGCAACGGCATTTTTATAGTGCTCCTTGGATAAGGGCATGGAATTTAATTAAGGTGATTAAAAATTGTCGCGGTGTCTTCCAGCGCACTTAGCCTGGATTAAATGCGCTTATCCGCGTCTTAAGACATTTTTTCACGGCTCAAATTACTCACATGTACACACATATGTATGTGTACATATAAATATATATGTAACTGCATATAACTAAAGTACATATGTATGTATTTTCTTCGTCGTCGTCGTCGTCAGTGGGATTCAAATTCAAATTCCAACGTCTCTGGCTGGCAGCGCGGCTCGTTCACTCGCTCTCGCTCGCTCTCTCGTCTAAATCGTAAATTGTAGCAGAAAAATACGAACGAACTTTTGTGCGAAATATGACACTAAGTAACAGGTGCACAGCAGCCAGCAGCTGGCAACTGTTTTTGGATGCGATGACGAGCACACGTGCCTCGCTGCTGACGCTGGCCGACAAGCAGCAGCAGCAGCAGCATTTCCATTTCCGCGGGTCTTTTGCGTGCTTCGACCTGTTTCTTTCAAACGCAAAAATGCGCACCGGCGCCCAGTACGACGAGCAGGGGCCCCAGAGCGGCAGAGCGAGACAACCACTCGTACTGCGCGCGCATGAGACGACAAGACATGTCACAGGCACGCCATCTCGCTCGCGCGTTGCATGCGATTGCTGCCGGCGGTTGCTGGTGGCGGTGTGATGTGCGCCTGGTTGGTTCGGCGCTGTCATTTCACAATGACCCACCTTCACGACGAAGTGTTGACGACTGACAGGATTTTTGTGTGTTGGTTGTTTGTACAACAAACGTATGCTGCAGCAACAAAAAACAAGAACAGCAACATTTTCATTAGGCGGGCAGAAAACATCGTACACATGACCCAGCAGAGAACAAGAACTTTTTTTTTACTTTTTTATTGTATATGCTTATTTGTTTGTGTTTGCGTTGTTGTATTGTTGTGTTGTTGTTGTTGCGTTGTGTATCCGTAACCAAGTGAAACCTTGTGCGCTCTACCACCCAGCAACGCGCTATTACGATATACACACAAACATAGTTATTTGTACTTGAGAAACCGTTGAACTGTTCTCACCCTCACCTACATTAATTATGTGGCCATCTCTGCTGAACTGGCTATCATTTTAAAATTTATGTCGAATGGCTTCATCCACACTTCTAATAGTGTCATGTTTTATTTATTTTATTTCCGCTATTGGGGAATTTGCAATAAAGATATGCCGTAGTTTAGCTTGTGTACCGCATTTGCCAGAACACAAGGCTAATAAACGACTCGTTCTCGTTTTCGTTCTCGCTTACTTGGCTTACTTGTGTGTTCGTTCGCCTTGACCGTAATTCGAGGCCGTTCCCATTGCCAAGTGAAGGACGCACCTTGAAACTCAAGGATTTTCTGCGATTGCGAAATTTTGGCAAACTTTGCGGCTGTCAGCGGGTCAAAGCAAAATTTGGCGAATGCTTTTGTCAATCAGAGAGCATAAAGTTGATGACATAAGCAGCTGATATCATTTTCGGTTGGCCTTGATATACAGCGTGAAACAAGTTTACGTTGTGTTTGGAGTGCAATGGGCGTTGGAAGGGAGTATGAGGGGGATGGTTGGGTGCTCGAATACGATTCACTCGATGCGTGGCAACACCAACCAACCAATTCAAATGAACTCTCGCTTTGGCATTTTTTGTTTTTTTTTTTATTTTGGGGCAGCCAAAACATTTTGGCAGCCGCAGACACTTGCTCCGAATTTTTGGGCGCCTCATAGCACAGGTTGTGATTTGAGCTTTTTTGGAAGCTAAGGTTAAGGTTACTCACTAATTGCCGCTATTGCCCGCTAACGGTAACTAACCACACTCAACACACGTGCGGCGACAGCGACTGTTGACGGTTGTTGACGTTGCCTTTTCGGTGGTTTCGGTGGTATACCACTCGAGTGTCAACGCCTGCAGCGGATACTTAATATTGTATGTACTACGTACAATATGCATGTCCGTCCCGTTTTAATTGTGCGGTCAGTCAGGCCCCAAAATCCAGTTTGGTGAACAGGCGCACACGACCAAGCAACAAGTAGCTCAATGGCCCCAATGCCGCTCAAAACTGAGGCGGCAACAGCGTAAATCGTAAATACGAACAGCTCCCATCTATTCTGACACGGAACGGGACTCGTGCACGATGCTTATCGATAATGATTACGAAATTTGAGTATATTAACTTGCCTCTAAGGTAATCACAATCATTTTAAAACGCATTTGCTTCTCAAAGCACACACTGATCTGTATCATATGAACTTATGTTTAATTTGTAGAATGAAGTAGTAAGAGTAAACCAAATCAATCAAAAATTGTACTTAACGTTTGTTTAAACAGCAAAGAATGAAACTTTGAAAAGTCAGTTCGCCATTTACACTATCACTATTAAAAATTATTCTATAGGCTTCCATTTGTGCACTATTGTAATGCTTTGTTTTCGATTTGGTTTGCTTATATTTGCATTTTCTGTCCAAATCATTTATGTAAATCTTTTATACTCGAGTCACACAATATTGTGCGTTCTTAAGTAATGCCCCACTGGCGACAAGTGTGCCTACATATTTGTACTATGCGCCTAGTAGGTGATTCTGCTGAAGCAGTAGGGTGACTTTTTTGAAAAAAAATAGTCAAGGCAATCATCAAATGCTGACCACACACTGACCACTTACAAAGAAGAGCATTGGAGCAGCTCCAACAACAGCAACAACAACAACAACACGCACACAAACTGGTTCTCGCCTCTGGCAGCTTCTTCACAATCACGCACAAATATATATACGTTATATATGTATGTATGTGCTGACACTTGTGTGTGTGTAGTTTGTCTTTTATCTTTTTTGTTGGGGCACGCAACAGCAACAGCGGCAACGATCTCCAACTGAGCGTGCTGTTTGCCTGTTAGTATGCATGTGGGAAAACGTTGAACGCCCACAATAATAGATGTTTTTTTTTTGCTCTCGCTTTGTTTGTTTGTTGTTAGTTGTGGAGCGTTGAGCGGGCTGCTAGTTAACGCTAGTTTATTTGTAGTTGTGTGGTTGCCGGCGGCGGCGGCGGTGACGGTGACGGCGACAATGGCGTTTTGGCCGCCAGAGCACTGCTCAGGTTTGCTGCGAGCCTAGCTAAGTTTTGTGCAATAAGCAAAATGACGGGCACAAAACAAAATGTCCGGGCCCCCAATGTGTCGCTTCCGCTGCCGGGGGCCATGATTATAAGGCGCCATTGCAATCAATTTCAATTTCAATTTCTAGTCAGCCTGCCCCCTCCACAGTCACATAAAGCAGACACAGCAACAGCAACAGCAACAAATACAACAACCATAGCCACAACCATCTTATCGTTCGTTCGTTTGGTCGGTCATAGTTGTAGTTGTAGTCACAAAACGCAATTGTTGGCATCTTTTCTGTTGGCCTGTGATGTGAGCAAACAAAATGACTACTCAAATTTCCGCAAAATGTTCGTGCGACTGCTGCAACATGTGTGCGTGTGTGTGTGTCTGTGTGCCCGCCAAAAGAGGAGTGAGGGGAGCAAAGAGCTCTGTTGTTTGCCTTAGAAATTCAAACAAACATGTCGCTGCCGCTGTTTTTCTACCCGCATTGTTGTCGCTTCAGAGTTTTTTATTTTTGGATTTTTTGTTTTTGTTTTGTGACGCTTGGCAAGTTTCTGGGGGCATGTCCGGGCGCATTTGTGGGCGTATTCAGCCTGTTTGTTGAACGTAATTGTTGAGCTTGGTCGGGCGAAACTTGCAATTTGCCAGAGCGCCATCTATGGGGCGTTAGAGTCACTTGCAAATTATACTACCGTGTCGCGCTAGTCAAGCCCCCAATTAGTTATGAACATCCATACATATACACATAAACCTAGACAAAAACACAATTCACCTTCATCCAATTCAAAGGGCGACAACCTGTTCGAGTTGCCGTGCAAACAAAAAAAAGAAACACGCCTGCACAGTGAAAACAGCTCTGTTGTAACTCAGTTGACACTGCAAACAATTAACTAGTCTGCCAGTAATATTCGTCTTAAACGGCTGTTACTTAACGCAGCACTCAGCAAAAGAGCAAACAACAGCGACATTCATTCAGTATTCACAAACACTACTACTCATGCACATACACACAAGCACACAGCCAACACACATACTGATGCGCGCGCGCGCACACACACACACACACTCATGCACTGACGACCAGTCACATGGCAATTGAACCAAACCCCTGCCACTGTAACTGCTGCCATCTCGCTTGCACACACAACTTGGCCGCACCTTCTCCACCAGTGTTGAATGTGCTGAGACATCGTTCAGCTATTTTTGCTGTTCGCTTGGTAAAAAAGAGGGAATTCACTTTTGGCGGGGTCTCGTTTTTCCTGCTTTGTCCAATCGGCCTTTTTGTGGGCGCTGTCTAAACTAGTCCAATTGTATGGGCCGTCACCACGTCGCAACCCTCGGTCGACCAGTCGATGCCAGTTGTTGATAAGGCTAACTGGATGATAACAGCGCCTGGGCCTGGAGAAAAGTTCTTGCAAATTAATTTGTACGGTAGGCGTGGTTGTTAGGCCTCCGCCCACACAGCACGTGTTGATTACAAAATATGCCATCATTGCGCATAAGGTTCGGAATGCAGAATAACATGCACATGACAAACACATACACAAAGGAATGTATATATGCATGTTTGGCTGTGTACATAATGTACAATTTTAACTACATTCAGTGTATTTTAAATCGATTAACCACCCCCATTGAAACCGACCAATTAGTAAGCACAACATTTTGTTCAGTCAAAAAAACATGGGAAATATTTGAGTGCTGCCGTTGCCTTATCTGTGATCAGCATACCAGTCAGAGCCAGAAGCGGCGCATAAAATTCAACGACAGTGCCAGCAAAAATTGAACAAAGTTGGGGAAAGAATTGCAGCACATGTGCTGGCAGGTGTGTGTCCGACCCATGTGCACAGACCGTGCCAGACTTTTCAGACACGTTCGGTTTTCGGTTCGGTTTTTACCAGGCGAACAGCACAAAATAGAAACTATTCGCCGGGGACCAGCTGTTGTGGCTCTCAGTATCTTTAACATGTGCTAAAATGTTTTACAGTGCTCAGCAAATTGTTGCTACGAAAGCTGCCGACTTGTTTCTTACTTTTGCAAAGTATTGAAAAATTTATTTTGGTAAGGCAGCTTGAAGCAGCGCTGGTCTGCTGCAGTAAAATGGTGTATGAAAAAAGTCTAGTAAAGTAAATAAAAAACGGCAAATTATGCTCAATATTTAATTTAACAGCTGATGGCTGCCTCTTTCTTAGGACAGATAACATACCTGTACCATAATAGCTGTTGCATACTTGACTTATCGATAATGTGTATTATGTGCACCTATCGATATATTACTTGCCGTGTTGTCAGAAATATCGCAAACATCCAGCGAGTCGGAAGGTGAAAGTGGTATTGACGCGCGATTGTGTTAGAGAGCGATTACTTAATGAATAGCATATGTAATACGCTAGCGATTGGGTGAAAGTTCACAGTTCGATCAAAATGTCCGCAAAGACAGCAGCCAAACCTAGTAAAGCGCCCTCGAAAGAGCCGTCGGCGTTGACAAAACTTTATCTGTTTGCCTACAATGCGGTGCAAGTGGGCGGCTGGAGCTACATTTTGTATCAGCTGGTCAACTACTATGTGCTGCAGGGGCCCCAGTTCCGTGCCCAGATCACGCTGTGGGATTACACACGAGTCGCTGCCATCATCTTTCAGAATGCCGCCTTTGTGGAGATCCTGAATGCGGTATTTGGACTGGTGAAATCGAATCCGGTGGTCACCACCTTCCAAGTGTTCAGCCGGATGATGGTCGTCGTAGGTGTAGTCATGGCCACACCCACGGGCAAAGTGTCACCCGGCCTGCCCATTGCTTTGTTTGCCTGGGCCATCACCGAAATCATTCGCTATGGTTTCTATGCCCTGAACATTATCAAGGTGGTACCGAAGTTTGTCATCTTCCTGCGCTACACCACATTCATTGCCCTCTATCCGATTGGCGTCACCGGTGAGCTGTTGTGCTTCTGGTGGGCACAGCGCTATGCCAAGGAGCACAGTGTCTGGAGCATCGAGATGCCAAACAAATGGAATGCCACTTTCTCCTACTTCACACTGCTCTGGATTGTCATGCTGGCCTACATTCCCATCTTTCCGCAACTGTACCTGCACATGTTCACTCTACGCCGCAAGATCTTGGGTGGCGACGCCAAAAAGAAAGCCAACTGAACTTTGTACTCAATCAGGCAAAGCAAGCGAACAAAGTAAAACAATGCAAATTGCATACGCTTTGCATTTCGCACCTTGTAGCTTTAAGTGAATTTCCATTTGTGTAACCTTTACTTGACACCAAGCTAAGCTAATTTTTAAGTGGGTTCTGTGTACAAAATAAACTCAAACAGTTGTAAATTGATTCTATGTATGTTTCTAGCTACGCTATATAGGTATTGTATGCTTATTGGCTATACTCGATTATCATTATAATTACAGCTTACAAACTTTTTTCACTTTGCGAATTTCAAAGAATAATTAATGCTGCTAATGAGTCACAGAAAGTTTATGAACCTAATTAGTAAGAGTCATTTGACACATGGCTCGGAAGGATACCCTTAAAAAAATTACAATATTTGTATATGTATAGAAAATTCCTTTTGTCAGAGTTATAGATTTTTAGATTTTATATAATTTTTTCATACCTACCTCTTATTTTATCCAATCCTTTAAATCATTGAAAACGAAGGATTTTCTCGGAGCTCAAGTGCTTTTTTTTTTGTGTTTTAAAAGTTATTTAATTACTTTACGTGTTCAATTTTCAATAATAAACATATGATTGGAGAGTGCATTTAGTGCTGTGACCATTGTATGGTCTTCAGATCAATGCCCTCCTGCACCATTTCCCACAGCGGCGACATTTCGCGGAGTCTCTCCACATGCTTGATACACTTGTCGGCCGTATAGTCGACCTCCTCGATGGTGGTGAAGCGTCCAATGCCGAAACGTATGGAGCTGTGCGCCAAATCCTCATCGGTACCAATGGCACGCAGTACATACGATGGCTCCAGTGAAGCTGAAGTGCAGGCAGATCCACTGCTGAGTGCGACATCCTTGAGGGCCATCAGCAGCGATTCACCTTCGACGTAGGCAAAGGATAGATTTAAGCAACCATTATAAGTGCTCACCGGATCACCATTGCGTATCACATGCGACAAAGCGCTTGTTATTTTGTCCATCAGGCGCCTGGATAGAAAATCCACCCACTTCTTATCGTAGTCCATTTCCTGCATTGACAGCTCAGCTGCTGCGCCCAGACCCACAGCCAATGGGGCGGGCACTGTGCCGCTGCGAAGGCCTCGTTCCTGACCACCTCCACTTTGGATGGGCTCGAGACGCACTCGTGGCACGCGTCGTACATATAAAGCGCCTACGCCCTTAGGGCCATATATCTTATGTCCCGATATGGACATCAGATCAATATTCATGGCGTTTACATCCAAGGGAATTTTTCCCACCGCCTGCGCCGCATCCGTGTGAAAGAACACCTTGCGCGATCGGCACAATTTGCCAATCTCCGGGATGGGCTGACGCACGCCAATCTCATTATTCACCGTCATGATGGAAACGAGTGATGTGTCTGGTGTCATTGCCTCCTCGAGCTGCTGCATATCAATGATGCCATTGGCCTTAACGGGCAAGTAGGTAACCCGATAGCCTTCGTTCTCCAGCGCACGGCACGAGTCCAGTACACACTTATGCTCCGTTTGTGTGGTAATCACATGCTTCTTGTTGGTGCCATAAAATCGAGCCACACCCTTGACAGCAACATTATTCGACTCTGTGGCGCCTGATGTGAAAATTATCTCTCTGGGATCGGCGCTAATCAGTTTAGCGATTTGTTTGCGTGCCTTCTCCACGGCATGCTCTGTCTCCCAGCCGTAGGCGTGGGTGCGCGAATGCGGATTGCCATAGTAGTTGGTCAGATATGGCAACATTGCGTCCAACACGCGCGGATCCATCGGAGTGGTGGCCTGTGCATCCAAATACAGAGGTCGCCCCTCTGTCTGTTCATTCTTTATGTTGAATCGCACCTGGCGCTCACGAAATTCTAGCATGACAACAATTGATCAATCGACATATCACGGATATGTACATGTAACTTTATCTGATACCTTTTGATGTAGCCGCTGGTTTGACATTGGTTGATTCCAGCCGCATAACTATTGCCAATGGTCTGGAAATTGGCCGTAGCATATGGGCATGCAAGCGGCCCAGCATTTTATGCATATTTACAATGCACGTGGGGTTGTGTTTGTTTTCACTTCAATTTATTTACCACTTTTATTATTTCACAATCTAATCAGAAGCGGCCTATGTGTATGACTTGTGCAGCACTGCTTTCGCTGTAATCGATGTTATGTAGGCAAAATAGTGTTGCCAGACTGTTCATTTTTGTTTAGCGCAAAAGAGTTTGGTTTCAAAATTATAAAAACCAGAGTTAATTTCAATACTAATTGAAAATACTTTTAAGTTTGAGTGTGCAGGTTTAATTAATTGGACCAATTTAATACTTTTACGTTATTTAAACACTTTCAATAATTTCATGTTGTATATACATAAAAGCATAAAATATATATTGCAAAAATAGATATGCTATATGCTGTGGTGTAAATTTTTCTCATGCTTTATCTTTTTGTTTTATATAAAGGTCTGTATATATATATGTATATATGTATTACGTAATATGCCTATTGCTTGTAATTAGAATAATTTTTTACATTTGAACACTTAAAATTTTTCTGTTTGTCAGCTAGCAACGATATTTGTTTACAATTTGAAACTTAGGGACTATATAGATTAACGAGTGTTTGATTTGTTTCTTGCTGTTTCGATTTTGGGGAAAATCTGTTCAAGTGCGAATTTGTTCGAACAAGTCGGTTAAAATACATATAAACTAACACAATATTGATAATTTAACAGGAAATAATGGGTATCAATTAAAAAATAATTGAACTGGTTAAATAAATAATCGTCAACAAATCCAATAACCATTGCATATCTCAGAACTGTCCGTCCGTTGTCAAAGCAATTGCTCCGTGACCAGGACAACGCTCTGTTCCAGCGCAATTGCCGCCAGCTCCTTAAGCCATTCATCCAGCAGCACGGCACATAAGGCCAAATCACGTGAACGCTCCGTTCCGCTGGTATTTGCTATGATGCCCATCGAGGCCACCGAGTCCAGGGACACTGGCTCCGAGTTAAAGCTGGCCGTCTGTGGACCACTCTCTACGCCATGCAGCGTGCTCGACGAGTGGGTTGCGGATAATGTTTGCGTGGAGCCACCAATGGAGCTGTTAGTGCTGCTCGCTGATGTTGTTTGTGCGTCTGACCGTGGCGTGGTGCTCAAGCTTGTCTCACAGGTGTTGCCCCTCGGGTTCTCTTGTGCGCCGCCTCGTGAATTCACCTCTCCGTTGATGCCACCCACCAGCGTGGAAGCGGCTCCTGTAAAATTCCAAACTATATTAGTCGTGCTTCATATGAAAAATGCATTTTCTGGGTTAAACGGACACAACCGCAACAATAACGCAAAATTGGTAAGCAAATAGTTATTAGGTAGGTAGATACAGTTAGGAGCAATATATGTACAAAGCTACAGGAGGCGGCAAACTACTCAATATATTAAATAGCTAACATCTGTATATGTATTTATATAGATATTCAGTTGGGTTGTATTACTTGGTATATTCTATATATTTAAGGAACTTTTACTTAAGCGTGAAATATTTACCGGTGAAGAATGCGTAAATTTGTGATAAGCCAGATGAAGCTAAGATTTTCGTAGTAGAAAATTGTTCGTTTTGATAAAAAAAATAAACAATAAAAAAAAGAGAGACAAATTCATTATAAGCAACATCTGCAGACATTGTACAAGATCTACATATGTAATGTGTTGTGATGGATGTGTAGTTCAATAGTTGAATTCCGCTGACCAGAACAATTCTCAGTCGAATCTTGTCAGTGGAACCTTGTCTATTATAAATGTATTCAAAAATGTGTGTAGTTTTGTGTGTGTGTGTGTTTATGAGTTTTATGTTTAACATCCCAAAACCGACTTTGTTCCAACATTCCCTGCAGCGTTGTTGTATTTTTTTTTTTTGTGTTTTGTGAATTGGTTTTCTTGGTTGTAAAAGAGAAAATGTGCAATATTGATAGATGTGAACGCTGGCAAGGCAACACCTACCCGGATTCGGATTTGGGGCCGCTGTGGATGATGTGGATTTCCGGCCGAATATGTTCGATATGGACGCACTAATGCTGCGCCGCTTATTGTCACTGCGTCGAAAGGGATCATAGGCGCTGGTGGGTGTGGCATGCATTGGTGTCGCCGCCGACAGCGTTGCATACGTGGAACGCTGCTGCGCCTGTTGTTGCTGATGTGTGGTATTGGTTGTATGTTGGAGCTGCTGTTGCTGCTGATGCAGCGGTGAATTGTCGCTAATCTTGCGCGCATTGACCAAACGAAACTCGCGATCAATCAGCGATGAACGCGCCACATCGATGATCTCCAGCGAGTTCTCCGCCACCGGTAGTTCTGCATCGATTTGTTGCTTCAGCATGCGCAACACCTGATGGAACGAGGGCGTGTCCGATGTGATCGCAATGTCGGAGCGCAGCAGCAGCGAATGGATGAGCGGCAGTGGGTACCAGGCAAGTCGTGTAATCAGCCCAGTTAAATGCAGATTAACATACAGCGAGTTGCTCGTAAAGGTTTGCAGTTTGCTCCAAATGGCATTCAGAAAGGGACCTAAATAAATCAAATCAATATAACAATTCGTATCCACATTATGTTCCGACTCCAACTCACCCAAGTTTACGGTGCCCTGCGCAAACAAATCCTCCGAGAAATCCAAATCGGTGAGCAAGATCTCATTGCGTGTGCTGTGCGAGATTCGCCACAAATCGCGCCGTCCACTGCTGTTGCTGCTGCTGTTGTTGTGATTATTGCTGTTGTTGTGTTCCACATCAGGGTCGCTTGTTGCTGTTGTTGTGGTCGCATCGTTGGCATCGGTATCCTCTGGTCGCCATTTGAACGACTCATAGCCGCTGGACTCACCAATGGACTGCAGGCTATCCAACTGTTTCTCGCCTAGCTCGCTGCTGGCAACTGGCGCAACTGCCATTGGCGTTGCTGTGCCAAATTCGCTAAAGAACTGCCTGGCCAGCTCCAGGGCATGGGATGTAGCTCGTACCTGGCCCTGCCGCGGCCACTTCTGATAGCGATAGTTGTTCGCCCACTTGCCGCAGTCGCGCTGGCACTGAGCGATGCGTGAGTGCGCCTCAAACAGATACGCCTGGATGTTGGCATACAAACTGTCGCCCGTGTAATGGCCGTAGTAGTTCCAGTTGGCGCCAATGGTTTTGCTCATTACTGGTGAAGGCAGGTTGGGCAGCATTGTGGGTGATAGCGCTGCTCCTGGATCAACCAGTTCGTGCACGCTTTTCGGGCGCGCCAGATCACGAGCCCGCTTCATTACGTCCGGCGTGAGTTCCAAGAAGAACTCGGTCGTATTCAGATACGGATCGATTTTGTTGATTTTGTGGCGATGCGAGATTGGCACATGCTTACCCGGCAGCATATACTTGAGTAATAGCTCCAGCATCAGATCCTCGCAGTGCAAGCCGAGCAGAGTATCAAACAGAGCCATTGTCACCATACACAGATTAGCATCCGGCGAATGCAGTCGCTCCACGAGTGCATCCAGAATGCGTTCACCGTCAAACTTCTCCGTGTCGAGCAGAAACTTGACAAAGGCACGCATCAGGCCAGGCTCAGTGATGGAGCGCAGTATCAGATCGAGATAGGACATGGCCGAGATTTGTGAGTCGATGTTCGTCTGAAAATGTTTGCCCTTCAGTGTCTGCGAATTGGAGCGCAAAAAGTTGTTTCGACATTTCGAGGCGAGGTGTTTGGTTAGCTTGGGGTCGGCCCAAAAACAGAAAGGATACAACACACACTATATACCACGCTCATACCGTAAAAGATATCAAAATAAAAGTTCGATTTAGCCCAATAACTTTTCGAAAAATCTTTTTAAAAGAGCATCATTTTGATTGACTGATTCGTATAACCAAAAGCAACGACTTGTGTATGAGCGTAGCAATAGAGATAAGTAAAAAAAGCAAACATACACACACACTGACACAAGAGCACCAGGGACAAGTGACAATTTTGCAACCAACACCACAAGAAATGCATCGAAGACAAGTTTTTACGTGAGAACAGAAAAGAGCAGACGGAGACTCACCTGGAGTATGGCCGGGCCGAGCACCGGCACAATAAAACCCTGGTACATAAAATCAAGTAGCTGCTGCTTAATCATCTCATGCGCCACCTGAACAACCGCATTGCAGAACTCCAGGGCGTTCATGAACAACGTTAGCTCCGGTATCTCGGCGACATCGTCGGGCGTTATGCGATGCCAGTCAATTGCGCTGACCTCGATGCTGTTGGGCAGACGCGAGTAGAGGCCGCCGAGGCCGGTGACCAGCAGCGGGCAAATGGACGAGTATTGTGCAATGTAGTGGCCAATGTTGGAGTTCTTCTGCGATAGAGCCATGCACAGCAGCAAAGCATCTCGCGCCTGATGACCCAAACTGCCCTCTCGATGCACATACGGTATGAGCAGCGAGAAGATAATGAAACTGGAGACAACCGAAAAAACAAACACATGATTAATGAATGTTTAGAATTAGGCAAATGTCAACTTATAATTTATAATTTTCCAACTCACTTGGTTGTTGTGCCACTTTTGGGGGCGGCCAAGCTGCCATTTTGAATTTGCTCCTGCACCTGCGTCTGGGCCGAGAAGAAGAAAAGATCCAGCAAATGGACATTCTGCATGAGTACAACGCACAGCTGATTCAGCAGGATTACAAGACGTTTCTCTAGGTCGGGCGGAAAGATTTCGCCCTGGCTGGAGGCAAGAATTTTGAGTAGCGGACGCAGAAATGGCTCGTGACACAGCAGCTGATGCCGTGAGTGACTCACGAGCAGCTCGTAGAGTTTCAGCTGTTCCAGACGCACCGCATTCGCATAGCGACCCGTTGTGCTTGCCCATTCGTACAGCTTGTCCAGCAGATTCTCGCTGAGCAGATACTCCAGGCAGGGCGCTGTCGGCGGTGCAGCATCTGCCGTTGGCAGTGACACCTTGTTGCAATGATGCAGCTCCACCAGCAGCAGCGTCACCATATAATCCAGATGTGAGACGACGCCCAGGACATCATCGTGCGTGGGCGGACCCGCATGCTGAATGATTTCATGCGCTTGCTGCCAGTGCTTGCAGAAGCTATCGTAGCAGGCGCGCGGATCACAGTCTGTGGCAGCGTCTATGGGGCGTTGACGCACTGTTGTCGAAGCATTGGCAGAGTTGCCACTGCCTCCGGAGCTGTTACCACCACTGTTGCGTGTGAGACTCTGACGCAATGGACTTGTACGAAGCCAACTCATTGTTTGCTTATTCTGAGCAATTTGGCGACGAAGTTGAGATAAGTAGAAAAGTTTGGCATGTACTTTGTTTGCTTATCTTTTGTGTTTTAGATTTGTTCCAGCTTTGTGTGCAAGTATTTTTGACTATTCTCGTATTCCCAGTTTCCGTTACAGCTACAAACACAAATGTACAAATATTTTATATAGCTGAAACCGACAACAGCGCCAAAAACAGATAATCTTCAACCATTGCACATGCAAAAACAACAATAACAAACACATCAAGCTTTAGCACACACACATACACAATTATATATATATATATATATATATATATTTGGGTAGATGAGCAGCTAACTAGCAAGTGGCGTATTCACTGAAGCGCAAATTGTTATTGGTGTTGGTCGCTCACTGATTTTGCTGCTCACCTGCTGAATTTTTATAGTCTTTGTCTTCGTCATCGTCTAGGCCTTTTTTCTTCTATTGCTAAATGGTTCTTGCAGCAGGTGTTGTGTTAAGCGCGCGGCAGCAATTTGTAATTATCTTTTTTTGGCACTGGGAAATTAGAGCGAAAAAGACGACGTCGACGGCAGCCAGTGGCCCGTCCTTGTGCGTGTATTTGGAAGGTAATAAATATGCAATTGTTTTTTTCAGGTTGACCAACATACACAAAACCTGGTTTACACGTTAATGCCTCATTTTGGACTTTTTTGGATTGGCTTTCTGCTCGCTTAATGCATTTTCATAAATATTTACAACAAATAGAAAGTAATGAATGAATTGGTGGTAGCCGAGCGATAGTTTGTGGTGGTCGTCCGATAGCAAAATTTGTAAGCTGCTTGAATTGCCCTTTACAGCACTGGTCCACCTGTAGCCGATTATTTTTATTACACACACCCCCCAATGTTTGCGATAAATATTTTGCGGCCAATAAATGGTCTTATCGGCATTTTGAACAGTTGAAATAATTTTGTGGTTGTGCTGTATTGCAAATTTATTATTTCATATTAATAGACGTACAATTTTATATAGCATACATTTATACATATTACAAAGTCATATTAGAAACGCAATATTACAAAAAGAACAGAAGCACATAGTGTATATTGAGTAAATAGTAAGTATGTATTTATGTAGACATCAACATTGTAAAGCTCACATAAATCAGAGTAGGTTTGCGGATTATTTTCATTTGTTTTCAGAAAAGGCTTCTTAATTTTATAAGACCATTAACCAAGTTAGAGTTGCACATTTTATAAAACTTTTGCATGATTTTGCTAACAATAAAATAGTTAAATAAATTGTCTCTAAATATTTGTAATAATAGTATGTTGTAAACGAAGACGAGCTAATGCAGTGTGTCCAAATCTAAACTCACATCGGCAACAGCGTTTGACTGATACTGCTAGTGCGTGAGCTGGGCCTTTCAATGGTCATGGATTGCTGCGGCACTTGGCTATCTGTGCTAATGCCCAAGCCAGCGTAAATTTCCTTCATTACAAATAGAATAGTGTCTTCGGAGCCCCTGTAAAATTGATTATTAGAAAAGAATTTCCAGTTTTTAAATATCAAATACTCACCAGTAACAAACGTGGCTGCTTAGGGCGAAGATATACTCGTTGATGAATTCAAGTGGCCCCTCTTGGAGCACATAGTCGACGCGTTTCGAGTCGTTTAATTTACCTAGTGGAAAGTCGAGTTCAATGAATTCGGGATCTGAATTACTTGTCGACTCAGAATCGGTGCGATTGCGCGCCTGCGTTGAAGTTGTTGCCACAGATAATTGATCCTGATCTTCTGTTTGCTTTTGGAATACCTGTGAAGAGCTCTGTACAATGGGTTAGCATTAAATTTAATCACTGATGTTGCATAGCTTTAAACTTACTGACTGCACCTCTTTTTCGAACGACTCCTCTGCCTCCTTCTTGACCTTGGTGACAGTGGCCAGGAAATTAACGCTATCCAGTGTGGTCTTGAATGTATCCATGAATCTTTGTTTGATGTCCGCACCCACGCGGGTCATTGTCTCCTTCAGCTCCAGATGCATGCGTTTTCGACCCTTATGATGTGGTATAAGCACCGGTCGGATGCCTTTCATATCCGGATTGACAAGTGCTTCAATGCGGTACGCAACCGGATCGAAGGGATGGAATATATTGTAAAAGCCAGGACACGTGGGTAGCCGAAAATCGAGACCAAGCTTATCGATGCCGCGGATGGTCACAAACATGCCAATAGGCGAGCCCAGGGCAAAGAACTTCTTGGGATGGAAAATCAGCTGTGTGTAGTTAACCACGGGCTGTCCAGTGCCCGCCGGTCCCAAACCCATAGCATAGCTGACCTGCTTGGGTAACATTTCATCATTGTTGGGCAGTTGCACCTGCCTGGATTCGGCGCCTTGCTTCCGTGGCAATTGATCGGGATTCTCCTGTTGTACGTAAAACTTATGTGTTACTTTGTGTATGGGCAGTTGGATAAGATTTATGTCGTCTCACCTTATTCTCCTCTTCGCTCTCCTTAAGTGACTCCTGATGGCACAGTAGATCGAACAGTATTAGGGAGCCCAGACTGTGGCCAGCTAGTGAGACGCCGCCATTGAATTCGGGATGCCGCATGCGATATTTCAGATAAACCTCATTCAATGCATCAGCGACCGTGTTCATGATCTTCTGGCAGTACTTGGGACTGGTATAGAAGAGTATATCAAGCAGCGTGTCGTTTGTGAAGTTGCGCAACCTCGGTATCGACTCCAGGGTGATTGACTTGAGTTTCTCATCAATGCCCAGTTCCTCTGAATGCAAATGGCCATGCCACTCAATGGGCAATACCTCAACGCGGCCCACCAATCCCATGTCCATGGAGTTCTTGTAGTGAGATTGCACCAGCTGTAGTGCAATATTGCGGAAATCATCGACTGCAAAGCAAATTGAACATTAAGAGTCTCTTTTAAGATTGGGTAAGTAATTTTAAACTAACCAACTTCTTCGACATTGCGCATTTTTAGGTCACAGGCAGATCCAATGCCATGCACCATGAACAACAAATGATCCACGCGCTGAGATTCGCCCTGCTGTATTTTAAAATCATTTAAATCCCGCTTGACGACCAGCGGACGCGTTGAGTTCTGCACGGCGCCGCCCCACGTATCAGCGTTCGATGGTGGCATAAAGTGCACAATGACGCTAGGACCATGCATGGTGACCTGCTCACCATTGCCCAACATTATTTTCTTGTGCCATTCGTTTGTTTCCGTCGCGAGTTTGTATTCAATCTCTAGTATCTCTGCGGTGTCCTCGGCGTACGGCACATACTTCCCGTCCACGGCCTTGTAGAACCAGGAACAGCGACGCACCTCAATCGCCTTGCCCTCCCAAAAGACGGGTATCTTGGTGCGCTCCTTGATGTTAACGTCATAACGACCGCCTTCAACGGCCACAATACACGTCGAATCGGCGTCATCTACAAATGTGTGAATGTATGGGTATAGGGAGAATTAGGATATGATTATCAGATCAAGTTGTGAATTGGACTTTTACCGCTGTTCAGACTGGTCTCTAGCAGTGCCGAGTCGTAGTGACTGAATGGAGTCCATAAATACTTTCCATCCACGATGCGTTTGTAGAACCAATGGGGCAATACGGGCGTATAAATCTGAAAATTAGAAATTAAATAAAAATAATGAATACTAAAATGTAAATTGTGGACTTACAACTGCCTCGGCTGGCGGCGCAATGGCCTGACCCTTTTCGTTGGCCATTCTCAGCTGTTGGAGGATCTCTTCAGGCAATTCGCCCTGATGCAATTGCTGTAGATATTCGGCCTGACGCTCTGGCTGCTGTACGGCTATGGGGCTTACGTTTGACTGCACAGCTGTGGAGAACTCGGAGCAGGCAGACGATGGCGGCTCGACCTGATTCGAGACGGAAGTCTGTGAGCGTTCCTCGAAGAGTTTGCTTGGCAGACCGCTGTGCACAATATCGTATTTTAGTTCACCGGGTGCGGCTGGCTGATCCTGCAGCGGTGGATTGTTGAAAAAGTTCTGGATGCGTTGATCCTCCTGTCCCTGCCCGCCAGCGGCAAAATTATCAAAGAAATTGACCGAGTTGCAGGCAGTAAGTTGTGGCTGTGGTTGTTCCTGCTGCGGTGCGTGTGGTTGTGCGACTGGCAGAGCTGGCTCTGCTGACCCACCAAAATAATTAGAGAACGAGTTTACACTAGGATTTTGACAGATATTTCCAGTTGTATTTTGAGTTTGCTGCGTTGCTTGCTGTGAATCGTTGATAAGTTGCTCAAAGCCAAGTGCGGGAGTGGAAGGAGGCGTGGCCGAGTCGGTGACAGGCGGTTCCTGTGCCAGTGCCGGTGGTGTGACGTCAATTTGGGGAGGCAGCTCTGGGAACCGACCACTGCCCACTGGCTGAGTTGTCTCCTGTGGTGCTCCAAAGAAGTTGAAATCACTGCTGTTTGATGCCGGCGTAAAAAAACTCTGCAACGGCGATGGCACAGCTGCTACTGAAGTTGCAACCGCTTCGTGGCTTTTTCGGAATGGATTTGCCTGGGCGGAGTTATCTGCCGGCTTGCTACTAGGAGGTGGTGGCAGCGGTAATGCTACTGCTTTAGTGGTCTCCGTCTCTGACAGCACGGGCTCAATGGTTTGTGCCGCGAAGAGAACGTTGTCGTTTGCCTGAGTGCTGGGTGCCACGAATCCTATGGGCGGTGGCAATGGCTCCTGCGGCAGAGGCGTTGTTATTGTCTGGGCGAAGGGATTGAAAAATGTGGTTGTTGTCTGAGTGGTTAGCGCAACTCTGTGCAGCTGCGGTGGCTGCGCAAACAAGTCGCTTGTGCTTAGTCCTGAAGCTTCCTGTGCTGTGTCAGCTCTTGGAAGTGGTGCAAATAGGGTAGTGGCGTTGAAAGTTGCGGATGAAGCGCTTGTTGTTGCTGAAGAGCTGGTTAAAGTATCTGAATTCAAGAGCAGATCTGCTGTATCTGGTGTCGGTGCTGGTGGGTAAAGAGCCACTCCTTGATTTACCTCGCCGTCTGTTGTTGCTTTAGGTACCGGCACGAATAAAGGAATTTCCTGATCAAGCTCAGTGGACAAAGTGCTGGGAGCAGCTTGTGCTGGTGGATACAACGGAAGTCCTTCCTGCACACCAAAAGTTGGTATTGCAGCTGCAAGCTGTGGAATTTCTTGAGTTTCTTCTGGATTTGGTGGTGCGCTTGGTTCGTGTGCACCTCCTGCGGGAAACAGAGCAGTTGTTAGTCCTTGCGAACTTAGGGACAGTCCTTGATTTGCTTCAATTGGCGCGTTTGTGAATAGGGGAATTTCCTGAGTGGTAACTTCCTGGCTTGGCTTGGATGTGGAATCTGTCTGGTATGGCTCTGGCTCTTTAACTTGTTGTGTAGGAAAGAAAGAGGTCGTTGATTCTAGCGGATTTAATGACAGTCCTTGTAATGCTTCAGTTGGCAATCTTGTCGCTGCTGTTGCGGTTGGTGGTGCAGCCGACAAGGGAACTTCTTTAATTAATTCCGATATTGATTCTTTTTCTGTTATCAGCTGTGGAGCTAAAACTGATGTTGCTGGTCCAGGTTGATATGGTGGCAAGTTCTGCGATGTGGGGAACAACGCAACTTCCTGAATTGGCGCAGCTGAAACTGCAGCAGTTGGTGCCGGAGCAAACAAGGAAACTTCCTGGGTTGGAGCTAAGATGTTGCTTGGCTGTGGAATCTGTGGCTGCGGAGCAAATTGGTTGCCGACTATTGCAGTTGGATATAAGGGAAGTCCTTGGGATACTTCAGCGACTGAGCTTGTGGTTGTTGGTACGGAGACGGGCTCGAAGAGGGAAGCGCTTGGTGGAGTCGCCGGCGCACAGATCTCCGTTGCTGTAATCGTCTGTGGCGCAAAAAGAGATGGAGGTGGAGCTGGCGGAAAGAGTGGGACTTCCTGGGCAGGAGCTGCAAATAAAGCAACTTCTGCTGGTTTTGCTTCTCCAAATGGATTAAAAATAGCCGGAGTTGCGGATGTTGTGGGTGCAAAGGGCGCTTGATGACCAAAGGGTGTTGCTGTAGTTAAAGTTTCCTGCGCTGTCAGCGGACTTTTGTAGAGACGGGTGCCCTTCTGTAGGCGATATGATGCTTGTGACAATCCACCAACTGTGGGTGGAGGAACCGCTGCAGCTGGAGGTGGTCCAGTGACGGAAGTGCCTTCAACAAATGCCGTTAGCTGAGCGATTGCCGACTGTGGAGAATGAGCGACTGAAGGTGGCTGAGCAACAGAAGGTGGCTGAGCGACTGAAGGTGGCTGAGCAGGTGATACACCAACAGTTGGTGGCTGCGTAGATGTCAGGAGCGATGTTTGCACCGCTGTTGAAGGCGTAAAATAACCACCAATTGAGGATGGAGGAGTAGCCTCTGGAACTGAAGTAACTATTGGCGGATTATAGAAACCTCCGCCTGTGGGTGATGCTGCAGTGGGCACAAAATAGCTGGGAGCAAAGGGTGTAGCGCCCGATGCTGGATTTGTTGGCTGCTGTGGACCAGTGCTAATGTCAAAGTATCCAGCTGGATTAAAGGCTGGGTTGGGTGCGCTGTAGTTGACAGCAGACGGCGCTGGCTCGTTGCTTCTGCCAGTGGCTGATTGCACTAGGCCCGAGATGTTCTGAAGGACGCCAGTGGGCACCAGATTGGTGAGCGAAAAAAGACCCCCACCCGATTTGCGTTCCTCTTGAACTGCTGGTGCAAGTGGCTCAAATGCAACCGATGGCTGTGTTGGATATGGTGGTATTTGGAAGGGAGCAGCTGTCACTGGCTGCTGATGCTGTTGTTGTTGCTCGGAGAAACCAGGTATGGGAGCGTAAAGTTTCTTTTTTGCGCTGATACGATAGGTATTCTGTCCAGCCGATGCGGCAGGCGGCAAGGGCAGAGAGCCAGTTCCTATGCTTGGCAGCTCTGTGGGCGCATATAATTTCGGTGGCTCCGGCGCCGCTTCTCCCGCAACAGTTGGTGGTGCGGCGTAGAAAGGTGCGGGCGGTGGTGCCACTTGACCCGCCTGCTGTATATAAGTGGGCTGTATATCCAATTGAGGCTGCGTTGGCGTCGTCGACTCGTCTGTTTCTCGATTGCCCGCGTAGATGCGCTTCGAGAAGGTGGAAAAAACGTTTGAAGCCACAGAAGGCAACGCTCCAAACGAAGATGCCGCCTGGCTAAACAGCGAATCTGCCCCTGCTGCCGGCTCTAGCAAAGGATTTGCATTAGCATCCGCTGATCTCTGATATGGATTGATTGACGCGTTTACTGTCGCTGAATCGTCACTTCCGCTCGCATTCAAGTTAATCTCGTCAAGCGATTCGTTATCATCAATATTCGATGACTGTCCAACAGTCACCAGCGTTTTGGGCTCTGCAAGGTATGCAAAAGATAAGAAATGAAATTGATCAAAATTTGAGTTTACGGAAATAATCTCGTTATAAATAAAATACAAAATATGCTAATCAAACTCATCGTGACCTCAAACTACTTGTCTAGATCTAGTGATCAGGTCTAGAGCAAAGTCCAGGCCGAAAGAGCGCAACAAAGTTACTCAAAGTCAGCAATCAACATCATAATTACCTATTAAGAATATACTATATATTATATTATATATCCGCTTACGAACCAAATAGACTCGATGTGTACAATATAATAAATGATTGCTTTGCTTTTTCAAGACTGCTCCATCAAAATTATAGGTTTATTTTAAGCAGTTGCCCAATTACCAAATATACAACTGGATTCGATTAACAAATACAAAATTTATGTGCTTGTGCTGGCCTGGTCCGAGTATCTTAAAAAGCCAAAAATTGGCATTAGCTAAGCTCAAATGTCATGACATTTGAATGAGCCAGCCAAGAAGCAGTTGTTGATTTTTGCCATCTTGCCTATGGATATCATCAGTGTCTGTGTGTTGGACGAGTCGTCTTTATTAGGGGCCAGAAAGAAAGTCATTGCAAGTGCAGTGCAAGATGATGATGAACTGGCTTAGAGCTTGGGGCTTTTGGGGATCTGTTCATGCTCAGCAAACGTGCCATTTGGCTGGGTAAGCGGCTCTACCTAAGAATTCACCTCGATCATAAAACGTGATTCGGACTGTGAACTATGTCTGCGAAGGCCTTTAACACCTAGTTGCTGAAGTCGGTGTAACCAGTGTTCAAGTGTGTTCAAGTATTCAAAGCATTGCAATTTGTACTCGTAAATATTTATGCTCGCTTTTGGCATATTTGCGAGCACTCGCCAGCTGCACATGCGATAACTGCCATATGCAAGCTGCAATGTGAGAGCTGTGAGATCACCAAAAGCAAGCAGCTCATATCTCACGGTTAATGCTTAGATTGGTTCATAGTTTTCTCTGAGTGGCACTCTTAGAAATTATCAGGTGTGATTCTGTTGCTATTGCATAACTCCGATAAGTTCAAGTTGAAAAGTGATAAAGCAGGTAATGTATAAAGCTGTACAGCGCTACTGCTCAAATGGTCACGAATAGCTGAAAATACATTTTTTCTTTGAATCATATTTGTGAGATTTATTTAAGCTTTACATATTTTAAGTTATTCGCATGATTGCATAAGAAATATTTAAGTAAATTTGAATTTAATTGTTGAACAAAACTACGAATTGTATTTTACATTTTTAATGGCTTGCTTGATTGTAAAGCGTAATTGCAGTTCAAGTAATGAAAGAAAAATATTAAAACAAATTTACATAACGGAAAATTTATGAAGCCAACATTTGCATATTATGCGGAAACAATTAATACAAAAACATATAATGTTGCAAAAGTTGATGGCATATTAATTTATTTATATTCAGTTAGCTGACGTATATTTATTTAGAAGATGTACTTTGCCAGACCTTAACTAGCCAGCAACTACTAAAACACACTCGTCAAGCGATGTAAGCAAAGTTGATCATTGATTTTACATACATGTGTGCCATAAATAAAACGTTGCACATTTCTACAGACAGAAACAAAGTAACTTTTCAAATTTAATAAACAAATAAATACTTTTGTCGCTCTCTTCTTTTCAGCATTTTTTGTGATGCGGTAATTGTGAGGTGTTCGTTTTTTGGCATATTCCCATATGCACAGAATGTGTATATATATATATATATGTATATACGTATATATATGTATATGTATATATATATATTATGTATACCTGAGACACTTGACATTGTCGCTTGTTGGGGTCTGTTTTTCTGCGTTGGCGTCTTTGCAATGTGCTGACACTTTTCGAGGCGTCAGCAATTGTTTGGCTAATGTAACTCCATAAAGCGACTAAAGCAAACAAATATAACAAATAACAATGACTGCAACAAAAGTAAACAGCTTAAAACAAAGTTAGGCTATATTGAAAAACGATTTGTTAGAGGGGAAGACAGACGTGTATGGCACCAAGTCATTAAATAACTGCGAAAATTTCCAGTTTCGTCTTGAGACGTAAATATATATATATATTTATATTTTACATTTGCCTTTTTTTGTTTTTAGTTAAATATTTACAAAAGGCCGCAATGACAATGACGCATTTCTGACAAATTGTTAAAGCAAATAGGCGATTGTCTAACCGCAAAGTCTAGGCACATACGAAAAGTAGAACAGCGTATTTCAAATATGGCTCGAGCCTCACATGAAGCATAAAATGAAAAATATATATATATAATAATAAAGACCGCGCACAGAAATGAAGAGGAATTCGCTTTGGCATGACATCATAACGATCATAAACGAATCGAGGCAGCATAAGCACTTAAGACAACAACACAAAACGAACACAAACTACAAACCAAAAAAAAAAAAAAAATGCCCGCCACTGTCTCGTCTGTCCGAAGTGTCTGCACATAATGGCACTCAAATAAAACAATTAAGGCCCACATAAGCGCGTCAAGAGCCCATGAAATCATTTGCAGGATACAACAAACAATCAATAAAGATGCCCCGAAAAGATTGCCAACAATTTGGGCTTAAGCGCTTGCAAAAGGCTCGTGCAGGTCGCATGCCAAAAATGTGGATCTCAAAAAACACAAAAGAAGAGACAACTAAAAACCCCTAAAAAAAAAAAAAAAAAATTAAAAATAAATAAACACCAGCTTGGCATTTTTGGCATTGAACCCTCCGGCTATGAGATGCCCACAAAAAAAAAAAAAACAAGAGCAAAATGAAATCAAAATAAAACTAAATAAAAATGCGTTGAGACGATGCTCGATGCTCGAGACGGTTTGTCTGCCAGCGGCAAAACGATGATATAAATAAAATGCACGATTTTTCTATAGCCTCTACAAGAGTTTAAACAACCAGCAAGAAAATGAGCAATGTTTTTTTTTTGTCTTGTTTTCTTCTTTTTGTTTGTTGATGCTGTCGAGACGCTTCTACACTTGGGTTACTTAAGCGAATATGTGGCAGAGATTTTAGAAATCTTTTTGAATGCCAATTTTAAATATTATGACATTGATTGGAATGAAATAATAAAGGGTATCAGTGACATCCACTGACAATTATTCTGGCATTTCAAATACCAAAACTTAACCAAATGCATCTGGCATCTGGAATAAAACCAAGTTTAAATTTTGTAATATAATGTCAAAATTAATCTGGGGTATTTCCATAACAAATTATATGCCCCGCAAGCATCATAAAAATATGTAGTTGATGCGACGCAGGCTCAAAACAAAAGACTTAGACAACAAACTCAGGTAGCAGCGAATTCAAGTGAAATGTGTCTCAAGATACTTTGTCAACGGGGTATTTCCAGCAAATGCTAATTATGATGTGAGGGCAGGCAGGCAGGCAGGCAAGCATGGCCACCCCAACCCAACATTAAGTCCACTCCCAGTTGAAGTCTCACTTTGGTGGCCTTGTGACGCATTTGAGGCATGGTAATTCCAATGTAGGTTCTTATGCCTGAGCCATATAATCTTATCAATAGTATGTCAGAGAGGGTGCGCCGTGTTTGCAACGTGGAAACGCATTGTCTCTATGTCCGTTTGCAACCAATTGTTCAATATTTAAACAATTTATGAGCCACACATAAGTACACAAAGACAGCAAACTACAACTAAAGTTCGACTTGATGAACTTTGCGACTACAAAAGGCTGAGTAATTGGGGAACAATGTTTTAGTATCGCGTCGCTGTTTAGCCCGTATAGAAGTGTATCAAGTATCTTAAGTGTGAACGCCTACGCAAGGATATTGACAGATATAAATATATATATATCATATATAATCGTGACTTCCACAGACTCGCACCAGTTCGAAAAGTGCGAATCGTTTATTGGGCCGCAAAAAAAAAACGCACCAAGTTGGTAAATTTGTAATCGATTAACACTTTTGATGCCAAGCAAATGGAAATTTTATTTTATAAGTGTGTTTTTAGCCAAATACATTCATCATCGCACATTAAGCGTTAATTAAACATACATATATTTATTAAGATGTGAGTGCTCCGCGAATCGATTTCCAAACATTTAATTTCAATGGTTTGAATGGGTTTTCATTTACAAAAAAAAAAAAAAAAAAAACAAGTAATTATAATCAAAATGCGAGGCATTGTGTAAATAAATATGCAGCTTGGCAATAACAACCAAATTAATTGCAAATTTATAACGAAAGCGCGAAACACATGAAAATTGCGCGAGCCCCATAAATTCTCAACGCAAAATGTGCAATAAATAAATTTATTGAAAGTGGGCACCCAAAAAAAAAAGAAACCCGCAAAAATATAAATTTAAAATTTACGTAAAGTAAAAAAAGAAATGAATAATAGAGCGTGATGTTTAACTGAACGAAATTGTTATAAGATTCGTTATATAAATTCGAAACCTTGGAAAGGATTGGGTGAGGCGCTTCCAGTTATAATCTGCATTCTATTCAAGTCCAGCTGAAAATCTTATAATTGGGATTTTAAACTTGTATTACACAAGTTTTGCCAGCATCAATACTATTTCTAAATGGCTTTAAAAAAGATCCTTCAACTGAAATAAGTTTTATATGGTTTTTTTGCCATGCCCTGGTTAGACTCATTCCCAAATGTGTGTACACACTTATGTCCCACATATGCATACACACACACACACACACACGCACATACCACACACCTAAATGTTGCAATTAAAAATTCAACGAACCACAAATCCAAAGCCGCCACAACAATCTTGTCAACCACATTGAGGAAGCTCTGATCACCGCACGTAGGTCATAACGCACACGATTTTATATGGAACACACAATTTGAGCAATAACAACGAGGCAACATTTGCCAAAAAAAATTTAAGATGAGTTGTTATTGCTGGCATATATTCGAAACAATGAAAAACAAGCAAATTATAAAAATAAATATACTATATAAAAACAAATTAAGCGATATGATTTAGAAATAAGAATTCATTAACGTGCAGAAAAGCTAAAATCTTTATAGCTTTAAAATTGAGAGACTCACAGATAGATGGAGACTGATAAAGAACGTATCTCAATTAAAATAAGCAAACACATTGCATTCATAAGGAACAATAAACAATGTGTTGACATATTATTGCTGGAAGTAACACGACAAAATGTCTCGTGTATCTATATAAAATCTGTCGTTTGTTTTTGATGTTCGCATTAGTTTTAAGAGCAACATTGAAAGAACCTTGAGACGCCAAACAAAACAATAAGCAAGCCACAAAGCGATTTCATAGTGAAGAAAAATTGAATAGAATTTGGCCACAAAGAAAGTTAACTTTCAGATTTTTTTTTATTTTTTTTGGGAATAGCTGCGGTACAACTGAAAATCATTAATCATATGATTTCGATGGATGTCTAGCCATTGGGCTTTGCGTTGGCATAGATGTTGTTGCATACGCATGTCAAAAAAGTTCCGCATGTATTTATTAAGTTTTAGTGCGTTTTTTTTTTATTTTTATTGATAGTCAAATCGATCGTAGCCGGTTCCAAATCGAGTATGTTTATGTGTTTTATGAGGCAGACAGAGCAAAGTTAATAAATTCGACACACGCTCCATTTTCGGCACCTCGCTGGGTAGTCGAACTTCCTCCTACAGAGAGTGAGAGACCTCAGTTTGCCTTGCACATTTTGATAACTTTGTTCGACAGGAATTTTGATGACTTTGGGATGCACATTATTTTTTATTGTTTAATTTTAAGCAAAACAATGACTCAAACAACTAAAAAAAAAGGCCAAAGTGCAAGCAACTTTGTCAGAAATATAAACAAATAAAAGTGTTGAAGTCCAAAATAAACACAACAAACTTGATAGATCATAACTAATAACAACATTTTCGGCCAAATGGTTTATGGCAACTTGAACGGTATTTAAAAACTGATTGCTAGGTATCTGAGAGCTAATCAGCTACACATAGATGATTCTCAATTGTTATGGTTTGAAACAAGCAATATATAATCAACATATAGCCAACAAATCCACATGGCGCCTATTCAAGTTTGGGGGCCAGCACGTTGCCACTTTATCAGCATCACGCTCTCAAGACTCAAACTAAACGGAGCGAATGAAACTGAGCGCTATGGCTATAGCTGCTGCTACAACTGAGGCTGCAACTCTAAGCGACAGCGTCGACAGCGCTGATCGAGCCAAGTTGAGTTAAGTTGAGTCGAGCTGAAACTGAACACTGAGTGGTGCTGTGTGGTGCTGAGTTGGTTCGGTTTGTTCGCTGGTCGCCGTTTCTGTTTCTGCTTTCAGTTTCATTTGAGACGTCGTCGCGGCCGCAAGTGTTGAAAACAGCTGAACAGCAGCAGCAGCAGCAGCAGTAACTACAACAACAACAACAGCAACAACAATACGCAACGTGTGTGTCTCAACTTAATGAACATAATACAACCAACAACAAAAAACCAACATCAACAAAAAAACAAAAAAAAAAAAGAAGAAAAACATTTAAACGGGTTAATCAATATACGAGCAACAGTTGAGTTTTTTTTCGGTCTGTGTCTGTGTGTATTGTACTCTTTGGTCTGTCTGTAATCAAAACTGCACAAAGTGCAAGTGGCTGCTTTTTATTGTTATTATTGTTGCTTTGCATCATCGAGTCAATTCGTACACAATCCGAAGAAGTGCGCTAAAAACATAAATAAAGTGCAAGCGATTTACATATTAAACAAAATCCAATGTATATAAATATATATATTTTCATTAAATCCGGCCGCTAAACAAGTTCGTTGCCTAAGTCATTTGTTTGCCAGCACCCAGTTCCAACTATCCATACTTTCAAAAACTTAATTATATATATATAACACTCGCAATTTATTGCTAATATATGCAATTTTAAGCGTCCAGCAGCTCGCCACGTCAACAAGAAGTCGCATAAAAGGCAAGTGGGGGTACAACAAATTCAGAATAAATAACAAACAAACAAAAAGAATTTTTGTGCTCAAAATGCCAAATGTCAAATTATACATAAAACAAAAAGTTGATAAATCACAGGCAAAAAATAATACAAAGAAATTGACCGACGATAAGAAAAACAAACAAAACAAATCATTTACAAAATTACTGCGATTTCAATGTCAAGAAAAACCAACAATAAGTCTGTGAATGCTAATGCCGTTTGAGAAGGTGGCGCGCGTGGGTTTCTCAAAAGGGTCGCCACAGCGACGGCAATACTAGAACTGCCACAAATTGAGTGTATTTTATTAATGCCATTCCAATTTGTGTTGTTTGCGTTTCAAAAACAAACGCAACTTGGTAGAAAGCAATCAGACAAAACTGAAATTCTATGTATTCTGATTTTATGATTAACTTGTAAATACCCTGTGAACAGATATCAAAATAATGACATGTGAAACGGCATCAGTTCGTGAATAAAGTAAAGTAAAAGAAAAAAAAAACTTATAAAGTGTAAAAAACTCATTTTATACTTTATAATAAGTTGAGTGGCACTTTATATATAGAACTTTAGCTACTTAGAGAGAGCTGAGTGGCAACTTAAAGTTGATTTGGAGCTCAAGAATCTTAGGAGGTTCTAGGGGATTCTCGTCTTTGGGAGATTCACATTCACTTTTGTGTATTATGCATATATTTTAAGAATATTCAAGAAATTCATCAAAACTCGAACTCCATCCTAATTTAGGTAATAAATTCACACTCAGTTACAAGCTTTGAATATATATATTCCCATTTCTTTGGGCAACTTCAAAGAAAACACTCATTGCTGCCGATCGGCTTAGGGTATGTAAACACAGCACAAAAGTGAACAAAAACGCAATTTGAATTTATAATTTTTGCAATTATTTCTCATTAATTTGTCGAGCTATAAAAACGGTAGGCAAGTGATATAAAAATCATAGCGCATATCTCAAATGTTTACGCGCTCTATGAAATATATTATCTGCCCCGCTAGCCCCACAAACCAACCACCCACCATCTAGCCAGAGCAAACCGGGAACTCGAATAATTGCGCGTTTCTAGTTTGTTGGTAGAATTTACAAAAATATCAGCTGCTGATTGATGAGCTGACGCAGCCAGTTTTGTAATTTGCTGTTCTCCTTCTTTAATTAAAAAATAAATTGCCTATAAATAATAATAAACAAATTACAGTCTGATCTCACACTTCAGCTCAGGTACGGATCAGTTCAGTTTTTGCTGCGTTCACAATCTCACGTCAGCTGCAATCGAAAATGTAAATATTTAATTCACTTTTGATTGATGTTAGATTTAAGATCTTGCTAATTGTTGCCTTTGTTTTTAATTAAAATAAGCTCTTATCATATTTGAAGGCTTTGTAGTCATTTAGTGATTTATGTATTTATTTTATTCACTGAATAATGCCTTTGATCCGAACGATAGCTGTAGGATAACTTTAGATAAGATTCAAAGTTGCAGTCTACATTCAGTGTTGGGATTCGCAAATACGTGCATGTTTTCAAGAATTAAATGCTCTTCAATTTTGATTCTCAAGATATGCAAAATTAACCTATAAAGATAAAAATAATAATTCTTTATCTAATAATAATTTATAAATTATAAAACTTGTTTCATAAAATCGCCACTTGCAAATATAGTCATGTGAGTACTCATAACATTGACCACAAGTGCAACTGATAATTAGCAATGTGAGCAACGGATTTCACGCTTCAGAGCACTCATAAAACTCGATTCTTGCATTAAAGTAATATTCTTTCAATGAATATTACAAGTTGCTGCAATCAGTTGAACGCCTTCTGCTGTCAACCGATTATTCATGAACTTTAATTTATCCAATCAAGAACTACGTGCCACATTGCACGGTTTGCTGTGGATTTATGAATGAAACTGTTTAATATTTGATAAAAATCGATAAGCGGCTAAATGACAATCGAACGTGTCAATTTGCATGCTCGCAGTTATCGATAATTGAAAGCGGAACTGCATTTGCTTATGGGAATGTCGACTGATCGCAAGTTCTCAGTTTTCGATAGGGGGATTTGATGTCATGGGCAACACATGCGTCAAGTTCTGTCTCTAAGTGGCGGTCTCTCTTCTAACGAACCGGCTTCACAAAATGCTCATTGACCTTGCAACGCCTAAATTATGTAAAACACATTTTCGAGTTCGAGAAAAAAAAAAAAAACACCGATGCGTGCACAGCTGCCAAAAAAGAAAAACGAACGCAGAATATTTTTACTTAATTTATTTCTACATGTTCGCTGTCTTTTTGTTGTTGTTGTTGTTAGCTTTTCAGTTTTTTTTTATTTATTGTAATTTGTTGTTGTTTTAAGTGTTATTGTATTTTTTTTGTTTTTGCATGTCGTTTATTAATGACAACTGTTAGGATGAAGTGGCCACGTTGCTGCATACATCACGAGACACACACAGCGAACCGAAGAGCCAAGAAATCAATCATTCAAATTGATTTGTTGCTAATTTGTTATTCAAACAAGACGCAAAATGCATTCATCAAATAATAATAATAAAAGTAAATAAAAAGAAATAAATACAAGGTATATAGATATATATATATATATATATATATAGATATCTACATTGTATGTGTATATGCCTGAAAGTGTTGTTTGCATGACGCGCAATCCAAGTGCTAATTGCATTTAGTTAATTGAATGTTAAAAATTGATCAAATTGAGCGAAACAGCACAGGGAATTACCAAGGCAAATTGACAACGTGTTAGAAGATACTCTGCACATTACATATATACATATATATATATAGATGATCTTTATGAAATGTATACAAAATCAAAACTTTACATATTAAGTTGAAAGGAGTTTTTAGCTAATTTTCTACATCTTTTCCCATTCTAAGATTTCTTTTCAGAGTGTTATCTATATTTGCATTACTGCATAATACCCCATTCCTCTAAACAATTTTAATGATTGCGAGGTATAAAAACCCATCAAAATGTCAGATTTACTCGTCCGCAGGCATCATTTTTATTTGGTTATTATGTTTTAGTTATGGCTCCATGGGGCCTAATAAATATGTGTCTTCGTAAAGTAGCTATCATTATTGTTGCTGTTGTTGTTGTTATTGTTGCATTTGTTGTTGTTATTGTTGCATTTGTGCGTCTCGCTCTTTAATCATTTGCTAATGTCAACGTCTCAAGCGGCGGCTGCTCTTCGTTTTCCTCAGCTGCAGCAGCAGGTTTCGATAAAAGCTTAAATAAAAAACACTCAAAAAAAACCTTGACCATATCGTGATTTGTTTATGTTTTTTTCCCCCCTCTCTACAATCTATTTATGTATGTTTCTAATGTGCTACTTAATTGAATGAAGAGTTTTTTGGTTTGCAGTTTTCTGCATATTATTTTGGCAAAGAAAACTTTTCTCCAGCTTAAAAATTGTGTTTATACATCATCTCACTGATGTTGCAATTGTTGTTGTCTTTCATTTTTGTTTACATTTTTGAGCATTGTAAATGTATTTTTTTTTTTGCTCAATCGCCTTTAATGTTTCACATTGACTCATGTTCATGAACATGACTTTTTGAAAATATCTGACTTGGAGTTTATTAAATAAAATGTGCGTGGTAAGCAGATTGTTTTTTGCCCCCCCACATAACTATCTCTTAAAAGCAGCTGTATGAATGAATTGCTAGACTATTAAATACCACGCATTTCGTTAAGATTAAGGTTGGAGTTTGAAGAGAGAAAGGATATGGGAATAGAGGTATTCGGTTAAGTTATATTAAATACATTAAGTGAGATAAATACAGCTTTGCCAAGTATCATGGACTACCCCTGTAAGTGGTTGATTGGTTTGTTTTCGCTTTTTCTCCCCAAAAAAATTCCCACAATTTTCAGTTCAAGCCCCATTAAGAATTATCATTAGTCTCACATTTTGACACATTCTCTCTTTCTGCCCTTCTCTCCAATTAGAACTAGTAAAAATTAGCTAAAATTCCAAACATAATGCGAAACATTAAATATTTTCTATTTTTTTTTTTTTACCATTATTGATAATTATTAAAATTGGGTTTAATGGCAGAATAATACGATAATTGTAAACACATTTCACTTTTTCGCATTGCGAAAGTATCGAACTTAACAAAAATAAATAAATAAATAATAATAATAATAATAATTTGTGGCGCTTAATTGTGTCAATTTAACAAGCGACAATCAATCATGACTCTATTTTGGTAGCTTTCAAAAAATATTTGATTTACGACATTTATTGTTATTGTTGTTGTTGTTTTATGCTTGCAGATTGATTTGAATGTCGATATAGTCGCGGCAGACGCTAAGCAGAAGAGTACAAAGTAAAACACCCCAAAACAGATTCCACTTCAATGATACTGCGAACAAGTCTCTGTCTGCTTGGCCTGCTTTGGTTGACACTACTGCAGGCTCAAGTGGAGGGCAGGGATGAGGATTATGGCGGCGATGGCGGCGACATGGCCAGCGGCGGCAGCAGTGGCGACATCTACGAGCCAACGCAACAGGAGAGCGATGCCGAGGCGGATACCCAGCATCATCGCAACAGCATCGATGATGATGAGGGTCCACTGCACGCTCAGGTTGTGAACGACCTGCTGTCCCTGGATCAGCCGTCGACCACAGATAAAATGGTGGTGGCTGACACAGAGGCGCCTCCTGTGCCGCCAACAACAGCAGCTGCTGAGCCGGCTCCAACTGCAGAGTACGATGAGAATACAGCGGCTGAGGTCATGGAGGATGCACCCACACAGAAAAAAGAGACAAAAGTCCCGAAGCCAGTAGTTATGAGTTCCCATCAGGACTACTACGATGAGATGCAGGATGAAGAGCAGCCCGAAGAGCACCAGCCACCGGATGAACAGAATAAGGAGCCTGTCACAACCACAGTGCCCGATTATGTGCGCAAAGCCAAGGCTGAGAGATATCCCCATGTGAATAGTGCTGACTATGCGGAAGAGGATATGACAGTGGAACAGCAGACGCAACGCATTGGCAAATCCAAAGCTCAGGATGAAGATACGCTCTATCAAGATGAGCCGGCACAGCCAGAGGCGCATATCCAACAGCTTCCCAAGCAAAACAGAGCAAAGCCGTTCAAGTCCATCTCCGATGAAGACTACTATGAGGATCAGGTGGACAGCGCGTACAGCGCGGAGCGACGAACCACAACACAGGCGACGACAACAACAACCACCGAGGCACCACTGCACGTGCTGCAGTCGCGCTTCGGCGGGTTTGCTGGCTTTGGCGGTTGGCCCATTGACTCAACGCCCAGCCCTGAGCCAACTGATGCGCCGCCAATGGTTTTCACAACACCATCAACCACTACACCAACGACGTCGACAACCTCAGCAACGACAACAACAGCAGCAACAGCGACGACAACATCAACAGCAACGACGACAACAACAACGCCGGCGCCACGCAAGCAATCGAAGCACATTCATCTGGCCAAGCCGGAATTGCTGCCCGCCGATCAGCTGCGCAACTACATCAAGGATGCGTATATACGCATGCCATTGGCGGTGATTGTGGATCCATCGGCGGCATCACTGGATCAGGCTAAACGCTTGTACATTGATGCGCTGCAGGACAAGAATATCAACATCAAAATTGTGCTCGTCACGCTGAATGAGTCTGGTAAGCAGCAAGAAATTGGCTTAGAATACGGATTGAGAACTATAGCAAACTACGTAAAGAATTGGAACTGTATTGCAATTTACAATTACTGTGTGTAGAAAAGCTGTCAATATCCCAGAGAACATCAAGCAAAAACTGTTGAGGAGTGTTAAGATTTGAAAGCTATAGAAAAAAGAAAGCTGGCATCGAAGAGTTATCGCTAATCAAAAATTTGAACCTTTCAGGTGTGCCATCCGCCTTTAGTTTCAACAACACGCGCGAGTTCATTGCGGGCCTGAACAGCACCAGAGAGCACGAGGGGGGCAATGCGTTTGTGGGCGTGTTGCAGGCCGCCGAACTGGTGCCCTACGACAGCGCCATATTTATCTCAACAGCTGCAATACCGCCACACACCGAAATGGTCCAGGATGCGGCAATAACACTACTAAAGAAGCGAATACGCGTAAGTAAAGAAAACCAATTGAAAGCGTGGAATTTAACTGTAACACTCAAAGCTCAAAGCTCGATTATAATACAGTTAGGTCCCAAACTTTAACTGGTTGTGCTTTTCGTCTTTCATCTTTCTCTTTTTTTTCAGTTGTTTATGCTGTGGTACGGTGAGCGCTCGGCAACCGAGAATGAAACCGAAGAGGCTGTGGGTGGCATTTTGGGCGAGGTGGCTATACGCTCGGGCGGCGAAATCATACACATTGTGAGCACAGAGCATGGACAGCATATAGCTGGCAATACGGTAAAGAGGCAGCAACGATCGTACACCTGTAATTAGTATAATTAAAAGGCTGTTTTGAAGCCAGTGTTGAAATTGAAAGTGGCGACAAAAACCAAACAAAATAACAATAACAAAAACAGCAACAACAACAACAACAACAACAGCAACAACCGCAGCAGCAAGTGTTGCCCAAGCAACCAAGTGAGACGCAAATAGCAGCTTGGATTACCTTTCGGGCAGGTGCTCAAGAGCACGAAGCAATTTGTTGCTGTTGTTGTTTGTTGTTGATGATGTTGCATCTTTGTGCAAAACTAGGTTATGGAAAGAAAAGTGAAGGGCAATTTTGGTTTATAGAAAGGAAACTAGACATTCCAAGCAACCAAGCAACAACTATTAAATGGCGCTAAATCTCTTCTCTTCTCTTCCCACTAAACTTTAAATTGCAGCTGACGCTCGTTTCGGATGCGTATCAGGGTGCCCAGGAGCTGGATGTGCCCGTGGATACGACGCTATCGAGTCTGCATGTGCGCATCGATGCCAATATGCGACGTGCCACACTGGCAACGCCCAATGGTGGTTAGTTTAACCAGTTAACCCACATCACAAAATTGCTATTTCACTCTTTTAGTACTAACCCCAAGTATGATGTAGTTGGAGTGTTGCATTTGAGGAAGCAGCAACAGCAGCAGACAATTTAAAGAGCAGAGTTGTTCTTCATACTAGAATTGTTGGTGTGTTGTATTGAGAGAGTTCAGCGTGTACGGGTTCAACAAAATGGGATCTTCAATTTAGTGGCACATTTGTGTGTGGTCACGCCTAGGCTAGCCTCGATTTAAGTCGTTTTGTAGCTAACTCTATTATTACTATTATATATATATATATATATGTTAATTTAACTCATTCACGCTCTATCTCTGTCTATCTCTAACTAATGCCAGTGTTGTTAAATGTCTCAAAAGTCAACTGTACTTATTTATATGTGCTTAGCTTTAAGTTCTACATTAACTAACCAGACACCCTACCTTATCCCCCCAACTGATATTTTTATGTACATATATAGCCAAAAATCAAAAAAACAAAATCCCCTAAAATAACTCCTCCAACGCTTTCCTTAACCAAAACGCTAGCTTTATGCTAAAAACGTAACATTAACATGTAGTACAAAAGAATTTCTTCAAATATATATATATATACACATATATATTCATATATATATATAGCAGACACACATAAATGTATATGTCTATGTTTTACACAAATAAAGTAATAAATGTTAAGCTTTAATGGTCTAAAATAAAAAAAAAAACATCGTTTAAAAGACACTCACACAACCAATTCTAGCTAATCACAACAAATATTTTGCGGCGTACTTTTAACTTTAGTTCCCAAGCAATCCTCAGCACAAGAATAACTCGATCTTGCACCTGTTGACCTTTTTTTGTGTATTGTCCTACGCGTAAGTATATTTGTAATACTTGTATAATTGCACACTTGTTTTCGTTCACTTGATTAACTTGGCTTTCGATTTGTTACTGCTTTCTAACCGCAATGCACATCTATACTTTATAAGTAATTGCTATCAAATTAGCCTCAGACCGAACTCTTACATTAATCACCCAGCCATCGACGATACATGTCCACGTCGGCAATACAAAGTTCATAAATATATAAATAGACTATACAAACAATGCAACCCAGACAAAAAGGCAAATATGACTCAAAACTCAATTGTCGAACCGTCAGCCTCAGCACAGATTCAAATGTGAGCGACGACTTATCGCCATAGCCTTTATAGATTATTTATATATAAAAAAAAACAACCAAACACTAAAATAAAATTTGCCTCAGCCTTCTGCAGCTCACAGTTAACGAGGAAAATTGGCACCGAAGGCAAGCCAGCTGATTTATTATTTTCTAATATTCTCGAATAGTCCAAAATAAAAATCATAATTTTAAATTCATAGACTGGTAGGAGCATCTTCAAATAGCAAATTACCCCCAAAAACCAATCAAATTGGATCATTGATTGTTCGTTGTTAATCAGCAATTAAAATTGCTAATCAAATATTTGCACTGCTTACTAATCATCATCATAAATAAGTTCGCAGTGAACTTTGAAAACACAGTTATAAAAGAGCATGCACACCCTCACACATACACAAACACATACACACACAGAACACACTAGCAAGCAAATTTGCCCCCGCTTTTTTGTACAAATCAATTGAAGTTGCCTGCGTTTTGCCTGCCACAACTTGGAAAATATTGCAAGCAGCACTTTTCAAAACGATTAGCGGATAAATCAATCAGAAAAATGGTTAAAATACAACGTATAAAAGCAGGCACATTTATCACATACACCAATCCACATGGTAAAATTGTTTTTTAATTGTTGCCAAAATTGCCACATTGCAGAAATAGTCAGATAGATATATATATGTATATATTAACAAATATTGTACATACACAAACACAAGTCGGCGGCCAGCATGCATTTATTTGTCCACTGCCATTGCCAAGTTCAAAAGTGGCCTGAGCAAAATCGACTGCGTCTGTTGATGATGCACACGAATGGATGTAAGTGAAAATGTACAATATTACGCGGCTCTCGATGTCACAGGTGGCAAGATTGGCTTGCGCAACACATTGGCATCATTTAATTGTTTAATAATTTACTTGATTTCACAATGCAAAACAATCGTTTTTATGTTAAGTATTTAGCAGAAGTGATTGCCTTTCACAACAACAAAACAACAACCGCAGCAATAACACCAACAGCTGCATAACACAGACAATAACAACACTCGGAGAGTTGCCAACGTGCTATCTGTGGTTTATGTTTTGTAGCTAATAATTGCAGTAAATGATAATAGTCTGCACAATTGACTGCATGTCAAAGTGTAATAATGTTCAGCTGATTAGTTGCGTATCGCAATATATTTCATTTTATTATTTTATGTACACAGTGTGCGCGCACAACAGTCTGGCAACGCTAAACGTGAACAGCTGTACGCCCGCTTTCGTTGTGAATGCCAAAGTGGCACCTGTTAATTGTTTATGTCTGCATTTTATATTTGCTTAGACATCAACTTGAAGAAACTAGTCAAATTCAAGTCAACGAACGATACACGAAATAACAACAACGACGAACTAGACGCCTACGTACCACTCAACAAGCTGCGCAAAGCGACAATCCTCAGGCTGCAATTAACGCCACAATTGGCCAATGTCGAATACAATGTATTTATACGCGCCGAACGCAAAGCTGACGTTTTTCTGGGTGAGTTATTTTGCTACTTAACGAAACAAATCAATTAGAAATTGTAAAAATGAACTTGACGAGCGCGCTTGACGCATACAACTGAACAGGAACAAAATTATAATAAACAGATGCGCTACTTGTGATAGCAGAAAAAAAAATAAAGAAAAAAACAAGACTAGCTAACTGTTGCTCTATGCTTTGGTGATAAGAGGCCTGCCTGCCTGCCTGCGAAACTGATAACCGTGTCAACCTTGAAGGCGACTTAAGCAGCGTCAATCGAGCAGAATCGTTGCTGACGACAACCAACCAGCCAAGCGAGCCAAGCATCCCATCCGTCGTCACAGAATACAAAAAGCAATCAACAACAAAAAGAGATGTGTGCAACTCGAGTCTGAGTTGGGCGCACTTCGTGACACGAACCGACACGCAAATTTATGATATGAAATAAACAAATTAAAAAGAAGTTTAAAAAATAACAAGTCAACTTTCAACTTTTCAAAATTAAATCGTAACAAAGCAATAACAAATCTGAAATTTGAAAGTTGACAATTCCTGTTGTGTTCTCAATTACAGGTGACATCATTAAACGCATCGATAGCTACTATTCACATGGACGCACTGAACGCCCTGTGGCGCCACAGACACGCTTGGCCAAGCTGAAGTTTCCTGAGACAAAGGAGAAGCTAGAGAATGAAGTGGATTCGCCCAAGAGCGAAGTGGAAACATTTTCCGAAACGGAGTTGGTGCAGCCAACGACGAGTCTCAACCAGACGCAATTTGCAGCTGCCACCGGGGAACGTGCCAACTTGAATGCCATGTTGCTGCAACGTTGTGGCACCAAAATTGAGCTCAGCACGCAATCCGAACTGCTGGCAACGCCCGGCCAAGTATCCACGCTGCTCTTCGAGGTGACGAACATGCGTCCGGAGCGCGTCTATCAAACGGTGCAGGTGACAGACGAGCGACGCTTCCTCGCCCAGCTCAATCCAACGAAGTGAGTCACAGATTTTGACTACTTGTGGCTCAAATTCACATTCCATTCTCCATTTGCAGTTTCTATTTGCGGTCACGCGAGACGAACACTGTGCGTCTGACTGTGCTCGTGCCTACGGGCACACCACCGGGCACCACGGACAGAATCAGTTTTACCAGCTATGGCAGTGAAACGGCCACATTGGCGGTTAGCCTAAAAGTCGTCTCCAGCTTTGATGCCCAGGTGCGTCTTCTAGTTTTGACCAATGACAAAAAGCAACTCTCATTTCCATTTCCATTTTTAAGGATTCGACTGGACCCAATCTGTCCTGGGAGTTTGGCAATCGATGCGACTACATCTCAAACGATGGCCAGGGATGTGGCGATCGTTTCTGGACTTTGGACATAACGGCACAGGATTGGCAGTCGGGCATGCTGCGTTTGCAGACGACTCCGCCGGAGGGTCTCTTCTATCGCAACTACTATACGGCAGGCACCACCGAACCCCTCAAGGCCACCTACATGGCGTCCTGCTGTGAACCCAAAGTGGCCATCACCGCCTTCGATGCTGCTGGCAATCAGCGCAGCATTAATATCGATGTAAGGGATGTTTTCCTCACGGAGGCAGCGATTGCGGCCATCTGCCTGGGCTCGATTCTGTTGCTGCTGCTGATTGTGCTGCTCGTGTGGAGCATTGTGTGGTGTTGCAAGCGACGCAAGGTCTCCCTGGAGCTGCCCACCTATCGCTCCCACTCCACGCGCAGCATGGAATAGTTTTAGATCATTTTGAAAAGATATTGTGCCAAAAATATGATAACAACCTGAACAACGAAATTTAAGCATTGCCCAATAAAAATACAGTAGTCACTCGAAATGGTAAACTTTAAGAAAACCATAAGCGTAATTTTGTCAATTAAAAATTAACTATAATTACAATGAATATATATTCAAACAATAACTATCAGCAAATGAGCGATTTTAGTTCGTCGCGGTTTTAATTTGCTAACGACTACTGTACCAGAAAACTGTTAACGCTTATCACAAAAAAAAATATAAGAAGCAACAAGTGACAATTGAACTCCGGCCTAAATTCAATACTATAAATTCTCTATCTCTCTCTCAGTTTCTCTCTCCCTCTCTCTGGTTGCTGACACACTTACCGCGATTGAGAATGCCAGCGATGAGAGCGTTCGTTGGTTGTGGGGGCGTTGCATGCACCACGGGCGGCGCTGCGGGCAGCAGTAGCGGCTTATTGGGATAATCATCGTAACTCAATCCGGTCACCGAGGCGCTGAGCAGTGGATTTTTAACAATCCGATTCGCAGCATTGTTGTTGACGCGCGACGACACGTCACCTTTGGAACGCTCCGACATGTTGACAGACGCGTTTTCGCACACAGCGCTGCTTGCTGGCAATAGCGCGTCTGTTGCGCAATGCAATTTGCTGTGCAATAAATACGCTCTTTGATCGCACCGTTGGGCGAAATGTTAAGAAAACAACAAGGCAGTCAAAAAGTTTACTTGCAACGCGCACAGCACCGACACCAGGGATGCAGCAAATCGGTTAAGTGAGCGGTTCGTCAAGTGTGGAGGTTCGTCAAGTTTTGCATTGGGTGAACATGTGAATGGCATGTTAACAAGAGCGGTTAATTTAACTTGCCGTATACCTGCACTAGGTGTTACTCTTATATTTAATTTTATTTTTTACATTTGCACACCATATTTAGTAAGAAAAAAGTAAATCTGCTGTAATTATTTGTCACATGTTAAAAAGTGTGGTTTGTTCTAACGGCTGTTACGCCGCTGTTAAGTGGAAACTTTTCCGCCTGTCGCCGCATCGCAAACATGCCAGAAAGTTTGTAATTATAAAAATAGTGCAATAATTTTAATAGAAGTGTGTGGTAAGCTTTGAACATTACGCCTTACGTTAACAGCGAGTTTGAGGGATTCTCGACATAAACTGCTGCAAAAAGAGATTTGTCGGCAAATTAGAATCTCAAGGTCACTTTTGATTTGATTATGCGATCTGTGTTTGTAATACAGACGCATATGCAGCTGAGCGTGTATTTATAAATACATATGTATATTCACATTTGTGCACAGATGTTTAAATCTGCATTAGCAATAATTCGATTGTATTTCCATTTGCACCTGTGGCAAACAGTTGTTCGTAAGCTCAATGAAAGCTTATGCATTGTCAATGCAATGTTATTCCATGTGTGTGCGAGTGTGTATGTGTTGAGTACGCTTAGAGAATATCAACATTTGTATATGTGCACATACAGCTGCGGTTAAAATAATAGTAGTCCGCACATATGTTTTAGACAATGTTAAAAAAACATACTTAAAATATAGTTAAAAAATGATGAACATTTTATTTAAGCAAAAGCAATTCTGAATGTAAGTTTATATTAAAAATTGGCTTAGCTATAATATTTATTAAGAAAATCAATTACAGTCCCGTTTTACGTTTAGTATTTAGAAAATAATTATATTTTAAAACAGATGAGAAACTAAACATTTTTGGTTTAGCCGAATTGAATATTTTTTCATGTTGAAGATTTTGAAGAGATCTTAATCTTATCGCCATAAAATGAGTCATATTTGTATTGAATGCTTCGACAAGCAGCACTACTATTTTGACCTCAACTGTATGTGTAAGTGATCAATTACATATGTATTTGTTGATATGTACATATCGCAATACTTGGGCTTGCTCCGTAAATATTGTGAATAGTCTACAAGTAATACTGTGAATTAAAAGGTGTGAGATTCTGACATTTTAATCGAATGCCAATCCAATTTACCACAATGATAAGATATTTCGAATTAATATTAATTTCAATTCATAACGAAATTCATGTTTACAAATAGGGCTTACAAATATTGCAACGCCTAGTAAATAATAAAATAAAAATATTAAATGCAATATTGGAATATATGTACATAGTTTGTTCTAAAGTAATACAACAATATGTGAAAATACATAAAATAATGATACTCTATAAGGCTTTAAGATTTATACCCTCTGTGAAGGGCATCCAGATAAATATTCAAGTGCATACAATCAAACCTTATCTGAAGGTTCCCTCTCTCTCCCTCTCTGTCTATCTCACTCATCGCTGATAGCACTCCCGGATTTAATGAAGAATATTTAATAAAGAACTTATTCGCAGATCGAAGCAGAAACGTTCAACATGTCATCGGGCAAACTCATCCGTTGGGGCATCGCATCCGCTGGCAAGATTAGCGAGGACTTTGTCATTGCGCTAGGCACACTGCCCGCCAGCGATCACCAGGTGGTTGCCGTGGCTGCCCGGGCGCAGGATCGTGCTGCCGCCTTTGCCAAGAAGCACGAGATACCCAATGCCTATGGCAGCTACGAAGAGCTGGCCAAGAGCAAAGATGTGGGTGAGTTTCTATCATTCCAAGGCTGCCATTAGAATATTAATCCCGGATTCTTTACCAGATGTGGTCTACATTGGCGCGCTTAATCCGCAGCACTATGAGATCTCCCTGCTGATGCTGAACAACGGCAAGCATGTGCTTTGCGAGAAACCGCTGGCCATGAACAAGAAACAGGTGGAGGGCATGTTGGCAGCCGCCAAGGCCAACAAGCGCTTCTTCATGGAGGCCGTCTGGTCGCGTTTCTTTCCCTCCTATCAGCATGTCCGGCAGCTAACCGAAACTGGCGCACTCGGCGATATTCAAAATGTGGAAGTCAACTTTGGTTTTCCCCTGGCTGCCGTCGATCGTCTGCAGTAAGTGGCAGACTGCAGTTGGGCACAATTGGTGATTAGAGCTAAATTCAACTGATCCTTGCAGGAAACGGGAATTGGGCGGCGGTGTCGTCTACGATCTGGGCATTTACACCATTCAGGTGTCGCAGTGGGCCTTCCAGGAGCCACCACAGAAAATCGAATCAACTGGTCTGACCAATGAGGAGGGCATCGATGATGATGTCAGCACCACGCTCACCTACAGCGGTGGTCGCACTGCCAGGATGCGCATCTCATCCAGGGAAAAGCTCCACAACAAGGCAATTATCAAGGGCACCAAAGGTGAAGTAACTGTAAGTCTCAAAAAGCCCACGCGGGTCAAAATATTGATAAGCAAATGATCAAAGTTTGTGTGTTTCTGAGACGAAGACGAAATTGGATTTATTACTTGAAGTTTATTGAACCTGATTTGCAGAACTTTATCATAAATTGTCTTTATAAATTGGCATTTTCAGTTGATTGACTTCTGGAGCCCCAACAAGATGATCGACATTGATGGCAAGGAGAGGGAGTGGCTGCCTCCAAAAGGCAAGTATGCAACCAACTATGGCAACTCGGAGGGCATGCGCTACGAGGCGGAGGCAGTGCGTCAATCTATACTCGCTGGCGAGGTGGAGAACAAGACAGTCAGCTATGCGGATAGTTTGCTGTTTGCGGAAATTGAAGATACGATCAGGAAGCAGATCGGTGTGCTCAACAAATATGACGAAGAGTAAATAAATACAAATTTATGAAAAATGTTATTAAGTTTAAGAAGATGAATAAATTTTTCTTATTTTTTATTTGTATTGTGTACATATTTTGATGGGGAAGAATGTAACTTAAAGTCTTCTAGCTCAGTAAAAAAAGGAAAAGAATTATATTTTACATATTAGTTTACCTATAAACCAGAAATCGAGACTACAAGCTATGACTTTGCTTAGGTCAAGCTATACTATATGTTCAGAAATCTAATCACATTTATACATTGATATTTATATATACATATGTAAGAGCTATTAATTGAGTGTCTCTCGATGTGAGCATATATTTAAAGTGACTAAGTCTGAAAGTGATCAATAAATGTATTTTTAGGATGATCCTTTACTTACTATCTACATAAACCTAACCTCTTGTCAATAGTTATGTCACTAAATCAATCATTTCACATAAAAAGAGGGCTCGACTCTTAAGCGATAACATTTGGCAAGTGATTACAGCTAGATAGCTTTGTATATAGTATTGTATAGCTTTGTATATAGTATATAAAAAATCATCTAAGTAAATCTGATATCTATTACTAATATAAAACATTTTATATATGTTTAAATATCAATTTTACTAAGGTATTTCGATCGACTGTCGAACTTCAAAAAGTAGATTCATTTCCCACTTTTCTTTCGCTCTAAAAGCCAGTTTGGAGGAAGTGCAAAATGTAGTAAATTTATATATATGTATATATACATATATACATATATATATAAAAGTATATTAAGAGCGCTGAGAACTGGCAGACCGTGTTATAGCCCATCTTATCAGTTGTGAATGCAATGACAAAAGTTGCAGTCAATGCAGATGCTGGGATTTGATAAGTGATCACTCGAGCAAACAGATCCGCCTTCAAACAGTTACGCCAACGACTTCGAGTTGACAGCACGGAATCGAATTTAAATCGAATCTCTGACGATGCAGAGCCAGACACTTAATTGGGGCATTGCAGCCGCTGGACGGATTACCCAGGATTTTGTCACAGCGCTGGGCACGATTGGGGGCTCTCATCACGCTGTGCTCGCCGTGGCTGATGTGGAGGGTTCACGTGCCCAGGAGTTTGCACAGCGCAATCAGATAGTGCGTCACTACGACGGCTTTGAGGCGCTCTCCTTGGACCGTGAGGTGGATGTCGTCTATGTGGGCACACTGAACCCATATCACTATGCCGTCGTTCGGCTCATGCTGTCGAGGGACAAGCATGTGCTCTGCGAGACGCCGTTGTGCCTGGGCCTTCCACAGGCCAGAGAACTCTATGCTCTGGCGGAGCAGCGAGGCCTCTTCCTCATGGAGGGTAAGTAAGTGTTTGGCCATTTGACAAGGGAATCTCCACTGTACACTCTGCAGGGATGTGGAGTCGCTTTTTTCCCAGCTACGCTCGACTGCGCGAACTGCTGCTCAGTGATTGCATTGGCGAGGTGAAGCTGATCAAGTTACAGCACGGCTTCCGCTTGGCCAATGTGGAGCGTGTGGCCAGCCGTGCGTTGGGTGGCTCCATTACCTTGGACATTGGCATCTATGCGCTGCAGCTGGGCCAGTTTGTCTTTGGCACGGCGCCGGTGAAGATCATTCCGAGTGGCACCCAACTCAATGCGGATCGTGTCGATGTGCAAACGGAATTGATGCTGGACTACGGCGACAATCGTCGTCTGATGGCAATTATTACGGGTCTGGAGAATCTGGAAAATGATGCGGTTATTGTGGGCACCAAAGGCGAGATTAGGGTAAGTCTTATCTCACAGTTATGACCTCTAGCAGACCTTAGCTTATCAGCGACTACCACCCACATTGTCAGCTCTCCAACTACTGGTGTTGCACACAGCTGACGCGCACCAACAATCCTCCGGAGTCCTGGCCGCTGCCCAGTGCCAAGTTCGATTTCCACTACACCAACTCGTGTGGACTGCGCTACGAGGCGGAGGAGGTGCGCAAATGCATCGAGAAACGCCTGCTGGAGAGTCCCAAATTTACGCATGCCCAGAGTCTGGAGCTGATTGCCCTAACGGACCAGATCCGCCAGCAGATTGGCGTCAACTACGACGATGTGCTCGGCAGGCAGGCGTAGCCAGGAAGAAGATTAACGAATCTTAAATACTGGAATGGTGAATGGTGTAGCTTAGATTTCCATCTTGGATATATTTACAATCGTTTTGGAAAAAAGTTTGCATTTATTGTCATTCGTTATTGATAATAAAGATTAGTGATTGATCCTAGAGTCTCCCAAGACAGATGCAGAATGCAGTTCGTGTTTTGTATTTTGTATTCAATATTTATTTAAATAATTGCAATTACTTTTTACGTTTTATTTAGTTCATTTTACGTTTGGTTTTTTATGTTTTGATTTGCTTTTTCACTTTTATTTTATTCTGGTTGCATATACTATTTATTACTAATTCATGTATCATTTATATTTCTTGTTGTTGTTGTTGTTACATAGGCTAATCGGCTGGGGTCAAAACCGAAAACTTAAGAACTAATTGAATACTAAAGAACGTTGGCCACGCAAAACAAATGGAAAACTTTTGTCAAAGTACATTTCGTTTATGATCTGGAAACTAAATGCAAAAACAACATATTGAAATAAATTAAATTTTAAAGAACATTAAATTTGAAAAATAAAAGAAACACAAAATACAAATAGTGAAAAAGTATTAACTTAGATGGATAGTTTTTTCAATTTTATACATGAATTGTTCAAGGCTCAGCTGGATTAAATTCGTTGGGACAACGCTAGACATAAGGAAGTAGCTGGTGATTTCGTCTCTTTAGATTAGATGAGATGCTTACAATGCTTCTTGTACTACTTGTTGTAAGATCAAAAAAAAAAAAAATCACGAATTATTCAAGATGCCAACCTAAGCAACGAAACTGACTAAAATTACAATATATACTTAAGACTAAGTAATTTAAATTGTAACAATTAAAACTGATTTATACAAGGCAAGCAGGCATTTATCTGTAGCCCGCTGCTGCTGCTGCAGATTAGGGAAGAGTACGTCAGAGGCGAGGAAGATGTGTGGGGCGGGGCACAAATCATCATATTTTTGTTTTTGATTCCGATGCTGCCACCACTTAAAGATAATTAAGTCTTCTGCTGTGTATATAATTTCTATAAAAACTAAGCCAGTTGCTGCACTGACAAATCTTTAATTGCTGCTGCTCGGTAAGGACTCGGCTAGACTGGCGCTGGCATCGAGGGGCTGGCGTGGCTGTGGCGTTGTTGCCACACCCATTAGCTGTTTGTGCTGCGGCTGCTGATCGAGAACGGCGACAATTGGCGTGGGATTGATTAGCGGCGGTGGCAAGCCCTCGAAGGTCATGCAGCTGCGCTGCGACTCCTCCACAATGGGCGGCGTGTCAATTGAATCGATGGTGGTGCTTGTGTTGATGGTTGCTGAGGTGCCACTGGTGCTGCAACTATTGCTGCTGCTGCTCCGCACAGCGGCATAACCCTCCGAGACGGCAACCAAAGCGACGGTGGTATTGCGATTGTGCTGCAACAGATCGTTGATCTGCGACAGACGCGACGAGCTGCCAATGGGCGCATTCAGGCTAATGAAATCCACGGGGCCACCACCACCGATCCGGGACAGGCCGGTGGCACAGCTGCTGGCCGTTATGGATAAGCTGCTGCTGCTGCTGTTGCTGATGCTGATCATTGTGGCGGCGGTCGTTCCTAACGCATTCGCATTCTGATATTGCGTCGCATTCGAGGCGGTGGTTGTGGCATTACCAAACGGCGGAACAGATGGCACAGCACACGAACTATAGCCACCAACTGTGGCAGCAATGCCACCTCCTCCACTTGTCGTCGTCTGCTGATAGCCGTTGTAAGAGTTGAGCTGCAAATGCCAAAATGAAATACAAATTAATATCAATTCAAGTACAACTTGCAAATGTTCCGCGCATAATCTAAGCATATATAGTAAAGTAGATAAATGGGGAGTCAGGAGTCCAATCGCAAGATGAGCTTCCCTCAGAAGGTTAGCTAATTATTTGCACTCCTTACTGCGGAGACAATGTCAAGTTGAATAATCGAGTGGCATGCATTTTGTGCAGCAGTGTGCGCACAATGACATCATCCATCGCTGTCGACGTCGCCGTCCTTCTGCTGATAAGCTTTGACGAGTAATTCCGCAACCTGATTCCCACTATTGAGCAGACGCAGATATGAGTCTTTGAATTGCAGCTCATCTTCAACAAGAACTTTTTGTTGGCCATGGTTTTTCTCTGGGCATTTTCACTGAGGCCTTTGGCTAAAGAGTTCCCATTCTCATCTTAGCTGGCACCATTGGCAAGCCGTATAATCCATGGGAACATTTAACTTTAATGGCACTGAAACTAAACTACTTATGTAGACTTGATCAATTAACTTAGCGAGACCTAGAAACCGCTATCTAGCTTGCTTTGGTCTTGGCAACATCAGCTCAAGAATATATATGAACTTATACATATTTACTTTATCGATTTTCCTAAACCCTGTCAGATTTAGCACCCTTGTAAACATAGATTGAGCACTTGTTTTGAGTCCCCCACTCACCTGGTTGCTGCCATAGCTGAGTGTCTGATGAAAGGTGGGCGTTAGTAGCTCACCGTAGGAGGGCGTGGCATTGCTGCCAGTGGCAAATAGGCCTGAATCGAGGCTGTCCAATTGTGGATAGATCGTCGCATAGCTGGACTGCTGCTGCGTCGCGTTGCCATTGGTAGTGGAACCGGGCGAGTTCTGCGGCGTCTGCTGCTGCTGCTGATAGTAGTTGACGCTTGTCTCGGGCGTGTAGGCTGGCGAGGCATAGCCGGAGCTGTAGTTCGACTGCGGCTGCATGAAGAAACAGTGCGAGGAGGCAGCAGCAGCAGCTGCAGCAGCGGCTGCCACCGCCGAGCTGCTGTTGCCGGAGACGCTGCTGCTGCCGTACAGCAAGCTGTTGCCGATGCTGCTGTTGCTGCCGCTGCCACTGCCACTGTTCACCGCCGAGGAGTGTGCCTGGCTCTGGCGCTGTTCCATATCCAGCCGCATCACTGTGTGTATGTAATGGGTGCGCACACGCGTCGGATTGAATTCGACGCGGCCGACGGTGTTGCCGCATGCCTCGCGCGAACAGCCGCAGGGGAACATGGCGCGATCTACTTGACACTTGATGCCCGCCTGGCTGCAGGCGCATGTCTCCGGATCGCAAAATTCGCGACACGAACAGCCGCACACCTCGCGCGAATTGCGTATGTCCCGGCAGTCGATCTTCTCGCTGGCATCGATCTTGCGCACACCAGCCGCTTTCAGCAGGACACGTCGCTGCTTGGGCGTCACCGGCTGCAGGAAGCCATTGGAGCCATCATCGGCATCGGAGCCGCTGCCCTCACTCAAATAATCCTCCTCGGACTCTTCGCTATCATCGCTGCTGGAGCCACGCGCCTGCTGCAGCTGCTGTTGCTGCTGCGCCTGCTGCTGTTGCTGCTGCTGCTCCTGATTCTGGCTGCGATGGGCGCGCCGCAGCTCGGACGCATGCTCCGCCAGTGTCATGGTCTTGAAGGCAACATGACGAGCGCCCATGCCCAGCGTACAGCCGCCGGCGGTTGGCACACAGCCAAAGCCCTGTTGCCGTGGAAAATAGTAGATCTTAACGTTATCGAAATTAATGCTACGCTTGGGCCGCTTTTGTGTGCTCGACGAGCAGCTCGAGATGGGCAGCAGTTCCAGCTCCATGGCATCATCATCCAGACGACGCTTCAAATTGGAACGCAGGGGCTTCTGCAAGCTCGTCCCTGTTGTAATTGTTGTAATTGTGTTTTGTCTGTCATTTTCACCGCCCAGACCCGAATCGGAGCCAGCATCGCTGCGCAGCTCCTCCTCCCGTCGCCTGGTGGGTGGCTTAATAACTGTGCCTGCTGTTGCAGCTGCTGCTGAGGAGCTACTGCTGCTGCAGCCTGCAACGGGTAAAACGCTGCTGCTGCTGCCGATGTTTAGCTGCGCATTTGGTGTGTCCAATTTGAGCCAGAGCAGATCGCCGCTGCTGTCCGCTTCTTCTTCGTCCTCATCCTCGTCCTCGTCGGCCTCTTTTCGGGCGTAATCATCTATGGCCAGGGGATCCTCGGATATATTGTCGGAGGCAAGCGATGAGTTTAGATCGTGATCGCTCAGCACAATAATCTCATTGTTTGGAAAATTGTCCAGTTCAAGAAACTGTTCTTCTAGCTCTTCATCGACGACGACGTCGTCACCATCCTCCTCCTCTTCCTCGACATCCACACCGGCAAGTGCTAGTGGTTCGTGCGCAAAGTCCGCCAGCTCATCGTCCAGCTGCAGTTGCAGAGGCAGCACAAGTTTCGCCTTTGCCGCATGCACCTTGCTTGCATCAATGATAGATGTTTTTATTTGACGCTCAATGTCCTCATCATCCAGTTGTTGTTGTTGCTCAGCCTTCGCTGCCTGCACCTGTTCCAGTGGCAGCTGCTGCTCCACCTCCAGTTTCTCTCCCTGATCCAGTTGGTTGTTACTTGTGGCGTTTTCATCCTCCGGCTTTATTATGCTGCTTGCTGTTGTCCCAAACATTGCTCCAGTGCTGGCATTTTTCTGAATGTACGTGAATATCTTCTTGATCGGACGGAACATGCTCCTCATGATCCCGCCCCCAGGAGGCTCAGCAGCAAGTTTTGTAGTTTACTTCTTCAACCTGTGAGTTAAATGCGTCTGCTGATTCTGTTCCATCTGCAATAAAAGACCCAAAAAAAAGTATTATTTAGAAATTACACATTATTTTTGTAGCTGCTTTGGGTATAAATAGTAAAAACAATTAAAATAATCAGACTGTTATAAAACATTTTTAATTAAAGATTTCTATAATGAATTTTTGCTAAGAACCTGATCTATAATTACTGTCTATATAGTTTTGCATCGGATACACATATATATATATAAATATACATATATATTGAATACATAGATATATATATATATATATCGAGAAGGCCTAGAAAGGCAGGCAGGCAGGTAATCTCCCCTGCTGTTGCCACGTGTCCTAATTTGTCCAGGATTTGTGGAAAAAGGGATAATATAACAACTATGCATATACACATGAATGTGCAACAGCTTGTGGCACAATACATGAACTAAAAACTAAAAAGGAAAAAAAACAAAACACTTAAATCGTAGTATGTTCAAGTAAAATCAATAATTTACGCACTTTTCTAACGAGTTTTAACTGCGCTTTTCCGGGATACTTGATGCAAAGTTTGCAAACTTCTTTTTCGAATTTGCGTTGCAGCTGTGAAATTGCGACGGGAGACACTGTATGTGTGTGAGTAAAGGAGGCGCAGCACAGATCGCAAATGTCAATTGCTGCAAGTGTGTGTGTCTGCGGTGTGTGTGTTCGCAACTGGACGCGGTTTATGCGCATATAAAGTTCGGTGATTCACTTAAATTTTGTTATCCCTTTTACTAAGCCGAAAACTTGCTATTTAGTATAAATTATTTAACCAAATCACGGATTTTTCGGAATTTAGATTGACGTTTTCACTTCCCGTCTCGCAATGTTATTACCATTTACTGTCATTCACAAAATACTTAATATTACAATTTCAATGTGACCAGACACTCGAAAATACCGAAAATACCAGTGAATATCGTATCGTCTGCGGCGGTGACATAATTCGTCGAAGTTAACGTAAAGTCGAAGAACATTGATTTGACGCCACTTTAAATGGGAGCTTGCTCTATCGATAACAACTGATGTTCATATTAATTAATTTCAATTGATTCTATAACTCAATCAAAGATTGAAGAAAATGTAAAGCCCGAAATTATTGACTAAATAAACAAATTACCTTTTAACGTATTTATCTGAACAACTTATTTTCCATACTTGCAATAATGGCCTCACCGTTTCTCATTATTTATTCATTTAATTGATATGATCAATGTGTGTCGTCTTATATAGTATCATCTCTAATAAGCAAAATTTTGCATAAAAAGTATGCCTAAATATATCCTGATAAAAGTTTCTTGCCGCAGCTATACATTTTCCAAGCCAAATTAGACATTGTATATCAATACCATATAATTTTAGGCTTTTAGATACGGGGCGAGAAATTTCATTTCAAAATTTAAAATGTACTGTTCCGTTACATAAAGGGTAAACTTTGTCGATGTTTTGCAAAAATACCGATCGAATATCGTAAAAAATCGTCATCGCTGCAACAAAGAATCGATTCATGTATGTTCCGATGTTTTTTACATCACTAATTAAAAATGTAAGTGGATTCAAGTTCAGCAATAATTTAGGCATAAATTGCAACAAATAAACGTAGTGGTAAAAGTTTTAAAATTTGCTAATTGCAATTCGAAGCAAATCGTCAACAGATAAAGTGCAAGTCACGCCAGCCATTGCATGCAACGCCTCGAAATTGACAAAAACAAGACCTGCAAACTGCTGCGGAGTCGTGGAGACAGATTCGGATTCAGTCGCTGTCTTTCTCTGTCTGCGTGCGTTTGTTTCTCAATTCCCGTGACTGCGCTGCGCTCGAAAAGCGCAAATAAGAATTCGTAAAACAGAGGCAAATACAAACAAAGAGTGTGTGTGTGTAGCTGCTGCCAGAAAAGTGTGCAAAACTTCTAGCCATAATCAAAGTGCGTAACAATGAGTGCTTGTAATAAAATAGGCGCTGTTGTTTTTTGCCATTAATTAAGAAAGTTGTGTAAAATTTTTCATGTCGTGTCCACCATGACAATCATCGTCATCGATAGCGGGCGAGCCGAGCAGAGAGAAAGAGAGCGCGAGCATCAATCAATTCGGCCCACAAAACACACACACGACTGCTGAGTGAGCGAGTGTGATAGCTGGCCCTGAATTTGGGTGCGTTGCATGCGAAAGCGTGCGCGCAAGCGAGATAGCACTAGGTGTTTGTCACCATATTAGTGTTGGTGTAAGCACTGCAGCGCGCACAGTGGCAACAAATAGCGCAATAAATGTGTGTTTGTTTTCGAACGATAACCAAAGGGGCAATATAACTGTGAATAATACAATTACAGGTGCAGAGGGAGTTAAGTCTAGCAATAAACCAGGGCTTGCCTCACTTAGCCCCAGTGTATATACCTGATGCTTTGTTTAGTCTTTTTGCGTCTTAAAATCTGGAGCTGTGCATGCGTTTTTGTGTGTGTGTGTGTGTATGTATGTATGCGTATATTTGTGTGTCTACGGATTTATCTGCAATCGTCGTCGTCGCTTATCGTCTTGCCAGCTACAACACTCCCATCCCTCTCTCCCTCCATTCCCCCTTGCCATGCGCTCTGATATTCCATTTTGATATTTTCAGCCAGTTTAATGTAAACAAAATGGCTTAATTCATACTTTTTTATTTATGTATCCGCCTTTAATTATGGCTGACACTTCTCAAAGTACCCAAGAAATCTGTCGACGTGTTTTTGAGACCGACTAATTTTACGGGCTAATTTTTCTACTATTTAGTCATATTTCCAAACAATTACGCATGGAAATTTTTCATTAATTACACTTGTTGACGTACACTATGCTGGTTGTAAAAATAGTTGCACCCAAGACTTTGTGACTAATCAAATAAGAATATTTATCTACATACGTGCAAATCTGTATTTGATAACATAAGAATGGTAACAAAAGAAGAGATTAAGAAACCGATCAGCAAATTTAATGTCAATGTTTCCGTTTGATTGTGTGTGTCTCTTGCTCTCTCTCTGTCTCTTTTTACCATTGACCACTTGTTCTCTTTGTATGAACGTGAGCGTGTGTGTTTGTCGACCGTTTCGTTTTCTGTGTGAATGACGCATCGTCAGCTGTTCAAGTGTATTGCTTACGGTAGTTTCCTGACTGGTCGACGTACCGTTGTTTTTATATTTTATTGAATTTTCCCTGAAGGGGTCGTCAAGTGCCGCTTTTGTTTGTCGGTTGTTTTTTTGTTTGATGTTTGCTGCGATCGAAGTTAAACTGATTCAATTTAAGTTTTCCTACATGTATATTTAGCTGTGTTAGTATTTGCTTAAGAAATTAGCAATATTGATAATGTTATTTACTATAACTGAACTCGACTTGAAAATCATGTGATCTTTTAATTAATTCAAATGAGAAGTAACATTTTACAGCTGTGCGAAACAAGAATAAAGAAGAATAAAGCGACACAATGTGTATAATAAAAATCTGATAAAATGCAACGACGTCATAATGAATAAGAGAGCATAAATAACAAGTGAAGTTAACATTTTTCTACTTGGAGAGAGAGAGAGAGACGAATATGATACTCTCTTCAACCAGACATTTGACTCTTGGTGTGTGTGTGGAAGTCGCGCTTGACAATTCGATACGTCTGTGTGTGTTTGTGTATGTGTGTGCACTTTGCTTTAAAGCGCCAAAAGCAAACAATAGAAAACGAAAAAAAAATTCATGAGCAGCAAGCAGTAGTTTTAATGATTGTAGTCGCCTGTAAATGTATTAGTTGTGTTGTTGTTGTTGTCGTCTTTGTCGCAGGCCTAATTTAATAAATGCCACAACGCAAAGCAACAAACAATAATGACATTTAACTTTCTCCACACAGCTTCTTCCAGGCTGCTCGCCCCTCGCCCTCTCCCCAGTTCCTCTGTTCCCCTGTTCGCTTTCGCCTGCCAACTGTTTAAAATTCATTTTGCATTGATTTTTATCGCGCTCTCTTGTCGCACATTGGAATGTGACCGCCCCCACAACCTTACCACCCTTTCAGCAAGATCCGTGCTCTACCAGGCTCTCATCTCTTGAATTGTAGATGTCGTTTAACATATGTAAACATATTTAAACGCAATAATTTACGAATTTTTTGCACAATGTGCGAAAGGAAATGATTCACAGAACATGTTTGATAACATTGCCTGTTGTCTTCTCTTAAAGTTGTTAGAGGTATTCGCCTTCATTCTGTTGTTGATTTTAAGCGTCGCATAGAGCGCAATTTTTAATCGCGCATTTCAAAAATAGATTTCGTCACAGATCTTGAGTATAACTTTTAATAACATCATTGTTATGACTTATCTATGATAGAACACTAGCCATTTTCGCATTGTGCATTTTTATGGAATCGGACATATTTAATTTGTATATATATTATTTCTCTATTTATTTTGTTTCATGAGCTTGTGAGTAATGCTGATAAGATAGCGATAACAGCTTGCGTTTGGCTGAGTGTATTTGTTTTTGTGTGTGTGTTTGTGGGCGCTTTATGTTTATGAAGCGTTGCTTGCATAAAAATGAAAATCTAACCAGATGAGCAAATAAATACCTTGAAACCCTTTACGTGTTTGCTAACAGAGTATACACAAACATACACACGCATTCACACACACATACAGACACACACACAGAGAAAACAATAATAGTGCCTAAACATTTCTAGGGTTTCGCTTGGTTTGTTTTCTTTTTTGTTGCGCGTGTTTGAAGTATTTTTAGTTGTTTTGCTTCTTGTTTGCCTATTGTGATTAGTGCAATTTGCAATTAACTACGTTAAGATGTGTGTGTGTGTGTGTTTATGTGTTTGTGTCCAAGTTTATTGCTTCTCCACTTATTCTTGACATTGAACTTTGTCGCTTTGGTTAGCTTTAAGCTCTTTTGTGGACTACTCATAACTACGTATTTATTTATAGATATGCGTTATAATTTCGAAATATTTACATACATAGCGATAGTTGCAATAGTCACGCACGATAAAACATGTTTGGTTTTTCCTGACTTTGATATTTTTATGAAACTTTAGCGTTGACCATTTGTTGCAATTCCGTCAGACGTTCAAAGTCAGCTTTTATATGCAAAATAAATAAAAAAATAATAAATAAATAAGTTCTTGGCTTAAATTACAATAGGAGTTTCGCCCATCGCTATTATGACTTTGCATTTTATGCGCTTTCCAAAATACCTTCTCGTATTTCGTTTGATTTAATGGGGCGTTACTCAAATCCCCCTCTATCTCTCTGTCTGTCTGCCTCTCTCTGCCTCTCTCTCGCGATATGAGTTGTGCGTATATTCAATTAATTTCGATTAGTGCTGATGCAAATGAAGGCGCCACGCGGCCAATGACGCTCTTAATGTTCTTGTTGTCGCTTTATTTTCTTTTATCAGCAACATTAAATTCTCTCTTTTCTTTTGTAGATTACAAACACACTCGCGCTGACACCGGCAGAGAGAGAAAGAGAGCCATTGGAAGATTGGAAGTAAAAAAGGAGCATTCTTTGACCGTCCGCTAAAACAACTCATCACATCAACAATTTTTGTAATTCTTCAGTGCAATTAGCACAACAGCAGCATCAGTAGCGACAAAAACAACAAAAACAACTACAGAAAAACAAGATGGCAACAACACCACGCAGCGGGGGTTCCAGTTCTGGAGCCGCACAGCGACCCAATGGCACATCGCAGAATAAAAGTTGCCAGTTCAAGTTGGTGCTGCTTGGCGAATCGGCTGTGGGTAAATCTTCGCTGGTGCTGCGCTTTGTCAAGGGCCAGTTCCATGAGTATCAGGAGAGCACGATAGGTGCGGCCTTTCTAACACAGACTATTTGCATAGAGGACACTGTTGTCAAGTTCGAGATTTGGGATACAGCTGGCCAGGAGCGGTAAGAGTCAACCCACAATGCAAGGCGATCAATTTGAATATCAATATTTACTCAACTATTTATGTTAATATTTGATACTTTTGATTGTCTTGCTAATGTTAATATTTATGCTAATGTTAACATCAATGTTTATGTTAATAATCATTAACATGTGCTAATGTTAATGTTAATGTTACCATAAATGCATGTTACTGTTACTGTTGGTCTTGCTAAACTGTAAACTATTTTTGCAGGTATCACAGCTTAGCTCCTATGTACTATAGGGGAGCACAGGCCGCCATTGTTGTCTATGACATACAGAATCAGGACAGTTTTCAGCGTGCAAAGACCTGGGTTAAGGAACTGCATAAACAAGTGAGTAAACGATCTCCCCGCTCTCTCTCAAGGTCAATGTAATCAGAAGTGGATAATGTGCTCAATGTTCTGTTTGTTCTCTTGCAACACAATTTGCATATTCATATTTATTGAATTGACTCGTTCACTGAACTCATTCATCGTATCCGGCATGGTTAACGCCTCACTGAGTTGCATTGCAAGCTAATTCATGGTCACTAGCAAGACTAAAGTCCATTTGAAGCTTCTATACAACTTATAATGGATCAATTTAATAATTGTTATAATTTGTTAAGTAAGATCCTAAAAAGTCTTTAACCATGACAGACGTTTTGAGCTTTCCAAATTTATTCTGTTTACTCTTCAATAAATATATTATTTATATTTATGTTATTACATTTATACTAAAATATTTGTAATTGCAACTTTTAGGCCTCACCGAACATTGTCATTGCATTGGCTGGCAACAAGGCGGATTTGTCGAACATTCGCGTCGTGGAGTTCGACGAGGCGAAGCAATATGCCGAGGAGAATGGCTTGTTGTTTATGGAAACGTCGGCGAAGACGGGCATGAATGTCAATGATATCTTCTTGGCAATTGGTATGTACATAAACTCAACTCAATTTCGATATTCAATTAATGAGTGTTAATGTTAATTTGTAGCCAAGAAACTACCCAAGAACGACAACAATCAAGGATCTGTTATAAAGCCAAATGGAAACGAACCAACTCAAACGACGAACAACTGCTGCAAGTGATGTCCTTTTGTAGGTGTGTGTGTGTTTGGCCATTGGACGCATAAATTGGATTATAGTGAATTTAATTACGAATCGATTACTTTTTGTCATTGCAGAAAATGAAATTTCCATCGGGAGATTTGAAAAGTTTATGCTGATAATTATAAATAAAAAATTATTTAAAATTTAAAACTAAAGCCGGCTCATAAGGGCAAACAATTTAATTTTCATAATTAATGATGATGAAGATGAAAAACAGAAACAAAAACAAACAAAAAAAGAAAACCGGAACATAAAGATAATATTAATTATAAATTAAATTAATTGGAAAAAAGAAGAAAAACAAAACAGAAAACAGAAAACAACAAACAAATCGTAAAAGCGAAGAGTTAGTATAAATAAAATCACATAGACCCGTTAAAATCAAGCAAAACTTTATCAAATACAGAACAAAAAGCGCTCCTAACTTATTTCAATCTCTGGGCCCATAGTTCGTAACCGCCACTTAGAGAGCTCCTCCTTCAATTTCATCTCAACCAGATGCGATATAATAATAATAATAATTATAATAACGATACACTTAATAAAAGCGGGGAAATGTTTTCGAGAGTTCCACATCGTGTCGTAGAAATGTTTCAAATTGAATTGTACAAAAAAAAAACAAAAGATTATAAAACATTAAACAAAAAACCGGAAAGAAACATGCAAAAAAAATGTTTCTAAAGCTAAACATTTCATGTAAGTTTGAGTTACCAAAATGGGTGTCGAAACCAGAGAAATTCCAGTTGCAGTTGTTCTCAGCAGCGTTCCAAAAAGATAAGAGAAAACAAAAAGAAATAAGAAACAAAAGAAAAACCGAAGATCAGTTCAGTTTAGTTCAGTTCAGATCAGATCAGATCAGATCAGCAGCCGAAGATTCGCTCGTCCTCGATCTGTGGCAATGTGTGTGCCTGTCCAGCTGTCGAGTTTGCGATGGGCACGTGTGATAGTTGCAATTTATATAAATTATATATATATACACATGAAAAATGAAAATACAAAAAAATGAAAAAAAAACAAAAACAAAAAAAACAAAACAAAACAAAACAAAAAGAAATGCAAAACAAAAATTAAGTAAAAATTATTCATAGTTAGAAATTTTTGGTTCCATTTATGTTTAGCTTTCTTTATTTCACATTCTAGCAACAATCAAAGATTTAATGCTACCCTATCTTAAAACAAAAACAACAACAATTATCCTAAACACATTATGCAAAATAAGAAGAAGCTTAAGCCGATAAAGTGAAGTCAACAACAACAACAAACAACAAACAACAACAAACAACAACAAACAACAACAACATCAATAAGAATGAAAATAAACCTTGAAAAATACTTTACCATAAATTCACATTTGTTTATCTCGATTCACAAATCGTATTTGATTCCCTATCTACTTACTATATATATATGTCTTATATATATCTAACTATATATATATACTACATATATATATCAACCAGCGATCAACAAAGCAAAAGCAACAAAAACAAATAAAATTAACAAACTACAACAACAACAACAACAATGAATCAGCGTGAGAGAAGAATAAGAAAAAAAAACCGACGCCTAACAGATGTGTGTGTATTTTTCCAATTTATAATTTTTATGTTGTATGTATGTATTTAAATTTAACATTTATAATAAAAATCGTATATATACACATATGTGACAATCGAATCCAAATTTTATGGGACTTGGTCGTTGAGCAAAATTCATTTTTCCAAATTGTTAGAAAAATAAACAACACTTTTACGGCTGCTGGTTCGGTTGGTTGGTTCAAAAATACAATCTTTGCGCAGATTAGGAACTTTTTTCAATTTCCAGCAATAATAAATAAACGAATAATTTCCATTTAGGATTTTCAATGCTGCAATTACTTTGTTATATACTTTAAAAAAGCGAAACTTTGATGAGAATGTACTTTATAATTAATTGCATATCGCGGTTGGGTTTGAGTGCAGCTGCAGAAATGAGCTGTACAAATGCACTAGGCAAAATTGACTCAAGCCTGATGAATCGGTTGGCAAGTCATCGTTGGGGTCCCACTATATAAGAGGGACTTATCTCATTTCATATCTGGAAAGTGGCTGGTGCGCAATGGTTAGTAGTCATTTTAGAGCTGGTGGCACTTGCACTTAATCATGGATTATGGGCAGGTGGCATTGTTTGGAGCACTTGCTTTATAAGGATGCTCATGCTTTGTGACAGCCTATGATGTGCAGGATCAGGATCATTTGGTATGCGCCAAAGAAGTGCGTAAAATGGCTTATATTGAACTTAATTTATGGTTCCAATAAGATTCAGTTTGGCTCAACAGAATGGCTATATATATATATATATATACACTTGATTAAATAAGAAATTTTTATCCTTTTTCATTTACAGCTGAAGAGATTCCTTTTTTTGCAATTGCCAAATACTATAAAATAGTTTGTACTTTTATTTGGGATATAGAAAACAATCGCATGGATATGATGCAACGATAAAGAAATAATAATAATATTTGATAACAGTCTATCAATTAAGCGTTTTTAATTCTATATTAATTAAATTGGTTTGAAATTAAAATTAAAATTAAGAACGCTAAACTCAAGTTCAAAATTAACTGTGTGATATCCAAATGAAATACATAAGTTTTGCTGACTAGGATAGATAATGTAGAAGTATGATCGATAACTTTACAAAATTTCTGAGTCATATTAATAATGCGCTTAAGTAAAATAAAATTCCTAATATATATTTATATATCAATATATGTATAAGGTTATCAGCACCAGTCGCCTTCTGTTTAGTCCTGAAAGCTATTTCAGGCCTAGCGGTGATCCAGAGAGAATGTAACCCTGCTAAGTAACATGACGATGAATAAGTGAAATCATCAACAAATACCTTAATATAGACCTCTTGGATACCCATAGGTCAACTATATAAATCAGAAATAAAATTCATTACTTAGTTTGCTACCTAACATCGAGGAGTTCACATCTATCAGCATAATGCGAGTCCTGTCGTGGAAATTGAAGGACAAATTTCAAATCACGATACTCGGTAATTCTGGCGTGGGCAAGTCCTCGTTACTCCGGCGCTTCATATCGGAGGAATCGCCAACATTATTGGTGCCAGAGGTCACAACTGGTGCAGAGTTCCAGGTGAAAACCATCAAACTGCCTGATGGAGTCGTCAAGTTAAAAATCTGGGATACCGCTGGACAGGATCGGTGAGTATTACAATCCAAAAGTAAAGTTCTTGGCTGAATGCTTCATTTTGGGAACAGCTATAAGGCGTTACTACGAAGCTATTACAAAAATAGTGCTGGAGTTGTCATAGTATACGATATCCGAGATCGCAAAAGCTATATGGATGCTCTGGCTTGGGTTGAAGACCTTCGAGAAAATGTGAATAACTCTTATTATTTCTTTTTTTATCTAAATCTTACGAAACCCTTTATATATATGTATATATGTATGTAGGTGTCGCCACAGCTGGTGATTGCTCTAGCTGGCAGTAAGGCAGATATGGAAATAGAACGTGAGGTATCCACGATGGAAGCTGCGGAATATGCTGAATCTAATAAATTGATATTTATGGAAACGTCAGCAGTGAGTGGCTTGAATGTGACTAATTGTTTTGAGATGATGGGTGAGTAAATAAACACAAGAATTTTTATAATAATACATATTAAAAAATACTTTCAGCTAAAGTCCTAAGCGATCAGACAAATCACAAAAAAATTAACAAACGAAAGAAGAGAGAGGAAAGAAAACGTTGCGGCCTTTTTTGTGGCACAATCTGAAGAAAATAGTTTTCGAAATAATTTATTAATTAAATAATTATATCGAATAACTTACCTTTAAATGCAAAAATAATATGTAAGAAGCATATTTGGCTTATTAAGTCATTCTATTTTTTATTTTGAAATTATAACTCGAAATAATTAGTATATACTTAATGTAGTTTCGGTTACATTTTTGTTTGTTTGTTTTTATTTTGATACTCTTGCATTTAATTGTATAATAAAGTATTGTATATATGTATATATACATATATATATTTTTATGTATATATATATATATATATTTCGATACACATATATTTGTTTTTATATGTTTTCGCTACTTGTTTTCACTTTATAAGAATAATATTTGATGTATTGTATAATTTTCATAATTTATTTGAAGAGTCAAAGTTTTCAGAGTAGTTTTTTTTTTTTTTTTTTCTTTGAAAAACAGTAAATCATATCGAGAGTTATACACTAACTTACTACAAGGCAACTAAATGGCTTTCAATTTGAGTAGCATTTTGCTAATATAACACGAAAAAAATGTTAAACCTAAAAAAAAATTTGAGTTTTTTTCTTTATCCAAAATATTAATTAAATTAAACATGGCAGAAATTGTTTTAGGGGCAGTACATAGAATATTTGGTAGAGAACACATAAGTTATAGATATACACAAATATAGAACACAAATGCTTATACACTTGTATAACAAAAATTGGCTCAACAAAACAATATAGTACATCATGTATATATCTGTTTAAAATGTTACTAATTGAGAAGGGATCTTTTCGTTCTTTGTCATATGCATTTCATGTTTATCATTATTCCACATTAAATATCACTTACGTAAGAGAAGTATCTGGTATTTTTTTTTGTCTTTCTAGATTTAGATCCTAAACTACAATTTTGTTCAAGTGTTTCTTAGTTCTTTCTTCGATTTATTGGTAAACCACATTTTAAATATCATTTCCGTTGAATGATTTTTATTTCATATTGTTTTTTTTTTAATCTAAACATTTTGTGTTTTTTTTTTCTCCTTTTTTGTCAGTTATTTCTATAAAATTTACAAAATTACTTTTCATTTCCTTTGCTCCATTTAGCGCCATCCCCCAATCTGCGAATTTTCCACCTTTTTGAAGGGGGCATCTTTTGCTGATATAAATTCCCTTAATACTTAGCCTAAGTCCTAGTTTTCGGTATTGCTTGCCTGTATTTCAATTTGACTTGAATGTTCGACTGCAATGCAATTAATCGCAATTCACATTAATGTACGAATAATTGGTTACACAATTAATTTCTGTCTATTTCGTTTTGTTTTCGCTTTTTTTTCTTGATTCGTCTGTGGACTTATAGAACAATCGGCTCATCGCCGTGCAAATCACAAGAGCCAATATTCTCGCCCTGGTATGCCGAGAAATCGCTTATAACGGCTGATGGCTCTGCACCGAACTGTATGTCCTGCAGGCAGCCCTTGAATGGCTCAAAGTAACGTCCTTGCGTCCGTTTGCTCACCGAGTCCTGATTTGGAAATCCACCTGTTGAGCAGAAAATTTAAATAGCATTAACATTTTGCCCAAATGAAAACATGCTGAAGTCAGCTGTGCGTTAACAGTGCTGGGTACGCTGATCATAACTTTGCTTACATACAAGTAGAATAAACACTAAACTTCAAAATATAGTAACTTTTACTTCAAAGTGATCTGTTTTAAATACATTTACGACATCTAATTTGCTCTACCTGCTCTGGTTTCCAAGTCAAGTTTTTGCTTGGCCTGTAAACACCTGTAAACTTTAACAGATCATTTGAGCATAACAGCGATATTTTCAATCGATACGATGTTTTGTGCCGTTGTCCATCTCTATTAACTCCAGCTTAGTAATTGTTTATACCCATGTAGACGCGGTGGTTGCATCGCGATTGTTTGTTGATTGTGCTCAATGAAATGTTGGTGGTGACCTTTTTAAACATTTGGCAAATATAAATATTTTTGGAAAGTACAACTCCATAGAATTGAGCAATGGTTTCAATGAAGTAAGTCCAAAGACAACGCCGTTCTCCCCCGCTAAATGGTTCACATGCAGTGATTAAAATACGCATCTATCCTGCTCTTGCCTATAGTAATTCGTATTCACATTTCGGTTGCACACTTGCAGTTTCGACATCGTCGACCGGCGTTAAATTCGCTTTACAGCAATCGGTTTGAGTTTTGAGCAATCAATTAAGCTGAGTTTAAGTGATCGAAAAACAGACGAGCGGTGTTTAAGGTAAGTCTGCAAACTATTGCCTTTTTTAATTAATGACGCAAACACACACGCGAGCAATGAATCAAATTCAGATGTTATAGCTGTGTGTATTATAACAATATTGTGACGTCACAATGCAGTTAAAATTTTTCCTCTTTTCATTGAATAATATTTATATTATTTTTAATAATAAAAACTGCCTTAACATTCTAAATATTATTGATTAAAATCAATAAGCTGTTTTAGCTTTAATGAATGCCAAACAGCTGTCAAAATTAAATTTGGCGGGAAAAATTAAGGGGTTTTCCAACACTGTCTACAAACTTACCCAAATAGAAAATATCCTCGTAGCTAATCGTTGGCTCCTTGCCACCTCCTCGCTGTCGCTGCAAAGATGTCGTAGTCGGTGTTGTTGTTTTGGTTGTTGAGCGCCGATTAAGCTCGGGCAATCTCTCGGTGAATATCACCTCGCCATCCAGTCGCAGCTCGAGTCGAGTGCGATCCAGGAGGACGCTGGTGCCGTGCCAGGCGCCATCGGCGATGAAGCCGCTTGCCGGTGCCTGAACAGTGTCGTTGTTGCTGCCCAGCAGATTGCTGGCCAGCTTCAGATGGCCATTCTCCAGGCCGAGGCCGAGGAATTTCTGGTGATTGTGCTCGCTCCAGAGCAACAGACCGTCCGGCTCGATGGTGGAGAAGTTCAGTGAGATTTGTATGGCTTCGCGCGGCCGCACATAGAGCGATGGCCCTCGACGCTTGTCTTTGATCGGGATGCGAGGGGGCGGCAAGATCAGGTAACTGTTGCCCCGGAAGCTTGGTGTTGTCGGCTTACTCAGCGCTGCAACAGAGATGCAAGTTTAGTCGATGGAGAGGGGGGCATGAAGGGAATTGAATTAAAATTGCATTAAACATATTGCATGTACAAGTGCATAATTGAATTACAGCATCGGCAAACAATGTTGCAGCAACACAATCAACGTCGTCACTATTATTATTGTGCCACTGCGGAGGGTAGCGCGAATTGTGCAACGCATTCGAACAAGACCCCATTACGATCATAGAGTATTTATTTAATCTTGGTTTACTTCTAGAAAAACTATTTAACTAATTTTATATTTATATTTGGAGCTTTTCTTATCACCAATAACTTTAATGAGTCAATTAAATATTTTATTGGTCACATTGAAGTGGAAGTGTATTTAAGGTTCGTCATGTCGAGGCTTCACTATTTGCTGCGTGCTACTATCATCTTCGTCATCTCAGCTGTGCCCGCTCATTATACCATTTGCCGCTGAGCATCTGCAAGTCCCTGATCTCGTTTGCCGCTTCTTTTGACTGCTTCTTCTTGGCTCTAATCTCTTGTTTACATCTTCTTTCGCTGTGGTCTGGTCTGGTTTGGCTTTTGCTTTTCGCTTTGATTCTTGTTATGAATTTGCGTTTTGTTTTCTTTCATTTGCTACCAGTCAACTTGATTGCACTTGTTGTTTCGTGTTTTCACCAGCTATTTTTTTTTTTATGGCTTATTGTGATTAGTGGCATGTTAATTCACTTTGCTAATAAGTGAAAGGCTGCCAGCCAGCCAGCCAGCCAGTCAGCTGATTGTGTGCCAACTGCCAATTGAATAACCCAGCCTGGCCACAAAACGAATAATCATAAATCTCTTTAATGGCCTGGACAAAGATGATATTCCCACATGATTTTATACATAGGCGAGATTAGTTTTGGAGGCTCGTAGGAAATTTCATAATGAGGATTAGTTAAGATTGATAACTTCTTTGACACTTGAAAATCTGGAATGTTCAGGCATTGAAAATATTTTTCAAATATTTCTTAAAAGTTGTATTATATACCTACATAAACATATAGTCATTAATTGGATTTTTTCTGAAGTTCTTAAGTTTCCTATAGGAAAATTATGCATTGACAATAAGTGAAGCTCAAACATGTTGAAAATACATCTATAATGTTCAGATATTGGTCATATATACAAATATTATAGATAGAAGAGACATAATTGTGGCACGTTTGCCAATGAGTCAGTTTTTTTTATATTGTAATTCCTGAAGTGGTATTGCATCCGCTTAGTTCAGCTGGAGACCTTTGCAAATAGGTCGAATTTCCAATGCTTTTTTCTATTATTAAAGCACGTTCAACTCTGAACAATGGAAATTATTATTTTTTGTTGTTCATATTTACAAATTCTAGATCGCTAATTTTGTGGTGAATTTTTTTTAATATTTTTTGTCATTGCTTTGACACTAGCTAACCCCGCTGCGCACTGAACCATAAGATTAGTGGTGCTGTTAATGCCTTTGTTTTTTTGGCTCCCCCTCTAATTATTATAATAATATTGTGTTAGATCTGTGTCTTTTTTTTTTTTTGTTTTTGCACTCGTGTCGTTTGCTTTTAGCACTCGAAATTGAAAACTTGTTTAGGCGATGAACAGAAATCGTCAGATTAAAGCAATTTCTATCTCGAAATAAAATCGACTGATCTGACTTTTAAAATCTTTGCGGTAGCTTAGCTACTGTATATAATCGAAATGAACTTTTACTTTGCTGACACATTGAAGTTCAACTTTGCTATGGAGACTTATGAAACTCGTTTCTGAAGATTTCCAAGTGAAATGATTTATGCCTTTTATCGTTGCCCTGACCGCTAATAAATTTTAAAGTCATACTAAGAAAAAAATAAAAAAAAAAATCATTGCTGTGTTTGTTGTTGGTGTTGTTGTTGTTGTCGTTGTTGTTGCTGTCACGGACATTAAGCACTAACTAAACATCTGTTGCTTGACTAATTCGATGACGAATTACCTGCCGCGAAACCCGTTGCCCCGCAGGAAACGACAAACCGACACACGAGATGGCAATTATAAAATAAAATAAATAGTTGCTCATAGCGATTCCAAAAAAAAACAAAAAAAAACTTTCAATTACATTCGCTTCGAGGTTAATGCACCCCCAGAGTGAGATAACTCACCGATCTCACAGTAGAAGCCGCCCCAGCCATTGGGACAGGAGCAGCGACCGCTGCGCAAACAGCGTCCGTTATTCTTGCACGGAATCAGCTTGCACGTCTCCGAGTATTCGCAGCGATCGCCCTTGGCATATTCCGGACAGATGCAGTGCGGCTGCAGCTTCTCATCCAGCCAGCAATGGCCACCAGATTCACAGGAATCGCCGCCACAGGCTGTGCCATCGCAGTCCCGAATGTTGCGTGACTCTGATGGAAAGAGGATAAAGTTTGTGATTAGATTTAAATTGATATATATATATATGATAAATCGGTCACTCACCCACGATATTCGTTTCATTGAGCACAATGCGAGTGCCGCTGACGACGAGGCCGCGTACACAGCCACGGAAGGGTATGGGAAAGCCGGAGATTGCATTGTGTGGCAACTTGGAGACATCTTTGAGGCCGCCAATGTAGAGCAGCGAATCGGGTTCGACCAGCACCTCGGCGGACGGTGCCAGCGCTGAGGAGGCGCTACCCTCCACCCACAACGTTAGCCAGCGTCCACGTTGCGCCATCTTGATCTTGTGCCACTCACCAATCGCTAGCATGCGTACACTACGGACGACGGTCACATGATTGCTGGGTCCCGAAATGCGGAACTCAACAACGCCGCCCTGCAGCGACAGCGATACGAATCCAATCTTCTTGTCCTGATTGTAGTTCAGTGTGCCGAAATAGAGGAGCAGTCCACGCTCGGAGAGCGGACGCAATTGGAACTCAATGAAGAAGAATTGCACACGATGATGCTCCTCGAATGTCTTGGAGCCCATCAGCGGCACCGGCGAGAAACTGCGCTGCTTCTCCACCTCGTTGAGCAGCTTCATCACAAAATGTGTGCTGGGCGTCGAAATGGGCTTCGGCGGCATCAGCTTCTTGGTAAAGTTGCGATAGCTGACCATTTGGGATCGCTTGGCGCCCATCTTATCGCTATTATCATACAGATACGGCCAACGCACAGCCAGATACGAACGGCGACCGGTCAGTGAGACATCGCTAAGTGAACGTATTTCTACGCCAAGTAAAGTTGCACCATTATAGACTATGTCCATATAGAGAGGAAGACCACACTGGACTCACCTTCCTCACAGTTCTTGCCGGTGCGTCCCACAGGACAGTCGCATTCGTAGCCGTTGACGAGCGGCACACAAGTTGCCTCCTCGTAGCACTTGTTGTTGAACGAATCGCAGGGATTTGTGGCCTGTGCACAGAGTGGGCCGTACCAGCCCTCCTGGCAAATGCAGCTGTGTGGCGAAAATATTGATTTCATAATATATGCCAAAAAGAAATTATTATATTTAGATTTGGAACGCATTAAAGACGACGTCTTCGACTCCATAAAGTATATATATCCTTGATCAAATCTAGATTAGTTGATATAGCCGTCTGTCTACATTTTTTGCTTTAGATGCAGAGTTCCTTCAGCCAAAGAATCTTAGTAAAAATCCTTTTCGTGTAGGCGGTATATAGGTCGGAGCTAACCGGATACAACGACTATATCATATGCCTGCCAAAGGATCAAGCAACCGAAAGTTGAGTTTTAAGTGAGAGGTCAAACCTGTTTCTAGGAAAAAAGAAAGGTTTTCTTGGACACGCCAAGGATTACAAGGACATAACCATGTAGACTAAACCATAGTTAATTTGCTGACATCTGTCCCCGGTAGTGCTGGCTTATTTGGGAACATAACTCATTTTCCTCTTAAGATTTACTTTACTTTCGCAGGATTGACGGATTTTTAGTAAATTAAAGCCAATAAATTGTTGAACTTACGTAAATGTTGCGCCATGTTGCAGGCAGGCTCCGTCGTGCTGGCAGGCGTGTCTGTGGCACTCACGCGTGCCACACTGACCCACACCGCGACCCCGCACTCCGCGCGTCTCCTGCAGCGGCACCGTCACCTGGCCGGCCTTCAGCTGCACATCGTAGATGCAGCCCTGGAAGCCCGAATGGAGCGGCAGATCGTGTGGCAGCGTATTGAAGTTGGCAATCTCATGTCCGCCCAGATACAGTATGGGAAGCACATCCATGCGGCTGACGCTGCCCGGGGATCGTCCGGTTATATTGAATTTGCCATCGACCGATAGCCAGGCCTGGCGACCGATGCGACCCACCTTGATCTCGTAGGGCACACGCGGAGCGTCCAGTCGAAAATCGATGGGCTTCTGGGTGAAAATGCGACGTGGACCCGCACCAAGATTCCACGTTAGCATTATGTAGCCCTGTATGAAACTGACGGCCAGATGATCGCTCTTCTCGTCATGATAACCAGACTGGCCGAGGAAGGCAAGCAGCGAAATTTGCGACATTGTCTGTGGCAATATCTTGAAGCTCAGCTCCAGTGAATACTCCAGTGGTATGGGCACCGTGTACGCCACAAACGAGGAGAGGCCATTCACGCTGCCCGAGAAGGAGGGCAACGCCACCTCGAGATCTGCAGAAGATTATCATTTCAAAGGGAAATGTTTGGTAAATAAAATGTGGAACTTACTGTGCTCGCAATAGTGTCCATGCTTGCCCAGCGGACAGAGGCAGAGATAGCCGCTGCCTGGAAATTGGACGCAAGTGCCGCCATATTGGCAGGGATTGTCCTCGCAAACGGATATCTCGCAGGTCGGCCCCATATATCCTGTGGGGCATTTGCATTTCCATTTCTCAGCCTTGTCACCGCTCTCATCCAGCTCATTTGATTCGATCTTGATGCAGGCGGCGCCATTGCGACACGGACTCGACAAACACGCCAATGAGCCGCATTCCGTTATGCCGAAGCCATCCAGCGCGTCCCTAATATGGTTACAATGGGTCACAGCAAGGGGAGAGTAAAAGGTTGAAATTTCATGATTTCCCTATTTCGCAATGATGTCAATTGTTTGCCCCTTGAATAGCCAGGCTTGGTCTGGCGTGGCCTGACCTCTCTTCTGCGCCATTTTCGATTTGGCCTACAGTTGTCAGCGTGTCAGCTTTCGCAACCACCCTCAAACCCATTACCCATTACCCATTACCCATTGTTGTTTCGATGGCAACCCAACTGGTCTGGTTGTCCGGCTGTCAAACTGTCCTGTCCCCCTGACCAGCTGTTAGTGAGCGCGTTTTAATGCGCTGACAAATGGCTTCCGCATTTGTCGCCTCGCGAGAGAATCCCATTCAATGTGCAGCTTCTTCAATCGTTCAATTGTTGTCAATGTAATTAAATTTGTGAAATTCTTAATGTTCTTTTAATGCTGACATTCTGTTAGTTGTCAAAGAATTAAGCCAATCAATTTTATGCAATACATCAAATTATTCAAATTTTACGGGATTGTTATTGGCTATAAACTATAGCTGGAGCATCCAACATTGACTCCTCAAAACTGAATACTTCAAATAGTATTGACTTGAACTACTAAATATTGTGTTAAGTAGTACTTAGTCTTAGATTACATATTAATAAATTAATCTCTTTTTCCATTTCATCGGTAATTTCATCCTAAAATCCTGAAAGCAATTAATTCATTAACCACTCTTGGGCATCTGGCTTAATGCTTGCATTTGACTTTTAATTATTCATGCTATTGATTGACGTATTTTTTTCTCTTCTTACTTCCTTTTACTTCTTTAGCGGCATTTCGTTGGCTTACTTTCCTTTCATCTGCACAACTTTTTTTTTGTTGCCCACGCCGGTTCGTGCTTATTGTTCATTTAATCCTACACGGGGTTTTTTTTGCTCCATCTATGCTGAGTTTTTCTCCAGTTTTACGTGCAACTTTGTGGCGCTGCGAGGCAACCGAGTTTATGGCATAAGCATATAAGAGGCAGCGTCATAACTGCGCCTCCTCTGACTGACTGACTGACTGACTAAATGACGGCCATAGCCGTGGGCCATATGAGGAAGGCTGACTTACCCGAATATTTCGCGAGACTGTCCATTGATGCGGAGGGTATGAAGGCAGCCGGTGAAGCCAGTGCCGCTTTGGGCTGGCGGCAGTTCAATAATAAGGCCAATTGGAGCCTGGGGTGCTCCGCCCAAGTGCAGCCAAGTGTTCAGTATGACCTCCGGCGTGTGCAAACGTGGCGGCAACAGTTTCAGCCATGTCGGCTGATCCCCGGACATGGCCAACGTGTCGTTGACGAGCAGCGAGGCATTGCAGTGCGTATAATTGCGGCTGAAGTCCAATCTGAAAGCACACAAGCGATTGAGAGGATGAGCAACGATAAAAGTTCCCATTCCATCCTACGCCAAACCCCAACCCCAACTCAATCTCAGCGCCCATTTGGTAGTCCTGTCGGTAGTGCGCATATAAAATATTTAATATGCCGCACACTGCGGGCAACTTTTTTGCTGCTTTTTGTTGCGTGGGGTGTACGGCACAAAAGAAGTAAAAAAAAAGAACGGAAAACTGACTACGCAGTACTCTGTTCTCAATACCCTGGGCCTCGAAAGCAATGCTTAAATCCTATCTAAAATAAGTTCACCAGCCCATTTTATCGCTTTGTTTGATGCTTATTTACCAGCTTGTATAAACCAAGTTTAAAACGAATATACTCTTTTTCGTCTTGTGAATAAAGTATAGAATTATTTACAACAAAAATGTATAAATAAAAGAAGAAAAAGTTATTTTCAACATGCCGAACCGTGCAAATATTTATGACGCCCGCACAAAGATGCCTCATAAACTACCGCACGAGGCATGTGTTTTTCTCCCAGCTGACCTTTTATGCCCCTTCAACTTAGCTACACTCTGGACTACAGTGAGCACAAAATGTCAAACACCACATCCACATATTGGTTTTGTTTTATGATGTTTTTTTTTTTTCCACTAAAATGTGACTTGCATTTGTTTCATCCCCAATAAAAAACTTTCGTCCTTTTGTAATTTTTTTTATTTTTGCTCATCTCTATGACTGTGTGACTATACATTTTTGATAATCATCGAGCCCCTGTGCAGCCCTGAACTACCAATTGTCCGTAATGTCAATCGACTGTCAAATTTTTGTTTCGCCTGCCATAAACCGATTCGACATTTTTTTTCGACCATATCAAAAGCCTTTATTTTTGTTTTTGTTTATTTTTGGTGTTTTTGGGCCTGGAATTTTTGTATTGTTTCGTAGCGCCAATGTCACCTGGCGTTATTTGGTTGGCTTTAGTATACCGCTTTGCGGCCCAAACGGAGCTGATTTTATTTCTTTGTTCGCATGTTATTCTGTCCAATATCTGAATTGGGGATTCATATCTCAGTTCGTTCATTTCATTTGAATGGTGACATTAAATGCGAAAATCGGGACACAAAATTTTATTGTAAATGTTTTTTGTTTCCAGTTAATTTGAACAGAAACATTTGTTTTTTCGCTTCGAATTGGATTGAGTTTTTTTAGCAAAATGCAGTTTTTTAAGGGAATTATTAAAAATCAGCAAAATTTATAACTAAAACAAGCAATTAGGACAACTCTGTTTATTTAAATCAAACTTTTAAATATATATATTATACATATCTTTGGTGGTTCATTGGCATACCAAGTCGCTATCAAAATCGTGGCAGCTAGTTGAACATGTACGACACAAAGAAGAACAGAGCTTCAAAAGTGCTCTTGAGAGCAAAGTACTGAAAAGTAAGCTGCTGTTGCCCTTGTCGTGAGTTTTACAAGGGCGTAGCCAGTTTTTCGTAAATAAGGGAAGAGGGGTAATTGTAATTTTCCATACACTTTAATGCTTTTATTCCACTTTTCGCATTTCAGTTTTACTTTTAGCAGTGCAGTGCAGCTGCCAACCAGCCCCTAACTTGCCAACATGTTTTTATGCCAGTTCACAATTCATTTTTATTGATCCTCTCAGACTCTCACAATTAACCCTTGGCAGCAGACAATGCCAACAAACTCATAATTAGTAAACTACTCAAAGAATATTCGCACAGCTCTCGATACCTAAGATACGCTTGATTTACTAATAAATTCAATTTCCATTGTTGTTGCGCTCAATTAAATTCAATTTGCAGCTTAACAGCATTTTTTTTAAAGATTCCGGCAGAGTTGCGGCAATTATTGCAGTTAATTTGATTTGCATAATACAAAACGGAAGGGAGTGAAACGAAATCAAATGGACTGAGTACAAAGGCGGCCTCTCCGAGCAAAAGCGGCAAACGGTAATTGTTATTGCTTTCTAATTACACGGATTTCTGCTCCTCCAAATCCTTAAGTAAAATGTCAATTGAGTGGAGCATTAGGCTCATTAGGCGCGCCACAACCCTGGCAAAATCTGGCCGAAAGGCAGCAACGCGGCAAAAATAGCAAAAGTTGAAAACGGACTTTCACCGCAGGACAATCATAATTGTATGTATGTGTGCCGCCCGGCAACTAGTTCATTGAAGGTCTACGTTCATTGCCATTGTCGCCACTGGGAGACGCTAAATCGCTTGTGGGCGAAGGAGGACCAAAGGAGTGGGATTTTGTCGAGTTTGGTTTCGGTTGGTGGCAGTGAAGTGTTCTTTTGGCCATGGCCATTAAGCACGCAAGGCAAATAAAAATAGGCAACAAACATAAATTTGTTGCTCGTAAATCCACTGGCGGACCCAGTTTTGTGCCACATGAGCATGCCCCGAGCAGGGACCAAGTGCTAAAAAGTAAATTTGTGGTCGATTCGATAGTCATAAAAACAAGATGGAAAGAGATATCAAATGGCTATTACTAATGCCATCTCGCTTCAGCCGTAAATTATTTATATAGGCCAGTCTGGCCTTATTCTCTCTCTTATCCCCATTCGCCACCAGTATTTTGGGGGTCAGACGGCCTATTTGCCTGATGTATTTATTCCTTAATGTGCTGTTTATGCCTTTCGTCGCTGCTGCTGCTGCTGCTGCTGCTGCGTTGAGGGATTTCATTCGGTTGCTTGTTGATTTTATAAAATGATTACTTGGTCATTTTCCATATGCCTACCCCTATCATGAAACCGAAACAGATGACCCCAGCACTAAGTAATTGCACTCGGCTGAATTGTAAACTTGCGAATCACTCCACAAATGAAATTGATCTGATCCTCTCCTCACACTTAGGTGATTGTGTGTGTGTTTAGTATGTTTATCTGGCGTAAGGAATTGCTTTGAGTTGCAAATTCAACTGGAAGTCCCAATGAGAAAGGCAGTTTGCAAACAATTAGAATTAAGCAAAAGGTGGTTTTGAGGGTTTATTCATGGCAAGAGCCGTGCAACAAATGTGTGTTGCATGTAACTGTCAATCAGAAATCATGTCGTTAATGTGTGTTTGTATTAAAATGCATATACAGTGAGAGACAGCTTCAATCGACCAGTATCAAAGAAAAAAGTAATTGCCTGCCATAAGCTAATTATTCATTATTTTTCAAAAATTCCAAAAACCGATGGGAGCTACATGTATTAACCACCAATATGAATGTATGACCCTAATAAACTGAGGTTTCCCCACCTGCACCCAGGTGTTCACAATGTACCTGGTCCAAATAAGTTTCAGGCAATTACTTTTTTTCTTTGACACTGGTCGATTTAATCTGTCTCTCACTGTATATGTATTGGTTCTTTGAATATCTGTTTGAAGTCGTGTCAAGCTCAAGCAGTATGCTTAAACTGATCTTAAGTAAATTCAAGAATTTCAAAAAAGAGCATTTGTGCTGCTTAGCTGCTTAGCCCGCTAAACGTTTAAGGATACATCGCATAAAGGACTTGAAAAATTAAAAGTTCTTTGTGTGTGTATGAAATTCTCTTGCCAGACTTTACATATTTGGCCAACTTATTTGGAGCTTATTTGCAGCATCGAATAATCCAAAATGTTTGCCAAGTTTCCGCCCCTTTTTGGATACACATAAGCTCTATGGCTTTGTTATCGCACTTGTGTTTTACGCCATTACGTTTCTTATTTGAAAGTGCTGCAATTCCAGGAACTGTTAGTTAAACGATTAATTACGCACGAGCCCCACATTACTCTTGCCGTGGCATGCCTCCCACGCCTTCACATCAGTGTCAGTGCTTTGCTCCTCTCGGGCTGGAGGCCTTCGCAGCCATTCAACTTCCGTTTCCGTTGCGAGCACAGAAAATACGGCAAATTAAATTTGAGCCAAAAACCAACTACGCCAACTAATTACGCATGAATGCGAAGCCAAGGATCGTCCAATGTGCGGCGCACATGGAGCAGTCTGATGTATGGCAAAGACAGGAGTGGGATTAGGGGAGTAGCACCAGCAGCAGCAGCAGCAGCGATTCGAGTAATGTGTAGGAAGAAAAAACAACGCGGAAACAGTGGAATTTATTCTACACTTGAAGCATTATAATTTGTGGCATGCCAATCGACAAAAGGCTACTTTAATAGCCATCGTCCTAGCAGCTTCGTGCTCGTCTCTTCTACACTCTCACTCTGCGATGACAATGACCCACATGCTGACCCGCCCGTCGGCTGACCGGCTAGCTGCTAGATGGGCCGCCGGCAGCTGCACTCGACTCTGGACAGCCGACACTCGGGCCAGGCGCAATTAAAAAAGTTAATTAACATGCCGACCTCACTTCTATCGAAGTGGCTGCCACGGCCCTTGAACCCACACTGTTAACCACATAATTGTATTCCGTGACGGGGCGGTATCACTTACTCAGCTCGGATGGTAATTTCGTGACCGGTATTCACAGGCGTTTCCAGTTCGCTCAACAGCATCGTTTGCAGACCGCACGAAAACTGGAACTGCATGAGACCCTTTTGCAGGAACAGGGCCATATAGTGGCCACCCTTGGTGCCCTGGGCGGCGGCCAGCATGATCAGCCCGTTGGTGGCTCGAGTGCGCACCTTCAGTTGTATATGCATCGGCAGTACGGCATCCAGAGCCTCGTGTTGCGGTATATCCTTGTAGATGCGATGCGATACGTACGAATCCCCGGAGAATGCCGCATTTCGTATAATGATCGGCAGCTCACAAAGCGGTCCCTGCCGATCAAAGCGGCAAACGCACTAAGGAAATTAAGAAACACAAATATTATATATATATATATATATATTAATTCATTATATATTAGATATAGTAATTATTATGGAAATGCTTTTCTAACTTGCCTTTCCAAAAGAGAAGGAAATAATTAAGCTAAATTCAAATCAAAAATTCTTTCTTATAATTCAAATATCTTTCTTGCTGATTCGAGATACCGTCGAAACTAAAAATATATGAAAATATATACATAATAAAATGAAAAACTCTTGAACTGAAAAAATATTTCAACGTTCCGATTATACATTCAGAGAGCATCTACAAGAATCTATAGTAAAATATAAATGTATAAAGTATTCCTATGGGGATTGAAAATGCCTAATTAAATACTTTACACAAATTTTGTAAAAAAATTCAAATTTCGCATTTTATTTCTGGTATACATCGAAAGCTTAAGTGTAAATATTTACACAGCTGATTTAAATTGCAAGTTATTACGCCACCAAAACACAAATATGAGTGGAAAATTCTGCATTTTGAGTTTTTCTGTTGGAAACTATCAATTTGCATTTACTTGGTAAGTATGAAACAAGGCGAAACTTTGCCAAACTATAATGGAAGTGAGTCAACAGGGTGAATGACTTCGTTTGAGTGCAACGAATATTTCATATTTGGTTAAACATATGGCCAACTTCCATTATGTGCATTGCCAATTCCCCCCACTCTTACATGCTCTTGCACTCGCATGGGTCCCTGAGATTGTCGCCAGTTAATAGTCTGCCCTATCATAGTCCACAATTCCCAGTTGCCTGGCACTTCATTTGTTCAATTTGACAGGGTCGTCTTTGGGTCCTTCTCTTTCCAAGTCTCCTCAGGCTGGGGGCTGTTGTAGCAGAAGTTGCAAAGAAAGTTTTGGGTGCTGCTGCTGTTGGTTTTTTTTTTGCCTTCGTTTTTTGTTTTGCTGCATTGGCGTTGCACTTTAAGTGTCCCTTGGTGGGGAATAAATTATGAAAACCAGGACAATGACGCAGCAGGACAAAGCTGCAGCCGAACAGCGAGCCAAAAAGTTAATTTATATTGCTTTTCAATTTATTGGTATTTTTGTTATTGTTGCTGTTGTTAGCCATTCTACTGTTTATTGAAAGAGCTCGCTCGCTCGCCAGACATGCACAATTCTTATCGAAGTCTTTTGGCGCAAAACTTTCTTTGGCATGCGCAAAAATAAATTAAAATTGTTGCAATTTGCTTTGGCTTCAGCGCACTTACATTTCGCATTCTTACGCGAGTTTGCTGTAATTGTTTCTCCCTCAACTTATAGAACCCCAAAACCTGAAATTTCATTAGGTAATTGTACGATTGCTTATCTGAATGTTAATGTTAAAGACTCAGACAAAGTCGCGTCAGGGGGGTAATATTTATGGCATTTACAAATTTCTATACGCTTGGCAAGGCTTTACTAAGTTTACTAGTCTAGTTCTTCAGGTCTAAGAGCAGAAAGCACAATTTTTAATTGTGCCTCATACGCTACAGGAATCATGAACACACACGCTTGTTTTGTGCCCAGAGCTGGCTGGAATAATAATGGCCTGTGGGGCAATTCATGCACATGCCTGCATCACAGGCAGTCAAAGGATTAGATTACATATAATGTTACCGGGAGCACCTTTCAAAATTCCTACTCACGGCGTAAAATCTTGTTGTTTTCATTTTGTATTTTGTGCTCAGGAAAAGTATAACACAAAAATCAACGCCTGATGCTAAGGCATTGAGAGGCGTTGCAAGAGCTGGCGCATGGCCACATGCCTCCAGGGGACAACAAACTGTGTAGCTACATATACTACAAGTACCATGTTTTTTTTTTGCGCACTTTATGTGAAAACTTTCCATACATCAGTTTCCCTGGCCTCAGTCGTCTGCCAGTTGCGCCAGCATAAAAAAGAGACCCCCAACACTAGCGCAATTGCTGGCTGTTCCCTCTCATAACAATTATTTGAAGTGTACGAGAATGTTGCAGATTTTTTTTCTGCGTTAGCTAAATTATGTTGCGTTTTTTTTTACGACCCTCACACCGTGATTAAAGTTGATCTTACAGATTTTAAAGCAATCTGTGCCAGCTCTCACTCAGTTCATATTTTTTCCTACGCAGTACAGGAAACATTTTAATTAATGCATTTTGAGTATACAAGTTCATCAAAAAAATATTAAAGATAATTTAAACTTTAAAGTTTGGCAACAAAAGAAAAAATAACTCAACGCATAACTTTAGTAAGTTGCTTCATTATGTTGCACAAAAAGCTTAACTTAAGTCTAGCGCTGTTCAGCACAATGTCGACACAAATGTGGCTAAAAGGAAGGTTGGTAACCCAGGAATATATTTCGCTGTTATTGCTGTAAAATATATATATAAATGTCGAACTTATTCTCTGCTGTCAAACATGTATGAATGTCAAACGTATTCTTCTGTTGCAAAAGCTAGATGTCTGTTTGGACACATAAGATAACTGCTTTACGGGCTCTCAAACTAATTGTAAGGCACCTTTAAGTGCCAGCAGGAAAATGATGAAAGAGCGTGTAAATGAGTAAAGTGCACCCACTTTTGAGAGCCAGATGCTCTCACCAAGAGGTGACACTCAGAACGCATTATGGCACAGCAACGAGCTGAGACCATGGGGAAACATTTAGAGATGCCATGAGCCGCAAAAGCAAAAGCACAGACACGGGACACAGGAAACGCAGCGATGTGGTGAACCTTTAAAATGGCTCAACAAAGTTTTCATTAGTGGCGTCAGCTTTGGCGTTGAATTTGCCATCAAGGAAACAGAAACAGTGTAAACTCAGACGGGGGATGGAGTTGGACGAGCCAAAAGCAAACCAAACATTTGGAAAACCCCAAACTCAGCGGCTGACACTTGAAATGTGCTTAATGCCACTTTACGAGAGACTTTAGCAGAGTGCGAGTACCACTTTGGCTGCAGCTTTCGCTCTCTTCCTCTTCTCACACACACCCACACACACACACACACCCACACACACCAGCACACAATCGCAGACAGACAAATTCTCGCTCTGTGACTAGACACGTTAAAAATATGCTTTTCCATAAGTTGTCTCTCCGCGTCTCCGCTTTGGTAAACGAAATGACAGCTGACATATGTAAGTGTCTGTCTAACTGTTTGACAGTGTCTGGGTGTGCGTCCTTGCGGCGTGCGTATGGGTGCGAGTGTCTCTCAATTTCTCGCCCTCCCATTCCGTCTATACACAAGCATAAATTTGCATGAATGTCAGTCTGTCATTTTATTCAGCATGACTCTCAAAAATTGTCAAAAAATAAAAAAAAAATTCTACAAAGACACACAAGAAGTTGGCATTTGTGTGTGTGTTTGTGCAGTTAGTTAAATTACTTGGCAACAATAAAGTGGCATATGCTCTATGAAATAATTTCCATTTGAGGCCACAAGTCCTCCACCCACTCTGCCACATTTGCGTTAACACCTGTCATTCATTTTGGCAAGGCTCTCCAGTCTGTGCCTTCTCTGGTTTCTCTGCTTTTCTCAGTCGTTCTGCGGTCTGTGTCACTCATTCGAGTGTTAAATTTGTTATGAAAATTAAATTTTCTGTTGTTAGCAGGTGTACTTTTGTAGTTTTATGAGTCAGACAGAGTGTCAAAGGTGCACTTTGGAGATCTGTACGTGTGGTTCTTCGCTGAAGGAGCTATAAATAAATTAGCTAGACAAAATATTCGCAAGAAAAATCATAAGTCAAAACGGTGCTAAAAAGTTTTCAAACTGTGCCCAGTGGTGTTTAGCTTGAATTTATGATGTGCTTGTGTCCAACATGTTAAATTAAATAAAAAGTGCAAGCACCAAACTCCTTTATAATGATGTTAAGCCCAGACCCTGGGGAAACTACAGAAAACATAAGTATGCATAATGAAAACAGATTTCAAACGTTCCACTTTGTCAAAATTTGAAACTTGCTTGCTACAATTGCTTATCTTTTAAATCCTTATAAATAATTATAACTTTGTCAAAATTGAGCCGATTTTCGTGTAGATGCAATTAAGGTGAGACATTTACAATCATTTTACATAATTTCTTGTGGAAAAGTGGAGGAGTCAGACACAAATTTAAAATGGCATTGTTGCTGTTGCCCCAAAATTGCAGTCAAAAAACTTTATTATGCTAAAACTACCGCAAGTATTTTCATAAATAGTTGAATAGGTTGTTGAATTTTCAGCTAGACCACCACCAACTCATCCGTCTAGTAAATGGGTGAACGCTTTGAGGCTTTCTGTTTGTGATTTTAACTGGCAAGAGGATTTTTAACTATTCAGTTATTCAGTTATTGAGCATTCAGTTGCAATATTAATTGGCAGTTAATAATAGCCTGGGAGCTTACAAATGAAATTGACGTCTAGTTCAGCTTCACTTTGAAAAAGTTGTAAAGTTTCTGACAGGAAATTATAGTAGAAATGAACGGTAAAGATAATTGGATTAAATGTGCTGTGATTATAATGAATATAATGAATAGTTCACAATTCAAATATGAAAATTTCCACAAGTTTGTATTCATGATTCAAAACTAGACAATTCAGTTATTTTTCTCCATAAATAGTTTAATCAAGGCAATAGCTTCTATGATTTAATAACAGAATAAATTAGAATTGGTTTTTGATTTATTTAATTGGTATTCCTTATGAAAATCTTGTTTGTTGTTACAATTTCACATTGCATTTAAATTTTCGCACATTTTCATACTTCAATCAGAATTTAATTAAAGTCCTTCGGCTCTATGTACATGTGTAATATTATTGTTGTTGACTTGACTGTGCTAATGGTGACTCTCTGCTGTAGTTGTCCTGTGTTTTCGGCCAAAAGCCTATGTGCCTATGTGTTAACTTGATGCTGCAGCCTAAGTAAGCAGCTTACAAATGTTGCAGGCTCTGTGTATTGTTGTCTGTTGTTACCGCATGCCCCTTTGTTACATCTAGCTGTCCGGCAGTCTACATGATTATTTATGCATTGGCCTAGGCACAAATGAAATCTGCATATGATTTTCGCTAGTGTGTGCGTGAGTGTGTATGTGTGCATGTGTGTGTGTGAGTGAGTGTAAGTGAGTGTGGTGATCTTTATGTGTTTGCTATTTCGACTTGTCAGCCTGTCTTTGGTTCCTATCTCATTGCAACACGCTGCTGTCCATTTATTTCAGTGCTTAAAGCTTCATCATTTTACACTAATGAGAATTGATTAACCAAATACAAGTTTCGTGTAAAAATTTAATTTGACACTGTGAAATAATCAATGTCTGTCATTTGGAACGTAATTATTGCTAATGCCAATTATAATTCGCGGACATGACACAAATGGTTAAGCGCTGTGCTTTTTGTGCACACAATTTGCGCTAGTTTTAATATGGTGTAGTAGAATAGTTTTATTTGCTTATTGGCGGGGTAATTCAAACACTCTTGGTCAATAGGTAAACAGGGTGGGACCAAGAGTGGATTCATGCAACAGGGGTTGCGCAGCCAATTAGCCGCTCAATGGGATTGAAATTTGTGGATGTTAACTTTGTTTATTTGGCCTTTTGTTTAGGCTATACACATTAAATAAATAGTCCCATCGATTGGCATGATGGCTCTGAGTCAATGCCTTGATATAAAATAGGGGAGAATGGAGTAGCTACTTACTCGAGAACCCTCCGAGGTGGTTACACAGGTGCCGCCGTTGTAGCAGCCAAGTTTAATGCAATCGACATCAGCAGATTTTTCCTCTACTCCACCCACAGCACCACCACCGGTGGCTACTGTGTTGGCACCCTCAGTTTCCTCGCTACTCTCGGTCACCGGCGGCTTGGTTTGTGTTGGCAACTCTGGCTGCCCCGATGTGCTGTAGACATGCAACGATGGCGTGGGCGGTGGCAACGTTTGTGCCGACTGCGTGGAGGGTGGTGTGGGTGGCACGGTAACTGCGGGTAGACTGGATGGCCTAGTTGGTGGTGGTTCCGTGGGCATTGGTGTGGGTGCTAGAGTTACCACTGGACTGGGTGGCATCATGGTTGTCTCCCTTGGTGGTTCGATGGTCATCAATGGTGGCACCGGCGGTCCAAGCAAATCCTCCGTTGTCATCGATTGTGGCGTTGTTATCTCCACAGGCATGGGTACGGTTACCACCGGTGGCAATTGCGTTGTGTACGGCTCAATTTCGATCGGTGGTAATCCTGCGGTTACGTGGGTCGTCACTGGTGGCAAGTCGGTTGTGGTCGGCAGTGTTGCATTACCCTCCAGAATGGTGACCACAATGTGCGGTGTTTGTGCCGTTGTTAGCTCCACAATGGGTGGCTCGTACTCCAGTGGAGATATCGTCGTTTCTTGCTGTGTTGGTGGTTGAACTGTGGTGAATCTACCGGCGCTGGTGCGATGTGTGGTAATGAGTACCTCGGCTGGATAGTCCGTGAAGAAAGGTGCTGCTGTTGTCGGCATTTCGGTCCAAAGATGACGTGTGGTTGTTTCCTCTGGAGGTGGCCTGGTGGTTTCTGGTGGGAAATAGGGTGTTGGTGTTGGGACGTAGTCCACTGAGATGCTTGTCTCAAAAGTGGTTACGCGATGCACAAAGATACTGCCAGGTGTGGTTACACGTATGGGCTGTTCCACCGATTCGGAACTGCTCGATGAGGAGGCATAGTCCACAGCAATGGTTATGCTCGGTGGTGGTGGTGGTGCTGTAGTCGGACGCATTGTGGTGGTGACTTCCTCGCTGGAAGTTTCACTGCTGCCACTGGCGCTCACATCGAACCGTCGCACCGTTGTGTATTCCTCGAAGGTAACGACCTCTGGTGAGCTTTCTGCCGAGGACGAGGAGGAAGTGGGGGCGACGCCAGGTGCAGGAATGGGTGGCAAGGTAGTATAGATACTGTGAGTTTCCTCGGAGGATGAGGACGCGGAAGAAGCACCACCACCTGCTGGTGGTGTAGGTGGCACAGCTGTCCCCGGTGATTCTGTAATAGGCTCTGGCCGTAGTGTTGTGTGCTCGCCAACTATGCTGTGACTATCGCTATCCGGTGGTGCTGCTGTAACCTTTACCACCACCACTGTCTCCTCCGATGAAGAAGAGCCGCCGGATGATGATTCCACCGTTGGTGTGATGGTCACTGGTGGGGCTGGTGGTGCTAAGGTTGTCTCTGGTGGCGTAACCGGTCGCACTGTGGGTGGTGCTAGTGTTGTGGTTAGCGTGGCTGGTGTAACGGGCACCAGTGGTGGTGGTGCAGGTGTCGCTGGTGCCGTGTAGTTACAGTCGAGAGACTCCTCACCCACCATGAGGCACTCGCACAGCATGCCCGTTAGCAGTGGAGGGCAGGAGCACGAGAAGGTATCGACGCCATCGATGCAGACGCCACCGTTCATGCAACGCGGTCCCAGTTGACATTCATCGTACTGGAACTCACACTTCTCGCCGTGATAGTCCGGCACACAGTAGCATGTGGGTATATTCTCCTCCATGAGGCAGAGGGCATTGTTCTGACAGGGATTGTCCGCACAGATGAGTATCTCCTCCTCACAATTGACGCCCGTGTAGCCCATTGGGCAGGCGCAGGCATAGGCAGCCAGTTTGTCCACACAGACGCCGCCATTTTGGCAGGGCGAGGAAGCGCACTCATTGATCTCCTCCTGACAGATACGGCCATGCCAGCCGGCCGGACATTCGCAAGTGAACTCCAGTCCTGGACCCTCAACACACTCGCCCCCATGCTGGCAACGTGCACCGGTACCTGCGGTAAGGCATCAAAATCCCAAATAGATTTCAATACTTTGCGATTACAATGAGGAGTAGCCAACAAGCTCGACTTACCCGTGTCACAGACGGCGACATCCACCTCGCAATGAGCCCCCAGATAGCCCGGCTGGCAGGTACAGGTATAGCCATTGTTACGGTCACGGCACAGTCCGCCATTTTGACATGGATTTGACATGCATTCGTCCACATTTTCCTCACAATTTGATCCTGCGTTGACATTCGCGTGATGTGACCAGAAAGCGAGATGTAGATAAATAGGTAGAGAAAGAAAAAAGTGAAAGGAGCAGTCAGTAAACGAGGAGAAAGTGACGTTAATTGATGCCACCACACGACACCGTCTTCTGTTCTCTGCTATTCAAGTTCAGTTCTGTCAGCTTTTCAATCCTGTTCCCTGCTCTGTCCTTTTAATAAAAAATTTATGTGTTTTGGGTTTGATGTTGTCGCTTTTACCATGGCGTGTAAATGGCTCATAAATAAAACTCGTTATTTTTATTTGCGTCTGTAAAGTCCTGGTCAATATTTGCTATTAACCTCGTTATATATATAGCTGTGAGTTAAGATTTAAGATATTATTCTTTCGGATGTCACTTTAATATATCCAATGCATTTTTATTGCAGTCTTTGCAATGTGTTTGATCTAAAACAACCCTCGCCCTTACCCTTATTTCTCCAGCTACTGTTTTTATTGCTGCCAAGCCACATGTACAACAAACCCACAATCCAAATATCCCTTTTCCAATTTTTGTCTTACCATATTCCATTTAAAGCATTTCATTTCCTTTTCTGCTACAACTACTTAGACAAAAGACAAAAAAAAAGAATAAAATTCAAAACAAGCAGGACAAAATTGAAACTGTTGCAATGCAATAACCTTTCTGGCTTTTAGCAACTCTTCTTCCATTCTTCACTTCAGTTCATGTGACGAACAAGCGCACACAATCGAAGTGCAATTGAATGACTTTTCATTATATCTTTCTCTCCCTTATCCATCATGTTCTCTCTCTCTCTCTCTCTCTCTCTCTCTCTCTTATAATCAAATCTAAAACTGTGTAACTCTGTGTGTCTCTGATATCGTATCGTACAACCAAGTGGAAAGTGAACAACTTCTTCAATACAAGCGCATCAATAGCAATCAAAACAAACCTTCAAGTGCTGATTTTGGTGCAATGTAAACAGTTGAAAAGTATACACAACCACAATATAAGTACACACACACACACCAACACACACACAGTTTTATTGAGGACTATCAAGCACTGAAATAAGACCTAAAGTTTGTGCACATAAAACAAGTCTACATTTACATGCCCCACAGTACTTTGTTCAAGTATCAGCATATCCACTCAATATATAGATCAAAAAGCTTACTTCGATGTGAGCTATTTGTTCATTTTTTTAGCAAAAAATAAAAATAGATTCGAAGCATATATTCATTTAAGAACAAGCTCCTTCTGTACCCGCTCCATAATTAGTTTTTAGTAAGAAACCTTCGGCAACTAATTGGCAAAAAATTCAATGAAAAGATGTATTTTTAAGACAACATTTGTTAATAGAATTTCAGGTAAATTATTCAAAAGTCAAATAGAAGAGCTCATCAAGGTTTGGAGACAGATGTCTAAGCTGATGGGTCGCATGTTCCCAATCAAATATTTATATAAGAATATTTACATTAGAAATAAAGTTGATGAATTCGATGGTGACACAGTTGTTACACCCTTGAAGACAGTTATTTGTTGCATGGCAGGAAAGCAACATGAGTTGCACACAATAAGAGCAACGCTTGAAAGAAGTTTTCAATTTTCTGATCAACAACTACAGAAACGAAATGGGAGTGGAAAGGGAAGGTACGGTGGTTGCCAGTAGCAGCAAATAACGGGTAAACAAACAGACAGAAAGAAAGGACTGACAGACACAACAGGAAAGCATACGGAAAGCAGACTTTGGCAGTGTTGAGCAACGACCCATTGTGTATCCTTGTAGTTTTCTTGGCTTGTTTGTGGCACTTCCAGCAATGAGTATGAGTGATTTTTTCTCAGCTCTCATGGGCTGCTTGTGCTGTAAATTTATTGCCAGCGAATGGTTTTGTCTGAACTTTTTTGAAATTTATTTGCCTGCGTGTCTTGACTCTGCGATATTCCTGCCGCTTCCTACGCGATTTTAGACATAGTTTTGCCTTTTGTTTTCCATTTTGGCAACAAGTTAGCTAACAAAAAAGAAATGCGCACAAAAGTTGTTCTTCTGCCGAGTTTTCGCTTGCTCTGGCCTATATCTTAAGTGTCTGTTTGTATGTCTGTCTGCCCGTCTGTCTGGCGTCCAAAAACTTGTAAGAAAGCACTTCAAAGTGTCGAAACAAAAGTGTCAAAAAGCCTTCTTTTGCACTTTGTCTAAATTATAGCACACAACTTTTTAATTTAATGCATGAAAATTGCATTTAATTAGAGAAAAATAATAAAAATAAAAAAATTTAACCTGAACTCTCTGAGCTGCCCAACGGGGGAAATGGAGTAGACAAAGCCATTTATCAGTTGTGCTCATAAATAACACTAAATAAACTGATGGGCATAAAAATGTAACTATGCAGCTGTACACTCATAAATGTTCAGCCCAAAAAAAAAAGATAGATAAATCTGGTGTTGTGTGTGTGTGTGTGTGTGTGTGTGTGTATATGTTTGTGCCTTGTTTATAATGCAACTGCAATGTTTGTGTATGCAAATGGGTGGAGCTGGCGGTGGTCGAACAGACAAACGAATATTAAATTTGCATAAGCACTAAATCAACACAATGAACAAACCAAGCCAGAGGCAACTATACACAGTAAGAAAAAAATGTACATGTTGTATAATGACCTCTACAAAAGCTTGGCTTACTCAATTACTTGTAATACACCTTACCACTTACAGCTTTAGAATTTGGATTCTTAACCTTTGAGAAAGTTGAGAGTTTGCCAACAGTTAAAAAAAAAAAGGGGCTGAAAAGAAAATCTTGAATTTGAAGCACCATTATTCTGTTGAGTGTACGTAATAAGTCTTACTGAAAGCTGGAAGCTTAATTAACCATAAACCGGCTGATACAGCTACGCAGGTTGTTCTTCGGTTGTTAATGACGTAAGTCATGTTAAACACATACTAAAGTTTTAATTAAACTTAGACACTTTTAAACAAAACGACTTGCTTTCACATACACATTTTTCCGCTGTTTCCATCAGTCTGGCGTTTATTAAACATGCTTTTCGCAAATCTTGACTACAGTGTGCAAACCAGTCAACATGATGAGTTAAGCTGACTTCACTCCTTCTCAGTTGCCAGCTGGTGCCATTTGCTGGCATTTTGACGTGGCTTTTCTGTATGTGTTAGCGTGCGTGTCTGCGTGTGTGTGTGTACGTAAGTGTATGCGTGGGTGTGTGCGAAGTTCGTGAAATGTCTGTGTTTGACCACAGACATAAAACCGCTGCTCTTACGACTTTCGATCAGCCAACAACAGTTGACGCCCACGCACACGCAGCCAAATTGAGCTGCATACCTTAGGGCTGGCTAATTTCATTATTTCACTTGAAATTTATATCACCTCGAATCCTATTCGATTTATATATATGTATGTATGTACATTTGTTTAAGTTTCAGAACCAATCGAGCAGCTGAGCAGAGTCAAAGGAATAGCGATGTCTACATTGAGTCGTTTGCGATTTTAATGGAACAAATACACACAAATACAAATCCAGAAATGTAATCGTAATTTGTCTGCTTCCAAGTAATGAATGCTTCAAGTCCACTCTCGTATTTCATTCCGCAGCTTTTACTGCCATTGACTCGTACATTAAATCGAGGGTGGGTCGTTGCTATTCAATTTGTTTATGTGCCGACCGTTGGTTTATGATTTGATGAGGCAATACTTCAAATTGTTAAAATATCCGTATTTCAATTTTATTTACTCTCGCTGTTAAATTTAACAGTTTACGAAGTGCTTCATTTTATGGCAACATCAAGACAGTTCGAATGCTAGGCTTCTTAAATATGAGCGAGGGGAAGAAAGGAGGAAAGAACAGGCCAGCGAATGTTGCAAATAAATACATATTTATATATGTACACATATATATTTTTTTTACTTTATTTTTACTTTTATCAACACTTACAAGTAACCTGAAGTCAGATGTTTAAAATTCTGTTTAAAAGAGCGCATTTTAGGTTGGTTACGAGAACTCATATTAAAAATATAAAGTCTATAAGAGCTGAAGTCATGAAAATGGCTAGTTCAACTGTTGTTGTTGTTGTTGTACAAGAATATATATATATATATAATTTATTTGGTCGGGTATGCTTCCTTCTGCCAGCTACATGCTTGGCACAACTTTGATATTCTCTTTTACACATTTAATAAAAAATAGTTTCAGCAGCTGTCATTTTTTTCATTCTTGCCTTTTACTTTATGTTCGCAGCGATAATTTGAAGCAAGCATTCAGAAAATAATTCACTTTGCGTTAAGCATACGCCACGTTGCCAAAAGGGCCAGTTCAAGTTGCAGCAAGGCAAATGGAAATGGAAGATATACCTTAGTTGCCGGAGGCATAATATGAAATGTCACATTTCGCTCCAGTTCGGGCACAAATGCAGGAAGTGGTCAAGCAAAAAGAGGGAGCCAAATCTCTCTCTCTTTCTCGCACTTATTCTCTATCTCTGTCGTATTCGTTTGTTCACAATTCTTAACCCAGTTTCGATGCTGGCGAACGACGCACTTGCGGTTAACTGTGAGGGGGGGAGTGGTGCAGGAGCTGATGTTAAGCGGTATTGAGGTTGACTTGGCCAACTGCAGCTACTGTTATAGCAACAGCTACCAAACACCTCTCAAGCCCCTAGGCTTGTCAATGGTCAACTGTTTCTATGCGTTGCTCTTACATTCTTCTATCTTTTTTTTTTTTTTTTTTATTTTTGCTTCGTTTGTGGTTTCAGCGACTGCTGCGAGGCCTTTTTTAACTTTCTTTTTTTTCGATTTTTTTTTTTGTTTTGTTATGTGTGAAGTCGTTAAAGTGAAAATCGATTTTCACTTTATTGCTGCATGTGCGTGAACAGGATCTAGGGTTGTGGCTTGGGGCAGAAAGTCTAGGGGCCGCTTTTTCGTTCTGTCAAATGGTCAGTTCGTGTAACAGCGAGGAGGGTTGGTGGTTCGTTGGGCAACATTTTCACTCTCAGCACTCGTAGCTCCGCAATCGACGGCATGTTTTATGAATGAATATTTCGAATTGGACGCACATTCTTTTTGTGGTTAATGGACGGCACTGGTTGCCATGCCCAACCCTCCAACCGCACCACATCGGCATATACCTTGATTATTGTAGGGTTTTATGTATACTTTTTGTTGTATTTGTTGTATTTTTTCTACTTTTTGTGTATTTTTTGTCCCACTTTTCGTTTCGAATGCGCATTTTACAATACAATCCTCGGCCGAATTTTGCTTGTGGTCTTTGTTTCCCATTTTATCTTCTTTTTTTTTGTTGTTGGTGAATATCTAAATATTTGAAATGTAACATTAATCAAAATTTGATTTTGCCAATAGGGCCAAAAAGCACTTCAATATTGAATTTGGTATGACGAAGCACTTCAGACATGCTAAAATATTGATAAATGTGCGTGGGATTTGCAAAGTGACAGGCGAGACAACAATTGAGACGAATGAAATCATGAAATTGGTAGTTATTGTGAATTCTGCAAGTGACAGAGGATGTAGGAAAGAATATTGGAATACCAAATGGTTAAATGGAATATTTCAGAATTTAAGTTAAAGTCTTGCGCTTATAGAATGATTTATTGATTTTGTTAACGTATGTAATCTAAAGCAATAATTTCTAATATACTCTTATATAGATTACCTAACGAAGAATCATATCTTTCTTTAAAGCTTTTTGTAGGGATTTAGGGGATATAAGTAAGGATTATCTGTTCTACAATGAACATTTTTTCTTTCTTTCTTGATTCGTTTTTTGCATGTTGTGCAGCAACTGACTACAAATGTTGCTACGGGTTTTGGAGCTCGCTTTAGCTTCCACCCTGACTTGCACTTGTTTTTCTTTTTAGTTGTTGCCAACGAACTATAAACATATGTTCAACAAGGTACAAACATTCGTTTGCACCCATGTCGCAATTAGAGTGAACTGCAAACGGTTTTCATGCCCCTTCCACAAGATGCTGAAACTCCTCTCGTTAGTCTGGTTGTGTTTGCAGTCGATGCACAAATTGAAATTTGAATTTTATATATGCACATTTTGTGATTCTTATTTGCTTGTTACCAAGCTTGGGGCGTCGATAACTAGAGAATGAAATGGGGGAATTGAGACTGCTTTATATATTCAGCATCGTTAACAAAAATAATACAAACAATACAAATTCAAACAAGTAGTAGAATTTTTGAATCACAGATATCCAGCTCTGAAAAAATAATATGACTATATGATAAACGAGAAAAATCGTATTATCACTGAACTGGCTTGATTACTCAATCTCTGACTGTTGCATACATTCGATGATTTTACTATACCCATTTCAGAAATATTCAATGGGTGCAGGGAATAAATATGGCATGAGTTGCATTTAATTCACATTTCGTTTGCATTTTAAGTTTGGCTCAGTTCTTTGTTCATGAGTTGAATGTGTGTGTGTGTGTGTGTGTGTGCGTGTGTGTGTGTTGGTGAATGTAAAAAACGACAGAATAAATGCATATAAATAAATGAATGAGTGCACAGCTATGCATAATTTGAAAGCGAGCGAAGCTAACAAAAATTCAAATTTCGTTATAATTATGGAACTCAATTCCAGAAACTAGGCAACAATATTTTATTTTTAGAAACAAAATATGCAATGATGCCAATATGCATCTATATTATGCCTGTATATATGTACATATATGTATATATACATATATTGCTTGTGGCTACGCTGGCAACTATGTACATAAATATTTTTATTTCATTATTTTTTTTTAATCCTTATAGCACTGCATTTGAAATATGAAATTAATTGCTAGTTTTTTTTTATAGAAAATCTGAAAGCGGGCTTATAATACGTTTCCTATTTTATTTATTCAGCTCACAAAAGAATAAACAAATTTTAATGGAGACAGACACAATTGGGTGCTAAGGAAAATTATTACAATTTATATTAAATTATTGCAAGATTGCAGCTGGCTTTCCATGTCTCCCACGCAATTTGTGTGCACGCTTAATCCAGGCGATGCCAATCTGTTTTCATGGCTCGGATTTGGTACCAAATACTCGATGTGACAGTGAGCAATGAAATGCACTTTAGCTCATCTGTGAATGCTGTGGGAACTAATCACGAAAAACCAATTCTAAGCTGCACCCTGAGTGCAACCCATGCTGCAATCCTGCTACTAAAGCAATTCAAGTATGTCACTTAGTCAGCGTGCAGAGTCAAGCAATTCCAATTCGCATATCCTTTGGTTTGGTTGAACGGAGCTGGGTAGGAATGCTGAGGAGAGCTGGGGTGGATCACCCAACTGCGCCACTCCAATGTGTTGTGGTGCGCATTGTTGCGCTTTCAATTGCACTTTTTCGCTGCGCCAACGAAAGGCATCAGTTGGAAGTCCCCAAGCTACGCCAGGACAATGACAATCGAGGCCAAAGTGTCCTGGGGAGTTACTCATTTTCACGGCAATCGCAGCATCTGCTGCATTCTACATAGGTACATACATGTATGTGTATGCCAGTGCTTAAAAGCTTTTAATTAATTGCATTTAGTACTACAGACTCTAGTTCAGATTTCGTTTCCCTTTTAGCACACATTGTTCGCAAGCCGAGAAAGAGTTCATTGGTTTCTGCGCATTGTCCATTTTTCCCTATGAGACTAGATTTGTAAAATGCCCCTACTTCTATAGTTTGGGAAAAAGTGTCACGAATCGTGTCGCTAAACTTAATCAAGCAGTCTCATTTCCTGGTATCACACAGGCAGCACATTTCTGAAAAGTCGCACCCAACTGACTGCAGCGTTCTAATTTGCTTTTTTATGGTATTTTTCTTGCCAGACAATTTCTAAAGGATTGAGATAGCTTCTCCATCATTTTCATAGAAATACATGTGAAACATTTTAAAGTTTGCGTAAAATTAGAAAGCATTGTGTTCAACTTCAATGGGCAAATGTATGAGTGAGGAAATTGCATTTCAGCAGACATGATGAGCCTTGCATGTTTCTCGATCTTGGTCTTAGTCAGGCTCTCTAATTTTCTTTCAATTTCTCTCCATCTAATGCTAAGCTACTTTCCTTTCGTCGTTTTGCGGATGTTGCAGCTAAATTGTTTGTATGCAGCATGGAAGAGCTTCAGAAACCTATTTTTTAATTACCAGTTTAATCAATTGTAGTTTCAACTTTATTTTAATATTTATTCTTATTTTTGTAGTATTTAATAATATAATCCCCAATTTATATTTTCATCGACATGGGCTGGTTATTGGAATTTTTGTGGCTGCCTATCATTTTTTCATTTGCAAATTTAAAGTGAAAATTCATCCGTGAAAATATCAATTACACACACTTTTAATGTACACATATGCATATTTTACAATTAACCTACTGAAGCATGGGAAAATGCATTTATAATGTCATCAGACGACAAAAATGTGACAATTTTCGCTCGTATGGCTAATTCCAAAACCAATAATAGGCCACACAAACACTGATATAAGTGGAAAACGTGTGAAAAACTAGCGAACAAAGGTGCAACGAACATAAAAGTTTTCATTATAAAATCAATACGCAATATTTTAAATATTTTATATTATGCCACACCCGCATTTTCAAATAATAATAACAATAGCAGCGAGTTAGGCAAAACTAGATCCCCTTAGGGCAATTGATTAGCTTCAAAATGGGCACAATTGGATGGCCACAAATGTGTTTAAATGTTGGACACCAGTAATACCGTTTTTCTCTCTCTCGTTCTGCAAATGAAATAAAGAATTTATGTAAATCGCTAAGCCACGTGAAATTCAATGAATTTCGATTTGTTTTTTCGGTCAAATCCCTCGATAAATCACCCACTGGCAACTTTAAAAGTTGCACTGGTAACGATGCGATTTAAATTTCCCAAATCGTATTCGTTTCATGGTTATGAATAAATAGGAAATGTGGGTAGAAAATGAAAAGTAAAAATGGAGCAATCGCTTGAAGCTGTCGTCTGTTTGGCAAAAATTGAACAAAGCCAACGTTGAATGGCACAAAAAGAAGAATCAAATAAAACAAACGAGAGAAATTCTTGCCAGAAAGACAAATATCTTTGGGTAAGCGAAATGAAGGCATGAATGAACGAGCAGCTGAGCCAAATGCATGTTTGATTGAATGAATGTGCAGTGAATACGTTAAAATGCATGCGAGTATCAGAAATATGGACAAATATGGGGTGGAGTGGAGTGCAACACACACTCGCATTTCCAATCATATTTTCATATTCATATTCACCTGATGATAAAAGTGCAAACACATAAAAAGCTGCCCCGAAAATGTATGCTGAAAACATGCAATTGAAATAAAGTTAAGCAAAAGGTAAAGCAGTCGCAAAAAACAAAAAGAACATAAAAATTGACTTGCTGCAATTTGAATGCATTTTCATTTTAATACCCAGTCGACAATTGAGTGAACGCGGCATATGTGGCAGATAAATACTGGTGACTGCTATTGACAATTTATTGAACTGAAGTTCAATTCTCATTAATAACGAATTTAAGCAGATATGAAATCGTGAGTAGAATTATATTCATGTAATTTTAAGCATATTCATGTACTGAGTATGTCGAAGCCGAGCAGCTGTTGTAAAGAGCATTCCTTATTGTTGATTTGTGGCACTTTTTACGTTTTTTACATGAATGTAAAATGCGAATTTCAATGTGAATAGGCCTGGCAATGGCTTCCAACTGCAATTTGCATTGTTTTCGCGCTGAATGCCCTCAGCTTTTTGGCTGGCTCCCTTTGGCCTAGGCAATGCTCTCTCAAATGCTGGCCTGGCTGCAATCATTGCATAAAGGCAGTCAAGGAGATGCCTTCACTCAGGATAAAAGGCATTGTGTGTGTGTGTTTCTGGCAAAGGGAGCAAGGTTATGCCTCTGAGAATTGCACCATTGTTAGATTGTTTGCCATTAGAGTTCTGCAATGAGCTGCGCATTGTTTTGTTGTTGGTCACATTTTGACTAACAAGGCGTGAATAATATTTTATACAGATAAGTAAGCATTTTATATGCGTATTTTACTATTTCTCGTGTTAAGTTTAAAACCCAACGTTTTTTGAGTACATTATTTCAGTATTTAAGTATTTTCTTCATTTCAATATATTTCAGTTATTCAACTATCAAAAGCACTCAGGGGATCCTCATAATTAACCTAAATATCTATAAACATAGCAAGGAAATAAAACCAAACCAAAACCTAGCAAAGGAACGCAAAGCAAACAATGCATTAATTTGGTTTAGCTGTAACCATATCTTGTTGTGATAGAAACCAGAATATTTGGTAAGTGGGACACAAACAAAAAAGCAAAGTCAGCTTTTTGGGGTAGAATGGTGGTTGTGGGTTCTTGAATCTGGGGTTGGTTGATGCCAGTGATGACCACCTCAAAGGGCACAAACGACTAACGCGGCACAGTGAAATACAGCTGAAAGGCAAATGCACTTCAAAAGGGTTAAAAAAAAAAGAGAAAAACAAACAATGCGAGGCGGTTATAATATTAATTAGAATGTTTGTGCAGCTGGCTTTGCAACTATGCCGGCATGAAGCACTTTTATTATACCCTCTACTAATTAGATAATTATTCTAAGTGAGCACATCTGCAACTTCACTAAGTTTCTCTATTCTTAAACAGAACTTAACTTTCTTAATGTTCCCCAGTTGAAATAAAATGAAATTTCGAACTTGGTACAGGGTGTTACCTAGTAGTGCACTCTTAAATAGACCACTATAACATTTTTGCATAGTTTACTGCTTCATTTCCTCCTATTTCGCGCTTTTGGCAAAAAATCTATTTTTTATACATGTTTTTTGTGGCTTTGTGTACAGAAAGCATATTTTTTTTATATATTTCATTTGTGCGCAGAATTTATTCACATATTTTGCTCTGTTTTTTCCATACCTTATGTGTAGCGCACTTTTCAAAGCTGACGCTTAGTTTCTGGTTTTGCTGTATTTTTTTATGCTTAATCCACTCAAAATCACTGGCAAAAGCAACACTTTGCATTATTTGATATATTTCCATAAGCCTTACGGAAGAGTATTATATTAGCTGAATAAGCTAATTCTCAGATTAAAGGCAACATGAACATAATTTATATAATTAAAGTTATATGTTTTTAACTTTATTTTATTTTAATAAAATTGAATACCTCTTTCACAATAGTGCAAGGAAGGGAATGGAAATTAGGCTTAAACCATTTTTCCTAGTTGATTTCATTTGCAGTGCCTTATGCAATTTTATTAATATTAACAATTATAATGTTAATAATGTTTAAAAAATACGTATAAAATGCAGCATGTCTAAATTCCGAGAGAACTAGTAATATTGATTAGAAAAACGATTGTGGTGGAAGCAAGAATACCAACTGAAGTTTCCTTTAAGCGAACCTACAGGATATATCCTAGTCAGCCACTCTCGTTTTCAAACACTCTCACTACTTTGCTACTGTTTTATTTATGCTAATTTAATGCAATTGTTGTGTTGCACAAAATTAAAAACAGGAAAAAAGAAATGGGAAGCGCCATAATGGCGACAAGCGGTTTGTATGAGTAATGCTCCGGAATAAATAAAAGCTTTAGGGTACATAATATTAAAGATAATTACTGCATAATTATTAAAATGCGATTTTTTCTGTTGCTTAACTGTTGAAACTAAAAATGGGTAGCTTTCCTACTAAAGGAATCTTTTTGGGTGTAAATCAGCAACTGTTGTAGTATTGTGATTCCTAACTCTATACTTGGCACAAGATCACACCATGTATTTGGTTTAACTTGCTTAGTTCTTAGTTAAGCATGGTAAATTACTAATCCAAACTATGTGTCAATTACTTATCCCTCATTTCCACACTTCTAAGAAAAACTATTTTGCTTTTGGTGCTGGCAACTTTCGTAGACCACAAATTTGTAGCAATTTGTATTTGGTATTAGCTGGTGTTGATGGGTAATGCATACAGCACCTATACGATGGCTATATATTTTGCAAAATTTTATAAAGTCAACTGTAAGACACTCCCCAAACACACACACACACACATACACCGGCAGACCTCTCTAAGTGCTTCACACACGTAGCAAAAGTAAATGTGCTTATATGCATGTACGTTACAGACGGCAAATACACGAAGCCAAAGGATGAACATTAGATATATTCATGCTGAGACTTTCGTACACACACACGCACACATGTACACTCACTCACAGACACTTATACACGTACAGACGGACACACATTCGCCACATTCACCCACACTACAAATTAAACTTAGCAAGTGGCAAGCTAAGCACCCAACATTGACTACCACAATAGACAACATTAAAGTTGGTTTGCCCTCATCGCACTCCTTGAACATCCTGCAAGGCGCCTCCCAAACCATTTGCGCGCTTCAGTTTCGCATTTCCTTAGCGAGGGTTCAGAAGCCTAGGTCAGATAACTTGTATCTCTATAAATGTACTCTAAGTTTTGTTTAGTAAAATTAGCTATATCACGGAATGAATCACTGAGTTCATTAGATTAAACTTAAAGAAATTTAACATAAATCCTTTATATCTCGCACATTATTATACTATTTGTCATTAATCACTGCGAGAGTAACTAATCTTCGTCTGTATCTCGGATGCATTCTGTTCCCTTCGCTTGAGGTTCTTGGGGCTGTTTCCTCATTTCGTTTTCTTGCGCGGGCGTTAAAAAGAATAATAGACACATGTGAACGAAAGCGGAAAGTAAGTAAAAAAAAAATATTGCACATTATTTTCATTATTTGTTTTGTTCTGTATCCTTTTCTATCTTTGTTGCTTGCCGCAAATTTTACAAATACGTTTGGCGTGCTCGGAACTATCGGTGCCTGACCGAGAGCCTTGGTATCCGCCTCTATGTGTGTGTGTGTGTGTGTACTCCGTGCTGGAGTGGCTGCTATGGATGGCCAGGGATCGTTTTTTGTTGGCTTAATAAAAATACATTTTGCACGTGGTGCGCGACGCCCCGCCCTTTCATCCCAAACACTCAACCCTCTCCTTTGCTATGCAACTTTCAGTACTTACTCGTATTTGTTGTACTAACTGCGTATCTGTGTTGGAATAGAGTAAAAATAAACCGCGCAGACTTACCAGAAAATCCTTCCGGACACGTACAATTGTAGTAGGCAACGCCATCCACACATGTGCCACCGTTTTGACAGGGGCCCGACCAGCATTCGTCCCAATTCGTTTGGCACTGGATCCCTGTGTAGCCGTCAATGCAGTAACACGAATACGAGCTGAACCCATTTGTTGTTGTTGTTATCACGACACATGCGGGAGGTAGCACCGGTAGCGGTTGGTGTGGGCGCAACGGTGTGTCAATGATGCATCAAGCGTTCAGCAAAAAAAGTTTTTGTGGGCAAACCCATAAATGAAAAGGTAGAAAAAGTAAAGCAACAACAAGAAAACGTTTTTAGATAAAAATAGTTTTACAAACATCACAATATGGTGTAGAGTGTACTGAATACGCTGAGAGAAAATAAGTGTAATTTATTTAAGGGTTAAGCAAAATATAATGCTGCATTGGGATTAGCTTGTGAATATATATATCTATTTGAATTTGTTGAATATTGTACTTGGTCTCAGTTGAGCATTTAATGTGTTTCAAAGCTATTTTATGCTAATTTTGTTGTATTTGTTCAGTATAAATATGTCGATATAACTCGGGGCTTGAAGCTTTTATGTGCTTCCCAATCTTTCTTACCTGCATACCTTAGGTTTTTGCCACTGTGTAGCGGGTGTTAGTTCTGACACCTTTGTTGGTAATTGAAGTGAGCCACAGTGCCATAGATGCCATATGCACATACACATATGTATGTGTCTTTATCGAATAGTAGTAGAATGTACATGGATTTTTTTCAGTGGCCAAGCGGGTGCTATAAACATGGCCAACAATCTCGAGACATTACGCTTGAGTAGTGGAAATAAATATTTGGTAGCCAATTGGGATTGAGTTTTTACTACTAAGAGTGAATTGAAATTGAAGCGGAAACAGCAAAGGCAGCAGCAATGGCAACAACAGCAAACAGCAACTGTAACTGTTACGGATAAGGCAATGGCAATAGTAACGGTAATAGAAACGTAACGGAAATGCAAAAGTGTCGGGGGATTGTCACCGACAACATGGCTCAACATGGCAGACATTTCCTGGCTTGGCCTCCGTCAGCTCTCCCCTTCTCCAGCATAAGTTTGCAACTACACAGCTTAATTAAAGAACTTTTGTAGTGGGATTCTAGGCTATCTAGGGGATGAGAGGTTTTGAGTTTGGTGTGTGCACTCTTTTATTATGGATTACATTAGGATGCATTTGTAGAGCTCTCTATACCTGTCTCTCTATCTCTCTCTCTCTCTCTCTCTCTCACTCGGTCTCTGTGTCACTTTTTGTGCTCCGTACATCTGTAGATAAGCACAGGTAGCAGATACTCCAAAGCACATGAGAGTAACTTGGAATGGGTAAAGAAAAAATACTTTTGTTGCTGCCTTTGACATGGACTTGTTCACCCAGGAGGCCTGTTGATTTGTTGGCATGCCAAAAACAATTGCACTGAGTAGATAAATGGCAATGGGGCATCGCATTAGCTGCTACATGTATAACTGATAGAATGGCAGCTATACCAAGGGGAATCAGTGAAATAATGCTTGAATTTCTAAGCGAAAAATGTTTCTTTTAACATTTTCTGTCAGTTTTACTGAGAATATGTTTTATCGTAAGCCATCAATTAAGTTAGCGAACATCGTAGGAAACACGGAAATATTTAAAAGGCTTCGAATAATCATGTTGTCACTCGTGACAGAAGTTTCCACTGCTAAGCTAAACTAAGTAACGACCCCTTAGGCTCTTTGAAATAGTAAACTTTAAACTTTATCACATCATCATCTCATTTAAGTGAAATGATTTTCATTCAAATTTATGTTCGACTCCTTTGTAGTAGCTTCTCGTCAACGATTTGCTAAACATTTCACATTGCCAGTTTTACGATTTGTACAAAACTTACTTATCTCTGAAACGAGTCATAAATACCGATATTGGCGCAAACTAGTCAAACATAAACCTCGATAAACCAATAAAATATCAATGTTCTCGGATAACTCTCAGTCGCTTGCAGCCATCGACGATAATCTTCGCTTACCCTACCCTTTAGCGAACTTTTAGAATGGCGCAAAACTATTCTGTTAATCCGTTTAAATCACATTGAATCGTGTTAAGTTTAATTGCAGCTATAAATTTTTCTTGCCAGCGCATAAACTTCTATCCCGCCAGTTGAGGCTAAAACCCTAACCCCTGCAAAGCACTAGCAGCAGCACAAAGCCATCCACTCTGCTGATTCCTCTTCCTAGCTGGTGGCTATGTCAAGAAATGCGCGCTCCAAAAAACATTTCAACCGTCTGGCAGGACTCGCATTTGACTTGCAATTCTGCGTGGAGCTATCGTAAAAAAGCATCGTAAACGCTTTTTATAGAGCAAATTCGCAGACTGTGAGATTGGTTGGGCTACTACGAGCGTGCCTGATAAGGCTTAAAATTGAGGCAGGTTCCGCTTATGGCCACATTCCGTGGCCACATTCGCAAATAACGCTGCAAAAAGAAAATGGAATGTCAGTAGCTTAAAGGCAGAAGAGGGCCTTGCCAACAGTTGGCCTCATCTATGGTTTGTTTGTACAATTGCCATTGAGAACGACTTTTTATATATGTATATATAAACGACAATGTGCGTAACTGCACTAAGGATAGGCTTTCAGATCTAAGTGATTGTATTCTAACACTGAATAGCCGTGAAGGATTAGGTCGATTATCATGTAAATCAGAATGGACTTGAGTTTCTATCAATATCTTATAAATTTTAGACAGATTAAATATTTTATAAGCCATCAGCGAACTCTTTGAGCTAAGTCAAGTTCTTAAGCTAAAATGCTAAATTCATATATTCATTTTGACCTTAATTTAATTTTATCATTGAAGTCTGCAATATTAATCTCATTCATCTTCTGAAAGTAGATCAAACTTTTGTGTTTTTGTCTATCTTTTAATTAATTTTCTATGATAGTCATCCAGAAATTTCCGCATAATTTAAGACTCTGTTCACATAGAAAAGCCTAACGTTTGGCATATGTAGAGGTCACAGGATACGCTACATTACGTACCAAATTTATTGCTGCTGAAGGATGTGCATTAGACACTCTCTAAGTTAATAATGCGCTGGTTATGCAATTGAACCCACTTCTCAATGGCAACCGGCACACTCAACTGCCACTCAATGCAGCCGCAGCGTGGCCTCGTTTTAAAATGGGGTAGTGTGCATAAAAGGCAAATAGCGGGCGGGGGTTGAGTGGGATTAACTGTGTGGCAAATGCATTTGCCTGCAAAGTGGCGGCATCAACATGTTTGCCCTCTAGAAGGGTGGTAATGGAATCCTACGGCTATCGATGGCCAACAGGAACTGCTGCTGCTGCTGGTGCTGTCGCTCAAGTGGTGCAAGTTTATTGCCCACTCGAAATGTGTTGAACTGAGTTTATTGGCTTGGCGATAATAAGCACTGGATGCAAGGATTCAACTAAGTTGCTGCATCAGCAGCTGCATATGGCAGCTTATGTGATGGTGGAGTGAAGGACTCACCTGTTCAGTCCATCGATGCAAACGCCAAACACACAGGGATTGCTGAGACAGGCGAAGCCCGCTTGACTGCTACCCACAAGGCTGAGACCGAGGCAGAGCGTCAATAGTAGTCCAGACTGTGGCCAGCTCTCTGCCAATGTCCTTAAAGTCCTGGAAATTCTTTGTGTTGTTGCTGCTGCTGCTGAATTTGCACAATTTGCTGTTGTTGGTTGTTCTATTGTTTTTATTGTTGCTGTCGTTGTTGTTGTTGCTGTTGTGGTTGTAGTTGTTGGCATCTTTAGCAGGTGGTTTCGTTGCATATCCGTTAATGGCCGCGTGGTTAAGCTGCTAAGCACCACTTCCATTATGCGCCCAGTGGTTGTTGTTCCATTTGCCGTTAGCGGCGTTGTTGTTACTGCAGTTGCTGTTATAGTTGCTGCAATCGCAGTTGTTGTTCTTGTTGCTGCTGTTTTAGCATATTTAACGTATTTATTAATATTGAAATCACGTCTTCGCGACATTTCCCATTTCGATTTCCCGCGCTCCATGGCGCTCAGCATAAATAAATGAAAAATCTTCAATGATAATCTCCAGTTAATCATACGCCCCGTGGTGCGTTTGATAGTTGCTGTTCTTGCTGTCTGCAAAGAGATTCCACTTAAGTGCTATATTATTTCGCATTGTTTACTTTTCCATCCACGTGACAGCATTTAGTTTCTGTTTTTTTTTGTATTCTTATTTTATTGCTGTCCTACATTGTTGGGGATGCAGTCATTGGCAAAACATCGCATCCTGTTGCACTGGCCAGTGACCAACTGGGGGTAAGATCTTAAGTTTTGTTGTTGCTATTATTATTATTATTATTATGTATTAGTAGTTTGTCTTATAGTGCTTCCGTTTCCGTTTCGGTTTCCTATTTCTGCAATTTCGTTTAGCATGATTTCCATTTGTAAACTGCAAGTAAAAAATAGCAAACAAAATTGATATCAATGCCAAAAATATCCTGTCATTAAAAAAATGAATAATTATGGTGTAGAATGGAAGTCATATTTTATGGAGGAGTGTTTTAGACTATGTCTACCTCTACTTAGTTTACGGTCTACAAATGTGTTGATTTTAAATTCAAATAATATTTTTAATTATTGTTTTTTCAGTATAAAAGAAAGTCTTAATATATACATATAAGAAAATATAATAAATATGTAATATACAAATTTCACCATTTATTACTTTGTGAAAGAAGATTTGTTCAACAAAGCAGCTTAACTTGATTCTTGTGTGAATTTCAATTTGTTGCTTTTCGTTTTTATGGTAACCCATTTGAACTGTTTATTATTTGCAAGTAAAAATAAGTTCTCGTTATTATGAGATTATTATAGAGATACATATAAAAAGAACAAATGAAATGAATAAATTGTGTGTGATTATAGAACTTGTTAACTTAAGCTACGTTGTAAAACCTCCGCTGCTAATCAATTGATGGCTTAATCCATACAATATCAGCTGGATCTTATGTGAGCTCAATATGAAAAGCTCAAACACAGCTTGCAGCATGTGGCATAACATTTCATTTCGTTGCGGTAGTTCGCTGTCATGTCATATCAAGTGTCAAAATGAAATCCCCAACTTGTTCACATTTCACATATTTTCACATATGTGTGCGAGGTGCTTAGTTTTGGCCATTAAAACAAAATGGCTAACAACAGACCAGACCAGACAGGAGCAGACCCGTACAGAATACAGACAAGTGGACTTAAATATAAACGCAGTGCGAGCAGTGGGGAGAAGCGAGAAATCCCAGTCACATGTGCTGGATAAGCTGCAGCGAAAAAAGAAGTTAACAACTTTTGTTTGGAACTGCGAGCACCGAGTAAATATTTTTTATGTGCTACGCGAAAAACACGCGCTCGATAAAAACTGACAAAGCGAGAGTGAGAGAGAGAGAGGGAGAAGGAGAGAGTGTGCAACACCACAGTTAGACAGACCGAATTTTAAGTTCAAAATTGAAACTGAGGACTTGAATTAAGGCGTTAGCAGTCAAAAGCGAATGTGTCCCAGCCAATAAACTAGTCAAAAACTCATAGTGAATTCCAAAATGCTCCCCAAAAACGAACAAGTCCGAGAGAGAGAGAGAGAGAGAGAGAGAGAGAGAATGGTAGAAGATGCATGGAGACAGTATCGCATCAACATAAATCCGACTTAACGGTGCGACCAGGCAATAAAAAGTTTGCAGTCAACGGGACGAGTCTGTCTGTGTGTTGTGTGTATGAAGAATGTTGCATTTGGAAAGCCAACAGCATGGATGGTATAACGAGTGGGTAATAATGCCTCTGGATTATGGCAATGAGAGTTAGATACTGCACTGCGAGAGTTAGATAGAGACAGAGAGTAAGAGAAACAGAGAGTTAGAGAGAGAGAGAGAGAGAGAGAGGGAGACAAAAACGCAATCATAAAGCTAACACAAATTTGGAGCGTGCTCTAATTGATCATTAAAATCACGATAAGGTTGGCTCTTCCCAGTTAGCAGCATTGTTGCTGAAACGCTCCATATGACTCTCTGGACTCTGGATATGACGATAACAACACGCTGCAAGCAACCGTAAAATGCAGCTCGGCATTTAAACAAATCGCTTGAATAAAAGTGTGGAAAGAGGATTTGGGGGCAGCGGTATAAAGCAGCTGTTGCTGCTGCTGTCGTCGTTCAACTTTTTGTGTGGCATTCTCTGCTGTTCTCTTGGCGAGAATGGAGTGAATGTAGGGGTGGATGCTGGGGTGGATGCTGGGGGTGGTGGTGGTGGTGCTAGTATGCCATGAATGCAACCACCTGACTCTTCAATCCCCCGGAGGGCCATCAAATTGGCTGCACCTGCAGCGGCAAATTTTTGGAAATTTTAACCATCAGAAAAGTGAGACTGTGACTCTGAGTGTGTGTGTGTGTGTGTAGATGTGAGTTCCATTTAAATCGTTGCATTCTCATGGTGAAAGGCAACGTCACTAGGTTGGGTGTATGAGCACGTCCTAGCATCGGCTCGTCTGCTGCTGCTGCTGCTGCCACTTTTGTTTCTTTTTCTGTTTGCCTTTTCTTCGTTATGGCATTTGCACAATTGCAACTTTGTGGGCTGCTCAGGGGGAGATGTCGGTGTGGACACTGAGGGTAGTGTAGTGTCATTAACGTTGTCCGTTTGCCGTCCATTGGGTGTGTCAACAAAATGTTGCAGATTTACAGACGTTGCTGCTGTTGCTCTTTTTGATGACATTAATGAATGGGCCTTGTTATGTAAAATGTGTAATCTACAGGGTAATTATAAGCAGGTTCCCAGCTCTCTCTCTGTGTGTGTGCATGTGCTTGACTTTCGAGTGACGGATCTGTGAAAGTGAACAAGAAATGTGAAGGATGAAGGCTGCATTTGGGTAGCTCTTGTTAATGATGCATTGCAGAATGAGTTCACTTCACCGGAATTGTAGTTAAACTCGTCAAAGCCGGATAAGCTTAATTTCAAGTACAATCTTCAAGTTAAAAGAATTTCATGAAAGATTAAAGATTAAAGATGAAAGCATTTAACGTTCTTTAAGTTTCTCATCTATTTGCTGCTCTTTATGGATTAATATCTGTTATTCATAATTATTTTACTAAATTAAAAAACTTGTTTTGCTTAAGCTTTCCTAGTATTAGACAGTTGAAACTAAAACCATTGAGATGTCGTCAACAGAAATGCAATTCTCAAAACTGTTGGCCAACAAAAAAAGCTTTCAACAAGTTTTCGAGAGAGCTGTTGGGCTGGGTTGGTTTTTTTTTTTATCATTTTTTAACTAACTGCTGGATAGAAGTTTTGTAATTGTGCAGGAAATTTAATTAAAATTACATTGTTTTTTTCGAATCTCCTTTCTTATACCCTTGCAAAGAGTATTCAGCAAAAAATTCGGTTACCTTATAACTTAAATATATTTTGCAGTCACGCAAGCTTGGTTATATGCTATGTTGGTTGGTTGTAGATAGATCCACAATTGATCTGATATAGAGTAATACAACTGTTATTCGAACTTGGCTTTAAACTCAGTTTTTTCTTTTTTTTTAATATATCTTGAACAAGCTTACCAAGCTTACATCAGACTTCGAGACTTAAACAATCGTTTGGAAATTAAATGGGCTAAGATCAGAGTCATATTTGGATCAACTGCCATGCGTGTGTAAGGGTATTTGATGCTCGGTGTAAGAAGGATCAACCCCTTCTCCTTGTATATATGTTCTATAAACAAATACATACATATTTGTGAAGCCAGTTTTGCATTTTAGTGTCTTTGAACTTATGCAAAGCGTCGGCCGGCAAACAAAGAAGCAGAAAAAAAAAAATAAACACGAAATATGCTGACACCGAAGAATGCAAATCAGTTGGAGTGACTACTGCTTCCGCCTTCCACTCCCCTTTCCCTTTTGTACCCGTCATCTTAGGAGTTTGCACAGGCACTTTAAAATACTGTTAATTAATTCAGACAAACATTGTTCAAATATTTGAGAAAACTGTTAGGGCAAATAAGGCTCTGGCCAGGGCTGGACTAATGTTTAATTGTTTGAGAACGCTCCCAAGTAGTATCATACCGTTAGTAAGTGTCTGAACTGGGTTTACATTGGAGCGCGTGAAAATCGATTTGCCCAAAAATAAACACGCACATCACAAAATAATTAACTTGTCTGTGCAAGGCATATGAGTAAACACAATTCATCCCTGTTACCTACGACTCTCTATCTCCCTACCTCTCTCCCTCTCTCTCTCTTTCCAGAGACTCTTACGTCATGTTTGCTGTTCAAATACAATTATAACGGCGCTCTGCTTGAACCCCTAAGAGAACACTATCCCCCCCTAGCTCCAACACGTAATACGTGTCTGGCAACCACTTCCGATTGCTTATTATGTACAAGCCACCCATAAGAAAAAAGTAAACTTCACAAAATAGCAGCTCCGAAAAGCGTGTCGTACTTATGGCTGGTGCTTGGGGGTTGGGGTTGGGGGCATGAATGAGTGTAAGGGCATGGCCTGTTCTTGCTGTGGCTCGTTTAAATTAATTGACTTAAATCAATTTCTGACTTTGACGTATTGTGTGCAATTTCTCGACCACAGTTGCCGCAAATAATTTTCATAACTCATGCTTTGGCTTAGACAGCTGGACCAAAGCCGCCCCCTGGTTGAAGAACCACGAAAATCCAATTTACCCTGCCGGTTCGAAATATATTAGGATGTCTAAACATTTGGGTAAGAGTGCAGGTTAGGCAAAGTGTTATCAGGTCAAGAGAATAAAATCTGTTGAGTTTCTACAAGAAGAAAATCACTTATTACACAAACGAACTTTAATATTTAAATATATCATTCTCGGTCGTTTTGCTAGCTAAGTCTTGAATAATTGTTGGCAATATTTTAATGGATTACTAAAACCTGTTCTGGATCGTGCAGTTCCCGACAGACGTGGCTTTGGCTCCTCTCGTACAAAGTCGGCTTGCTTTGTCTGCAGGGGCATTCGAGATTCCTTAAGAATTGCCGCTCTAGTAGAGCCATTAGATGTATGAGCCTTATATCCTGTACTGCATCTGCGCCAGCAGAAAGATTAAGTGCCCGCATACGCTGTCGCATATACACATACATGATACTCGAATATTGCGTATACGCCACGTCTTTCGAGCGACTCGGTTGGTCATGTCCTGAACTTTTGCTTAGCTCCGCTTAATGCGCCCATAACGGCGAGTAGCTTTCTGCACCCCCACAGCTTCAACACCCCACCCCGACGCACCTTCCTCCCGTTGGGTGAACTGCCTTGATAGTTGACCCAACGTTTGCCTTTCGACGTTTACACTGCTCTTTGGCGCCTTATTTTTTTGTTTCAATGCTTTTTGTAGCCGTTTTATAAATGTGTTTTAAAAGTGTTTTTCAAAAAAATCCGTTGATTGTCGTTGCTCTTTCTTGCTGCTCTTTTGCACTGTTTGTTGTTTCTCTTTTGGTGACTGTGTTTCCTTGTTCGCTTTTGTTCAGCCGCGTTCAGTCCTGACTGTGTAAACACGTTTATATCCTGCGCTTGGCCAATATTTATTAAAGCAATCTGTTCCACTGGATTTATATCAAAAAATATTTGTCTTGCAAATTATACTGATTCTTCTTGTCGTTGTTGTCGCTCGGAGGAATAGCTACTAAAGCTTCATCTTATTTTCTATAAGTTATTTTCCATTGGGATACCATTGCAATTGATTGTTGATGGTTCATTGAGCCATACAGGTATTCCTGTCAAAGGCTGGTAAATTGCTTTATTAACGAAAGGTTTCAAAAACAATTGCTTGTGTGCATAGCAGAAGCAGTTCAATATCTTAATCTCAAGCTACCATCTGTGAAAAAAGTAAGCTATGAAATTTCTTGGTTATTCTTATTTAAAGTTTGTTTTTTCAGTTATATACCAAAAGAATCGTTAATCTTGTAGAGCAACAACCAAACGATGTACTTATGCAAAAACTTTCCCTGGGAATTACCCAATGTTTTATTATGCCTTGCTAATATACGAATTTCTCTGGATTTCCGATCAAATTGTTTCTTTTGTTGTTGAGTCTCGGCCAAATAGCTTTAACGTGGTGCGTGGGCTTATTTACCAAAAATCAATAAGTGCACAAAATACTTGTATGCCAAGGCAAGCAGCCCAAATATATGCTATATAAATTGTTGTGCGCCGCACCAATTGGCTTTCAGGCGTACCACAAAATCACGCCGCAACCCCAATGAAATGCCACCCCAGCCAAACGATATGTAGCATAAGCAATATAAAGAAACGGGCCACGCTAGAGGAGTAGTACAGTGGGGCTTTGGCTTCTGGGCGATTTGGGATAGGCACAAGGCGATATGGTAACGGCATCGATTATACAAGGCAGCCACAGCTCTCAAACTGAGCGGCGATTGCCCAAAGACTTTGCTCAACTCCTTTTAATATGGGAGTGTCTATGTTGTGTGTGTGAAGCTATTTTGTGAGTTTGTGGCAGCTATGCTAAAATGTTGCAAAAAGCGGAACAACAATCTCAACTACAAACAGTTGCTGGCTAAAATTTGTACAAATTTTCGTTTTTGTTTTTGTAGTTTTTTTTCGCTGGTAATAAAAGTTTTTATCGCTTTAAATGCATTCCCATTTTCTCGTTATTTTCGGGTCTCTGTTTATTATTGCCGTCTTTTGGTGTTGTTGTTGCTGTTGTGTAGTGGGCGTGGCATATTTTTATATATGGGTTGGTCGTGTACGCTAACATTTGTAATTAAAATTGGTGCAACTAATGTTGATGCCTTTCCACATGTTATTTATGTAACACAGTGTGGTTTGTCCCTCCATGTGTTGTTACATATGTAAATATACATTTGTATTTGACAAACTCAATCTAGTTAATTTATATGCAGCTCTATAATTTGAAATTTGGTATATTGTCTCTGTGAGTGGAAATATACGGTTGGATATTTGATTCTCGATGAATTTTTGCTTGTAAATAAAATATGAATAAAAATTAAAAGACGAAAGTCAAAAAATAATAAAAAAAAAATATATATTTCAAAAATTCCTTAGTAGAATATTTGATGAATACTGCATTTTAGTTACCAGTGCCTAAAATGATGCCATCATAAAATCCATACTTAATAGGCGAAATATTTAGATACTTGTCCAATATAATTCTGATTGTCAAATTTGATTTAATATTAAGTAATGATAGGATTGAAAATTCGATGTTCTCACTTAAATGTAATGACATTTTAAATGACTCGTTCGGATCGAAAACATTTTTCAATTTCGAACTATTTTCCAATAAGCAGCAAATTAATGTTAATTTGCGAAGTAAAGAAAAGTGTGGGTATTTGGGGGCGTTGGCACGCCCTAATTGCAATATTTTTGGCTGATTAAGCGACATCACGTAGCTGCAATTAAATTAGCTTACAAAGTGTGCGGAACGCTGATGAAAACCCATTTTGGAAAAGTCAAGCATTTAACTTTGTTGTCGTTGTTGTTGTTGTTGCTGCTTGCAGCATAAAAATAAAATGCTCTCAACGGAATTCGTTGGCAGGCAACGCGACGAGGCAAGTTAATTAAGAGTTGGCTAAGAGCAAAGACGACAGACGGGACAGATGATCAGCTCCGGCGGAACAGGACCACCAACAATGTTGCTGCTGTTGGCTGCTGTCAGGCAAATGCAAAGCTGACCAGGCAAAATGCTATCAAGTGTTTGTGTGTGTGTGTGTGTGTGTGTGTGTGTGTGTTGCAGGACAAAAGTGGCAGACGTATGGGGATGGGGATGGGCTGCTGCTGCGAGTCGACTGAGACTCGCACGGGCGCTATTAACCGCGTGTCCTTTGCCACTGTTGCACGGCGACAATTGTGGTTTAAGTGTGTGGCATAGGTTGTTGTTGTAGTTGCTAATGCCAGTGCCACTGCCAGCGGCTGCGTTTGACTTTGATGATGTTGGCAAATGGTTTGCGGCTACTCTACACTGAGCTCATACCGTTGTTGTTGTGGCCAATTGGCGAGTGAGTTGTTTCCGTGAGCTGCCAATTAGGCCTGTCCTTACATGCAGTGCTTCCTTTGACGGCATCTACTTGATGAGCGTGGTTCGAAATGAAATTAAAAGCACAAAAGAAGCTTATTCTCTATATAGTAGGTGCATTCTAACCGTCCAAGTTGTTTATTAATGGAATGGAATTCATGAAATTTCAAATATTGTAATAAATATCTCATAAATGATGAGCCCACAGCGAATCCATGGGAACTTCGGTGCGTCACAATCCCAACTGGAATTTCGTACGATCATTTAATATAGTGTTGAGCTCACGCTGCGGCCATAAATTGCGATAACTTTATGTGCTTTTATTACATACATTTTATGCGCAAATACGAGACACAAATACAAATACAAATACATTGTGTATCTCTGAAGGCGCAACAAAGTTAGTTGGTAACTTAATACACTTTCACTTCTGTGCCCATTCGAAGTCGCTGCAATAAATAAGCGACTTACATATGCGTCTGTGTGTGTAATATGTATACATATGTGTGTGACATTTGCACCTGCTGCCACTTATGTGGGTGTGTGAGTGTGTGTGTGCATTTGCCAATAACAAGTATTTGGGTTAGTAATGCCATTTACGACCCCAAACGCAGCATAAAAAGAAATGCATAAAAAACGAGCTTTGTTTACATTTTGTTTTATTTTTGTTTTGCTGCTCGGCAATCCGTCTCCAATGTAAGCCGCAAAAAGCCACAAAAATATGCTGCTGTCTACTCGTATCTTACAAAAGAACAGCACCTATGGAACGAGCCAGCGAACGACCGAACGTCTATTTAACTAACTGTGCATAATTCATAATTTAATTAAGAATCCAGCGAAATGAAAAAAGTTACACGAGGGACATAGACTTACACTTCCCACTGTACATGTGGGCAGCTGTGTTTGGTTGTTTGTGTGTGGGTATCTGTGTGTATGGGTGGGTGTGTCTGGGTGTGTGTGTGTGAGCTGAGAAGCCCCGCACAGCTGTTGGCCATGTTGGGTTTACGTTTTACCCTTGTCACTGTGAGGTGAGGTTGCATGGCATGTTGTATGGGTGTTGGCGGCAACTTGGAATTGTGTGGCAATTGTGAAATGGCCAATGCTGCTGCATGGCCGTAAGTCAAACGAGGCGTCAAGCAAATCTGTGCACCCAAGTGTACTAAATAGTCGAAGCGAACTCGCAGATTTAATGGCAGGTGCCAGAAATCTTGAGACTGTTTAATTTACAGCTAAATTAATTGCAGCAATTCTAGATGCTTGGGATAGTGAAATGAAATTGCTTGGGGATTTGATAATACAGCGGACATAAATATTAGACCTTGGATTTCTATTATAGCTTAGTATATAAAACTGAAAAGAGCAATCCTTAATCGACGGCAATATCGGTTTAAGATAGTACTAATCCATTCATAATCATAATCAGTTTTCATTAGTTTTGGAAGTTTAGAGGTCTAACATTTCGTTATTCTGATAGACCATTTTTATTTATAGAATTGATACCTTTACTATTTATATGTACTTCTCTTGATTGGTATTTTGTTGTGCCCAAAGAGTCCTACAATAAAAAGTCTAGACAAAATGTGGCATAGATAAAGTGCCTTCATATTGAGGCAACTCAAATGAAATTACTTTAAATTTGATTCGATGCCCTTCACTACATACTTAAAGTGTAAACTTTCAGATGACAACACACATGAAGTGCTACTCGAAGCTCTGCTGAAGGTTCCAGTCCCTAAACACCCACTCACCCACCCACACACACACACACACACACACCCATACACAAGTGCTAACTCAATGAGAACAAAGACTAAACTAAATTAAGTGTTCGACAGGAAGATGAAGCAGCCACAGGACAAGGCAAGACCCAGGAGGGTGACAACATAGCATGAGCTTTAAATTTGAAATTGTATATGATTTAAACAACAGTTGCGACAAAAATAACAACAACAACAACATAAACAACAACAACAACAATGATGACGCAGCAATAAAGACGCAGAAGAATCTTCAAGCAATCGACGCCATGTGAGTGCCTGGCCCCATCCATGTTTGCGTGTTTGTGTGTGTGTTTGTTTATTTGTTGTTGTGCAGATGTGCGACCAACTTGAAATGAGTGTGTCGCAGCAACAACAACAAAAACAACAACAAGAAGAACAACAAGAAGAACAACAGCGACAACAATGCGTTGTTCGGTGCGGAAGCGGAAACTTCAAAGCGTGCACACTTTGCCTTTGTAGGAAGCTGGCCAGAGTGAGTGCGCTTGTTTGGGGCGTGACTGGCTGATATGGGGGTGGGACGTATGCAGCGCTGTGTGGAGGTGTTTGGTCTGTGGGGCATATGTAACATACGTTGGAGCGCACCTGAGCGCGTGTTGGTGTCTCTGAAGTAATTCGCATTCGAGCCTCCGCTTGAGGAGTTGCTCGGGGATTTCAGTCCATGGGCAACTTTGTTGTTAAATTGGCTTATTTCATTTGAGTACGGTCATGTTGTTGAGTTGTTTTTGCTGTTATTTATTTGAGCGCACCTGCAGCGAAGGGAAGCAGCTCAATAGTAATAAAATAAAAATAAGAATGGGGAAAAAAAAAATAATAATAAGAAATCCCAAAAAAAAAAATGCGGATGATAAAAAATTTTTTAGCAATTTTTGCGGGAAGTTCGCTGCTGGCGACATCACGCCTTGCCTGACACCATTAAAGTCCTTGCTCTCTTTTACTTTTGGCTCTGCAGGTTGTCCTGGCAGCAGTTGCTCTTGTTAATCTTTCCCTTTCGAAAATATCAAGTTTATTACACCAAACTGGGTAGCTTGGCTTGGCAATGAAACTTGCCATGTCTTGAAAATTAAAAATTAATAATTAAAAATTAAATTAATTTCAAAAAAATACATTTTATTAAATTATCAAACAATCCTTAATTTGCAAGCCTTGAAAAATAAATGCACTTAAAGTTGAAATCACGTCGATACTCTTTACATGTAGAACTAACCTCAAATAATATATATATTTTGTAATATCAATATTTGAATGAAAGGGTGAAAATTCGAACTGTACTACGACAACTCGGGATTGTTCTGCTGCTTAAGAGCAAACACAATTCGATGTGGTTTTCTGAATTTACACTTTGGCGTTTGTCGCAGCATGTGTCGAAAGGGTTTTTCCAGCCAAATTCGCAGTTCCTGTTGCTTTTTTTATATTTCTGTTACATTCTTTGCATTTTTTATACGGCGAGTGCTATTTGGCAGAATGTTTCATCAGGTTGAGCTTGACATTGTGCATAAATATTTGATTTTAGAATTTTGTGCGCACTCTTCCCTCTTTCTTGGCCAAGTTTGTAGTTGTGTGTGTGAGTGTGTGTGTGTGTGTGTGTATGTGTGCGTGTGCAAATATCTCATTAAATTCACTAAAATGCGTGAAATTCTTAGCTTTTCTTTGCTTGATGCTGCCCTTTTCATGTTTTCGCTGGGCAAACAATTCGTTTTGAGCAGTCCTTGGCCAAAGGATGCAAGTTGTAATTTCATTTCTGACAACTGCTTTTAAAAGTCTCCTTCACCTAAATTTAAACGTGTGAGCGCCTTTGTGTGCTGTGCGTATGTGGGGTGCGGTAGGGGGCGGAGCAGGTTTTGATTCGGAAGTCGCAAACAACATTGAGATAAAGTTTGTTTGGATTTCTTAGCTTGCTCTTGAGATTGTTGTCTGTAATTCTGTGGCAACAACAAGCCGGAATTGGAATTTTTTCCTTAAAAAATAAGTGAGGCTGAAGTGTGTCCTTGTCACATCCTTTATTGCATTTGTTTTGCCGCTACCTAACATCTCTCCTTTTGAAGACCCTTCCAAACGAATGACGTTATATAATACAAATTGCAGCAGTCAAAAATTAATTATATTTCTTACACAAACACTTTTGCTTTTTTTTACTTTATTCACAATGATTGATCGCTTCTTCTTCTTCAAATTGGTGATCACACAATTGATATCGATCGCTATCGATATCAATGTTAAGTGCAGATGTTATTTTACAGTCTTATTATTACGTCACTAGGAACCTGTTACCTAAATTGCTAAAATAAGTATCGCCTTGAGGGAATTTTAATTAGCTACGAATTTTATTTTTTAAAACTAACTTCACATAACTATATCGTACTGTAAACATAATAAATTTTTTCAAGTGTATTTCATTGCCAGTAAGACCACTTTTTCGTATTTTATTCTTGTCTCGTTCCTTGGCTGTTCGGCAGTGATGCTTTAAAATGAAATGTCTTAAATGGCTTTTTTTTCGGTTTTTCTCAGGATTACAGTTATACTTTTTTTGTTGTGCTGTTTACTTTTCCTTTTACCTCCTTAACAAGTGCTTCTGGCATTCGTTTTTTTTTGCCAAAAGCCAAAACAAATTGAACTTTTCACTTTGCATTTGTCATGAAGCAGTTGCTGGAAATCTTCAAATTCAGCTTGTAAACAAATTTAATTCACAAAACAAACAAAAATATATCTGAATCAACATTTTCACAAACAAGTGATTTGCATATTTTGTTTTTGTTTTTTTATTTTTTTAATTTTGTTGTGCAAATAAATGAAATTTATTTTCTTTTGAAAACGTCTTTGGAAATATTTATTAGTTCAATTTTGCACATTTTATTAAAAGTTTTCGTTGCCCTCAATTGGTGAATTACATTCAATTGACGATTTAGAATAACCTAACCTTTGATTAACGATTTGTATTTTAAAGTAATTTATGTTAATTAATAAACAACATTTTTGCTATTGCTAATCTTAAAAGTATGCTATAGATTTTATTCCAGAAATGAATCGAAATCGAAAGCAGCTAATTGATGCCTAGTTAAGCTGCGCAAAACGTTTTTATTTTGTTGTATATATACATATATAAGTATATGTATAAGTTGGCTCATTAATTTCTTAAGCAATTTCGTAAATTTTACCATAGTTTGTTTGTCTTTAACCCAATTACGCATTATTCACGTTATAAACTCAGATCTTCGCCAAAAAGTAAATTTTGTCACCCTTCACCCGCGCTTTCAGTCTGAAAGTAAGAAATTTGTTGCCAAAGAATTTATTTCCACTGAACCCATATCAAAAACTGTTCGCTTAAAATATCATCTTTTAGGGGTGTGTTGGAGGGAGCCTGAACTTAATGTTTGACAGAGTAAACAATTTAATTTACGCACAAATTGTCACGCCCAATTTGTCGCATTAATTGGCACAGCGATAAAGTAAAAGCCATAAACTTGTCCAAACTAATTTTTTCACAATTTCTTCTTTTTTTCAGAAGTTTCTTAGATATTTTCGTACGTTTGGTTTGTTGACTTGGTGAGACTTTGGTTGTTGTTGTTCTTATGCTGTTGCTATTGAAGGTTTTTATGTTTGTTTTTGTTATGGTTTTGGCTGCCAACTTTGAATATCTTTTGGCGATAAACACAAAAATGTCACATTTAACTTTTCTGACAATGTTGACAGCCACAACAGCAAGCAACAACAACCGCAAATCTACCACCAAAAGTTCGAAGAAAATCAGTTAACGCTTTTGAAGCTGTTCGACTTGGCCCATTAAAGATGCATTTACACTTATCAGGCAGCTGAACGGATGTTGTGCGTTAAATTTGTGTGTGTGTGTGTGCATTTACCTATCAAAAGCGGCTTAGGTCATTATCCTTGTGTTATCCTTGTTGTATGTCTGTGTCCTTTTTTTCGGCACCTCATCGATTAGCCAAGTGTTGCCATGCAACAAAGGCGGCCACTTGCCAGCAGCAGCGGCACTCACAATAAACACGGAGGGATGGAGGCGAAAACCGCATAAGCTACACACTAAACCGGAATGAAGGGGGGTCGCGCGCGGTACTGGTGAACAAGTGTTTGGATTCGTAGCGACCGCAATGTGGTGACACAAACTCTCATACACAGACACACTCGACAACACACACAACACGTAACTTGGCGACGGTGAACGGCGACGAACGTCCGTGCAGCGCTTGCTGCAGCGCGAGCGACTTGTGTTTATGTTTGTGTTTATGCAGGATAATGCGATATATCCTAAGAGCCTGTCACACTTAATGGCACCTGATCGAATCAGGCGTTGCAATCGAATCCTGTGTTTAGCAGTTCGTTCGCCACACACCCGTGCACTCAAACACTGCTTCAGATTGTTGATAATATTGATAATAATAATAATGTTTCGTTGATGCTGATGATGATGATGTTTGACAATGAAATTCCACAATCCGTATGCCACACGGCACTTAAGCTAGCTGCCAATTGCGACAACAACACGACCGTCTGCTCGCACGGCTCGCCGTCAACTGGTTCCGCCTCAAGCTTCGGGCTGACACGTTGCACGAAACTCGCAGCGGCAACTTCTGGGATATTTGACGTTAGCTGCACGTTAACGTTTTTAACCACACCATTTGAAATGCAATTTGGGGCTGTTCTCTCTCTCTCTCTCTCTATGGAGCTCTCGCTTGCGCGCGCTCTCTCTCTCTCCGTCCATGTCGCTCTTTCTCGCTTTTCCTCTCTGATTCCCTTTGTTTTGATGATGGTGAGTTTGCGCCTAGGGTGAATTTATTTTCCCTTGTAAGATTTGTTTTCATTTTGCCGGTTTGTTTACGTTTTCCGCTTTCCACCTTAGCCGGTTTTTCAGCGCTAAGCATGTGCTAAGGTGCAGTATAGTCTTGGCAAGAGCCCTAAATGCTTTTAGCTTCCTTTAAAAAGGGATTTGAGTTGATTGACAAATTTTTAATGGTATCCCTACAAGATATTTGATTGAGCAAAGGTAAATTATTTAATGTTCAAATTTTAATTAAATTGACTTATAATTTATGTAGTTATTCGAAGTAAAATTTTTTTATTTATAATTAAATTTAATTTCCTCAATGAATGTTTGTCCAGTCAAACGAGACTTTGTACTTTAAAGATGTGTATGTTCATAATAATAATGACAACTGAGGCCACACAGTTTCTGTAAGGGACAAGACCGCAAAAGCTGTTGGTCGGCCCAAGGACCGACCTGCTGGCAATCCGGGCAAACAACCTTAGTCACATTTCGACTGGCACGGCTTATTTACAAGAAATTCTCTTTTTATTGCAGGCCTGCGTAACCACAAGAGCCAAAGAGGCAGCATCACAAGCGGAGCGGCTTACCGGAGGAGTATCAACAACGGTAACATACCATAGAGACAAAGTGTATCAATTATAATACGGGTGCAAGGCGAAAACCCCAAAACGGCCAGCTTACCAAACGGGCAGTCATGTTGGCGACAACAGCAGCAACACACAGAACATCTACAACCACAATTACCTCAGATCCGGGCATTTTGTGCTTTCATCACTGCAACGTGAAAGTTTTCTGCTTCGCACTGCCCCACACTTGCCCACATTGCAATGCGCAACTGGATGCGGATGCGGATGCGAATGTGGACCCCAATGCTGCTCCAGACACATTGGGAGATGTGAGTAGCAGCAGCAGCACCACTACCACAATGACAATTTCCAGGCTGCTCCCCTTTCGGTTACCCTATCCCTTTGTGCGGGCCACGCAGCATCCATGTGCGATTGTCCTGCGGCCCTCGACAGGCGACTTTCTCAAGTGAGTAAATGGGGCTACTTTACAAGCAAGTGCGTTCGTTAGCCTTTAGGGTTATATAGAATTGTCAAAAACTTTGCTAATATAGCTATTCACTATAGTTGTAGTGATAATATAAAAATACATGGAGCTTTGCAGCCTCAATGGCATTGAGATTACGCATTCTTGTTTGTTGCCTTTGCAAATGAAATACCCAAAAAAATGTAGGAGCTCCGTGTCCAGGCTACCAACTTGCGCATAATCCCAGCAATACCAGATATATATTTTTTTTTGTTTTGGATTTTTGGGCTGAAAATTGTAATCTATATTGTGTTTTTTTGGGCGTCGGGAATATGCAAAACATAATATGTCTGATGCGTTTTTGTGTGTGTGTTCGCAGCGATTACAGCAACGCCACAGATTTGCATATAGCGGTGACCACATCCACCGGCGACATTGTCGAATTTGATAGGGACGGACTGCAGCGCCATCGGCGCGAGGATAATCCGCGCGACTGGTGGCAATCGCTGCTAGTGGGCGATGTGCCCGAGCCCTGGCACGACTACTGGGATGAGGTTCTCCAGCAGGTATATTTCCATTTAATATTCATACACATACAAATTGCTAAGCCAGTTTTCTCGAATAGATTTGTGGGCAGTCTACCCGCTGGTCTATCGCCTGCTATGAGGAAACTAGCCACAATTGCTATACCTTCGTGCTGGCCTTCCTGCAGGCCCTGGGCTATGCCCAGCTCAGCGAGGCCGCCCGCACCAAGACCAGTTTCTGTGAGAAGTACATAGTGCCCAGAACAACGACAGCCGGCAAATACATCTCTCTCTATCGCCGCCTGCGTCTGGCTGGCGTCCATGTGCATCGTCAGCAGTCCAAGCAGCGATCTCTCAAAGTGGATGCCTGTGATGGTCCAGATGCTAGATTGACCAATGCAAAAGCGCACACCAATGGCATTGGGGCTGGCGGTTTGGGGGCACGCCTTCATGCACGTCAAACGCTCTGCACCATCGAGGAGTGATCGGAAGTTCTAGAGCTTATTAAACATGTTGCCGGCCTAAAAAATATTGATAACGGGTGACGCTATAATATACTATATATATGTATATAAAAATCCGGATGTTATCAATACTATTAAAGTATGATTTCCTTGCATCCACATTTATTTTTTGCAGCTGTACCACATATACATATGTATATGTATATTTAGTTAACATATTTAATTACTTATATGTTCCTACAGTTAAGTATTGTCTTACACCAGATGTTTTGGTATATACATTAAAATGTATATGTATATGAATGATTAAAATGTATTTATATTTAACGTGACGTAAACTTTGTAATTAGTTTTACTTCACTTCATTTTTTAAGTTTGGTCTTGTAATGGGCAAAATAGTGATTGTTTAGATAATTAAGTACTTTATGTGATTTTGAAAAGTGATTTTTTTTAATAAATATGTCAAGAATATGTAAATGAACGTTTTTAATTCCTAAATATATTCCTTGAGTCAAAGATTCAATCTATGAGAACTTGTTATCCCAATCGTTAAATGCTAAGCAAGAAATTTCTTGATAATTACTTGACCCAAATTACTACCGATTATATTCCATAAGTGCAGGTTAGATATTTATTCTGATATAAGTTTTTTAATGGGATGTTATGAACTTTATAAAGTGTAGTTAAAATAATTTTTGGCTGTAAAAGCTGATTGATGTGTAAAATTTTATGTCGAATTTAATGGACGGACGTTTTCCGGGAACTGATTCAAATAGTTGCCAGGTGGATCATAGTTGCAAACTACATAAATTGTGTTCCCACTGCAAGAGTTTAGTAAGAAGAAGAATTAATTTGAAACTGTGGAAAATCAGGTTGCCTTTTTGTATTCTAGTCGCTAGAATAGCAGAAGCACTTCAACTATGCATCTCACATGCTTACCGTCGAGCAAATCCTACGCCTAGCTGTTTAGAAGATCTCCACACCACTTGGGTAAAGTGGCCCGTACTACTTTGAAAGGATGGATTTCGCCAATTGTAGTCATTGATTTCATTATACCAGGATGTGACTGCATTCGTACCGGTTAGATTACCACCCGAAGCCATATAGATATTCTCTCCATATCCACTGTTTTGACGATGCTCCATGCGATTTATGGCCAGTAGATGCTGCATAGATATTAGGGAATTATGAGATATACCAGTGGATAATGGAGGCGTGTACCTGTGCCCAGTCGGTGGACAGTTTGGATAGTTGTGCATTAAGCTGCAGTGGAGGCGCATTGTGGCGAGATCTATAGGTATTGTGGGCATTAAGCACCTCCTGTTCGAACTGCAATGGAACAAATTTTGCAAATATAACTGCATTGTCTACAAATATTAAAACTGTATAAGTTGAATCGCTGCTGTTATAGCTTTTTGTTGATTTTTAATTACACAAAACTTCACTTTTCTGTAACTATTTGTAATTGAAATTGCAATGCACAAATATATTGTGATTATTATTTAAATTAAATTATCCTTACTGCCTGAGTACTCATTTCGGTTGAAGTACTTTGAGAAACTATTAAGAGAATTGTAATTGAGATATTCTAATGGTTGGAGCTACTCGGTTCCGACGTTTAAATAATACTGAGCCCCTTAGCTGTGAGCAGTGGGTTTTTATGTGTTGCGCATATTACTGATAGGAACACAAGTAACTTAACTAGAGCAACCTCCGGTTGTGGCTGACTAAGCTCTTTATCAACAACTCTTGCACATCTATACATAATGCCTCACACAGCAACTGACGTCTGTCGTTTGTCGGAACGCATGCTGATTCAATTTAAATGAGCTCGCTATACTGTGGCTTATGTTGAATTCTTTACAGAACGAGATAAGTATAAATGCTAGGTAAATAATCTGATTTATTCAATTTCTTTTTTTTATTGGAGAGTGTCAATGGACTATGGACCGACATTATCTTAATTTAACTTTTGAACATCTGGCTTGGAATTGAGTCAACCTATTTTTAAGCATATGTTTTACGGGAAAATTCAAATGTTAACTGCTCAAGTTTTAAAATTGAAAAATCGTGTCTGGTTGTGATAAATGATATATGACAATAATGAATAAATGTTTCGATTGAAAATGCGACACATTTGTATTTTAGCATATTGCATAGCAACCTTTTGTGGTTCAATTGTTAGTAGGCCGTCCATCAGGATGTGTCAACTGAAAGCTTTGCGGGATGTCATCCTTGTGCTCAGCCTTTTGTGACTGATATTTGCGACTGTCTCATTATTAATCACAATATCCACGGGATGAGGCGGTTGCGTTATGCAAAACTGTCATGAATCAGGCGAAAATGTAATTACATTTTCTCTGATGAGCAGCGAGCTCATCATTTCTTCTGCACCTTGGTGGTGTCCTGGTGTCTTATCCTGGTTGCTCGCCAAGTCGGGACATTTCATCTTGGATAGCACGCAATACGTGCATATAAATTGTATAATGTCGTTGCTAACTTTGAAGACACGTAATCTAGAAGTAAATAAGTTTTCTGCCTCGTCTCGAGTAAAGTTTTTCTTATGAATTTTAAGCTGACAAAGTTTACTGATTGTAGTGGTTCTGCGCATTGGGGGTATAATGATGATGTTGTTATTTAATTGAACTGTTAAGAGTGCTTAGTTTGATAAATTGATAACTTCAATAAATCATAAAATGCATTGGGCTATGGATAATTTCTATAGAAATAGTATGATAGGGTTTATATCTCGTCTAGAATTACATTTGCACATCGCACAATTTTACACAACTCCTCAGATAAGATAAAAGCTAGCAAATCACACAACCATGGGATATACAATGGATATCAATCGCATGACAAGTTGACTCACAAATGGTAAATGTAAACTTAAAAAGTAATTATTATATGGGCAGATCAAGGTCGTGACCACACCCGTACTTATTCCACAAATAACTGTAAAAGTGGGTGCGCACTGAGCTCTGAGCTCTTATCGGGAAACATGAGTCAAAGGTGTGTCGTCAAAAAATGGATTTATTCCGACAAAAAGCTGTTGCACATTGTTGCTACTCAATTCAAATGGCCCCGGTTTAGCATAAGATGCGTAACGAACGATTGCCAACAATAGCCACAGCCAAAAAGGGAACGTGCCAAATAATGCACATGTCTATTGAAATAGAACAAAAATCGGAGAATCGGCAATCGGCAAATCAGCACAGACCTTGAGCGGCACTTAGTACATTCGAGCGAATTATGTTGTATTTGTCATTTGTTGGCCCACTCTTCAACATACATACATACACAGACAGGCACACATACATATGCGTTTGTCAGTGCGGCAGCGAACTTTGTACCTTATAGCACAGACCCCAATACCAATGCACTCTGAATGGTTATGTTATGCCCGTTTGTATGGCTGCTGCCCATATCCCAACCTCTCCCAAATCCCCGCAACAGCCAGCCCCCTTTTCAACACGTTTTCGCCGCTGCCGAGCAAGCATTGAAAAATCTCAACTAATGTCAAACGCTTTGTCGTCATCGTCGTCTATGCACACTATGGTCGCAGGCGGGGCGACGAAGCGTTGAGTTGACACTTTTAATTTAGTAGCTGCATATTTCTCAATGCATTCAAGTGGATGTGGCTGCTCATGTTCTCTTTGAAAAGGATAAATGCATTCTCACTTTGATTGATGACCAAAGATGCTGGCAGAACAAAAATGAAAAGCTTCAGCTTTTCACATTGTATAAGTGAGATCATTTTAAGCAATCTTAAAGAGTTATTTCTCTTTATCACTTTGAAATTATAAAACAAACAAGTATTTGATAAACAATGCAGCGCTACTTAAACGGAATTGAAACAATCGCGCCACTTATTTCCAAGTATTTGAAACAGTTCCGGTCAAGTGCACTTCAATAATCATGCTTATTGGAAATATATTTGTACTAGGAGCGGGAACTCTGCCTAGCTCTGATAAATATTTCTCAAGTTTCTGCATACCCTTCGATGGGATTAACACAAATTCTTGAGTTCACTTAAAGAAAATGGTAAATCCGTATATCTCACGAGGAATCACTAAATTTGAAAAGTAAAAGGTGAAAGGTGAAAACGGTAAAAGTCCAAACTTGAAAGATAGATTACCTGGATTACCCACCCTGTTATGTGGCTCCGGTTTTCAGATGGTATTACTTTTTGGTATTAGAGTATTTCGAATTCGGTTGCGCCCGACTGAAACGTTCTCAATTGTTAATTTTTCATGTTATAAATCTTATTGAGAAAATTGCAATTGCCAACTGCAGCCAAAGTGAAGTTAAACATTCTTTAGATTGAAATTTAACCTTAATTAGGTTAAATGAGTTATAAGCTTGTTTGAAATATGTTTTTAGAAATAGCTAAATTATTATGCAATTGTGCATGCACACAATTTTATGCCATATTAATTTCGGAGTCATCTGTTTTAATCCATTACATACTAATTTCCACAAAAAGGCATTGAGATTATTTACTAAATGAGACATTTAATTATCATAATTGATGTCGGCAACAATGTTTGTATTAATAGCTGCCCAGATGCACTGTTTTCGGAAATTATTAATTTTAAGCTCGCACAATCAATGAGTATTGCATATACAGAGTACATTGTTTGCTAAAAGACTTCTTTCGTTTATATATTTTTAATAATGCTTTAAATGGGGAAAACAATTAAATTGGCAATGTAAAGTATTAATTATCAGTTGAACCATTAAAAAACTTATTAAAACTTATTCAGCTTTGTCACAGTTAAATTCTTAGCTATCTTCTGTTTTAAAATATATTAAATATGTATAACTCGATTCGTCTTATCTGAACACTGGCTAACCACAGTAAGACCTTAGCATCTTGGTGAATGCTTCATTATTTGCATTTTTAACTTGTCTTATTTTACAATTTAGATGACTTTCAAACGGATATTGAATACACAAATGCAAAACTGACTTATCAAGGACCTGCTACTTCTATCAGCATAACCTCAAGCTGGGCTAGTGCTTCAGAAATGTTTTCCAAGCGAAATACAACAATAAAACTAAATCGAATTCAAACAGAAAGTTCATTTACAGTTCATCAAGTTGCTCCCCACTCACAAGATCTGGTCTAAAGCAAGGGCAAAGAAAATGGCCTTCACCAACTACCCCTCTTCCAAGTGGAAAAGTTTAGCAAGGACTGGTAAGTTTTTGGCAGCTGACTCATATAAACTTCCTACTTGTATTTTATGCTAAATTAAATGGGCCACCAAGCCAACAAGCCAAAAATATATACATACGTACATACATATTCCCAGTATCCAGATAATGGCTAAAAGGGTATAATCAAATTCAGTAGTTAGATAGCACGTACATTCTAAAGCCTGAAAGCTCAAGCAATCCTTTTCCATAATTTGTTTTATTTAATTATTTCTTAAATTCAATCATATATTTTGAAAATGATATGCTGATATGGTATTATACATAATATTTAATAAAACAAAAAGAAGTTTTCCAAAAATTAAACTCTATACAGGAATTATGATTTCCAAACGATATATGTAATTAATATGAAATATTGGAATTTTATAATAGTTACATAGTATCACCGGATCAGTTATCTCAAGCGAAGCATGATAATTGAGGCGTAGGCGTTTAAGGGCGTTTAAACTTGTGGCGCTTAGATAATATACTAAATTGATTAGTCAATTTAAGTTAGAGGCTGATACGAAAGAAAACTTTGCAGTATGCAATAGGCACCTGATATGTTGTATTATGTGATTGAAAAACAAGTTAGAAAACTAAAATTCTCATTTTCATTATGATCTTATGATTTGAATTTTTCTATCTACACTTTCTATCTGAACTCATGGCTCTTAATTACTATTGATTATGCTGATTTGAAGAACAGAGTATACAAAACTAGCAAATTGGTAGAAATTTCCACAATTCCGACTAGCTAATTGAGTTGATAATTGTCCATTTTCACATGTGCGGTTATTTCTTGTTGACATAATTTAGAGCGAACCAAAAACTAAATTCAAAATTGCCAAAGCGTGTCATTTAATTTTAATGAACACAGCTAATTGGGAGCGTGTGTGTGGGTTAAATTCGTGCATTTTTCCTGGATTGTGTGGTTATCCGCTCATTTAATGAATTTGCAATAATTTGAAAAAAGGTTTGCCATGTGCCATAATTTGCTGACTATGATTTTTTATACTCTCGCACGGGGTACTATAATTTTGTTAACCGGGCTTAGCCTGCCCCATACAGTCTACAGTTAAACTTTTGACCAGGACGACGATATAGATTTGGTCTATCTGTCATTTTTGCTCTCAGCTTGATAAAACTCAAATTAAAAAATTATTTCACGATATACATATGTAGTAAAAATACAGCGCACTTTTATTGTATGTTTAAAAGCGTATTTACACTTCGATATCACGAGTTGTTCTTTTATTATTGATTGAGTATTTGCAAAAGTATTGAAAGCTTTGTGATATACTTTTGAGCCAGCTTATGCGATTTAGTTGTACCTTACGAATCGTAGCACATATCCACCGATATGTTCTCAATACACATTTTCTGCTCACTCAAAGGTCACAATCGTTGACTTATTAACGCTCGAACGCGTTGAATAAATCGTTTTAAAACGAACGAACAGAAAATGTTGTTAGAGAAACTGGACGGTCGAATGTTTTCAAGCGTTAAAATTTCTTTAAGCTTTGACATACACTAAGGTGCACATACATATACGTACAACAAATTGTATTTGAATATGTATAAATACTTTGGCATGCACGTATAACATTTTCTTTAAGTTCAACTCACACGTTCATACATATGGCAGTTTGGTGTCCAATTTCAATGTGCTTTTTAGTCGACAGAAAGTTTAGTGATTTTTGCTTAAATATAATATACCAAAAAATAGTATGCATTTAAATGCACGGGCAATATAAATATAATAAATCGGTTAAAATGTGCATTTCCACACATTTCTAGCCAATTAGTTGGTGGAGCGGAGCGGTTGTCGTTTGGATTGGTTGTTGTAATTTACTTGCTAATTTCCTGAAGCACAAAACTTATGGCAAACAATCTCTGTAAACATTTCAAGTCATTTCGTCAACATGCATAGTCACCGCAGGCAAAAGCAGTGAGAGAGAGAGAGAGAGCTAGGGAGAGAGGGGTATGGATAGAGCTAGCCTTGCAGACATCGATTTGCATATCTTTTGATGCAGGCAGATGCAAGTGAATAGTTGCAGCTTTGGCATCTCTGACGAGTCTTTGCTGGCTCAGCGAAGTGTGTCGTCGCATCCTTGCCACATCCTTGTGCTTGCTTGCCTGAATGCCTCAAACTCAACTTAGCTATATGTATCAAAATCTTTCGACAGTTTGCTACCAGATGCTGAGATCTTAATTCTCACATTTGCTAAAGTCGATGCCGAAGGCAAAGAACGTTACGGCCATTAAACGTTTGGCTAAATTAGCAGGCACATTGGCTTAATCCCTAAATACTTAACACCTAATTGACACGTCTCAATTTCAATTTGTGAAAAATGTATACGCGAATATTAGCTATTATTTGCTGATCATTTTCGCTAGACCTATTCATTACATGAGCTTCCACCGGATGGCAGCTCAACTTTAAAATATCGGAAAGGCATTTTGATTTTTGCAGTTGCAGCAGTTGCAAAATAAGAAGAATTGGCGAAAGGCAAAATTTGATTGTGTTTATGTCGAAGTACAACCGAGCAGCAGGGCCAGAACCTAAACAAAAAATCAAAACAAGCCTGGACCAGATGAAAGGAAGCGGAAGGAGAGGGTTGAGTGGAGAGCAGATGTAGGAGCAGCTCCAACAGCCTATGCAAATAATATTTAACATGTAGAGAATCGCAATATACACAACAAGTCGACAACGACATACCCTGTCTTCAACTACATAATATGGCAAGATTGGAGAACGCATATGCTCCTTGTTTTTATCAATGTTGAACAGTTGTCTCCTGTGTTAGAAAAGCAGCAGCATAGGATACATGAGCAACTTTAGCTACTCACAACGTACAAAAGAACCCTGCCGAGAACCTGAGCAGAACTGAATGTTTGAGGCTGATATTTGCTTCTCGCCTAAGTAGCCAAGTCGAAAATTGTAAATTGTAGTTGGCCACCCAAGCGGTCAAGCGGCAAAAGTTAGGCAACAATTAGAGCTTACACTGAGATAAATACTAAAGTTAAAACGAGAATTTAAAAAGGACATAAAATCGAGGATCAAAGACTTTTAATCACTGTAAAAATAGTAAATAAAATAAATAAATTACCAGATCAAAAATATCATTATATATTATCCAATGTGCAGCTTAAAGCGATTTTGCAAGCAATTGGACTCATTGGTTTTTCAGTGCTGTATACAGTTGAGTATGGTATAACCATGGCTGCATTCACCTGGTGCCCACAAAGCGTAAAAGTGGCAGATGAGAACAACTGCATATAAATTTCAGATAATACGTCTGCTGCTCTTGCAGCACCTGCCCCATGCATCTGTAGCTTCTCCTGTTCTTGGATGATGGCAATTGTGCCATTGTCCCTGCTGTGTGCAACTGCCAATTAGAAGTTGGCAGGTCAGTCAGAGACATGTGACGGCAAGCTAGAATATTGTGTTTTAACTCCATTTTCATTGAAAGCAACTGCAGGCAGAGGAACTCGTTGCCATAGCAGCCAATATCATACAGCGGTTCCTGATGATGTTTTTCGTTCCAGCTCCTTGGCTACTCCGGTTACTACAAAAGCTGATTGAGCCTAGAAGTGCGTTATAAGCGGGTAACGGCATTATTATTATGCCCGAGCATAGAGAAGCGCATCGTTGTCAAAGGAGCAACGTGGCAAAGGAGCAACATGAAAGCAGCTGCCACTTCAAGATTTATGAGTCTCGTTTGAGAACATGTTGCTTTATATTTTCATCACGCCAAAGACCAAAACTGAAATGATACCATTGTAATTTATTGCTTTCATGGGGCACTTCTATGTATGTCTTTGAGAGCCATTTCATAATATTTTTATCGTATGTCAATCAATGCATTTTGCTTCACATTGGAAAAACATTTTTAGAAATGTCACAAAGTATAGTCAATCAAACTGTAACCTTTCTATAAATCATCTTTGCTTAAATATATACAAGAAATACAATTTATCTTTGGCATCTTAAATATTGTCTTAAAGATGTCTTTTTGCCATGTCTTTATGTCGTTATTTAATTTATTGCTCTCGTTATTTGTGTATAAAATAGATAGATGGGTATTTCGATTTAAGTGGAAGTTGCTTTTTGCTTTTGTTTAATTTTAATTTATTTATCAGCTCTACCAATTAGTAAGGCATTTTCGCATTTTAAATTAAAATGTAAGATATATCTTTAATAAATTCACCTTTGCCTGGAGTCAAGTTTTCTGTTCTTTTGAAACAGTCAAATGTTAGCCCAAGCTCCTTGGTCCTTTTTTGACATTCAATTAATATGCAAATTAAGCTCGAGAAGTCGAGAACTGGCTGGGCCAAGCATTCCACATACGATAAGCCAAATTTAATCCATCTTCTCATTCGCTTAACCCTCTTACACTTTGGCATCGCAGCGAATAATAAACAAAGTGCGGAGAATGGTGCACTGATGATGGGTTTGGGTTTAGGTGTATATAAGTCTGGCAGCAATGGAGAGGATAGATAGAAATTAGAAAACCAGCTTGGTGATTCCGCCAACGTTCGCAGATTTCGTGCATAGTTTCAATTGCCTGCCACAGGCGGTGACTATTATTGTGCTTTCTGGCATCCTGGTGTCCTGGCATCTGGTCTGCTCTTTTCTGGTGTTGTCTGGTATGCCCCACAGGAATGCCCCATGGAATTTACGAGGCCCTCGAGATTAGTTTACTCTGTTGTTTGCTTTAATTGCAAGAAGAAGGCGTGGTCGTGTCGCCAAGTCAGCGGATTGCAGATTGTGCTCACCCAACATGCCCCGGCACTCAACCAAACGAAACAAACCCACAGACTCCACATGGTGGCGTATGTGGGTATGATACAGTTTCAGCCAAAAGTATTCGCTTTGCCAATTGGTATAGCTGTGCTGTAAATACTCGTATAGCAAAGCCAAATAAAATAACAAATAACGCTCAAATAAATACTCTTATCGACTTGCAGGGCATTCGCAAATATCTCACATGCATAAATTCTGCTCAAGAGTTTTGGATTGAACAGAGATGAGGCGGATAGAGTGAGTGAGAGAGAGAGAGAGAGAGAGAGATAGAGAATGAGATGGAGGAGAAGAAGGCGCTGTTGGGGCATTTGGTGTATTTGTTTCCATTTTATATCTTATTTATTTCAATTTTTTGCCCATTCGTTTGCGACGTGTGTCGATGTGGCACTTTTTATTGCAGTGTTTTTTCTTATATCCTCTGGGATGCAATTTTAAAATATTGCACACACTTCTCGTATCGTCCTTACAGCAGAGCTGAATAAGGCACACATCCATTTATATTTAATATGTTACGTATCCGTTTTTGTCCTCGCACCATCTTCATCGCCATTGACTTGACTGATTATAATAAATTACTACCAAATTTATCAGGGCCAATGGAGCAGCAGCTCGAGAGTTTTCGTTTATCCAGCTTAAAGTCTAAATTGAATCTGCGAACTCCAGAAATGCAAATGTGTTGAATTTGGGATGTGCAATAAACAAATGTATGATTGAATTTCAAATTTGCTTATATAATCCGAAAAGTTCGCTAACAGCCTAATACAGTGGCAAAAGCTATCAACATTTTAAATAATAACATTCAATTCAAATTAGTAATGTATTCGAGAATGAAACGATTTTTTTTAGTTCTTAAAACATTGGAAATGCTTTTGACACAAATTTAGTCTAACAAAGTGTGCGTTGCATTTCGAGCGCTGCTAGAAAGGTAAACGAAAATCAGAAAATCATTTCGAATTCGGTCTCAAAACTGATCACATCCCAAAAAATATTTGAAAATAAATTTTTTTTAAAGCGCTGAGAAAAAATACGAAATGCTACATCGTGCCAATTTACGTAGACCGACCCATCAATTTGAACAGGTGAGTCTAAAAATGCAGCTAACTGCTTTCGATACGCTTACATCTTCTTACATCTTACAGGGTCGCCGAATGCAAGTCGACAATGCGACGAAGATGGCAAGCTACTACGAGCGACGGGACTGGTTGTTTAGTATGGGCCTCATCGGCAGACGTGCTCATAAACTGGCTGTGCATATGCTCGCTGTGCCCGATATTAATTTTCATCACTTTCAAAAGCGTGTGAATCGCCTCAGTTTGCAATCGGATCCCAGTCGGCTGGCCGCAATGGATGTCATTATCTCAAATGAAATGCGAGAAATGCTGAAAATTCCAAGGACTCCGTCCCCGCCGCGCGTCATCGACTGCAACTTGAGCCATTACAATAATTCTGATTATGATCGACGTGCTGTGGCATTTCAGATTGATGACTTTTACACGGGTCGTCAAATGAATTCCACGCCTGTGAAAGTTGTAGAAGTGAGACGTCCAGCATATGGTGCGCATCGCGGAAGTCCAGATGTAAACAACATAGACGAGGATCCACGCAATTTTGATGAGGACCTACGGATGGAGCAGATAAGTCAGTTTGTGCCCTACAGCAACAATAACAATTATAATATGGGCCATTGTTATGAGGATAACTTTGAAGATGCCTATAACATAGATGCAGATCCTCGCAATATCAATGACACTTCCAAGCAACAGGTGATTGAGATGCACGGAAATAATCAGCATCAAATCAATGAAAACGATGAGTTAGGTACTAATGAAAATTACCTTCAACGTCCAAATTTTAAGAACGGTGCCAATTTTAATCGAAAGAAAATGGAAGGAGATTTACGAGACGTCAGGAATCGTAAACGCGGCGCTCAACCAATCTATAAGCCAAATAACCCGAACGATCCTAAGAAACGGAAAATGAACAAACCGTGTCAAATATTTCAAATAGGCGATTTTGAGATGCCTTACGTTAAGTACAGTACAATACCGCTGCCACAACCGGAGCACAAATCCTACGCCATCAAATTCTTTCAACGTAAACACAATTGTATTGTAGGTGGCGTCGAGAAGGCTGAGTCCTCAGAGTTCCTAGTGGTAAATCTGTTAAGTGTACCAAAAAACTACAGTTTTATTGTAGGCAACCGCATTAGGAAGCGTATTCGCGACGATTGGTCGGGTATCCATCGTAAGATGAACTACCGAAAGTGGAGAAATTGGTGGAAAGACTTTAAGTGGTGCGAAGCTGGTATTGACAATGAGCTCCAACAGTTTAATGGAATTAACTTGAGGAATAATTCATTTCTAAATTTTGAATCCGGTGTTGATACGTCTTCGGCTCAAGAGTATTTTAAAATGAAATCAAAGAATTACTATTTGACAATGTGCATGATTTTTGAACTAATGGATGTACGATTATTGGAACAATTGAATATGAATGAGATTGCCAAATTGGAATATTTGATAAGTAACATTCCGAATCATTTGTGGATTTTCAAGATGCGCGGCATGGTTTATTTGTGGTCTCGCTACAGCAAGATACGCAATAACCGGAACTCCTATCATTTCTACGCTACTCATACACTGTGGAGCAATCCCACATTCCACTGGTTAGCCAAGCAGGCCTACGAAGAACTGAAGACAATCAGCCAAATCGAATGGACTGAGCACAACGAAACGTATCCATTGCTGGAGTGAACGGGGCTTCCCAAATTCCCTCTGCGTTGAGCAGGAAAAATAAAATATTGCCTTTTTATCATCCATTTAAAAGAGGCGGACAAATTTACGATAGTAACAAACATTTTTATTTGACAACCACTGCATAAAATATCACCACTTCTTGACACAGTTTATTCATGGCCAAAACTCATTTTATTTTACTTTTTATACCTCTTATATCAAAACATTGGCGAATAGTTTACTTTTCAATAAAATAAACTATGTAAACAGTAAAGTTCTCCTATAAAATATCTGCAGGTCCAATTGAGTGTTGAGTAAATATAGGTTTTGGTATTTAGATCTAGGTTTTGGCTTCCTTATCGAGATTTTAACATAGAATGGGGGCTTGAGCGTGTGGTTTATCTCTTGTCCATAAGTACAGTGGCGGTATTCTCTTTTATCCAATTCTGATTGCATCCTCTCAAGCTAAAGCTGCCACTCCACAAGTAAAGGAAAAAAAAAAACGCATTTATAAATTCCAAGGTGATTTTTTTTTGCAGCTCTTGCATAAAGTTGTTTAATTTGTTATCGCAGAGTGCACCTGAGCCATAGCTCTACACTGGCGGTTGAGCCAGAGGATGTCGAAGACAAGCAGGAAAGGCCCTAGGCAAATGAATAAACCAAAGGGAGACAAAAAAATGGCGACAAAAAATTGCGAAACGTTGTTGCATATTAATCCAACAGAGTATTTCACTCAGCGGGTGACTTAACCGCAGCCAGGCAGTCAGCGAAGCTCGGCAGGCTGTGGAGCGGGTCCCAGGAAGCAACACGCTTCGCGCAGCGACCACGAAAGACATTTATTGTATCCTTAACGCGCTTGACAGACGAGCGCTGAGACGATGATGAATTTGTCGTCGACATCGCGTGTACTAAGTAAAAAAAAAAAAACTCAGTCAAAATGTTCGCCAATGTGACTTGGTCAAAGTGAGGGTGGTGTGGTGGAAGTTCACAAACTGCTGGGAATAGGGCAGCCAGCCAGCCAGAAAGACACCAAGTGTCGAAAAAATGCAAATAAAATGCCGGCTTATTGAGTCAGCGATGGGGCTGAGTGGAGGACAGTTGGGAGGAGGATATGAGTAGCTGCTCTTTAGTTGATTGAAAAAGGTGATGCCAAGGTTTTCTGTACGCAGTAAAAATTATACTTGGGGTATATGTACACATTACAATAATTCATCAATACATACATATTTATTCACAGCTCTACTCTAGCATAAGTTCGCCCTTCATGCTGTGTTTTGATAATAAGAGCTTTAATTTATTTAATTTAATAAAGGAAAGAGGAGTGTTTGAAAGTCGGGCACTCATATTGCAGTTGCTTTTATTTAATGCCCTTTCAACAATTTGGTTGCTTTGTTGAGTTACATTCAGAAAGCAGGCTGAAAATTTGAGGTGCTTTTGAAATAACTGAAATGTATTTATTTATATTTGCGTATTTGCGTTTGTACAACCATCAATTGTAGGTAGAGCAAACCTATAAAAGTAAAGAACGAAATTTATTGTAATCAAAATGCTGCACCAAAAACAGATCAATAACTTTTAAAAATTAATGTCGAACAGGATTTAAAAAATAAATAACCAAACATCATATTAAAAAGTAAACAGAAAAAAAAACCAATACAATCGCACACACTCAGTTATTACTGTGGGTGTAAGTTATATGCTTGGAGGACTTTTATTGAGAGTTTTTTTCGCATAATGCCAACGCTGTAATATTTAATATAAAATTGTATCCTCGGGCATTTAGCTGCTGACTGGGGATTCCGAGGTGACTCAAGCGAACGGCAAATAAAAAATCTCAAAATCAACATATAGCGAACACAGCCAAAAGATGTTTAATGTTAGTAGTGTTGCTGAAAGATATACTTATGTTATATGAACTGCCTACATATATATCAAGTAAATCAAAATCCATTGAGCAGTTAACACTGGAAACATGGAAGTTCGCGAGAGATTATCAAAGATTTCTGAAAGACACTCGTGTCTGTGAACAGAGTTTCGTTTGGCTTTGCCAAAAATACCTACAACATGTTCGTATCAATTAAAATTCAATTAACATCTTGTTCGCACATCTTACTTCCGCGTACTCAATCATAATTTAAATTTACATAAGCAGCAGACAACAGAACAACGGTATTCATAATTGGTAATGCGCTCACATCTGAATAATTTAGCTCTAATTGCAAACTGTGAATCATGACCATTTCAAGACTCACATTAAATTTTCATTTCAATTTGCTGTGATTTGGTTTCCTGGTTTCCTTTTTAATTTAGTCAAATAAAAAGAAGGATTCTCAGTTGTGCCCAAATTTTAAAACTGATTCAATACAATGTTGATTCTTTAACCTCCAATTCATAGTTTAATTTGTTCTACGATAAAAAAGAAGAATTATTATGTTAGTAATATAATTTAGACGGAAATTGATATTGTCATTGAGAGACCATATGCAAGATTTAATTTCGAGAATATGACGAAATAAAAAAAGTTGTGGTAACGCTAGGATGGTCAATTTCGTTCGTCCATGCTGATAAACCCAGGACAACAATGGCTCGATTGGTTTTATCAATATTCATAACCAAAGACTTTACCTTCAATCTCATTTCAGATACGAAATCGTCTTGCCAAGTTACAAATATACGACACTGCCTTAAAAAGTCATAAAATTGTACTGTATACTGTAATCATGATATTTGCTTACTTCCTAAAACACCAAGCGCAAATATCAAGTTGCTTCTCCCTGCACATATCAGGCATAAAGAATTATTTACGTATTCCACAGACTGAATTGAAAATCTTGTATTTAGTGTCCACATGTTGGTGTCCACATTCGTATTTGTTGTTAAATTATAATATATAAAATATAGAGAAAAACAGATGCATGCCCGATATTTGTTTAACCAATAAATACTAAATTTGAAACCTGCATGTGGCCACAAAATCAACTTTGAAATCAAATGCAATTTTAATAGAAAATCTAGAATACGATAAGAAAAAATCACATGTAAATTGTGAACAATTTGTTTTTGGCATAACTGTAAACTCTTGACATATAAAAGCAAATGTTTGCACATTGCCAAAAATGCCATTTGAAAATATTTTACGCGTCCAGGCGGAAACATCCGTGAAAGGAAATACTGACACTATTGCGTTGGCAATATTTATTACAAAAATTGCAAGTGCAATATTGGGCAAAATGCATTTTATATTCTACAAATGAAATGCACTGAAAATTTGGCCATTAAAACGAATATTTACATACAAGACGACATACAGTGAGGGACAGCTCCAGTCGACCTGTGTCAAAGAATAAACGTAATTGCCTGTCATAAGCTAATTATTCATTATTTTTCAAAAATTCCAAAAACCGATGGTAGATGAATGTATGATCCTAACAAACTAAGGTTTCCATGTACCCATGTGTCCACAATGTACGTGGTCCAAACAAGTTGCAGGCAATAATTTTTTTTCTTTGACACTGGTCGACTTGAGCTGTCTCTCACTGTATATATATGTATATATATTTTTGTCAGCATTTTGAGCATTTTCAAACATTTCCCGTTCAATTATCTACATTGCTTTACTCATATATCACATCACAAATTGCATTTGAGATGTTTAAGTAAAAAAAATTTGTTTTAATTATACGATAAATTATGAGCAAAATGTCAATGGTTAATTTTCAGACAAGTCTTAACCATGTTGACCAAAGTTTCATTTGCCGATTCCTCCTCCTTCAGTCACAAAGTGTTGCATTAATGCGACTCTTGACGTTGTTTTTGTTGCACGCCTCATTTTCTCTGTCTGTGTTGGTAATTTCATTATGAGTTTTATGACTTTTAATTAATTTTCAAAAGTGCACTGCTTTACACCAATCTGCAGGGAGTTGGTACTCTGTGTGTTGGCAGGTCGTCTGCCTGGCTGTCTGGTTGGCTGGCCAGCTGGCTGGCTTGCTGGAAGGCCGGAAGTGTGCCATAATTTCCGCACTAAACTTGATGCTGTGCAGTTCATCTGCAATTCGAATGGAAAGTACAACAGCGTTGTCTGTGGAACTCGTTGAGCAGCTGTATAACAGTCATCAAAAACATTCAATTAATTTTCCACACACAAATGACAACTTTTCAGTTTCCACCAACTAAACGGCCAAATGTTCATCCGGCCGTTGCCATCATGCTTACGTTCGCAAAATATACAGTCAACTTAACCGAAAAGAGCAGGATATTAAAAAGTTTAATTCTTTAACAAATTTTAAACCAAAATATATCTATATCGAACCGTGTTTTAGTTTTCAACAATCACGGAAGCTTCTGAGTTTATTTTATAGCAAGCAAGCGTTTTCAAAAATTATAGTTTCATTGAAATTTATTTAGTCGTATATCAAATCTTTAGAGATACTAAAGAGTTTTCCAATTCTAAGTAACAATAATCGTTGAAACACTTCAGGACACTGCTTGAATATGTCCGCCGAAGTGGAGGAAATGCTGAAGCGATTCCAGAACGTTAAGAACGTCGTGGGCATCCTTGTTGTGGATGGTGATGGCATAGTCATCAAATCAACATTGGACAACCAAGCAGCAGTGCATTACGCTGGCATCATGCGAACTGTTTCGGAAAAGGCGCGTCGGGTGATCCTAGATTTGGATGCCACCAATGAATTTACATCCATGCGCATGCGCACATGCAATTTCGAGATAATACTCATGCCGCAAGATAATTTCCTCATTGTCGTTCTACAGGAGCCATCTGATTAAAGGGAGCGGCCATTTATTTAAAATCTAATTTTAATATGTTGTCCAAATGATGTCTGAAAAAAATAAATCTGCACGTTGCGATATGCAATAATATATATAGTGAATTCGCTTTTGAAGCTAGTTTTTCCTCAAATTCAAATCTGTAGGGAAAATTCATGCACAATTTATACACTCATTATTCCCAGCCAATTAATGCAAATTATTTGAATTAATTTGAATTTAGGTACTCTGCTTCTGCTCCAACTCCAGAATCCAGCTTCTTCTCTATTCTGTCCAAACCCATTTTTAATATCAATAATTCTCATTTAAATATATAACATAATAAATGAAGAATGGCTGAAGCAGCCACAAAGCGAAAAAAAAACTTTTTGCAGCTCTGCGGCAAAAGCGACTGTGTATCCTCGTCTTGGTAATCGTATTTCGAAGAGGGGTGAGCTATTTTTAATTTAATTATATGTTAAACACGCAAAATGCATTATGGATGATTATGCTGACAAAGAAATGGGTATGCTCGTATGCACGCTAGTATACAGTGACTCACACCGAAATTTGCACAGCTTCAAGTAAATAATGTAATTGCCTTCCATAATTCTACCTAGCAGGTGGGGAAACCCCAGTGTATTGGGGTCATTTATTAATTTAGGTGGTTAATACATGTACCTACCATCGGTCTTTGGAATTTTTGAAAAATAATGAATAATTAACTTATGGCAGGCAATTACATTATTTACTTGACGCTGTGTAAATTTCGGTGTGACTCACTGTATATGTACATATGTATATAAAATAACTTATACATATGCCGTTGGCCTGAGCTGGAATCAAAGCCAACTGAAGACAGGTACGTGATTGGCGTGCCTGTTGTTCATAGTCCCCTTTGCCACACTCATGTCTAGTTCCATCTCAGAGCGAGTATAAATTTCAAACCACGTGCAAATTAAAGCAAATTGTGACCATTTTGTCAATTTTGATATTGTCACAATTGGGTCTTGATATTTACATAAATACACCTTCAAAGGACCTTCAATAGCATGACAAGCTAACATATTCTTTCTCTCGGTTGGTTAGGTGTACGCTTTCAGATTGGAAGTCCCACATCTAAATATCCGCTATAATTTTAAAATGCCAGCTCATCTAATATTGAACCCATTTCAAATTTTCAGATAAATAACCATTAATTTATTAATTATACTAGTTTTATTCACTGACAAGTACTGTACTATAATATCTGCATGCGGTGATGGTAAAGATGATTTGCACGACTGAAAGCAAATAAAAAAAATGTTAGTAAAAAAGTATAGTAATATAGTTGAGACAGCTTGACTAAGATATACCCCGTGTCCACTAGAATGCAATCATTTTATTTTGTATACAATTTAATAAATCGTTGTTATTTTTTTGCAATAAAAAATTGTAAATCGAGAAGTCAAGAGGACATATCGAGAACTGCTTGCTTTATCTATATGCATTTGCACCCTATGAACACGGGGTATATAAGATTTAAATATTTTGCTTACTTGGTAGATAAATTAGCTGAAACAAAAAATAAGGCAGAAACGAGCTTGTTACGATGCCAGCAAGAAATATGTTCGGTATACTCTAGAAAAATAGTTGAATTAGCATAATGCGAATAAATGTCACAGACTTGGGCACCTACTTTGAGAACGCCCAATAGCAGCAAGATCCCAGCTATGGTATGCCAGACGCAAATTATTAAAAACGAGACAAACGTAGCAACCTCGACTTCTGAGCTGGTAACACCGCCCACTATTCCAAATAATATGCCATGGAATACTGTCCATGCACCCAGAAATATTGCTTTCACTTTTAGCGAGCAACAAATTTCATCCAAGCATTGAGCAGACTGGCACATACACATGTTAAATTTGAGTTATGTAAATTTTACGAGAAACTTGACAACTGCTTTTGACAAATTTTTTATGTTAATGAATATATTAAAATATTTCAAATATAATTTTTGACTGTAACGTTATTGAATACTGAGACATTTCGTTTCTGAGGTTCGAATAAGTTTTTATTCACTTAAGCACTATGGAATAATATCTGCATGAGGTTATGGTGAATATTACTTGAACGACTGAAAGAAAAAAATAAAACAAATAGAAAATAAAATTATAATTATAATTTATATTATATAGTCGAGGGAACTCGACTACGAGATAGACTGTACTCAGATAAATATAAGTTGAGCGACGCTGTAGCCATACAATCTATAATTTCTCTTAACTTCTGCTCTTAAAAATTTTAAAGATAGAGGTTAGTATTATTAATTTTGGATAGTATAGTACAGATGTAAATATTCTATAATTAAAATTGTCATTAAAATCGAAAATAGGACTTCAGGCATTTACCTTGTCTACTTATCTTATGAGTACAGCGTATAAAAAGACTTTTTTAAATAGTTTACCTGGTAAATAAAATGTAAAGAAATACACATAAGGCACAAATGAGCTCAATATGATTCCAATTAGAAAGATCATAGCCATAGACTGATGAAAGAAATTTGAATTAAAGTGAAGTGCATAAGTACCATAATCTTATAAACTTACTTTTAAAACTCCCAACAGCAGCAATATTCCTGCTACGATATGGATGACGAAAAGAATTGAGCCTAAGATGAGCACACTAAAATGTACACTCCTCAAGTAGAGTACCGTGCCCATTGGAAGTAATATACCATGAGCTAAGGTCCACATACCATGAAATAGTGCTTTACCTTTCAGAGAGCAAAAAGTCTCATCCATACATTGGCAAGAATCGCACAAGCACATTTTTAATTTAATATATTCGGAAGCAAATAAAAGTAAATTATATATTACGATGAATTTTCGGTTCTTAATAAAAAATTTAAAGTTTGTTTGCTGCCTGAAATAAAAATGATTACTCAGTTTTATGCATAGCACTCAGTCTACACATATCACAAATATTTTTGACGGCTTGGAAAACTTTCATTAGAAAAAATCAAAATTAATTGATCCAAGTGTTAGCATAAGTTTTAATTTTTAAATTTATTTAAGCTGTATATGCTGGAATTAAATATAAATATTTATAATATTGTTTTAATATTCAAGATTTGAATGCAGACAAATAGAAATAAATAGCAACCTTTGTAAGGAGTATCCTAGGCAGATCAAATGTTTTAGTTTGTCACTCGATTCGTTTAGCTGTCAATATGTCAAAATTAATTATACATCCGTTTTTCCCCATCACATAACAACGGGATTCTAGCACCTCTGTGTGAAAGATGTGTATCCAATTAGCGCGCACTCCAACAACCGCAACTCACTCATTAGTCCATCAATCATCATACAATAAACATCATGGCCAGAATTCACTCACCAGAACAGCTCCGAAAAATGCGACAGATATTCCTAGAGTTCGATCAACGAGGCGATGGCAAAATTTCGCACTTGCAACTGGGCGAATGTCTTCGCGTAATGGGCGCCAATCCTAGTGAGGCGAGCATACGTCAGCACATTGGGCAGTTGCTTGCTTCCGGTTACGAACGCGTTTCCTTTGACGAATTGATGCCAATCTATGATAGCATCATGTCACTGCCTGCAGCGCATCAGTTTGGAGCAGACAATGTGTCCATTAACGAACAGTTATTATACGGCTTGCGATTTTTCGATGAGCATAACACTGGATATATATCCGCAGCCAGGCTCCGACGTATCCTAACAACCTGTGGTGAGCGTCTTACCGAAATGGAGATGGACGAACTATTGGAAAATCATGTGAATGATCAGGATTTGGTGAACTATGAGGAGTTTGTGAATGCAATCACTGGCAGCTAAATGGGGCCAAATAGATTAAATTATAATTACGTTGCATAATAAATTACATACAGCGAGAGACTTTGACATAAGCCCGGTGGAGAGAAATGAGCAGTATGCTTTTTTAGCGTAACTGTAGTTTTCAGATGACAATGATTTTTTTTTAGCCATATTACACAATGGACAGCCTGAAAACATACTGACAGCTGCATTGAAATAGCGGCTAACATTAAAATTAGATGACAAGTGCAGAATGACCTAATTGTCATAATAATTCGTGTGGTATTTCGCTTCTGTTGAGCATTGTGTGTCCTATGTTCATTTTACAGTCAAAAGTCGTTAAAGCGTAGTTGTAGTAGTTGTTCGAAACTGGCAGCTGGTCAAATGCAATGGTCTGGAAATCATTTCGATTGCATAGTGTTCCACCATGCAAGCGGTCGATTTTGGCCATTGTTAAGCGACTTGCATTTTGACAGGCGTAACTGCTGCAATGCCCATAAATGCACAACATTTCCATGCAATTTGAGTTTGAGCCCGCACATGATTCTATCATCTGCAGTGGGCTAGGGCATCATATGGAAATGTCAAAAACATTTCAATAGTTGACATATTTCAGACACAATTCCAATTCACAACTTTTGTTCGTGCTTCAACTTTGTAGCCATAAATCGAAATCAACTTTCATAAAGAAAAATATTTTGTAACAACAAAAATATATTGCATAAACATGAATTCTGCTGTCTTCAGTGTTAGCCCAAAAAAGATGACATTCTATGCGCCCTACGATCGCACGCAAAGACGTTCAATCACCATTTTGAATCCCACCGGTACAAGACTGCTCTTCAAGATACGTTCAAGTGCGCCAGGCAAATTTAAAGCCAGTCCAAACTGTGGCTGCATTAAGCCCTATGAATTCGTTGAGATTATTATTAGTCTCCACAGTTTTAATTTCCAAATGGATCAGGATTATCGTCATCGGTTATCTGTTGACTGCATTCGATCAGTGCCAGCGAAAAAAAATACCAATCAATCTATTCGGAGCATATTTAAGGAAACGCATCGCTCAGAAATAAATAGAGTACAATTGCCCGTTGACCTGCTGCCGGACCCCATACGCTTATCACAGCAGGAACTGGACAACCTGTTTCAGCACAATGTTCAAAACAGGAAATCGGAACTAATGTGTGTTGACTATATTAATAATTTGAGCCAACTGTCATATAAACCTAAGAAACGATGGAAGTGGACTCGCTTTCTATTGTTATTGGCCATAATTATATCTTGTCTGGCAGGTGGTAAGTTGAAAGCACTTGCAAATTAGACTGTACATTATTGAAGAATACTTTTTTTTTTATTTTTGGTTTATGCTGTTGCCAACTTCTTTGGTCATGTTCTGGTTAGCATCATTGCTTTTTGTTGAATTTTTGAAGATTAATTTTAGTCTATCTGCTGCATCCTCGGGAATGGGCTTCATAACATCCTTAATTTCAAATTGTGCTTCTTTCATCTTTAAAATTCAATGCAAAGTGTTTCTAAAATTTTTAAATTTCTTACTTATTTTATGTACTGCGATTGTTGTAAAGTTTTTGAAATTAGAAAAAATAATCTGAGACAGAAAACCAAAATTAAATCGCTTTGTACTGCTTTCAATGAGCTTCATAAACTATCCTCATTGAAGCTTAATACATTGGAATTAGAAACATTTGTAATATGCTTTTCTTGATTTATCTATTAACAATATTTGCCATATCTCGCCGCCCCTCTTCAAATAAACTGATTACAGTTGTTAGCGACCTGCCGCGCTTCGAGTAATCGCGCTCATTGCAACCGTGAAAGTTATATTGTTTTATGTTATTTGCTTAATGGTATCAGAACTTTTAATACATGTTGCTTTTGCTACTTGTAGTTGTTCTTCACTTTTCAATATATTCATTTTTTTTTTTTTGTTTGCAGCATATGTGCACCGCCAGCATATTGAGGACGATTTACATATGCATGCCAAAATGGATAATTTGGAGCTCTAGCTGTGCCGCACAGGACAAAAATCAATGAATCCCTCCAATTGATACAAACCTCATTTAACTTTAAATTTATTGTGGTTCATATCAATTACGCAATAAAAACATATTCCGTTGTAATTCTTTCAGCTGCACTTCACACCATTTAAAGAGGCAAAATTACAAAATAATATCTGCTTATAGACACGCACGAGAAAGATCTTAAACATTCCCCTAACAGAAGCACAGTAATCACATGGGCAACTGGTACCCAACTGGTACCCACACCATATAGGGCGTGGCTGTATTTCATTTAATTGCAACGCACAGGACAAACAACAGGACCACAGGACGACCAAAACACAACCACAGCCACGACAATAACAATCGCAATAATATTGGGGAGTATGAACTGCGCTTGATTTGCAAATGACCTGGTTAGCCTCGATTTAATCATCCCTTAAATCATTTAATTGCCATTCGAGCAATTAAAGCAACTACACTGAAACCAAACCATTGTGGTGATAAATCAGAATCCTGGGCATGTTTACATTTAGATATTTATAATTACGAACTATTTACGAATTGAATTATGTTTAAAAGAATGTGTGTAAAAGATTGCCACAAATATGGCGTACAACTAAGCAGAAATATCAATTTAAATTACGCGCTGCTGATCCCTGGTCAATCCGTTAAAAATATATTAGAAATATTTGCAGGGCAAAGAGCACCCATCAAGGAGTAATTATGTTCGAAACTGTAATAATATATATGAATAAATCGAACGAGAGGTATATATAATGTTTAACATTGCTCAAAATTGACTAATTCTTGACATTTTTCAATTAGTTCAGTAAATACCCAAGAGCAGAGTCTAGATAAGCGCAGGCATTAAGTTAAATATTTAAAGACTACTTCAGAAATTATGGGAACTGAACTGCAAATATTTTTGCCTATAAAAAGAGACCTTGGCTAGCACTAATTCAAGTTCAACTCAAACCATACTCTGAAATGTCTGTCAGTCTCTTTCTACTGCTCCCAGCAATCGGTTTGGTATCTGCGGCTCCATACGAGTCCAATGGTCTGGGCCAAATCACTATGGATGGTGGGAGGGTCTTTGGAGGTGTTGAAATATCGATCGAGAAAGCGCCTTGGCAGGTATCCCTGGAATTTAAAGGCCGTAATTTGTGCGGTGGTGCCATCTACAGCAAGAATATTATTGTGACTGCTGCCCATTGTGTCTATAATAAGATTCGAAACGACCTTTCAGTCCGCGCGGGAGTTACCACCAAGGACATAGGTGGCTCAGTGGTTGGAGTGTCTGCCATCTCCATACATGAGCTATATAATGATTTGCTTTTAATTAATGATATTGCCTTGCTGCTGCTAAGCTCGCCCCTTCGGCTGAGCAACTTCGTGAAAGTCATTCCACTGGCCACAGTGGAGCCTAGCACTGGAGCCACAGCCAGCGTTTCCGGTTGGGGTAAAACTGAAGTAGAGAAGTCATCCACTCATTTGAGAAGCGTTAATGTTGACATTGTATCACACGCTGAGTGCTTAAAGGTGTACGGTGAGGAGCAAATCCTTCAAACAACGATCTGTGCAAGTGCTGCTGGCCAGGACGCATGCCAGGGTGATTCTGGTGGTCCTCTGGTGTATCAGGGCAAATTAATCGGCATTGTTTCCTGGGGCACGGGCTGTGCCCTTCCCACACATCCGGGTATCTATGCAAATGTCCCTGCACTGAATAAGTGGATCTTACGTACCGCTTCTGCTCTACTTCAAGACAAAGATATGTAAAAATACACAAAAGCTGAATTGTAAAAATGCCAACTGATCTGTTAGCTATATCTATGGTCTATAAATAAGTTATGAAAATATACGTACATAATATTGCTATATGTTTTCTTCTTTTGAAAAGCTCTTGCTATAAAAAAGTAATGTTCGAAGCAAAGCCAACTTATCTGCCTCTAAAATTTAACAACAACTCTAATGAATATGGCAAAAGGTAATGTGTAAGGATTAGTGCTCAGATTTGAACAGCATCTATAACCATATAACGCGGCCATCAATTTGGCGCCCAATCCATTTAACAAATGCGAATTTGAGCTTATAAATAGCTAATCTGGATACCATAAAATCAAGAACTTATTATATCGCACTTCTGTCCGACCGTTTGAACTGCCCACAACTCAATCAGATCGATTGATATGCGATACACAACATGGAGACGGTAAAAGCAAAGCATTGGCAATTAGTCGCACATGGCGTATGAGAAATGCTTTCCTTATGTTTGTGTTTCTGTGTGGAAAAGTTCACACAGGGCCTTACCATGTTTTTCAACCTTTGAGACCACGCTGAGTTCATCCATTTGCATGGTGTGCTCTTAATCCATTAATCGTTTTTTATACGTTTCCATTCGCAATTCACCGGACAGGCAGAGCTGCAGTTGCGTAGCCTTGCACTCGTAACCCATTTGAACGCAAATGTTTTTTTTTTATATTTGTATTTTTTGTTAATACTAGGTTACATTTCATTCTGTCACCAATACTCACAACTTATTGCCGAGCACACAAAACCGACCCATTCGCATCGCAACATTGAGTCGAGTAAACAATGCCATGCAGGAAATGTATTCTGGGTATCGTCTCGGTCTCCGTCTCCGTCTCCGTTTTCGACTTTTCAGCATGAAAAAAGCAACATGGGCTTCATTTGCGTGGCAAACAGAATCTTTGGCTGCATCAAGTGCTTCTGGCAGTTGCATACCTAGTGCTCACCCGTCTGCCCACGAGCTTACTCACTTTGACTGGCGCAGAGGACATCCTCTGCGTGCGTTTGCATTTCCGTTGATTTTTAATGAGAGTTCCACGTAAAGAGAAGCAAATCATAGTACGTCCTGATATCAAAAGAGCCAAGCCAAAGTAAGTGTACTCTGTCTAAGAGCAAGCATGTACCCTTCTTAGAAGTACCTTAACGTTACCCAACTTAACTTAATAATGTGAATTTTCTCTCAATTTGTAACAGTTCCCATTGAGAGGTCATTATTCTTACATGTAACGATGTCATGTATATCACAGTGAAAATGTTTTTTTTTTTTGAAAAAGTTTATAATTTTACATTAAAAGTCAAATCGCTATTTAAAATATTTATTGCATTTGAGTTAAATAAGCAATGACGAAATTCACATAATATTAAATGTTTTCGTTGTTGTATAAAGCGCAGCATTTTGGCTCAGTCATTGAAATGAGTTGGTTCACTGTGCCCCAACTGCGGATGGCAGCAAAGCCAGAAAATTATAAGCAAAACTGAAAATGTAACAAACAAAATGCAGACATGCAGACAAGTTAATGACATTTCACTGGCTGCGACAGCCAACTTATCAAAATATAACATGTGTATAGTTTATTTAATTTGTACACTACATTTAACTCAAACTAAGAGCATTAAACGTATTTTAATTTTATACATATCAAATCAGCTTTATTTTGCACAAGCCGCAAAATCATGACCTATATTCAAAGCTGGATAAAGGGAATCTACTTGTATTCACTTATGTTCCTCTTAAATCGAAATTAAGTTAAAGAAGAAGAAAACATATGTTTGTATAAAGTACTTTCTTCCACATTGATAACCCCTGTGACTGTACGGTTGCGGTCCAGTTGAGAAAGTTCATTAAGCTTATTTTAGTTAATTAAAATGCAAACGGACAAAGGGACCGACTGATCAAAGTGCCAGAGATGGGATGGGGCTCAAGTACAGAGGACAGCCGCATAATAGTAAAATCAGTAAACACCGCAAGCTTACAAACCAGATGTCGAGGTCATGTCCGGTGACAAAATCAGGATTGCAGTGCCTGCAACATGTGTCAATTAATTTTGAGCAGTTTCTGTCCAACTGCGCCTGCGGTTGTCAATTGACATCAAATGGGCGTGGGCGCTCAGTAGTAGGCGCCAGTGCTGTGGTAATACCCCTACCGTTGTTGACTTCGTTGCCAAATTTATTGAAGGACATCAATTGTCAAGCACGGCAATCCTATGTTAGGAGCCGATACATTTAAATCAAAAGCTTGGCTGATAATGAGCATGTGCAAGGCTAATCAACAGCATGGCGCTGCTGAGCCACGCCCTCAATTTGAATATGTTGTGTGCATGTAATTAGAGTGGCAATTAGCCCTTTTGCCACATTCACCCGTCGTCTACATTGCGGTAATTACAAATAATTTTAAGAAATATATTTCTATGCTAATTTACTTTGGCTAAAGTTCCATATGCCTCGCAACATGCACCTTGCGCCTTGCCACGCCCACACTAACGCACCTTTTGTTGGCGCCTCCTTTGCCGAATTGTTGACTCTAGCATAAATTATAATTATTAAAAGCAGCATCAGAGTCAACCTCCCCCCATCTGCAACAGTCACAAACTTGGAAATTTCATTTTGCTCTATTTTCTTGTTTTCTTTTGTTTTTAGGTTGTGTAAAGCTCATTGTTGTTGTTTTTTTTGTTGCTATTGCCTTGGTCGCTGCAGCAATTTTTGGGGTACCCCAAAGGTGCGCAACATTTTAATGCAGTTTGTGGTGCTCTGACTTTAAAAGCCGAAAGTACAATGAAAACACTAAGGAACAGAGCAGTCTTAGGCACGTCGAATATTGCATACCCTGGGTTAGATAGAAATCAAAATGTGGCATCTAAATTTATGTACGTTGTTAGAAATATTGTTATATTATTTACGTTTTATGTCTGCTCTTTTTGTAGTTGTGTTGAAACAGGCATAGTGTATCTCTATATCCGACAATTTACAAATTTAAACATTTTAACAATCATTCTGCTGGAATGTCGATGATATGGTGGTCATTTGAATGTGTGCAGGGTATACAAATACAACCAGAAACAACATGCAACGATGCATGCACTAAGTATACAAACGTCCAACACACACACAACTCACATACACAACCATAGTGCGTTTGTTCCCGTTTCTTGTTTTGTGTAATCGATGTTGCCATGCGCACTTTTAGCCTACTAGCTTAGTTTCGTTTCAACTTCTTACAGTTGTCGTTTGAAGTTTACCTACACTTTTCCAAGCCATTTAGATCTTTCGCTCGACAAGCAGTTATCATTTGATAAATTGGCTGATAGAGTCATGCATTTAATAGGGAATTTTAAACATTATTTCAAATGATGACCCCTATTAAGAGTTGTTGAGTTTGCATCCAGTTTAAAATTTCTGTTTCTTTTTGCCGTTTTGTTTAACTCATACTTAAAAGCATTTAGACCATTTTGTGCATAGGCTGTCTGATGCTTGTGTGCTTAAGCCTATAAAAGAAAGCGGCATGGAAAGGATTGAGGGTCTACGACAGCAGACTACAAATATTTACAAGGGGCCCTTATTTGTCTGATAGATTTGTTGAAATATTTATGCAGTCCAATTGTCAGAACTAAATGAAATCAGCTTCAATTTGCTTCTTAAACTTTTGGGACTAAAGTAAAACTCATATTAAGAAGGCCATTTGCAGGGATAAGGATAGACTTGAGATGAGATATTTGGAAGTCGGTCCTTGCTTTAATAGTAACACACAAGCTAAGTAAAGGTGAAAAAAACTAATTGTTAGCTTCGTCAAAATTTAATGAAGGAACAGTATTCAATTGGTGCCACAAATGTGCAGACGGCGCTGATATATGGCGACAAAAAGCTAAAAACAAAAACTAAAACCAAAAACCAGAGCTCTGAGCCGAAAAGTGGGACATGTGATTAGAGGAGCGAGTGAAAGCGGGCAGCCATAGAAATGGCCAGGCAGTCTCTGGAAAACCCAACAAATGCGGTTGCCAAGTTATTTAGTTATTTAGAAAAGCACAGAATGCAAATGCAGCAAATGTGCCAATTTCCACATTTTCACAATTCACACAAACGCACACACACACACGCACGCACATATACAGTCGGAAAGCAAGCCAAACAAGTCTGCAGCAACAATTAAAAATCGGTGTCAAAATACTAACGGTAAGAATTTTAAGTGCATTTCAAGGTTTCCGCATGCCGCGCATTAAGCATTTGCAATGTGGCACGAACATTGCAGGCGATGCTGTAAGCTGTTGTCGCTGAATCAACATTTAAATAACATTTTATTGCTGATGTGCCTCATACTTATACCAGTACGCAGCCTTCTATAAATTATGCACAATTATAATCAAAATATTTCAGAACAATATGCACACATACATATTTACATTCTTAATTATAATCCTATAATTTTGTATGGTATGAGTAAGTGTTTGCTATAGATGGGATTATCAAATCAATTTCCCCCCATTCAAAATGAAGATAAAGTGGGATGCGAATGGATTGAAAAATGTGTTGATTGTAATCAACATTTCTGTGGACAGGAGCAGACTGCACTTGAGCCGCAAACATCCATGTCTGGCGACAGCTCAACATCCATGTCTGTCAATCTACCTGTTGTCAAGTGGGCTTGGCTGTCTGGCATGTGCGCAATGTGTCAATAAACCTAAATCAAATGCTGCAGAAGCGACAGCTGCGAATTGCGCTTTGCAATAGTCGAGTTGCCGGTCCTTAATCAAGCCTTATGTGACTCCAAAAATAAGTGCACCTATTTGACATATATACTTTTAAAGCAGAAATATAACCAACTAAACCAATAAAGTTACATATTTATCTATATGGATCTTAATTATATTAACTTGTTCGATTCAGATTTACGATATGCTTTAACCGATTTTATTTAATTTGATTTGTTTGCAATTTTTTAACTTCCCTTTTTATTAAAAGTGTTGTTAACGTTATTAATGTGTACGTTGCATGAATTATGTATTGTAAAGCATTTTATGAGAGGTGTGATGGTCCTTGAAATTTGTATTTGATTTTTGAAACTTTGAATGCCTTTTGATCCCACGTCTACTTGCTGCGCCGTTTCCACATTCCGTTCGCATTGTCGTCATTGTTTTGCTTCATAATGTGATTATTTTGGTCACCTTCAAAACTATTATCAAATGCAACCTGTTCGGTAAATCGTAAAGCCCAATAAAATAAAATTTAGCTCAAAATTCTATATTAGGCCTCAGTAAATACCTCATTGCTTGCAACCGGTCCAGTATTTTCATCGTTTTTCATATTGTAATCTAGATAACAGTTACGTTAATGTTGAAACTATATCAAAAAAAAAAGTGAAAAACCTTTAATATACCTTCGAAAACCACAAATGGTGAGTTGACCATTCCCGAATTATTTGATACACAGTTGTTGCTGCGACCGAAATTATTTGACATATCCGGCATATATAAGGATCTTTCCTGTTGCTGAGGTCTCATTGGAACATTCTGACGCATCAGTCGGCCATTCAATCCGTTCTGAGAATAAAGCATAGAGTCCGAAACACTCTGATTGAACTCCATCGATTGATCCTGGCGCGCTTCCCAATTCAATTTGAAGCGTTCCTTATCGCGCTCACGCTTATTAAGCTCTATAAGATCATAGCATTATTATTGTTCCATTAAAAATATCCATAAACATTTATCAGTGCATTGATACACATACTCACCTTCACGCAGGATCTCAGTTTCGCGCTCATAGCGAGCTATCTCCATCTTGGATTCGAGATCTTCTTCCGCCATTTGTAGATCGCACTTGAGGGAAGCTGCTGCGGCGCGATATCGATCATACAGCTGCTTCCATTTGGCACCGTATTCGTCCTCGAAGGAGTTGGGTTCAGCGAAACGCGGTCCAAGGTTGCGCTCTTGGTTGAACTTGCTGTTCTTGACGATAGCCTTTTCGGGAAATCCGTCAGCGTTCTCGATCTCCTTTAGCTCCACCACACATGGGCGCAATGAAGCAGTTAAAAAGAAGGATCTCTCCTGACACATACGAAAACAAGTAGTTGCTGATGACTTCTTTGCAAACTCTACGGTGCCCTCGCCCATATGATTGCCACGATCGTCCACCGTAATGATGGCTCGCTCGACGGTTCCGAAAATTTCAAAGGACTTATAGAGTAGCTCGTTGGATACGAGGGGTTCTAAGTTACGAACCCTCAAAATGGTTGCGTTGTTAGCAAAACGGACGCGTAGCTGGCGTCCACTTACCACGGTGCCATCCAAGGCACGCTTAGCCTTTTCGGCATTGACATAATAATCAATATTGACAAACCCAAACTTCTTATCGGGATTCAAAAAAACCTCGCCCAGTTCGCCAAACGGCTTGAACATCTCATGCAAATCGTCGGTATTATGAATATCAGCCAAATTTCCCACATAAAGGCGATTGCGACTGGCAAACTTTAACTCATCTCGTTCCTCCATCGCTTCGAGCTGAAGAGTTGGACCGCTCAGGTTGCGTAGCTTTTGAAGTACAGAATACTCATCGCTACGGTGCAAATGATTATTATAGTTGTTGGAGCCGCCTGAAAAACGTCCACCGCCAGCACCACCGCCATAGCCACATCCCACACCACCACCACCACCACGTGATCCACGGTACTTGCCGCGTAACTCTCCTTGACCATGACCCATGGGGGTGCTGGCCACACGTTCACTAAATGGGATTGTCTGATTGTTATCTTCAGCTTGCAGTTGCTATACACAATTTAGAAAAAGAAAAAGTAACTCATAACATACTAGCAAAAACATTCAAGTTCAACTAGATTAAGTTAGCTACGAAAAATGTAGAATTCTTCAAATTTAGTTAAAGCAAACACCAACATGCCAAAAACAAAAAAATTCGACAGCATATTTGAAGTCCTCTTTCCTATTGAGCAAATTGTAATTATTTACTTACGTTTTCGTTGCCCATGTGTTGGATGTCGCCTCCGCGATAGCGATAACGTGGTTGTTTTGGTGGTGCATTGTCGCCAATTCCATTGTAGAGGACCTCTGCACTGCGCTTTCCATTCCTATTGGCATTTTCGTTCACTTGTGGCACAATTTGCAAGTCATCCAAAATGTTGGCACTCTCCATGTTCACAGCAAAAACACACAAAATTAAATGAAACTTGCACAATTGATACTTCCAAGTTATTTAGGGAGATCGAATGATGATTTTCGATGTCATCAGCTCTCAGTTGGCAATGGCAAAGCCCACTGTGTTTGTCAAAAATGGAAATTCAATTCGATATGTTTGCGATATATCGATAATTTGATACGATTTTTGTTTTTATTGATTACAGAAAATACTTAAATAAATACTAGTCCTTACAGGTCTGCAAAGTGATGCAATCGATAAATACCATTTGGAGTCACCGTGACTATAAATCATATTCCTTTTATTTGTATTGTTTTGCCACTTGTCAGTCTACCTCAGTAAGCAACAAGACTTATATCAGACATCTTTGTATAGTTTGACATTAAAAATAATTCAAAAGCGAAAAGGAACATATTTAGTAAATTTCAGAAAATACATATTTAGAAAGTTTTCACAATATAAAAGCAACATGTCTTGGCTAAATCCATATGAACGATATCTTGATCTGCAGTGCAAGCTAAGGCCAAATGGAAAGACTTGTGAGGCCCACATGAGAGCACAACATCCCGAGTGTTTTCAGAGCCACTCAAAAATTGGTTTCATTTTGGAAATACCACAAAAGTTTTATCGTCTATTCGTTGGCGATATGCAACCGGCTTACAAATCCGACTGCTGCTCGATGTTACACCAAGAACACGAATCCTCAATAATTGGGTCTATGTGGAAACATTTGGTACTGCTTGCGATCATCATCGGAATCTTATGTGCTGTTCTTAGATTGTCAGCCCAAAGACGACCATCGCTGCAGTGAATACAAACAAGGAACTCTAACAATAAGCCCAAATGATTATAAGCAGTTAGAATCATCAAATAATATTCGTCATATGCTCTCAAATTAACATTAAATTTAACAAAAATTAATAAAATTTCCAATTATATGTAATCTATATTTATAGAAAACCAGGAAAGCTTCTCTTTTATGTTTCTATTTATTTTCGGCACATTTGGGAGGTTCTAAAACCCAACCAAACACTGTCAAATGAGTTTGTTGTACCACATACAAGTATATAATTATTTAATTCAATTGTTGTGCGGTATTTGCTTGGCTTACCATAAGCTGTTAAATATAGCAACAAACAGTTTAAACATAAGCAAATAATAACATCTATATGTATGTATATTCCAGCTTCAAGTTACTTTGACTTGTTAATTTGTTGCAAACAACAGTAGAGTTGCCACATGGGGCAGAACTATTTTAATTTGGCCGAAACTCGGGTGAGCGCAGCTAAAGACCATTCTGTCCATGGCGCAGGAATTATTTCGTGCAACGTCTGCTGCTCCAGCTACTGGCATGTTCTGGGCTCTGTTGTCTGTTAACCACAATAATTTATGCCTTTGAGCCGTGTTTGAGTCAAAGCCTTTTGTGTTTGTGTGCGGCAGTGTCTTTGTGTCTGTGTATGGGTGCACATCATTTTACCTATTAAAGTAAAACACCAACAACGCTTATCATTACAAGCATCGTCGTTGCAGGCAGCCACCACTAGCACCACAGCAGAAGTAGAAGCAGCAGCAGCAGCAGCAATAACAACTACCACAACAATAATTATGAGCGCTGCGCTGCGTTGCGCATCCTTTCGTTGACGCCATTTTGTTTAGTTTATGCTTTGCGTGTGTGTGTGTGTGTGTGTGTGCGTGTGTATGTGTCTTCGCCTCGCACTTCCTAAAGCAAAAAAGGGCGACTTTTCAGCACACATTTTTAGCAAAATTAAAATATTTATGTTGGCGACGTGCTTAATGCCGTACTGCTGCTGCTGCTGCTGCTGCTGCTGCTGCTGCTGCTGCTGCTGCTGCTGCTGCTGCTGCTGCTGCTGCTGCTGCTGCTGCTGCTGCTGCTGCTGTCGTCGACACCCATGATATTTGACACCGCCTCCCGCTTACAGTCCGCATCCTCGCCAAACAGGAACTCTCTGCCAAGCACTCTGTTTAGCTTTGGATGTGTCTGTGTTGTTTTACGTGCGTGTCCATGATTATGGGCAGTTAGCTCTCTCCGTATGCCCTTTGGCATACACTTTAAAAAGTCATTGTAAATGCGTAAGAATATTAGTTGTGCATAGAAGTAAGGGCTACACAGATAACTCTATAGTTATATCTCTAGATATATAAATAACAAAAAAAAAAATTAATAATAGCCAACCTTAAAGCTTTAGTTAGTATTCTACAGATTGATTTTACTGTGTATTCTATGTTACATATTATTTTCAAGGGTATCTGTAAGTTTCCACTGTCAAAGTGTACCCTTTCATTTTAATGCAGCTGTTCAACAGAAATTGAAGCTTTTCTCTAAAACGAGGACTTCTCTTTGCCTGTGCTACCGTCTCTACGTGCCACATTTGTCGATCCAAAGCAACATGATGATGATGATGCTGCCACTTACTATTCGCGCTTTAGCAACATCATTTTGCTGTGTGAACACAGTGCAGCAATCTAACTCCCCTAACTCCCCTAACTCTCACCAAACCTTTTTTTTTGACGCTGAATATTAAAAACAATGTATTTAACCGTTTCGCCGGCATTCGCTTGCCCCATAGAAATTCTGTATTTTGAGTAAAGCTGTAGGTCACGCAAATGCAGAGTGCATTTCGTTCAGCAAATTAATTACATTAAACTCAAGTTTATTTATATTTTTTTTGAGCAAATTAAATGAATTTTTTAAAGTGTCATTAGGAGCGCAGGAGGAAACCACAAAAATTAAGAGAAAAAGATGCAGCTGCAAAAGGGAAGTAAAAGTAAATTTAGCACAATTCCTTTACAATTCCTCTGGCGTTACTTGGCCAAGTTGTTTGGAACCCTTTTTTCCTTTCGCATCTCTATTTCAAGCTTTCTCTCACTCACTTTCTCTGCTTTTTACATCCGCCTGCCGTCTGTTTCTTGGTAAAAGCGCATAAATTTATGGCTATTTTGGGACCGGTCGCAGCATCCTTAAATTGTAGGCCTTCATTGTTCTCTAACCACAATTTTTAAATTTAAACAAATTCCTTTCTTTCAGAAAAAAGTTTTTTAGCTCATCTTTACAGGCAGACAATGCACAAAAATAATATATTAATTCTTTGCCTTTTGGGAACTGAAAAAATATGTACGTGAATTTCAAAAGAAATTCTGACTTGTGCTGGCTGCATACATTTCCTTCAGAGTTCAAAGCACGCCTAACTTACTCAGCGTTTAGTTGATGTTAATTTCACACTGACCGGTTCTGAGCTGATTAATGCAATAAAGGATCATTGAATTTTGATGTTGCACATATCGCAAGCAGTTAGACAGAGTTGCTTCATGTTGTTCTTGACTCGTAAAGCAACTCTTTTCTAGCTCTTGGCAATTTTACACTCGGATGCGTTTAATTTCATTTTTCCGTATCTATGACACATGGCAAATAAGTTCCACATAAGCCACGTAGTGCCATCAGAAATGGAAAAGAAAAGTGGCAAGCAAAATTCAATTCCATAACATAGTGAACTGCAAAGCAGATGTCCATCTGTGAGTTCAGCACATCACAGAAACAAACTGAATTGCAAACAAAAACAACAAAAAAATGTGTCCCAGGACTCAAAGGCCAAAACGACTGAGGGTATAGAAAATAAAACGGAAATTAAGCAAAAGCAACGATGTTGAACTCTCACCGAGCGGAAATAGTTGAAATATTCAATAGGAAATTTACAAAAATCGAACAAAAATAGAGGAAAGTAGAACCAAAGCGAACTGAATGCACTGCTGTGCTGTGCGCTCTGTTAAATAATATTGTTTTGTTTTTATTTTAATGGGTCACACGATGCAACTTAAATTTAAACAACTAAAAGCTTGTCTTTTACAAAACTCACTCACTAAACACACGCACGCTCACACATTTGGACGGACGGACAATATAAGCGCTGCACAAATTCCCAAAACTAAACTGTAGTGAAAAACAACAGAATCCAAACCGAACTCAAACGCGTAACGTAAACCAAACCCAAACCTAGTTTGCCATGCCAGGAATGATGGAGAGTGTTTTGTGTCGGTTTGGATGCGACCGCATTTCGTACAAATATTGACACATGTGCTGGTGTAGGGGATGGAAGTGTGTGTGTGTGTGTGTGTGTGTGAGGGGGGGAGGGGGGCGTGCCGCGTGTGATACTTGAGGGGACAGGCGAAAAAACCAAACCCATGCCAAATGCTGTGGCCATTAGATGATTTATAGGTCAGTTCGCGGACCAACTCACTATTTCGGCTCAAATAAAACAAGGGCGAAATGAAAAACAGCTGCATCGATTGTCAGCCAGAGCGTTGTTGCAAGTCAAGGCGTAGAATCTACTCTATCCTTTCCGTATTCCTCTCCTGCACCCGCCCTCTGGACAGTAAGAATCTACAAGCGGTGTTTCAATTTCAGCGTCATGTTCCACAATTGAATCGAACAATCGGACAAAAATTGCACTAATGAAAAATACCCAGAATCTTGTATTACAATGACAGTCGATTCTCGATGTAAAAGCGAAATGCTTTCAATTGCATTCTTTGCTATTGCAAGATCATCTCGCATTGATGCCAAGTCATAATTTGTTAAACAAATAAATAAATATTTAATCGCTAAGGTATCGATATCTCTCAGTGCGATATCCAAATATAACAAAAATTTGAAGAAACCAAACTTGAAGGTTAACTGATCCGATACATACTATATCTGCATAACTATTTCCAGAATATACATAATTATTAATATTAATCGTAAGTAAATATTCATATTCAATTGATGACAATCGATGAGCGATCACCAGCACAACTATCGATAAGAGTCAGTGCTTAGGAATCGCCTCGTCAATGTGCAACTCTGAGCTAGAATCAACTATTAAAACTGGAAGCGCATTTCTAAGTTAATAAATATTCCAGAACACCATCACTAAGCGAAAAGGAGCGAAATCTAGAATATCATTGACATCAAGATGACCGAGCAAAAAGTGAATAACATTGAAATGAATAATGCCAAGGAAAGTTTCAGTCAGACACAGTGTAAAATCGCTAACATTTCCCACACGTGGCTCATCAACAAATTTGCATTGCTCGCTGAAGCCAATCTATTTGGAGCCTTAGCATCTGGGACATTTACAGCCGAAGAAGGTAGTGATGTTAAGTTTTGCTTAAAGTTTGTATCCAAAGATTCCAACGGGTACGGACTGCGTTTGGAACCTGTTTGCGTAGAAGGCACTGTAGGCAGCTTTCGCGCCATCATTTCTTTGCGAAACCAAACAGAAACATTTGGTTGGGTTACATTGCCCAACTCTCTATCATTCCAATTGGGTAACTTGGAAAATTCAATTGAACGACCGGATGAAACTCTTGAAATTCGCTGTAATATCACTATACTTAACCCTGTGCGCACAAACATATCAATTCCCAAATGCACATTAGAATCAGATTTTGCCAATTTTTTTAATACAAAAAAGTTTTCTGATGTCACAATTGAAACAGACGACGGCAAGAAGATACCGGCTCATAAGATAATTTTATCAGGTGAGAGGTAATGAAATACCGAATGGGGACTTGATACCAACCGATTATTTTTCGCATGCAGCACGCAGCTCAATTTTTGAGGACTTATTCAATTTGGATAGTCAGCTAAATTGTTTCAAAATTGACGAATATAAATCCGATGTTGTCATTGAAATGCTGCGATTCATCTACACGGGATGTACTCCGAAGTTGAAAGATATGACTGAAGATCTACTGTTGGCTGCCGAGGACTACAATCTTGTCCATCTGAAAGAACACTGCATGAATTCCTTAAGCATCCATTTGTCTGTTGAAACAGCAGCCTTGACATTAAAGTTGGCGGATGAATATGAGGATATTGGACTTGGATCACAGGCAATTCAATTTATTACAGATAATGCTGACAGCGTTGCGAAGACACTGAGTTGGAAGAGTCTCCTTATGAATGACAGAGATCTAATAATGGAATTATTTTTTGAACCAAAAATTCTGTTCGAATCGGATGATGTATCTTTGCATTCATCATCAAATTAAGTGTAACAGAAACACAGAATACATAAATACTAAAATTATGCTTGCCAAGTCATAATTTGTTAAACAAATAAATAAAAATGTTATAAAGCATGTCTAGAAATAATTTTCAAATAGATTTAGTTATGACAAAGGTTTAAGCAAGGGAAAACTAGTTCTACTTGTGAAAACTATTAATAGCTGCTTTGAAATTTCATTATCAACACATGGTTTACCCCTTTCTACACAAATAGTCAAACTATTTACAATGTTGTGTGAGGATGTTGGACTCGGTATTTGCAGTGCTAAGCTAATTCGAACAGCCATCGGGAATAAGGACTTCCTGCTGGTGTTAATCGGTTATAAATTTCAATTTGGTAAAAATTGGCAAATAAAAAAAAAACGAAATTGATATTAAAAAGTGTTGTTGACTGTGACATTTGTAAGTGACACTTGTAGCCCAGTAATGGCACACACATCACGCCCACAAACCAACAACTCCCACTCCCACTCCCACCCAGTACCAATGAGTCGTCCTGTTGCCATTTGGCGTTAGTTGCATGTTTGTGCATGTCCTTGTATCCCATTCTAAACTCCCTTTACTCATTGTTGGGCATTGTCGTGTATGAATATTCGTGTTCCACTTGCTCGTTTATTTGCTCGCATTACAATTACCAAAGGACCCAAGCACCAAGCACATACACATACGCAATTTGTTTGAACAACGGCCAAGAACTCGCTGAGTGTTGGGCTGGGACGGGACGGAAGTTAGGCGGCGTGCGCAGTGTAAGGATGGTTGTTAGTTCGTCCTGTTACACAAACAAATTAATTTTGGACCGGACACTCCAAATGTTTAGCTCAATTCAGAAAATGCCCCTAATTGAATATTGTGTGCAGGTGTTGTTGTTGTTGTTGTTCTGGCTGTTGTTAAGTGAGGTGTGTGTTGTGTGTTGTGTGTTGTGTTAAATCATTAAACAATGCATGCAATAGGTCAAATTAAGCAAATTCTAATTATTGAATTGATGCTATGAGCCATGTCATTATAACATTCTATAAATACTAAATGGAATCGTCAAATAAATTCAAACGAAAATGATTTAAATCGGATCCAATAAATGGTAAATATGCCAATATAATTATATAAATGTCAATTTGCATATATTTGTATTATTATTGGTAAAATTAAAACATTTCCATTTGAAGATTCCCACACCTAATCAGACTAGCAGATATTCGGGTAAAATGTGGCCCAACATTTATTTTACACTATTTCCTAATTGAGCATGCGAACAAGGAGAGCACTCTCAAAAATAGCATGAATTGTTGTACGCTGTTAAACATGCAGTTTATATGCAGAATTGTGTGTTCATATTTCATTTTATTTATTTGCTTGCGGAAGTTTGAAATGTCGCGTGCACAGGACATTAAAAGGATACGTAGTCATGCATGCCATGGGTGCCACCCGGCAGTCACATATGGAAGCTGTCGTCCTGGACATGAGCCGCAATATTTTTGCTTTTTATTTCTTTTTCGTTTGTATCTTTGCTTTCCTCGTGTGTATGTTTGTTGATTTTTTTTCTCTTCTAGGTAAATTATGAATACGAGTGCATTGGCTCTCCTAAAAGTTGGCACAAAGGAGATGAAAGCAATTTCTGCTTTTATTCTTGCCAAGTTTCAGGTAGTCGTTTCAACTGAAATTTAATTAAAACCCTTAATGCATTTTCAAATCCCTGTCATCCAGCAGCACTCTGCGCCCACTAAAACTAAAATAATACAAGCAAACTGCATTTAAACGAATTAAACAGCAGCGACGGCCCCCATTCTGGTCAGCAAAAACCCAACCGCACACATCATTAATTTTTTTCCTCCGTTTTTTGAGGTTATGCAAAGAAAAGCATTGCTGAAATTATGAGCTAAGCGGTAAAAAAAAGAAAAAACGCGAACCACAGCCGCAGAATCAGCGGCAACCTAAGAGTCATCATGCGACCCAACAATTGTGGTCAGCCTCACCCCCCAGGCCGAGGCACATTTGGCTGATTATCCCCTTATGTCTGGGTGCCTGCTGCCTTCTGTTATGCTCAGCACAATTCACAGCACATTGTGCTAATGGCATTTCAACTATTTTGATCTTTGCCTTTTGACTCTTCTCATTTAACCATTTAACGCAAAAGAAATTCATTTGACCTCTTATTCCGTTTTCCATGCAATTCACTTTTCACATTTAAGACTAATATAATTGGAAAACAAATTATTGTATTTAAGACAAATATAATCTAATAATAGAGTGTATTTTTCAATACAATAAATCGTAAGCTTAGGCGAAAGCAACTTCACAACTTCAACGGAAAATGAAGGCGTCGAAAAATCACCTGAGGATTATCGTACTATATCATACTTTTTCAGATTCAAACTTCACATATATATATACAAAAAATAAAAGAAATTTTTGATCTGAAGCCAGCAAATTTCATATTTAAATATATGTATATAGTCCATATTCAATTTTTTGTTTTGTTCTGCAGTTGTAGTTGTCCCAACTACATGAGTATTACCTTATAAAACTCATCTGCATACCTTTGTTTGTAAGCAAACGGTAAAGTTGGCCCTTCCGCTTAAGATTGTTGATATTTATCATCAAAAGTTTGTATGTACGTAGCTGCAAGATACATAAGCTTATTGTAATTATGCATATTGCGTAGAGGCAACGTTAATAAGGCAAAACAGATAGATCAACAGCGGGTGGCAGGCAATTCCCGGAGCAGTTTATCAACAGGCCACTGGCTGGTCGCGCCTATCCCATGGCTGTTGATTTTTATGGCAGTCGCCAAGGAAGGGGGTTTTGTTGTTGGCTGTTGGCAGTTTCTAATATGGCTTCCTGTGGGTTCTGGCATCGCGCAGTTGGAATCGCAATGCTTGCTGGGAGTGCTGGTGGGTTCTTGTATACATACATATATTTAGTGCAAATTGTAATTTAAACATTTTGGAATAGAGCCAAGTAATAATTTGTTGTACATTGTTGTACTATTGCTGCTGGTGCTGCTACTGCTACTGCTACTGCTCATCCTGCCAGGCGAATTTGGATTCGTATATTTCGTTTTGTATTTGTGTTGCTCCAAATTGATGCGCATCGCTTCACGGAGGAACAAGGAAGCCAAGAAACAGCCATTCTTTTCGCATCCTTTGGCTGCGGCTTTAACTGCTCCTTGAGAATAGCATTTTATTTCTCTCAAACAACATGAAAGTCAAGTGTTGCAGTTGCGCGCAATTATTCGAATCCACAGTCATGGACCATCTGACTGGGCTCAGATGCCGCTGTGGGGATTTCTTTCCGAATCGTTTGGTGCAATAAATTCTATTAAAATGCAATTTGAAGGGTTTGTGATTTTAAATAATGCCAAGGCAACTCTGGGTTAATGCAGAAGGCAGTACTTTCAGATTTCATTCCTCTTTTGTTTGTTAGCCCTGCCATGGATTCTCGTTTTACTTTCCATTCCATTGCAGATTGAGATTTATGTAATAATGCTGTCCTGGGGATTTCTGGCTCTCTTGCCTGAGTGTGTGTAAGAATGTTGACAAAATTTATAGCTTATTCGCTTTTGAGCCTGCAGGCCTGGCTAATTGAACTGCCATCAATGGCAAAGATACTGTATAAGCTGCTTAAAACCGCCAACTGAACACTGCAATCATTGCAGAGCTGAGACCATTAACCATTAAATATATTATAAAATATCCGTTGAGCTACAGCATAACACAAATATACTTGAAATGCGGTCACATATAAATGAGTTATTAGTCGATACCTCTCTCAGCGATAAGTCTATCCAATTTTAAGCGAAATACAATTTTTAGTGTTTAAGTTTATTTAAGACCAACTTTGAAAATTCATTAACTCATACATATATAAATACATTTCAGAAAATTGTTAGTCAGTGCCAAAATGGAAAATGAAATAAATGTATTATTTGGCAACGCAGAAAGATAGCAATTAGCACAAATTCACACCAACAAAAACTATTGAATATTTGTGATCGACTAGAAGGATACCACCTACGAAATTGTGATAACATTTAGTCTTTGATCTTTCACCTTACTAATAAATAGCGAATAATAATAATAATATTAATATTAATATTTTGTATTATCCTTTTATGACATCTAAAATCGGTGCACCCTCGCAGACACATATATTCATCGACTTGCCTTGACAACAAAATATAAAAAAAAATTCATTTTTATAATATAAAACACATTTGCACAACTTAAATATATTTTTTTGTACACATATAAAATGCACACAGGGTACGAAAAACATAAATTGACAAAAATAGATAAATATTACATTTATGAAATTGTCGCATGTTAATTTATCAAAAAATTCTCCTCATGTTATGTGTCGAAACAATACCGGGTCATAAAAGCAAATTTAAGTGTGCCATAAAAACTATACGATTTAAATATACATTTTTTACATACATATGTTGCTTAAAAAGTTTCCAAGTTGTTGCATGTTGTTGTCATGCACATAGCCATTGGTTTAAATGTTGTTGTTTCAATTGAAATTTAATTCGATTGCTTGGTGCGACTTAAGGGCGTAGTTTTATTAAAGGCCACAGTTGAATATTATTAATACGCCCCATAAGACCAATAAATGGCGAGCATTATAGTTGTTGTTGTTGTTGTTGTTGTTGTTGTTCACACTGTGTGGCTGTCTGTGTCGCTGTGCAGTTTTTATGGTTATTGTCTTATAGTAATGACCATTAAAATTGGCACCGTTAAAGCCAAAGCTATTGTTGTTGTTATTGTTGACCCGCAAAAATTGAATGAAAAGTGCAACAGCAGGGATCTGGTGAAGCAGCTGCAATGTCAGCTTAATAATTACAGCACACGCATACAGACACTTACACACATACACACACACACACACGCACTGACACACAGACAAGTTTCAGTTACATCTGCTTGCAATTTTAAAATGAAAACCCAGAAGAAAAGCAGAAAAGCTGGGCAGCTGAAAAGCGCTGGCCAAACAGGCAGCCATTTACACGTCGACACATTAAAATAAATGAGACTTTGCCGTAAGCTTATGCCCTTCAGTTGTTGCAGATGTTGTTGTTGTTGTTGTTGTTGTTGTTGTAAGAATGGCAGAGCATTTTTACGTTTACCATGCGAAATTACGCGCAAATTACAATGCAAAAGAGCATCGAGCGGTATTCAGGTGTGTTGAGTTGAGTTCAGTTCAGATATTTCCTTAAGCGGATCTTTTTACAATGTCCACCCAACTGTCTGTTGACTCTTCACTCACATTTGCATTGCATGAATAAAAGTTGCAGGTTGCAAAGGCTGCAAGGGTGAAGTGAAGGGATGGCCAATTGAGAACCTGACCTGATTGTCTGGCTCGTCCGCATTAATTACGTGGTACAACTTCATTGGAGATCCAAAGAGGTGAATTGTGTTTCCCAGCACTGTTCGGAGTGCTCGTTAACGTAGCATAAATTGTACACGGCATACTTTGAATAAGTTAAACAAGGTGTAAAGTGGCACAAAGTCAACTCACACAGAGATCTGTTTACATGAACAATGGATATTGATAAATATGAAAATATTAAATACTAGATGAAACAAAAGAGAACGTTGCAGTCGGGCGTAACCGACTGCCAAATACTTTAATACCATTAGTTATTGCAGCGGATAACAAATATCAATGAACCGAATGGGTGTTGCCAAGAAATACTGTCTAAGTTTGCCTTTCAAGAAACTAGTTAAGCTAGCTGTGTTCCTTCGAAGGTTGGTAACTGTAGCTATTAAATACTGGAAGATACAAGGTTTTGAAAATTTTGGGTGCGGGATTATGGAGAAGATTCCTAATACTCTTCCCTCTAACTTTGGTAACTGTAGGTCATAAATTGCGGGAGATATAGGCTTTTATCGTTTTTGGGGCGGGAGTGGACGTGGCCCAACATTCTTTTTACGGATTTTTGAAGAGTTTTCTGGCAATTTTGGTGACTAACTTTCAAATTGTTTGAGATATTGGTCTTATCGATTTACACTAACAGGTGTATCGGATTAAAATTGTGGGAGATTTCTGACTTTATCGATTTGCGAATATCGATTTTGCATCAGACAGAGGACTGAACAATCACTAAAACATCGCAATCGCTAAAGCACCGATATCTCTCAGTGCGATATCGAAATACAACAATAATTAGAAGAAGCCAAACTTGAAGGTTAACTGATCCGATATATACTATATCTGCATAACTATTTCCAAAATACACATAATTATTAATATTAATCGTAAATAAATATTGTTGCATTCGTAGAAAGGTATCGATAGCGGCAATCGAGTACCGCCACATTTTTTTTTTGCGATTGCTTGGCGGTCCTTTTGGATGGTGGTTAGGCAGAATTTTCACACGACACTAGGGAACTAAAATTTTGCGGCAGGTCGGGGACCTGCCTCGCAACTATTATTTTTATATTGAGCAAGCATAAGCCGATTTTTTTTTAGCCACAAATTATAATAGCCAAGTGAAATCCGGCATGCGGATTTTTGCCAAACAGTATAGTAAAGCTATCATTATAAACCCCCCCATGGAAACACTTTTATTAGAGCTCTAATAGGGTAGGATAGGGATTGAGGGTTAGTTTTTCTTTTTTTTTTTGGAAACCTTGTTTGTGTTTGGCAAGCCTTCCAATTCACTCGGAAATTGAATGGCCATAAAAATAATATTTATATAGGCGATTTTTTTTTTGACTATATAATAGATAATAAACTAATAATGAATGTAATTAAAATATAGAAAGTAAGAATGAATTGTGAGTAGATTTGTTTGGAGGGGAGAATCGCCGGGAGTATGGAGTAGATTAACCGCCAATTCCAATTTATGGGCGATGCACCTACAAAACCCCAGAGGTGTATTGCAGGAAGTGCGGTTACGTCAGATGGTGGCCAGATACACCAGGCCTGCCAACTGTTTCATTTATTTTGTGTGTGCATGTAGGCTGTTATGTAGTGTTGTGAAGGTCGAGTTTGTTTCGAATCTGTACCCACTGCAAGACAATAGACGTGTTACAATATTCATATTCAATTGATGACAATCGATGAGCGATCACCAGCACAACTATCGATAAGAGTCGGTGCTTAGGAATCGCCTCGTCAATGTGCAACTCTGAGCTAGAACCAACTATTAAAACTGGAAGCGCATTTCTAAGTTAATAAATATTCCAGAACACCATCACTAAGCGAAAAGGAGCGAAATCTAGAATATCATTGACATCAAGATGACCGAGCAAAAAGTGAATAACATTGAAATGAATAATGCCAAGGAAAGTTTCAGTCAGACACAGTGTAAAATCGCTAACATTTCCCACACGTGGCTCATCAACAAATTTGCATTGCTCGCTGAAGCCAATCTATTTGGAGCCTTAGCATCTGGGACATTTACAGCCGAAGAAGGTAGTGATGTTAAGTTTTGCTTAAAATTTGTATCCAAAGATTCCAACGGATACGGACTGCGTTTGGAACCTGTTTGCGTAGAAGGCACAGTAGGCAGCTTCCGCGCCATCATTTCTTTGCGAAACCAAACAGAAACATATGATTGGGTTACATTGCCCAACTCTCTATCATTCCAATTGGATAACTTGGAAAATTCAATTGAACAACCGGATGAAACTCTTGAAATTCGCTGTAATATCACTATGATACTTAACCCTGTGTGCACAAATATATCAATTCCCAAATGCACATTAGTATCAGATATTGCCAATTTTTTTAATACAAAAAAGTTATCTGATGTCACAATTGAAACAGACGACGGCAAGAAGATACCGGCTCATAAGATAATTTTATCAGGTGAGAGGTAATGAAATACCGAATGGGGACTTGATACCAACCGATTATTTTTCGCACGCAGCACGCAGCTCAATTTTTGCGGACTTATTCATTTTGGATAGTCAGCTAAATTGTTTCAAAATTGACGAATATAAATCCGATGTTGTCATTGAAATGCTGCGGTTCATCTACACGGGATGTACTCCGAAGTTGAAAGATATGACTGAAGAGCTACTGTCGGCTGCCGAGGACTACAATATTGTCCATCTGAAAGAAAGCTGCATGAGTTCCTTAAGCATCCATTTGTCTGTTGAAACAGCAGCCTTGACATTAAAGTTGGCGGATGAATGTGAGGAAATTGGACTTAAATCAAAGGCAATTCAATTTATTAAAGATAATGCTGAAAGCGTTGCGGAGACACTGAGTTGGAAGAGTCTCGTTATGTATAAGAGAGATCTAATAATAGAATTATTTTTTGAACCAAAAATTCTGTTCGATTGGGATGATGTATCTTTGCATTCATCATCAAATTAAGTGTAACAGAAACACAGAATATATAAATACTAAAATTATCATTTCAACTTGGAATAGTTGAGCTCATATTGAAAGCATAGAGCGTTAATTTCCTTTATTGACAACATAACATCAATCATTATCCGTACATTTATTTTACTGATTTTGAATATACAAAAAATACTTGAACTTAAATACAATTAATTTTAATCGAAAATTTTGGAGAAAAACATACCTTTTTTAAAAAAAATTTTTTTTTCTACGATTGAGTTGAATTTGTTTTTTGTCAATAAAATGCAAATAATTGAAGCTAAGAAATATGTATATGAATTGCTTTCATTTATTCTTCGGTAAAGTATAAGTAGCATAATTATTATATTTTATTTTAAAGCATTGTTTCGATCATACCCATATATTGATGTATGGGTAAAAACAAATCCTTCAAATTTGATCCCTCTCGCACTCTCATTAATCTACATAATGTTTTTGCACTCTCCCGTACATTAAAGTGATTTTTCGAAATAGTTATCTCTGGAGCTCGGAGGCAGCAACAGCTTTAAGGCACCTGCTAATAACTTTAACCCTAACAAAATAAACCACTATCAGGGAGGGTGGGTCGTGTAAGTTACGTTGACTATTGCTGCTGCTGGCTTCAATTTAACACCACCAACAAGTGACAACGAAACGAACGAAACATACACACTAATGCACACACTCGCACTTAGAGACACATACATGTACATACTCTGGATACTGGCAAAGCATCAAACTTGGTTGGCAGCATGCCACAAAATGCTGGTGGCAACAACAAAAACAAACGGAAGTCAACAAAGGCGCAATGGCAATATGGAAGGCCAACAAAGCCACAAGAACAGCAGAGAGCGACAGAGATAGAAATGTGATAATAACGTGGACGTCAACAAATTTTACGCCCCGAGAGAAGACTATGAATTTTTATGAAATTTGCCGTTTTTAATTTCAACGTGCCTTACAAAAAAAAAAAAAAAAAATAATAACCAAGAAACGCAAACAAACTGTCATCAGGGCGCAATGTTCGTGGGCATGCCCATATTTTGCCCTGGCCAGCAGTGACACCTTCATGGCGAAACATGTCCATGTCAGTCATGTTTTCCCGCAAACCCGACCGTAACCTTAGCACCTGCTGCTCTCCCATGTCGCCTCTCTGGATATTTATGGCAAAAATGCAAAATTAATGACGTGTGACGTAAAAATTGTCACAAAAAATGTGCCAAATTAAATTTTGGTTCGCGCTCAGTGGCCAAAAGCCAGCGAAGCTTTAAACTTCACTACCGCAGCATAAAATTCAATAAAATATTTCAAGCCCAGGCATCGTTTCACATTTCGCTTCGGATGACATCCACACTGAGATCAGAAACAGCCAGCATCTGTGAAAGCAACTTAATGTTCACAATCTCAACAATGAGTCAAGAATGTCTAGCTCCAATTGCGTAATAGACGCATTAAAATTCCGTGATTCAGCGATAAATACAATTAAATTTCTAGACCTGTATTACGGCAGAAAATGGTTACAACTTTTTTGGAACGTTCTCCGCAAATTGTCCCATAACATTGCCAGGTGGATTATAATTGCATACCACCCAAGTACGATCCGCTCTATAAGAAAGAAGAATAGAAACTCAAATTATTTAAGTAATTTAACCATTTGATGCTTGTCAAATTCACCTGCGTGCCACTCCGGATCCCATTTCGGTACAAGCCTTCCAAATTAGCTGCGAAAAGTGTCCAGAGGTGGGCGAAAAATTGGGCTTATTAAAGTCGAAGGCATTGATCTCCCGGTACCACATCTCGACGGGCAAATCGCCCGTTACATCCATACCACCAGATAGAAAGATATTCTCGCCATATTTCGATTTCGGACGGTGCTCCATTACGTTCTTATCGCGCAGATGCTGCAGAACAGTTGAATTTATTATCAAACTATATTTAACTCGATGATCTGACTGTTTTTCCTACATTCGCCCATTCCTGGGCATATTTGTTCAGTTCAGTGTTGATCTTCAGCTCAGGACAGCCGTGCATCTTCCTATATTTGTTAGTGGTGATAAACACATCGTCAAGGAACTTATCATTGTTGGCTTGGGTGTCTTTGCCAACAGGTCCGGGCGTACGCCCATGCGTTTTGGGTATTGGGGGCGGCTTTCTGGCCATTAATAATTTCGCCTGCACCCAGGTCCAGAAATTACGAAGTACTACTTTTTTAAACTAACCAATTTTTATATTTTTTAACATTATTTTTACACTACATGCGACACATAAACATGTCATGCTCGTTTCTAGCAAAAATCCGAAAGGTTACTTACCTGTGAAAAAAATGGGATTTATGCTGAATTTTAAAAACTATAATTAATACCCATACCTAAAAGTTAGGATATCTATTTATTTAATTGCAATGCATTGGACGCAATTATCATACATTTAAACAATAAGTATTTTCACATGGTCTGTGGCTTGCCATTTTTTTTAAATATAATTAAAATTAATTTTAAAAAATTTATTAATTTGGCTATAATGAGTTTATTGTCCGGTGCTGATGCGATTGAATTATACTGCTAACAATGTTGTGGCAATTGAATAATAATAACAGAGTTGTTATTAATTCTTGTTTTTACCCACCGAAGCTGAATCACATCTCCAATAAATTTTTGACGATTATCCATTGCAATCGAAGGAAAAGCAAAGAAGAATTTTCCAATATTGGGTATCATCCGTTAAAGCCTCGAGTTAGTATTTGCTTCAATTATAATATGCAACTTACTCACACTTTGTAGTCCCACCATCCTATCACCAATTCCTCAGAAAGCTTTTATACAAAGACAAAAACTTTTTACATTAATAAATGCTTTATTTAGTTGCCACGTGACTCCCAACAGAAAGAGGAACTCCGGTTACCATAAACTCCCTAATCCATTGCGCAGGTTACACAGCATTGCTTTTTAAAAGTAGTAGAAAACTTTGTGTAAACCAAACTTGAGAAACATTTCCAGCATTATAAAACTTTCAATTTACCTTTTTTGCTGTAACTTCTTCGAAGATTTAATGTGTTTACCAACTAATTTACTTATTAAAAACTATAATTATCAATGGCTATTAATTAAGTTAGTAAGTAGACTAGGAAACAAGTTATTTCATTTATCTTAATAAATATAGGTTAAGCCATCATTTCAAACCCTTTTAAATATAAACTCTCCTTTTGAATGCCCCGCCCCACCCAAATAAGGGCGGCGGTATTAACATTTTGATTGATATTGCAGCGCCCCAGCCAAAACTGAGGGCACTCATCGTTTAGCCATAGATTAGATGGTTCACAATCGCCGAGTGACGAGGAGCTGTCAGTTGCGCATTCGACTCCGATATCAGTCACTCACAGCCATGTAATGATTGGATTAACCCACGTGACGTATGAGTGATGTATGAACATTTGCATTAGTATTGGCCTCGCAACGGTTATTAATGAGCTGCCGTCTCTTCCCATAACACCAGTGTGATAGTCCCAGCTGAGCGACAGGAATTGGCAATTATGTCACGAGAAGTCATTCCCAAATGCTTCAGAGCATATATCGTGCATTTATTTTGTTGGAAAATTGTAAAACTGTAAAACTCAATCAGCTGTCCGGCATGGTCGCCTTTTGTCATCAGTTCTATAATAATGTTTCTGTTCAATTTTCAAATATTTATACAATTTTTAATGCATCGCGTTGATCGGATTATTGCATTATCCATATTGGGAATCCACTTAAAGCTTAGCTCTGTCAAGCGTGACAGCTTAAACCAAGTCAATTAATTTTACACATCCATATCGCCGCTGCAAATGTGATTGATATTCACATATTCACATTTAAATTCAGAATACATTTGTGGCAACAATTGCCACACTCAAAGTGTAAAACCAGAACGTACGTTGCTTTCTGTCGATTTAATTAATTTCGCAAATTTGGTTTCATTTATTTATTTATTGTACGGGTAAAAGAGTGCTTCACATTCATTTTTTCACTCGTTTGTTGAATACATATGTATATATATATATATATGTATATATGTATCGGAAAACATATCGTTGTTGCGTTGCGCTTTAATGACAACCGCAGCATCTGCTGCCGGATGCGCTCGATTGCACATGTTCTGTAATTGAGCGGCGAAAACTGCAAACTGCACAAAATTTCCATTCTTTCCTTTTTTTTTAATGAATAACTTGAATTTTGTAGAGGAACAAAAAAATGATGTGTAACCGAGTGTACTTTGTTTGCACATAAATAAAATAATATTAAAAACACCAATAGAATTTTTGCATAATTTATGATTAAACTGACAAAGTCATTATACCCTCAACAGGCAGAAAGGATGCACCACCGATACACACCTTTGATCAGCATCAACATCTGAATTTTTTTACTCATAAGTCTGTATGCAATATATAATTTCAGAGACATAGATATAATATAAGCTCTTGTATATTATATATATCAACAACTTCAGCAAAACTAACTCTATTTTCAAAATGCCAACCCGTCGTTGGTTGAAATTTGAAGTTAATATTAGATAATTTCTATCCGGAGAAATAATTTGATGTCGGTTTTAACTTATCCATTATCATAACTTGATCACAACTGAAGAGCAATGATGTTTTGATCATGGCTCGACATATTAAATTAGGCATTCCCATTGGCACTTCTAGGATGCACTCTTACATATCCGCGCCAGCAAATAAGTAAAGACTAAAACGTACAGCGATTGACGTGACGCGCACTTTGACGCAGGTTCATTGCATCAAGGCACAAAGCCAATAAAACTGGGCCGGCCACTCAGCTGCAGGCTGGCAATTGAGCCGAATGTCGAGCTGATAGCCATGGACTTTAGCCCACAGTCAATGGCGGCAGTTGTTAGCCATCTCAATTGAATCGACAAAGATAGAGAGGCACTCGGTTCTGGACACGATACGCCACCGCTGAGGCACCTTCCACAGGCTCAGGCAAACAGAAAAAGAGAGCTGCAACAGGCAGGAAAAGGGGTGTGGCCACTGCTGCTCCTGCTGCTGTCGACTTTGGTAATCCACTTTGGCCGTATTCGCTTCTTTCGGCGTTCGTTTGAGCCGCCAAACGTTTTAGCTCCCATAGCCCAAAGCGGCAAAAATATGGCAAAACACATACGAACAGGCCACTCCATTTCTTCTACTCACATGGCGCAAATCCAATTTCCAAAAATATTCTCTGCCACGCCAAAAAGTCCACTATGGAAATAGCGGTACATGGCAAATGCAAATTTGTTGCACCCTTCTTTTTTTCCATACACTGTTCCCAATGGAGAAAAGAGTAATTTGGTCTTGAGAAAAATGTAACTTTTTTGTCAACTTTGTTGAAGGAAGATTATAATCAAGAAAAATATATATATCCTCTCTTTAAACTTTTGTTTACAGTAGCAGAATAGTTCAAGTTTTCGAGACTTCATCTATATTTTTTTCGTCTTTTGGTAGAAACAGAGCATTACACAGTCAGAACTCTTCGACTGAACAGTTTTTACCTATATCCTCTCCAAAAAATCCCTCGATTAAGGAACGTTTCGAATATTTTGCAGGCATGTGCAAATGGAGAACATGGCTCCAAATACATTTACAGCCTTTTCTGGCCATTTTTTGTATCCTCTATTCCAATCAAGTTGGGGTAATATAGATATATGACAAGGATTTCGTAAGCAACAACAAACAAATAGGTGATATCCAGACATATCTTCCAAAAAGGATTTTTTAACACTCCTTTTACAGTACTATATAATTACATCTAATGACAGTGTCAATAGCCACTTATAGGGTATAACATAGTCGGTATCTCACAATTGGAGCATGCTTAACTGTTTTTTTTTTTCTTGCGTTTTTGCCCAAAAGTTTTGAACAAAAGCTTTTAGTTGTCGTAAACGTTTTCAAATACATTCATTCCGGTTTTGGGCAGTCATCGAAAAGGGGTAAAATTCCATGCGATTGTGCATTTTCAATGTAAACGCAAATGGTTCTGATAAAGATATGGATTTAGCTTAAGTTAAAGATAAATTGCATCGAAAATATTCAATTACGCCATTTCTAAATTACTCAACATGATCAATACTTATATGCAGTATTAGCAAAATAAATAAACGAATTCTTTAATTAATATTTATAAACTTCTTGGTTTTCATTTAGATTTAGTTCAGATAATTCATAAGTTTTAAATAAATGCATTGCTCGAATTCACATTTTAGTTGTCAGCTTAGGAAATTGTAAAATAAATTGAAATACACGACGGACATTTATCATTGCCACATTTCAGCCAGTAAGCCGAAGTTGCATGACAACAGCTGAGGCAAATTTCGTTGCTGGGCTCTGTTGCTAGAGAGAGAGGAGCCCGAAAAGCAACTCAACATAAAACTATCAAAAACTGTTGTTGAATTAAAATATTTATGCATTGTACGTGCGCCTCATGTTTATGTCCCATCATGTTGCCTGCCACTTATCTCTTCAACTCTCCCTTCTTCTTACTTTGTTGTTGCTTGTGGCAATTTGTGTTGCATGAGCAATGAGGATATGTATGTGTGATTTTGTTTATTGTTTTAATAAATGTCAACAGTCTGCCATTGTCAGCAATTAAAGAAATGCTCATTGGCTCTGCGACTATAGAAGTTGCAGCAGCTTCCACAGTATGTGGCAGTCACACATTGCGATTGAAACGCACGCATCAACAAAATAAAACTTTCCAAAACTCCCTCTGTAGCCGGACAAACCGAACTGGCATCAAAAACTTGTGGGCCGCAAAATGCAATGACATGATTTATGACCAATAACGGAACACAATGAATGTGCTCCCAGCTTGTGTTGGGCACCCGTCGATTATTCTCGTGGCACGAACACACACCAAATATTTGTGTCATGAAAGCAGGATATTCTACTCTTTCAACATATACGAATAATTCCCAGCTGTCATACACTTTTTAAATCCAGCCGATTGTAGGAATTATCTTTTATTTCTATATCTATAGATATATTCAAGAAGTCGTGTCGCTCTTAAATATCTACGCCAAAGTGCAGTTGATTTTCACTGACGGAGTGGCATGTGGCAACTTGCGAGTTTGGTCAGGGAACGCTTATGGCCTGCCATTTATTTAACGTATTCGCAATTTTCTACTCATATTTTTTCGTTTTTTTGTGCTCACATCGCGTAGCGATTTGTTCGATTGGAAAAATTGAATTATATACTTTTGATGAGCATAATAAAAAGTGGCAGCTGCATTGGGGCGTTGCAAACGAATGAATTACAAGTGTGGTCGTCGGCTTGCGAGAGGAAGTGAAGAGCCAATTTCATGCAGGACAGCCCAAAAATGTAAGCCAAATTTTTTAAAATGTTCACTAAAATTCTCCAATAAATTTAAAATATGTACAAATTAAGCTCAGTATTAAAAAAAAATATATATATATTGTTCAACGCTTTAGTGAAGCTAACCAAAACTTGTAATTGTTGTAGGTGCTCATTGGTCCCTTCACTCATACTTACAGTCAGGTTTCTACTTTAGAAAGGGTATACACATCGCCAATCACTTTTTACTCTCTCACAAATAGACAAACACATTTTTCTCTAATTTGCCAATTAATAATTTTTATATGAATAAAATGCACGAGCACAAATGGAATGTGGACAAATAGAGTAAATTATTTGGCATGACAACTTTGGAGCATTGTAAGATGTTATTTTTTGCTCAACGTTTCTTGGCAACACGTCTCCCCAACACCCACCAAAAGGTGAGTCGTCAATTCTTTGACAAACTGTTTTGACTTTCACAAACCGTAAAAAGAAAACGTTGCGGGTAAAAAAATATTTCGATTACGTTTCTTACCAGCATCTGTTGCTTGTTATGCTGCAGTCTCGCAGAATGCGCCCCATTGGGATGCAATTAAATGTAACGCTATTGCCCCACTTCTTTTTCCCTTTGAAAGGGGACCTGGGGAATGAGGAAGTAAACATATACATACATGTACGTACCAGTGTTGGTTCGCTTTGTGAGTGCAATATTGTGTTTGTTTGCTCCTCAACCTATTAATGGCAACGGAGAACTGAATCGAATAAACAAGTCCCCCCTTTGGCCCCGACACGATTCCGCCTTTTCTGTAAGTCCTTCTGCTTCGGCTACTTCACAACTTGTTTGCATTTAATTACAAATCAAAACTTTGACTTTAACAAATTACTGAGTGCAGGAACTGTTAGGGCCATTACCTTAATTCGATCACGTTTAAGCTTTAAATAAGTTGAAACCTTTGAGAAATTACATAGCCAATAAACAATAGACAATTCAAACAAGTGAGAGTTCATTTTTTGAGAGCTGGCATTTACCAGTTCAAACTTATATCCAGCTCTGAAGAACAGAAAACAAATTAAGCATACGTAAAGCTAAATGGATGATTAAAATAACGTTTGAAAGGTTTTACGGATATTTACGAGTTTGCATTATTTTTGGTTTAAAAGTGTAGAATGTAATTTAAAGTGTAGAATGTAATTTTAAATTAATCCAATAAATTGCTATGCTCTTTGGCAAATCTGCTTACAAAGTAGTCACCCAACTCCAGTGTCCATTTCTCATTGTCATCTGCCTTATCCATGGTTGGCAGATTCCTATAATTTCCCCCAGCTTTCCGGCTGGACAAAAACTGCAACGCTTCGTGACTGCACTTGATATTTGAATATTTTGGGCTAAAATCATAAGTAGTTGAGTAACCATCAATTTGGATGAGTCTGGAGCAGCAAACAAATTTGTTTATATGTTATCGATTCCATATCGCATTTGTTATTATGATTATTACTTAGTGTTCTTGACGTTTGCCGCTGTTGCTGAGCACCGATTTTAATAGAATTACTTTCCAGACTTGTGAACAACAAACTGGAAAATGGCCCGTGGCTGATGTAGCTGCCATGCACTGTGCTCCCTCCCCACCCACTTATCGACTGAGGCACAACACAAAAGCAATTTAAAATGCTAACGGAATATGCTGCTGACTCATAACTGGCTGGCAGCACCCCCTCCCCAAACACCCCAGCAACGCCCCACACAGAAGACTAAACAACTTTGTTGAAGATTTGATTGAATTAAACCAATTTGGTATGCATATGAACAACGCCAACCACCACCCTGCACACATCCCCTCCCCGGGCTGTGGTTAATGGCCGAACGGTGGGGTGGGGGTATGTATAAATTCCAAACACGTAGTCCGCAGTGCATGTCCTGCTCAACGTTTTAAACGTTATTCAATCCAGACAATGCCATCTGATAGCCTTGGGGTTAACTATTCCATTCCGCTTTAGTTGCTCCTCGACACGATGTTGTCCTGGTGACAATATGCATTTGCTCCAAGGCTCCAATATACCACGCCGGCCGTTTATCCCGTGCCAAGACTTGTGGTCAGTGGCTATATACGTAAGCTTATTTTGCAGGCGCCTTTAGTAAACTGGCGCCGGGGCCAGTCAAGTGCTGGTCGGCCACCTTTCCACATCGACGTGGTGCATGCGCCCAATTAAATCAAGCCAAGAGCCAGCGAAGCATCATTCAATGCACTTGGCATTCAAAATGCTCAAGTGGGCGTGGCGCCAATTGAATGATAACGACAGCAGCAGTATTTGCTGCATCAGTGCATCAGTGCATCAGCAGCAGCAACATCAATAATAACAACTTGGGCTGGATGCTACTAAATTGGCCAAAATGCCTGAATGTCTGTCTATCTGCTCGCAGCAGTCTGTCTGGGCAATCCGGGCAACGATCTCTACCCTCCGCAACCATCCAGCATTGCTGCGTGATTTTTCAGCAGAAAATTGAATTGAAAGCCGACCGCGGTGTGTTGGCTTTGTTCGATAGCTGGCAAAATTGGCTGTTCCCCCACCATAAAGATATGACGGCAATACACAAACCAGCGAACAGAAGCAGTTCCGAAAAACTTATTCAATCAACTTTCGCATTCCCTTAAAAAAAATATTTGCTTGCATCGATACTATACACATTTTTTTATTATAGAAAATAAATTGTTTATTATTCATAGCTACAAAGTCGTAGGTTTCAATTTCAATCGATTAAAACTTAAGATGTGACCAACAACTTTGTTACTTTTATGGCTTATGCTGAGCTTCTCTTATAGTTGGTAGATAAAACTTGCTTATTCAACTTATTATTTTAACTGAGTTAACTAAATTCCATTTAGAATACAGCACGGCACATATATAAATGAGTATTGCTACGCTGATTATGTCTGTAAGAGCAAAGCAAGTAAAGATGGTAGAAAGCCAAAGTATGCAAAAATGTATCTGAAGTATTTGCGACTGCTTGCTTTAATCACTTTAGTGTCTGTTAATCGGGCTTTTGGTTTTGAAACATATCAGCATTATGATCTCATCGAGAACGCTCCCAGGCAGGGCTCCTTACAGAATCTAGGACAGCACACCTGCGGTGGTTCCATATACAGTGCTGAAATAAAAAATGACTGTCAGTAGGTATTAAGCTGGCATCAGAGTATTCTGCAATCAGTTACGCCCGACTGTAATATTCCCACTTCTCACTACCTGAATCTGAACTTTACTGGAATTTGTAAGCGTTATGTACCAGAATCAGAATCGGAGCCTTAATTTGTTTCGGTTTGTCACTCCGTTAGAAAGAGATTCGCGGTAAATATGACTGCAATCGTTTTGCGGAATATTTGCGCCGTGAATATGGAGGAACTCATAGAAATGTATTCATTTCGTTAAACGCATTCAAAGCACCGCAAACTATTGGCATGCCTGTGGATATACGCAGCTATTTCCGGCGCTGATGCCAGCAACTTCCGTTCGTGAGATGGCCACAGCTGCCGGGTTATGAACGGCTCTACACATTTATCCGCATCCACACCCACCACCCACCACCCAACTCCCTGTCAGCCGAGAGTGTGCCCTGTATATCTCTGTGTCTAGCGGCGTTGTGCAAAATTCAAATGGAGCCGACTTAAAGCCTTGCGTCAATGCGCAATTTATGACGATGTATTTCATGTCGATTCTAATTTGCGCAGTCAGCGACCGGCGACGGCTTTAAACTGGATACTCACAAGGCTACACGTCGTAGATGTCATAGTTTTTATTTTTAATTTTTGTGAGGGGACTGCGAAGGTTAGCATTCGTATTGGGAATGGCATTTGGGGCGCTCATTAATGCTACGCACGTTGCTATGGGCCAAGATGTAAGATACGAGACACTCTAATCATAAAACAAAATGGAAAACATATAAATCAGTGTCCTTGACACGTGTTGGCAACGTGCGCCATCGATGGCATTACCCCAGGTACCATCGAAGCCACCAGCAAGGCTACCGTCACCAGGTGTCTGATATCAGTTGCCAGTTGCCAGTTGCCAGCTGCCAACTGCCAGTTGCCAGTTGCTCCATAAGCGTCCCTAGGTCAACCTGTAGCGACATCTAGCGCGACGCCTTGTGCGCTGTCACGTTGTAAATCTCGTGAGGGCAAACAGAGCGCAGAAGACAACAGCAGCGCCACAGACGGCGACACAAGCACAACACACAGCACAACACACACGCGTGCTTAGCCATATTTATCCGTATCCCATTTACATACAAAAACGCACATGTGTGTGTGTGTGTGTGTGTGTGTGTGTGTGTGTGTGTAGGTGTGTGTGGTGACAGTTTGAGCTGAGTATGCCCAATGTGGCCACGGCCCCAAAAGGCTACAGGCCGAACGATTGCATTTTAAATTAAAAAGACGTCAGCGCAACAAATCAACAGCTGCGTCCATGCAAACTGCAAGCGGCAGACAAGGAAAATGGCCGAAGAGGAAAGAACTGGCTATCGAAATTGGAATCAACTTGAAGTCAAGCTTGAAAGCAAGGATATATCTGATTATCTATTTACGATTCATTCGCGGGCCTTTAGAACGACTGTCGTATTTCTGTGACTTCTGAATGTTTTGCTGAAATTGAGTTATTCTTCATTAAAAATTGTGTACTTTTTCTAGTTTAAATAGTCATTTTTAATTTTGTCGTGAAGAGACGTCTCCAACCCCGTACCGTATATATAATCTTGATCAGCATGAGTCAAAACAAAATAATCTTTTAAGATCCGTCTAAAATGTAAATGTATACATAATCCTCGGCACTCTCATGCTTACAAAAAGATAATAATAAATTGATTTGTGTACTGGCAATTTTAATTTTCCAATTCAATATACATTCGGAAAATAACATTTCTTTTTATTTCTCAGAATGAATTCCAGCAAAATGAAAGTTTAATTAAATTACGTATATAGAATTTTAAAATTATTTTGCTCAGATTACATAAATTCAAAATTGAACTTTGAATCGAAATTCTTGGCATGCTTGCAGGCATCGCCATTACTATGCAACTAAAAATCCTTTTCCCAACTTTGACAGACACTTTGCAGTTACAGCCTTTGGCAAGCGAAAATAACTTTTGCAACGTCTGGGCACTATTTGCTGGCCTAAAGGGCGCAAGGCAATAAGAGAGTCTCTAAAATCTGCAGAGCTTAATATCTGTTTGGACAATAAAGATTTCCAAGCCATTGGACAATGCAAACTATGCAATATACTCATAATCGCATGATATATGCCCAATCTGTGCAGCAAAGTTTTCAAAATTGCTTGCAAGCCTCAACATCCAGACAAGGAGTTGGCCAAAGACAGAGCCAAATATAGAACGCTGGAAGCAGCGCTAAGCCCTGCATAGCTTCGCACTCTGGAGAGTCAATTTCCAGCGATTAAATTAAGAATGCATAACTTGCAGGGTTAACAACGTCAGACGGGAAGTGGCCAATTGCCATTACCATTGCCACCCCGCCACACTAGCCCTAGCACTGCCACTGGTCTGGCACTGGAGGCGCTGCTGGTTATAGACTTGGCTTTGGAAGGCTCTCATTTTTATTTGCCATTCTTTTTGCGTCTCTTATGAAATGCGCAAAGTGGGGTAAGGTGAAATAAAAGGCTTTCACGTCAGCAGCTGCATTTTAATACCCTGTAATCGAAGAAAAATAAGTGTTTTAAAATCTTAATAATATTTCTAAATTTATAATTTAAAATTTTTATTTTAAATTTAATTTAATTCAACTTTTTACATTTACTTACATTAAATAAATGAATAAAAAAAATATTTGCACTATAAATGGAGCAAATATTTCTTCTGTGTATATCCTAGCAGTGTTGTACAATTTGCAAAGATTATATTTGTCGTATTCAAGTCAAAAAAGCTCAGAATTGAAATGTTTATTATGTTGTTTAACTCTTAGCTTTATCTACATATTTGTCCAAGCTGAACATGTTTTCATTTTGATATTCGATTTGGCTACTTTGTGTAATTTATTTGTTTAAATAATAAATTCATAAGTGCCTAAAGCATAAAGAGGATATTTCCTAGTCAGGCGACTGGAGTTCTCTAACTTGTTTCAATTTGCAAGTGCTATTTCTGCAATATCCTAATATGGCCGACAGTTGCATGTACACAAGACACATGTACATGCACACACACAACGGCTAACATGCAACGTTGCACGCCTCTTGCTCCCAGTTACGGTAAACAGGAACGTCTTGTGCTTAAGGCGCTCCATTTTCTCAGCGCCTGTCGTTGTATTTGTTTTTAATGCTGCTTGCATTTGCAAGTTGTTTTCATAAAAGTTGCTACTGCTGCTGCTGCTGCTGGGTCTTGCAACATTTTGCGGTTGCACAAAGCAAACAAGACTGCAGCGGCGACAATGGCAACGATAATGGGCGACAGACTGAAATAACTGGAGAACCAACACATAGTAACGTAAAGTGAGGAGTTGAACCTCCTATTGCTTTTAATTTGTAAAAATGAGAGAGTGCAAACAAAAATATAAAATAAAAAATTAACATAGTTGAGTCTGGGCAATAGTCGGTCAAGGGGTCTGTATGGTTTTTCATGTTTCGCTCTTATACTCTGATAACGAAGGTATCATAGTATATTGGTTTTGTGCAACGTTCGTTATGCTGGCTGTCCGTCTGGCTTATACTAGAGCAAATCGATAAATTCGATAATCGCAAATTGATAAAGCCACATATCTCCAATATTTTTTTGAGGCTACAGTCACCAAATTCGGATGGTAGGTTATTGACAATGTCCTTCAAAGATCGACATAAGCCAGTTTTTCCGTTAGAGCCGTCAATTTTGTAAAGTACACTACTAGGAACCACCTTTAAGAGGTAAATTTACCAAATTTGAAAGAAAAATTATTGGAAGCTCTTTCATAATTTTTTTGGTCACACTCACTCCCACCACCCGGCTGCACCTAGCCTGTTCTGTGCCACCTGTTGTGAAATGGTATTACTTATGGTATCAGAGTATTTCGCAGTCGGTTACGCCCAACTACAGCGTTCCCTCTTGTTTTTTTTCTCTTGGTTTCACATTTGCCGGTCTGACCAGTGTGTACACCGCACATAATTGAATTAAGGCAATGCTTTTGCTCTCACTCACACCCTCTTGGGCTTTTTCGCTTAATGTTATTTGCTTGTTGCTCTGCGTTGCCTTTTGTTACCAACTTTCATATGTACACTGTGAGTACACATGAGCGTAAAGAAAGAGTCAAAGCACATGAAGGCAATAACGAGAAGGGCAACAAAAAAAAAACCCGCTAGATCAGCCATTAACAGCGAAGGACATTCCTTTATTGCCGACTTTATGTTTACAAAGTGCGTGCTTTGTTTTGCGCGTGTTTTTCAAGAGGACTGCGAGAATAAAGAAAATCTACAACAGTATATTCAGTATATTAACCTGCATTGCCGGGACCAAATTTCCAAAATCTCGAGTAAAGTTGGTCGATAGGATTATCAATTTTAGTATCAATAATACGAATAATTATATATTTTTGTTTTATTTTTTCTATATTATGTTTTATATATAGGTATAGGTTTAATAAATAATGCTTCAAAAGGATATGTGAATATTTGAAATGACATGATTTATATTTTCAAACAAAAACTGTAGCAATAAACTATGCAAACAATTTCAATAATAAGCCAGCAATAAAGTGCTGTCCATTTTGGCCAACTAAACCATTCAAAACTAAACCCAAATATCTCTGTTCCAATGACAGCAGCAAGACAGTAAGCAATATAAAATTCTTTGACAGAAAAACCACATGACTCACTGAAACTGTCAACATATGAAAGCTCTTGTTATCATTTTGAGTATGTGTTAGTGTTTCGGTGTTGTGTCTCTGGAAAAGTACCTTCCATTATGCATGCAACCAAAGCAATGACCAAAGGAATATTCAAGGCATTTAGCAACTCATTGTTCCTTTCAGCAGCATCAGCAGCAGTAGCACAGCAGCAACAACAAAGCAACAACAAAGCAACAAAAACAACAACAGAGATGACATCTTAAAAATGTATTCATGGCCCTCAAATTGTATAATTTAAGTTTGCACATAAAATCACACCGCAAACTTAGACATGACCCAAAGCAGGAATAAACAAGTAGAACTTGCAAGTCCAGACATGCACACATACATATGTACGTACACACAAGCAGACCCTCATACACATGTGCACTTCTACTTATGCTGTGCCATTGGGGAATTTGTCTAGAGCCAGGGCTGCAGAGTCACGTACATTTTGTCATCGTAAATTGCTTGCGATATTTATCAGCAGGCAATCGAGCGGGCCAAAAGAAATCAATTTTGGAAATCACCAAGTATTAAAAATGTAGAGCATTTGAGTGAATATAAACCAAAGAAATCGAACTATTAATACAACAAATTACCTGAATACATATCATATCCAAATATTTTCACAGCCCTGAATCCAAATACACCTTTACCACAAAACACCAAAGAGGTAAGGAGAGGCGGCTCCGAATCTGTGGGAAACTCTTGCCCGGCAAACATATCGAATTTAAATATTTTAACGCTGTGGCCCACAAAGTGTTCACAAAGGGAACGCAGTGGAAACAAAATACAAAAGTTGTACGCCATAAAAATGCTATAAAATTGTGCAAATAGCTTAGATACAATATATAGAACAAGCGGATACATGAGAGATACATAAGTATCTGCTGACCCCAGTGCGTGTTCACATGAACTTTTATGTGTGTGTGGGCGCATTGTCAATCCTAAAACTTTAAGTGTTCCCAAACCGTTACCGTTACCCAGTCATTGTCATTGTCATTGTCGTTGTTTTATCCGGATTCTCATTTGCACGCACCTTTTTTCTTTTTTTTTTTTTTTTGTTTTGTTTTGCAATGTTACAGATTTTATTTAAATTTTTGTTCTCTTTGTTGAACCCTTTTCAAGTGGGTTACGTTGGGCAGGAAACAATCTCAACACGCACACAGCCACATCGAGTGAGTTATGCCGCTCCGAGGTTTACACACGAAGCATTTCTGGGCGACAAATTGGTCCTCAAGCTAAAACCCAAAGGTTGCCAAAGTGTGCGCAGTTTTGAAAGTGTAAATTGCATTGGGTCGAGTGAATAGGGGCGAAATGCGTAGGGGTTGGCCATATGTATATACATATGTACATACATATGTCCAGTGGTCTAGTAATAATGGCCATTAGTTTGCTTGTGGCTACTGCAAGCCAGGGAGACATTTGCAGAATAATGTTCAGGTCTTAATTAGAATGCCAGCTTAGTTCTAGCAGAAGACGCACGCCTCATAAATTATTTATATGCAATGAACACGAAATTTAAATAATCAAACCCTAGGAAACTTGGACACACAATCGAATTGGCCACCAACAACCCTTAGCATTGTCGTTTACATAATCGAATCAAGCTGAAAACTAGTCGCCGGATTACTTCCAAGTTGAGCTCCAAGGCCCATACATAAACTTAACTCAAAATGATAAATAATTTTGCATAAATTTTGGCCACCTTGCCATTTCTTCACTGAATACCCACACGTTGATTCGTTCATTCCTTTGGAACGCCTTTCATGCTGTCACTTATGGAAACAGGCGACATTAGAAAACTCTCAATTCAGCGAGAAAATGTCCCTTCCCATTTAACTACTCAATAATATAAATGAAAGATGGTCGATAAGTTCAAAAAGGTTAATGGCAAACAGACATTTGCATAAATCTAAAATATATGTATTTATTCACATTTTTTGAAGTCAATGTTAAATTGAGTTATGTGTTCATTGGCAGGATATTTAAGGATATATGAAATAGAGAGATAAAGCAAATACAATTTACTTAAGTGACATTTTCACGATTTGAATTGTTTGGCAAACAAGCAAATCGAATGAGTACAAAAAAAAAGAGCTTTAAACGTAAGTTATGTTTCTCGCCAAGTCAAGTTTCTGAAATGTTGCAAAGCCAGCACATAATGCAACAATGTGGCACGTTGGGATCCAACCTGTAGCTCACCCTGCAGCACCGCATCGTCACATGCAGTGCTTCTAAGCTCAACACGAATGCAAACACTTTAATTATGTAAGTGAAAATTATGAGTGGGCGGGGCGGTCGCTTTGGCTTTGCTTGGGCGGCACACATGGCGTATGAATAATGTGCAATTTCAACTAATTAAGCGGAGTAAAATGCATTAAGAACTTTGCTGTTCAACAACAACAATTTTTGCGAACATAACATGCACATATTTTGTTTTTTTTGGTTTTAATTAAAATGTTCACAAAATACCATGTGTTAACTACAACGACATCAATTTTCGGGGTAGAAGTAATGAATTCTGTATTTGTGGGCACGTTTCAACATCAGCTCATAGACCTCTTCATCCAGTATGTCTGGAAAATCCTTGTCGTCATCGAGGTAATTGGGACTCCAAGTTGGTATGGGAAATCCTCTTCTTAACAGCAACAGATTAAGCAAACAGAAACAAATCAATAAATACTTCATTTTTTTTGGAATGGAAAACAAAATATTTTCAACGATTTTGAATTTTATAGGTTTTTTTTATAATTTTTTGTTTCGAACTTGACATAAAACATACTTTGTTAGACTTAATACGAACTGTTGCAATTTTTAACAGCGAATTAAATAATTTTAGAGTTTTAGAGAACTTTTACCGTAGCTAGGCTAGGAATATTAATTTAGAATTATGTGCTCTTAATGATACACCTCAGTGGTTCTCTCCTCCTCCTCCATAAGATCTTTCGCCTGTCGCTCTTTCGTTCCCATGGCATACGGCTTCTTGTCATAGGTCTTCACGTAGAAAGTGCCATTCTTGGGATCCGAGGGCTCACCGCCCATGCGAAACTCACCATCGTAGTCCAGCAGTATCCATGACTTTTTGGACATGCGCTCACAGCGAACGCCCCAGAAGCCCTTGGTGCTATTGATGGACTCGGCAAAGTAGTCATGGGCACGCTTATGTGAGCACCCGTACACATAGCACTTTTTCTGATCCTTGCCAAAGTTGGGATAGAATGTGGCATGACCCACGGGTTCCTCGAAGCCAAGTCCAGTGCTAGTCTGTATAGACTCCACATAGTTGGCGTCGCTGGCATCGATCCGATACTCATCGGTCTGGTCCCGAAACTTGGGACCCGCCGGATCCAGTGCAAAGATTGTATTGAAGCGAAAGGGTCTGATCTGTTTGCCAGCACTGCCGGCAATCTGTGCACCCAGAGAGTGGCCAATGACGTAGACATCATCAAAATTAAGTTTTGCACTCGTATGCAAATGACGCACGAACTCGGCCAGCAAAAAGCCCAGATCTTCGATCATATCGGCGACCCCAAAGTAGTTTACATTCGACGATATTTTGCTCCAGTCACAGATAATTATATTGAAATCCTCATAGAGGGGACTCTCCATCGGGGCTTCACCACTTGTGTCATTCTTATCACTTTGTGGCTTGGGTCTGGGATTGGTAAGGCTGAAATAGGCGCCCTTCACATCCCGATTCAGTGAACCCTTACCTTGACTCATCCAGCCGTGTATAATAATTCTATAATATCAAAATTCGATTAAATTAATTTACAGTAGAAACACATTGTTTGTTTGCTATTAAATTACCCAGCTTATCTTATCTGCACTCTGTCAATATTTAAATAACTGCTATCTACTAATTTTTAATTCTACTAATAATATTATCTACTCTCAATAAGTGAGTAACTTCATTAAAAAAAAGCATCTGTGAATGACTCACTGATTAACTGTACAAAACAACAACAAAACAAAAACGTTGCCAAAAAAAAAACAGAAAAAAAAACACGCAAATGCCGTAACTAGTATGAGTAGTCGCTTTGAAAATACCCTTTATTAAGTCTAGAATTGATTTAGAGTATAACAATTCTGAAATATTGCTAGTATGTGCTCTATTAGATCTTGTTAACTTCAACTCTGGAACTATATTAATCAACTAGAAGTACGAGCGAAAAAAAATAATAAACAAAATAAAATAGCATAATTATCTTAAAAAAGTTTCAAAATAAACAGCATGAAATACTGATAAAAACAAAAATTCAGAAAACCAGTTCTCATGTATGAATGAGTGATAAGTTTTTCAGCAAACGAATTTACAAATGATGCATGAAATTATTTATATTTTAAGCTTCAGAGTGATAAATTGAATACGTAAACTATAGAAATAAAACAGTAAATACACTGCTTATATCACTTTCAATTAACTGGCACGTAATTGAAAAATTCCCACAGCAATGTTAGATGTACATATAAATTCACTTATTTCCAAACAAATAATGTAATGACAATGGAACTGAACCTACTAAAACACTTACCTAGTGGGATGACGTGCATCGAAACCGGAACGCATCAAGGTCTCTTCATCGTCATCCGGAAACAGTTCTCTGCCGCAATGGGGAAAGTCTCGTTTGAATAGAAAGAATTGCATTTTCACGCGTGCGCTACTTTTAAAGGGTACCAAATGCTTGAAGAATTTTTTCCAAAATGGATAATCCAGATACTTGTTCGATTTAACTAGCCGATAATCGCAATGGCTCGACTCGGGCATATCCGTTGAGGACTGGTCAGTGTCAGTTGCGGTTTCCGCTAAATGAATTAATTTTTACTTTGTTGCTCATATTATTATTATTATTATTATTTTTCTAGCTTAATTACCCATAACTGCGCTGAGAGCAACTACAGCGATTAGTGTAATCCGTACCATCTGCATTGGAATTTGCATGCGAATCAACCGAAGAAAAGAATGCGAAAGTGTTTGATTCCGTACGTTGCTTGCTTCACACACACACACACGCAGCAGACACCAATTTTAACGAACCTCAGCGCTCAATGGTGCTGGCCCAACTAACGAAGACAAACTGACAAAGTGACTGTTCAAGTAACTGATCGCTTGAGAGTGAGCGAAAACTGAATTGGCACTTTCAACAGATCGGCTTCAACTCTGGCGACACTCTGTCTGGGCGCTCTCTCTTTCTCACTCTCCCACTCTCTCCTCCTCGTGCGCAGAGATAACGGCAAAGAGCGAGCGGGCGCCGGCCATTAAGCGTTAATTGCTTAATAGTGTCATTATACAATACCCAACACAGTTAGATCTACTTATTTTACTGCTCGTTAACGCTGAGTACGAGTGGGAGTAACAGAGAGGGAGCGAGAGGGAGATTGCCCATATGAGCAAAACATTTTCTAAGTGCTTGAACTTGAGATTTGTTTACCATATATTTTAATAAGAAGCGGACGATTTATTATCTGCTAATTTATTGCTATAATTGTAATTAATTTGATTATAGATTAGAATTTGTATGTAGCAAATACACAAATAAATCAAAGCACTTAAAATGTAAAAATTAAAAATGTAAAGTTAAAAATTGTATGCAGTAAATGTAAGTTGCTAAATACATAAGGAAATATAAATATTTACTACAACAAGGCCAGCAATTTAGGAAGGAGTTTAAAAAAACAAAAACATTAATGTATTCTGGACATTGTATCTCGCCCCTCTGAATAAGATAAGGTGATGCCTCATTAAAAAGACATGATGGTTGTTAGTTAGGAAAGAGTTATACAATCGAGGGTAGCAAATAATTGGCCCATAACTTGGCTCGGCACTCTGTTATCGGCTAATTGCTTGGCTCAAATCAGATTTGTAGGACACTTAATTATGGAGGAGGCTGAAGCACATAATTCATTTATGAGATACCAAATAAAGCGACAAATTTCAGGCACTTAGCAAGTCCCAATCGCTCAGGCAGCAACAACGCCCCGGCAACTGGGCGTGGCAAGTTTTCAGCACTTTGGTCACGGACACACAAGTGGCACACCAGGCTCACCTGGGGAACGTGAGCCGTCATTTCAATTATGCAAATTTCGTGGGGCTGCTTGATTAGAAAATCCGCAAAAAACCCTTAAGCAGCGACAACGGGGGCATGAGGACGTTTACCCTCTGAACTCGGCACCCATCTAACCTTCGGGCGTCAATCAATATGATGAAGCAGAGCGGAGCGGAGCAGGTTAACGGTGAGACAGCGACGCCTACACTAATGAATTGGCAAAACCACCAATTAGACTACAGAAATTAATTGGCAGGCCGACGGCTGCCTTAAGAAACGCTCCCGCTCCCTCCCCATAGCTATGGACTCTTATTGAGTCTCATTTTAAAACAAGGCACACGAGTGAAAGAGTCTCTCTCTGCAAATTAAAATATTTGTTTCGAGCCCCCGCAAAAAAAGGTACTACAGTTTTGCACATTTTACTCACAAGTTGTTCGCCTGAGTATTGCAAAACTTTCTCCGCACTTCCTTTTTTGGCGTGACAAGTGCGCAGCTGCAATTAACGGCAAAAACTTTCAATTAATGCAGCTACTTCAGCAGCTTTCAACTTTTGTTTGCTCTCAAACGTCGTTTGTCATTAACGATTTTAAGTATAAAATGTATTTGATATTAAAAAAGTGTCGGTGTTTCACCAGTGAGTAGAACAGGGAATACCCCTTGTCACAATTTGCTGTAGATTTACTTTATTTATTTATACACTTTGCGAAAAAGTTACCCAATCGATTAGATTATTTATGCAGTTAGATTTTAATCGATTTGACGGCTCTATGTAGTATATGCTCAGTGGATCGACATATCAATATAACAATGCTCAGTGGACGCAAAAAATACCACTTTATTTGCAGTTTTATTTGAAAACATTTTTTTTAGATTTTATTATTATCATTTAAGTTTTTATTTATGAGTCATTTGTTTTCTGCAAAGTTAAACAATTTTCGTAATAAAATCGTTTCCATTATACTGCAGAAGGCTGTATTTTTTGGCTATCCTTTGGCAGTTTCTGTCAATGGCTGAACTTTTGCCACATCGGCCAACTCTTACACCCCATGGGGAGTGGGGCCTGTACACAAAAGTTTTGACTTGAACCGGAAACTTTAAATCGCCAACTAACATTTTAAAGCATAACAAAGTGCGATGGGATTTTGAGAATAAATCTTAACGCCGCTTTTTGGTTTAGTCAGCCATTGCACTGGGCGCTTATTGCATTATGTCCTTTCTGGGTCAGTTGGAGGGATTGGGTCAAAAGGGGGATGCTTGGGTTTGCTCGGTTACGGTGTGCCAACAAAGACTGCAACTTTTCCTATTGACTTAATGCTGTTGGCAAGTGCTCCAAAGTGTTGCTTGTAGATTTCAAACGTGCAAGGGATAATACACAAAAACTTTTAACATGGCCAAAGAGGATAACGTTTTGTGCACTTGGACAAGAGTGACTTGCTCAATTAATGTAGCGCATGGCGAATAGAAAACGCTATATCTGACATCTAACATATAGTTTTTTCAATGAAACTTCTTCTATTACACAAAAAGCAACTTAATTTTATTTTTATCCTACATAACATTGAGATACTACTCTCCATTTGTGCTTTAGATGCATCAATAATTGAACAACACACGATTGGAATTGAAAATTTGTTTAGTTTGGAAATTTGATAGTTGTATTCGCTGTTGGACATGTGGACATGGAGATTCCGCTAAGTGGTAAACTGGCAATTGTTGCTGCCACAGCCGGAACATTTTTTGCCCTGGGCGCCTACTATCAGCACCAGCATGTGATCCGTAACATTAGGAAATTGGAGCAGCGTAATCCGCACGCCTATTTCATACGACGCAAACTCTACGGTCTGGTAAGATGCGCAGTAGCCTGTTTGTATGACAGCAGTATGCTGAACACGGGCTTCCATCCATTTCAGCTGGATATCTTCAACGTGAAGGAGATCAAGCAGCCGGGCTACGATGAGATCGTCGACAACAACACTCACAAGATGGGCTCCATTATGAAGTACGGATTCCCGAGCATGAACGAGATTTGCTTGAATGAGACTTTTAATTTTGTGACCGCCTTCGATCGCTGCAACTCGGCCATTCAGTGGATGTGCGAGAGGGTTGATGAGCTCCCCTATCCGAATGCAGAGGATTGCGGCAATCATTGCGTATCCGTGCGAAATACTCATTGCTCGGGCATCCCTTATCAGCAGTCGGAGCCGGCGCGTGTCTTCTTCATGTCGAATATCAAGCCATTTCTGAGTCGCGGCTTCAACACTAGCATCTGGGAACGATTGTTGCACTATGTGCATGACATGACTCAGCACTTTGGCACTGTCTATGTGTACACCGGATCGATATATCTGCCGCGGCAGATGAGGTCCACCAGCTGGTTTCTGGAGTTTCAGCCGGAGGACGATACGATTGTCGCAATACCCACGCATTTCTACAAGATCATCATCATCGATCCGAAGCAAGTGAACAGCTCACCCTATGCAGAGGCCTATGTGGTGCCCAACTCCTCATCCCTGAGTGATGATACCCAGCTGCGTAGTCTGCTCTGCGATGTGCGGGATATTGAGAATGCGACGGGCTTGAAGTTCTTTGAGGGACTCGATCGCAACTTTATCGATGCCCAGGTGCCCCAAAATCTAGAAACTGCCACATCTCCAATTAGTGATTAATTGTAGTATTTATGTAGGCTCTGTTGTTGAAGGTCTGTAATAATTGAAAGCGTCTTTCAAGAAGTAAAAGATGTTTTTGCCATATTTTGAATGATTAACTATTTGAGATGAAAATTGTAGAAATTGAAAATTAATAAATATGCAAGTTTTAATTTTGTTAATAGTTCTTAATTTAGTGGAATTTTACAACTAAAGTTGCCTGTGCTTACATATTATTATTTTTAAGTGAAACTTATGGTTTTAGTTATTCTGATAATTATTTAGCTGAATCCAAATATTAGCGAATTTAATTTATTAAAATGATTCTGCAGAGTATCGAGTATTGATAACAAAATAAAAAACAAATTTTAAACAGATTTTAAGAAAATAAAAAAATAACACAGCTGCCGCTGTAATGATATTCTATAAACACTTTTAAATTATATTGAATCAAATACATTTCTGAGTTGGCAGTTTTCCAGTTGGTGCTTTTATGGGCCGTTCTTGGCAGTTGCTGTTGGCCGTCTCCGTTGGTTTGGCATCCTCAGTTGCTTGTTTTGTGGCTGGTGTTTACTTTCAGCATAGCCATGCAACGCGGCTGCTGCACAAGCTGGTGCAGCGAGATCCCTATGCCTACTATATCAGTCCACAGCTCTACAAAGTGGTAAGTCAGCAAAGATTACTCGGAGATTTACAGCCAGAAATTGAGCTCTGTTTGACAGTTTTGCTTCTTTGACACCGAGGACGAAACGACGCATCGAGTGCAGCGTATCATGAAATACGGCTTTCCTGGCTTGGACGATGTGAGGTTCTACAGTGACTTTGTGCTCTCCTATGATCGTCGCAATCGTGTCGCCCACTGGGTCTGCGAACATTTGCAAAAGTCGAATCTGCAAGGATTGCGAGGCGTTCGACGTGGTCGCGCCAACTATCGGCCAGATAGGAGTGTACCTTCCAATTTTCGATCGACGCTAGCCGATTATCGACACTCTGGCTTTGATCGTGGCCATCTGGCTGCAGCGGCGAATCATCGCGACCAACAAAGCCACTGCAATGAGACTTTTCTGCTGACGAACATTGCGCCCCAAATCGGGCAGGGTTTCAATAGCGGTGCCTGGCAAAAGCTGGAGATCTATGTGAGGGAGCTAACCCAGCGCTACGGATCAGTCTATGTGTGCACGGGTCCTCTGTTCAAGCCCCGATCACAAGGCGGTGATAAATGGAGTGTGGAATACGAAATGATTGGCTCGAACATGGTCGCGGTACCCACACATTTCTTCAAAGTGATCATGGTGGAGTCCCATTTGCCCCTTGGCAAACCCTACATGGAGGCCTATGTGCTGCCCAATATAACTTTACCGGATAAACTAGAACTGCGCCAGTTCCTTTGCGACATACGCGAGATCGAGCACTATGCGGGTCTCGATTTCTATCAGGGCATCCGTAGAAGTGACATCTTTGGCAGCAACTATCCAAATGAATCGCAAGTTTTTCGAGATTTTGCCTAAATTTATTGTAATGGAATTATATATATAAAAAATTTAATATAATAAGAGCAAGTGAGAGATAAATAAATTAGATTTTCGAATAGAAATAAAATAGAAAAACATTTTGAATCGATTTTTTCCAATTTGCACTTTCGCATACTGCTTTTAATGTGTAACTTTTGAAATTCGACGCCATTCAAATTTTATACAAAACAGGTTAAACTGCTTCGGTGGATTTGAGCTATTAGAGATCTTTATGATAAAGTACTTTGACAATTTAACTTACCGGATTGAAAAATGATACCAAATTATATGAATTTTAGTAAGAAAACTTTTTCTTCATACTTTTACCTTTTCAATAAATGCAGAAAGTAGGCTGAGATTTTGTTCGACTTGACCAGTCGTGTATTTAGAAAATCTAAAGTGAAGAGTAATATAAAATTAATAGTTAAAAGACGGCTTTAACATATATTGATAAGTCTTTTAACAATTGCGAAGCTTATCAATGTCGGTCGCAGACCCGGGAGCCCAGCAATGTGCGCTCTATGCTATGGTGGGTCTAACAGGATTTATTTTCGGCGCCTACTTCCAACAGGAGAGTTCGATTCGCAAACTGTTTGGCATGATAAAAAAGGACCCTTATCTGTTCCTTCATCGCAAAAAGCTTTATCCTCTTGTAAGTAAATATGTTTGCACAATTGAAGTGAAGTTATCGATAATTGGATGACCTGTTGGATGCAGTGCTCCACTTTTAGAACAGATCTCGAAGCAAGATTGTGGAATCGTTCGATGTGTCTCACGGATAGAATTCGCAATCGTTTGGTCTTTTCATTCTATGATGCATTTAGCAGCGTCTTTTTTGAAAAGAGAATCGAGGTGAATTCACCGGATTTGTTGGATCTGATCAAGTATGGTCTGCCCAGCACGGAGAACTTATATGTGCACAAGGATTACGTGGTGTCGCAGGACCGCAGCACCAATGCGCCAAAATGGATGTGCGAACATCTGAAGGGCAACTACAAGAAGCTGACCACCGGTGCGGACGGCGATGCACTGCATCTTCGCTACAACGATGTGTACGTACTGAGCTGCGGAGCCACGCGCACTTGCAAGGCCTTCCAGCGGAGCATCTGGCGCAAGCTGGAACAACACGTAACAGAAATGGCTGAGAAATTCGGCTCGGTATATGTATATACGGGTCCTATGTACTTGCCATCCTGTCTATCTAGCGAGGACTGGTCTTTGGAGTATCAAATTGTTGATTGGATTCCGCTGCCAATGCCATCGCACTACTTTAAGGTGATCATCATTGACCCACAACAGGCGGGCTACAGTCCCTACATGGAAGGCTACATCATAGATAATAAAAATATGCAAACTACCGCCAGCACCAGTACCGAACTGGCCGATTGTCTGTGCGACATTGCGGAGATTGAGCGGCATACGGGACTTCGATTCTTTGACGGCGTTCAGCCAGTTGTGCGATTTGCAAAGCACAAATACAAAATAGACAGTAATCTGGGCAGACCTCAGTACTTAACTGAGACGTGTCAGACAATGCCTGAGCATTTTATCCCAAATTCACAATCTTAAATAAAAACAAGACACTTCGAGTCAAATAACCAAGCAATTATATTTTACTAATCTAAACTATTAATACAGATCGAAAAACAAATTTACTCTCACTCAAATTTTTACAATATTTTTGTTTTAATTACTTCATCCAATTTTAATTCATTTTAATTTCTATCGGACTGTTTTGAAAGTAGCAATCGCAATTCGAGCAGCTGCTTTTACAGTCTACATAGGTTAACAGTGTGATAACAGTGTTCAGTTGTATTATTCAGAACTGATTTAAATAATTCAGTGTAAAATCAGTTGGTAATGGCTGGAACACGACTTTATTTTTTATTTTTGGGCAAAGGAGAGCGCGTTTCACTATTGATAATGGCATTACTGAATTTGTTAACCAATTGATATAATTTTTCCGGCTGACTTAAATTATAAAGGGACAGATAATGGCCAAAACGGCAACACTGTCTAATACAACTTGCGTGTTACAGCGATTCGATACTCGTGACAACCGGTTATCGATATATCGTTACCGTTTCATTTTGAGCAACGACAAATGCTTCTTTACTTCGAACTGTCAACGAATGTATTCGAAATGACAAATATATGAATCAATCTCAGTGCACAATGTAGCCCATATAGATAACTATATATTGAAGCCTCGGATAATCATTACTATTTTATTTGTTATATACTGTTATGTTTTATTTTCACAATTTGATTTCAAAAATATCGCCAAACATATCGAGCTCATCAAAATTGCTCATCAGCTAATAGGTATCGATATATGTCGCACAGGCGACAACTTTACGTGGCAAACTGTCAAATGCAACCAATAAGCAGCAGCAGCAGCAGCAGAAAAAAAATCGAATTAGCGAACTGACGTGGAAGTTCGTTTTTGCTTGGAATTTGTGTTAGGAACAACGTTACCTTTTGGAAAATAGAAATTTATTGCACAAAACCAGCCCGCAAACGTAACGAGGCACGATTATCGTCGCTACATAGCCTGGCATCGTTTGAAATCATTGGAACGTGAACGTGAACGCGAACTTTGAGCTGCAATTTTGAGCTGTGTGAAAGTTGTTGCTACGTTTTTATGTGCTCATTTTGAGACGCGGATAGAGCAATGAATCCCAATATGTATGGCCCACCGCCAACGCAGTTCCAACAGCAGCAGCAGCCACAATATGCAGCGGCACCACCTGTCAATGGACCGCCGACGGGTTGGCCACAACAACAACAACAGCCGCAGCAGCAGCAGCCAGCACAGCAACAACAGCCGCCGCCGCAGCAGCAACAACAACAACCGCCGCAGCAGCAGCAACCACCACAACAACAACAACAACAATATGGCTCTCCAATAACGTCCACTCAGCAGCCTTTTGTCAATGGCAACTATCAGCAGGTAAAACTGAGAAAACACTGAGCAATAGCAATAATAAGAACAGCTTAAACTTACCATAGAAAAAAGAAAAACGTGTCAGCAATCGCTTTAAAAAGAGCCTAATTTAATCTTTAGTTTTCTTTTACACACTAATGAGGTCAGCCAGCATTTCATAATTTCAAAAGCTGGTTGCCTGATAAGAATTCTCCTCACAAACATAATTGTATTGATTTGGCATGTACTTATAAACAACTATCTTTCTCTCCCCCCTATCTGTGTCTGCCTCCCACTCCAGCTGGCCACGTCGATGAGCGGCCTGAGTGTGAGTAGCAATCCCTTGAAGCCCACACAGCCGCCGCAGGCGATGCCCACGGCTGGAGTTGGGGCTGCTGCTGCTGTTGCTCCACCGACGCCGTACAATCAATTCAACGCAACTAGCAACGCCAACTTCAACAACAACAACAACGCCTATGCAAATGGCTCAATGGCTCCGCCGTCGGCACCGCCCTCAACGCTGCCACCACCCCCTTCGCTGTATCCAGCCACATCGACTCCGGGACCAGTGCCGCAGAGCGTGCCCAGCGGCATTAATAAGATGACAATGAACAGCGCCAGTTTGGCGGGCTTGCCGCACATGCCACCACCAAAATCGGCGACACCTGGCCAACCATTGCCACCAACATCCAACGCAGCCGCTGCACAGCTGCCACAAGCTGGGCCAGGAACAGCACCAGCGCAGCCGGCGCCATTAGCTCAGCCGCCTGCTGTCTCAGCTGCTCCGCCCACATTTGCGCAGCCTGGAATACCGCCTCAGCCGACTGCAGCTGGTGGACCAACTGGTATGCCATATGGTGTGCCGCCGCCAGCCAACTTTCCGGGCGCCTATGCCGCCAATCAGCAAGCTCCGGCCCCGGTTGGATTTCCCGGCGCGCCGCCGTCGCAGGTTCAACCATTTGGTGGAGCTCCGCCGCCAACGGCCGGTTTTCCACCACAACCTGGACAGCAGCAGGCGCAGCCACCGCAGCCTAGTTATGCAAATCAACAGATGCCCGGCTATCCACCACAACCTGGACAAGCGCCGCAGCAGCAGCATCAGCAGCAACCGATGCCCGGCTATCCACCACAGCCTGGACAGAAGCCGTCCATGCCTGGATATCCACCACAGCCTGGACAGCAGCAGCAGCCCATGCCTGGCTATCCGCCTCAGCCGGGACAGCAGCCTCCCATGCCCGGCTATCCGCCACAGCCTGGACAGCAGCAGCCCATGCCAGGCTATCCACCACAGCCCGGGCAGCACATGCCGGGTTATCCGCCTCAGCCTGGCAGCTACCCAGGACAACCAGGACCTGGTCGTCCAGGCTTCAACGTAAGTAGAGCTTTTGTAAATTTATTTATCTTGCGGTTAAAACTCTTATTTTAAGTAGTTTTTTTTTGAGGATTGGAATAAAACAATTTTTTTTTCTGATTTTAGCAACCGCCAATGCCTGGTGCTGGCAATATGTATCAGCAGGCACCGCCGCGTCGCCTAGATCCCGACCAGATGCCAAATCCCATACAGGTAATGATTGAGAATCAGCAATCGGCCGGCGGTGCCTTTGTGACTAATCAGGCGGGTCTGTTGCCACCGCTGGTCACCACCAAGTTTGTGGTCCACGATCAGGGCAATTCATCGCCGCGGTTCATACGCTCCTCGCTGTACTGCGTACCCAACACGGGTGATCTGCTAAAGACGACAGCGCTGCCTCTATCGCTCAACATTTCACCGCTGGCGCGCATCGGCCAGGGCGAAATGGAGCCGCCAATTGTCAATTTCGGTGACATGGGTCCCATACGCTGCAATCGCTGCAAGGCCTACATGTCGCCCAATATGCAGTTCGTGGATGCTGGCCGGCGATTCCAGTGCCTCATGTGCAAGGTCACAACGGAAGGTGAGATGGAGGGAGACGAATAAGAGAAAGATTCCCGGATAATTAACCACGTCTATCTTAAAATACTTGCAGTGCATCCTGACTACTATCAGCATTTAGATCACACCGGGCAGCGTGTGGATAAGCACGAGCGACCAGAACTGCTGCTGGGCACTTATGAGTTTCTCGCCACGAAGGATTACTGTCGCGTAGGTTCCACAATGGCAGCCACCATACGAACCAATTTAATATGTTTGTTTTATTTTTTGCTATAGAACAACACGACGCCGGAAGTGCCAGCGTTCATTTTCATCATAGACGTCTCGTACAACACGATCAAATCGGGCCTGGTGCATTTGCTGTGCTCACAGATTAAGCATATACTCAAGCATCTGCCAGTGGATCAGGGCCAGGACAAGTCGAAGGTGCGCGTCGGCTTCATAACCTACAACAGCACCGTACACTTCTATAATATTAAAAGCAGCTTGGCGCAGCCACAGATGATGGTTGTGGGTGATGTGCAGGAGATGTTTATGCCGCTGCTCGACGGTTTCCTTTGCCATCCCGAGGAATCGGAGGCGGTGATCGATGCGCTCATGGAGGAAATTCCCCGCATGTTTGTCGACACCAAGGAGACGGAGACTATTCTCTATCCGGCTATTCAGGCTGGACTCGAGGCACTCAAGGCCTCGAATGCATCGGGCAAGCTATTGGTCTTCAACTCAACGTTGCCAATCGCTGAGGCGCCTGGCAAGCTCAAGAATCGCGATGATCGCAAGCTGCTCGGCACGGATAAGGAGAAGACGGTGCTGACACCACAAACGACAGCCTACAATACACTTGGGCAGGAGTGTGTGCAGCAGGGCTGCTCAGTTGATCTTTTCGTGTTCAATAATGCCTACATTGATATCGCCACAATTGGCCAAGTTTCGCGTCTGACGGGCGGCGAGGTCTACAAGTATACCTACTTCCAGGCGGAGCTCGATGGCAAGCGCCTCATCGAGGACATCATCAAGAACGTATCGCGTCCAATTGCCTTCGATGCGGTGATGCGTGTTCGCACCTCGGCGGGCATAAGACCCACCGAGTTCTTTGGGCACTTCTTCATGACCAACACCACTGATGTGGAACTGGCCAGCATTGGTAAGCAATGTGAACATGTACAAAATGTACAATCTTAAAACTCTTTTTCTCTTTTGCGTTTCCACAGATGCCACCAAATCGGTGAGCATTGAGATTAAGCATGATGATAAGCTGCCGCCGGAGGAGAACATCTATATACAGGTAGCCCTGCTTTACACTTCGTCCAGCGGGCAGCGGCGATTGCGCATATTGAATCTGGCGCTGCGCGTGACTGTGACCATAGCGGATGTTTTCAAGTGTTGCGATCTGGACGCCATGATGCTGTTCTTTGCAAAGCAGTCGTGCTTCAAGCTGATGGAGCACTCGCCCAAGCAGGTCAAGGACAATCTCATACAGCGAGCCGCTCAGATTTTGGCCTGCTATCGGAAGCACTGCACATCGCCGACGTCAGCTGGCCAGCTGATACTGCCTGAGTGCCTCAAGCTGTTGCCACTCTATTCGTCCTGTCTGCTGAAGAACGATGCCATCTCTGGCGGCTCCGATATGACACTGGACGATCGCTCCTATGTCATCCAATTTGTGCTGGCCATGGATCTGAATATGTCCGTCAACTATCTGTATCCACGCTTCATTCCCATACACAACGTGGAGGTTGATGAGACGTCGTTGCCGACGCCAGTGCGCTGTACCCATGAAAAGATCACCGAGGATGGCGCCTTCATTTTGGAGAACGGAGTGCATCTCTTCGTTTGGCTGGGCCAATCGCTTTCACCCACTTTTGTGCAGTCGGTGTTCGGTGTCCAATGCACACAGCAGGTGAATGCCGAGCGTTTTGCAATCACCGCGGATACGCCACTCGCGCGTCGCATTACGGATATTATCGATCAGATTATGAAGGAGCGTACGCGCTACATGCGGGTAAGTGTCAAGGATACCAAAAATCTCAACTGGAAAGATTTGTATGGGTTATTAATCTTATATCGATTGCAGGTCACCTGTGTGCGACAGAACGATAAGCTGGAGAGCGTGTTCCGGCACTTTCTCATTGAGGATCGCGGCACAGATGGCTCGGCTAGCTATGTGGATTTCCTGTGCCACATGCACAAGGAGATCAAGGACCTGTTAAGTTAGCACGTAGGCACCGCATACAAACTGCCGACTGCCATCAGCATTGCAACTGAGGAGCGCTGGTCCAGGAGCTACTCACAGAATCGGGCACGGATGCGTCGCCTATCGCTGAGCAGTCGTCGTTTCAAATGAGCGTTTTGGGATCTATTTGTAGCATAAAGCGCAGTAAAACACTTCAATTATACATACATACATATATATATATATATATATTATACGTATATATACATATTTAGCGCTGCGACTTCATTGCGAGGCGGTTAAATCTTCCATAATTTTTTAATTACACTTTCCACATTTACATTTTTTGCATGTTCTCTTCGCTGTCAATCTTTAGTATTCGCTCTGCTTACCTTGTGTGTGTGTGTTTGTATGTATTCCTGCGCTATAAACATTTGTTAAACGAGCAACCGCAATTAGACAAATATTTTATTTCTGTTCAATTCAGTTTTCTTTTCTTTTCTTCTTTTTTTTCGTGTTTTCCATTCAAAATCCGTGCATATTTTTAATTCAATTGAAAATGTAATCGGCTTTAGCTAAAACAAAAGCGTGCACTGAAGAATGTGAACACTGCATTCGTGTCCAAAAAATATATATTTACCTGCATCAGCACACCCCATTTACGACATACATATATATATATATATAGAGAAAAGTTTCTAGAACCAGCATTATAATAAAGATAAAGAGAAAACAAATGATTTGCAAAACTGTTTTGTGCGTTTACTACTTACTACGTTTATAATTCGTTATTCGCTTTAAATGTACCTTGAGTATCATAAATCAGATCATTATTATTATTATATATAACGTAAATGTTTTGTGTGAGAATTTTTCTAATTTTACTTGGTATATGCGGCCCACTTTCCCCTATTCCCCCCCCCAAAAAAAAAAATAAATAAAAAGATTTATTAATAATGAAATAAAAATCTTTATAAAAAAAAAACTTGTTGCGTTATCATTAAAGAATAAATATGAGTTATACAATAATTATACAAACATACAAAAGTTGCCAAATTATTTCTGGAGAACGTTTGATTAGCTCATTTTGAAGTGTGTTGATAAATATAATTTCGCAATTCTACTCACCATTTCAGTATAGATAATTGCAGTAAAAGATATAGATAGTATTCTGTATATGTATTGTATATTGTATTGTATTTATTAGGCCTTTAAATATCTAGAATTATTATTATTTGACGTGCACATTTTACATTTACATAAATTTATAGATTGTTTCCTTTTTCTTCTTCATTCGTTTCGTTTGTTTAGAAAAGTTTGTCGATTTCAATGTTCCCGAAATGTATAACAATTAAATAAAGACTGCCTATAATGCCCCTTCCCTTCTCACTCCCCGTTTGTCTGCGTGGATGTTTTGTATGTTGTTTAGTTGTTTATCAAAATCACATATGAACAATTAATCTTAATTTAAATTGAAGTGGAGCATTGCTAATCAGACAGTATACAGTAGATATAACAGTTTTCTCCAGATTTATAAACATTTGTGGATGCATCAGAGTTTTTGCTGTTTGGCTCTTACAATTAACGTTAAGATTATATAATTACATAAAAAACCTGTCGCAGCGCATATTATTTATACTTTTCATTTTTCATTTTTATTAATTTTTTTTGTTGTTTTTTTTTTTGCAGTTTACAACTTAATTATTATGTTTAGACAACGACGACTTTGATGAAATTTTGATTTACTGTTTTTTATTCGCGTGCCGAAATTGCTGTAGATTAAACCGAACACTTTTTATGGAATAATACGGCAATAATAATTGTTATTAAAATTCAACTATAAGCTAACATTTCGTTTATTTAAATAAATTGCGAAATGATATAAAACGAATGATTTTCGATTTGACATTAGGTCGGCATATAGGAAATGATGAAATATGTTTAAATATATATATATATATGTATCAATATCCTACGCCAATGTTGCACTATCGTTTTGAAATGAACTCAAGGAAATCAGATAAGTGGGCGGCTCGTCTCAAGCGCCCCCTTTCGATTTATAAACAAGCAGCCCATGTTTTTTATTTGCTGTGTGTGTGCGAGTGTATTGCGTGTGGATGTGTGTTTGGGTTTGTGTGTGTGTGTGTGTTGTATGTGTGCTGTGCTAACTGTTTCTGTAGCCGGATTTAGGAAGTGGTGTGGAGTTGGGCCATCACCCTATTTCGTAAACGCCATAAACACAGCCCAAAGTATTTCATTCGCATTCGGCTTGGCCGCCTCCGTTTCAAAGTCGAGATCGAGCAGTTCGCGTACTCGCTTCATGGCCACCTCGTAATCATCGTCGTTGAGCGGCGCAAATGCGTTCTCGATGACGTCACTGGCATGCGCCAAAAATATCAGCGCCAGCATGCGCCTGTCCATGCGCTGCGGATCGTTCACCCACTTGGAAAGTACTGAATCCTGAATCTGCAGAGCAACATCAAAATGCATCAACTGTAGCATTTGCTAAGTTAGTTAGAATTGAACTCCAAACTGACCTTCTTCACAAGACGACACTTGACCACATTGTCACTGAGCGGATGTGTCGTCATGTCGAAGAGCAAAAAGTTTTGCTTTTCCGTTGTGAGCACACCCTTCTCCACGAGGTTCTTGGCCAGACGCTCGCGCACATTTTTCAGCTGGTAACGCAATTTCAATGGGTTCCATGTCTCGCCTGCAACAGCAATGCAACAAATGCAACAATTCAGTAAGCTGCATATATATTTAAAGACAATACACACGCACCACTTAGATATTCGATCCAACTTTGCACCGTCTCTGGCGGATCTGTTTCCTTGATGTGTTTCAGTGCCTCATCCAACAGAACGTCGCCAGTCTGCTGATCTGATTTCAATATCAGTTTTCTGCAACAATCAAAGATTAGCAGGGACTAAACTCAATCTCAACCTGAATCACTGATAAGTGTACCTTGTGCACAAGCCACGTCGTCGCATGCCCGATTTCTCGATCATCACGCGTCCGCGCAGGCCCAGCTCAATGAGGATGCAACCGCGCAAGCCGCTTGATATGCAATCATTCCAGAACGATGTGTAACCCTGAAAGGATACACGAATTTCAAATACAAAATAAGACAAGTTAAAGCTAAAATTGCAATAAGCCTAGAAAACTATAAGAGTTTAGGATTATTGTTGTAAATTGCTGTGTGTAAAACGGAAAACACACAATCAATATTAAGTAGCAAATAACAAAGTTCTTAAATTTATTCAATGTGTTTAATTTGTATGTGTGTCCAGCTGTATATATGAGTGTAGAACACCGTCAATATTGACATGTTGTCCAAAGAACTGCAAACATCTTTCAGCTTTTTGGGTGCTGGCAACTGTTCAAAGCTTAAACAGATGACAGGCCATCATCAAGATAAAAATAAATATGTTATGTGTCTCTCAACAACATACAGAATAACGGAACAAGTAAGTCTTTTAAATGTGCAACCAGATATATAACTCATAAAAACCTCAATGGGGCACATAAAATTAGTTACTGCTGCGTTTTCCCACTCATAAAATGATAAGAATATGAGACTATTCAGTTAATGATGCGATAAGTGGCTAAGGAAACAAAAAAGAGAAGAGAAGAGGACAAGGAAAAGAGCACTTCCTCAAATTAGCTAAATTAAAGATGGGGGAAAAAAAAAATGTTGATAAGAAGGCCATGTAAACACTTGAGGAGAGCAGAAACCATCTGAATTTCTGGGCGATCACTGCGAAGAAAAAGCGACACGTTCAAATTCAAAGGCGGCAATTTTTGTGTGCGTGTTTTGTGGATTGGGGGGTGTGTGTTGCGAGAGTGAGATGATAAAGCACGAGGCAAAACACAGCCATGAGTGATAGCAATTTGAGAATTACTTGAAATACCCTACACGGTCACGTATGGATATATTATATAGAACACCCAAGAACACCCGCCACTTGCTCCAAACATGTGCGACTTTTATGAGTATGACGACAGCGTTAATATGCAAATAACAAGCTGGCAATAAATATAAAAAGATGCCAAAAACTTGTTCCAATGTAAACAGAGCTTAATGGCAAATACTTTTTTTTTATATTTATTTTGAGCATTCATTTCTTGAAGAGAAGTTTTTCTGCTTAGCTGGTGGAGTTTTAGATTTAGTGATCGTTGCTAACTCAAATATCATATCAAATTTTAGACTTGGCACAACAATTTCTCAACCCAGCGGAGAATAGGTCAAAAGCCAAAAATACCAAATAAAAAACGCTGTTAAACTCGTCGTTCAGCTTTTGTTGGCTGCATGTGCACGGCACACTCAAAGATAGGTAGAGGCTTTATAAAGCAAAAGGTGATACTGATGTTAATGTTAATGGTAAAGTCAATGTACCTTGAAGTAACCAGACAACAACAAAAGGGTTAACCTCTACGCGATTGGTTGAAAAAGAGCGAGAAGAGCGAGCAGAAGAATGGCGGAAGCTGCTTATTAAAATAAAAACTTGGCTGCTTTGTTGTCATCCGAGTACAAAGCGGAAGAAAGAGAGAGAGAGAGATAAAACTGGGACACATATTACTAATTAAAGATAAGCGATAAGTGGTACACGTATTTGCAACTGATAAAAGCAGCACGATTCTTATTACACACACACACCTCCTTATCCTTGAGACCGAGCAGCAGCACCTCCTCCATGAGCGTTAGTCGCGTCTCCTTCGAGTCGCCATCATCGATGTTATCCTCGTGATCCTTGTTGCTGTCGTGTGTATCCTGATTGTCATCCCCCTCATTCGCATTCAGACCGCCACCAGCGCCACCGCCCTCGGCTCCATTCTCTCGCGGCTTCACAGCTCGCCTAACCAAGCCATCGGTGCGATTCATTGTTTTTTTTTTGTCTTAGTGAATTATATTTTTTTTTTTGCTTATTTTATTTTTGTATGTGTGGCACAATTGATGACTGAGCTGCCTGCCACCTGCCTCCTCTGGTTGGTTGGTTAACTGTGTGCGTGCGTATGATTCTCTTTCACAGTATTTACTTTGTGTGTTTTTATTGTATTGCAAGTGCTGCTTCTTGTTCGTTGTGTTTCTTTTTTTTTTGTACTTTTGTCACACTTTTCGCTCTTCTTGTTTTTTCTTTTTTGTGCACTAGAGAGATGCACCACGAACTACGTCGTCGTCGTCTTCGTTGTTTGACTATTTTGCTTTTGCTAAACCTCTAAAATTTACGTTGACACTTTTCTCGAAATTAATTAAAACCACATTCTAAATGTACAATTGCGTATTTTTATTATACTTTTTTATCAATTTAAACACTTGCGCGTAATGGACTTTATAATTTAGTTTTTGTGTCTTTTCTGTTTCTCCGACGTGACATTTTCCGTCTAGTGTTGGACAACGTCGCGCACTCCGCACTGAATCATAAGTTACGATGGAAGCATTTGTTACGTGATGCGTTTGTAACTATCAAAAAATTCTAGTTATTTAATTTGCTTGTGGTAGACGCACATTGCACAAAATGAAATTAACTCAATATACTTACTGAAGAACAGCTGTTGTCCTCGCTCTAGGTATTTCGCAACACTCTCACTGCGTCTCATTGTGAATGACTGCAAAACGAGAATGGCTGCGTTTCGTTGTGGTTGTGTGTGTGTGTTGGGTAGTAGAAACAATTGGCTTGTGTGTGAAAAAAAAAATAAATAAATCTTGTTGGAAATGTCGTACTTGGCCAGTTTTAATAATGAGAGTGCAAAGCAAATACTTATGGACATAATACGCACTGTGAATCAGCCAGAGAACTCAAAGAAACTATCCGAGGCAAAGGCGTCAGCTGGCAAGGAAATGATTCTGATGATGCAGCACGTTTTTCCACTCGTAATGCAACTGCAACTGGAGGTGATCAAGGTGCACGGATTCCCCGGCAATCGGGAGGGACTCGTCCAGTTCTCGCAATTGATACGCGAAATGGAGCGTGACGACATGGAAATAGCACGGCTGCGCAGCCAGGTACGTGCCATCTACTTGCCACCAATTGCGATCAACACTACCAACGATATACTCATCTGAGATGGACTTATACACATTTAAGACTGCAGTAGATTTAAGTTCTACAAATTTGTAAATTTATACGTTATATAATATAAGCCCAAGCAGATAGACAAATCCAGTTCAATTTCTTAGAGTTTAATTTCGCCAGTTGTCTGGGTTTAAGTTTAGTTTCAGCTTAAGTAACATGGCATATCTCGTAAATAAACAGTAATAATAAAGTATTTTGCTTTTGCATTAATTTAACAATTGTCTTGATTTTTCTTCGATTTTTTTTCATGTATCTCACATGATATGTTTGTAATTAAACAGCCAAAATATAGTTGATAAATTAAACCAATTTCTTCAAAACCTTAAAGTAAGTAAGCTTATAAACTATGTACTGTTTTCCTTCTTTTTTTTATATATTATATACACGACAAGAAGTGAGCTGCCTGCGCAGTTTGAGTCCGATGAATAACAAGAATACAGACAAATCGTAAATTAAATCGTAAGTCGAGAGCTAAGATTACACTACTAACTGTGAGAAATAGGAGTAGTAAAACTCTAGCGAGTGACGTCAGCGTGTGTTTTGTTGTTGTTGTTCGGTTGCATTTGCACATCTGAGGTGAGCTTGACGGGGTTTATTTGAGTTAAGTCATTGCCATTGTTGAGCTCATGGCCAAGATGCTTGAGCTGATTGGCAAAGTGAGCATCCTCTGCACTTTCCCCATCATTCGTAATTGACAGCGACAAGGGCGAGACCGGGGTGAGCGGTGTTCGTGGCGTATTTGTGGCACACAGCTCCTCAATCGTTGAGTCACTTTGCGTTGATGGCGATGTGGAACGCGAACGCACCGGATACGCTGCATCCAGGGGCTGGGCAAAGCCCTGTGCTATCAGCAGATCACCAATGTTCACCTCAACACCCTCGGTCGGATCGAACAACTCAACGCCAGGCAGCGGGGTGCCATCGCGTGTGGAAGCATTCACAGGACTCTCGACTTTTGGACGCTCCTTGTAGGTCAAAACACGTGCAATCAGCTTGCGCCAATGGGCAACTAAAGGGGGGAAATAAAACGGGGAATTAACTTGGGGATATATTATTTGATAATATATAAGACGCACCCTCTGTGAGTTCCTCGAATTTGCATATGGATGATTTAGTCCATGTCGTCGGCTCATCTGCAATAGTTGACTTTACATTCGCCAAGAAGCATTCAACTGCTTGGAACCTAAATGAGAACATTTATATATAGATAATCATATACATCGTTTAATGCCCACCTCAGAGTGAGGAAATCGGTGCGCAGTTCGCAAATATCTGCTGGCGAGATATACTCGCTGTCGCCATAGTCCACAAAGTATAGATCGATGACCAGCTCATCGGGATTGTACTGGTTGGGCATAATGTCGATAATTTCGGCACGATACCATTTCTCGTCGAACTTGAAGACGGCGGCCACAATCTGACCCACATAGGGTTCTGTCAGCTGATGCGCTGCCCGGTTATCGGCGCTGCTATAATAACTGGTCATCTCCTTGACCATGTCGTCTAGTTTCTTGGACTGCGGCCCCACCAGCTGCACCCAGAATTTAGTAGGCGAAGCAACAGCCGAGACATACACCTCCATCGGCTTGTCGTCGCCGCGGGCTGCCATCAGTTTGTCCCGCGGTGGCTGCGAGCTCAGCGACGTCTGCGAGGAGTACATGCTCGAGTTGAGACTGTAGCTGGGCGAGCGACGCGGCTCGCGCAACTGCTCCACCTCGTCGACAGCACGACGCAGCTCTTCCTCCTCATCGATATGATCCTCGAGCATCTTGCGGGCAATGTTCACCTGCTTCTGGTTGCCAACGATGCTGATCCTGGCTTTGCCATTGCGTCCATTCGCATCGACGCAGAGCTTCGCAAGCGAGGCACGACGGATGTCCTGGATTATTTCGCCACCGCGTCCCATGATCTTATTGGCCAGTCGCTGCGTCACCTGCATCTCCACCTTGGCAATCGGCGCACGGTCAATCTCCCGGAGGAGCAGCCCACGTGCCGCTTTCACCGCATCGGGTAGTCCGTTGATGTCGCAGAATTTGTGAGTGCTGTCTTTATCGCTGATTTTTAGAAATGTTGGAGTACAAAAACGAAATCAATTAATAAAGTGACTAAGGAGTATAGCTAAGATCATAAAACTGGCAATTTCTATATATATTGATGATTTATATATATTGTAATAAATGTGTATAATAAAATCCCATATACAGCTAAGTAGTATTCGAAAGTAAACAGATTGAAGCACTAAATAAATATTTTGTATTTAGTTCTCCTTATTTTACTGTATTATGTTAAGTCCCTAATCTTGTCCACACATGAAATTCTGTTCTCTTTGGCTTCTAAGCCAAGCGTTCAATATTTACCGTAATCTTATCTTTGTCCCGGTCTTTTCCTCAATTAGCTTAATGTTGGCACCACCGCGTCCAATAATCAACGGCACATGGTCATTCTCCACCAATATTTTGAGGCAGATTTCCTTTTGCTGTTGTTTTTGTTGTTGTTTCTGATTCTGCTGTTTGCTGTTATTCGGTCCCTCTCCCTGCTCGTCGGGCGTATCATCATTGCGGTTCTTGAAGTATGCATAGAGCATGGCGCTGCCCAGTGAACAGAGACCAAAGCCCAACAGCAGTTTATAGGTGGGCGTGCCCGCAAACGGTGTATTGCGCAACATTCTGTATTTGTTTGTGTACTAGATGTATGTGTTTGTTTGTTTTCAGTTGCGTGTGTGTGTGTGTGTGTGTTTCACTCTCTTCTTGTTCTGCCTGCTTTGTCACTCAAGTGTGCATTAAACTGCAATGGAGAGAGAATCGGAATTAGGCAAAGTATGTGTCAAATATTAACGGCACATTGCGTGTACAAATGACGCACATTTGTGCATATTTTTATTACGGCACAGATAATCAATAATTACAAAGAGTTGTTGTTGTAACTCTTTCCCAATTAATAGAAGAAAAGTTTAAGCGTAACTTTTTTTTCTGTTGTACATTAGAATTATTATCAGTAAACTATTTATGAAAATGTGCAAAACAAATGGAATTTTCTTTTTTTGGCAGAGAAATACACAAATGACAGCAGCAAAACAAATATACAGGTGACGTTAACGCTTTGACACAGCGCTACAAAATATTGCAATTAATATGTACTTACGCCAAGTGCAGTGTGCAGTCGTAGCTTCTACTAAAATGCTTACATACATTTTCAGAAGTGTCTATGACTTAAATTTCAAATAAGAAATGATTAGTTTTACTTGCTTGAACATTTACGTAGCACAGCCTCATTAAGAATCACGCAATGTGCACAGCGTAACGTTAACGTTAACGTTAAAACTTTAAACTCTCAACTTGAAACGTAAACGCTGTTAAATCTGTTTGATTTTAAGCTTTTCCACCACTTGTCCTTCGAGAAACAAGTTTATGCGCTCTTCTCCCAGTTACCGGTTTAACAGCACCAACTGAGAACTATGCGCTTCCGCTGCAGAGCAATTCTGTGTTATCTATATTAAATTAAGTATATTTGATACAATAAAAAAAACTTTCACAAGCTGCTGACCTTGATGAGTGGTTTTGTTTTGATTATTGTTTCGCTTTAACCTTTATCAACACTCTTGCTTAAAATAAATCAAGCGTTCTCTTTGATTGATTTGATCGTTCGGAATCGATTCGTTTATTTTGTATAATGAGCAAACAATAATAAAATCAACAGAGCGCTTAAAGGCTTCGAACCGCTTCGCATCACTGAATTCGCATAACTGTTGCAATTATTTGAATGGACGCCGTAATTTCAATGCTGCGTCAGCTGTTTGACCACTGTCGCTCTCTCACTGCCGCTCATTCTCTTGCAGTTCTGCTCTCTGCTTTTTTTTATTGTTTATTTCGCCGGCTCCTTTTAAAATGGGCAACAGTTGGAAGTGATTGTGGTGGGGGTTAACATAAACATGAATTGATAAAGGCAAGCAAATAATGGATTATTAACAGTGCCAAAATAGGCAAAATAGAAGCAATTAAAATTGTGTGATAATTTAGAGAGCGAGAACGCATTTCAGCCAGACAGATAGACAGACAGAAGAGCGCTTTGAATTTACAGTATTTTAGCTGCGTGCGATGAAAGCTAAATTTAGTTAAATGACATAAGCCGTTCGTTCACTGTTTACTTTTTTTTTTTTTGAGTTGCGTTTGCTGCTCAATAAAAGGACGCCAAAACGAAAGTCAAACATTGATTTTAGTTCTTGAGTAAATGCGTAATATACATTGATATATTATATATATGCGTATTATTGAGATAAGAACAACTCTGATTAGAAAATTTTCCATTAGTATTATCCAAAAATTCACAAATACAACAGAAATACAAGGGTCACGCGGTGAAAATTGTTGGCAATGTTTCAAATTTGCTGTGGCTAAATTAAAACAAATGAAATATCTACGTAATTTTCAGGTCTTTAAGTCGGCAATGTGTTCTGTATTTAGGTATTTCTGTCCAGTCTATTATTAATATTTGCCATAAGCTTTAGCTGTGAGTAGATTTATTACCACAGAGAGCAGAAAACACAGCACTATTTTTCGACTCCACGCACGAATTGAACGCCAAACGAGAACTGATAGTAAAAGTGATGCAAAGCAGAGCGCAAAGCGTGCATCGATTGTAAAAACTTACTTGACTTTGTGTCCGTACTTTGCGCAGTTATACATTTAATTTTTAATCGCCATATGCGGATTTAGCTGGAAGCACAATGTTTAGAAAATGTTGAAATTTATAAATTAAACTATCTGACATCACAATTGCATGGGATGACAAAAACGTGTGGAATAGAATTGTATCAGAATTCGGAATTGGTTCCATGGAACGAGTGTTCAGAATCATTAGTGGTCGCAGTTGACCAAAGCAGTTCATTCGCAACAGAAACAAAGATCATATGTTTTTGACAATCACAGGTGAGACTTTGATGCGGTGTTATTAACAACGGTAAGTATTGGAAAAACGTTGCCAGACTAAAAAAAAGAAACCAAGAAGAATTAAAAAATGCAATAATTAAGAAATAAAACTTGTATTGCCAACAGTGCCCATTGTGTAAAAAGTCGGAACCAGTTCGATGTAAACTAAGTGTTGTAAACTGTTGAAATTGAAGTGGACAAACATTTAGATTTGAAATTGGCGCTAATGGACTTTTCTTGGCGTCATTTATTTGTGATTTTTAATTTGTTTGTTTTTTTTTGTTTTGTTCTATGTGTGTATAAAATGCAATTGAGCAGCTAATAGCTGATAGGTCATAATAAACTTATGCCATGGGCACATCAACCGTGGTATATATACATATACATAAAGATATATATATATATGTAAGTACAATGAACACTTTTCAGTTTAAGGCGAACCATATGGCATGGGCGTATCGTAGTAAATATATAGTATATATATAGTATATATGTAGTGTGGTAGTAGTAAATGTAGTTGTTCTGCGGTCGCAGCTAGGAAATCTCACGCAATGCATTCGGCTTTGTGCCATCCATGTCAAAGCAGCGACAGTTGCACGAGGAAACTGGGCACTCGGAGTTTTGCCTGCGAAAAGATTGAGATTGAGCTTGACACATATATGCTGTATATGGAGTTATAGTTGGTACTCACTTGAACCACTGCATAATGTGCTCGGTGTGGCCGCCGTGGCGGCAAGTCTGACACCAGGCGAACCACTTGGAGAACGGCTTCATTGGCCAGGTTCCTTGTAGCTCCGTTGAGTTGGAGACGGAGGAGGATGCATTTGTGTCGCCGGCACTCGTATTCATCATGGTGCCCATGTGCATGAGGCAAAGGGAGCAGCGTGGCAAGGGCTTCCGACAGCTAGGGCAGGATGACAAACGATTTGTGCTAGTGCTCGTGCTGCGCGTTCGCGGCTCATCGAGCAGCGCATTGGACACGGATTTGCCACAGAAATTGCAGGAGAGGAACACAGTGCGCGAACTTCTCGCCGATGCGCGTATATTCTCGATTTTGATGTCCAGCTCGGCGCGCTTCTCCCACAGGCCCCAGCTATTGAGATAGTCCAAGTAGCTGGTTATCCAGTACTGGATGCGATTGTCCACAAAATGCTCATTGCGAAAGTAATTGATGGCCACCAGTGCCACCGTTTGCACATCGAAACTGGCATCCATATATGCTTGCAGGATGTTGATGCCATCCAGCGATTCGCCAGTGAGCAGCAGCCCATTGAGATCACCGCATTCGATGGCGCGCTGAATGCGCTGCTTGACATAATCGGCCAGCTTCGTCTCCGACAGATATTTGCAAGCGAAGGCAACGCGATCCGCTAGCGATACGCCCTCCTCCCGGAGCACCGCCTCAAAGTTGTCCGTCTCCATGGTGAGAAAGGAGAAGATGGCACGCAAATGCGGATCCTGGATCTGCATATTGGCACTGGAGCGCTGATTCCGCCACGTCGAACTGCAGCGATCCGCATTGAAGCTGGACAAGGCGATTGCCGTAATCCGATACATGCTGGGATCACGCATTTTATCCGCTGCCCGCGATAATATATTGCACGCGCCGAGCACCTTCAGATGGAACACACAGATCATGGCCGCCCGACTGAACTCCTTGCTCGCGTACAGCTCATCGATAAAACGGTCCAACTCCTGCTCAATGGGCCAGCCGCACAGCTTCAGCGCCAAATCCCGCTGTTCGCTGCTGCAAAATGGAAATGGAATGATGGATAACGTTACAAGGATTTAGTTAGAAGTCACAGTGTTTAGTCATGGAAAGTTAAGACTCCGGTCAAGCCACGTAGCCAAAACAGCTATCGATTGGTGACCCTTTTCCCACGGGCAGAGGATTTAGTTCAGATTAAATGCGGCTTACCGATAGCAGACGAGTTTGTTGGAATTGTTGATGCCATCGGGCCATTGCAGCAGTTGCGATTCGATGCGCGAACTGGCCATCAGTGCCTCTGAGGTGTGACCCAGATTGATGCCCAGCGTGGCCTTCAGACCCGTCAGCCGATCATCGCAGTGGACATTCGTCAGCGTCGTCCACACATTGCGCAAATACGGCGTCAAATTCTGCTCGGCAAATCGTTTGTTGTCCGGCCGCATGCCGTAATCCTGCTGGGCACGCTGACGCGTCTCCTCCACCAGATCCTCATCGAACAGATCACGCTCCAGGAAATCGAAGCTCAGCGATGAGCCAACACTAAGCTCGTTCAGCGAGCTGGCGACGCTGTTTGTGCTGCAACTGCTCGTCGTCGTCGTTGGCTGTTGGCCGCTGCCAGCTGTGGGCGAGGCAACGCCTCCGCCTCCTGCTGGTGCATAAAGTGGACGTTGCATGAGCAGCGGCAACTTGCTGCGATTGCTGTACGCCGTATGCAAACTGGCTGGCAGTCGAAAATCCAGGATATTCAGTGCATCCGCCAGTAGCAGGGCACGCTCAAAGTCCCGCGGATGCCACGACAGCCAATTGACGGCGGCAAATTTGCCACTGTGCTGATACTTGGCCGGGAAGGGGCTAATCTGTCGCTTCACATGATACACGTCGCGGCTGGACTCGTTGTCCACGCTGCGTATATCGTACAGCGTTATATACGGCGAGTCCCGCTGCAGCGAGGACAACAGCGAAGATCTCGTTGGACACCAGCCGATCTGCATGTGATTCCGTGAGGATGCAATTTGGCGCAGTGGTCGCTCAATTGCACGCAAATCCCATAACATAATCACCGAATCCACATAGCTGCACAGATAGTTGCCATTGGGCGCCACTGCGAGTCCCTGCACCGTCTTCGTCTGAATGGACTGGCAGGTTGCATTGCTCTCTGCAAGAGAACGAACAAGATGGAGGATTTATATAGAAGAGCATAAAGTGGATTTAGCAATTACGTCGTAGATCGAAGAGTTTGATTAGCTTCTGGCTGATGCCGGCGATGAGCACGCGATGATTGTGATCCCAGCAGAGTGAATTTGCTGCCTCGGCGACGCCAAAGAAATTGGCCGTCTCCTTGGGCACGCCACGCTCAATGTCCCAGATGGTAATGCATGAATCGGAACGATGTCGATCATGCCCGATGGCCAATATGTTCGCATCCAGCTCATGCCACGCAAGGCACGTGCACATGCGTTGCTGTCGTGGCGCTAAAAAGAGTTTATGGATCAGATTGGAAATTTGTGTGTTTGTCTGGCAAGGATTGGGTTTGCTTACTGTACTCCCAGCTGCTGTCGTACGTGTCCCGGAAATTGCATATGCCAATTTTTCCATCGGCCAGGCCAACGGCAATGATCGGCTGATCGCTGTGATAGGAGGCGGCCACGCAGCGGGCATATTGATAGCGAGTCTCGTTGCTCAGATAGTTGACGGGAATGTAGGGAAGACGACTCTTCTGGCTTGGATCATCCTTGGTGCGCACCTCGTACAGACTGATCTCCTGGCCCCAGGAGACGAATTTGTCCGGGAAGTTGGGGAACCAACTGATGCCGTGTATGTTGCCGCTCATATTGAGCTAATTATAGGGGGGGATTTCTTTCGTTTTGCTTGCACAACCAAATTGCGTCGCTTCTTATCAGTTTGGAGCAAAAAAAAATAAGAACATCACAAACAACAAACCAGCTGATAGTGCAATTAGAGATGGGCGATGCAAAGTGACTGTTATGAGGAGCAATACATTAAGAGGAGCAGTACTGTTAAGCTGGCAGAATGAGAGCGTATGAATTTACATTGATTAAAGAGCGCATAGCAGAGCAATTTTTATTTTAGGTATTTCAGCTAGCATTTTAAAATTCCCGCCACCTATTGTAGATAAGTGCAAGCAATAATTGCTGAATTCTTTTCACAGATGGTGTTAGATTGTCGTAGCAAGCAGGCTTTAGTCATTCATTGCTAGATTACATATCAAACTACAGATGGCGCTATCATGCAAATTTGAAGAGCGCTCAAAAAAATCAGTTTTATTTTTAAGAATTGAGGCTTAACCATCTGGTTAATATATCTACACACAGCTCGCATATATTGTTCCACTCGAATGCATACCCATGTTACTACAGATAACGCTGCTTTATAAGGTGCGCATGGGTAACTACTCAAGTGAATCAACGTCATAAATACATAATTGTCGTTTGGGCTGACTTCTTCCACATCTATGTATATATACAAAAATATATATGATAGCTGAGCAGTGCTCAGTCTTCAGTTTAAACTCGTTGTGGCCAATTTATTGATCGAGCAAGTAAATGCAATTGATATGTGATTTGACTGCACATAAAACCAACGCATCAATTCAATTGAATGCATTTTAAAACAACACACAAACGCGGATTGCTTTGTGATAAATAACCAAAACAAAAAACACAAAAAAAAATGAAAAACAAATAATAATAAGAGACGCATGCAAATGCGGCATGCGTCATGCGGCGGCTCAGCGGAAACGGAAACGGAAACAAAGCAGCATCAAAAATGTCAGCCAATAATGCGTGCACCTTTTTCAGGTCAACTGCAGCTGAAAATCAGTAATCTCTCATTTATTATATATAAAACATCCACTTTGTTCAATCATCATCATCATCATCAGTGCGCGCTTAATGCATTCATTTTTTAAATACAAAAGATTGAAGGCAAACGAACAAAATTAATATAAAAAATGAATAAATTGTAAAGATATTGCCCCGGGGCCTGTCAACTAATTAGCCTCGAAATATATATATTTTGACTAATTGCGATTGGGGCCTTATGCAGCACAGAGAGCGAGAGAGATCTGATACTCGGTTCGCAGTGTCCAGTGACCAGTGTCCAGTTCCTGTGATCCCTTCCAGATTTATTGCCTTGATTTATGTGCATTTTTATATTGTGTTTTGTGCCTGCTATTGAAATAAACCACCAACGGATGCTGGCTCCATAATAAAGCGCGTATTGTGCATAAACAACATAAATATTATATATGTATATGGAATATATATATTATAAAGATATATCTGTGCTTGTGTTGTGCATTCCATTAGGAGTTGCATGCAATAAATTCAAATAAATATTTTGTGCCATTCAATCTAATTTGTATGCTCAAAGTGAAATCATTGCGATATAATTTCGACTGTTAACTGTTCAACTATATTCCGTATAACGGTAAGTGCTATCTACAATTATATTTGAATTAATGCAAAATAAATATTGTCGATTTAAATTTAAATGAAAAGTGGCAAATGCCTACAAAATCTCGTAACGATAATTAACAAACTGGTTTGGGAATTGTCTATCGATAAAATAATTAGTATTTTTCTTGCATCGTCTTATTTTAGCTATTTTACAACACTTATTCACATAATGCGTTAGCAAGAGAAATTTCCTCGACTAGGAAATATCTTGAACTTATTTTTTATTATATAAAATGTTTGCTTATGGTATTGATCTACCCAACCTTATCCTATTTGATCAGTTGACATTGTTTCTACAGCGTTTATTTATAGTTCGTTGCTATAATTCATTAAAAAATTTTTTTTATATTTTATTTTGACCTGAAAATCGCTGGTTAAGTATTATATTTACAATATTGCAATAGTGGAAGTAATTTTGAAATAATACTCCTGAAATGATAAATCAACATCAACGAAGCAAGCAAAAAGTTTACACCTCTGTCAACAGACAAATATATCTATTTACAATTATACTTTTACGTAACATGAATATGAAATATGAATATGGCAAGACCATGTTATTTGTTGCATATCCATATATTTGCCACCGTTTAGCTTACCGAATAAAAAAAAATATATATACATATATAAATGGGCATAAAAAATGATAATAACAATAACAAGCAGCAATGAAATTGCAAAATTAATGCCTCTCATGTAAATATCGAGCATGCATATTTCATGGCAATGCGCGAAAGCTGCAAAGGCGACAACAACAACAACGACAACGACAATACAACGCTGCCCGACTCACATATACCCTGTATTCGGTTAGTTTGCTCAAAATATCTGTTATCTATGACTACTTATAGCATAAGTAAAAATAGATAGAAACCACATCGATAAGACTAAGTTTCTCCAACGTAAATGGTTGATTTTTCGTTAAGAAGTAATAGTAGTTAAATTAATTGTTATAACTTTCAATTTATAAATGTGCAACTTATAATTCCTTTTTAATTGAAATTAATTTGATTTTCCAGTACAAAGCAACAACAAACAAATTACAATTATGAAATGAGGTCACCAGGCAACAATTAATCAAACAAATCAATATTAAATATGATTCTTCATTGGGATTATTTATAATTGACTAGTTGGCAATGCAATTAAGGCCAATTAATCAGATAAACAGCTGACAAAGTGAGTGATTGTTAAATGTTGGTTAAATTGTTCAACACCAACCAATTTTAATCAGTTAACCTAGTGGGCAGAAATGCCAAAACAGCTAAGAGTAGCCTCGTAAAAATCTTCAGTAATTTTCAACCATTTATGTAAGTAAGTGAAGTGAGCTCGACTACACGACTACCCTGTAGCTAGCAATTAAGTTTAAATATTTCCCTTTAAAAAGCTTTGCACGCTCAAATGTAAGCAGGTGTGAAAGTGTTCTCATTTCACCGATAAACTCATGCATAAAACTGTTTATGGACTATAACTTTCCTTATATATCTTATCAGAGTTTATCAATAATATGTCAAAGTTAATTATATATCAACTGAAATCAGAAATCGAAATGTGTCTATATTTGAGAAACGCAGGCAATTATCGATGAAATAAACTTGATTTGAGCAGGGTATACGAGAACCAATATTCTCTAGCTTTTAAAGGCTTGCTCGTTTTTATGCAGACAAACATCATAATCATCATAGATCATTATCAAGAATATACATATACTTTATGGCGAGTTGCGTCCTCCTGCCTGTTACATACTAGTGCACGAAACCAATATACCCTTTGCAGGCATTTTCACTGGGTTCAGCGTATAAAAACAGGTCCCGAGCGCACATTTAGCTTAAATGGGTCGTGTCTTTATGTCTCGCTTGGCTGTTCGTCATTTGTATTTATGCATTATTTATATTTGTTTTAAAAATGCTTGTTTTTATAACTGTGCTTGTGTGTGTGTTGCTTTTTTTGTTTGATTTTTATCTCTTTTGCTTTTTTCTTACTATAATTTTTTGACATATTAATATGTATTTATGCAGCAGAAAAATTCCACACCAATGTTTAAAGATGAAAAACCATTTTCACAGCGCCTGTGGATATGCATTTTTTTTCTGTACATTTTTACGGTTGTAGTATATTAATGCGACCCGATGCGAGATTAATAATTTGTTTGTTATTTACCTTTTTTGTACAAAGTGCACTCTCAGAAATCTTCATCAATATCGAATTGCTCAATATTTACAATTGTGAGTATTAATAGTTGAATAAAATACCGAATATATGATTTTTTTATAATCGCTCTAAATCTATTCAATTTTATGTGCATCATCTTTTATTTGCTTCTTGTTTACGCATGATTGAGCCAATTTATTTACTATATTTCGTTTAAAAATAATACTCGCATTGCATTACTGTGTTAGATGCAATTTAATATTTATGAGCCTGTGACAAATGCGGTTCGTGTTCCCTTTATTTATAGAGCAGTTCAGTAAGTTGCTGGCAAAGTTTAACACGCTCTTATTTCCATTGTAACTAAAGCCTACAGTTGGCATCAGTATTTGAAAGTATTTCAAGCCAGTTGCAGTTTAAATTCTGTTTCCATATTTCAGTTGCAGTTTGCTTGGCTCTGCACCAGTTTCCAGCATTCCATTTTTCACAGTTCCATTTTGTGGTGGTTTTCAGCTGCACTTTCGTTTCACTCTCATTGTGTATTTACACATTCCATTTCCCTATGTTTCATAATCTATGTGGAATCTGGCTGTTCCATTGCTACTATTTCGATTGTTATATTTGCTCTTGCCGCTCCACTTCCACAATATTCCAATGTGTAATTTTACAGAAGCTTGCCAAACTACTCACGTTGTTTGTGTGTTTGTCTGCACAGTTGTCCCATTGTTGTTGCTGTTGTTGTTGTTGTTGTTGCTGATGCTGACGTTGCCGCTGACACTTCCTGTTTTTGTTTTGTCCTTTGCTGCGCTCCAGTCGCGACTGGCGAATCGCGTTTTAAAGTGCAATTTTATGAGCCGTTAACAGCACATTACGTATACGTATTTCATGCAGCCAGAGTAAACTCTTTCTCTCTCTCTCTCCACACACACACACACACACACACACCCACACACTCAGTGCAGCAGCAACACTATAGATTAAGTTATTGTTGATTTGCAGATTTGACAATTTATTGAAGCGGAAAATTCGCAATTTTACAAATTTATTGCGCCAAATGGAAAATAAGGATAGTTGGGCGTGTCCTTTTGCATCCGTTGGATAATTTTTATTTGTATTATTTTTTTTTCTTCTTTTTTTTATTGCTGCTCGCAACACTTTAAAGCTGCACATGAGCAGGTTACACAACACTGAACGACAGCCACATTAATTGGAAACCATATCGCAAAATATCCCTAACGAATCTATAGCTATTTTTATGTAAACATCAAACCATTTCACCTTCCCCATTTCCCGATTGAGCTCCTCCACTTTGAAAGTGGTTGCTTTTGGCAATGTTCGAACAAACGATGTATTTGTTTTAATTGCTTTTTCCGCTCTTCTTGCATAAAGAGCGTGTGATAAAATGTGCATCGATAACAAAGAACTGTGTGTGTGTGTGAGTGTGTGGAGGGTGTGTGCATTTTGTTGCTGAAGAGCTAAACAAATGTATAAGAAATATGTTTAATACATTTGTTGTTGTTCATTCATATTTATAGTTATATTAATATTAATATTTATTGTATTTGCGCGACACGTCGTCACTCCAAATTGTAGCACCGTTTGTTCAGAAGTGTCACGCTTTAGCCATTACCACCGCCCACCGCAGACTGCGTATTTTGTGTGCTTTTTGTGCAAACTCGATTTTAATAATTGCAATTTATTTGGCTGCAAAATGTTTGCGGCCTTTTCAAAAGTGTGGCAAACTTTGAAGCTGCTGTGTATGTGTTTCCCACTCCCCCAGACTCTGTCCCTCTCTCTCTTCGAGTGTGTGTGTGTGTCTGTGTATTGCAGTAAATTAAATTGCTTTTTAATAGCAGGCAAACGTTGCAGTTTTTACAGCCAGAGTTTGCCTCGATTGATTTGGCAATTAACATGCATCAAAAGTGGGCAACAAACAAATTTGTGCGAAATACTTTTCAACAATTGCAAATTGCTGCCTGTCAACGCCTTCAAGGATTGCTTGCTTAATAGGGAAAAAGACAATTCAGTAGGGGAGAGGGGTGTGTGATGCGAGACAAGAGGCACGTCACTTCAGCATGTCCTTGCGCCTGTCGTTCACTGTCGCTGATCGCATGTTAAGCTGACGTTCGACATGAGCATGGCCCAGGGAGCAGCAAGAGACAGGCGGGAAGACGACTAAGGACATGCAGCACATCCTTGGTTAACGTTGTCTCTTGGCATCCATCTTTCTGGCTGGCATGCGTGCTGCCAATTCCAACTTGCAATTGTATTGACTTTGCACTGCGACTGAAACTTTTGCCGTCTGTTGTCCTTTTTCCATTGTCGCCTGGCTTTTGCTTATGCGGCAAATTGACAAATGCTACGAATCTGACGAGCTTAATATTAATTAAACAACATTTATCAAATTAAATGGATTGAGTCTAATTTCTAATCTAAGCTACAAGGGATGAAAAACAAAAGAAAATATTGAAATATATTTTAAATATTTTAAACAAAACATGTCATAAATTATTTCATTTACAAGAAACAAAACTGAAATTAAATTTCCTTAAAATAAAAAAAAAGAAGAAAATTCAAGTCATTGAATTTAAATAAATGTTAATATTCAATATTTTTTGCTGACCCGTAAATATTGTCAATATTTCAAATTAATTGATTTTTTTATTAAATATGCAATAAAATTTTGTTTTCTACCATTTCTTTTGTTTGCTCTCATATTCTTAATTAAATAAACATCGGTAACAATATGCTTGTGAAAATAGCAATTAATAGCTATTAAAAAACATTTTTTTCAAATATGCGGTTTTGTAATTTTTCATATATTTAATAACGCTTCTCAAACATATTTATGGCAATAGCATACAGTAAAATGTCAGACTGGTAAAAAGCAAGTTAATTAAACCATATTTTTTGAAACACAAAAAGTTGCGTAACAAGGCCATTGTTGGTGGATACAACTAATCCGTCAACAGCCACGCCCACTCTGCTGGTGTGTGTAACATGCCCATTGTTTATTTGCTGCATATTTCCACAACTCGCAGACAGGCGAATTGCGCTTGTAACTTATAATTCAATTAATGAATTTGAGCTGCTAACTAATTTGCGTGCCCCAAGGAGTAGACAGGAGGGGCAGACGGTTGCTGCGGGTCGCTGGCTCATCAGTGAGTCGCTGCACGTTTACGGGTGTATGACAAAAAAAAAAAACACGTAAAAAAAACAGAAAAAAGGAAAACAGAAAAAGGGCAAATTTGATGCGTTGAAAATCCGCCAAAAATCCACGAGATCTGCAATAAAGCTCGACAAAAATCTCGCGTGGTTGTTAAAATTTTGTCGAGCATTGCATAAAATCTACCAAACGTTGGTAGGAGGGGAGTAGGTGGGAAGCGGACGGCTTGACTTTCATTTTTTATGTTTATTGTCGCTTATCGCTGCTCTGCTTGCCTGCCTGCCAGCCTGCCAGTCTGCCTGGCTGCCTGCCTGGCTGCCTGCAACAGGGGTCCTGTCATTAGAGTCCTGGCGCCAAGATGAAAAAGAGTAAACACAGCGATGAAAAAACGTTAACAACTCTCTTGGGTATGCAAGTGTGAGTCTGTGTATGTGTGTGTGTGGTGTGGGTGTGTAGAGTTGTGGCATGCTACGCTGGCTCAGAACAAAACGCGTTACACACAATTTGTGTGCCTCATACACATTATTGGTGTGTGTGTGTGTGTGCATGTGAGTGTGTGTGTGACTACGTGTAACTTTATTAGCAGTACCAGGAGATTCTGTGTGTTACCTTGTCAAAGTTATGAAAACGACTGGGGAATTCCACGTGTCTACCTCTGCCCCACCCATCCAGTCACCTGTCCTGTTCTAGCCAAGTGTGAAATTAGTTTAGCCGAGCTGAACAACAGCAATTCCGAACTAAACTTTAAGTCTTTAAGACCATATTTGTGCATATAAATATTAAAACAAATATTGTGCTCTTCAAATTGGATTTAACAACTTAAAAATAGTTGAAGAGTATCAATAAAAATCCTTAAAAAATCCTCAGTCTATTTTAGAGAGATTCTGATTTGCATTTACCTATTTCGTAGCATATTTTATTTGATTTAATTGGAAAATTGTGCTTGAGGTTGATTGGATCGACTTAAATATAAAATTCCATTGTGGACGGATTTTACGCCACATTTTGCCGAATTATCTGCTAGTCACTGCATTGGCAACGTAATTTTCCAAAAAAAGGCAATCAATCAAAAGGCAAAAAATCATCGGTTGACTGGTCTTTGGTGTCTGGACCAGGACCAGGACCACGACCAGCACCAGGACCAAGAGCCAACACAGTATTAAAATGAATTTCAATTACGGGAGGAAAACTCATTTTGAGGACACCAGGCACGCTCCGAATTGAGGACGCCTCCTGGGGTGCTCCATGCATAATGTCAGGTGCTTGCTGGCTATATATTTTTTTTAATATTTTTGCAAATGACGCGACAAGAGGACGATGCTCGTTGAAATCTCAGGGAGCGCGATTCACCTCGGTTGGGTCATTTAAATGCAGATTGCAGTCAGCTGTGGAATGTGTTGGACATGGGTGAGGGGACCAGCAAGGTGCAGGACTTGCCAAGCCGGGGGAGGGGGATCGGCGTGCGTGGACTGAGAAGCATTTGCATAATGGCGGCGACACATTGCAGCGGAAACGGAAACCGAACCCCAGCTCACTTGCAAGTGTGCATGAGTCGTGCTTATGACTGCTTGAGTTGATTGTGCGTCCAGCCGTGGTCACCATGTACTCTCCTCCTCCTCCTCCTCCTGCTGCTGCTCTCCAGTGACCGCTCATTGTCGTTAGCAAATGTGGGATGCCGGGCAACTGGTAAGTCATCATGTGGCGCTCCAGAAATGAACATGAACTGAGCTCAGCTTCGACCAGCACAAACGTTTTTCATTTTAATTCAACTGCAATAAATAAGCTGGCTACTGAGCAAATGCAGCGCCAGGTGATAGCGCTGCATTACAATGCTTCGCACACACACACACACACGCACACACACACACACACACAGACACACATACGCGCTACTAAAAAGGGAACAACAAAAGGAATCATGACCTCTGCTGGAAACTATATATCCGCAGTACCAATGGCCAATTTAAGGACACGTTTATAGCTCCCTTTATTGGAATTTTTGTGTAGCATCGATTTGAGTTATATTTGACTCATAACACTATTTAAATAATAATGATTAATAAATAATAATTAATAAATAATAATTATTATTTATCGTTTGTTGATTACATGCTGAACATAATATGCTGATGAATGCATGTTTGTACATTTTGAAATTTTATAAAAAATATTATATAAAGGATTAATGCAGAAATTTTTGAAAACTCAAATTTGAGCTAATAGATTTAGCTGAATTTAAGCTGTTAACTGTTTTACAGTTGGATATTGTTGGCAGAAATGCAGCTGCAGCTGGCTAAAAGTTTCGCTTACGGTTCAAATTGTCCATGGGGCATTATGCATTTCAGGCTGTTGTAATGTTGGTGTTGCTTGTAGTTGTTATTTCAGGCGTCGTTGTTGTTGGGGTTATGTTTATGTTGCCACATCGTAGCCGGGCACGCATGAAGCAGCGACGACGGCGCCTCGGCTTCGACTCATATGCGATGCTGGTGAAAGGTGCAGCAGATGCGGCTGCGGGCGGACGGTGTCAACCATTGTCAGTGGCATGTGGATGCGGGCGTGAATGGGGCACCAATAGCAGTTGCACTGGTAGCAGTTCCAGCAGCAGCAGTTGCTGTGGATGTAGCTGTTGCTGTAGCTGTAGCTGTAGTTACTGGTGTGGCATAAATTGCGTTGCGGTTGCACGTGAAAATTGCATTTGGCTACCATTTGTACTTGAGTATGTGTTACTATGTATGTGTGTGTTTGTGTGTGTGTGTGTGCGTGTGTATGCATTCTGCCCCTTTTACGTGCTGTGCAAATTGTGGACTTAAATGTTTATGCGCTGGTTTGGGCCCAGAGTCACTGCCAATTGCCAACCCACCAGCAGCAGTCGCATTCGCATCCGCACCCCATTTGGTCGTTTGTTTATTAAGCTTTTTGGCCAAAATAGAAAAAGGTGTTGAATGCCACTCGCTGGCTGCTTTTTATTACCCCAAAACACACACACACACACACACACACACACATACACATACATATCTCTAAGTGCAGAAGCAGCTGCAGAATAAATATATATTTTTATTTCTTCTCTTTTTGCCTTTCTTTATTTTGTTGTGTTGCCAAGGCGAGCGTATAAATTAAACGCGTTACAGCTGGCAACCACAGCGATTTTCTACGCCACCCCCCCAGCACCACCCCAACTGTTCTCATTTTTTTTTTTTTTTGTATTTGGCTCGCATTAAATCGCCTTTGCACCCGCAAAAAGCACTTAATGCAGCCCTGCCCGCCAACTACGCGCCCTGGTTCAGTGTCGCTTGAAGCGTATACAAAATTTAAATAAGAAACAAATCGAAGTAATGGCATGGCATACACACCACCCCCCACCCACTCGTGCCCACCCCCCAGCACAGCATGCAGATAGCAAATACCAAATGTTCAATGTACTAAAAGGCAATCAGAAAAAAAAAACAAAAAAAACAAGATGAGAGAAAAAAAGATACAGCGGAAGTGAGTAAAAACAAAAGAAACTGTAATACTGTTGAAGACGGAACCATCGGCATAATGAAAAAATAAAAAGAACCCAAAAATCCAACGAAATGAAATTCATTGAACCGTTGCGCACATCATATTAAAGGGCATTAATTAAATTATGCTGTTGCCTACGGAACAGATCCACCTTTGCAGCCACAGTCGCATCTGGATCTGGATCTGGATGTGGATATGTGCGTGAAGTCATCTGGAATAGTCAAAGACTAGAGAACAAAATATATAATTAGTGATATATACACATTTCCAATTAGCTAACTTATTTTCGTTTTAGTGTTACGGCTAATGGACTAATTAATATTTCAAATAAATTGCCGTTATATAATAATTAATAACTAAATTAAATTGCCAGAGAAAATGCACATTACTCCTCCATTTGGGGTTGAACAGCACCTAGATGAATAATAATAATAATAATAATTGAATATTGTTTACATATAGTGCTTATATTCGCATAAATAATGGTTAGTTTTTGTTGGCAAACTAAGTGCTTATCGATAAATTGCAATCTAAAGCCGGCCCTGAGGAGCCCGCTGTCAGCCGCAGCTGCGGTAATGATATGCTAAAAGTATTTCCGATCCACAAAGCTGGCCACACTATCTCGCACAGCTCCAGCCAATCGACGTTCAGTGGAGCGCAAGGAGTAACAAAGAGCTTAGAGCCAACACTTAAATAAAACGCAACGTTCTTAATCACACCATAGATACGTAGGAGGAGACGGGAGAGGGGGGAATGCTTCACCCAAGCGATTTGAAGTTCCTCTCGACATTTCAGTCAGCTGTCAGTGAGTTACTTCTGCTGCCCCCCCCCCCCCCACACCACAATCGCTGCTGGTGTTGCTCCAAGTCTGTTGCCACTACTTTGAATATAAACGCTTACAATCTGCAAAATAAAGTGCACCAGAAACAGCTAGAAACAGCTAGAAGCTGCCACTCCGGCGCTAAAAATAATCAAACACAAGCTGCTGAGCGCTTTGCGGCCTGCTAACCCCCATTTGCCCCGTGCCCCTCGCTTACCTCTGTCTGCTCCTCTTCTTCTGCTGGCTACATTTTCATTTTTGGCTTGCTCATTCACTTGTTTCATCCTCGTTCACGTGGCCTGGGCTAGTTGCTTTGACTATTCGCCGCTATGTGGCACTTCCGTACTTCCGTTTTTAGCACTTTGCATACAAAGTACCGTTAACTACTAGCATCAGTTTTGGCCCACACAACAATCGGGCGCACGGCAACTCCACTGACATTGCGGTTTTTTTTCTTTTCCAGATTTCCTTTCGTTCCGCATTTCGGCAGCCATTAAATGGTTTCCTCATGGAAATTTCATTGAAATGTAACGCCACGAAAGTAGTGGGTACGGCTATAGGTAAGGGCAGATAGGAGCAGTGGCAGTGGCAGTGGCGGTGGCAGTGACAGTGGCGGGGGCAGTGGCAGTGGCGGGGGCAGTGACAGGGCCAGTGGCAGGTGTAGGGGCCGGGGCAGGGTCATTCATTGAGCCTTGAAATCACATCAGGCACAGATTTCTACTCAACAGCTTGCTCCGAAACTCCCTCAACACTTGGCCCCTCCCCATCATAACTGTGGCGCATTGTTTGCCTCAAGTGGAAGGGCGCACAACTAAAGTTGATTTAAGTCTTCATTAAGCATTGCATCAGATAGTCATGATGAGACCTTAAGTATGTCTGTAGTACAAGATATTTGAATACCGATTCCATATTTGTTTTGAACGCTTTTTAAATATTGTTCTTATTATGCAAAGCTTAGGATTGTCGGTCCACTTTTCCAGCGATACTTACATAGAACTATATTTCAAAGATATTTTCACAATTTTGGATATTTATTGTTATCTGAAGCAACACTTGTTTTTTAGCTATCGCAAAATAATGAATGGGATTTTCACATATGTATTCTCCAGTTGGGCAGACAATTTGCCTCATTTGTCGGCACCAGTCTTTTTCACATTCAATTTCTTTATAGTTTCGTAGCCATTTATAAAGAGATTATCCAGAATCACTAGAGTCACCATGCCAATCGCAAGTAGCTCCGGGTTTCGATGGACCATTGTTCAATTGTAGTTGTTGCTGAAGTTGCTTACAAGATATTGCCAAAAATCAACATTTCAAATTTTAATTTACTTTCAATTTTTTAGCGTCACGGATTACTTGATTGAAATAAGAAAATAAATGAGATTTCTATATATATATATAGCTTGTAATTTACGGACTGTTTTTAGAAAGTAACCAAAATATATATTGGTAGATTGAATACCCAAACAGCATTTATTGCATTACAATTGGAAACTTTGTGTCTGTAAGCGATAAATACATATATCTGATAATTCACACTTTGCTAAACGATGAGCGAGTATACGGAAGTAGCTCCACAGAACATTTCTTTCGATGCTGCCCCTGCTCCGGTCCCTTCTTGTCTTTGGCCTAATCGGTTGGTATTTCTTCGGTGGCCTGCCACATTTTTATGTACTTTCTTGTGGCTGGGCCCAGAGGTCATAATTTCTTGTTAAGCCCACGACGCAAATGGCACTTTTACCTAAATGGACCATAAGGCGTTGAAAAGTTGTTATCGCCCCTTTCCCCTCCCACATACACACCCACACACACCCTCAAAATTCAAGCCTTACCTTGGCTCGGCTGGCGCAATAAAAAGCCAAAACACATTTCGATTATGCGGTTTGGAGTTTTTTTTTTGTTGTTTCTGTTTCTTCAGTTTTATTTTATTTTTATTTTTTAAATTTCGTTTTTACAGTTGACTTTGCAGGCTCTTAACAACAATTGAATGCGCTGGTGGCTTAAGTTAATCGAATTTATGAATTTACCGGCGCTGCAATAAAAAAGTTCCCACAACAAAATAAAATATAATTTGCCTGATAGCCATAATATGCTACTTGGGTATAATTTGCACAATTTCATTGCATTTTATTTCATTTTTCATTTTTTTTTCAACTGTCACAATGCCTCTAATATTCAAAGTGAAGTCCTCAAAGACTCTCAAACGTAGTTGAAATGTAGTTTTAATCAAAATTTTTAATATAATAAAAACGAATTTGTTTTGAATTGTTCAAAGATGTGTTTTGGATTCATTTGCGGTGCTATGTGCTGGTGAGTTTGTCGCTCTCTGCATTTGGAGAAGTATACCAAATAATACCAATCACATTTTAAGCTGCTTAAAATGGGGCATTAGACTGATATTGATGCTGATCTGTACTGTAATCGGAGTGCTCCTCGTTTTGGCGGCTATTGTCTATTTTGCATTCTTCCACAATGTTGATGACGAAAAGAAGGCTATGAAGGCATTCCAGGATTTTATTTACAAAAATATGTTCTTGAACGACATATGAGCGGAAAGCAGCGGTATAACTAAAGTGCGTATTTCATATTTTATACAGTTATTTTTATATATTTGTATCTTTCTTTTTCAGACAAGTCTGCCAAGTCACAAGCAAACCTGAGTCAAAGCTAAATAATCTGGGAATAGTTCTCGTTCTAATCGATTTTATCTGTTGATTTCGAATATATATAACTGTGCATGTGTCTTTTAATTGTTGCATTAGAAGTGGATTTTAAACGTCAACAGCTCTGAAAGCTTACCAAACTCAGCTGCTTCAGTTAAGGACTCAATCCTGCAATTACCCAAATATCTTTTGTTTGAGATTCAGCTCAGATGCGGCTTTAATGTGTGTTGACACGACTGAACTTTATTGTTTGTGAGTAGGCCTGTTGTTGCTGAGTTGTGTTGCTGCAGTTTGCTGTTGTTTGCTGCTGTTTGCTGTTGTTTGCCGTTGCTGCAGCTGGCAAACGATGCGTATGCGTAATTTATTTACATATGATGACCGGCATTGCGTAAAAATTAATGAAAGGCAATTAAAAGCATTCGGAAATGTAATAAAATGCGTAATGCACATTGTGAAAGCCAACAACAATTAAATTGTTGTTTCTGTTGTTTCCTTAATGCAAATAAAACACAATAATGCAGCCAACAAAACTGTCAACTATTAACAATTTCAAATGACTATTGCAAATAAGTGTTCTTCAGCATTCTAAGCTTACAACAATTTGTTATAAATGTTTTGCCACATGTTTATTCCTATGAAAATTGAATTCGATTGTTTGACTTGTTTTTGGTGTTCATAGCCAAATTGAATTTGTTATTTCGGGCTTTATGGTCGTTGTTGTTGCTGTTGCTGTTGCTGTTGCAGCTTTCAGGGCTGTCGGCAATCAATTGGCATGACAAATGCTGTTTGTCGTTGCAAATGCCTTTTGTAATACCCTGTAGGAGTAACATGCATTTGAAGTGTTTATCGGTTCAGTTTAAATCTGATTCGTATGTAGCTGACAAATTAACGCGGAAACAAGATAGTTGAAGGCCGGAAAAAGATAAAGTGTTAAGACTATTCAGGCTTTTTTTTGGTTTTTTTTCTTTATTTGCATATGTTGCATTAACTTGATGAAAGGCCAAATAATAGCAAGTAAATCTGTCGAAAATGTATATATATATTTTTAAATTTTTCTAAATATAATATATCTTAAATAAAATGACGTACCCAATAAAAATATATATATATATATAAATATTTAAAATAAATATGAGAAGTAGCATGAACTTGGTATACAACAATGATAATTTTACGAAAAGGATAACTCAAAGTTCTGCTAACCAAAGACTTGCGACACTGCTACTTGTTGTTGTTGCTGTTGCAGCTGTTTGGTCAAGTTTCTTTCTTTTTGTCAAGCCACAAATCGGTTGCAAACACTGCGGGCGAGTTGAATGCTGTTGGACACACTGTGTAGCGTTCGGAAACTGGTGCATTATTCCGATTTTACACGTTGCTGCACTCCAAAATGAAGCGGACATAAGCCCCACTTGGCAACAATAAGTTAGTCAGCTTGTAGCCTTTGCAAGGCGTATGGGTGGGGGGAAGGGGGGGATTGGCGGGACAGCCGTATCGTTGTCGTGGCCATCATTGCTACTGTCCGCCGCTAAAAGCTTTTTGATTATGAAAAATGTTCGAAACATATGCTCCAAATGACTGCAGAGCGTACAAAGAACAAGAAGAAGAAGAACAACAAAAACAACAACAACAACAGCAGCAAGTATCAACATCAGCAGCAGCAGCAGAATAAGAAGAAGTTGCTCTCTCTCTCTCTCTCTGTCTCTCTCTCTCTCTGTGCTTTTTACACTGCACTACAAAAGTGTGCGTATACGATCCCATTCAAGTTACTTACATTTGTGTATGTAGAACATGTACTCAACACTGTCTAAGTGAGCTTTTCCTTTTTTTTTTTTATTTTATATTTTTTGTTTTTTTTTTCTGCTGCTCTCTTTGTTTATTGCGGCTTGGCTGGAGTTGTGTTTGTGTTCAGTTGTTGTGATGTTGGTGCATTGTTAATGGTTGCGCCATTTTATTTTGAAATTAATAAAGTGGCATAACAAAACAAAACTACTTCAAGAGTTTTCCATCTCCCGAGTGGCAGCTACAAAGTTGTATTTATTTAATTTTTTTTTTTTTTTTTTTTTGCAGTTTTACGCAAGCGCAAAATGTCAAAGAAATTGTGAATTGTGTAGAAGTTGCTGCAAATCTTTTTATAATGAACCAGCGTACTTCAGATTTAATAATACTAAAATGATTTCGCTTAAGCTAAGCAGTTATATTAGCACAAATCAAAATATGGCAATAAATTAGAAAGCTTTATGCTTTGTTGTACTCAGTGGCTGAATTTATCATTCACAAAAATTACGTTAAGTGAGATAGAGTACTAAAATGGCTTAACTTTGTAGACAATTAAGGCGATTAAGACTTCAGGCAGCGACATCATTACGAATAAGGCTTGATGGCTTTGTCAGACGTGTAAAAATCGGTGCTTTAAGTTAAGAAAGCCTCAAAGTGCTCCCAACTTGACAATTTGTAGTTACGTCGACAGCCGGCAGCAAACTAACAACTTTGGAACAACTTCAAAATGAGATCAGACGTACTTAAGTTGCTCGCCAAGAGAGACACAAAATAACAATTAAACATCAGGCGAAACTGACAAACTTTTGTCGAAGAGCAAACAAACCCAAAATACATAAAAACATTTACTCCAATATATGGATGCAAAGTAAGAACATACAAGTGTATGTCGATGTGTGTTATGTATGTATGTTATATACTTGCCTATATGGCCACAAAAGACGCGATGCAAAAGTTCGCGCCTTAGTACGGGTAAAGGTTGCGGGCTTGAAAACTTTGTCAGCGAACGTGACATGAAAATCGCAGCGCTGATGAAAAATGCTAAATCGTGACTTGAATATAAGATTTTACACAAACACAAACACACACACACACTCACACTCACACCCACACCAGTAGTCCTCATAAAAACTCCAAAAAAAGTTGAAAAAAAAAGTCTTTGTAGCTTCAGCGACACATGGCCTATGGAGCCTAAGACTTGCCAATTGAATTTAACCCAAAAAATACATTAAAAATGTTCGAATTCGTATCGAAAAACGGCCAACTCGACCCAACCCAGAAGCGTCTACTTTGTAACTCGAGAGCGCCATGTGCTGCCATGTCTGCTGGCCAGTCCAAATATAGCAACTCCATTTCGAGTGTTAGACCAGAACTGGCTCTATATTTAGGCCACAACTTCGAAATCTGGCTATGCCAGCTAATGGCTTCATTTGCTACATGCCTGTCGACTCAGCCCAAAACACAAATCAGTCCCCGTCCCATCCCGTCCCGGTTACTTGATGCCAATGCAATGAGTGCGAGCGTATGTGTGCGAGCGTATGTGTGTGCGCGTGTGCTTGTGTGTGTGGGGAGTGTGTGTGCACTTGACTTCGCCTGCTGCGATTTATCGTTTAAAAATATCATAAAAATAATCTCACCGATCTTCTATGCTCTCTTCAACGCTCGCTCTCTTGTGCCACCGTCTCTTTCCATTTTATATGTGCATCTCGCTCGCAACGCGTTGGTTTCTATAAATACTAAGTTTATTCTGCTCGCTGCATTTTTCCGGCATCAATTGGATGTGTGTGTGTGTGTGTGTGTGTGTGTATTGTTGCAGCTATAGTTACGTGTTGTTCTTCTGTAGAGTCTAGAACCCCTATATGTTAGCTGTAATTAGATGTCGCCTTGGGGTTGGTCTTTTTTTTTTATACTGTGACAGAGGCTATTGCACTCAGCCTGGGGCATTCAATTACCAACGCGTTGACAAATATTTTCTAGTTGCCAGGCAGAGATTTTTAAATTTATATCCGACGAGTTCAAAGGCCCAACATCTGCACGTGTATCCCAATGAGCATTTAGATCATTTAATTGCTCAATAAGTGCCAACTGATGTACGAATACAAACTGTTGGAGCTGTCTCCCTGTTTGTATTGTATTTGTAAGTAGCCTAAGTGCGTTGACGCACTGCACTTGTCTGTCTACGTGGGAGGCAGCCACATACATTATCTAATGGAACTGCTCCCTTGGAGGCTGTTAGATAACAGCCAATACAACATCACACTAAATTGTGTGAGCAATTAAGAGCAACGCTCCTTCAAGATACAATACAGAAAATCACTAATCTAATGTGACTGCAAAGCTTTAGTTTGAAAAGCGTGTTTCGAATAAAAAATAAATAGTCAAAACTTAGTTTGAAAAGTGTATTTTGTATAATTTATTTCTTCGATTTTAGCCGATGAAGGATTAGAATTAAAACATCTCCTTAAAGGTGGAAAAAAAAATATGAGTCTTAAGAAATTAGATTTGAAAAGCATATTTGCAATTAACAAATAAAATAAAAATAAATTTTTTGAAAATAAAAATAAGCTGTTAAGACTGAAAAAAGTTATGAACAATATTTTAAAAATATTTAGTACTAAGCAAATCTTAATATTTTGAGTAGAAGTTTTTAGTATTGCATTCAAATAAAATTATTATTCCAATTCTTTATTTTTCTTTCAACAACTTTTATATTTACATTAATTGTCAATTATTAAACAATGCTTAAAATATGAAGTGCAAATATTAAATATTGCATAAAAATTAATAATAATTAATAATTTAAGTTCTTTATTTTTTGCTTCAAATACTGTTTTATTTACACTAATTATGTCTTTTGACATCTCAAATAATTTGGTCCAGAAAATCTTTAAATATCTGCATATTATATAAATATTTCATGCGTAAGCGAGCAGCTTCGGATTCTTGAAATGTTTAACACATTTTATATTTATTTTTCCATATTTACGATTGCTCAAGGTTTTTGCCCATCAGATAATTCAATACTTTTGCTTAGCTAAGCAACATTTTGTCTCATGCCTCTGCATCTTTTTAAGTTGCGAAGATTCATCGAGCAAAGAAAAAAAAAAAACAACCGTGCCCCCTTGTAGTGCCCCCTAGCCCCCGTGGGTAATATGTGGAATACAAATAAATATTAGTTTCCAACGCAGCCGCACACACACACTCTACGGACAATCTATGAGGGAGAGCAATTGTATCTAAGTATTTCTATCTCTTCGGTTGTGTGTGCATTTGTATCTGCGTTAGCTGCCCACGTTTCTAATGCTTACTGCTGACGCTGACGCTGACGCTGACTGTTGCCGTCGAGAGCATTTTATATTTTAATTCCTATTTACGTATGTGTGCATGTAAGTGCTTAACCAGCAGAGCAGAGCAGAGCAGAGCAGCAAAGAGCCCTGGGCAGCATCAGCATCAGCATCAGAACCCGAAACAGAACCAAACTAAAGCTAAAGCAGAAGCAAATGCAGCGCCCCAAAAGAGCCAACCCAACCCAACCACCCACCCACACAGACACTCCAAATGTAGCCTGTATCCACTTGCCAGCGATTTCAAAGCGTTATTTATTTGTGGCACAAGCGACCATATTTCAAATGCACACCGCCAACCTCCACGCTCCTAACCACCAAAGCGTCACAGTCGCGACCAAGTTGAAAAGTCGACAATGATACAAACACTGCTACATAAAATGAAAGAGAGCAAGCGAGAGAGACAGAGAGAGAGAGAGAGAGAGAGAGAGAGAGCGAAAGAGAGAGAGAGAGAAATAGAAACTGAGAGGGACAGAGCCAGTGCGAAAATCATACTAAATGTGGAAAATTTTGTAAATACCAACTGCCAACTAGACAACTATGCAATGCTCTAAACCCTACTCATGAGGCTAGGCTATAAAATAGTGTTTTGTTAAAGCATGTGCCTAAAATGTTCATTGGTGAATGAATATTACACATAATCAACATCCGATAATTATATCTCTGGAGATATATTGACATAACTAATTCGTTAACGAAACTTTTTTGCATGAATAAATGAGTTTCATTAATCTGTATATTGTAACTATGCTTTATCTATCACTTTTTATATTTTATTTGTATTATAATATAAAATATTAGAAATATTTTTCATTTCATCTAAATATTTAAATAATTCATTTTTTAAATATTAAGAATTCATTTTTTTTAATCCAATATTATTCATAGTAATGGAAGTATTCGTTATAACTACTACGGCTTTTCTCGTTAAAGTCAGGACATTACAGTTAGGTTAGTTCTCAGTTAGATCCCTTCTTCTTCTTCTTCTTCTCCTTATTGTTGTAGGGGCTTACCGCTACAACTCGGTTGGATTACAGTTGACGTTGTTATTTTTGCTGTTGTTGTTGCTGCTGCTGTCCAAAACGCTTGCAGAATTTTTGGCGTTACCATTGAAAACTTTTCGCACTGATGCTTTATGTTGCTGCTGTAGCGATTGCTGTTTGTTTTATACCCTTTATACCCGGCATCTAAATGTTAATAAATATATTAATCTAATCTAATCTAATCTAAATATATTTAATTGTCTATATATCCTCCGCAAACTTCAGCTTTTGTGTACATAATAATAGTATAATCAATTTATTACAGAGTATCTTCTAGTCCAGTTCTCTCATTCAAACATTCGTACTTGTTTGCTTTTTTTGTGTTGTTTTTACAACTTAACGTGTCACACAAAGGTGCACGAGAAGTGCATGTGTTTGTTGTGCGTATGTTGGTGTGTGTGTGTTGGCGTGTGTGTGTGTGTGTTTGTTGTGCTGGCTCATATCGAAAGCATGCATTGCTGCCGCTTGATATTTAGCTGTAACCAGCCCAACAACTATCTGCCCCACCCGGCAACACACATACACACACACACACACACACTCACAAGCACCACCATTCGCGGCCAGCCACTTTTTTTGTACTAAATTTATGCGCTTTTATTTTATGAAAAACTTTTGCAATAATTTCTCAAAACGTTTTTGTGGTGAATTGAAATGCGAGAAAAACATTTTGCGGATGGCGACTAAAAACTTGAGAAAAACCTTAGCCTCACACACAAACACACACACTGGCACACACACTGCGTGCTTACGGTAAGGAAAAATAAATACTTTTACAGGGCCAGCAGCCATTTTTTGTTTTATTTTTTTGTTGTTGTTATTGCTGTTGTCGCTGCACTCGGCCACGCCCACAAATGACGTTTAGCATCGCCTGCCAGCGGCAAAGTTTTGTGCGCTTCACGTCTTCTTGTTCTCTTGGCCAAACTTTAATGAAAAGTTTTGTTAAAAACTTTTACGCTGGAAATTTCAACGCTTGAATGAAGACGCCGCCAAAAAGAAGGGCACGGGGTGGGATGGGGGTTCTTGTGTGTGTAAGTGTATGTGGTCTGACATTAGATAGTTTTTGCAGTGCCGTTTGCCAAAAGTCAGTGAGTCTTACTAACCTGGCCATAAACAAAAAATGCAACAACTACACGAACAGCAAAGACAACGAGAGAAAAGGGCGTTGGTAAATGGTATCAATTTTGTTATTTCAGTTACCGACGCTTTTCCCCCTGCACTTGAAAATTACTTACCTGAATAAACATTTGGTATTTTAATTACGCAGCTTTATGCGTGTGCGTGTGTGTGTGTGTGTGTGTCATATTGTGCCTCTTGTGGGGAGGCGATAACTTGGGCATAATTGAATTAACACACAATTTACGGTACATTGCGTAAACTTTTTGCTGTGCTGCCATTTCAACGAGGAGTCTGTGCTGATAGTTTACAGCGAAGGGAAGGGTGAGGGGGCGGTTTGTTGGTTGGTTGGTTAGTTGGTGCAATACTTGGCGGGGTGCCTGCTTTTTTTTTTTTTTTTTTTTTGGGTGTGCCTTCTATCATACTCGGATATACATTTTTGCAAAAAATTGCACAAAACTTTTGCGCAACTCAAAAATCTGGCACGAAATATGATCAAAGTTTGTCTTTTTCTAATTAGTTTGTCACGTTGGATTGCACGAAGTGGGAAATCTACGGATTTATTTAATTATGTGTTGTGTATATATATATGTATATATAGGAAAGGTTACCTAATATCTGCAACCCTGAAAAAACGTAGATTAAAGGCGAGAGAAAAAATAAATAAGAGCTCAAACTATATGCCAATGTAGGAAGTTGATAAATAATTTGATGATTTGTTGAAGAAGAATACAGAAAATTAAATTAAATCTCAATTGATATACAGTACTCTTAAATATATATACAAAATCAATGTTTACCATTTCATATTTTACCAATTTGAACTTACTGTATACAAATTTAAATATGACATTTTTTTCATATCAACTACATATTTTGAACAAAAAACCTTAGAATGAAATTTATACAGTTTTTTTAAAAATGTTGAAAATCTCATCTTATTCAGAGATTTAAATTGACATTTGCCTTTGTGGCTATCCATGTATGAAGAGCGAATTCACATTCAAACAGATATTTTAAATGACATCTGTGCACATGCAATTTGAATATTGTACTCTGGGACATTTAATTTACATAATTAAAACTTTCGTAATTATGGCTTTGTTCTCTGTTATGCTATTTACTCAAACGATATCTATATCCATAAATGTGCAAATACATAGGTAAACGTATTTTGTGCACTAATTGCCTTTCAAGCTGCTATCGATTTCACATGCAAGGACAAACATGTGAATTTTGTGGGGGAAATTGTGAATCAGACATGTATATATTTACTTATGTATACATTATGTACTGCCTGACTTTAGTTTGACTGATTTACATTCGTTTAATATGTGCGCCCTTTAAAGTTTCACTTTGTTTGCCTTTCAATTTGTTTTCTTGTGTGTTTTTTTTCTCTCTTTTTTTGTTTTGTATGAAATTGCTCGTAAATATATTGAAATTGCCGCCACTTGAGTTCATTCATACGCTGAGCCATATGCAATAATACAATACAAGTACGAATGCGAGTACGAATACAAGTTTCGGCATGAGTACATACACACACACACACACACAAATATAAATATATATATATATATATATATACTCCTTTCTGGCATACGAACTGATGAGGGGTATTGGTACATGTGTAGGCATGTGGCATGTTCTACATGTGTCCGCTCGCAGGGCTTGACTTCCACGTAATTACGAAACAGCCAACAGACAAACGTTGCAAGGGTCCAGTGTCAGTGGCAGTGGCAGTGTCAGAGGCAGCGTCACAGACCTGAGACACAACAGTTTCATCACATGTGGCACTGGATAAGAGCTGTGGGTAGTCCAATAAGGGCTTTGTCCATGTCCAGATCCCTTCCGACGAGTGTGTTACACATGTAAGCCGTTAAAGACAATGACAAAATGGGAGCATTGTGTTTGAAAGGCCGTACCATCGATTTGAATGGGCTACACAATTATTATAGTAAACTGTTTCAATTAATGGCGAGTGGTCAGCTTCGTCGAGTTGTCGATGAAAATAGATTGATGGTTTTCACAAAAAAACCCTATCAATGTAAATGAAATGCAAATTAAGCATTACATTTAAAGATACACTTTCTGAAACATCTACCATGTCATTTCCAATCTTATCTTATCAAAATGAAATTATTTATTTTGTAAAAAATACGCCTAACTAAAAATCATCAAATTGTGAATATTATGGGATTTAAATGTGTGATTAAAACATATAGTTTAAAATACAAATAAACAAATATTACTCTTGATACTCTCGTTATTCAAATGTAGTCTAATTTCGAGTAACTACAACTCTGTTAATATTTTTGTTAGTATTTCTATGCGGCATGTGAATGCCCTTTAAGTTCCACTTAAAGTTCCAATATTTATGCCGTCGTCAAGGGGCATAAAATCCAAAGTCGTTTGTCACGTTTTGCACATAAAAGGATTTTCAATTTTCCAATGTGACAAGCGCGCAATGCCCGCATTTGCATACGGAAGTTAAAATGGAAATCAAGGGGCAGGAGCAGTGACAGGTCAGGGGCAGGGGCATGACAGGGGCAGGGACAAGGGAAGGTGCCTCTAGGAGCCAACTGAAAGCAAATAAAATCAAATTTTATGTAATGCCATGAGTAAAAACTCCAAGATGGCACTTTGAAAAATGTTTTTTTTTTTCCACTTTTATTATCAATAAAATACATTAAATCAAATTCTGCTATTTAATTGCGATCGTAAAAACAAAGAAAAATCTAGAAATAGGCAAATACTGTGGATTTGTTTTTCGCTTGCGGCTGTGCAGCGCATTATGAGTGGAAGTTTATTGTGCCACAAAATGTGGCATATAAAATGCTTGAGGAATACAAATACAATACAAGCCAACAGATTTGATTATGCGACCAATGCTGAGCTGTCACCTATTCGACTTTATTATTTTATATATTTTTGGTTTGGTTTGGTAGAACAGACAAAAGTAGGAACAGAAAGATTATCAATACCACTGAGAGTATTATATTTAAAGCACAACATGTTTTTGTCTAATATTTTAGTTCTTAGTTAATTCGATTATTGAAATATTCAATTAATATTTTGCGGAGTTGCCTCAGCGTAGATTTAATTATTATTTTTGGTTAGCGGAACGATACTATTTATATAGACATTCATTTTTAGTGGGTCCAAAATGATTGTAAGTTGGCTTGTCTACCAATGGGACTCCAGTACAAGTTTGTGTGTGTGAGTGTGCAGTCTGTGTGTACTCCTTAACGAGATTTATTTGTAGACAACAGTTGGTGGCTATGTTTTTATGGCACAACAGCAGCCGCAGAGAAATTCATCAACCTAACGACAAGGATGGGCATCAGCTCTGGGAGCCATTTTTCCCACCCAAAAATACATTTCATACAGGCCAAAGATGAGCAAAAAAAAAAAAGGGGGGAAACAAAAAAGAAGAAATCGTTCAAAACCTAGCAAAAAAAAAACGAAAAAAAAAAAATTGAATTGCATTTGTGTGTTTCTTTCTCATGTAAGCAGAGGCATCTTCAACTTTTGCTTCTTTTTGCTGGCTGTATCTATCGGATGCATCCATTATGTGTGTGCATCTGCAAGTTTTTTTTTACGAGTGCGAGTGTGTGTGTGTGCGTGTGTGTGTGTGTGTGCATTAGTTAAGCTTTACATTTGCACATTAAAAGGCGAATTGTGTTCGAGCTTTTTCTCACAGCGACAAACTGCAAATGTTGCTGAGCGCTTAAGAGGATTTCAAATCGAGTGCTGTAATACGCACTTAAAACATTTAATGCACATTTCCAAATGATAAACTAAAATTAATATTAACAGCTTGATCATTATCATTGATTTCTGCTCTGTTTATTTTTTAAATCGATTTTTCTGTTTGAATATCCAATTTGTAAACTGAATAACTTTTCGTCTTTCTTTAGCTGTTGAAAAGTTTTAAAATGTTTAAATTTCATTATTATTACAAAGTTGTCAAACAGAAATCGAATATTTCCTTACATCATGAAATCGAAATTGATCGTTATATTTATAGATACTACCAAATTAGATGTTAGCCAAAATGATATTGCTTCCGGTCAACACATCCAAAACTAAAAAAAAAGAAATAGAATTTAACTGTAATTGTTTGTCGAGAACATTGGCGAAGAGTGGTACCAATAATAGGGATAAACCTATCACCATTTGGATGCTTGCCAAATGTATGTGTGCGTGTGTGTACGTGGGTGTGTTTGTGTGTACATAAAAAGTAATTAAGCAATTCGAACGTATTTTGACATTTCCAAAAATATGTCAACTCAAACTGCGAGTGACTCGATAGTGTGTGCAAAATACAAAAAAGAGCAAAAGAAATGGCAAACTGATGCCTTCGGCCGGGTTCTTAGCTGTGGCCAACAAGATGCTGCCAAAAAGCCGAAACACAATCGAATCGTAATGCTAGATCGTGTAGCCAGACATACTTATATATATATATATATATATATATATATATATATATAAGTATGTCTGGCTACACGATCTAGCATTACGATTCGATATATATATATATATATATATATATATAACTGTAGCTCTATCGATTTTTGTTGCTTTGTTTTTGTGTGTTATTTTTATAGCACGATGTTTGAATTGACGACGACGACGACGACGAAGACGAGGCCTATTCGAACCAGCCAGCCAACAGTTCGACTATCGGGCGAGATCTTCCGTCTATACCAAAGCGGCTAAGTATAGACAGTGCTCAGTGTACGTGTGTGTGCGTGTACGTGTGTTTGTGTGTGTGTTGGATGCGCCTGCGTAAGAGGATCAGTGGTGTGGATCATTTGAGGCGGAATGTGGAAGCAAAAGCACAACAACAACAACAACAACAACAACAACAGCATCGACGACGAAGTCTTTTGGTATATTTTTGGGCGAACGATGTTAGCTATATAGCAAACACTATATATCAATAGGTACATATGTATATGTATATACGCCTTATGTGCATGCTCGTGCATGCATATATAAATGGCAAGCCAAGAAGACGAGACAAAGCTATAAATATGTACGAAATAAATATATACTAATACATGAAATGAAAGTTCTCGTCATCGCGGGCGCTCTTCGCTTGAGCGAAGGGGCGGTGGGGCGGAGGGGGGCGGTGGGTAAAGGGGGCGATTCTTTGATTCTTGATTCACGGATCTTTTTGGGATAGCGTTCGGTTGTTCGGTCGGGCTGCCGGTACAGTTATAGCCGGGCAAAACGGGCAGCAGCAACGCGTTGGGGGCCGCCTCAACCAGCGCCAAGAATTAATTTGAGAATATTTTTTGCATCCTTTAGTGCATTACCGATTCTGTTGTCGAGCTGTGCAGATCGGCTGACTCCGGCTGGGCCTCGTCGCTTTGTTTATTATAAATTTACACAGAAAATAAATAGAACGCTGTTCAAGTGTTCAAGCGCAGTGCTCCAAAATCGCTTGGAAATATTATTTGAAAAACAAAAAAAAACTTAAAAACAGAAACTGTTCAACGCGAAAGTGAACGACGTATACAATGTGGAATGCAAGAAAATTCAAATCAGCAAAGAAAAATTTGTATAAAATATTGAAAGAGTTCAACTAGTTGGTGTGCACTTTCCTTCAGTCTGTGGCTATTTATGGAGAATGCCGCAAATTGTTATAAATACTACAACACAGAAACAGCACACAAATCGACAGAGAATTGTGCATGTGGCCTGTGTGTGTATATGTGTGTGTGTGTGTGTGTTTGTGTTTGTGTGTGTGTGTGATGCGTGTGTGTGATGTGTGTGTGAGTATTGGTGTGTGACTGCTTCAGTCTGTGGGCCGTATAATTGGAATGGTGAATAATGCGGCTCACTTCTTGCTCATCGCTATTTTCGTATATAGCCGAAATATATGTACATATATACAAAGCACTTATACATACGACAGCTTATATTAAATATATATTTACATATATACTTTTCTGGCATATGTCAAAGAAATGAGGTTAACAAATGTTCAGATTTTTATTTATTTTTTTTTTTAAGTTTGTCTGCCAAAATTATATAAATTAAAGTCTGTTTTTGTTGAATTCTCTTTGGTTGCCAACTGAATTTTTGGCCTGCTCTAGTTGCTGAGAACGTGAATCATTTCAGTTATGTAATGCTCAAGATTGTACAGTTTTCTAACCGATAACATCTATTATTTATTTTCAATTTTTATTTTTACTCATTTTTTTAAAATATTTTATATTTTTTTCACATATTAACATTAATCGTTTTGCGAAAGTAGCTCGTTAATTCATTTAAATTCAAATGTGTGCACTTTAATGACAATAATAACATTTAAATAATTAGTTACATCAATGCTATTATTACTGTTATTCGTGCGCAACTCACATACATATATCTTTCCCACTCCCACTCCCACTGCTACTCCCATTCCCTCCCTCTGTCTCTCTCTTTCATTCCATTATGTCATTCGCTTGTCATTGCGCTTACGCAGATATTATAATTTAATAAAAGTGCAAACGCACAGTGCATTAAAAATGCGCAATAAAACCAGCGTGGAGTGTATCTGACTAATGCATACCCTATAAAAATATGCGCAGTAGTTAAGTAGTTTATTTAGCTATTTTTTAATAAGCATTTATTTCGCTTTCAATCTTATAATTTGTCAGCATTACATTAAATGTCTCTTTTTTTTTTTAATTGTTATACTATTTTTTGTAGCTGGTTAAATAGTTGGCCCACGCAGTAATTCCCTAATTAAAATGCACGATTGGGCATTACTTTTTCTTTTTTTTTTGTTTTTTTTTTTGTTGATTGCCGATACGTTGATAATGTTCATTACAATTCGATTAAGTTTCAGTGCGCTTAACGCAAAATGTTAATTGTGACAACATTTCAACAAAATGGTAATTTTAATTATGCACCCTTTCGCTATCTTTCGACAATGCGAGTCCGAAATTTAACAACTCTTCGATCTCATTTATTTAAAAGCCGATTAAAAGCTAGATTTGTTTACATTTTTCGTTATTTTCATTGAAATGTTGTTAATGTAGTCGCAACTAGACTTATGCAGATATTGGTTGTGGTCCGGTATCCTTTTGCTCTAGGGCTTCAGTTGTGGCAGTTGTCTTGGGTTGTGGCTCTACTGGTTGGGATGTTTCCGCTTTCGTTTCCACAGGCGCAGCTTGTGTTGAAACTGGTGTCGTCACTGGCTGAGTGGGTTTGGTAGGCTCATCCGCGATCACAGTGCACGTTGGCACGACTCGGCATAGATTATTCTGAGCATATTCCGGACCCGGAAAACTTGGCTGAGTTCCGCGATGGCCAACAGCGTAGGCAGCACAAATGTTGGCCGCACTGATGTGACTCGCTCGATGGAGGTTGGGAAAGTTCGCGATGTGGTAGGCCAGGCTGCCGAGAAAGGCATCACCGGCACCCGAAGTGTCGGCCAGGAAGCGAACAGGTGCAGCCGGGCAGTGGATGCACTCATCTCGATTCGTGCTTGACATAAAAACCGCGCCCTGTGCACCCATCGTAATGATGACACTCTTGGCACCCTTGTTGATTATATCATTGGCGGCTGCTTTGGCATCCTGCAACGTTTTAACCTCCCCGCGTTCGGTTAGCTGTGCAGCTTCCACCTCATTGATGCACAGAATTGTGGGTGTCGTGATCAGTTCGATGTTGATGTTCTTGGGCATGGGAGAGGCATTCAATATGGATACCCCCTTAAACTGTTGCAGTGCAAACAGCACGGCCTTCATCTCCGTCTCCAGTTGGCAGATCAGAACCTTGGCATTCCTGAACAGTTTTTTGCAGCGATAGACATCCTTCGTTCGCAGCATCGAATTCGCACCGGGCAGCATGATAATTGTGTTCTCAGCATTGTCGGACACAATAATTTCGGCCAGGCCGGTGGGCATGCTCTCCACCCTTTCCACAAACTCCACATTGATGTTCAATGTTTTCAAATACTCCAAGTAGTCTTCGCCCAGTGCATCGGTGCCCAATTTCGTTATCAGGGCACAATTGGCGCCTAGTTTAGAGGCTGCCACACATTGATTGGCGCCTTTGCCACCAAAGCAACGCTCTCTGTGCATCGCCTGCACTGTCTCCCCCGTTTTGGGCAACTCATTGACATATCTACAAACAGAATGCAATTGGATTCTTGAGATTTGCATGACGGATGCACTTACGTAATGTTGTCGATGTTTGATGAACCAAAGACCAGCACGTCAATATTGTCTTTCATTTTAGCTGAACAGAAATTTTGAGACCAGAACTTTTTTATATCGAATGATTTCAATTTTAAAATGAATGACTCAAAACTCCTCTTGGCTGCCTTGTACATGATTTAAGCATTATCCGACGGCCAATGCAGAAACATTCAATGATATCTGTAACGTAAGAAGCTAGTTTGAAAATATTTTAAAAACATGTCACATAACTACAAAAATTTTGACTTGAGTGAAAGTCAGCAGTCAAGGCGATAGATTTAGGAAAATGGAAGCAAAGTCCTTATAGATAAATTTATACTTAATTTGTGAAAAATATTTAAATGCATTTTAATTACTTTGAGAAATAATTTCTAAAGTATTTATTTTATTCATCAAACAAAGCTTAGCTCAATTAATTGCTGGTTCTTTTGTTGATATATATTTAAAATTAGCAACGAGATTATATAGATTGAAGTCTGTAACACATGATTAACATTTGACATTCGGGCTGTTGATTTGTTGTAAAACTGCACACCACATGGTCTGGCAGTCTGGGCCGCCACACTTAAGGCTGTGCCTGGGAAACGCAGTGTCTGCAGATTGCATCCATGTGCCACATCCTGCAGCAGCAGCAGCAGCAACGCTGACGGCGACGCCGCGTGGGTATTGCCATCGAGAGCATTGTTGTTATTGTTGTTGTTGTTGTTGCTGCTGCTCTTCAAGTAGGTAAAAAAAACTACAACAAGACTCATGTGTGTGTGTGTGTGTGTGTGCGTCGGGGCTTGGACTTGACCTGCAAAGCGGATCGACTGCGACGCTTCATGTGGGTCCCAAATCGAGGGTTGGCTAGGTTTTAATTTTAGGCACCTATATAAGCGTCTGTTTACAATGCGATTAGAGGACAGTCGCATTTGTCAGGGCACGCCGTACACTTCCCGGCTCGATATCTGTTCCTAAATCGAGACTGCATTCGTTTGTGAGTTACGCGGATTTCGTTTTGTGTGTGGCATATTTCGTGTGCGGAATGTGACAAAAAAAAACAACAAAAAAAAAAGACGAAAGAACATCAACAAGAGTAAATAAAATTTAAAGAAAAAATCGTTTAAGCGCAAAGCTAAGGCCATGCAGGGAGCTCAGCAGGCGGCGGGGCTCCTGCTCTGGCCATGTGGCGCAAAATATGCGCATAAAAAACAAAGTCCAAACAAAAAGGGCGCAATTTTATTGCGGGCGGCCCCCTTCCCTAAAGCACATGCACACACATACGTACAAAAAAAAAAAATCACCAACAAAGAACAAAAATGAAAACAACACAAAAAACAGCTGCAAAAAAGTTTATGAATTTTTTGTGCAGGCGCGTGAAAGATGCAAAAAACCAAAAGTAAGCAAAAAACAAAAAAAAAAAACAAAAGAGCAGATACTACGCTGTACAAGAATTGTATTCCCGGACCACGCTCCACAACGCCCAGTCACATATAAACACACTTCAGTGCGCTTAAAAATTGCTTTATTGCAGTTGGACTATAAAAACGCACGGCAAAAGTATTAAGCCCCCCACACAAACCCCCCTTTAAAATAAAAAGTAAAAACCAAAACCACCGAAGCCAACGAGAAACAGGAAAATTTGAAAGCCACACAGCCGGGGCACAAGCAGCGTAAGGATATACCAAGGATATAGTTCTAAAATAGTAAAAGAAATAAAATGGTTGTATAAAAAACTCCAAAAAACAAAAAATGAACGAGATAGTTGCACAAGAATTGCGCCCGAAAATCGCAGTTAGAGTATTGTGTAAAATGTTTTGCAACTATTGTTGCAATTACATTCACCATCATCATTATTTAAGTGAGAAACCAACTGCCAAAATGCAAATGTATGTGCAACATAATCGTACGACCTTAAAGTTAAGAGTGTGCTTTTTATGGTTTTTAAATTGTTTACTTGGCCTTTGAGAGTTCCATGCTTCCTTGCATTCAATAGTATATAAACAAGCATATGGAATGTAAAGAAGTATGGAGCGAAATCTGGCGAAACATCATAAAAAAATGACAACATAAAAAATGTTATGTGCGTGCCGACAAGATAAATTCTTAGCTCTTTCGCATAAAAGTTTCTTATGGTAATTGATAACTAAATATAAACCATTAAATTTAACAATTTAAAGTATATGGTAAAGTTCAGCGAGATGCTATAAATAACCCGTTAAGTATGACAATCAAAAGTATAAAAAACTATATGAATGAATATATCTGATTTAATATTTTTTACATGTTCATATCAAGTTTCATCAATAAACTATTTAAGGCGTCTTACAAATAATCATAATCCATTGTAAAAAAAAAAAATATTAAACAAAAACTTTATTTTTAGCTTTTTTTCATTTTTAATTTACATTTCCTATTATTTAATGTGATCTACTTGACCTCATAGTATAAGAGTATCGTGCCATCATAAGTCTAATAATAAGTCTAAGAATTCTAATGCAAAATATTTCAAATATATAATTTAAATATTTAAATTTGAGTATCCTTTGAAAAACATAAAAAATAAAATAAAAGCCTTCAAATAACTTAAAAATACTTGAAATATTTCGTTGCTCTCATAATTGCTTATGAATGACTCATGTTTAAAATAGCAAACAAGCAGCAAACATTTTAAAATATTTGTATATATATTTGTATAAATACCTATATATATATATATATGTATATATATAGCTATATCTGACGCGTATCGCATTTCGTTGTATCTATTGAAAATGTTGTTATAAATAAATTCAAGTGGACGGCAGCATTTGGAGCATGGCAACAATGGTGTTTAGTCAAGTTAGTACACCGATTATAAATAGGTATGTATGTATGTGTGTGTGTGTGTGTGTGTGTGTGTGTGTGTGTGTGAAGGGCATATCCAGGGCTTTTAGGTTTTGCGGGCTAGCCGATTCGAATTGCAGTTAAGCACTGGACAACTAAGCCCCAAACATGTGCAGCAAAGTGGATTTACCAAGCTGAAATTATCACTGAAGCTGCAAGCCAGGGGCTATATGCCACATGTGGCGCCATCCAGCGAGTCTAGCTGGCTATAACTTAATGCAATTAATATGCAAAATCGTGACATACACACAAACACTCACAAATCCACACACACAAGCACACACACACACACAGTACATAGTAAGGAGCAGAACGACGTGCACAGCATGTGCGGAACGATGCAGTCGGCCAGGTTCAGGTTCGGGATCGTGTGCAGAAACAGTAACGAATCCAGCGAAATTGTGTAGGAGTAGCAGCAGGAGAAGGAGCAGAAGCAGGAGCAGGAGCAAGAGTAGGAGTCATCATCATCATCGTCGTTGTAGTCGGTGGAGCGCATTAAAAACAGCGAGGCGTAGGCAAAGTGTGCCAAATTGATGAGCGTCACGTGCGTTTTGCTCACTTTGTGCCACGCCTGCAGCCGGCGGTATCATTCCCCATGTGTCTATGTGTGTGTGTGCGTGTGTGTTACTGCCTGACAGAGCTGCCAAGTATGCTGTTTATGCCCATTATTTTTGGCTGTATTATAAACATTTTATGAATCATTTTTTAAAATGAAAATTTAATGCATGATTTTTTTAAATTTCTCATTTTAGTCTTATAATTATTTTGATTTTGTCGATCATATAAAGTAATTTTCAAATATATGCAATTGATTCATAAATTAAATTTTATTGTTTCTAATTTATTGCTTATTAAAATTGTTTTAAATATTTTAAATTTTATCTATCATTCAGCACATTCAAACAATTTTCAACTTTAAACAGGGGGTGAAGGTGGGCTAAAAATTTTCCACAGCAATAACTTGCTCAAAGCTAAAGCGAATTTTAAAAGCAACATCTTATTTGTAGCTTTTTCTAGCCAACATGGCTGATGTTGCCAATGTTCTTCTCTATGGTGTACAGTAATAGGTTGTTCTTCTTGTTGCAGCTGCTGCTGCTGCTGCTGCTGCTGCTGCTGCAGGGGCAAGTCGTAAAAGTAAACAGAGCATGTGCTGTGCCCATAGTATAGTATAGTAGCCATAGTAGTCGTATTACCCGTTGTACAAGTTGCATGCTATAAAGCGCTTAATTTTTTTATACGTGTGCGCAATTTCTACAAGGTGAGAAATATGGCAAGCTATACAGCTGGATAAATGGGGATGGGGTTGTGATTTTGTATAGTCTCTTTTTACCGAGCAGACTCTGAGTATTCGTCAGTTCGTGCCAAGTCAATGGCTGCATATGAAATGCTAAAACTGGCTGCACAGATTTTGGGGCATTATTTAAAGTCGACAAATGTTTGCTTGAAAACAAAACTGACCCACATTGGCCAAAAGGCTAATCAGGCTGACCGACCGAAAAGGAATGGAACAGCTGCGGTTGCTGCTCTTACTGCCACGCCCCCAATTATACACTTCAGAAGTAGTATTAAATATTTTGATGGCGACCGCAAAATGGCAAATTAGTTTCAATTATATAATGATGTCGCAATTTAGACGCAGCAGACAGCGCCAGAGTTGGGGAAGACCAGTCATAACACACCAGAGCTATCCAGTCATCTGTAGGCAATACCCACACTAATGCATATTAAAAGGACATGCATGCTGAGTTCATGCATAACGCAAATGTTTAGACAAGGAGCAAGATCCACATGGCAGCACAACATCCTTGTCATCGTCGCCGTCAACAGCGTTCCAGCATGTCCAAGCAATAACGATTGCGGATTCAACATAATGCCCTCATAATTACTGCACACACGCCTCAAAGTGCTGGCCAGCGACATCGCTGGCCAAGCGCAGCTGTGGCCAATGAGTTGACAACACATTGCCCCAAAAGCCCTCAACCCCAACCACAACCCCAAAGCCAACACGAAACGCAAAACCCAAACCCAAACCCAAAAAGAAGCAGTTTACCCAGACTCCCGTCTCCAGGCTGCAATTTGCATTAAATGTGCGCTTTGTGTTATTAATTTTGAGTGTTCTCGTTTCTCATTAAAGTGTGCATGCCACATTTATGAAATTAATATTTGTCGAGTGCTTTCGCAAGTAACCTTCAAAAAAGATTTAAAATATGTGCAATGCATAAATTTCAAATTTACACATTAAAAGCAGTTTGCTCCAATGGTTAAGTTGTGCTCGGAATTTCAAGTGGAAATGGTTCAAGTAAACGCAGAAATGTATGATAATTAAATGATAAAATAACTTTCTTTGAAGTCGTGCTTAGATGGTCTCCTCAAGATGGCAAATTAGTATTTTCAAGCATTTGCCTCCGGTCAGAAAAGAGTACTTTTGAGCATAACAGTTGGTTTCTCAACTGCTGATTCTAATAACATTTAAATAAAGGAAAAAACTATTAAAGAAAATTTAATTGAAGTCGGTTCACAATTACCTAAAACAATAAATAAATAAATTAATTCGTTTTTAAATTTGTTTTATATGCAAACAAAAAAACAATGTTGATTTCATGTCATTTGTCACAAAGAGATAGTAAAAAAATATTAAAAACAAACAAATAAATTCAATGGTTTTTTTTTTGAAATACCAACTTATTAATGAATATTTATAGCGACATATTTTTATTGATTTTGCGTTTTTATGTGGCACAAAAGGTAAACAATAACAGACCCTAAACACCAGTGCTGGCGAAGGGGCAGATATATAACTATGCAGCAACAACTTGACATGAATGCAACATGCAAATATGTTGTAAAAGGAAATAAACATTATTATGTACGCACTACAAATATAAACTATGTAAGAGCATTTATTTATTTACTCACCATTTGTTAGCTTGCTGTTGATTGTTTAACAAATTTGCATTTTGTTTTGTGGTTTTGCAATTTGCATAAATCAATTGAGAATTGTTTGTAATGTACATATATATGTACATATGTATATAGTTTGGTTGAGTATCATGTTTCTAATTATGTGTGCAGCACTTTTAGCTTGTTTAATTCATGAAAATACTTTGTTTGCCCGAATTCCCCGCTCAGCACTTCTACCTGATTAATTGTCTGTGGCTGCTAATAATTTATCTTCCCTTTTTTTTTATTAATAAAATCGCTTTCAAAACGAAAAAAAAAAAACAGTTCGCACAATTTGAAGTGGAAATTTAATTAAGCAATTTAATAGCGCTAAATATACGCAATTAATATTAATGTATTCGCCTGGCGACAAACTAACTGTGGCACACGATTTAATTATAGATTAGGGTTGCAGTTTTATTTAATTTGTACACCCTGTACAGGTGTAAAATAAATATGATGCATTTTTCAAAAAAACTGAGTAATAAAAGCCAATTAATTTCAAATTTGTACGAGTATCTGTGCTTATATTACCTAACAATAAATTTTGACTTTAATGCATCAAAGAACTAAAAAAGGTCTTTAACTTATCGAGATTACAGAGTAGCTCCGAAACGATCTATCAGATTTGTTTTAGTTTAATGTATCTAGTTTCGGGGTGTATTTACCGGAATATTTCTAATTGGACGCCTGCTTGTTTCGCATTGTGTACTTAATTTAACTAATTTCTGGACATGTTCTGTTTATTAAGGCTATTAAAGAGCTCTATTCTCTAATGATGTGCAATTTGTGCAATATAAGTGGGGCGTGGCAGATTTGGGTATGTTGTGCAATGCACGCAGCTAACTGCTAATTGGAATCATCTTTTAATTGTCATATTAAACTCTGTCGATAAGTACACACACCAAGACAACTCCGACATACCCACACAATGCTGGCAAGCAGTAATGCATGAAGGTGGAATTTAGTTAAAATTGATTGCGTGCAACAGACGCAGTCGATTGAGTTAGGCATGCAACATTTGCTATATACATAATGATGCATAGTGTATACATATATACCTACACACAGTGAGAGACTTGGCAAATAAAGGTTCCATGCATTCAGGTGTTGAGGTGTGTTGCATGTGTGCGTATGTGCTGGGTGTGCACTCAATTAGATAACTTGACAGTTGTGGAAATAGTGCAAGATTAGCGAAATGCTGTTCTGCACATGACAACATTTCGGTTAATTGATGATTTCTGTTCAAAACGTGTTCTCAATAAATGTAGCATCTACACATATTTCTTGAAGCATTTATCAATTAAGCAGTAAATGTCGTTTTTAACTCATGCTCGCAATAAGCACTTAAAACTTTATATACAATTATGGAGTTTGTGGTGTTTGGCTGAAAATTGGACTACATCAATTTAAAAACGGAAAAATTCTTGACATACTTAAATTTTGAAAAAGAGGTCTCCAAGTAATAAATAATATATATAATAATATATAATAATAATATATACACCCAAATTATCAAAACTGTAAGCTATTGACGATTTTCCACTGGCATAGTTTGAAACTTCAGAATTCTTAATCACAATGTTTATCTAAAACAAAATTATAGCTAGCAAGGTTTTGGCTTAAAATGTTTATCTGATATACATATACATTAATTTATTTGATATTAAAACTATTGAGGATTTTCCACTAGCTATGCTAGATATTTCTAAATGCTGACTTGAAATGTTTATCTAAAGATATTAGCTAGTTGGCTGAACTTGAAATGAATGAAGATTTTCCACTGGCTTAGTTGAAAATTTCTGAATTTTCGCTTTAAATGTTAATCTAAATTAATATTCAAAATGATGACTGTGTTATTTGTGTTTGCTCATGCTGAAATGCTGGCACTGAACCAACGAAATAATTAAGATAGCTTAAAGCGTTTTGTAAGCAATTAGATCTATTTGGTTAGTTGAAGAAAATGTTGAACAAGTGAAATGTATCTTGTCGACTGGACTGGTAAGGGTTCACAGATCATTATCCGAGTCCATGCATTGTGGTTAGGCGACCTGTTAGGGGAGTTGAACTGAATATGATTTTCAGAACGTACAAGCCAAGGAAATGTGGCAAGTGTAATGCTCCATTTGCAGGACATTGCAGTTGTTAATGCAAAGCGTACGTGAGTGGTGTGTCTGTCTCAGTGTGTGTGTGTGTGTGTGTGTGGGTGTGCATGTGAGCGCATGTTTGTGTTGTGTGTGTGTGTTTGCTTGTAATTGTGCAACATCAAATGGCCAAGAGGTAGTTATGGCCTCGAAGTGCCTGCAAGAGCTTCATTTATTACGAAATTTATGTGGGACGTAAATCAATTGTGCAAATGGATTGGAATTAATAAATGTGACTACAGCACAGCATACTCACACACAACAACGAAAACAGTCGTGTTTCGCTCGACATTGTTGTTGTTGTTGTTGTAATTATGGAAATAAATAAATGGAAAAACAGCAGAACACAAAAAATGACTGCCTATTATGAATAAGCTTGGCTGCTGCCAATACCAACGGCCCCGAAAAGTATGCCACAATAAATTGCATTATATTACAATACACACAAGCACACGCGCACTCACACACACACACACACACACCCACACAGACTGCGTAATTTGATTTTAAATGCAGGTTTATGTTTTCCTTTTTTATTTTTCGTTTTTCTTTTTTACATATTTTATGTTAATTAAACTTGTTGCAGCGACTTGTTGGGCACGTATCTGTAGCAGCTAACAGTGCGTGGGTGCGCTTCTGTGTGTGTGAGTGCTGCAACTTTGAACCAATTACATATGCACACACACATGAGCACACACACAATAGCAGCGACTCAAATACTGACAACTTGTTACGCTGCTTAATTTCTCCGGCCCTCCAACTTCGTTAGCCCGAATAGTGTGCAGCACTCATCGCCCCCCACACCGCCCCACTTCATGCACAACCCACTGGGGCGCTTGTTATTTCGTTAGTTAGTTTTGACGTAAAGCCACGTGGCAGCAACTGCAGCAGCAGCGGCGGCATGCTTCAAGCGTGAAATAACTTCCGTTGCGAATTTTATGTTCGTTGCAAAATTTTATTCACAAAATGCACAATGCGCAGATACCCCAGTGAGTGTTTATGAGTGTGTGGGTGAGTGCATCCATGACTTACATACATGAGCATATAAGTGTGTGTGTGTACGTGCAAGTGGTATAGGTTTACTGACATCGTCTGCATTTTGGGGGTGTAATTTTTATAGTTTTTTGTTTTTTGCTGTCATTCACTAAGTCGCGAATGGGTTTTAACGAGCTTCAAATTATTATGCGGGAACTCTGCGGGTTGCTTAGTTTATAAGAGGCAGTCGCAATTGCTGAATAAACGGATAATCATGATGACTTACATCTTAATTTTATATCAATATATCGATTTGCAGGCTATAATTTTTACTATCGATTTTCAGACGATAATTTTTACTTGTCTTCCGACCTAAAATAACGTTTTCAACTTTAAATGTACGATTGATTTAGGTGCAAAACTATGATCAAAAAGCCCTCGAATTTTAAAATAAGTTGAGTTTTGGCGAAGTTATGACATTTTGAAGTTTCGACCTGTGCCCATATATCGGTATATCGATTTTCAGGCTATAATTTTTACTTGTCTTCCGGCCTAAAATAACGTTTTCAACTTTAAATGTACAATTGATTTAGGGGCCAAACTATGATCAAAAAGCCCTCGCTTTTTAAAATAAGTTGAGTTTTGACGAAGTTATGGCATTTTGAAGTTTCGACCTGTGCCCATATATCGATTTTCAGGCTATAATTTTTACTTGTCTTTCGACCTAAAATCACGTTTTCAACTTTAAATGTAAGTGGCCAAACTATGCCTTTAATAAAGCAAGTGAGTTTTGAGTTTTTGTGTTATTATAGGTACGTATTAACTAAATAATTCCTCCAACTTTTGGAATTTATTTAAATACGCAAATAATTGAATAAAGATATTCATCCTGATATTTGTCTTTTTGGTTTATGAAAAACAAAATTCACTTTACTAAATTAAGAGCCATTTCATTTACAGGATTTGTGGTATTCGTTGTGAAATACTTTGAACTTATTCAAATATCCATGTGTATTTAGTTATCTCTGGCATTATACTTCGGAAATTTGCATAAAAAATGAATTTTCTATCTCTCACAATTGAAAATTGGTCTGTGTAGGCTTTGGCCTGACTCTAAGTGAAGCCGTTCAAATAAGAAATAAGATTAACTGCGCAAAATAAAAGCCACAAAATGTGCGTAATGGCAGAATGATTCTTTTTCCCGAAAAATTAAGAACATTGCACGAGATCCAAATTGTCGTATAAATTGCTGTTTGTATTACCCAAACACACAGATACATCTTCACCTGAGTGAGTTGTCGTGCAACGTTGCCATTGGAGAGAACAATGCAAGTAATACAGTGAAACTGCCTGAAGGCAGACTGTGAAAATGTATTTACCAAAGTGTTGAAATGTTGCACAACTTAAATTAAAATGACTTTGTCAACTTGTTTGGCATATCTTCCAAGTGCTGCATAGACCAACCCTATGTTTTACCTCAGACTTCAAACTTCAGTTGCGTTTCTAGGTGTACTCATTTGAAAAAAATAAAGAGTTTCACATACCTTAATGACAATACTTTCAATACCCTGTACTGGGCTTTACTCTTATTTGAAAAATAAATTAGAATTTTAAGATTTTTAATTTTTTTTTTTTTTCCAAATACTATACACATATTTTAAGATTATTATTATCTATAACTGCTAACAGGGTATTTTTAAAGTTGGAAATTCTGTTTATATTTTATTATGGTTCGCCTCAAAGTTTGTAATTATTTTCCGTCTTCGTTTGCCACAAGTGTTAAAATAAGCACAACTTTTTGTGTAAAGTCATTTTCCATGTTTCTTTCCAACATCTCCTTCTCTTTGTATATGTATTTTTTGTGTTTCTCTTTTTATTTAGTCTTGAATAATAATGGAAATAAAGTAACTTAACGCTGCGCATAGTGCGAGGCACGGTAGGAGGGGGGGACTGGAGCTAGGCATTAAATATGTATAGAAAATATAGATTTTCAACTTGTTATTTTTCAGCTGTATAACAGCTTGTGGTTGGAGTCCACACTAAAGTTAGCCAAGACACGCAATTTATACGAATCCACCACCATCACAGCGATCAAGCAACCACTGAAATTTGTTCGACAAATCAAAGCGACAAAATGAGGGCGGGAGAGCAAGAGTGGGAGAGAGAGAGAGAGACAGATAGAGAGAGAGACAGATAGAGAGAGAGAGTTGTTGGTTTGGTATGTGGGAAGGTGTAACGAGCAGAGGGGGAGTGGAAATTGAAGTGTACAATTTTATCAGCTGCTCTCGGTGAAAAAACCGGATTTTCAGAGAGTGCTTTGTGCCACCCATCATTCCACTTTTAAAAGGTGTTCAGTGTAGACGTGGAAAAACTACAAATATTTTCTACATTTGTGATTCTAAATTTCATTCATTGATGGCGCTAGATAATCATTTTGATAAGTTACGAGCCTATTATCCCGGAATATTAACAAACGTGGCACGCGTCTTATTAAACGCCGAGTGCACTTCGCCAGAGCACACCATGACGCTCTCTCAGATACGTGGTAAGCTCTCAGATCAACATCTCATTGGTTAGATAAATGTCTTATTTTTGAGTTTTGCTTGCAGCTGACTATAGGGAACTGACTGATGAGAAATTTCCCAACATGGTTGATCCCCGCGTGGAAATGTTGTTTCTGCTCTCAATTCCATTTGTTGCTTGTTTTACCAACAAACATGGCACATTTCATTTCTACATAATTCAACAAAACGAGTGATGAAAGTTTTTCACTGTGGATTTAATGGCAATATATATGTATACATTTAGTTCAATTTAATAAAAAAAAACCAAATAAATATTTATATTTGAAAACACCACTGATTTCATTAGGCTTTTGAATGACAGTACTTTTATTTTACAAATAAACAAATATCCAAAAGTTACCTAAGTTAAATTCAATTCTAAACGAAGTTTGCTGTTGCTATTGGCACAACTGTCAATGGAAGCTAGGGTAATGAAATCAATGACAATGTCAGAACAAGCCACAATTCGTAAAACCAGACACAAACTGACCGAGAGCACATCAAATCGAATGAATATGCGCCAGCAAAATTTATATATAGATATAGTAACAACAAATGTGACTATGAAAAACACAGTAGCGAACTGAACTGGGCAGCGAGCTAGAAACAAACAAACAAATAAACAAACCAACAAAAAACGACAAACTAAGCAATCTGAATGAAAAACCGAGTCGGCCACACTAAAGGGGGTGGTTGAACGGCAGGAAGGAAGTAAGTTAGTTTTTGGTGGTGGCGGGGTCAGACTAGTTCGGTCACGCAGCCGCAATGGAGCCAAAACGAAACGTAATAAAACTAAATGCCGTTGAAGAAACCCCCAAAACAAATTCATTACGGAACTGCACCTCAGGGGGTGATAATTTGATTCAACGAAAACTTTACTGATTATTTATTGCTTGCATGCGGTGACTCTCCGTTCTTCCGCGCTCTCTCTCTCTCTCTCTCTCTCTCTCTCTTTCTCAGTTGACTGTGATGCTGAAGTTATCCCTGTGGCGTTTAGCTGTTTATGTCATAAAATGTTTTGTGGCACAAAACTGGGCACTGGAACTCATTATTTTGTTCATTAACACTTTTTGCTTTCTGTTTCGGCTTCGCTTTTTGTTTGTGGTTTTTATTGTTTTTATTGTTTTTATTGTTGTTTGCCGTTTTGTTTTTGGCAAAGGGTATAACACCCGATAGGATTTGATGATTCATTTTGGTTATTTATTTATTTTTATATAAAATTTATAATAATAAAAAATAGACCGTTTCTTATCTATTTATTCATTCAAATAAAAAACTATTTCAAAAAAGATTTTAACGGTTTGAATATAAAACAGCCAAAAAATAGTGAAAAGTGGCAAAAGCGCAATAAATTAAAATTCAATAAACTATTTTGGAATAAATGGTTATTTGAAATTTATTTGAAATAGTTATTTATTGCCCACTTCCATATTTTATTATTTTTGATTTTATCGAATTCAAACAGTTTAAAGATTAATTAAGTTTTTATTTATTGACGCTTAGCAACACAAAGCAGCAATTATATAAATATTTATTCAGTCAAGAGTATCAAGACTTTAACCAACTATACTATATTTTTATATCTTGTTTGTGCCACATTTTAATCATTGTTTTGTTGATGTGGGTGCCTGGGTTTCATACACAAAATTATGCGACCTTTGCTTCTTTTTCACTTTTTTATTTATTTTGTTGTTAAGAATATGATTTATGTGCCGAAAAATAAGTCGATGTGACTTTATAGCCAAATGCAAAATAAATTCATGTTTAGTTTTATGGCTGACAGTTTTGTGGCTTAGTTTTTTGGTTTTATGCAAATGTTCCATATCTTTAACATTACGACTGTCTGTCTGCTTTAGTTTTATTAGCCGAGGCTTTAATTCATTAGTAAAAGTGAGCGAATTGCGGCCCAGACTCCGGCCAGTATCGACCTGGTCTGGGTTCAGCTGCTTTTTGGCAATTTCAGTGGGTTATGGCACTTTGCTGAGTTATAAAATGTTATCGACGGCGCAGGTTTTTATGTTTTGGGGAGTCAGATAAATGTGTTTATTGGACATTTTTGGCCAAGTCGTCAGTCGCCTGTTTAATTTTTGTGTTCCGCTATTTTGCTTGAAGCTTTTGTAGCCACCAGCAGTTTGAAAGAAGATAGAAAACATGTTTACGACACGCATCCACAGTACAGGCAGATTTGTCCAGGGATTAGAGACCCGAATGTTAAGAGCAGCTCATTAAGAAACCAAGAGAATGTGTGCCACTTTATGACCAGCCCAAGACAACAACACTCAAGCTAGATACTGGCCAAAAGCAGTTGGTGAGTGCCTATGTGCCATTAACAAGCTGATCAAGTAGCTGATACAAAATACTTAGTTGTGCTATTAACTTAGCCTCGCTCTCTTGGCGTTAGGACTCCCAAAGCAGGCCATTTATAAAGAAGATTTTTAAGGTTCTTTTAAGGTTTGGCTTAAGATTAAATACTAGCATCTTTAGGAAAAAATTATGAACTGAAGTGCTGAATTCAGCTAACATTTTGAAGGGTAGTTTGAAGAAACTTAAGTCAGATACAGCAATTATACCAAACATGTTTTGAAGAATCGTAATCACACAGACAAAATGCATTCGAATATCTCTGGTCAAACTCAACAAACGCTATTTCATCCACCTTTGAAAGAAAGTGATTCCAACTAGAAGAATCGCACTCATATCTTCTGAGACAAAACAATAAAAGTAAAAAATGTCTCCATTATTGCCAAGTCAATGATAAATATGTGTATCCATGCGTTGCACTTGCTGCGTGCTGGGTGCTCGTTAAACATGTTTAAAGTTAATTTATTTTGAAATCCCTTAACTAAATCAAAGTTAAACATTTTATTGGCTTGCCCAACGGAGTCACAAAGCAAGTTTCAATTAAATAACTCGGCCCTGTTGCCAGACGCCGGGATACTTGGAACCTCGTAGTGCCTCGGCCAAGTTCTATTTGCAGTGAACTCCTTGCGGAATTAGAGACGTCAAACAAAAGTGCACCCGGCGCACAGGCCATGAATTCATTTTAAAATTGTAGCTGCAAAACAAAAGGAAACAGCCATTGTGCAATTAAAATTGTATGGCACTGGGGAGCTGAAGTAGCGAGCAGAGAGTAGTCTGAGTTGGATTGGATCTAGGATACGAGTGGGTGGAAAGGGGGTCAGTTGTGGAGTAGAGGCAGCTGCCTGCCGATAAGAGAAATTAAAACAAATAGACGCCGCACTCTATGTGTTGCTGTTGTACAATCTCTGTATAGCCTCCAAAGTGGTTCTGTGCAAAGGCAAACACAACACAACGCAACACAACAGAACAGAACTGGCACACACATCTGCAAACACACGCATAGCCCAGACTGCTTCCACAGACAGTTAGCCAGAGTTCAATATGTGTCCAAAATCCTCCACCAGTCTGAGATGCTCATCGGCTACGGCTACAGCTGGCCTTGTTTACGGCGTATATCATGACAGTTGCTCCCACCACCCATCCCCTGCCTCTTCCTGCCTTTCTCTCTAAGTACATATATTCTCTACTTCTCTATACATTAATGTTTTTTTTGTTTGGTTTGTTTTCTGTTTTTCTCTGCGTTGCTTTAAGTTGTCACAGTTGTTCATGTTGTCGAGTCCAGCTTAATTCGGTTCAGTCCCCCAAGCAGCTGCACTTGTCGTGTCGCTTAAGTCCCCAATGATATCGCATAAGTTTTTCAATTTTGTGCGTTATTAGAAGCGATTAGAGCCAAAGTACGTTACAGTGCGGATCGAGACAGCAAGAAGCCACTCCACTCGCCCTCGACAGGCAAACAACAGCAGCCATAAATACTTCACACCAATTGGCAGCTGGCTTAATTTGCTGTGAATATAAAACTTTTTATATACAACACAAATTTAGATGGCAACTTTTTTTTAATGCCTTACACATTTCATTGCTTTAAACTAAATTGATGTTAATATGGCAAGCCATACGATTAACATCTTATTGGTCGACGGAGCTCGGCTTGGAGATGTCCTGAGACTAGGTGTTACATACAGTGGCTCACAGTTCGAGTAGACCAGTGTTAAAGAAAAAAGTAATAATATAAGTAATAAGCTAATTATTTATTATTTTTCAAAAATTCCAAAGACCGATGGTAGGTACATATATTTAGGTCCAAAATTAATATATGGCCCTAATACACTGAGGTTTCCCCAACTGCTAGGTAGGTTTATTAAAATGTTGCCTACTTTTAGGAGCATTTCATTTGGACTAGGTACATTGTGGACACCTGGGTGCCTTGAAACGCGGATTTGTAACCTAAAGTTGAGTATTTTCGATATAAATAGACCAATCCTTCGTACTCAGTTTAGTTATATCCTGCATCTCGAGTGCAACAAGCCAACAAGGACTATGGGCAAACTCATCCTGGAACACCACATAAACGGATATTCACATCGCCAAAGAGCTGAAATGGCCAATCTGAGCAACTCAACTGTGTATAATATCAAGTAGTAGACTGGCTGTTCGTAATCTGAGTTTCTTAACCGATCTTAGTGAAATTTTGATATTCGCCAAACGGCTGCAGTGATTGATAAAATAAAGTAATCTCGATTTGTTTATTCAAAATAAAATTGGTTTTTTTATTTCTTAGGCACTTTCTTAATATATTTTCACTAATTAAAATAGTTTGTTTGCATTTCAATGCTTGGAGAGTAAAATATTTATTTATTAATTGCTCTTTAGTTTACACAAGTAGAAGTTGCAAATTTCTTTTAATTTAATCTCACACATGCACTGAAAATGGATCTAAGTTGTTGAGCTTCGCCACCGGATAAAATTAGGGGCAATTAGGGTTGCCACAAGCCGTAAAATGGATTTTCAGATGGAGGCAATGTGTCAACAGGCGGTCAGCTGCACAGGATTGCGGTTGTGTGTGAGTGTGTGTGTGTGTGAGTGAGTGTGTGTGTGTGTACGTAATGAGGCTTAATTTGTAAAATTCCATTGCTCTTAATTGGCATTGGACAGAAACCACAAAGCAATGCAACTTACTGAGAAACCGGGGGGCAAGTGCAAGTCGTAATTATGTGGTCAAGTGGTCAAAACTGAGAGGCCAAGACAAGTGTGAGTGCTTTTTTGGCCTACACTCGAACTGCAGTTAGACATACTTTACAAGAATTTAAGCAGCAATGCACTTTGCTTCGTTGCTATTGCCGTTATTGTTATTGTTATTGTGTTGCCAACTCGGTGTACTTGCAAGACCGCAAAATGCATGGCATTATGTTGCCACAAAAAAAAATGCAATTTATGTAAATACTTAAAGCAGAAAACAGCAAACACTCTGCAACATAGCCCAAAAAAAGGCAACGTTGCGAGTGTCACAATGGAAACTTGTTTTTTTTTTATTACAGAACTTTGTCCTTTTTCGCAACGTGGATGAGGGGAGAGGGGTGTGGTAGCTAACGCATATTACACTGCACTTTCTAACAATCCATGCGTTGCACAAAAAACTTTTTGGGTCCAATGTTTTGCTGTAAATGGCCGACGCCCAATAGTTTGTGCACGTTGCATAATCCCCGCTTGGTTCTTGGCACTTGCCTGCATTGTTCAGCTGCAACTTTTCCGGACTGTATGGGATGGGCGGCAACTTTTGATGTCAACTTGCTGACATCAGATGCCAATGGGGCCTGATGCGGTATTACCCAATGGTGCGTATTTTGCGTGTAATTTCCATCTAATAATCCAAATGAACTTTCCACAAAGTCCAACTGGTGTCAGACACTACGAATTTCAATTGGCTCATTAAAGCTTAGCCCACAAAACTTCAGATAACGGGGTGAAGTAGAGAAATAACCAAATCTATTCCAAGTAGAAAAAGTAGGTCTTTCTGAATTTGTAAAATTTGAATGCATATATTCTGTAGGTTGAGCGAAATGTCAAATGTATAACTTAGGCAATTATTTTGAAAAAAAATTGAATGCTTATCATGTAATTAATATTGCAATTGTTGGTGGATCCCTTTAATTGCCCGTAAGAGTAAGCAACATTTTTGTTGCCATCATTTGAATTTCCAACTCGTTAGCTGGATTCAATCGTTGCCCTTAAGGCACTTGAAGCTGTTTCCATAATCCATACTATCAGGAGCAGTAACAAAATCAACTACAACGACTATGGCACAAAACTGAAAGTTAAAACAAAAACTTTGCAGCTCAAGTTGCCGTTGCTGTTGCTGTTGTCATTGGCCCCGGGGCAGCGTTAAGACCACAAGTAACATTTGTAAAATGCACATTTAAAACTCAACAAAACCCGAGCACACAAACACACACACACTCACACATTGGGGGAGAGTGAGCAGGAAGTTACTAGCAGCATTGGCAACCCAAATGGATAATAAGAAACGCCTTTGCCTTGCGTTGACTTCAACAACAGCAGCAGCAGCAATAGCAGCAGCAGCAGCAGCAGCAGCAGCAGTAGCAGCAGCACTAGCAGCGGCAGCAGTAGCAGCAGCAAAGCTGTGAAAACTTTTCAATTTATTGTTAAACTTTTGCACTGAGGCGCACAATTATAAAGTGTCATTTAGTACAGGGCACCCTAAAGGCGGCAGCTGCAGTGGTAAAAGCAAAAGGCAGCACTGTCAAGAAATTATGAACTGCTCGTCGGCACAGACCGTTCACACTTTCGGCTGTGGCTACTTCCGGTGTGCGTCAGCACACCACCAGCATCGTCATCAACAACGTCAACAATGTCGTCGCCGTTGGACATTTTTGGGGCAGCTTCTGCATTTCGTCGTCAGCTTCAGCTTCAGATTCAGCTTCTGCAACTGCTTTTCTTGAGTTGACACTCAAGTGCAAGCGCGTTTTCATGCGGCGCATTCAAGTACTGTTCCGCTTTGCCCTGCAAAGTGTCACAAACACAAATAGAAAGAGAGAGATTGTAAAAGAGAGAGAGAGGGAGATACGGTGTAGCACTTGGCGCTGCGTGATTTACAGCGTGAGACTTCTATTTGAAGTGGGACATTCATTTTACGCTAAAGTGAACCTAAATCAACACCAACGCAGACGCCTTACCACATCTTCCTTGCCAGCAAACCAGCAACCTGCTCAGTATTCCCATTTTTTTGGCAGCTGCCTTTAACTTTTTCGGGGGGCGGTTGGGGGCATCTCTTGTGGCAGCGCGTCTTGATTGAAATGCCTGGTAGGCCAAAGCAATGGCGGCAACGACGACGACGACGACGACAACGCTGCACTTAAGTTGGCTTAATTAGTTTTTGAAAGTTATGCCAACACCACAGTCACGCCCACTTAATGGGTTACTGGGAGGGGCGGGGGGAAGCGCCGCTGCAACTGCTGCTCAAAGTGATTGCTGATGCACTAAAAATAAAATGTGGAATTAAGTCGGGGCAGGGGCCATGCAGTTGGTAAGGAAACAGACCAAGTTCCGCTCAAGGCATCTGCATCCTTCGGTTGCGGCTTGTTGCTGTTGCTGTAATTGTTGTTCTTGTTGCTGCTTTCCAGCTTCATCAACAGACAGCTGTTGTTGTATTGCGTTTGTACGTGCACCATTTCAAATTATGCCATGCAACATCCGACTACATATACTCTTTTATATAATCACAGTATTGACGCGAATAATCAAAACTCTTCACAAAAGCTATACAAATATTGGAAGCTTAAATGAGTTTAAGGAGTAAAGAGTTCATTTAGTAAATATATATATATATATATATATAGCTTGTTATCTTATGCATTCAAAGTAAATTAATCTGTATTGAAGTTTGCTTGCTGCTCAAAGGCATTTTGTATCGCAAGCGCAAATAACTGTTTGGAAAAAGCATTTAATTTAATTAGCCTTGGGCCAACACGAAAACCAATGTTTTCAGTACTAACTTATATTGAAACAAGAGTATTAAAACTTCAACTTCCACAAGTTGTTGCCCATTCATTTGGAACTCGTCTTTGGCTTTGTAGTTTTTCTTCGCAGTCACATACTTTTATAAAGTTTTCTTTGAGTATTTTTCGCTTATAATAGTTTTTCCTTTTAATTTATTAAATTATTCAAATTTTTGCGGCAAATGGAAATTGAGTAGGCGCATTCGTCAAGATCCTTTGCGTTCTGCAGCTTAACAAACTGTGTGAACTTATTTTCAAGTTCTCAATTTTAAATATTGGCTGTGTGCTGGGTGTGACTGAAGCATCATCATCATCATCATCATCATCATCATCAAACGCATGTGGAAAGTGTGAAAACCCCAATTGCTGAAAGCCAAATTGGACAAATTTGGCCATGATGCACACATACGCTTTCAGACACTAAAACCTATCTACACTCGGCTGCAGAGTCATCAAACCGAAACGAAACTGCTTTTATACCTGCCAGCAACAAAAGGGGTGGCAGAGGCGTGGACAGTAAGTGGTAGAGTGCTACACATTCATTTCCAATGAGACTCATTTTGCGGTGACACACGGGGGCGAGTCTAGTATTTAACATGCAGTATCCAGCATCCTGTATCCAGTATCCAGTATCCAGCATGTTATCCTGACATTTGGCTTTTGGCTCTTTTACAGCTGAGCGGTTAGACGCAGCCCACAACCACATTTTGGCTAGCCGGAGGGCCAAATCTAGCGGCTTGCTGAAATTAACTTGACTACTGACACCTTGACATCTTTTTCTTTTTTTTTTTTCAACAGTCTGGCCGTGTGACAGGGGCGCAGTCCGGGAAATAGGCTTTAGGCAGTGTGACATTAAATAGGCAGCCGCAATTTTATATATAGAGCACATGACATATCGCACTGCGTGTGCTGCATAAACTGAGCCGCTCTCTCTCTCTCTCTCTCTCTCTCTCTCTCTCTCTTTTCTGTCTCTTAGATGGTGGAAGACGAATGTTGATTTTGGCAGCCAGCACAGCGAATTTTCAATTTTATTTGCAATTTTTGTGCTGCATCAGCGCTGCCTGGGCGCAAGTGTCAGAAAAGCGTCGACGTGCCAGCTGTCAAACGTGACCCTGTCCGATGTGGTTAAAAGATTTAATAGAATTTTCCAGCTGACAACTGAGGTAAAGAAGAGCCCATCGTACAGCCTGCCGTCAATGCAGTTAGTTTTAAAACCAAAAATGCCAAAAAATGGACCACAGCAAAATTGCAATATTCGCATAAAATTGAGATGTTCTGCATATTGCAAACGTTGACATTAGAATTAGATTAATCTAAGCTACTTTCGCAATAATTTATAAATTTGTTTAATTTTTAGCAAAAACATATAAATGTTGTTTTATATCTAATAAGCCACTTAATAAATACGATTCACGGTTCCATAAATTGCTTTTTACACTCAATAATTACTAATAATAATAATTAATTTTTTATTTTATTGCGAACTCATTAAATCGGTTCAGATATTCTTAAGGAGTTTTGAATATATCATAAATACTTAAAAACTTGAATTGCGCGATTGAATTGAAATTGATATGAAAGCAATTCTAGAAACAAATCGCGCTGCCTGATAAATTTAATATATTCATACATATCATATGAGAACGGCAAATTGCCATATCGATGACGTCAAGAGAAAATTCATCTGCTTATTCAGTGTTGTCTGTCCTGCCCCCTCAGTCGTCTGTTGTCGATGCTGCAGCTGCCTGCCTCTTGATGCACTTACTCATTCAAAGGCAGCACCAAATTGCGCTGTCAGCAGCGGCTGTGAATCAATTCGAATGCGTATACGATGCGTATGCCAAGCTAAAAGGATTTTTGCTATGCGGCAGATAGAGAGAGAGACGAGAGAGAGAGAGGGAGACGAGAGAGAGAGAGGCGAGAGATAAAGTGTGTGTGTGGGTGTGGCAGCTGCTGACTGCTACTTGCTCACTTCGACGCCTTATTCATTATGCCAATGCCAGACGCTGGTACTTTTAAAGAATTATGCAATAAGTTAGCTTTAGATGGGTTGAGTTTTGACTGCTTTTGCTTGCTGCATAATACGTATTGCGTGTTGCATATTGCATGCTGCTTGATGCGAGAGATGCAGCTTCTGAGCTTTGCCTCCCTATAAGTGTAGTGCTCTGACAGCTGCTTGCTTTTCACTCAATTCTACTCTGCTCTTGCTCGCTCCCTGCTTGATGTAACGTATGCGTTATTTGTTAATGCTGCAGCGACAACAGCTGCAACTAACTTCGCAACAAAAACACACACACACACACACACCAAAAACAGGCTTCATTAAATGCATATTTGTTGCACACCTCTGCTCAAAAAACTCTTAGACAAAATTGGTTTGTCGCAGCTTAGACAGATTTTAGCCAGCAACACAGTAAATTGCCAATTTATTTGTTGGTCCATGACAGCATTTCGTGCCACATTTTCTTTTATTAAGTGTAGCACAAGCAAGCGAACAATTTTATACATGATGTGGCAGCTGTGACATCGAATAACCTCAGCATATTTTATGGCCACACTCCTGAGTGCTTGTCTGCTGCTCTTTCCTGCTCTAATTGCATACCAATGACAACTAATTAAGAATATTCAATTTTCATTTCAAATATTCACTGTACTTTGTTTTTGTGTGAAATGTTCTTGCATTTTATTTGAATTTGAATTTGGTTTAGCTTCAATTACTGCTGGTGTTCGTGCTGACTCAATTACTTTGACTTAGTTTTACTTTCAGCACAAAATAATAATTCAACACCTATTTTGTTAAATTGAAATCGTTTTGCAATGGAATTTAATTTTATTGCAGCCTTTATTTATACTCTAATTGCCTTTGTTACGCAACATTATAGTTTCTCTGGAATTAAGTTATCTCAAAATATGTTTTCAAATTAATTAATTCAGCAAAGGCGCCTAAACACAAAATTGTAAAATAATACTCAAGATAATAATACGAGTATGAGTTTTGATGTTATAATTATGTAATTTTATTCATTTTTGTAATCTTATAAGTTTAGCAATGAATGGAATAGAGTTGAGCAGCTGCACCAGGCATAAGAATAGTCAAATGTCTTTCAAGTTATCTTAAGAGTTTACCTTGCTTAACCAGATATAATTAGCAACGCAATCTGCCGATTTTGTGTCAATGGGAGGTATTCTCCAAGCACATCATAGGAATATTCTAGGGAAGCATACACAATCCATAAAAGTTAAGAATTTAATTTGTGCAAAAGTCAGTAGCCATTGGCTCAGATGGGACAAAATAGATAATTCCTGCACGCATTTGCAGATTAACTTCAACATACTCAAAATAATAGTCATTTTATTATCTTAAATAGTTGAACACATTATAATTTTTGTTGCGTCCCTGTTTTTAATGTGGATAGCTCATGAAAACCACAAATTGCCATTCAGCATTTTATTATTATAATTCCCTTTTTGTTTCTTTTTTTTTAGAAATTTCCTGCAAAATGTATGGAAATGGGTTGGCTCCATTGGTGGCATGTTTCGCTCAGATGCCGCAGGCTCAGTGTTTTGCAACTGTCATTATCTGCACGTCCACACAATGAGTATGCGAGGGGCAGGTGGGGTAAGCAGCAATGAGTCTGGTTGACTAAACCTAATGCGCATACATTAGTCATATCAGAAACGAGCGAGTGTGTGTGTCCTTGGAGCCCTGGGGCGACTGGGAGCATCCGGTTTAGCATAAAGGAGATACGTAACGCGTACGCGTAACGATAATAACCGTAAAACTCGAGTCTCTAATTACGATGAAACACAACAATGCAACAGCGGCTGGCAATGGACGTTAAAAATTGCCGATAAGCCTCAATGTAGCAGAACGCAGGGGGGGGGGGATCTGGGCAACAGGGGATCTAGGACTAGGAATCTAAATGAGTAAAATGCTTGACAATTATTCAGCGCGGCATGCGTTAAACTTTTCTGTGCTCGCACTCGTAATTTTTATTAATTTTACGCCAAAGATTTTGTTGGACCTTTTTCTTTTGGCTTAGCGGCTGCTTACAAGCGCTTTGCGTTGTCCAAAATTATAATAAAAAACTTTCGAACTGTACAAAAAAAAAAAGCGGACATAAAAAATGAAATTTTCTTTTACTTTGGCATTGCTGCTTTAGCGGAAGTTGCCAACAAGGGGAAGGAAGAGAATGGGGGAAGCGCTTGGGCCGTTGTGGATTTCCGTTTTAATTAGTCGACTGCGGCAAGCAGCGCGAGCACCGGAATCTGAATTCACCAACTGAATATCATCAGCCAGAGCCAGAGCCCAGACAATGGGTCCACAGTGTGCTGGCGAAAGTTGCCCTTAGCCAGGCTATAACTGTAAAATGCGCCTTGACACAAAGTTTCTTAAAATTGTATATGGGAGAGGGAAGGCGGGTTGTGGTTGTGTGGGAGGGTAAGTCTTATCTTACGTACTGCTCTCATCTGTTTCTTTTGTCTTCGCCACTGTCTTCGGCTTCATCTGCTGCACTGCATCTCCTTGCCACACTCCACATGCATTCTTTGCGGCCAGGAAGTTCAAGTGATGTGCATAATTTAAATGAAAATGTCAACGCGGCTTTTGGCAGCCCGTTGCAGTTACTTTAACTGTATTTCTTCCTCTCTCTCTCTCTCTCTCTCTCTGTCTGGCTCTTCTTGTTTTTATTGTTGCTGCAATTGCGTCAACTTGCAGCTTCTTCGTGTGTTATGCATGGGGAGTGTGTGTGTGTGTGTTTTCCGGAAGTGACAAAAGTTGCGTTTTATATTTGCTCCGTCCGCATAAGGCATAAGCAGCAGCTATGGTTGGCTTTAAGTGTATTTAACACATAAAATTAATGCGAATTGAAAAATAATGGCTGAGCTTTTGAGCCATCTTTACAACGCTAGAGCTGAGCGAAAATATTATGCTTTAAATGAACACAATTTTTCTATTAGCTGAAATTTCTTGTTTCAGCTAAATACTAACAATTTTCATTGATTGCTTTGGTTCTTATTATTTATTTATATTTTTATGTGTAACTTACTTTATTTCCTATGCATATTCATTGGAAAACTTATTAAGTTATAGGAACATAACTTTCATATATCTTTGATCACAATTCATTCGAGAATGCATCCATTATTTTATTTACTTAATGGTTGCAATTATTTCTCGCAAATTGCCTTTGTTGTTATGCATGAGTTGATAAATGCATAAATTGCGACAGAGAAAACAACGACTTTAAATTGCGTTAAATGTTGGCGCTTAATAAAAAGTTGTTTGCACAAACCGAACAAAACTTCAACAGCAACTGGGAAATAGTTAACGCCATTTTTATTTATGACATAAATACGATCCAGCATATTTCATGGCAACTACAAACTGATAGATACAATGCATTTGCAAGTGGCCCCAATTTTATACTCCCTTTTTTGTTTGCATTTTATTTATTCGACGTCTGCCTGTCTGCCTGCCTGCCTGCCTGCCTGCCTGCCAGCCAGCCTGCCTGCCTGCTGCCTATCGCGTCCATATGAATGAGGGGGTGGAGCTCGGACTTGGGACTTGCATTTGATGGGCGCCTGTCAATGCCACCAACAAAAGCAAAACGCTGAAAATGTGTACAGCTTCAACAACTGAGCAAAAAACCAAGCGAGATAAATTTATATGCAACCACAACACACACACACACACACACACACACAGAGTGTGTGGGAGAGAGAAGGGGAAGAGAGAGAGAGAAAGATAGAGATACACCTACAAGCATAAGCCCACATAAAGCACTCAGAGAGTTGAACGAGCCTGCATTTAACAATTTATCTGCAGCTGTCAAAATTAAAACCCCATACGGAGACCCAGAACCGTGGCCAGAACTATGCCTGGGACAGAGATTGTGGAGCATCAGAAGCAGGACGAGCAGCGAACCACGATGAGTCAATACTCGTGGAAGCCATAGCTGTATATCCAGGACATAACCCAGTGGCAAGTCAGCTGCAGGCAGCATGGATTTGGAAAATAAAAAACAAACCGGGGGAAAGGAAAGAAAGAGAGCCACCAAAGTATTGGGCGGAACTGCAAGAAAAGTGCAGCAGCCGCCCCCCCAAAGGGGGGTCACACAATAAAGCCGTTCACAGGATAAGCAAGCTGTACCAGCCGCAGGCCAGATGGGCACGGGATGGGGAGGGGAATGGAATGGGTGGATAGGAACTGAGGTACAAGCGGACAGTAAGACAGTCAATAGCATCGGCTGGCTGTAAAAAACGGAAATGGGGCAATCATAAATTTACACAGATATGCAAGTGCCCGCGTATATGGATGTGTGCTTGTGTGTGTGTGTTGTGTGTGTGTGCGTAGCATGTTTGTGTTTGTGTTTGTGTTTTCTAGTGCCAACCCTCGCCTTGCCCAGCAACCTATAACAACGAGACACAAAGAGCACCAGTAGCGAAGAACTGCAAAAAGAAAAATCAAAAAAAAACTTTAGCAGCCCAAAAGGACATCTCTTGGAACCGGAGGCCCTGCGGCTTGGCACTAGAGATGATCTCGTGATTATTTTTTTGCAGGAAGTAAGAATTGTCTGACAACAATGACAATTATCATACAAGTAAGTAATTTTATAAGATAAGAGGTAAGGATTATGTTTAGGATACTCGAATATTTATGAAATTCTTATAGAGAGAAAGTCTTTTTCCTTAAGCATTTTATTTTAAGAATATAATTTCTTTAGTCTGACTATTTTCTAGTACATAATAATTGTTGGAAAAACTTAATATTACATTTCAATTAAGAGAAATTTTAACAATTCGAAAAGGCTCGATTATTTTGCTAGCCATTAAAAATCCTCATGAGTGAAGGTCGTAGATCGTAGACTCTAAAATTATAAGAGAAATTAGAAATTTGGAAATTGTTAGAGATAGATAGAGACAGATAGAGAGAGAGAGAGATAGAGAGAGAGAAAGAGAGAGAAATTCGTTAAGCATTTATTTGAAGAATATAATACACATCATTTAAGTCCGATTAATTTCCAGATTTTAGGAAACTTGTGGAATATTTGTTAAAAACGCTGAAGATTAGAAATTTTAGATAATCGACAAATGCTCGAGTATTTTTCTAGCCATTGAAAATGGTCACGTGTGCACCTCTAGCCCGAAGGACTGGTCGCAAACAATTCAGCTGCCAAATGGCAAGAGTTGTGTTGTGGGTGTTGGGGTGGGTGTAGGGTGTGTAAGGGTGTGTAGGGCGTATGCCGTAAAGGAGAATGTGCATTCACGGGAACGACTTCGATTTAATGCGAATACGATGCGTTGCCCTTTGGCATGCATCCTCGAATATCCTTGTTGAATATCCAGGGGCCACAATTTTATTTTTTTTTAGGTCTTTTTCCATTTTCCATTTGCTTTGCTTTGCTTTGGACGCAGCGCAGCGCAGCGTTCGCTGAGCTGAGATTTGTGGTGCGGTGCAAATAGATTTCTAGCGCAGAACATAAATAATTCTCATACACACATACATGTTAGATATGTCTGTGTGCGTGTGCGTGTGTGTGTACGTGTGTGGGTCTGCGTGTGAATGCTCGTTGCCAGTTGATCCTCTGGTCGGCATACAAAAAACGAAAATCAAAGTGTTTTTGCATTTGTTCAAATCACACACAAAAGGAACGAACGCAGTCTTGGTAAAATGGGCGATGCATTTTTTTTTTTGTTTTTTGCTTTTTGGGGCGTAGCCCATCACAAGGCTATTTTCTGTGCCTCAGTGTTGCATGCAAATTGTTAGCGCTCAGGCGAAATGTTGGGTATTTGCCTGTCTCTCTGCTTGAGATAATGTGCCTTTGTTTGCCTCTCTTCCAGCCAGCCTCGCCACGCCCCGTTCGTTACACAGCTCGTCTGTATCTTCCGCTTTTATTCAGTTTTGCTGGTCGCATATTTTGCAATGGGTTTTTGGCCTCGCATAATGATGCCCAGCACTTGTCTTCTGTATTCTGCAGACCGGCCAGGCCAGGCCAGGCCACAGCCATCAATGCAGTTTGCATAACGCTGGGTCACACCACAGCTGCAGTCGAAGCTATTTGTGAGCTTGACTTGGCAATTTAGTCGTTTCGGCAACGTTTCGTGACAAATGCATATTTTTGCCAGCCCAATAAGTGTCATTTAAGGTGTAATTACAAGTTCAGGCATGTGGATTGTTGTTTGACTATTCATTTTGTGTCCATCTAGAGCCATTTGGCCAAAAATGATTCCCACTTTGTTAGATAAGAGCTCTTTAAGGCACAAATCCACCGACCCAGAAAACCTCGAAATGAAAATGAACGTTTTAATTAGTGGCATTTCCTTTTTTGTTCACTTTGACGATGAAAAATGTAGTTTTTCATCATGTTTGCATTATGCAAATGTTAAATGTTACTCCAGAGATATGATTTAAAAAATGTTGGCTTATCTGTCTGGCAAGTGCCGAGGGCATTGAATTTTTAAAGTTAAACACGGACTGGCTGGCAAAATGTGCTCGACCCGAGTCAACTTCAACAACAACTGGAACTCCAAGTGGAGCTCCGGCTGCAACTCCTGGTGGAGCTCTTGGTAATCCCCAAGTGCTGCTGAACATTGGAATAACACACATAATGCATATTTAAACATTTGCTGATAGCAAATGACAAAGGAGGGCCCAGAAGCAAGGCTGATGTATACAGGCCATAGAGACCAATGTTAGTTCTCCAGGCAATGTAAAGATGGTTACCTGGGAGTGAGGGGCGGCTGAGGGACGAGTTTGGTAAATGTTTGGCCAACTTAAACCTAAATCAATGCAAAAGTTTTTGGGCTAATCGCTCTCAATTATTCAAGTGAAACGTGGCATTTAACAACTGTATGAAAAGAGACAGAGAACGGGAGAAAGAGAGAGAGAGAAACTCACATCAGAAGTGACGCAGGATGTGGCTTTTGTGTGTGCGTGTGTGTGTGGTTGAGTGTGTGATCAGCGAGGTCCTTAACGAAGCCTAACTTTCGCTCTCAGACAGGTAGTTAGTAGATATTTAGACTGGCAGCGTCTGGTCTCACTCAAGCTGAGCCTGGCCTCTGCATGTTAAGTGCCACAGTGTTGCCCAGTGTTGGGTTAATAATAATCATATTTAAGTAGAACGCAATGGACCAACCTCAACGTTCCGTTACGCCCCTCCAGCCACGCTGCTGCGACACGCCTTGCTGAAAGCGGCAGGACAAAGTTGCAAACGGAAACGGAAGCACTGCTACCTGGTACCTGGTCATCAGGTTCCACAGCGGGTACAACACAATGTCTGTGTGTGTGTGGGTGTATGCGACTGCTGAATAAACCTTTTGTAACCATAGTCTCAGCACGAGAGAGCGAGAAAGAGTGCGAGAGAGAAGGAGGGAGATAGAGAGAGAGCGAGAGCGAGAGAGACAGGAACTTTAAACTGTAACTGGAATTACTGAAAACTATACACACACAAAAATATTGTTCATGCAGCATACACAAAAATTGAAAATTTTCTACTTTTCTAGTTTTTCCAGCTGAAATCGGAGTGTAGCAAAAAACTTTGTCTGCCTGCAACGTCAACAGCAGCAACACCGGCAGCGACAGCGGCAACGGCAACGGCAGCGGCAACGGCAGCTGTACAGGTAAACCGACTCGCCGGCTTTGAGGAATCAGAAGGATTCGGTTGAGCTTTGGGTTCGAGTTCGGGGATGCTGCTGCCTGATGAAAAGTCAGGAAGTAAAGTTTTACGGTTCACATAAAAGCTGAAATGTTCAAACAATCAGCATGAATTATAACTCGGATGTGGATTAATAGTTGCCCAAGTGTGTATACATATGTGCATGATGTGTGGATGTCGTTATATGTATGTGTGGGTTGCTCTGCGCTGGAATTGAGTGTAGCGCTGCTTCTGGCTTACTCTGACAGCCTTTCTAGCCAGTTTTTGTGACTGCAAAGCCAAGCAAAAAGTTATGAGAGATTGTGCAATCTACCTTGCTGAATTTCAGTAATTACCATTTCCGAAATGACATTTAAGTCAGTGCTTGTTAATTAAACATAATATATTGATAAGTAGATCAGATTCAAATGCAGAACATTTGTACAGACTTGCAGTTGATTAGGAATACTTAAAATTGGCGAGGAATAGGTAATAGGTAAGATGATTGTAGATTAGCTATCAACTGCAACAAGAATTCAAATAAAATAAAAATGATTTTAGAGATTACAAATAAGTATGAAATTGAAAAAGAAAAATGATTGAACAGATTTTAGTATAAGTCTCTTCTAAAAGATATAGTAGATATGGAGGAATATGATTATAGTATGTAACGACTACGACAACAACATTTTTGTTACGCGGTTGATATAAAATCATCCATAATTTACACCAAAGGTATATCATTTACTATATATTTTTATAACTAAATTCTAGCTTTACATATTTTCACAAATAAGTACAAAATTTGAATGAATTTAACATGCTCAAAAATCAAATCAGAATGTGGTAAAATATGCATCGTCCTTTCACTATTATTTATAGAGTATATTTTTAGATGTAGATAAATAAATATATTTGTCGCACCAACTGCAGTCACGATCATAAATTAGAAAATGCTGCGTTGACACGACACGAAAAAGAATTCAGCATCAGCAAATATTTGTGGCACGTATTTCGTTTACATATCAGCTTGACAAGTTTTGCATTACGATTAAGATGTACAGCAACCAAGTTCGCAGCAGCAACAACAACAATAACAACAACAATAACAACAACAACAATAACAGCAACAACAACAATGACAAAAACAAGAACCATAAAACAACGTTATCAACACCTTTGCAAACAAAATGCGGGCTGTGTTTAGGGGCCGGAGTCGGCAGCTTAGTCCGAGCCAGAGCCAGAGCCGAAACCAGAGCAGTAGCCAGAGCAGGAGCCGTGGTCGTAGTGGGAGTCCAAGTCGTGAGTGAGATTTATGTGTTTTGCTTGGCTGCGATTTGGCCTGCTATTGTGTGTAAGTGTGCGTGTGCGTCTGTATGTGTGTGTGTGTGTGTGGTGTGTGTGTGTGACAATGAAACAAAACAAAACTTGCGATTAGATGACAGTTGCGGGGGTTGACTGTGGAAGCTTTTGTGGACGGGGCAGGAGGTTGAGGTTGGGGCCAGCTTACAGAATACGTCGCATAAATATCAGCCAAGCAAGCCACGTTGGCCAACGTGGCAAACATCGAATGCCAAATATTTTGACGTATTTCAATGGGCAAAGGCACACACATACACACAATGGTCATTATGGCCGCAAACGTTGAAATAACAAGCAGCCAGTCCTCCTCTCCGCCCACTCGCCACGCTCCATGGAGCTACTTGCCACATTGCAACTTATATTTATGAGTGGCCCTTGCGAATGCTGCTCTTGTTGTTGTTGTTGCTGCTGCTGCTTTTGTTGTTGTTTTTGTTGATGATGCTGGTGAGTGCGTAGGAATTTCGCCTTTGGCTCGTTAAGATTTACGAGCCACTAACACACACACACACACACACACACACACACACACCCATGTATATATACATATACACAGACGAGAGCACAGGAAACCGATGCGTCGTGGCACGTCGCTGACTTTAGAAATTAATTGGCCAAACTAAGAAATTCGAGAGTAAACGTTGCTCTCATAAGTCCTGGCATCGTCCTGGCATCGTCCTGGCATCGTCCTGGGCAGCGAGCACATCGCTAGCTGCTTGTGGTTTCTTTGGTTTTTTCCTTTCGAACAGACAAAATTAATTTGTTATCCTCGCTTGTTTAACGCAGCTATAAATTATGATGCCCACACTTTTTGGCCACTCAAAAAGCAAACAGACAAAAACAACAACAACAACAACAACAAGGCCCAGTTTTCGAAAGTGGCCAGCACGTTGCTGGGCAATTATTAGCTTTTGTTACGCACACTTTATCACTGCCCATGTCGATATGCATCAGTGCCCCCAGCCCCTGCTCCCTGCCACTGCCCAACACAGACTTTTTATATATGGGCCGCGTAATTGGTGGGCACGTTAATCAACACTGGAGGCTGGAGCTTTCGTTGCCCCAATTAGAGAACCTATGAGTGCATCTCGTTTAAGATGGAAGATGGATACTGATGAGGCCTCCGCATCGGCTCCAACCTTAGCTAACTGATGTGTTGTGCCTGAGAGACCAGCAAATGGTAGTCCTGAAGCTATTTCTACTATTAGTGTGTCGTTTAGTAAGCCCTGTGCTTGATTAGCTTTGATTATGCCTCTAGATGAAGAGCCGCACATTAACTTGGCCAAGTGTTTTCGAATAAAGTTTACCTACCAGAAAATGGCTTATAATCCTTATCTCTTTGCTAAACTTCAGGTAAAACTTTTCAAGTTAATATATACATTTGTATTTGTATTTATTTTATTTCAATTTAATACTATTTTGATTTTTGGTTAAAATATGATTTAAGTATTGAACGATTATTTCTAGAGATACTTCGAAATTGCATATGCCAAGAAATCTATTACTTAATAGTCTAGAATGAATAATTAGTTAAGTTTTAAGAAAAAGCTAATATGCGCATCCGATGTCGAAGCCACATTATAGTTTTTTCTTTATCTACACAGCTAATTAAGGGTTAGAAACGGGTAAGACAGATAGTTAAACCAACTGCTAATGATTGTTTTGTCCACTTTTCGTTTGAATCCTTGTATTTTGGATTTGCATTAGCATATTATGTGCATACCTTTATTCCATTGGCATGATACCTAATTAGTACGCTAAAAACGCAGTTAACTTCAATTGGCCCTTTTACACATTGGCTGTGCTTTAGCTCAGCTCGTTTAGTGTTGGTTCTTTGTTTCGATAGCTCGTTTCAAAAACAGATTAAATTTCTTCTGTTGCTTCCATTGCAACGTTTTTATTCACATCTATCTCATTCGCACTCGTCTCTCTCTCTCTCTATCTGTCTTTCGGTAGCTCTTGTGTGTGTGTGTGTGTGGCAACGATGTCGCCTTGTTAATTAAACGTGGGACACACCGTTCAGTTCGGAATTGCGCCTCGATTGCGATTGACACAATAAATTGTCAATTACAGTGCAATTACGTATGGAAATCGTCGCAAGTTGTGGCGCAAAAAAATACACACACACAACGAAAAGATGGAACAAAAAAATATGTATGTACATTGAATATTGTACTTGCCACAGCAGCAGCCGCCGCTTGATTAAATCGATAAAAATCGAGTTGCTTTTTAAACGCAGTTTCAACACAAACACGCACACACAGACGCACACAAACACACACAAACACACACAAACACACACTCAATAGAAACGTGAAAATTTGCCACCAAAATTGCTCCGCGAGCGAGACAGTAACAGTTAACTGCCAGCAATGGGGGACATTTAAAAATGGTCGAAACGTTATCAACTCACAACGACAAAAATTCGGTCAACATGGCCACCAGCGGTTGTTCCAAAGGGGGAAGGCGACGCATGGGATCACAACGTTAGTGGATTGGGGCTGTTGTGGAGTTTCGTATTTGGGCCCGTTGGGGTCGCAATGGTTTTTCGGGTAACCAGTTTTCGAGTGCCTCGCGGCAGATAGCTGCGAGAGCAACAATAAACAACAAGTAAATAAACGAGCACAGGCAGCAAATTTAATGCCCCTCAGTCTTTGAGCACGACTTTAAGTGTATATCTTTTCGTTCATTAACTATAAAAATCCTCTTATGAATGGAGAACAGTGCAGGAAAGGATTGTTATGAAACCCCTCTTGAAAAGGTTTGCAAAAGAAATAATGAGTGCAATTTTATTATTGGTTTCTGTTGCACATTCAACCCTTGACCTTCTAATTCATTGATTTGTTTTTAAATTAAAACTTAAGTTGATCAAGCTTGATTTAATGCGATCAATAGCGATTATCAATTCTATACAGATGTCATGCCAGACTAATCCCTGGCGAAATTCGCTTGTTTTCTCTTTGCAATTAGTATGATTTGCAGTATCTGTTGGGTAAATACAGACCGTGTTATTCGTACCTAGCGGTGCTCAACAAAGCGAGAGCCCACAATATGTGTCTCATGCAGCACAAGCTGTGTGCGTTGTGCGTGTGTATTTCCGTTTCCGGTTCGTTAATAGAGTTAGTTACACACTCTACCAATGCAGCTGCTGCTGGTACTCTTGTGCCAAAAAATAAACGCGAGTATCTCACTCACGGGAAATTGAGAAACGGGAAAAGAGAGGGAGAGAGAGAGAGAGGGGCAGAGAGAGAGAGAGAGAATAATAGCGGAGTAGAGACAGATTGGGCGAGTTCGAGTCCATTGGCCATAGGAGCAGTTGCCCGACTATGGTAGGGACTGTCCTTGGTGTTGTTTGGTTTACTTGCTGTTGTTTTGGACTGCAGGTAGTTGTTTTTGTTGTTGTTGCTATCATTTAGCTATTTTCGCAATGGCGTTAATTGGAAATGGCAATTTCATGCGCCCGACTGGCACAACGTGGCAACATTTTTCCCCAAGCGCAGCACTTGCAACAAATTTGTGTGTTTTTTTTTTTGAAGGAGGACATTTTTATTTTATGGCATTTTCGTTGCCACACAGACGAACACAGTTGCAGTCATGAATGCATTCACACACACACACACACACACACACATATAGTAGCACACTCTCAATCTGTAGCTGTGGCACATATTACGATCCACAGTTCGATTCGAGGAAAATACTCGTATCGGACATTCTAAGCATTTTTAGTTGATTGAAAAATTGTGCAGTTGGTTGGCAATTTGACCATATGTGTGCAGCTACCAGTAAATGTATGTGTATGTGTATGTGTATTTGTATGCGTGTATGTGTTAGCAGCATTCGCAAAATAAAAGAAACGAAATATGTAAGCTGAGTTTAATTGGGGAAAAATGGTCGTTTTGTACTGAAAAGCGGATTAAAAATGCGCTGACAGTGTGTTGATGCGTTTGCTGTACCATGTGTGTGTGTGTGTGTGTGCGTGTGTGCGCATGTGTGTACGCCAGCTCTAAAATAGTTCAATGGGTAATTCTTTAGTCAGTCGCTTTTGCTGTTAAAGCCATCCGAATCAAACGGCTTAATGCAAGGAAAGAGGCATTTTCAATTTAAAGAATAAATTACGGAATTTTGGCATTATTATTCATCTTCAATTTAGTTAAATTTAAACTCAAAATACGCAAATTTATCTACCATAGTGCTGCTTCAGGGCAAATATTTAATTAGTAAAATATCTATGCATTTTCGAAAGCATCACAGCTGGAGTTTAGGTTGCTATGCAACATCTACTATCTATATGTATCTATATCATATATGCATAATGCGAAATAATATAAGAGCTTCACCACGATTAGAGCTGCAAAATATTTATTATTACATTTAAATATTACATTTTCAGCCAATGCCGACAGTCAGCCTGGCGTAGAAAATAACACAAGTTCCACCCAAAAACTAATTAGAATTTCGGCTGCGTTTACATGTGAGATAAGTACATTCAACTTTTATGTGAGTATGCGAATACATTGAACAATAATAAATGTGTATGTATGTATGTATATACATATATAGTTTTGATAAGTGTATGTGTGTGACTAGTGCATATTTTATATTCGCATCCAGAGTGAACTCTGCAGATTGTGAACTAATTAAAAAACTAAATGCAGCGCGAGTTGGCAAAAATATTTTCGTATTTTCCAATTGCTGACAAAAAATTAAATTAGAAATTAAAATTGAATTTGCAACCGGTGCAAAATAACACGTTATCAAATGAGTAATGTGAGTGTGTGCGTTATGTATGTGTGTGTGTGTGTGTGTGTTTGATTTAATGCAGTTATCTTTGAATTCAATAAAAAAGCTAATATATTCGATAGTTTTGCTGCGATAAAGTAAAGAAATGGAAATGCATTTCGAGGTTTTTGCTATTCAACTTTGGCATTCAACTCATTTGCATGCGATTTAGAATAATTGAATTGGGCGTAGGAGGCAAGGAAGAGCCCTTTTTAGTCGTCCTTCGCCCAAGACAAATGTGTGTGCAAGCAGTGAGGAAATGCCCAAGGCGAAGGTCCTGCCGCTGACAATGTCACTGGCTGATAACGTTTAATGGATTGCGTAGAACTCCCAGGCGGCATACACGACTCTACTTGGGGATGTTGATTTTTGTTTTTTGCTCAGGCCTCGCAATGAAGTCATTAAAATATTATTGTGCATCATAAATCAGCATAAGCAGCACAAAGAGGATGTCTTTAAATTGGGCTGAAGCTGTAGGTTGCTGAGCTTAGCAGGCGTATTCTTCAAGCTGCAAAAGATTTGAAATCACAAAAAAAAACGAATAAAAAATTTAGTTTACTCCTTTGATAAGCCCAAACCAAACTGTGTCTTTGCTTTTCATAGTCACATAATCATCCACATTATCAACATCAACAAAGTCTAAATATACGCGAAAAGGATTTTGGAAACACACAAAATAAAATTCAATCTTAAATTTCGTAGTAAAGTGTATCCCTGTTTCAGTTTGTTTGCTAGTCGCATTTCAAAAACAAAGCCAGCACTTTTCACTGTCTCCGTAGGTCTGCCTGTCTGTCTGTTTGTCTGTCTGTCTTTCCTTCTTGACTGCTTGTTAGTGAGCCTGTCAGTCTGCGATATGCAAAGCAGTTGATGGGATGCCCGCAAATGACGCCCATATATACTACTTAAGGATATATACAAACTACAGACAGTTGCGAAGTCAACAAACAAATTAATTACAGACTGTCTCAATAGTTGCCGCATGTATCTACAAGATACAATTTACGCCTGTCAAGAGAGCTTAGCGACTATTCGCCAAAATTAAATGCAAAACTCATTATGACAAAGTTAACAGCGAGCAGCTGCTGCGTCGCTACCAACCCCCAACCCCCGACCACCCTCCTCACCCTAAACTACCCGCTTTGCTGCTGCTGTTGCTGCTGCTGCTGCTGCTGTGGTTTTACAAAACATATTAATTAGCATTAAATAATTAAAATATGCCGTCGCTTAACGTCATTCATTTTAATCAGTTTTAATCCCTCGCTGGTTTCTGTGGTCTCTGTATAAGTTGATGAGCGCACCCTCGTGTATGTGTATGTGTATGTGTGTGTGTTTGACATATTAAATGTTAGTCATTAAGAAGTTATGATACATATGTAATTACAACAATTAAATGATTGCGACAACTTTAAAGACTCACAAATACACTGCACATAACACTGCGTATACTTAATGACAAATGCCTCAGGGGTCGCATCATGTCATTTACTCACCGATTTATATTCAAGGATTGTAGCAAAGCCAAAGCAAAAACAAGAAATGCTTCGAGTTGACAAAAAACTAAATGAAATTCAAATGATATTTGTTTACCTGTGCAGTAGTAAAAAATGTAAAAGAAATTCAGTTTTTAATCTATATATTTTGTATTTTACGCTTTTAGTTTGTAGTCGACAATAATTATATAATTGGTGTTTACACTCTTAAATTAAGATTACAGTTCTTAAAACATTTAAAACTAATATTGAAGCACCCAATTTCGGAATTATTTTATCAAATATCAATTGCCTTGTACTTTAAATTAACTAAGCGACCAATCAAGCAGTCCGTTCTTATTTCTGTTGGGATTATAATTTATATTCCATTTTCATTCAGCGTTGTTCACTCAAAAAGGGAAAGTGTATATTGCCAACTGCATAACGCATACAAAAGATGTTTTGGTCTCGGAATGAATATTTTTATTCAGATGTTCTCCCCTTTCACCATGCACAACTCGAACTGTGTAGCATGTCAAACAATGGGCAAATAACATGGAAAACAATATCTCTTGTTTGAATATCATACGCAGCCTAGAGTCGCCTTTGAACTAAATTGTATAGCCAATTGTAAAAATGTTGTTTACCAACCGAGTAAAATATGAATTCGAGAATTGACATTCGGCTCTCTACTCTGGCACTTAGCTGGATTACCATCACCGCACATTGCGCTAGCAATTTTCTTAAAAGTGTACAAATAGTAGCAAAATCGGAAAATTATTTATATATTTGAATTTGGCCAAAAAATTGTAAACATAAATGCTTGCCAAGCGAATAAACTATAAATCGGCTGTGTTTATTCGTTCAGCGACAAGCTTAGCCAAAACTATTTAAACTACAGATATAAAAATGGTTCCAGAAAAGTTTCTATCTTCATTTAAGGCTGCACCAATTTTAATTAATCCATGAAGTGTTTGCTTAAAATTTCGAGTTTGAAATCGCATTTTGTTTATTCACAAAGTACATTGAAAGTTCATTGCAGCCGCATCCTTATGGTGGAATGTTAGAGTGTTACTCTAATGTTGATTTAGAATTTGTTGCCGTTGGCAAAAACAATTTAAATCTTGTCTCTGCCAAGCAAATGAAAATAAAATAACCACAGAGTTCGACGATGCCGATGCCGATGCCGATGCCAATGCCAAGCAAATCGAAATCAAATCGAAATGTAATCGCGCGCGCAAAGCCAAAGCTGAAAGCAATCGCATTATCGCCATATTGGCGTGAAAGTGCCACGCCCCCAGCACCACGGCCCACACCTCCTTCCAACTGCTGCTGATATTTATAGTCGGCTCATATTTATGGTAACAATATTTGCCTTTAACCGGAAATCGATGAAATTTGTAAGCCTCCACATCGCAGACCCCTTATTTTTATTTATGTTTGTGCGTAATTCTGAATGTGTTGCCAAAAAATATTTCACTCCCAATGTTTTCTCCTTTTTCTTTCACTGGCATTCGTGCCCCAAGCATTTACACTCAGCTCGATTTTCCATTTCGCTGTTTTTTTCCTTACCCATCGAATTTAGGCAATTTAGCGGCTTTACTAAATCGCTTTCGGTACTCATGAATTTATTCGTTTCGTTTGTGCAGTGCATGCAAAATTTTGTTCTACCATATGAGTATTTAATATGGATCTCAGATTTCGAGCATACTCTGCTCTGGCCTAGAATTTGTAGGTACGGCTGTCCAATTACGTGAATTTATTTTATTTACAGGGTCTCAATTTGCACTTTGATTTATATATTATAATAAAAATGCTCTCGACCGAAAATATATAATTTACATATTGTTAACAATTCGTTTTGTTCAATATATATGTGTCTGCTTATCAAATTGGAAATACTATCATGTTTAGAAAGAAAAGCTTTTGTTTTTTGGTGGCAACAGCGAAACAATAAGAAAAGCTAACAAAAAAGAAGGATACGAAAAACGTTGCACGTTCTGTGAAAAGTGGCAAAAATATTGCAGTAGCTTTCAGATTTGTAATTATATGGCAATTTCCTTGATTAAGCTGGATGCACTTAACAACCCATGGCAACTCTATTATAGTTCTCATGCCCGTGAACAATGGGGCTGCATTTCAAGCGTCAATTTTACACAACTGCAATTCAGTATGCTCTGAGAGAGGGGCAGATGGAGGGAAAAGCAACGGAGCAGCGAGCTAATGCCTGAGCCGTTGTCGATGATGATGAATAATACTTGAGCGTGAGAAAAAAAAATTAATAAATAACTGCAGTAGAACTGGGCCAGGCCAAGGCACGTGCTAAACTGACTGACTGACTCCGAAGCGGGGCGGAGGATCGAAGATGGGGTATGGGAAGGTTGCTGCTCTTGCGAAGCATTGTAGGGAGCTTGGTTCCGTTGCCGAACTTGCCGCAGTTATATTTCATATTTGGCCAAAAGTCTCTGGCTCTGGATTCATTGCACCCGCTTGTCCATTTTTAGCTACTGCAGTTATCTGAATTGGTTTCTCGCTTTTTCATGGCTTTGGCTGCAATCTTGAGCACAAGAGCATAAGAATTTTTACCTGCATGGAATTTCAAATGATGCGAAGCGACAGCAATCGAAGCCGGAGGTCACGTAAGCAGTTTTTCACAAACACACACACACACACAGGCACACACACACATACATAGTTTCAAACAATTGCTCTGGGGTTAGCTCAATCATTTACTGTCATTTACTGCTGCCTGCAGTTGGATTAGCTCAATGTATTTGTATTTGTATTATGTCGATATTAAAAACGCTCGTGGTTCATGCACGACTGCGCTTAGTTCATGTGAGCGGCATCCCAATAAAATTCGACCATCGAAAGCTGACTAGAAAATATGGAGAATAATACCGAAAGGAATTTTTGGGCAGTGAACACGTAACGTGAATCAACAAAAACCTAAGCAAATAAATTGATTTTTATGTGGGTGCACTTAATTAAAAGACAACACCTAAATCAGTCTGGCATCGAATGAAAAGCGTAAAATCTTTCAAACTAAATTGATTTCTATTTTTGTTAAGTATTGTAGAACGAGCCTTGATATTTAGTTTCAAGAACCCAATTAATATAAGTTTAAGATAAGGAATTCATGGAACGATTTCAAGTTTTTTATGTTTGAATTATCATGCAAGATGTCTCGTCTGAAATTTTATTTTATTATGATTTGGTGGTAAAAATATGTTGACATATTTGCACTTCAAGCAAATCACACATACCCATCGAAACGTATGGAAAGACGTCTCAAGAAGAGTAAATCGAGTTAAGGAAGCGGTAGGCGTGGCCTCCTTTTAGCCAAAACAGAAATTCTAAAACCAAACTCGACAAGCACAATGTGCGTGGATCTCAAAAAAAAAACAAAAAACAAAACAAAAAAAAAATAGAAGAAACGTGCTGATGGCAAAACTTCAGTTTGGTGCACCACAAAATGTTGCGGTGCTGCTGCGACTGCTGCGACTGCTGCTGCGACTGCTGCTGAGCTGCTGCGACTGCTGCTGTGCTGTTGATCTGGTAGCCCGAAATGAATATCTAATACGAGCACCAGAATTTGCATTGAATGAAATAGAGGACTCACAATTGATTTTGCTTCAGCAAAATGCTTAAAAAATGAACTGCTCGAAATTTCTCAGGCAGATGTATTTTCAATTTTTGATGTTAAATTAATATACATGTATATATAATGTGGCCTGCATAACGCTAAGATGTGATCATTTTTGGCGAGGATATAGCAGTTCACATGCAGGTGCATCGCAGCCGGAATTGGTTTGCCTGGCCCCTACCCACCCTCCCCGCTCTGCCCCATAAACCACATATTCCTGCCTCTAAGCCTTGATTCTTCGTACAGCTTCTTGGCTGGCATCGCTGCTTGCCTGTGGCTCACTTCATGCTGGGCATGCAAATGGGAATCTAATACAATGCCAAGCGCAAAAGTGCCAAAAAAGAGCAGCAACAACAACAACAACAACAACAACAACAACAACAACAACAGCAATAGCAATAGCAACAGCAACAACAATAACAACGATAACAACAGCAGTAATAACAATAACAGCAACAATAATAGCAAAAATGCCGCTCACATATATGTATGTATGCATGAATAACAGGAAATTGAATTTTCGACTTTGCCAAGTGCGTGGCAGGAAGAGGAAGAACGGCTACAGGAACAGGAACATCATCACATGCACAAGTGTCGTCTCTTGTTATATGCTGTGTTGTTGTGTTGCTGTGTGTTTCTTGGCAGCTGGTTGGGTGCAACTATTGCGAACGCAGGACGAGAAGTCCTGACACTGCCAGCGCCTCATTTTGCATACCAAGCAGCTGGCAAACAGTACAAACAGAAACCAAATATTCTACAACAATGCAGCCAACGTACACGTTCCACCTTCTGGCCCCATGCTGCGAGTGGCAACTGTACATACGCAAGGACTTCAATTTTAAAGATGCTGATGACACCAATTGCAATTTGCACCTCAAGACATTGCAATTGCCTAAGTTTTTACTCAGTGCACTTCACAGGTTTTAGCTGAGTTTTCTTGAATGGACTTAATTCGGCTAAAAAATTTTCTTGTTAGTTTATCTTTTATACGAAATCGCACATAAGGCTCAATTGCGAATTAATATTATTCACATAAAATTAATAGGACTGGCTTAATCCTTGAGGCATGTGATTTGGAAGCATTCTAATCATTATTACTTATCTCATTCTTTCTCTTTCTTTCTGTGATCCAAACCAAATTAATTACAGATTTGTAACCCTCGATTTACTTGAAACTTGAGTCATTTTTTTTCCAAAAACACTTAATCTAATGCTTAACTGTCATTCTCAGCCAATGTCATTTTCTAACGCTTTTCACATTGCTCACAAACACACTTACTTTAAAGGGCTCAAGTTCTATTTGCAAAATAGTTTCGAGACCGGATCGCAACTGCAGCTTAACTTAATGACTTATCAGAGATAAATTACAAGTGTGCTGATTTCAGCAAATAAAAACACACACACACACACACATCCGCACATCCGCACACCCATAAACTCCCACTCAGTCAGACATAAAAACAAAAGTCACACAAAAGTTGCAATTTACGCTTGTAAATTGCTTTAAAAAGTTGCCTCGAGCTGCTGCTACCAGCCCCAGTTAGAATTTTGCTAATTAACTCAACGCGCAAGTTAGCCAAAAACTCGCTAAGAGCGAAACCCTCGAACCCCGCCACACCCCTCCACCACCACCACCACCACCCCTCTCGCGTGTTCGCTAATTTGGCTAATCAAAGTGTGTGTGGAGGGAGGGTTGGAAAGAGAAAACAGCATCAAAACAGAAATAACTTCGATTTTATTAAACGGAAAACATGAAAAACAACAACAGCAATCATTTGGCCAAAATTGGAGAATGGCTGGATTGGGGGGATGTTCGTGTATTTGTGTCGGAAATTTGAAAGGAATCTTTTTTGCAGCCAATAATTTTTTGGAAAAGCTATAATAACAACAGCAATAAATGTTGAACTTTTGTTTCGTTAATGGGGGAAGCGTACAAAATGTGCCGAGCCAAGGGAAATGAGTTTCCTGGCCTCCGCACAACTCGCCTGATAATTAGGCGCGTTCTTTAAAGCCGTTTCAGAGCCCTCCCCCCCTCCGGCATCCACACATACACACGCACATTATGTGCGAGGCTCGAGGCATTTAGCCATTTGCTTGTGACAAAAAACGCAGAAAAGTCGATAATGTTTGCCACAAGTACAACGCAAACAGCAAGGCGAAGGCATTGGAGAAGGGGGGCCGGTGGCTTGGGGGCAACAGCAACAACAACAACAACATGTGTAGCAGCCATCCTTTCAGCAGCCATCGCCAAACTAATAACCAAAATTTGGGCTCGACTCGGACTATCGTCGAGCTCGCCGAAAAATCTCATAAAATGCAAGCCATTGACTTTTTGAAATCGCTTCAAGCTTCGTTTCGATTGCGCGACCCACTGCGACGGCGAACCTCCTCCCCCTCCCCCCTTCCTCCCTTCCCATTCCACCCCTAGCAGCCACCCTCTGACGGCAGCTATCAGCAACACTGTGCCCTGGTGCTCTTTTTTGGCCTTTTTGGCCATTCGACTTTGTTGGCTGGCTGTAAGGCTGTCTGGCGCGGACTGTTGGCGCTTTGTTTGGCCATTTAAATTCGTTACGTTTCGATTGCCGTGAACATGCAGTCAACTTTATGAAATTTATAGTTTAATCTGATAGATAGGAAATTGCTTTGTTTTCCACGCAGCCAAATTGGCAAAAAGTATGTATAAAGTGCTGGTGAAGTTCGCAATCAACACACAAGCAGGTCGACAGGGCAGAGAGGGAGCGTCCTCTTGTGGGCGGCTGCAGCACTTTACAGATATCGAGCGAGTCGACAACAAAAGATAAAGCTCACAATCTATGCGAATATGTTTAGATATGGAGAATATGTAGATACAATGAATGCGACGAGAAAATTCTCTGAATTTGAATTGTTTTGCTAAGGAGAGCAATAAATTTATAAACTATTAACTGGACACATTTGTTAAGTGACAGCAAGTCATCGAGAATGGTTTTGCTTACTTGAAATAAGTAAAATTTAAATCAATTATCTTCTCAGGGAATTTGTATGTATTTTAAGTACAGGAATAATAGTAGAAGATTAATGAGCGGCAATTTTACCTAAGTGAATAAAGATTGATTACGATTAATTAAAATGCAGCTTGTTTATTTTCATTGAGCGCTCAAAGACAGTTAACTTCTATGGCATCTTAAGTTTTCGGCTCGTTAATTAACAATGGCATTTTACGTACAATAAAATAGCAATTTGAACTTTAACGACTTTTATTGCAGTAAAGTTTGTTGCGTGCTGCATACTAAAGCAAATATGCCCAAAAATGTCTTGAGTAGTGTGTTGCTTATAAATAAAGATATTTTCGCGACCCAAGCAGTTAACCTAAAACTTGTTTAGTTAAGTTGTGCTGTGCAGTGAGGAAGTCAAAAGGACCTTTTTATCCTTGGACACATGTGAGCTTTCTTGCCAATTGCCTAATTAAATTTTATAACAAATATCGTAAAACGAAATTTCAATAAGCAGACGAGCTGGCGCATAAAATAAAGATACTTCTCCCCACCCAGACCAAAAACACCGCAGCCTTAGCCACAAGAGCCAGAGAAAGAGGGCTTTAAGTATTTTCCACTTGATATGGCCAGAAGATGTGCATCTCATCGAGGCGAGGCCTTAGCCAGGCTTGCGATGTTCCAAGTTAATAACATGGCCAAAATATTCGGGCCTGTCCAAAAGAGGAGAGCATTAAAATCATGCAGCTCATTGAACGACCGCCTGGCCAAATTCTCGGAAAGTTGAACGCTTCGCTTTCAATATCAAAAGTGGAAGTGAAATGGGAAAATGACACACGAGGCAGGCGGCATGTTGCTTGTTGATTCAGCGCTGACCGCTGCTGCTTCAGCTGTGGCGGGCAGTTTGACAAGTGGCCTCAATGCCAGGTTGATGCCGCTTTCTGCTGACTCTTGCCAGTTGGGTCATCGTTGACTTGTCATCGCACATGTATGTGCACAGCATCAACCAAACATCCCCTGCCCCGCACCCGCACCCACACCCGCAAAAAAATACCTTCAGCATGAATATATATGTCAATGACGCTGCCAGCGAGCCTGAAGCCGAGTTGAGAACCAAACGCTGTTTGTTCTTCTCCTTCGGCACTCATATAAAGTTTGTTTGCGGATTTGTGCAGCGCAATATGTCATTGCTGGAGACGAGGGGTGCTGTGCGAGGGGGCGCGGGGACATTGCCATGGCAGCAGCAGCAACGACCACGCTTAATGGCAATGTACGTTCAAGTAAATACACACATGCACACACCGAACACATTTGTATGCTCGCGAGGGTTGTTCAATCATCATCTACCTATGTTTTGTATATTGACAAATTTAATAAGTATCTTAAAATATCACTTCATCACTTGGCCTCCATGGAACCAATCGATCAGTTTATTAATGCTTTTTGTTTTTTGATGACAACATATTTACCAACTGATATCTTATCGGAGGAAACTTTCAGTGGTGTTAGTGCCTCTATATCGTTTTCTGACCCTCATATTCGATACACTATTCCCACTATGAGGAACACCAATAAAACTGCAAAAAAAACAAAGTAAGCAATAGAATTAAGTAAGTTCTAAGAAATATTTGCATTGCATGCCTAAAATAATCTTCAATCTTGTTTATGCTAAATAAACTTCGCATTTCATTAAAATTTAGTTTTCGAGGAACTTTTCGTACCAGCCCTCAATATATATATGCAGTTCAGTTCCGTTTGGAGCGTCGACTAACAAATCCTTTTGGCATTATAAACATTATTAAAATTTCATGTTTCCTGCTACAAGCCACAGCCCACGAAACCACCGACCCGATAGCCAACACCCGGTGCTGCCACCCGTCCACAACACACACCCCGCACACCGCGCACACTACTCGCTCACAACCGCGCCCTCTCAAAACGCAAACGTAACGAAACATGAAACACGACAAAACATGGCACAGACTAAATGATAGATGGCGGCGGGGGGTGGACAGAGATTACAGGGGGGTGGTTGCAGAAACTCAGCTCTGGTTCACATGGCTCAGCTTCTGCTGTAGTCTCGTTTTGACCAGCACACAAGCACTCTCCGGTCCGCTCATCCTTAAGTATGTCTAGCCTTACTTATTTGCAGCATGCTTCATGCTTTATGGTTACTTGGTCAAGGGCCTTTCATGCTTACGCACACACACACACACACACATACACGCAGGCACAAGCACGCATGCACACACAAACAGTGACAAGTTTGTTTTAGTACACATACACATACACACATACACCCACGCACAGACAAACGCACACACACCGTCGCACATAAAATGCATGAAATTTTCACAGTAAATCGTTAAAATGGTTGACATTTAAGTAAATATGCTAAAAGGCTTTCATACAAGCATTGGCATTGGCCCCTGCTCCTGAACCGCCCTGGTTTTGCCCCGCCCGTGCCTAACATTATTTTATGCCAGCCACATCCTGCCCGTCTCATCACTTTATATGAATTACAATTTAATGTACAAATTTAAGAATTCACATAAAATAAGATACGCTTTTGACTGTAAAAATTAATAAGCAGCTTTGTTCTTCTTTTTTATGTCTGTATACCCTGTAACCATTAAATGCAGTTAGAACGGGTATAATAGAATTGTGCAAGTGTATGTAGCAGAATAAGATTTTACATATTTCAACTTATCTGCGTCGATCTTAGACTTGTAAACTTGTTTTAATACCTACGATCAAAGGGTATCTTTTGTTCAAGCTCTTTGAACTAGATTACTCCCATTTTTTATGATTTGAGCTTTGACATTTGGACAGCATCACGTGGCGTATGCGTAATCACTTTTCGCTTTTGCCATTTTAAACTTTAACCTCAAATACAGCTTATATTTGAGAGCCATTTGCTTATTGAACTGAGTGCAACCCGTAATAAATAAATGAATACAAATAGAAGCAATTTGATCAAGCTGCAGGTATTTGTGCATCCAAGCGTCTTGCTGAGTGCAATAAGTGCTGCATAAGTCAAGACGTTTACAAATCGATAGAGTAGTATTAAAGCTAAAATTCAGCCATTAAACCTCAGCTGCCTGCACTCGGAAAGCGCTTCTTTATTTTATCCAGCCGAGGAGAAAGGCGCTGGGGCACATTGTTACGGCAAGTTCTTAGCTACAATGGCTTTACAGTTTTCTTGGCAGCTCAAAGTTCAGCTGTGGCACACGAACTCCTTTGCTAACTAGCTTGGCAAATGCCAACCCATAACCCCTAACCTCAAACACCCAACATCGCCTTCCCCTCCCCCCACCCACCCATAGCCCATTGCTTCTACTTGACTGCTTGGCTAACCCAAACGCACTTAACACTTGCGTCTGAGTTTAGCGCAACTTTTGCGCACGGCAAAGGCTGAAAACTATTTAATTTTGTTTTTGCCTTCTTTTTTATATATTTTGTGTGTGTATTTTTTTACCTATGTCGAGTCGTAGTGCTTGGCGGATTTTACAGAAATCTGCTTCAGTGCGTCACGTAGGCGTTTCAAAAGTTTTTCATTTTTTTTCTATTTTTTGTTCTTGGATTTTTGCAAAATTTACGATTTAACGTGAAAGTAGAACAAAACAAAGAGCCTTATAGAGAGACAGCGTACCTAGCTGGGTCATGTACTACTTAAAAGAATGGCAAACTTGGAACTTGGGAAAACACGAGACCGAATATCCCGCTAAGTAAGTGAGAGCCAGGTGGCAGGCAGGAAGGATTCTGGCCGGGGTTCAGCTGCACGTACTTTGGATTTTGTTGCGTCTCCGTCTTTATTGCACTTAAGATTTACTCATCAGCAGGTGTGCCCAGAGTTCCAGCCGCAACCACCCCCTCCAATAACCCACTGTGCACAGCGTTTGTACGATTGAATTTTAAACAACCGAAGCCAGCCGCAACAGCAGCAGCACCACCACCACCACCACCATCATCACACCCACCACCAACTGACGGCTTTTGCAATTTTTATGTGCAATTTTGTATTTTTTGTCTGGTGGAGCCGTCAAGTGACGCTAGTCGCCTGTCGCTCGTTAAGGATGGGTGTTATCCTTGCTTTGATTTAGTGTGCACCACCTGGCTGCCACCAGCAACTACCCAACACCCGCTGTCGCAAATACAATTTAAATTTTTAAGCGGCGTCTACTTTGGCAGGACTACGACCAGGACACTGGAATTCGTGTCACGCAGCAGCTCACCCATCGACGGGTGGCAGCGTCATCAGCATCCACATCAGCATGTTGTCCTGCGCCGGTGATTTGACTTGGTTTTTATCTACGCTCGCTACTTTCCCGCACCTTTGTTCCATTTTTTTTTTTTCAGCTCATCGTTGAACGCTGCAATTTCAACCCGTTGATGGATTTGATGTGCGTCGTCGCAATTTTTTTTTCATTTGCGGCTGCTGCAAAATCAGCACCAAATCAGTGCCAAAAACAGCTGATGGGCGAATGGGGTGGTGGCTTGGTGGGTGGGTTATGCTTACACAACAGCAGACAAACTCGGATTGATGACACCCGCAGCTTTGGTGCTGCCTGTCACCGATACTCACAAATGCGTTTGTGTCAACTCATTCCCCCATGTCATTCAATCCATCCATGCCTCCCATAGCAAAGTTTACATGTTGCAGGCACATTAATGATGCTAAATTCTGTTGATTAGATGCCCATCGAATGCGACACTCGCTCCTGACACGACCGCACTTCTGCAGGGTATGGTGGGGCGCAGTCCATTAAGTGGATGGGGGAAGGTAGCAGATGGGGGAGGGGGTGTGCTCCATATTTGCCTTTGCGTGGGCGTTTGCGAGTTTTTTGTGCACAGACCAAGAATACTTTGGAGCCGAAAAATCGATGACTTTGGTGAAAATTGCATTTCGCAATGACAGGATGACAGTTCGTTATCGGAACTTTCGCAATTCAATGATGACCCGAATAATGTGCATTCACTTTAATTGTTTGATTTATTTTTAAATTCTTTATTTTATGCTATTGTTTTTGCATGATTCTCCTAAAAGACAAATTATCTTAAACGTGAATTTAGAAATCGAACTTATTTTACCTCAATGTGTTGACTTAAAGTTTCCAGAGATTTTTAAAAAATACTATATTCATGACATTTATTTTGGAGAATTCACTAACTACTTCCCAACCTAATGTACAATCCTCCCTTTACCCAATTTGAAGCTGTTAGCCTAATGGGATAGGAGTTTAGGGTTGTCCGCAGATTTTCTCTTACTTGTTTTGGGCTGATCGCTTGCTGTCATTTCATGTGGACGTTAACGATGCGGCCTAATTGAAAAATCAACGTTTAACTAGCAAACGCGAACCGGGAAAATTGCAGCAGTGGCAACACTCAGCTCTAACATCAATACACACACCCGACACACCCGACACACAAACACACAGCTGATATGGCAACCGTGGAAAATGCACCAGACTGTATGTCATATAAGAGAACATAAGTATTTTAGCTATACCAGTCACACACACGCAAACACACACACAGACACGCATGCGAACAGCAAACCACCCAACAACCTATGCAAAATGCATGCTAACAACCACTTAGCGCATGCACACAGAGAGTCACACCACTCTGCACCACCCTGCGCCGATGATGATGATGATGATGAGCAACTATTAAAGAAATTACAAGCTGATTCCCAAAAAGCGGGCGAATTTTATTTGCAACAATTTGAGGCAAGCTGAAATGCATGCGGGTGCGTTAAAAGTTGCCAAATGTCGATTTGTGCTGGATCCCAAAACTTCACCAACGCGACAGCCTGTGTAAATATACAAAAGGGGGGGGAATATAGTCTGGTATATAATGTGCACCCTTGGGTTACCAATCAAAGTTGCCCTGTAATAATAGCATGCTGCTGCAAAAGCCAGTCAGTGGGGGCATAAAGTTTCTGGGTGCTTTTTTCGCAACGCGTGCAGAACTCGAAACCAGAACCGAGCTCTTAACCAGCAGTTTTAATTCTCGCGCTCATCTTAGATGAATTTATCTTAAACAAATAACCACTAGCTTTTTCGACTTAATGATGTGGTCTGTGTGTGTGTTTCAGTGTGCAACCTGGAAACTGTGCAGAACAACAACTGCAAACTCTGCAATACACTTTGTTAATATGTTAAAGTCTGAAAAGCTAAGATATAAGACTCAGCCGCATATGCAGTAATATTCGTTACCTTTTTGAACATTTGAAAATATATCGTACTTAGTCTAATCTTGGTAAGAGACAAAAATGTTACCCAATAAAAAATACCTTTGTTTTAAAGTGTAAAAACCAGATGAAGACGAGCAACAACATCCACAACCCGTGTAACCTGAGTCAGCATTAATGAATGCAAGCCACGAGGTGCTGGTTGCAACTTAAATTGCTGCCGCTTCCGGCGGCTTTAAATACCATTTTGTCACGCACACACAATGTTGCCACAGCCACCTTCATTTTTGAAGCCGCAATGTAGCCGTAGGTGTCTTTAATAGGGTCGCTGCCAAACATTGTCTTAGTTGTTGGCCAATTGGCTGGGGGCCCGCTCAATATGTCTGGCTAACTGACTCAGCAATTTGATTGCCAACAGAGGAAGCAACTTTTCTATTTTACCTTTTGCTGTTTACTTCCGTTACCCCTCACACACACACACACACACACACAAACATGGGACAACTTCTACTTTGGCTTCATTTCGCGCACGAAGTGGCTCAAAGGGTTTTTGGGATCGTGGAAGGGGAGGGTGAGGGGTTGGGGCGGATGGGGTTGGGCAGGAGGTCATCCGTAACACATTCCAGCTACTGAAAACTACACATAATAAAACACTTGGCGCTAAGGTTAAATTTCTTAACTCTGCCGGCTGTGCAGGGTGTGTGCTGACACCTCTCTGCTCTCTCTCTCTCTCTCTCGCTCTCTCCCTCTCTCTCTCGCTGCCTCTGTCTCTCTTTTTACCTGTGCAAATTAAAACTAAAACGTTGCAACATTTTCGCGCTATGTTTTCACTTTGTAGCACTCAGTCTCAGTGCCACCTCATTGGGGGCTTGTCACTTATTGAAGAACCAGCTGGTAACTGCTCTGCCCCTCTGTCCCCCTTCTCCACTCCTCGGCAGCTCAACTTGCTGGCGTGTCGTGCTGTGCTGTGTGTCCTGTCGTCATTGCGCCTGTAAAAGGTGTGCTTTTAATTGTAGTCGTCGCTTGTTGGCCCTGCAACATCGTCTTCATATTAAGCACAAAACGCCCCAGATCCTGCGAACCTGCAGCGAGGAGCGGCTCCTGGCACAAATAGTTTGGTATTATTGTTGCTATTGTTGCTATTGTTGTTGTTATTGTGTTCGCTGTTGTTGCTGCTGCTGCTTGTTTGACTGGTAGTGTTGCAATAATTTAGAAACTTTCGCTGAATGTGTGTTTTTGCTTTTGCGGCGCACTGTGGCAAGCAGCTTGGAGTGGGGCAAGCAGATGGCTAAAGGATTGCTCGTCGCGTGCGCAGTTTACAGTTAACGGCAAAAGTTCATGCACAACAGCATAATAATAATAAACACAAAAACCCTGGCTTTTTGTCTTTACAAGTTTATGAACCGAAATCGATGCGTATACTTAATAACAGTTGGGATTTTGTTGGTTATAGCGTGGTAAACTCACTGAGAGAGAATATCTAACTCAAGTACAGTTTACACTTTAACTGAATGTGTGCACGTATGTGTATTTATATACATGCTGCTTATCAAGTTTGCTATTATATATTTATATATTACTATATTTCAAAAATCATTTCATACCCACAGCTAAAAATTAAATAAATACTATTTTATACAAATAATTTAAATGCTACACATACATCCACATATCGACTTCCAAAATAATATTGGTAATATCATATCATTTGTCAATATTTTTCACTCCTGCTTTACCTCTACCTTGACCTTATTTCTTTATTTTGTCCCTTCAGATTAGAGCTCTAAGCCACTCAACAATTTCAAGTGCACAACCACTTATTGCGCCCAGTGTATTCTCTCTCTTCTTGTTTAACCAGTGCTTGAACCTCTTCGGGCATCTCCATCTCTCCCCGTCTCTCTCGCTCTATCTCTCTCTTTTGCTCCCTTAGTGAGACTCCCCCGTTCTTAACTGCTGCCATTCAAAGCCTTTCGCCTTTGAGATTTGCGTGTTTCGCTTAATGAAGAAGACAAATAATCGCGCAATTAAAGCCTTTTAGCTTTAAGCGCAAGTAAATAATTGCTGTGAGTGCAAAATGAAGCACAGACACACACACACACACGACATACACCCACACAACCACACACACACACACTAACACACACCCTATACACATTCACATTCATTCAGCACTGGCTGCACTAACAAATGGTAAATGTATTCAAACAACAAATCTTAATGGCACGCTAGAATGAATAGTAAACGAGCTCATGGTGCAAGCGAGGTGGAGGAGAGGGAAGCTAAGGTGCTGGAAGGGTAAACGGTTGAGGGTTGCAGGTGGCACGGCAGATAGGAAGACGACTGACGACTGTTGGCTGGCTGCCTAGACGTGCCCCACATTTGGTGCCTAGACACTGAGAAGGGTTTGGGCTAAGAAAGCGAAGCCAATGTCTTTCTATCTCACTCACACACACACACACACACACACACATACACATACACACACGAACACACTGCTGAGTTGACTTGGCTTCCGTGCAAAATTCTTAATTGCACCTGTGTACGGCGTTTTCCGCTGACGCCGCCTGGGATGGAATATCTGGATAGCGAGTCGGCGCTTGAGCTTGATGGGTTAGATTAACTGCCTGACAAGTAACCCCATCCTAGGCACACATTCGCACGCACCAGCACACACATACACACACACACACTTGCAGACTTTGTTGCTGTTTCCGGACGACTGTCAGTTGAATGTAACAATCCAAGTACGCTGTTGGGGCGCGTCTCGACTTGTAATTTTTTCACGGCTTATCCTCCCTTCAAAGCCCCCGGTCATCCCCCCACTCCTCTCCCCACACACGATTCGTCCTCAAGTGCTCTTGACTCACGTGCTCAGCACTCGTAATTATTTTTCTTATTGTTCGAATTAAATGCTCCAGGATTTATGTGATTTTTCTTTACGCCCAGTTAAGATTTGCGCCAACACAAAAAAACAGTAACAAAAAGAAAAGTTATTAATTGACGTTGCATGCAGCGGGGGTCGAAAGGTGTGCCAAGCTGGAAGCCAAAAGAGATGAACCAAAATAGGGCTCGAGATTTATTATATTTTTTATGGTTTGTTTTTTTTGTGGTTTTTGCATTGACACTTGGCATAATTATTGCATTCGGAAATTGAATTCTTGAACGGAAATTGATTTCATAACCATGCTGAGACGGCGACAAAAATACGGCCACAAATTTAGTTTGTTAATCTTATCACTTGAACTGTCTGGGAACGATTTCTGCATCAATTCGCAGGCAATAGGAAAAAAGTGATACTTTGCCAAGCGAAGAGGAAGGTTTAACAAAACCATCTGATTACTAAATTGCACTTATTTATTTATATTTAATTCAGAGTTAGACTTATTTACACACAAATTAATCAAGGTGAATGGGAAATCGTTTTGCAAATCAAATAAAAACGATATTGTCTGACTGAGTTTCTCACATGACAAAATTTCCTTAATCTAATTCAACAGTTGTTAAGGATTTATGGCACTTAAAGCATGCTAGGTTTTTTTTATGACGACAGTTGAAGTAAACTAAAAAACTAGAAATCTTGAGCAGCCATTCCAAGTGCGAGAATACATTATTTTCAAAGTTGCCTGATGGCCCATTGTTTGGTGCCGTGTTAAATTCAAATTTATTTGTTGGTTCTGAAATTGATAACATAACTTTCTTCAGGTTTCCGCATCGTTAGCTCGTTATGCAGCGGAAAGTTTTATATTTCAACAATTTTACAATTTCCCAATGCTACCAAACTCGCATCCCAAGCATCCCGATCCAAACTTCATCGCATGTCTGTGCTATCCACCAACTCGCGGCGAAAATTGTGCCGAAAATTGTCATTTGAAAGGAGGCGCTGAAGCCTTGGTTGCTTGTACCACAGTTTTTGTCTGCTCCATGCTGCTCCAGTGCCAAGTCGTAAATTACAAAGCGAGTCATTGGAAAAGCAGCCACCGACGCAGTCAACGCCAGAACGTAACTGCCCTTCTCGGCCTTCCTGCCTCCCACCCTTCCCTTGCTGGCCATTGAAGAAGTTTTTAGCTACTTTCTGGCTAGTGAAAATTGTTAAATTTATGCATGTATTATTTGATTTGTGTGTTGCTGCTGATGTAATTTATTTGCCTGACACTCGACATTCAACTTTAACAATTGTCGCCTCTGAAGTGCGTACCCTAAACTTCCCAGCACTTTGGCAAAAAGTCATATAAATGTTTATTAGACTAAACAAATGTATCGTGTCCCCCCCACATGCCCCCTTACGAACAACAGAACACACTCGCACACACTCAACGGAGCAGGGAGACACACACACTTGTACACTCAATTTGAAAATATGACAATTTCTGCTTATATATTCAATGCGTTCAACTCCGTCTGCCCCTCCCCAAACGTGCAGCCAGACAAAGGAAATGAATTTGCTTTTGGCCAGCTGAAGTTGAAGTCCTCAAAAGGTACAACGCTAGCAGATTTTCTTATCATGTGGCTGCTGCAACTATTCATAGCAAAGGGCCCAGGGTTGATGCTATATTGGCTGGCAAGTCACTTAGAACAGCCGACACAGAATCATACTTGGCTTACAACGTATATGGGGTAAATATATTGTGCAATGGCCTGAGCATCAAAATATCCTGTAATCTTTTAAATAAATTGAACCAAGAAAGCTGTGAATATTAATAATACAATTTTATAAATGAACTTTAAAGAAATAACGAAATTAAATTCCCGAAATGTTGCTCAAAAATTCTACGACATTGATTTAAGATTGTTCATTGTTCAGTCCAGTTAAGAATGAAACGAAGCAACCCATTGCGTTGTTGTATTCTATAGGGTATATAATTGTCGCGGTTGACATCTTAGCACTGGCAGCATATGATTCGTATCCACATATTGCGACCCTTTTGCTATTCCACCGGAATCAGCAGCACTGCTCCCGCCCCCAGTCAAACCATTACTTTTTCTTTCATTTTGGTGACTGCCACAGTAAAAATTCAATTGAACCAATGGAAGGAAAGTGCCAAATGCTGAGGCATTCGCTTTCATTTCGCTGCCACAACTAATTCGCACACCATAACAACACATGCGTGTGTGTTGGTGTGCTTGTTCATAAACATGAAGTAAACAGGATAATAGCAATAAAATATAAGCGCCAGTCGCGCAGGATTCAAAACGAAATGGTTTGGGACTGGGCTAAGGGTTGTGGTGGTGTTCTGAGGATTCTCGGCTCCTGGGGCAAGCTTCGATTCTGCTTGTCACAACATAAGTTTGACTGTTTTGGCCTTCTCGCATTTTTATGACTCGTTCGCGCGCTTCTGCACAACAATAGCAGTTATATCAACGAAACCAACAACACAAACATCCTGAAACAACAATCGTTTGCATGCTTTCCAATTGTTGTTGTTGATTTTCGTTTATTTGGTATTTTTGTTATGTATTGCGGGCTCTGTCATTTGATGTCGCTCCTTACTACTCGAATGTGAAAGGGGAATCCGACAGCAACTGTGACGTAATATGCCCTTTAAGTATTTCCCGAAATTGGTTTACTCTGCCGCTGACTTGGCCTTTTCTGCGGCTTTGAATTTTTATTAAAAATCCATGCCTGCCGGAAGTTTTATATTGATATTATTATAGTTTACGAAGTCCGGTTTTATGCGTCTGTGATTGCAAATGGGGTGAATCATAAATCTTAAGCGGTAGTAAAATAGTATTTAATCGTTGTCATCCAAATTTCTTCGTTGTATTACATTGTTGTCATCAGATGTGGAGTCAATATTTTATATAGTAACAAAATGCCTCGTTTATTAATTATTTAAAATAAATTATTACAAGCATTTGACATTAAAAAAAAAATAAACAATCAGGCAATTTAAACTATTATTAATGATCAATTAATTTGTGGGCGCTTACAGCTACTTTTTTTAATTATATTTGTAATTCTGGATGTGCAATTAATAATTATGTACAGCTGTAAAAAAAAAGCAATACAGTTTACAAAAAATGCATGTTATTTGAAATATTATAAAAACAATAATTTTATTTAAAATGATTATTGAATATTGGAGTGATGCTTTGTATTGCGCACCGATGACTCAATAAAAAGTGCACTTTTATCAATTTAAGCGCGAAGCCAGGAAAGCAGGCAAATGGGAATTGTTAAAAAAGGCGCATGAATTATGCCTGGCAGCCAGAACCATAAAAATATAAGAGGCTGCACAAAATGAATGGCTTACCCGGGAAGAGGAGCATAGAGCTATGGCCATGCCCAGTATCTCCTTCTCCCATATGTAGCGCCAATATTTACTTTGGCTACATTTGCAAATGGAGCATTACGAAAATAAACAAATTTTCATAAATGACAAGTACAAAGGGTGCATAAGTGGAAAGGGGTTGAGCAATCGCAGATGGAACAACAGCAGCGGCGGCATCCGCACAAAGGATGCTTTGCCTGAATGTGTGTGTGTGTGTATGTGTGTGTGTATGTGTGTGTGTATGTGTTTGTGTGTGTTTGTGTGTTTGTCTACGAACAATTTTCAATTTGAACGATGCTTCAAGCAGTGGACGAGGCGGGTCTGCAATTGGGGCATGTAAATTTGTCGCAGCATCAACAGCAACAGCAGCCACCACCAGGATGAGGCAGGCAACGACAATGGCACAGGGAAATCCTTGATAGTCGATATTATTTTTCTTACGGCGCTCCATTTGTTCCTTGGCTGCAATTTGTCAACTTTGCTCGCCGTTTGCCGTCGTCGTCGACATTGCTGTTGCCGTTGCCGAATCGATTTCCATTTTATTGCCAAATAATGTGTTTTTTTTTTTTTCCATTTTCCACCCAAAGATTGCGTCATGTTATTTATAGAGGCCAGGATGCGAAAAAGGGGTTGTCGCATGCAGTCGCAAAATGTAAGGTATGAATTGCATGTCAAAATGTTTTATTGACTAACCATTTTTTATGCAATTTGATAATCAGATGCGCAATAAATTGGCGTGCAAGGTGTGCATGCAATCGAGCTGCTGCCAACTTATCGCCAGCTCTAGGAATTTGACTAATAGCGACTAGAGGAAATGGTGCGCCACCACCAACAGTTAGGCACTTTCTGTGGCAGCCAAAATCCGCCACCTGGTCAAACTAATTAAGGGTCAAACAATGGGCTCAAACACATAAATCAATCAAGCACAAAACAACTTGACGAGTTTCATGTCGCAAACCTCCCCTCCCATCTCAATCACTGTGAATAACAAAGCGACCCCAGCAATGATTAATCGCACTGCACAAAATATCAAATGCGTTTGAATACCCTTTCTTCAATTACAAATGAGTAATAGGAGACGAGAACGTTTGCTTGGCCAGATCTTAAAGTATTCGGGCATACTTCAGCTGACTCGTTTTTAGTGCAACAATTGGCAAATATTTCTTGAAATATTATTTAAGCACACCTAAATTAAAGACTTGACTTAAAGCTTAATAGAACCCAACTGGAAATGTAGTTCAAAATCTTTTTCTAATTGCTTAGGTGTTACTTGAGCGTTAATTCAGCGACTAATTGTATAATCTATGTAACAGGCCAGACTGGCTGCACGAATATTTCGCAAATTAAATATCTGAGTGATTCCTTGTCATGTTCTCTTAATTGGATCGGCGAGGGTAAATAAGCAGCGACCTCTTTTCAGCTTTTGTTTTGTATTTCAAATGCAATTTCACTTTTGGAGCATTCACGCTAATTAGCTGAGACCCAACTCCAAATCCAGATTCTGGCGCAGACGAAGGATGACTTCCGGCACCACCCGCTTTTTCCGCTCCGACTCTGGTTAGGCGAGACTTTTTCTTAAAAATGATTTCAGGAATTGTAAATAACTTTAGTGAGCATTATTTTGTGGATTATGCTCACGCCCCACCAGTGGCCACGCCCACAGAGTAGCGATACGCCCATCGCTTGTTTACTCTTTGCCATGACAAATGCCTCGACATTAATCTCAGACGACGGACCTCTCGTTCCACGAGGACAAAAGCCTCCATCGCTTCTTCTAGCCTGTTGGTCAGGCTTGGCACCAGCTCGACTGGTTGGCAAAAGTTAATCAACATTTCATTAATTAATTTCTTTAAAAGAGGACCTTTCTCATCCTCGTTCCGCGTCCTCCAAGTTCTTGTCGTCCGAGGCGTAGAGACGCTTGAGAAAAATGACCTGAGTCAGACGACTTGATAGCGACTTGATAGCGACTTGGATGCGACTTGGATGGTCCAAGTCGGTCTTTAGCCAATTATGTAAATTGGTTAAAAGCTTTTCCGGTTTTGAATTAGCAGCATCATCAGCAGCATTACGAGATATTATTCTTCACAACTTTCCTGAGTTATTTTCTCCATTTCAGTTTGACCCGTCAACCAGGGACGCAATGCTTTCGTTCCAGGGCTAATCAGTTATTATTTATTTGCATTCGTTTTACTTATCGTGAGGAACTAATACGAGCAATATGAACGAGATTTGATTATTTAAGCATTAAAGCTTGCAGCAATTTAAGTTTAAGCTTTTGTTGTTTATTGATAATAATTATATGCGTTTAGGAATTATCATTGTCTATTAGTCGCATTTTAATTGGACGGCAAATTATTTTATATATGTACATATGTATGGAATTATATAGTTTATAAAACAAGGACACTTTAATTTTGATTCATATATTAATGGGTTATGCGCTAAACGAATATATCTAAACATTTTGACAGTCATTGCAGCTGCCAAATGACGCAGCATATTTTGTTATATATTTGGCAATTGCAAAAACGAATCGATATAATTAGCATTTTCGAGCATGTGTGCCAATTAGGAACGGAGCGTGAAACTGCAGAGAAACTTTCAACGATTTAATTTCATTTAAGCTCGTGATTAGAGTCAGATATTTAGAGGCATGACACAAAAGGCCTGAGAGAGAGGAGCGGTTGTCTGGACAATGGCGCATTGTGAGTCGACATTCAAAGTGCATTTAATTAAGCAGAGCTGATGACGGAAAGGAGGACATCTGGAGGTGGAGAGGCGGTTGGGTGGGTCAAAAAGAAATGAATCAAAACAATTGTAAATACTAAAACACAAAAGCAATTAGTGACACACAAAGCGGAAGTGCAAAAAGTGAAGCTGTTGAAAATAATTCAACAAAACAAAATAAAAGCTGAAAAACAGGCAATCTGTGCGCTGATGGGTGGATATGGTTGCCATTGTCCATGTGCAACGGGGGCAATGGGTGTGCAAGGCGCCAAAATAAACAATGCGCAGTGTTTGCTAGGCTTGCAGCATGGATGAGAGTCGTTCGAAGAGAAAGAGAGAGCGCCGGGTGACGAGTGAGTGGGGCAGGGTCTAGGAAATGTGGCAGCCACAACTGAAAAGTGGCCAATGTAAATCTAATTAAAAGCAAAACAAAAGCTACTCTCAGCGTGCCACTCAAATTATAATGCATACACAGTACGAGTGGCATAGAGGGGGGGTGGTGCAACACCGAAGGGGCAGTCACAAGCAGACCAAGATAGAAAGAGACAGAGAGTGAGATTAGGAGGAACTGAGGGGCTGACTGTTAAACCTTTGCCTACTGGCCACTGGTACTAGTACAGCAGGAAGTGGTTCAGCAACAGCTTAAAAAATTTAACCAAAATCTTAGCTTTCTAATATTTAATTAAACTAAATAATCATATACATAAAAATGTAGTATTAAAAGTTTTTTATAATCGACAAAACTGGTAAACAGTTAATTAATTGGTAATTGAACAATTTTCGGCCACACTTGTCAGACTGTGCGCGCCACAGTGCCACAGTGCTCGCTTAGCTGCTCACAATGAGGCAGCGACAAATGCCAACACGGAAGTGCATAGAATTTCATGGAGTGAGCCTATACAGATTTCCGTGTACCTTCCTCTCCCCACCCTTCTCATCCGCTATATACCCCAAAGGCGAGTCCGAAATAGCGTTCGTCTGCTGAACTCGAACTCAAATTGGATGCGTCGCTGGCCTGGCCAGGACTTGGCGCTGCCATTTTGGGCCTTTGGCACGTGAAGCGACGTTGTCGCATCGTTTGCCAAAATCCGCATTAAATTTATTCAGGTTTGTTGCTCGACAAACGTAGTTGAAAATGTCAGAAAAGGCAGTTTCTTAGGCGTTGCCAAGCTTTTAGGGCAGTGGCTGCAGCTGCCACTGCTGTTGTCTCTGCTCCTGCTGCTGTTGCTGCTGTTGCTGATGACGATGTTGACGATGATGACGATGGCACTGACGATGATGCTGCTGGCCAAGTTTTTGGCAATTGCCATTGGTTCATCCGGATCAGGATTCCGCGCGTTTGCCACTTGGCAAGGTGCCTCAACGCAATCAGCCAAAGGAAAACAAATACATACCACAACAAACGACTCTTGAAAAAAATTACACACACTGATACACACACACACACAGACACACGAACACACACAACGTTTTAGTAATTTTTGGCTGTGATTTTGCAATTAAATAGAGTTGAAAATAGGCAATGGGATGGTCACGGCCTGGGGCAGGGACAAGGGCTTGCGTCTTGTTCAGTGTTTGGGGCGAGTTCAATGACAAATTCATGTACATCTGCAATGGGCACAAGCACACATTTGGGGCCGACTATTTATATGCCGCCTTCTGTATTACTTGCAGTTCATTTGGCCGGCCTCTGAAGTAAGAATATGAAGAGAAATTTCGTACACATATTATTGGTAATAGGTTCCACCCTTTTCTGGTAATTTATTTGTAAGCACTTCGATATACGAACTCGCTATAAATGCTGCTGCATTGTACCTTTGTGCATTTTATAATGGTCTTGTTTTTGTGTATTACAAGTCTACAGTATAACAAATTTATGGCATCATTTACCCGGTCAGAGGGCATTTAATATGTTTCTCAATTGCTTGCTTTGAACATTTATATTTAAAAGACTTTCGGAAGGGTTTACTGAGTTTAAAAAAAAATAGATTGATAGCATAGCCAACCCATTATTTTATAATAGAACCAGCAATTTGAAATTAAATTAAATGACTGCACGCCTATTAAGGTTTATCTATCAAACCTTTGTTTGACCTTTCCTTCCCTATTTTATTACTTTCTAAGCACATATGAATATTTTCCTGGTTTTTCTTAAATCAAATTTGAGATTCAATAGTCTTATATTTATATTAAATATATTTGTATAGAGGCAGAGAACAATGCTGCAACTGTTGTTGCCTCTGTTCATTTGTAAATGTGGCACACAACAGCAATAATGAAATTCAAGCTGAATCGGTTGGTAATTCAAGGCTCATCCTGTGCGAATTGGATTGTATTTGTCACTGACAATTGACTGCTGGCAAAGGGGCAATATAGGTGGGGGTTGGGGGCTTCAAATGCTATAGATTTGCTGTTTGTCTGCGTCGAGGAGCATTTTTGTTATGCCAGTGGGCACATCGAAGCATTTGAGTGAATTTATTAACGCGACACATAGATGACATTTGACACATTGTTCAAGTTCCGCTGTGTGCTTAACTGCGTGTGAGTGTTGGGCGGCTCTCCATTTCCCCCATCTCTCCACTCTTTCTGGGTGCCGCATTAGACGATGCACAGCACGTGTTACTGTTGCTCACTTTGTGCCCCTTTGCCACCACACATGCCTCCTGGCTGTTGTGAACGCAGCGCTCATAAATCGCAAATTATACACGCAGCCACGCCTACGCAGCGACGTCCGATCTAAGTTGCGTTTGTCAGGGTGTAGCATTTGTGTATAAGTGTGTGTCTGTGTGTGTGTGTGTGTGTGTGGGTTTTCATTGTTTTCACCTCACTCCCTCTCAACCTCTGCGCTGCACAAAATGGGGAAATGCAATCTGAAATTCGAACGCTAAACTTCACACATTGTCTGTGTTTTATTGCATTAGTGGTATTAGTTGTCTGACTGCTATTGCACTCTTTGTTGAATTTGTGTGTTTTCTCGGTTCTTGTTGTTGTTGTCGGGCGGCCATTGATATGGCTCGCCGCTGCGTCCAAGCTTTGAGCTTGCAACAAACGTTTCTGTCAGTTTCAGGCAACACTTTCGAAAAATATATATTTTTTTAAAGTGCTTCGAAAATTTGTACATATTAAAAACTTTAAATAAAATATTTTTTGCAGTAAAATATGGGTAAATTTTCTCTGTTTTTCACTTACCCATATGTAAAGCGTGCCAACAATGAAAATGTGTGTTTTTCAAAGGAATTCAACCGACATGTGGCTCCCTTATACCAATGACAATTGCTGCTGTTATATTTGGCTTAATTTAAGCATTGCGTTGCCTTTTTTCCATTTAGCAGCTATTTCATGTGGAGCATATTATTGTAATCGTATTTGAGCTTTATCTACTCTGTTGCCTTTCTTTTTATTAAAATGCTCGAAGTTGGCCAAGCATAATGCATGGCATGAGCTACACCGCGTATGCCCAATATGGAATTGGCTTTATTGAAAATCGTATGAAATTCAATTTGCGAAGCGTTCGGGCTTACTGAGCGCCATAAAAACCAAATCTGCCCCTCTCTCAATTACCACCGCTACGCCAAGCTCATCCCAAGCTCATAGCGTCAACGAGTAGTGAGCACTTGAACTGCGTTGCAGTGGCAGGAAGAGAAGTAGTAAGAGCAGCAGTAGCAGCAGCCGCAGCAGCAGCGATTTGCTATCAATTTTAATATCACATAAAACTAAAGGCAGCCCGGCAAGCCAAACTGGCGCGAAAAAACAACAGAACCCAAATGTCGGGTACGATGGGGTTCCAGCTATTGAAATTTTATCAAGTGTACATAAAACTCAAAAAGCCATGATGATATTGTATGGGGTGGGGTGCGGGGTGCGGGTGGCAAAGCATGAGGCAGCGGTAGTGGCAACGATTGCTGCCTGCAACTATTGTAAAGCATTGACAATTTCCGTCACATCTCTGGGGCTAGTGCAAAATGGCAAATCAATAAAAACAAATTGAACTCGAATTCAATAATAAAAAAATATATATATGTATATATGTATGTACATGCTCCATAAAAAGAAGGATGGGAAATGGGATATAGCGATGGTGGATGTGGGATGGTGGATGGGGGATGGGGTTATGGGGGTTGGCACAACTATAGCAAAACTTTAACAATGTTTTTAAAAAGATATACTGCTGTGCATGTCGTACGTGATCCCACGCCTCCCATGCAATGGATTAGGGCAATTGAAGCTGTAGTGGGGTCTGTTCGGGGGGATGGAGGAATGGAGGCAACGTCGGAGTCAAGTCAAGTGCGACTTGGTAACTTCTGAGCTGCGGCTGCTTGAGCTAATAAAAGCCAAAATCAATGCCAATAAGTGTGTATGTGGGTGTGTGTGTGTCTCTGTATATGTGTGTGTGTCAAATGCGATAAAATTTGGTCAGCATAAGGTTCAAATACTTTTATAAGGTGCTGTTGAAATGTATTTGTTGATTGCTTGGGTTGGTTTTTATTTACAGCTCGTTGTGCTTTCTATTTTCCTTTTATTTTGACTTCTGCCTTTTTTGTGGTCAACTCGTTCGTAGCCAGGAAATTGCCAAACATGTACAAAACAAGCCAACAACACGAACAAAAAAAGGTCACAAAGAAGGCAAAAGAAATGCGATTCTTCACATGGCTTCTATTCGCATATGCTCCACACACACACACACACACACACACATTTATAGATTAGTTTTTGGCTGTGCCACATACATATTGCCGAGCAACAGCTTGGCAAAAAACTAAACCGCTGCTCTTATGAAAATCAACAAAAAAAAAAAACTCTGTCAAATATAAGAAACCACATCAATAAACCAAAATTTTAATACAAATAACTGAAGTTTAATAATGTTCAAGTTCGGGCGAGCGAACGTTGACGCTTGATTGCCCTTATTTTACATGTGTATACAATGTAAATGTGTGCGTGTGAGTGTGTGTGTATGTGTGTGTGGGCTCGAGGGCATGCCATGCGTATCTTTGGTTTATGAGTTGTGTGAATTGTTGACCAGCATAACATTTGAATAATTGTTTACCTTGATTTGTTGCATTCCAAATGCAAATTAATATTTGCTAATTTAATGTTGCCTACTTCAGGGCAAATGCCTCAGACCAATCTGTTTGAAAGGACAACGATTTTCGCTTATTTTGTATATATGCACTATATATACAAATAAGCAATAATAAACGGCGACAACTAAATATAAAAAATTATATTTAAAATTATTTATTTTAAATTTAAACCACGATATTCCGTCAGTCAGTCAGTTCGTTACGCGGACATTTCAAGCATTTAATTTTACTTTCTACGGCAGTATCCTTAAATAAAGAAGTTCAGGAAAGCGAACTAAATAACACACAAAAAATTTCTCGTTCGCTTATGTCTTTTAAGTTTCATTTGCTGCTGCTGCTGCTGCTTTGCTTTGAGCATACATATATATATATTTTTTTTTTCATCCGGTTGCCTTTCAGACACATAAATAAACTTGTCACACGCAGCCAGCACAGATAAAAAGCAAATAAAAAAAAAACCGAAAATGAAGAAACTTGCTTAGTTTCAGCCGGATAGGACGCTGCGTTTTGAATGGAAGTCTTGGTTCGCCCCTCGTCGTGCTCATTAAGTGCAGAAAAAACGCCTTTTCACTGTCATTGATGTCATTCACGTGCTGGCAAAAAAGTTTGCAGTCGCCAGACATATGCTATACGTACGTATATAGAGAGTTAAAGCAAGATGAACAGCAAGTGGGAGAGAGAGGGTGGCCCAAAAAAGAGAGGGATAGAGTTGGTGACTGTGACAGTCATTCGAGTTTCTCGCTCATTAACCGCGTGCGATGCTGACACGCATGAGTTACTTTCAATTAAATGTCGATGAAAAGCTCGCGACACACTCGTCTAGAGAGCACACATACATGCACACACACACACATAAATACATTTATAAGTCTATGTGTTTGAGGGTGTGTGTGAATGTGTGTGAATGTGCATAAATTAAAATTCAGCGATATTCGAATTCGGTGTCCTCAATGATGGCACTCACAGCCCGTGCCTATCCAACATTATTAAGAGTAATTGTCTTGCCTCTGAAATATTAAATGAAAGCGACAGAAATGAATGAATACGAATACAAAGTGAAATGCATTCGAACACAGCATTGAATCCAGCCTGTCATAGAAGTATCAATCCCAAACACAACCGTGCCAAAATGTGCGTATCGAATTGTTCTGCTTAAGCCTAAATTCGTATAAACTCAGTTAATTTCCTGGGACTTGATTGATGATTCAATTGATTTAACTGCCATACTGTGCTCAGGATGACGGGAAACATTTCCTAAGGGTGCACAGTGCCAACATTTATTATTATCTTAAGTATTTATGACAGTGTGATTTTGTGTATAATTTATATATATAACATTTTATGTGCATTCAACTCTGCCAACTTGTGCGGTTGGATGTAAATAATTCTATATATAACTCAATGTTGTATGTTGCTGGAGTGGCTTCAGCTCCATCAAGCAAGAAGCGTGTCAATGTGTGACACATATTTTTATAAATCATAGGATTTATTCTAGGTTTAATTGGATTTATGGTTTACTTCAAGAACTAAAAACACACATCAATATTTACGTTAGCACTATTAAAATCGTGAATCTACAATTTACTTGTCGAATATTTTATATGAAAAATTAGTCGATTTTCTACTGCATACTTTCAGGCGATTGCATATTTAGCTACCCGTTGGCCAATTATAAAATTAACTTGTTTTACCTACATATGTATGTATGTATGTGTTGTATAAAACGCAAAAAGTTACGCCCTTCTGCAGCAGCGACTGCCTTTTGCATGCACGTAATTTATTTGTAAATTTCATGTAATTTATGCAACGCACTCACACAAACATGCACAAACACACACACACACACACGCACACACACACACACACGCAAACACACAGTTACAGTTGGCAGCAGCGAGCCCTGGGGCTTTGCTTGTGTTTGTGTGTGGCTAAACCAATTAAATGACCGTCGACGTGTTTTGTTTGCTTTACAGTTTTCAGTTTTCAGTTTTGTATTTTTCGCTGTTTATTGTTGTTGCCGCGTGGATTTTATGTTGTTGTTTTACTCCATTATGTTTTTGGCATTTTACGTAAGGGGCGTCTTAGACAATTTGTCCAACACACACACACACACACACACACACACATAACCTGATACCAATTTAACGCTTGGGTTCGGTTTTGGAAAAATTTGCTGTGGCACGTTGATTTATGCAAAGCTGAGCAGAGATAACGCTCTGCGGTTCGCCGCTTCCTGCAGCAGTCCCCAAATATATCCCGAATTTTAGCGGCACACACTAGTAGTCAGGTACTGACTACCTTCCAGTTCATCCCCTCTATTGTTTTGACCATGCTGCCGGTGATGATGTTCTTGTTTCTGTTCCTGTGCCTGTTTGTGTTGTTTTGTTGGCTTTTGTTTCGCTTTGATTGTTATCACGATGTGTTAACGAGAACTGTGGCTGTTAGTTTCACGTTGTGTTTACTTGCCTGTCAGCTTGTATATACGTGTGTGTGTGTGTGTGTGCTGTGTGTGTTTGATGCTTGTATTGCGTGTAAGCAAACAGTACCCTCATCATAATCACCATCGTTGGCATCATCATCAACATTGCATTTAGCATGTTGCCACAGAGTTTTGTTAAACATTGCGCAACCGTTAAGTGATCTTTGTCATTTTGGTGGCTCAGACACCAACACGCACACACACACACACACACACACAACCACACTTGACGCAAGCTGTTTAGCTCGAGTGTGTTTTACGTGTTTTCCAAGTGCTGCTGCCACTTGCAGATAATGCTTCAGCAATTTAAGACATTCCCCAATTTAGACCCCATTTAAACTTCAATTGAAAAGCCGTTAAGTCGAACTTCAATGAAATAAACAGAAACAGCAACAAATACACAGTAAACAAATATTTTAGTATTTTACAAATGAGTACCACTTTTTCTTTAAGTTCTTACCAAATTGACATTTCGATCAACAAAAAAAAAACTGCTGTTATATATTAAAACAAGTTCAATAAAGTGATAAACTCGAGAGCACTTTATAAAAAATGTCCACGGCACTTAGTGAGTGTGAAAATGTGGTAAATTGTTGGGCGAAACGAGCTTGCCTGAAACTGAAATGAGTATTGTGCAATTCAATTGCTTCACAGATATTAATTCAATGGCAATTTTGTCTAAATCTCCGCCAGTTTCGCGTTATATTGCGGTCTGCTCTTACGGCCACGCCCAAATAATTATCTACTGCAAACGCAAGCGTAAGAATAAATAAAAATAAATAAAAAACGAATAGAAAATGCTGAAAAACGAGGCAGCCAATTTTGAGCAGACACATTTGGTACTCACAGCACACAGCCAAACATACACTAATAGCAACACACACACACACACACACACAGAGCCACACACAGACTAGATACACGCATAGAAGACACAATAGACGGCAGAGAAAAGTAGCAAAGGAAGCGCTGCTGGCGCTCGTGCACATTCTGTGTAAGTAATTTGCATACCGGATCAATCTTGAAAAATTAATGGCTTCCCAGACAGATAATGGTAGACCACACACGCAGCGGCACGCAGAGGGGAAGAGAGGCCACAACGAAATGACGACGCAACCAACCAAGAGAAACAGCAGTTGAAGCAGCAGCATTTGAGGAGGCAGCAGCAGCAGCAGCAGCAGCAGCAGCAAAGCGTGTTGCGCTGTTGCCTGAGTGCAAATGCTGAAATATTACACATACGCAACGTTGTTGCGTCTCTTTGCGGTGTTCGGCAATATAGCGTAGTAGCCACAATGCGTTGCCTCCTCCGCCGTCGCCGTCCATGTCGCTGTCGTTGTCAGCGTCACGAGACGACGGCTACGACAATGTCGAGTGCCTCGGCAACGTGTGACTTGCTCTTGGCTTGCGGTTACCATTATGTGGGCGTGGGCGTGGGCTTTTTCCTTGGATTGTCGGAAATGAAGCGCCCATGTGTCAGGCAGCTGACTCTCACCCCTTTCCGTTCCTTTCGCTGCCCTGCCCTGCCCTGCCTTCCTTCCTTTGCGGCACAGCAGTGCGGCGTAAATCTTAATCCTCAAATTCTTGACAACACGCTGGCATCGCCGGGCGTTATTAAACAACAACGAAAAACAACAACATCTTCCGGACCATAAGTGCTTAAAGATGGAGCAGCCTTAAGCCTTAGGCTGTAACGGAAAACTTTGCAAGAAATGATAAGAAGCTAAAACAAATAGTTATTAAGCAGCTGTAGTATATCACTGCCAACCAACGCTAATGTTGCCTTTTTTGCTGAAAATTTGCCCAATTAGAGATATTTTTGGAACGGAAATTTAGTTCAAAGTTGCATCTAATAATACGCTTAAAAGCAATCAATTATAAATACAAAGTTAACGCTATTCTAGGAATTTTATTATCTTTCGTTTTTGAATATATACAGTGAGAGACAGCTTAAATCGACCAGTGTCAAAGAAAAAAAGTAATTGCCTTCAACTTATTTGGACCAGGTACATTGTGAACACCTGGGTGCAGGTGGAGAAACCTCAGTTTATTAGGGTCATACATTCACATTGGTGGTTAATACATGTGCTTACCATCGGTTTTTGGAATTTTTGCAAAATAATGAATAATTAGCTTATGGCAGGCAATTACTTTTTTCTTTGACACAGGTCGATTTACGCTGTCTCTCACTGTATATATTAATTAAGCAAACAGATGACCCTTAATCATAGGTTTCTAGCGAAAAGTTCTAACGAATTGTAAAATTGTGCATATGCATTGTTGGCCACTGGTCATGACAGCAAGCTGCACAACTTTCGGTTGTTTTTGAAATGCAGCTTGAAGTGCACACACCGCTCTTAAATGCAAGGTTTTTTTTTTTAACAAAACTTTGGTATGCAAAACAGCAATAGTGCAACTTTAGGATCCACTCTCCGCGAGGCGCTCATTTAGCATTTCAACCATAAATTCTACAATTCCGCCTACCGCCTACCCAGAAGGCACTTCACACAGAAGCTGGCTGGGCCTGACCCCTGACCCTACGTCGGTGCTGCATTTGCGCAGATAACTCATCAGACTAAGGCAAACAGATTCATCTAAACTCCGCTAGCCACTTTCATTTTATGCTCGGAATGGAGCTGACGCTGGGGCGCACACGCAAAACTTTCCACATAAATTCTGCGCAATTTATTCATGAAAAAAAATCAAACAAAAAAAACAAGAGAATAAGAAAAAGACTAGGATGAAGACGGAGAATAAAAAGTCGACTAAAGCAAAGGTGCGTCGCCCGGTGACTCGGACTTGCAAACAATTCCCTGCCCCTAAGACTGCCAAGTTCTTCAGTTCCCCAGTTCGCTCAAAGTTTTTGCCAGCGACGACGAATGCGTCGTAGCAGCAGTGACAAAAACGCAAAAGACAAAAGGGGAGGAGTCATGGGGAATGGGGAAGGACACATCAAGTTGTAGCAAGATTGATATAAGACTTTTATATTCAGGCATTTTGCAAGCTTATTCCAGGAGATAAACAACTACACAGAGTATAAAAGTTGAAAATATGCTAATGTGTTGGGTGGCTGTGCCAACTGATAACAAATAGAGTGAGAGCGAAAGAGAGAGAGTGTGAGAGAGAGAGAGAGAGGGAGGGGGTGAGAATGCGAGATGGACACTGGTCCTTTTAGGCAATGTGTAAGGAGCTTAGCAACAAATTAGATGCCCGGCAATTAGTTAAAGTCATGGCTCGTAGCGCTCAAGTCGTAAACCCCGACCAGAAAGTTTTCAATTTGGTTGGTAGCAAGCACTTCACCTACTTCACGCTTGTTGGATTTAATTTTATCGTGACATAACCTTTTCGCTGGCAGGATATGGCTTCACGATGAGGATGCCACAACGAAGCGCGAGGCGTCTCTCAGCTCAGCTGTTGCTTCAACTCGATTGAGTTGAATGAGACGACGCGTTGTCTGCTGCTGCAGTAAAACTTATTTTTATGGCGAGCTTATCTTTAATTTTATGTGTGAATGCGGCAACTGTGCGACATTAGCGGTAATTGGCAACAGCCATCACAGTCAGACAGACAGACAGACAGACACATAGACAAGCAGACAGACAGACAGACAGACAGGTTGGCAACAACAACAAGCAGCTCAAAAGTCAATTTGTCAATTTGTTGATTGTCGCGTGTCGCCTACAACTCAAACAATTACAATTTCCTTGCCTCGCGCGTTTTAATTGAACTGCACGCAAATTGCCCATGCAAATTTCACAGCAACAGCAAAAACAACTGCTGCGGCTGCGGCTGCTGCTGCTGCTGCTGCTGCCACGGGAGCGTGCAACTGCAACTGCCTCTAGGCGGAAATTGCATTGCACTTGAACTGTCAACTCTCAATGCTCATTAAGGAATTTCAATAAAAGGCCCAGCAGCACTGGCATAGAACAAGCGTAGCCAAATCCCCAACACCCTCCCCTTACCCCTGGAGCTGTTGCTGCTGCTGCAGCTGCCCGTCTGCTATATCCGCTGACGATGATTGGCGTGTGTGCAACGCACGCGTTGCGGTTGCGGCTGCATTTGCATCGCCTTTGCACATTTTTCGGGCGTATTTTGTGACTTATGACAAATGTCCGCTGCTGCTGCCCCGCCTCTGCCTCTGCCACTGCCAGTGCCACTGCTAATGACATCACGTGCTGCTCAACAAACACACCTCTCCCCTCCTCCTCCCCTGCCCTGATAGATTTTGACTGTCATCAATGTGCGCAGCATGGCCCATGAACAAAACACGTCAAATGTCTGTCTGTCTGTCTGCCAATGTGTCTGTCTGTCTTGTGTTAAGCGTCCTGCGGCTTCTGCTTTATGCCATCCTGCCATACTGTCAGTCTGTCTGTCTGTTTGTCCGCTTGGCATGTTGTTGACAGCGTTGATCAAATGTTTATGTAGAGGCCACAGTCCAATCGAGATATCCCATGAGATTTTTCATTACTTGCTGCTCTGCTCGCTGCGCGCATCTCGATACATTTATATACATATATATAGTGATATACATAAGTTTGTGTGTGTGTATGTGTGTGTGTGCGTGGTGTAGCAAGCAGCGCGTATTGCAAGACTCATACAGAAACAACATTGTTAGAGGACATGTTCATAAAACAAGTCAGCTGCTTCCCAGACATCTTTGACCACTTCGTTAGCTCAGTCGGGAGTGCGCGAGCTATCTATCTCTATCTATATACATATATATATGTATATCGTATTCCCATTTCCCATCTTTTCCTTGGCATCACGTTACAAAAAATTAAAGTGATTTTTTAATATCGACTGAAAACAGTAAAAATTAAATAAGGAACTTAAAAAAATTCAATTTAAAATTCAAGATACAAATTAAATAAAATTTAAATGAGATAATTATATTAAAAATTATAAATTAAACAAACAAATAAATAAGATAAACGATGCAATAAATGATTACTGCACATGTTATACAAATATATTTATTCCTTAAATAAACTCTAATATTAACTTAATTTAATTTTTTCTATGAAATTATTAAAATAAAATAAAATATGACTTAAAGAAAAATCATGTATTTCATACAAAATTTTGTTGAGCTTTAAGTCCCCATTGGAGGGACTCTGTATTTGAAATTCACCATAAGCGCTGAGAAAAAAAAATAATATCTGAGCAGACCTAAGGTGGAGGACAAACAAGCTTGGACCTTTTCAACCTTTCGATACTCAATAACTCAATTTTATATAAAAAGCCGAGCACAATCCCATCTGCCAAATCTTGAGTCGTGAGTCTGGACATATTTGGACACTTGAGTTGAGTTTTGTGCTGAATGGCAGAAATCAATTTCTTTATCGGCCTGCACTAATATGTCAAATGTATAATTCTGATGGTTGGGGGGCGGTGGAGGGAAGGGATGTGGATTCTTGAAAATGTCCTTCAACACACAGAAGGCGAAGGCAAACAAATAAACAAACAAACAAACAAACAGACGAACGAGCAGCAGGCTCTTCGCTCATTGCCCAAAGTGAGGCAGAAATTGGGCAACTGATTGATAGCCAAGGACCCCAGCACAAATACGTCAACATATATTCCATATATACACACACATACACACACACACAACACATATACACACATTTTGAATAGAAAGAAATAGAAATTTCTTTATTCATTAGCTGCGCCTGGCCACAAATTTATTTTTAATGACTGCCTACGAAAGCCGCCCACAAAGAGGCCATTGCTCACAAGTCGCCAGATTTGTACGTTTCACTTCGATGTATTTTTCATGAGTTTGTAAAGTGAAAAACTTGGCTATGCGTGCAAATAACTCATATCCACTGATATTCCTTTGCATGGCCTGTCCACAGCTTCTTCGTTTTTCCTTCTCCAACTCCAACTGCTATATAATTCATGAATTCTTGGGCCAGTCAATGACTTTGGCAATATTTTCTCCAGTTCCGCGTAATTGCCGTGTCCAGCACTAAATTCTTGTCTTGTCCTCCAAAAATTGGCCGCTAGGAACCGTCGCGTGCACAGCTCATAAATACTTCTAGTCAGTGCAGCCAAAAATTAAGAGAAAAATGATAGAAGAATATGAGCAAAGAGCAGGACTGAAAATGTTCATTTTCGCCGACTGCGAAATACTTTGTTTTCAGTGTGAATTTAAATCTTAAGGGCATTCTCAAGTCAAAGCTGATGAAACCTTTTTAGATATTAAGCAAAAAAAAAATTATAGTTCAAACAAAAATCTTAAAGCCAAGTCCAACCTGATATGCCCTCTCTAGCTCTAAGCGGAATGTTAAACAAAAAACTTCTTTTACATCAGCTATTTTCGCTGATTCTCTCCAAAAAGTGGGCGTGTCTCGTTTTGTGCACCATCACCGCCAAGCTTTGAGTTATTTATGTCCGCCATTCAACATCGGCCATACTCCTGCCCCCTGTCAAAAAGGAGGCCAATGATCGTTAATCATAATCGACGCATAATATTTTGCAGCATCGAGCGGCATTCGGAACTAATTTATGTGGAAATGAGTTAATTTCCTTGAATTGTGGATTTTGTGCTGATTTCATGGCACAGGCGTAAGTAATTACTGAGTACTTCAGATCAAATATTGACGTCCCGACGATTAGATGCAAATTTCTGATCCATTTCGCAACCTTTATTAATTGTGGTCATTATGTATACAGGTAAATACAAATTGGTCAACATTCACTTCAGTGGGAATTAAAACATATTGTGGCAGCAACAAAGCTTCGATTAATATATAACAGACCAAGCAACGAGTGTTTAAATACGAAGAAGTATTTGTAAGAATTTCTTAATATAACTTTCAAAATATAACTTAAAGTAGATTAAACATTTGAATTGAAAAACAAGCATTACGTTAAAGCAAAGATTATATAAACCCGTCTCTAGAGATATCTCTTTAGACTTTGCAAAAGCTAAATTTTTTGGGCAAACATATTTCACGCAGTTGTATAAACGCTTAACAAATTAGCAGAATATCAAAGACCGAACAACTCAGAAATAAATAATAAATTCTGTTGACTTTTTTAAAGAGTTTTTAAAGGCATTAAGTGAAAGTTTTGACCAGACAGCGGCGCCGCACGTCCCTTCACCAGTCTTCCCGTGCCACTTGTTGGGCGGGCATGTGGCAGGCATAAGGTGTCCAATACGAAAGCTGTCAAAATAAAGTTTTACAATTCACGAGTTTCGCACCCGCAGCACCAGGGCAAAAAAAAAAAAAAAAAACCTAAGGAAGAAAACGTTTGGCTAATTTGCGCTGTTTGCTCGACACTTTACGTGGAATGACGGCAACAACAACAAAGCCAACATCAATGACAGAAACAACATTGCCGCAACATGAGACCCCCAACGAGATACATCCTGCATACAGAACAACACCCACCCACCCACTGCCGTCTGGCGACGCGACGAAGCATTCGTCAAAGCCATGTTTTGGTCAGCAGCTGTCAGTCACGTCAGGAGTCCCCACCAACAAAAAAAAAAGGTGGGATTCATTTTTCTTTTATAATTATACTCTATATTTTGAAGAAGAAGAGAGTATATTCGTGTTAAACAATATCTCTTAGTTGGTATTTAAACTAATGGTGTGTTTTTTCTATATACAAAATTTCCTTGATTTACTTATACTCTTCTGAAATCATTCTCAATTTTACAATTGTCTTTTATATACTCTGTTACAGAGTATGGCGTAGTTGCATACGTCAAACTATAATAATTTTACTCGCTTTTATCTGCATTAAAAAAAAAGAACACAATATTAGATATATACTTGTCTGTAGACAAAGAACGAAACATGAAATATGCATTTTGTTTGGGCGTTATAAATAGGTCGTTACAAAGGCCGCATCTAATGGCAATGTAATTGCCATTTGTGAACTGCACAAAGCCAAACAAAACAAAGCAAAAATAGGTAGGCTATATGTATATCCAAACTTTGGAAAGTTATCCGACTAGGATATAAACTGCAGCCACATTAAAAGCACCTTGCCACTTGCTTTAAAGATTTACATTTTTGTTAAAAAGTTTATATATAATATTGTAAAATGGTTACAAAAATTATTGCTACATGCGAAATAGCGAAAAAGATTGATAAAGACCCAGGATATAGAATAGTCTTAGTCAATAGCCAATTTTGATAAATTTCGATGGTTACAGAGTATAAGCAAACTTTAGCTTGGGGCATTACGTTGTAGAGCTATCGATTAACATTTGCTGCATTGGCGATATTTCTGTGGGATTTGTAATAAAAAAAGTTTTCTGCACCATTCCGTCTAGAAACACCTGAGGCCCAAGGAAATTTTCAATTGATTTTCTAGCAGCTGCCCCCACCCCGTCAAATCCATTCAAGTTGGAAAGCAACATTTCGCTGACAGATTGTATGCCATTTTTTACGAAATGTTTGCCAAAGTATCGAGAGAAACTTTGAAATGCGAGGCAGGCCAGCTGAAACAAGCAGCTGAAAAATAAAAATTAAATCTCGAAAAACTCAAAAAAAAAAAACTTTGCACAACTCGCAAAACTTTTGCTGCCGTATGACATTACCAGGCGGGTTAATGTCGAGAGTTTTGGCGACTGTGTCGCACTTCAAAGAAGCCAAATCCTTTTTTTTCTTACTTGTGTCCAAATATAAATTACAACTCAGCTGCCAAAAGTAATCATAAATTACAATAAATGTTAGCACAACAAATTGATGCTGGTCACAATTTTGTTGCAGACTAATGCCCCTAAAAATAATGATGCCCAGCAGCAACAAAGACTGGGGACGAAGGGCTGGGCCTGGAGTACAGTGAGGGATTCTCGCCATGGGGCGCCGCAACATTTTGTGCCCTGTGTCCTGCAGCGCGATTTGTTCTGCATATTAAGTTCCCTGCTGCTCTAGAGTCGTTTTGAGGTTTGTCATTTAAATGACCATGATCCACATGTCCAATGACAATTCGACCTCTTGGCCAGAACTCAAATGGGTTACTTAACGTTTCAAGAGTAGAAACTTTTGTTTTTAGCAAACGAAGGTTAAAGGTTTCAATGCCAGTAAAAAATATAACTCAAAATTTAAATGTTAAAAATTGTATTGAAAATAAAGACTGCGATTTATTGATTCAATGTTTTTCTCAAAATGCAGACAATTAAATTTCCTGGCTGTAACCAACATTGAAGACGTACTCAACTGCAATACTTGATAATATCAGGATCAAAGTTCTTACAGAATCAGTATTCTAATCGATAAATGACATTAAATAAATTTGAAATTATCCTTAAAATATATTTAAGTCACTCCATTAACCATTAACATATGCCTCCCAAAAAGTAGTATGAATGAATAATTCCAGTCATTTACCTCTGCATTTAAACACAAAACACCAACTAAGACTCAAATGTCGAGGCACTTATTTGATTTAGCATAAAGTGTGGAGAACTCCGCCCCTGTAATTTGGTCCCTTAAGGCGTGGCGTACCGCCACAGCAACCGCCACTGCCACGGCCCCCTGCTAAGTGGCACTTTGCTTTGTAATTTATGCAGTTGAATGAAAAGCGTTTCTAACAACATTTAATTAAGTTGAGAGGCGGGGCGCGAGGCGTCACAGACCGAATTCAAAGTTAAACTAACGAATTAAAAAAAAACACAAAAATAAAAATAACAAAAAAAATAAAAAGGAGAACGGCCAGCCTGAGGTATTTGGCTCTTCATTTAAATGGTGCCCATTTTGGCCAAGTCATTTAAAGCCGCTGCCTGCTCTCATATGCCACGCAGACACCACACCTTATAGTCGGAATTTCAAATACAGCACCAACCCCCCCACTCCCTGGCCACTGCTAGTCCCCAACCATTCGGGTCTCTCGGGGAATGTGCGTAAGGCCAATGATGTTGGCAGCAGTAGCATGGATGGAAAAAAAAAATTGGGTCGTCTTCGTTGGCTTTTAATGTCTTTTGCCTGGCACTTTGTAGCTGTTATCAGTGGCAGCATTTGGAAATCTGCACAGCGACCAAAAAGTTCGCTGATAACAGTAACAAAGGCCTAGGCCAAAAGGCAGCGAAGCCAACTGCGACAGCGGCACCAGCAGCGCTGCAGCTAATAGCTCAGCCGCTCTGTAATCTCTGTCTGCAGTGTGCTAGTGAGTGTGCGCGCATGTGTGTGTGTGCCTGTGTATGTGTGTGTGTGTGTGTGGGAGTATGTCGCTGTGTAAGTAGGGCTAGAATATGTGGAGCAAGTTGCGCTTTGTGTGGCTCTTTGCAAGTTTCTCTGCCGCAGTCGCTGGCGCTGCTGCTGCTGCGTCTGCTTATGCTGCTGCCGACGCCAATAGAACGAAGTTGTGACGATGCCAGTGTTGGAATTTCGTGGCATTTTTTGCCTGCTGTACTTGTTTTTGTTGTTGCTGTTGTTATTGAGACGCATGCGCTTCTCCTTGCTGAGAGAATGTTTCACGGAGCCGAGCAAGAGCAATTTTGTTCCATTCCATTTCGCTTACACTTCTGTAACTGTAATTGTGCAACGGTGAAGGCACTGTTAAGATGCTGTTAAGTCTACTGCTCATCTAAAAAAAAAGGCTGTGTTCTTCAGAACATAAGGAAAATATGTTTTGGTTGCAGTTTAAAAATGATCATTACATACATATGTACATACATTTTCCACAATGAGAAAAAAGATAGAGAAGAAACACTTTGAAAAGAATGACTAAATTGCTAATAAACTGTTATATGTTGTAAATACTTGTTATTTTATTCATTTTAAATAGAAACGCATCGATAAATTAGTTTAGTGTTAATTTGTGAGCTTGATTTGTGTGTATATAAAATTAAATAAATAGTAAAATGCCAATATTTTACTCTAAATAAACTTTGCTTGGAAATTCACTATTAATTAGTTCTCTAATAAGAAGTTGAAAGGTTGATTGGTAAAATGACCCTCTTTTGTTACGATTTTATGGTTAATTGGTATACAAAATAGTGTTTCTCTGATTTTAGGCAGATTTCTCAACAGAAACAATATGACCACTGTTGCAATTCCAAACGTAGCGCCAAAAATAGCCAAGGAGCATTGTACGTTTCGTTCCATTGCCAGTCGCATCATCATCATCAACATCACCAGCAGCAGCAGCCGGACAAATGCGACTCTGTTGCTGCTGCTTGTGCAGTGAGCCAACAATTTCACACTCATGCAATGCGAAAGCAACAACAACACCAACAACTTCGGCACAAAATGCCGATGCGCTACGCAAATTGCAAGCTTCACTTGAAAGGTTCGTGGCCCGTTCTTCGTCCGTCGTCTTTCATCCATCGTCTTTCGGCTCTCACCCACTGGCCAGGTTGCGCTCTCGTGACGAGATTTGCTCATCGTGCGAGTTTCGACAGCGACCGCTGCTTCTGCTGCTGCTGCGACGTCGACTGCGAATGGTGACTGCGTTACGTGGCTGCCATCGCCATCGTTTGCCTTGATGTTTTTGGTCCTTTCGCAATCGTTCGTTCAGTCGTCGTTGCGTGTTGTAGGTGGTCTGGTCTGCTCTGGTCTGGTCTACGCAGCAGCTCCCCAAACTTTTGCTGTCTGCTAAACTGAATGTGATGCCTCTGCTGATGCTGATGCCGCCGATGCAGCTGATGCCGCTGCTGCCCGTCGCTGCTCAATGCAGCCACATCTTCCACAATGACGACGACTAACTCACGAAACTTCAACATCAATTGCTGTACGCGACGCGACGCGTTCAGTCAACGTTTAAATGCGTTACGTAGTGCAAAAAAGTGACGCGTAATTTTGAGTTACGCTACTGAAGTTTAAGTTTGAAGTTGGCGTTTTAAAATTTGAGTTTGAGTTTGAGGCAACACGACAATTGGCCTCGTTAGACCGGGACAAGGACTTGAATTGACTGCGTGGCCAAGCTGCCTGCCTGCCCTTCTGCATTGCTGTCCTGCTTTGGCTGTCCTCATCAGCGACATTATAATGATCATCAACTGTCGTCAGGTGTCAAGTGCCGAGTATGTGTGTCAATTAAAATATCTCAGCTCAGTGAGTTGCGTGCGTGACTGTGTTTAATTTTGTGCCGCACGCACCATAGGGCGTATGTGCAACATGCCCCACAACAAGCCACACAACAAACACCACGGACAAAGCATAAATTAAACTACCACATATGCACAAACACTCAGTGGCAATGTGGCAACAACAATATTCCAGTGTGCTACACAAATAAGCCAGATTTTTAATCTCAGCAAATATTGAAAAATTGCGGTAAGTTCTCAGATGACAAAAATTATATTTAAATATTGCTTATTAGCTGTCAGATTCATTGAATTTTTCCAACTGCGTTCATTTTGTCCCCATGCATTTTAATTAATTACGTTTGCAATTTGGTTTTACATAACCAATAATAAATATTTAATGAATTTTATATTTTGGTCGCGCGAAACTTGTTAAATAGTTTGAGAATTTGATTTGATTTTTATTTTCATACGTGGTTGTCATTGCCAATTTACGTTGGCTACTAATATTGTTGGTAATTATAGTTTGTGGATTTTGTGTAGGTTTTGATGTGAAAATCAAATTATAAATAATTACAGCTAATATGAGGGAATTTATGTAGAGCGGGGATTATTTAACAGTTGACGAGTGTTTGTGAAGCTGTGGAATTTTAACATGGGGACTAAAAATTGTATGATGATTATTCATAGATATATTCAGAACAAAATGTAATAATTTGCTTAGTATCAGTATAAGATTAGTGAATTGTCTTCTGTAAACAGGGTATTTAACAAGTTAAATTCTAAATCATGTTTTAGATATTATAAATCAGAGTTATCTACCGATATTTATTTTGGAATAACTAATCTCATTTATTAAATAGCTTAGCGTTAACTTAGATGGATTGCTATGCCCAAAAACCAATAGTTTTTTTATTTAAATATGCCAGATTAAAATATCTTCGCTGTTAAATAAATTTCATTTAAATACATGATTTTTATTTATTTTTTATTAAATATTTATTAAACCTTAAAGTGGGAAGCTAAAAATAACAGCTAAAACATAAGTAACCTTGCACAGTTGGCTTAAAATAATTGTAATCTAAGAGCTTAATTTAATATATTTCAAATAAGCTTGTCATATTGAATGAAATTAAGCAAAATTAATCTGATAAGCGTTTTTGTGTACAATAAGTTGCTTAGCTTTCAAATCTTGAATATCAATTCATTTAGTTTGCCTTAAACCAAATGTTGTCTTTTGGCTCTGAAAGCCATTCGCTTGGCTGCACTTTAAATTATGCTGAGCATAAATCAGCTCGGAGGTAGGTAATAAAACCGAGCAGACTGAAAGGAGCATAAAGGAAAACAAAAAAATAAATTACAATACATTACGCATACGTCAGGTGTAACACATGTGCTAAAGTGCTGAAAGTGCTCATGCCTTGCTATGCATATAAATGGATAGCCTTATGGTTTACCCCTTATCTTCAGTTACCTTTTCTGTTTAACCAGTTGTTTGTGTGGCAACTGCCGCTGCTGCTGCTGCTGCTTCTGCTTCTTCAATTTAATTATAAAAATCAACGCCATTAAATGCTGTGCAAAGTGACAGCCTGAAACTGTAACACATTCCTTAGATGTGGAATGTCCTTGTCATTGTCGCTGCTTGCCTCAGTTTGTGCTGCTGTCCTGCTGTCATTACATAGAAAATTAGATGGCAAAGGCATTGCAGACAGGCAGCCAAAGTCCTGGCAAACTCGTGTCGAAATGTAAATAAAACAAAAACTGTGAGACGTTTGCAAAAGCGAAAGCTGACGGTAATGTACACACACACTCACACACACACTCACACACACATACACACCCTCACACACACTCGCACACACGAGAATGTATGTAAAATAATAAAAAGCGACATTTACGACATAACATGGCAGCATATTACAACAGTCAGCAAACGTTTGGGGGCGCACTCAAAAATTTCCTGGCAGACGAGTCGAGTCGCGTTGAGTTCTGCGTAGTGTGGCACATATACGTGGCGTATACGCATTACAATGTTTCGCACTGATTCTGTCTGTGTTGCCATGCAAATGTACACAAAGTAATTATATGCACATGCCAGTTAGATGTGTGTGTGTAAGTATCTTGTGTCTGTTGTGCCAGTTGTTGTACTACAACTCAAATAATTGCTAAAGCAGCGGCGGCTGCTTGGCAACAAACAGCAACAAAAATGACTTTTTAAAAACAGGAACACACAGGCAACAACAACAACAACACCAACAACAACAACAACAACAACAAAACCGTATATCGTATTAACAAAACAACTTTGTGTGTTTTGTTACACAAGCACTCGTGCATACACACGCACACAGACACCATTGTGTTGTTGTAATTCTGAGATACTTTTCGGCAGACATCAGGCACAACAACAACAACAACAACAGCAACCACAATTCAATGGCATGCAAAGTTTCATTTTGGGACCATACGCCATGAATTTTCATTTAATTAGGCAGCGTATCATCAGCTGCTGAGAACCCACATCCCAAACCACCTCCCAAAAAACAACCACACAAACCAACTCATCCCTTTGATGGTTAGGCAAATTTGTGAAACGTCTCACAAAATACAACAAAAAAAAAAAAAATAAAATAAAGAATATAAAAAAAAATGGAAGTTAAAAAAAGTAAGAAACATAAAAAAGGAAGCATTTTACTTCACTGTTTGCTCTGTGATGATGCTCTCTTTTTTTCCTGGTTGTATGGTTGGGGGGTGGAAAGCACTTTCAAATGATTTCATTTTGCGTGAAAAACCGCACACAGGATATGCAAGAGCTTGGCCCTAAATGTAATGCTGACCAATTTGTGGATCCTTTTTGGCCCTCTGCTTTCGCTTGCTCCTTCTAAGCAAAAGACAGAGAGAGTTCCTGCACATCCTGCCAGACATGGAAACCAATTAATTTTAAATTGTCTGAGAGTTGAGCAAGCCCAAAAACCTACACCCATCAAAAAAACTCTTTGTTACAATCCGTCTCTTTCTATCTCTCTCTCTCTCTCTCTCTCTCTCTATCTTGCATGTATACAGATATTTGTCCAGCACTGTTTGTTGGCCTTGTTAATAAAAGTCCAATTTGTTGAGGGGCCGCAGACAAGGTGCTGATAGCGATGAGGTTTTGCCATATATTTCGGTCCCCCATGCAAACCGCAAAAGGTCACCCGAATGCCCAAGAAAATAAGGCCCTGGACACTAGCCGGACCGATTTCCCAGGACTTCACTTTGATAGGAAATTTTCACACATGATTTTTTTATGGGCCAATTTGCACACATTATAAGTTTGTCCAATTTTTCGAAAAGTGGCATGCCCCAAAGGTAAACCAAAGAAAACTTGCAACAATTTTCTCTTTGTTTAGGTTAGTTTTACTTCGGGTTTACTGGTTTGAAAAATGTTTTTGGCTCAATTAGCCGAGTTATTCGACCATTTTTGGAAAATGTTGAAAATTATCTCCGTTCTTCGTCCATTATTATTGAAATTCCTAAATTATGTTGGTTTAAATTTTGCAGTTTTTCTAAACTACCAGCAATAAATAAATATAGAGAAAAATCTATAAAATGAATAACGACAATGAATAAAAAGATATAATTTAAATATATACAATAAACATAAATTGTGGTATTCTGGGAACAGCTCATTCAAATGTTGTTCCAGTTCCTTAAGGAACTTATTCTTAAACCAGATAAGGGGACAAGTTGTAAGCATCTTTAAGTCGAGAACCCACTGATTTTCTAATGCTCTATTAGTTTTGTGCTGTGCTGTTCTAATCTGTAGCTCTCTAAATACATTTTCTATTATGCCAAAAACAATTTGGAAAACAATTTTGGGGAGTGCGGGTAAAGTCGTTTACCAAAAGCTGCCAGCTTTGTCGAGTGGCCATCAACTAAAATATCTCCAAGCGTCTGGCTGACGCGGGGGGTGGTGCAGGGGATAGGAAGGAGAAAAACACTACAAAACAAACAGCATGAGGAACAAAAACCAAAATAACTGTAGTAAATGGCGCCTTGTGTTTGTGCTTTGGCTGGAAATCCTTTTATGTTATCAACGCTTACGTAGCCAGCAATTATTTGCTACTTTCGGTTGCTTTGCTTGCGTCAATTAAAGTTTGCTGGAGCCCACAGAGAAAGAGGGAGAGCCAGAGCGAGAGCGAGAGAGTGAAGTGGAGGGATGGTGAGCAGCAGGCAAACAGCTAAGCAGCCACCCCTTCGGCTCCAGAGCCACCCCCTCAGTGGTACAGCTCAAATATAGCTTGTAACGTATGTTAATACAAACGTTTTGCGTATTCCCACGTTCTGACTGGTTGTGTGTTCTGTGTGTGTGTGTGTGTGTGTGTGTACGGGAGCTGTGCAGGCTGGCCAAAGCATCCACTGCCTTTTTTTTGTTGTCTAATGTCTTTATGTATATGTATGTGCAATATATTTTGCGGCAGTCAGGCCAAAGAAGGACTCGACAAAACGGGAGCCCCGCCTCGCATTTGGGTCCCCTGCTTAACCGCAAGACCATAAAATTAAACTAGTGCATAATTAAACACTCGCAATTAGGCGTAATTTACTTTGCGTGTGTCTCTGCTTCTATCTCTATGGTTGTGGGGATGTGTGTGTGTGTGTGTGGCATGCCTGTAACTCACCCCTTTCTCTGCCCTGTCTCATATTTTCGCAACATTAGTTTTTAATTAAAAAATGTTCATCACATGCGCAAGTATGTTGATGGCTGCCTGCCACTTGCCACATGCTACATATGTAGCTGCAATTTTATTTAAGTGTTTTAATTGCTTTGTGCGTTCAATTTACTACGCAATGAGGCGAACAGCGTCTCATGAGCTTTGGCCCACTTTCGTCAAGTCTTTTGTCCAAAAAACACGCACAAAAGCCAAAGCTAAAACAGAGAGAAAAAGATAAAGAAAAGCTTAGGCAAAGTCTAGAGATAAGATACTTAAGCATAAACAAAACCCAAGCAACAACTGAAAAGGGAAATGCATTGTAAACATTGCCAAGTTGTAATAATTAATCCGTAAGATTTACAAAACACAACTTGCGCATCATTTTCAAGTCCCGGACAGCATTACTTCGAAGGTTTCATTACTCAAAACTTCCAGTGGAGATGGTGCGGCGAAGGAAAGTTTGCTTCTTGCTGTGCCTTGCCTTGGCATGCCTTGCCCAAAGGACCATCGCTGTTGGCTGACTGGTAGTATTCTTTTTTTGCTGCTGCCAAGTTGCATGCCACAAGAGCAAACAGCAACTCGCGTCTGCAATGCGATAAGATGCAAAATCCTTTCTTGCAGCTGCCGCTGCCAAGGCATAAAAACCACATCTCATTGTACTTAGGATGCGGCAACTGACTCGCTGACTGACCGATTGCCAGACTGACTGACTGACTGACTGACTGACGGACTGACGGACTGACGGACTGACTGACTGACAGACAGACTTATACTCATTCCATTTACATTTTGCTGTGACTGCAAATTGAAAGAGTTCTCAATGCTATTGTTGTTGTTGTTGTTGTTGTTGCTGTTGTTGCTGTAGAGGCGTTTCAGCATTTGCCAAGTCAAATATTTATGCGGTTGGTTAAGATTTGGATTGTGGATTCGCTAAGGATTCACTGTGGATACTTGGAGCTCAAATTCAAAGCAATTGCAAGTAAATTAATTAATGAAAATATTCAAGATAAGCGCTGCGCACACTTCAACGAGGGGTTGGTAATGGGGTAAGGTGAGGAGTGGGAGTACATCTTAAGGTGGCTAAGTCGCAGTTAAGCCGCTTTCGAGCAGAGATTTTGCCAGCTGGCAACGGAAATGGCAATATGGAATCGTGGGCGGTAAAAGCATTTTGAGGCTGGCAAGTTCTGTGAGGCGTGTGAGATTTGCATAGTTTAAATAGAAAGCAGCAGAATTGTTTCTTATTTGTATTCAAGTTTAATTGACAGCTGACAAGTTGATTATGGACTAATTAGTGAGCTGCTAATTGAAATTAATGTGCGACTGCTTAAGACAGGCGGGCAAGTGACCTAATTTCCAAGATATGTTGTTAATTTTAGGTCCTAATATATGGCAGTCTTTACTTTTAATTAAAACTTAATGCAATGGCCCTGAAATTATGCTGATCTGACAAAAGCCAGAGTTTTAAAATCCTCATCAAATATTCCATTTTTATTTAATAATTGGTTAACTTAAATTAAGAGGTCGAAACTCCACTGATTATAGCCAAATATAAATGTCAACGATCATGTTTGGTTCATAAATGCCAGATGCCAGCAAACTTGGTCCATAACAAGCAGGCAGCAACTAACTCAACGGCTTTGATTAATTGCAACAACTTTGCATACATATTAAATTTTTTGCTACCTGAACAGAGAGGGATAAAGAATGAGAGAGAGAGAGAGAGAGAGAGACAGGTAGAGAAAAAGAAAGAAGCAGAGCTGCTGCAATCATTTGAAAAGTCATTTGTAAATAACATAACCGAAAAGCATTAAAAGCTAATCCTATTTAAGCCAGCAGCCAGCAGCTGAACACGTTCCATTTCAGGCGATTTGGGTTTGAGTTTGGTGTGTGGGGGTGTGGGGGTGTCGTGGGTCTTTCGGTTTTGCTGATGTTGCCTGCCTGGCTGTTGCCTGTGGCATCAACTAGAAATCCATGGCACAAATCCACGTCTCTCGCTGCTTGCCCAATATTTTTCCATTTTCGTTTAGCGAGTCGCGTTGCATATTTATGTGATTTATTATGGAAAACTTGCCCCCCCCCCTCCCCCACTCTGTCGTTCCACTCGTTTGTCCCATAACGACAACAAAGCCTGCCACAAACTTACAAACCCTGGGCCAAGTGACCCCTAAGCTTTGGCCAACTGTCTCGTTGCCAGTTTTGGCCTAGAGCGACTTTCTACAAAGGTTAAAAACAAAAGCAGCAGGAATACAAGAAGAAAAAAGAAGAGAAATACGAAAAATACGAAAAATAAGGTTTATGTTTTCCCCTCCAATCACTCCGAACTACAGAGCCACTCCCAATTTCAGCTGATTCCTGGTATGTAGCCAGGTAATCTGGCCCATTTTCAAATGTCTTTGGCTTTTGGGAGGTCGGCTGGTTTCGGGGCCATTGCTTGATTATTAGCCACTGGCCTTGTTTCTGATGCTTATAAATTTGCTTCAGTTGAGTTGAGTTCAGTTCAGGTTTTTCATCGTTTTCTGGTTTGGCTTTTTTAGGGTGTGTTCAATATGCCCGACACGGACACCCAGCAAATAATCTTTTAAGGCTACTTTTACACCGGCGATGTTCGTGTCTGACTGGGCAGCAGTTGGTTTTCACCTCCTGCTTCTTCCACTACAACTCGTTGTTGTTGTTGTTGTTGTTGTTGTTGTAGCTATTGCCTTTTAAATGTTTATGCCAATATTTACATTCCAGAGGTTAGGCAGTGCCACCCAACAAAAAAATGTTTATATACATTTGACTTTAACACGGAAATAAATATTGGGTGGAACGGATGGCCAGACAGCAAGGGGCTTTGTACCGTAATCTTGATAAGCGCACACTGTGATAGATGGTTCTAACGGCACCATATTTACGTGCATTTGGCCAGAAAATATTTTATTCCTTGTTCTTGTTGCTATTGCTAGCAGTTAATTGAAAATTCTGGTGCAATCATTCTTGTGGCATACTTTTTGGGATATCAATGGAGGCTGCTAATAATGTTCTGCCAGTTGTGTAAGAATATTTAAAAGACGAGTTTTTACTATGAAACGCAATGCTATTATTACAGCGACTCCCCGTCGTTAAATGCATGAAATCCACAGTGCTCGTAACATTGTCTCTATGTATAGAAAGAGTTATAAAAGCAGCTCGAAGCTCATGCAAAAAACGTGCTCGGAACGCATTCCACCATTCACTCTCTTTGCCCCGGCACATGGCAAACTGCGGTAGTATTTATGTAAAATGCCAACATTGATGTCTTCATGTGTATCTGACTGACTGAGCGACTGATGGATGAGAACTGTCTGCCGTGTGACCATGTGCCTGTCCGTGTCCTGTCGTCGTGGCAACGCTTCAGCTGTCTGCCAAGCGCTCTACGCGACACTGTGAAAGATTCATAATTGTTGCGGACACACACACACACACACACACACACACATAGGAAATGCATTGAAACTGCTGCTGTAATTATTACATTTGCTTTTGGTGGAATTACTGTGGCAAATTCCGTATTTAAAATTCCATATTCCCATTCGCATTTCCCTAGATGATCCACATCCAAGGGACAAAACTTTAATTTATTGCAATATTGTCAACGCTTCAACGTGTGACTGTCAGGTTGCACGCAGCCTCCTACGCTGGATGTTGCCACTTTTGTTATTGTTATTTTTGCTGTTGTTGCAACAGCAGCATTAAAAGGACTCGAGTTACGTTACGTATACGCAATTTATACGATTTACAATCTGTGCCAGAGATGCGCCTCACTTAACGGCTTAATGTATTGTTACAGCAGCTGGCGCCGCATAATCACGCACGCACACACTGACACACACACACTGATACACATACACATACACTGATACACATACACCACACACGCACACCCAATGCACACGCTTGGCTGCGCACGGCGACAAATGAAAGAAATGGCAAAAGGCACAAGGCAAAAACCAATCCAATTCAAACGCAGACACAGCGAATATTTATTAAAGCGTGACACACATGCAGTTATCAGCTTGTGTGTGGATTCCTACTTATGTGTGTGTGTATGTGTTGGCATTCTGTAATTTAATTATAAACTTTGAAAAGTTTTGAAAACTGCACAGCTGCAGTCTGCAGACAATTGCCATCTGTCTTGCTTGTCCTGCGAGTAGGTAACGACCACAGGCGGCCCCAACTCCAAACAAAAGTGTCAGTTGCAGTCCGCAAATTATAGTAAACTGTGGCAGGGAAGGGAAGAAGAAGAAGCAGCCCCGGCTTGCCTAGTTAATGGGGCAAGTAGCTTCCGGCTCGTCTAGTTTATGCATGCAACATATTGAAAAGTCAACGCGTCGGCTTTTTATACCATTTGTCAGGCGCGAAACTTTTGTAATTAGATGAAATGGACAAAATACATATATACATATGTGTGAGTATGTGTGTGTGTGTGCGTAAATGTTCATGGGTGTGGCAAATTTGCGACTACGTCTACCACAAAAAAAACTTGGCGAATAAAGAGTTCCGAGGTTGAGCTTGTATACTTTAAAGGCACACCATTAACGTAACTATTCAAAATTTTCAATTGTTTAGATTTCTAGTTTTCGAATATTTGTTGGATTGAATAAAGAAAGATTGTTAATCTACTATTACGCCAGTTCACAAGCTTAAATTACAATAAGTAAGTAAATTTTTGCATTTTGTACTTTATAAAATGTTCCCTTCGACTGCTAGCATTTTATTTGTAAAATTTGCCTTTTTTACATTCCTAACGAATGTTATAGGACACCTTTCAGTAAAATTTTACATAAATAATGACGCTGCAATCTAATACGAATGTCAACTTAAACGAAATGCCTTGAAATATGCAAGGCCAGCAAAAAAAAAAAAAAAAAAAAAAGCACTGCTCAACCAAATGACAAGCGCTGTGAAAGGCTGCCACTGGGAGTGCATTTACTTCTTATCAACAGCAACAAGAGCCAGTGGCAGCCGCGGCAGGTGGCAAGACAGCTCTCAGGTGGAACCAGCATCCATCAGGAGACAGCAACAGCAACAGCAGTGGCAACAGCTGCAGCTGCAGCAGCTGCTGCTCACCTGAGCGCACAATATTAATGGACTCTTTCTCCGGGTGCACTACACTTTAAATAATTTTTCTTGATTTTCCCCCATTTTTGTAATACTTGTCCCCCTCCATTCGGCTGCCCTTAGCTGACTTTCAGTTTTAGAATATGCAAATATATTTTAAAGCTCAACTACTATTTTTTTATTATTATTATGTTTTTTTTTTCGTTTCTCCGGCTTTTGTGATCCACTACGCTGATTTATGTCCCTGGCAAATTATATTAAAACTGCAGGCACTCAGCTTGATGAAGTCGCAAGTCGGATGCTCTGGATGAGATCTCATCGCCTGGTTCAACGATAATGCCTGCCAATTGCATTTGCTTGGTGGCAGCTTATCTGCCTTCTATCTCACCCCCACTCTCTTTTATCTTTAGTTTTGCCATTCTTTGCGTCTCTCTGCCCCCCGCAGCGACTGTTTGCTTATCGGCATCCGCATCGGCGCTTGTAATAAATCAGCTCGTCGCTTCACTCACTTCCTGTCGTTTCATATTTTTTTCTTCCTTCTGTTGCTGTCTGTTGCAAGTTAACCTTTCACACACACACACACACACACACACACACATACATATTGCTGAGGCATCATCCTGTCAATGGCTTTGCCTCAGCTTAGTCTTCAGCGCTATATTTTCGACACATCATTTTCCATTTCCATGTTGAGGTGTGGGAGACGAGGGCACACAAAAAGAATTTCCATTATTTTTCCTCGTCATTGATAGAGCACTATTTGCACCCCCACAATCTTACCAACTGTTACCTTTTGGGCTCGCAGCGGTCTCGTTTGACGTGTAAAATATCATCAACTTAAGTAGATGGTTCTTCTACAGGCGCAGGCACAGGCACAGGCGCAGGCAACCTGGGAGTTAGTTCAAAACGTTTTGATAATGTGTCAAGTTTGCATGCAGACTTTTGCCAGACTCTTGACTCGACAACTTGAACAACTGATTAACCTGAAAACCTTTCTGTTTCAAAGAAGAACTACGAAAGTGAGAGAACGAGTTGCCCTCTAAAATTTTGTATTTTTTTTAGTGTATTCGAACTTACATAGTTTGCATTTGTGTGCATTTGTGCGTGAGTAAATTGAAAATTAACATAATCAATTAATGTGTTAGGAAATCAGATATAAACTAAATCCATTAAGTGAATATGCAAAAGTGTGTGCTAATAATTCTCACAGCACTACAACTGGATGTGCAACTCCGATAAGACAAACCAGACAAACACTCACTGACATACACATACGCAAGGACTGCAACAAAAGTAATTAAGGTCAGCATAACTAATTAAGGTGTCCTTATTGCATATTTCTGATAACAATAAGAAACAAGACAATGAGAACCTCAAACATGTTTTGGTTTACAATGCTGGTGAATTGATGTGGCCAAGCATGGCCGCAGGTCTGGTTTTCCACTTGAAAATCAATCAATCAACAAGCTTTGCTCGAAAAACTGTTGCAAGTTTTATCAGTGCTGAGCGAGTATCTCGGCTCATGCTGCATTTTATATGCTTGTCATCTGGGCCAACAGCCTCCCGTCTGGCTGCTCAGTGCTCCAGGTTGCCAGCTGTCTGTGTGTCTGTCTGGCTGTCTGTTCGTTTATTTAACACTGATTGCCAATGCACATAGAAATTTGGCAACGATGAGTTTTGCTCGCAAATCGCTTCAGTGCAGCCCCCAGATACCCAGGCAGCTACAGATAATCATGTCTCTATGTGCCGGACTAAGGTTGCTAAGTAAACTCTGAACTGTGAACTCTCAACGGCAGTGTAATCAATGCTCATCGGCAAGTGTCTCCGATGTTTGGCTCTGTGTCTGCTGGTAATATTGCATTCGAAATTGTTACGCTTAAGCCCCTGTGGCATTGCTTTCAAGAGCACAACCCCATTGAAAATTCATTCGAGTTTCGTTTGTTTTGCTTCGATTTAAGGATATTTGGGTAAATCTCGGACCTGACACTTGGCCACAGGCAAGTGCTGCAGATTGTTTCAATTATCCGCAATGATATCTGACGCAACTTAAGAGTTAAACTAGATTAATATCCATTCACATTATTGCTGTTGCTTATATTTTCACATTGATTAGCATTAATTATGCCATTTAAATATAACTTTATTTTAGTCGAAGTCAGAGTTAATAAGCGTTTCGAAATGATGCCATTTATGCTTCTAGAATCAGGCTTTTGTCTAAGCTTGCAGAAGCCAATTATTTTTCAGTTGAATTGTGAAAGGAAATTGAAATTAAAACCCGACCTGAATCGGCTTCTGCTTTAAAGTCTACAAAGGGAAATAACTAAAATATTACATGACCCTTATAATAAATTAACTACCTATAAAAAAGGGAATTTAAATTAATATTAAAGTGCCACAAAACAAAGTGTAGCACGAAAAAAAAAATCTGGTAATTGAAATGTTGAACAATAAAATGAAATATAACCAGCTATTGGAATAACGGGAACAACTTTTATTGTTGCGCCATTTTTGGCACATTAAATTAATTACGGTTATTTATTAGCCAGGTGCAAATAAATTGCAAACGCAATGAAAAAACCATTGAAAATACTCTATGTATAATGTAAGCACGTTTAAATGCTTATAAAGAGGTATAAATTACGCCTGATTTCACGTGCCATTACCAGGAGACAGTTATGAAAGTATAGTGCAGCAAAGTGTGGAATAATTTATGGCGAACAACCGACAATTTCCTGCTATAACACGGGCGTGCGGCTCAAAGCAACGGGGTGTGAAAAGGGGGGAAAAACCGTATTGTGCATATGGGTGAACACATATCCGTAACTGATAGCATTCCATAAGAAGATATGAATTGCCCAAATGTATAAATGTATTTGATTTGAAGACAGAATACACTTTTTAAATTGGTATGATGTATCCCTTACTTTATCCTAGTCTTCATTTTGTGTCCATTAATATAACTGAATTACAATTTTCAGATTTATGAAGTCATTGGCTGAGATTTCAATATAACATGTAATGGCAAATTATAATTTTATTTGATGAAAAAATCTATCTTTAACTACCTTAACTCTGTCTAAAAGTTTAGCAATAAATACAGAATTCTCCCATATCTTCGGCATTGTTTAAAGGGTATAGAAATGTTTAAGTCAAAAGTGTCCATATCCATTTAAAACTGTTTCCATTGCTGTGCTCAGCTGCCAGCAGACTGTGTTTGTTATTAAATTGAAACCCTTGGTAAATGCAAAAGGCAACAGCCAAAGGTAAAAGTAACTTTTCGATCAACTTGAGTCGGGTTCGGGTGCTGCTTTGGGGGGGACAAGGTGTTGGGGTGGTATGGGATTGGCAGCTGCGAGTTAAGGATTCAAATTGCAGGCGTGCGGCTCTTCGGCTAAGGGCAAATACATCATTTTGCCAAAGAGTGGCAATTTAATTCGTTTCCTTTCAAGGGTTGTTTACCCGTGCAGGTGAAGGGTGCAAATGGGTTGCTGGGGGTGGAGGGTTGTTATATCACCGGCCTTAATTTCAAGCTTCAGCAGATTGGTCGTCCCCTTATTGTCACCACATTATTAATAGCTAACGCCAAATGCTAATAGAACGATGCCAGATAATCAGCAGAAATTTCTCAGCTGCCATTTCATATTTACATAACATAATAATACTTACTTGTGTGCAAAGATTGGACTGATCTGAAATTGCTTTCAGCTAGATAAGCAATCAGGCAGTGAGCTACTCTCTCAGCACTTAGCTGATGATGCCTTAGATCAATATCCATCAATAGCAATGCTGCAGCACACATTGTTTGCCTTTTTGCTGCAGCCACACACAGCCAGTCACAGCTAGGCCCAGACCCACTCTGCCCCGTTTGCCCACATTCATGGAGCCAATTATTATGCAAATTGCAAAGTTCTTGTACTTCGACTTCAATCCTCAAATACAGACATAGAAGCAAATTTAAAATAGCAGATGGCAAAAAAAAAGCTAGGAAAACTGTGTGTATACGATTAGCAAATACACTGCTATTTGGTTTTGTGAAAGACCATTGACTTGTGACCAAGAAATTATTTACCATTTAGGCTCTTCTCATGCATTTTAAGCTGCTTTCTTCACAGATTTACACTATATATGCATATATATATTATTCGCTGCAGGGTATCAGGAGCAGAATGCCTCGGGCCGTGACACAGACCGCACTAAATCAATACTGGTTTGCTCCTGCTGCTGGTCCGAGTCTGTGTCCTGCCCTTCCTTTTGTTACACATTCTGCTTCTCGTTCTTGGGTATTGGGAGTTGGGAGTTGCGCGATGAGAGCTGTGCAACTGCCAACAAATCAACATTTGACTTTTGCATAAATTGCAAGCACCAGCAAAATTGTTACAAAACAAAAAAAAATAAACGAAGAAAAGTAATTTTCTCGCTTTCGCTTGCAAGTAGAACAACATTCAACGCCCACTGTTGATTATGCGCTGCTGCCGTTTGTGTTGGTTGCTGATGCGTTGCACTTGTGTCTGGGGAGCAGCAGCAGCTGCATTATGCCACCTTACCACCTGGTGAGCCATATTTGTGCGGTTAGATGCTGATTTTGTTGTTGTTTACTCATTTCCTGAGCAGAAGTATCTAGGCTCCCTTGGCCAACACAGAAAATTGGCAGCGTCTTCATTACGCTCCACAAAACATTGACTGCTGCTTCGATTTACATTTCATTTGCAGCTCAAGCTCAGCTGCTCGACTTTAAGATCTAAAACTGGATAAGCGCAGATTTTAGGCATAAGACTTTTTTGTTCGTAAATTGAATGCGAGTGGAAAAACAATACAGTCCCCAAAACCCGTCGAAATCTGTGGCGGAAAGCCTCTGCAAATCGAGCTGAATCGGTGTGCGACAAACAAAAACAGGAAGTGGACATTGTGTGCTTAACTTTGTTTCCGCTCCTGGGCGGCGACAACACAAATTCGATGAGTCCAGGCTGTGTCGCCTGTGTCACTTCTATTTTTTCCTTGCAATTGAGACTCAGTGTGTAAGTAAATGTATTTACGTGCGTGTGTGCGTGTGTGTATGTGTGTGTGTGTGTGTTATAGCTGCAAATGCAAATTTGTTCAAAGTTTATTGAGTGCACGTGACGGCAAACAAAAGTGCAAAGTTTCCATTGTTCGTGCCTCCTATGGGAATATTCACACAACTCAATAGGTACAAGCATTTTCTTGTTTTTCACTTTTGTTTTCCATTTTTCCCAGCCAGCCCATAACTCTTCCAGCATTTTTTTCATTCCTGTTATAATCGTTATTTTCAATGTTTTATTTTTTTCACCTTGCCATTGGTGAAATGACACTTTAAGCTGACTTCAACCGAATGAAAGTAATTTGGAAAAATGTTGTGAATAATTCAATACGAAATTATAAAAGTTTTGATGAGTTTTGAAAGCTCTTTTTGGTTACTGGGCAAAACTGCTCGCGATTGACATGAAAATAATGTTAAATTGTGAATTCCTATTGTCTTCAAATATTGACTTGAAATATGACATGAGCAGTGGTTATGCACATAAATCTCTTATTAAATATTATATTTTTGACACCGAATATCAATAATTATTTATTTTAACATTATTCTAACAAAATTATTTACCTCATAAAGTCGAAAACAAACTCAACTGAAACTAAAACTGCAAATGCATAAAAGAAAACTAAATAAAATTCAAATTTAATGTACAATATTTTGCATAATTGCAGATATGCCAGAGCAGCTGTAGCCAAAGGCAAGAAGGCCAAAATCGAAGCATGCACCAAAAATCGATAAAAGACTGGTAAGTATTCGCCAGAAATTTCATGCAGTAGATGCATATCTCTCTGTGGCAGAAGATATTTTTTATTTTATGTGCTTTTGTGTGCAAACAATTTAAGAGCAGAAATGTGGATACTTTTACAATGCTTATTGCAAATGCTTTTATAAATTTTATGACTCAACGCATTCCATTGTTGTTGGTCGAACGTTGACGACGTCGCCGACATTTAACCTATCTTCGCTTTTACGAGCAACCAAACTGAAATCAGCTCGAAGCTGCAACTGCAACAGCCACATCCTTTCAAATCTCACTAACTATCATTTTAAAGCAACAAAATCCCAGGGGCGGTTAGGGATAGAATCGATGCAGGGCGTGGCTGTAAGCCAAATTGTACACAACTTGAGCTTCAACTTGCAATTCAAAAGCCATGTTAAAAAGTAAAAAACGTGAAACCAAAAGTAAGACGGAAAATGCTAAGAGAGCAACGGGCGAGGATGTGGAAAATCGAAGAACGTGGTTGGATAATTTGTAAGTCCCGCTTATAAGAACATATCAAAAATTCAACAGCAATTTAGCTTTTTTCTTGCGAACTTTAATTTAATTTAAGACGCATTCAAGTTATTTTCTCAAAGTTAACTGCCAACGTTGAGCGGCGGAAGTTTAGTTTTGTTTTGATTTTGTTGTAATTCAATTGCAGGCTACCGGTGAATTTAGAAATTTCAATCAGCCAACCGCCTCAGCCCTACCCTCCGCCGGCAAACCACCTACAAAAAAAAAAAGAAAACGAAAATAATCTGCAATAAAAATGTTTTCCTTTAATAAAAATTCAATTTCCTCGAAGCGACACATGTCAGAGAGTCCACGAAGACGATAGCAGCAGCTGCCAGTCGAGTCAAGGGGCGCTGCGCCGGATGCAGTTTAGGTAAAAGGCATCTGCAGGGCTTCCACTCCAGCTCCCAGCTCCCAGCTCCACTCTCCTTAGTTTGTATCCCCTTGCTTTTGGGCTGGACGCTTGCGCTGGATATGCCTTTCAATTTATAATGACGACGCTTGCCGAGTCAGTATAGTATTAGTGCTGGCTGTGTGTGTGTGTGTGTGTTGCTCTCTGTTGCATTTGCGATGCCGCATTTGGAACGACTATGTTGTTGACTTTGCTATGAGCTCCACCTACACATTTAGAGCTGCAGACAGCAGGCAGTTAGCAAACTGCGGATATGCGTTGCGCGTGGCAGCTTCGTGAGAGCAGCAGGGAGCCAGACAGCCAGCCGCATCGATGATTGCATAGCTTAAAGAGCTATGCCCCACAACCCTCAGCTGCACTGCAACATTAAAAAGCACGCGGCAAATACATCAATTGAAAATGAGGAGTTGCCTGCAGCAGACAGCGCACTGAATATGGCGAACAGTTCAGTTGATGCCTGTGGGGATATCCTTTGGATATCTGTGTCTCTTGCCTTCGAGCCAGACTCGTGCCACGATACGTATCCGACTCCGACTCCAACTCCGACTCTGACACCCTGTTGATTGCGTGAGGCTCAAAGAACATGACAGCAATTGAACTTCAGCTGCATAGCATTTATCAGGGAAGCCTTGGCATCATCTGTTGTTGACTACTTTTTAAATTCATAGTCTTGATTCAAATTTCATACATCGACTTATGCAAGTAATAATTCAAATAAGTTGCAGTGAATTCAATCACTCTGATTACCTTAAGGGCAGATCCAACGAAATGTCCACAAAGAGGTTTTACAGGTTGTAAGAACGCTTTTGATTTTTGCAGCTCTCTTGTCCACTCATTGAAAAGTGTTTGCAAATGGGTCATTTATAAAATATTATTTCAAACTTAAAATTGTCATAGCTCCTTGCAACTTGACAGACTACTGAAGATAGTTTCAACGATGCAAGCATTTGAGGAAATTAATAAAAATAAATGCACACATTTGCTTCCCTAGTAAAGGGCCCATCTCCCAACTAAATTCACTCTCTAAATTTTATCAAAACACTTCTTTAATTAACGTTGCTCAAATAAAAAGCCTGAAACTAAATTACATCCTCAAATCTCAAATATTTTCTGTGATTTGCTACTGATTGTTATCTTTGAGATTTTCCTAAGCCCTTGCCAGTCATTTAAAAGATAAATGACAATGGTTTCTTTTAATTTCCTGCCATAATTCACTTAAGTGTATAGCTTGCTGAATTATCGCAAAGCATAATCCTCCAATTTCTAAATCAAATAACATACGTTAATCTTAAACCAGCATACTGTTGAGAGCACTCGATGGAGCTTAAGAAGCTATCCTCTCAATCCGCCCCAAGGCTATCAGAAATGATTGGCTCAGTTTTCAAGTTGGGCTTGTCGCTTATCTGTGCAGCCCCATCGCCTGGCGCAGATTAATCCAGCAATAAGCAGTGGAGCGACCTACTGCAGCATCTGTTGGCTCATTCAGCTTAGTCTTATCCATATGCCTGGTCAATATATCACGCAGCAGCCAGCCCTCAATGCAAACAAATAGAACAATTTTTAGTGCCTTATCGCCAATTTGCCCACACCCCTCTTTACCCCCAGCGCAGAGGAGTGTGTGCCAATCAACTTGGACTCTAATACGTTTAGGCTGCTCATAATCACGCTCCGGCAAGCGACACATCAATATGAGATACGAGACGACATTAGACTGGACATTGGCAAAAAGCTGCCTCAGCTGCCACAACAACAACAACTGCCTTGGTTCTGCTCTTTATAGCTCTACAGCTTCTACTTTGGGGGAGACATGGCGCTTATTGTTCTTATCTCATTATTACATTTCTATTTACTTTACAAGCCGCTTGCTGATGCGCGCGCTTCTTGGCCATGTCTCTATCTGGTCGCTGTTAGGGTCCTGCTGCCTGATTGGGTCTCCGCCAAGGTCTGGGTCTGAGTCTGGGCATGGGTTTGGGGACTGGGTTTGAGTCTTTGTCTGGATGTGCGGACTCGCTGCCATGTCAGCGAGTGGCTTATTTATATGCGCTATTTGTCTTAGTGGCTCGCCAACTAATAGCGCTGCCTTATTATTTTCCTCTATTTCTGTCTCTCTCTATCTCTCTCTCTCTCTGTCTCTTACCGCCTTTCTCTCTCTCTCTCTACTCTAGCGTCTTGTATCTTGTCGCTGCTCATTGCAGCTCATTGTCCATTGGCTTAGCGGTCTATTATCCTCCACTTCCCAACTGCAAAATGCAAGTTATTAGTTGGGTACACTTTGTGGCCCCTTTCGCCAGACACTTCCGTGCCTTATCAAACGTAACTTCCGACTCACACACACACACACATACACAGACGCACACACAGCCGAGATTATAGAGTTTCATCTTGAGCAGCAGTCTCAGTACTACTTCCGGCTATTTAGATAGCCATCCTGCTGCTGTTGCAGGTGATATTCAGCGTCCACTTCCTGTTACACACACACTCTCAAAGAGGAATCCACCTGCAGGGAATTCAATTTGCAGAATCATTAACACATTTGGCAATAAGCTGTTGTTGTCAATACCCCAGAGACGGTGGCGCATCATTAAAGATTATTATTCATTTTTATGTAATTATCTGCTTACCCAAGTGCCCAAAGAGGACCATAAAATATCTTTGGCAACGAGGGGTCGCGGATGTGGGTGCGGGTGAGGGTGAGGGTGAGGGTGGGCGCATTGTAGCGCACATCTCTGAACTGAAACGTGAAATATTTTTGGCTGCGTTACGAGCAGGCCTTCGCTCCGTTGGCCATCTACTGCGTGCCAATGGCCCGAATGAGCCAGCTGCCTCACACTGATGGCTTTAATGTACAGCACACTCTCAAACACATGCATACACGTACACACACACTACTCCAAACTAACATTAAATTACACTGGGCAACAGTTTTACTTGGGGCTGAGAGCATAACAGTTGACAACATGTTTTCTCTTGAGGTCCAAAACCATTTACTAAATACACAATTTGTTATGATTTCAATTCTAATTAGTAATTATTAATTAAAATTGCAAAAAATTAATAAGGGTCTTTCGGAAAATCGACAAATATAGAATTAAGCTACAGTTTTATAAGCTTTAATTTTGCTCGGTAGTGTTATCTATAACTAGCCTGGTAAAAGCATCCTAATGCCCATATATACTAACGGGCCATGAGTTATGGCCGCAACGTGTGGCCCTTGCTGTAGTTACACTTAAGAACAGTGCCCCGAATGTGCCATATGTGTGTGTATGCATGGGTTTGTGTATATTTATATACACATACACACATATAAATATATATTCATATGAGTGTATGTGAGTAAACGAGTATATTTAATGCAGAGCACACAACGGCAACGCCGTCTGGAACCTGGCAGCCTGGGCAGCACATCAAAAAAAAAAAAGAAAGCAGCAAAAAAAAGATGGGCGCATCATTTAAGTTTACTGCAAAACAGGCCAGAATGTGTAACTGTGTGTGTGTGTGTGTGTGTGTGTGTGTTAGTTTCATAATGTAACCGGATGTGCCAACACAATGCTCGCACATCCGCTTGCCAGACAACAGAACAACAGCTGTCACACACACACACTCACGGGGCAGAGATAGAACGTGTGTGCAGCTGCGCTTTTGTTTGCGAATCCTTGGTAGCATTTGGGTTGGTTGAGTAGTTGTCGTCGCCTTTGTCTATTGGAGGAGGCTAGCATAGAGCTGACAGTAACGGGCACATTATTAGAAGCAGCGGAGCATATAATAGGGGCATTCGCATAACAAGAGGCGTGAGCTGCCACACATGAGACGAGGGAGTGACATAATTATTAACTGCATATAAGTAAATATAAAGGCGACCAAACGACCAAAGATAACGATGCTCATTGTGACTATCTCCCCCCTTTCTCTATCCTCTATCTATATTTCTCTGTGTGTGTGTGAGTGTGTGTGTGTCTGTTTGTGTAAGTGTTCCAAGGGAGGCTGAGGCGAAAAGGAGTTGAGCACATTTGTACATTTCGTAGCCATGTCACGTGTGAGGGTCATCATTTAAGTTTCAGTTTGAGCTTAGCAGCAGCTGACAAGGCTTAATTGATTAAAAATAATACGAAGAGCACAAGTCGCGCATATTAATCGCATTGCAATATGTGGCTAAAAAAAAGCCGCATTTTAAATTGCCCGTTTTTAAAGTTAAAAGCAAACTTTTTACTGCAGCATTGACTTAATTCCTAATAAAAACAAAAATATTTAAAAAAAATAAAAATAAATCAAATAAATAAGAAATTAAGTTTTTTCTTGACAATAAATAAAACGTGATAAATATTTCGCTAAACAAAGGTTTTTACAACTTCTATAGCTTTTATCGATTTTGTGTCGAGACTTAATTATAATTTTCATATGCCGTATTCAGCAATTATCTTAAGAGCCACATTTCCATATACATATACACTGCAAGTAAATTTTAGGGTATTTTCTAGGCGGAGCACTCCCGCCAAAATGCACTTGTGCTTGTTTTTGCGTGTTTTTCTTTTTCGACTGCTGTTAATTATAAACTTTTTAAGTGGCTTATTGGGACTTGCGGTTGCCCAGCCACTTGCCCCTCGGCAGTTCTTACCCATAGCCCGACCACCCCTTCCCACCCCTCTCCGCTGTTGCCTGCGGCAAGTCATCAAGTACTGCTCAAGTTTCAAGATGTTGCCATTTTTGCTTTGTGCCTTGCGCCTTTCACTGCCTTCGGGGCTGCATTTAGGGGCTTATTACTTGCCATTCCCTTCACCGGCTCCTCCGCTCTCAAAACGACTTTCCCAAAAGGCATTTATTATTTAAGGCACTTGTTGTTGTTGTTGTTGAAGTAGTTTTTGCCTTAAATATGCAAGCAGCGCGCTGAGCATTGAGTTTCATGTGAATTGATAATGAACAGAGCTAAAAAGTAGGCAAATGTTTTTTCATATTTACCAAGAATGAGATGTCCATTTTTTATGGTCTTTAGGCAAACATAAAGCTTTGATTAATGTTTAGACAGTGCAAATTTCAATATTCTCTCGTTTTTTTGCTGCTGCTGCAGCCAGTTTAAGCACAAAGTTAACGCCTTGTCGCCTTTGCGCCATAAATCAGCATTAAAGACATAAACACATCTTCCGCTAACTGGTCCGCTGTCCCGCCCTTATTTGGCCATTTTTAACAGCCATGCTCATAAATATAAAATTATACATAAATGCGCTACAAAAATCACATCAGACAAGCGACAGGCAACTCCCCCCTCCCGCCGCTCGATTCTGACTTTAACTGACGGTATCAGAACTTCGACCTCCAAGCTCGTATATGACCATATATAGCATAGTTGATGGATCACAATTCGATTTTTAGTAGACATTAAGCTGTGTGCAATCTGTTTTATGCTCGATGCCACACCTCCATCCTCCTCCACCGCCTCCTCATTTCTTTTTACACTCTACTTTTACGGTAAAACAAATATGCGCATAAAACTTGTTGATGACGCAGCAGGAGCAGCAGAAGCAGCAGTAGCAGCAGAAGTAACAGCATCAACAACGGAAACATTTGCACCTACAATATGCGAGAGCAGAGCAGGGGGAAGAGTAAGTGGAAGGAACTGACAGAAGGTAGCAGTTGTGCGGGCGTGTCTATTGATGGCTCACGTCAATAAATTTATGAGAACATATAGCGCAGACATGCAACAAGCAGCTGTGCATCAAAATTTAAGTCGCTTTTTATACCCTAACCTTTTTAATGGAACGAATACAAAGTGTTTAATTAACAACAGATGCTGCATTTAGTGCAGCTACATTTTTAAGTGTCTTTCAAGTATCTGACACTTGTGAAAAATGAAATTTTGTTTTAATAAATAGATAGATAGACACAGAGGATAACATATAGCCTGATAATTGAATGAATGCAGTAATAATTGTTGACAGTTGAATTTACAGAATATTTATATTTATACTATATTAATTTGGACAGTTTTATATGTCAGGAAAATATAAGATAGTAGTTGCTAAATAATATAGTCTGATTGATAGAAACAATTTTAAACAAAATTAGGCGTTGACAGTTAGATTTATTGGACATACAAGACAATTGTTGTTGGATGGTAGAGTCTGATCTATATTTGACTTATTTAATTATTTGTTATGTTCAAAATGGTAAGCACCCTTTGATGTGATGACAGTGAAGCTGTGGAAAATGTTGCCTGTTTCCGTTTCGTAATACAAGACCTGTCTTTTTGTATGCTGAAGTTGCTCTTGTTATTGGCCATCAATATTTGCTCACAATATTGATGCACCAATCGCGACACGCATACTTTGACAGCCTAAATGTGTGTGTGTGTGTGTGTGTGAATATGTGTGGGTGTGTGTGTGTGTGGTTGTGTGTTGGCATATTCCGCAGCTGGCAGGCCATAAATATTTAATATGCCTTTGCAGTGTGCAGCGTACATGATGATAAAGTGCTCTGCCAGAGTTGTCTTCATGCGGCAGATTAATCATACCCGCTGCAGCGGGATGGGTGGGAAACGGCACGGCACACACTCGCACACACTCGCACACACTCGCACACACTTGCACACACTGGCACACCTTGATGGCGCTATGCTGTACCAGCTGGTGTCATTTGACATTGTCAGCTGGTAGGTGAATATTTTTTACCCCTGTGTATATATTTTTTCTCTCACATTATCAGCATAAATTCAAATAAAAATGAGACGAAAAAAAATGTGTTGTGCCCGCAGTGCTAAATAAATGATGTTATAACAAACAGACAAAGCATGGACAGAGGCGCTGAAAAAAGCTGACAGCATGCAGGACACACAGTACACACAGGACGCACAGGACAAAGACGGAGAGCCAATCATACAGACGAGCATATTTTTTCTTTTTGGCTGTTGCTCAACTTTTGCCAATTTTTCTTTAGCAAGTTGACTAAGCCAGGACACGTTTCTGGGGAGACGGCAGCAGCTGTCAGTAGTAGATGCCAGGCAGTGCGACGCACATGATGAAGCTCATCATTAAATGCAGCAGGATGGCAAGGTAGTAGTGGTAGAGGGGAAGGGAGGAGAACTGAGCAGAACAGCCACGGACAGCAATGATGAGATAAAAGCAAAGCCAGCCGCAGCACTAGCAGCAAATTTCAGCACAGCAGTCTTAGCCAAATGGAGCAACAAAATGGCTACACACACACACACACACCTACTCTGGCCGACAGACAATTCCTGGACGCGTTCGTCGCTCTGCATGCCTGGCCAAAAAAAAAAATCCTGAGGCGTGATTGATTAATATTATTCTCGGCTAATCTAACTTAAATGGGCCGCAAGCAAAAACGCACAATGCTCACAGCAGGAAAATATAACTTATTCAGCAAGTTTGACAGCGTACAATCTGCGTGTTCGCGTGGGTATGTTTCTGTGTGTGGCTGTGTGTGTGTGTGTGTTTGCGTGTACGAGACTCGTTGACTACGCTTCATACATAATAAACACGGCGGCAGCGTGTTAAGTGCACAACAACAGCAGCAAAAGTAATACAAGTTGATCAGACGCCAAGTTTAATGCAGCCCCAACCCGCAAAAACATAATAATACCGGTTGGTAGGAGGAACTGTTAACCTTGTTAGGCTACCTCCTAAAGCTGATGAAATGCCGACACGCATCTATAAATTTGTTATGCATACAGCGAACACACAAAACGAGCCAAAAGTAAGCCAGAATTATTTTAGCTCCATTTTTTTCTTTTTGCCTTTTCTTTTCTTTTGGTTGTCAAGTTGTCAGCGCAAGTTTGCCAGTTGGCATATGAAAAGTTACTGATAGGAAGAGTTGCGATCAGGTCTGCTAGATACTAATTTGACTAATTGGACATACGTTATGCAGAAGACATGTCAGGGTAAAAAGAAACGCGACTCAAAATATGATTTATACTTTTAAAATGTATTTCGAATCGTTGAAAAAATATTCTTCTTAAGTTTGTTGTGTGTATAATTGAAAACAAAAATCGTATAACAACAAAATTCCATAATTAAAGGAAATACATTTCAATAGCTATACAATTTTTGACATACAAACGAATAAGAAGTAATTAATAAAATTATGCATCCAAATTAATGATTGAAGCCTAGCTCAAAGTGCCTCACATAAAAAACAGCAACAGTAATTGCAACAAACGAATTCCTCACTTTGTGAAGTCATCAATAAATGAAATTCATTATTAATTAATGTGCAAATGACGGCTATAACTACAATAACAACAACATAAAAGGAACTGCCATAAGGCTCACAGCTTTTTGACGCAAATTGAACAATTGTCAGCAACATGTTGTTTCCACAGTGCTTCACCCCTCAAACCTCGACCACTTCTGGCATCGACGAGCGCTACACGCAAATGACATTCTGCTCATTTGCTGCGGTTGCCATTTTCCACCTGGCAAGCAACAATTTTTCCCGATTAATTAAAATAATAAATGATTTTCGTCATACTTACTATTACCCTTACTCCACGTTGTTGACAATAATTAATGGAGTTGCCTAAAGATGCCCCTGGATACGGAGTACTTCAGGTCAATGTGAACTCACAGACAGACAGACCTTTAACGATTCATTATAATTATCATTATTTAAATGCGGAGGCTGGGGCCACTTTATTATCAATTTTCACCTTTTTCTTAATTTTCATTTAAGGTTCATTTTCCATTTTAAATTAATTTGAAAAATTCTGAAAGAAAATCGACTCTAAAAAAATGTAAATTTAATTTAATCACATAAAATGAGCAAATATTTATTTAAAATGAATCGATTTTAATCGATTGCTTTAACTGTACTCTGAGCTTAACTGTTCGAAGTGAATTCAATGTTTTCCGCTACATAGTCAGAGTAAAGAGTATTCCTCTTAAGTCAATTGCAGAATGTACTTTGTTAATTGACTTTCGGTTTGAAGCGGCTCATAAGAATTTTAATTAATTTTTGCCCACGCATCTGAAACAGACATCAAGCTATAGGCTCTGTGCCCAGTAATTGCAAATGTATCTGTATCTGTATTTGTGTGTATCTGTGTGCTCTATGATTTCTACCCCACGCCCCAATCATAATTATTGTTTGTATTGAGTTGCTGGCTTGACGCTTGCTGCATTTTCATTAGCGCAGCACAGAATGCCGCACAAAGTTAAAAATTGCTGCACAAATAACAGCAATGTTGTGTTGTTAAGGCAGATGGCTGGCAACCTACACTGTTGGTCGGCGGCCTGCTTCATTGGCTTGTGCATTATTTGAGCAACCTGGTTGCAACATAAAAAATGCACGACGAGCCCACGAACTCGCAGCTGCTCCTGCTCCTCCTCCTGTTCCTGCAGCTGATCCGGCTGTCAGGTCCTCGCCACACAGGCCAAGAGGTGAAGCATGCAAAAATGGATATGGATGGGAAGGAAGCAGGTGGCAGTACGTGGCCCCTGTAGAAAGGGCGTGCCGACACGAACATTCGAGAACAAGCCACAGTATTTATAGAGCTGCGGCTGGCAGGCAACGTGGGTGGGCGTTGACAGTTCGTTGAATGGAGGGAGGGACGGATTGCGCATGGGTGGCTGGTTGCAGGTGGTAGGTTGCCGTTTGCCATACCACGTCTGCCCATAAAACACAATGAAGCGTAAAAATGCAGGGCGGCCACTTAACCCAACGACAACGACGACAACAACTGCAAAAATAACAACAACTTTTTCTTGCTCATCGTGTTGTTTAAATATTTTAAAATGTTTGTTTAGCTGTGGGCACTGCAGCTGTTGTTGTTGTTGTTGTTGTTGCTGCTGTTACTGTTGCTATTGTTGTTTTGGTAGTTGCTGTTGTTACAGCTGCTTATTTGCTTATGCAAGTGTTGACGCTGCGTATTAAAATTGAATGATTTTAATTGCAGTTTGCACAACGCGTCGTATGCGCAACACAATTTGCAGCGACTGCATTAAACGTTGCGCATACGCAGCGTATACAAATTTGTGCGTGTAACTGCCACGCCCCAGTCATAACAAAGCTAACTATGCAACTCTTTCCCTCTCTCCTTCTCACTATATCCATTTTCACTACTTCTATCTGTCCCTTTCTCTTTTCCAGTGTATTTAAATATTATGCTTACCATTAGCTGAATTATGTTTTCCATTTTGTTGTCCTCTTATTTTGTGTGCTTTTCATTTATTTATTTGCTATTGGTTGCATATCATTTTTGAAACTTTATTGTTGGCATGTGCTGCTGCCACATTCAATGCTTGTTTTAGAGGCAATCAGTGTTTTGATTTCTGCTGCAGAGCACACACAACAAATGTTCCTGCCAGAAGTGATTAAACTTTAGGAAACTGTTAGATGCAGACTATTTACTTACACATTTAATTTAATTGAGTTTAATTGAATCGCTTTCTAAACATATTTCATTTATATATACAAAAAGCATTCGACTTGTAGCTAGCAAAATATATATTTTAAGGTAATCAAACAATAAACAATTTTACGCATTGAATTTTCATATATGTTTTAAGTGCATCAAGCAACATTTTCAATACACTCTAAATAATTGCTTCCTCCCAAAATTTTCACAATTGCTTTTCTCAAAAACTAAGCTTAACTTTACCTCCTAGCATCATTTAACTTTTCATAAAGAGTGTTGTTTTTATAGCAATCTTTTAAATATATAAAATCCTTAGTTGATTATAAACCTTTTTAATCTTCATTGCCATTCTCTCTTTATGTCTGTTTAATGTTTGCTAAGCAGCCATTCCAATTAAAATTAAATTCAATTCAAATATTGCCAACTACATTTTTAGAAGCAATTACTTTATTTTATTTCCTTTTTGCTCTTTGCTTTAAATTGATTTTTTTTTTAATTGCATTCTCTCACTATCTGACTTTAGATTTTTCTATTTGTCTTTGACTTTCACCAGCAAATAAATTGTTGTGTTTCTTCTTTCTCAACATTAGCGAGCGTTTCTTTTTCTATGTATTTTGAAAGCAATTTAATGATATTTATTTTATTTGCGACATGCACGCGCTTAAAACACACACACAACTACACATGAGCATACTAAGCGCTAAAATCCCAGAACATTTAATTTAATGAAATAACAAACAAGTTCTGAAAACAATGTCAAAAAGCAAAAACTAGCAAGAAGTGAGAAAACTAGAGAAAGAGACCGAAAGAGAATACAGAGAGAGAGAGAGAGAGAGAGAGAGAGAGAGAAGACAAGGCAAACAGCAACACTAATGCTTACTTTAATGTTTTAAGGCAACCAGATGTGTTTGTGCAATGCTTGGGGCCAGCCATAAGGATGCGCATAATGTACAAAGTTTGCGACGCAAACTAATTTCAAAGTAATTACGTAGCACAAAAGTGTTGATTTTAGCGTGCTGAGCAGCATAGAGTGTGGCAGCAAATAAAGATAGATATGTGAGAGGGGGGGTGTCTCCCAGACGGCGCTACAAAACAACATAGCAAAATGTTATCAACAGGCACAAAAAAAAAAAAATAAAAAATTCCGCGCACAAAGCCAAAAAAAACTTACCAGCTGCAAAAATGCAATATTCCAAGTTGTTGTTGTTGTTGTTATTGCTGCACAATCCAAACAGCAACGTCTGCTCAACATTATTGAGTAAAACAATAAAAATCAACCTAAAATGCAATATAAAAATCGAGTTGCAATCCCAAAAAATAGAAAAAGAACACGTTTCTGCTGTCACATCTTTTGACTTTAATTTGACTTGTGGCAGCGAGAGAGAAGCGCTTTGGGGGCCCGCAAATTAAAGGCGCTGAAAACTTTTCTCCCCATCCTGTGCCCCATGGCGGCATGTTGTCTAAGTAGCTGGCTTTGCGGGTCGCACACTACACAATTTCTATTTATTTGTGTAATATTTTACAAGTTTATAAAGTAAACGAAAACGGACAAAATACAAAGCAAGCTGCAAGCGTTCAGAGTCTCCAGGCGCAAAACAGGAAGGCAAACACTTGCACCAACACACTCGCACACACACATTGAGGGCCGGGAGGAACAGGGAATGGGCAGAGTTTGGCGCAAGCGGAAGCTGACACAACAGAAGGCGCACGTAGGGACGAGCAAATACAAAGGAAAAAGCAGCTGCAGCTACACAACTGAAAACAAAACAATACAAACAAAAAAGGAAACACAAAACAGAAACGCAGACAAACGCTTAAGTTTTTCAACAACAACATGCAGTGTCTGTGACTTAAGGCTCTGACTTTAAGACAAAAAAAAACCTTTCAGCGCATTTAGCGCACAATTTAAAAGCACTGTGACTAGTCTAGACTTTACGAAGAAATACCCTCTTCTCAGATCTCAGATCCTCTTTTCCCAGCATCAAGCTGATTATTCATTTTGTAGAATTTAAATACAGTGAGAGACAGCTTAAATCGACCAGTGTCAAAGAAAAAAGTAATTGCCTGCCATAAGCTAATTATTCATTATTTTTCAAAAATTCCAAAAACCGATGGGAGGTACCACCAATATGAATGTTTGACCCTTATAAACTGAGGTTTCCCCACCTGCACCCAGGTGCTCACAATGTGCCTGGTCCAAATAAGTTGCAGGCAATTACTTTTTTTCTTTGACACTGGTCGATTTAAACTGTCTCTCACTGTATATGCAGTATTTGAAGTTGTTATTATAAAAATAATAATATTTTATAGCCTAGTACGCAAAGCGCCTATATGCCTGTTTACTGGGCAAAAAAAAAATGTTAGGGTATTCCAAATTATTTTCGTACATATATACGTAATAAATAATGCAGAATCGCATTACCGTATATTTTAAAAAATTCATTAAGTGCAGCGACTAACAAAAAGGGATGGGCAAAATAAGTTACGGGTTGCGCCTTGGTAGTAAACATTTTTATAGCACACTTTCTGGGGCAACTGCAAAAAATGCAATTAAACAAATAAATTTGCGAATAAACCTATTCGGTTGCCGCTGGAGGCGCACACCAATGAAAAAGTGAACTGAAAAACACCAATAAAAAATGACGTAATTTACCTCAATTAACACACCAGATGCGCCTAGGGTGTGTCTATGGGTAAGTGTGAGTGTGTGTGTGCGTGTGTGTGTGTGTGTGTGTGTGTATTGGTCGTGAGTTTAATTGCAGCCAATGGTCAGCATAGTCATTTGGCAGCAGACAAAATCGTAAACGTTAACGTAACCGTAACCGTAACCGTAACCAAAAGCGCAACCATTGCACAGCTTCCGACTGTTTATTGGCTGCAAGTAGAGTGGGCAGTGTGGCAAGCCGGTAGCTGGATAGCTTTACATGCCCCAGCTGAGTTTTATCGCTGCTCTTAACGACACTCCAAGTGTTTCAGTGCCCAAGCCCCTATTCACACTGCCCATTAAAATTCAACGGCCCAGGCGACTTGAACGTTTGGCAACCAAATCATATCGAGCCATCCACTAGCCCAATCTGACACCCCAGCTCCCTGTCCAGACCACACGCCACTGTCTCGTCATTTAATGTGCATGTAAATTTGAACACATTCCCCAACTATGAGCCAACGAACCTGGCCATTAAAGTTCACTTTATGCGCCCTCTCTCTAAATAAACAAAAAATTAAAAAAAATAAAGAATGGATGAGACTGTCCAGACAGTGGACATGCTCGTCCTGCTCCGCCTCTTGTCCCTAATAGCAGGTCTGCATAAAATGCTAGTTTTACGTTCAGCAAGAGATAGCAGCAGATAACAAATAGAATGCAACTCGACTAACGGATACCTCTGAATTACTTAATTTATTTTTTGTAGGTTGACAACTTAGCAACCAAAAGTCATCTTTCGACCGGTTGTTCATTTGGCAGCCATCCAATATAGAAATCAGATCCAGTCGCCTCCTTTATCAAGATAACTTTGAATCTGAGCGAGTTCTCATCAAAAAGAGCAGACACACAGGCGGAAAGATGCTGATCAAGAATATATATACGTTATGGTAGCTAAGACGTTTCCTTCAAAATTATTATAACCTCCACAAACGGTTTAAATTACTTTATAATAATCACACAGATAGTAAACAGCCAAAAACACTTCAGAGCTTTACAATCAACGGTGTGCAGAGTACCCCATAAATAACTTGTTTTTTTTTGGTTTGGTTGGTTTTTTCTTTTGCAGTGCCACAGATGAGTTTGCAACAGCTGCTGTTCATATGCCATAAAACAACTGTTTATGAACGTGCCCCGAATATTTAAGTATTCGGTCTGATGACCGCACTGGTAATATCACAAAAGTTTCATACTTTAAAAAATTGTTAAAAGGGCCATTTAAAATTCGAGAAAATACAATGTGAATTACAATGTATTCTTTTTAATGAAGGAATTTTCTTTTGTCTTCTTTGCTTATTGGAGCTTATTATTTATTTTGTAGAATCCAATAAAATTCTAATCAATCTAAAGAAAAAATAAGTTCAGTAGCAAACGAAAGAAACCGCTTCTGAAACTCTAAACTGAAATCCATTTCGACAGGCTCTTCTTCAACTAATCTGTAGATTCAGCTGCTTGCATACGATGCTGCTGTCAGGGAAAAAAACCTTTGTGCTAAAGCCAATCGGGCTCTGGGATCCGCTTGCTTATGGTCTAAACAAGGACAAAGGAAAGGCTGGGCTGTAAGGCATCTAAAACGTTAAAGCCTAATTTGTAGGGCCTTCTAGTCGAGCGGGTGCCAAGGCTGAGGCAATTACTGTTAAAGGCAGCACCGCCCCAGCCCCTGCCCCTGCCCCAATCTCAATTTTCTCCCTATCTCTATCTCTAATCGCATAGCTGGCTGCAATCGACTTTTGTGCTTGTGCCGCATCCTGTTGATGGCCTCGTTAGTTGCGACTTAGCGTCTGACGCTCAGGGACAGCACATCGAGCACAATATAATCAACACACACACGCACACATACACCTACACTCACACACATAGCTTGGCAATAAACCTGAATGTCGTGACGTGCTGCTACAAAAAAAAAAATCAACCACAACAAAGCTCAAAACCAAAAAAAAAAAAGGCCAGCAAAATGCTCTCAAGTTTTAGCTCTAATTTTAAGCGTTTAATGCGCTACAGCTTCTTCAAGCCCAAAACTTTGGCTAAGATTAGCCCAACAACAACAACACCAACAACATTGAATAAATAAAATTTACAAAATTGAAAGAGAAAATCATTTGGGCTGATAGCCATAAAACGTTTTTAAATTTAATTAGTGCCAAGGCAAAAGTTTTGCTCAGGTGAGTTACTCGGCTCGTTTGGCCTGCATCCCGAGCTCAACTTTGTTGCATGTGTTGCTGTTCTTGTTCTTGTTATTGCAACTAGTTGCACAGCTTGCAGTTTAATGGTTGTTTTCGTTTAATAGCCATTTTAAAGACGTAAATCACAGGCGGTCATGAAATACGGGCAAGATATTGCATTTTACTTGATTACGGCAACAAAGCAAAAGGAAATGTGCCACAATGCTGTTACAGTTGCAATATTAGTCGAAAAGGTAACATTAGCGATTCCTTAAAGACAGTTAAAAAATGCTCAACTGCTGTTAAATTACAATAAACACGCCAACCAAGTCCGAATTATCTTTTAATGTGTAAATTTATTGTTCCTTTATTAGCAGTCAGTTTCATACAATTAGCTTTAAGTATACAAAAATTGACTTGTGTCTTAAAAAAATTGAAATCTACATTATATAATTACTTTATTTCGCTTGGAATACGTTTGAATTTCTAATAAGGCGCAGAATAATGCTAAAATGCATTGCCTCTTTGCCTTAGAGCCATTTAATTTGGTCGCAAGACCTTGCTACATGGGAACTAATGTCAACTGCGCATATTTGCAATAATTACAAAATCAATGGAAAAAATTATATAACAATTATAAGCAAAAAAAAACAGCAGACTATAAAAGCCTGCTACTCGAGCTGAACAGACAAACAGTCAACATGAGGCCCTCGTTGCGAATTAACAATCTCGTCGCGAATATTAACTACTGCGCCAGGCTCCTGGGATTGGAGATATTGGTGCTAAATCTGAAAATCAACCTTCGCACCTATATCATAATATTTTTGCCTGTGACCTATACGATTTTTTGTGTCTATACGACGATTAAGCAGGCGCAGCGTCACTGGTTGGATGGCTTGAAAACGATCATCACGTTTGGTGGCCTCATCAATGGCGTTTGCCAGATATTAACACTCCTACTGAGACATTCGGACATTAAGCAATTGATGGACAGCATAATGACCATCTATGCAGAGTATGAGCAACGCGGTGCGGACTATTGGGATGCACTTAATTTGGGCATTGACCGCTTGCTCAATTTACGGCGTATCATTCGCATTGGCTACCTGACTTCATTCTTTGCGTTGGGTGCGGCGCCGGGAATTTTATTGCTCTACGATGGCACACGTATCACGGCTTTGGAGTACGAGATACCCGGTCTCCCACTGGATACCAACATGGGATACACACTCACTTATGTGAACCAATCGTTTTTGGTCGGCGTTGGTGGTCTTCTCTTCTATATGGGTGATATGATGGTGTTGCTATCGCTGATGCAGATTCTCCCATTTGCGCACATTTTTCAGCTAAAAGCAGCCGCCCTCAATGATGCACTGCATCGTAAGGAGCAGTCGATATATCTAACAAGCGTGGGAGTTTCTGTAGATACTGATGTAGATGCACTGCTCTTGGATCTAATCAAGTGGCATCAGCTGTTCATCAAGTATGTTGAAATCTATTTAGATAGCCAAGCGTAATTCAAGTTAATCCTTTCAGCTATTGCCACAATGTGGAGTTTACCTTTGGTGTTATGATCGCTGCTCAGGTGCTCTCCTCGGCCATCTCGATTTTGGTTTGCTTTTGCGTAAATCTCAGCAGTTTTCATTTGGCATCCGCCATCTACCTATGGATCAGCGCCTACTTCATGCTGGTCTACTGTATTGTGGGCACCCAGATCGAATACGCTGTCAGTAATTAACCAAGTAAACTATGTTGAATGATAATTCAATTTATTCCTCTCACAGTACGATGACGTTTATCAGATTAGTTGCAACATTCGTTGGCATCAGCTAAACTGCGCTCAGCGAAAATTGTTTGTGCTATTCTTGAAGAAGACACAAAATATGCCAACAATCGTTATGCTGCGCGTTCTGCCGCTGAGTGTGCGTACAGCGCTGAAGGCAAGTTTTACAGGGTATATACTAGAGTGTAAATGCCAGCACAACTAATGCCATTTCTTTGCAGATCAGCAAACTCATTTACAGCATAACAATGATGGTGGTGAAAATTCGCAATTAGAAAAATATGTTATTAACTTAAAAAAAGATTTCATTGAATGCTTCACCAGTCAAATAAATTGAAGTAGTTGCACCAAAGCACTGAAGCTAAAGTAGCTGATATGCGATAAACAATCGAATCTCTTTACAGGTAGAGGGTATGCAAGGGATGAGCATACGCAATGGGTTTTCTATCTAAAGTCTCATTAGGACTTAGCAAAGAGGAGTCGAGTCGGAGTCGAATTAGGGCTTCAGCCTTCCATTGCAATCATGCAAAGCTCTCGGAAGCATTTAAGTGCACTTGAGTGGATTTTAATGGACTCCAACATTGCATCGGAGTGTGTCTTGTCTCTCTAATCAAGGCTTTTGTGTGTGTCGCCTGCTTTTACACATTTGTGCGTAAGAACACTTGAAAGCACCATTTTTCTCCCTTCCTTATCTTATGCTCTTGCACCAGAGTAATATATAGACATTTTGTACTGTCGTCATCTGGGGGGGGAACCGTCTTAATGAGCTTTGACTGTGCAATCATGTTGCGTTTCTCTGCCAGTCATTTGCTTTTCGAACCAAATGTCATTTACAATTAGAAGAATCGCAATCGACTTAAATTGCCAAATGAATTTTGTAAACTTCTTCTTCTGTAAAATAGAAAATCACATTTTAAAGGAAACTTGTCTGTAAGTGTATAAGAAAACGATTTTATTTATATTCCACAAAAAAAGCAAGAAAAGCATATAAGAAAAAAGACTTTTTCCAATTCGTTTGCAGTTCAACATATTTCTCGACAAACCATTCATTTATACAACATCTTTCAAATCAAATTGACAATTTGTGATTCACTTAAGTTAACTTTAAGATCCTTAGCACTATAAGATTTTTGCTTGAGCTTATGCACTTGGTTTTAGATAATCAACGCATGGGGGCAGCATTATCATTTGAAGCATCATTGGCTAGACCAGAACATGAACTCAATTCCCCGAACTGGTCTCAACTGGTAATTACACACTAAGTACACACACCATTTGCTGCGTCATGTTTAAAGCGCTGATGCGTGGAGCTGGACGAGCAAGGCAGGGCAAGACAGGGCAGGGCAAGGCAGGGCAAGGCAGAGGCAAGGCAGCAATAACGAGCTCTAGAGAGAGAATTGGAGCTTGCTTCTGGTTTTATTATGCGATGCTTATTGAGTTCTTATGCAAATAAACAGCGGTAACAAAAACAACACCAACAACAACAGCAACCACAACAACAACAACGGGAATATTGTATGTTCAAGCACAAACAAGAGCAAAGTTCCAATAACAGCAAAACACACAAGTTAAACCACAGGAAGGGAGGATGGGGAGTTGGTTGGTGGGCGGACTTCGAGGGTGGAAGAAATGTTATAAGTTGTAAATAGGCCAGGATTTCTTGTTAGAAATACGCCATTCAATAGCAACGAGTACGACCCACTCAATGGCAGGCCTCGCACTCCTATGGCCTACTTTATTAATATTTATACAAAGCGAGCTTTTCCACTTTCTATTCTACACATTTCCAGCTGCTTTCCCGAGCCTTTGAATTTTTAATATGGGAATAACAAAAAGCAATGGTTTTGGCTTTTCAACAAATAGTGTGAGTTGATGTCCGCCATTCCCCCCCCCCCCCACTCCCCCCGTTGTAAATGAACTATAAATATGAAAAACAGGCAATATGAGTGTTAGTGTTGTTTGCTCTGATTACGCATTGCTGATTTTGCATTTGCCAAATGAGAATAATTTCAGCAACAACAAGGATGCCACAAATCGAGAGAGTGCGACAGAAATATATTCTGATACATTACAGAATATATGCTTTAAATATTCTGAGATTGAATCATAATGGTTTATGCTTAATAGGTCAGACATTTGATTTAATGAGTTGGAAGTTTAACAGCTTGAAATTGATTTTAATTACTGTTTGTTCTGCATCTTATATATTTGCAGGCGAGCGAAGCGTGGAGTGGAAAATTTCAACTGTCATTATAAAATGCAAATATATCAAAAGATTATAGGTAAGTCAACAAAAAGACTAAGATCCGTAAGCTTATAACCAAATGTTTCAAGTTGGCTGCATTTCCAATTTCTCTCTCTCGTCCTCAACCATTCCTTAAGTCCAAAATGTAATTAAATCAGCTTCAAAGTAAGTCGACATTTCATAGACGAATTTATAGCCAAGGACGAAGCATCACTCCCTCTCTCCCTCTCACTCTCAATATCTATTGCTGTTTTCAACTGTTTGATTTTTCGACCATGTTTGTCTGCACATGTCGCACAAATAAACAAGATAAAAACAGTCGAAGCAGAAAATTAATTGGCAAAATCTAAAGTGCCAAATGTTTTTCAATGTGACACGAATTCAATGAAAAAATATCAGCTACTGACGAAGTTTATATTATTTGTAATTTGATTGAATTGACAGCTTAGACACGTTTTACACAAATATTTCTATTATTGTTTCATTTTCTGTTTCGACAGCCTTATAATCCTGATCCAACGCAAAGAATCTGCCCGAATTAAATTGAAAATTGCGAAAATTCATTCTGAATTCAGGTTGAAGGAGCACAAAAAATCGATCTGTCTTAATATATTTTGTGTGACTATATGTGGAAAACTCTTGGAGAAGCTGAATATTAGTAGACCTTCTATTTGATACTAGGAATTTGAATGCGGATGTTTAATTAATTGAACCTCCAACTAACTTGTACGGTGCTGAAAACTAATATGCTTCACGGTGCACAGTCAGGACCCTCTTGCCACTTTTCCAAATGAAGTTAGAGTTGATTTTATTAGTTCAACGTGAGAAGTGACAGACGCATCAATGTTGTTACTGTTGGCCAGTTTGCAACAGCCACACAATCTCTAGCAACGACTACTCTATGTTGTAGTAGAGTACTAGTTGTTGTTGTTCATGTTGTTGTACATCTTTGTTTACTTTGTGCTCATGTATCGCTCTGCACTCTGCTCTGCCCGGCCACCTGCCTGCCTGCCCTTGGACAACGTTGTTGTCCTCGGCAAGGAATTTAATTTACCCGCCGCCATAAAACAGGATGGCAGGATGGCAACTTGGTCGACATGATACACACGCCTCAGCAATTTTGTTTGCACCGAAAAATTTGTTTGCACTTTGCTTTAAAAGCGCCAAGCAGAAAATGTTCACAATTAATTTGTCATTTCGCAGTGCAAATATTTAACCTACCCTCCAACTTTGGACAATGCGGATACCTGGATTCCCAAATTCTTGGAACAATGTATGAAATAAAGTTTGCACCCGGCTCTGACCAAACCTTAACTAAATTTATGTTTGCTTGACAGAGCTTTTTCATGGAAAATTACATATATATATATACATATATAGTTATATCCTGAGAGCAGCGTTAAATATTAACAAAAGTTGAAAGCTTGCATATGCTGCATATGCTCTAGTCTAATCCTTGACTTTTACCATATTTACCAAGGATTTGCACACACACACACACTCACACACACAAATTATGCTTTCTGTACTTGTGTGCTTAGAGTTGAGCGTAAAAAGACGGTCCACAAATGCATTTATTCATGAGAAGTTTTTGTTAAAATTGCAGTTTGCAAAATGAAAAGCGTCACAGCAAAAGATCCAGGGATTTGCCAAGAGACATTCCAAATCCAACCGTATCTTGTCCTAATTGTATTACAGTGCAGGCAAGCAGAAAGACAAGGTAAAGCCTAGACAACAATTCAAATGAATTTCCACTGCAACAAAAGTTAAATATTATTATTACAGCCTTAAATTGCAGTCAGCTTCTTCTTCGGTAATCTAAATCAAATAAATGAAACTTGTACTAAAGTCAATAAATCAATGCAATTGTTACAAATGTCAATTGCAGGGTTTTGAAATGGACAACTTGGAAAATGCATTTGCCAAAAGTAAATATGTCAGAAATTAAAAAAGATTTTATATGTTATCCACAATTGAGAAGTAAGGAAAATTTATTTATTTACGTGTACATTTTTGAGCTGTAAGCCAAACAAAGATGAAAATGAAAAAAATTAAAGATTTATCAAATTTGTAGCTTTTGGAGCATTGCAGAAGGGATACGCATGCTCATGTATATTGTACAATAAATATGTGTTACATATTAAACCAAACCAGGGGACAGCTGTAAGCCGGCCAGGTCAGAACTTGAGGTTAGCAGGCAACTGGAGCTGCTGTCAAGGATCCTTGCAGTCTGGGGTAAAAAGCCGAGCCGGGATAAGACAAGACAAGACAAGACACAAAACAAACAGACTAATAAGCCCTGTCTGAGTGCCGGTCAAACTGGCAACTGTCTTTGATACCCCCCCCCGCTCATACACAATATACAAAAAGTGCCAAAATTTTTTGGCAGATGCCGTATTTACATATTTGCATATAAAGCTTTTGACTTTTGCTGGAGGATAAAAGAAATATAAATGCCAAATAATATAAATTTCACATATGTGTGTGTGTGTGTCTTTCTGCGTGTGTGTATAGGGCAAATATGGTAACAGAATATACATGAGCCACATCCGGAACAGTCAGACAAAAGCCGCAGGCAAACAACAAAAGACCAACCAACCAACCGACCAGCTGAGCCACAGACTCCGGTCTTAGGCAGCCAGGCAAGTTTAGTTTCCATAGGCATTTGATTATTCTAATATTTTCTAGCCAAGTTGGCCAGCTGACAGCTTCACGAAGCAGCTCTAACTGTGCGCCTGAATCTGAATCTGAATCCGACACTCACTCCAGGTAAAGGCACTGGCTACGTGACTATGACACGACCAATTAGTGTTGCATGCTCAGTGTCGCATTCAGTGCTTTGTTAGAAGCAAGCACACTCACACTTGCACACACATCGCACACAGCACACTCTTATGTTGTGTGCTGGCATTGAAATTAAAGGTTTAAGCTTCTTGCAAATCCTTTCAGTTGCAGTGAACTGCAAACTGCCAAATGCAGACTGCAAACTACCAACTACCAGCAAATGCCTGTCATTCAAGGCACACACTCGCACACACATGTGAAAAGCTTAAGTTTGAGGTGTTGAATTCACATGCTTACTCTTTCATATTAAGTGTGCAACACATGCATACCAATTATAGGAAGCAGAATGCACATGTTTGTTATTTGAAGCTTGTTTGACGTCCTTTCGAGCACGAACCCGTTAAAAATTCAACAAAAAGAAAATGATGGAGTTAAGTACAAAAAAAAACCGTCTATAAACGTTTGAGACATGTTCTAGATACAGAACAGAAAACATTCAAATATATTTGTTCATAACATAAAATAATATAATTATGTCTCGAACTCAGTAAATTAGTTTTGGCCTACATTGCATCACTTCAAATTTAAAAAAAAAAATATTAAAACATTAAGTTAAAGCTCAAAGTCTCAAGAAACGACATTTTTGTAGTTCTAGCAAGCACTATATACCTTTTGCACACCCAAATATAGAATATATAAATAAATTTCTTTAATACAACAAATTTGACACGAATAAAATAACAAAGAAAAAAAAGTTATTGAGTTTAGTTAGCCTCAGTAGAGAGCAGAAGATGGTAGGCGGCCGAACTTCAAAGTGAATAAAGTGGCAAGCAAAAAAAAAAAGGTGCCAAAAAGGAAGGTTAAAAGTAAACAACCATTATGCACTCCACATAAGCGATGGCAAAAGAGACAGGGACTGAAGTGGGGCGGCAAATGTTGTGGAGTGTTGTAGGAGCAGGGGGTTTTTGGTTGTTGGGCAGCATGGAAATATTTTGCTGCCAAACACACCCCAACGCAACTCCAGAAATATAAACAATTTCATAAGATATGCACAACAACAACAACAACAAAAACAATTCGAACAAGAAGCGTTGAAAAATATCTGAATATATATATGTATATATATGTATCTATGTATAAATATGTATTCATATAAAGTGTGGTAAGAAAGCAGCAGCTCGAGCAGGAGGCAAGTGAAGGCAGCCGCAGGGCAGGCAAAAGCAGAAAAAGCAACAACAACCGCATCAGTAGCAAATATTGCAAAACAAACGGAAAACGTAACAAAATAAGACAGTGGCATGGGAACAGGGGGAGGGGAGCGAAGGCAGGGGAGACACCAGGCGACGAGACACATTGCCGCCAACGCAAATAAACCCCAAATAGTGGAGCAGCCGGGGCGTTGAAGAGAGGAGGGAAGAAAACTGGCGACGGCGCTGGCCACTCAGCAACGTTTGACACTTGACGCAAGGACAACGTAAGGACAATGGCGACAGCGACAAAGGCGACAGCAAAAGACAGAGCGAGACAGACAACTCGTCATGTGAAATGCTGTGAAATGCGCACAAGAAACAATAAAAAAATATACAAAACCATCTCACAAATATAAATATTTCAATTTTTATACAAAAATGTCCTTTTTTTTATGTAACGCAGAAATAAAATATTGGGCCGGGCGTAAACCAAATTAAATCCGCACGCAGAGAGATAAGCACACACGCACACACACACGCGTACACATACACCCATACACTTACAGAACGTAACAAAGTGCTGATAAAGCGAGAAACCGGCACGCGAAAAACAACTGCTGGTTGAATCCTCCGTAAATACTCGTATAACGTATGTGGATCCGGAGCCAAGAATAAATGTCGCACATAAATTTCAGTATTTTTAGTTTGTCAATGGCAAACGTCTGCCGCTGAAAAAGAAGCGATTCAACTTGGGAGGTGGTGTCTATCGTATTGACTTTTGGCATATACATATATCACCTTGCAATTTCGTAGTTGTGACACAAATAGTCAAACAAAGAGAGAACATTGAAAAGCTTTTTAATCGAGTAACACTTACAAATAACTTATTAGTCAATAAAGAAACTAAATCAACAAAAACGGAAATATACTTTGTAGCAGGCCTCTGTAGCTTAGGTTGCAGGCTACTAGTGATGCGATATTCGGACTGTAGCATAACATCTGTAACCTTACATGCAACTATGTATATAACATTGATATCGAGTCGATCGATATCAATTGTGTGATCACTAACTTGACGAAAAAGAAGAAGGTGAGAGGAGTCGATAATTAAGTCGAGATAGTAAAGTTTTGACTTTTTAAGCAATTATTTAATGTTGTTAAAAAATTAAAAATGGTTAAAGACTGTATAATGAGTTGACGAATTTATATAGAACCTGTATTTTAATCCATTTAATATATTGATTAGGTTTGTGATGTTAAGCCGGGCCTTATCAGCTGATCTCATTTTGGGCTTAACATAGCTCACGATCCACAGCCTCTCTTTTTTGCAATGCTGCCTCCTCACAGCGCACTCGGCGCTGTTATCAATAACATTAATGTTTAACATTAACATAAAACCAAGCTTTTGTAAGAGGCTTGTAACACAACCAACAACAGAAGAAGTGAAAAATATATTTCTAAAGTGAAATATAAATACATAGTGAACAAAACAAAACCCAACTGTCTTTTTACCGGATAGATAAGGAAGGAAGAATACTCCCCCCAACATTTTCATATATATAAGAGCTGGGCTCAAGGTATCTTCTAGTTGAGCTCTCTCTCTCTCTCTCGATTAAGGCACTCTAACTTGTTCTTAAATTGATGTTTAGCTAGTTCATATCATGGACATTTATATATACTTATAGCTCCTATTTTTCCTTATAGCTCATTTAAACTCTCACTGCTACATGATAATTAAAACTTCAGCTGCCACAGGTTAGATTTATGGTTAGCTCTGGTAATTTGAGCTAAGCGCTTGCTGTTCAATATTAATTGAGGGGCAATTAGCACGTGGCATAAACATAAACAGCTTAAAACATCATTCTGAAACATAGTTAAGCACACAATTAGCTAAAGCACTGCCCCAAAAATACCGAATTATCTCATAATTGACTGACAAACCTTGTGAAACATTTAAGCTACATGCCAAAAAGTGTGTTGTTAGCTGGGGGAATTAAGTGGCATGGTTGGCCTTTAATGTATGCATTAATTGAACTGCAAACAATGTATGCATGAAAAAAAAAATACAAAAAAACATGGTCTATAGCAGATTCTCTTGTTCCCAGCGCTCTATATGCTAATTTGAAAATATGCTAAGGATGAAATCGAATTCAGTTGCCATTTTCGGGGTATGCAAATTACGACTAGCTCCCACACTAAGCAAATATTCCAAAAACAAAAAACAAAAAGCTGAGACAATAAGAATTCCAAACGGAAAATACCCGAGGCCACAAAATGAAAATACAGCCGTCAGAATAATAGTTGTTGACTCCTGGCTGTCTGGGTTGGTCACAACCCATATGATCAATTCATTCATAACATACCAGCAGAAGTAGCTGAGAGAAACCATATTGGTTATTCGGTTATTGGGGTATCAGACATCTAGTATCTAAATGTTGCAGCTGCATTTATGGAAACGGCAAGTTTGATTATGCAACAAATGCAACAACAAGTGCAGCTGCGGCTGCATGCAAACTACCCATCAAAATGCACGCCATGAGGCAGAAACAAAAACAACAACGGGCAACGGGGTAACCGCAACATGGTAAACATGAAACCGAAACTGTAACTAAAACTGCGAACTAGTCGAGGGTGTGTATGTGTGTGTGTGTGTGTGTGTGTGTGTGTGTTAGCTGTGAGGCAACAAAATTGAAAGCATTACTAGCACTGCAAAAATTTGCATGCATATTTACAAACTTTTCGGGTGCAAAGTCAGCAGTGGGTTGCGATGGGATGTGCTGGTGAGTTTGGAGAGGGGAGGACTAGACAAAAACTCACTAAACTGATCAAAACTCAGGCAAACGAATAGCGCACCACCCAGAAACACCCGACCATGCGCCTGTCGTGCCACATTTGCCACATTTGATGTTCGTTTTTGCAACTATTTGCAAATGCAAATTGCAAACATGCAACAGGGATATGTTGCGTAAATGTCAATGCTGCCACACACACACACACATACAGACTTTCTTGTGGTAGTGTGTGTGTGTGCCTACTCAATGCGCGCTCTGCTGTCAACGCTAACAATGATGCGCCACGCCTCCAGCCGACAATGCATCTGCATCGGAGGAATACAAAGCAACTCCTGCCCAAATGATTGACATGGGAGTTGTTGAGCACTTTGTACAACAACTTGCCAGCCATGTCACTATAGGAGGCGTGGCAGCAGTAGCAAGTGCTGTTTAGGAAGATTGAGAGAACCAAGCAGCAGCTGCAGCAGCACATCAGGCTGCGGATAAAAGCGAAATGCTGATGTTGACAGACAACCCAAAGGCAACAACGAGCAAAAGGCGTAGCTGCTTTTTATCTTGCTTTCATTTCATTTAGCGTTATATTAAATGTTTAATACAAAATATTAAGCAAGATAAAAGTTATTGAAAATTTCAAACTCGGATAAAAAATGTACCTACCTAGCAGGTGGGGAAACCCCAGTGTATTGGGGTCATATATTAATTTAGGTGGTTAATATACATATGTACCTACCATCGGTCTTTGGAATTTTTGAAAAATAATGTATAATTACTTTATGGCAGGCAATTCCTTTTTTTCTTTGACCCTGATCCAAATAAGCTTCGACTCACTGTATATGTCAGCAGATTAACTTCGCCCTACAAGGGAATGTAATATTTGGCATGACACAGATAACCATTTTTTCCTGACTTACACGTCAGTTAAAAACCAACTTTCAACTGGTTGCTGCTATGGCAACTATATGCTATAGTGGTCATCTCCGACCTAAGGACTGCTTTCAGTAAAAATACGAATTTATTCCAAGTTTCACTAAGATTGCTTCAAATGCGGATGTATACAAACTAATATACCCTCTAAAAGACTATAAATCGTTATGTGTTTTATATTGATACCTTAGTATTTTTACAATTAAACAATTTTTTTTGCTGGATCAGTGTTTAAAAGAAACCAATGTATGAAGAGCTTAAGTGTTGAGGCTAGAATGACGCAGCGCTTTACTAAATATGAATATTAATTGTGACCTTAAATAAGCATAATAAGGCATTTGCACAAACCTAATTATGAAAGTTGAACACCAAAATGACTCTTTATTTCTGCTTAAAATGTTTTCTTTAAGTATAAAATCATCTATTAAAAGCACAATTAATGTGAATCCAGCACTAAAGTTGGCGAATCATTCCAAGTGTGGACTTTATAAGCCAGCCAATTAAAAACTGTTGACTCCATTTTGCAAATCATTTTGAAAATATTAAGTAAACTTAAACTTATACGAAAATTACTTGACAACTTTTCTCAATTCCACCTGAATATTTTGCATTGAAAAAAATCGCAGCCAAACAGAAAAAAAAAATTGTTATGTATGACGAAAAAATGTTTCAGCATGATGAACGAAAAGAAAATCCAGTAAAAGCCACACACACAAAGAAAATCACATCCCAATTTGGCAAGTACCATGCACAAACCAAAATGGAAAGAAAGAGAGGCAGAGAGAGAGAAAGAGAAAGGGAGAGGAGCTATAGCATGAGTAAGTGCAAATCAGAGGAGTACGTTAAATTTTGCTGACTTAACAACATACAAATGATGTAAATGAATGAGTACATGAGCAAGTGAATGAACACTCACACACACACAAAGGCAAACATGAATAAATGCATGAGCTGGGGAGATGAAAATGAAGTTCGCCAACTGATGTTAGCATGTAGAACGCAATGGTGAAAGCAGCTTACTCACGTTTGTGTAATCAGTGTGAAACCAGCGTTAGCAAAGAAGCCAGTACCAAAAAAAAAAACACTCTCCCCATTCTCAAGCCACCCAAAAAACTTCAGCAGATTCCAATATACATAATGATATGAGGCACTCGAATACAACAGGAATCGGCTGAAGCTGCTACTGTGCTACTGCTGCTGCTGCTGCTGCTGCTGCTTTTGCTGCTTCTGCTGCTTCTGCTGCTTCTGCTGCTGCTGCTGCCTGCTGCTGGTGCTGCTACTGTTGCTGCTGTTTCTGCTGCTGCTGGCTTGCTTTCTGTCATCTCGAGGAGACTGTGATGAAAATGCCTTCTGACATCACTGTAAGAAATACGCGTGGTGTGTGTGTGTGTGTGTGTGTCGTGCCACGGCCACACCCCACCACGCCCACACGCAAATACCTTTATCGTATGTCAACGTGTCAAAGCCAGAGTCAATTTGACTTGTGGTTGTCGTTGACATTTTTTTTTCTCCTACTGCTGCTACCTCGAATTTAGCCCTGGAGGTGTCTGACAACATCGTGACTTGAATGGATGCCACAATTGTTGTTATCGCCGCAAGTTTGTTGCAACTTTAAGCCATCTGCAATTTCGAGCGCATCGAGACTTAGCTAATAGTTATTCTCGTACTTAAAATTCAAGGCAAGTCAAATGAGCAACTGCCACAGGCATTAAAAAAACTACTTAAAAACCATTTAAATGCCAGGCGACCCACAAGCTCAGAAAAATAACCCCGACCGAAAGCCAATTCAATTGCATTTATCAACATGCTGCCAATTAGAGCGAGGCGAATGCGCAAAAATGCAAGTTGCCCCAACAAAAAAGGGCGCAAAGTCTGTAAAAAATTATGACAGTAACTAAACTCTCAATGCTGGCCATTTCATTTACGACAATGCACTGCAAAAGTTTTCCTGCTCAAATAAAAAAACAAAAAAAAAAACTGTGCCACAATCAGCAATTGACATTCAAATATAAACTTTGCAATGCGATTTAAGTTCTTAGACTTAGTTAGGGTTTTTTAAGCAACAGAAAGACGCTGCTTGGCTTGTTTTTTGCTTTGAGTATTAAATTTAATTCAATCAATTTAATTTAACTTTAAAAATCTCAAAAAGATGTATTACCATTTTATAATAAACTGCAATTGCACTTAACTTATATTCCATCTGGAACATTTTTCAATGTTCATTCTATGATAATATTTTTTGTTCTATGTGAAGTATATTTTAAGATATTCAGTTGCCTCTTGTGCACAGGGTATGCTCAAATCAAGCATTTAATTAAGCTTCCATATTATTTTTTTGTTGGTATTTTCTTTTTTTGCGGTGTTTCAACATTAACTGTTTTTGTGGCTTACATGGCTTGGCGCCCATGATGTTGGCAGTTGATTGCGTTCTAATGGCCAAGGCGTTGCACAAAGTTCTTACTGTGAATACTTATTTAACACACACACGCACATACAGACATTTCTAATTATATAATGGTCGCTTCACATGCAGTTTTGTTATGTAAATGTGCCGCCTGCTTGTGGCAGTGGTACTTGCCAAATATTTATGGCTGGGTCGTCCGCATGCACTAAATTTTTTGAACGCAACTGCAAGGCGAAACTTTCCAATCATTATTGCATGCACACACACACACACACAAACACACACACACTCACACAGAGAGAGAGAGAGGCACACACACACCAGCACAGTTGGCTAGGCACGTAATGGCCGCTGCGCCTTTGTGCAGTGATACGTGCAAGAGGCAAACAAAAGGCCACAGTGAGAAACGGAACAAAAGGCGTTAAAAATGCAAGAACAAGAAAAACGAAATAATAATATAAAAATAAAAACAATAAAGCAAAACCTGTAAAGTACTTAAAGTGCAGCGTGTATAAGGACGCTGGGCGTTACCCATTAAATACCGCTGAGGAAGAGAGCCAAAAATGAATGGTTGGGATTGTTGGGTTGCCTTCAGTTTTGTTTTTACCATGCGGTCGGTGGGCAAGGCTGGCTCACGCCAATTTTATCAGATTTGCGCATATATAGCTTAAATGGAATTTCTTAAGCCAGCTCATTGACGTTATATCATTTACGGTGACCAAAACACAAAAAAAAAAAAAAAAACAAAATTAGGGTCGCAAGTGGACACAGCGCTAATTGAAATTCCACACAAAATACCAAATAAAGCAGGAACAAAAAAATTGAATTCCACTGATGGAAGGCCATGTCCATAGGAAATGGTTATCAATGCATCCGGCAACAGTGTCTGCTTCCGCTACCCACACAAAATGTGAGCAATGGACTCCACAAAGCTGACTCGTTGGCTCATTCAATGAGCGGACAGATTAGCCGCTTCTCCAGTCGCATAACGAGACGGGTCTAACGAAATAAGAGAAAAAAAAGAAAAAAACAGTAAAAAAAAAAGTACAGCATGAAAATGGCCGAAAGCAAAGTCCGTAATGATGCGGAAGCTAACAAAAGGCCGCTACGATACAAAAGGAAGCGATGGGCGACAGAGGCTAACTGTGGATGACGGCCAAGGACGAAGGACGAAGGTAGCGCTAGGGATTCCCTTCACAGAGTCAGTGGAAAAAGCATTCTAAAATTGCGGTCAATTGAAATGGCAATCAAGTTAGTGGCACGTCCTCGCCATGGCCAATATGCGCACAATAAAAGCCCTCGCACACATAGGAAACTGCAAACGGGCGGGGAGATGAATTCCAAGGAGTGGGGTAACAGCCATTTGCTGAAAGCAACACCACACATCAAGCCACTGGATTCAAGGCAGCAGACCGCTCCACAGCGAGACATCGCAAAAAGCGCAACGAGCCAAAATAATTACAATGGTCAAAACCGGCATTAGACTTTTAAGGGACTTAACGAAATGAAACTGAGCCAAATCACGCAGAGTTGACAAACATTTTAAAGAACAAAGGCAAAAGTCCTTGAGCATTATATTCTGCTTTCATTTTCCAGGAAAATTGTTTTTCATATCAAATAGTTTGTAAAATATATGTGCATTTAAATTTCAAATTAACTTCTCTATCAAATCATACAAAATTGATCTTGTCTTTCGCTCGATTCGTGCTCTTTAATCGCCAAGGATAAATTCGAAAGGAATTTCCAGAAAATTAAATAAAATGGCCAGTCGAGCGTTAACGGTGCTTTAAATATTAATATCGTTGGGGTGGACAGCGAAAGGGGGAGGGCGAAAGGAAGGTAGACACCACAAGCGACCTGAATTAAGCCAGACATTGTGGCGTGCCAGCCAAACACAAAAATATATAAATAAAACGAGCACAGGAAAAAACGAGTGCAAAAAAAAAAATAAGGAGAAAACTGCAAAGAAAGAAAATAAACAGAAAAGGGAAAATCATTTGCGAGCTGGGAGAAAATCCAGTTCAACTTGACGCGCTTGTTTGTAAGTGGTAAATGCATTGCCTACTTTGAGGCGCCACAGCACAGCAGTTTTCAATTTAGTTCGGCCATCGGCTCTTATCGGTCCATAGAGTGACTGGCAATTTGTGCAGACAAACTGCGGACACCGCAGCAAAGTTGCAACTTGCTGCAAAACTTACTTCAAATCAACGCCAGCAACACCAAAAGCAACAAACAGCAAACTTGCAGCACTTTCCACTGAGCTGGCCACAGGCCTAGACATGCCTAAAAGCTGGCAGTTGTTGCTGCAATTGCTGGTCTTTGTCCAGTTTTTTCACGCCATTTGTAGTTGCCAGCAGCGGCAATAGCAGATTTTCCGTTTGGCTTTCATTTGATGGCCTTTTAAAGTCATTTTAGCACGCTCTTCAGCAGTTGCAGTTGCAACTGTGAAAATACGCCGGAAGCTTTGCTCGCGCGTCTACCGCACAAAAAAAATAAGACGAAAAAAAAAAGAAAAACTGAATAACAAGAAAGAATAGAAAAAATAAAATAGAAAAACAGAGGAAAAACCGCAGAGTATTTTCGGTCATGTCGCCGCTGCTGTTGCTGCTACGCTGCATCTCTGCGGCAATTGTGGCAACTGCCGTCCTGGCAAGCACTTTCTTCCTGTACCAATTCCTAAAGACCCCACCATTTGGTGGCGACACTAAACGTTTTTCACACATTTCGCTTGCAGTTTGTGTGGAGCATTTGTCGGTGTCTGTTCATGATTTATGTTGTCTCGCCCCCGTTCCCCCAAAAAATTTAAGTGGAACTTGCAACCAGAAAGTCTCATAAAAAATGCACTTGTCTGTCAGCCTAGCCAACGCTTGAACTTGTTCTCGTTATGAACTGAAACTGCCAAGAAAAAAAGAGACAAAATGGAGTGCACAACATGCAAAGTTGAAGTTTGTTTTTGCTCTTCCAACTGCTTGTTTGTTTAGCCAACTACTTTTGACTCAGTTTTTGTGTGAATTTCTATCTCTTCTCTATGTTATTTAAGTGAACCTAATGGCTCTGATATAGATCTATGCACTGATGTCTGGGTGTGTGTGTGTGTGTGTGTGTGTGTGTGTGTGTGTGTGTGTGTCTTATCAATTGCTACACAAAATGTTCAATGAGTTTATTTGTCTTTTTGGTCGAAATTGTTTTCTTTGACTCGTCGCCTTGACTTGGTCAATTCAGTTAGCAAAAATTATCGACTGTTTGTTTGGTTCTTCAGAGTTTGCATGGCTAAGGGGCACTCTACACACACCAACACCAACACCAACACACACACACACAAACACTCACACACATATCCTGCCAGCTGATAAAGATAAGTGTAAGATAAGCAAATGTTTTGTTGGATTAACTTTGTGTAGTGTTTGCTGCTCTCTTGGACTCCACTGTCTGCAATTTAGGTTCTTTGTGTGAAGTGTTGTTAGAGGATTAGAGGTTGAACCCATTGATTTTCCCTAAGTTGATAAATATTAAATAATATTATCTACTTACCTTTTTGTGCACAGCCCTTTATTGCTTCGAAAATGTAAGGATAACATACAATATCCTTACTCATGAGTTCATTACAGCAAAATACTTTTACATGCGTTAAGTAAACCTCTACAGCAAGTCTACTACAAGCCGAGCTCTCTGATTTTACTCACATAATAATAACAATGGCTTGAAAATTCATTATACTGTCTTGATAATAGTTAAGTTTACTCAAAGCAAATATCAATTTTAGCTGCAATCCATATATGTGCTTCCATTAACTAACCAACTTTTTTAAATGTTATCTTCATATTTGCAGACAAACTGAATCTAAACAAGATGCCTCAGGTAACTGTTGTAATTGTAAAAGTTTTGCTTAATACTTAATATATGAAATCAGTGCTAATTTACAAACTTTACTAATTGATGGTACTCATACAAGATACCACATCAGCAAGAGTCAGCTGGTCAACAACATGGAAAATTATTAGCCTTAACAAGCTGTTAAGGAGCAGGAAAAGAGGGGAGCGGGTTGAAGAGTATGCACGTGGAGATATGTTAAACTTATTAATGGCAGCAAATGTGTAAGTTCATTAGCAAAGTCCCAACAACAATATTCCAGGTAGTTTAACAACAAAGACCACAATCAACTCCGTTTAAAACTGAACGGGTTTTGTTGATGTTGGACTTTTTGCTGTCATTGTTGTTGTAGTTGTATTGAGTTAGCAGTTGGCAACTCTCGAGGCGTTGGCCATCAATCAAATCAACAAATGGCCAACTGACTGCACAAAATTGTCACCTGGCAGGCAAGCGCAAGCAGCCAATGCCAAAGCCAAGAAAATGAAATGTAAATTAAAATGCACACACACAGGCAGGGGAGGAGGGGCAGGGTCGGAACTTTGGCCAAGTGGAAGACCACACAGTTGCAGCTGCTGCTACTTGGCCATTACCTGCGGCGCCGCCGTTGACATTATCTTGTGAGGCAAGCAGCCCAGCAGTCAACGAATCTGGCAACCAATCAAGCGGCGTGTGACATGCAACTGATGCGTGCGTGCTCAGCAAACTCCTGCTGCCTTTCATTCATTATAAAGACACCGAACAGTTGGACAGGAGTCGCAGGACACTACCTGCACTCAGAACAAAAATGTAGCCTTGAGCATAGCAGCGAGAAATGATATTTGTTAAAAAGAACCAAAACGTTTAGAAATTTAAAAAAATCGAATCCTTAAAAACTATGGTCAAGATTTTGAAGAAGACAATTCCAAGAATTTTTGAAATTCATTTGCCAAAATATTTATTGAGCTGGCCTTTCTAGTGGGACGCATTTTTTATTAGTGCAGTTGATGGGGCACTCGAGCAGGCTGACAACTCGGCAACTTTAGCATAGTTTGTGTTCAGCTGCGGTTCATTTCACTGACTCACACACATTTGCCACATCAACATCACATGTCCCAGTATACCACATGCAGCAGAGCCACATCAACATCAACTGCCAACAGTCTACCACACATAGAGCAGGGGACACGTTACGGTCCTGCTTTTGGCGACACGTCAATGCTTTCATCATTTAATTAACTGGTTCCAGTGCCGTGCGAACGGGTTGACTGGCTCACTGGGCTGCTCTGGACTGGCAACCTCTCTACAACAGACTAGTACCACGTACACCGTGTCCTGCTTTGCGAAATATGATGAAAATCAAATTTCGATATGCAGGCACTGTTGGAGCCGACAGCAGCAACAGTAGCAACAGGAGGAACCAAAGCGACTCCTTCGTTGCGCACATTGCATGCCACTTGATTGATCACTTGGGCTTGCAGCGGCTAAACGGGAAATTTAACTGTCTCTCGACCAATGCAACACAACAACTGCAACCGTTTCCCCAGCGTAATTGGTCCACACTTTAAGCACGTACTTAATAGTTTCACTGATAGATAGACTTGAGGCGTGCTTGCATCGATATGACAAGTGACTATGACAGTGACTATGACAGTGACTATGACAGTGACTATGGAAATTGAATACCTGAATTAATAGTTAGTTCGATGACTCAAAACTTGGGCCACAAATTGAGCTGCACATTAAATGAAAGCTGCTCAAGTTGATTACTTTTTGTATTTCTAGCTTGTTTAAGTTATGTCTGCTATATATGCTCCCCTACTCAGCACCTAATTGCATTTGTTTATCAAAGAAAATACTTTTACACATTTTCCACAACAAAATTCAGCATAAACATATCTGTTAAGCTTTCCCCATAAGCTCTAACAAATCGCATCAATGTCTCTTGTGGCTTTCCTTTTTTATTTCTGGCAACAGCAGCAACTTGTAAAGAACAACAAAAGCTGCAACGAATACTCGCGGCTATCAAATTAATAGATAAAAACTTGTGCACGAGGGCGGACGGACTGGCCGGGGGGTTGAGGAGAGGTTCTTTTTGGGTTCCAATAATTTATCGCTGAAAATCAGAACAGCAAACAGAATTGTTTACTACTGAGTAAGAGACAGAAAAGAATATCCAAGCGTTTGTAGATTGAAAAGAAATTCAGGGAGATATTTGCGGTGATTTATGTATTATTTTCGACGTTATTTGAGTTTATATTTAAAACATTAGAGAACAAGAACAAAACGGCGAACACAGATAGATAAAAACTAAAACTGCACATTGGGAAAGAGCTATGGAAAATTTGAAGGGAAATAGTTGGGGCATCGAAGTTGAATTTAGCCAACAAACAGCCAGCAAAACAGGCAGCCAGGCAGGCAGGCAGGCAGTCAGGCAGGCGGACAAACGAGCAGACCGACAGACAGACACAAGAGATAGTCAAAAACGGTGAAAGTGGGTGGGAGAAATAGATAAATTGCAAAGAGCAGACAGACAAATAAAGCGGAAATGTTAACAGCAACGAATGGCGGCACTGCAGCTGAGGGCAGCCATTTTGTAAAGTGTGTTTGTGTGTGTGTGTGTGTGTGTGTGCGCAGGGACTATAGTTTAGGATGATTTTCAGTTAGTACACACTTATTTGAGGGTATTTTGTTACATGATTTCCGCTTAAGCACATATGTAAGCTAACCCCCTGGCTAACCCCATCGCCCGCATCAGCCATCGGATTGAAATTTATGTTACAATTTATATTTTCGGACAACATTCATCGGAGCAGTCGACCAATTTAAATTGACTGCCTGTCGAGAGTTGCAACTGCAACTGCATTTATCCCTAGAGCACTCACAATAAGATCACCAGATTCAAGTATTTTTTGGGCTACGGGGCGTGGCACTGCTTACAGGCGCAATAATTGTTGACATTAATGCCTGGTTGGGTGGCGTTGAAAAGCACAGCACTGCATCTGGCAACTGGCAACTGGCAGCTTGCAACCGAATACAGTTACACATTGGACAAATGCTTGAAAACTGTCCACACTGCAGATACAGCAGCAGCAGCTGAAAATAAAAGCAAAGAAGTGCCACTAACAATGGCACTGAAGTGGAGCCACTTGCTCGCACGCTCCCTCATAGGGTCACTCAGAAAGAAATATCAAGTGTGTGTGTGTGTTGTTGTTTGCTCAGCAATTGGCAACAGGCAACTGGCAGCATCTCTCGAGGGTTGAGACAACTTTAAGGGACCTTTTAGGAAATTTAAGATATTTTCGTTATTTTTCATAAGATATTCATTTTACACATTCCTATTTAATTAACTGAAAAAAGTTTTCTTTATGATGAATAATAATGAACTCCAAGTTGTGCTTGTCATAAGTATATAATAATTAATTTATTATATTATACCATACAGAAAGTTGTTTATTATTGCCAAATGTAAAGGGTACCCAAAAGAACTGCATTTAATTCCAAATTCTATTGTCTTTTCAGTCCCAAGATTTAAGCTGAAACTGTGCGCTGCTTTGTAGGGAAAGAAGATAATTTATTTTATTTTTTTGTTTTATTATTTGAATTTTTTGTTTTGTTTTTAGTTGGTTTGTTGTGTTTTCTAGTGCCGCTGGGCACAAAAATAACAATAACAATTAATTCCGGATAAACACACTTCCTAATTAAAAAATTCCTTTTCCAGCATGATGAGCTGAGTCAGCACAAAAACAAGCCAGAGCTAAATGAAATTAAGTGAAAGCAAATATACAAAAAGACCGACAAGGGAACAGCTTACAAAACTGACAGGCCACTGAAAGAAACACACTCACACACACAAATTGAAGAATAAAAGAAAAAGAAACAAAAAATGTGAGAAAAAAAAGAACTTTTAGACAAGCGCATAAAATGCTAGAATTCTATGAAATGTTGAAAGGTTTAAGGGATACAGCAGCAGCAGCAGCAGCAGCAGCAGCAGCAGCAGCAGGAGCATGTTGTCAGTTAATGCAGCACATGGCGTATACATAATGCGATTTCAATGGTCGGCAATGTGTTGCAGGCGCTTTCAATTTCCCTCAAAGGCCAAAAATTTAATCATCGTTCACTAAGCTGATTAGGGACGCGCATGCAAGCAGCCCTCTCCCACCTCCCAACCTTTCTCGCTCTCTCTCCCTCACTCTCCATCTCTTTGCGTTCCTTCGCAATACGCACAAATTTCATCTTGGTTTTTTCTCTACATTTCCGCGAAGCAAGTAATTTATTGTTTGTAGCGTAATTAACCCGCTTCGTAGTCGCATTTTTTGGCTTTCACACTTGGCTCCTAGTTGCGGCCGCCTAATGATGTTATTTACATTACATTTTGCATGCTTGCCCCAGCGGGGTAGCATGACCGAAAATTTGCACTAATTTTCCCCACAATAGTTCTTGTTGAGCGAACAAAATGAAAAGACCAAAATACATACAACAATAGTGACATATAAGTATAAATATATTTGGTTACATTTACTCATATTAAACTGGAGCTCATTGTGCATGCCTACATTATACAGGGTATATGCTGGTCAAGCATATTCAAATATAGCATTTATAATGAAACCCCTTGGGCAGTGGAAAAAAGATATACAGCTCTTTTTCATTTAGGTGATTTAAGTCTTATCTGCGTGTAAAGTCGCCAACGTAATTAGTTTCATTTCGGCTAAACTGTGTCTGCAGTAGTCCTATCCGACAACCCACCTTCCCCCATTAACCCTCTAATGTTGGCAACCTGAGCAAAGCAGATCTTTTTTCGCTTACGTTTCACAAATTGTGCGCAGCTCGGCCACGCTGAGAGGGTTATGAAAGGGGAGGTTTGCGAGGCTAAGTTTGGTTGCGAACGACTGGCAGCTGGCAGTTGGCAACTGGCAAATGTCAGCTTAGCCCTCTCACCTGCTCCCGCCTCCTACCCGCTCCCCTTTATCGCCCGCGTTAGCAAAGTGAAATGACAGGCAAATTAAACTTGAGTGGCTGACAGGCAACAGACAATTTATCAGATATGGCCCAAAATATATATATACAGGTACACATAAATTTAAATCTGCGCGATAAAGGCATACAAAAAAATGCAGTCTTAGATTTAGAAAAAAAAGGACAAATTTTGTGAAAATTCATTCATTGAAAATGTATTCATTTCGTATTTAACAATGCCAAAGTTGACCATTTATTGATTTCATAGTTTTAACCACAGTTTTCAAAATAAGTTTAAGGACGAACTGACAATATTTAATGAAGGAATGAATTTCCTTTGAGTATGGTAATATTTACTATAACGATAATGCAAAAACTTTGCCAAATAAAATATTTTCCCCTTAGAAGACCGCTAAATCGAATCTAAAAACATATATATAAACATATAGTCGTATTGTAACGTGTCACATCTCTATCAACATTAAAGCAGTTTATCAAATTTGTTATTATTTTCAGGTCATTCATTTGAAATACGCTGTTTTTTTCATTTTCGTCAAGCATATCCAAAACATATCATTCTATCCCCTTCAGTAATGGCCAGTAATGAGTGCAGCCGTAAGCCAAGCATCAAGCCCCTGAAGTTGGATATGCGCACTATTCGACAGCCGACAATTGTCAGCCTCAACGCCAAGGATGCCACCAAAGATAAGGGCAAAGATACGGTAAGAAAATTAAAGTCGGTGAAGCTGAAGTGCAACAAAAGTCCCGAGCCGCTGCGTGCAACACCAACAGCACCATCAGCGTCAGTTGCAATGCAACAAGCAGCTAAAGCCCAAAACATTGTGCACAACGGGACTTTATTCCAGCACTTTGAGGTGCCACAACATATCAGACAGAAGCGCGAGCATAAGCTCGATGCCGCTGTGCCCAAGATAAGAGCTGACGTATTACTTACCAGCAGCAAACAACTGAAGGAGACCAAATCACAGGGCAACGCTGACAATGCTGTACAGCGTCCATCTCGAAACAAAAATCATAATTCGAAAGTCTTCTTTGATAAGTATCTGAAATTTGCCTACGATCTGAGCAAACCGGATGGTGTGCGCCAGCTGGAGGCGCATTTCTTTCCCGCGGAACACTATCAAACGACAAAGAATGCGATTAAGTGCGATTCGGGAGATTCATCAGAAAGACACAAATCAACCGATGGAAGAATGACAGGCATGAACAAGCACGCAGACACCGATCATCAAATGAAGCAGCTATCCAAATTATATGAGAATGTGTACGACCAAAAAAAAATAGAACGTTTCAAATAGTTCATTTAATAATCAAAAAATACTTGTAAATTAAATACCGTGTTATCCTACTCTTTCCATAATTTCAATATGTTTGAACTCCAAAGTTGACTGGCCGGTTGCTGTTATCTCACATCTTAGACGAATCACCTCGGGGATTCGAAATATATCATAGTATATGAAAAATAAAAAATCAATTGGCCTGCAGCCAGAGAAAATAAATTGATGTTTAAACTATAATTTTCATAATGAAAAATAAATACTATTTTCGAAGCGGTAAATTTATTTTAATTTAATTTTAATTAAATTTTACCAATTGCCAAAAATTAATCGATTAAAACCAATCTTTTAATTGCTGTTTTAAGTTAACAAGAAAAAATGCATAAATTCATTTACTCTTCACGTGCAATCATTTTCAAATGGCACCATTTTATTACCCATTTAGTTGCCAGGGAATTGCACATTGCTAACAACCTTGCGGGTATACACAAGTAGGCCAATGCGTAATGAGCGTTAATAGGAACACGCCCACAAAGCAAGAGCAAACACTTTTGCGCACAATTTAAATTAAATTTATTGTATAGCTGTGCTTACACACTACATGCAAATGCATTATCCTTTAGCACACACATACAAACACTGCCACACCCAAATAGCTAAGCCACAAGCTCATTCAGCGAGAGGCAGACAGCGGCAGACAAAAGCAACGCATTTGGGCATTGTAAATCATAATCAAAACAATAGAACAAATGAAGCTAATGTTGTTCACTGAAACAACAGCAGCTGCACATACATATGTACATACATATATGTTAGCGAAAGTGAAGTGGGAGAAGCTTATATGTGTGTTTGTGTGTGGGCAGCAACTGCTGCGAATGAGCGCTACAGTGAGAAACAGCTTAAATCGACCAGGGTCAAAGAAAAAACGTAATTGCCTGCCATAAGCTAATCATTCATTATTTTTCAAAAATTCCAAAGACCGATGGTAGTCACATATATAAACACCACAATGAACATATATTAACCACCAAAATGAATGTATGTCCCTAACAAACTGAGGTTTCCCACCTGCACTTAGGTGTCCACAATGTACCTGGTCCAAATAAGTTACAGGCAATTACGTTTTTTCTTTGAATTTGCCCATTTGAGCTGTGACTCACTGTATGTGGGAATAACAAACTTTAAAATTCACAACAACAAATTCATATCAGAAATAACCGTAGTTTTTGTGTGAATTATCAAAAGTACAGTTAAGCAAGCTGGCAATAAAAAAAACGCATTAATCATAATTAAATATATTATTATATTATCACTTAGTTAGCAGTTCAGGCTTGTGCGTCCTAAATCGCGAATATAAGAATTAGAATTATTACAGGAAATTAATTAACTTTAAAATAAAGGTTAAGGCCTAAATAGCTTCTCTGGGGGAAAGGAGAATTATTCTAAGGCAGATTTCAAATCCTTTTTAATACCTTTTTTTCAGCGATTTATGATAAGCATAATAGAGTGACAACCAGCAACATTAGCCCAAGTAGGGACATCAAAATAATGACAGCTTCAAATATAGACATTAAGATATTTATTTTGCTCTTAATGTACAATAAATCATAATAATGTTCCAGATATGATTTTAGCTCTTTTAGATTCTGAATAATAAAATTGATTGATTCTTTCATTGTAGACTTGGCTATTTTCGATGGACTGGCAAAACTGTAACGAAACCTTGTCATTAACTAGGTTAATCAAGGCTTGTACATATGTATGTATGGGGCTGACCTCTCTTTAGATTACGCCCTAAATCCAATGTAAGTAAGTAATTCCACATGGCTGACTTTTTTGAATTTTTGATTTAAAGTGCATACAAAAATAATTACGAATTACTACAAATATAGTGACATTTATGAAATTGTTGATATTTTCAAAAATATTGACAACAATGGCGCGCAATTATAATGAATTGATTTACGCCGCACTTTGGCAACAATAACAAAATTATTGACAACTGAGTGGCTATGGCTGCCACTGCGGCAAATAACTGATTCAATGTCATGCGACAGAATGTTGCAACAAACGTGCTCAATGAAATCCAAACAAAGTGCAATTCAATTCAATTAATATACAAATCAATAACACAAAAACAAAGAAACAAATATAATATGATTTTATTTACAACGCTGTGTGTAGCTGGTTGACATCGGGTCAGATCTATTTTTTCGAGTATTTGGTCCCCTTCAACCAGCTGTAGCAGTGGTTGATGCCAACAAGTGAACTTAAGAACAAAAGTGAAACCACAAATAAAACCAAATAAGGGTAATAGAAAAATAAGCTTTGTGTTTTCTTATTGTACAACACTAACAAAAATATTTATAAAATCTGAGGCTAAGAGTCAGCCAAATAAAGATTTTATTATTTTTATTTTATTGTAGTTTATTTCTGCAATACAGATACTATAATGACGCAATAAATGAAACCATTATTGAATAAGACAGCTGCGAACATCTGACTGCCGAAGGGTTGCATACTTTTAGGCAGTTCGATTTAAATTGCATTTGAGTCAAATCGTCTCAACTAAACATTTCTGTTCGCCTGTTACTGTGAGTGGGAAAAAAGCGATCACATATGAAATATTGATTTTTATTTTCATAGGAGCCTGCTCCACCTCTGTCGTGGGTTGGCCATATGAGCTTGCTCCTCCTCTGTCGCGGGTTGGCCAGGATTCGGCCCAGCTTAATAATAAGTGAAACCATTATTGAATAAGACAGCTGCGAACATCTGACTGCCGAACTGTTGCATACTTTTAGGCAGTTCGATTTAAATGCTAAATTAAAAAGAAATTGTGGCATACTTTGAAGGTCGTGTATGTGAGGTAATTCTGCAGGTAAATCGTTCAACTAAACATTTCTGTTCGCCTGTTACTTTCAGTGGGGGAACAATACGAAAACTCGAAGAAAAAAGCGTTCACATGTGAAATATTGATTTTTATTTCATAGCCATTTCTTATTACTATATTATATTTTACATGTAAATTATATTTATAAGAATATACATTTCTTTATCATTTTTAAGATGCTGCTGGCTGCCTGTTGCTTTTGCAATAGGGATTTCCTGGTAGTAATTGTTGAAATTGTTTTCAGTCATATTGTCTAAATGAAAACTATGTAAATAATATTCTGAAACCATAAAAAATGTCTGATTAAATATGAACGTATACCAAAAACCTCAAATAATCCAAAGCATAAGTGACTGAATTAGGTGCAAGTAAAGCCACATTAATTTAGTCGAGTGCTTTAAATATTTACAGTTTATATACATGATATTTATACATATGTACATATTACATAGTACATATGTGCGAGCCTTATATGCAAATATTTGCTGTGCAGTCCAAAAACATTTGAAGGAGAATTTAGCCAAACATAGTACATTATTGAATGGACGATGTGAATGATGTCTGAAAGTGGATAAGTCAAACAAAACGAATTTAATTAATTTGATGCCCGTTGGGTGGTGAAATTGCGATTGGCACTGAGCTTTGCAACTGGCTGCGATAACTAGTTTACAAACTGTGCACTAATCAACTCAAATAAAATTGCCATTAAACTTATTGGCTTAAATCAAGTGATTTGCAAATATGCCCCCAAAATAACCCGCAAACAACAATTAGCGAAACGAGCTGAAGATGGTCAAGCCAACAACACAGCCAAACGAAGCCAAACACTGCTCTTTAATTCGTGTGCATGGATTATAAATTGAATAATCCAATTCGAACTGAAAAGCTGATGTCATTTGAACTGAGCGAAATAAAGTTAACTCAAAGTCGCACTGCGTGGGGGCAATTAATTATTCAGTTATTCGAATTCATCGAATAACCTCAAAGATCGATTTGCAATTGAATTCTAAATGGGCAGCATTTAATGAAGCTGCAGCAAAATGGAGCACAAACAGAAATTCATCAGAGCAGCTGCGAAACATACAATAAAAACTAAGTAAAATGGGAAGTGAATTCTTTCTTTTTGCACTCGCCTTTCCGTTGCAAACGAAATTCAATTTAATGTAGATTTACAGCATAAAGCGTTGCATGTTTTTTCTCCCTTTGTTTTTTGTTTTTTTTTTTTTTTTTTTTTCATTTTGGCCTTATTGAATGCGAACGCTTGACAAATCACCGCAAAGAACGCGCAGGACACAGGAGGACGCACAGGAACTGCCTGCGGCCGTGTCATGAAATGAAATCGACATGAAACCAACGTGACCAACGTCATTAATTATCGCCAGCTATGTTCTGCACTGCTAATTACGACAAGGCCATGTCCTGCCCGTTCGCAAGAGGAGCCCTCAGTGAGGGGAGGGGAGGGGGGCGCTACCCGTCAGCGGGCTTGGTAGTGCAAGGAGCACGGGGATTGTTGCCAGCTGCTGCTGACTGTCGTTACTCAACATGATGGTGCATAATTTGCATTTGGCCACGTTTTAAAAGTGTGCGGCTGGCCGCAAATATAATATGCAATCCGGGTACAGGGCGAAACGGTACAGTGAAGTCAGGCTAATTGTCATCAGCATGCTGCGAAAAAAAAGAGGAAAAATAAATTGTGTTATTGACTAATTGAATACGCTTTGCGGATGGAAGCATCAATTAACGTTTGCTTTTGCAAAGCTCTGAACGCCTTAAAAATGGGCAAGGTATTATAGGTATACTCTTCCAATTGGTGCAAAAATGCCCTATCTTATGATTTTTAAAGTGTAATTTGGCAATACAACTAGAATTCATGTATTTTAAGAGTATCTTGTAGTGGAGCTCACTCGACTATTGCAATTTGACTTGCTTTAAGTGTGCAATTTGTATTTTGTTACTCTCCATGGTTCTCTTTGGCTCTAATTATCAGTTGATTTGTCTTCCATTCATACTATTCACCAAAATATAACTTCTTTAACCACTTAATTAAATATTTTTAATATCTTGTTAAAGACAATCAGTTCGATTGATTTTAGTTCATTCAAAATATTACAGAGTCGCTCTGAATGACAAGATAACTAATCAAAAACTATACAAATGTCTGAAGATAGGTATCTCAATAGTTGTTGCAATAAGAAAAATCTTTCCTCTCTGATATTTTTGTAAAAGCTATTTATAAATATACTGACAACTGATTTGTTCGCTTTCCAGAGCAGCAGAACACTCTCAATTTTGGAACACAAATACACAATTTATTGTACTTGGTAGTTCGTACGTAATTGATACATTTAACAACATTTGTAACCGCTAACTGGCGACTGAGTTTGAGTTATGATGCTGACAATTTTGGGGATTGCATTGTGCTTTTGAGTCTTCCGCCACTCAACGTCTCATGCATGTCGGGGAAGTAAACTTGACGAAAAGCTGAATGAAGCTGATGAAGATACAACTGAAAATGAAGACGAAATACGAAAAACGAAGGACGAGGGACGAGGGAGGAGGGACGCAGTACGTAAGACGGAGTTAAGAATGCAATACAGATGGTAGTTGGTGGGGAGGGATGCTGACCGCACATTCATTTCGTCATTTTACAAACAAGTCGGTGCAAAAGATAAGTAGTGCCAAGTACGAACTTAAGCCACTGAAGCAAAAGATATACAACAACAGCATCAACAAGGATATCAGCAAACACCAATAACAACAACAACAGCAACAGCAACAAGGCTTCATTGTGAAAAACGACCGCAAAGACAGCAGTACAAAGGGCATGCCAAAGCAATTCCTTTGCGGCCAGTGGCAACACTGGCTGATGGTGGTGGGGGCTGCAGTGTTCCAGGGCCACTTCAGAGTAGCTGCGGTTATGACAATATGACGACAATAGGATTTACCACGATAAGCTGTCGCTGTCGCGTGGTCCTTGATTCGCTTTTGGACAGCGGCAACGGCAAATGGCATCAGCAACGGTCCACAGCGAAAGTGTTTGCTCTGTCGTCCTCTGAAGTGCAATTTTATAAATAAAATTTGCAAATAAAAGCATTGAAATAAACAATCCCCTAAAAGCACTCCATCACTCCACTCTTGTCTTGCCACACTCCTCTGCTGCTTGCCAATTCAATTCGATTGATTGACAGCATCAGCAGTTTATAAACATTTCACTTCTAACCACAGCTCATTCATTAAGTAAACGTAATCAAAAATAAATATTAAACAGTTCTTAAATAATAAAACTTAAAAAAATAATAATAATAATCGAATAAGTCTTTTTCTTTTTAAAATGGAAAGTAAACATGTAGCCTGATCTGTATGCGGGGTTATTATATTTAATTTATGAATGTGGAAATTTCAAAATATTTTGAAAGGCTCAGATGTTCAGATTTCACATAACACCCTAGCAAATAAGTCAAAGGACTCTAAAAGGAAATCTGTGCGGAGACCAAAAGCTAAGGCACCGTGGAAATGCAGTGTAGCCCAAGTGTGCTGGTATTTTTCAGCTGCTGGCCATAATCTGGGCAATATTTCTTTTGCTGACAAAAACCAAAAAAAAAAAAAAACACACACACCTTGGCGCTCCTGCTGAGAGGCTGAGAGTTAAACTGAAACTGGAACTGGAACTGAATCTAAATCTGAATCTGAGCCTGCGAATGTCGTTGTTATTGGACCGTTGGCGGAAATACGCTTCACGTTTTACTGAATTCGAAATTTGAAAATTATTCATGAGCATGTGGAAATTAAATTCAGGTCCACACAAAAGAGATTTATATGTCTGCCATCCTCTCAATCTATGCGAAATGAAATGTTGGGGCGAACACGCAAGAGATAACAAGATTGTGCTGCACTCTAACAAAATATCGAAGGCTAAATACCCTTTATTAAAATAAATCCTAAATAAAATCTGTGATTACATTTGATAAGCTGCGTGTGGTAAAGGAGCTTTTCTTTTAATAGTTTTGAAATATTGAAATTTCCTTTATCGATACGTTGCACGTCAAGTGGCATAGAGGCAATACCCTCAGTCAGAGTAAGACAACGACAACAAAAATACCAAATGGCCGTTTTAGATAAGGGAAGAGGTGGAAGGTTGAACGGAGCTATTTATCTGCCTGAAGCGCCGGCAGCGTCGCCTTCATCATCCTCGTGGGATTCGTTGTCTTTTTTCCTTTTTTTTTTTTGTATTTTTGCCAACTTATCGCAAGTTTTCCATTATAAAATTAGGTCAGCTGCAAAAATAACTCAACTCAACTGAACTATTTTAGCAGACGCTTCTTTTTTTTGTGTGCTGCGGTCGCCGGGGCAAATATTTAGTTGGACGACGGCGTCGACGGCCGTTGGCATAAAATGGAAAAAATGCTAATTTGTCAGTTTTAGGGCTGACATTGGTCAGCAGCCCAGCAGTGAGTTTCCTCTGCCAGCTCTTGGGCCGAAGACGCTGCCGTTTCGTTGTCATAAAATTGTTTCCATTACATTATGCTGATTTCGTACATTTATTCAGCCGACCGCTTCGCATTTTCTAGTTTGGCCTTCTTGAAGGCAACTTAATTTCAATTTTTTTTTTTTTTTTTTTTGCTTGCCTTTTCCTTTGTTGGTTGCCTGCTGCTGACATGGGTGTCTGGTTGTTTGACCAAAAACCAATTTCTATTTGCGCATATCTCTACAAAGTTTATTTTGCAACATGGCAAAATTTTGTTTTGTCGGCCTCGGAAAATATTTATGAAGCCACCTGCAACTGCATGAAATACTTTTATTTGTTGTGCACAAATGGGTTTTTAGAGCTTAACAGCAATCATATTTTTTGTTGTGCTGCACACAGCTCTTTATAATCGAGATTTGAGATAAGTTGATTGAAAATTATATGCACTTCGATTGCGGTTTGTTTTGTACAAGCTCAAAAATTATAAATGGAAATCAATGCAATCTGCATTTATTTATTATATTTTTAAGATCATCAAAAAAATATATAAGAACAGTTAACCATTTTTGCTTGAAATAAGATTATAGTCTTCATTCAACATACAATTTTATACTGTCAAACTTTTGTTCAAATATATTGAAGTATTCCAGTCGTTACTGACAAGTATTAGGCCATACCAAAATTCAGTTTATCAATGCTTTTCAAGCAAAACACTTCCTTGAGTCAGTGTAGTCAAGTGGATAACATGTTTCCATAAGTACCAAAAAAAAAAGTATAATTTCTAAAACCACATTGCTGTGCAAACCGATAACAATATTAATGCGTCATTCAGTTTTGTGCTCAAAAGTTAAGCATCATGGAATAATTACTAAACAGAATCAAAGTATATATAGTTAGTTAAGTTTCTAACACTTGTGCCAGTCAAAACTAAAATATCTTTCTTTCTAAAACACTATTGCTCTTTTTACTTCACTCACAACGACTCCTTCTTCTTCAAGTTGGTGCTCACACAATTGATATCGATGTCGATCGATATCGATATCAATGTTAAGTGCCTAGTTGCATGTTAGGTTACAGATGTTATGCTACAGTCTTAGTATTGCATCACTAGAAGTCTGTTACCTAGATTACAATAGGCCTGCTACATATTTAGTTAAGCAAAGATATTTAATTACAATAAATATTAAGAGAATCCGGAATAATTACCCGCTAAAGATGTCAGGTCCTCCTTAATCTTACGCACTTATAAAATTTTCAAATTTTCGTAATAATTTTAATCCCAAATCTCAATAAGATGTGTGTATGATCGAATAGAGAGTTCCTTTTCAAGCACACATAGATACAATGCCGACAAAAACGTGGCCTCAGGAAAAATTAAAGTTTTCTTTGTCTTGTCCCAAAACTAACAAAGTCACAGTGTAGACCAACAACAAATAACAACGAGCAACAGCAACTGACAGTTGACACCCGCGACATGAGGCTGCAACAATTACAACAACGCCCAACAACAAGAGCAGTGGGAGGCGAGAAATAAAAAAAAAAAAGTAGCAACTGTCACTTTACGCTGATTGCATCAATTGAAGCTCCACTGTGGCGCACGTCCATTCATCATCCGGTTGCTTCATCAACATGATGACATGACAGCAGCATAGTCAGTGATGGCGGCGGCGGTTGAGACAACACCGAATCCCCTGCCTCACCCCCTGCCCGCAACTGTCCGCAGTTAGTTGTGGATCTCGTGCTACGCATGGCCAAACTAAGCCATTGCTTCCCAAACTACAAAAAAATAACCAACAAAAAAAAAAAAAAAAAACAACTTTTCAACTTCATTTTTGTGTGTGTGTGTTTTTGTGATTGTATGTGTGTGTGTGTGTGCCTGAAAAATAACGAATTCTTGCGCAAGCACAGAGAGAACTAAACGAATTTCGAAAATAAAATTACAACTTTGTCCAGGAACCTAAGGATGCTAACGAAATTGCTCATCGGCTGCTGCCTCAGATGCTGGTTAAAAGAATTTTCGCTCGCTGTGCACCCAAAAAATTAGTGCACAAAATTGTCGACGAAGGGTCGCGCACGGCTTAGCTGAAATACGGCCAAATACTGTCTGCTGATTGTGATGGCTGAAGGGTGTGAGCTGGTGTGAGAGTGGATTGAGAATTGCGATTCGATTGTGTCTTTGTCTAAAGCAAAGTCCATGTGGTCAGGCTGCTTGGCGTTCATTAGGTTTCTTGCAACTGCCAAACAATTGGCCAACGGCGATTGGCCATTTTGCACTGCTTGTAGTCGCGCGATTTCACTAATGAAAATCAATTTTCTTGCGCTTGCCTTTTTAGCTGAGCTGCAGCTTAATTGCTTTCATTTCGGATCTCTCACTATGCAGCGCACTCAACGCCCTCAACACATCTCAATATGATGTTGATTTTTAAGGCATCACATTGCAAAAGGACGCATATACTCATATACAGTGAGTAGAAGCTTATTCGGGCCAGTGTCAAAGAAAAAAAGGAATGGCCTGCCATAAGTTAATTATTTAATATTTTTCAAAAATTCCAAAGACCGATGGTAGGTACATGTATTAACCACCAATATCAATGGATGACCCTAATAAACTGAGGTGTGCCCACCTGCTAGGTAGGATTATGTAAAAAAGTACCCTTTCTTTAGGTCGATGCTTATTCGGGCCATTTTAAATAAAATAATATATTTTGAGTATAAAAACTTAAATAAGGATGTTAATACTTAGTATGATATCCTTTAGCCTTAATAACTTCCCTTAACCTATTATTCATGGAAGATACCAGCTTCCTGGTAGCTTCTGGGCTGATTCTGCTCCACTCATCCCGCAGAGCATTTTTCAGGTCTTCTTTGCTGGATATCCTATGCTTCCGGATGTTATTTTCCAGCACAGCCCATAAATTCTCAATGACATTTAAATCTGGAGACTGGGCCGGCGGAATTATCATGTGGGGGCAGTTCCTCATGAGCCAGGACTGTACTATCTTGGCCTTATGCTTGGGATCGTTGTCGTGGTTGAACCGGAAAGTACGTCGGATTCCTAGCTTCCCGGCACTTTGGAGTAAATTTTCCTTTAGTATGTTGAAGTACACATTCTTGGCCATTGTTGTTCCAAAAATCACAAAATTCCCGAATCCGGCGGACGAGATACATGCCCATGCCATGTCACTTCCTCCACCATGCTTGACTGTTGTCTTTACGTGTTTGGGATTCAGCTCAGTATTGGGCTGTCGCCACTCATAGCTCCGTCCGTCCGAGTTAAATATGGTGAATTTGGACTCATTTGCAAATATGTCTGTGTTCCAGAACTCCAGATCCGTGTCCAAGTGGTTTTTGGTGAACATCATCCAAGTCCCTTTATTTTTCACGTTTATAAAGTGCTTTTCCCGTGGTACTCGGGCATTAAAGTCATGTTTCCGCAGAAACCTGAGCACAGTTTCCACACAGTACTTTTTCCCCAATTCATCCTGCATCTGTAGATCCACTTTTGGAGCCGATAGCTTGGGGGATCCCCTTATAATCCTGGTGATCCTTCGCTCCCCTCTTCGGTGAAAACCTTGTTTGGCGCCATTCTGGCCTTGCCCTTAATCCGATTTGCGTCGACGAAGCGCCGAATGATGTTATTCACAGTTGAGTTGCTCAGATTGACCATTTCAGCTATTTGGGGATGTGAATATTTCTTTTTGTAGTGTTCCAGGATGAGTTTTCGTAGTGCAATGGTAGTCTGTTTGCCCATAGTCCTTGTTGGGTTATTGCACCCGAAATGCAGGATAAAACTAAACTGACTACGAAGGATTGATCTATTTATACCGAAAATACTCAACTTTAGGTAAAAAAATCCGGGTTTTATGGCACCCAGGTGTCCACAATGAAACTGGCCCGAATAAGTATCGACCTAAAAAAAGGGTACTTTTTTACATAATCCTACCTAGCAGGTGGGCAAACCTCAGTTTATTAGGGTCATCCATTGATATTGGTGGTTAATACATGTACCTACCATCGGTCTTTGGAATTTTTGAAAAATATTAAATAATTAACTTATGGCAGGCCATTCCTTTTTTTCTTTGACACTGGCCCGAATAAGCTTCTACTCACTGTATATATATATATATATATATGGATGTCGAAGGGTGTGGAGGGTGTAGGAGTTGGAGTGATGGTGGAAGCTGCTGTCTGATGCCTCCAAGAAATTTTCCAGTGCACTTCACTTGGCAAACAATGATGCAAGAAATTGATTTTCAACAAGCTCAAGTAGCGTCCGGGAGTAGAAAGGGGCGGGGTGGGAATAACATTTGAGGATTGTGCGGCACTTGAAGACTAGCTTTTTCCAAAGCAACGACCTGCCTCCTGCCCTTGCACCCACACGGTCGTTACATGATGAAAATGTCTAAGACAATTGCTTTGGCCAAAGTGCGAGAAATAGATAAAATTAGTGATGGGCCAGCACCCACATCCCACTACCTACCCGCCCAGGCTTTGCACAAAGTGCTGTCAAGAATGAGATGGTTGGGCAGATATGGGCGGGTTCTGGCAGGGTATAAGTTGAAAGTCGCCGCCTTTTGTCGTCATTTGCAGCACAAGAGTGCACAAGAAATGGCTCAAGCAGCAATTTCTCAGGTAATGCCAAATGCAAAAGCCTCTCGACTTTAAATTAAATATTTCGCTATTTATTTCATCCTTATTTAGTTTAATTGGATGAGCTTGAGCAAATTTCGTTTTCCTTCAATTTAAATACACTTATATTTTTAATGCCCATTTTCAGTACAACAAAATATACCGTAATTTGCATACAGTGCCATTATAAACAGGTCGCGTGTCAAACACACACACAGCCGTGTGTGTGTACTTGTGGCAAGGTAGAAAAAATTTCCAGTTGCTGTTTTCATTGCTTCCTCGTTGCGCCCGTTTGGTTAATTAAAAATTATTGTAATTTTTTTAATGCGTAATTATTCACAAGAACTCAGCCATGGCCGCCTTATTTGTTGTAAGTATTTTTTCGCAGCAGCTGCTAAAGCTCACAATGGCAAATAAAAGAAGCCAAGCCACAGGACTATCTGCCACAGTGATGAACTATGAGATATCCTGTGACCGCTCTCGATTTAAAGTCTACTAACTGAAGACATAGAAACGTTCATTCCTATATTATATATATGTATATATAATATTTTTTGAGTTAAATCAATTTCGATGCGGCTGTACATGCCCTGCTAGAATTCTTAAGCAGCGTATACAAAAAATAATTTTATGCCTGCCATGCAAGCTGAGCGTGTTGTTTGTTTAAGCGCGTCTGGATGTCTTTTTGTGTGTATGTGTGTGTGTGTGTGAATAAAGTATATAAAAAATCTGCTTATTTTCATTTATGATGCATATGGTGCTTTTAAAAAAATACAATGAAATCTAAATAGCCACGATTGTTAGTTAAATCTTAACAAAAATATTAATAATTGAAAATGTAATTATCATTATGAAAGCAATTATCCTTATGGTATGGGATAGCAGTAGCCAAGCCAAACGCTTATTCGCTTAATTAATCCTGATGTGCTTAAAAACAATACAATTTAGCTATTTTGAGCATACAGTGGGGGACAGCTCAAGACGACCAGGGTCAAAGAAAAAATTTAATTGCCTGCCATAAGCTAATCATTCATTATTTTTCAAAAATTCCAAAGACCGATGGTAGGTACATGTATTAACCACCAAAATCAATATATGACCCCAATGCACTGGGATTTTCCCACCTGCTAGGTAGGATTATGTAAAAAAGTAGCCTATTTTCATTGACCCTGGTCGTCTTGAGCTGTCCCCCACTGTACTTTAAGAGGCGCGAACTTCAATTTGAGCTTTGAGTCCTTTAATGTTATGGAACTATTTCTTTAGATATTTATATCATAAATTAAATAGGTACTCCATTTGAATCTCAACTCGGTTGCTTAGAACGTCAAAGTAATCAACAGCTGCTTAGGAAAAATCTAGTCATGAATCATAGACGCCAAGTACGAAAATTCTGCAGTCCATTATCGAATGCCTTGTGCCTTGGCTCTTACAAATAGACAAAAACGCACACCGAACAAAAGCTTTGCACAAACACAAGAACAACACATACACACACACTCACAAACTCCTACACAACACACAAACACTCTCACACATACATCATACACGCACACAATACGGTCGTGAATAATAGGCTCAGGCTGCATGCATTAACCAAATGAACCGCAACGTCTGCCATGATGTTATGAACAAATACCTAAGTACAGTCTCGCACATCCTTTGTCTCTGCGGTCCTAGCTGTCTCCCCATGTGGTATATGCATAATGCGAGAGGCACTGTTAACATAAAACAATGGTGAATGCCGCTGAATATGCATTCCAATCGCCAAAATACCCATTAGTGCTCCACATTTCGAACGAAACCTAGACATTTCAGTCACATAAAGTGAAAAAGGATTAATTAGAAGTATATATAATATATAATTAATATTTAATTAATGCTGTATAATTTCATTACAATTTAAACTATTCAAAAGTTATTCCCCTCAAGCACATTGCAATTACAGAGTATACGCAACTTCCATAATGTCAAGTCAGATCTGATACCGGGCTGCACTCTTAAGCGCTGCAGGACATGGTGAGATTATTAACAACATAAATTGTTGTACATTTCAGCGTGTTATCAAATCGTCAATGTTTTGACCATGAGGCATTGTTGAAATTTAAATATCTCTATCATGCACTCCAAACTACAGCAAAATAAGAAGTTATAAAAATGTGTCTGAGGCAGGTAAAATTTAAACTAAATTAAACTGCGAAACTGATTGAGAAAGCGTTTGTTGACACTTTAGAGTTAATAAACATGATTTTGAACGAATTAACACTATTTTAGAAAACATAATTATATATAAGACATAATCATAAGCCTTAAAAACACATTTTAGAAATAGTACTAATTAAATATATTCCATAAATCTAACGCAGACTGCTTGGTCAGCCCTAAGCAGAGTGTTCAAAGAACACTGAAAAAAGAATTCTGATATATTTAAAAAAAAAACTCCTACCTCAGGAGGTAGCTCTGAAATAGACCACCACCACAAAAATTTCGAAGTTAGCCATATAAGACTAGTATTTGAATAAACTATATTATGTCTGCAAAATTTCCAACTCTTTCCTGCGACTAACTCGGAAAGACAACCGCAATTGCGGACTTGTTATTGTGAGCAAGTGCGGCACAAAGTGTGAAGCACGAAGCGAACCGACCAATCAACCAAGTTATTACATAAGCAGCTTTGAAACCATTCCGATCCAAAGGCATGCCCGAAAATAGCATTGCTGGGCAGCAATTAGGCTAGATGCCATTTAATTGGAAAATTAATAACCGGCTCCTGGTCAATTTGAAGTTGAGTTAGTTGGGTTAAGCGGCTGGGGCTTGGGGAGTGAGAGACATGCATAAATTGCATTTGATTCAATTGAAGCTCAAAATGTATTGATTGAATGGATACAGGGCACAAGCAGCAGCAGCAGCAGCTGCAGTTTCACAAAAGAAAATTCATGCGGCTCGATTCTGTTGCCAACGAAATTGCTCGTTTGCACATGAGCTCAGCTGAAAATTGCAATGCGAAACACGTAGCCAGCCACAGTGGCCAAAAAGCAGAAAATTATGGGTGAGGCGTTGGTAGGGGCAGAGGAAGATCCCAAATGATTGGCTGTCAGAGAAACTTATCACGAATCCTTCGTTCGTTCGTTCATTCGTTCTGTGCATTGGCAGTTTATCAATGGCGCACCGCATTTTCAATTACGCGCCAAGATAAATATTTCACAAATATGTGAGTTTCCATTGGCTATGAAACGTTTGAGATTCTCAAAAAAAAAAAACGTATTTTCAAATTGGGCAATTGGAAAATAATTTTCAAATTTAAATTTGTGTAGGGCGAATCCAACTAATCTCTAGTCAACATATTAAACTTGCTCTTTAGCTAGATTCTCAGCAAAGTTAAAATGGCCTTTTTTTGAAGTTTTCAGTTATTAAAAATCATGCAATGAATTATAAAAAAACCTTTCTTGATTTACTTATCTGCTATTAAAAGCTCTTCAAATTTTTCTTTTTAACTTTAAGCTAGATAGTTCATTCAAGTTTTGTAATTAAAACTTTAAGCTATTTAAATTAGCAATACAAACATGTTAAAGAAAAACTTTGTAAGAGTAAAAAAAAATAAAAAAAAAATACAAGAGCTGTGGCCTGGGGTTTAAGGCCAATTATAATCATCTAAAATGAGCCACTAGGAGCGGAGTGGAAAACGTTTAAGGCGATGATTTGGACCAAGAAAATACATAAATATATGCAAAAATGTACATTGCTTAAAGTACACTAAATGCCGAATATAATAAAGAAATCAAGCGAGTGAAAAATTGTCATAAGATCAAATCATATTTTCATTACTAACGACCATTATCACGGTGCGTTTGTCTTAATGCGAAAATAATTGTATGCAAATTTAAGTGAATGCTTCGCTTGACGCACTCACGAACAAGAATCATTTATCTTTGGCAGATGTTTTTTTTGATACCCTGTAACCATACTAAATAATTTAAAAATGATATCCATTTAAATGTGAAAATATGGAAGGATTCCTTAGCATTTACTGTACTTATTAAATTGTTTAAAAGATATTTATTTTCTTATACCCTCAACAATATGAGTATAATGATGTTGTTTTATCATCTAAACATGCCTTTCGGCATTATCAGAATTAGTTTAGTTAAATACAGATAACCTGCAAGTTGATCACGCTCGGATTGAGCAGTTGAGCTTCTTGCTATTGTTCATCTTGCATTTTAATAATAAGCATACGCAGCGTTGCCCAGCCCATTGCTCAGCTTAATGACTCAATTTTCAATTCTATTGCACGTCATGATGGAAATGAAAAGAAATGCAAATGCTGTTGGAATTCACTCCCCGACTGAAGTCCGCCCCATTAAGGTGTCATTATGCGTTGCACGTTTAATTATGGAAATGCTTGCACCTCCGCTTCGCCTTTTGACTTCAACTCTTCCTGACTTGACCCGGGCCATTGTGGTGCAAAATTGAATATTGACTTGAACGTGCGAATAGTTTTATGATTAAATCTCTATTTTACTCGTTAAATGGAAGGTCCAATAATTGATTCATTTATATGTTTCTCTAGTATAATTTCTCACATAACTGAATTATATAGTAAAAGAATAAAGTTTGTTTATTTCCAAAGAAAGACTTTTAATTTTTCTTTTTTATAATTGCTATATTTTTTATTCATTTGAAACTGCTTTGATTCAGTATTCAATATACACATCTACTTTGTATCTTAATCTCACGCAACTCTTATGAAAATTGTTTAAATAAGTACATTATATATTTAAATTGTGTAAATAAGTAAAATGTTTCGAATAAACATATCATACAGGGAGGGGTAAATTTTTTGTAACCATGTAATAAATTTGGTTGTGTTGCTCCGGGTCGGTTCGGGCTCATTTCAATTATGTAAATTCGAGTTTAGAAATGTTGTTATAAATTCATTACAAAACAAATCCCCAAAAAATGTTTTTTAATGTGATTTTCGTAAATTTATGCAGAGCCCTGCAAAACTACAAAATGTACAATGGCAAAGGTCCAAAAACTAACAAAATGCGACCACTTTAATTTGTGTTGATATCTGTTTTGAAAGGGAATTACTGCATGCTTCAATGAATTTGTTCAAAATAAAAATACACTTCAACTATATATAAATATGTATATCTGTATGTCTATGTCGCTTTATCTGGTTCTCTATATTTAGCTGTATGCTATTCGTTATATACCACTACATTATTTAAAATCAGACTAAATATATTTTAGTTATTATAGATCTGCATTTAACAGTAGCCAGATAGCTGGGCCAAATGTATTTTTCAATTAGAGAGACAAGAATAAAATATGAACGAAATTAACATAAATTACAATCACCGAAAATATTTTCAACACGACGACATGAAACTGAACTAAATGCTAAGTTTTTGGTATATTTACATACATATATTTATATTTATTATGGCTTATATTTTTTTCAGTTTACAAAACCACAACAACAATTTGGGAGCGTGGGACGCAGATATGGGGTTGAACAGCAGCACTGATGCCACAGAGAGTTATATTTATTATCACAGAACATTTGCGCAAATGCCCTTTTGCATAAGCAACGATGGCGCACAGTGTCGTGCAGTCCTTTGAGAACATTTATCTTATTATCTTTGCAACAGCCACAGCAACAACAGCATCAACAGCAACAACAACAACAACAACAACACATAAATAAGACTCAGCGCAGCGAAGGACAATAACAACTAGCGAAAATGAAGAACAACAACAACAACGAGATGATGAGCAACGTTAGGCAAGGACAAACAATGCCACGAGAGGTTCGCAAGGGCTCGGCGAAAACCAAAAGTCAAGTCGAGCCAGCAGACCGCAGAAAACAACAACAGTAACAACAACAACAGCAACAACAACAACAACAACGGAGCTTGAAAAACATTTTTGGCAAAAGTCGCCTAGCCATGACAGCCAGGCCACAAATGTTGCTCATACGCCCGGTGCAAGCCTAATAGTATTATATTGTTGTTGTTGTTGTTGTTACTGCTGCTGCTGCTCTGCTCTGCTTTGCTCCGCTCTGCTCTGCTCTGCTCTGCTCTGCTCGCCGCTCCGCTGCTGCTGCTCTGTTCTGCTCTGTGTTTGATTTGCTTTATTGTTATTTTCACAGCAGCCGCCGCACAAACACACCGAAACATAAACAAAACTTTTGGCATAGCGCAAAATTTTTTAATTGATTAAAGCCGCATTTGCATTGCGGCTTACCATCAGCTTAACAGTTTTTTTCAAATTTATTTTTTATTTTTACTAGTTATTCTCTCCGGTTTTCCACAAACTCCTTTTTTAATATTTGCATTTTACGTTCACAATTTCGTAATTAAAATCCAACAATATTCGGGTATTTTCATATCAAATAGTTTTTAAAAAAATAAATACCAAACGGCAATTTTAAATAAATATTTGCATAATTTATATATTCCAAAAAGTGATCAAATTCAAAGAATAAAGAAACATATTTCTATGTTCCGAAAAGCAATTAAATTAAAAGAATAAAGAAACATATTTTAATTTTTTTTTAACAAAATATTTTATATATTCTGAACCAAAGAGAAACAATGAAAGCAAGGATTATAATAGTTGCAAAAACCATCTTTTTTCTCGGCATTTATTTTCCAAACCCTAAACGGTTTTAGAAAAAACGCTAATGAAAATTGTTGTAAATGTAGTTGGTGTTTAAATAAACTTTCAATCTGTCTGTCCATATCGATGTTAGTTATATATTATTTATTTATTTATGATTGTATGCAGAGTATCAACTTGTCTATTTGTCAACTTAGACTGAGTCAAAATTGCAAACCGGAGGTTGGCCACAGTTCTGAAACTTTTTGTTGTTCATTGAGTTTTGCAGATTAGTTTTACAATAATAAAACTGAAATTGTTGCGTTGCTGAAAAACGTAAACTACATCAATATAAACAAATTCTCAGTTTCTTTAAGGGATTTGCTACAAATCGAACTAAAATGTATAAGAAACCATAAAACAACCAAACTTATGCCAATAAAAAAATGGGAAAGAACTTATTACTTTTCACAACTACACTTGTAAAGGTTGTTTTTTGAGAGTATTTTTGAATTGATTTCAATATATATAATAATTTTGCAGACTTTTCCATTCCATACTTCTAATCTGTGCATATTTGTCGCAATTTGATGTCGATGTTTTTACACACAAATAAAGTGCACGAGGCCCTGGGATAAACAATGTGTATTTTTCTTGCGTTATTTTACTAGCCATGTTTTTAATGTTGTTGATTTTACAATTTTACAATATTTGCTGGCGGTGCAACTGGGATTGTTGTTGCTTTTGATATTTGCGCCATTTTTGTTTTGTGTCACTTTTTTTCTTGTGGTCCTTCGCACAATTTTCGTTGTCAATTGCGTGTTTTGTGTTCAGTTCGCTTCGCTTCTAATTTTTGCCGCATGCTCATGAACCAAAAAATTGCTGTTAGCATTGCCCCAAACCTATTGTCCCACCCACCCACTGAACCATTTATTGGTTTTCAATGCTGTTTGGCATACATGGCTTTTACGTAATTTAAGTACCTTACTTGCTGCTGTTGTTCTCTGCCAAATATAAGCGTCGTTCGGAGACCTTTTAACTTGGTTGTCACAACATTTTAACTTTAGTTTTACTGTTATTTGATTGCTTGTTGTTTACGTTCAGTTACTCACTAGTTTCATTTTTTGTTGACTACGCACTTTATCTAGATTTATTTTTTTTTTTTTTAAATACGTGTGTAGAAGATTTTTTGGCGCTTGATACACACAACTTGTTCTCACACTCTTAGGCAGAGATTTGAAATTCGCTAAGGACAAACTGAAAAATAACAAAAGTTACTCTTTAAAGATCGGCAAATAAAGATACTTGGCCACGCCCAACACCGCTGATCCACAATTCGGAAATGACCTTTTTAGCTGGATTAACAAAAATAGTGTAAGAAAACTAGAAACATTAGAAATGATTAATCCAAATCAAAATTGAACATTTGTCGAAAGTTTGAAATAATTACTTATAAAATTATATATGGGAATTCTTAAAAATGCTTAAAGTAAGTTGCGTTAAGGCGTTAAAAAATCTTCTTAAGGGGCATTACAATTGGATCGCTTAAATATTAGTACGCATCAGAATGCAAAGTAATTAAAAACCCCAACAACAAGAGAAACCCAAACGAAATTACTGAAATTACATGGCATAAGAAGAGAAACAGCAACAATAACAATGACAATGATTGTCGGCCGTAATGCAATTTAATGGCCAGCAGAAGCCAATGACCGTAACCACAGAATGGTCGGGATGAGTTTGAAGTGTTGCAGATATTGGTCAAGGGTGCCGTCGACTGGCCAACAAAAGCCACACACAGAGAGACTGACTGTCTGACTGTCTGACGGACTGGCTGCCGGTCTGTCAGGCAGATAAACGCCCACAGAAGCAGTTATCAGCCAGGACACAAACTGGCGACAAAGTGAGCTCACATAATAATAATGGAAATAATTTAACTTATTGGATTTTAATGGGATTACATATACGCTACATCGGCTGCTACGGGTATTAAAACTTGGACAACTTTTCTGCCTGTTGGTATGTGTGTGTGTGTGTGTAATAGCCATTGGTCAAATTAAATGCTTATGGTCAGGCCGACGTATTGATGCTGATTGCAATGATTGCATCTCTTATATATATGTATGTATGTATATGAACACTGCCAAAACCAGTCATTTTGGTGTTAGCTCTGAAACATGCACACAAATGTTTAAGTTTGACTTGCAACTTTCGAACTACAAGCATAAAAAAAGGATTGAATAACGCTTTTATGAACTCGATCATAAACCATATTCCTAATTCCACTTTCATTCTCAATTCCCTTAAATATTTACAGCAAGTAATTGCACAACGTTGTGTATTGAAAATTTTGGAATAGAAATGTTTTTTCAATCACTTTACAGACAATAATTGAGAACAAATAAGTTGGGCGCTGATGAATTTTTGTACACCATATTTATTGCAATAATATACATTTTATGCATCAATGTTTAAGTTTAATTGATTATGTTTGTTTGTTTAGTGAAAGGTAGGCGCAATTCGATAGCCTACCTACATTTGTATAAACCTACTACTTGCCACAGTTCCTGCTGCTCTTGTTCCGGTATCAAAATGCTGTACATGTCGACTGTTGCACGGCGATTGGAACGTTTTAAATCAACTTTAATTGTCAGTCAACAGCAACAGTCATTATGTAGCTTTCGCTAAACGATATCAATCAACATTATAAGGTGCTACGCGCAAATATTTCACGCAAGTCAGTGGGATTTGCTGATTGTGGATTAGTAAGTGTGTAAATATGATGCAATTGCATATGGGATAGTTATAATGGGTGGTAACTCATTATCATGTTATTTTTGTGTATCGTGTGGTCGCCACATTTATTCACCACATTTTAGCTTCATTCACCGTTATTTGCTGCCTTGTCTCATCGTATTTATGTACCTGAACCACACTTGTTCAGTGTCAGTCTGTCCAACAACTAAAACTTGGCCCACACGCAAAAACCGCAAATTCAATTTTGGTTTGCAGCCTACAACTTTATTGCAGTGTGTTTATATCGCTTTTTAGTTGTTGTTGTTGTCATTGTTGTTGTTCTTGTTATTGTTGTTGTCATTGTTGTTGCTGTTCTTGTTGTTGTTGTTGTTATTGTTGTTGTTTTTGTTGCTTATACTGCTACCGCTGCTGATGCCTCTGCTGCTCCTGTTGTATCCTATTAATGTAATTTATGTGAAGTGTTTTGTGTGCCTTGTTTTGTTGTTCACCGCAAGCGATCCTTTGTGTTATACAATGTGTGTGGCCATTTTTTTTGAATTTGTAACAGCTGCCACAGCTGTTCACTGCTTGAATTTTTGTTGGTAAACTGCAACCTGCTTGCTGGTGTTGCCTGAAAATGCACTTGCCCATTAATTATTTGTGCAGCTGCCGTCGACTAGCTGATACAGTAACCACTTCTTCTTCTTCTTCCTAAAAGAATATCAAAAATATTGTGAAAATCAGTGAAAATCATCTCTTCAATCTCTCACCTCAATTAAAAGATTGCTTAGTGTTTGTTTTTCTTCTTGCGATTGGTTGGCTTCGATGCATTTTCGGTCTGCTGCCCAGCAACAGGCTTTGATGGCACATGAGGCACATTGGAATTCGATGTCTCCATTTTTGTTGGAATCCGAGGTAAATTCTTAAAAAAGTCGGAGGTGTCGCCAATTTCATGTTTTTTCAAGGCTTGGTTGACCTGTCGACGGATTAAAATTAGTTAAAATTATTAAATATTTAATTTGTGATGTTTGCTTGCCGTGCTCACGTCCGTTGATGACTTATTTTTCATATTTAACGAATATGGCTTATATTTGTAATCCTGATTGTTGGCTACAGCCTTATATGGAAGTTGTTGTTGTTGTTGTTGCTGTTGTTGTTGTTGCTGTTGTCGTTGTTGTTGTTGTTGTTGTTGCTGCTGCTGTTGTTGTTGTTGTTGTTGTTGTTGTTGTTGTTGTTGTTGTTGTTGTTGTTGTTGTTGTTGTTGTTGTTGTTGTTGTTGTTGTTGTTGTTGTTGTTGTTGTTGTTGTTGTTGTTGTTGTTGTTGTTGTTGTTGTTGTTGTTGTTGTTGTTGTTGTTGTTGTTGTTGTTGTTGTTGTTGTTGTTGTTGCTGTCGTTCTCGTTGTTCTCGTTGTTGTCGTTGTTGTTCTTGTTGCTGCTTTTGTTGCTCTTGTTTTATTTCCTCCAGTTTTTGTTGCTTTACCTTCGGCTGATTTTGTTGCAGCTTGATTTTTTGTATTTGTTGCTTCTGCTGTTGTTTCTGCTGCTGCTGTTGATTCTGCAGAACTTGGTGCGCTTGCTGCTGCAGCAGCTGTTGTTGCATCTGTTGTTGTTGTTGTTGCTGCTGCTGCTGTTGTTGGCGTTGTTGCGAAAATTTCTATAAGATAAATTTTTATCATACTTTCAAAAAGGATATTTTGCTTAGGTTACCCACCTGCTGTACATTTTGTTGTTGTGGGAAATTCTGCTGCCCGGTTTTAAACGTGGGCTGTGTATGCTGAGGCCGAATGTTATTTTGTGCTGCCTTCGATAGCAATGGCTCATATTCTCTTTTTAAATCCGATTCCTATAAGCAAATAGACATATACACATGTAAACGAACAAGTTACTGACTGCACTTACAGTTTTCATCATGATAAATGGTTTCTTGTCAGACATCACGCTTTTGACGAAATTCTCGTATTCTATCTGCCATTCTTGAGCTGTAAATCTGTCTTTGCCCAATTCATGCAGAGCTATGTTCCACATCCTATCAATATTCGCACTTAAACCTTCCATTTTCAGACAGAATGCAAAAATTAGTGCCACCGGCTTCGAATTGAAAAAAATGAGGTTAACTTGTATATTTCTAGAACAAATATTTCTAGATATGTGCCGAAATTCGATGAAAAATTGTATATCGATAAGTAGGCTGTCCAAATGACATTTATCCATATTTACCCTTTTAGACTTTTCCACGTTAGATCTGTCCTTTTTTAGTATTGAGTTGTTTCATTCCATTTTGTTCCACTTCAAAAGAAAAAACTAAAATACAAAATCAAATTACATATGTGCATAATATGATGTGGAATTCTTTCGATATACATATATCATCTGATGAACAGAGCGAATATTTATTAAATATGCAATTAACCAGGCACGTAAAATTCCTTTAATATTTTAAGTTCTTATTTTTATTTATATGATCTGCGATAATTGTTTTGTGCACCAACTCGAATACTGTTCATCAATCGGTAATGAATCCCTTAAGCAATAGCAAATCTACATGGAATTTCCTGTTAATGCAGAAGAATTGTTACAGAATCTGTTTAATCCGCATATGCAACCCGTATTTATAAATATTTCCTCTGATCTTAATCTTAGTCCCCTGAAACTGACAAGGGAAAACACATTGTAAGAGTACTTTAATAATTGTCAATATTTAATGCGACTTTAGTTTCTAAATCTTGTTTTGCCTAACTACAGATGAAAACGTTCGTATATTGCATGTATAACAATCAATTTTTTTGTATGTTTCACTAGTATAAGTCAAATACATAATATTGTTACAAACATTATTCACTTTTACATTCGTAAGCAGAAATCGCAAATATTTTCATACATACATGTAAATATATGTATATATATATTTTATGTTTTGTATATAGATTTGATTTGAATTTGAAATATGAAAACTATTATTTTAAAATTTGTATACGCGTTAATAACTTGAGTTATTTTGATTTTTATTTACTGTGGTACTTTTGATTTAGTTGAGAATAAAACACTTTCAATTAGTATTGCATATGCTTATGTGTATGTGTGTGTAATGTGTAATAATGTAATTTTGAGAAATAGTGGTTTGATTGAATTGGAATGCAATGAATTTTAATACAAAATTGTAATATCTTGGAGTGCCACTACTAATTATGTAGTAGTCATCAATACTAGTTAGTTATTTTTAGATTTGGCCAATGGATTTGCTAGTTAGCACATGGATTACAACATCAATTAGCATACACATATACATATGAATAGTACGTAATAAATATAACCACTAAAATTTAGTATTTTGATATGATCATGAATCACAACAATATGTTATTAATATCTATATAGAATATACAATGTTTTAGTTTGGTGTAATATCAATGACGAATTACATAGTTATGCATATGTACAGGTATAAATATGCTCATTTAATTTGATCATTTTAAAATAATTAACAATGTACTATAAATGTATATATAATATATATGTATAAGTTGCTGCTTTAAAAGTTCAAGCAATAACACAAAACAATATAATCAGTGTAATAAAACATTTTGTAGAAGGAAAACATTCTTTGGAATCTTGTTAGCTAACTTAAAAATAGTAAAACCAATAAAAATATATATAATATTGTATATAGTTAATAGTATATAGTATAACTATGTACGTAAGTATGTTTTTGATGACGAACGGCAACGTGATTGGTGTCCGTGTTCAGTACGGCTCAGTCTTCTGCTAAACTCAACGCAGTGATTGATGATAAAAGCGACATAACAATACAAATCAAGGACGTCTTTAATGGTATTGGCATTGACTTTAGTGCATACCAGGCCTAGGCATTATTGTTCTCGCCGCAGCATTGGATGCAGTCCATGCAGTTGTGCTATCTGTTGCCATCATTCTTCCGGCTCATATTCGATGATGTCATTTGCATCTATAAGTGAAACATACATTTAGTGACCGATGAATTTCTATAGTTCAACATTAAGAAAGCAAAAGCGGAAAGTTTTTTCGGTACTTGTGTAAGTAGTGCGTAGTGCTCAATCAAAAAGCATGCAAGCAGTTAGTGACTGACCTTTAGTCCTTGCATTATTATTTGTAGTATGCTTAAGGCTTATGTATTTCAACTTTTCACGCACAACAATTTTAAAACGTGTGAAGTGACAAAAAACACACAAACAACATTTAGAGGTGTACATATAGATAGACAGTTAAGACAGTTAAGTTACGTGTAAGTGGGTATGGTGCGATGTGCACTGATAAAACAAATAAATGCACACCTGCATGGATCGAATGGTATCCAACAGCGCCTTCTTTTCCTCCAGCAATATGCTAATGTCATCCTGAGCTGCCTTCAAATACGAGCGCAGCACATCCGTTTCCTGTTTGGTCTTTTGCCTATTAAGCGTTTGTGTTGTAAGATTTGACAAATCATTTAAAAATCCAAACACACTCACCTGTATTGGTCTGTATTGGATTTGCAGTCGACAACCTGCCGCCGCAGCTGCTCATTGTCCAGCTTCATTTGCTGCATGACCAGCTGCATAGAGAGGAGCTCACGATCGCGTTCGCGCGGTGCACCAAACAAAGCGCCACTCAAAGCCTGATGCTGCTCGGCACTTAAATTTGAATCTGCCAGGGAAAACAGAATTATGTGAACATCGCAATAAGGAATTGTGTATGCCATATACTTGCCAATTGGCTGTATGTTGAGCTGACCGCTCTTGTCGCGCTCCAAATGCATGCGGCCAATGCATAGATTTATGGGCACTGGGCCCGGAGAGGTAATATTGACTGGCGGACGGTCTTCCAGCAAATTGATGCGCACATTTTCAAGATTGATCTGATACAAATATGATATATCCAATGAGTATATACAACATTATTAGCTTTATAATAGCGATTTTACCGTGACGGGCAGCGGGGGTGAGATTATCTCATCCTCAGCAAGATCACCGAGACCAATCACAGTGCTCATCGACAAATCCAAATTGATGTCCTTAACGCGTATCTCGGCATGATGGGTAAACCAGCTAATAATTAAATATTAGTCACTGTACATAATGTTGCGAATTATCAATTAGCAAAATGAACCTTTGTATGCGCTTCCGATCGATGATGCCCCCAATTTCCGTCGGCATATTCAGTGTCTCCTCGAGGCGCAGTCTGATGCAGGGCGGTGCTTCCGGATTGTACGGTGCCAAATTCCAGGCCTTACAGCGCGCCCCAAACTTTGTCTGCAAGTGGTCATCAATAGAACATCAATAAATAGAACTATAACCCCATAAAATACCATATACTTAGTAGTTAAGCATGCAAACAAACTACAAACATGCAAAGCAGCAAGCAGACACAGACACACACACACACACACAGTCAGCATTGCGTGTGTGTGTATAGGTGGGGGGAGGATATGCGTGTGTGTAAGCGATTGAAAGTGTTGCATGATGTCATGTTAAAGATCTTCTAAATAGAGTTCATTTAATGTTTGGTTTAGTGTGATTTTTGCTTTAAGCGGCTTGGGACTTTAGTAGAGCGCCAATTGTTTAAGCTTCCATGTACCGTTTCTGTTAGTGTTGCTGTTGTTGTGTTTTTTTTTTGGTGTTTGTTATTAGTAATATTCGTATGCGCCCAGTTATGGTGTTAACGCCTTCAAACCTAGGTGTACGTTTGACCAAGCCAATTCGCAACAAAAAACTAAAAACAAAAGACACAAAAGATATACCCAACCAGAAATCAAATATAAACTAAAACTCAAAGAAAGTGGACAGACACTACAAACATTATTTTGGAACTATTGAGCAAAAAACCAAATGGGAGGAGGACGGCATGTGAGTGCATGCTCAAAAAAACACATTCGAATTATACAATTAAACAAAAAGCTGCCTACAATATTTGAGTTTTATGTTTGTATCGTTAAGCGGTATATTCACTGTTCACACTATGGTTAAAACCCGTTCAAACTAACATAATTATATATATGTATATAACTAATTTCAATTGAACTACTTTAACTAGTGGCCAAAAACGCTTTCAAACTGTAGCAGCGCTGGCAAAAGAAGCCAAACAAAAAAGTAACTACAATGAATCAAACCAAAATCATTTTCCAAAAAGTTGTAAAAAAAATGTTAACTTAAAAAAACGGCATTAAATAGTCGTTATGTATAAGTATATACAAAGCATCAAACCAAAATAATAAGTTAGCATTTAAATAAGAATTTTAATTTTGTAGTTGAGCTTTTTTTATACCTTGTTCGCTTGATGCGCAATCTGTTTTGTTGTTGTTGTTGAAGAGTGTTGTTTGTTGTTGCTTATACTGCTACCGCTGCTGATGCCTCTGCTGCTCCTGTTGTATCCTATTAATGTAATTTATGTGAAGTGTTTTGTGTGCCTTGTTTTGTTGTTCACCGCAAGCGATCCTTTGTGTTATACAATGTGTGTGGCCATTTTTTTTGAATTTGTAACAGCTGCCACAGCTGTTCACTGCTTGAATTTTTGTTGGTAAACTGCAACCTGCTTGCTGGTGTTGCCTGAAAATGCACTGCCCATTAATTATTTGTGCAGATGCCGTCGACTAGCTTATACAGTAACCACTTCTTCTTCTTCTTCCTAATAGAATATCAAAAATATTGTGAAAATCAGTGAAAATCATCTCTTCAATCTCTCACCTCATTTAAAAGATTGCTTAGTGTTTGTTTTTCTTCTTGCGATTGGTTGGCTTCGATGCATTTTCGGTCGGCTGCCCAGCAACAGGCTTTGATGGCACATGATGCACATTGGAATTCGATGTCTCCATTTTTGTTGGAATCCGAGGTAAATTCTTAAAAAAGTCGGAGGTGTCGCCAACTTCATGTTTTTTCAAGGCTTGGTTGACCTGTAGAAGGATTAAAATTAGTTGAAATTATTAAATATTTAATTTGTGATGTTTGCTTGCTGTGCTCACGTCCGTTGATGACTTATTTTTCATATCTAACGAATATGGCTTATATTTGTAATCCTGATTGTTGGCTACAGCCTTATATGGAAGTTGTTGTTGTTGTTGTTGCTGTTGTTGTTGTTGCTGTTGTCGTTGTTGTTGCTGCTGTTGTTGTTGTTGTTGTTGTTGTTGTTGTTGTTGTTGTTGCTGTCGTTCTCGTTGTTCTCGTTGTTGTCGTTGTTGTTCTTGTTGCTGCTTTTGTTGCTCTTGTTTTATTTCTTCCAGTTTTTGTTGCTTTACCTTCGGCTGATTTTGTTGCAGCTTGATTTTTTGTATTTGTTGCTTCTGCTGTTGTTTCTGCTGCTGCTGTTGATTCTGCAGAACTTGGTGCGCTTGCTGCTGCAGCAGCTGTTGTTGCATCTGTTGTTGTTGTTGTTGCTGCTGCTGCTGTTGTTGGCGTTGTTGCGAAAATTTCTATAAGATAAATTTTTATCATACTTTCAAAAAGGATATTTTGCTTAGGTTACCCACCTGCTGTACATTTTGTTGTTGTGGGAAATTCTGCTGCCCGGTTTTAAACGTGGGCTGTGTATGCTGAGGCCGAATGTTATTTTGTGCTGCCTTCGATAGCAGTGGCTCATATTCTTTTTTTAAATCCGATTCCTATAAGCAAATGGACATATACACATGTAAACGAACAAGTTACTGACTGCACTTACAGTTTTCATCATGATAAATGGTTTCTTGTCAGACATCACGCTTTTGACGAAATTCTCGTATTCTATCTGCCATTCTTGAGCTGTAAATCTGTCTTTGCCCAATTCATGCAGAGCTATGTTCCACATCCTATCAATATTCGCACTTATACCTTCCATTTTCAGACAGAATGCAAAAATTAGTGCCACCGGCTTCGAATTGAAAAAAATGAGGTTAACTTGTATATTTCTAGAACGTATATTTCTAGATATGTGCCGAAATTCGATGACAAATTGTATATCGATAAGTAGGCTGTCCAAATGACATTTATCCATATTTACCCTTTTAGACTTTTCCACGTTAGATCTGTCCTTTTTTAGTATTGAGTTGTTTCATTCCATTTTGTTCCACTTCAAAAGAAAAAACTAAAATACAAAATCAAATTACATATGTGCATAATATGATGTGGAATTCTTTCGATATACATATATCATCTGATAAACAGAGCGAATATTTATTAAATATGCAATTAACCAGGCACGTAAAATTCCTTTAATATTTTAAGTTCTTATTTTTATTTATATGATCTGCGATAATTGTTTTGTGCACCAACTCGAATACTGTTCATCAATCGGTAATGAATCCCTTAAGCAATAGCAAATCTACTTGGAATTTCTTGTTAATGCAGAAGAATTGTTACAGAATCTGTTTAATCCCGTATTTATAAATATTTCCTCTGATCTTAATCTTAGTCCCCTGAAACTGACAAGGGAAAACACATTGTAAGAGTACTTTAATAATTGTCAATATTTAATGCGACTTTAGTTTCTAAATCTTGTTTTGCCTAACTACAGATGAAAACGTTCGTATATTGCATGTATAACAATCAATTTTTTTGTATGTTTCACTAGTATAATTCAAATACATAATATTGTTACAAACATTATTCACTTTTACATTCGTAAGCAGAAATCGCAAATATTTTCATACATACATGTAAATATATGTATATATATATTTTATGTTTTGTATATAGATTTGATTTGAATTTGAAATATGAAAACTATTATTTTAAAATTTGTATACGCGTTAATAACTTGAGTTATTTTGATTTTTATTTACTGTGGTACTTTTGATTTAGTTGAGAATAAAACATTTTCAATTAGTATTGCATATGCTTATGTGTATGTGTGTGTAATGTGTAATAATGTAATTTTGAGAAATAGTGGTTTGATTGAATTGGAATGCAATGAATTTTAATACAAAATTGTAATATCTTGGAGTGCCACTACTAATTATGTAGTAGTCATCAATACTAGTTAGTTATTTTTAGATTTGGCCAATGGATTTGCTAGTTAGCACATGGATTACAACATCAATTAGCATACACATATACATATGAATAGTACGTAATAAATATAACCACTAAAATTTAGTATTTTGATATGATCATGAATCACAACAATATGTTATTAATATCTATATAGAATATACAATGTTTTAGTTTGGTGTAATATCAATGACGAATTACATAGTTATGCATATGTACAGGTATAAATATGCTCATTTAATTTGATCATTTTAAAATAATTAACAATGTACTATAAATGTATATATAATATATATGTATAAGTTGCTGCTTTAAAAGTTCAAGCAATAACACAAAACAATATAATCAGTGTAATAAAACATTTTGTAGAAGGAAAACATTCTTTGGAATCTTGTTAGCTAACTTAAAAATAGTAAAACCAATAAAAATATATATAATATAGTATATAGTATAACTATGTACGTAAGTATGTTTTTGATGACGAACGGCAACGTGATTGGTGTCCGTGTTCAGTACGGCTCAGTCTTCTGCTAAACTCAACGCAGTGATTGATGATAAAAGCGACATAACAATACAAATCAAGGACGTCTTTAATGGTATTGGCATTGACTTTAGTGCATACCAGGCCTAGGCATTATTGTTCTCGCCGCAGCATTGGATGCAGTCCATGCAGTTGTGCTATCTGTTGCCATCATTCTTCCGGCTCATATTCGATGATGTCATTTGCATCTATAAGTGAAACATACATTTAGTGACTGATGAATTTCTATAGTTCAACATTAAGAAAGCAAAAGCGGAAAGTTTTTTCGGTACTTGTGTAAGTAGTGCGTAGTGCTCAATCAAGAAGCATGCAAGCAGTTAGTGACTGACCTTTCGTCCTTGCATTATTATTTGTAGTATGCTTAAGGCTTATGTATTTCAACTTTTCACGCACAACAATTTTAAAACGTGTTAAGTGACAAAAAACACACAAACAACATTTAGAGGTGTACATAGAGATAGACAGTTAAGAACGTGTAAGTGGGTATGGTGCGATGTGCACTGATAAAACAATTAAATGCACACCTGCATGGATCGAATGGTATCCAACAGCGCCTTCTTTTCCTCCAGCAATATGCTAATGTCATCCTGAGCTGCCTTCAAATACGAGCGCAGCACATCCGTTTCCTGTTTGGTCTTTTGCCTATTAAGGGTTTGTGTTGTAAGATTTGACAAATCATTTAAAAATCCAAACACACTCACCTGTATTGGTCTGTATTGGATTTGCAGTCGACAACCTGCCGCCGCAGCTGCTCATTGTCCAGCTTCATTTGCTGCATGACCAGCTGCATAGAGAGGAGCTCACGATCGCGTTCGCGCGGTGCACCAAACAAAGCGCCACTCAAAGCCTGATGCTGCTCGGCACTTAAATTTGAATCTGCCAGGGAAAACAGAATTATGTGAACATCGTAATAAGGAATTGTGTATGCCATATACTTGCCAATTGGCTGTATGTTGAGCTGACCGCTCTTGTCGCGCTCCAAATGCATGCGGCCAATGCACAGATTTATGGGCACTGGGCCCGGAGAGGTAATATTGACTGGCGGACGGTCTTCCAACAAATTGATGCGCACATTTTCAAGATTGATCTGATACAAATATGATATATCCAATGAGTATATACAACATTTTAAGCTTTATAATAGCGATTTTACCGTGACGGGCAGCGGCGGTGAGATTATCTCATCCTCAGCAAGATCACCGAGACCAATCACAGTGCTCATCGACAAATCCAAATTGATGTCCTTAACGCGTATCTCGGCATGATGGGTAAACCAGCTAATAATGAAATATTAGTCACTGTACATAATGTTGCGAATTATCAATTAGCAAAATGAACCTTTGTATGCGCTTGCGATCGATGATGCCCCCAATTTCCGTCGGCATATTCAGAGTCTCCTCGAGGCGCAGTCTGATGCAGGGCGGTGCTTCCGGATTGTACGGTGCCAAATTCCAGGCCTTACAGCGCGCCCCAAACTTTGTCTGCAAGTGGTCATCAATAGAACATCAATAAATAGAACTATAACCCCATAAAATACCATATACTTAGTAGTTAAGCATGCAAACAAACTACAAACATGCAAAGCAGCAAGCAGACATAGACACACACATACACACACAGTCAGCATTGCGTGTGTGTATAGGTGGGGGGGGAGGGTATGCGTGTGTGTAAGCGATTGAAAGTGTTGCATGATGTCATGTTAAAGATCTTCTAAATAGAGTTCATTTAATGTTTGGTTTAGTGTGATTTTTGCTTTAAGCGGCTTGGGACTTTAGTAGAGCGCCAATTGTTTAAGCTTCCATGTACCGTTTCTGTTAGTGTTGCTGTTGTTGTGTTTTTTTTTTTGGTGTTTGTTATTAGTAATATTCGTATGCGCCCAGTTATGGTGTTAACGCCTTCAAACCTAGGTGTACGTTTGACCAAGCCAATTCGCAACAAAAAACTAAAAACAAAAGACACAAAAAATATACCCAACCAGAAATCAAATATAAACTAAAACTCAAAGAAAATGGACAGACACTACAAACATTATTTTGGAACTATTGAGCAAAAAACCAAATGGGAGGAGGACGGCATGTGAGTGCATGCTCAAAAAAACACATTCGAATTATACAATTAAACAAAAAGCTGCCTACAATACTTGAGTTTTATGTTTGTATCGTTAAGCGGTATATTCACTGTTCACACTATGGTTAAAACCCGTTCAAACTAACATAATTATATATATATATATAACTAATTTCAATTGAACTACTTTAACTAGTGGCCAAAAACGCTTTCAAACTGTAGCAGCGCTGGCAAAAGAAGCCAAACAAAAAAAGTAACTACAATGAATCAAACCAAAATCATTTTCCAAAAAGTTGTAAAAAAAAATGTTAACTTAAAAAAACGGCATTAAATAGTCGTTATGTATAAGTATATACAAAGCATCAAACCAAAATAATAAGTTAGCATTTAAATAAGAATTTTAATTTTGTAGTTGAGCTTTTTTTATACCTTGTTCGCTTGATGCGCAATCTGTTTTGTTGTTGTTGTTGTTGTTGAAGAGTGTGGTTTGTTGTTGTTGAAGAGTGTTGTTTGTTGTTGTTGTTGAAGAGTGTTGTTGTTTGTTTGTGTCATGTGGTTGTTGTTGTCGTTAATCAATTTACAAAGTATATTTTGTGTTTGTCGTTGTTGTTGTTGATAATAGAGTAAATTTTAAGTTGAGCACATTATTTGTATTTAATAAGCACACATTGAGATCGATTTTTGTTTATATGAAAACATATTTGGGTTTTAGAGAAAAGAGAAAATATAATGAGAAAATGATTATACGAGAGGATTATCTTACACTTAAATGTATTTGCTAAATGATAATAAAATCAATTGTTTCTTTTTTGAAATAACTTTGTTAGATGTTCAGATAAAAGTTATCAAAACATGCAGAAAACGGTCCGGAAAGTTTAGCGAAAAAAGATATAATTCACTTTTGTCAAAAGTTGAAAAGAAAAGATTTGATAACTTAAGAAAATACAACAAAATTATTTGTTTATATACACAATTGAAATTAAACAAAATACACAATTGAAAACAAATAAATAAGAAAGAATGTTAGTCGAATGTAACCGACTGCGCTATACTCTGTTTCCAATCTGATAAGAGATGAGAATGGGACACACTCGCTTTTTTTCCTTTGGCAACAGAGTATAGAGTTGCACAAAGAAGAATAGAAATCTAAGCATACCTGCAACTCATCCCACGGTATGGCGCCACACTCATCACAAGAAACGGCAGCCACCTGCAAGCGCACCGAAGATTTTGGTCCCTCCTGCTGCCGTATGATCTCCACGGTCGTCAATCTATATGTTGGAAAAAAGCCCAGATTAAATCGCATTTTAAGTGAATTATATTGCATGCAAGTTGTAACCTGAAAGTGGCCATAGAAACAAGATCACGTCGCCGCCAGGTGCTTGCCTCTGAGGGCTCCGAGGGCGATGACATATTTGTCTTATAGCTGCTGGGTTCTTCGTACACCTCGCTGGCCACCTCAACCGGTGAGGTCTTTAAATTGTTGTCAGTCGTGAATGGATTAAGCCGGAACATTACATCCATGCAGTCCATGGTTTTATCGTCGCCCATCAATTTGGCAAAGTTCTCCGAATCGGAGCTAACGTCGCTCTGCACGGAAAACGTATCACTGGCATCATCATTGGGTGTGCCCGACTTAATAGCGGAAGTCATAAAACTGGAAAAGCCCTTCTTCATGGACAGGAGACCCGAGTTAAACTCCTTGGTTATGCTAGGCATATTGTCACCGCCTGAACCGGAACCCGGACAAGCGGTGCTCTTAAGGCTCTTTGAGGCAGATGATATTGATTGCGATTGCGATTGCGATTGCATGGAGATGCCAGTGTCAGGTCGTGAGCCCTGACTAGGCGTTGAGGAAGCTAACGTTGGTGTGCTCTGAATTTGCACATTGTATCTAGGGAAGAAAATTAAATTATTTAATTGTAGCTGTTGGCAAATGTCAGTATAACTTAACTTACCCATGTGTATTCGGATTGGATATATGTATGCCACTGTCAAATGGCGGATCGTTGGTAACGGGCGATGGTGTCTCTATGCTGCCAAATGTATTACTCTTCAGCTGATCCAGCGGCGGTGGTGTTGGCCATGTTATATTGCCGCCTGTGAAATTCGTTATTCATTTTAATAATGCGAGCTGAACACATTGACGATAAGTTTATTGTACAATATTCGATTAGATAGTCACTAATAGCTTTTGCTTTAGTTTAGTACAAAAACATGCGAGATTATTTACGTATGAGCGTGTCTTATCAAGCCAAATTATAATAAATATCCATTATACGACTACTACAGTACAATTATTTTAAATTCTTTCGTTTTTTGGCATATGGCAAGCTTTCAAATTATTCAATTGGACTTAAAAACACGCCCATTTGAGTGAAGTTAACAATTAAATGACTTCAAATCCTACGTGTCCAGCCTACAATTTGATTGCAAAAATGTTTCTCAATAACACATATGTAAGCTATGGTACAACAATAAAAGCAAATACCGAAACCCAAAAGAAAATAAATGGTATTCCTCAACTGGGGATTACGGTGTGTTAAGATTGGTTAAAGAACACGAATCAGTGAGAGGTGTGTGTGAGAATTTTGGTTAGTTTTAATTGTTAAATGTTTTAGAGAGCTACACTATTCATGGGTGAGTATTGTTAGCTAGCGCTTAGTTGATAAATTTAAAACTAAAGAGTTTTGGAAGGAGAGACAACAAAAGAAATATAATTCTTACTATTCATGTGTAAATCATCACCCAAACTAGCTGAATCGGGTAAGACACTTTCAGCATCACCACCACTCGATTCCTTACCAGGTGTTGGCGATGGCATCACAAGCGTCACCTCGATTTGCGGCACAACACACCCAAATATAATGGACTTTTGTTGATTTTGCTATTGAGAAAATTAAAACAAAACATAAATAACGAATTTTAATCCCAATTTGTTGCTATTTTTGAATGTGGTATACACGAACCTTTTCCAGAATGCGCTCCGCATCCAAATTGAGAAATGTGGACATTTCATTGAACTCCTCGGCAAGGCGCAGCAGGAATAACAACTGATAATGATCGATTTGCAGGCTAACCAAATTTGATATATGCGCTATAGCATGCATATCGGCGGAACGTTCGATGGGCGTGGCATCATCCTTGGCCGGGGGCTGCAAGACGCGGACATCCTCATCGCTAAGGAACGGATTGCGTGGCAATGGTGGCAGCGTCGGCAATGGCGCCAATCCCATGCTCTCCATTTGCGAACTGGCCTTGCTCTGGCGTCTGCCCAGCTCCAGCTGTGCCTGCGCCTGCGCTGCACCGCCGGAATGCAGCCAGAGCGTAATGGGTACCGCATCCACAAACGGTATGGATTTATTGGGACCCAGCGAACGGGCGCCCAGAAAATCCACCCAAATGGGATCCAGTTTGATGCACCAGACATCGCGTGGCTCCGACCACATGGCATATCGTGATAGGTACTGTGTGGAAGCAGAACGCGGCAGCTGCGTTTGTATCGGTGACATGGGTGTCGACAGCATGCTGACATCGGAGGCGGCCACATGCGACAGAATGCGATCGGTGACAATGCACATGTCACCCTCGACCGAGGGAAAGCCGCTGCCGAAAACCAGCGAGCCCTCCTGCAGTGAATGCAGCGCCTGAGCCAAATCCGCACGTGAGCTGCCCATTTCACGTATGTTGGTCAAGGCAAAACGCGAGATTTGAATTTGCATCGTTTTGGGACGATCCTTTTGGTTGGGCGCATCCAGCGCCGCTTCCATGACCACGCGCGGCATAATGGCCTCCACCTTGACATCCATGTACGTCAGATTTGGCTCTTGTTCGACGTTCAATGCAGCGGCCATCTGTGTACCATTGGAGCCATACGAGGCATTGGAGGCAATGGAGCCGCGTGTGCTCTGCGGCTGCTGCTGCAACGTGGCCTGGGAGCCGACACTGGTGCGTAGCAAACTCTCGTGTAGATTCAGGCCAAACGAATTCAACCACAATATCGAGCTAAGATCAAAATGCAATTGCAGTGGATTAATGTGCACAAACAACTTTGAAGGTGGCACTGCGAACAGAATTAAAATCAATCAATAAATAACATAAAGCTCCAATGGGATGCGGACAACACTCACGTGGAAAAACAAAATCGCCAGGATAGTAAAAGTACGTGTATTCAGCGTGCACAATGGGCATATCGGCGGGAAACGAGTAGCGATCCTTGTCACCTGCAATCGGAAGTATACATCAGTCAAATTGAACTTGCGGATTCTCCTCCAAGCTGACCACATATGACACACACGCAAAGTATTTTGGCATAGTGTCTAATCTAACAATAAGATAACAAAGTTATCGATCATTTGGTACAACGAATTTTTTGGTTAGTTATTGTTATTGTCATTGTTATTGCTTATGATTTGGATTTGGACTTTCTTGTTATTTCACCACTTGCCAAAATACGCAATGTTTTGCATGATATTCACCTGAAGATTTGCCTTTCCTCTTATGTTGTGCTACAGTTAACAACAGTAACGGAATGACAATGAGAGGCACAACACAAACAACAAAAGCGTTTTGCACATGTGACAAATGAGATGATGAGATGTCATGATAGCAAATGCAAAAGAAACAAAACAAACAACATTTGAATTCAGTTAAAAACACACAAAATATGAACAAAGCAGAGAACGGCGAGAGAAGAGAGAAATATGCGAAAATTAATTAGTTAGAGCAAAAGGTGTTTGGCATGTGTGTGTGTGAGTATGTATATGTGTGGCTGTGTATGTGTATGTGTTTGTTGTGATCTGATGCATCGAATTTGAGTGTACATTTTGTCATGTTGTATAAAAAATATATGCCCAAGATCCCTAGGCATATATACAAATAGGAATTACATATATTTTATTTGTTGTTGCTGCTGATTAGCCTGAGACTACTCCCAATCAACTCATACCTGAGACAAACTCTTTGGGCATTTGCTTCTTGCCCGACGTGGTCACGCGATACAATGTGAAATCCTCGATTCTCAGTATGAAGCAAGAGCTCATTAGCTTAGCCAGATTATCCAGTGTGCTGCGCTGCTGCGTTGCCTGCGTATGCTGGCTGCTGGCCGATGCATTGCCCGAGCCCGAACCAGAGCCACCGGCAGCCGCTGCTGCTGCTGCTGCAGTAGGTGTGCTGCTGCCATTGGAGCCGGGACCAACGCTGCCATGTTGTGATCCCAACAGCGATGATGCACTCAGCATTATTGGCGAGGCGGGCGCACTGCGCTCGAGTGGTGCATGCATCGCTGGTCGATTCGGTTGGCTGAGATTGAGCACCGCCTCGCGAAACGCATTCAGCGATTCCTTTAGCCATAACGCTGGCGCTACCGACGCCTCCTTGTACTTGGCCCAATGCGTTCGATCCGATTTAGCCAAATGATAAGGATAATAATCGATTTGAAATGCGGTCACAGACACCTGTAGGGCACCGCCCTTGTCCAGCTCTGGATAACTGGAGCGTCCGTCACCCTCATCGTCGCACAAGTGCAAATCAATGCGCTGACTAAAGAAATGATACGAAGTCTCGCGCACATCAAACGCATTGAACATCCTCTGCGCCGTCGTCGTATGCGCCGATTCTGAGAGCCGATTCTGTTGCTGGGCAACCTGTGCTTGGTACTCGGGCAGTGTCTACAAGACAAACAAGAAACTATATTTTAGAAGTGGCAAGTTTGCGATCTTCCACAGATAGAGATAGTCTCAAGACAAGCCATGTCAACCATGTTATTCCCCTACTGACCTGTAGTTTACGTGCCGCCTTTGACTTTTGCGTGGCATGTGTGGCCACCTTAATTAGACCCGACAGTGAATCCACGAAATGCAGCGCCGCCTTCAGTTGCGAATCGGTCAGCACCCAGAGCAGATCATCCAGTATGAGCAGTAGACGTGAGGCCAACACTGCGCAATCCGATAGACGCTTGCGTATCGTGATTCGACAGCGTGCATGATTCGTTAGCAAACGTAGCGGAGTCAATGATTTGTCCTGAGTGGAACTGGCCTCGATGCGCACCGTTTGCCAGGAGAGCTCCTTGAAGATTAAGATAATGCCCTTCTGCGCATCCTTGAGACGTGTAAAACGCAAATCACCATTTTCCCACTTGGGCGTCTTGGACTCGACCCGAATGCGCGACATTTGCACGGAGGCGGTAAAGGCGGCACTCACAAAATTTACATTCACAGTGTTTACCACAATGGTGATGCCATCGACGACCTTGTGTATGAAGCTATATTTACCCTGAGGCACTTGTGGTAGCGCTGCAGCGGTCGCATTACCACCGCCGCCAGCATCACGTGCTGTGGGATTACAGGTCTCGATGGTAATACGCACCTCGTCGAGTGTCTGTTCGAAATAAAGGGTAAATAGAGAGCGTTTAACAAATGCTTTGCGTTGCTATATGCCATATTTACATACCAGCGTTATGGGCACACTCTTCTTGGCCCAGCCAATGCGAAAGGAGACATGATTGCACCAGGCCGACGTCAAACGCAGCCAACTGGGCAGCTCCAGCAACTCGGTTAGCACACGTTCATCCAGCTCCAGATTGGAGAGCTCACCCTCGCCACGAAATGTGCTCAAATTGATTTTATCCGAGGAAAGGTTCTTTGTGTAGCTGCAATAAACACAATACATATAAAAGACTTTTAGTTAGGATGCTCACAAGCTATTTATCTCAGCTTGGCTGCGCACAGCTGTCAGCACTCATTTGTGGCAGCAAGAGTGGCGCCGCTGTCTGCAGCTGCTGCTGACCCATCAGTTGCCATCAATTGACCCATAAATATTGAGTGAATTGATTGAATTGTGCAAATTCTTAGATGATTAAATAGACAGTTGCTCAGGTCCTAGATACATAAATCGAAACTAATGGAAAAATTGATTTCCCTCTCAATGATATTCCTCCATATACCTATATCCTTTTATATATTCATAATATAAACCTCGGAGTAAAGGCTCCTTTTGATTAATTATGAGTTGTAAAAAAAGGAAAAGAAAAGAACACAGTTGCAAAAGCTTAAAATCTCGGCATTAATCAACCGTATCGGATACTTAAATTCTACATTTTAATCCATTTTAAAGCTAGTCTGCACCTTTTGCATGTTTGACGAATTAGGGCTAAGATAAAAATGATTTCACCTGCTGCTTGCCAAAGTTTATTAAATTCCTAACTTTTTTGGGACAAGAAACGAAACTTTTTACTCAGCACCCGTTTGTTTTGTATGAGGAAGGAAGGAAGCAAGGACTGACGATAAAAGGCAACAAGTTTGCTTTGCATTTACAAGTAAACTCTTGCCCTAAAATTAGTTTGTTTGCAGCTTAATTGCGTGGGAGAAACTTCAAAACACGGTACACAAATAAAAATCAGCAAACAAAGGCGCCATTTGTTGTGAATACATACAAACATACATACATACATACATACGTACATACATATATATATATATATATATATACTCCTCTAGATATGTGCCGCGTATAATATTGAAGCACAGGAGCGAACTGGATTTGAGCAGAAGGCGCTACAAGTGGTCATAAGCATACAGAAAGCATTTAACCTAGCCGACTAATAATAGAAGCTGACTTAGGTTAATATACTCGTAGTTTACATCAAGTTCTTTAATTAATTCAATTACTGCATTTTTATTTGGCCCAAACCTGCACTATAATCCGCTCCTGTTCACCTCTTATTTATCCAGCTGGCAGGACAAACTCACATTTATGTATATATATGTCAATACATATATACATACATCATACATACATATGTACGCAGCTGCATACGTTAATGGTTTGAGAAATAAATAAACTCTTTTAAGAATTGAATTATGGCCCCTTTAAAATATATGTAAAATATAAATTGTATTTTTTATTTTTTTCATTAACAGACGTAAACACACACAAACGAGCGACAAGGGGTAGGAGACAGTGTGCACTCTTCCACTTGTTACTCTAAGGTGAGGAGAGGTGGGCAAATTGCCGTTTTTATGGGATGAGGCGACTAAACGATAAACGGTAAAGAAAATAAGCATCCCCTCCCCCTTATGCAGGTGCTGAAAGAATGCAAAAAGTATACATCTAAGTATACTACATACATACATGCATATATATATACACACACATACATACAGAGCAACAAGAACAAATTAAACTAAAAACAGAGCAACAGAAGAGAGAATAGCAACGCTTGGAAAAATCAATTGAATTTCCCACAGTAAAGTGGCGCCACAGAGGCCATAATTAGCATAGTTTGTAATTGAACTTAATGCTATTAACTTGTTTAAGATGACGATGCCACTTACATGGACAAATGCTTCAGCAATTGTTTTTTTATCAGCGAAACCATTTTGTACTGCAGCAGGAGGGGAGCGGCGGGTGCGGCACGAAATCAATGCACAGAGCCAATAGCAATAGCAACAGCAGTGATGACGCTTTGAAATACTCTCACAGCTGTATTTATTTAATATGCACTCTCAGCACATAATTACGTTATAAGGAGCACTTGAACTTTTCTGCTTTGCGTATAGGAATTCTTATTGGAAGAATGCTAGCCCTTTTTACAGGTGCAATGCACTTTCGCTTTCGCTTTCACTTTAGCATTTGTATGTTTAGACTAAACACGTATAATTAATTAGATATCTTTCCTTTTTATAATCAGCAATTCTTATCGTGCAGTTAACGGAGAGATACTGTTGCTTAGATATGAGCACTAGTTTATGTATCAGTGACACCCACAACAGTGACAATAAAAGAGTAACAGTTATCGATTTAACATTTTAAATAACAGCTGCAGATGTACTCATAACATTTTTGCTCATCTCGTTTCGATAGCATCGATTAATTTCATGCAAATAATTGAACACTAGTTTTGAGTGCTGGAAAACAACATAACACTGCGAATTTTGCGTTTTACATCTTATAAAAAAGTATTAAGCTACAGTTTTCAGTGTTTTGCTGTAAGCGTCTAGTGAAAATCAAAACCAAAACAAAAACAAAAGTAAACGATTCCAATAACGCAGGCTGCAGCGCAATGTCAAGTGGCGATGCAGCAACAATTGACGAACTAGTCGAGCGCGTGGTCGAAGTCACAGCCTGCTCAGCCGAGGAGGCCAAACATTATCTGGGTGCCTGTGCCAACGATGTTGCCGCAGCCGTTGCCTTATTCTTCGAGCAGGGTGGTAACGGTGCTTCCACTTCCAATGCAGCAACTGGTGACGCAGCAGCAGCAGTAGGTGTTGAGGAGGATGAGGTGCGTGCACCCATTGCTCCAGTTCGGGAACAGCTGCTGCTACCGGAGGATGACAACTTTTTTGCGTCCGGCAGCAGCAACAGTCGCTTGTCGCGTGTTACGCACCCCGTCAAGGTTTGTCCACTCCGAGATTTTGCCCGCGAGGGCGCCCTAATGGAGGAACAGCTCCAAGCCACCGGCGTCTACTCCGATCCGAGTACGCATCGTCGACGCCGCGAGCGATCGTCCCAAATGGTTGTCGCTGGTCAGGCAATTTCGCTGCATAGTCGCTCCAGTGCCAGCAGCAGCAGCAGCAACTCATCCCGCCTTGGTGATCTCTATCGCCCGCCCACCGACCTGCTCTACTCGGGCTCACTGGCGGCGGCTCGCGAATTTGCCAGCACTCGCCAACGATGGCTGCTGGTCAATGTCCAAGGCGATAATTTTCAGTCGCAAACAATGAATCGTGACGTGTGGAGCATGAAGGAGCTAAAGCAGCTGGTGCGTCGCCAGTTTGTGCTCTGGCAGGTGGACAACGATAGCTCCGAGGGCAGGCGCTTTGTTGCCTTCTATCACTGTGCCAAGTTGCCCTATTTGTGTGTAATAGATCCACGCACCGGCGAGGAGGTCTGGCGCAGTCCCGAGGAGCCCAATCAACAAAATGTTTTGCCAGATTTGCGGCAATTTCTACGCGATCATCGCGACTTTTCGCTAGAGGAGGCGAGCACCTCCAAGCGTGGCGCAATCGAAATTGATGATGATGATGACGATGATGTAGAGGGGGCCGCATCCTGTTCCTCTTCAACGGCCAGCATGCCCAAGAAACGCGCTAAGCTGCTCGAGCTCAGCGAGGAGGAGCAACTGGCGCTGGCCATAAAAAATTCCATTAATGAGAATGGTGGCGCCGCAGCAGCAACACCCACAAAAGAGAGCAACAACAACAACAATGCCAGTGACTGTGACAGCCTCGAGGAGTTCGACGAGGAGGAGCTCAAGGGCACCACCATTTCGTACGAAGCCCAACTGGGCAAACAGGCGGCGGAGCTGACAGCGATCAAGCTTCGCCTGCTCGACGCCGCTGGCAGCGATGAGGTTGTCCAACTGCGCTGGCCCTCGGACACCAAGTTGAAGACACTGCGTCTGTATATCAGGCAAACGCACAAGCACATACCATTCGAGGGCTACAAGTTGATATGTGCCTTCCCGCGCAAGTCGCTGGAGATCGAGCACAACGAGGTGACGCTCAAGGAACTGGGTCTGCATCCCTCCGCCAATGTACATCTTACGCTCGACGAGTAATTTGCTTAGATTGCCGGATATGCTGTAATCTATATATTTATTTTACGTTCTCTGTCAACGTCTCTGGTCCCGTTCTCCCCCTCTACTCCACACGAATGAAATACATATACTAAATACTATATAAGTAAATACTTGAATAAAATTAATGAACACACGCTATGGTTCAATATGAATGCTCAAATCGATTTTCTGCATCTTTAATGTTAGCTTATTATTAAAACTGTGCTCAAATTCAAATATTCGCAGTTGCGCGCCAGACTAATGCATATGGCAGCATTGCTTCCTATTTTATAGTGGCAACGCCAAAACACCAAATTTGTACATGTGTGGCAAGGTCGCCAGGGCATCACATGCCCTTTTCAAAGCATTTAAGTTCTGCAAAGCAGCTATAAATAACTATAAGCGATTACTAGCATTTACTTGTTATTGCCTTCAAATGTGCAAAAGTGTTGCAGAGCTCGACTGCTTAAATAAATATTATTATGTATGTATACAATTCTGGAAGATATAAATAAGTGCACTCGTTAAAAGAGACAACACTTGCTCGCATCAAAGAAGTGCACAAAGAATTCGACCAAACTGAACACATTAAAAACTTTCAAGCTCATCAAATGTTGTTTTAAAAAGTGGCCACGTAAAAGGCGAACATATGTACAAAAATATGTACATACGCATCTAAAGAAATTGTTTCGTGTCAATCAACAATCGAATTATATGATAAAAGAAATGCAGAAGGCACAAGCGACACAAAAACTGCTGCTGAAGATAAAATGAAGGCCGTTCAATATCAGTTGTAAGAATATACAAAAATCATCACAAGTAATTAAGTTAACATGGAAGAGAAACTAAAGTATTCGCTGCTACGCGGCGAACTAGTGGACACCCAAAGCATTTGGACAAGGCGAGTAGTAGTCAGAGTGTAGTCGGAGTTCCAACATTTAAATTGTTATGCACTTCCACAGACACGAGAAACGCGTGTGGTTCATAACGCTACTCACTGGCACCTGCATGTTGTATTCAACGCGGACAACGATGCCGCTGTTAATGCCCGCTGTTGCCGCCGCACAAAAGTGGAGTAAAACCGATTCGGGCACTGTGCTGAGCTCATTCTTCTGGGGTTACACACTCACCCAAGTTATGGGTGGTTATTTCAGCGACCGATTTGGCGGCCAGCGTGTCATATTGCTGGCGGCCATCGGTTGGTCCATCATCACATTCCTGATGCCGACGATTATTTGGTCGGCGGCATCAGTTAAGAGCTATGCGATACCCATTATTGTCACCATACGCATCTTTAATGGTGCACTGCAGGGGGTACACTTTCCCAGCATGATTAGCCTGACAAGTCAGGTGAGTTTGACCTGGAGACGACCAAGAATATATATTTAACTAATATTCCATGCTTGCAGAATCTTTGCCAAAATGAGCGCAGCAGTTTCTTTGGCCTGCTCACTTCCGGCTCGGCAATGGGCACATTGCTCACTGGCATCATGGGTTCCTTTGTGCTGGACTACTTTGGCTGGTCGTATGTCTTCCGTGTGATTGGCCTGATGGGCTTCGCCTGGGCGCTGGTATTGCGCTATTATGCGATGGCCGGCGAGAGGAATCGCATCATAAACATCTCCACACCGGCGCGATTGTGCGCCAACAAAACGCCAGCAGAGACGACTGTACCCTGGCTGCGATACTTTAGCCGGCTGTCATTTTGGGCCTGTGTTCTGACGCATGCCTGCGAGATGAATTGCTTCTTTGTGCTGCTATCCTGGCTGCCCACATACTTCCACGATGGATTTCCGCATGCCAAGGGCTGGGTGGTCAACATGATTCCATGGCTGGCGCTGCCTCCGTGCACGTTCTTTGCCAAATACCTGACGACACGGCTGATAGCCAGAGAATGGTCAACGACGGCGGTGCGCAAGTTAATCCAGAGCTGTTGCTTTGCCGCACAGAATGTGGCCCTGTTCGTGATGAGTCGAACGACGGACTTTCACACGGCGCTAATCTGCATGACAATCATCATTGGTGGGACGGGCTTTCATAACAACGCGGTGACTGTGAATCCACAGGATTTGGCGCCGCTGCATTCGGGCAGCGTTTTTGGCCTGATGAACACAGTGGGCGCAATACCCGGTTTCCTGGGCGTCTATCTAGCCGGTCACATTCTGGAACTGACCCAGAGCTGGCCTATGGTCTTCAGCGCAGCGGCTGGCATTAATCTAATCGGTTGGATCATATTCCTGGCCTTTGGATCCGCTGAAGCAATTGTGTGATTACTGCGATAATACATTCTCGACTCTTCCATATTATTTATTAAATGTGTACATAGGTTAAGAGGTCGTCGTCGAAGTTTTAAAATTGAATATAACAAAACTGCTCCTAACGTGATAAGTTCCAGCCCATTAATTATATGACGCATGCCACAAAATCAAAGATAAGCTCATTTTTATTGTAATTTACTCATTGCTCTATGTTAATAGCCTTGATATCTATGGGTCTACATAATAATTTGGAAATGATAATGCAGCTATCCAAATTATTATTATTATATGAGATTTCAACATCAATAACTGCCTGGGTTCGACACGGAATCATTTTCTTTTCAATTGCCTATGGTATAATTAAAACATTACATTCTTAAAATTCAAATGCATAACTTATTAAGGATATAAGGAATTAGCTTATACAATGTTTAACATGATTTTACTACTCTGTTTCTAGTTTATTATTTTTGGTATTTTATTTGTCGAAAAAGAGCACGATCTTCGTATCAGCCTATTAGAATCAGTCAGCAGTGTTTAATTGTTGATCTGGCAACGCTGGCGACGTACAAAATAAATGTCCCTCGCTTGTTTGTATTTAAAATTTATAGATTGCACTTAAAAAAATGTCCGACAAGCGTGAAGATATGTGGAAAGTGCTGTACAATATGGTGAATCGCAACCAAGCGAACTTGTCGGCCGTGTACAGTGTGGTGGACAACATTCTCTGCCAGGATCCGAGTCTCATCAGCTGTTCGTCAGTGCGTGAGCTGCCCAACAAATTCCAAGACGTCTTCCTGCTATGGCTGCTGAACAAACTCGCTGTGTGCTTGAGTCAGTGTCGTGATGAGGGGTGAGTGGAACTGTCTCTCTATTGTGTTAAGCTAACCAATGTAATCCAGATTGTGCCTCAAGAATGTGCAGCTACAGCAGAAGCTGCTTGCATCCTGTTGGTGCAATCATCCCAAGCTATACGAACGCCTTGTGGAGGCCTATGTGGAGGCGTTACAGCAGCTCAACGATCAGATGAGCGCCTTCGATTACACAAAACCCAAAAAGCAGCCGGCACAGAAGGTGCGCATCCTGGACTTGCAGATATTTCGCTGCGATGTGAGTGTTCTGCAAGCGTTCGATGAGCAGTGCGCCTTTCAAGCCGTCCAGTTGCAGCTGGAGCATACGGATGCGTATGCCAAGTACTTGTTGCTGGTGCTGCATGAAGCCCAGCACATCGGACATGCCACACATATGGAACTATTTGCAAGCAGTCTGCAGCAGGCGTTGCTCACCCTCAAGGAGTGCAACATGGACACCAAGTTGGCCAGTCTGAGCTACTGTTGCGCCGTGCTCCAGGCCCAGTCCACGGCCAGCTGGTCAAGCAATGCAGATGTTGCACATTATGCCTGCTTAACGTTGCGCGCTGCTGTCCTCATGTGGTCTCTGTCCAGCCGCTGGTTGCAAGCCAAGTGCATGACGCAAATCCAACTGAAGCATTTGGCAACGCAGACACAACAATTGCTGGTCGTCTTGCAGCCACAGAAGTTGCCTCATCCCCATAGCGTGGATCTGTGCTGTCAACTGTTACACGAGCTGCTGCGTCTGCCTGCAAGCGACGCTCGCGACAACCTGTTGCAGACACTGTCCGACTATCTGCAACATCAGCTGTTGGAGTCGACTGCTTGGGAGTTGCAGCTACATACAGTGCAACTGTTGCAGCGTCAGTGGCGTGGACAACCCAATCAACTGTTGCCCTTGCTGACCGTCGTTGCTGTCAAACAGCCGACAATTCGTGACAGAATCTTGGATAGCTTAAGCCTCTGTCTGGTTGAACTGCTAACCGAGACTACTCCTCCAGAGCTGCCGGAGCTGCTCGCCTTGCTGCGTGCGTTGCGGCAAATGGAGCAACTGCTGCTGCTGCGTAAGCAACGAGAGCTGGTGGCTGCCAGCGATGAGGCGCTCAATGCTGCGCTGCTATCCCAACTCCCAGTGCACTATGAGTTGCCACTGCCCTCAGATGCCAACAGCAATTGGAATCACTTGAGTTTGCAACTCTTGGAGCAGGCACATTGTGCAGCCAGTCCAGAGTTTATGGATATCTGTGCCCTGCTGTTGCAAACCAACTGCATACGGCTGCAACTGAAGCCGCATGCGCAACAACAGCTCCTGGGCATACTGCAGCGCAGCCTGCAATCAAAGGAGCAACAACATCAATTGGCGGCCCTCCAGGCTTTGGCCACGCTGCGTCTGGAGACGCCTTCCAGCGCTCACACGCAACTGCAGAGCTTCTTCGCACAGCAATACCTAGGCCTGCTCAGCTCGACGCATTCCGAGTTGAGGCAGCTCTTCAACGAGCACTTGGCACAGCTTTATGTGTCCGGCTACATAAAAGCTACCCAATTGCAACAGGCGCTGCCCAAACTGAAGCACACTACAGAGGAGGGTCACACATTGGCCGCTGTTTTGCGCCTGTTGCTCTGCACAGCAACCCCAGCGCATGTCTTCAAGATTGGGGAGAGGATAGTTATATACTGTCCCAAATGCGAACCGTTGCCTGCCACCTTGCCTGGCTTGTATTTGGGCAGCTGTAAGCCGAGCAGTGCATCGTCTTTAAGCAGTTCCAATTTGGCTGGGCTCGCCGAGGCGATGCTCTTTAAGACACCATGCGCCTTTATAACACATCACTTGGATCTGATCAAACTGGAACCATCGCTGTGCCTTCGATTGCTTAAGGAGTCGTCCAACCTGCAGGAGCTTAACGAACGCAGCTACGAGCGTTTGGTGCCCGTGCTGGCCAACCAATCTGAGGACTTTATGCAACAGTTAGCCTCACTCGTGCTCGGTTGCATTCTGCGCACACTATCCAAACCGCTGGAGGAACAGAGCATTGCGGAGCAGCGTAAGCTACTCCGACTAATTGTGTGCTCGGCACATGCGGATATCGATAAACTGTGGCTATTCCACTGGTTCAAGATGAGCTTCTATTTCATGGTGCACACGCGTTCTCTTGTCGCCCAGGAGGCGGTGCTCGCCGCCTGTCAAGTCTGTGCACGCCACAGACTGCAGACACTTACGCTCTGGAACTGGTACAAGCGGGATGCACTCGGTTTGGTTGTCCAGCTGGCGCTACATGCCTATGTCACGGAAGGAGTGCGCTTCACTCACTCACTCAGAGCGGTGAGTGCTGCAATATGGCATGCAATGAATCCTTTCTTAATCCTTGTTTTCTTACAGCTCACCAAGATGCTGGGCTTCTCGTGTGTGCAGGAGTTCACCTGTAAATATCATCGTCTGCTCACCTCCTTGGTGCTGCCATATTGCATTAGGGAGCCCCGCTGCAAGGGCGTCTTTGTGTTCATAGCCAAGCAGCTGCATAAGCCGGTGGCTTCTCTTTTCTCCACGTCCTTTCTACGGGTCTATGCGCACGTCTATCTCAGCGAAGAACCGGAATTGGCCAATCGCTGCATCGAGCTGGTCACCAGCTGCACCAAGTCCACGGTGCAGCAACTGATGAATGCCGACGTGAAGGTTAAGCTTGTCCCTAATCCTTCCTTCATTAAACATTATCATAATCAATATGCATTTATTTCTGCAGCAAACCGTCGCCGAGCTGCTCATCTATTTTAATCGCAATCCGACTTTTGTGATGCGCTCTTTTCAAAACCTACTCCAACTGAGCACCGGCAGCGATAATCTATCCACCCAGGCGAGCAATGCACAGTTCGCCACGTTTATAGCGGAGCGCATACTCGGCGTCATTACCTATTTTGAGAGCTGCCTATCGGAGCCGTCCTTTGAGAAGCCACTCAAGGAGGAGACACTGTATAGTCTTGGCCAGATACTGCGCTTCGTTGGTCCCCAACATGTCACACAATTTCGCTTCAAGATCATTGCCATGCTGAGTTTTGTGCACACGCTGCAGGAGCCAAGTTTGCAGCGCATTTGCCTAAAGATTTGGCACATTTTCCTGCATGTGGTCAACATACAGGAGTTGGGTCCGTCTCTGGGTCGCATTGTGGCCACTTTGCAGCCGCTGCTTGCGTATAGCGTGGAGCAGGTGAATGAACTCTACGAGTTTGTCATCCTCCGCAACGCTGCCATGTTGGGCAACTATATACAAGGTAAGCCACTGTAACCATTCCTATATCGCGATTAATATACATCCATTATATAGACTTGTACTTTCTGGAGCGTCTGGAGCACGTATCGGAGCCCATACGCAAGTGTATTGAGCGACACACGGCACAGCTGTGCCTGGGCGATGCTGCAGCAGCTGGCGAGGATCAGGCACCGTTGCTGGATCAACTGGGCTTTCTGCATAAGCAAATCACCAATGAATGCCTGCAGGTGCGCGTCTATGGACTGGAGCATCTCGCCTTGCTGTTCGGTCGTCGACGCACTCAACTGAATTATATGATGCTGCACGAGCTGCCGATGGATCCGATAAAGGAGCAGATAGTCAATGTGCTCATGGCAGGCTGCCAGCACGACGATCGTTCGCTGCAGTTGGCATCGGCCAAATGTCTGGGCGAGCTGGGTGCCATCGATGCCAGCTATTTGCCATCGAATTACAATTTTGCCAATCCACAGCAGATGCCGCTGAGCGTTCTCACGGATGACTTTACGGTGCTGGCACTGACGGCGCTCTGTCGCGGATATCAGTTCCTGCAGAAGACGAAGCACGTGGACAACTTCTCGCTGGCCATACAGGAGACGCTCGCCGTCTGCGGCATTGCGCCCAAGGAGCAAAAGAAGCTACAGCTGTGGCAATCGCTGCCGTTGCGCATGCGCGAAATAATGGAACCGTTACTCAACTCCTGCTACACCTGCTCCCAGCGCTCCAGTACGCTGCAGCAGCAGCCGCTCTTTGGCAGCCACTACACGCAGAACTCCTACGAGCTGTGGGCATTCCTCTGGGCCGCACGCCTTGTCGACTATGTGCAGTCGTCGGAGACGCGTCACCTGCTCAGCTCCTATAAGCCGTGCATTCGTCGCGACTCGAACATGCTGAGCACCTTCTATCCCTATATACTGCTCCATGCGCTGCTCGAGTGCACTGCGGAGCAGCGTCTGCACATTGAGCAGGAGTTCCAAGCGGTGCTGAAGGCCAACGATGAGCTCTCCCAACAACAAGGGACGAAGACACCCAGCGAACTAATCCCAGTCGATCCCGACACACTCGGCTACAAGCTGTTCGAGTCGAGTAAATATGGCGCCACCACCACGTCAGCCAGTGATGTGCCACAGGCGGGCGCCAGTGCGGAGGATCAGTCACGTTTGGCTGGCAAATTGTGCGCCGAATTGTTGGATTTTCTGCAGCGTTGGCTGCGCGAATGGCAGCGTCTGCATGGCCTCAGCATGGGCGGCAAACCGCCCCAATCTGTGGATGCCAATTATGGTGCCATCTATGAGTTCCTGCAGCGCATCGACAAATTGCATGTGGCACGTGCCAGCTACAATTGCGGCGAATATGCACGTGCCCTGCGCTATCTGGAGGACTACATCGCGGATGGTGATAAGGCGGAACGTCTACTCGAGCAGTTCACGTTCCTCGTGCAGCTCTACGGGCGACTGATGGACTCGGATTCAGTGGAGGGTGCAGTGCAGACGCGCCGCTCGGATATGAGTGTGACCCAGGAGATTCTGGTGAATCGTTTGGTCGAACGGCAACAGGATATGATTACATGCTATGAGCAACTATTATCGAGCACGGAGCAACTGCAGCCAGATCACATACGTGCCATCATCGATGCCTATTTGCGCATGGACACACCTAAGACGGCCCTGCTCATCGCCGATGGGCTCTGGCAGCGATTGTCCGATCGCCACATGGATCAATATTTCAGTGAGTGCAAAGCGGAGCTGCTCTGGCGCCTGGGCAGCTACGACGAACTGGAGGAGCTGCAGTTGCAGCAACAGCAGCAGAGTCGCTGCCGACCCAACTGGCATGCCCAGTGCGCCCAGGCCTGTCTCGCGCTGCGCCAGCCCACAACCACCAAATTGGAATTTGAGGCGCTGCTGGACAAGATGCGCGGTTCGGTGCTGGAGCAGTTGCGCAGCTGTTCCGCCCTGCAACAGCATTCCTATGCGCATGCCTACGACGAGGTGCTAAAGCTACACATGCTGCACGAGCTGCAATGCAGCCAGCAGCTGCTGGAGCAGCTCTCCACACTGCAGGAGCAGGAGGAGCAGCAGTCGCAATTAATGCGCAAATACTTTACCGATTGGCAGTCGCGTTTGCAGGTGCTGCAGCCGCAGCTGCGCGTGCTGGAGCCCATCTATAGCTTTCGGCGGAATCTGCTCGGCGAGCTCAAGCGTCGCCTGGGCGATCGTGTGCCGCTGCAGGCACAGCTGCAGACGCAGTTGGCCCAGCTCTGGCTAAATAGCGCCCAGATCAATCGCAATGCAAGTCAATTGCAACGCGCCCATTTGTATCTGATGAAGGCGGCGGAATATCAGCCAAGTGGTCTCTTTCTGGAGCGCGCCAAGCTGCTATGGCAGAAGGGCGATCAGGTGCTGGCCATGAACTATCTGGAGGAGCAATTGTCCGCCATCCGACAGCAGTGCGATGACAATCCCAAGCAGCTCAATGCTGAGCAGCGTCAGCTCTACTTCGAGGGCAAATATCTGCAGGCCACTTACAATGCGGACTCCATGAATCTCTGCGCGGATGCCATACTCAACTACTTCAACGAGGCAATCGCAGTGCATCGACAATCGGAGCGCTGCTACGTACAGCTGGCACAATTTCTGGAGAAGATGCGCACAGCGCGTACAGCGTCGGCAAACAATTCGCGCGAAGATGAGCAACTGATGCTGCAGATAATGTTGAACTATGCCAAATCCTTGCGATATGGTAGCGACCATGTCTATCAGTCCATGCCGCGTCTGATCAGTCTCTGGCTGGACACGGCCGCCACAGCTGTGGCTTCCGCCTCCCACACGGAGGTGGTGCGCAAGATGAACGATCTCCTGAACAATTGCTACACGGCACTGCCGACGGCCATGTTTTACACAGTCTACTCCCAAATGCTGAGCCGGCTGTGTCATCCATCGCCGGAGGTGTTTGGTGTGCTGCGCAACGTGATCATCAAGCTGATCGGGGACTATCCACAGCAGTCACTCTGGATGCTGTTGCCCCATTTCAAGTCTGCCGCCGTCAATCGCGTCAAGCGCTGCAAATTGATCCTGAGCGATGAGCGACTCCAGAATGCCACATTCCAGCGCCTGTTGAATGACTTCAATACGCTCACCGAGCGCCTGATTGGCGTTACCAACAAGGAGGTCACCTTGGATCGCAGCTACAAGCTGAGCGATCTGGACAAACGATTGCCGCTGCTGTGCAACCAGGCGAACTTCTCCAACATTCTGCTGCCCTTCGAGAAGTACATGCAGCCCACATTTAGCATTAGTTCGGCACAGGATAACTCGCCGTCGCCCAGTCCGAACACAAGTGGCAAATTGCCTGCCAGCAACTGGTTTCCGTACCAGCAAATCTTTATCAGTGGCTTCCAGGAGAAGGTGCTGGTGTTGCGTTCGGCGGCGCGTCCAAAAAAGCTGACCATACGCTGCAGCGATGGACAGGATTATGATGTGATGGTCAAGCCGAAGGATGATTTGCGCAAGGATGCGCGTCTCATGGAGTTCAATGGCCTGATGAAACGCTATCTGCATAAGGATGCACGTGCTCGCCAGCGTCGCCTGCACATTCGCACCTATGCCGTGCTCCCCTTCAACGAGGAATGCGGCCTGCTCGAGTGGCTGCCGAATCTCAATTCCTATCGTGGCATCTGCATCGCCTTGTATACGCAGCGGGGTCAGGTGATGAGTGGCCGGCAGCTGCAACAGTTGGCCGTGCCGCAGACAGAGCCGATGGAGCGCAAGCGTGAAGTGTTTCTCAAGCAGCTGCTGCCCGCACATCCGCCCGTGTTTCAGGATTGGCTGCTGCAGCGCTTCAGCACGCCGCACAGCTGGTATGAGGCACGCAACTCGTACATACGCACCGTTGCCGTCATGTCCATGGCGGGCTACATTCTTGGGCTGGGCGATCGTCATGGCGAGAATATACTGTTCGATGAGCGCAATGGCGACGCTGTCCACGTCGACTTCAATTGCCTGTTCAATCAGGGCGAGGCCTTTGCCTATCCCGAAGTGGTTCCCTTTCGCCTCACTCGCAACATGATCACGGCCATGGGACCGCTCGGTGTCGAGGGCAGCTTTCGCAAGTGCTGTGAGATTACGCTGAGACTGCTCAGGCAGGAGACCAAGACGCTTATGTCCATGCTGCGTCCATTCGTCTATGATCTAGGTGTCCAGAGTCGACTGACGGCAACTACAAGCAAGAGCAAAACTGGCGCCGAATTAACCGATCCCAAAGTGACCAACGATGTGCAGCGCATTGCCGAGCGCCTGCAGGGACATGTGAGTAGTAGTAGTAGTATTGAGTGCATCATCCAAGTACTGAAATTCACCTCCCTTTTACAGGTTAAAAGACAGCAGGCAAACAGCATTCCATTGTCCACCGAGGGACAGGTGAACTTTCTGATCAACGAGGCGACCAAGGTGGACAATCTCGCTGCAATGTATATCGGCTGGGGCGCTTTTCTCTAGTTGCTAATTCCTAAAGACTTCGGATTTAATTATGTTATGTATTGTTGTGCTTAAATATTAAATATTTATTTCTAAGTGCAAATTGCTTTAGTTAATTGCCGTTCTTTTTTTTTAATGAATGACGACCCTGTGCTATTGAGAGTCCAAACTGCCGATAGGTGGCGCAACTTACGAAATCATCTGTGAAGCGAGCCCGCATTTTTTTCCTTTTATATCTGTGTTTGTTTTGTTGTTGACAAATTGCCTAAATTGATGAGTACAAAAGCACAGAATGTCGAAACCAATTACTTTTGTTACGGGCAATGCCAAGAAGCTGGAGGAACTGATTGCCATACTGGGCCCCAGTTTCCCCCGCCAAATCATCTCGAAGCAAGTGGATTTGCCCGAGTGGCAGGGCGAGATTGAAGAGATTGCCGTGAAGAAGTGCAAAGAGGCAGCGCAACATGTGAATGGACCCGTACTGATCGAGGACACCAGCCTGTGCTTCAATGCGCTGCAGGGTCTGCCCGGTCCGTATATTAAGTGGTTCCTGGACAAACTGCAGCCAGAGGGACTGCATCGTCTACTCAGCGGCTGGGAGGATAAATCGGCGCGTGCCATTTGCACCTTTGCCTACTGTGAGAGCAGCACGTCGGAGCCACAAGTCTTTCAGGGCATCACAGAGGGCTCTATTGTGGATCCACGTGGTCCACGCGACTTTGGCTGGTTCGTATTTGGCAGTTTCTTTAATAAAAATCTTCACCAAAAATATTTATATAACAGGGATCCGGTGTTTCAGCCCAAGGGCTACAATCAAACCTATGCGGAGCTGCCCAAAACGGAGAAGAATAAAATCTCTCATCGCTTCCGGGCATTGGATCTGCTGCAACAGCACTTCAAGAGCGACAGTTAAAATGAGAGATAATCCTATTAAAATTCGCTAAGAAATAGTATATTGAAAGTTTTGATTTTTGATCTGTCATGTCGAGAAAACGTTGCTTAAACTAAAATTTATGCAATCTTCAGCTTAGTCAGCCTTCTTGCTCTTCATTGGCTTCTTGACTTTTCCGACATCCTTTTTGCCAGCGACTGGTTTGTTCCAGTAATACAGAAGCTGGGCAAAGATTACGCCGTTAGCAAAAGTGGAAGCACAGAAGGTGATGATAATCATCTGATCGCCAGTCTCTTGAATCGAAGTAAAGATGCGTGCCAAAGAACCGGCAAACATCAGTATGACCGTCGCCGCCGATAACTGACCCGTGGAACCGGCCCTATAGTTGGTCAGTGCCTGCGACAGTTTGCCAACCAGCAGAATGGGTATGTTGCAGCTCTGTATGGTGAGCAACACACTCATTGGTGTCATTCCAGAGTTGAGCACGTACAGCAGACTCGCATAGCCAAGCAGAAAGATGACAGCATGCGGCTTCCGTCCACCAAAGAAGAGGACGAGGACAGCAATGGCGACGGTTTGGATAGCGAGGAAAGTGTTGTCGCCCCACGAGCTGAATGGATAGCGATTCATAAAGCTGTACGACATGTGGAATGTAATGGCCAGCAAGTCCAGTATAACGCCAAATAGATTAATGCCCTCGCCCGATTTGCTATTGAGAATTTTCAGCACCTGCGGCACCTTCACCAGCACCGAACCAGCAATGATGGCAATGCCGAGACCTTTGCTCAGCAGCGCCTTAAAGCACGGCACTAAAATAAAGAATATAAAAAACAACAGCAATTTGGTTGACGGATGCCACTTACCATCGAGGAAATTGTGATCCAAGAAGTAATTGTCGTAACATTTCTGGTTCATGAGGAACAGAGCACCCTTCCTGATAAGATCGTCCATTTTCGCAAATCACTTTCTAAATTCTTAAGTAATGAGTGTGTTCTCAACAATTGTGCCGGCCGCTTATCGGGCCGCTACTGGCTGCTGATTGTGTGCGGTTGAACCGAGAAAATATGCAAAGACAAGCAGTACACGTAATACCCAAGGCACCTGTTTTTTTTTTTTGTGGTGTTTTTTGTTTTATCTTGGTATTTTTTTAACAGCCCTCCAACAGCAGCATCAAAGTAAACATTTGCATCATATGCTATTAACAGCGTTCTCTATTATTCGATTGTATTTGAATCTAACATTGCCGGTAAGAGAAAATTAACATTTTCATAGCTAAGCGGCATTAGAGATGTGTTGTAATCACGATGACAACCATCACCAGTCAATTCTCACGAATTAAATGCAGCAGAAAGTAACTTCTATCGATATACGTATTGATAGATATATATATATATTTGAAATATTTGATATACCGATATCGATTTTAATACATTACTATCGAAGTGATCTAGAAACTATTTAACTTTGCTCGCGACACATTGCAGTTATCGTACGTTGAACTTTTAAAATAGTCGAAGAAAAATATAATTTGTGTTTTGTTTAAAATTCATATAAAATAATTATCAACATGTACTAGTAAGTAATATAATTATAAAAAATTATATATAACTGTTTTAATTAGACGAACAAAGGTCAACGATTAAAGGAAGAAAAAACTTTAATATTAAACTCTTGATATGCTTATCGCAAATTTATATTGCCTTCCTGATTACCGTATATGTTTCACACGATTATCTGCAGCATTAAAATGGCAATTAAAAGCACAACTGCAGCTCGTGGCCAGCCTGGGTCACTATCACTTGCAATTCTGATTTGCATGCTCGGTAAAGTCACTCAACTTATCTGAGGAACTATTATTGTTGTTGTTGTCGTTGTCGTCGTCGTCGTCTTCTTCGTCTACGCATCACTTGCATTCCATTGCGCCTGCGCACTTTGCAGCTTGCCCATAAATGTCATTGTCATTGTTTCCCATTGCAACTGGCATCTCTCTCTCTCATAAATTAAAGTTGCTCGCAGTTTTATTGAAATTGTTGCGGCAATCGGGTGAAACTGTTCCAGCAGCAGCGCCGCCATAAAGTAAAAATTCATTAACCGTTACTGATTGTCACACATTCGCACACATCCATTCTTTGTTGGCTAACCCCATAAACATATATGTATACAAGCACATACGCACATATATAAATGACGAAAATGTAAATGTGATTGTATTCATAGATATAAGAATTGAACCCTATTTGTGGCTAAACATTTTTTCATGTGACTGTCTCTCTTTGTGAGCGTCGATACCGAATTATTAAAGGTAGTGAATAAATACAATAATACGTGCACCTCTCTCTCTCTCTCGCTGATACCTATATGATATATTTAATTGAATAACATTGTCTGAAAATAGCAAGCTTTGCGGTCAACATCAATGGAGCTACTTTGAACGACAGCGCCTTTTATTACGAACTGGCCACACTGCGAACGTCAGAAGCAATAAATCTGCCCATTGACATTGTGCTGCAACAGGATCAAGAGGAGCATGCAAAAATTGTAGACATGGTGCGATTCGACAAGGGCAAACTCACCGCCAAGGCCACCAACCTGACTGCCATCACCTGGGCGCATGCCGTCAACAGCCAGCAACTGCTCACCGAGTCACTCAGCAGTGAGTGTAAACTATAAACATTTTTGACCCTCAAATGCCACATTAACTCATTCACTTATTCACGGCACTTCAAGGCGACATTGATATGATTGAGGCGGATATTGTGCTGGGCAAACTGAATGGCGCGGGCCCAAACTTGCCGGTGATGGCACATCCGCCCGCAATAGTCTCGGATCTAACACTGGAGGACTTTCTGCAGCAAATTAAGGCTCACAACGAGGCGAACGAGGGCGCCGAGAAGGGTGTCAAGTTGGACTTCAAGTCAATAGAGGTGTTTGAGGGCTCCCTCGGAATTCTGGATGAGACCATACCAAAGGTGGGCAAAAGCATTGCACCATTGAAAAGTTGCTTGTTAATGAGATTTATTATTTGCTTAGATGACATATCCCATTTGGATAAATGCCGACATAATCAGCGGACCTGTGGACCAAACCAGCTCAGTGCCAGTGGATCCGGCGCGATTCTTTGCCGGCTGCATGCGTTACAAGCAGGCCGTTCTGTCCATTGGCTGGACGACCAGGTGGGGTGCCACTTACCGCGAGGGCGAGTATACCGAGGAGCAGTGCGATGCCATGCTGCAGGTCATCAATGACAACAATGTGACCTCCACCGGACAGCCCATCACATTTCCCGTCCGTGCCGGCATTGCCGCCAATAGCGCCACGCTGCTGCACAACCTGGTGGCTGCCGTGAATGGAACCAACGAGTGCACATTGACCATTTGGTCGTCGGCCAACGATTATGTGGATGTGGCTCAGTTGCGGAAACTTATCTTCGGCTTTGGCTTGGATCGTGTCTATTTGGATGTCCCCGAGGAGCTGTCTTCGCAACTGGATCTGGGCAATGGGGGCAATGCAAGTACGTTCAACTCCCTGGTCAGCTTCAGCTTTGTTAGCCTTTGTTTTTGGGCCGTCTCCAGCTGGCTGAAGAACGTATAAAGAAACTATTCCATCATTTGTATTTTTTTGTTTGTTTTTGTTTTTTATTCAGTTGTATTATCTGTAAGGAATTGTTTTCTTATGTATTCAGTTGAGGAATTTCGATGAACACGCGTTTTAGATGTTTATCACTTCATTTCAATTTAGACCAAATCATTGCCGCCTTGTTGTATAAAAAAAATCACTAAAAAATATCGTTATGCATTAAATTTATAAATGTATATAATATAGTATAATATAAAAATACTTTGGATGTGCGCAGTTTTAATGTTAACAAGGGGATCGATAGCTTTGGACCTAGAATAATCACTCTTAAGATGTTTAGTTTACTTACTAAATTAGTTAATGACTTTCACTTCCCTCTTTTTTTTTTGGCACTAATAAATAAATAATCTTATCAATCTCTCTCTCTAAACTCTCGGCACGTACATATAAATGCTGGTGCTGTGAGATGAGGAAAGCATGCGAACATGATGTGTGTATGTGTGTGTGTGTGTACGGATGAGTGGCATGTGTATGGAGTGTATGAGTGGTGTGAATATGTATTCAATAACGAGGCAACTCGGCTAGGGGCAACAGCCTCTTGACTCTTAATGGCGAGACGAAGGCTCCTTATATATATACATATGTATGTTTGTACAATATATATAACAACGAATGAATATGCAATATGCAATATGCAAATATATGTATATATATAGATATTAACTAATTATCACATCTGGTGAGCGACTCTCGATTAGCCGATCTGTGGAAGTGTTGCCAGCGTTGCACTCGTCGTCATCTTCAATGCCCGAGTTGCGGTTATAGTCCAAAAGACGGACGACAACCCGTTGATTGTTGCTGGCATTCTGACGAAGTAGTTGGTGCACAGTTGGCGTCGCACCAGTCGCATTGGTGGCGGCGCCAAAGGTGGTAAGCGGGCGCAATACGGAGACCTTGGCCTTGGGATCATCGCTATGGCAGAGACGCGTCAATTGGCGTGTGGGATACCAGCAGGTGCAGATTAGACCGCCGGCAAGTAGTATGCCCGTAAAGATCTGACCCAGCATCACAATGAGTGGCACCAGAGCAACTTCCTCAGCGATTTCTTTGGTGACACGCACACGCTCCTCGGCCCACATCAGTGGCAGCAGTACCCGTGGCACGCGCGCAAAGAGACTGCAATTGAAAAATATTAATTAGAAGGTGTCATCAACACTTCGAGGCTCTGATCTGTATAATAAACTTACGAAACACCCGGAACTGGCTGCATTAGATAATTGGCCTGGAAGCCACCACCCACATCCATGGGTACGCCAGCGTTCGGCTCCAGTGTCATGTAGAACTCATGCTTCTCAGGATCCGGCTGTAGGCCATCCAACGCCTCCAGATAGCTGGGATCGGCCAGATAAAAGTGTGGATATGACATGTAGACAGATGAGTTGAAAGAACAGCGGCTAATGTTGATTACGCCCGCCGGCATGCATTTGCCATCCACACACAGGCAATTGGTGTCCGGATACATAGTGCCATTGTCCACGGCGTGTCTGGTGCCGCTGAATTTGTATGCGTTGACGCCATGCACTGTGGTCTCCTCCTTAAAGTCCAGCGGAACGGCGCGGCATAATTGGGGTAAGAAAAGGTACACGCTGTCCTTTGTGCTTAGGTTGGGCGGAAAGAATTCACCCATTGAGCCCATGACTTTGCCACAAGCACCCTCAAAAGCGCCCGTATGCGTCAAATTGTTCCAAGTGTGTATTTGGCCCATTTTGCTGATATCATCGGCGCCAGTGAAAATGTTGAGGTCGCCATCAAATTTGGTGGTGCCATTTCGCGCATACATATAGCCAATGCGATCGTATGGCACCTCAGAGGGATTGAGAAATTTGCCCAGATTGACCAAGGAATGTTCGAATCCCTTGAATAACCACTCCTCGGCTGTTCGCGTTTCGCTCACATCCTGTATTGAGCTCAGCGCGAGTGACCCTATCGCACGAACGAATGAGGGCAATTGGGGTAGACGACGGGCACCAGCCTAATAGAGTACGATTGCGTTTTAGTAAGATATTATGTGTTGACCACTTTCGATTGCAACTCACGTGTGCCACTACGTTGACCGAAGTGACTAAATCCTGCAGGGTGCCATTGCTGCCGGCAGCATCAAAGTGGAAAAAGGCTTTCTTGCGAAATGAAACAGAAGCGTTTTGATTGTGCCAATCAATGTCCACCTTGTCGGGGTTCTCACGAAATCGATAGGGTCCCAATTGTACAAAGTGCGGCTTTCTTGGAGAGCCCTGGTAAAGGTCCTTCGGATTGGTCCAATTAAATAGATATACATCAAAGTTGAGCGGCAGCGGCGAAACTTTCCAGTCCGCAAACGATCGCGATGTGGGACTGAGTGCCATTTCCTGAAATTGTCAATGACATTTCATAAGTTATCATTAAATTATTTTAGCACCTAATTAAGATAAATTTGCATAGACTTAAATAGACTAATTGACAGATCTTATTATCATTAGTTTGTCTGTTTTTCACATTTTTTGTAGAGCCATCATATGGTCAATCACTCGCTATAACGCTATCTATGTCATTTCGCGATCGTTCAGTCAAATGTCATGTGAGCGTCATGTTATCAGCCTTTTTTTCCGGCGGTCCATTAAAAATCCATCATAACATGCATTCATCATTTCGCTAGATTCTTGGTGTCTATCATAGCACTTGGAATTAATCCGTAGTGGTCCCTTTGAAATTTAAGTTGCAATCATAAATTTTTAGCATATTTTTTATTATATTTCGCAGAATCTTTTTTTGAATCCACAAAATGACTAAATGATAAAAAGAGTTTTTACGTTCACATTTGGTGTGAGACAACGGCACGTGTAAATATGCGCTAGTTGAAATGGATGGGATTTCCGAGATTGTTGCGGTTGCGGCTAATTGGTTGATATCAAAGTCTGTAAGGCAGGTGTTCTTCGGTCAAATAGACACACCTGTCCGCACTATAAGACAGGTGTAATTACAAAAGCCTTTTATGAATTTGGCTTGCATGAAATGCAAAATCAATACAATCAAAAAACAATAACAAAAATGGAATAAAATAGAGTTAGCGATTCAGACATCGTTTCTAATCAAGCAATGGCTTTCAATTCTAATGATAAATAGTTTGCGATAAGATAAAAGTCATTGCTAGGGCGAAAACTGACATTGTTTGTTTACGCGATTTGTCAATGCAACCACACATACATATATTTCCGATAGCAACATGTTTGCAAAATAGATCAGTGATTCTATTAACCTTGCAGCTGTTCGCTCCAGTGATTCATGTCCCAATGATAGATTGATTGTAGGGGAAAGCTATCAGTTAGCTGAATTAAGCCAAAACTTCTTAGTCAGTGGCCAAAAATAGATAACAATGTAACGTGAGACAAGTAAGAATGCCACACCGAAGATTGTATACCCTTGTCGACCGGAGGTAAGCTAATGACATTTAAATTGAAGTTCAGAGTTCGTGCCTGTGTACTTTTTAAACAAATTGGATTCAAATGTTTTTTGTTTTACAACTAAATATTCTACATGTCAAGGTTACATTGTATGAAAAAGTGTATCCCAATCCCTCAAAATAAAACTCATCTTTCGACCGATTGATATGATATGTATGCTATATAGATGGATATATAAAAAGGCTGCTCATCAAGATACCTTTAAAACTGAGGGATAAAACATAAGGACGGACATGTCTGTATCGACTCGGCTTGTAATGCTGATTAGGCATAAATATACTCAATGGTGACGTAAACGTCAGCTTCAATGCTTGACACATTTCATAAGAAAATTGTAATACCCTCTACAAGGGTATATAAAAAAAGGTATCTTATCTTTCGTTATTTTTTCTTTTAATGAACACCTGCAGCACACTTAGTCTAAGGTTTTTTTGTGGAAAATTGAGTCCAATTGATATTTAATCAGACAACTGGTGAAGTCCCCCTATTTCGAGCCTACCCCTCTTCCTGCTATCCGCCAATGCCACACTAATTGTATGCTAATGAGCGAGGTTCACGTGCAGTTGACCCAAACGCCGTTCTGGCAAATTGGCTGCTGGAGAATCTTGACTCCCTAGAGATGGAACTTGACTGGATGGCAACAAGGCTGATGTAATTATGCAAAGAACTGTGGCTGATTAGATAAGAACTGATAGATATGGGGCAGCTCCATAAAATACTACAGTGAAAAATGAAAAAAAAAAATCGCCAAGCGAAAATATGCTGAATTTGCGAAGGGCGGGTGGAATATATTGTAAATTGTTATTAAATCTTGCCATATGCAAAATATACTTTACATATTTGAAAATGAATCCCAACATGTCAACATGTTCAGTTTTTATCAGCCAGCAGCTCACTCACCTTGCCGCGGATTTGCGTGAATATGTCAATCCAGTTGCGCAGGAGATAAACGCCAGCGCCTATGCAGCAGGCGCCTAATAAGAATATGCTCAGCCGCCAGGCGCAGAGACGCGCGCGTGATGTCATCTCTTTTAATTGCGATTGCTTTTGCGATTTTCGATGACGATTACTAACAACGTCTCTGGCCTTGCCCGTATTAGAGGCTACTTCCGTTATCGTTGTTGTTGTTGTGGGTGTTGGGCAGGAAGCTTTTTTAGTCGTTCGTACGCCTGTTCTCTTGCTCTTCCTATGTTGCACTGAGGCGGCTAAGCGTTTCTGTATTGTTGTCTGCGTCGTTGGAGTCGTTGCCTGCAAATAGAGATAAGCACATCGAGAGAGAGAGAGAGAGAAAAAGCATTAAAGTCCAGTCAGTAAATTTTATATATATGCATATGTCTGAGGCGAGTTGAGCCTTATCGGTTTATCGTTATCGGGGATTGTACATGAACTTGCGAGAGCAGTAGCGACTGAGAGAGCGTGTGAAAATTGAAAACGGATCACGCGCCAAAGCGCAGCGAAGCTTTACTGCGTCGTTATTGTAAATCTAATCTTCAAAAATTATATTTTTTATTTTAGAACGGACTTATAAAAGCTGCACTTCTATAATGCAAGCTACTCATAGATAATCAAAGCAAAAACTATATATAATTAAATAGAAAACTGAAATGTGTTTGCCCCACTCATGATTTTAGCCGGGCTCTTAAAAACCGGTTCGAATACAGTTGGAGTGGGAGTAAAACATTGTTATTGTTGTTACTCGGCCTTTGTTTTTTAGGCCTTTTTGTTGTTGATGTAGCACAAAAACACTTCAACATTCCTGGGCTATATGTGCTGCAAATGTACGTGTATTTACTTTGTAATCGATGCACACGTAGCAAGGTTAAATAAATATTGAAAATAATATTTAAAACAAAAAAATGGGTATTCCATTACTTGACTAGCCGCATTTGTGAGCAACGCCCACTGCATCAGCCAGTGTTTTGCATAGTGCTCTGATTATTTAACTAGCTTTGTTGACACAGACACATACAATTAATCACGCGAATTTAACACTTAGTCATGGATTGTGGGCAACAACTTTGCATCGTACAATTAAAAAAAAAAACAATTTTAAAACCAACATTAATGGGGTTTATTGTATGAGATGCACATTAAAATAGAAGGTTTTCTTTTATTTTACTTGCACAGGAATCCTTGAGCAGTGGTTGTTCTGCTGCGCGTCACTTCCGCAACCTGTTGACATATTATGCTCTTTCACTATGTTCATATGCTGTATGTGTTGATACACCTATAAATAGATCAATACACAGTGCAATGTGCCAAAATGAACATATACACATATTTACATACGTGCAAACACACATACATTCATACATGCACACATTTATGTATAAATACATACATTTGTGTACTGTTATATGTTCTCTGTTTGTAGTGCTAATCTCAATTTGCAAACTCAAGCGCGATGCGTCACAGTATGATTTGCGAAACGTAACCCCAACAAAATGGCAGCGTATTTGTATAATTTGTTTAATGTTTACTGTTTTATCAGCGATATACAATTAGGAGGAGCGAATCGTACCCGTAGCCAGTATTCGTATTCAGCTGCGGGCTTAACGCTCTTGCGCCCGCGCCTTGTGCTCTCTCACACTCATACACAGAACACTCGCGTGCTCTGAGCAACAACTTTTTAAGTATGTGCGTAGGGATTTTTTTGTTTCTTACTTTTTAGCTGTTAAGCGTTGTTTTGGTTATGCGTCTACAACTTTAGTTAACACCTTTTGCACTTGTCACTTTTACAGCTTCCTCTTGTTATTTTTAAAATTACATGCTGTTTTTAAAACTCTTTCATTTTTAGTTACACTTCCATTAATATTCATGACCACAGTAAATCAAAACGTTTCGTTAAATGCACTTTGTGTTTTCAATGCACGTGGTGTATTTGTATTGGTGGCGTCTATTTTTTATATACTTGCGTCTCACTCGCGCGCGTTTGTTTTAATAGCGCCAGACGACAACGCACCGTTAACTTGATCTTGAACTCTGCCAAACAGCCACGCGTCACAAGATCACCATGTCTAAGCGGCAGTGCGCCTGTTCTGTGACTGAAACAATTTTATTTTTCGAAAAGCCACCAAGCAGCAATTATATATTTTTCATTAAAAGCAAGTAGTAGCTGTTTATTCAGCAGCTCGTCGACGTAAAAATACCCTTCACCAGTAATCCACTAGTTGTCAAATTCCAAATTGGTATACTATTTGACGCAATTCAATCTTGCTTAGACATTCAACGAATTTGAAATTATTACTATAATTTTATGGTTTCTCTGTGTAATTTGTAGATGCAATGCTGATTTGAATATATAAAACGTTCAGGAATCGGTGTATTTCTGCAGCCGAGAGGGTATGCGCACAGCAATTGAGAGTCGCAGCAGCAAAAGAGCGTTCGCATTGTTGTACAGCTCTCGCTCTCTCAACATTATCTTTTTGCATTTCCCGTCGCTCTCTGTCTGTACTTCTTGGCCATCCATGACAAAACCGGTTCCATCTCTCTGAAACGGGTATACATCTGCTCAAAAGGCTTATTGTGAGTTTTAAACGGTAATAACATAATTCATTTCATATTTTTTACAGACTCGATTCCTTTTCAGCATAAAATGGAATGTCGGAATGTGAGCATTTATCAGAATATATATACATATACACATTCGTATACCAACTGGGTAATGTTGTTCTTATGAAATGCTTATCAGTAATTGATAAGTAAGGTTTGAGTTTGGCGATTAAGACTATTTTCATAGTAAAATTAAAAAAATACCCGGGCAACCTGCTAGCGGGCAAGTTTCAAATACAGCCCAATTACAATTATATTCATAAAATCCCCATTCATAAAGTTCCATTTCACATATCATGAAATAAGCGACTAGACAATTTGAAAAATGTAGAGACTTGGCTTTGAGAGCAAACATTAAAAAAGAAACATATGATATTTTATTAGCTTACTCTTTAAACACCACAAACAGTCTTACTTTGTATGTACTTAATATTACTTAGACTCAAATATATTCAACTTCAGAAACTACTCCTTATCACAATATATTTAACTCTATTAAAATGACACTTGTTCTCAACTGGCACGCTGTGCATCATCCGATGCCGCCACAAATTGTAATCCAATGAGCAGTGGTGAACCCTCCACCTTGTGTTCCGTATTCGCTGTGGCTGCCTGCATGCGGGTCTCCAAGCTGGTAATATCTATTTTGCGCATGAAATGTTTCTTCAACAGCATCTGTCGCGGATACCAGAGTACCATCATAACTCCCAAGGCTATGGCAACAAAGCCGCAGATCTTTCCGACGATCGCAGAGATCGGTACGAGTTTTAAATAAAATAACAGATCCGGTGTAATGCGAACTCTATAATCGGCCCAGATGAGCGGAAGGAAATTGCGACGTGATTTGCGAAACACGCTGGACACATGAGAAGATCGTCAATAATTATTCAGAGATTAGTACTCTTTACTTACGATTCTGGACGTGGTTCCACCAACAGACTGATCATCAGGCGCGCCTTGATGTCCAAAAGCATCCCAGTTTTGGGCTCTAGTATAACGGTAATCTCATGGCGATCCTTGTCCGGCTTCATACCACCCACTGCATCGGCATAGTAGGGATCCGCATTATAGAAATGTGGCGACGAGGCAAAAACGGGCATATCGTACCAGCATGTGGAGATGTTCAACAGGCCAGACCGCACTTCCCGGCAGTTGCCCGTGCAGTAGCAGCTGTTCTCTGGATTATCAGTTCCTGAAATTTCAATGAATGGTCAATGACTGGTTCATTGGTTGATTTATTTATAATTTATGCTACCATTTGCCATATTTCTCGCCGAGCCCTTGTAGACGTAGGCTTCGACACCCTCAAAGTCCGTTGTGCCCGCATAATCGACTTTCACTTCTCGGCAAAGGTCGGGCAGAAAGTATGAGATCGGCTCACCCTGCCGCAGTGGACTCGGATGGAACTCACCCAAGCTACCATGCAGCTTGCACTTGGGATGAGCATTGCTCACATTGTCGTAACGCCAACGCGCAATTTGACCCAATTTACTAAAGTCCTGGAGGCCAGTATAGGCATTAAAATGACCATAGATCTCGGTGCTGCCATTGCGCTGTGAGTGAGAAACTTTCATGAGGGCAAAGCAAAACTACAAATAGTACACTCAGAAAAACACGCTGTTGTTTAGAAGTCAGCAAGCTGACTGCTGACAAGAAGAATATATAATCTTCGATTTGTCTAAATGCCCGTTATTTTTTGAATGAGGATAAAGTTAGCTCTCAAAGAGTTGCACCTTGCATAGAATCAATCTTACCGGATAGCCGTAGCCAATGCGCTCGTAGGGAAAATGCAATTCGGGTATCATTTTGGTGGGAACCATTTTGCTCATCTTTATGAGTGGCGTATCGAAGCCACTGAATAGCCATTCATCGGCAGACCTTTTGAATGTCGCTTCCTTTCCATACATGTTTATGGCCATGAGCATGAGGGTGCGCAGAAACGGACTCCAGTACCGCATTTTGCTGACTAGACCAACGATCAGAGTATTGGGACATACAACGGTGTCGTTCAGTTTCCCGTTGCTGGCCGTGGCATTGAAGTTGAAGAGACTGCGACGCATATAGGATACGGTAGAATTCTCTGGATGCCAGACAACATTCAGCTTTTGTTGAGTCTCCGTAAATGAATAGGGTCCGAGCTCCTCGAAGTGTGGCTTCACATTCGGATTGTCAAAGTGTTCCGAATTTGTCCAGTTGAAGATGTAGATATTTATCGCCATGCTCAAGTTGGGCGACTGCCACAGATTGGTAAGCATCGAATTGGGTTTGAGCACCATAAACTATTGATATATATGTGATGATTGATAGTGTCCTGTCTGAGGGATAATCCGTTCGTCCTTGCTGTACTTACCCACTCAAGGGCGCGACGTTGTATGCGCTCAAGGTTGAGCACATAGACGAGTCCCAACAAGGCGAGCACAACACCCACCAGACTGGTCAAGGCAATCCGATTTTTTGCAATCATGTCACTCACAGCACGATGGTTGAAACTGCAATAAAATCGGAATTTAGTGTCAAGGTACTTTTGTAACTCATGTACATAACTATTAGCTTCATTAATATTATAACTGGCTCAGTAATTGATATTCACATACTTGCTTTTTAATATATATTTCAAATTGTAAGTAGTTACTATTGAATCAATTGCTTGCATCCGCTTAATCACTGTGTAATCAGTGCTCAAATCGAGCATTTTACATTAATTAAAAAAATAAATTAAAAATATCATAAATTTGAAAATTTACAAGTTAACTTTGACACATTTTGACACATTATCTCCTAGTTAGCATAGTGTTTCAGACAAACTAGTCACGAGAAGATTACGTAACCTTGTCCTAGCCCTGAATTCTATTCCAGATACGTTCGCAATCGTGTGAATTCGTGTTGAAAATCACAAAATACAATCTTGTTGACCACATCTACGGAAGAAAATAGCTGGAAACCAAAATCGTTGTGCTCTTCTTCTTGATCGTCTCTTCTGTAGTAATTAGGAAAAGCCGACAACATTCTTAAAACTATTTTTAGATCCTGAACACATTCAAAATGGTTTTGTGTTAATCTATGTAACAGGAAGAGAGTCTATATAGTCTTGCCAATCTCTCCGTCTGTATGATCCTACTGATCTCAAAGTCTATAAGAGCTAGACACTTCATTTTGAATATAAATTCTCATATACCCAGCGTGGATCAAGTTTATTCCATTTTATCAACTACTCCGTTTTGCAAATTTCGATAAGCAATCAATTTTAACGACTTTCATTAATACATAATATACATTAACATATTTATTTGGATCAAATAAGTAATAAATAAAAAACACAGATTGTAGTCAAAAATATATTCTCATATTGATCTCATTTCTTTAGGTGCAAGCAATTTGTGTTTTCTTAAATATGCGTGTGCATGTGTGAAAAAGGGATGGCATGATAATCGATAAATGCAGTTATCGACGAATGACTGTACATGCTTATGTATGTATGTCTGTTTGTATTTACACGCATTTGCCGCAAGCCGGTAGTTCCAGTTCGGGCTTATAAATAAATGTATGCGCTGCCTTAGTATTTTTTACTCTTCAGTGCCTGTACCTGCCGTAAAAAATGAGAGCAATTGCCTTGCTGAATTGCCAAAAGTAATAAAGGGAAATTTGGCATTCAAACAAAAATATATTTAACAGCTGCGTTTAGGGTATATTTTATTCTTATTTTTTTCTATTTCATTTTGTGTGTGGGGAGTTACGAAAAAATTAAAATAGATTTTAAGTTTTATAAACATAGAAGAAGGAAATCACAAAATACAAATATTTTAGTATAGAATAATTAGATATAAAATGAATTTAATAAATAAAGAAGAGTAAATAAATATTAATAACAATAGTACTAATAATAATAACAAATCAAAAGTAAATAAATATTATAATTAAAATGCTTAAGAAATTTTTTTTTAATATTAAAAAAAAAGTAAATAAATATAAACAAATAAGTTAAAAGAATCCGATTGCTTCACGAACTACTTTAATTAAACTTGAGCTTAAATAAACTAAAATATTAGGAGCATAATTATATGTGCAAGAAATGAGTTTGATTATGAAATACTGGAATACAACGAGGGCTTTTAGCTTTTGACTGATTATTTGTACCTTTGCTTATAGGGTTTCACAATCGTCGACTATGACGGAAATAACATAACTTTCATCAGATAGTTTTGAAACTGATAGATTAGTTTGCGCTGAGAGATTAAAAACTGAGAGATAGTCAAATAGCTATCAATTTCAATATTATACTGTATGGGTTTGCTTTGCTTGAATGCTTTGCACACATCATTTTAATAATTCTAGCAACGTGTTTGTTAATTGAGTGTCGCATTTTCCTTGGATATATAATCCTAATAGCTCGACTGAACCATTAAACATTTTAATATGTGTCAAAAACCTCTATAATTAAGTAATTAGCCAGTTGAGTGGTCCATAAGGCGATGACTTACCCCGGTAATTTGATTTCGATGACCTTTCCAATGATACGGCACAGAACAAATTAATCACTCTTGCTATTAACACCTGTTCTCAATTGTCTTTCACTGTTAATGCCGTGCCGAAGACACAAAGGTCCATATAGGTTATCGTCGCTCAACTCTGATAATGCACATCGGGCTCTTTTCTCACTGATAATGGCACAAATACCGTTGACTTAGCCACTGGCTCAATATTTTTTATATTTTCATTTTGTTTGAATCCTGCAAGTTGAACCGGTGCTCAAAAGATTTTCCAGTTTCTCGAGACGCCTACGAAGCGCTCTAAGTGCCGACTTGATAACGACTGACTACTTTAAGAAACATGCTGCTACTTTAGTACATGTCAAAAAAAAAAAACAAAAAAAATACACACACACGCACACACACACACAAAACAAATATTAATAAAAAGAAAACTCAACTCAAAACGATTATTATGCGGCGTTGCAATGGGATCGCAGGCAACGAATTGATACTGCACCTAAAGAAAGTTCATTGATGCACTGCACAAAATAAATGTGCACACTTTTCGGCACATCAGCCGACGCCCATCGAATTGACAACATATTCAGCCTGATAATGCGATAATCAGCTTGTCTGCTGGTCGGCTTGGTAGATCGGTCAATGACTTGATGATGTTGGGCACATAATGCATAAACATTTTGTGCAGTGTACTGGCCATTCAATATTGTGTTTAATGCTTGTGCACTCAGTACTTAGTGTTGCTTTAATGGTCGACTCGGTTCAACCGATCCATAATCTTGGTGCAGGTTATCTTTTAACGATTTGGTGGCCTGGAGTTACCCGGAGACGGGGCAGACGCGGCAACATTTACCCCGAAATGGGGGCACCATATAAGTGCCACAACCAGTCACTCGGTGCGTACTCATGCGTTATCACTTAAACTCTAACCTGGCCGGCAAAATACAACATCGGCAACTGGGCAACAGAGCTGCAGCCAACAAAATCTACAAAATTTTCGTGTTTTTCCAATTTTCCATGCGTTTACTGATAATACTTGACAGAGCCACGTTGCCACGTAAGCAATGGCGCTGATGTGATAAAATTGAACAACCGCAACAACAACATTCAACCACTATAAATATTTATATGTTTAAATATATATATATATATATATGTGTTTTTACATATGTTTTGGACTCAGATGAACTGTTACTGAACGACGTTATGCATCTATATTGATATATTGATATAGTATCCGATAATCGCTAATTGTCATCAATCATTAAAATTCGTATAAATTACAATTTATTTTTATTCACGCTTAATAGACACATTTCCATTAATTCACAATATATTCCAGATTGTGGATTTAAGTACCAATTAATGTCTAAATTAATTTCAGACTATGAATCTAAAGTAAGGTCAAAGGGCTTGAAAATATATTAGTTTTAGATTTCAGGGGAAAAAAAATCTTAGTGAAGTTTAGAAAACTAGATAGATTTTTATGTTTGTAGAAATAGTTTCTAAATATGTTATATATAAATTTTTTAGAATCAGAATGTTTTGCCCAAAATCTTCTAAAAAAAATAGTGTTTTAAAAGGAACAAATGCAAACAGTCATTTCAAGAAATAATATCACTGAAATTCAGAAAAAAATCATGAAATTTGCTCATGGTCCAGGGAAAAATCGCCGTAAAATCGAAAGTGATTTAATTAAATGAATTTATAAACTTTCTGAAAGGTTTTTGCATGTGAAATTTTAAAATTCAAATGTTTATATTTATATAAGCTACAAATAATGTGATTTTGTAAGAATTTCTGTGTACTTTATTTAATTTATTATTATTTTTTTTTAGAAAAATGCACACTGAATTTAAGAAACGGAAATCTTGGATTTTTAGAAAGACCCAACAAAGAGGATGAAGTGTGACGAATTTCTAAAATTCAGGCCAATTTTTTCTGTAAGAATTTATTTTAATAATGATTTCAAGAATTTAGTTCGAATTAATAAAATACAGTCTAAAATCAAGTAAGGAATGTTTTTCCAAGTTTCAAAATACTGAAATAAACTGATACGAAGGGCGATTCATTTCTTAAAAATACTTATTTCGTAAGTAAAAAGCTGTCATTAATAATTTGAGCTAAATAAAAAGCAATAAATCAAAATAAAATGAAATTTAAATTTTCATATTTAATTCAGTGCTTAAGCAATTCAATTTTTAATTAGATTATAGTACAGGGCTAATGATAATATTGTATGGTGAGGCACAGATTGGGGCAGGTCATCAATTACAATCTTACAAAGCTAAATTTGAGCACACCGGACACATAATCCATATTGGGCGTCATCTTTTTGGTATCAATTCTCAGCCATCTTTCACTGATCAAATATCGCGGATTCTACAAGCAAAACAGAATATGGAAATTAGTAAGGCGTCCATAATGAGATCAGGTAGTATTTTGCACGCCTACTTGCACACAGCTGGGATTAATGTCACTCTGTCGAATCCACAATTCCAATGGCTGGGTGCGCCAGCTTTGCTTGGACAGCACCGTCAGACAGCGTGCGATGAACGCGTCACCAATGCAACGCGATCTCGTCATGTCCAAGATGCGCAGCTGGCGACAGTTGCTAACGAATTGCAGCAGGCCAGCCGGACTCTCCAGCTGATGGCCACACAGGTGCAGCTCACATAGCTCGGGCAGCTGGACGGCCAACTGTGTGAGCATCTGGTCACTGAGGCACTGCAGCTGGCCCGCATCCTTCGACTGGCAGTGCACTTCAAGGCGGCGCAAGTGGCGCAGATTGCTCAGCTCGCGAAAGAAGCGATCATAGTCATGGAGCAGTCCACTGAAGCAGAAGCCCTCGATTTGCTTGGTGCCGCCAGCTGTGGCTGGACTGCTGGGACGCGCTATGCGCGCCAGCACATCGAAAACAAAGTTCTTCGAGTAGATGGAGAGCTTGTGCAGACGGGGCAATTGGAGCAGCTGTTGCATTATGTCCGATTCCATGCACAGATGATAGTCGGCAATCTTGATGTGCTCGAGCGTGGGACACAGCTGCACATCGACCAGATCACAGCAGTTGACCTCATCGCAATCCTCCATTATGTCAAATGTGCGCAGCTTCAGCTGCCGGAATATGTCGCGAAAGTGCTGCGACTCCAGATACTGACACTCGTCCAGGCAAAGCTCACTGAGCAGCTCCAGCTCACACAGATACTTGCCTGTCACCTGGGCGCCGCGCAGCTTCAGTTTGCGCAGCGATGGAAAGACGCGCCTCAACAGCCGCACATCCTCATCCACAAAACGGACACGTCCACGTCGCGGCTGCGCTTCGCTGCCCAACCACTCGAGGCTACTCACGCCCGGCAAACTGTGTCCACTGAGCATACGCAATCTTCGCACATCCAGCTGCTGGCAACTGAGGCGCTCCAGATGTGGCGCCAGGGCCAACATGAATCTCTGAAATTGACGCGATGAGGCCCGGCACAGCTGTTCATCGTGCAGCACAACATTGTGGACGCGCGTGCGCCACAGCGTTTCGACAATGCTCCGCAGGCGACTGTGGATGTGTGTCAGCTCAAACTGTTGATACACACTCAACTGGGTCAGTATCAAGGCCAAAACGTCATCGTTCAGCTGCAGCAGCGATGGGGGCCGTCTCGGCTCTAAGATGCAAAAGTGAGTTGTTGTTTGCCATTCTAGGGTGGTTATATGCTCAAGGTCACTCGAAATTACCTGATGATTGCGCTGTTATTGTTGCTGTTGTCATCTGTGGGCTGGCTTGGAAATTGGAATGCTGCTGTTGCCGTTGTTGTTTAGCTGTTCGCAGTCGCAGCGCATTTTAGACACTGCCAAATAAATGCAATTCCGCCAGCTGTCTAGGTTCCATAATTCCAGACGCCTGCCTACCTAAACGTGACTTCGCTTAGGGTTGGTTATTTCCAGGCAAAGCGGCATTCACCTACCTGCCGTCTTCAGTTAGAGATGTGCAACAGCCAGCCACGCGATTATTTCGACTATCGGTAACTTTCAGAGCCGATAGTCGTTCGTTTGAATTTTTTGGTACTGTGTTTCTTATATATGAATTGAAAATATATATAAAATGAAACAAGCTTCGCTACCCGTCAATATATATACTCGTCACACATATATATATATATGTATATACTTATGTTTAGCCACCTATTAGTATATTTAATTTCCAAGCCACAGATGATAGCAACGATGTAAAAATCAGTTCTGCCGCTGTAAATGTTACATCAGGTAAAAGGAAATAAGTAGTTCTTGAAAGAGTTTACCTAGAACAACCCAATATCGTCGAATCCTTTATGTCCTTACGTCGATAATATTTATTGTCGTATTTCCCTAGAAATGAGCGCATTTTCTGCAAAAAAAAACCTACAAATTTTCGTGTTTACCTTTAAAATTTGTTTTAATTATTGTTATAGGCTCAGGCTCCGATTTGCTGTTGCTTCATTATTATTATTATTTATCGGTTTTTTTTTTCATTTTTTGTTTATTTGTTGTTTGGTGCTTACTACGTCATCAATTTGTATGTATTTAATTACATTTAACTTTTACAATATATTCTATGTTGTATCTATAATGTTTTATTATTATTCATCCAATTTCATTTGTCGGTATAGGCATATATTGTAGGTATATATAGTGTATATATTGTATCTTCATTATAGTACATTATTGTTTCTATTTACTTAGTATTGTTACTGATTTATGTTTTTACTTTTGTTTTTCTTTATTGTTGCATTAATTGGCTGCCAGGCGTTTTAGGAATCATTTTGCGACTCAGCAGCTTATTGTTAATAATAATCATTATTGTTATTATTATTATTATTATTATTACGTGTGTATTTGTAAGTGTGTGGGTGGTGTTTGTGTGTGTGTGTGTGTGTCTGTCTGTTTCTATACTTACAAATTAACATTTAATTTATTTAAATATTGCAACACAATTGAAATTTGTTGTTAGTACATATGTACCTAAAAAATTGCCATTCGCTTGCTACGGATACAGTTAATCAATTAATATATAAGTTAATAATCGTACAATATATACTCTATATTTTTTTGTATACTGCTTCCTACTATACACATCACCAAATCTATTTTAAAAACACCAAAAACTAACACGGCTAAAACAACTACATAAATATGTATGCTTGTGTGTGTATTGTTTGTATGCGTGTGTGTGTGTTTTTTTTTACAATTATGCGAAGTTTTCAAAATTTTTGAATTCATTAGCTGCACTTTTTTGATATAAAAATACATAAGACTTAAGCGACTCGTTATACAATCAAAAATCTGCCAAAACTTCGCAATAATTGGTGTTTTCTCTTCTTTGTTTAAACAATTTAATTTCTGCGCACAACATTTGTTTTTCTTTTCTTTTCGTTTCGTTTTTTTGTTTATGTTTTCTTTTTTACAATTTTCAATTGTTCCCTGCATTCATAGTACATATTTTAAAACTTCTATAGCCGCCAAATAAATGTCTTGAAAATAATTAATGGGTTCTCAATATTTTAACTCTTTCAGAACGAACTAATCAAAGCAAAAAACCAACCACAATTTTTGTTTTTAATTTTTTTGTGTATGTTGTTTTATTTGTGTACATGTACAATGTTTTTTTGTTTTGTTTTTTTTTTATGTTAAATTATAAATGTTTAATTAAAATATTAAATTATTAAAATGTTGCATTTAAAAGGAAGCATTATGTGTGTGGTGTTTAAAAATGAATAAACTTGACTCATCTAATAATAGTTGTTTTTTTTTATCCTTTATTCTTTTTTTTTTTTTTTTTTTGTAAAATTTAAAGCAGATATGTTGTTGCTTGTGGCGCTTGGGGCTTGCTTCTTTTATATATTGTTGCTGTTTTCAACATAAGCACAGTAATTGTTATATTTAATTGTGAGTTGTGCCAAGTTATATTTATTATTGTTGTTAACTTTAATAGTGTGTGTGAGTTGGTTGTCTGTGTGTGTGTGTGTGTGGGTGGGGGGGAGGAGGTTATAACTTCTTGATTTAGTTTTGTTTTTATTATTTTTCTCGCTTTTGTTTGTTGTTTTGTTGTTGTCATATAATATATAATCGTAATCATAAAGATAGCGCGTGCGCCGATTCACACACACATTTCGTAGATGTAACTAAAAACTAATCCACTTTCGTTCTCCGTCTCATTATCATCAATCTTAATCATTTTTAGTAGTTCAACTAACATTAAATATAATAATAATATATATATATATATATATTTATCTTCATCTTCTACTTCTTCTCTTACAAGCATTCTCAACTCTCGTTAGTTCTCGACTTAGCCTACGCTTCTCCCTCTGCTTCTTCCTTCGCTCGTTAGTTAACTGTTCTAATACGCCTTGCCCCATGTTTAGCAGGTTATTTTCTTCATCTTCTCTTTCTCAATTATTTGTGGTGGATAAGCAAGCAACAATTTGTCTGACTTAAATGTTAACGGGACTTGAAGGTAGAGGGGGGCGGCGACGGTTTGTTATATTAACTGGGCGCTGCTATTAGCATAATATGTATGTTTGTATGTGTGTATGTATGTATGGATGTTATGTGTACTTTCTATGTATGTATGCGTTTAGCTTTTCTAAGCTTTTTCATTTACATACTTTGCCTTACAAAATGCACAAAATAATACAATAATTTTTCCAATGACTTTCCAAAGTTTTGCTGCAGTTTTCTTTCTATATACAAAGTATATGTAATTTATGTTAGTTAATATGTATGTGTATACATAAATATATATATATACTTATGATAATTGTTGTATGTGGTATATGAGGATGCCTTGTAAGTTGTATATATATATGAATGTCTCTCTCTCACTTCCTACGCATAGATAGCTTAATACGAAAAATATAATAATAATAATAATGATAATATAAGAAATACAGGAGCTCGAAAATGAATAAAATTCAAACTGATTACGAAACCAACTTGTTGGAACCCAATTTTGATGAATTACCCTCTCTGAACGCTGACTTGGCCGATAGCACAGCTAACAGCCACGCCCATCGCTGACGTTGCGCGTACATTTCATAAATGTAACAGGGACGTGAAAAATATACACACATATGTATATATATATATAAATATATACATATTATATAGACGCTAAGCGTCTAAAAAAGATCGGTTAGAGAACAATTGCAAGGGAAATAAAGTGATGAGATGTTTTCTTCTTTTTCTTGTATTGCACGTTGCGCAAGTGGTCGCCAGAGGCTGGGAAGAGGATGCTGATAGACGAGATGAGATAAGAAAGGGGGTGGTGTGTGTGTGTGGGGGGGGAGGGGGAGACACTAATTCGGGTTCAAGGCGTACCCAGCGCGCCGTCTGTTAAAACTATATAAATGTATACGCTTTATATTGTTGTCATATAACTAACTAGCTGCTTGTTGTGGTTGTTGTGGGTTGTTGTTGTTGTTGCTGTTGATGTTGTTGTTTCTCAGTAGTTGCTTCGATTGGCCGCCGGATTTTGTGTGCTTCTTCACCACTGTGTTGTGGTCGTTGTTGTGGCTGTTGTGGCCGCCGCCGTCGCTGGGTAGCCATGCAGCAGGGGCTACTGTTAGTAAACCACTGGATGCTGTTCCACATTTGTGGGCAGATGCTGCAGCTGCATGGCGGCACGTGCCAGCGCACTCGGATCACTTATCAATGCGATCGGCACCTGTGGCGGCGGCTGCTGTTGCTGCTGCTGCTGTTGTTGCTGTGGCGGTGCCTGCGGATGCGACTGTTGCTGCTGTTGATGATGCTGCTGCTGCTGCTGTTGCTGCTGCTGCTGATGCTGCTGATGATGGTGGGCCGCCTGCTGTATGGACAATTGGAGCAACTGTTGCTGCTGCAGTTGCTGTTGCTGCTGCTGATGTGCAGCGACGGCAGCCTGCTGCTGCTGCTGTTGTTGCTGCTGTTGTGCGGCCACCTGTTGCTGATGCTGCTGGTGCGCTGCTGCCGCCGCCGCCTGCTGCTGGGCTGCCGCCGCCTGCTGCTGGGCTGCCGCCGCAGCGGCCGCCTGTTGCTGTGCAGCGGCTGCTGCTGCCGCCTGCTGTTGGGCGGCAACTGCTGCCGCCGCCTGCTGCTGCTTCTGCGACTGCTGCGCATTGTGCGAGATGAGCGAGCTGGTGACCAGCGGCACCAGGCCCGGCGCTAACTGGACGGCCCCGGCACCCGCCGCTGCGGCACCTGCTGTTATCTGCTGTATGGTGTGCATCGTCGTCGTCGCCGAGTGATGGGGAACTGTAATGTGTCGTGGGAGTGGGAGGAGGGGAGAAGAGTCGGTTAGTTTGGTTATTGAACGAGCGTAGTTGTGGGAGACACGTCGCATGCCGCGTGTCTTCTTATTAATTGTAAAAATTGTGTCCGACTCACTTATGATCGGTTTCACTTCCTGCTTGACTTGGGTCAGCACACCAGCCGGTATTTGCGGATGCGGATGCACGGGTGGTGGCGGCATCATAGCATCCGGGTGATTCATCTTCATGTGGCGCTTCAAATTGCCGCGCTCGACGAACGCCTTGCTGCACAGTGTGCACGCGTGCGGTTTCTCGCCCGAATGGGAGCGCATGTGCGAGACCAAGTGACCTGCGAAACGGACAATGGAAGCGGCATGAAGATATCTGCCGACAAGGATCTCTATCGAATTTCGACAACAACAAAAAACATTCTGTGGGGATTGACTCTTCCGACTTGACCTGTGGGGGGGCAGCCAGACGACAAGTCGAAAACCAAAACCAAATTGAGGCGAGCGAGCGAGCGGGCGGGCGGGCGTTTCTTCTCTTTTTTTTATGTTTGCGAAGGATATGGTGGATATGGGATATGGGGGCAACTCAACCGAGCGAACAGAGTGCAGCGAATAGTGGACAAAAGTCAGTTCAAATATTATAGTTGCTTGGATTTTAATTTAAAATAATATTATTATTATTAACTTTTGAATCGATTTAGCTTACCTTAAAAAATAATGAAGCCTTATTTCACTTGCACTTTAAAATATTTGTTAAATTGGGTCAAATACTTACAGTCTTCAGTTATTCAGTTATAAAAATTAAGTAAAGTATTGAAAAACTAGACTTTTTGACTTTTATCACAGACTATTCGCTGCACTTTGTGGCTTTTGTGGGATTGGGGTTTGGGGGGGGAGTTGGATAGTTGATTGAGTGGTTGACTGGGCTGGACTGGGCAGACTACTATGCTGACGCCACGTCTCGCGTGCTACACTCTGCTGCTGTTTGACTGACTGACTGACTGACTGAGTGATTGACTCACCTTTACATATGAAATTCTTGGGGCACTTCTCGCAAGCGAATGGACGCTCGCACTCTTGCCCCTTGGTGTGGCTGCGCTGATGGAACAGCAGATTGCCCTTGAGTGGGAAGGATTTGCCGCAAGTCTCGCAGGTGAAGGGACGATCGCCGGTGTGGCAACGTGACATATGATTGATCAGATGCTCCTTGCGTGTGAAGGGCTTGTTGCAGACGTTGCAACAATGGGGATTGTCGCTGGAGTGCTGGCGCATATGATTATTGAGATGCTCCTTGCGCGTAAACGTCTTCTGACAGTATTCGCACTTGTGCGGTGAGTCCCCCGTGTGCAGGCGCACATGATTCGTCAGGTGCTCCTTGCGGGTGAAGGTCTTCTTGCAGTAGGAGCAGCGGTGCGGCGAATCGCCCGTATGCTGTCGCACATGATTGGTGAGGTGCTCCTTGCGCGTAAACGTCTTGGTGCAATATGTGCACTTGTGCGGCGATTCGCCTGTATGTTGCCGTACATGATTAACCATGTGATCTTTGCGTGTGAACGCTTTCGTGCAGTACGTGCACTTGAACGGTGTCTCACCCGTGTGCTGGCGTATATGATTCACCAGATGCTCCTTGCGCGTGAACGTCTTCATGCAGTAGGAGCAGCGATGCGGCGACTCTCCCGTGTGCTGGCGCACGTGATTTAACAAATGCTCCTTGCGCGTAAACGTCTTGGAGCAGAAGTCGCACCGATGCGGCGTCTCACCTGCTTGCGTGGTAAAATGTAAGAATCGTACAAATAACATTACAGATTAGTAATCATTCATTCAACGCAATACAATATGTTCTATATAGTTGGGTCCGCTTTAGTCTAGGTCTAGGTCTTGGTCTTCTCGTTCTCAATCGGGATGGGCGTTCAACTATTCTCTTTTGTTATTTAAAACATCCCATAAAGTTCTACATATTTACTACATTTAAATGATATCCAATTTAATAATCTTGAATCATTTGTTTAGCCAGAATACCTCTGCTTATTCTGATTTATAACTCACACTTTCAAAGTGTAGACGATTGATTGATCAAAAAAATACCAGCAAATATATGGAAATCTTTAAATTATATCATAATATTCATTATACAGATATTACAGGTAATCAGAATATGAGTTATACAACTCAATTATACCTATCATATTCAAATTCCATTCTAAATCAAGAGTTCATTTTTATACATCAGTTCCTATAGTCTATCAATACACCCTATCGAATTTTGCATTGATTAAAAGCTGTTATCTTTATTCTTTTGTATTTTTAACACGCCCGCCCATCCCTTGCCCCTTCGCGAGTTCGTTATCACTGCTCGTGCACCAATCGCGCATGTGTGTTTGTGGTGTTGTTGTTGTGGTTGTGCGACTGACTGTGTGTGTGTGCGTAATTTTGTATGTGGGAAATTGATTCCCTCTCCAGTTTTGGACTATATAGTGCGACTGATATAATTATTTGGACTTGGTTTGTGTGTGTTTGTTGTAGTTGGTTTGGTTTGATTCTGTTTTGTCTCTTTACCTGTATGCCAGAGTATGTGATTGGTGAAGTGCTCCTTGCGACTAAAGCTCTTGCCGCAGATTTCGCAACGGAACGGCGTCTCGTTGGTGTGGGAGCGCATATGGTTGGCTAGGTGCTCCTTGCGCGTGTATTTCTTGCCGCAGACATCGCATTGATGCGGTGTTTGACCTGTATTTTTTTTTTTTTTTTTTTTTGTGGTACACAGAGAGAACAGAGAACAGAAAGTATAGGGTAGGGAGTTTTTTTTCTGGTTAGCGCAAGCATTTTAAACACTTTTTTTGCGATCATTTTCTCGTATTCTTTTCTCAACATAATAATTGTTGCAAAATTTCAAATTAACCCGACCAAGTAATAAAAAAAAAATAATATTTATATATGAATAACGAAATTTAAAAAATAAATGTCATTGAAGAAAAAATTTAATATAAATAGAAAAATAAAAAAAAATCAAATAATGGAAACCCCCGGCACCGCTATGTGTGTGTGAAACTGGCCGTGGCTTGCGTTGGGTTCGAACGAAGCGAACGGAGGCTCGGCTTTGTGGGTGGCGCATGGGCGTTGGGCGTGGTTTTTGTGTTTCTCTTTTTGTGGATCATATGAAGCGCATGTGTATGTGTATGTGTATGAGGATTTGAGGTGTGTATGTGTGTGTTTGTGCGTGTTTGTTTGTGTGTGTGAGTGCCTAGAGCTGGAAATGTATTGCTTAAACATTCAAACTGAATAAATCGCAGTGTGCGAAAGCTACTGAATACCCCTAATTATAGTTTCCAGTTCTAGCGCTATGCTGATATATGCTGATGTGTGCGTGAGAACGTAAAGTTCGCCAAATTGAATGAAAATCGGGTTCGACGCCAAAACTATGCCTAGTTTGAATACATCTGTGTATGAGTGTGTTTTGGAGAGTAGAATGGGATTCTTTTCAGCCCCACTTTTGATTGACGTCCGCTCTCCACGAAATTCACTTCACTCAACCTGTCTCAGGTGTGCAGCGTGTGTGTGTATGCGTGTTTGTATGTGTGAGTGGGTTGTGGGTGTTTCAACGTATGTCGCACAGTTAACGCCGTAGGCACAGGCACAGGACGTTGGCAATCGACAAGCAGCAACAACGAACGCTTCCCTATATATATTTATATATATATATATACACACATATACATACATATATAAATTCTTTTTGTTTTTTTTTTTTTTGTCACACTGTACAGCAGAGAGGGAGAGCGTTGACAAAATGGGGGGGAAGAAATTTGGGTAGAGGGTACACAGGCAAACTACTGCACGCAAAAGAATAGGCGAATAGACAGAAATCGTAATAAAGACGACGATCGAAACAAAACGGGAGAGAGCGCAGGTTGAGAGGAGTGCAATTGTAGTTGTAGTTGTTGTGGAGTGGAGAGATTTGGATTGATGATGAGTGGTTGTGATTTGTGAGTGTGTGTGTGTGATGTTGGCTTAGGGGGGGGAGTGTTATGAGCGGTATGAGCGAGTATTGAGCGAGAGTTGAAAATGTACGGAACTGAACAGCAATCGACAGGATTAATTAAATATAAATTGCAAGCTATCCAAATCGATTACATTAAACTAGTTTATCGATAGCAAATGAAATTTCTATAAAATATATCGATTTTAAATTTTTTAAAGCATTAATTTGGACTGCAATCGACTTTAAAGCCGATAATCACTGAAAAACTTTTCAAAGTTTCAAAAATTGTATTTCGAAAAAAAAAACTTCATTGAAAGTTAGAAAAACTAGCAGAATCTAATAGATTTGCTTTGATTTGATCATCACTAAATAACACTTAATATAGTTTATAAGCATTTAGAGTTTTCTATCGAATTTATCGATATCGACTGGTGTTTACTATCGATAGTTAAGCAGCTCTAAAATGTACATTTCAGAAGCAACAGGAGTAATAATAGGAATCGTTTTGTGAGTGTGGTGTGGTGAGGTGGTTGGTGAGTACAAAATGCAGGAAGGCTACATATAAGAAGGCTTATATATAGGAAGCATAGGCAATGTAGAGACAGTTGTTGGATAGGAGCAGGAAGCAGACGAGAGGAAGTACGCAGGATCAGTTGCGGTTACTTGATTGATTGATCAATTGATTGATATTGATATTGATATTGATTTTGGTTGGTGTGATGTGATGGCTGTTGAGATATTATCTGTAGCTGAGTTTGGTTGGTCAATTCTTTTCTCTTTTTTTTTTGTACTCTACAGGAATTTTGGTATCGGTAATCGGTTATCGATTTTCTGCTTGATTTTGATAATTTCATTAATTTGGTAAATTTTTTGTTGCTTTTTGTTTTTTGAGTTTGAATTGCAATTTGGTATTTTGGTTTTTTTTTTTTTTTTTGGTATATCTGGTTTTTGTGGTCGTGGCGCTCGCCGCTCGCATTGTCCGCCCCCGGTCACCAAATCACACTCACCAGTGTGCCACATGTAGTGGTTAACATAGTGTTCCTTGCGCGTGAAGGACTTCTTACAAATATCGCAACGATGTGGCGTCTCACCCGTGTGTTTGCGCACATGATTGACCATGTGCTCCTTGCGCGTAAACGTCTTGGCGCAGTACTGGCAACGGAACGGTGTTTCGCCCGTATGCGAACGAAAATGATTGTCCAGATGCTCTTTGCGTGCGAAAGTCTTTTGGCAAATGGTGCAGGCGAATGGCTTGTCCGTTGAATGCCGTTTCATATGGCGCTCCAGACTCGTATTATTGGCAAACACATTGAAGCATACAATGCACGTGAACATGGGACCGCCAATGTGGATCTTGCCATGACGGGTCAAATCCTGCGATGTGGTAAAACCCTGACCGCACACCTGACACATGAACGGCTTGCGCTCGCTATGGTAGCGGCGGTGCACAATCAGCTGATAGCGAAACTGGAACATCTTGCCACAAATGTCGCACACATGCGTACCAGTCGCAATGGGCGTGCCATCCGGCGCCAACGCAACGCTCGACTGACCATCAACGCCATGGATGCCTCCCTCCATTTTCGGCATTAGCAACTCACCCGTCGTTGTCGTTGAGTTGTTGCCCCCGTTCCCACCCCCGTTGCTGCCCGAGCTGGTCGTTGTCACCGTGGCGCTGCCCTGCTGGCTTCCAGCATTTGTGCTTGTCGCTGGCTGTTGCTGTTGCTGTTGTTGCTGCTGTTGTTGCTGTTGTTGTTGCTGTTGTTGCTGTTGTTGTTGCTGTTGTTGCTGTTGTGCTGATGCCGCTGCTGATGCGGCTGCTGCAGCCGCTGCTGCTGCATTGGCCGAGGCCATTACAGCAGCAACCGCTGCATTATTTGTGGACGCCGCCGCTGCTGCTGCAGCTGCGCTTGCCGAATGCGTCGTCTGTGGCGGTAAGGGGGGCGGCGGTGGCAGTTGCGGCGGTGGCAATTGGCTGCCATGAACCGCCGCCACATGATTAACCACATCGCCGTGGATTTTGCCAAAGACCTCGTGATACGTAAATAACTGTGATATATCCTCAATGTTCACTTTATACATTTCAATGCCGTGTGGCGGCTGCTTGCCGCCGTCCTCTTTATGCGATGATTCCGCCGATTTGACACCGGACAATGACGGCGGTCCGCCTAAGGTGATGGTGGTGCCACCGCCAGTGGTCACCACCGGTGCTGAAACCACCGAAGGTGCCGAACTGGCAGCGCTCACGTGCTGCATTTAGAGTAAACCAAACGATGCAATCTTGTTGCCGCTTTTTCTCGCCTCTTGTACAAACAAATATATATTATGATTCTTGTTGGTTGAGTCTGGTGTTTACTGTGTTGCTTCTTGCTTCTTGAATTGCTGTTCTTGTTTTTGTTGTTGTAGCTGTTGTCTGTTGCAGTCTACATATTGTTGTTGCTGCTGCTGTCGACTGCTTTCGCTGCTGGCCGTCGTGGCTACAAAAAGTCAAGTGGAATTTATTGTCTCGGATTATTTAAATAGGACACATTTATAGCGTGTGTGTATCAAAAATGTGATGGAGCGCTTGGCCAAATTACCATATAGCTTTATTCTTCTGTTCCTCTCTATTCTTATAGGCCAATTCTTGTAGTTGATCGATTTTACTTCCGACCGCAGGCCATATATATATTTTCCACTGGTTTCACCTGCAACAAGTAAACATTATTGAGATAAAAAAATTAAGAATGTAATCTAAAATTATATAAATAACTTGAAATCTTCTGATTAAAGCTGAGTTATCAAATGATTTTGCTAGCATGTTAAGATTAACAGTGTTAGAAAACAAATAACAGAAGAGCAGTTAACAGTTAACAGTGTGACAACATTTTGCTAGTTGGGCGCATCGTTTTTTATAGTTGCTGTTTGTTGTTGTAAAAACTGCACAAATGTAAAACTGGTGCATTGACTGGCGAGCGTTAACCCTTTTCAATGAGACGTGCACAAGTACAGTTGAGCAGTATATATATTTACATATATATGTGTATATATACATATACATACATGAGTGACTAGTTCGCCATGTGGTAAAGATGTTCAAAAACTCTGCTGGCCAGTTATTGATTTTATGATAATAAAATGATATAAATGGCCCATCCATCCATCAGCAGCAGCAGAGCAAAGAGAGTATTTAAGCTCGAAGAGCGTTCTACAGTTCTGCACTCACAATGAAATAACTTTGTATAAATTGTAAAACCAAAACACACACACTCACACAAACACACGTAAAACAAGTGTAGATGCAGACATCAGCAAAAAGGGAGTGGAGCTTAGCTGAGCTGCTAAGATGGGTGTGAAGTGAGCCGCAGCAGTCGATGCCTCGCCTTACCAGGATTCAGGATTTAGATATCCAATCAGAGTATGTAAGCATTTGATAGAATGTATATATATATATGTGTATGAGCGTGTGTGTTGAGAGCGAGCGTGTGGAGAGAGAGGTGGTAGTAAATTGTCAATGTGTAAGTGAGAGTGCGAGAGGAGGCAGGTGGCGGCTGATGTAAATATCAAGAAGTACAAATCGATTAAAGACAACGCGTGTTTGCATGTGTGTGTGTGTGTTTGTGTTTGCATATGTGTGTGAAAAACTAGAGCTGCCTGCGGGGGGTTAAATTACTGCGAAGCATAAAGAGAGAGAAACGAAGCGCGCGCGCACGAGTGGGGGTTGGATGGATGGATTAGCGGGTAGCGGTGAGAAGAGAAGAGTATTAAATTGTTTGCATAGGTCCTGCCAGAGATGTAGTAAGCGCTTAAGCAGCATACTCTCCTCTCCCGATCCCCTGCCGAAGCTGCGAGCGCTCTCGTATTAGGCTCTCTCTCCCTCTATTCCTGACAGGCTTTACAACATTTGATTGTTTCACTGGCCCAGCAAATAATTCAGCAGACGACACACAAACACAAAACAAATACAAATACGTAAGAGAAACAGCAGATGGGGTGTGTGGAGAGAAGCTCTTGTAACACACAAAAAGGGCGCCACTTTTTATATGGTGAGGTAGGAAGAATATATGTACACATACACATACATATACATATGTAATACATATACATTTTATTGTGTATAACTCCCATTTAAGCTGCTGGGCCCGGGCAAATAAAATGAGAGGAGCAGACAAAACCCTAATAAGGCTGAGCACAAATATATCTAGGAAAGAGCGCAAGAAAAAAAAAATGACTTTTTATTGCCAAATATAAGAAATATTTTTTTAAATTGGAAAAATTGTGAAATGCAGTTATAAATTATTTTCAGGCTTCAAATAATTTTAACTAAATTCTAATTTAATTAGTTATTTTAAATATTTTACTCTATAGTGGGATTAGTGCATGAAAAACTACGTTTCTAATTTTTGACAAGTCTAATAAGGAAATCATTTCGCATGTCATTATATAATATATTTTATTTAATAATGAAATTGGATTTAGTTTCTTAGGGAATTTCTGTTAGAAAAAATTCTCAAATGATTAAGCTAATAATTAAAAAAATAGTAAAGCTATGAATCCAATTGGAATTGAAGTTCTGTTAACTGCATATCTTTTTGCACATCTCCAATACTCACCTTTTTATGTAATCTTTTGTTAATGCTTGGCCTTAATAATCATCATCCTATTGCTGCCTCATCAAGAGAAAGAGGAGGCGGAGCTGAGAGCTGACATTTCAAATGTATTTTACAGTTAACAGCCTACTGTATGCACTTGCAATCAGTATTTATTTCGATACGCTCGGGCCACCTGCATAGAGAGAGAAAGGCAGCAAACGATAACAGCAGCGGTGAGCAACAGTTTGTTTTGTGTTTATGTTTACGCGAAATTATCAAACGAACCGCGGCACGGTACAGTTTTACCACCACCCCAACCACGTCCCTTTATTAACGATAGCCGCCTACACCAAGCTCAGCAGTGAAGGAGCCGGAGGGGAGGGGCAAACAAAGTGAAAATTATTTGCAGTCAATATGCAAAAGCACAAATACAAATCCATTTGCATGTGTGTGTGTGTACTTGAAAACTGCGACGCATTTAATAGGCAGGGGGGGAGCTACAGACAATTTGCATGGCTAACTCGATTGAAATTGGAGCCCTTGTTAATATACCATTACATAAATAATATTGTATTTATTGCAAATACATTTTTATTCAACATTTTCAAAATTGTAACTATCTAAAAATCAGTCAATTGCGATAACGTGCTAACAAATCAAATTAGTTGTATCTACTACTGCGACAAGTAAGAAGTTTCTATTTAGATACAAACACACATATATATATACCTTAGTTTGTGTATGTGTGCTTTATCTATTGCGGTATGTGCGTGCATTGCCCGTCCGTCTTTTAGATATTGGAGCTCTCTGCCTTGCTTCATTTTTGGCTGTTCCGCCAAAAACAAAAAGTTGTGTGCTTGCCCGCCCCCCTCTCTCTAAATGATCTAACTCACTCTCTCTCTGTCTCTCCTATGCTCTGTCACTGGTTTCTCGGCCTGTGGTCGTCTGTCTCTTTACTGTGTGGCCTGCCTGGCCCTTGCCTTTTCTTCCTTGCTTTGTGCACTTTTATGCTTTGCTTTATTTGTTATTTCGTTCTCCGCGCTCACACTATATTCGCTGCCCGCTCTCTCGCTCTCATATGCTGTTGCTGCCACCGAATCTCTCTCTCTCTCTCTCTCTCTGTCATACTTACATTGCCTCTCATTATTCATTGAACGACAACGCTCTCCCCCGTTTCCCATACACACACCCCTCTGACGATTTGCACGACGACGGCAACAACGACGACGACGCTACGTACAATTCCAACCGCCTAAAGCGGAAAACCAATAAAAACGAATTGAATCGCAAAGCGTAAGTACAAAATAAAGCGAAAAAGGCTGGCACAGGCAAAACGAGAAAAAATGAAAGCTAAGGCGGGCGCGACGAACGGAGCGAACCGAACCGAAGCGGAGAGCGAGCGAACAACAGTACAGGCGGCGCATACAAGCAAGTTTTGCGCTTTTGCCCACATTCTATGCCGAACTCGAGTTATAGTTATAATTATTGCTGCCGTTGTTGCCTCGATTCTCCGCTTTTTTTATTTTTAATTTTGTTTGGTTGTCGCTCAATATTTTTGCACTGAGCGGAGAGATACTAGAGAGAGACATATTTTCGTCAAAAGCAATTAGTGTGCATTTCATAATTGTTTAATAAAATATCAACTAATAAAATAAACGATACTCGAACAGAAAAAGACTGTAAGAGACCGCCATATATCATAAAGTAAAATGCATTTCATTATATTTTCTTATAGGAAATCTGAGTATAATGTAACATATGGTAGCCACCTAAATTTGAGGAATGTAATTTCTGAGAGGGGCAGCATATACACAAAATGTCATATTTGCCATACATGGATATATGCACACACACACAGACAAACAATTTCTCACTTGCATTTGCATTTATTAATACGAAAAATTCATTTTTTCGAAAATGCAACCCTGCGCCGCCTTGCAAACAAGAAAATGACACGATGATGACGTTAATGGGAACTCGGTATGTGTGTGTATATTTATTACGTACGCACACAGATACAATACTTGAGCACACAGTAGCTCACGTATCTCACACATACAACACACACACATAGGCACATGAATATATCGCTCACTCTCGAATGAAAACACACACATATGCACATACATTTGTCGACCGCAAAGTCATTTGATAATATTGTATTAGAATTTCATAAATGAACACGGTTTTTCCAATTAGATTATTTCGATTCGCTTACAAGCGCACTTTTCACTATGTTGCCTCCCAACCCAACCCCCGCCAATTGCTAGTGGGTAATTTTGGCACAAACATTCGCAAAAATATGTTCTTATGACGCCATTATATGTATGTATGTATAAAAATTACTTGATTGTAGTGGTGGCAGTTGTGCGTGCGTGTGTGTGAGTGTGAAAAAACTTTAGCAGCGCAGCAGCAACAGTAGTAGTAGAAAAATCAAATCGCCGCGCGGGTGAGAGGCGGTGGTGTACGGTGTACAGAGCAAAGCAAACTGAAAATTGAATGAGACGCGGAGGCAGCAGAAGCAGAAGCAGCAGCAGCAGCGCGATGTAAAGTTCTTCGTGAGGCGCTTTCGTTTCGTGCCCTGCACGAATACACAGTGAGCACATACATTTGACATACTACTAAATACGTGCATCTTTCATGCAAACGGAACAGTTCCAATACGTTTTCATCAGCTCGCATTATTTTCTTGGCTACCCCAACAGGTTTAAAACATTGACTTTCTTAATAGATAATATTGATTAACAAATATATACAATGTACAAAAAAAATTATATCAATAATTATTATATAATATTAAAAAATAAAAAAAATTAACAATGAACGTATTTTCATGGAATTAAGCAACTCTTTTGACAGCAGTACAGTTAGTAGAATCAGACGCTTAAGATTTTTCAATAGAATTCTATAATTAAACATTGAAAAAATTAATATGACAAGTAAAATTAGGATAGTTGCATATATAATGGTTTTTTTTTAATAATTATAGAATATTTATTTTATTTGTTATTGCTCATATTCTAAATGGTTTGAAACTGCCCCTGCTGTGTTTCGTGCAGAGCTCTTGTTTCGTATTCGATGTTCCTGTTTCTCGTGGGAGAGCCAGAAAAGAGGCAAGGCGAAACAAAGAGAGAGAGAGAGCGAGTGCGAGAGAAGTACAGAAACTGTGAGTCGTATATGTGTGTTTTCGTGTATATGAGTGCGTGCATGTGTGTGTGTGTGCGTGCGCTGGTGAGCGATTGCGTTGTTCTTATTGACTGGCGTTGAATGACTGCGCGCTGCTTTTCGGGGCTTGTGCTTTGGCATAAAAAGGCGGTAAAATTATTCAGCTTAAATAAATATGGCAGCATCGAAGTTGTACAACTTTTCCATAAGAATAGCACAATTGATGCCCAATTCGGATTAAGTGTTCGTGTGTGTATGTGCATGCACACACACACACACACACACATGCACATTGTACTTACAGCGGTTAGACCAGAAATCCAAGTTCTTTTGACTGGCCCACCACTCCTCTTTTTTTTCTTCAACGCTTGTGTATGTTGCAGCAGCAGCAGCAGGCGTCCCGCACCGCGACACATACAAAATCTTGATTCTGGCTATAGGCTTGCACCGAATAAAATTGCATACCGCACGCACTTTGCCTATTTTTTTTCTTAGTTCACATTTTTAATCGCGCTCACGCATAGTTTTTTTTAACACAATTGTATTTACTTTTAAATGCACTTTTTTGTGCACAAGAAATGAGGAGCGAGGAGATTGGGACTAGGGTTGATATAATAAAGCGGCATATCGATATTTCGTTATGCGTGCCTGATACATCTTGTACGATATTTAGTGTTAATCGAATGATATCGATACTATTGAAATAATTCCAATTAATAACATTTTAAAAATCAAGACAAAGTCCTACAATTACTCCTTTTTAAAACAACGATTTATTAAATTTAGAATACATTGTGTTAAACAGAAATGAAAATTACGTTTTATTTTTGACGAGCGTATTGTTTTTAATATATCCAACACTGACCGGAAAATGGCTATGTTGGTACCACTGATGGCCAGGATATCAAAAAATATCGATATCATAATCCAAAAAGGCGATAAGCCACTTATATCGATAGGACAATAATATCGTATAAATATAAAATTGGAAAACGGGCCCATTCATTCATCTGTTTATGTTTGGTTTGATTTGTTTACAAAACATATGAAGGAATGGAACGAGTAAATCGGATTGACTGTGGTATATTCAAAACCTCGAAAATCAATACTTTGCTGTTTAAATAAGTAGGTAGCTACTGTACGCGCGCACCATTCGATTTTTAAAAACTCAAAGCATTACATTTTTTAAAGTCTTTGGTAAATAATAAATTATATCAAAGTCAAATAGTAGAAGTACTCAGCCATTTAGTTTGTGATTTGTTTTATTTCGCGTTATCGTAAAATAAATTACAAAATAAAATACATTTGCATATAATTCGTATCCTTATATGACTAAATATTAATTTACTCACGAATCTTGGGTTAATATTGCGCTGTGTTTTAATGCTATTATGAAGCAAAAGAAATCTTATTTGGCGCAGACCACACCCCCATAATTGTGCTGCGCCCTCAAGCAATGTCGATAAGGAAGCTATCCATCTATGCATACATTATTACTCATGGGATCTCAGATGAAACTATCAAAAATCACATAAATGTAATTTGGGACAAACATAGATTAAATTCGTAACAAATGTACAGAAATTTGTATGGTTTTTTTTGTGTTTTGTTTTGGGGCGCAGTTGTTGTTAAAATACATATTAGATTTAGTCACTTTTGGAATCCATTGAGATTAATTTCAATTGCTTGTCGACCAAATCAAAAAAATTTCAAAATTACAATGTTCATTTTTCAAGCTTTTTATACAGTGCATTTTCTATGATTTACTTTTCGTTTTCGTTTTCCTTTCATTTCATTTCATTTTCTTTCTTGTTTTGTTGGTTTTTTAAATAGATTTCTTCTTTTTTTGTTTTTGGCAATTGGTTACGCGCTGTTGAAGTTGTATATATATTTTAAAAACATCCAAATCCTTGACGGCAATCGGTAGTGTCGCTTCCAAGAATATACAATTATGCAAGCTATGTATATCATTGTGTATATATATAAAAAGTGGTCCTTCATTCGAGACTTGTGTGTGTAAGTGTGTGTTAAAAACTTTCAAATTTTGGTTGTGTCTGTCTTCATTTAGATTCGGTTTAATTGCCTAAAAGAAAACTTTCTTGCTAAGTTTAACGAAATTAAATGTAATTGAATTATACAAAAGTGAATTTTGGGTAAGCTATGCGAGAAGTGTCTAAACTTGTTGTACAAATTAAATAATTAATTAAATTTAGATCGTGTTACGCTTAATGGCGATCATTTTAGTTTTTCTTCTTTTGTTTTGTTTTGTGGTAAGGACAGTATGGAACCGCTACGGCGTCTACAGAATAGAATACAGTTGTTTTCATCTTGTTTTTAGTTTTTAATAAGCTAATATAAATCACGATAATATGGCCACGCTGCGCCGCGGACCGCCCTGACTGATGTTGTCCATTGAGGACCATTTCTTGATGCCATTCTTGAGCGCTTCGGCTGTGACCTTGTCCTGCATGACACGCGACATGGCCTCCAGTTTTTGGGCACGCTCCTTGGACAGCGGCTCTGTGGGAAAATTGAGCTCATTCGCCTCGGCAAGCGTGCGCAAATCAAAATAATATTTGGCATAAACGGACGAGGGCACATTGATGTTGAACTGCAGCAGCTCCAAAAATTGACGCTCCAGCTCATTCATATCCTCGACCGTAATATCCTTGAGTATCTGGCAGTAGTCAACATTCCACACTGCCTGATCATCCCACACCTTTGAGGCAAGCAGTATGGCACCTGCAAAGCACAACAAATGATATAAATATGGTGTATATATAGACATGAAACAAATCTAAGGAAAATATATTAATATAAACATAAATTTCAGTGGATCATGCAACTCAAATATTACAACATACCCAACACCATGCGCTTCCAGTTGCATGGCCCCACATCGAGCTCGGCATAGGTGAGCAAGCGTTCCAGATAGACGAGCGTGATTATCGCACACTCGGCCGTCAGCTGGGCGGCATTGAAGAGTGTGCGGACAAACTTGTAGATCTGGCGATGCTCCGGATTCTGTGTGTCATAGTTCTCGGGCACATGGTCGTGCGTCAGCGGATGCAGCTTCTCATCGAAAATGTCCAGACGTCGATACGACTGACGATTCTTGATGTGATAGTAAATAGCGAGTGAAACGCATTTGACCGTATTCTTTAGATTCGGCTGCGACACGGTGCTGTCATCCAAATAGATTGTCGAACAGGAGGAGCTCTTTTTCAGGCCACCACCAGTGCCGATGCCGCCGACGCCGCCACCCGAGCTATTCGCACCGGGAGTGTTGGCACCGCCTCCGCTGTTTTGTTGTGCGATTTGATGCTGGGAACGTTTGCGGGACATGCCACCGTTCTCCACTTTGGAGCGCTCCAGAAACATTGTTGCTGCCGTGGGATCCACCGAGGGATCCTCTTCACCCTCGAGTGCCTCACGCTCAGAGATGTGCTGCAGATTCTGTTGATTCTCAAAGTTATCGTTGCTGCCACTGCCGCCCTGCTGCTGATGATGATGTTGATGTTGATGATGCTGATGATGCACGGACATCGCAACGCCACCGGAGCCATGATGACCATCCAACTGATGCTGCGATGTATGCGGCACAGTATGCCGCTCCTCGAACACTGGCGGTATATCCTTCGATTTGCGATCCGACTGTGGACTCGAGTAAGCACAGCACGAGTTCTTGTTGCCCATGTTGCCCGACGACGATGATGATGGATTACAATCGAAAATAAATGCAACTACTTAGCGCCTGACTAGTTGGGGATCCTCCTTCCTCTCTCTCTCTCTCTCTCTCTTTCTGTATCTATCCTTAGCTCTCTTGTGTGGCGAGTGTCTTTTTAAATGCTGGCCAATTGTTGCGTTTGCCGCATTTGATCTGGACAGGATTTTGGGGTGCTCACGCTTTTGGCTCGCTGCGATTTTTGGCACTGGATCGTTTTGGTTGACTACTCGAGCCGTTTTCTATGTGCATGGCGGCGCTGGCGTATCTTTCAACAACAACCTGCTGCAAATGCTGCTGCTGCCTGAAGAAAAAAACAACAACAAAATGTGAACATAACATGATAACTGATATGTATTTGTTTAAGTCGTACGAGATAAGCAAATTAATTAACAAGCGAAAAAGAGATGAACTCTCAACTTGCACATATTTCATAAAACACTTGTCAACTGCATTTCTCTAGCAGATGAGGACTACAAACGCAGCTGATTGGAAGTTGGATTATTATATCAGATCTGCAATTGGTCTATAGGTAATTATACCTTCACATTTTACTGTTACGTTTCATATTTATCTTAAATAAAAGAGCCATTGATAAAGAGCCAACGATAAGAATAAACTGGGGGTTGGGGTTTATTTACATAGCGAAGCTGCTTACGATTATTGTGCAAAATTAATTAAGTCCAAGCACGACAAACACATGGGGAGGACATGGCGGGGGCGGGATAGGGGCTGCCGGCGTCAAGGCGTGCCAAGGTGGTTTTGTGAACGTGCTGTGCTTAATTTGGTTAGACTCAACTTTGGCACACAACAAAAAAAAAAACGGGGGGGAATAATATGAAAATGAAAATACAAAATATATTCGAATGGGGCGGGGCCCGTTTTATGGTCAGACGACGATTTGACGGCGATAGCCCCTATTTTAGATTAGTGTGTCACTTTGTCACTTGACCGAAACGTTTTGGCCATTTTCCACACATTAATCATGGCCTTATTCACAAATAACAAATAAGCAGCAGCAACAACAACAATCTGCAACTTGCCGCTGCCTGCATGGCAACGCCATGAGCAAAAAACTTCACTCACACACACAAAGCACACACGCACACATAAGCCCAGACAACTGTGTTGCTTTGCTAATTGATATTGCTTTCATTTATTTGCGAATGCGACGAAATTGTTGTACATTTTTCATTCAATGCAACGCGGCTGTATGATATTTGTTGTAACGTTTTTATACAAACACTGAACGAGAAAATTACTTTCTGTTGTGCAGCTACTTACAAAAAACTAACAGTCAGCACGCAACGTGTACACAATACCAATCACATGTTACGCTCACAGCTAAACAGCTGTTCAGAGGCTGTCCATTCCAACTCTGTTGTGCAGCCTGGTTAACAGACTGTTATTGTTATCGAGTTGCACTGCCTGAAACATCGATATTTTTCAATTTGAATCAAAACATGTAATCGACGCCTTTAAAAAAAGAAAAAATCGTTATAGGTTTAATATCTTTATTAGTATATTAAAAGTCATATGGTGTTATTATAATTTCTTGAAGGTATTTCGTAATAAGCACACATTTCTTGCTACACTTTAAACCAGCCAATAAGTATGCATTCTTTATATTTTTGATTTCAACCTATTAAGAAAATGAAAAACTTGACTTCTTTGATAAATCTCATTTTAGGCGCTTTTGCGAAAAACCTTTAAGTTCATAATTAATTGCTAAATAAACAATGCATTGTTTAGTCGTAAATAAAAGAAAATTATTTACAGTTTATAGTGAAATATGTTTGCTTAAAGAGTGTTTTAGTGTTGTGCTGGTTAAAAATAGGTTATTTTCAATATTTGCGCGATGTTCTGTGCCTTTTGTTGTTTTCCACAAAACTCACACATTTTGTTTGTTAGTTGGGTCTGCCTTAATTTGCTTGGTTAAGTATTACATATGTTTTATAGTAGTTAATTCTTTAATTGTAATGATTGCTTTCAACTCATATATTTATACATATATTGTTATTATTATTATTACTGACTTGCACTTGTGACGAAACTTTAAGCGGAAAATATCAGTAAAAATCGGTCGAAACTGTTAGTAAAGTTAATAAGACATAATACGATAGTAAATTGTAATCTTATCGTTTTCTTAAAAAAAAAACTTAAGACAACAAATTTTCAACTATGATGTTTCTGAGCTAGTTTCTTGTTATGAAGAGATGCGTGCATAAGTATACATATGTAAGTATGTATGTATTATTATATAGTCAGGAGCTGTTTTGTATTATAGTCATTTAATATATGTATGCATATATGTATATGTATGTTAAATATTTATTGTTGCTACAATACTACAATTCGCTAATAACGTTAAGACATATGCTTGAATTTACTGTTTGTTTTTCCTATGTGTTAGTAGTAACAGAGATTACATACATATAATATATATATATAACAATTTAGTCAATTAATAGGATTTTTCATGTACTCCACTAATTAGCCAAAACAACTGAATCCAATGTGCACAGAGATCAGTGCCCTAAATCCTACGCATATTTCAACAGCGTTCACCAAATCTTTCAGTTTCTATTTTGTACAGACATATACAGATACGGACTATAGCCGACTATAGCTGTGCGTTACCTAATCGCTTTGAGCGTTCAAACACACACATATTCTTAACCATTATATATACATAATATGTATTTCTGTATTTGTTAACGATATTATTATTATTATTATTATTTTTATTATTATTATTGATACATATGTGTTTTTGTATTTATTGTTTATGGTATGTAAATATGGTAAATATATGCTATGCGATTATATTTGCTGTAGCTACACATAATAGGTATGAGATTAAGTTACTATTTATATATTTGTATGATTTAATATGGCTAGCACACACATACACACATACATATGCATATACATATATGTACGTACATGTATTTAGACATATATGCATGTGTGCACTACATGCGTTGTAACCAACTACAGTAGTTAATTACGAGTATTTACTACCTTAATAAAGCTATGATCCCAATTTCAGCTGATAATTTGGTACCTTACTGCTAAGCACATTTACCACTGCTCTTTGCCGCGCCCCCCCTGCGCCACTGACTCTGTTTGGGAAATTAGAAATATCCTTCATATCATATCGCCGTCTCGCTCTCTCTCAAACCTCACTCTTTGGCCTGCCGCTATGTGGTAAGAGCAGTGGTAAATCTTAAAAGAATGGTCCCGCTATCAGACATTTTGAAAAACGTTTAAAACATTTTAGTTTGAATTCTTCTTCGAATACGAGAAAAACACGCACAAGAACTCAACGAAAAGAATCGTCTAACATATAAATTGTTATAGAATTTGTTTTTGGTTTTTGGTTTTTGGTTTTGGTTTTGGTTTTGGTTTTGGTTTCCTTTTTGTAAACAGTAGCCTTGTTCACGTATAAAAATAAATATGCTTATGGTTAAACAACACTTATTGGATGTAGTGCGCCATTATATTATTATGAGTTTAGGTTTAGGTATGTGTATGCATTACTATATAAATATTCTTAATATTTAAATACATACGATAAGAGGTATGCATCGATTAGGTAGCCATGTGCATATGTAGAGTGGAAAAATTCAAGTAAATAGAGTTTGGTTTTGTTGGGTTTTTTTTGTTTTTTAAAAGTCTGTTAGAGGTCCTTTAGATATTTACAGTAATTGTATAACTAGTTAATTTTTGTTTCAGGTATGGGTTTACTTCTTTTCTTTGTTTGTTTAGGTACTTAACATCTAGACAGCCCAAGGTGTCCTCGCTTGCAATCCAGCAATTGAGCAATTTAGTGTAAGGAAAATATAAAAAATAAAAACTAGTTGAAGGAATTATAAAAAGTATATGATTTAATTAAAATTGTTGCATACAGAAAAGTTATAAAAACATAATCGTATAATAAATTCCAAATTGGTATATATAAAGAACTTAAGAAAAATATACAAATACATAAAGGGTAAGTAGAGAGTTTGCTTCAAAGCAGTTAAAGTAAATATTTCAACTCTATGAACTAAGCTAAGTAAATGCTTATCAATTATTGTGGTTGATAACAACTATTTACAGAGTTTTTCGTTTGTTGTTTCTATATGACACCGGAAAGTAAAAATGCTCTCGAATTGTGCACTGCGCTAATATATTCTTAGTGTTTTTGTTTTTTCAGTTTTGCTTAGCATTATTAACAAACTAGTTGCAACAACAGTTTATACTATATATCAAATAGTACATTCAGTGATATTCATATTTTTGCATGGATTATCCTATATATGCTTTTTGATTGATCAGCTACTAACATGAAAATATAGCGCTTAAGAAGCTGCGCAATTAGCCGATTTGTTTTATGTTGTTTTTAACATTACATTTTGTTTATCAACATATTATTTTTTTATACAGTTTTCAAATTAGATATTTATGTGTACATGTTCCTACATAGTTCTTGTTGTTGTTGCTCTAATTATAATCTGTGCAGAGATTGTAAGTATCTATATATGTATATCCTTTGTATCTGTTTTTTTTTTGTTTTGTATTAGACTACTTAGTTAAACGCTTGTCATTGCCACATTTAGTTTTAAGCAGAGGCTTCTGTTGCCGTTTCCTTTTGTTCGCCAGCTTCGGTTTCGGCGGCGGGCTTATTATCATCGGCTGCACCTTCGGTCGCAGCTTCAGCGGCCGCGAGCAGCGCTCGTGCCTCGGCATCTGTGTGGAGAAAAAATGTAAGAGATCAGTCAAGTCGTGAGTAACAGTTACGTCAAAAGCATCGATGCATATATTAATCGATGCTTTTGCGTGCGATTTATTATCGATGCATCGGTTTTGTTTGCTAAACACTGCCAACTGCATTCGATTAATAAAATTTATTTTATGTGAAAACATGTTATTCTTTGTGCATATAAATGGAAAACTTCAAAATGTATTTTCGTCGTTTTAATATTTAAAATTCATTTGCTGCTTGCTGACTTACGTAGCTTAAAATATTTTAATGGATTTTCTTTTCATATAGATTGCTTTTACAACGTACTCTTTCTTCGACGATCTAAGAGCTCTGCGAGATAGGTTTGAGTGTTTTATAATAACTAATATTAGCACTTTAATAACAGTTGGCAAAAGATCAAAGGCAAAGCAAGACAATGAAATTCAATTAAGCCTTGGCCTAATTTGACCACAAAGTGCTGCTAAGCGAAAGCCAATTAAATTATGCAAAATTACAAGCTAAAGGCTCTACGCTGGCTAGCTTTGCTGTGTACCTTTGATGGCCTGCTCCTTCCAGATCTTCTTGTTTTCGGTGAGACAATTTAGCCAGGGTTTGTTAATGGTGAACTTGGTGGCAGAGGATGCAATGCTTTTGCGCATCATGGGGCTTGTGGTTGATTGCTTTGCAACATCGCTCTCCGATTCAGCGACACAGGCCGCCTCCTCTGCCAGTGGCGCTGGCTTGGTTTTAATCACCGGCGCAATGGGCGCCAGAATATGCTCGAGCATATCGGACATGATGCTCATGCTGGGCTCCACAATGAAATCGATGAAGCCGATTTGAGATTCGGCGACGAGCGTATTCTTGCGATCGCAGAGAGGACTGAACGGCAAACCGAGCTCCTTCTCGAGATCACCCTGGCGAAAGAACTCCTCCAGCAGCAGCATGGTCCAGCGATGATGGACATCCCAATGTTTGGCCGGGTGGGAAATATCACAGCAGTGCAGCACCAATGACAACGCCTTCGACTTGTCAATGGTCGGCTCCTGCAGCGTCAGCATGTTGCGCATTATCTTCAGCTGCTGAAAGTGAAAGGTCATGTCGGTGGCCAGCACCATGTCAATGATGAGAGTGCGCAGCTCCTTATACTCCTCGCGCGACAAATGCGATAGGATGTTGGCGTCGTCATCCTTCATCAGGCGAAAACTGGCGCTCACATGATGATTCTCCAGCACGGCCCGATCATTATAGAGCAGCGCCGTCTCCGATCCGGACATCACATGGAAATTGTTGGTGGTGCCCGTGTGCTCAAAGTCATGCAGCAGTGCCGCCAGCAGCGAGGCAAAGATCTCCAAATCCGTCAGCCAGTTCATCAGGCCCGTGTTGCACAGACAATAGTGCATCGTATGCATCACATCCACCGCATGCAGATTGTTGTGATATGGATTGCGATAGCGACAATAGCCCTCCTCCACGCGATGCAGAAACGTTTCCAGCACCCCGGGCGCTATCTTAAACTTGTGCATGACCCCGTACCGATTGAGCAGATCGTAGGCAACATACTTAATCACCTGGCCACTGGCTGCCTCGGTCAATGCAAACACATCAAACGTCCATTCATCAAGGTTCTATTCAAAGATATATGAATATAGACAAGATAACAGATTAGCTAATTTAAAAATATATTGATAAAAGCTTGCTATTTTAGTGATGTTATTTTTTAGGAATAACTTGACGGACACCTTCCCAAAAATCTCAAAAGATTAAGTTACCAAACTTGGAAAAAAAATTCCGCAGGTATTACATTGGTACACTTGTATCACATAGCTGTCGTGGGAACTATAGATGAAGATATTGAAAATACGGATGGTTCAAAACTTTCCAAATGAAAATCGATTTTTAAATTTAATTTTGAATTATTTTTGAATTCATGTTACAATTTTACTCAGAAAAAATTGATTATATGCATTGGGTTAATCATTTCCACTGTTAGAGCTAAGCCGATTTTCAAAAGCACTATTTGGTTTGGCTTTTAGATTAATACCTCCAAAAATGGGCCGATTGGCTGATACTTGAATATTGCATTCAAGTTGCGAAACACAAAATAAGTTCTTAATTCGAATACTCGGCAAGTCGCTCTAATTATCTCAGTGAATATCTAATCCATACCAATTTGCACCTGTCAACTATCGTACAATCCTGCTAGGGATAACACTCACCTTGAGCAGCTTGACGACATCGGGTGGAAATTGCATCAGGGTCGAGCTGGAGACACGCCTGTAGATGCGATCCACAAAGATGCCGGCGCGAATGGCGTGGGCCACCGATCGGAATCTGGGCTTCTCATCGCTCCTGGTGCGAGTGGTGGCCATTTGGCGCGTAAAGGTCGAGGCCAACCACTCGCGCACCTCGGGCGGCACAGCATCCGGTTGCACCTCGGACAGTTCGTCATCCTCGTCGGCCAGGCGCCTATAGGGAGTTGGGTTGGGTTTTTGTTTGGGAAAAGAAGGGGGTTGGAGAAAAAACAATTTGTTAGAACAGTTCCGTAATTATATATTATATATAATTATATATATTTTTTTTACTTTTTGTTAATTGGTAAAGAAAAATGCCAAAACGCTTAACTAAAAACGTTAAACAAACTAAGGTAAAATCAAACCAAATCATTTTTATAGCGCAATTTTGTTGTCATTTTTTTGTTTGTATTTTTGATTTTATATAAATTTTTTTTTTGCGATTTGTGTTAAGCTTAAGTTACAGAAAGAAAATGTACTGTAAAATATATGGCAACCAAATGAAAAACCAAACCAGAAAATGAAAACGAAAACGGTTTTTTTTTTTGTGTTAGGAGCGGGGAAAAGTGTTGTTTTGGGAGTGCTTTGAAAACCAATTTATTGTTCACATTAGTGTTAAAGTTAAATTAGAATATTCAAGGGAAACGAACAGAAGAAGATTTGAGATTAGAAACAATTTTGAACATGTAAACTGGATGCATCAAAGTTGACTACAAGGCTAAAAGGCAACGAAAAGAGCTGATCAGGCAGTGCATGCTTGTATTTGTGTATGTGTGTGTGTATGTGTGTGTGTGTGTTAATGTTGACTAAACGAAATCACTAATTGCATGCCAAGTTTTTTTTTGTTTTATTTTGCAAGTGTGCAACAGCAAACGTGCAACGTGCAGCAACAAGAACGCAAGACACAAGCGCCACTTGCAACAAGAACTTTAAGTTTTGCAACAACTTTTTGTAAAGAAATTGAGCCCAATTGGGCCTGTTTGGCATTTTATTACGTACTCTTAATTGGCATTGAAAACGCACTGAAATGCCAGACTAATTGGTCAATTAAAAATGTGTTAAAGGTAAAAAGGGATGCGAATCTGCTTGGAGGCTTCATCAGTGCATTTCCATGGCAACATTTTGCCAGCCTCCACAGCAAAGCACAAACCTCACAAAGCACACCCCCCTCCCCACCCAACCCACTCCCAGTAGATATACAAATAATGTCACAAGAGATAAAAAAAGAAATACATATATATATATATATATACACATAAAAAACGTGGCTCGTTATGGCAGAAAGCTAAAAAGCACTTAAGCAAACCCGCCCGAAGAGCCCCCAAAATGACTTAAGCAAATTAGTGCCATATTCAATTATGGTTAATTAGTCGCAGTGCTGCGCAGAGCGAACTGAATTCCCCATTTGGCTTTAAGTAACGGTAACGGGGTTTATTGCATTGGATAATACGAAACATTAGTGCGCATTATGACTCTACTTAGTTAGGGCTGCTTCATGGCGGTTCCATGTCATTGAAATTGCTTAAGTACTGATATCCAATAGCTGCTATCTATTTGTGAACTAATCATACAGAATACCGAAAGCTATATAATTATTAATATGTCATTTACTGTTAGTTCAATTAAGAAACCTTATAAAATATTAACTCTTAATTATTAGTTAGACCAGCTCCGTGTGCTGTCCTTGAATAACTCCTAACTATATGTAAACTAATCATAGGTATAAGATTCTCTATAATATTTATTTAATGTCAGCTAGGGCAGCTATGCTCTATAGAGTATTAATGTTTAGAAATCGTCCTCAAAATCTGGTGAGGATATTAAATAGCATAAATAATCGAAAACAAAGCATAAACGAAATATATATGGTAAGTGACTGTGGCAGCCTGTCATTGACTTATTGAATATACATAAAGTGCATATAAATGTGAACAGCTGCCGCCTTTAATAAAATATGCAAAAGGTCAAATAATTTGGGCAAACAAAATGCCAAAGTGTTGTGTGGACAAAATGGGTGCAAAATGTTTGCAATACAAAAGTGTTGCGCATATTTCCAGTTAGATACTGTGCACAAAAACCCAACTAAGCTGATTACACAATATTTTCAAATAAATCCGATTTAATTTTCGAGTATTAAGTAAATGACAAATATTCAATTATGTACTTAGAGCCTGAAGTCTCCTACAGAAGTCTCCTACAGAAGTCTCCTCAGATTCCTCTCTTCGCACAACTGTAAAACTTTATTGCATTCCAACTCATTTCTCACTTGACTTCCTACCAAAAATCACAATTCACTCGAGCATTCCGAAGCTTAACTGAATTCTCTAGAAATTTCTAATTTACTTTACTCTTGGCAAATATGTAGCTCAAATAATAGTTTGCTAGTTGCTTTCAAGTCACACACACACACACACACACCCATACAAACATTCGTACACACTTTTGACAACGTTACATAACTGTAATCCCCCCAAACCACCCGCTGTATCGCATAATTTGTGTGGGTCCTTGTGCAGTTCCTAAAGGAGGAGTGACAGGTTCTACAATGTTTATTGCATATATACTTCACTCCTTTTGTATTCATTCTTTTTTTTTTTTGGTTTTTGTTTTTTGCTAACTCATAAATTGTAGAGTCAGTGTTGACGTGAAATTATTTATGTAATACCAGTCCGTTTTCATGGAACGCTCCGCATCAATGTGACAAAACATTGCTCTTGGAAAGGTTTGGACGCGTTACTTGTTTTGTTTGTTTTTTTTTTCTTATTTAAAAATTTTGGAAAACACTGTTAACACTGTTTAATGCGAGTATGTTGCTGGTCGCACCTTTTCTTCTTTTCCTGTGTCTCCTGTGCGTTATACTGAATTATGAACTGTATGAGTTCAACTGTTATGACGCTTTGACGGCTGCTTTCACGCCTCAGGCGACTCATCCTGAGGATCACGGGCGAAATGTGCTTAATTCCTTTGGTGTTCTCAGTCTCGTTCCTGTTGTTGTTGTTGTTATTGCTGTAGACATCGATGGAGAGGCGTCAAATAAATTGACTTTGCGTCAATGTCAACTACAACTACAACTGCTATTAATTAGCTGTTCTATCTATGCTCGCATTCGCACATTTGAAATTAACTGTAATTTATCACTGTTCCAGCTGCGAGAGAGAGACAGAGGCCATAGGCGATAGATAGAGAGAGATGGAGTCTGCCTGCAATTAGCGCCAAATGCGCTTTTAATGATGACAACAAGCGAAGGAGCGAGACCGAAATAAACACGTTTTGCTAATATTTATACAGTTAATTTTTTCGTAATTTATTGACTTATATATTTTTATTTCTCTTTTGGCTTGCGCGTGGCGGATTTTAATCCTTTTTTTTGGCAATAGCTGCTGCGACGCGTGTAGTTGGCTCGTTGCGAGTTAAATTTAAACTAAATGTTGCGGCTGCCGCGCGCAAAAGTGCCACGACGTCGCGAAACTGGAGCTGTTTGCGTGCCCAGGCTCTGGCTCCGGCTTTGGCTTTGGCTTTGGCTCAAGGAAACAACCTACTCCAACAGAGAATGTGCGTGCAGCTCTTATGTACTATATACACCACGACTATTGTAATTCCGGCCGCACGCCAGCAGGTCATGTCACACTATGAAACCAGATAGAGCATATCAATTATGACAACAGAGCAACAGCAAACAAATGGGAAATGGGAATCACTCGACTAAGCAATGCACTACTCAAACTTTAGTAGATATATTAGTGGAGTTTGTGAATCTTAAAGTGTATTAAGCATTTTATATTAGATTTAATTACTATTCAAGTTATTTGTTGTACATTGATAACGGCAATTTATAGTTTGCATACAAACAAGAAGTTTTCATTGAAACGAATATACCCGCTCCTTTCGCATTAGACACAGAACATGTGGAGAAAGGACTCTTGAGTCGTCCTTAAGACAGCGCAGGCAACTTCGCTACCATTATATACAAAAGCAGCGTCGTATATTTCTTTTACTACTTGTTTCCACAAAACAATTACACAAAATGCTAAGAGCAACAACAACAACTGTATAGCTATATAGCTATAGCTGTATCCTGGCTGTTTGGCTCTTTTGGCTGACTGATAAACACGACAACGTCACGAGCAAAGCCTTTGCCAGCAACTTCCTTCTTAAGTCCTGCCGTTTGCCTTAACATATTTAATGACTTTGCATGCCAGCCAGCAAGTATCTCAGTATCTGAGTATCTGTGTTGATGGTGGTCGAGGGAATCGCCGCTCTTTGCTGGGAGGTCAGCAGTCAAGGTAGCAAAACTAACTGTTATACAAATTTCAATACCTTTCCACTTCCAATTCCATTTCCATTCCCATTTCCCAAGCAGCTTCATAATGAGCGTCAGCACTTTTGTTTATTTCAACAATTGCATTTTACCACGGTGTGGCATGCGTGGCTCTTCTATAATAAATTGCCACATTTGCGTGATTCGCCCATGCTTGTTACATATCACGCGAGCGCTTTGAAGACGGCAACAGGTCAAATCAAAAGCTTGCTAATTGCGGACTTTCAAAATGCGTGTGTGAGTGTATGTGTGTGTGAATAAGTAGCAAATCGGAGAGTTTTTCGTTTATCACTGATAATTGGAGAGTTTAGTGAGGAACAAAGTAAACTCAACTTGTACGTCAGTCTGGCTTTGAATACTATAATAGCTTGAATATTATAAAAAGCTTAAATTAAGAGAGCAAGATAACTTAATACTCTCTCTATTCGAAGAAAATCGAAACTTCTGATGAACATTGCAGAGTAGCAACGCAGATTAAAGCCAGCTTTTGGGCCAATGCGTAGCGGGGCATTTTATGGGTTTGTGTTTTTGTGTGTGATTTTAAGGCTCATTTGAGGCCAGGCCGTACATCCGGCCGGCAATGGAGCTCACAGGACCAATGATAATGTAGCAAGCCCCACCCACGCAATATTCAACGAAAGTATGCCACTTAATAGTTATGTCTGCAATTTCCTGTGCCCCATGCCTGAAGCGTTTTGTCGGCGCTGTTGTCATTGCCGCCCATAGTCGAATTCAAGGGAAATTGCTGCCAAATTGACAGCATTGTTTTCTTTCAATGATTTTTCGAAAGCCAGCTGCTTTTGTAAACTGAACAACAGAGGCGCCACACACATAGCCCACATGCGTGCAACATCACAAAATCCAGGAACAAACGCATAGCGTGTGCCACATCATTAGATTGTAAATATTGCGCCTCCGCAGCATGCGTTGCTTCAGAATACTCATCGAACTTTTTCATCAATTAATTTATAAGAAATTACGTTTTTTTTCACTCTGCTTATGAAGCTTGGAAAACTTAAGAAGATTAAATTGTTATAGGCTGGTGGGGGGCATAGAAAATTCTTCAATTTAAAATCTATACATTTTTATAAGTCATATAAAAGTTTTGTTAAGATAAATTCGATTATTATTTCAGATTTGGTTTTCAATAACTATAATAATCACTTTCGGGTTTTTTTAACAATAAACACTTTCGGAGTTTTTTTTTTTCAATTATTAAGTAAAAATAATAAACACTTTTCAATTATTAATTAAAAATAATCTCTTGTCAATTATTAAAAATAATATTCACTTTCAGATTTTTTTTTTCAATTAAAATATATGAAAAATAATCACTTTATAATAATAATAATCACTTATGGGTTTTTTTTTCAAATATAATATTGACAATTAAAATAATCACTTTCGGATTTTTTTTTTCATTGTAATTGTTAAAAAAAAGCGTTATCACTGTAACTGAAAAATTGATTCTTATATGCCAATAATAAATTTCCGTTTCTGTGTTTCTAGAGAAACTAGTTGAGAAACCCTCGCATTGGCCGCCCGCCCACGGGCAGACTGATTAAAGTGAGTGTTCGCCGTTGTGTGTTGTTTTCTGGCATTGTGTATTGTTGTTAATACCAGCAATGGTGGCATTAGGACATCAGCCAGAAGGTATCTTCAATTTTGATGCACCTATTTTAGTAGTGGGGCTGTGCTTATGTGGCAAAAATTGGCAGTTAACATCATTTATTATTGATTTTCCTATTGTGACATTCAGCTTGAGGCCCCCCAAGCAAAAGCAATGGGCCTCAACTGTGTCTGTCGCCGTCTGTTCTCTTTGCATTGGGCTATTCAACGTGGGCGAAGGGTCGCGAGGGGGAGTGGGTTGTTGGCTGGTTGTTGTTGTTATTATTTTCCTGGGTTCGTTTCGTATTTCAGTGTTTTTGGGTCACTTAATCGTATTGGCCCGTCTACTGGTCTAACGCTTCACGCAAAAGATGATTGATGATTGCGACCCGCTGTCTATATAAATTGTAGCACTCTCAATTTGCTAACTAACTGTAACGTTTGTATACAATAGAACAGTTAGAGCTATATGTAATACATAAACATATATAGATATATACATGTATATACATATCAAGGTCCTTCAACCTGTCTTGCGTCTTCCCAATTTGACCCAATTTATTTTTATGCGAGTTTGGGTTTTTTAGCACATTGGAATTTATTCACATTATAATTGCTTGCATTTTGGAAGTGCTTGTGTATCGTGCTTCAGATAATTATTCATTGGTATATTTAATGATTTGCATAGTTTAATTAAATTTAATTGGAATTAATGACATATTTGCAATTACTTTTTCGGCTTTGGCAGCATGATGACAGAAATTTTGCGATTTTAATTATGATTTATGTGAAATGCGCGTAAAGTTTTTTGCTTTTTTCTGCACAGTTTCTACATTTTTCACGAGCGTCGGCGAGTGCGTTAAACAAAATACTGAAAACACATTAAAATGATTTCCACCTTATCGACATGAATGAAGCCGCAAATGGTATTTAATTTGTGAATTTTGTACTATTGATATCGACGGTAACAACAACAGACCTTCAACATATACAAACACACATACATAGATCAAATTTAATACCTTCGTCAAATTTTACAGAAATTAAAATTTTTTTTGTTGTGGTATTTGACATTTTATTGTTATTATTACTTATTTATTTTTTATCATAAGTATATAAAGCGAAAAGTTGCGTCAGCAAATACCTTAAGTGATGTCTGTGTGTTTGGTGAAATTACTTTTGATATAAAGTTTATATCAGTTGCAACTGGTCCATATTCAATTTCAATGAACTTAAATATCCACAATGAATTGTCCATTAGCTGATCAAAAGTCTACAAACAGAAGCCTGCACTTGTAATCTCGATGGCAGCTTTAAGCTTTGTGTAGACATACATTTGCGGAAATTAAATGCACGACAGACTTCAATATATTTCATTCATACTCTTATAAAAGCTTAACCTGCGCACTTAAACTGCCAGCGGCTTATGAAGTCTGTCGCTAAATGATGACTTTTGAGATGATGGGGTTCTGCCAGCTACTTTTTGGCCGACAAATGACATGCTAAACTAATTTTTGGTGTCATCTGCACATGTTAAACACGAATTTCAAGTGACAGGAGACGCCCGCAAGTGATTTGTCCTGCGGTGATGGCTTGATTAATTTTTTGGCTGACAAGTGCTTGCTAACACACAGTGCGAGTGCGAACGTAACAGAGTTACAGGGAGTGAGTATGTTAGTGCGTGAAAGAGAGAGAGAGCGTGTTGAAAGACGCAAATCATTGCTGTTGTGCTGCTCTGCTTTGCATTGTGTTTTGCAGAGTGCGAGTAATTGTAATTTTGAAGAGTGCAGCAGCGAAACTCTACACATTTAATATGTATCACAGACACGAAAAATCGGGATGGGAGTAGGAGTGACAAACCGAAGGGGCGTGATTCGTCTACTGCAGTAGTTCTCGTTGAAGCTGATTATGCTATGGCGAGCATAGCGCAGAACATGTGTGGAGCTGCTGCAACAGACGGATTCGGTGGTGTTGGTCGATATGGAATGGTTTGCTGAGTTGCATCTGGATGAGAACGATAATAATAATAGAGAAGAACAAAAAAGAACAATAACAATCAACACACAAAATATCAACTGTAAATGTAACGAAACGAAACGGGACGAAACCAGACGAGACGAAATGGAAATGACGCACCGCCACCAACGATTTGTGGTGCAAAGGATTAAGGTTCCCAGGACAGCGACAGTGTGCAATCAATTGGAAGAAATGTGGCAAAATGGCTGGGATTAGTCGGTCGGTAGATTTGTCGGAGTCACCCAATATTCCCCCGCAGGGCAGGCTGCGGATGACTTTGCGTGTCAAGGCCAAAAGTCAACTGCGCATCGCATTGACAGCTTAATGCCAGCAGCAGCAGCAGCTGGCAAAACGCTGCTGCTAATTACTCACATCCAAATTGGAGAGAGCAAACACCAATGTACGAGCGTCGGCTTTAGCCGACTGTTCAATACTCTGCTAACAGTGCCATTAATATAAAACACTTGCACATTGCACTAAGCTACTCGATTAGTTTCTGCATTGGCAGCATATCCAATGAATCGGTGAACGAGCATCGCACAAAGAGAAGATGCAAAAACTCAATCAGCAGCCAACAAAGAAAGGCAAAGAGCAAATGAATATGCGACGAGACAATTTTATATGCTTGACAATAAAAAAAAAAATAGAATGCCGCAGCAGATTCCCAAATACTCGAGTTTATTTTGTATAAATATAGAATTTACTAAACTACTTAACTATTGCTCTGGTTGAATTTAATATTTATAGTTTTCTGTGCTTGGTTGGCTTTAAAAATGCAAAAAAAAATAAATAAATATATCTAACAAATATCGTAGATATAAAATACTACGCATCTACGATATTTAAGCTTCTCGTTTAGCCTGCACTTTTGCTGCAAGCGTAAAGAAAAGCGATGCGAGACTGTGTTTGCTTAATAAGACAGTTGGGAGCTGTTATGGGGCTGCTGCTCAGCTTGGATTATCCTTTGCTGGCTGCTTCGCTGACTGACTGAGTGGATGAGGAGTCTTTGTTTGCCGTTTCAATTTCATGGAATTTATATCATCTCATCCACTTTGTGGCAAGCGCAGCAGCAGCAGCATATAAATGGCGTTCAATTTCAAACTTCCATTAGAAAATGGCCCACTGGGGAAAACAGCTCTGTGGCAGGCAAGCCAGGCTTTCAACTTCAACACAACACTAATTATGTTTTGCAACCGGTGGCAGTGTTTGTCGCGTACGCTTACAACTCCGGATACAGTTGGATGCAGCTGACTGCGTTTTCAATTAACTAACTGATTAGTTTGGGGTGTGTGTGTGTGGCAAAGTGTGTTGCGAAATGTGCAACTGCCATTGCCACAAGAGTCAATGCAACGATTGATGATATAACTGCAAACCAATCAATTTATTTTTCTGCTTGCTCGCATATATGAAATTATTGATTGAGACGTGATTGTTAGATACGCAAATAGATTTAATTGAGGCAAAGGACTAATGACTAACAACTAGGAACTAGGCGCAGAGAAATAATACATGTTGTGCTGCAATTTTGGCCACGTGAGATTTGGTTGTGGTTTGTTTTGTTATTTTTTGTTTGTTTTGCTATTTTAAAGAGCGGCCGCCTGTCGTCGATTCCAGCGCCAAACTGTGGCATCATCGCACACATAGACCAAGACGCTGGCATCCCGCGAGAAGGCAATTTGCCGCACGGTCGCCACACTGCGCAAATTGTGCAAGGTGGTCATGTGTGCGCCCTCCGGATCACTGGGATCCATCTCCCAGACGTACACTTTGCCCTGCTGATTGCCCAGTGCGATGACTTTTTGCCACGGATTGAAACCGAAGCGCACAAACCAAATCTCACACTCATCGTACTCGAATTCGGCGATGATGGTGCAGGAGGAGTCACTCGGCTTGAGCTGTTCAAAGCTCTGATGCAGCTGGCCGGGCTTCCAGCAGACGATGGCATTCTCGCAGGACTTGGACAGGACAAAGTTGCCAAACCATTGCACACAGTCGACATAGTTGCGATGGATGTCACGCGTCGAGAAGTCCGGAAAGTGTTTGGTAATTGTCGCAAACGGCAGTGTCGATTTTTCCTGGCTAAACGTGTGCGACAGCTCGATTTTGTGCTGAAACTCCGGAGTATTGAGGCACCACAGTTTCAGGGAATGATCCATTCCGCTGCTGACAATGCGATCGCCGCGCATATTGAAATCAATGGACAGCACCTCATCCCGATGACCCTCGACTCCGCCAAAAATTGCGATGCAGACATGCGTCTGTATGTTCCACAGCCGTATGGCATGATCCTTGCTGCCGGAGAGCAGCAGTTGCAGTTTATGTGGATGGAATTTAAGCTCATTGATGGCCTGGCCGTGACCAATATAGTTGCCCACCGCCTCGTTCTGTTCGATGTCAATGACGCGGATGACGCCACGATAACCGGCCGCCGCCAACAGTGGCGCCGATGTCTTCAGATCATAGGACCAGGCGCAGGTGTAGAAAACCTCATCCGGCTGTCATCGAATAATGTGAATGGGTTAACTCGAATTTGCTGGCTTGTTGCTGGCTATTCTTTTTACTTACATCCGGATCGGCGTAGCAGTGGAGGAGGGTGAGGCCGCCCTTGCGTGGACATTCGTAGACGGTGCAACGATTGCTGCCTGCTGTGGCAAACACCTGTGGCTCGTCCTTGCCCAGCAGCGTGTTGAATGCCACGCCAAAAATGTTCGCGCCATGATTCTCCTTGAGATGTGTGCTTAAAGTGCGCAAATCGTTAAATTTTGACTCACTTTCACTTTCGTTTTTTGTTTTTTTTTTCATGATATTTTTCTTACTCGTATTTGTAGGCGTCGCCGGGTTTTCTCTTTGATTTTGTGTTGCGGCGGCCGCGTCGCTTGCTACGCGTGCTCGACGCTGGCGACTTGCTGCGCGATGTGATGCTATTCGTAGTGAAACTGGCCGATTCGTCCTGCATGCATCAAGCGAAAATTGTCGCTGTTAATTTGTTGATTTTGACTGTGTTTGCAATTGGCAATTTCCAACTTACGTCGCACGATTCGTTCGAGTCATCTGGCTCATTGCTGTTGTTCACTTTGTCGGTGATCATGCTCACTTCACACACAATGTGTTGCAAATAAAATAAACAATATTATGCACAAAAAAAAATCAATCTAAGCACAACAAATGTGATTTTTTTCTTCACTTTTGGCGGCAAGAGACACGCGCAGCGTTGCCACCACGCGATCGGTGCCATAGCGCTGTTTTATTTTTGATGCTCGCGCTGTTAGTTAACATAACCCGAAATCGATAGACAGCGTAAGCAAGATTCGATTAATGCAATCGATACTAGAAAAAAACGTTAGCCGACTTTTAATTTTTGAATTCGAATAAACTGTGGTTTGCTCAGATCAGCTTTTGGGTGATAGCTTATTCAAGAGGCACAAACAGAGCTTACACATGCGCAAGCAATTTAAATAACTTAACATTAGTATTATACATAAGTTGAAATTATGATTAAGACAATATATCACATGCCATGAATTCAATAATGTGAAGAAACATTTACAAATATCAAAATGTATGTAAAAATGCAAGGGCTCGGGGTATTTGGTACGAAGTAACGGGGAATACTTTGCGGTACAAAAAGTGGGAATCATTATGTTTATATATATACATATAGGTTGAAAGTTAAAGCGATCAGAGTAGGGGGAATAGTATCTGGACAATATTTACAGCAGTGAAGGATAACGTAGACAATTTCAAGGTAAATATAAAGACAGTAATTGGTTATAAAGATAGAGACAGAGACAGAGACAGAAACACAGAGAGAAAGAGAGACAGACAGAGAAATAGGCAGAGAGGTAGAGAGAGACAGAGAGAGAGAGAGAGAGAAAAAGTTGTTTGTTTTGGAGCTGTGTTGGTTAACGTAACGTAACAACGTAAAACATAACGTAAACGTTAAATATTGTACAATTAACTGAAAATAGCATACAAAATCGAAATTACGCTAATTAATGCAGAGTATAAAACCATTATTCAAGTACGTTTTATTCGTTGACATTGATCTTGCCCAGACCGGTGTGCGCAGGCGTCTTTGTCGCTGAACGGTCGCTTTATTACTGCAACTGCTACTGCTGGAAACACTTTGACCGGCAGATTGACTCGTTTCACTCGTTCCACTCGTTCCGCTAGTTCCACTTGCATTACTCGCTTTTGGGACTTCTGGTGTTGTTGTTGTTGTCGTCGTCGCTGTCGTCGTCGTCGTCGCTGTCGCCGTCGTAGTTGTTTGCTCCTCTTGCACAGACTCAAGTGTCTTGCTCGCTTCCGGCGGCCCAGTGGGTCCGCTGTGCGTTTGCGGCGCCAGCGAAACGCCCTTTGTGCGACTTTCGATGCTCGTCGTCTGATTGTCGGACGACTGCTCCTCTGCCGCTGCTTCTTCTTCTTTATGCAGGCCGCAGTTGCTGTTTGCGTTGTTGTTGTTCAAATTTTTACAGTTGCCATTGCAGCGCTTAACAGCATTATCACTATATTTTTTGTGACGTAGAGTAGGCGGCGAGATTGGCGGGCGATGGGCGGGGTCAAGTGTTTTTTTGCACAGCAGTTGGCAGTGAGTTAAAGCGAACCGGTACAGACGACAAATATATTTTTGGTACGTTTCGTTGTTGATTGGCATACAAATTTAATATATATTTTTGTATATTTTGTAATTTTCATGATTTTGTGAATTTTTTGTAAAACATGGTTGGCAGTAGAAAGAAAAAATTAAAAAGTACATCAGTTGAAGTTTTGGTGTTTTTTTTAAATATTTTTTTGTAAATTAGAGCGAATGGATTAATTGTTGAAAGCTGCAAAAAGCACGCGCGCAATTAAAAGCACAAAGAGAGAACAAAGAGAGAACAAAGAAAAAACACTCGTTGTTTGAATGCAGGCCACGTACAAAGTGTTGCATACTTCCAACGAGTTGCAAGTGGAAACTGACGAACCCACACACTTGGCTATGTAAATCGAACAATTGTGTCAGGAGCTGCTGAATAATTTACAAGGAGGGCAAATAAAAAATGAATACGCCTGTGAGTGACAGGAGCATTGGGAACGCGGGCTTTTAATTGAAGTCTGGGTCCTGTGTGAGTGTGGCAAATAATAAAAATGCAATTTGTACAACTGCCTTTTCCCAACAATCGACTTTTAAAAATTTATTTAAAAACGCAAAAATGCAAGCCAATACTTCGCGAAATAGTCCGTGTACGTTGAGCAAAGAGCCGAGATATTTTATTTTTTTTTTATGTGGCAAGTAATGATAGTCAGATAAGGTCAGAAGACTCAGGGGACGAACAAACTCTTCAAAATTACTAAGTAGAGACATCGATAATAAATACACCAAAAGTTTACAGTGTATTTGAGAAGAAAAAAAAGCAAAGAGATAGCGTGAGAAAGTTCTTCAGTAATACGGTGCTTGATGGCGAAAAGGGGGAGAAATTTACACGTTCCGAATTAGTAGTAACAGTTAGTTAAGTTAGTTAATTAAACTTGACTAGACTAGCTAAAATTCACGCGTTATTTCATTTTTGTTTTTTTTTTGTTTACAATGCATTTACTCTTTAATGAGATACATGAGATGATCTTATGATATACAGTGGAGATGATAGATAGACTTACTGCAGAGCAAGGCATTAATAAATGGCATAGAGTATTTAGTATACTCGACACATGAACAGAAAAATAGCACTACAACGTATGAGAGAGATAGAAAGTTAAAGAGTTAGAAATAGAGTTTTTAGGATTTAGAAAGAGAGCAAGTGATGATATGAATATTGTAATAGCTTGTTGTTGTTTTTGTGGTGTTTGGGGTAAATAAGTTTTATAGTTGATATGAGCACGCGGTTGAGGTTTAAGAGGTGGACGGGTGGGAAAACAGAGAGAGATATATGTATATATATATAGAGAGAGAGATATAGAGATAGAGTTAAAAATCAATAAAGTTAACGGCAAAAAACCAAATCGGAAGTTGACTCTATAATGACTTACTCTTCGCTCTCAACGGATGAAGACGCAATCTGCCCCAATTTACTTTTACCTGATGTGGGGCTTCTGCTCAAACAATAGACACACACACAGATATAAAAAGAAATAAAATATATATAAAAATCGTGTGAAAGTTGTGAACGGAAAAACAATAAAAATAAGTGGTCGTTAGCTAAAAGTATGCGATAGATGAATTATAATGATATAGTAAATGTATATAGTAGTTGTATGCAATGTACGCAATGCCCCAACGGAGCACACCAATTCATGGGTTTGGTTTAAAGCTCGCCTTTTGTGTGCAATCCTAATGCAAATTCAATTATTATTATTATTATTATTTTTGTAATGTTCGAGCTACGCAGCATAATCAATGGGAAAGACCTAGGAATACGCGAAAGCCTGAACCAATTGAATGTACGATCTCCGAAAGCGCCAGCAAATTACAATTTTCTTTTTGTTTTCGTATTTTTTTTTTTCTCCAGATTCGTGGTTAGACTTTTGGTTAGAAAATGGCGCAAATAGTTGGTGTATAAGAAAAAAGAACAATATGCAACCCGTGCACCTACCTTGACTCGTCTATGAAGACAGCTTCGAGGACACGTGCCGCATAATGCAGATTGCGATGCATATCCTCGTAGGCAACGGTCTCATGATCCATCCGGCGCAGCAGGCTGCGTATTCTGCGAAAGGAAAAGACAGCGATTAATTTGGGCTGGACTTAAAAGCAGTTGGAATAGGAAATACTTTGGCATTTATCGGTTTTACATGTTATTTGTAACTTATGGAAAAACTTACCTCACAGCTGCTTTATTGAGAGCATCTGGCGTATCAACAGGTGGCAAAGTTTCCGTTTCCCATGCATCGGCGACCGATAAATTTGAGCCCGTGTCTATCGATTGATCCGACGTTTCTCGATCGATGCCCGCAGACGAATTCAAAAATTCGCCCGATTCGCGAGCTACTCTGTAGTCGCCGGTGTTTCGATCGAACGCGGCTGGTGTCGCATCGGTTGCGAAATTTGTTTTATTCGGCGACGATGGCTGCATTTTGCCGGCAGAGTTCAGATTCCTCGATGCGCTATCAATCGAACGTTTCTCGCCGATCGTTGACGACGACGATGACGCAGCAGTTCCGTTACTACCCCGACCAGTTAGACGCTCGGCGAGTGACTCACTGAGCGGCGTCTGAAAGAAACTGCTGCTCGACGAGGGCGAGGCGACTGTTTGCGATTGTCCTTCGATTTGTGCGAAGCTCTTGCGACTATTCGAACGCCGTACAATTGTAAGTGAGCCGTGCGCTGCAAATATTCCAATTTCAAATGGGATCGACAATGAGAACGTTTGTTTTTTGGATTGCAATAAATATGTTTAACTATGCCAGTTGACAGTTTCAGACACTTTGAAACAACTGAGTTTTGTTTTCCCCAAAGCTGACTCTGATTTGACCGACACGAATTCAATATATCCACCAAATATGTCAAATATGCCGAGACGAATGAAAACATTTAACATGCTCCAAAAATACAATTAATATATTATTATCCAGCTCTTTCGTATACGAAGTTTAGATAAAAGCATGAAACTGATAAAAAAAAACAATAATTCATTCGTCAAATAAATTGAGGCAAACGATAACTGACATTTATTGACATTCCAGCGAATGTTTGCTCAATTTGTTGTGATTGATGTAATATAATATGATAAGTTAGCTTTTGAATAAAAATAATGAGAATAACAAGTGCTGCATTCGAGTGAGCCCGACGATGTACACTAAATTGATCAATTATAAATCAACGTATAATATATATCAAATCGAATTACTCTGCCCTCAAGATGGTGGGTTTTGTTGCTATCGGAAATCGATAAATACATATTTATATTTTCGAAACAGGAACAGTTATCAATAATGAAAAATATATATACATATATAGCTTTTATGGTCTCAGAGATTGATATCCACTTTATAGGATCGGAGTTGCTTCCTTTCTGCCTGCTACGTACAATTGGCTCACATCCTTCTGACCATTTTTTATTATTCTTTTCAATAGGTTCAGTGTATAATAAAGGTATAAAGATTAAAAATTACAAGCTGAGAAGTATTTGGGCTAAAGTTTGAATAGGTTAAAATAGAAGAATGAAGGGCATGGCAAACTTAATTGACTTTCAAAAGAACGCTGACTAAATTTAATGGGTTCGTAAATTTTCGAATATGAAAAGAAGAAAGAAAATATAGAAGAAAAAAAAAATAAAAGAAAAGTTTGTTGCTATTGCACCCTTAAGCTAAACGCAATCTCACATTTTAGCGGAAAAATAATCAATAATTTATAGAATAACTTTAAGCTATTTGTGGCAAACAATTCTTTAGTCAGTTGAACCCGAAGCACAAATGTTGGACCGATTGTGACAAGGACAAAGGCAACGCAAACCAGAGTGGATGGCAAGAGATGCCAGCGAGTAAATTGCTAAGGATTTATTTATTTGCCAAGCGTGGCGTGGCGCATTGCGAGTTTAACAGCTGGCCAAGACAAAGGGAGAATCATGAAATGTCTCAGCTCCTGAGGCGGCAATGTGGCAAAGCGGCAAGTGAACGACAAGGACAATAACAGCAACATCTACAGCAGCAACACTTCAAAGCATTGCATTTATTTTGGCAGTGCAGCGGAGTTTGCCACTGGCAATCGCTTGCCACCCCAGGTGGAGAGGTAATCTTACTTGGCTGGCAGCTAGCTATCGTAAAATCTGACTTTTATGCAGCACTTAAATTTATGTTACACTCGAGATTCCTCTGCTTAACGGTATCGTTTGTTAAGTTGTTACCGTGGCCCGCTTATCGGGTCTCCATTTGCGGGTCTCGCCTGTGAGAATCTTAGCCATTAACTTGGAGGCGGACTGATGAAATGTTTTATGCTCACTTTTAGTGGCCACTCTTCACGATTTTGATGAGCTTAACATCAGCCAGAAATCAGCAGCAACACAATATGTGTGCAAAATGTTGCCCCATTTACGGACAGGTGAGCCCTCCTCAATCGGTATATGTCCTTTCATCTTAAAATCTGGTCAGACTGCTGTTCTTGTTAAATTCTTAAATTATACAGTCTTCATTTGGGGATTGCAACATTCGCTCTTTACTCCTGCAACCACAAATATTGATTGCACTCAGAGAAAATAAGTCTACTGAATTGAACAATTGGATTTGAAGTTTTCGCGTTAGTTTTCCCCATTTCTTATTATTCATTACTAATTGTTTTAGAAAATAATCTTAAATTAGTAGAGAGATTTTTTTTTCATCAAATTATTTATGTGGGATTTCGTATAGGAGAGAAACAGAAATGAAGCGGTCTGGAAGCTATCTGGCAACCTTGTTGCCATTCCGAGCAAGTAATCGAGTCAATAGCGATATCAGTAAAGTATCGATATCTGAGCCGAATCGATACATTCGATTGCAGCCAGCGGCATGAGAAAGGCGCATAAAGCGCAGTTATGCATAAGCTGAACTTTATTTCAATCTACATATCGTTAAGACCTCAATTATAATACAATAAATATAATATTTAACGTAATATGTTTTCGACTGCTGCTCTTAATTTATTATCATATTTATTAATCTGAATGCATTACTTGCGAATTATTATTATTAAACATTCGATAAACAAACTCTATCAATTGCAGATGCTCGAACATGAATATGAATGACTATTCATGATTCAAAAATATTTCTTATTATTTTTTATTTACTTGTCTTCATTAATTTTATAGATTTTGAAATGAAGTCGGTTGAGCAGGCTACCCGATTTTAGTAAGTCCTAGCAGCATTCAGGATGTTCGCCGCTCACAAATGCCAACAGTACAATATATTTTTTTCTAAGTGTAGCGACTTTGATTTGAGTACAAGCATTTCTATTGATTTTCTGAGAGTGTCAGGTACCAATTCCCCGTCCCGCTCCGCTCGTGTGTGGTTGGGTGTCTGAAAAATGTATGGCTTGAGGTTTACTTACTTGCCACTTGACCATTTATTGTCGCATTGGCGCATTGAATACTGCTGCCCAATTCACAGCTTGTGGGGCTCTGTTCGCCGTTATTTGGCTCACTTGCGCCGTCTCCAGCTGCTGATGATGCTGCACCACCACTGCTTGCTGCAGCTCCAATGCCGCTGCTGCCACCGCTGTCCGCACCTGCCCCCGCGTTCGCCTCCTCACGTTTAGTTGGCAGAGTCTCCGGCGTGCTGGCAACTGTAAGCATTAAATTAGATGCAAAATGCCGTTAGAAAATTGTATATCTGTATATATATTTTGCATATGTGTGAGTGAATGAATAGCCTTACAACAGGTCCCAGCATAACCGTGTACATATGTACATACATACACACATACACACATGTATATATATATTTAGTGCCCAAAGGTCCTCGGCTGCCCCTTGCATAAATGAACACTTTTAGGGGTGCAAACTTGAGTAAGTGTATTGTTATGACCCATCGCCAGAGGGTGCGAAAGGGTAGTAAGTAGTATGAGTACACACTATGCATTTTGTATGAGTTCCGGGTTGAACAGGCTCATCAGTGGAATACTTCAAAATCATACTTAGCTTACATGGATACAAATCAAAAGCTATATAGATATAGATTTAATCAGCATGAATATTTGGGGCATAGTTTCAGTTGAGAGACTCTTTAAGAGCTGTGTATCGTTTGAAAATTCTTAAATAAAATAAATAAATATTAATTATATTTGAACTAAGTTGATTTTATCGCAGACAACTTTAGGAAGTGATTAGATTATTTTTTGTTTGTACAATTTTTGAAATGCATTCCTGCTAATCAGTTTAAATAAGAAATATTTTATTATACTCAATGATTCACAACTTTTTATTCACTGATTAATATTATCTGTATGATTTTTCTGGAACTCTCATCTATTGGAAAAGAAAGGGCTTGAAAAGTTTAATTCATATATATATATATATACATAAATATGTATTTATATGCATACATAAATATCTTCAATAATTCTAGAATAATTGCATTTTGTATATATTTTAATTTATTTAATAAAAACATGAGATATGAATGCAAGAAATTAATTTGAATTCTGAATTATTATTTGTATAATTTAATGTTTTTGTAATATTTATTTAATTAAATATTTATTGCATTCATTTTTCATCTATCAAATACTTTGTGAAGGGTATCCAAGCAGCATCCTAAGCACATTTTTATTTATTTTCATTTCTAATTTTATTTTGCTGTAGATTTCCACCTTTCACATCGGTCGGGTTATTATATGACTACAAATTCCATTTGAAATTGCTTTTCAGGCGTTGCAAAAGCCTTTTATATGATTTTCTCAATTTCGCCAATGCCAAACAATCTGCTGCAGAGCTGGCTGTTAAGTCGAGAAGTTGGTTGGTTGGTTGTAAGCAATTGGAGGCACTCCTACAAAATTATTTTGCCATATGGATGATCGCATTACAATTTACAATCTTGAGATTATTGTTTTTACTAGATAAACAAATTAGTTACGTCGATACGATTTGCCGCACATATTAACGTTGGGGATTTAATAGGCTTTTCGCTGATATATAAACTCACAAATTGTTTAATATTTAATTCAGTTTGTTTTAACAATTATATTCACAATGAAATTGCCCGCACTTTTGGCCATATGCCTGTTGGTCCTGTTCGTGATCCCTGCTTCTTTAGTGAAGAATAATGAATATAATCTGATAAATCACAAAGGATGCAATGTTAAAAATTGCCTTATATAAACTTGAATCAATTGCTTATACCTGAGCTGGGAAGTATATCGAGAGTCCACAGAATAACAATTGTAAGAAATTTTAGTATTTGAGCAGATTAAAATTGTTCAAATGCACTTTTTTATTCGCAGTGTATGTAATTAGTTTTGCTGTACTTGAGCATTTTTCTAGTTGCAATATTGGCGGATCTAATCTAGCTGCATGATATGTTAAATAAATAGTGTAGTTTTGGCAAATTCACATTTTTAACGCCACCATGCGAAATATTAAATATTTTTTGTGCAATCCCAGTTCAAATTGGAGCTTGTTGGCCAACTACAATAAAAGATTAACTGCTGTTTACACAGTTGTTTGGTTTATGATGGTAAACGGTGTATGACAGCGCTGGAAAATACCCTAATTAAACAAACAGTTTTTAGCAATGAGCTAAATGACAAATAAGTAGCACAATGCTGTGTATATTTGTCCTAAAAATGTTTATTAAATACAACATTCAAAAATATTGACAATTGCGTATTTGAAAATGTTATTTTGCGTGGAATATTTTTTAATGGGTCGCTTAGTTTTTGGGTTTTTCAATATTTATATTTGGGTTCCATTTATAAAATCATTATATCGAATATATATATATATATTTTTTTTGAAACGAAGTCAGAATTTTACGCAAGCAAACACTCAATTTGGGTGTTTTGCCATCTGATTTATAGCTATTTATGGCCAGATAAAGTCAGCCCTTATCAGGTGTATGCTTTTTCTGATAATATACAGACAATATTACATATATGTATTTATATATATGTATAGCCATTGATATTTCAATGAAATTTCTTATTATTTTGTATTCATTTTTATTTGTTGGTCTTTAGAATATCTACATATCTATATCTATTGTAGATATTGTAGACATTGGTTTAACAACGACCCTTTTTTACTATGGACAAGAAGCCTCCAGCACTCTCCAAGTCACGACGCGCACAATCATATGTGCAGTGATTTGGATAGGTTATCGAATTACTGGCACAGACCGGATTATTGCGGTGTTTACAGATGCACTTCCTTTTTGGTGCCACAGTCGTCGAATCCTCCTGGCCGCTGACAAACACCGACAGTAGCAGGCACAGCGCCAAGATCAATCCTATTAACTTCATCCTTTTAGGTATATTTTATGGCGGTGGTATCTGCTTGACTCGACCAAGTCTGGCTCGACTTCTCATTTTATAGCAAGTGCAATTTTTTTTTTTTGATAATTACCTATTTAGATTCGCTTTATACTCTGATACAAAGGGTAATCTAATTTATTATTTTCCGGTCACGCCTCTAAAATTCCGAAAAGCTTATATATTCCGCCATTTTACTCTTAAGATTACCAAACTTGGACAGTAGATTACTAGGAAACTCCTCTTCCTCCGGCAACGCTCTATCGCGTCCCCAAAAATGCACAAAAGATTATATCTAGCGCAGTTTTACCTCTATCAAAGATTGGTATTTCTTGGTTCCACCAACTTCAGCTTTGTTAGCTGAATGTAAATATTTATAAAGGAGATATTATGTAGCTCATTGACAGATTTTATTGCATCTGAAAGAATCTCCGCGTTGCCAACTAACCATTCTCATTGATAAGCAATAATTTTACAGATATTCATTCACATATACGAATAACCAATGAAATTTCTTATTATTTTGTATTCAGTTTTATTTATTTGTCATCAGAATATATACTCTATAAGTATTGCAGATATTGTAAATATCGGTCTAACAACTACCCGATCTTACTAAGTTCAAGCTGAGTCCATATTCCTCCGTGTCACGACGCGAACAATCAAACTCGCAGCGATTTGGAAAGGTTCTCGAATCACTGGCACAGAGCGGTTCAGATTCGCGTATACAGTTGCAGATTGATCTAGGTCTCAGATATACCGACAGTAGCAGACATGTACGATATAGGTTTATCCACAATATTCAATATTGATAATGACCGTGGTCTCTGGCTAGTCTGGATCGATTTTGCACATGAGTTCTCATTTTATAGCAAGTGTTTGTTAGTTGTTATGCTTTTTACCTTCAAAACAATTACCTATTTAGATTCGGTTTTTGGATACTCGACGACAGAAGGTAATCTAATTTATTTTTTTCGGTCACGCCGACTACCGCTCCCAACTACCGCTGAAAAGTTTGTATCTTTCGCAATTTTGTAACTAAAGTTACCAGACGTCGAAGGCAGATTACTAGGAAACTCCTTTATCAAGCTACACCCAATCTGGTCCATGTCTACCGCAATTTTAAAGATAAACTTGGAGGATAGATTATTAGGAACATCCTTCAAAGATCGGTATTTGTTGGTTACACTTCTTCTGTTCGTTGGCACATATTAATATATGGTATTACGCTCGACTGCAATGATGCAGATTGGTTCGCTCAGTGTAAATAATGTAATTGACATATTTAGTAGCTTATTGACTGATTTGAAGTTGAGTAGATATTCCGACGGCTTATTTACAAATGGTCACTTGAATCAAAGCCCAAAACGAGGCATATTTGCTTGTTCCCCATTCCCCATTCTTTATCAGTTGAATGCTTTTGTTTGATAAGCAATAATATTCCAGATACTCATTCATATATATGTATGTATACGCATTGATGATTCAACCAAGTTTCTTAATATTGTGTGTTCATTTTTATTTATTTGTCATCAGAATATGTACTCCATAGGTATTGAAGATGTTTTCGGTTTAACAACTATCCATTTTTACTATGGACAAGGTGCCTCCAGTACGCTCCACTTCACGACGCTCACAATCATAGTTGCAGCGATTTGAATAGGTTTCCGAATCGCTGGCACAGATCGGTTGATATTCGCGCGTACACAAGCAGTATACTTTACGTTTCGGATATGTCGTACTCTGTTGCCCGTACACAAATACCGACAGTAGCTGACACAGCGCCAAAATCAATCCTAGTAACTTCATTGTTTTGAATATTTGTTATAAGTTTATCCACAAGCAGCTCAATATTGATAACGACCGTGGTCTCTGCTCTACTGCGGCTAGTCTGGATCGATTTTGCATGTGAGATCTCATTTTGTAGCAAGTGTTTGGTAGTTGTAATGCTTTTTTCCTTCAAAATAATTACCTATTTAGATTCGGTTTTTTGATAATTTATTTTTTTCGGTCACGCCTACTACCGCTCCCAACTACCGCTGAAAAGCTTGTATCTTTCACAATTACTAGGAAACTTCTTTATCAAGCTACGCCCAATCCGGTCCATGTCTACCGCAATTTAAAAGATAAACTTGGAGGATAGATTATTGGGAACTTCCTTCAAAGATCGGTACTTGTTGGTTACACTTCTTCTGGCATATTTGCTTGTTCCCCATTCCCCAGTCTTTATCAGTTGAATGCTTTTGATAAGCAATAATATTCCAGATACTCATTCATATATATGTATGTATACGCATTGATGATTCAACCAAGTTTCTTAATATTTGGTGTTCATTTTTATTTATTTGTCATCAGAATATATACTCCATAAGTATTGTAGATATTGTAAATATCGGTTTAACAACTTCCCGATCTTACTAAGCTCAAACTGCGTCCAGCACGCTCCATGTCACGACGCGCACAATCATACGTGCAGCGATTTGGATAGGTTACCGAGTCACTGGCACAGAGCGGTTCAAAGTTGCGTGGACAGGGGCAGGTCCTTCTAGGTATATCGCTTCTTCCCTCATCCTTCTGGCCGCTCACGAATGCCGTCAGTAGCAGGCAAAGCGCCAAGATCAAGCCAAGTAGTTTCATCGTTTTTGTTATATGTCGTAGGTTAATCCACAAGCAGCTCGATATTGATACTGACTGTCTCTGCCTTACTTGCGCTAGTCTAGTTCGATTTTCCACATGAGTTCCTATCTTATCGCTAGTGTTTACTAGTGGTAGTGGTGTTTATTTTTTTTTCTTTTTGTTTTTGTTTATAGAATTACCTAGCTAGATTAGCGAAGGTAGTCGTATAATTTATTGCTAGTTGATTATTTTGCTGTCAGTTTCAATACACTTTTTAGTATGTCAGACTGTTTATGCTGTTGTACTGCTTCAATAAATAATAATAATAAAAAATGCATCCGACTAATAAATATAAGAATAAAAATATATAATAATAATAAATGGTCAATGAAAGAAGCTTATTACTCATAACATTTTTATGGCCAATTCAATCAGTTGTTGAGAAAACTTTTCGTGCAAGAGCACGAATAAGGTACAAGGCACGCGCTCATCTCTATTATCAAGCTACACTCTCCCACTGTCTGTCTCTCTTTCTCTCTGTCTCTCTTTGTCACTGCCTCTCTTCTTATCAGCTTGGCCACCTTTTTCGTGCTGGATGTGTCGATGGTTCTGAGCCCTTGATAATCCAGCAGGTGGCAAAAGTAATTGGCCTAAAATAATAGCGTTTGTCATCTGCTGTCGTCGTCGTAAATAGCCCAGGCACTCACTTTAATTTTCATTTTCATTTTCATTTCCATCTCAATTTCAATTTCCATTTCAATAAATGAAATGCCATCTCAGATACATACATATATATATATATATATATTTAGCTTGCTGCTTGTTTGAGTAAATTGGCGCACTCTTTTCGCTGTCTAACTAAGTACTTGGCAAGTAATTCAGTCAATTTGCAGAACTTTGAGTCACTGGGGAAATTAGACTAAGCACACGATAACTTTTCCAACTTAGTTTCAAAATTGGCATAGCATTTATGGTCTTTGGGTCCGGCGATGCAGCTGCTTGGGGCTGGCTATCAATAAACCGCTTTCCAAATTGCCGAGCACTTCACAATTCGAGCAGAGCAATGAAAAGCATAGAAATAGCAAGATGAGCTGAGCGCAAAAGAGCGGAACGCAGCTGTTTTTGTTTTCAAGTCGAAAACACTCACAGACAATAACACGTCGGCGATTTGTTGACTAATTAGCAAACCTGACGCATACCCAGATAGTACTTATGTACTCTCATACCCCAAACCCCAACCCAACCCTCCCCCCACACACCATACAATTTGACAAACAAACACTTGAAGCTATACGTTTTGAAGCTCAGTGCAAATTCAACGCTTGACGAGCAAAGTTGCGACGCATCTCAACGAATCTCAAAGCATCTTGCTGATAATAGTTTAAATATATATATATATATATAGTATATATATATATAAATCATTCAGTTTGCTGGAGTCGCTTTAATTAGCTCAAGTGAAGATGAAGTCTTTGAATTTGTTTGCTTTGGTCGTCTTGGTGCTGGCTGCCATTTGGTTGGGTCAAACCGAGGCCAGCTTTTGTCCCTGTAATCTGAAGGAGAAGGGGCAGGTGTGCGGCTCCAATGGTGTTACCTATGTAAATCGCTGTGAATTCGAGTGTACTCAGCGGGATTACAAGAAACTGGGACGAGCACTCAACATCCGCAACATGGGTCCATGCTAAAGTGACGATGACAAAACGACCTGTTTGACAATTGATATTTCAAATAATAATAATATAATACAGTTTTATTTGTGATTATTGTAATATGATTCTTACTCAATTATAATAAATATTTTCAAGTTTATGTATTGATTTTTAGACTTTACACAATCGTTGCCAAAGACTGAACAAAATTTGAACTCATGATTCAAGAATCTTAAGGAAAAAAATGGTTTGTAAAACGAATTAAAATTTACATACAGGTATGTGAAAATATTGGTCAAATACCTAGGAACCTTTAACAAATTAAGATGAGCACTTATAATGTGCTGATAACTTGAAAAACGATTTAACATCTATAGCAATTTATTTGCTACATTTCGTAGGTATTGTTTACTCTTGATATGAATGGCTGATTGATGACAAACAAATTCGATTACAATGAGAAACACACAATGTGTGTGCCCAGAGTATATACATATATATATATATATAGGTCTGGTTCACAGCACAGTATGCAAATAGTGCCATTAAATGCTAATTAAAAAATAACAACGACAACGTCATCAAGTCGATCTGAGCTCGTTTTAATTGTTGTTGTTGTTGTTGTTGCCACTGATGGAGGCACCCGATGCTGACATCATTTAAATATTCACCTCACGCACATCGATCAAATTGTGCATAATTAATCGAAACCGCTTCCCATTTTGAGTTACGGGCTTACTGATTTATGAACTGTGCTACGCTTTTGCCGATGGAATCGCAACACGTGCAACAAAAATGTCAAATTACCCAACAAGTATAAATGCAACATTTTCGGCAAACCAACAAATACATATACAAACATAACGGGGCTACATTTGTGTGTGCTTTATGACAGGAAGCTGTCAGTTGTGTGTTCACGAAGGGAATGTTATTAAAAAGATAATACACTGTTGAGTTTGCTGATGACACGAGCTTTTATCTCTTGCTTACAATAGCTGAATAATAGTAAAAAAAAATCATAACAGGTTGGCTTCTGGGGAATTTGGGGAATGCAAACTAATTGGCAAATACTATCAGAACCACATATAAACTGTTTGTGCTGACGGATTTGTGATCACTGCGCAGCCTAAGCCCAAATGAGCCATCTGGCTTAATGGCTAACACAGTTCTTGGCTTTAATACAATGACGGGGTTTTTGAAGCTCAACTGTGTATTCTCCATCGGGATGACTAACAGAAGCCTTGAGTTTTGGTGCTCTTCAGCGATTAAGGTTTTTCATACTATTATGCATTTGCAGCGGATAATTTATAATTTTGTATTTCGATTTATGTTCATAGAAGCATTTTTGGTACAATAATTTGGAAGAGTATTTAATCTTTGGTTTCTTTCTTGTTTCTTATGTGCGGCGAGAGTTCGATTTCGATCTTGTCTTTCGCATTTTATCTGAAAGTAATAATTCAAGCATATTCATGCTGCATACTTTTTGGAGCCCAGATAAAAAGTATTTTGCTTCGATTAATAACTGTCTTAATGAAAGCAACAAAAGATTAATATTAATATAATATAGATTAATATATTAATAAAATTCACTGATACAACATGTATAAATATGCATATTTATTTATTGGCATTTTGCAACTCAGTTAGAAAGCCACTAAAAGCTCCGATTTATTTATGTATTAATAGCAAATCGCCCAGATTACACTCATATCTCGATAAAATATGAAGCTTAAAGCCTACTCAGTCAGTCAATGCTGGTCAGACATAGACCATATATAACTAATAATTAGGTACTTTGAATGCCGCCATCTCACTATTTCATATTTAATATGCATGGAAAGTAGACAATCTCTACGAGTGACAACAAAGCAGGCAGCGTTGATGATTGTTGTTGTAATCGATTTTGATAACAAGTATTTGATAAGCGTAAACGTATTCACAACATCAAATGGCAACGCAAATAGCAATCAAAATCACGAATCCATCGTTTGTTCTGAATTGCAGCGAAGCAATTTGCCAGCGCTTTAGGGTTGCCAAAGGTTAACAAAATGAGGGTAAACATTTGCACAAACTCATACGTAAATAGGGAAAATAAAAGTTGGAAAAAGTTTTCGATGGTCGCCGACAATGTAATACACTTGCAGAACATAATTAAGTGCCCAGTTGCGGTATCAGTTAAGGTACGAACGAACAATACCACTTTGATAGGGTATACAACTGGATGTTGCAAGTGTGTGCATTCAATTTGAATCAGATTTGTGGCACGAGTTAATCAAGTCAAGTTTCTTCGTCTTTTTTTCTGTTCGGTGTTTGGTGTTGGATGTTTTTTTAATATGCTAAGCTGGCTTTGCTTTGATATTATTAAATATTTACATATTAAAATGTGTACTTCTAGGCTGATATTTATTCATGTGGCCGTGGCGGCTGCTGTTGCTGCCACTGCTGCTGCTGCTGCTGCTGTTGGGATCACCGAAAAAAATAAAAATGAATAAATTCCTTGGAGAGGGTCCGACCCCAACAAACGACAACGCTTTTTGGCGTTTCCGACGCAATTCAATCAGTGGGCGACATGAAAATGAAAGGTAAGCCCGGCCTTTGCCTGTCCTGACAGGATGACAGACGCAGGACGGACAGGCTGGGCGGATTAGCACGTTTTAAAGTTGCACCCGAAAAAAATGGATAGCATTTTTTTGTTGTTTGCTTTTGGCCACAATTTAAACTTTAACTGTAAGTTGCAAGTTGCCCAATCGAATGGAATTTCAATACTAGATTTTTAGAGCCCCAGACGCCAGTGCCAAACACTTGAGTCAAGGGGTCTTCACAACCTTTCCGCTCACCAATCAAATGCCAAACCCTTTTCATGTCAAAGCGGAATTTAATAAATTGCCATGGAAAATCTTGAAAATGATGCCGAGATGGCTTGCTAGCTTTTCCGAAAGTTTCACATGAAGTTCTCTGCATATATTTGCGCAAGAATGTTGAAATATGTTATGTGGGGAACCCTTTGGCTGACAGGAGCAGGCAGCATCACGTACTCATAAACACACTCGTGTTGCAAGCACCTTGTACTAAACCACTATAATACCACAAGCTCTCGGTGCATTGTACAAAGTGCAAACAACAGCAGCTGTATAACAATATTTTTCAAAATATTTTAATTAGCCATCCTGACGTCGTACATGCAACAACATGCAAGAGTCCTAGCCGTGGGGCATGTGCCCTGCCTTGCTCATCCCTCACACCTGAAAGAGTGCTGCAGCCGGCTACTATTTTGGTGCACGGTCACGAAGCGGAAGTTTGTGGTTGCAACCGAACAAAATGAAAGTGCCTCGAAATGTGCGGAAGGAGTTGTGGCGGGGTGACAGGCTAACAGACAGGAACCAACAGGAACACCAAAACCCCATAAAGAAAATCGCATAAAATACGGGTTATTTTTGCAGACATTTTTCCACAACGATACAACTGTGTTAATGGTAACTTCTGGCTAGTTTTCGCCGATTGAATGTAATTTGTTAAAAGCTTAATGGGAAAACCACAACACTGATTTATGATTGTGGCTCGTGGCTAATGTTTCGTTCGTGTGGTACATTGGAGGTTGACCCACTATTCGGGCATATCATTGCTTGATGTGGCCATTAATATTGTCTCTTTGAAACTAAGAAGCCATTCAAGTTTCCAAAAGAAACTTCAAAAACTAACCTAACCTAAAAACGTATATAAATATCTTCTGCCATTTTCAGATTGACCAGCAAAACATATATTTCAATCATAATACAAATAGGGCATCAAACAATTAACCAATATAATGTTCTGTAGTTTTTCAAGAGTATAATTCAGTTAGATTTTATATATGTATATAAACAGAACTATTGCAAACGCGCTGAATAATAGATTAATTAGCACTTAACTGTGTGCAAGGTAAGTAAAATGTGAGCAAATAACTTTGTTTACAACGTCTTTATTCCATCAAAGGTGTAATTATGAACTTTTAGCGGAACTTGTTTACTTCCTGTGCTGTGTTTCTGTTTTCCAGATGTTAACTATTGGCAAACTAAGCAAAACTGAATTAATATTTAACTCAGTTGTTGTCCCAGTCCAGAGTAGAAGGCTCGTTAGTCGCCCCCACTTAATGTCAATATGTATTTAATGCATTTTCCGCTGTTTAACCAGATGATCAGCTTAAAAAAAGGTTATATTTATTTACTTACAGTGAAGTAAGTGTTCGAACCATCTGAACAAATATTGAATCTAATCGAAAGTAAGTAAATAAAACGGCATTAAGGGAGCTATAAAAAGGCGATAAAATCGATATGGAATCATAAAAAGCAGTTAGAAGTTCAACGAGTTAAGATGACTCTCAAATGGAGCTTAGTTGTGGGCCTATTTTGGGTCCTTTCATTGGGATTGGCACATAAGCATCATCATCAGAAGGACAATCAGCAGGACAATGCAAACTGGTGGCGCCATGAGGTCTTCTATCAGATCTATCCCAGATCGTTCAAAGACAGCGATGGCGATGGCATTGGTGATCTAAATGGCATTACCTCCAAGCTGGAATACTTTGTGGATACGGGCATTACGTCCATCTGGCTAAGTCCCATTTACAAGTCACCCATGGCCGATTTCGGCTATGATATATCCAATTACAGAGAGATCCAAAAAGAGTATGGCACTCTCTCGGACTTTGATGCGATGGTTGCTAAGGCCAATCGGCTGGGCATTAAAGTCATCTTGGACTTTGTGCCCAATCACAGCTCCGACGAACATGAATGGTTTATAAAGTCCGCTAATCGAGAGACGGGCTATGAAGATTTTTATGTGTGGCATGATGGTAAAATATCCGTTGATGGAACTCGAGAACCACCAAACAACTGGGTCTCTGTGTTCTATGGACCCGCGTGGGAGTGGCACGAAGGCAGACAACAGTACTATCTGCATCAATTCAGCACGAAACAGCCTGATCTTAACTATCGCAATCCTGCCGTGCGGAAAGCCATGGACGAGGTTCTACTGTTCTGGTTGCAGAAAGGTGTTGCCGGCTTTCGAGTCGATGCCGCCAACTGCTTCTATGAGGATGAGGAGTTGCGCGATGAGCCAACGAGTGGCTCCACCATTTACACATTAAATCGGCCGGAAAACTATGGACTCATCCAGCATTGGCGCCGACTGCTCGACAATTATTCGGCAAATAATGCGGGACCACAAAGGATTATGATGACCGAGGCCTATGCTGATATATCCCAGATAATGGAGTTCTATGAAGATGCAAATGGTGTACAGGGCTCCAATTTTCCGTTCAACTTTGACTTCATTACTGCGCTAAATAAACAATCTACCGCTCAGGATTTTGTCTTCTACATTCAGAGATGGATGATTTACATGCCGCCGGGACACTCTGCCAACTGGGTTCTTGGCAATCATGACAACTCACGAGTGGCCACCAGATACGGGGTGAAGAGAGTAGATGCCATGAATATGATAATTATGACCCTGCCGGGCATTGGCATTACCTACAATGTAAGTGGACAACAATGCCAAGCTGTGCAACTAGTTTCAATCTAATTTCTTGTGCAGGGCGAGGAACTGGGCATGGAGGATAATAGTGACATTAGCTTTGCCGAAACGGTGGATCCGCCCGCTCGTGAAGCTGGTCCCGATCACTACAAATCGAAATCACGGGATCCCGAACGCACTCCGATGCAGTGGAATGATGAGGAGAATGCTGGTTTCTCTACCGCTGCTAAGACCTGGTTGCCAGTGAATTCGAACTATCCGGAACTGAATCTTCGTAACCAGCAGGAGGCCATACGCAGCCACTATAAGATCTATCAATCGCTGCTCAAGTTGAGGCAATCGCCAGTCCTTCAGGATGGCACATTTGCCGCTCAGGCTTTTAATCAGCGAGTGTTTGCATTCAAGCGGTGAGTGATCAATGATTTCCAAACTGAGAACTACCATCTTCAATCATTCTCTCTGTATTCACAGCGAACTGAAGGGTCAATCCACCGTGCTGACCATTGTAAATGTTAGCAATCGCAATCAGCAAGTGGATGTCAGTGATTTCATCGATATGCCCAATAAGCTAACCATTTTGGTTGTCAGCATTTTCTCCCAGTACAAGGTGGGTGAGCGTCTCAAGTCCACCGAGGTCAAATTGTTACCATATGAGGGTTTAGTTATACAGCTCCGCAAGTAAATCACTAAATCCAAAAATTGCAATACTTAAGAAAATTGATTAAATATATTTTGGCGCTATACAGCAAAAGCATTACAAATTAATATCGCCTTTTTTATAGACAACTTTTTATTTCTCAATTAAGGGTAATAAGTTATTCATTTGTCAAGAATCATCATTTATTATATGTATATGAATGAATTTCAATTGACCAACCATTTATCAAATTCAATTCGAGCATAATTCATAAGTTTCAACAGTTGTACGCCCAATTCAATTTCAGTTTGGTTGTAATGGGAAAATTTTATTACACTTAAAAGCGTTTCGGACGTTTTAATTAATGTGAAAGCATTTGTTGTTACCCCCTTTGTCTGAACGTGCTTTTGTTGCATGCTCTCACCCTTAAATATATTTCATAACAGCCAACGCAAAATAAATTAAAGTTGACTTTAAGTTAGAGCTCGTCGAAATTCAATAAACATAAACATAAATTCGCCGGCTTGCTTGGTGAACGCTTGTAGATGCTGTGAGCACGAATGTGGACTCTAAGTGGACTTTAAGCATGCGAAAATGTATTGGCAAACTTATTGGTTGCACGATGCTCTCTCATTTTTTAGTTGATCACGCCAGCTGTGGGTGACGTGACGTGTTTCTTACTGTGCCGTTGGGGCTGCACTTTATTTGTTTTTTTTTTCTTGTTTGTCTGCTTGCGAGGAGAACTTGAGGTAGGTAATGAGATGCATAACACAAATAAATGATGTCAACGAAGAGAGAGAGCGGAAGTATAGGAAGATGAAAAGCTCAGACATTCGAAGAACTCTTACGTTCTCTTTTGTTAAGCAAAAAGAGATAAAAATATAAGAGAGAAAGAAATCTGCTTATAAAGAGATGAGTTAAAATAAAATAGAGAGTGTAGAGATGATAGGACGATTTAAAGCTCAGGCATTCTAAGAGCTCTCACGCTCTCTTTTTATCGTAAAATATTGAAAGCGATAGAATGATGTGTATAAAGAAATGAATCAAAATAAAAACAAGAACAAATAGCTATGTAGACCGGAGTCGGTCGATAACGTTATATTTATCAAAGCTATACGGTCTTTATTCAATGCATTACTTTTTTAATAAGGCAACTTTAATACCCTGTGAAATGACGTAAATATAAACAAAGATTGTTTTGTAAAAAATTAATTTATTTGCGTTGCATTTAAATGAATTAAATTGGTTGGCTTACACATATTGGTTTTGTGAGTTGTAATCTGAATCTGTCAGTCGTCAGGCGCTACCAATTTTGAATTATCAATAATCTGCCTTGCGTAATTAAGAGTTAATGATGTGAAAATTATAATGATAGCAACTCTGCCAATTTGTAATGCACCCGTTAAAACAGAACTGAAACCGAGTCTCGGCTGTAGTCGCTGCTAAGGCATCAAATCTCAGACAGCATGAGGCCAGGATATCAGATAACCGGAGCAATCCAACTACTTCTACTACTACTTTGCAGCCTACTGCTGCCCAGTCCGAGCATGACCAGCCTGCTGAGAATTGAAACGGATGACTTTATTGATTGGTGGCAGCATGCTGTCTTTTACCAGATCTATCCAAGATCCTTTAAGGATAGCAATGGCGATGGCATCGGTGATTTGCAGGGCATCATCTCGAAGCTGCCGTATCTGGCCGAAACGGGCATTACGGCCACCTGGCTAAGTCCCATTTTTCAATCACCCATGGTTGACTTTGGCTATGATATATCCGATTTTAAGTCCATACAACCGGAATACGGCAGCATGTCTGACTTTGAGGAAATGGTGCAAACAGCCTCGGGACTGGGCATCAAAATCATCCTGGACTTTGTGCCTAATCACAGCTCCAATCAGCACGAGTGGTTCATGAAGTCTGTTGCTCGGGAGCCGGGCTTTGAGGATTACTATGTGTGGGCAGATGGGCAGCTGGATGAGTTCGGTCTTCGCCAGCCGCCCAACAATTGGCAATCTGTATTCTATGGCTCTGCCTGGGAGTGGAACGTGCAACGCCAGCAATACTATCTGCATCAGTTCACCAAGGAGCAGCCGGATCTGAACTTTCGTAATCCCGACGTGGTGCAGGCAATGGATGAGGTGCTGCTCTTCTGGCTGAACAAAGGCGTCGCTGGCTTTCGTATTGATGCAGTCAATCATTTGTTCGAGGATGAAACCCTACTCGATGAACCCCTTAGCGGCCAGTCCACTGATCCATTGTCCTACGATTATACCAAGCACGTGTACACCAGGGATTTGCCTGAGGTGCTGACCATGGTGCAGCACTGGCGTACGCTGCTGGACGACTACACTGCCAAGCATCCGGAGGATGGCACTCGTATAATGATGACTGAGGCATATGCAGGACTAAATGAGCTCATGAATTACTACGAGGATGGCAACGGTCTAATGGGCTCACATTTGCCCTTCAACTTTCACTTCATCACGGATGTGAATGGGGAATCGGATGCCCGTGACTTTGTCTACAATGTCGAGAAATGGCTGATCTATATGCCACGCGGGCACGCAGCCAATTGGGTCATGGGCAACCATGACAGACCCCGTGTCGCCTCCCGCTTCGGCCCCGCCAGCATCGATGCGATGAACATGTTGCTGATGACGCTACCCGGCATTGCGGTCACCTACAATGTGAGTGTGTTTTTATCTTAAAAGTTCGTCCTTTCTTACCCATGTATTGTGTGTTTCTGACAGGGTGAGGAGCTGGGCATGGAGGATTATCGCGACATCAGCTGGGAGGATACAATGGATCCGCCAGCACGCAATGCGGGTGAACTCAAGTTTAAGGAGGTCTCCAGGGATCCGGTGCGAACACCCTTTCAATGGAGCAACGCTACTAATGCAGGCAAGTTAAATTTCATTAAATATTTTTTTGGTAACTTTTCCACAATTCAATAATTGTCGGAAAACAACAAATGGTTAAAAATGGCTCAACTTTTTTTTTTTCAAAATAACTTTGATGAAAAAAGATTCTGAGTTGATAAATTAGAAACAAATGAATAAATCTTTTATTTATTTATTTATTTTATATATGTGTACATATTTATATACATTTTTTTTTTATTGCTTTATATAACAAAAATTGAAAGCTTGCCAAAATAAAATTAAAACTGCAAACAAGTCATTTTAAATTTGCGTTTTAGGTTTCTCAGATGCTGCTAAGACCTGGTTGCCGGTGCATCCCAACTATGTGGAACTGAATCTGGAGGCGCAGCAGCAGGCTGCCAAGAGTCACTACAAAGTATACAGATCGCTGATTGAATTGCGAAAATTGCAGATTCTGAGACGTGGCAAATTCACCATTGAACCCTTATCCCGGGCAGTGTTTGCCTTTAAGCGGTATGTGAAAGGTGAACCTTAAAAAAATATGCCACACATTATTACGTTCAATTTATTGGGTATTTAGCACTCTCAAGGACCACGACACTGTCATTGTGATTATCAATGTGAGTGGCAAGGAACAGTTGGTAAATCTGACCGACTTCATTGATCGACCGCAGCAACTGATTGTGGAAGTGGCTGGCGTGGATTCTAGCTATGAGCCTGGGTGAGTTCGCTGTCACTTTCCCAAGTCTATATCATACAACCTATATATCACATATGTATATGTATCTCCTGCATTTCCTTGCATCCACAGAAATGCCCTGTCTAGCAGCGCTTTAACACTGGCAGCTCACGAGGGACTCGTCTGCAAGCTGCTCGACACATAATCTCAAGATTAACGCACTCTGTGTCCATTTCCGCTTGTCATTGTCACTGGCTTGAATAAATATAACAAAAAAAAAGAAGGACTTCAAATCAAAATTAATGATTTGGCCACTGTGCAGCAAGCGAATTAAATTTCACTTAGCCATTTGCAGTTTCTCAATTTCGTTGGCATTTACAGTGGGGGTTTTATATGCCACATGCGGAATACAATTGCTGGCCACATAGTCGCCATCGTCGCCTTGGCAGCTTGCCCAAGCGTAATTGACATCAGTACCATGCCCTATCTGAGGATATTATACTTTAGTGGTGGTTGATGTAACACAAGTGTTTTTGTTCTTATTGTATATTTTATCTATGTAAATTAGTCTCTTAGATTCCTACGCTTAACTGTAACCGGTCGGTTCACAAATAACAGATCCTGCAACCTGCAGGATAAGATATCTGTTCAGTTTGCACACATAAAAGATATCAAACAGCATTCGTAATTTATAGTTTTCTAAATTTGAATAATCGTCAAAACTACTTTTATGTAAATAATTTAGAATTTGATGTATAGAAGTGTATTTAATGTTCAGTTCTTAGGGGCTATCTGCTACTTCTGGGTCATTTGTTTCCCAGCTTGCATAATTTTTCACGAGCTCGAAGATTTATGGACTACGCCAAAGAGATTTGTGAACCGTTGCAGTGTAAATGGGCACGTCTACAGCGAGGGGAGGGCCGGAAAAGGGGAGACAAGGGGAAAAGGCGACAACGAAATAAAGGTTGACATTATGCAAAACTTTTAAAGTTTCAAATGTCACTCATAACTGAATGCTGGCTGTCCAATTTGCCATGACCAGAAACTTTCCTCAAACTTTGTCCACAATCTCAGTGCACAATTTTCTATGAAAGCCAATAGTATTTTAACTGAATAACCCGACATCGAATGGAGCTTAGAAACATAATAAATATATTTGTTTTCTTTTTCTGCAGCCACTAGAGAATATAAATTTTATAAAATCCCAAGAGTTAACAAAATGTAGCTTGCTAGGATTTATGGTATATAGATTTGAATATATATTTGTGTATCTGTTGAAATTCCTAAATATATATTAGTCCATTGATGGCAATATATATTTTATGTCAAATTTATATTACACATTCCAAGGAGTAATATTTTTATAGCTAACTACAGATTATATATACATATATACATATATAAGTATCGTGAGAAGTTTAGTAATTTCCCTAATCTTAAATTCTAAATGCTGAATTTCCATTTGTAATCAAAAGACTATAAATTAACTTTGGACTATAAATAATGAACCATCAAATGTAATAAAAAATGAGCATTACGACAAGTTTGAGTATTTGTCGGCCAGTGAATATGGCAATAAAAAAACTCAGAGAAATCTCAAGGGAAATTCGCTGCTTGGCTTAAACTGCTCATTGTTCATACGCCACGTTCAACATAGGCAAATTGGTTGTCTTTTTTCTCAACGCTTTCCACTTTCCACTTTCACATTTTATGCGAACTTTTAAAGTAAACTCTTTTTTCCGTAAATTCAGCGCTTTTATCTTTTTGGCCAACAATCGCAGTGTCAGCCAACAATTGCGACTTTCAGCTTCTGCTGGCATTGTCTTAACCGAGAGGCAACCGGGCATGAGGTTCGTGAGGATGGAGTTAACAAACTGTTAAATTCGGTTTTAACTTTATATTTCATTCACAGTGCACATCGTCGCGCTCTGGTTAGGCAGCTCATCAAGTCGTTCAATGTGGTGCTGGTGGCACTTTTAATGTACAATTTGTGGCGTCACAAATGGACTAAAGTGAATTTCAATTAGCCATTTTGATGTATTGAGCATTTGTCGCGCACACTGATTGATTAATTAATTAATAAAATGAACAACAACGAAATAAGCAGCAGTATCATCCGTCCACCACAGTGGCTTAAATGCCATTAACAGTTGCCTGTTGTTCGAAATTGTGGTTGTTCGACGAATTAAACTTCCGCTTGTCGCTGTCAAGTGGTGCTGAAAATTGAAATCGAAGTGGGTGGCGGCAATAATTAACACTGATCGATGAGGCTTTTTGTTATGTGCCAATGACAATTAAGTAGCTCGAGTTCTGGCTTTAAATATTGAAATCCATATAAATTTAAACTCATTTATTTCCAACTGTTTTTCTAGCTATTAATTGCATCAGCAAAATGCACTTTCTCTGAATCCGTTGCCATAAATATTCTCGCTGATCCGGTGACAAGAAAAAAAAACGCAAGTGTCAACCATAATTCTTATTCAATTTGTTGGCGGAACAAGTTTTCCATAGTTTCATTCAGATAACGTCTAGTGGCGTTGTAAATCCTGCAAGGACGAAGATATCAACTGTAAGTGGAACTGTGACGGATACAAGGACAGGAGATGGGAGCGTCAGCAGCAGCATCAGCTGTAAGTGTAAATTTAACGCTTTGCTGGCTACTGAGTGGATATCCTTGTTGGCACTCTGCTGCCGGAAGTTGGCATCGCCGTTGTTGCTCTCAGGAGATGCCAATAAAATTACAGTCAACTGGTAGTAAATTAACCGGATCGCAAACTTACAAATTCATTTTGATGCTGGTCACTAGTTTATCTGATTGATTGATTCAATTGATGAGTTGCTTCAAGAAAGTAAGCGAAATTTAAATCGATCGATTTTGTATTGTCAATCTTTGCCAAACCTTTTTCAATTAAGAATCCAAGTTCAAATTATATAGAAAAGTTAGCGAAATATGGTCAAAGACCTTTGATGCCAAACATATCGATTGGTTGCTTTGTATTCAGGTAGTGGTAAAATGACGACACAATGTCTGCTTCAGTTGTCTTTGATAATTTCCGAGGACACTCACGTACAAGCATGCGTTAAATCCTTTGAGCCTAAATTGTTGCCAACGGTTCTCAGAAGAGCAGACAAAACATACCATGCAGCTTGATGTCCAAACAGCAGCCAGCGGCAGTGGGGAGAAGAGGGAAAATGAGAAAGGGTATAAGCCAGGCAATTGGCGGGGTTCCAGCCAACCAAAGTTCAGGGAGCACACTCTGCGCCATTGTCTGTGTGTCTGTGTGTGTGTGTATCCTTGTGCGTGTGTTGATTGTAATTTCTGTTCTTGGCACCGCCATTTTGGCTATTTAGCCGCGGGCTTCATAACTTTCACAAACAGCAGCGACAATGGCGTCTCCTTTGAACTCTTTTTAATTAAAAAAAATTCTACCCAGATAATCTGTTGTATGTCGCATCCAGTGTGTGTGTGTGATTGAGTGTGCAGGCCCCAAAGGTTTTTAATGAATTGATTTCGAGCTAATAATAAGTAAAATTAGTCTAAATTTAAGTTTTCAGATTATGTGTAAAATTTGTTATTGAATTTAACAACATCTATCGTAATCATGGATCTATATATCTTTATTAAAAGATCTTGTTTCAGGATGTCTCTCACTCAAAGCACACCCGAAATATATTTTTTATTACGACTTTACTGTCACTTGAAAGCCGTCGGTGGCATCGGGCATCATTGGCCCGCAGAGAATAAAAGCCACATTGATTGGCAATTGAGGCGCGGCTGGCGTTAAGGCAAAAACCTTTCTGCAAAAAGTTGCATACATTAAGCCTTTTCAGCTCGTCCACGTACAAATTGAATAAAGCTGTTCAAACATTTTTTTGTTCACGAAAAATTGTGCCAGCTGGAAAATTGGAATGTTGGCCCGTTTAAGTCAATGACTGGACTTTATGCAAATGTCCATTGCTTGCTGAACAATGGGTAAAACAAAAAAAAAACCAAAACGAAGGTCAACTTCAGCCCAGCTAAAGGTAAAAAGCAAAGGGCATTTGAATTATGTATGTGCTTCGAGTTGGCTTTATCCTAATCGTGAATTTATGCGCGACTAAAAGTAGGCGGCTAACTTAAAAATGTTTTTCTGTCTTAGACCTCTATAAAAGCCAAATTTAGTTAACCTTTTCTTCTAGTTGTGCTCTAGTAAATAAATTTGATTACCAATTGTTCCCCAGTAAAAAACATTCCACAACCAGAACGAAACTGAACTGGTTAAATTTGCAGAAGCGATTTTCACTCGAAACTCATTTGAAAAATCTAACTCAAAAAACCACTTTTAGGTTAGGGATGTAAAAAGAATTATTTTAAGATTCATTAAGCCACTGCCAAATTGGGCACTTAACCCTTTTTATACCCTGTAGAAGTTAAAAGTTGGTTGGCAAGTGTAAGCGAGAGGCAAGCGTATAATCGAGCATAGCGTAGTTATATACATATATTCTTGAGTAGATCAAGTTTAATTCGATTCATCTGTAACTAAATCGAGTTTTAAAGATAGATACTTAAATTATTAAATATTAAATTAGCTACAGATACGAGAAGTTAAGCGTCTTTTTAATGATTCGCAATACTCATAAATTAGCTGGATAACTCTTGATGTTAGGAACGAGATTTATATTTTTTTTTGGGTGCATAATATCTTCTTGTAGAATATCTCCTTGTCGTGCACTTTGACTTGTTATCTCAGTGGCTGCCACACAGCACATCAATTAAGTTGGGGATTTTTCCCGCATCATCCGGTCGCTGTGCTGCTGTCAATAAGTTGAACTTGCCATTGTGACCGCTTGGTCAGCCAAGTGGAGCTCTGGGCTAGCAGCTAGACAGTCAAATAGACAGATAGACACAAACCCGACGGCGGTAACGGCGATGGCCGCATCCCTTTTGCCTCCCACTCTTTTGAGTCCTTTGTCTGCGACTGACAACAACCAGCGTGCAGCGATACAAAGCGCCCGCGACCGGGCCAACAACAAGTGTAATATGTCAATTGAAGGACACACTTCCAAAGACAACAACTACACACACTCACACACACACACACACACACACACACTCAACCAGTCTGTCGCACAACAACAAGCTTAAAACGAACACAAAAACAAGCACTTGACTATTTATTGCATTGTTGTTTGTCTGCGCTGTCGCCGCAGGATATGCTACGGATATTTGCAAAATATTGCAGCGCCCATAAATTGTAGCCCCAAAGGACGCGCCACATTGTCACTTGGCCCCTTCGCAGCTTGGTTGCTTGGCTCGTGCTTTTGCTTCGCCATTGCCTCAAATCGGCCCCACAATTTGTGGCAGCTACGTGACGCGCAGCAATGTTAGCCGAACTGAGCACAGTCCATCTGGCTTACCGAATTGCCTGCAGTTAAACAAATTGGTCTCATTTATCATTCATTCCTAAATGCATTTGGTATGGCTAAAAGCGAGTACGAGTGAACTTTAGCAAAAGTGGAAGATGAAGCTTGTCTGCCCCCCCATAAGGCATCAGCACTGATGATCAACATCAGCAACCGATTCGATTTAGCCACGTCCCACTGCCAGAGTCTTTAATGTGGAATGTAAATTCCCTCGTACCCAATAAATCTGAAAGAAAATCACCATTGATCACCTGCAAAGTTTTCATTAATATCAGCTATAAATTTATACCAAATTAGATATAAGAGTTTGCACTATCCGAATCTCAAGTGGCTACTTTAACGGACTTTAAAATAATTGGTTGCAAAAATTCTTAAGAATATGTACAAATAATAAATAAAATTCGCAATTTGATTAGCGACTGTTGGACAGATTACTAATTGAGATTTTACTGTGAATCAAAGCAAGAAAATATCAGCTTTATGTGAGATCTCGCCGATCTTTCGATTTATTTGCTAGATTTTTGTGTATTGAGATGCGTAAATCAAAATGCTGAAGACACTTGACCTGCATTTAATTTAATATATTTCTGGGAAGCTGTTTATTAGCTGTTTAAATTATGACATAGAGAGAGAGAGAGAGAGAGAGAGAGATAAAGAGAGAGAGAGAGAGAGAGAATTGAAATCGTCTATTATTTGAAATTGGATTTGTTTATGAATTCAAATTACGTAACTTTAATTTTTATTATTGGTCAGTCACAGCAGTCACCTTTCTGAGATTAGCATAACACATGATTTGTGAAAGTATTAATATATGTATTTTATATATACATTTTATATATTTTTATATAGATTTAATATTAAAATTTAATCTGCTGATTTAGTCACAATCGCATAAATTCTTTAAATTCAACACTAAAAATATTTTCTTTTTCGCTTATTAAATTTCGTTGAATAATATGTTTTGCAAATGTCATTTCAATTGATATACCACTTGCAAATGTAATTTCATTTTATATACCACAAATATATATATTAAATTTCAGTGATTATTCTCGTTTTAAAATTGATTTGGGGTTAAATTTGATTCATTGAGTTTTATCTTAAATGAACACGCACAGAAAGACGCAAACACTGGAATCCAATCAATGTGGTCAGTGTCAGTATATTAGCATAGAAACAACTGGCCAATATCCATCTATTTCGATCATTGTGTGTAGCTGTGTGTGCTGTCGCCTAACCACAAAAATGTAAACGATGCCCAAAAGGCAAAGTGGACAAAGGCATGCAGAGAGTACTGAACAACATGTAGATGCGTATGTTCAGGCGCCTGCCCAGGCACAGGCAGCTCTCAAAAGCTGTCACTGAAGCCGTAGCTGGCACTAAACCAACTATGAGCTCGGCTGAAAATTCATTTTCATTTTGTTTTGCGTATTTTCCAAAATGTTTGTCCATGCAACGTGTCGTATACGCAATCTGCTGCTTTGCAGGATTGTTTCACCGTTCAGGGCCATATGCAAGGAGCATAAAAGCTTGCTCATAAATTTCCAACAGCAATTCAAAATGAATTGTTGTGCTGGTTAGCAGAAGGGATACGGTTAGGAGGTTGGTTGAGGCAGTCAAGTTTTATAATAGCTATCCGCGCACACCTGCCCCTCTCTCCCTCTCTCGCCCGTCCTGCTTCCGTTGTGGAAGTAAATTCAATTTCATTTTCAATTTAATGCTGCAATGGGCCACGTACCTGGGCCGTCGCTTCAATCTGACTTTGACTTTCTGTGCCCTCTCAATGGACTTACCTGCAATGAAATGATAGAATAATAGATATATATATATATATTATTTTATGCGTTTGCCAGAAGCACTTAATTCGATAGAGTAGAGGGTCTTATGAATTAAAAGTCAAAAGCAGGGCAAGATTTCATTTAAGGAGCAACCTCAAGGTTACTCTCGTTGATTGGGGGCGGCAGGCAGTATGGCATTTCTGAGCCTTATTGTCATCTTACCTATAACATAGGAGTACCCGTCCAGCGTTAGGACGCACTTGCGCGTTGTGGTGCCGGCCAAATTGCCAACGCCACCGCCAACCACAACGCTGGACGAGTACCGTGAACTGAGGCCCGCTGCTGTTGCCGAGCGACCACTCGATCCGAGTGGCTTGTGTAGAGCGGTGCCGCCAGGACTGCTTGCCAGCTGTTGCTGCTGCTGCAGGTCGCCGCTGTTGAGACTTTCGCGACGTGGTGGTGGTGGTGCAGCTGGGTTTGCAGATTCATTATGGCGCCGGCCCAAGCAGCTCAGAGCGTCGCTGGAGTGATCACGTTCCCGTGCCCGATCCCGTACCGGTTCGCTTTGCAATCGCGGGTGCGCATAACTTGCCGCAGCAGCATCGGTCGCCGTAGCTGTTGCTGCGACTGCTGCTGCGGCTGCTGCCTCAGCGGGGCTAATGTTCAGCGTTTGCGGCTTATCACGTCGCGACGGTGGCTTTTCATCCAATGTGTCGCCCATGCTCACCCGATTTAGTCTATTTTCCAAAGGAGTCGCGACGATTTTCACGCGGCACGCGTTCGCATTTTTATTACCGACGAGTTCTCAGTCAAATTGCGTGAGGGAAACTTTGCCTGTTGTCTGCGCCAGTTGAATTTTAATTATTGTTGTTAAATTCTTTAAAATTTGATTGCAATTTAATTCACTTTTTGCCTTATGTGTTGAGCCACTTTTATGTCTGCGCTAGCATAAAATATAATTAAAACCAAACAACAAAAATGAAAATGAAAGAGTCAAAAACAGTTGGGGGAAAAAGACAAAAATGAATGAAAAATGATTGAATAGCAAGAGCGAAATCTATCAAATAAATGCCACGCATTCACGGCTTTCTGCCTGCCAAAAATGTCATTGAAATCAATGCAACATCAAAATGACACTCAATTTCTTTTCAATGCCATCCAACACGACTTCTATGCTGACATATACAATGTGTATCGCTGTCTTTGTCGCATTGCGTCTATCACTGTCGCTACAGCAATGGACAAATATCTAGAAAACATCGGCACTTAATTCGAATATGTTTTAACATTACAAAATATTCTGCGTAAAAAATAAAGTTCATTCTCATTTCAGTGGAACTATGCAAATGACCAGCGGTGTATTTCAGCTAGACAATATTGCTTTAATTGGCGTTTTTGTGCATGCTGCTGTCAATTATTTGGCTGAACACTCGTTCACCACTTGGACTTGATTGTGTGGCCATTGTTTTTGGGCAACTATTCGATTCTGACATTTATTGCACAAATATTGATAACCATGTCACAGCACGAGCTTATCCATACATCAATATATTTATGTGTGTTTTATGTTGCATGTATCCTGTGTTGGTCAGTTAGACATTTGCCTGTCCATTTATTCAAATTCGTCACTGGAAATTCGTTATAAACTTTTATGTTCTACAATTTAATTTCAATATTTTGAAGTGCTGCGCATATTCATAATTCTTTATGTCGTAAATATTTGAATTATTTAAGTCCATATACATTTATATATATATATATATATTATACTTCTGTTTGGGTGGTCCAGTCCATTTTTGCATGTCTTTACGCTTGACACGTACACCAAATAAAATGGGGCGACACTTTCAAGGCGTCACGTTCGCAAAAGGGGTGGATGTATTGCGGGGGGGTAGGTATCGAGTGTGAAGCCCTTTTTTGGCATGCCAACCAATTACTGCAGCCGGTCCATCCCTCGGAAATATGCCATATACATATCTTAAAGTCAACCCATTGTGTGTCACAATACGTGATGGCTCTTCAGCTGCTGCTGATAAGAGACTTTTTTTTTGGAAAATGTTCCTAATTCTTCCTTAAAGACTCTATCGTTCTAAACTCTTATTGTCTTTAGATATGACTGTTTTTATATATATATGATTATATTATATTATATTTGATTATCGAAGGCGATTTCAAGTACTTGAAGCTGATAATTTGGGTCTTGCAGAAAAATGCTAGCAAAATTTAAACTTAAATTATTTTTGATGAAAAATTTCATTAGCAAATGGAGAAATGGCAAAGTCAAAGAAAATTTCTGATTTTAGCATTTCTCCATTTGCTAATGAAATTTCCTCTTTTGACATATATTAAGTTTAAATATTGATTGCATATTTCTGCTATTAAAATCATTCAATTGGCATTAGTTAGTAAGTAATTTCAATTTCAAATATTTAAGTCTGATAATTAGAATTTTGAAATCTGTATTTTTTACTTTCATCTTTCACATTGAATAAGTTAAGTTCAGTTGCCATCTTAAGATATGTTTGTCTCTCTATTTTTCACTGATATCTTACATTTTTCCATAGAACTTTTCATCTCTCAATTTGCTACTTAAATTTTTCATATTATATATCTTAGTTATATGAGCCATTTCTGAACTATCATAAAAACTGGGTTGAGAACAATTCCGCTGAAGATTATGACTGATAAGAAAATTTACGGGCTATAACTTGCGCATATCACAGATTTCAATTGCTAATAATTTCAAGTGCAAGAGTTCGTTAACTCGGGAGAACATTGAGATATTAATTGTTGGTTTTCGTTTGTATGTCCTTCAAGGATTCGCCTAATGCCCTTTGCTGGCCTTCAGGAGGAGGGTGCTGGCGCCTTGCCAAAGCTGTAAGCCATTCTTTTTAAGCGCATTTTCAAATGGCAAGTGTAAAATTCTGTTGCAAGTACATAGCTGACATTAAATTTAAGCTGGATGGAAGTTTGGCCACAAATATTGCGTATACGCCATGATTATCGCTTGCCTAATGATGTATCAATAACGTTTTTACGACACAATTAAGGGACTGGCTGACTGAAATCAATGGCAAAGCCCATTAACGCGCTGCCACAAGTTATTAGCCATGCTTTTGGTCCATAAATTGCGTTATCGAAAAAGGTTAAGACCAACATAAGCAATGCGATGCGAAGCCGCACAAGTCAATGCACGTTGGGTGGTCTGAGTCATGGGGTTCAGGGAACTCGTGGCATAAATTTAAAATTTGTATGCACAACTGGCAACAAACACAACATCAGCAGCGCATAGTTCCGTCCATTCATCTAGCTATATGGGTCCTTTGTTGTGCACGATATCGATAAAACTTTTTAGTCCACATAAATATTTAATAGCGTTCATAGTTCGGTACAAAAATGGTTCCATTGAACCCAACCAGGCAAATAACTTGACTCTGCCAGTCTCATCACTATAATTGGCTCATTTTGTCTTGTTTAGTTCTGTCTCGCTGGTATTTGCAGTTGATCTCCATTAACCGGATGGAAGCAACAAGGCACAAGTCAATTATTTAATTAAAACCTGTCACTTGCATGCCTCAAATGTTGCGTTTAATGTGCCACGGGAGAGGACACAGTCAAGGACAGAGCCGTAAATGAGAAACGTATGACAACAAAGCAACTTCAGCAAAAACATACACAAATAATTAAAAGCGCATACACAATGCTCACAAGTAGCAAAGTAGCAGACAGCCAACAGCCAACGGGTTTGAGATTTGTCGTGGGTAGATGCTTGAAGGGTGAAGGGGAAATGCGACATGTCACATGCCAAGTGGAATGCATAAAACACAGAAGGAAACAGCTTAAGGATGAAAGTTAAATACACTTCAGTCAAGAGTCCTTTGACGAAAGGAGTAACATTCACTTATATATTACTGCTGATCTTGGAACTAATACATAACTGTATCTTATATCATATTAACAGTATTTAAGGAGTAACATTTTCATATATTCATGTTGATCTTTGAGGTAATTTACTAATATATTTTGCCTTATTTGCCAATGAGAGGCTGTACATTTCATAAAATTACTCCTTTTTACTTTTACTTTTTTACAAATGGAGCTAATTTCCACAATAGACTAAAAAATCGAAATATTTCGATATACCCGGCTGAAGTCTGTTGTTAATAGCCCACCGAGGTGCATTGGGCTTCGATGTCATTTGCACACAACCACCGCCTCGTCCCCAGCCCATGTTGAGTTCGCATGCATCCTTTTTGTCCTTGTCTGCCTCATTTTAATTGTTGTAATTTTATACGGACAATTTCTTTATGTTTGTTGTTGTTGGTGTGGCGCCAGCAGGACGCCAGTCGCGTTGGTTGAAAATAATATAATAGAAAAGTTAAAGTGGCATCGATGTGAATCGTTGGGAAAATGTTAGACACGACTCAAAACTGGGACTCGTTAATCAAAAGGGGCGTCTGCCGTCTTGTCGATCGATGTATGTAATAACAAACAAAAGCCAGCTAAAATTGTATGTAATTGAATGTAACATACACACACACAAAACACACACACACACACACACACACCCATATTTACATTCAGGTAGTGAGGCCTTTGCTTTTGCGGACAGGAAGTGTGCAATAAATTTGCTCGCTTCAGCGAAAACTGGCAGCGAAGGACGCCAATGTGACACTTGTAGCAAGAAAGTGAGCGAAACGAAAAAAAATGAGATTGAAAAAGGGAGAGAGAGCGAAAGAGAGAGAGAGCTACTCATTACCATTTGGGGCCATCACAAGCATAAGGACATGTGAAAGGAAGCCAGACAGGCGACATGGTCCTAAAGTAAACGGCCCGAATTTATTTTGTTTCGTTCTTTTTTTGCCACAATTTCAATTGCAAATTGCTTTTGCCCAGAAGGCCTAGCATGCTGATCAAAGCCAAGCATTAGTTTCCGAATAAAATATTCGACATAACATACTTTTGTGCATATTTGTACTTACGGACCAAAAACACTTCTGGCAACATTTTTGAATATAAATAACATGGCCGAATGAAAAAATACCTTTTGATTATGTGATCAGTTAAGGAAAATTCTGCTAGCAAATGCAGACTGAATCTTACTTAAAGATCAATTATTGTATAATTGCAACATCAAATTAAATTTACTACATGTAAGCAGGAATTAGTGAAAACATATATAAATTTACTACAAATGATTTCTGTCTAGTTCCTTTCGAATAATTATCGAATAGTAGAGAACCTCGCAGACCGGCGTTGATTAGATTAGATATAAATTTCATAAGCAGCTAGAACTCGTTTACAAATGTTGAAATTTGAGCTTAAAGTTTGAAATGAGAGCATTATTTATTTATATTAATAAACCAACTTGGACAAATTAAGGTAGTTTATTAATATTAATATTAAGTTTCAAGTTTTAATTATGTAGCATTTTCGTAAAATATTGGATTAACTACGCTCGGTTAACAAACTTTATGCTCTGCATACCCAATCTGAGTCCTTGCCCCCGCTGCTTTTTGTGTGCGGGACACCAGCTGCGGGTTAGTTGCAGTCAGCTCACAAATTCTATTTACATACAGGCAGAAACCGAGGGCCGGCAGCAGAGAAAGTCGCATTATTAATTTGCCGCACCGCACGACCATAAATAAGTCTGTCTCTCTAATATATGAAGATGTGTGTATGTGTATGTGTGTGTGTGTATGTGTGTGTCTGTGATGTCTATATATATATAGCATATATGCATATACATGTTTGTGTATATAATTCAAAGGACTTGCCATATGTTGGGGCTGCGGCTTTTGGCCAGCTTTCCTCGGATCGTTTTTCTTTTAGCGCCACGCAATTTTCTTTAGCAATTTATTACTATTTTGACTTGTAGATGTGTGCAATACAAATAAGCAAAATAGAATACGGCCCACAGCCCACAGCCCACAGCCCCATTGTCCCTTATTGTTCCTTGTGGAGTGAAGTGAGAGGAGGCACCTTGAATGCCAGAGAGCGACAATTTGTAAAGCAGGCAATTATCCTTATTAGCTGCTTATTTATAGGCAATGTTTGTTTACTCGTTTCTGCCATTGACGCATAAGCGATGACTTCGTCCTGGGGAATGGGAGTGGGAATGGGAATGGGAATGGGGCGTGGGTATCAATTGGTTGGTAAGATATGCTGGTCTTAGTTGCCAGAGCAACAGTTGCTGCTCATTGGGGCGTTTAGGCTAAGAAAATGAGCCTGGCATTGAGATAATGAGTTGCCAGCTTTATTAATGTAACATTCATGAGAAGCGCTCTCGATGCTGGGGAAGAGCTTTAATTCAAAATTAATGTACAATATGTGGGCAGAGGGGATGCGGGGGAGAGGGTAGCTACAGGATACTTTCAAAAGTCGCACCACATAAAGCACATTGTCAAATCAGCGACATTTTTATTACTGCCGCCTGGGAGCAAACGCTAGCCACACACACTCCTTCCTCACACTCACACAAGCGAAAGTCCTCTGATATACATGTGTATGTGTGTGTGTGTGTGTGTGTGTGTGTATTTACATGCTGATGATGTCGTTATTAAACGCATAAATAAATTGTGAAAAAAGTGAAAAACATTGAGAAGTGGGAGGCGTTGGGTGGCTTTGTTAAAATTCTTTTTATGTACTTGACAAACACGACAGCAAAATGAAAATGAAAAACTTTGTTTCGTGCTTTTTTCGCTGGTTGTGTTTGCATTTCATCCCCAATCCCCAACACCATCCCCCCATTCCTATCCGTTTCCGTCACTCACTCTGTTGACTTTGGGCAACGTTTTATGTCTTTACTTCGCCAGCAAACATATGCAGCAAAGTAAGGGGTGCCCTGCAGCAAGGTCCTTGCGGCAATTGGCAATTAATTGGTTGGGGGCACTGACAACCTACCAGGCAAAATTGTCGCATCAAAATTACGCAGCATATTCATAATTTATAGCATACGCAGTGAGTGAAAAAGTAGGGGATAATGGATAGTTACGGGCAGCGTATACATACAAGGCATATGAAGTAAGAACATCAGCCAAAGTCAAACGGATACACTAAAAAAAAGAAGTTGAAATCAGAAGTGTTTCAATTTTGTAGTCTTGGCATTCCAAATCTGGTTCAGAAGCCGAAACTCATACAGATATTAATTCTAAAACCACAATTAGTTTTCAACTAAATTGTTTGTCTGAGTGTAATCTTGACAGCCACTTATTATGCAAAAGATAACAAACGTGGTAACAAATTTGTAGCACTTACAAGGATCTGGAAATAATATAGCAGTGTATATGACGACAGTCGACGAGTGGAGAAGCAAATGAGTTGGCTTTGTGAACTGGCCAACAGAGCCAAGTTAAAAGTCATTTTGTGGCTTCATTTGCATGTGTCTGTGCACGTGCCACTTGTCTCTGGTTCCTTGTCTGCATGTGTGTGTCTGTGTGTGTGTTTATGTGTGTAAGGGAATCCAGTGTTGTTGGTGATTAGTAGTGAACGTCTATCAACAGTTGCTCTAATGTCCGTGCAACATGCGAAAGCACAGAATAACAGCATTGACCTCATTCTGTTTACATTTGCAGCTGTTGCAGCTACTAACTAACCAAGATCCCCTCCCATCTTCAAGCCAAAGTGCCACTTGCCACTCCTTTGCCCCAGAACCCCAAACTTAGTTACAACTTAGCCTCCACAATTGCCGCAGTCAATTCCAGTGACCATTGGCCCAACTACTGCAACTCTTCAACGCTTTGCACAATTGACTGGAATTGTTTAGTTGTTTCACTGAGCTGGCTTCTCAACTGCCCCCTTGCCCCACAACCACACCTGCCACATTTTCAGGTAGCGCAAATCAAAAGCTACGTTCTATTCGAGTTTGCCCATGCCTTTGCACAGTCTTCGCTACATTTAAATTGTTGGTTAACTGCTAATGACACTAGCTGAAAATAGCATTAAAATACCATTGTGACATTGCGGAATTCTTGCTTTAGGTACCAAAAGCTTTAAGTGAGCTTAGTTGTAATTAAAGCTTTTTTAAGTACGGTACTATAAATACTTTGCTTCCTGCTCACAATATCTGGCATTTGCAAAATCGATAAAACTTGCTCAAAGAAACTTGCTTTTTCTTAAAGTATAATCTGACAAGTTCATAAAGCTTACAAGCACTACTCAAAGATATTTTCTTTGATCTGATTTACTATATCTTTTTGCTGACTGAGAGTATAAATAATAAAAGACACATTTAAATTATGAGGTGAACAATTAATAAACAAATATTTGTAAGCAAGAATCTCAAATTTTTTATTTATTGCTAATACTAATTTTAAATTTAAGGCTTAAGCTTAATTCGAATTCTAAAGGTTACGTCAGCTTTTACAGATTAAAGCTCGACGTAATTAGTCAGCTTTAATTTTGAACTTGCATCTAACAGTCAATGTAAAACTCATTATCAGCAAATGCCATTTTGTGTAAATGGCAAAACACTTCACTTAAACTGGCAAACAAAGTTTGTTCGAAGCTTAAAAACAACAGTTTCGGTTGCAGTTGCACATTGTTTGCTTGCCACAAAAGATTATTGTGTGCCTTTGTTGCTTGTGAAAAGTTTGTTTTTCTTGCTTTTGTAGATTCGACTTGGGCAAATTCGACAGTCGGCCAACGATGCGTATGCGCAATCTCAAAGTGTGCCAAAGCAGCAATTGAAGTTCTCAAATTGCAACACGTTGAATACGCTTGGAAACACGAGCCGCATACACAAATGTGATTATATTTCAGGGTGGGCGACAAAATTTGACTTTTTGAAAAAAATATATCAGCTGCTTTGATCAAAATTGCCAGTTACATTTTTGGGCTGGGTTTCTTTGACTGTTTTTTTGTTTGTTTTTGTTTCTTTTTTTGTTTTGTAGGAATTGTGTGCACATTACGTCACATAACATCAGCAACGTCATTGCGCGAGTTGAACGCTGACAAATATGCCAAGTTCTGATGGGCCCCGCCGAACAGTCGGCCATAACGCCCACTTTTCTGTTGACCCAGTGCGTTGCTCCGTTTGTGTGTGTGTCTGTGTGTAATATGTTTCATATTTGCTGTGTGTATATGGTATGTATTTGTATTTGTTCTACACACGAAAGTTGCGAGTTTTTTTTTTTTTTTTTGTGTTTTTCGGCAAATAAAAACGCAGAGCAAAAGTGCGGAAGGCACCCCGGCTGGGGCATCTGCCCCTGCCTCCGCCGCTCTGCCAGCTGTTGATGACTTTGCTGAAACACTCGAGAGCTGACACTCGACACCGTTTGGGCTGTCTGTCTCTCTAATGATGCGCAATTTCTGAAATCTTACGGCTACATTCGCCCGCATCTAATGGCGTGAAATTCAAAATGGCGCACAGAGGTTACCCCAAATCGGGCTGAGGCCATTTGCCATTTATCAAGTTTATTAGCGGCTGCTCTGAAAGCAGAAGCATGTATGTTTGTGCTCAGTGGCCCTTGACTGTATTTAAAGGCATTACATCAAATGGAGTGCAATTAACCAAAATGGCACTCCAACACTGCACAGACTGAGTAACCTTGTCGAAACTTTTGCTTATATTCCTAGAAACTGTCGAAAATGACTTAAAATCTGATTAGAGAATGTACAATAAAGTAGCAGGCTTCACTTTTATCAATTTCTGGTTGGCTTTAAGCTATAAAATGCGAAAGTCATACAAATATATTATGTGTAAACATGTTAGCTAATACTTTATTGATTCCTTGTGGATGCAATGCAAAAGTTCTTCCTTTTGCCTTGCAACATTGTCGCAAAATTCCGAAAGATTGCAACATATTGGCTGGCACTTGCAACACTCTTCACTGTGTGCTTCTGTTTTATGTGCACATTTCCATTTCAATGCATACAGTCAGCCCGAGACCCACTCTTGCAACCCATGCTTTGGCTATAATCGTGGAGCGCCAGCTTTGACGCCTTGGCAGGTTTATCGCCTCTGAGCGCGAACTGTGGCCCGCTTTTGGCAGTCAGCCAAAAACTTTGTATCCAAATCTAAATCCAAAGTAAGTTTCGACAAATCCCCGACTTGGGTGTTCGCCTGTCCTGGTGGAGGCAACATGGCTGCAGTTGGCAGCAGCTACGACGCATTAATTAAAACAAAATTAGAGTTGAATTTTTTTCAGCTTAACTTAACTTGCAAACTCTAAACTTTTGTTGCATCATCATTAAAAAGTTCTTAGACGTGCATCTTTTTAGCAATTTTTTGTTTTGTTTTTATTCTACTTAAATCAACAAAAATAATTAGCAATTCAAATGCGGTTGCCGGCCGGACCTGGCCGGGCCGGTCCGGGCCGGTTCGGGCACCTGTGTCAGTTCCCAGGATGACAATGCTACAGGATGACAGCTGCCCGTCAACAAAGTTTTGCTAATTAAAGTGGCATCAAACATAACACAGCCACCAAATGCGGAAAAGAGACAGAATGCTAACCAAAAAATGAAAGGAAAATGGTTCAATGAGGCTTGTGCGTTGTGAGCCGGAAAAGTAAGTTTAAATTTTGAAACATATACAAAGTACTTAACAAGCTGCAGGATTATTTTACACAAATTTCTTGGCACTCCAAATAACATAGCAACGATTGTCTCTTTGAAAATAATATTATCAAAAGATTTCTATTTAGGCAATTTATTGATTTATTTTGTTGTGTGGCAGCTAGCTAGTGGAGGAATAATCTTGAAGCCCAGCGGAATAGTCGGAAAGTAAGTTAGAAGAACGATGAAAGGAAAAGTGTATAAAAACTGATTTAATATAATTTCAAACTATAACTGTTTCCAGCAGCTTTAAAAAGAAATAAAATTGGCAATGCATTGCTTTAAAGGCGACCACATTTATGGCCACTATTCGGAGGGTCTGCGTTGTGTTATAAAAATAAAAGCTGGAAATTTTAAATGCTTCTTGCTAAAACAATTTGGTTTGCTGGCTAGCAAAAACAGTGGTTTTACCAACGTCACCGTCTCTACTTACACACACACACAACACACAGTGCCTGGCTGCGACTGGCAGGCATCCCGGCAAACGTTGCATAGTTCTAGGCGCGCTGAAATGTGAAACCATTTTGGAAGGCTGCAGAACAGCAGCAACGGAACAGAAACAATAACAATAACAAAAGGGCAATGAATGAAAATATCGCTTGAGACGCAAAATGTCACAAATTGTCAGCAAAAAGTTGGCAACCGAAATTTCCTCTACGTACAATTCGGATTGTGGCTGCGAGTGTGTGTGATTGTGTGTGTGTGTGTTTGGGCATTGGAAAAAGACCGTTTGGTAAACTTTTTGATTTTTGGCAGGCGGGTCTTTTGTCTATTTGCTTAGGGCTTTATGGCGCCCCTAACTTTTAAGAGCCCAAATCAGTAGAGCCAACGTATTGTGATCGCAGTGCATCAGTTGGTAGACACCAACTTGGCCAGCAAACTTGTCATCTAAAATAAATGTGGCCAAAGTTTATTCTACTGTTTGAGTTGTTGAGCACTCTCGTGTGCGTTATTTGCGAAAGAGATACTTTAACTTCGCAAGGCTGAACATAAAACAAATACGTAATCACAGAATCTCATTACGTATACGCAACTTGCATAATTAGCTGTTGAAGTTTAGCTATTTTCCCATATAATTATGCAAGTTGCTGTCGCGAATATAATGTCAGTTTGAGTGCAGCGCCCATTAAATGGGCCAGATGAGAAAATTGTAGTAAAATGTATTTGATAGTAGCTTAAACGTAGAATATATATAGAAGAACAGCAGATATTACATTTGCTGTATTTGCACAATTATGAGAGTACAGTATCTACATGCACGCATTATTTTTGTCAGTTAAAATTTATAAATTCTAATATAGCTATTGGCATTATAGCTGCACTGGCTTGCAAAGCAATAACCCAACATAAATGGCTAAAGCTACAAATTGAAAGTGCTAACATATTGCGAATTAAGCCGCTTTGTGTGGCTAATTGCATCATGAGGCCAAAATGTGCATAACACCCGCACTTAGCTTTAATCGGGATAAAACCATTCTGACAGATGGGATGCCTGGCACGTGTTTGGCCATTAAACAACGCTTTCACGTTGCAAGGCCGTGCTTCGAAAATGTACTATGCAAAAATAATTTTGGTCAAGTTGCGTTGGTGCGAAAACCCGACAATGACATTATCGGCCAAAGCAGCAGAGCCATCAATTTTTGTAAATTTTCCACGAGGTATTACTCGTTGATGGTGTGTGGGTGTTGATTTTATTAGGCCGGTGAGATCCACCCAACAATTGTTTGCTTAAAAGTTTTCCCAGACCCATACACCCTCACTGGCACAATGAACTTTTAGCAGATTTTTGCCTTTGTTTGTTTGGTTTCAGAGGACCGAGCACGTTCGTTCACACTAGCATAAATAGGACTTGTAGTTTCGAGGAGGAGGGGAGCTCGTCCTTGTTGCTCTCAATATCCCTACAGATTTTGCACGTTTGCTATTTTGACATTTTTTGCGATTATTGATTAGATAAGCGCCGACAAAAAAAAATAAAGAGAATAAAACGCAAAAAACAAAGAGCGTTATGTTTTCCCCCATAGCATTAAACACCAACAGCGACAGCAAGAAGAAAGCGAAAAGTTCTTGACGGCACTTAAGTCACTTAACATGGCCAAATGCTGAGGGGATTTGATTTAATTCCGTTCAAATATGGAGTGGCTCTCTCAGTACACGAACTTAAACAGCGATTCATCATTAAAGAGCTGTCTGTATGAGGCGGCTGACGGCCGGGTCAAAAAGAAAACAGCGGCTAATCAGAGTTTGTCATGCAATTCACGCCTGTCAGGGCTTAAAGCGTGTCCTGTCATTATTTTTTTTACATATACATACGTGTGCATAGATATATGTATGTGCTTGGACAGGTGTTTCTCAAATTCGTTTTGCCTTCATTTGAACAAGTTTCGGTGCTCAATTTGGCAGGCGCACAAACAGAATAACAAATGTGTGAAGGGCCAAGTAACTGGATTTCGGCATTAGTAAGTCTGCCTTGTCTTTTGGCTATACATATCAGAGATAAGATTGAATGAGACTGTCCAGATCAACTTGAGATATTCGCCAAAGCTTATTAAATGTTTTTTACGTTTATTATTTATCTTTTTTCCATACATTTTGTATGATTTGTTGATGGATTTCCATGTCAATCTGAGCTGTAAAAATATTCTTCTTATCTTTGAGAATTTAATATAGAATTCAAGTGAAAAGCTATCTATTGATGGCTCTAAATACTAAATTGCAGTCAACTTTGTCAGTTATCATCAGCTGATTAGAAAGGTCGTTTCATATATTATAAGTCTCTCAAACAGACAGAAGGATAACTGGCAACATTCCTTTATAAATGTAACTAAAACAAACTTAATCTCTGAAAAAGCAGCCAGTCAAGTGTATTTCGCCCTTTGCAAACTCTCATGTGAATCAGGAAATCAAAGTTAAAGGATTTTGCAGCCAAGCTCAAAAATGTATATCTTTTGATACTTATCCTGGTGACAGCTGCCCAAATTTGCAAAGCCTGGTGTCAGTCAATCAAATGGTTTAAGGAAACGTTTAATTTGTGTTTCAGTCAGTTATTGAACATCAATACCAACGCTTCCCGCATGTTTTTCCGCCTGCTAACCACCAACGAAACAATGGCGGTACACAATGCGACATGGCAACAATACAAAAGCCTCAATTGACACACAAACAAGCAAACAAAAAGGAACATAACAAAATGAAAATGAAAATGAAAACTCCAGCGTAAAAAATCGTTTATATATATATATATATATATATATATACATATAAATTCCTCCTGTTCTACAGTTCAGCTGTAATATTTGTTTTTGTGCTTTTTGTGGCAAATTTCTCTGTTAATTTGACTTGCTCTCTTGTGATTTTCGCTCTCGCGTCTATATTTATATCTATAAACACAAAATTATTTTTTTTTGTATATATGGGCGACATTTGGGCTGTTTATATAGTAAAAAGCTGTTGTGACAGGCTAATTGAAAGAATGAATCTGTACAGCTTCTTCTCGCCGCGTTTTCCACCTAATTTTCCACGCGCATTTATATTGAGTTGTTGTTGTTGGGATTGTTATTGGCTGACCGTAAATATTTCAAGGTCTGTCAGTTTCATTAGCACATTTGCGGTTCATTTTGCTACAGTTAATGACAGTCGATTGTCCAGATTAAATCGTACTTGTAATTAACACCCAAAGGGCATCGTTAACATCATTCAAAATATTTTTGAAGCGCCCAGCAAGTGGTACAACCTCTGCGGTTACCATCATTCGAAAACTGGTTCCAATTTTGGTTTGCGCTGTATAATTTTGGCTTGTTTTCTTATTTATTTTTCTTATTTTTGTATCTGCGATATCTTGCACTTGAGCAAAAATGACGTTGACGACAGGTTGGTGTTGAAATGTGAAGATGACAAGCTGAGGATTTTGATACGCTTGTTAAACCATTTTCTATCGAAGAAAGATTTAAAATTATAATAATAATAATTATAAAAATCTCAAATAATATTATCTGGACGAATAATTTGTTATTTGTAATATTTGTTTACAAATCGCTATCGAATGTAATCTTTCCCTTTTAGACCTTTCGAATGATTTTTGGAGCCATGTCAAAATGCATGACAAATCCATGCGACTCCATTAAGGAGAAATTAAGAAAGGAGATCGACTCACCAGCCAAAAAAAGAAGAAAATAAAATATTAAAGAGCATTTAATTAAATGCCTTCTGCGTGTTTCTGCCGTTTTGTCCGTTCGCCTGTCTTTCTGTCTGTTTGTCCCTTTGTTCCCCCTGTGCACCGTGTGTTGCAGGAACGGGTTCTACATTTCTTACGAGTCGCAAGTAGTCGCCGCCTGATGGGCATTGAGAATTGATGAGCCGCGCACACCACAATTTGTTGTATCTTGCATCTGTTTCTTTTGGTGCAGTTGCGGATGCTGCGTAAAATGTAATGAGATTTTTGCTGCTTGTAAATTGCAGTCGGAATTTCGGCTCATAATTTTAAATGTAGGTTAAACATTTTTCGGCATGTCTGCGACTGCCAGCCACAGGCATTTATCTAAAGGGTATATATATATATATATATATGTATGTGTGTGTAATTGGCCGCATTGTTGCGAGGCTTTGAGTCTGCAAGTGTGGCTCTAAGCCAATCTGTGGTATTTCTTAATTGATCCCCTGGGCTTGTCAATTAGCTATCCGAGATCAATAAGAAATACAACTTCAAACTGTTGTCGTTGTCATGGAGACACTTTACGGATTGGTACGCATCTCGAGCTGGCATCTGACAATAGTCCAAATTAGAAATAGACAACTACAACATAAACCGCAAACCAAAAACCAGACATGGGACAGACAAATTTTTGCAAATGCAATCGAGCCAGTCACCAAAATTTTTGTCAACTACAGTTTCAGGCTGTGTGTGCGGCGTGGGGCAGCTAGTTGACAATCAAACAATATTTTTTGTAGCTTTTATATATATTTTTTATAACTATTTGTATATATACATATATATGTAGTGTCTGGTTTTGGTCATGTGACGTCGGCAAACTGTAAACGATATAAACGTGCGCAGAGGCTAAAGAAATAAACATTTGTATCTTTGTATCTGCGTGCGCGTTTGTTGATATTGCATCCGTTAGGTGTGTTTCGCTGAATGCAAATGTTGAGAATATTTTGGCTAGCCACAAATTTTTTGGGCAGCTCCGTCGACGGCGACGTTTGCGTCGACTGCGCCTGCGACTGCGGCGCCTGTGTCCGGTGCGCAGTTGACTTTGATCAACGTTTGAAGCTGTTTTGGTTTTTTGTTTTTCTTGATTTTGTTGATTTTGTAGTTTTCGTAGTTCGTAAAGAAAATTGTTCAGATTTGTGTAAACAATTTGCACAGTCAATGACGGAATGCAGCGACGCTGACATCGCAGCATTTTTGCAAAGGTGATTAAGTACACAAATACACGCTTCAATAAGCTAACACCTCAATAAGTAGTTCTTATTAACAAGATTTCGAATAATATACAAGTTGAATGTAATTGATTTCTGATTTAAGCAATTTTGTAAATTAAATGATTGAGAGAAAAATAATCGTTTTGCAAAAGCAGAAGTTCGTCACGAAAGTATTTTCATTATATATGTATATTTCAAACACTAAATATTGCTTTAGTTTACAAGTCTAGAATGAGGCAAGGGAACATATTCAGTATATTATTATATTTATTAAACAATTTTTCTCATTATTCTAAAGTGAAATATATATTTTTTGGCGAACCTATCTTGTAAATCGAGAGAAATATTTTGTCGTATCAGATAAAGCAATCGTTTTTATCCCCAGTCGTTTGTGAAGAATTCATTTTGACAATTGAAACACGTACATTGCAAGTTATGCTATAAAATGTGTAAGCATTTTTGTCCCCTTAAATGCGCAATTCATTCCAATGCGAATGTGCGGCACATAATTTTTTTTATGCGTTTTTACATTAAATTTGTGAACTTTGGCGCTTTGCGGCTTTGGCAAATACATATAAAGATAAATATAAATCGATGGTAATCATTTGTATACATTTTTGATGGTTGGCAAATTGATTTGATGGCTCGACAATATGTGCCAATGATTATGTACGCCGAAAATATAATGACGTCAAATGAGCCAAATCTGTTTGGCAACTGTTATGGACTGACAGACAACGCGACGTATGAGCAATGAGAGAGTGCCGCTGCGGCGTATGATCAACGTGTGGTTTAAGTAATTGCTCAGTCCATTAATTTAATTAGCAATTCTGATAATATCTCAATCTTGATTCCGTTTTTAAATGCAAACGTTTTCAATATCAATTTTTTTTTATGATGGTGCCAAATAAAACGCAACATTTGTCATCCAATTAATAACTTGTTGGTGTTGTTTGTGTTCACAAGTAAAGAATTTGTTTCTTAGTTGACATTGAATTGCTGGGTTTTTTGGGTGATTGCATTGTACATGAATTATGAGCGACAAACGAATGGGCGCGGAGTCATAAAGGAGACCATACACATTATGATAAACGATAAATAAACCTAATCAAGAATAACAAAAACAAAAGCAGGGTGTGGGATTTCTGATAATAATAGCAGCCACTCTATGCTGTATAAATTTTGAGTGAATAACACAAATTATAGAAATTAAGAAATGCGGGCGATTTACACTGTGAATTTTCGTTATAATATAAATATTTGAATTTGTGTTGATTTGCTGGTATTTCAGGTTGAACTTGACACCAACGATTTGTGCAGTTAATTTGACTAATTGTGTGTGTGGTTGACCGATCGCGATGAGATATCGAACTGTGTGATCAGCGATTTGTCAATCCGATCGCGAATTAATGCGGCAGCATCGAACAGCTACGAAGACAGCAACAACGACAACGATTACCACGACGACGACAACAACGTCCGCACATGCTGCCTGCTGGGGATAAACTGGAACTGGATTTTTCGGAGTTACGGCAACGTCAACGACAACGACAACGACAACGACGGCGCCGACGACGCCAACAGCAGTCAGCAGGCAGCAGGCAGCAGGCAGCAGTTAACAGACATCAGACAGCAAGCAGCGGGCATCAAGCAGCGGGCCACTTGTGGCCATATAGAATCACAGAGACGACAGATAGCGAGACTCTCGCAATTGCACCACAGATACAGAGCATAAACATCCCAATAACCCGACCAAATGCAAAGCTCAAAATCTGCGCGCGGAAAATTTGGAGAGGCACACACACCAGATAGAGAGCGCGAGTGCCGGAGAGTGTGCTAGAGTGTGTGAGAGAGGGAGCTAGAATAACTGTCAAAAATAAACGGTTGCCGGGGTATTTGCATGACCAACAAGAATTTCCCGTTATATGTGTGCTTTTGTGCACAAAAGCTTGCACACGTTAACAACTTGAAAAGGCTTGTTTAAACACTAATCGAACTACCCTAACTTCTTTGAGTTGAGATTTTACTTTTATATATTCAATTCAAAATTGAATAATTAGTTTTAGTAATTATGAATAGTAGTTTTCTTTTGTATATCTTAACTGCCGAAATGGCAAGAAAAGCTTTAAGTATATTCACTAAGAATTAATATTAAAATAAGCTCAGCTAGCTTATACTCTGTTCAATGGCGAATTGTGTAACTTTCAGAAAGCTTTAAGCACGAAAAGCCAAAAGTTGTGTAGCCTTAGCTAAATTTCCCGCTATTTGCAAAGCTTTAACTGTGTGATTCTCTCGAGCTACTGGGACCTAGCTCTCTCTTTCGCTGTCTCTCTCTATTTCCTATAACCCCTCTCTCAGACGTGTTCTGTGCTGTTGTTGGCAGCCTTTCGGAGCGTTAACCATTTTTGTTGTTTACTTTCTGGCACTTCAGTCTGGGAACTTCAACAGGTTGCCACCCACTTTTTGAGGTTGCCCTTTGTTGTTGTTGTTGTTATTGTTGTTGCTATTGTTTTTCCAGCTAATACACCGAACAAAACAACTGAAAAGCCATTTCAGGGCGACCCTTAAAGCGAACAAACACACACACACACACACACATACAGACACTCTCACATACACGGGCACACACTGGCAGATAAATAAGTATAAGCGCAAAAGCCTGGCATAAAAATTTGTAAAATAAAAAAAATAAAAAAAGGGAAAAGGAAACTTTGCACCTATCTGGGATGCGCCCCCAGCAACAATTCGCAACTGCTGTTTCCTTAAGTTGTACAAGTGTTTTATGTCTATCTTTCTCCCTCTCTCTTCCTGTTTCTCACTCTCTCTCTCTCTCTCTCTCTCTCTCGCCCACTTGTTATGTCCCTTTTGTTGTTTTTGTTTTTCGGCGCTTGGCATGTGGACTTTAAGGTATTTGCTTTGCGGGGCTGACTTACCAAGATGCCAAATATAAACAAGTCTGATCTCGGCACCCAGGAGCAGGCCTCTTTCGCACCTCCCTTGCTCCCGCCCACATATCCTTGGTGAACGTTAAGTGAGAAAGTATTTGAGCGACTTACCTGCAATGAGAGAAAACAAAAGCACACACAAAATCAGTTATATTTATAGCAAGCGTAAGACACAAGATTACAGTTAGCTAGTTAAAGGGCGGCACGCCTCTATCTCTCCTCGCTCCTTAAGATTAATTGTGGGCATGGCTCGGTGAGCTCATTAAATGTGCACAAAAGCTGCGGCGGCTCAAGAGGCAACCCATTAGCATTAATTGAGGCAAAGTTGAGGCGACGATGAGCTATAACTGTAGGCTGTCTCTCGCCTCTGCAACAGAGGGCGTGGCCTGTCCTATATATGCGTGTATGTATGGGTGTGTGTGAAAAGCTGCTGTAGAAATTTTATAACAATGTAAATTCCGCTTAAGCAGCGCCTCAAAGTGTGCTAAACATAAGCCTAAAAAAACAAAATGTAAGGCAAAATGATTCCAAATGCACAACTATACAATACCCTTTCTCCTGCAAAGTAAGTGCTGAATGATTAATCTAAGTATGACACAAACATATATATATATATATAGTTTCAAAGAATTCTTAACATTATTCAGGAAACAATGTTCTCGATACGGATTACAGTACAATAGTTAAGGAACTTTCGAATTTGTGATAAACCCATTTAAATATTTTTTAAAATATGTTCAAGTATTTGGAAATGAATGATGCAGCTATGGGAACTAAAACAATTTTTGTATTTGTCAAAACCCCACTAAAATATTTACTTTTTAAACTGTTTAATACTATATTGAATTGAATTGAAAAATTTTCCAAGTTGCTTTTAATAAAATAAATTGATCATAGAAAACTTAATTACTCGTATAACATTTATGAAACCTTAACTTAAATTACAGATGAATGTGCCAGAAAATACACAAACAAACATGTATATTTCTAAAATCATGTGCTACAAATTTGTTGCATGCAAATTCAATTTGTGCACATGATTTAAGAAATAAAATATTTTTGGGTGTAAATGCTATTTACATCTCTTGGAACATAGTGCTTGTGATTGAGTTTTCATAATTTGTACTGCGACTGCACTTTTGCGCAACGTAATGCAATTTACGACTCTGAACCAAATGTAAATATTTCAAATTTGCATCGTTGGGCATCATGAATGCGCAGGAATTTGAATGAGCAAGCAAAGGCATACTTCTTGTGGCAGGACAAGGGACAATGAGGGGAATAATTGGGGAATGTGTTCGAGTCTGTGTTTGGACAACACAATTAGTTGGCCTGTTGCAACAATTAGTCAAATGTTAATTTCCCACAATTTGCACTGGGCCCAGACAAATAGCCAACTAATTGGGTCAAGTTGTGTGTTGTTTTGGTGCTTGTCTAGCTCACCTGGTCAATGCTTGGGTCACTTTCGCAGCAGTTCTGGCCGTTGTGTGTACACAATCTGAGTTGCACTACAATTTGAATATGAATAACAAATATTGGGTGTATTGCAGCCAGCGGCTTGTGCACAGTTTAAGCGACGTTTAACATCTGAGCCTGCCACGCTAAGCCGCCAGCTGACCAAGCTGGTTTGTTGGCCAAAAAAAAAAAAAATGGAAAAAAGAAACTGGCCACTCGGAGCGCTGCCTCGATTCCCAGCCATTGGGGGGCTTGGCATTGCGTGCCACGCACCGTGGAGAAACAAAGACACGCAAATAAGCTGCCGGCGCCAATTTTCAAGTCGCCGCTTGCCTTAAGCTAGTGCTATTAATAAATCAAAAATTAGTATCGAAATCTGCATCTAATTAAGTGAACAAGCGCGGCTGGCAACCGTTTGCCAAATAATATTTGGTTTTGTTTTATAAATTTTGTGTTTTTTTTTTTATTATTATTTCAATTTCACACAAATCAGCGGTAAATGTCAAAATGCATGTTGCACAAATGCGTCAAATGCCAAAGCGGGCGAACGCCAATAAATCATCAGTTGCACATGCCGCGAAAAGAACGCGAGATAGAGCGAGAGCAAGAGTGGGAGTGAGAGAGAGAGAGAGACGCGGAGAGACAACGTCTTATGGTCGGATCGATTTGGCCAAGAGCCGAAATCAAAGCTGTTGACAGATTCCTGTGCGAGCGCGTGAGCCAAAGCAACCAAACATGACATGTGCTGAAAAGCTGTTGGCGCCATGCGAATTCCCTGCCAGAAATTTATAGAAAGAAATGGGAAAACTGATCTGCGAAACTCTTTTTGTATTTTATTAATTTAAATTAATTTAAATTAATTTTAAAACTTTTAGTTCTATTTATTGTGTGTTGCAAGCCACTTCACACATGCAATGCACCCAATCAAAGCACTTTATCTACACAAAAAACTAACAAATTTAATAAAAAAAGTCAGCGACAACAACAACAAATAAAACAAGAGACACTTTGTATTTCAGTTTTTGGTTGCATTAATTATCGCCTTGCCATGAAATATGCGCTCCACGCATGCGCAGATCAACAGGGGTTATGCGTGGAGGGGGAGTGGTGTGGTGTGGTGTTGTGGGGTGGGGTGGGGTGATGCTGGGGTTTTTTATATTTGGCATATGGCATAAGAGTGACGTAGAGATTGGCCTGTTATTGCTCTGCTGTGCACACAGGGGGTGGCTTGTGGGGGTGGAGGGGTAGGGGGGGGGAGCGTTGACAGCGTTTGGTGCTTTTGAGTTTGACTGACTGTTTACCTACTCCAATTAAATTTAACTTAATAAGCCAGGCGATCGGCAGGCGATACAAATTGTGCTGGCAACGACAACTTTCAACGCTTTTTTGCCTAATGAACCAGCGTTGCCATATCGCTGTCTGGCCATCGGAACCAAAAAGTCTTGACATTTCCCGATCATTGACAGCTATTGCTTACAGCGGCTTTTCATCAATAACTTGTTATTTCACAGAAGTGCGAAATATCTTTGAGGGAGATCTAGAATGGAAAACTCAAATGCGGGCAGGCCAAAGAGGGAGGGCCTTAAGTTGAAGGTGGAATCTACAATTCCAAATTAAGTTATTTATTGTATATTGTAATTTTCATTTGAATAGATATTAACTCTCACTCAAAGTAATTTCTGTAATATTTATTGAAATATCGAATTCTCAATTTTTTTTAAACATTTCAATAATAGATTATATCTACATATTTTCGAAAACTAATATTTAATTTGCTGTACAGCAATATTAAATAATCTGCAAGACTTTCAAAATTTAACGGAGCTGTAAAGCTTTTCTTGCAATCGACAAGCGACACCTATTGTCAATTGTTGTAGTTGTAAAAGCTTTTTCGTTCACAAAGCTTTTCCCCACACAAAGTGTAAAGAGTGTAACACAATAAGAGAATGTGAATATGAGTGAGTAAACTTCAATGTAAGAGCGAATGCTAGTGCTCGACTCTCTGGGGGATATCAGAATGACGTATTGATAAGGATAAGACTTGTCCTTGAAAAGTCTCCCCAATCAGAAAAGCGAAGCTAAGCCCAAGTCAGGCCCAGCTGCATGTAAAACCGTCTTAATTACAGTCATTAAACGGTGTTCAGCGCCAAGCTGCCAAGTTGCTCCAAATTGATATTATAATATAAATATTAATAAAAATAATTCAATTTTGTCGGCCAGAAAATGAAGCCACAAATGTGCCATAAATGGTTAAGACCACAAATAATAAACAGTCCCTTAGCTGCTTAAAATATACTTGGGCGTGAGAGTGTGAGTGTGTGGAAGGCTGTGTGTGTGCGGTTGTGAATAGATTTGTGTGGCAAAGTGTTGCAAGTGTCGTGTCATCAACAAGGCTTCCACTCGCTGCTCGGAGCCACCCACAATACCCGCTGCTATACACTGTCATTGTGCAAATATTTGCATATTTAAGTTAGTTGCTGTAGTCGTATAAAGCAACCGCAAAACTCATAAGCGCATTTTTGTATTCTATGTTCGGAGGTCTTACTGTGTGTGTGAGTGTGCACTTTTACATGTGCAAATACATAATAATATATATATACATATGTATATATTATATATATGTATATATGTATTGGATTTTCTCGGCTTGCAAGAAGGTCAAGCGTGCGCTTATGAAGTTGACGGCGTCATCAGCTCGGGACAAGGAAAACGTTTAATTATGTCAGGTGCTAAGATGCCGGTTATCATGTCAGACAATGTGGCTCAAGGCCAACAGTGCGTATGAGTTGACTAAATTGAAAGCACCCTCGCTTTTATCCTCGCTCCCGAACCTACTCATTCCAAGCTTTGTTTTCCTTTTTGCCAATCCTTCTTTAGCATCTGCCACTTGGCCAACTTAATTAATTAGTAGTGGAAAAAAGGATTTCTCTCGCAGCAAGGTCTCAGCCAGGCACACTTAGTGTCAGGATTCAACTTATGCAGCTGCTGTTGCAGCTGACGCTGCTGATACCCTGTCGCCACACAAAGCGAAAGCAGGATAAAAGGATGTAATGTGAACTGGGAAAAACTGTTTTTTAATCAACATTTCGTTTTGCACGATTAATTATCGCAGTTGTTCCAGCTGTTCTACAATTCTCGTCTCACAAATTTTAATTTGCGTTTTTAATGCGCTTATAATGCGTATTTACTGTCATTTGGATGTACTCCCTTCGTTGTTAACCTCAGCCACAAACTAAATGCATAATGAGCTGCTCTCAGGTGCGGCTAATGAAAGTTTTGCGTAGTTCCGTAAAAGAGTCCTGTTGGGCTGTACCCTTTTGTAGTTCTCTAATCAGTTGACTAATTTGCTGAAATTACTTCCAAATGCCAGATGACAAAATCCTCGGAATAGAATAAGTTTTAAGCACAGCACTCTCAGCCAGCAAACGACAGTAAAATTACTGAGCCAAATTAGTTCCATTGTTATATGTTGACGTTGACAATGGCAATGGCGTTAGCCTGGCTCATTGTGTGGTTTCAGATTTACCCTTTGCATCTGTTCTTCTTTATTTCCTGTTGTTGGATGTACAACAGCTGCAGTGCCAGTGGCAGTGACAGTTGTTGCTTCTGCATAGTTGCTAAGGATATGCCATATTTTATAGTTTCCCATCTCTTAAATTTGCATTTTCCTTGTACGCACAAACAGATGTTCAGGTAAGTCTCGGTTGGGCACTTTAAGCACTCGACTGATTAATGGTTCTGATTCTGATTCTGGTCTGAGACCTGTTGAGCATCTCATGATGTTGAATGAAAATAAACTGGGTATGTTGAGAGCAACTCTGGCGCTGGCACTTTTTTTAAATTGAATAAATTGCATGCCATATGATTTAATGCGTCTATATATTAATGTCAAGTGTGGTAAATTCAGATTCGTTGGGACAACAACCACGGGACATGGGTGCAGGGATGACACATCAAGCACATCAATCACATTTACAGTTCATTAATAAATAACGACATCACTCTGATGTATGACAAAGCATTTAACATAGCCCCAAACATAGAACAGAAATTGCGACTGAGTTTGTCGTGAACTTGTCAAGTGACAAGCCGTGACAAATACGTTCTACCTATTTAGCAGGCTATTATGTGGTCGGAATTTAAATATGAAGTTGACTTGTAACTCTAAAATTGGCTAAATGCTCTGGCTGCTTCTTGATTTATAATGGCTGCCTAGGGATCTCTGAGCAGCTGCTTAATTGTTGTTGTTATAATGATGCTCGGAAGCGGAAACGGAAATGAGACGAGCCGGGAAGATACAACAAAATGTGGTTTAGTTTTAAGTGCCCCAATGAGACAATGGCCACGTTGTAAAAAAAAATGTAGCAATTTGACGCTCCAGCGACGACCACAAATTGCTTGTTCTTTTTGCCTAAAATGGCGACATGAATTATGGAGCGGCATATTCGTCAAGGTATTTGCTTAGATTTTACTCGAGATGAGCGAAAGCATTTTATTTTTTCTGTGTTTTCCAACAACAAGCACAAGCATCAAAGCTCTAAATCCCATAGCAAAAATTTAAATACATTTTTCATTTGCAATTTATTAAAAAAAATAATGATAAACACGTGGAAAACGCGAGCAAGCAATATTTAACAGATAATTAAATGCATATATGTATTTATGTATTTTTTTTTGTATATTTTTTCAAATCAGGCTTTTATGTGTTAAACGAAACCCACCAAATTTCAATTCCTTTGTCTTCTGCACAATAAGAGTGGCATACAAAAGTCTCAGCATCTTTGCAATGAATTTTCCCATGTCTCATGCTAATCCATCTCAAGTGTCAATTCGTGCGTTCGGTTCAAGCCTTGGCTGACAGAGCAGTTTTTTTTGGCAGATCTCTTAGCTTTTTATATATTTCATTCTCTTCAAAAAAGAACCAATCGAAAAAAATCGCACACGAAAAAAATGCTCATAAATAATGCATGCGTCTTTTGTGTATGTAGATTAAATCCGGGGGCGTCTTCGGGTTAATGTGCTGTCAATGGCTGTTGGGCCGCAAGTTAAAATGGCGTGCAATTGATTTTGCCACACCTACTTTGAGGCACTTGGCGGCGGAAAGAATGACGACAAAGAAGAAGAAGAAGAAGAAGAACAAGAAGAACAAGAAGCTGATGCTATGCCAGCTGCTCTATGTAAATGCCGCTGTCAACATGCCGATGCCGATGCCAATGCCACAGCAAACGCTAGGGTTGAGTCTGTGGCTGTGGCTGCGGCTGCGGCTGCGGCTGAGAGATGCCCGAGATTGCAGTCTTATATAAGTATTGTAACAAGTACATGCGTACTCTGCCAATATAAGCAGCTGACAAGTGAACGCAGTGGGCCCATTGCGACAGAGACAACATCAAGCTCATTTCGACATCTTCTGCTCCAGATCCAGTTCCAGTTTCATCGTTGGCATCGACTCTGATTCTGCCACAAGCATTTTCCCATTCAAAGTGATTTAGTGCTTGTGGTCAAGTGGGCCATGATTGACTTTGCTGTGCCAATAGCCAACTGAAAACCACACACACACACATAGACACACACACAAACATGCCCAAGCTCACCACAAGCTGGACAATCTTTAGTGCAATGCGGGCTTTAATGAAATATAAGCCAAATTGGTTACAAACTTATCGTAATTAGTTCATTTTCCCAGCACTAAGTAATAGATTCATATCTAAATTGCATTTTCACTCATATTTGTCATTAAGTTATTGACAGTTGACAACACAAAGAAATCCCTTAGGCATAAATGAAAGCTTCAAAGCAATGCAAAATTTTCGACTTAAGAGTGGGTTGAGCTTGTAAATAGAATTAAAATAAATTTGGGTTACAAATAAATATAATCAAGCTTAACTGTCATGATTTTGTTTCAAGCCCTTATCAGTTTTTGTCTCCTTTTGAATATATTATTTTTTATGCCAAGGTCTTCACTGCTGTGATTTATGCTGCCAGCTTGCCACAATCTCAAGAAATGTTGGGAACATTTAATGTGTCAAATAAATATTTCATCTCAAGCTGGTATTTGACAAGAACTTTTCCAACAGTTATTCAAGTCCTTGGCAATAATTGTCAGCTAGCAAACGGTGCTGACCAGACTGACCACATAAGAAATATTTTCAGTTGTCGTCTTTACCTTTTCCAGCCACCTACTACATTATGCAAAGCTGTGGACTTAGTGCGTTGATTGTGTGCGTGCCAATTGTGCGAGCCAAGTTATAATTTAGTAACACTGGCCACGCCTTCACCTGATTTTACAGGTATTGTTCTCGCATGTTTGGCTGCACTAAGTGCAATTGCTTGTGCGATTTGGTTTGATTTCTTCGATAAGCTTCACCCGCTGTGGACATGCAAGCCGGCAAACGAGGAGCGAAATGAAAAGAGCTGCGAGAACCTTTTAATTATTAAATGTCCTGGGCTTGGCATAATGTTGGCAAACTTAGTCATTATGGATTTAAAGGCGTCTTTTCTGGCAAGGCAATCAAAAAACTTTTTGTCTCCGCTTGGAAAACTTTGTTTTCCATTGCTGTCACTGCTGAGGGGCGCGTCACGCTTATGGCATGGGTATTCCGGGCTCCAGAGCTTAAGTTGTTGTCAATGACTTTTACTCTTTAACTGGCAGCTGTCCGTTCCCCATGGGCCAACAGTTTACCCAAGAAACAGCCGGCCAAAAGGACTGGCAGGGTTTCGGTGCTATAGGCTTTGTCGTTGTTGCGAAGTCATTAATAGAATGTGGCTTAAGTACAGGACTTTCGCATGACTTTGGGGATGCCTTTTCAAATGCAATTGCTGCATGTCCTTGACATAATTTACAATTTCAATAACATTTGCTGTAGCTGTCGCTCGGTCTGCTGGCGCAATTTATTCCTGCGTATTATCGTTACCGTCAAGAAGAAAGTAGCAGGACTCCCTTGCTTGAGTTGAGTCGTAAGACGAAATCATCAGCTACAACAACATCATCATCATCATCATCATTGTCATGGTTTATGCTTCTGTTGCTGCTGCCGCTTTTTGAGGGACATGCGCATTTGTCATCATTAAAAATGTGTGGCAATGGCATTGGGCAAGTGGAGCAGAAATTAGTCTGCCAGCTTGCCAGTGCGTCCTGCGACTAAGGATATTTATGCGTGTGCAGTCGCCAGGCCAAAGGCACTTCAAGTGTCACGCCCCGTCGCCTTTTACTTTTGTCTTATTGCCGCTATTGTTGTTGCTGCTTCTCATTATGGCTTAAAAAATGTTAAGCACGTCGACGCTGGTTTTTTGTTGTTGCTTCTCTCTTTTGCATGAAACGTGTATATGGAAGTGGCGGTGGAAATGGTGGTCGTTGTTCTCGTGTCCTGCTTTGGCTCACATCCACTTGAAGCAGGTCGCTTGGGTCCAACCAAGCCAAGTGCCCAACAGCCACCAAAGCCACTTGATAGTCAACGCTGACATCTCATTATGGTTGTCAGCGCTTTCCCTAGAAACGACAACAGTGCGTATGTGTAATGTCTGCAGAATCCGACTTGCCTGCCTGGCAACCTGCCTGCGTGCTCATGTGTAAGTAAAATGGCTACAATGCGAATTATTTTTATGTGCCTTAGAGGACCAATTTTCGGTTAGCTACTGGTGTGTCCCTGTACGTTTGTGTGTGTGACTGTGTTTTCGCTTGTGCTTGTAAATGTGCCCTAGCTACTCTCAATTTAAATTCATATACATGTTATGGGATCCAAACCTATTTTTATTGAATGCGCTGAAGGCAAAACATCCAACAGTTGACGCAGTTTGCCACAAAGTTATTTAATTAAATATCGCAGATATCAATTCAAACTTCCTTGGTAAGCAAATTTCGATGGAAAACGGAGTAGCGAGCAACTTGCTGCCTTCACACTTGTAATTATTGCTCATTACAAATGGGGCGTGGTCATTGTGATGAGGCAATGCAATTGTCATTGTGGTAACAATAGTCGCCAAATGCTTCTGGTTGTTACACTCAGGAAAAATATGCCAATGACAATCGCCTTGTGTTTCCCAATTTTTGAGAGAGCGACTTTAAAATGTTTGTAAATTTTCGAAAGAAATGTATTATGAATTGTAAATATTTTAGGAATAAACAAACAACTTCGTAACTTTAGAGATGAGAAAATTGTGCTAAGTGTATGACCAAGAGAATGCAGCCCGAGTTTGCAGACGCAATTTGCAGAGCACTTGAATTGCAGGAAACCGCATGTCCAGGACATTGGCAAACCACCCACTTTGGACTGCTGTGCATAATGCACAGCTGCCACAATGGCAACAACTGCGGCAACAATAACAATAAGGCTAACAATTGAGAGCCAATTGTATGCCTGGCAGCTGATGCACAAAGGTGTCTTTGTAATACCTTGCAGGGTTGGTCTGTGTTATCCTGGCAAATGCCGGCGTTTGCGCTTCCTTCATCTCAATTTTTAATCACACTGCATTGGCGAGAGCAGATTGGATGCCGGACTTATGCTCCGTCATCTGCAAAAAAAGGTGAACGGATGCATTGCAGGATTCACAATATGATTCGTATTCCCATTTACGCTTTCGTTGTTCGCATTCGCCGTCATCACTCCGCCTCTGAATCTCGATGTGGACACATAATCAATATTTGCCAAAGCTATTTAAAGGTCATTGCGAGACAGTTTGACACAGTCTGTCAAGTGCTCAGAGTAATATGAAAATTGTCTAAATTGAATTCGATGGCAAGTAATAGCGACATATTACCGTTTTCCCGGGGAACAGACGGCGCCAGTATTTGCATTTGGGACTGACTGACAGAGGAGGCAGCAAATCGCCATGTTGCCGAGCAGCTTAACGTGAAAAGCAGCTTTGTTGTGAATGTGCTCTCCACATTTAAAGTTGGCTCTAGGCAATTGCAAATTGAGAGAATATGTCAAAAGCTTTAGTAAGTACGATAAATCTTTTATGCGCTACATTCTTTAATCTGCAATTCTTTGAAATTCTTTTTTATTGTTCGGGATACAGCGTTCGTTTCAATGCGAATAATGATTAATTAATGTTTCCATTTCAATTAATTAGAATTTATATTTCATTTGCAGCCCTTATTAATGCACTTAAAAAATGTTTGCCAGAGGCTGCTGTGAATACGAGTGTAAATGCGGGTGTAAATGCGGGTGTTAAGGAGTTGTCAGACACTTGACGCCCAAATAATACAAGTGTGAATATATATGTATATGCAATAATAAATAAGTAAAAGTAAAAGTAAAAGGCAGCGGGGTGTTTTTAGTCACTATATATTTATATTTTCACTTTAAATATTTTGTCAACTTCTTGCGTTGTCGTTTTATGTTAATATTGTAACATTTATGTTATTGATAACAGCGCCGAGTGCGCTGTGAGCAGGTTGCCTTGCAAAGAGAGAGGCTGTGGATCGTAGGTTATGTTAAGCCAAAATGAGACCAGCTGATAAAGCCTGGCTTAACATATCCAACATAAACAACTGCTTTTAGTGCAATAGTAGCACAAATAAATATGAAGAAAATCAAATTAATTAATAAATTATCCTTCTCGACTGTATAAACAATGATATATATAGATATATCATGTACATACATATGTATACATAGGTATATCAGTAATATACTCTTTATCACTTTGTGGACAGAGCATAAAGCTCCCAGGTCTTGTTTTAAGCTTTATTGTTTTGCCGTTGATGCGACCACAGGATTAAAAGTAAACACACTGTGCTGAAGATGCTGGCTTGATGTCACCTCTAATTAGCATTACAATTTTCATTCTCACATGCATGCGGAACTCTTCAACTTATGTGTTTGCTCTCTATCTCTCTCTCTCTCTTTCTGTCTGTCTCACTCTCTTTTTCTTGCTCACCGACATTCGCTTTGTGCGGCACGGTCAACATTAAATATTTACCATGCAACTCAAAAATGTTCACAACTTGAACCTTTTATGCATATCAAATGCAATGTATTTTGTATGGAGTGTGTGTGATTGTGTTTGTGTTTGCGTGTGTGTGTGTGTGTGCTTGTCTGCTTGTGTGCGAGTGAGTCTTAAAAAAAACCAAAATTTAAGTTCATCATCATAATGTTTTGCCTTCGTAGAGTAATTAATTATTGAAATACTCGCATGCATTTCAAATGGAAATTGATTCGGTTGACATTCTCGTGACCAGTTGAGAAATGGTTCTGATGAAAATCGAAATCACTGAAGCGATGCACTGGAACAGCATGGGGCTTGGTCAAGTATCCTGGTGGTCCAGTCGGCCGATTAAAAGCAAATAAAATCGGTCAACAAAAAAAAAAACACAGAAACAGGTTGCTAAACGAGAATCGAATATGTGCGTTGGGCTTACGCCAAAGGGACGTGGTTGGGTCTTTCTATTCTTTCTGCTGGTGCGGACAAGGATACACACTGTTCGGTCTCTCATTGCCCATACAGTACAAACATAAAAGTTCTTGCCCGGCCGCCTCTGACGGTCGAACCGGTGTCTGATTTACGAGGAAGGTTTTGCAGCTGTTGGCTCGTACAGGGTGTTGCAAAAGAGCTAAGAGCCACAAACTTTTACATTATCAGAATGTGATGAAAAAAAATTCGTGGAGCAGATGCAACAAAATACTGACTTAAAAAATAGTTTCCTTTTTAAAGTCGCTAAATTTTAAAATTCGCAAAAGTATAAATATAAATTGCATCTTAAAAAACCGAAGGATTTTTAGTATTAGCCCATATTTATTCAGTTAATATATTGGCAAAGCGTAAGCGTATTGTTATTCTGAACCAACTTCAAGAGTCTATCACAGCATTAACGCATTTATCATATATCTAAAGTGTAATTTGTCTGCATTGATGAATGCAAATATACGATTCAAAAACACCCTGTGGAATATCAATATGTTGGACGTGATTGGAAATAATCTGACAGGGTTTGAAGTTGTCTAATCGCTTCATTGGTCTGCTTGTAATTCTGTTTGATAACTTACTTATTATGTGGGCATTCTGGCACACATACGTATGTATGCACATATATGATAAAAAGTCTCAGTTGTGAAATAAAAGCGAATCGAAACTTGCATTTTTTTATGCTACAATTATAAATAGAAACGAAAACGCAAATATAAAATACGAAAAATATAAATAAATAAGTAATTGAGTGCAGTCAACGATAAAAGTGATTTCAACTCTTGCTGTGCATATGTGTGCGTGTGTGTGAGTGTGTGTACGTGTGTGTCGTTTTCTGTGATGCCAGTTGAAACACAAAGAAACGAATACAAAAACAAATACAAGCAAAATCGTTTTTCTTCATCCTTACTTATATGGCAATGGTCTGAGGAGAGAGCAGTATCACAATGCTGCCGCCCATTGGTAACATCTATGGAATAGTTTTGTTGGTATCTCAAAACTGGATCTGAAGCTGCACTGTCGCTCTCTCTCTTGCTCGCTTCCTCCTCGACGTCCATCTCTTTCGCATTGATGGCTTGCTAAGTGAGCTGCAGGGTTGCTGAGCTCAGTGGCCTCAGTCTCGATGTGGCCCTAAACTTTAAAAGTTCGCAATTCAATTTCAATTTGTGCAACAAAAGTGTGTGCTGCTCGTTGCAGAGGAGACAGGGGAATGGGAGGCAGGAGAAGCATGGTCCTGTGATTGCATATATGTATGTACATATGCGTAGGTGTGTGAAACTGATATACAAATATGGTAGAAGTAGCAGTAGTGATAATAAAAGCAACTGGCAGATGCCGGCATTGACATGCGAAATCAAATTTCAAAACACGTTCTCCAACTTCATCAACTCTGGGAGGGGTCGTCGCTGGTAGGAGCTGATATCAGTTATAGAAATTGCTTGGGGTGGCCATTGCCATCCATTTCGCTGGCTAACGCATAAATTTGATTTGTGTTGCACATAAAAACCGAAACAGCGTTAAAAAGAAATAGCTTAAGCAAACAAGAAAAATGGTTGGTAAGTATGCGCAGCGTGTGACGGTGAAAGGGAGATGCGTTGTCCGACGGATGCCTCATTATTCTCGATGTTTTTTATGTCTAAGCAAGTAATTACATTCTTATTAGGTTGACTATGAGCAAGAGGGAGGACCCAATGACAAACAAATGGATTTCCAGTATTTTATGGGGCTGTTTAGTGAAGCGTACATTGAGATTGTCGTAGAAAATTTGTCACTCGAATTAATTTGCTAATTTAATTATACAATTTATATATATCCCATCTGTGATTATTTTAGACTTTACTAAATTTACTTATTGATTGATATTGATGAAGATCGTGGATATTGTCCATTAAGTTACAAACAAACTCAGGCATCAATAATACACTCCTTTCAAATAAATCCCATTAGTTCGATTTGTTTGGTTACATAATAGTTGTTTTTATTATGTCTGCACTTTGTTTTTTCAATTAGTCGATTTTTATCGGTCTGCAGTACCTGTGTACGAGGTAATAAACCCACCAAAGCACTGTTGTACACTAACCCAGTGATTGTCTTGGACATCCTGCCCACACAATCCTCATTTTAGATATACACTCGCGTGTGCGTTGGCGATGTCGATTATTTTAGTTTCTAAGGCGACACACCCACCAATAATTCCAACCCAAGACCCAGCCCAAGCCAAGGACACAAAAATAGTTTATTTGGTAGACAAGTAGTGCGGTCCAAGCAGAGTGCGCCTTGGAGACACCCCTTAAATGAAACAAGTGCTTAGATTGGGGTTGAAATTGGTTTTCTTTTTTCCGATTATCAATAAAGATTGATTTATGTGGAAAGTTTAAGCTTGAAGATTTTAGTTTTCAAACTATATTTGTCAACAATAAAGAAGAAATGAAATTGTATTATTTCTCTGTTAATTTGTTATAAATTTGTTTTAACGATTCAGTGCAACACTGAGCGGAGTTCTTGCAAACTGAGCTTGCCCCGAGCGATTAGAAATACAAAGTGGCCACAAGTTGCACGAGCTGCTTGATAAAAGTTTGCCGCATAGTAAAGCTAAAATTGCCACAGGCTACAAATTATGCAAATTGGAAATGCGATTCACAATCGGGCCAGGAGCGTTGCAGGTCCAGTGATAAGCGGACTAAGCGAGCGTGTATATTGAGCGTTTCGCAAACTGTTGCTGCTACTGACTACCAGCTAAATGGGGAATGCGAAATGCTTAAAGGCATTGAAAGGAACTCGTAATTTAAGCACCACTTTTCCATTACGCCAGCTTTTTATCAGCTTGGTTCGCTGTATGAACACGGTGCCACCAACTGTACTGAGTGCCACACATTTCTGGGCATTGTGTTGGTCACGCCCCGCTCATTTCGAAAGCGTGGGGTGGTCAAAGTTGAGTACCTTTGCACCGACAAATGCAGGTAAGTATAAAGTTCTACTTTCCAGACGCTCAACAGCTTTGTTCAATGCATTTCGACATTGCGTTGAGAAAAAGATATTAAAAGAAATCGTAACTTTAAATTGAAGTTCAACTTTTTTATTCACACACCTCCCGACTTGGCAGGTGGAGACCTGAGCAGGATTCGCTCGCCAGGCAACAAAATCGCCAGGTAGCACACGAAAGCTATAAAACAAGAAGTTGTCTATAAAAAATATCACCTGCTGTGTCGGCCTCCAGTCATATCTTGTCCTTTTTGTTTTTGTGGCATTTCTTAGATTTTCTTTTTCGTTTTGATTGGGTCACTTCTTCTTTGGATAAGGAACAGACGCAACGTAGGCTGTGCCTCAACTTAAATAAAAGTCACCGATGATTGCCATAATAATTCATTTGGCCAGATGCTTGGGCGGCTATGCACCCCCTACACATCATCTGACACCATCTTGAAATGAGAAAGTGTTTGGTAAATTGATAAAATATTGCTGATGCTGACAGCAAAAGTATGGAGTATGAAGTATGCAATGCGCGCATGATTGATGATGCAAATGTGGCTGCTTCAGTGGCCTTCGAATTCAATTAGGTCGAGTGGCAGCGTTCCATGATGGAGATGAGAGTGAAAGCTTTGTGCCACAGTCTATATATAATCAGCTGATTGCAGTCCATTAGATTAAATGTGCTACCAATAAAATTGTTGGTATTTACGTGCAAACGCATAATTAGAAAACTTTCGATGTTGATTGCTAATCAGCGTAGGCCAGGCCAGATAATTGATAAGCTCATTTAAAAGTGAACTAAATTTGAACAGGAATTATTAGTTAATACATTGAAACATAAACAATGCTCGGCAAGGGTATGATTTCTTCGGCGTCCGGTTGATATCATTTCTATCTTTTTATCTTATTCCAGTACGAAAATGAAACAATTCGAATGGCACGTGAGTGCGGGAGTTGGCTGGCTTTCGCATTTTGTTGATTCGATTGCTGAAACGTAAACAATTTTTGGTTTCCCATGAATCGATGGGAAAACAAAACTCGCTCAACCCACACAACCCAAACAATAAGCACAATACAGAGCTGAAGTATTCGCACGTCAATCGAGTTGCTTTTTAAATTACATTTTTTTCGTTGCCCTTTTTTTTTGTTGTTCTTAAATCGTAAAATAAACAACAATAAGTTTCGGGCCTCGGTTGAAACTTAATGTGAAAAATGCTTTGCGCTGTATTTCCTCAGTTTTTGTGTTGCCCTTCACAAGTTCTATCTCGTTGAAACTGATGCTGTCAATAAAAATAAGTATGGCTCCAGCGAACTGACAAATATAGAAAGCGGCTGGCAATGGTAATAGAGTTTATTTTACACTTGTTGGTCGTTTTGCTTTCATTAGGACAGGTTAGGGTTCTACGGGTGATTGTATTTGGTTTGCGTTTCAATTTCCGTTGATTGAAGTTACCGTTGCAAATGCGGCACCAACGCACCTGGACATGGACTGATGGGCACTAGGAAATGAAAGCGCTGAAGGACAGAAGCGGTGGCAATTAAATTGAATGCAGACACATTTCGACATGGTTTGGCTGTCGTTTTCCAATGATTGGTTATTTCAAGTTTTCAGCCTGCTAATGGTTTTTGTGGCTTACGCACGCGTCAGGTGCTGTCGAAAAATGGCTGGATACAACTTTTTGTAGGGTTGCCAAATTCGATAAGCTGCGTCTTAACCACAATTTATTTATTAAACTTTATCTTGTTATATACTGACTAATAAAGTTTTAATTGAATTTTAAGCTGGCGCTAAAATTGTATAATTTCACTCGCCTTAAAGCACTTGTAGCAACAAGAAAGGCAGCAGCAACATTGTCGTTCATTGCAGGCGCCATTTTGGTAAGTTAACGACTTCCCGTTATGGGAGCATTTCAATTTCCTGTTTGAAAAATTAATGCCAAATTCGTAGCAAATTGCCAAAATGTAGAGCGCGTTCGGTTGAGCAGCGTTCGCCAAATGACACCAGCCAGTAGTAAGCAAAGGATGCCAGGATGTCAGAATATATGGTCTAGTTTGGTTTGAGCTGGGCTTGGCTGGTCGGATTTGGTCTGGTCTCCCACTTCTGCTACTGATAAAAAAACACTTTTGCCACAATATATGCCAGCAAACCTCAACAGAACTTCGACAACGCCAGCACATCATACACACAGAGAGAGAGAGAGAGAGCGAGATGACGAGAGTGAGTGGAAGAGAGAGAGAGAAGTAGTCGAAAATCCACAACATAATAATGGCTGTGTGCGCTGACAGGGGCAAGGGATGGGGAGGCTGTGCGGTATGCTCTGTGTCTGCCATTTAGCAGCATAGCAGAAAATCAATGTTGCCAGCGAGGAGGCAAGGAGGCAAAGAACATTTACAACATGTTGGAGCAACAGCAGCTTGGATAGGTCGTCACCTCAAGCCTCATGGAATTTGCTTTAGCTGCGTTTCTTCTTCTTCTTTTTTTGTGGTGGTCTTCGTATTTGCTGTCTCAGTCGCAATTTAAATTTATATAAGTCGCAAAGAAATGCTGTCGCTCATTGTTCGCCATGCCCGGTTTTATAGCAGCAGGCTGTTTGCCATAAATTAAATGGCCCTGCAATAAAAGCCAATCAATTTGAGCGTGAAATCGATTTTCATTTTTTTATTATTATTATTTTATTTTATTTTTTCAGTGCCTTCAGTTGCTTGAGCTTAATCGATAAATTGTCGCAGCAGTTAGCGTGTTTCAGTCGCCACTGCAACAGGTTACGACGTGTGTGTGTGTGTCTGTGTGTGTGTGTGTAGACGGGAAACGGTAAGTAAATCAACGCCAAGTTGACTGCCACATTGCGAGCCATGGCGATGGCTGCCATGCAACAGAATGGCGTTGCAAGAGCGTAACTTCTTGATTAATGGCAGGTCAAGACACACAAAACAACAAATTGCACGAGTCAAGCGTGCGAATCGCTTCCAAACTGAAATTGTGCCTAGACTTCGATTAACAAGCTCGCACGCTGACAGTGCTTCTGACACTCTTGCCAAACGAGAGTTCTTTCATTTGTTCAAGTGCTATTTGGTTTGTTTGCTGTTCATTTCATAATGAAGTGGTTTTTGTAAGGTGTTTTTGTGTTTCATATTTAACACAATTCTATATGATACATTTGGGTTTTTCTTTTTAGTGGGTAGTTACTGTCTCAATGATTTTTATGCATTTTATAATTGTCTTGACGATGTAGCTTCCGGTGCCTATCGAGCACAGGTTTCCTTCTCTGCTTACTTGGTATACCCTGCTGCCCAATAATTTTCTCGTTCACGTAAGAGCACTATCGTATGGTTAGGGTGCAATATATTCGGCTTAAGACGGATTTCAGTTCTGGCGTGTCATTATTTTTAATTTGCGCGTCTATGATACAGAGCAGCAACTAGTAGAGACATGTCGGGCACCTCCAGGTCCTGGTCGGCCACAGGCACATAAGCCAGGCAGCAGGTAGCAAGTTGGGTTTGTTGAAATGGTTGGCCGTCTTTTAGCATCTGGCGTTGACAATGCAATTTCCGCACCACTGCTAACCACAGAAACGGAAATCTAGGGTGCAGTTGGAAATGGTCTGAAGACGACCATTGTCATTCACCAGACACGCCCAGTTTCATTTGTGTCCTGTTGCTGTCGTTTGTCTCCGTTCTGGTTGCCCGGTTCAATTGTTGGCCAGCCCCGTTTGTACTTACTTCCGCAAGCGGGGCACTTGTGCATACAGAAATTACCAATTAATGATTAAACTAGGCAGAAGTTGTTGGCTCCCAAAAACTTAACAGTTTAGACCGCTGTGACTTATTAATGGGTCTTCCGATGACAGCAACATGTTGCAGCTGTTTCAGCGAGTAGACGATTAAATGCCAAGAGATTTGCATCACTATGCCATGCTTTTGGTGCAATACTAATTGCGTTAGGGGCGCACAAGTTTTAATGGATGTCACAGCTGATGCACTTCGCATCCAGCTAGGATTCTTTGTCCGGACACGAGGGCTAGGCAAAGGCAAGTCCCTAAGTCAGTTTGCCGTAACTTGACAATTTCACATTACTTGCTTTGCTTTGCTTTATTTTGCCTTGCTTTGCTTTGTTCCGCTGCAGGAAAATCCCTTTGGCGCAGCTGCCGCAGGACAACAATGGCAGCCATTCCTTACTTGCAGCGCATTTCGATTAAGTTTAAATGGCATTTTAATTGAAATAATTAAAACTAACAGCATTGCCAGCAGTGGGGCTGCTGCTAGTCAGCCAGCCAGCTCTTAACTAACAATCTTTCTGCATAATAGCTGACCGCATGTTAATTAATGCATATCTTTAAATTTGCATTTGCATCAGTCTGTGTGCATAATTATTGACCGCATTAATGCTTGTTAATTAATGTATATCTTTAAACGTATATTTGCATCATTTAAATGCGGGCATACTGAGTTCAGTGTAAATGCTGTAAATCAAAAATAAGCATTCGATATCAAGGTATCAAATTTAAACGATTTATCGCAGATTCCAAATAAACACATTCCCATCGATACACGTACAGACACGTTGCCTCAGATGCGACTCCTGGGAACTCGCCGGGCTCACGGATCCCGAGCTGCGTGCCTTATCAAATAAAACACAAGCCAAGTTATCTTTTAGGGCATATCTCTGGCTGGCTCGGAGCTGCTGGTAGCTGTTACTTTTTGAGTGGGGCAAGAGTCGAGAAAAGGTTTGCGCACATTTAATACCTCGGCACGTGAGATTTTGGTTTAAATATTTACGTTTCGCTATGCAGACAGACAGGTATGGAGTCGACAGTTCCGATTCAGATAAAAAAGGATAAACGAGAAAATGCAATTAAATATGCTTTTGGAAAATGTGCTTTTGGTATTTATGCGACCCCAACGAAAATTGACTTATTAATTCCACATTATAAGATTACTTTGCAAATTTATTTCGGAGTAAATTGAAATCAGTTGCTTGTGCAAATGAAAACTTTAATTTCTGCAAAACATAGTAGAACTCAATAGATGTATTTGCATAATAAATTTAAATCAAAAAGTTACAACAAACAATCATTATAATGAATGCATAACCTGAGAGAGATAAGGTCGAGTCCAGCAAAGTTATCTGAAATTTTGCTTCCGTTTTGAAGGCAACCTCTCGACTCTTAAGAGGAGCATGCCACAACTGAGCAAGTACTCAACTGGATTACTTTCGAGATTCACAAAGCATTCTGACATTGAGGACATAGCATGATAAATCTTGGTCAATGTGGTGCACAGTTTTGACCACTTCGGGTTGAATGGTCAGATGTGCAACTGCAACCTGCAAATCCAAGGATTTGCCTGCAGCTGAACATATTATAAGCGCATGTTCCAATCCTCTACGCACAGTATACTATGCAAATATCAACAAATATGAATCTGCAGTTTGGCCAACTCGACAATAATCCACAAAAGATTAAAGTCTCCTCTTTCAGCAACTGCGCAAATTGCAACTCACTGAGTAGAACCGTAAAAATGAATTATGCTCGTTCCGTTTAAACTGAACAAATGCATTTTTTCCAGTATTTATGCTGAATAACTTACTTAATTTAATTTTATGCAGTAAACAGCATTTGAAGGTATGGAAATCAAATAAAGCATTGATTTATATATGTATATTGGATATGTTTTTCACACGCTGTGAATCGGTGTACCATAAAATAAATAAAAAGCCGATGAACGATGAAATAAATATCTTAATTGTAAAACGAGGTTACCAAACAATCAGCATTATTTATTTGTATAGATTTGGTTAAAAGTTAACCATTTATGGAAAATAAGTAATATTTTAGTTGCGATTATTTTATTATTTTATCTCTAAAATATACAGTTTTTGCATTTACATATATATAGTTATGTGTAATATGTTTAATGTATCTGAAATAGTTTTTATTTCCCCCTTTTGTAATTTTGCAGTCACTGAACTAAATTGCCACATGAAAGCGGAACCACAGAAGCGCGAACGAAGTCATTCAATCAAAATTTACCGCAACTAATTCACCTCACAGTCTAGTTCCATTAACTTGGAATGAATAATTATTAAACATGAGTAGACTGACTATACTGCTGACTTAAATTTACCATTGACTTGCTACTCATTCCATACATAAATGTATTTGTAAACATTTTACATAAATTTGCTGCTTGTTTCACCTCTAGCAATATTCCATTCATCAATATTTGCACTTATAAAATATATATAGCAAAATTGTTTAGTTTCTGGTCGATAATCGAAAACTTTTACTGCCAGTGAACTGGTCTGACACTGACGCAGCCTGTCATGCTCATCATTAAATTATTTTTTGATTGCACTTTATGCTGCCAGAAAAATCAATAATAAAAAAAAAATATGTTGGCAAAATATAACGAAAGAGAAGCGATATCATCTAGAATACCCTTATGCACATTTATAAAATGTAATTTTCGAGCTGTGCCATAGAGCGGTGATTTTGTATTCCTGATTTTGATGTTAAAAACCCTTTCACATCTATGTATAATAAAATAAAGCATTTCTTAAATGAGAAGTCGTCTGGTGATATCCCATTTCGTGACGAAATTATAATAGCCTCTGCGACTGAATAATAAAATGGCACACCTGCACACCTTAAACCGGGGCCCAATGTCAACCGACGACCTTGTACTCAATGTCAGTTTGAATTACACACACACACACATACACACAATTGAATAAGCTCAAACACACCCAGACGTGTAGTGCATGACATTCTAGACAAAGAAAAGTACGACACTGACAATTGCCACAAACCGGGAGCAAAAAAAAATAAAACACGAAAAATACCAATTTGCTTCGTTGCATCCTTTCAATCAGGCGCGACTGTGAATCCCACAAATGTCAGTTATTTTTTTTGTATTTTTTTTTTGTTTGTCAACCAGACACTTGTTGACCTTAGTGCTTTGCATTGAGGCATGATTTCCAATTGACTGCTTTGTACTCTATTTATGCGCTGCACTAAAGTAACAAAGGTTACTGCAAACGAGGCAGTCTCGATTAGAGACTCATACCTATTTGGGATGCGAAGTTTACTCACCGATTGTATAAGTGGCGCCATCCACAGTGAATGTGGCCGCCTTGCATTTGTTGAAGAAGCGCGAGGCGAAATCGAGGGCCGAGTTTTTTATGCTGGAGGATACGCGACGTATGGGTGAGTCCGGGCAGGATGTGGCCAACATGGGTTGCTGGTTTGGCGCTGATGCTGTATGATCCAGAGATATTGCGCTGCTAGTCACCTTATTGGCGCCGCTCAACCGCGCCGTTAGCACAGCTGTGGCTACGGCTGCTGTAGCAGGAGCCGGAACTGGAACTGAAGTTGGAGCTACTGAGTCTGTAGCTGTGGTGACCGGCGTGGCGGAACCGGGCGCCAAACGGCGTGGCGGATTCGAAGGATTGGACATGATGTTATCGCGCTTACGGCTTTTTGTGATTTTTTATGCTTGCCTGCACACCTGACAATCACTCCTTGACGAGGATGGCAACCATTTTGAAAGGCTTGTTAAGTTTGCTGAGCACACAAACTCTGCATATTGAAATTGGCTATTACAACATGGTCGGAAAGCCAACCCAACCCAAGCCAATTTGCTACAATTAAGCTGCCGAAATTGACAGTTTATCTAACACGAAGGTAACTACTTCAAGTCAAGGTTCATATTTGCCTTATGTCATGCTCAATTACTTGCAGATTCTCAACTTTGTTAATTTTAACATTCTTTTCTGTAGAACTCAACTAAAAACATATATTTTTTAAATTTTTACCTGCTCGAGTTTCGACATTGTTGGAGCCAAGTAAAAATATTTTGTCTTAAATTGGTTTGAAAACAAATTTCTTTAGCAAACAAAGAAAGATTTACAAAACTACAAATAAGTGATGACTGGGCTTAAAATGTTTTCATCTTGGTTAATCCTACATTCAAATTTTGTGTGCCATCCTCTCTTTTGTAAATTACTGCAATTTCAATTTGCTGTACACAAAACGTAAACGTAATTGCAACTTCAACAATCTTCAGCACGAGCCCCAAAAATGTGCAGCACATGAAGTGCTTAGCTTGTAGATGATGATGATTCCGCTCAATGAAAACATTATTATCCGGACTACGCACACAAATATATACAGTTGAGAGAACAGGTGTGGTGGTGTGGCAACTAAAAGGGCTGTCTGCTTCATGGGTGTGGCAAGTGTTTTTAGTCAACTGAGGAAATTGCTGGTGCCTGGTATTGTGCCTGGCATATGCCCCACTCTAAATTGCGACGAATTAAAGTAAATTGCTTGGAAATAAGCGGCGAACTCGAAGTCGCACACAGAGACAGACCTGCAGACAGACAGAAAGACAGACAGACAGACAGGCAGACAAAACTCGTAGAGCCACAGACAATGAATGAGTAGCTCTCTGTGGCTGACTGTTCGCGTTTCTATTGTTATTGTTTTTGTTGCTGGTGTTGCGGCTGCCTATCGCCAGCATATTGTGATAATGGCATTCAAATGTATACATTAGGGTCTGTCGCTGCCACCACCAGTCCCATTGGGGGTGCGGCTTTGGTTTGGGCTCTCTTTTATTTTTTTTTTTTTGTAATTTTGGTTTCGTCCAGCGCGCTTATCGCACAACGGAAGGCGTCAAAAATCGCCACAAAAATGTTTAAATGCCGCAAATAACTGCCAAAAGACCATAAAAATAAATATGCGAGAGATGTAACAGAGGCACTGGAACGGGATCAGCATCCAGCCTGGTAAATGCCGTACTCTGTGGCCTTTAGCTAGATTTATGCTGTGCTCATAAGCTCATTTCTTATTCAAAGATTTTGTGTAATTTTTCAGGCCGCATTTACTCAACAATTAATTGTAAGCATTAAATATTTATAATAATTCATAAAACTGCCTATAAAGTTAATATATATGTTGAATATTACAAAATTGTTTCTTATTTTAATGTTTTATTTTGCAATTAATTTAAATTTAATTAAATTGCCTATAAATTTAATATATATGTTGAGTATTACAAAATTGTTATTTATTTTCTTGATAAATTTTGCTATTCACTTAAGTTCTTTGTAAATGGATAATTGTCGTTTTCAACATTGAATTAATGTTTACTTAATATTTGTGAATTGAATTTATTTTTTTTAATGTTGCCTACTTCTGGGCGCTGTCATACATAAAGGGTATTTGGCACACAGAAAATCCAGAAAGGCACACAATATCAGCAAATGTTAACAGTCGACTCATTTAGTGACTGGCAGCCTGTATTTACTCATATTCACTCATATTCACTCACATTCACTCATATTCACTCATTCAATTATTCACTAAGGCATTCAGCTAGCTTCCTTCTATTTAGTTACAATAATATTTAGACACTGTCACGTATCGCATTTCCCTCTTTGTGGATGGTCTATCCTGTTATTATTCTCATGTGCATATTATATATGTATGTATATATATATTGTGTATATATATTTCGATGTTGTCTGTAACTGTCCTTAGATGTCGTGCGAGTTATCGGCGCCTTTCATAAGAACGCATCTGGGCGTGAGAGTGTCAACACCTTGTTGCCGTGTAAATGTAAGTATATGCTTTGCTGCTTGTCTGTATGTATGTGTGTGGGTGTGTGTGTGTGTGTGTGTGTGTAAAAGTTTGCTTCGCATGTCGATGCGGTAAAGGAGCACGCGAGAAAGAGCTTGAAACGCGAAACCAACTTGGTCATTATGGATTTTTTGTTTGGTTTTGTTGCTGTTGCTGTTGCTGCTGTGTGTTGCTGCTGTGTGTTGAGCATTTGCCCGCCCTTCTTATTATATTTATTGTATTATAATAAGTTTTAGTTGGAAGCGTTGTAGCTCAAATGTTCAGCTCGTTGAATTTCGCAGCAGTGCGCTATTCTTTCGCTTCGGCAATGCTCGCCTGCCCTTGGATCCCAGTCCCAGCCCCTTGGGCCCCAATTCATTATGCAATACTAATTAATACCTTTAGGTGCTTGAGTGTGTGTGTGTGTAGGTGTATATGTATATATGTGTGTTTGTGTGTGTGTGTGTGTGCTCATGTTTGCAGATAAATTGCAAAGCTCAGTGGCTTGGATAAGCATGCCGGCTTTAATTTGGTAAATTAATTCTGTAATATTTAGGTCGTAAATACCCAGAGCACAAGGTCACGCTATGCCAAACCATTATGCAGTAGATAAAAGAGAGCGTAACATATTGAATACCCCAACAAACAAAAAAAAAACACAAATTCGAAAAATGCTGAATATGTTAGGCTCGTAAAAGTGATGCTGCCTGCTACCTTTGATTTACGTTGCAAATAGTCAACTCAGTTGGAAACATTTGCTCGTTCGCTGAAATTGTTACTCACAAGTCTGTCAAAACAAAAACCGTTGTCTGCCAACTGATAAAGCAGCATCAGCAGCAGCAGCAGGAACTGTATAAAAGCAGCATCAGATTTAAGCCAATGGACAAGGGTTCAACGCAAGCAAATTGCTGATCCGTTTAGGCCCGGCAACTTGTCTGTCTGTGTGTCATGCCAAAAATAGATACATATAAAAATATATATTTAAGACAAAAGAATGAGGCACAACAAATATAAACTTTGGGTGTATTTTGCGGCTTAAGCGTTGGAAGCAAACAACAACAATAACAAGAACAACAAAAATTGGCTGCTCACTTCTTAAAGTTCTTCGTTTTGAAAATACACTAAACATCCAATGAAATAAACTATGCTGTGGAAATAATTAATTTAAATTTGAAATACTTTTATTTTAAATAAATATATTAAATTTTAATTTTTTTTTTTTTTATATATAGTGATTGAAAGTCGTAGTAAAGTATTTAGAACTATTAATGATTTTTATAATATATTGATCAGAAAAATATTTAAAAGTTTTAAAAGCAAATGATTTTATTTTTTGTACAAATAAATATATATAAAACAACAATTGTAAGTATTTATTTTAACAGAAACAGCTAAGAACTTTTGGTGGAGAGTGTAATTTTTGAGTTTTTTATTGCGTTCAACAGCAGCGGGCTGCCGACCCCCGTCGAAAAAGGTTGCCAAGTTAGATTGACTAAGCAAAAAGGGTCAGTTCAGGCTGTTGGATTGTTGGGCTGCTTGTCTGGTTGGCGTGGGTTGTTAGGCTGCTTGATTTGAACTGCCACGACAAGGGCGTATAGAAAAATGACGACAGCAAGCAATGCGACCGACGCCAGAGGGCGCTAACATTGTGGGCATGGTTAACGTGGCGGCCATATCATCGTTGGGACAAAGTGTTAAGCTGCTTTTGTTTTTGTTTGGCAGCTTGTAAAAGAAGTTGCTCCTGGGCATGTGGGTCAGGTGAGTGGTGGGCACTTCCGGGGTGTGTCTGGCAACACGCCTTGCTTAGTGTGAGTGTGAATGTGTGTGTGTGGTTGTGGGTGTGAGGTGTGAGGTGTTGGTAGACCCATTTGACTGCTCTTCTCAGATTTATAGCTGTGTTTCGTTAAAATTGTTGTTGTCGCTGTCTTTGGTTATTTTTTGGGCTACGTAATTGTAATTTGAATGTATTTAATGCAATTTTAGTTGTCTGTCTGTCAGTCACCGCCTCCCCCCCACGCCTCTCAAATTGGACGTGACTCGGTCTCGGTTCTGGGTTCGGTTCATGTTATTTACTCTGCTTGGACGTGCGCCTAATTGTTGAGCCGAGCATTGGGTTTTGGATGGGTTCGCGATTGGCGTTTAACTCTTAATTTATTGCCTAGTCCTGGCGATGAAAGCTGTGCAAATCAAATTGTTTAGCAAATATTTGTAATTAACATTAATTACGCTTGCTTCACTCTAAGTCGGGGGCAACAGGTCTACAACATTCAGCTGGCTCAGAGCAACAAGTTGGCTTGGTTGGCTATGCGATTGATTCTCAGAGTTTAATTGACATTAACTACACTTGCGAAAACAAGCAATTACTGCAAATAAATCACTCTATTATTTCAACAATTTCACTGCACACAAGCACACACAATCGGACACAACCACCGAGACATACACAAATACAGCACACGAGAGCTCGCGTGGCAGCTCGAGTCCGATGCGTGACGAGTAGAAATTGTCCTTGCTTCCTGTTGCCTGCGTTGGCCACCTTCCGGCAAACGTGTTGCGAATCAACTGGCAGCAACAGCATCAAAAGACAAATCGTTTTGCTGGCTCCAAGTCCTGCAAGAGAGTGGAAGCTCACAAGAGCCTACAATGCATTAATCAAAGCTGAAAAAGCTCGCGACAAGCAAGCAACAGAGAGAGAAAGAGAGAGAGACAGAGAGAGAGAGAGAAAGATATAAAGCGGAAGAGAGCGAAAAGAGGCCGAGAGAGAGAGAGAGCAACGCTCATATCTGTTGGCCATGAAGTGAAGCCCTTGAACGAAAGCGATTGAAGGCTCGTAAATCAGCATACAAAATACAAATGCACTGATAACTCCAGCTAGAGACATTTATTAGAGTTAGTTAAGTAAAGATTTGAGGCCTCTGATATGTGCTCATAATGATTTCAATGCTTATGAGTGGAGTTATAAATGTATTTAGTTGCTGTGTAAATGCTTTGCCCGTTGGCTGCTTATCAGTTGCATTCGTTGGGAAATAAGTTAACTATTGATTTACAGCTGTCTTAGGCTGTTATCTTTGACAACAGCTGATTGAGCTATGCTCTCTTTGAAATGAAAGCTTTTCACCACAAAAGCCCACAGCTGGCTACTGCAAGCTGCCGCCAGCTGTCGCTTGATGGCGCTGGTGAAAAAAAGACATTAATAAAACCAAGCAATTAACCAAAATTAATTAAGATAAGACTTTATTCAGCATAAAATTAATAATTAAAAAATATAAATTTAATTCCTTTTTTTATTGATACCAAAAGAATTTATAAGTTAAATTTGCCTAATTAAAATCAAGAATATTAATGCATTCTGATACCCGTTGTCAGGAATGTTATGAGCTCAAAGCTGAATAATAAAAGTTTAATAAAAATATCACGGAATAAAATGCAGAGAAATTGACGAAAATAAAATAATTTATCTCTCTTAAAAATCTTGATAGTCCACAAATTGACTGAATAGCTAAAATATACACGCCGAAGATTATATACCCTTATAGACCGTTGACACTTAAATTTTAGACCTCTATTCGAAATATGATGGTTAATTCGTATGTTTTAAGCCATTTTTATTCATATGTTTACTGCTTTATGACTGGCTGTGAATGTTTCAAATTTGTGCATTAGAAATTGTGATATCCTATCTCAACTCCACTTTCGACCGATTGCTTACATGGCAGCTAGATGATACAGTGGTCCGATACGATTAATGGGACAGATGGACATGGGTGCTGATCAAGAATATGTTTTCTATTCCTTCAGAGACGTCTCCTCTAAACCGTTACAACAAATATTAAGGAATACAAAATAGTATCCATGAACGTATTTAAAAATCCATAATATATTGCTAGACAAATAGGTAAATGTTGATGGCGATGCACAAATCACAATCAGCATGAACAGAAGTCTTGGATTATTGGCTGGTAAAATATTTGGCATGTCAAATCTCAACGACTCGGCTGGCTTGAGCAAGAGGCGAGTATATTGACAAATGCTCTGAGCAAAGGCAGACAAGCCTTGCGTAATTTATAATGCCACAACTCAGACGTGCCTGGCAGAGCGGCAGACGATAGATGTGTCTGTGGCCCATCTGTGTTTCCTGTGCCACCACAGATTCTGCAGGTGTTTAGTTATTTATGCCTTGTCACACATACCACTTCACACCTCTTATTACTTGTGCCACTTCCACTTTCTTTTGTGTGTATGTGTTTTGAAATTGTTAAACAAATTTCTTCAACTGACTGTGTGTTCGTGTGTGCGTGAATAGGAGCCACAAACTCGTAAAAGATTCGACCCCAATCCCAAAATGGTAAGCCCGCCATGCCATTTCTCATGCCATTCAGGGATGCGAAAGCAAATTCCAGACAAGCGAATGCGCATAAAAAATAACTTCTATGCATTATTTTTATTGCGGTCCATTTAAGAGTTTAAAACCTATGCGCAAGCGAATTTTTGCTGAATTCCTGCCGAAGACTAATTGAACCAGTAAAAGTTAAAACGCTCTCCGATGATAACATACTCTTGCAGACTGTGCAAATATTTTAATTTCATTTTAATTTTAAATTTTTTACTGAAATGGAAGATAGTATTAAATACAACGTGCTCAAATATCCAGAACGAAACTCAGCAGCAAAGTGATAAAAAAAAACATTTTAAAATGCGCTTAAAATTATGCAGCATTAAATTTAAGAAGCAAACTTTTCAATTATAACATGTGTATAAATATATACGTATGTGTATATGTATAAGCATAAAAATATATTCATTATATTATAGACTGAGAGCCTGCCTTTCCCGGTTAAATATCAGATAAATGAATTCATACATGTTACCCTATAAGATTATCTTTATTTAGATTACTGCTTTCAAAAACTTATCTTTATAATGTGCTTCAGTAAAATATGTTAAGTAAAAATATCAAATTGTCTAGCAGTATGCCCATATACTTCACACACAAACATAAACACACACACACACACACACCCATACACACACACTTAGGCATTTACAAACATGTGAGCAATAAGTTCTTGGCTGTTTCTGAGTTACTTGTGGGCTGGGTTTTTCTGGAGACTATCATGACATTTGAATAATGCGCGCACATTTGGCATTTTATTTTATCATCAGGCATTTGGCTGATGTGCTTACACGCCCCACATCACGCCCAAAACAACAACAACAACAACAGTTGAAGTATCTTCTGCTCTAGCTATGAAATTAAACTACGACTCGCAATCTGCTCTGTTGCCTTTTTATTTCCGACACTATTATATTCGCATTCATTCCTCTCATTTTGTTGTTGAAGTACCATTCTATATATATATACATATATATATATATATTTTATATGTGTTGGTTTTCTAGACAGCTGTGGAAGAGTTGGTTCTAATTACTACATGAAAAACTTTTGCATTGTTGCGCTCATAAGGATCTTTCCTTGTCTGGGCCACAAATCTGAAATGAAAACGTTAAGTATACGCACTGTGTGAGATGGGACTTAAATAGAGTATTACTCTTGACTTGCAGGCCTATCTGAGCTGATTTCACGTTCTGTTTTCACACGTCTGCTCAGCACTGACGTGCCTCGAAATGAAGTCAGTCATCTGTTATCACCTTGACCTTTTCCGGCAATCTCCGCATCTTATTTGCAATGCATTCAAATTTTGATTGCAGCCATTAAAATGCAAGCGCAAACTTGACGTTTTTTTTTTAAGATGCAACAACAATAACAACAGCGAAGGGAGAATAATGAGCATGCCACGCAGTCGTCCTGCAATGCGCAAGGTCAACCAAGGATGATTTACAATTGTTGCTGCGTCGTTGTTGTTGATTGCTTGGTTCTCGTTTTTTTTTTTTGAATATTACACAATAGGAGCCCAGAACTGTGGCTCAGGCCAGACAGCCTCCCCAGCAGCGACAACTACAGTAATTAAAGCAGCAAAAAATTCCCACAAAAATTGCTACGCCAATTTCACAGAAAAAAAACAAGTAAGAGTGCTTTCGTTGAGAGAACTTGACACAAAATTACATGCATAACTTAAAAAGTGAAAACAGCGCTAAGATAATTTATATTCATTTGAATTTTTACTTTTTCAAGTAATTATTAAACATCTGCGCCTATGTTATTTAAGGCTGAATAAACAAAATCCCAAATTGTCGTTTTCAAATTATCTTTTAGAGCTGTGCATAAAAATCGAATGCAATTGAAAGGCGAACAATTTGGACAAAATTGGCTGTATAGTGGAAATCACCAGGCCTGTACGAAATTCGGTTAGCAGAGGCCATTAATCAATAAAACTAAAGCATTGTCAAGCATTAAATGTCATCGAGGCTGTGGCTAGAGTCGAACTTGGAATTGGACTTTGGTTGATGGCTGGTCTACAGCCTCGATATTAAGAGCCTGCCACTCGGCATTGAGTGACTTGTCAAGGGCTGATTTTAAATGTGCACGCCAAATATTGATTTGCTTCAATTGTTGTCCTGATTAAGGCGACAACAAGAATATGCCCCGACTGAATGTGATATCGCAGACTCGAATTATTGGTGCGCCTTGCTGTGGCATTCATTGTTGCACAAAATAAATATAACATTTATGAGTCATTTATTGACCGCTCATTATGTGTGGGCCCAGCAAATGACCCGCACAGCTGGTGACTTCCTCCCCAGAGAGAGGGCTGGCCGCTAACTGCTGCATTCGCTTAAATACATTTTGCTGTTATTGGTTGATATGCGCACAAATTAGCGGATATTATGCAACGATAATGTTTCTTAACGATTGCCTATGGTCCTTTCGACCCTTGCTGCGCTCGATTGCTTTTGCCGGAAAGTGCCACAAAGGATGCTACACTGCACATTGTGGCCATAATTTCTGTTCTTTTATTTATGCATTGTATACTTTTTGTTTTAATAAATCATCTACTGTGTTTGATTACGCTGCCACATAAATTCCTAGTTTACAAATTGATTTTATTATAATACATACGATAAACACCAGGACGGACAGTAAAATATGCTTAAATGCTAATAGTTTTATTATGCGTCAAAATTGCTGTGGCCTTCGTGTCACTCCAGGAATGTGAATCAGCCACGCGTATGACATAAAATTCCATAAAACTGTGCAAACTTCATGTTCGGCATGCTCACACGTATTTGGCAATGGCAAATATATTTCATATATTTATAACATAATTCGATATAATGCGAGAGCGAGTTACTTGCACAACCAGGATCCAGCAGCAGAGCTAGAGGCGAGCCGGGCACATAATGGCCATCATAAAACGTAAATCAGCTTTTGGGCATACAATTTGTGGCTACAATGCGTATGAGACTGGCCAACAACAAATATTAATACTGACCACAAACGGCAATAACAAAAAGACAGCAACAGCAACGAGGACACGGCCAGAGCGATAACGATAAGGCGGAGAGTGAGACAAATGCCACACACAAAGGCGAACAGCGAAACGCACTTTGCTCACTGAGGCATCAACATCTGTTGTCTGTACTCCCCAGACCCCCCTCTCTGCTGATAGAATCAATGTGCCCCGTTTTAGTACAGCACTGATTTAAGAAGGTAAACTCGTCTATGAGTTTGTAAGTCAAAGGAAGAAGTTTCACATGATAGTTATTACAATGCATACAATGCTGAGTAAATAATGAGTGTACATATTTATTATGCATTTAATTTTAATGCCTAAGGATTACGATAACTCAGTTCCAGATTGAGTGCCTCAAGGATATCTTATCTCTCTATCTGTGGCAAAGACCGTGATTTATGTGGCGTATGCGCAACTTAATTTGCAACTAACTAATGCATTTATTTATTACTCCAATAAACCATCACTTGCTAATTTTAAATAATGTGTATCTTAAGATAATGATATTTCATCCACATAATCAGTTTATTGTTAATTGTAATAATTCAAACTGACTTCCTTTAGTTCAATAGTTGCATATTATAGTATGTATGTATTAAACTATACGTCTCTGCAAATTTATTTCTGGACCATTAGTCCATCAATTTTGGTTGCTTGGCCAATAGCAGGATCTTTGTTCTTCTTTCCTCAGCTATTCATGACCAGCAATTGCAATGACACTTTGCCAACTGTGAATCTATTCTCCTCCCACAGCCTGCGCATATTTTAAGACAATTCTCAGCCGTCTCATTTTATGAACTTCTGGAATTGCTGTTGTTGTGTGCTGTCCTCTCCACATGAGCCGGCGGCTGATGCTTAGCTCCAAGCTGGCTCAGCTCCTTAGCTTACATTGCTCTTTGATGCCATTCAGCTGGAGTCTTGAGTTTATGTGCCGAATTCGCCCTTAAATATGCTAATAATTTTTGGCGCTGCTTTATTAAATTTCTACAACACAGTCAAATTAAATGTGCCCCACAGCCACCGAGTTCTCCTCTCCTCTCGCTGCCAGCGTGTAAATTAAGAGTGGCACAGTCAAGAGCCGGAAGAGTGAGCAACTCCAACAGCAACAGAAGTCAATGACTACCCAGCCAGCCTCCAGTCGTCTTCCAAATGGACATCAGATTGGCGACTTTGGCATGCTGTAAATTTACGTTTGCCTTTTTAGGATCTTAAAGCTTAAAATTCGAACATTAAATTGACAGTCAATGAATTTTTCTGACAGCGTAAACAAAATTATATAATAAAAGTCGAGCAGGCGTCGAGCTGAATTATGAAATGTTAAATTTAACATCGTAAAGTTTTATTCGAATATCAACTAGATTTATAGAGACAAATATTTTTTATTCGATTTGAATTCGTAATTTCGAGATTAGTATACTTAAATAAAAAGTTTTTGCACTTTAAAGAGTCATCATCAAAAGTATGAATTTTGAGATAACTAGACATTTATTACATTTCTAATAAAATCGCTCGCAATCCAATGGATATTCCGACTATCGAGTTTCACGCACCCAAAATCATGGCCATTAAATCTGGCTGTATTTATTTTGTAAACTGAAATTAGCATGAATAAAGCTGCAATAAACTGCCAGCAAAATGGCATCTGCATGATAATCAGAGCACGTGAAAATTTATGTCAATTAACATTTATTTACCTTAAGCCCATTTCGTAAAGCCCGCGGGAAATTAGCATTAATTAGAATTACATAGCCAATTTTGCAATCAGTTCGGATAGCAGCCATGTCTGATTAATGAGCATATTTTTCGGATGGTAGAAGTCAATAAATTAAGAACGCACCTGCTCACAAACCTTTATTGACCACACAACAGCTTCATAAATATTGATAAAAAATCAATCAAACCACACACACACACACAAATAAAACCACACACACACACACACATGCATACATATATTGACACTGTTAAATTAAATATTTTTAATTGATCAATCTACACCTGGAAAGTAATTTGATGAATATTCAATTCGTGGTTTTATATAATATATAAATATATATTTTTATCAAGCAAATATAACCATCTAATTGCTTCACTCGTTTAATAGCCGGAAAACCCTAATTTAAAAAAATATTACAAACTTGAATTTTGGCTTAGGTTGTTTGATAAGTTCCTGAAAAGTTTTGTTGTCAAGTACTAACGGAATTCACGGAATTGATTCTTGCCGATTTATAGATGGATGAATAAGTGTGTATGTTGCCTACAGCAAAATGCAGACTGACATTGAAAAATGATGGACGTTATTTGGGTTCTGGATTGAATATGCAAAAAGATATTTGATTTCCATGCCATATATGCAAATATTATTCTTATTTATATTGTTTATCCATCGGTTTGTCTGACTTACGAATGTGTGATAGTTGAGTGCCTTATCCTTGATTCCCTTACCTTTCTACAGCTGCTGCTGCTGCTGCTGCTTGCTGGCTGATTGTGCTCTGCAAATACATATAAATATATATATATATTTATAAAAGCATTAGTTGGGATAAGGCATTGATTTAAATGCTGCATTAACAAAATTCACTTTGATGACTTGGACATACATATATGAATATCAAATTATTGAGGCTTAAGGCTTACACAAGAACATAAGTTGAGAGACGAGTGGGCAAGCTGCTGCTCAAGTGATGAGCTGTTTATATTTATGATGATGCCCCACACACACACACACACACACAACCGCACACACACACACAAGCGTAGATATACACATTTGACAGATTAAGTTACTTAAGCGATGAACTTTCTTGGCTTGAAGTGTCTTTCGCTTCACATACATATCTGGGGCATATTTGCTGCATAAATATTATGTTACGGCTCAATGGACTTATATACCGGACTCCCATTTTCCCTTGGCCCGCCTGCCGTGTGATTGTCTCCATTAGTCATTAGCAGCAGCAGATTTGCGGTCAATGCTTGTCTTGATTTATTTGCACAGTCACTCGTAGCAACTTCTGAGGTCTGTTGATGAATTGCGGCATTGATGGCCAGAACACAGAAATAAACTAGATTGCCACATGTCAAATCCTTATTTTGTTGCAAAACACCTGCATTTAATTGTTTAGACAATTTCACGCCTTGACCATCGTTAACGACAAGCACACATAAATTGAGTGTGAAAGATAATCGCAGACAAAGATATGCGCAATCCTTGTCAAAGGGCAACAACAATGCGGCTGGAGGTCAAATGCAGCTAATGAGCAAATGAAGTAAGGAGCACGCACAAAAACTGGAGTTAAGAAAGAAAAAAAAAATCGTTTCTGGTCGACGGATAATGACAGCCATTTGCGTAGCTCAAAGTACTGCTCCCACCAGGACACCAACCCAGCAACCCAGCAACCCACACTGTGTGGGTGGTGGCCAGTGCCAATGGCTTTCGCACTCCTTGTGCTAATCGGTGTTTGCCTTTACGCTTTACTTTCGCAGCGTTTGCATAATTTCAGAAGACGCTTGCGTTCCAATGCCCTGTAGACTCTATCGAGAATTGGGTATACCAGCCTGTGTAGTCAGCTGTACAGATTGAAGTAGAATTTTAAATAATATATACTTGAACATGAGAGATCAAAATCATCTGCTCACTTCATAATTTAAAGATTAATTTAAGAAATTCGATCGATTTCTTCAAAATCAAACTACTAATGTTAGTTTATTTACGATAGTTTTCGAAATAAAAGTATTTCGTTGTTCAGATTGTTGAGTGGCAGTGCAAACAGTTTTCTTTTTATGCAAATACTTCTGGCTACGATTTATTACAGGATAGTTAGTAGTTCAATTACCACAAGTATGACATTCTTATTTCTTGTATCTATTTGTGAGTGGATTTTATTTTTAGTAAGGCTCTTAGCCGGCACAATCCAATTATTGTGGGGCAAATTCATTAAGGCCAAGTGAGAGATATTCGGGCAGAGAGACAGACAGACACGGTTGAGGCTAAGGGACAAGCCCACGGCTTAGTAAAATTAATTATCCATCAGCATTGGCTGTGCTCCCGGACTGGGATCAGACCCCAGTCACTTTGCATATTTTCACGCCTCGCCATTGGCCGGCATTTTCATTAACTTTTGCCTCAGTCTGTGGTCATCAATTAAACTTTAAACACAATCGCCAGTTGGTCCCAGGACTGAACTGAACCAAACTGAACTGCTCCAGTATCTTGCAATTCGGCTTAATGTGCATTGTCCCTGTGGACAATATGGGACAGACATATGTGAATTTTTGCAGACCCACATTTTAATGAAGTTGTAAGGCGGCAATGTCAATGGCAAACCCCAGGCTAAATGGGGCGTGTACATACTTAAAGCGCTGAAGGACAGCCACGGGGCGTGGCTAACTACAGCTGGTCCTACGCTCTCGTCGAGCAAGCGCAAATATTTGCCCATATAAATTACTCGCACATCTATGAGCAATGACTCGCACGTGTTTCGTGCTTTACGTGCTTTGACTTTCAAATTCGAGCAGAAGAACACAACGTGGTTCTAATATGTCAGTCACTGGAACAGCGATGCCCATGTAGATTACTTTAAAAATATGAATATATATTTATAGACGACGAATTTTCAATTTTACTTAAAGCTAGATCAGTCAGTAATTTCCATATGTTAAAAATACTCCTAATGTGGCGGCACTCACGCTCGAAATGAAGCTCAATGCAAGCTTAATAATTCAATTATGCTCGATCTAAGCAGATGTGACATATGGGAAGGACATTTCCTTGCTGGCTGCTTGCCAAAGTGAATTAAAAGCAGTCAACATGGCCAGCAGCCGGGGGCCACCTTCACATGGAGAGCAAGAGGCCCGCGAACACGTTGCAAACTGGAGAGCGTCAGGTAATTGAAATTTATGCATAAATTATGTGCGTAAATGGACAAGGCGAGGCAATAAACAAAAATAAAAATGCAAAATGGCAAATGGGAACGGAGACGAGGCAGCAACACGAAGAGGAAGAAACAACAGCGGACAAAATATTTTTTTCAGCACATGAAATTTTGATGAGCAGAAGCAGGAGGCATACACACAATTTTGCCGTAACGCTTTTTTATTATTAAGCTGTTTTGTAAATTTTTCGTTTATTGTTGATGTGGCTCCTTTACATTTTGCTTGCCCCGTCAGCGCGCCGCACAGGGATGCTGCTATGTACATACTGTATCTGCGAGATACAAATTGTGTTGCTGACGCTAGTCGCCAGAAGCGACAAGCTGCTTCGTGGGCAAGCCATAAAATGTATCCGTATCTACAGCTGCAGCATCTGTGTATGCATCAGCATCAGTGTTGACATGCTGCTGCACTTGCAGCATTGTTGTCGACTTGTCGCTTGTCGCGTGAACTTTCATTTGTATGCCACTTTATTTAAATTAAGCATTTTACTACACGTTTTAACTAACTAAATAAACTAAAATATACGAGAAATTCGAGATTACTACTTCATGTCATGTTAGAGCCCCAGTTAATTCAGTTTTAGAGCACAACTTTCGCCCTTAAGCGACTGCGAGGGTTGCCTCTTAAATGAAATTAATAAACGAAGCTCAAATTAAGCCAGATACTCTATATTTGCAGCGTTTTCCCTAACTAGATGCAAATTTTGCCAAATATATTAAAAGGTTTACACTATTTTAATTTCCCAGCAATTGTACATCAAAATTTACATTCTACGCTTATGCTATAAAATGTAAAACTTTTTGTTGAACATTTGGAATTAAATTTGAAATAACACTCAAAATGGAAAAGTCGCTCAATATGAAAGGCAGCCCTCGAAACACAATAAAGTGTGGCTGCCTCGTGTATTTTATAGATAGATAGCTTGGCCAACAGATCCTAAACCCTTCCATATGGCTGCTGTCCTGCATTTTGTTTTGTGTGTGTGTGTGTGTGTGTGTGTTTGTGTGCTTTCAAGCAGCTTAAGGCGCTTACGCCGTCACCTGACTGACACTCAGATACACCAACACCAACACACACACACAGTCAGTTGCTGGAGACGTACCGAGTGCCGAGTGCGGAATTTCTCGGCTCTTGCCTATCCTGAGTGCTTTTCGACCTAAATAAGGTGCCTGCCTGACATTTTTTATTTTAAACAATGTGCACAGCCTTTGTATGTCTGTATATGTGTGTGTGTGTGTGTGTGTGTGGGCTGTATATCTGTGTGTGCGTGTTAGACACTCTAAGCTTGTACAAATTTGAGAATTGTAGAGCACACATCACAAACGTTAGACAGCTTTTATTTGACACAAAAATATTTGCTATTTAGCTCATTCCACACAAACAGAAATTCAATTCTCCAGCAATATTAAGTAAATAAAATATATGTCATCAAGACAAAATTCCTATTCATGGCAATCTAAAATATATTATTATAAACAAAGGTGAGTCTACAAAATCTTGAACAGCAAACTATACAAGTATTTGCTCAAATGCTCTATATTTTATGCTCTAATATTTTAGAAAATTAAAATACATTTTCTGAGATATTTCATTTCTCTTGGACTTAGATGTATCTCAGTAACATCTTCAAAAGTCACATCTATGTGATATATTTTATTTTGATTCTTATATATTTCTATTATATATTTTCTATTGAAGAGTATTTTGAATAGTGGTTTTCTGTATTTTTAGTATCCCCCGATAAAACTTTTCGACTTCTTTTATTTTTGTACTAGGAGTCGAACCTAAAATAACCAAGTCAACAATGTAATGCTATGTTGAGATTGCATTGAGCTTTTCGCACTAACGCAATGGATAAGTAACCAACCCGGCGTAATCATCTGACAAACATTGTATAGCATTTTCGCCGAGAAGTGAACGATTTTTTATGGGATCTTGTTTATGGGGCAATTTGCTGAAACAAAGCACCGTTCCGGAACATTGCACAATTATATGACACAACAGCGAAAGCAACGCCAGCAGCCAGCAGCAGTAGCAGCAGCAAGAAATAACACCAACTCGTTGCAAACTCAAAAATAGAGCGCCAAAATAGGCTACAAACAGAAAAAACCCCCAACACAAGCTCCCGCACAAGCCCCGTAAATTAATTTTGATAACATGACGCCCCTTGCTGTCCTGCAACAAAGCGAATAAAAAATAATAAAAAAGAGGACAACAAACTAAGCGGAGCGCTTAGTTCGTCACTCGTCAGACAGTAAAAGCAAATTACTTTAAGTTCATTGCTTTAAGCGTGTGGGCGTGGCACTTCACTCGGATTCACCCGCTGATGCCCGATGATAGCTGATGAACGATGACAACGCGAGCAGAAAAGCAGCACAGCTGACGAGCTGACGAGTTGACGAGCTGACGCGCTGACAAGCGAGTGCTGGGGCAACCGTCTTCATTTATTTCATTTGTTGTCATTCCTGTGCAGCCTCAACTGACACTTTTAACGATTGCACTCCCTCTGACAATGTTGCGATAGTTTGGCTTGGGCTAACTTCAAGATTTTAGAACGAACGATCACAAAGTTACAAATTGACACAAAAGGACGACAATGAAATCCCAGTAGAAAATAAAAGAAGAGAATCCTTAAAATTATGCATTAACCGTAATGCAATGAGAACAGATTATTCAATAGTCGTAAAATCACGAGGTGTACGCGACTCGACCAAAAATCGTACTAAGATTTCAATTGTTAAGTTTCGCGTTTAATGTCGATGCAATGAAGGCAGAATGAAAGCTAAAACTGAAACCCAATAAGTGTCAAGGCCTATTGGCTTTCGGTAAAATGACGATGTCTAAAGCGGACATCATCGATCAATTTTGGTCCGTCCTACAGTGCCCCAAATTTACTGGGTGGCGCCTATGCTAGAGTGGTCTGCATGAATGATTGGACATGTCTAAGGACAATTTTGTTTATATTTAATGAGGAGGATTTGACCTTTCTTCTTTGGACTATGGAATCTAATATGCGAAGAAAACTGTGTAACTGCAACAATTTTCGATTCTCTCTGGATTATCTTAACACATATATTTTTTTAATTTTCTTGCCTTACCGCTTGTCACCTGTTTAATTATACACATAGAGCAGTGTGGAAAAACTTTAGTTATATTTTATGCAAGCGGTTTCGGCTCTCAGGCAAACTTTGTGTGCCCCGTCCACATTGGGGACAACGGTTTCAGCTTACATGTATATATATATGCATGTGTGTATCTTAGTAATATATGCAAAATGCTGGCGCACAACTTTAAATGAAATTTATACCACCATCCTGCACCCCTCCCTACGTCATGCGCAAGTTTACTCGCAGACATTGTGAGTGGGCTGAGTTAGACTTAGGGGCTGAAAGCCAATAAATCAATGACACACTGCGGCCCTTGGCTACGCCTACTAAGGGAAAGTTCAAGGCCATAATCCCACTTGATGCCGCCGCAAATACGCCAATCAAGTCATACATAATGCATGACTAGAGCTGGGAATGGGGGTCTCCGGGGCGGCGTCTGTCTAAGGAGCCTAAGCGTAAAGCTCCAAGCAAATTGTCAGCTCATTGTCCAAGAGTAGGCGGGCCCCTGCTCTAAATATATCGCTCTAATATATCGCTTGACCAATTAAAAATTTTTGCGCACTTTGCAGTTACCAACAAAACTATTTCACAACTCGTGAGACCAAACGAAAACTTTTCCCGTTACCAGAAAGTTGAAGTGGAGCGAAACCTCGAGAGACCAGTCCAAAACGAAATCACAATTTTTGGTTTTCAAAATTTAATAATAACAATTTGGACAATTTTTTAATTGAGATTTAGTTGAACGTGTTTTAGTTCTTCAGTTGTCTGGGAATTAAAACTTAACTGCGAGTTAGTGGTTTCAAATACTACAGACTCTTGTAACAAGATATTAATACTTATAGCTGTTGAAAGATATTAAAGAGTTGTGACTTAACTTTTAACCATCCAAGTATTTCGAAATTTAATTTTAATGAATTATTCTTTGGTCATAAATAGATTTTCATTAAGATTAAATTTTCATTTTAAAAATTGATTGCAGTTGGAAATTCATGTTAAAATTCTACAATTTTAATATTAAATAATGTATTAAGCTTGTTTATTTTAATAAATATTATTTAACTATTAAATACAATATTTTTATTTATAAGCTAGCATTTTAATCAAGGCTGTTGAAATACATTTGTATTATTGATAATTTGAAGTGGCAAATTACCGTGTTCTGAACGCTGAACCTGATTTGATTGGTTTCTGTCTGTGTCAGTTGTCTGGCAATCAATAAGAAAATTGACAGCAATCAGTAGAAGCAAGGGCAATTAATAAAAATACAATGGCCACATCGAATAGACAGGGTTGAAGATGGCAGCGCGATGTGCTGAGATTGCCGGAGAATGGGTTGACCCTAATGGGTAGTTGTTGGCTCTCACTAACTTTTGGCCGACTGCGTGCCTCAGTCATTATAAATAATGCAGACTATCGATTTATTGACTGATTCACATTGTACCGGAATAAGAACACAAACACCAAATGCCAAAGTAAGTAGAAGTAGAAGTAAATACAGCAAGGACCCCCCAAAAAGTGTGCGCAAGTAAAATGAGTCAACAAACGTCACAGAACAAATTCCATAGAGTCTCAGCCCACAGGCAAGGGACAATAAATGGTCGTTTTATGAAGTGTTTAATGGATGTTAAGTATGTGTGTGTGTGTGTGTGTGTGTGAAAGTCGTTATGTGAATGCCCGAATGTGCGTGAATGTTCTTATCTATTGAACAGTTGGCTGACCAAACGCTAAAAAGGACAGCAACCCAAACCAGACTGAAGGAAGCTAAAATGCCATCTTTGGGACTTGAATTGATTTTTTGTCGTGGCTCTTGCCTTTTGATACTGGCATAATTGCAGACCCATTGACTTAGGCATTTGCATTATGTAAGGCACAGTCAACTCTAATCCATATATCGTTCCTAATGTAGTCCATAGTTATTATGTATGCATATACATATATCAATATATACCTTGTCATTGCTCGCGCAGGTAACGCGCAAATCTGCAACCTTTTTGCCATTTAAGTGCTGTGCAAAGACGATGGCGAACATGAAACTAAAGCAATCCCATCAACTAAAAAGCATCTCAACTTAAATTTATGTGTGTGTGTGTGTGTGTATGTGTGTGTGTGTGTGTGTGTGTGTCGTCTTTTGAAAGCATGTGTGAGTGTGTGTGTATCTCATTTGTAAGGCGCTCGCTGCAAATGGCAGCACTTAAGTTTCCCGTCCTGAACGACAAGCGCATAAAAATGGAAATTAAATGCCAAAGCAGCGACTTGCGAGTGTTCTTGCTACCAGAGCGAGCAGCATGCAACCAGCCACTTCCACCTCCCATCCGAAGTGTGCAGCGGCTAATGATAAATTGCTCGTGCGATGAGTGCAAAATTATTGTGGCTTGATTGCTTTGCGGCCCTGAAATGCTCTGATTTGTTTAGCTAGACGACATTCGAGCAATGCCGTGAAACAGTTGACGCCAACAGGCAACGGATACTACGACTGGTCATGGATACCGTGACAGCCAAATTGGCGGCCGGGCAATTAGTGGCGACAATGTTGACAGCGACGCTAACAGCAGACAGCAGAGCACTCAGCGACTCTCGAGATTCCCCCCTGCCCAGCGTATACGTGCAACACAAAACTTGCCCGCACAAACTTATCAAACTTGCGACTTTGTTGTTTAGTTTAGTAACACAAATATTGAATTATACGCTTATTTCAAACTAATTCATTTCTCTGAGGAAGTTCAGCTCTTGAATTTGATTAGCTGCTAAGAGCTCGAATGATAAATAGCCATACCTAAAGATTTGTGCAATTTATCATGCTGTCGTAAGCAGCATTTTGATTACACCAACATATTCAAATTTTCCCAAACTTTTAGAACAGAAAGTAAAATCAGGTTAGATAACTTAGAAATAGATTTTTTTTTAAAGAATTACAATATAATTCATTTAAAATAGAATTAGAAGAATTACAATATAATTCATTTAAAATAAGGTTTACAATTTTCAACTCTTCTCTCTAACCTGTATTTCAACAAAATCTAAAGGTTATTGAAGATTATTCTTCAACATTGTTTGCAGAACTTTTTTACATGACTCAAGATCGAAATCATTTTCATTATTGTATTCAAATCAAGAGGAATTAGCAATTGTCGAAACCGCTGAGTTGTTAATTGAGTTGTTAAGCAGCCAAAGAATATGGCTTTAAGATACTTGAACAATTTGTCGTTTCCGTTGTTTGTCTCATCAACCTTCAAGAATCATTGCTTTTTTCTTTCCCTGTACCCTAATGGTTTTTCTTATATTTTCGCTTATATTTTTGGAATCATTTGTCATCTTTTACCATTTTTTTGTTGTCCAGCTGCGAGTATTTGTGATTCCCTCCATGCAGAGTCTTATGTTTACTTAAAGTGCATGCATAATATTTATGTATATATTTTTCTTAAATTCAGCATTTTTTTTCTCAGTGAGTTCTCACTACGCATAGTTTTCATTGTTTTATGTTTTTCCTGGTTTGTGGAAGCTTTTGCTGACTCTGTCGAATTGTGCAAGAAAAACCTTTTGAGTTTCATTTCTGCACTCGGATAGGGCCACTTATATCGGTGTACACATAGTATATATGCATGGCAACAAGGTCAAGTTTTACATCGCCCGACATACTCAAGCTGCTGTGCACTTTTGGACGCAAATGACAAGTGACGTATTTAGCTGCAACTTAAATCTGAGTAGCTACTAGCCAACTACCCAGCCAGGCAATGGATATATAAGGCTGTACAAGTTGGTGTGCGTGTGTGTGTTGCTTACTTTCCACTTGAGAGATATGTTTACCGTGCACAAATGTACGAAAGGCTTAGCAATTCGGCACTAAGCCCACTTTAGCCCACTTGATGTAGCATGTAAACATACGCGCGTATGCAGTTTGCCCGGCCACTTGAAGCATATTTTTCGCACGAAATTTGTTGCAGGCCAAGGGACGTCAGGACGTCAGCGCAAAGAGCGGCAAGTGGCAAGAGGCAAGCGGTAGCAGCAGCAGCAGCAGGAGCAGCCTCAACTTGTTAACCTCCTTTATATGGCGCTGCATTACACGGACAATCAACGCCTCTTTAACTGCTCTCCACATTCTGGCGTCGACGTCGGAAGCAACGAAAGCAAAATATTTTGAGCTGAGCATTCCGCTTGCCAGACACACACACACACACACACACACTCACACCACAAATCATTTCTGCCATTCAACTCTGTAGGCAACGCCCACATGAATTTTCAATTAAAAGAGTTTTTCCCATTCACACATTTGCTGTTGTCAGAGCGCTTTTGTTTTTTGACAGCTTTCCCGGCCTGGAAATTAACAACTCGTGAAATATGCCACATAAGAGTATGCTTTGTTTTTTTTGCCATTTGAAGAAAAAACCCCACTCGACCTTGGCCAGCATAAGACGGCTGACAACATGCCCCAGGGCTGCAATTTAATCACCTGGCAATACAAATGAAGAAAATGACAACACTGCGTCCTGTGTGTGCATACGTACAAATAAATTTCGAATTTTTGGATTTGTTGCCTGGTTACAAAAAGCAGATACACTAATTGGCTGTCTAATTGTTCAAAATATTGCACAATACAGAAAGAGACAATTAATTTCATCTAGAAGGACTCTCACAAGAGACACATTTTTGCTTGGTTTAAGCCTAATCTGCGTAGCAAATGTAAATCGGTCTTTTTCTAAATAAAGTAGTTAAAATTTAAAAAAAAAAAAGAAAAAACTTTCTATCATCAGTATTCTGTCAATTAAGTGTGTAATATTACAAAACAGCGACTCAGTACCAAATAGATATTGCGCCACATTACTTGACGACTACGTGAGTGGCTGCGGATGCCTCTGGGCGCAGGCGCAAATAGTTCCCCGAAGCATTGCTCACTTTAATGAGCCTCTCAATATGCATGACACACGGCTTAAATGTGTAATTACGGCGTGGATGGCAAGGCGACAGGCGGCCACGTGCCCGCATCAACAGCAATTTTTGAAAGACTTTGCGGCGCATGAATTATGCCACGGCGCATTTCCTGTTATAATCATGTTTTGCGCTGATTTATTGAATTACTGATAAGATGTCTTTCCAGGCAGCTGCTCGAAGGAACTATGCATATTTTGTGTATAAAACGCTTTGTTTTCATGGAATTGAACCTAAGCCTAACTATTTCCCACAACTAAAACAATAATGCTCAATATATAAATAAATGCCTTTCTAACAAAATAAAAGATTGAACTGAATGGATATCAAAAGTGTATATTGACGACTATACAAATCGCAAATTCATTTCACTGAGCTCAATTTTTCTGTTCATGATTGTAAGGAGTGGCATTCGATCCGGGCTCTACCCTTATTTCGCAGGGCGTGCAAACTTTGTACGACAGCCAAAAACTGTGAACAAACTACTTTAAAATAATCACAATGGAAACCTATAACTTTTGGCAGCAGCAGGAGGCTCAAGGATCTGGCACACATACATAATTCAAGAATCAAAGCTGAAGCGAAGGTTTTGGCTTGCACACAAAACATTCTCTGGCTATTGTTCGTCTGCTTCAAAGGCCAGCAGAGGGACTGCGAATGGCACACACAGAGAGAGTGTGGCTGGAACTGATCATCAACCTGTAGGTGATTACCACAAATCTGCCAAATGCCAAAGGACAGCCTCCGAGGCAGTTGCCATTAATTACCACGACCTGGTGAGTGGGCTATTTTGAAAAATGGTTCAGCACTACTAATTAATTTTTGATAATTATCTTAGCCCATTGTAAAAGTTTTCACGGCCCTTATTCTGCTGGTTGGCTGCAACGTTCATTGAAGTTGAATAATGAGGCAAACAAAAATTAGATTTTCACTTGAAAAACCAGGCGCACAATTTTAATTGGAGCATTGCGCAAAAATATACAACCAAAAACAGCAGCAACTGAAACGCAATAAAACAAACAACAACTGAGAAAAATTTTTCACTTTTTGCTCTCTTCAGTGCGCCTATTTTCTAGCTTGCCCACGGCAACAAATCAAACAGCAAACTAAAAACTTTATCTGCAAATAGGTTGAACTGAAAATACTCTATTCAATTTTCAGGCTAATTTTTCTGATTTCGTTAGGCATTTAATCTTTATTTATTTTATGGCTTTTGTCGGTTAATAAATATATTAAGTAGGTTGCTGTCAGCATAAAATATATTTTTCATTTATATTTTAAATTCAAACATTCAAACAAATACTATAAATTTAAAGCATGCCAAGTGCATTTGCTACGCAAACCAAAATCAATGCCGAATTTCCGAATTTCATTTCCCGGACACTGCACAATACTGGCCGAAAGTATCCTTGGCTTGTGTTTGCATTATGCATGCATTTCGCTTGGTTTTCGGTAGCATAGCCGCCTGCATACTGCATACCTATATTGCAGTCAGGCATAAACAACAGCGGAATTCCCTGTCCGCAGTGTTAGAACGTCTAAAAAAAGATAACTACGAGAAAAATCACTTTATTTTACAATTTTTCCCTGACGGCTGTATAATGATAAAAGCAGACAGACAATCGCAAATTGCCCAAATCTAATATACACTATTCACATTTAACAACAGGGTATACAAATAATTTTAACGCTTTAATACTTACCCAACTTTCCAAATTTGACTGCAGTTTCTCTGTCGAGTTTTTGGCGTTGAATTGAGCTTTTATTGTTGAGTTGTGACTTTCGCACTTGTTTGTTTATTTATTTTTTTTGTTAATTATTGTGTCTTATATTGCTTCTGGGTTATAGCCTGTAAGAACATTGACGCTCTATGATCCGTGAACTTCAGTTTAACCGGCAGTGATTTAATTCTTAGCGTTAACGAAATCAGTTTCGTTGCACAATGCTCGTAAATAGGGCAAAAGTAATTTGCGCTTACACATACGTCGAATGCGCAATATTTAATAAGCAGTTCACTCAAGATAACATACATATATTACTCATACGTCACGATGCCAATTTGCTCAGTTCGCCGACAGATGCTACACACCAACAAATGCTTAGGGACAGGGTTGCGCACAGCACGTTCATATGACATTTAGTGTGACAAGTTGAAGAGCCCCCAAAAAAAAAAATATGACAAACAAAAACAGCAACCACATCCTATACACAAACTCAGAGGACATTGAAAAATTCATAAAAATTCAAAACAGCAAGCAATCAATAATGTTGTAGAAACTGTTTCAAATTCAAGGTGTCAGGCAAACCGTATCTGTAGCACAGTGGTCTAATTTATGTACATTAAGATAGTTATGTAAAATATATAAAAGAAATTTGTTTAAATTTAAAAAGCAACAAATCTGGCTTTACTTTAAGAAATTTAAGAAATTCTCCCCATCAAAATAAAAATAAAATACATACAAAATCTTTTCGTTGAATATTGAATGGTTATGAATGGTATGAATGGTTTTTGCAAACACTGTGCATTTTGCCGTTGCGTGCCTATAATGTTATTTCCTTGTCCTTGATGGCAATTGTCAAGTGCGAGCCAGGATTCGTTTCCTCCCCCAACGCTCACGCCATTTGGATGATATCGTGCGAAAACAGCAGCTGGGGCCCAATTGGGTACGCAGTGCTTCGCTAAAGTGCCGCCGCCAATCAACGGAAGTAAAGTGTCCGAAAAAATGAGAAACCAGGAACAATAGCGCGACTAAACGCGCTTTCCAACTTCCTGTCCAGTCAGTTAATCTAATGACCGGCATTCATGGCCGCGTTCATATCCTTCTAAGCTTTTATGATCAGTTCGGCTGTAACGGAATGTACTGTTCGTGGTCTCGCCGACTAACCCAATTTGTTCTTTTTATATCCCTTGCATGGACAGCGCCTTTTCTCATTCGTCATTACTTGGGGTGCCACAAAGATAATGTTTCAATTGTCCAACGATAAAGCTAAATGGAAATGGACAGTCAAGGAAGTCCAGAAGCTACGACACGCCAGCCGCCTAGTGGTGCTAGTTGTCTTTTGTTTTATTAGTTACGAGCAAAAGGGAAAAAAGTTCACTCTAAATTGAAAATATATTTCCAGCTTGAAATATTGTCAAGTTATGTCGGCAATGAAAAATTATTGCATAAATTAATTACGAGTACAGGCCCAGAACGTGCAGTTAGGCAGTCAAGCAGTCAGGCATTGAGGCAAACTGGCAAACAGGCAAACACAGGCAGGCAGACTCGCAGGATGTAAAGTCTATATCCTTGCCACAACGACGATGACGGCGACAAATAATTGAGCACGTGCCACAAAAACACAGGCAGCAGTAGGCAGCAATAGGCAGCAGTAGGCCGTACACGTCGCGTATACGTAATGTGACCTGCTACTTCTTGATTTCACTAATACAATGAAAATGCCTGTGTGTGTACATATACATATGTATATATATGTGTGTACATATGTATATGAGAGCATGCAATTAATAACATGAGCATAAATAGGAAAGCTTGCTACAAGGGTTGTTGCCACATGTAATTTAATTTTCAAAGCTGGCAACTGTAAAGAAGAATTCCACGTCTATGATTAAATGATTGACTTTTTAATAGGTTGCATTAGCCGCTACAAATTTTGTATAACCAGTCCCAGGAATGTAAACTACCTACATATTAAACGTTGTCCTCTGGATATAATTCTTGTAAATTGTGACTTAGAAAGCTAACAGTGCTGGGTACAGGGCATATCGTAGTCTTTCTAAATCACGACTCCCACTTGTTCAAATAGCAGTTTAAATTTATTTGAGCTCTACTGATATGTATAGTTAAGAATTCGAATTTAATTGTTGTTAATAACTAGTTAAAAATAGAATAGAAATCGAACAATATTTCATTAAATAAAAGCAAACATTTTTAAACTGAAGTAGTAATTTATATTCTAGGAAAAGTGATTTATATACATACATTATATAATTCAATTTTTATATACATACATTATATAAATAATTTTTCATCATTAAATTAATCATTTATATACATACATAATATAAATCATTTTTCACTGATTAACAAAATGAATAATTTTCAATTAAGTAAAACTCATTAAAATTACCGAACAAATAATAGCAATTATTTTCTATCTACTGGCATTTGCTTCATATTGATTTCTTAAATCGTATCTCTGCTATGCATATGCTCCATGTGCCGCAATCTGTAATGAAAAACAAATCTGTTAACGCCTCATTTGGCAGCGTTATCGACAGCTTTGACAGCCAGTCAGGAAACGAACGCATTAAATTAGCTGTGTGTGCTGCATTGATTTTTCGGGCTCGACATATTAAAATGCGTCAAAGTGAAACAAGAAAAAAACTATGGCAAATGTCACAGGAGGACACTAAGTACACATTATAGGCCATCCATCACAGTCTAGGACACTTGCGTCCTGTCAATCAGCAGAGCTCAACTTTGGCGCTCAGGTAACAACTGTTCTAAATGTATTTTATATTAACGAAATTTAATGTATTTCGATTCGTTCTTGTTGCAATTGGCTTTCACTTTTTATTTTCTTATTTGATGTGTCAGGCAAACCTTTAGGCGCGGTTGTGGGCAGTAGGTTTAAAAATAGCAGACGTCAAGGACAAGTTATGGTTATTTTTGAAGCCGTACAAACGTCAAGCAATGCTGCCGGGCAAATGCCCAAACAACGGTCGACTAAAAACAAAAGACAAAAAGTCTCGTGTGTTCTCCGCTTTTTGTATTACTTTTATTCTGTTGTCATTGTATCGGTATTGTGCTGTTCGTTCTCAATTGAAATACGTTTGCGAAAGTAAATTAAAATCAACGCCACTTTCACTAGCCTAGTCATTTGCTTTGCTTTCTTGCGTTTCTTTGTTGTTGTTTCAATTTTTTACCGTACACTTTCAGTACATGTTTTGCTTTTGTTTTTTTTTTTACAAGATTGAACGAGGACTTTTCCGTTGTCCCACACACACACACACGCACTCACTCACTCACAAACACACACAGAGTGAACACTTTTGTGTTGATATTGTTGTTGTGCCTAACACGTTTCTATGCTTTTTTGATCAGCTGCAAGCGCTTTTTGTACCGTTAGCTGCGATGGCATCCATACAACTGAAACTGAAACACAACTTTTGCCGACTCTGAGTCATTTTCAACTTTCGGTTGGACCATGTGCTTCGAACATGTTGCAAGCGATTATTGTGTTGTGTTTTGGTTCGATGTGCCCACACGGCGTATGCGTAATGTAACTCAGCATTGCCTCCACTCAGAGACCGCAACGAATACAAATAACCCATATGGCTAAGGCATTTGTTTGCTGCTCCATGCAGCACTAGCGCTAAGAATCTGAATGTATTCCTGTATGTGTCTCTCTGAGCTATGTGTGATTTGAAATATTGAAAAATTGCTTACAAGTGAAAATAAATTATGCTTCTTGCGAAGAAGGTGTAGATTTAATAAATGCATTCATGAATAAATAAGAGCTCAGCATTTTTTATTATTAACATAGATGCAGTTGAACTGTCGGGATTATATCAAAATTATAAAGTAATATTTACTTCTATCAGTCCAATGCATATATTAAATATGAAAATATAGATAAGAAAGTCCTCAGATAAAAGCTGAAAAGAGCTAAAATTTGGAATGTGGATTATTGTATTTATTTTAAAAATCCCATGTTTCTCTGCCAATAGCTCCAAAGAATAGTGAATAGGCTGTAAGACAGCTAAAAGATTAGATTTAGATTTTAAGTAGTTAAGTAGTTTACAAATTGAGCAGTGTATAAAATCGTCATCTATCTAAGAAATTACTTCTGCATATCTCAGTTAACAGACATTCTCATAAAATGACTGATTGTTTCTGGCTGAAGCACAAAGTGCTATTGATGATGATGTTCGAACCTTTGTCTGACCCAAGTCAATGGATTAATTAAAGCAGCGGGTTAACAGAAGTGCTGCATTCAATTGAACCTAACTGGAACAGGACAAGAGCAAATTCCAAATCCTTTCCTTGCCACAGAGCCGTCATTCTTGGCTGACACTAAAATATTTCAGTTAAATGGAATTATGTGGCATTGCTGGCATAGCTGGCAGTGTGTAAAATAAGCGATAAGCGAGCGGAGTCAGCTAACCTACTTGCCACACCGAATGGAAGCGTGAAGTACGCCTCCACAACGTCTGCACTTTATGTGTTGTTGTAGCTGTTGTTGTTGTTCTTGTAGGTAATAAAGCGCAAAAAGACCACAAGGCGCTGTCACAGCAGCCACATACAACAGCAGCAGAGAACAATCAATTTTACGTCAATTGGTTCATATTTTATAGGCTGAGCTGTGTGAAGCGGAGTGAAGTGAGGAGAGAAGCAACATTGAGTACAGAGTGCGTGGCTTGCCGCTTAATGACCGCATTTGTGGCAAGGCGTTAAGCTGATAGTACAAACAGCTCTTAAGGCAAGTCGCTGCTGCTGCTTCTGTCAGTCATACAGAAAATACAAGTAACATTGACTTATATTCAACGGCAATGCTTGACCTATAACAATTTCGTGGCTAACCAGCAATGCAGTAACTGCCAGTTGGCAGTTGGCATTTGGGGGTTGGGTATTTACATTGATTGTCAGCATTACAATTGAATTGTCAGCACTTGTAAATCTTAAATTAACAATGCGGTTATACACAGAGAGAAAGTGAAAGACAACGAGGAACAATCCTATTGTTGCGTATTAATCCATGCAAAATCTTTAATTATGCGTTACATAAAATAATAATAAAGCATTTCGACACATCACATATATAAAAAGAAATACTGTGCTATCTTCAACTAAATATTTCTCATAATCCTCGCACTTCTGTAGCCTTGGTATATATTTGTAATGTGATTAGACTTTCACAACTTCCTGGACTTAAAAGTCTCCTTACACTGCGAAAACTTTATAAACATTCCTCAAATCTTTCTGCAAAATATTAAATTCCCAGCAAGATGTTGTCGTCCTCCCATGACTAAAATAATGTGGTGGAACCTTATCTGCAAAGCATTTATGTAAAATTGAAACCGGAAACAGCGCACACCGCACAGCACAGCACCAGAAAGACAAGCACAACAAAGCGGTAAATCCAATACATGGGCACGAAAGCGAGCAGGCACGGAGCAGACAACATCCGTACAGTCAGGTCAGGGTATGTATGTATGTGTGGGGTGGGGAACAAGGCGTACTGCGTCATATTATAACATTTGATTGATTGCCTTTTAGCCTATCAAAGTGGCAGATACATATAGTTGGCTACATGATGCTACACGAGCAGCCGTGACGTATACGTAATGTGATCCATAACAAATATGCTGAACGCGTGACCACCATTGCTTTCCGGCAAACTGCAACGTACTGCTCATGCTCAACTCATCCTTCCGTTTCCGGCCAGGGCCGCTCACCAATTAATTTGCATCCTTTTACAGCAAATCGCTTTCAGGTGCAGCAAGGCGATGATTGTTTTGTGTCCTTGCACACTTTTCGACTTTGTTGTGCACAAAGTGTGTGTCCCAACCAGGGGTCTAGCAACAACTGTGCTTCTAAGTTTTATCTGCTTAAAAACTCTTTTACCAAAATAAACACAAATAGATCGTTGCAGTTAAACATGTCCGACTGCGCAATACACTTAATCCCAGTGTGCTTCTAGGTAAGAAGTCTTAAAAAGAGAAATTGTATTTTTTGGAATTTAAAGGATTTTTAACTATAAGCCCTAGACAGATATAGCCACAATCGTAGAGTCACATTATTATAGAACTAATGAAGTAAGCAGATGTGAAAAAATCTTAATCCCTTTTCACTTTGCACAATATATCGAACAGTAATCTGACATAATCTGTTAGTAATCTGCCTTATTAAATTAGACCAACATATTAATTTTGGAACCGAGCTGGGCAAAGTACATCTAAGAGTAGTGAAATTTTTACTTCGCCACTTTTGTTGTCAAGAACTTTTCTGTTAGTAATTTGTGCATTTCATTCTCATCAGTCTGTTTGCGACATTGGCTTTGTTTTTTGGGGTCGCCACTACTGCTGCTACTGCTGCTGCTGCTGCTGCTACTAATGAGTGTGGCTGGCTGACTCAAGTGTGTGTGAAGGCCAAAAGGGCTGCACTTCGCGCCATGGTGGGGCCGGCCATTAGGCTAATGGCAAGTGACAACTCTTGTAAATTGGAATTACATACGCGCAGTGGATTTTGATATTTGAGTTTAGCAAATGGGTATTACGATTACACAAATACATACATGTTTTTATGGTACTCGTGAACCGCAAATTCGAGGCGAGGCGAGGCAAGGCACTATACAAATCGCTCAACACTTGCCAGCACTTAAGCGCGGATAACCACATGATAAAATTAAACGATTAGCCACTGTTACGACCACAACACACAGTCACACACAGTCACACACAGTCACACACACAAACACCCAAAATAGCGCACCCATCGCCCACACTTTCTCACATCGGACACACTCGAACATACTCTCGGTGGCAGACCGAGGCTAGACTAAATAAACAGCACAGTTGGCGAGCCATGCGAGTTTTAACTTGCCCCATACCCCTTGCACTTTGCCTACTTCACTCACTTGCCACAAAACGTTATCGCAGCAGAATGGCAAATAGAAAATTTCAAAACAAATTGCGTTTTTTCTGTGCGCTGCTCTGGAAAATATTTGCTTGGAGAAAAATCGTTTGAAATTAGTTGAACAAAACATAACCAAATGCATAAAAATAAAAAGCAATAAATATTTGACGCCTTGTGCTAAACCGTAGCATATACAAACTTTGAACAATAGTTTTTTTTAGCAAATGTTTCTCATAGAAATGAATACTTTATAGGTTATCTTTCATCGACTTTTATTGGCATAAGAATTTTCGTTGAAATACGATTTGAACTAATACTATTATATATTAATTATTTAATACACAGACATGGACTTTTAATCCGCATCGGAAATGGTTTTTGAAATATAGTTAACATTAATCATGTGTTAAATTGTTTTAATTTGAAATAATGTTGCTAAATGATGACAATATTATGATTAGTTTATGAAGAAATACAAAAGCTTTAAACAGAAAATTTCTAATTCCATACGAATGATTTTATTTTAAATTACATACTGTAACTCAAGCGATTTATTTTATATTGTGTAATATATTTTTTCATATATCAGCGGATGTCAAAACAGTACATTTTATGGCTGCACATTTTATTTTGTTTTGCGACTTGAGCATGTTTTATCGCATTGTTTAACCACAATGCAGACCAGCTAGCAAAACCCATTTAAATGCCTTTGTGCACTGGTGGCGATAAACGTTGCGCGTTTTATGAGTAGCAGTCAGTGAGGAGAGTAAATACAAATTTTCACACAGTGTCAGCGCAATTCTATTGAAATATTAATTGTTTATTCTGGCGCAATGTTTGCGTTTGGAAGCATCGAAATTAGTTCAATTCCAATGCAAGAAATGTAAAAAAAAAAAATTATGTACGCTTGTTTCTAAACAGATACATAGAGAGCCAGATAGATAGAGAGAGAGAACGAGAATAAAGCAAAATGAAATACTAATAAATTACAATTCAAACATGACAAACCAAATAACAAGAAATTTGCCAACTTGCTTATCGCCTACCACACCCAGCAGTGAGGGAGTGGGAGGGAGCAGGAACTGTGCTGCGAAGCGTGACACCTCACAGATGTGTTTCAGCTCTAACTTCGAGTGCAGGCTCAGCTTTAGCACCAGCTTCGATCTGGTTCCAGCTGCCATTTGATAAATTTTTATTTGAAAACTGTCAGTCGTCTGATAAAACGCATTTTTTAGGCTGTTTTTTGTTTTGTTGCCAAGTTGATGTCCTTGGCCACGCTTAACTTGCCCCTTGGCGCCGCCGAGCAACAAAAATTAAATTACATTTTGCACACTGTTGTGATTTTCATTAATTTAGTGTAAATATAACACATCCACCAAGCTATGTATACAAAAAAGTTCCAAATTCCAAATCAAATAACTTTTTGGCCCAAACTTTGATGCCGGAAACCACAAACAAATAACAAGTCACAAAAAAGTTTGCCAAAAAAGGAAATGTTTGTAGTAGCTTCAGCTCTTGTGTTTGAATACCATTTAATTGAGTTGAGCTACAGAAAGTCTTTCCAGCTTTGCGGTACAATATGTACTGAATAATTATACACAAATGATCTGACCTTAACCCAATTATGAACTTAACATTCATAAGCAAATATACTACTTATTTCCAACTTTAAGTGTTTACAGGGTATCATTTTAGCAGTAACAAACAATCAACTCAATTATTTAATGCCCTTAACATTCTATCTTCGCTTTTGTCACGGTTGCGCTTTTTGGCATTACGAACTTTTGTCACAGGAAAAACTCAGCTGCTGGCAACGTTTGGGTGCACGTTGCCAGCGTTAAGTAAGCGTAAAAAACGCTGCCATCTTTCGGTTTCCACTGAGGGTATTGCCAAGTTGCCGCCAAGTTGGGACTATATGAAAATTGCTGTTCCTGTTTGCCCTTGTCTACAATATAATGAGACCTTGATCCAAACGATACAAGAGAAAGAAAACATAGAATTCTGTTGAAAAAGTGTCATTATTACGTGCAACTTTAAGAATCAGTTTGTAAGTTTTGAGTACTGCAGTCTATAAACTATATATTTACATTGTGGTCGATTCAACAAAAACTTTATATTTGAATTGCAACTGTGGGATATGAATCTTGATGTCAAGATGATGCCAAAAAAATATCAATAAAAAGCTTAAACTTTAAACAATGGCGAAGAATAAAAAAGTTGCAAACATTTTATTTTTATGATCATCTCTTTGAAAAGTTGAAATGGATGCCGTTTTACATTGTATGGCGCGAGTAATGGCGCTAAGTCTATGTATTATTCAGTGCCCTCAACTTGAGCTGACGCTGCGGACAGCTGTCGACTATTTAATGAGCCTTAAAAATGATTTGGCGCTTAACGGTGCAAATCGAACACTTTGTACAGTAACGGTTACTTACATTGTTTCCCTCCGAATATGGGATTTTCAAAATGTTCGATATTGAAAAATTCTATGGTTCTCAACTGTGGTGATTTAATTATTTAAGTAACTAAGCAATTACCAATGTGTACACAAAATATATATATAAATTAATTAATAACTGGCCTGGACAAGAAATAAATTATTTTGGAAATGCATTTTTCATTTAAAACACAAATTGATGCATTAACCTTTAGATGAAACCACAATTTTAATTTATTTTAATTTATTTTATTTTTATTTAATTCACTTTGCACCACTGTGCACATTATGGAGAAAATGATTAGTCATAATTGAATATGAACTTGGCTTAATGACAGCAAATTGCCGCATTAATTGGTGGCATTTAAATAACACTTAGCGGCGAGTCCATAAAAGGCAGATGCACCACTGATGCATCCAGTTAAAGGCGTCGCAAAATGGTCATCGACAGTACACGGGTCTATCGTCCCTTGTGGCTCTGCTTTCGAGTGCTGGTTCCGACATTTTTTGGAGCCCGGTCACGTACGGTTTTTGTGCTTATGGTAATTGCGCACTTTTTGATAACTGTTATGTTTCCATTGCATTTGCTGTTGGGTCTGATGTTGGAAGCGACACCAGACGAACGGTTTAAGAACCTAACCTTAAGTATCTTATCTACCGCGTGCAGTTTAAAGCACATCGTGCATGTGTGGCACCTGCCGCAGATGATGGAGATTGAAAAATTGCTGCATGAACTGGATATGAGTGTCCAGAGCGACGAGGAACGACGCTATTATCAGGAGATGCTGCAGTGTCATGTTAATCGCATCACTCGTTGCATTTACACAAGCTTTGCCGTCGTATACATTGCGTTTATTCCCAGTGGGTTGCTGGCGATATTGGCTGAGCCCCGTGAGTTATTTTATTTGGCCTGGCTGCCCTTCGACTGGCGACACAGTGGCTTGAATTACGGCTTAGCATTGACCTACCAGATTCTCGGCATAATGATCGAATGTATGCAGGCTCTGGCCAATGATATTTATAGCCCGATCACGCTGTGCTATGTGAGCGGTCACATCCATCTGCTTGGCATACGTGTGTCGCGTGTGGGATCCTATCATCAAACCGAAATGCAAACACATCAGCAACTACGGGCCTGTGTCGAGGATTACAGAATACTGATGAGGTAAGACCTACTTGTTTAAAAAAAAGAAGAAAGAAGTTAAGAGTTGTTAATCAGATTTTTGCACAGTTATTTTCTCTAATGAATTAATTAATGAACATTTTGTTTCCTTTATGAATTTGAAGACCATTTAAAAGAGTTACAAATATGTAATAATGAAAAATCGATTAAAAAAAATTTTGGGAAATGCTAACCTTCTTGCTCTATATAATTTGCCTCTATAACTCTCCAATAAAATAAAAATATTAATTAGTTTGAAGCTTAACTCTCATTTCAAATCATTTTTTACATGAATGCCGATTCCATTTTTTTTTTAAATATTTCAGACTATATCAGCTGACGAGACAGACGATAAGCAGTGTGCAGTTCGTTCAAGTGGTGTTCTGTGGTGCAGGTCTCTGCGTAGTCGTCTCCTATGTGCTGTTCTTTGTGAGGGACACGATGTCGCTGATGTATAATGCCATTTTATTTACGGTCATCTGCCTGCAACTCTTTCCCAGCTGCTATTTTGCCAGTCATGTGGCTGAGGAGGCGCGTCAATTGCCCTATGCCATCTTCTCGAGCAATTGGTATGAACAATCGGCCCATATTCGACGCAATTTGCTCGTCTTTACACAATTGACGTTGGGAGTGGCAAGTGGAAGGATGATGGCCGGATTCCTTGAGCTCAATCTGAATACATTCTTTGCCACCCTGAAAATGGCATATTCACTGTTCGCTGTGGTTGTGCAAATTAAGAATTAAGAGTAAAGGCAACAGCTTTTCTAGCTGCTTAAGAGACTTAATTTTACTTGTTTTTATGCCACAATCCGATTTCTGCAAATTTTACAATTCCTAGTGTCACAAGAGAACTCAATCTTCCTTTCATTAAATATTTATTTTTATCATAACTTTAATCGCTATTAATTTACCTAACTCCTAAGAATAAGATCTCTTTTTCTTTTCTCTCTACCGCCTCTCTGATTCCTTAACTTTATTCATAAAGTTTTACTTAAGTTATATTACAACGGACTAACCACCAAATTTTTTGAACTGATTGCATATTTTCTGGTCTACCCCAAACCTAGCAACATTTGTTGCACTAGGTTACATTTCAATACCCCCTTACCTTACATATACCTTACCTGTACCGTATATTTTAATTGTACATTTTCCATTCTAATTTCATTGTTCATTTTTATCTTAAGTAAACTTATTTGTAAGTTTTATTTTTATTAATTCAATTAAATTTTCTAATTTGTATATAATGGTGAACTTTTTAAAGTTTATTCACTGTGTTCAGCCAACTTTAAGTACGTACACGTTTCCATTTCCACATTTCAGCGTTTTCACACTATTTACCTCACGAAAAAAAGTGAGGCAATCAACCCCGCACAAGGCGCTCTAACAATTGAAATTAATTAATTGCCCATCTCAGTGCGCAAACATTTGTTTTGCTTGCTTTGGCATTATGTTATTTTCCTTAGTTTCGATCTGTTGCGATTCTTACAATTTACCTCGGCACATTAAAGCAAATTAAATGTTTACGTGTTCAAATTTGAATTTCTTGTACTTCATGCACTATGCTTGAGCGATTGTTATTGTAATTAAAGCGTGAAACGAAAACATTATAAAGCGTTGCCCAAGAAATCAAAAATATGCTGATGCTCTTCAATTTTACAGCATATTGATCAACAGTTGCCACACAATATGCTTCCAGAGTTTTCTTTTTTATTTATTTTCTAACCCTTAAACTTGTTTGACGGTTATTGCTTTCCATTCTGTTTTACTTTTTCAACTGAAAGATTTCTGACTCTCTGAAAGCAGAGCACTAGAATCCTTTATTGGAAACATTACAAAAACAGAATGGAAAAAGAAAAGAAATTCTGCTTTGTTTCTTTTTTCCTTCGCGTATGAATAAAATAAAAAATGATAGGCAATTCATCTGGTGTTTTTCACTTAATGTTCAAACGTAAGTCGAGCAATGATCATTTTCAAATAAACATAATTAATATTAAATCAGATGTTAATAATAATAATATACTTACGCGTTCATGATTAAAGAGAAATTATGGGAAAAAATAACTGTAATCAATATTATCCCTAAAAAACCAAAATATTTTATTAAATTTCATTTGTTACATCCCAATAATATTTATTACTGATTTTTATGTCAGCAACTTAAAGCTGCAATTAATCAAAAACTACAAAAAGCCAAAATATGAACAATTTGAGTAAAAAGTGCGGTTTTTTGAACTTCGCGCTGCCAAAAATTATCTGTTAAAAATGGAAAAATTTTGATTGCGTTGTCTGCATGCATAAAATGTGCACTTTTAACAACAGCAGAAGAGGTGGGGAATTGAAGCTGTATGGAGACTCCATACAATGTGCTGCATTTAAGAGTTCAGTATTTACTGACACAAAATCAAGAAAAATATAACCATTAATTATTACGTTCAAGCCCAGTGCATTCAAACTTTACTCTCGCGATTATTTTTAGGTTGAACTCTCTTAGTTAAGGCACTCATGCATATACATTTGTAATGCGAATTTTATAAAATGTGTATTTCATATTTAGACACAGTCAAAATGGCTGACAATAATTTCCTGGCAATTGTGAAAGCCATTTAGGGAGCAGCAATTGCAAAAATGAATAGCAAAAGCAAATAATAGAAATTGAAATTGTCACGAGTTTTGATTCCCAACCAAAGACCGGAGCTCAGCAAGTGGCTCTGACAGCATTATTGCGTATACGAACCGTGATTCGGTGGGCCGCTAAAAATAAACAGCGGCTGCAGCGCCCAACATGAACGCCAAGGCCCTCGAGGTGTTTTAACTTTTCTGCCTGCCTTTCATTCAGTTCCTTTTCAATAACACAAAGCACATAGATGGCAAAAATATTGCTGGCCTACTTTGAAAGTGCTTCCTGTCGCATGTCCTGACTCGCTCTGTGTGTGTGTTGTGTGCTTATGAGTTTGTGTGTTTATTTTAACTTTTGGCATTTGGTGCGCGAGCCGAGGGAATTTCACAGCAAAATAGTAAACTAAAACAAAAACGTCAAAGCACACAGAAATATGAAAAATGAATGGAAACAGTCAACCGGACAAAAAGTTGTCTATCATTGCCACTATCGCTATCGCTGTCTCTATATCTGTATCCGTCAACAGACCACGCAGCCAAACTCAATCAGTGCAGTGAGAAATTGTGGCGCAACCCAATACAGTTAGTCACAGATTCAATTGCTCTCACTTTGGTCTGAAGTGATTTACGAAATTGCAAAACGTTAGTGGCCTCATGGGATAGCAGGCTAAAATCTAATCAAAGTCCTATAATTCCAGCTGTATCTGATACTTTTGCTTTTTTGCCATTATTTACTTTTGTAAACAGAAAATTGGCGCATAATGAAAGCTGAACATATATGATATGGATGTTGAATATAATACTTAAAAAAACTACCTTTTGACATCCAGAAGTATGTTGTTATTATCTGTTTAATATAACTTATAAATTATTTCCAGCTTCAAGCTCAATTTACAAGCGGATTAAAGTGCCGGAGGTCTCTTTATACAATTCGCCCTCCTATTTCTGTGTATATTAGTTTTTTGTTTAACTTGGCAAACGCACCAGTTTAAAATGAAAATTCCAATTGCGCATAATTATTCATGAAGCTATTTTAATTGCACGCTAACAGGTCAAAAATATTTGATTACTTTATGTGCAAGACTCGAGAGTGCACGACTAGCAGGTATACCCTAAAATACCCTCGCAGTTACTTTACAAATAAACAAGTTCCCCTTTAGCGCTGTTAAATTGTGTGCAGGGTATTTAAGTACAATTCTTCTATATAATACCAGATAATTGTCATTGATTATTTAATTGACTTTAATTCTGTGCGCAAGTAAGAACTTAATTGACCTTTTGTCAAACAGCTGTTGTGCGAAATTATTACGAATTTGTTGAAAGTTAACTAATTTACGAACTTGCGCACTGAACTGAAAATAGCTGCAGTGATTTGTGTGTTGGGACTGCACTGAAATTTGTTGCAAAACCGGCATTCCGTACAGAACTCAATTATCTCGTGGCGGGGAACTCAATTTACCACAGCCAGAAAAGAGAAAACGGCAAAAGCGCGCATCGAGCCAAATGTTCAGGCAAACGGACTGTGCTCGCAACTATGGCGACATATTCTGCTCTTCCTCTTCCTATTCGTATTCCTATTCCTGCCGCCCTGTCATGCGTGCCTGGTCCTCTATGCACCAGCTATAATAACAAGCGTGTAGGATCACATTGCCTGTTTGTTTGCCTCTTGTATTTCAGTCATGCATGAAATTTTTTACTTTCCAACCAGTTGGCGGCCAGTTGCTTGTTGTTCGCTCCTTTGTTTTCTATTGTCTTTTTCATACCCTGACCCATTAACAATGGGCAAAAGGGTATAACAATGGTTTGCAAAAGTACGTAACAGAAAGAAGCCCGAATTTCGGACCCCATAAAGTATTTATATTCTTGCTTGTATTATCAACCATCGATTTATATTAGCCTTAATTCTACTACTTGGCGATCTCAGAGATAGAACTTGAAATTTTGAACAGGGTATCTACTAGTCAAGCTCTTTCGATTGGTTTCTCCCTGGTTTTATGCAGGAAATTCATTTACTGTTTTCATTTTTTATCTATTTTTCTACGCATTGCTTCTGCAGATGTTGACATTGGTGTTTCCTGTCTGGTTGTATATTTTTGTGTTTTTGATGTTCTTAAAGTTGGACAGCTTCAGGCTTTTGGTTTCACATCTTAGTCATGCTGACTTTCCTGTGGTTGCATACTGTTCACTGCCAGTTTAAGCGATTAAAATAACATTTGTATTTCAATCAGGACGAGTTCAGTGTTTATGTCGGCTTAAAATCGCAGCAAAATTGTTCGAGACAAATTAATTTGTGGTCCAACGCGTCCTTGCATCTAATGAATCATCAACTCCTGAATGCAGCTCGCATATTCTGATCTTAGGCCTAAATGAGGCATACGATGTCATACGATCATCATTTGAAATCAATCGAACAATTTGAACAATTTTGCTATACAAAATGGTATTTTAAAATTGATCCAAACTTGAAATTGTATTAAACATGTTAAAGCAATTTAATGTCTATTTTTGGTCAAATAATAATAATATTTTGCTTTCAGTTTTTTTCCTATCCAATTTGAATTTAAGTTTCTCATTTTTCAACTGACTTTGGCAGTTGATATAATTTTTCAAACTCTTGTATATCTGCCTCGTTGCAGTTGCAACTCAGATTGCTTTGGGCATATCAAAATTCAGTTTTGCCTTGTGCTATTTGTGTCTCCCTTCCCTTTGCTACTGTGTCGTCAGTTTTGACCCATTTGATATTGTAGTATAGGCAACATTACAAATTCGTTTGGCAAACAAGAAAATTCTTGACCAATTTCCGTACACATTTGGTTGCCAATTTCCAAAGCCACTTGGACATGCTTTGTGGGTGAATGGGTGACAATTTTCGAATGGCCGAGAAGTGAATGCTGTGTTGCAGCTTTGCAAGTCAGGCAAGCGTATCACAGACATGGAAGGTCATTTGTAACTTTAACTAAACAAATTTGAAAGCATCTACGCATATCAAGTGCGGGCTGGTTCTTATGATGGCCCTTTTGGGCCAACTGGCTAACTGTCCAGATATGTATAAAATAGTCGATGGCAGCAGAGGTAACCATCAGTAGCACAACGTGCCACAATAAGCAACGAGCAACAGCTAAAATAAATTACAAGCAAGAAGTCAACTAGTCGCATACCTGACAACTCTAGCCATGAAACGGGTAAGTCTGAAACAGTTCTGGCCATAAATGTTTGCCGACGGCGTCATGTAAAAGGCATGCAATAAATCAGGATAATCAAAAATGTAAAACGATAAAACTCTTCAACATATTATGCAAATTTGTAAGGACTAAGTTGGACTAACAGAGTCACATCGAAGCTTAAACTCACTCACTAACTTTGGGCAGATCTTGCAGGACTTAAATATTTCTTAATATTCTTATTCAAAAGAACAATTTCCGTTTCCTACAATCGAAATTAATATTGTTTTTCATTTAAATTACTCTCATTAATGTCACTTACGTCTTTTATTCCAAAGATTCAAATGAAAAAAAATCGATTAGTTCTTGCAAAAGATCATCAATCTTGGGTGCTTAATCGAAAATTGAGTATAGCCTTTGCCAAAACATAAGGGATAAGAAAAGTTTAGAGCAACATGCTGTCAAAATAAATTGGTTAGAGTTGTGGGGGCTTCGAGAGTTGGGTACGAAACTCATTCAATTAGGATGCCTGTTAAAAGTCACTGGGAAATTTATGATGCCTTTAGCAATTGTCAAAATTGATATATTTGTTTTGCTGGCATATTTTGAAGAGAGCGGCTAAATTTAAGATGAAAAACACTTTCCAATCCATATTGAATTGTTTATATTTGAATTTATAGTCCTGCTTCTTGCTGTGCCTGTGCCTGCTGACCAGCAATGTGGCTTTTGCATCCTTTTTGCGACCTCTTGAACTCAGCCAGTTAAGCAAATCGTCCAGTCTGCAAAAACAGCAGCAGCAGCTGCGTGGCGAGCTAAACAACGATGACTCCAATTTGGATGATGCCACTACCATTTTGCCGAGCTCCAGTGAAGATTACGATAGCCGACCGCAATACACATTTGCCTATGATGTGCACGACACCCTGACCGGCGATCAGAAGCGACAGGAGGAGAAGCGCGACGGCGATTTGGTGAAGGGTCAATACTCTCTCGTTGAACCGGATGGTACAAGGCGTATTGTTGACTATACGGCTGATGATGCAAGCGGCTTTAATGCCATTGTGTCTAAACAGCGTTTGGACGAACGTCGCAGCTTATCTCAATCCCAATCTGCATCCAGCTCCTCGTCTCGTTACAATAGCATTGAGGAGCTGCAGTCCCGTCTCACAGCCCAAGCCGTGGCCGAGGCACAGGCCATAGTCGATGCACAGCAGCAGTCGCAGTTGCAGTTGGAGGCCCAAGCACGCCGTGAAGCCGAGAACCAGGCGCGTCAACAGGCTCAACAGCTGATGGAACAATTCCAACAGCAGGTGCAGCAAACAGCCCAACTGCGTCAACAGCAGGAGCAACAGCGTCAGGAGCAGGAGCAACAACTGCGCGAGATCCAGCTACTGCAGGAGCAGCGTGACCGTGAGCAGCGTGATCGTGAGCAGCGTGATCGTGAGCAACGCGATCGAGAGCAACGTGATCGTGAGCAACGTGATCGTGAGCAACGTGAGCGAGAGCAGCGTGATCGTGAGCAGCTGCGTCGCGAACAGGAACGTCGCCAGAGCCAAAGCCAAAGCCAGCAGCGCCTCCTCGACCAAACGCTGCTGTTGCCCAGCTCTAATCAGCGTGTTCAGGCCAGCCTTGTCTCACATCCGCCCACATTGATCTCGACGTCGCGTCTGGGCCAGAACTCGCTGCTGACTAGGGATCGTGACCTGGATCTGGAAGCTTGGCGTCAACTGCCCAGCGCTCGCCTCAGCATTGAGCGTACCAATCAGCCCTTGATCCTGGCACAACCCTCAAGTGCTTCGGTGCAGGCACAACTCATTAGCTCACCACTCCTGCTGAACTCTGGTAATTTGAATGGCTTGATCTCGACACGGCTCAATGGCAATGCGGCCATCAGTTGGTCTGGACGCCGGCTGCTGGACAATGACCTTTGGCAACTCGACCGCCTGGAGAGTCTTGAGAGCCGTCGCGCAGATAATCGCCGTGCAGAGGAGCAGCGTCGTGAGAGCGAGGAGCTGCAGTCCATCAACAATAATAACAATCGTCTTGCTCAATGGTAATGAGAAACTGTAAAAGTCTCAACTTCAACTGACCTCAACGATCATCTGCAATGGAAACCTGATTATGTCTAGAACTTAAGCACACACACACACACACAAACAAACACACAAATTTTATTTTTAAGCGAATGTGTTATTTTTGTAATTTTATGTGGGATACGGTTACTTTAACTATTTGCTTTGCCTCTCTTAACATGCAAACTCTGCCATCAACTAACCCAATCAAGCTCAAGCTCTTCCTAACTCTAGCTTTAAGCTTAATTGCTTTTTGTATGACTTTCTTAGTTAGCTGAACTGCATTATTAAACTTACAAAAAAAAGTACAAAACAGAGTTAACTGCATAAATAAACGCCAACGAACAGCGTGTGAATAGTTCAAGTACAAAAAGAATTTGGGACTACATACATTCAGTTCAGATTGTATAACAACAGGTGGCTTATAGTGTTCATCTTTTGGTCAACTACCCAGTTGACCCTAATCTCTTTTCATGGAATCCGACACTTGGTCTTGGCTGCTGCACATGTGCGAACTCCTGAACTCTTCCCCAGCTCTCCTGTCAGTGGCGGACATGTGTGCACGCAAGTTGACCATAAACCTTGGACCAACTTTCTTTAGGGCAGCAAATGGCAACAAATTTTTTTAATAATAAACGAGCAGACAAGCCAGTCCAGGGCATACGAATAAGTGGTAGCAAAGTTGATCCTACACCAACATATAAACTTTACGCTACACATTAAAAGTAAACTTGCACTCGCATGGCTTCAGGCAGGGAGGAGGCGGAAATGATGCTTTTAACGGTAACACTATAAAAACAATGAATATTCTGTACAGGTATCAAGAGGGCAGATCGATTTGATTGCATAAAATTGGGAATTTTAGGAAAGAATATTGAATGTAGACGGTGAAAATGAGCATTGTTGTCTAGTGCAAGAAAATATATTCCTATTATTTTTATTCCATGACTATGGTTTGGCATTTGCGAAACTTATCAAACAGCCCCATTTCTCAGATGCAGGTAAAAGCCAAGCACAAAGCCGGAGAGATTCCGGAACTTGTTACATGGCAACATAAACGCTGCAGCGTAACATTTAATATACAAAATTTCCGCTTAACTATTTACAACGACACTTTAAAGAGAGACGCTCTTTAGGGCAATCAGGAGTAAATCAAAGCTTAGATAAGCGGTGTTAGACTGTTAGACAGTCGACAGTCGCCTTAAAACAAATCACTTGAAAGTTGCCTCTACTAAACTCCCCAATTTTGCAGGTGAGGTACTAGCGTCATTGCCTGTGTGTGTGAACAATACATATACATACACATACACACACAGCCGAAGGTACACAAAATGCAGTGGATTCCAAGAGCAATGCAAACTGTTAAGATTCCATTGTGACATTTTGATTTCCTGTGCTTTCGGCAAGTGAATATTGACCTTGCCGCGTTGTTTGAAAAAGCTGCTTAGTTGCAAATGGCCCGCCCTAGCTCTCAGTTTCCAAATAGAGAAACAAGCTTATACGAAATACCAGCAATCAGCTACTCAAGCACATATGTATATAACTACACGCACAGAGGGAGCATAATAAACAAATAATTAAGGGATTAAACTTCACTTGCGAATGCGGTTCCTATTTACTTTCCCTAATTCAGAGAGGAAGACTAACTTATACCTTGTTCTTAGTCGAAATTAAATCTGCAAAGCTCACAAATAATCTAAGCATGCTTTAATTTGTGTCACATTTAAAATGCATGTATTTCAAATATTACTTTGACATATCCTTACTATTTATCTGAAATCTAAAAACCAGAGATTTTGCCAAAAAAAAAAGATGTTTAAATTACTTATACGACCTATTTCTTTGCGCTTTCTAAGCGATAAGACTAATACGGCTAAGACCACAAAGAAGCCGAAGCCGCCGAAGTTATCCAGCAAACTGTCAAATACACCACGTCCGCCAAAGGATCCGGCCGATGAGGGTTATGCGCCTGGTAGCGTTAATCATGAGAGCATCGAGGTGGCGGACTTTGTAAGACCGGAAGCTTATCGACAATTTAGCGGACCATATGAGCGCCTCGGTCCTGGTGCTGGCAAGAAATATGATTATAAAAATGCCCACTACTTTGCGTATCATCGCTTCAGTTTTGTTGAGCTGCAGAATCAATCTTTAGAGCTACGTGACGAACGGCGCATCAGTGGCGGTATTCAGATGATAACCGAGGTCGACCCGGACGAGGACGAGTTCGCTGATAACTGCTTGGAGGCCATAATGGATCGGCAAGCAGAATGTGATGAGCAGCTCACTGCTCAGGCGAAGGATATTGAAAATGAAAATCTTCAAGCTTGGTGTGGCTCCATCGAGAAGAAGCAGCAGGAGATAGCCAAACTACAGATATATAATAAATCACCTGATGAGCAAAATGAGTTGAAAGCAGACTTGGATAACAAAAAACTGGACAAATCGCAGCTGTTGCAGATTAAGAAGCAAGCAATTGAAAAACACAGACAGGAGAAAGAGAAAATGAAAAAACAAATTGGTAAGAAAGTCAAGGAAATTTTAACCAGCTGCACAACTGCACTAAAGACTGAACAGAAAGACCAAGACAAGGTATTAGACGAATGTAAGGAAATGGTCAAAGTAGTCACGGAAGAAATCAAGGCTCATGTGCTGTCAGCTAAAGGAAAAAACGAGGCGACACAGGAAGTGTCGTGCAAAGAAAAACAAGAAAACAAAGATGACAAAGCGGCCATGAAACGCGCAAAGCCAAATGAATCCTTAGAGATATGTGAAAAATCTAAAGAAAAGAAAGATGAGAAAATTACGGAAAAATGTGGAGAACCTAAAGAAAATGAAACTGACAAACATACGGAAAAATGTGAAGAAACTAAGATAACTGAAGCTGACAAAAAGCTGCAGAAGTGTCAAGAACCTAAAAAAGATGAAAATAACAAAATGCCTGAAAAATCTACCAAAGATGACACAAAGTAAAACAATATTTTAATATTTAGCCAAGACCACAACCGATCCAAGACACTTACCTACAATAGAGGAATACATAACTTGACGACATGATGGGTGTATTTGCTATGCCTGCTTAGCGGCGTCACAAACCCTCATATGCAAGCAGTTACTCTCAAACTTTGCCGCCACATACAAATTCCGTTTGTCTTTTGGTGTTTTTCTTGCTGTGGTGTTGTTCGAATTGCAATTTGAATTGTTAATAAATTCATAGTAGAGTTTCACATTTAATCAATTGACACGCTACGAGAGAAACCCGCTACGGGGTTGCTGCACAATTTCAGGGACAAGTCGTCAAACGAAACGAATAAAACGAAAGTAATACCTACAAATACAAATAGGTATATACATATATATATATTTGTAAGCATATGTGAGTATACCTAGGTATAGACATGGGTATAGGCATCACCGTTTTGAGGTCGTCATCTTGCCATTCATTTCGCATGCAATAAGTTTGTGAACGCTGTTGCTGCATTGATCCCACTGAACCGATAGCGAGACTCATCACGTGTTTTTAGCCTGCTAATTAGTTGGAAATCCCCCGAAGCAGCAAGAGAGATAGAGGGACCGAAATACAGAGAGCCAGCTAGCATTAGTTTTATATTTTGCATAGCTGAATGTGTGAACGGCATTGTATTTGTATATGAGTATATTAGACTTATCAATAACACTGCCTAAGGCCTGGCAGACAAATCAGGTTAAACCGCAGAATCTATTAGCAATGTGGTCAGCGCACTAAAAGGCGGGAACTATTTGATATTGGTAATTTCTATGATTTTATTCTGGACTTACCGGTAAGATGTACTGAGCGTGTTGAGCTTATATAAAATACTGCTAAAATATTGCCAGATATGTCAGGTTAAACCGGAACTTATAGCAGCAACAAAATCTGACCATCTGACATTTCTATTTCATTAAGAGTTTTCGAACATTTTTTCACTCAAATTGACAATATGCTAAAATACGTATAAAGATGACAACCCAAAGTCACAGGCAAGAACACAGCGCAGAAGTTTCCAAATGTATGTTTCTTTCCATGTTATTCTTATTAATCTACTAATGAAGTTAATTATATCTATACAAAATATTTTTAAATCATTTTGCAACTAACTGGAACGAGGTTACTAGTTTCTCCTTACAATTGAATTTGATTTATTTGTAGCCTTCATTGAGTTGTGGTTGCTAGTGCTGAACTAATCCATAATGCAAGAGCTATGTAATTTACATGGTCTTATTAAGTATTTGAAATATGTATAAAATATAGTTGCACCATGACTTGAAAATATTATGGCATAGGAATAAGAATAACAGTAATGGTATATATTATACTCTAATTGTTTCTTACTTAATTCTATTATAATTAATTATATTCTATTATAATTCAACTCAAAGTAAAACTTGAAACAGTATACAATTCAACTTAGATCACAAAAAAAAAAAAACAAAAATAAATAATAATAATAATAATAAATAAATTAAAATGTTTTTTTTTTTATTAATTTCCACATTATGCCGCGTGTGAAACCATTTATCGTAGTCTTGCATATTACCAAGAGAATGTGGAGACCTTCGTCTTCTTTATTTTTAAACTTTCTATTTATTTACAAATGAATTTAGATATAGGCAGTATATATAGCTCCGGTCTGCAAGGGTACGGTATCTGCAGCTTGCCTAGAATTGTCGTTTTTACTTGTTTTGAATTAAGATAACTCATTCTCTGCCATTCTTAACCTACAGATTGAGCTCTAGAATGTGCTATCGTTGGCAAACCTCTTAGACAATGGTTTAACTAAAGTGCACTTAACCAACAACAATCCCCCAGTTGGCCAATGCGACGCGCCTCGTTTTGGAGGCATTTAAGCTGAAAATTGCTAATAAAATATTTGCACAGCCTCAGTCTCGGAGCCGTTGCCATTGCAGATCTTGGCCATCTGCATTGATGCGTCCAAAATGTAAACTTAAAATATTTGCCAACAGTCCATAGCCGTTGGTCCCTCTCTCTCTCTGTTTCTCTTTCTCGCTCGCTCACACACATATTTCCTTCTCTATCTCTGTCTCTCTCTGCCTTTAATTTTTGGCCTAACGACAACTTGTCGCTTGTTGGGGATTATGCAGGCCTTTGGCCATATTTTTGTTGTTGTTGTTTGTTGTTGTTGCTATGATTGAGCCTCATCATCATTTGCAAAAGTTTGAACTGCTGGCGGCTGCTGCCACACTTGGCATCAGCCGCAACTTCAACTTCAACTGCAATTGATGCAACATCATCAACATCTCCATCTAAAGCAGCAGTTTAGCTGAGTTGTTATTTTTTAAGCTTTTATTTGTTATTTGCCGCCTAGTAATCGCAGCTCATATATTGAAAACGAAGCGTGCTATTCTCTGTCTCTCTCTATCTATCTCTTTATTTCTGTCTCCCTTTTATGTCCCGCTTTAATTTGCATAATTTAGCTAGGAAGTCAATCAGAGTGCGAACCTCTCGGGACTGTGTGAACTGCAGCAATTCTCATGGCAAATGGCACCGCATTCCAGCAAAGGAAAGAGACTCTGAACGCACAGCTGCGTCTCCGCCAAAATTACCTCCCACACTCTCAATCCAGCAAGTATTCAGCAACGGCCAACAAATGCGCAAATCTGGAGCGCAATTTCAAATGGCCAACAGCTTGGCAATTGCCACAATTCCCACAGACTTGTACTCAGCTTTTAGACGCGACTGCGAGTTTTTGATTTGGCTTTCGGGGGGCTAGGCCCATTGGCCATTCAAATTATGCAACTAATTTTCGCACTGATTAAAAGTAATTTTCCAAATTTTCCAGCGCACTGTGACACTAACAACAACAAGCAGAGCAAGAGGAGCAGACAGCATTTGATGTGCAATTTAGCTTGTCGCCATTTGATAGCCTAAAACGGCCTGTAAACAGACCCATGTCCCTGGTTTAGACCATCTAAGCAGATGTACTGCCAGTTGGCCGGAAGAGTAGAAAATTGTTGAATTGCAACGCGTGTGATTTGAATTAAGCTAAGCTTCTTCCTTGGATGTCTCATAAGTTTTTAGCTGTAGCTAATAACTTAACCAAGATGAAAAGTATTTTTCCTGTACTTATTTTCAAGTGCTCAAATATTCTGTTTTCCAAAAAAAAAAATCCAATAAAATTGATAATGAAATATTTAACAATATAAAAAAAATGTTTGACTCTTTAATGTTAGTAACGAAAACTCTTGTTCAGAGTGCCGACTAGAAGATGCACTGTACCTCACTTATATACATAAATTTTTGTTATATTTTGCTTATTCTAAGAAATATGCAAATATTTCTTTCAAACTTATCGGCTATATCTGAATATCTATATAAACTTTGCAAAGGCTGTTTCATATAGAGACAATTGATATGTTATAGTTGGCTCACTGTCGAAGGTGTCTCATAAATTATTGCAATCTGCTGGCAAACAGGAAACATCGCTGCCTGCACCACTTCCGAGGCCAGCCAAGTGGAACGTGGAAGTCTTTGGTGCTGTTGGTGGACAAGTGCAGAGTTCTCGTCATCACAGAGCTCGTGCAGGAATTTTCTTGCATTCGTGATGCAGCAACAATTTATGCATGAAATCATTGAAGCGTTCAGTGGACAAGTCGGAAGAGACTTAAACCCCAGCGAAATTCGCTAGAGACACCCTTGTGCTAGGAGTCACTGCCGCGATCATAACAAGGGCAACCCTGCAACTGGCCAACTGAACAACTGGTACTCCCATGGCACTCTCACACACATATGCGGGACCTTTAGTAATGTGCTGTAATTTGTTGTTCGGTTTCCAACTTGTTGACGAACTGCGTCTCTTTTAGTTGGCATACTTAACACGATAGGAAAAAAAAGTTAATTATCTTTTTTTCTCCCGCTCTTCGTTGGGTTTTTCTCTTTGTCTGAGTGTGTTTTTTTTTTTTTTTTGTGTTACCATGCTCAACAGCTCCACTGGGCTATTATCCATGGTTCTGGCCTAGCTGTGTTACTTTGTGTTTTTTTCTCACTCCAAGCGTTTGCCGCTACTTTTTTGTTCAGTGGTTGTTGGTGATGTTGGTGTTGTTGTTGTTGTTATTGTTGTTATTATTGTTGTTGTAGAAGCCACCGTTCCATCCGCTCGCCATGGTTGAAGTTCATTGAACTGTTAATTGTAGCAATGCCTCTGTCCAACTGCGGCCAGTGTGAAAGGTGATTTTTCAAGGCTGCCACGTCCGGCGCTCTGGTGTTCCCAAGACCCCAGACCCCAGAACCCAGCAAATGTTGTAAAGTTCTTAAAGGTATTAGGTTTGATTTTATTTTTTTTTGAAAGTTTTATTTTCATTTTGTTTTACATTCAGTATTTATGAATTAGATTGTTTAGCTTTGGTGCTAATGAGCGCACGCAAAGAACAATGACAACAATAATAAAGTTCCCACAATACTATTTGTGGGGGCTTATCACGACAAAGTAGCTAACCAATTTATTGCAGTTTAAGCCTGTTGCCAACTGACAAAAAACTGGCCACATTTTCTGTCCAAATCACGCACAGCACATTGAAATAAATCGAATATGTCTAAGCCTGTTATCAAGTTTTTTACGGCTCAATTAACACAATTAAGAAGCACGCTTGGAATACAGAGCTAGAAAAGCTCTCGGTTTCTGCAAGTAATATCTCGCACCATAGATGCCACTAAGAGATCACGGGCGTGTTAAAATAACCCCGTGAATTCTTCCAGTGCCATTAACTGTGCCGAGATGCAGAACAACAAGAAAAAGCACTTGAAAAAATAACTTACCCAACAGAAATTCAGGTAGCAACTCCATTTTTTATTGGCAATTGAAAGATCTAGCCCACGTCTCTGCCAGATATGGTAACACTTGAAATCTTGGAAAACTTACCGGTAGCAAAAAAAAAATGAACATGTTGACGGTCTCAGCCAGGACTGAAAGTTGCATCTTCTTTGTTAGATCCAAACATCTATCCCACGTTATAGCTGCTAACTGTTCACCTGTGCTGCCGCCGTCTGATAAGGTGAACGTCGCTTTGATATATCCCACGATTTAATCAAAAACGCAAATTTTTTTCTTTCTTTCCAGTTGTTTTTGCGTTGCTCGCGGAAGTTGTTGATTTCTATTGAAGGCAGGAAAGGGAGGGGGAGCGGCAACATGCGTGGGAAATACAAGTTCCCACCTAGGCATTGCATACTATATACACAACATGCTCACATGTAAGTATCTCTGGAGCTGGAGCTGGAGCTGGAGTCGAAGGCGTCTGGGACGCTGCGGTTGGCCGCATAATTCGCTGTGAAAATCTTTTTGTGGCTGTGCCTGCTGCGTGCTGCATAAAATTACAATTCAATTTGGGTTAAAAAGCAAAGAAGTCAGTAAAAAAGTTATCGTAAATAAGTTGGCAACCAGTAGATACCCTGTAGATACCCTCTCTCTGATGTGCATACATATATTCGCAGACATTTATAGTTGCTCTTTTTTAATTATTAATATTTTTATGGCATTTTCCTTTCCGTAATAGTTTCTTCAATTATCTGCACAGAAAATTCTTAGCATTTATAGCGTCGGTTCTAACCATTTTTAATGAGCATAAATATAAATGATGAAATCCGAAAAGGAAGCCAAGCGGCCAATTAAAAAGATTATAATGCTGGCTTAACTAATTAAGATGCGCATTTAAAGTATTTCATGCGCTGATTCAGTACATAATTGAGGAAAAGAAGCGAGACTGAAGGGGGCGGAAATTGGGGGCAAGTGGCTGTGAGCGACGTTTGAGTTGGAGGCAAATTGGGTTGCTGCAGCGAAATTGTAACATCGAAAATTGCTTTGGCAGAAACCGAATTACAAATGACCTGTGGCCTCTGACTTTGGGTCTGGGACTGGGAAAACGTCGCCTCAAATTAGTCACGAAGAAAGCAATGAGACGAAACGGCAGACGAGACGAGACGAGACGAGACAAGACGAGACGAGACAAGGCGAGACGAGTGTGCAAATTGTAATCAAGTTTGTTGCCTAAGTCTCTCGTTTCGTTTCATTTCGTTGCGGTCAATTTATGCAAATGTCGAAATTCCGAAATGCTGAAATGCCGAATGCTGCTGCTCCACTTCATGTAATTGCCACTTCTTTGTGTTTCTTTTTTTTTTTGGCTTGTGCACGCTGCTTATCAGGCAACAGTAAATCAGTACGTCAGTCATTCAGGCAGTCAGTCAGTTAGGTAGCCAGCCTCATAGATATGCCGAGCATGCGCCGTGAGGCGACAGCCATCAATCAAAAAGCGCCGTAATCAAAGCACCAGTCAAGCAAATAAATAAAATGTAAAAAACAAATCAAGCAAAAATTTGAAAAATATAATAGAAACGACTACGAAATACTTTGTCATCATTGTGGCATCAAATGTGCAGAATTTTCAAAGATCAGAAATCTAAAACTAAGATATAAGCGGAAAAAGCTACATTTAAGTTTGTATTTAGCCACAATTGGGATCATCAGTAATCCAACCAATATCAGCTTAAAGTCTCTAGTTATTCTAGCCAAGCAGCCAGACGGATACTTGTTTTTATCTCTTTTTTAAGAACAGTGTATAAACACTGTTAAATCTCAACAGCTGCTGTTTGGCCTGCCCGCAACTTAATCGCGTGTCTCTGTCAACAACGTCTGTTTTGCCCCCAGCTCTCCCTCTTCGATACACTCGCAGCTCACAGCGCGATCTCAACATGATTTTTAACGACAAATTTACGCGTTTAATCTCTTGGCCCCGGCAATAATCATCGTCGTCAGCAAATCCGACAACAAAATATGCAAATGGGAGCGGCGTCCGTCCTTACATCTTTGCATCTGCAACTGCCTCTGCCTCAACCTCGTTCACCGCCACTGCCTCTTGCCCCAACAACTAGTACAACTCGAAACTGTGTTTTGGTTTTCGCATCCACGCGCAACTCATCGCATCATTAGCGCCAACACCGACAGTCCGAGCATCTCTTTAATGTTTAAGTGCGTTTTTCATTAATTGAAATGGTCAATTTGTTGCCAGCAAGAGATAAGAGTCATTTGCAGTCTGCTGCCACTCATTGATACCTACGACTAAGTTAACCAACTTACTCGTTGTTCTCAGTCTACCCCTCTACCCCTCTCTCTATCTCTCTATCTCATTCGCTCTCTCTCTCACAGTGTGACCAGTTGTCTAAGTTGTCCAGTTGCCCTACATGGCAGGCACTTCAGTGCCTGTCGCCGTTCACTGGCGCCAGTTGCTGCTCGAAGATCTGCAGCTGCCTCAATACACTCATTCATCACGGCCAGGCAAAGCGTCAACGACAAGCCCATAAATATTAATAGAAATGCTGCACGTAAAAAGCAAATTCAAGAACGAAGATGATATACACTGAAATAAATTCTATATTGAAATAAATACTTTTATTATTTTCCAGCTAAGATTGATAGAGGAATTTTCGATTTTATGATCTCAAACCATTCCGTTTACAGTTTAGTACTTTTATTGATTTTAAACAACAGAAATCAAATAATTTCTGACCAGTTGTATGCATTTCGGACTTTGTAACAAAGTGGATTTACCCACTGGAAAAGAGTACACCAAAGAAGAGAAAAGAAACTAGTCATGGTCTTGACCATGTCATGGACAAGAACCGAACGGTAAGCAGCGGAAATTGGTTGCTACAACATGCTGCGATCGTATATGGCCAAAGGTAACCGTAACAACTGTTTATCGTTTATCTAGCGGCCTTTTTAAGCAAATTGTAGTCAAATGCTACTCGGAATCAGAGCCAGTTCTAATTGTCTGCAATGACAATGCAAACAAAGATCTACAGAACGCAGAGTATATGAGATGGAGAAGAGCCGAGGGGAAGATCGAAGATACGATTGAAGACCTCTTACGCAGCCTTAACGGTAAGCACACGCGCTGTCCGAGTCCAAGCGACGTGCCTCAAATGTATTTCCAAGACAATCTACAAAACAACAGCAACAATAACGAATCAACTTGAGTTTCAACTCCGAGACTCCGAGACTTGAAGCCAATTGGCATTTCAATCACGCATCAATCTGGCACGTTTTTATGATGCAGATCACAGGCAGGCAAAACCAGAAACAACAATATAACCAACAGCAATAATAACAACAGAAATATCTTGGTTATAACGAGCTGGACACAGCACGCGGCATCCACATTAAATGCAGCTGCTGCAATCCTGCATACCCCTACTCTATACCGATTTCTGATTCCTTATGAAAATTAAATTTTTATTGGTCGGTTATGTTTTCGTTACATTTCGTGGATTGTTATAAATTTCATTGATAATTGCCATATATTGATAGCATGATTATGTGCATGATTGTCTGATTGTTGTTGTTGTTGTCAGTGTTGTTATTGTTATTGTTGTTGCTACGTGCGTAGCATATGCACAGCAACAATTTTTTTGTAATTTTCTGCTGCAACATTTTTTTGACTTTTGTTTCGCAAATTGTTTTCAACGAAAATTGTTGCACGCACAGCAATACGAACACACTGTCTACTGAGACAGATCTTATACGTATGTAGGTCAGCAGGCTCTTAAAGGAAATATTTCCAATATATCCTCATTCATCAAGATATTACAAGTTAAATATTATTATTTTTTCTAACTGAAAAGTACAAGTCAAGTTGATTTTTGATTTATGCTCAAAAATTGTGGACCATAATAGTTTTTCCATTTACTTGAAAATTTATTTGTTAAAGTCGAACAATTGTTAATTCGTGATGAATGTTTCAGCTGATATCATTGAACACATTTTTCACTAATAAATTAAGTTACTGAAAGCAACAAATGTCAACTATTTGTGTCATTGGCCAAGATCTGTGTTGCCAGTCGCCAGTTGGCAATTGCCTGCTGTCTGTTGTCTGTGTGCCATAGAAAGTCACTACCCAAAATGGCCTAATACAAGTACTCAAATGTTTTTGGCCATAACTTCAACTCGACGCCAAGACTAACAAGCGCTTAATATGCAAATGGCAGCCACATAGTAAACAACCAACGAAATAGTTGGATAGCAAGTACGGAGATGCTGCTGGTCGACAGCCGTTTTGCGTTCAAGCCGCAGCTTCAACCGGCTTGCATGTGTTCTTATCGTGCTATCAAAAAATAATTGACAAGTAAATGCGCATTGAAAATGCCGTGTGGCGTGAAAAAGACGCATTTAATGTGCCGCAATTGTCAGTTGACAAAATCGTTCGACTCTGATAAGATACTCGAAACGAGTCATTGACTTGGGCCCACTATAATAATTTTTTTTTTTTTTTTATATTAAGTGCAGCGTGGGCTTGAGAGATTCCTTTTTGTTTTTGGTTATATGAGCGTGCGCCCACATCAAGTGATTCAAGTTCGTTGCCTGAGTCTTTTGTTTTGCCACTGCCTGACTAAAATTGCGACGCATTTCGTTTTAGCCATGATTCATTGCTGTGCGGCAGCTACTGAGCGAGTTGAGCGACTGGCACGACCACCGCAATTACATCCGGTCATTTAATGTAATTTTATATTTCATTTCAATCACATGCGATATCTGGCTCCGGCCACGAAGCCACTTTCAACTCTAGTTTTTTTTTTAGCTTTTTAGCTATACAAAAAGTTGGTACACCATATTGACATATTTCCCTCTCTCTCTCTGTCTCTCTGTCTCTCTCTCTCCCCTCTCTTTCTCTTTCTTTATTCAGCTGAAGTCACTAGCTTATTTTTGTCGCCTGTTTTATGTTAACATTTTAGAGTTTTATCTACAACTAATTTGTATTTTTCTTTAAAGCGGTCTCTTTGATATCTCTGGCAAGCCAAATGATTGATTACTTAATTTCTCTGTCCAAAAATTGTTCAAAAATTATACGCTCTATGGAAGCAGCTGTAGATTAATGTGGAATTTGTCATGTGTGATGAGAGCTGTTTCAAAAACTCAGCACTGCCAGCGATCCACAAAAGAAAACACAAAGAATAGGCTTTGTTAGCAGCCAAAGTGTAGAGATTCTTCACATTCTCGCACTGAGCCTGTTTCTTTTTTTTTTTTAGATTATTAATTGCTTAAGCGTCCAAACAATGGCCAAAATAGTTTTTTGTTTTTACAAACTGTTTTTCCTTTCCATCTTCGACTTTAAATATTTCATTAATTAGAATTTGTATTTTGTAAGACCATTAAACTGGCTCGACTCTTCGTGGCCAACAAAATGGCCCAAAGATTAATAAGCGGCAATTAACGAAAATCAAACAAAATACAGATAAACAAAAAAACTTTCGAATGGATTTAAAAATAATAACAACAACAGAAAAAAAAAGAAGGAAACTGTTAGAAAGAGGCGTTGCTCAGTGGTTTAAAAACGCATTTGTGTTCTTTCTCTACTTTTGCCTTAATTATGCGTCGTCTCATGCTTTTATGATGGGCCACACTTGAACCATTTGATAAATTAGTCTCGACAGGCGGTAAAGGTCAAGGCATACAGTTTTCGTTTCGCTGTCCGGGTCAACATAACCTGTGTATGCATGTGTGTGTGTGTGTGTGTGTCATTGAATGTGTGTGTCTTTGTCACAGACTCGCCATTGTTTTTGCTGTGAGTGAAGATCAATTTGCCTGCCATTGCATGTATCAGCTTACCCAACAGGAAGCGTACGCTAGCCATTCTACAAATCCAACTCTGTCCTGCTCCATGATTGACAAGTTCGGGCTGCAGTCAATTGCTGTCCAGGCACATTTCTGCAGAATAAGAGAGCATAATATACGAGCATACGTATCAATAAAATGCATGTTATTGTCAATTGTGCGAGGGTTACTTTACGAGAGACTACCTCAAACAGCAGCCATATAGCATATGTATATATATATATACATGTATATATATATATATATATATATTTCAACATACAAAACATTAAATTATAAAATAAATGAAGTAGTTTTAAGTAATTTAACATTTTTATCTTGTATATAATTAGTTATGCAATGAAACTATAACATCGGATTGTCTGCGAGTTATCTAGGCTGTATCAAGTTTCCTTGGACATCTGCTAACTAGCGCGCTGCTCTACATAATAGACACAGTATTAAAGGCAGGAAACAACAAACAAAGGTAGCTGCCACAATAAGTATAAGGCTGCAAAGAAATCGCCACATTCAGGTCTGGCTCTGCCTGACAGTTGGTTGTGTATGTGGTCAGTTCGAGAGCTCGGAGTCAGAGTCCGAGTCAGCTTTAGCCAGAGGCGCAGTCACGGGCATTAAGGAGAACTCGTAGGGTGGCTGGTTGGCCAAAGCATTTGACAATTGGCCTGGTTAGTTGGTTTGGTGTGGTTTGTTTGTTGCTTTGGGTTGTTGGGTTGTTTGGCTGCTTGACTTGAGTTGTGGAATGCCGTTTGCAATGCGCCTGCAGCTGCAACACTTGCGTACAGCAGTTTACTCGGAAATGAAATGCCAGGCATAGCTCAGTTTCAACTAGCTGTCAAGCCGACAAAACAACAAAAACTAGCAAATTGTACATTTAGCCGCTTCATTTTAGTTAGGTGTCATCACATGTCGCCACAGGTGCCGCTTAAAGCCATTCAAGAAATTAATATAAGGCGAGAAGTGTTGCGAATGATAAACTGACAGGCTTATGACGGCATTACGCAAATTACCAACCCAGACGCTAAGCAGACGACGAAGGCTGGCAGGCTCGCAACAAATCAAGAGGCAACCGAGAGAGCATCCAGCACCCAGTCAACGATTGGCTTAATAAAATGATATATTAAATGCGATTAAAACCCGGCACTGGCGACGAAGACAACGACAGCAACACCAACAACAGCAGCAGCTGCAGCAGCAGCAGCAGAAGAAGAGACGTTGCAATAAATATATTGGAACAGCTACCGGATTCTGTTGCTAAAACCACTGGACAGTGTCGAGTCTCCCGATGCTGGAGTTGCCTCGCGACACTGGCCGCGGCACGCTGATAAAAATGTTCATTAATTTAATGCGCTGGGCATAATTAAATGCGTGTTGGTCCTGGCTGCCCCCGTATTGACATTAAATATGTTTAAACATGCATAAATAAATATGTGAAGCAGGTTGAGGCAGGCAGTTAAGTTGTCTTCAACCTGCTAGCAACCTGCTGCAGCCTACCTGCCTGTCTGCAGACAACTTGGTTGCTTGCGCTGATGTTTTAATCAGGGCGTGGATTTTAAAGGCGCTGACCCAGGCACTTGTTGCACAACTAGTTAAATTAATAATGCAACATAAGGCAGCCAACCAACTACAAGTGGCTTAAGCTCAGCACTCTCAGTTGCAACTCGGCTGCAAAAGATTTACGACAATTGGCAGCCGGTGCTCTGGAGCTGCCTTCAATTGAGCGCTTTTTGGCGACCAAGCGATAAATTGTAAAGTTAATCGCTTGTCAAAGCTTTCGCGGGCACATTTATCTCCGGCGGCAGTAGGCTCAATAACACAGCCACAGGAGCTGCAGATTCCAACAGTCGATAGGTAATAGTTGCGGATTTATAGCCCAAGCAATAGCCGCTTGTACAGGCCCAGATAAGCCACTAACAGCTGGAACAAACTAGTACCTATGGCCATAGATCCGGCCATAAAATACCCGTAAATATTATTCAGGCTATGCCTCACTTCATCAGACTTAGCTAAAATGTATAAAACTTCCCAGACTGGTTTTTATTTTGTAGCTGCATCCAATGTTATATCTTGAAAGTTTAGAGCTTGAGTAACTTGCCAAGGTTAAAAGTATTACAAACTCCTTTCTAACCCATATGTCATTGAAAAGGCTGGCAAACGCAGTACTGCTCTCAGCTCTATTGAGCAGTTTGAACTTACTTTCCGCACAAAAAATATACCAATTTATACTTTTTATTTTTCAACAAGGTTTAAAGTTATTCTCGAACATTCTTGAGACCTATTTCAATAAGCTGGGCAAACGGAGGTCATAACTGTTTGAGAATTGTAAGCGAAATCATGAAACCCACGTAATGATGGCTAAATTGATTGAATCTCTGTGAGTCAATTCTAATCCAAGTAAATGATTTATTGTTAACAGCTACTTTTGTTTGACTCACAGTTCAAACAATCCAAAAACCTTCACAAAAGTGCTAATGCCGACTGACTAACTGAATCTAAAATGAGTACAATATATATATTTATTTATATGTACATGTGCATTAGTTTGACATGTTGCAGTCTGTGATAAGGCCACTTGTGCAACAGAACTTACTTCAACTTATCAATTATTTGGCCTAGTCTGTTGGGTAATTACAGTTGTTTTCGTTCTCTCTTATAGCAAATGTTGCTGTTGTTGCTGTTGATGTTGTTGCTGTTGATGTTGTTGCCAATTGAAGGCAGACAGCGACAACAATTGTGCATTTCATGAATTGAAATCAGAAATTGTTGTTGTAGTTGTTGCCCATTGTTTGCTGTATAGAAAATGCCATTCAAGTCGCAGCCAGTTGACAAATTGTTAACTGATATGGGAAATGTTGTGTGTAGCTTGGTAGCACTTGGCAGACAGACAACAGGCAACAGCAGCAGCAGCAACAACAACAACAGCAACAACAGCAACATACAACATTCAAAGTGCCTTTGGCTTATGTGTTAAACATGTGTAGATTTATGTGTTGGCTGCCTTACCATTTACCCACCCCTCTGCAACTGTTGCCCCTATCTCTGAAAGTGCCTTTGCATATGCATAAGTAACTGCGCGACTGGCACTGTGTCTGCCTCATTTTTACCTGCGGTTTTTTTATTGTCTGTTTTTTTTTGTCTTTTTATTTATTTCTTTTGTGTGGCAATGTCTCAAGTTCAGTTCACACGCTTTCACTGATTGTGATACCATACGTCACTTTGAATTTTACGATTTGGTTTGCCATTCGCTTTGATAACGCCTTTAAAAACCGTACCACATGCATAATTAGCCAAGTTAACACACGCATGCAATCAGTTAGCAGCTGGCACGTATATGATAGATCAATATATACATAAAGAGTTATGTTCTTTGATCTGGACGCGTGTGCTTTCGGTTGGCTGTATGCCACAACAAATTGTCCGCTAATGAGGTGCACCAATGTTGCAGTCAACACCCCCCTGCCACCCCCTCAGTAAACATTTCTTCATTACAACCATAAGCAGAACTCTCGATTACCTAAGTTGGTGTGCCAGCGCTCCACATGCTGAATTGCGAAATAAAACACTCCTGGGAAATGCCAAACACCAGGCGTTGTTGCCTCTCCGATGATCTTGCCATAGTCGCAGCTGCAAAGGAAATATCAAATTGTTCTTCATTAATCAATGTGTGAGGCACAAGCAACTAACTGAGGTAAGCTTGAAAATGTCATTGAATTTAAATAAAATAAATAAATAATGCAAAATATAACAATTGAAATTAAATAATATAATCTATATAAACCTAATGGAAACCTGGTTGAAAACTATGTTACTTATGCATCACCTTGCAACAAAATGTTTATACACATAAATCATTTACAATAGAGTTTTCCAATCAAATTATTCGGTCAGCATTAGAGTCAGCTTATCAATAAAAGCCACAAAATAATTGTCGAGAAAAAAATACGTTTCGGTACGGGCCATAAATGTCATTCCCATGGCAAATGGCAAAAGATATACGCGCAACATGGCCAACACTCTTTTTTTCTGGTTTTACTGGCAACAGTCAGCGTGGGCTTGTCAACAGCAATGGACAACAACAACAGCAACAACTACAGTAACAACAACAACAACAGCAACAACAACTCACCACCAACAAGCAGCCGTAAATCAATGGATGACTCTACACCTCTCCCTGTGCACCGGGCCTCGTCGTAAAACATTGAAAATTATGATTTAACGCAAATTTTGTAATTAATCTTGACAAATAAAGCGGCCTGCGGTGCCATTTGCCCCTCCCGCAACACTCGCTCTCCGCTGCCACACCCGCTATCCCCTTGCTCATTACGTCTGACGTGTTTTTTAAAGGAGTTAACTTTTAATGCCCTGCCACAAGACTTTGTATTTATCTTCCTGCACAGTTTTTACATACATAAATCTTGGCGGCACTTTCAGGCTCAAGTTCTACGCATATGTCTGCGGGGGAATAGACAGGCAGAGACAGCCAGAGACAGAGAGAGAGAGAGAGAGAGAGAGATAGATCATAAGTGAGAGAGACAGAGAGAGAGGGAGAGAGAGAGCTGTGGCTGTCTGCCAGCCAGCTTGGCGTGGTATGTTGTTTGTGTGCCTGCTCTGCCCCTTATCCCTGGCTGGGGACTGCTTGCAACATCATCATCATTATCCTTCATTATTATTTATGAAGTTTCTGTAGAGTTCTCAACCGGTTTTCGTGAAGCCTTTCAAGTATTTAATAATTGTGCCAAGTTATGCACAAATGCATATCTTTGTTGTTTTCTGTTTCTTATTATTATTTTTTTTTTTGGCTGCCTTATTTAGTAAGTTATTGCGTTTTAAATGTCGCAATGCGAACGGAAGATACAGCGGAAGCAACGCGCGCGCACACTCAAAGGGTGATAGACAGAGAGAGGAAGAAAGATAAAGAGAGAGAGAGAGAGAGAGAGGGAGAGAGTGACCTGTATGTGGTGCTGGAGACTGGCTGATCTTAATTATATGTTGGCAGCTCACGACGCTGATGAACAGTAGCAATTATTTGCCAAGCCAGCACTCAACACTCATCATTCACACACACACACAAGCTCACAGGAGATGATATATAGTCATATTGCGTATACGCCACGTACAGCGCGCTGCCTCAACTAATTGCCGCAAAGTCAAAGTCAAAGCCGCAATAGCGGCTAAAACTGTAGCTGTAGCTGTATCTGCAGCTGTAGCTGTTTCTGTATCTTGGGAGCGCGAGGAAACTTGAAGCTGTCATTAAGTTGGCAACCCGGCGACGTGTGAGTGCCAATGCAATGCTTGACCAAACGTGGCAACATCATAATCCCCGCAAGCAGCAGCTTACACTGTTACACATCGAGTATTGTATCTCTGTATCTATATCTGTATCTGCATCAGTATCTGTATATGTTTCTGTATCTGCAGAGATGTACACCATGTATGTATCTGAAGCTCTTACAGCTCTTGTGAGCTATTTTGTGCTGTGTAAGCAAAGCTGATGAAGCTACCTCTTTTGTTGTTGTTGTTGTTGTCGTTGTTGCTCTTCGTTTGTGGCTGCCTTTCGTTTCTAATCTGATTTGAAAGATTTTCATGCCTTTTTTCGGTGTTTGTTGTTGTGATTTCTGGTTTCGATACAATATACTTATATATATTTGACTTTTTACTCGTCAGCAAACAGAATAAAATGTGGCAAACATACAAAAACCAAAAATAAAAACGTGACTCTTACAAAAAAAAAAAAAAAAAAAAAAACAATAAAAAAACAGACGTGTATATAATTTTATTTCCGTGAGTGTGTGTGTGTGTGTGTGTGTGTAAAAGAGGCGCTCGACAATAACAGCAACAATTGCTTTAACAACAACAAAATAATATTAAAATGGTTTAAGAGAACAATGCGTTGGCAAAGCTTCAAATGACAATGAGAACGACTCGTTCTATTGTTTGGCTTTGACTAATTCTGAGTATCTGTTGGTTAATAACTATACGAAAAAAAAGGCAACAGGCAAACACACACAATTCCCCAACTGGGAATAATAATAATAAGCATTAGCAATGGCGATATGAACAGTCTATCTCACTCTCACTCTCTCTCTCTCTCTATCTTCCGTTGCTCTATCTGTCTCTTTCTCTTAGCGGACAGCAATGTTTTTTAGCTCGTTTTAGCCCTTAACTTGCCACTAAATGCTTTTCTTTGTATCTTTATTAAGTCTCGTCGATCTAACTCTGGTTTATACTCGGAACGGAAATCACATTATGTATGTTGTTATCGAAACTAATGTCTGATTAGTCTGACTTTTAAGCTGCCCATTTTGATTAATACAGTCTGAAATTTTTATTGACAATTAAGCAAAAACGTGATTCAGTCTCTCATTTCAGCAGCCATTGTCTACAGTTCGCAAAACTTCATTAATAAGTAATACTTGTATACAAAATTCTCAGATTTATTCAGATATTTGATATTTGTAAGCTCTGCTTTAAGCTTGACTTAAACAGGTTAACTGTTTCGTTTTAATTTAAAACTGACCGATGTGTTGTTGATTGCAACTCCGGCAAACGCTGTTTAGCTATTAAAGTTCGTTTCGGGTTATTTGATGTTACTACTACTGCTACCCCCCAAAAAAACGACGGCCATGTACAGACTTAGACAGCTGCCGCCTCTACAACAGCAATTCCTGTCTTGTGCAGCCTGTGCCTGTATCTGAAGCTGTGGCTGCACCCACCCACGCTCTTCAGATACAGCGACTGCCACAGCTGCTGCCTCAACTTGAGAGCCTGTGTAGCCAAAAAGGAAAATACTACAATTTGTGTGGCTCTGGCTTTTAAGGCAGGTCTGCAGTGGGAACTGCCCACTTGGTGGGGCAGAGGCGCCTTCGGTTAATCAAAAGCGCTCAAAATATTCGACGCTTAATCAATTAACTAACATAATTTCGTGCAAATGTAATTAACTGCCCCGCTGCGATAGGCACCGACAAATGTTCGCTGTCAGGAGCATTTAGTGTCATTCATTTTGCGACCAAACGGCGCCCACTTGCAGCAGCTTGAAACTTGTTTTTTTTTTCTTCTTTTTTTTCATTTATCCTTTACACCATGTTGCACGTATTTAGTTTGAATTTGTTGCGCTTAAGTGGATCTTTTTGGTGGGGTTGTTTTTTTGTTGTTGTTGTTGTTGTTTTTTTTTTGGAGTAGCTGTCAATGGCAGTGGAGTTGCTGGTGATGTTGTTCGTGGGGAGTGGGAACGTGGTTCAAAGATCGTCGCGAATACTTCCTCAAAATCAAAATCAATACATAATTCTTTTGACATGCCAATCGCACATTTGTGGCATGCAACAGCCAAACAACGACAACATGTTTGCGCGACTCATTCAGATAAAAATTGCAATGCAGACGTTGCAGCCACAGTTCAGCCAATGGATGGTAGCTGGAAGCTGGTGAACGTAGCAGGAACAAAACGACGACAAGCAGCCAACAGGCAACAGTTGCAACCGTTCGAGCTGCACCTTTAAAACGTACAACAACAACAGCAACACAAAAAAAACTGACAGGGCCCAGTCGAGAGTCGACTTGGCGAGCAGGAAAAAAAGTGAAATCTGCTAGAATTGATCTGGGGAGTCGTCGTCGTAGTCGTGGCTCGAAACTGGTTTACACATCTGGAGAGGAAGTACGAGCTGCAATAGCAGCAGCAGCAGCAGCAGCAGCATCAGCATCAGCAGCAGGAGCAGCAGCATGACCAGGCAGCGGTTTTTAGTGCTGCGACCTCTGCAGTCACCAGCCAGCGCCTTTCATTCGCTGTCAGCATCAATTGAAGCAGCCGGCAACCCGTCGCACCGCCGACACCGACAACACCGCCACCACCACCCCACCTGCCCCAAGATATATGAGCAGTGCTATGTTGTGACTACTGCCCGCTGTGCACCTGCGCTTAAGGCAGCGGCAGCGACTGCAACTGCAACTGCAACTGCGACTGCGACTGCAACTGAAGATGGAGACCTCGTCTCCGACTCGGAGTCCGACTTTGACTTTGACTGCATGCATGATGATGAGCAGGCGAAATGTGTTTTTAAACGATGCCATTTGTTATTTGCGTGAATGCAACCAGTAGCCGGACAGCCCTTTCGCAATTGATTGGCTATTAGAAATTCGCCAAAACTCGTTCGACCTTGTTGCCAACGGCGATCATTAACGCCAACAGTTAGCGGCACTTTCAGCCACATTTCTCAACCTCTTACCGAAAACTGACAGTAACCAAAAACAACACAGCCAAAACACACATTAAACAAAAAGGTCGGCGCTACTGTACGCATTAAAAAATGTGGAAACAAACATTTGTATAAAAAAAAAAAACAAAATAAATAAAACAGAAAAAGTGAATGAGTTTGAGCTGGCAGGCCTGCCCTGGTCCATTCCAGGAAACGCAACAACTTTTCAGAAGTGCTCGGCATTAAAAAAAAAAAAAAAACGAAATAAAATAAAATCATAAAAATAAAGAACATACCCAACTGACAAGTCACTTTGATCCCAACTACACAAAAAACAACAAATTATTTAAAAATAAACGTAACAATTTTTGACAGACTGAAAATTACCAGTTTATTTTTTTCCCCATTTTTATAATGTTAGATAAAAAAAAACAAGAATGTTGGGTTCATTTAAGCACGCCATAGATTACATACCCTGGCCGACAAGATGTAATCTGCTGACATCAAACTTTCAGTTCGGTGTTATAAATATTACGGGTTTGTAAGTTTTGAACAAATTTGATTTATATATTTTCTGTCAAATTTATGGCCCTAGTAACCATAATTTTTGATAAAATGTGGAAAAATAATAATGTTCTAAAGGTTCAATTTATCTGACTACTGACTACGTAACTGCTTTTTTCCCTGAGAACCCTTTTCCTACTTGTAATTTCCGCCTAATCATTTTGTAGTTAGTTCATTACTGCTTAAAGCGATTTTTTTGCTTTTCTTGGATTCTTTTCTTGTAATTCAGCTCATTGTCGGTGGCAAGTTAACATTCTCAAGTAGCGATCGTGCACGAAACGAAGCGCTCTCAAAATTGTTGACGTCTGCAAGAGTGCCTGATAAAGGAACTTTTAACTTTTATATAAACTTTGAGTTTAAGTTGCATCTTAGCTGATGCGGCAGCTGCTGCTGGTGCTGTTGGTGCTGTTGGTGCTGCTGATGGTGGTGCATCTGCTTGACCCTCAAGCAATTATCACAGTTGAGAGGAGGTGCGCTGGTGGCAGATTCACACGACTCGTTGCCTGGTTAAGTGTAGTGACTTTGACTGCAATTAGACATGCGCAACTGCCACCAACAGAGGCAGCAAATTGCTGAGCCTGACTCTGAGCTGAGCACTTAGGCTCATGGGCTGTTGGATTTTGTAGCTCTTTAGCTCTTTGGAGAGGTCAACAGAACGCAGTGTTCAGTGTTTAGTTGTGTTTTATGTATCTTTTTGCCTGATGGATTGTCAGAGGCTTGAGCCTGAAGACGACGCTCTCCGTGTCTCTCACCTGTCTCTCGTGCTGGTGGTGGGCACATCACTTGCGCTCAAGACACAAATCACGCACATTTATTTGCCAGAGTCAGAACGGACCTTACCGGAGCGGAGTTGAGCGGATGAGGCGGCCTTTTAAGGCTGCCTGGCATGAGTTTGCAAATTGTTGTTGTTGTTGCTGTTGTTGTTGTTGTTCTTGCTGTTGCTGTTCGGGTTTCCTGCTGCAACTTTATGGCTGTGGCAAGCTGTAGCAGCAACAACTGTGGCGATAGCTCTGGGTCATTTTAGGAGAGCTCGAGTCAAGGCAAATGCAACTTGAAACCTGCAGGAGCTCTGTGTCTGTATTTATGTGCGTGTGTGTGTGTGTGTGTGTGTGTGAGTGTATGCAATGTGCAGGAGGTGTCCCAAACAGCAATGAGGTTTTTTTTCTTCCTTCTTTTTGTTTATTCTTGTTGCTGTACTGACTACACAAAAACCAGTTACTGGCTCCACTGACTGCTCCTGTGGCATGCTGTAATTGATATTGCAACTGTATGTGTGTGTGTGTGTGTATAAGTATATATATATAAATATATACATGTATATATATTTGAGTGTATGTGTTAAGCCGAGCTGTGAACCGAGTTCAAGTTACAGGCACACACGTGTTGCTAATGAGACATAGCTCAACATTAACCTGAACATCCAAATCAGCACACAGACACACGCAGCACTGATAACCTAATAAAGTTATAGCAATTAAACAAAAAGAACCTGTGACTACACAGCAGCATCAGCAACAGCAACAGCAGCAGCAACAGCAAAAAAACAACTTGTTTACCAAATCCAAAAAGTTGCCTAAAATGATGTCACTTGCCAAGTTGGCTCGCAATTATAGCCACAAACGCGCTCAGTGCCGGGCACTGTCGAACTGTCGAGCTACTCCAAAGTTGCCTTTTATTATTTCAATTTTACCCCTTTTCTTCATCTTACATTATTTTTTTTGGTTTGTCTTTTGTCTGTAGTATTTCTGTTTTATTTTGGGCCTGTTGCCTTTTGTGTGGGCATTGAAAATTATTTTTTTTTTTTTTTTTGAAAAATCATTATTTTAATCGTTTATTGACTTGTTTAAAGCGCCGCTAAATGCTTATGCCAGAGTCTCTTGAGCCATTATGCTACAAATTATGTGAAATGATGGAGCACAAAGTATATGAAAAGAAAGACAGTTTTGGATTGTAACTATTAGTCTTCCCGCTGGAGGCTTCTAATTGTAAGCTGGCCATAAATCAGCCTTGTCTAGAGTTCAGTAATAATCTCAGCTTTAAAATAATATTGAGATGCTGCTTGAGAAGTTGTTCTTTCGTTGACCAAAAAGTCCTCAAAATAGAGCATAAGGTCCTTAAAATAATGTGAAATGCATTGATGAAAAACACGACTTAATAAAATATTAGCGTGGCAAATAAATTTTAACTATAATTAATCAAATATTTAATATTTACACATATCTGATATCTGGTATCTCGATCAATTCAATTTTAAATTTTTCTAAATTTTTTGTAGTAAAATTTCTTAACAAACGAAAAAGTAATATGTTTTTGACTAGATATGAAATTTATATTTGTACGTTTTTTTTAATTTCATACAAATAGCAATCAAATAGATGATAAATTTCAAATCTAACCTTTTTGATTACCGATTTAAATAATCCTAATATCATATATAAAATAGATTTTCAATTTTCACATTTGATATTTTCACTATATAAAACAGTGCTAATAGAACACATGTAAGTCCCCATTTGAAATAATTTCTGTTCATTACTATTTTAAACAAAAATCGCCAAAACTTAAAATGTATATATGTGTATTTGACGCTTATATATAAAATAGGCATGCAAAACGATCTATTACAGTTTAGTGATTAATGATGCAGAACAAACCTCAAAAATAAACATAAATTAAAATAAAAACCGATTGCGAATGAGGAAACAGAAATATAATATTGAACTCACCTGCCCTTTAGAGGCCAAGGACACGATCGCAGCTTTGTTTTTATTATTATGACTTTAACACTTTTAGATCTGTGTCTGTCTGTCTGTGTTTGTGTCCGGGTCGGGTGTCTCAGTTCTGTGCTCTGTGCTCTGTGTTTTGAGTTCTGAGCTTGTGAAATATGTGTATTTGCACCGCTCTCCTCTATTTGATGGCTTTGAGAATTTGAATCGCTTCTCAACTGTTGTGTTGCTCCTCTTTGCCATTCGATAGGGTCTCTCCACGCTAATTTGTTGCTTGTCTCGACTCGTCTCCGTCTCCGCCTCCGCCTCAGTCTCAGTCTCCATTTCATTTCGTACAAATTTGCAAGTGCTTACTAATAGAACGTTTTGTGTTGTGTTAATGAATTCGAGAGTTTTATTGACACTGTGCCGTTTGCCGTTGACGTTGAGCATTTACGTTGCTGTTGCTGTTGCTTTTGCTGTTGTTGTTGATGTTGTTGTTGCTTAGCAGTTTTTGTTTTTCTTTTCGGGGTTTTTATTTCTTTTTGTTTTTGTAGTTCATTTGATTTGGTTGCGTGTTGGGTATATGCATGAATATTTTTTGCGCCACGTTTCTGTGTCTATTTCTATTTTCTATTGTATTATCAGTTTATCTAACACTTTTGCTGTGCTATCTTTCGCTCTCTCAGCGATAGCTCCTGTTGTTGTTGCTGTGCGACTGTTGCTGTGGCCCCGAACTGCGCGCGCCGCTCGCTGACGGTGCACTGATCGGATCGTCACAGACGTGGCCAACACGACAGGTAACCCAAAAGCGACGTACACAAAAAAAAACGCGCCACCAACACCAGAAGCAGCAACAGCAGCAACAGCAATAACAGCAACAAGGTAAGACTGGCCAACTCTCTGACTACTGAGTCACAAGGCCAACTCTCTCGCTCGCTCTCTTTCTCTCTCTTTCTGTGTAGCAACTCTTTTATTCTCTGGTCACACTGTTAGCGATTTTGTAGCAGAACGCGACGTCGCTCGCTTGCGTTCCAATTTGCGACTTGTCTGGGTTCGATGATGGCACAGGGTTTTTGTAACCTCGCCGCGGCGCTGGCTGCGCTACTCTCCAATAGACCAGTGTCGGCAGTAACTATGCTCGTCTCGCTCGCACATGGCGCGCTCAGTGAAGCGTATTAGCACAGGTGTAATTACCTGTTCGTTAAGTGCAGCATATGCCATCTCGCTTACACAGTCGCTCTCACGTTCACGTTCTCTCTTTGTCTTTCTCTTCAGCGCTCGCACTCTCTCTCGCTCTCTCAGCCCAATTGCAATGATCATTAGCTGAAGTGCGCTCTGCTTCTGACTCCAGTTTCGTTGGCCAAATCATCGCCATGTGGAGCTCCCCAACCCCCATTCCCCACTGCTCCCCTCCTGCCGCTAATTAAGCCAGATATTGCTTAAGAGCTGCGCTTCCGACATTTCGCCAGAATTTAAAGTCTTAGCTGGTATGCGTGTGCGAGTGTGTGAGTGTGTGTGTGTGTGTGTGTGTGTGTGTGTGTGTGTGTTAGGTATTACTTCGGTTGCCTCTCGACTTGACCCGTTCCATGTGAACCTGCTGACGGGGTACACCACTTCCGCTATAAGCAAATTCTACAACCATTACGGCGAGCTGTAATTTTAATATACAAGCGTCGATCGTTTAGAGCAATCTTCTTAACAGCACCCTTATTAAACAGCCGCCGGAACTAGCTCCCTATATGCCAGTGATATTATGAATACTATAGATACGCATAGCGACTGACAATTGCAATCGGATGTTTGCGCTTGTTGCCAGCCACGTGTCGGCACCTCAGGCTCTAATTGTTCATTACGATCGAGCTGTTGGCTCGATCATCGTCATGATCGGCAATTGCAATCATCGTCCAGCAGCATCAGTACCAGCTTCATATAGTGGCACTTGGACTAGGCATCGATTGAACCTTTGCAATGACCGCTACTTCCGCCCTAGCCAGATCTCAGGCTCGTGCTGGTACCAGGTGCACTCATGTGGAAACTATTTTCGCTACTGTTACTTAGATTGTTACTGGGTGCTCTATGCTTTGATTTGGTTGGAAAATCATTCGCCGTTTTTATTATTTTTTTTTTTCATGTCTATGCAACGTCTGCTTAACGGAAGCAACCGTTAGACGATCTGTTCCCGGTGACCGGTGACTAAATGCAATTAGTTGCAGCAACAAACTGCAGCTGTTACCGCTGCGGCTCCAACTGCTGCCACCACTGCTAAGCTTTTTTTTATCGCTTGGCTTTCCATTTGGCTTAGCAGCAGCTGCAGCAGCTGAAGAACTGAAAATTAACCAGGCAAAATATTTATCTATTTGCACCAGAAACATTTATCTTTCAAAAATACATACGACCGAGCGCTATCTATTAATAACATTGTCATAATTGCAATCATGGCTTTTCCCCGAATTTCAAGCTTCTACGATAATTAACTTTTCTGTCAATATGATTGCACTTTTTTAATTGCCAAATTTCTCGTTATTCTATTACCAAAGTCCACATTTTTTATCCATTTTGTTTTTCTTTTTAAATTTTTGCTTTACCTACTTTAAAACTTATTCTTCAGAAGTGCAAGCTTACAACTTTATCATATCGACTGCTGCTAAGCATTTTTTTTTGTATATTTACAACTTAAACAACTAAACATTTATCTATTGTTGTCGCAACAGCTAAAAACTATATAGTTAGTTAAGTTGAATATGCAAAAAAAATAAATGTGTATAACTAGCATTTTGGACAGGCAACTGGCAATTCGTGCTCATTATATGTACATACATATATATTTATATATATATATATATATATGGATATTTCGAAATGTACATATATACATTTACAATAATACACAAAGTCATATTGCTCAGGTTTTATACATGGAGTATTCGGAGCTCATGAGTTTAAATGCCATTTTTTACTCCAACTCCACAAAGCATATGGATTTCCTGAAAAAATGTGTAACACATTTATATATTCTCAATTCATTCAACAAAGCAATCATAATAAATTAAGTAAACTGCTAAACTTCCACATCTTGTTACATAAATATTTATTTTAAATATATTTTTAAAATAGTTTATAAATTGATATTTGATCAGTAGGACTCAGAACTGCAAGGGTATGTGGTCTACGTGGTACTGACTCTATATGTTCTTTCTGGTTATATACGTATATGTATATATATATATTTTTTTAAATTTTTTTACGTTGTCATCGAACCGTGACGACGCGTTGTTATTGTGGGCTGTACTATTTGATGAACCTGTGCCTAGAGTCTAACCCCCGTTTGATGATCTAAGTGTAGAACATGCGATAATGTTTTATGGCTCTGCTACTCGCTTTATAGGGGTGCACAGCCGTGCGCTATCAGCACCTGCATGACATTCCCAACAAAACTCACAAAAAAAAAAACACATTTTAAAATAAATTCGAAAAAACTAGAAAAAGGCGCACAGTAGCCGGATCCGGTGGGGAAGCTTAGGGATAATTAATTATGCCGTGGGTGCTGCTGGTGACATTTGGTTTTGTCTCGATAAGGAAATGACGCGGCAACAAAACTATCCATAGAATATTTCTAAACAGTTCTACCCAATGCAAAAGCAGTTTTTCTGTCATCTCAGCATTTTGTGGCCCAAATTTAACATACAGATGCATTATATACGTATATATATATATGTGTATGTGTAATAGGTTTCTGGTTATACCATGACTCAGAGTGGGGCTCACAGAGACGCGACAATGTCTTTCGACCAAATTGTGCAATTTGTTTGCTTGCTTTTGCTATTGTTTCGTTGCATTAGTTGCAATTATTGGCCAAAACAATTGCAAATTGCATTTTGAGAAAGCAGCGAGTATTTCAAAGCATTTATTTTCGGTGAAAGTTGCAACATATGGTGCAAGATCGGCAACAACAACAACCACATCTGCTGTTTCAATCCTGCAGCGATTGTGTTCTCACCGCTCAATTACACAACTAATGAGCTTTCACCAAAACAGGAAAAATCATTTCCAGAACTTCCCGAACTCTGCTAAGCTAACGGATGTATCCGCCAAGCCAAACAACAGACAGACAGACACACGAATTGTTGGGGCACCGGGCACTCGGGTCAAAAGCAATTGACCGCCCAGCAGGCCCCCTTTAAAAAAGGGCCTTTACCTAATGTGAAGTTAGCACGGCAAGAACAGTAGTTGCCGCAATCCCAAGAACAAGCTAAAGCGAACAGAACCAAAACAAGTTGACATTTGTACTTAAAAAAAAACAAGATACAAAAAAAAAAAAAAATACTAGAAACAATAATAATAATAATAATAATCCACATGTATGACCATTTTGACTTTTAAGTGAAGTCATCAAAACAAAATTCTGTGAAACTTTTGCCGCTGCCCGACGTAAAACCCGGCATATAAAATAAATGTATAAAAAAAAAACCGAAAGAGGATTTCTTAATTACTAGGGGCCGCAAAAAAAAAGAAAAAATGCTACGTTTAGGGTCAGTTTCTTGTTGTACTATTGGCCTCATCATAATTACAGGGCAGTTCTTGCTCCATAAGCCGGGGGCCAATGTGATATGTCCCGCTCTATTGCCAGCTCACTGTCTCCGACTGTTTCTCGCCGACAATTATTTTACGACCTAACTGAAAATTCGAACAACAACAAACCAAAAATATTTCAGTGAGCCCAAAATGGGTTCTAGCCTTTTTTAATGCTCTATACCCATTGAAAATGTTTCAAATAGGTATAATGCAGCTGGGATAATGTTTGTAACAGGGGTTTTTTGAAGAACTATTTAATTTAATAATTTAAAACGTAAAATTTGAAGTCCAAGTTAAAATTAATAGATAACTTTTGTGTTAGATATTATTTAATAGATAGGTTTCTGAGTATAGATAAAAATCGATCTCAGAAAAGCTGTGCAAGTTGCTATAGTCGGATTATATTCTTAATCTGTCTGTCAACAATGATTATATTTGATTGAAGACCTGCAGGGTACTTCTTGGTCGATATCTTTCAACTATCACACTTTGGCTAGCTTGTTTTTCTGTTGTTATTTTTTTGTTAGTTTTATGTCAATTTCTAGTTATGCGGCCAACGTTACAGCTGGCTGCCTCAACAGATCTGCGATAGCGAAATAAATTTCTTTTTAAATACTGCGCATGTGCAGCGACTTTGGTCGACAACGAATCCACAAAATATCACCCAAAACAATTTTGGGAAGAGCGTTAAATTTAATATGCAGTGTGGCAAGTTGTAAGGACGACAAGGTTTTCACCTTTTTAGGCGGTACAAATGCACATCAAAGTCGACTCTTTTGTGGCTAACACTTTCATGCAACTCGGGAAAACTCAACGGAGCAGAAAATCGAAAAGTGCAATGGCAAAACGAGCAACAGCAATAGCAACAGGTCCCCAGCGATTTATACAGAGGTTCACCGGTTACCCAGGGCCCTATATGAGTATGATAATAATAATTCAGACGCTTATCTCTCAAACATGCAATAAGCTGAACGGGTGGCTGCCTCAATAATGGAGCAGCAGCAGCAGCAGGCAGCATGTGTAAACACTTTTCGCTGCCTGCGACTGGAAAATTGTAGAAATTATGTGTTAAGCATGCAGCATGCAACGGCTGTGGTACAGTTAGTGCAAAAGACTTGAGTACATTGCTGGAAAATGCTTCAGCAGAGCTGTGCAACAAGAAAATTACCGACATAGAGAGAGAGAGAGGAACACAAGCATTTAGATAAGATTCTTTATTATATAGTATTGGAAGACAAATCATTTGAAAAACCGTGCAAATTTATTTATAATTCTCAAACAGTTACAGCACAAATTAACACAATGAAATGTTTCCGTTCTGCAATTTCCGCTTTTCTTAGATTTCCTCCTTTGCAATGTCAAACATATAAACAAATTGAGGAGGAGCCTTTCAGTCATCATATACAGTTCAGGCTTCAAATATCGCATATATCAAGAGAAGTTAAGTGATGTGTGTTATATATTAATAAATGACTTATTAAAAGACTACCTTTAAATACTTACTATTCTAGCTTGTGATCCAAAACGGGAATTTTGACTGACTTAGTTTGTCACCAAGACAACTTCTCCACAGAGGAGTACTTGAAATAGAGACCAAAAAACTCTTCCCATTACAATCAACCTCATCAAGTTGGCCACAGTTTTGTGGCGCAGTGGCTGCGCCAAAGCTTGCTGGCCATCAGCGCAGTCATTTCAATTAAGATGCAGTAACAACTCTATTATTGTCCAATAAGCCAGTATCAATAAAAGTCATCGAGTTGCCAGCTGCGATGAGCAGCATCCAAAGATGACGTGAGATATGAATCGCTTTAAAACAATAAAAGCTGAAATCAATTTTCCACAAAGTGCCACAGCGTCAACTTGCAACGCTTGCAAAGGCTTGCAATGCGTTGCAATGATGCGTGAACGTGTTGAGGTTGGAGTTATTATTACTGCTACCGATTCTTGAATCGTTGTCGGTGCTGGCTCACACCTTAAATGGTGGCCTGGCAAATGCTCTTGCTGTTGCTGCTGCTGCTGCTATTGCTGCTAACAAACTCGATAAATCGGAGAACCTGTGATTATCAGGGCGAAGAAGCGAGAAATATTTATGAACTGATCTGTGCTCATCGCGCAATCATTGACGAGGATGCTGCTGCTGCTGTTGTCGTGAATGGAAACTGTGGCGATTTTATCGCCGGCCCCGCGACTTAACTTTGGCCACTGGGTATTGATGTTTTCCAAGGCATAGGCCACGCCGCAACTGTTGCTGATGATTGGTTACTTGCTTAGCAGGAAGCACGCTATGTAAACGGCAAAAGTATATTATGAAAATGCATTAAAATAAGAGTAAACAACCATTAACCAAGAGCAGCAAGAACAACGCAATTCTTTCAAAGGGGTCCCCAGATAGTAGCTCTGCTTGCTTGGTCAAGCAACAGGTGTAATAATTGAAACCGCCGCTTGGAAAATGCTAATCACGCTAGCTCTCTCCACTCTCCAGCAAATTATGATACAATCCAGATACATTCTAAAGTTTATGCTTGCGGTTACGCTTGGCCAGCGCTCCAGCACTTTGGCATTACTTGAAGCAGCAGCTGTAAAATTATAGCAATGGCTGCCGGCAGCGTGTGCCTCATCATCAAATATATAACTCATACACCGCATTGTACGCACCTGAACTGAATGAAAAACCAACAACACAAACAAAAACAAAAACCAAAAAGAGCCTCCTCACTTTCTGTGAGTCCTGCTCTCGTCAAGTTTCTCACGCTCCTGCTGCTGACCTACCTTAATTGGCAAGCAGTCAAGCGATGCCACTTGTCGCACCTGTGCACTGGCTGCAGTTGCCACCTATTTTTTTCTTTCTTTCTTTTTTTGGTGGTTGCTTGCCGAATGACTTACGCATTTCGAGTGCAGCAAGGCAAATTTGCATATCAATTGACCAAAAGCTGCGCCTCATCCTGATAATTATCTATGGCGAGTGTGAGTGTTGTCTACCCGTACCGAGCAGACAAGTCCACCGAGATGGGTGCCGAGCATATTGCGTTTGTAATTGAATTGAAGAACGATTCCACAAAGGTCACACACGTTGCACACATGCTGCACAAAAATGCAAAGTTCTAGACAAGCTGCGCATGCAACACTAAGCAGCAAATTCTGCTTTGAAATCGAGTTTACAAATAAAATAAGATGAGCTTTAAAGTTTGGTTCTTAAATATAGAGCTTAAGATAATAGGCATTACTTCAAGACGACTGAATGTGTATTATGTTATATATCTTGTACGTAGCTCAGATTTATAATTGTGAGTGTGGAACATAAAAATACCGAGTTATTTTGAAGCGAGTATTATAATTTTGTTGCAAGACTTGTAAAATGCCATTCTTTCTTGCTTGTGTTAATGTTGAACACGTCAAATCCAAGACTCATTTAAAAAAATGCACAAAAATTCAAATTAATTTATTTAAATTTAAATAATAATATTGACATATAGTAAAATGTTAAGATTTTTCACACAGACTAAATATATATTAAATTTTCTTCATTTACGTCTCCCACGGCAAATATTATCATACATTTGGGTTTGAATAATGGTCTCAACTGGCGACTTGTCGACAACTTGTTGAATAGTGTAATTTACGAGACCACGCGACGCGTGAGATCAGGTGGCCACTTCGCCAGAGCCACCTGTGTGTGAGCTGCACACACAAATAATGCAAATTATCGGCTAGAGTTGCACGAATAGTCAGCTGCATGTTGTTGTGTGGATGCCTCGGCTCATAATTGAGTTGCAAAAGCGCCGCTGCTGGAAGTCGATCTCGATGGCTTTGGTTTCACTGTTGCTCTCGGACTTGGACTCGTGGTCTGGCTGTCGTCTTGGGCTTGGTTCCCAGGCTACTGGCTGGAGCACATTTGCAGTGCCTAATGCCATTTAAAAGCAACAACACAAATTTAAATGCGCCCTTTCACAGATAATCATCATAATTATCTTGCCACAATAAATAAAATACTAAGATTATATTTCTAAGCAAATTACAACAATTAGATAAAATTGGGAGCCCCGCAACGCAGTTGGACTACACCCAAACCTAAGCCAGGGAAAGTACATAATTTCGGCCAACTGTTTTAGTACACAAAATGTATATATGTACATGCAAACATACTTATGTATTGTACATTTAACATTGTACATTATACTATCTTACTACATAATAAACATAATTTTCACACGCGTTTCATTTTCGGGGCGCACACACACAAATTAGGCAGAAAAACACTCAGAGACCCACAGAGCCCAAAAAAAAAGCGAGCAAATGCTTGTGCTCAATTTATTTTATTTAATTTGTTTTGTGCGAGGGCTGTTTCAGTTATATGTCTCATATAAAAATGATGTCATTTGTATAAATTTTTAAATTTTACACTTGTAAAATAAGTTTTACTGCAGTCCCACATCTTGAAACTTAGTTTGTTGCAACAATTTCTAGCTTAATAATAAAAAACGCATGCTTCATGAATTTTCAACTAAAAAACAGTTAGCTGGGAAGGAAATGAATAATGCAAGGCGATAAGCTCGAATAATGCTTTGGAACATCATCATCCCTGCTAGATACAGCTGCTCTCGAGAAGATTTAGATGTGCTCAGTTATTCTGGAGAAGGTTTTTGCCTAGAAGGGTTTTCTGCTTTTTATGATCGAGTATCGTAAAATTTCCAATCTAGCTTTAGATACCAGATAAAAGAAAAAACATTTTGAACTGACAAACTCTTTTTGTGCTGGTGTAAAACATTTGCAAACACCCCTCGAAAATATGATTGTTGTTATAAGCATTGGCAAAGTTATTGTTGTGGCAGGGTTGTTGGTGTTGCTGGTGTTGCGTGGCTCGGCGACGACGACTAAGCCCATGCCCAATGCCTCAAAAGCGGAAACTCATTGGCAACGCTTCGTTGCGTAAATTTCTCGACGCGACTTTTCTGGCAACAGGTTAACAAAAAACAAAAAAAAAAAACACAGAAACGAACACAAAATCTGACGCCAAAACCGCCAACAAAATGGCCAACGACTACGGCAACAACAACAAAAGCAAAATGGCAAAAAAAAAAATAATGTAGAAAAAGAGAAAAAATGTTTTAATATTTCAGTTACGCTTCGGTGAGCTACGACATCGCGATAGGCAGGCTCTGCATAGACTTCTTGACATATAACAACAACAAAAATAAAAGCAACAACATTCGGAACAACATGAGCATTTCAAATTGGTAGAGCGAGACAACCGGTGCGTGTTAGACAGAGACAATGCGTCTGTGGGGGGGAGGAAGTTAAGCCGCAAAACAAAGGGTAAATCACAGACCCCCATAGATCTGCGCCAGATTCGGATCTCGTGCCAAGCAACCACAAAGCGGCAGAAGACAACCAACAGCAACAACAACAACAGCAACAACAACAACAACGATGATGATGATGACGATGACTGTACCTGGTGCTGTGCCCATATAGCCTGAACACCTGTGCATTTCTTTATGGATCTTGAGCAGAAAACCTATCGCGGCGTAACGTCATTAAAATTAGGTTGAGATAGTAAGCCAAGTTAAGATGTAAGGGTTCCCGGTGCCGGCAGACCCCCTACTTGAGCACACGCAACTGGCGGCCAAATCATGAGCCCATATCGGTTATAGTTAGTCGGGCAGCTTACGGGCGTGCTGCCTTAGCTGTTCTATTGGTTACGCTTCGCTGTCGCAGCAAGGAATGGTTATGGTTATGGTGATGGTGATGGTGATGGTGATGGCATCGGGGCGATGTCGAATTTGATTTCATATACTCACAGTACGTACGTACTGTGTACGTGTATGCGGCCTCTCTACGGCTCTATGGTTTCCACTTGTGCACGAATCAAAGCTTCGCTGCATGTGGAGATTCTCACGTAATTAACGCCAACAACAACAATAATTCTACCATATAATTAGCCCAGCTGCAAAAGAATACTTACTAAGAATTATGCACCGTATAAGAAAAAAAATCCAAAAAAAAAAAAAGTGGAGCATATGAAAAGAAGAAAAAATTTGTTATTGAATAAAATACGCAGGTGCTCACTGGGTACCTGGGCCACATCATGGCTCAAAAACAATAGTGGCAACAGCAACAGTGGAAAAGAAAATCCCTCTGATGAACCCGCTCCGATTGTCTGTTAACCGTTTAATGACATTTCTCTTGATGCCATTAGAATTTTCCCATAATTGTCTTCATTCATTAGCACATCTTAGGCTGCGCATCACGCCTAATTTTTGCTTTAATTATCCTACAGCTTCCCATCACACTCGATCTCAATCTATCTCTTGCTATCTCTTGCTATCTATCTATCTGTCGTTCTATCCCTCTGTCCTCTGTGCAACAAGTGCACGTAAGAAAAACCTCAGACTACCGTTGTTTTTATTGACATTACAAGAATGCAACTGGCTTTGGTAATGGCTAATAACAAACAATGTGCGAAAAGGGTTTTTTTTTCATACTCTACTCCCGACGGGGAAAAAGATATCTGATGGGTTTCTGATGATCAACTTCAAACATCAATCAATCATTCCGCAAATCTCTACAAAGTATACAGTTTTAAAGACACTGCCTCAACTCTCAAAGTTTCTCAACTGTTCGAATTTAAATACTTAATTTCAGATTGTAAGCTTTTCTGAAAATATTGACTTATAAATATTATTAAAGGAGAACTTATAGTTGATAAGAAAGCAGTTGAGCTGAGAGAAAACAATGGAAACATACACAAAACTATTTGCGAGCTCAGACTTATCAAATGAATTTAATCAGCAATACTTGAAAGAGCAAGCTGAACACAATTCAGTATTGCTCGGACCTTCTCAGGCATTGGATTAATGTGCAGAAAAAATGTTGAAGCTGTGCTTAGTTCTGTTTATCGGAATTATCTGGAGGTGCGGAGCAGATACACCAGAAAGTTACCTTCTAAAGACAGACAGGTATTATTATCAATAACAGTCGGAAATACATTCTTAGAGACAAAGTTATATGTATGTTATAATGATGGAAAATAAAAATCTTTTGGTTATTCTAAGATAAGATTATAGACTTTCGCTTAAGCTATATGGAGAGCAGTTGTTGGAATTGTAATAATCTAATATATGTGTAATTTCAATTCAAGCAATATCAAATTTCGTTCTTAACCTTTCAGCCTGCCCACAGATCTTAACTTTATGCCGAGTCTATCCAATGGTCAGCTGGGTTACACAGTTTTTGGCGATGCCATCTTCATGAATGGTGTTTATAATGGAGCTGCTGGGAATAGCAAAAGAGCACGAATACCAAACTGGATTAATGTAAATGCCGAGCTATGTGATCGCTCCGGCTGTATGGTCAGCAATGAAATCAGCTATGAGATGGATCTGCGCGACGGCTACTTCCGGTATCGCAGAAATTATGCATCCAAGGGTATCACGCTGGAACAACGCACATATCCACATCGATATTACAATCGAGCGCTGGTCTATGAACTCTTGGCCTTCAGGCATACAACAGTTCCACGAATCGACTGTAAGTGATACAAATTTTTGACAATGTTTTCCACATATCTGAGTGCATTTTCTAGTTCTTTTGAATAAATCTTACTCGCAGCGCCGTTGTACCTCAAGTTAACCCAGCAGCCGGGCAGCGCCAGCGATGCCTTTGACTTTGTGGTGCTCAACAATGGAAGTGATGCTCCTGGAGATTATCGCGTGCTACACGGACGCACAAGGGTGCTGGAATTTGAGCAGCTGCAACCAAAGCCTCATGAGATTTATGTGCTGTTTAGTGAGTCGCTGGAGCAGCCGCGTCGTTTGAGTTGGCCCACATCGCAGGCAGAGCTGCAGCATCGCATCATTATTTGTATGGATCGCCAACAAGGTGTGGCCCTCAAGGAACTGCAGGATGTGCTGCTGCTGAAGGATGCGGCAGTGCTGCAAACTCATCGACAGGTGTGGAATGATTTCTGGGATAAGCAGTTCTCCATTGAACTTATGGGCAAGGATGCATTGGAACTGTCGCGCATTGTGAATGCGGGCATCTTCTATTTGGCCAGCTCCTTGCCAGCATTGAGCAGCAATCAGGCGAATGAACCCTACTACGGACTAAGTCCCACGGGCTTGGCACGCGGCAATCTGGAGGCGGACTATGAGGGACATAACTTCTGGGACACGGAGATTTGGATGCTGCCGGTGGCCACCCAGTTTGGCTATGAGTACGGCAAACAGCTGTTCGACTATCGCTACAGACATCTGGAGGGCGCCAGAATCAATGCCCAGGTGAGGGGCAACAAAGGTGCCAGGTGAGTTTGATTTCTCCATCAATCTCAAAACCATTCATAAATATTTTCTCTGATAGATTTCCATGGGAAAGCGCTTACACTGGCGCTGAGGTTACACAGCCCTGTTGCCCCGAGATCGCCGAACAGGAGATCCACATCTCGCCGGACATATCCTTTGCGTTGCAGCAGTTCTTTGCCCAGACCAATGATCTTGCCTGGGCATGTGAGCGTGCCTGGCCCATTGCCGCCGAGGTAGCCGAGTTCCTGGTCAGCAGGTCAAGCTGTGAGCCAACGAAGCAATTGTGTCACTTTCTCAATATCATGGGACCGGATGAGGATCACGCCAATGTAGATGACAACGTGTACACCAATGCTGTGGCCAAGATAGCCTTAGACTTTGCCGCATGGCTTGGCGGCCAGTGTGGCAACAGCAGCAGCACAGCGCTGATCAAGGAATGGCGCAAGCTTAAGGATCAGTTGGTAATACTATGTGATGTGGGTCTGGATTACCATCCGCAGCATTTGGGCTACAAGCTAAATGAGACGGTGAAGCAAGCGGATACAATACTCCTTGGTTATCCATTGCAGTTCGATACCAGGTGTGTATCCTTATGGAATTCATATATATATTATTCATTGAGATCTGTTTAGTTCCACGCATCTGAATGATTTGCACTATTATGAGAACGTTACGCGGGAAACTGGTCCGGCCATGACCTGGTCAATGTTTGCTGCCAATTATTTGGCCACCAGTGAGAATCGCCGCGCCCATGAGTTCTTTTCGCGTGGCTACCAGAACTATGTGCATCCCGAGTTCAAGGTGTGGAGTGAGGCAACCATTGGCTATGAGGGGTCAGCGAATTTTCTAACCGGCATCGGTGGCTTTCTGCAAGCCCTCATCTTTGGCTATGGTGGCCTCAAGTTTGCCCGTGTCGGAGACGCATCCCAGTTGCAGCTCAACGTGGCCAATGTGCCGCCCCATGTGGACCAGGTGCAGATCCAGTTTATGCGATTTGCACATAGCGAATGCAGTTGGCGTTTTCAGTACAACAGCTCCAGCTTGAAATGTACGAGCACAGCGGATCAGCGCTTTGAGTTAATCCAGGGAGATCGTCACGCAATCCTGGACAGCAACTTTAGTGGTATAACTATGAGCATAGCTCAAGCTGGGCAAGCTTTAAAAACATTCAACTTCAATTTATCTTTATAGTGACACTTGAGAGAGGCGACGCACCAATCTACATAAATACGCTGATTTCTGGAACAGGAACTTAACACGCTCTTGGAAAGCTGGTCAAATATCTAGTTATAAAATAAACTGTATATAATCAACATAAAATTCAGATAATATACATATATTTAATCTGCCTGCAAATATAGTTGATCTATCGCAAAATCGTTTGCAATTTTTGTCTATATTATATTGTTTCTTTTCTGATGACACTTTCACGTCAGATACTTTGGTTTCCATCTAAATAGATCTTACATTAAGACATAAAACTGTTAATAATTGTGCATAAGAATTAAAATGTTTATTGCTTATTTATCCAAAGCATTTGCATGATTTCGTTTTGAGAAGTTTATAATGTTTCTAGAACTCTTGGTAATCAGATTAAACAGATTTAATCGATTGAGCAATAATAAACATTAAAAATCCAAATAGAATTTGCGATAATCAATTTAAATACCTTAAGTAGAATTATTTCTAGACAAAAATTCATAATTTTCAACAAAAGTATTCTAGGGACTGCTCGGTTGCTGTTTGGATTGGATAATTAGTATATAGATTGCATATTGTTAAGTTGCAGTAAACATGCGATTTAAATATTAGCGGTTTGTATGGTTCTGGATTCTAAACTTATGTGTATATCAACTACGATAAGCATTTAGTTTGTAATTTTGGAAGTAACTATTGCATTTGGTTGGGTGTTCAGCGTTTTTGCACTACTTAAACTTTGAAATTGAGGCGCCGCTAACGCCGGCGTTGTTCTTGTTGCTGCCACTGAGCACCACATATGGCGTTTTGGTTTCCTTTTGCTTCTGCTGCAGCATGGTCAGTGTGCACAGCGGTGTGTCCGTGGAGCTCATCGTTTTCATTAGCTGCAATTCAAAAAGATATTCAAATATATTCCACTTAAAGTTCCTCAATTTTATGTGGTATTGACTTACGCCATCTTGTTCCATTTTCTTGAGACGCTTCTCAATCTTGTTTTTGCCCGGTCCCTTGCCGTGGAACTTGTGCGAGAGATAACGGAAAGCCTCTTTCAGATTTAGGATGCGACCATTGTCATCGATATAGTCCAGTTTGACATTGGGCTTGAATGTTTCCTTGTCCTTAAAGTCCATAATGGGACCTGCATGAAAACGATCGCGACGTCCAATTTTGTCGTCCTCGCTAAGGAAACCCGAAAAAGAAGTCCATTAGAAATTTGAATCCACACAACTGACTAACGTTAATTGACTTACCCAGCGGCTTTGTCTTCGATGGAATAGTTCTTGGCCTGCAGATGAGCCATTTTTGTGTTGCTTGGTCGATTCTTTTCCTCCTTCTCCAAATAGCCCTTGGAGAGGGCGAGGCGCAAGGCATTCGCCACGCCCGCACCCACATCGGGCTCCTCATCCAAAATGGCTCGCTCCTCGATGTCATCGCCCAGATTATCTAAATCGGCTGGCTGCATGACTTCGTCTGGATTAACCGAATTCCATGTGCCATGATTTAATGTTGGCTCCTCCTGATTGGTATCCATATGCTCATCGAGCGCTTCGTTTTTATCAAAGTCCAGCATATCACTGGAGTCCTCGTTGCGATTGCCAGCCATGCCATAGGTGGGTATATCGCCCAGTGTGCGACAAAACTCAGCCGTCGCATTTAGCACAATATTAGTGTCGACACCGGTGAGCTCCACGCCATCAGTGGTGCTGGCTTCATCCGAGGGTTCGGGTTTAATGTCACGCTTGATGGCTGCCACATCGATGGGCAGCGGTTTCTTGATGATGTTCTCCATCTGCTTCAGCCTGCGTGCCTTGCCCAGCACACGCTCCAAATCATCATCGTCCTCCTCCAACTTAATTTGAGACGGCTTTGAATCCTCTGCCATGTCAACGTCCTCGTCGTCTGCTTCGCGATAACGTCCATGGCGACTGCCCAAATTTGAGGAGCTTGACAATTCCGCAATTGGTTCCAGATCCTCGGCTTTTAGCTTCTGGCGCAGTTTTTTAACCTTCTTCTTTGGCTTCTTAAAGCTGTGTATGAAATAATCAAGAAGTTATTTACGGAAAAAATTATTAGATGGATTTAAAACTTACGATGCCAGCTCCTCAGCGCTGAAAATATCTGATGCCAGTTTCACATTCGAATCCTGGAGCGTTTCCAAGTGCTTGCCCGCCAATTTTGTCTTGATCTCGAGCAGTTTGCGTCTGTGCTCGCGCTCCTCATTCAAATTCTCGCCAATCACAAAGTTCTTGCGCTTCTGGGGCTGTCCCTCGACATCCTCGTCATATTTCTCGAGAATGGAACGCTCAATGGGATTGCCAAGCTCATCGTATTGCTCCTCATAGACATTGTAGCCATAGCTTAGTGGATTGAGCTTCTTGTTAACCACATTCTTCTTGTAGCGCTCGTCGTCGAGCATGTTGACATTGACCAGAGTGTCGCCGTCCTCCTCATTGAGCACATCCTGATCCTTGAGCGTTAATATAACCGTGCGACCCTCACCAAAATCATCCATATCATGCTCAACACGCAGACCCTTTAAATTCCTTTCGGCGTAGGCGAATTGGCGAACCTTTTTGGTCTCCTGCTCGATTAGCTCCGAGACACCAAACGCCTCATCCAATTCCTCCAGCTCTTTGGCCTGCAAAATGAAGCAAGGGAATTAGTTGCCCTAGTTCAAGTTTTGTAGCTTTAACGTACCTTGCGTAACGCCTCCTCGCGTTCATTGACGACGCGCTTGTTGCGATCGACCCACTTGGACACATTGTCCGTTTCCTCGTCGGATTCGCCCAGGGTGCGAATGCGGGCCAAACGCTCCTCGAGGAAACGTTTCTCCTTGCTCTGCTTCAGCTTCTCGCGCAGCTTCTCGGCCTGCTTCTTCTCCTTGATGTTATCCGCTGGCTTGTGCAGAAACTCGCCCCATTCATCCTTGTACGACGAGAGATCCTTTTCCGTTGCGGACTTTCTGTTTTCCTGCTGATTACTGCTGCTGGTTGCCGTTGACTTACTGGGCCCCGTATCCATTTCCAATGGTTTCAGCCCCAGCTTGGCACGCAATTTATTCGTCTCGGCAACGGAGAGCACATCCCCAGCTCCATTATCCGGTATGGGCGAATGGCTGCGGGAACGCACACGTTCTCTCTCCCGTTCCCTTTCCCATCCTTGCTCGCGTTGTTCGCGTTCCCTGTTGCCACGCTGCGAGCGTTGCTGATAACTGCCCGCAGATGGTGCTGGCGGTGACTGTGATCGGGATCGTCCTCGCACACGTTCCCTTTCTCTCGCCACTCGCTTGCGTGCCTCGCGTTCCCGTTCTGTTTCACGATCGCGGCGACGCTCGCGCTCGTAGTCCACATGCTTTGAGATTTGCGGTGGTGGCGGAGCTGACAACTCAAGATCACGCTCCCGTGCCGGTGGCTCTCGCTCCCGAGCCAGTGGATCTCGCTCCCGGGCAGGTGGCTCTCGTTCCCGAATAGACGGCTCTCGCTCTCGCTCCCTAATAGTCGGCTCTCGCTCTCGCTCCCTAATAGACGGCTCTCGCTCCCGAATAGATGGCTCCCGTTCACGTTCTCGTTCCCGAGCAGTTTCAGTTTCTCGCGATGGCTGCTCTCGTGCCTTTGCTCTGGCATCTTGCTCCACGGGCACCTCGACACAGTCGGAACCTGCAAGAGATTTATGAACTTAGTACAAACGCACACAGACACAGAAAATCGACTTTTATTATTGCATTTATTGCTCTGTTGAACTCTTCTCTCACACTCACAGTTTGGCCACCTGCAAAAACAAGAAATGGAGAGCAGAGAACAACAATGCTTTAGTGCGTTCGCAAACACAAAACAGTGCAACGCCAGGGAAATTGCAGGATATAAATTCTATCTGTTTTTCCAGTTCCACACAATTTACCCTTCAGGATTGGGCTGCACCAAGTTGAGCACTTACTGTCCGAGTCCGATTCCTCGAGGGAGATGACCTCGCTGGGCCGTTCGCGCTCCTTGTGCTTGTGATGCTTGTGGCGATGCTCCTTGTGCTTCTTGTGTTTGTGGTGTTTGTGTCGCGTAGACGACGAGTCGTCTGTCAAATCCAGAGTGACCTCCTCGTCTACGCTGCGATTTGGTCGCTCCTGGGAGCGCGAGCGATGACTGTGTTTCTTATCCTTTTTGTGTTTTTTAACCGATGATGAGCCCATATTACAGCAAAAAAAACTTTTATCAATTACAATTTATAAACGTTTTCGCCTTTTTCTTGTCTGTTATGCTTTAAGACTTTTCCAGCACTGTACGCGACTGAACTGCGCAGTGTTGCGACTTCGCATTTACTATCAACTATCGAAAAACCTCCACAACATATCGAATATATTAACAAGTTTAAAAATCGTGAATATCAAGGAAATGTTATATTTTATAAAATGTATGTTTAGAACATTACTGGTGGATAAATATTAATATTTGCATAAATATCAGTGTTAATGTATATGAAATATTGTAGAAAATGCAATTTAATTGATGCGATCCCAGCGCCATACGGTGCTGTCATCGCAGACGCAAATCAAAATGGATCCATCCTTGGAGAAGGAAGTTTGCCGGATTGTCGACGTGCACTTGGGATGCATCAGTTGGCTGCACTTGGTCAGGTTCGGATCATTGGAGTCCAGCTCCCAGACGAACGTTGTGCCCAGCTGGTTGCCAAGTGCCAGCACCTTTTGCCACGCATTAAATGCAAAGCGCACAAACCAAATTTCGCACATTTTGTAGTCAAAATGATGCAGAACGGTCGTGGAGTCTTGTGGCTTGATTTCGTGCACCTGGGCGGACAGTTTGCCCGGCTTCCAGCAGACGATCGAGTTCTCGCACGACTTCGAGAAGACAAAGTCGCCGAACCACTGAACACAATCCACATAATTGCGATGAATGTCGCGCGTGGAGAAGTCCGGGAAATGCTCCTTGATGGTGGGAAAGGGGGCTGTATTTTTGCTGGCATTAAAGCTCGAGCTCAGCTCGATGGCCTCCTTAATGTCCGGTTTGTTGAGGCGCCACAATTTAAGCGAATGATCCATGCCGCTAGACATAATACGATCCCCGCGCAAATCAAAGTCAATCGACAGCACCTCATCGCGATGACCCTCGACGCCGCCAAAGACGGCAACGCAAACATCCGTTTGTATGTTCCACAGGCGCAGCGAGTGATCCTTGCTGCCTGAGAGCAGCAGTTGCGGCAGCACCGGATGGAACTTCAGTTCATTGATTGCATGCCCATGTCCAATGTAGTTCTTGGCACACTGATGCTTAATTATGTTAAAGATGCGGATGACGCCACGATAGCCGGCCGCTGCTAGCACCGGATCACCCGTAATCGTATCATAGGACCAGGCGCAACTATAAAAACTCTCATCGGTCTGCAAAGTCGGACTTGATTAGAGAAACTGTTTACATTTTTTACAAGTTCCACATACATCCGGATCCGCATAGACCTGCAGCAGACGTATGCCAACTTCTCCTTCCTCCGACTCGGCATCCAAAGTATTTTGCTTGACGCACTCATATATGGAGACGCGATCCTTGCCAACCGTTGCAAACACCGCTTGGCTTCTATCCAGAAAGGGATTAAATTGCACACCAAAGATTTGGTGATTGTGATCCTCACGCACATGATAGCTGCATATGAGATTTAATCAGTTATATTGCGTTTACATGTATAAGTCCACTCCTACCTGTACTTGAACAGGGGCTGCACCATTTTGGGCGCCTTCACCCGCCGGCACAATTTGCGCAGCTTTCGCGTGTTTGGCGATTTGCTTTTGCTGCGCGTTGTTGTTGTTGTCGTAGTTGTTGTGCTAAAAGCGCTCGCAGAGTCGACGGACAATGTATCCTCTAAATCAATGCTGCTGCCCAGTAGTGCAGCCGTGCTGGCTATTTCCGGTGTTGTCTCCTCCAGCGGGAAGTCATCTCGCTGCAACGATTGCTCCTCTTTACTATCGCTGGAACTGTTTTCCGCCATGGCGCCAGACGCCGTCTGCTTTATTTTTTGTTTGTTTGTTTGTGGTTGCAAGTATCGTTGCCACCTAGTTAAAATAATACCGATTCGACTTCGCAATTTTGAATAAAATACCGCATTGCAAAAATATTTTATTTGATAAATTAATTATGCCAATATATGTTTAATAAATAAGTAAATGGTGTATATTATCTATTTTTTTATTTTTTGTGATATCAATTCGTCGAGATGTTTGTCGACTTCCTTGTGGGCTTTCAGACTGGTCTCCGTTTGCGTGAATATTTGATCGATCATAAAGCTGCGCAGCAATTCCGCCTTTGTTTGTTTCAATTGCGCTTGCGCCTGCCGCACCTTCAGCTCACTGGCCATTTGTGGACCCATCTTCAAATCCGCCGCCTTCATCATCAGCACACACTTCCGATGCAGCAACGCCGACAATTTTTCCAAGCAAACACGCTGTTCCTTCTGCAAACGAATAATTTCTTCTTGTTGCGTTGTCAGCTTCAAATCGTCTCCCTTTCGTAATGCGTCGGGCAACTCCGTTCGTATCTTGTCGCCCAACTGAGCAAATGGCGGGAGAATCGCTCGCAGATTGGCCACTAATTTGTCGAGTACCACTTTTCTCTCAGTGTAACTGAGTGTCGGCTCATTACTGCACTCCTGCAAGCCTAGAAGTGAGCGTACATTATAAATGCACAAAATTGATAATTGCAGCATATCCTTGCGGCTTACCAAGCAAGTGCTTCTGATCTTCGCCCAGGCGAATGTGATTGGCGACGGACACAAATTTGATAGCGCGATCGATTTCTGGGTTCTTTGCTCCAATTTCTAAGCTGCGCACCTCATTCAGTACCACATTTAGCTTCAGGACTTTAGACAACGCCTCTTCACGTGCCTCCAGCAGCCTATCTGTCTCAGTGCACTGAATTAGTTTGGTCGCACCGTCCATTTCCATTGTAAATAAATATTATTACTCTAAATTCTTTCAAATGCTTGATTATAATGCCAATTTGAGCCGCTGTTAGCGTTGATATTACTGCATTATCGATAACGATATTGCTTTCGAACCGAAAATGGTTTACAGTGGAAATCCATATTACAAAAAAAAAGATGGGGGTTTGGCCAAGTGAGTGATTAAAACAACTGCAAAACTGATTTAATTGTAACGAATTTCAGATTACAGTTTGTCTGCTGTCACAATTGGTGCCGGCGCAGCCATTGCCGGTGCAGTGTTTGCCAAGTTAATTGCGACCGCAACAAAATATTTTTGCAACCAGATCAAAAACTATCGACTGCAAAATCCAATCAATCGAATCAAGATTCTCATTCTCAATGAAATAAGTGAATTATGCAAAGCGAGTCATATTCAGGATGAGTTTTTCGAGTGCCAAAATGATTATTGCTCAAAGCGACAGCTGCAATCTATCGTCGGTGAAATCGATCGGGCGCAATATTCAATCGATATTGCCATGTACATATTTACCCTGAACGATTTGATGGACAGCCTTAATCTTGCACTGATGCGTGGTGTGCTTGTACGCCTGATCAGCGATCACGAAATGAATACTTCGACGGGCGCACGCATTTCGCAGCTGAGCAAAATGGGCATTGAGATCCGTGCCCCGGATACAACGGCCATGATGCATCACAAATTCATGGTCATCGATGATTCCACGCGGGTTAAGCAAATCCTGCGAACTAGAGGTGGCGAGTGCAAGTCAAGCGCCTATCAAAGTGTGTTGCTTTTTGGCTCAATTAATTGGACAATGAAGGGGTTCGGCGGCAATTGGGAGAATTGCGTTATTACTTCGGACAGCTATTTGGGCAGCAAATTTCAAATGGAATTTGAGCGCATGTGGAAAGCTTTCGAAGATTCTCCATCTAACGTCAAGATGAGGGCGTAAACTTTTATTCTTAAATCTAGTTGAAGCTTATTATAACAAATTTGTTGAATTGTATGAATTGAATTAATTATTTAGCCAATTGTTTTAATTTTTCCAGCCGACGCGTAAATGTCTCCTTCAGCGCATTAAGGCGCTCCAGTTCCGAGCGCATTTCAATATATTCCAAATAGGAGACTTCCGATTTGAGCAGAATTTCATGCTTTAGTTTCAGCACGCGGCTGACTTCTTTGTGTTTGCTCTGTGTTTTGATTAGTTTTACAACAAGCGCCTTCTCCTTCGATTTCTTGGGAGTCTTTGACTTCTTCGATTTCTACAAATGACATTATTATTAATATGCAGGCAATAAATAATAAGAAAAATTTGTATATTTACCTCCATTATTCTGGCGTGTTATTGTTTAATATCATGAGCATATGTGCTGAGGGTGACCATAATAGGCACCTTATCGAGTGAGCAATAATCGAGCACGCGAACATTTGTGTTAATCGGGTGCTAAAGATGACCATACATTTCACTTATCGAGTAACAAATAATCGATACCCGCTTTCGATAGACACACATAAAAATAAAATAACAACTGCCTCAAAACAAAAGATTTTGAAGATGAATACGCTCACGGATAAAGTGCTTGTGACCAAGGAGGCGCTAGCGTTAGCCCTAGGCGATAATTGGGAGCACTACAGGTCGAATATGAAGAACTGGTTCCGCAACCGCTGGACCAAAGAGGAATTCGATTGCGAATCTCGCAAAATTATGACACCAGACCAACTGCATCTGCACAACCAATTCCTGCTTGCGTTGCTCAACAAAATCGACGCGTTTGCGCCTCCAGAAACTATCGTCAGTCTGCAGTCGATGTGCCCCACGGGCAGTGTAAGTGGCAGTGGCAGCAGAACCAGTCGCAAGCGGAAGCGCAGCTTGCGCACCTTTGACTATCGAACTAACTTTGAGATGTGCGATGTGCTCGAGTTCGTCAAGGAGGACAATATGCAGCTGATACGCCCGCCCACGCTGGCCGGTGCGGATCAGGGACTGCAACAGCAGCAGCAACAGCAGCTGCCCATGCAACGCTATTGCGCCCAGGAACTATTTCTGCCCGACGCTGGCTTCATTATGGGTCGCTTCCTCATTGGCGCCTGGGAAATTGGCCTGATCTCGGTGGATGACAGTGTGGCCGAGTATGTGGCGATGGCTGTGCAGGTGCTGCTCAAGGATCTGCTCGCAGCGATCATTATGAAGCGTAAGCATTACAAAACGAGCGGTGAGGGTAACTTCTTCTATGATGTGGGCGCCCAGCTGCGAGATCCTTCGCTGCGCAACACGGTCACCCGCCAGAAGGTGGACGATACGCCGCTGGAGCACGACAAGGAGCTGAACACGGCTAACTTTATGCGGCGACCAAACGATGACATTGTCTTCCTCTCCGCCTGCGAACAAGTGTAAGTTGATCAAACAATCGATCTCCACATCTATATAATTATATATCTAAATCAATATTTATATATCTTTCAGGGCCTCCTGCGAGCGAACTCTGATTACGCTCAAGGATTGCCAGCATACGTTTCGCGATCGCAATCTCATCGGCTCCCATGCCGTCTACTCCATAAATATGGAGCGCCTGAACATGATGATGCACTAATTCATTATTAATTTAATTTCTTATATTTTTAGTTTAAGTTTGCAATTGAAATATTAGTTCATTTTATCTGCAATTTGTAAGGATTTTTGTGGCTCAGCACAGCTCGCGTGGTGGTGGCTTAAATGGCACCAGTCCAGGTGCAAATTGTTCGGCTTTAAACGCCGCAATCTCCTCGGGCGTCAAATCCTCCAGGCGACTATAAACAGAGGAAGTGATTGCATCTGGTTTTTGGTGTTGTTGCTGTTGCATCTGTTGTGGCGCCTCCGATTGCATTTGCTGTTGTTGTTGTTGCGCTGGAAAAGGTAACGTTGCCTGCTCATAGAAACCATTTGGCCATATGCTGCCGGCATTTGTTGCTGGCGCCACAGCAGCTTGGCCAAAAATGTTGCCAACTTGTGGCTGCTGTTGTTGTTGCTGCTGTTGTGGTGCAAAGGCAAACGGCGATGCATTCGTTACTGGCTGTGCTGCTGCAAACGGCGATGGATTCGTTACTGGCTGTGCTGCTGCAAACAGATTTGGCTGTTGCTGCTGTTGCAACTGCTGTGCAAAGATGCCACCAGGCTGCACCTGCTGCAGCTGCTGCTGCCCAAATATTTGTTGTTGCTGCTGTTGTTGGGCGAAAATATTTGTGTTTGTTGCACCGCCAAAGAGATTTGTACTTGTTGCCGTGCTGCCGCCAAAGAAACTATTACCGCCGCTGCTGGTGTTGGTGGTTGCAGAAACGCCACCAAAAATGTTACCACCACTGGCGCTCAACGTGGGCTTGCTGAAAATGGAGCCAGGCGTCTGAGCAGCAGCTGCGGATCCGGGGGCGGAAGCCTTGGCCACGTAGCCAAATGGGTTGCTATTGAGATTGCCTGCTGGCTGGTTGACGGATTCGGGCAGTTCGTAGAGCTTGATCATCACATCGATGGTTTGGGGCGTTGTCTGCAGCAGCAGCTTCATTTTGTTGGTGGCCTCGTGCACCTCCTTGGAGAATTGCATGTGGAACTGTTCGAAACAGTTCTGGCGACGGCTTTCGTACGCTTGCAGACGCACCTCTTCGAAGCACTGATCCTCGATGAAGTTGGGCAAATTCGGTTTGTCCTTAAAAGGTCCATAAACCGAAAATGGCCACATTTTGCCATTGAGACCGGATTCGATGTCCGTTTTTAGGTAATGCCTGAAAAACAAGAGTCTACATAAATTCAACTGAGCGCTTTATTTCACTTACCTCACATCGAAGTGCTCGTTGTGGCACTTGGTGCCAAAGCGGCAGGAGCCTTGCTGAAAAAAGCGGCAAACTCCCATTGCAATTTTGGCCTTCTAAAATGCAATAAAATTCAATGTTTCTGGTCAGTGTGACCGTTTGCGTAAACAGCTGTTTATGTTTACGTTTTCGTTGCGAAGCTGCCATCTTGTGCCAAATATATAAATAGCCCCTAGAAGGGCTTATTATAAATAATATTATAAAGAGTAATTCTAATACAATAAGGTTTAATGTGTTGCACTTTAAGCCTAAACTTAACCGCATGCATTTACTCTGCAAACTGAACTAATCGATAGTCACAGCACGATCGATACATTATGTTATCTGCGCTGAGGCTGTTGTGAATTGCAACATGCTGCTGTTAACAGCTGTTAAATAGTGTTAACAGTTAATTTGTTGTTGGAATTTGAGCGGTTCAGTCGCGTCGGTTCGCATCGGACAAAACGGAATGTTGACGCTTGAATATTGTTGCAAAGATTTTTAACACACGCGCTCCTTTAACTAGTTTTAGGCACCGCACTATAAGCCAGTTGTTGTTTGTGCGAAAAAGATAAAAAAGAAGCAACAGGTCGCTGCCCGTTTTGCGTCTGCGTTTGTCTCTCGAAAAGGGCAGGCAGGAAAATTCAAGCCAATAAAAGATACATACAAAAAAAAGCTGAAGTGCGCGAAAATTGTTGCTTGTGTCTGTGCATGTGTGTATGTGTAAGTGTCTTGCAATAAACAAACAAAACTTGTTGCCATCAAATTGTGTGAAAATGCTGTGTTACTTAAACAATTAGTCGTGGATACGCGCAGTGTGTTTACTTGTTTTTTTTTTTAATTTGCTTGCTTGCATCGGAATGCGGCAGCAGCAGCGACGCGCATGCGTCTACAAATATTTATTGTTGTTGTTGTTGCTGTTGCTGTTCTCGCGACCGTAGAACATTCTGCAATTTAACACGCAAATTTCCCTCGGCTGCATTAGAATTGTGTACGCTGTGTGACTGTGTGATTCCAGTGATTCTTCCAGAGATCATTGCTGTCTTTCCAACACTTTCATAAACACGGCACCAAAAACTGTGCAAATCATATACAAAAAGAAGAAACACACGCATACATATGTAGGTAAGTACACACATGCATATGCATGCACAAAAAGCCCATTCCACTAAACGCCTCTGCAAGCAAAATTGACATGCATTGGAATAACAGCGTAGTCCCCCCTCCTCCCTCTTATTCCCACTCTCATCAGAAAATTGCTCTATTCTGTGACGCCTACTTGGCTGCGCCCACAATTTTTATTTTTTTTTATTCTCCCATTTTCTTGACAATAAAGAGTCAATGGTATCAAAGCCATTTTCCACTTATCTTGACAAAACAATAAAATCTAAGTAAAAATCAATTTTCAAAACAAGCAAAGGACAACAACTGAAAACAGAACAGAAGAATAACAAGAAGAAGAAGCGCAAGAATTTTAACAGCCAGAAAAGGGTCAAACTTAAAATGACAATAACATCAATTTTGAGGCATTTATATGCGCCAATAAATTTCACAGTGAAACAAGGGACAACAACAACAAGCAACTGCAGCAGCAGCAGAAAAAAAGAAGATGCACGACTACAATAAGAGAAAAGATCAAACAAAAAAGTGCAGTCGCTGCCGACGCTGTTGCAACAGGTAAAACAACCACAACAACAATCAGTGCAGCATTTCGAAATGTGCAGCAAATCAATACGAGCGAAGCAGAAAGAGAAACAGAAAGAGAAAGAGAGCGAGAGGGAAAGAGACTGTTAACCTGTTGCGTTGCTGCTGCTGCTGCTATTAGATATATGTTAAGTGTCCTTCGCATATATCGATAATGTGTAACTAATGCTAAAAACTGGAGTCAGCCAGCACAGCAATAATAACAGCAACAACAACAACAGTTATGCAAAGTTCGTTGTACGAGCTTTTTTGTTTTTGGTTTTGTTTGTCAATGAAACCGATTTGCTGGGCAAGAAAACTTTCTTTTCCTTTTGGGCTTATCACGCAGCATCGCTGAATGCGTCGTCTGTGTGTGTGTGTGCGTGCGTGTGTGTTGCTCTTTTTCTTCTTGTTGTTGTTGTCTCTTATAATTGTAATGCATTTTAGTTCAACGCGGCTGCTGCATATCAGCTTTATGGTCCATTAAGACAATTTAGGTTGCCACTCCCAACTGGCTGCGTGGGAAGCTTGGAATTTGCCACTGAATGTGTATGTGTGTGTGAATGTGTGTATTGCTGTTGCTGTCATCTTCGATGCCATCCAATTGAACGAACGTTCAACTTGCCGCAACAAGTGTCCCAGTTTATGGCATCAGTTGGCAGCAACTAGAACTAGTTTAAACTTTCCTGTCCAGCCAACGCCACTTTGCCACTGCCACTATGTTGCATTGCAACACGCACTTTTCCTTTGGACTTTCAGTTATTATGATATACACTGGAAACTGGAAATAGAGTATTTGAAGTATGCGAGCTTTTTGTGCAACTGGAATTGGCATCTTTTCTTTCCAACTAGAATTCGAATTTAGTTCGATGTCCAATTTCCAGTAACTGGAAGCAATTTTATACTTTTAGAATCAGTCAACTTAACTGGACAAAAGATAATTGAATAGTCGGCTATGTGGCAAGTGCTACTGCAACTTTCTTGGTTGCCTCTTTCTTTCTTTATGCTGCTGCTGCTGCTGGTGATGCGGCGGCAACTGCAACTGCTGCGCCTTCCCCATTACCGTTGGTTGGGGCACAATTTTCTCACAAAGCAACTTTTGCATTGGCGCGCCTTGGAAATGACAACGGCACATCACAAGTAGAGGCAGTGTCAGAGGAAGAAGAAGCACAAATATAAACATATATATATTTTTTAGATATGTGACAAATTCAGAATGTAAAATCAATCTAATTAGACTATGCATAATAATGGAAATCTTGTTGGCTGCTTACGAGCAACAAGTCCAGTAACAAGTTCAATTTCCTGTTGGCAACTTTAGCCACGCTTTCGTTACAGTTATTCCACAGCACAGCCATTCAATCTGACCCCAGCTGTCCCCGCCTCCGAAGCTTTTTCCATTGCTGTTGCTTTTAATGTGTGTGTGTGTGTGTGTGTGTGTGCAGGGGGAATGTCGCTTTTAACGTCATTGTTGCTGCTGTTTAGCGCACAATGTGTGCCATAAAAGCTGCAGAAATTGTCAACCAATATTGGAAGACGAATAAGAAGCAAAAAGGATTCATTTGCTAAGTGTTTTTTTTTTTTGGGGTAAATGGAATATCAAAGCATGCACAAATTACCATTCACACTTTAATTGTGCCGTTAGAAACAAGTTTGTTCTGTTCTGCCATAAATCCTTTGAAACACGAAAGAACAGTTAACATCGCTGTGCCGTACATTCAATACTCTTTGCAGATCTAAAATATACCACATATATTTAACTGTTGTTTCTAAAAGCAACATAGAATAACTTAATTTATCTAAAAAAAAAAAGTAGTTCAAGCAAGAACTCAATTTTTCATTTGTTTTTTTTTTATTTTTAGTTTTGTTAGAAGGCAAGAAATCATGTCAAGAAAATATATAAGCATTCACGACTTTCAAATGCTCTGTATAGGGAAGAGAAGGGCACCAAACACGAATAACTTTGCAGAGTCATGTTAATTAATTAATGTGGGTTTAATTAGTTGTATTTACATAATTAGAAACTTGTGTGTGTAGCAAAATTATACTTTTAAATGCAGCTAACAGCTATACACGTTTTACCTGTTGCTCATACAGGGTATTAAAAAAGTCAAAACGTCAGCATCACACAAAAAAAAAAATTACGTTAGAAATTAGAAAGTACGGTGTGAGTATAACTCGATTTGTGACTGTCATAAATGGCGGAAATTGTGGGTCTCCACAGCCTCGGCTCGGCTGACTGGCTTAGACTCGGAGCCAGACTGAGACTTTCTTGCCTACTTTCCACTGCCACACGGCTGTTGCTACTGTCGCTGCTGTTGCACCGTCACTGTCAAAATTGTCAGAGATACTGCCGGTTTTTCCTCTCTGTCTCTGTCTCTGTCTCTTGGCTATAATCGTTGTTAGCTATTTGTAGTGCATTTTGGTCATTTGTGCAAGTGGTCAAATCCCTCCCTCCATAATTGCGTGCAACCTCTTAAGTATATATATATATCATATCGTGCGAGCTTTCAGCGCTTTATTAAATTCGCTTGCCTCCCTTTATTTTTTATGACTTATTCAATTCTCACACCGTTGCTGTTGAAAACCGGCTATGGCTGCAACAATCTGCGTTTATTATTACACTTAATGTGACTTGATTTATAAACTAGCAGCAGCATCCGACAACAACAAGAACCCACTTTTCATCTTGCCCCGCATTGTTGCCGTGTTGAAAGGCGCAGCTACAGTTGCCTCTTTCATCTTCAATCTGCCATGGTTCAGTGGCTTGTGGCTCCATGTTGCAACGTGCGTATTGAGTTACCTGCTCCCCAGATTTCGTACACCCATTTTATTTTATGTATTGCTCTTATTATTTTTTTGTTGTTTTTTTTTTTTGGCCAGCTACACGAACTGCCGCTTAATTAGTTCATGTATGCAAAGTTAAATCAATGCAGAAGATCAAATACCCTGTTTGACTTGTGACCAATGAATCAATCCCATAAGAAATCAATCAATTGTACACTGAATGTATATATTGGTATCTAAGTAATTATATATATACCAACCAAGTCCTTTGAACATTCAATCCGGAAGCTTCTGTCGCATCGCATTATTAAATCAAAGAATCGCCTAAGCGGCTTTTGTTCAAGAAAGGAAGTAGACTAACATGCTACACACACACTCACACACACTCAATTTGTAAAACCATTTTAATGGTTTCCGCTTTTATGGAATTGCCTACTACGTATTAGGAAATAAGAAAAGAAATAAAAGAAAATTATAGGTCTACATTGATATTGACTATTGCCCATCGCCTGTGGCATGTCACATATTTGTTGTTGTTGTTGTTGTTGTTGCTTTTATGATTAGTTCAAGGAGGGGGGATGGGGAATACGATCACACATTCAACTGGGTATCAAAGTGTGTTGGTGCTTACACAATGATTTGTGTGTTTATTATAAACCATATAAGGTTTTTAATTGGTGTGATATAAGGGTTGTGGACTAAAGACAGTCCAAACAGTAAAAATATAAAATTAAAATTAAATTTATATGATATTTTAATCAGTAATTAAATGAAAAATGTTAAGTAAAAACAAAAACAAATTAGATATAAAAATTATATAGTTATTTCGATAAATCTGTGAGTTATTCAAATAAATATGTTCCAACTATAATTGCAAAAATATGGTTAAGGATGTGAGAAAAAAATAAGTAAATTTAAGCATTTAAAGGACAGAGAGAAAGAGAGGTAGATAAAGAGTGAGTATTCCACGACTATTTGCAATTGCAAATTTGAACATATTTTTCATATCGCTTTTCTGCTCATTGATCACAGATCAATCATAGCTTTGCTTGTTTCTAGTCCAGTTAACATTAATGCGATTTTGTGACATTTACATATATGCATATGTATATATCTATATATAGAGAACGATTTATCGCTTGGCATAACGTGAACGGCTATGGGAGACACTCCCCAAACCTCGATATCTCAGTTCTCAGTTCCCTCCAAGCTGCATATCATTACAAAGAACCAATCCCCCAGCTCGAGAAACTGATTTCTGCTGCGCATTACTAATAAATAGAAATCTCCATTTCAAAAATGTGCCTCATGGTTTATGGCCATCATTTGATTTTTAACGACTGAAAAAGTGAAGCCTTGGCCAATAAACATCTCGTTTTGATGCCGAAAAATTGCCACACCGAGATTCACAACAACAAAACAATGATAATAAAAAATACTCGCATCAATTTACGTATGCATGCAGGTAAACAAGAAAAAACAGCCTAAACGACATGTTAAACATTTTAGAAAAAATAAAAATAAAAAATATATATATGTATACATATTATTGTTGTAGCTTTCGAAATAATCGGTAAATGAGAATCTGTTGGGCCAAACTCATTACCACGCCCTCAACGCTGGGCGGGTCCGTCACTTTGCTGTACAAATTGTCTAAATATGCAAATACAACTAGCTAGACGCTAAAAAAGCGGCTGTAGTACAACCTAACATTAATCTTAGGGCCAGCATCAAGAACTTGTTAACTAAGTCTTGCCAAAAGCGACAACAGACAAAAACAGCAGCACGTAAGAGCCTTGCAACGACTGCGTGATACTCTGTTGCTCAGTTATAGAGAATAGTCAAATCTAAGAAACCAAAGTATGGCATTAACTTTAAGGAGTTGCTATATATATAGATCCAGAATCGATGCAACTATCCTAAAAAATAAAAAAAAAGTAGACTAAGAAGCTAAAAAACAAACATTTATAGATATTTTAAAGAGTTCACTAGTCGTAGTTCCGACAAGTATGATTCTCGATTTAAGGTTGTCATTGATCGATTGCATCTATTTTCAATATATTCTTCTGAAACCTTTAAAGCTTTTGAATATTTTAAAGAACTCCCTAGACTACGTCAACAAAAATTGTTAACACGCGGTCGCAGAGAATAAGAAGACAAAAAAAAAGTGCTGGCCTCGTAACCCAGAAAAGTTTAAAAGTTCAAATATTTACAACATGTGGCAGCCCTTCTCAATTGATACCCTTTCACTACATTAGCAGAGGGTGTTATAATTCTCTACCTTATTGATGGAGATGGGTCTTTCCGAACTCTTTAAGATCAAACGTTCTTGATCACGAGACCAAGTGATAAATTGAGTTATTCTATGTTTCTCCAACTGCAATCTTAGCCAAACTCTGTTGCCAGATACCAGAATTAATTGGCAAACAGATTATGAACTGGCCGAGTATTTGCCTGCAAGGGTATTTAACGTTGGGCACCCCGCAGATAACTGTTCATTCTCGATAAGATGTAAATTGGAATTCTTTCGGTTTCTCTACATATTTTTGTAATAATCTTGCTCATAAGTGAATTGGAGAAATTTCCAAAACAGACAAACAGAAAAATTTTGATTATGCTAATGTTGTCGTAGAAGTTGCCTTTGTTGGTCTGAAGCCAGTCGGCTTCAACTTGTTGTTTGGTGGTTGGTCAGGCGTTTCATTAATTTGCTGCCGTTGAATTTCTTTTCTAGCTTTGCCGGCTACTTTCGATTTTGACGATTTCTGTTTATAGCTTTAGATACACACACACACACACACATCGCCCAGTACCATCTGTGATTAATTGCGGCGCTGACGTGGGCAGCTTGACTTGAAGACTTGAAGCGCCTGCTTTTTTAGTGGTGTGATGTAGTGGATTATTGAAGTCGCTGGATGCGGCTTAAGAGCATTGCTGGAATCGTGGGTGGATATGCCGACATGCTGTTTATGTTTATTTGATTGTTTATGATGTAAGCTGTACATTTTGTGGAAAATTGAAAACGATTTGTAATTTGCTTTCGGCTAAAGTTCTTTCTTAGATTCCACATATAAGTTCAAAGTCAAGAAATGTTCAAATTCAGTTTCTATTTTAGCTCAACTCTTTGCTCAGTTCGTCATTTAAGAGCTTTGCTTGTATTCTACTTCAAGCTTCTGTCTACGCTTCGCTCCATTTTTATTCCATTTTATTATTTCATTCCACGCGATTACATTTCTCTGTCTCGCCGCCCCCGGACGGCTCCACATGCTGATCGTGTTAACGGCTTAACCCATGGCCTGACAAGAGCTTTTAATACGTTTGTTTGTCGGCTCTCGCTTTTTGCGCGGTTGCTGTAAGTTTCGTGCATGGTTAACTGTATTACACACACACACACACGCAAACACATCTTGATGGCATTTATGGACATAAAAAAAGAAACAAACTAACAACAAGAACAGAATGAGAGAATGAATCAAAATATTAGACCAGCAAACGTGGGTGGGCTTTTGACAGACGCTTGACTAAGGCGACATTTTAAATGTTTAATTAAGTGGATGGATGGTAAGATATTTGATTTGGGTTACAATCGTGGGCATCCATTTCAACACTATCGTTTTCCGTCCTTCTTTGAATTATACTGAATGCCCAATGCTCACGGCTCAGTGATTGATAAATTTAGCGGCTTTTTCTCAGTCACGGTGTCACGTGCAATTTAATCGTCTTATGATTCAATAGCCTGCCCCTCTCTCCTTCCCCACAGTTGATAAATGAGCATCTCGCTGAGATGTTTTTGGCTCGCGAGCTTCATTACTCCCTCTTTTTCTCTCTTTCTCTTGCTTCCTTTTGTTTGACTTCATTCATGAAAATTTCGCTGGCTGTCTTTGCTGTCTTCTCAGGTCATCTGTCTTTGGTGACTGCGACAGCGACAGCGACTGCAACAGCGACAGCAACAGCGACAGCGGCTGCGCTGTTGTTTGTCGTTTGTCATTCGATACAAACGACGAAGGCGTTTTTCGAGCAACATTTGAAAAACGATATATGTATACACACGACATACACACATACAAATGCACACATCTACCACGCGTTTTTGGTGCGTGCAATGCAAATGCAATGGAGCATGTAGATCGGTGACTGCCTGTCTGTCTGTCTGTCTGTATATCGATGTTGGAAGTGGGAGGAGGGGGGTGTGTAGGCGTCTCGTTTGTCTTTGCCTTTTCTTTGACTTGTCTGCTTTCTGTGCGGGTTGATTGTTGTATACTTTCTGCTTTTTGCCTCTTGTTGTGGGTGGCTTCTTTTAGTCAGCTTAAATCAGGGCTGGTACAAATGAGAGCATATGTGAAGCAATCTTATTGATAGAGAATAGAGAAGTACGGGAATATTACATTTATTGAAATATTTGTAGCGTTAATATTAATTCATTAGAATCGACCACTAAAATTAATTTCGATAAATATTTCTGTATAAAATAAAGTGCGTGTTACTTTAAATAAATTTATAGATATTATTATAATATAGGTACATTATTGCCCATCCCTGGTTGATCCTATTTACACGCACACACACACATGCTCTGGCAATCGCCTTTCTTGCTGTCGGTTGTCACTGTCATTGTCGCTGTTGCTGTTGCTGTCGTGAGCTGAGCTTTACCTTTCATTACAAATTTCATTGTCTGTGCGCGCGGCCAGTTTTGAATTGTGTTGTTAAGTAAGTGTACTTAACCCACATGACTTGTGGTTTTCTCGTCGTCGTGGCAGTCGTTGCTGTTGTTGTTTTTATTTCTTATTTTTATTTCTGTTGTTGGCTCGACTGTCATCACTTCCAAAAAGCTGTCGATCTTGCGGCCAGTGCGTGTACTGTTAAAACGATTTCTTAACCTTGAGTACCTTTTCAGCATGTGTGTGTGTGTGTGTGTGTACGAATACACATACACGCGTCCAAAAAAGCATACGCTTGTTTTCTTCGTTTCTTGTTTTATTTGTTAATCAATTTTTTTGATTATTATATGTATACCCTGTAATACTTTATTTACAGCATGTGCTGCAACGCACTGAAAAATAACTGGGAAGATACCATCAGCATCATTATCTTATCCCAATAATTTATATATTAATATTATTTAAAATGTATCCAATTTCTCTGCAAGGGTATTTTCTCTTCGTCATTACCAAAATTATTGTTTGATCTTGTGCGTGTGCAGCTGTCTTTGTGTGTGTGTTTATTTATTTTGGGTCTACATTCATTTCCTTAATTAAACACTTGTTTCAAGCTTCGTTGAGCAATGCTATAAGAAAAACAAAACCTCAGCAAATAAGCCGGCTGTTTAAAATCTCCAATCTAAACGAAAATGGAATTATTCATTGCGAAAATGAGCAAAAAACCAAAGAAAAAATAAATTAAATAAAACACGTACGCCTTAAAGACCAAAGGGTCAGGAAAGGGTAGGACAGAGTCCTTGAGCATATGCAAGGCGATACGCGTGCGCTGTGCGTGCGTTGTGCGTGCGTCGCTGCGCATGCTTCGAGTGAAAAGAAGCTTTTAACAACCTCTACAAATACTTACACTATATTTACCAGTTTAATTAATGTAAAAGATGGAAACTATAATTAATTGATTGCTTCTATAAATTTCCTAAATTAATATAAATTATTGCTAATTTAAGTCAATCAAAAATGCCACCGTAGCGAATTTAATTTATAAACAAACTTGATAATTGAAAACTAAGAATTTCCACCGTTAATTATTTCAGAATATCCGCTAAAGCAGAAATCGCTTAAGGCGTTCTATTCAATATTGTACATATGTAGATAGAATTGTGTATATTTGTTGTGCAGTGATTGATGGCATTAGAAAGGTGAAAGCTTTGGCCTCTTGTTCGCCTATTGTACATGTTGTTTGCCTTAACAAATTGTTTCACAGCAAAACAGCAAGTTGAAGAGAATGGTATTGAAAGTGCTGCGCACAAGTTCAGTTTTTTGCCCTCCTCTTTGACATAAGCAAAAAATAGTTTAACATATGCTGTAAATTGTGGAGCAATAAATTCAACATCTGGCATATCATAGATATGTAGTAGGGGTGTCTCCAACACACCCAACCCCTTTCTTACACAACGCCATTTAAGCTGTCAACTTGTCAGCTGAAAAAAGAGCTCAAAAACAAAAACAAAAAAGTTCCTTATGCCGGCAACAGCAGCTGCGATAAGTGAGAGCGCGAGAAGTTGGGCCTCAAAATAACAACAGGTGTGACATAAAATACCAGAACTTACAGCGGACAACAGACAGAGACAGAGCAGGAGAGAGTAAAAGAGAGAGAGAGAGAGAGAGAAAGAGAGGGGGAGAGAGAGAGAGAGCAACTAGCGTGGGGTAACCCACTGTTAACCACTTCCCCTGAATTGCTTGGTATGCAAAGAGATACAGTAAAGAAGCAAACGACAACGAAATAACAATGGAATGCGGTAGGCAAGGCCTACTGCCTGTAAAAGCAGCCTGTGCCTGCCTGCCTGGCAGCCTGCAAGGCTGAGTGACTAGCCCTTTTATTACTGTTGTTGTATTGTTGCCCCACACACAACGATTCGAGAGGGTCGAGATTCGAGAGTCGAGTGTATTCTGAAGGAAAACTTACAAAACCCAAAGGTAGACAACAGTTGTAAATCATCGAATTACCTCAAAATAATGGCAATCGCAAAAACAACGACTCTGCAAAGAGAGTTAAACTTTTGTTGTTGTTGTCTTTTTGCTACAGTCGACAGACGAAAATACAAAATTGCTTCAAGCAAAATGTAAAAAAAAAAAGAAAAAAACAATGCGAGAAGCCAACAACTTCAACTTCTCAGTCGCGAAGCCACAAGGAGGGGGCGGCAGCGGCAGATTTATATACATATAAACATATGTACATACATATGTATATACATATACTTGCTTAACTCACACAGACTCCGCAACGATCAGGCGACGAGCAACGTACAAAACTACACACATACATACAAAGTTTCTGTCGACTTGCGAAATTAAGAAACCCTCCAAAAAAAAAGAAGAAAAAACTGTGTGTGTCAGTTACGCTTAATGAGCACAAATATTGCTCTCATTGTTGCTGTTTGCTGTAGATTTGCTGCTTTCGATTGGCTGGTTTGCCGTGAGGCTGAGCTTTTGCTTAGGCCTGCCTGGGCAACTGGGCACCTACCTGGGCTCGATTTCAATTAAGACGACACTGGGATCGGATCTACGGACGGAAATGCCAACATGTATTTATATTACGCAGATATATTGTGCGGTACGTCCGCCCTTCATAACTACGCAGTCCTTGTCGCGCCGTCAGAAAGTTAAGCAAAAACTTAAACAAACAGCGCAAAAAGAAAATTGTCGGCAAATCTGACCGAATACAAATATAAATATTTTTGCAAGTGAAAAATTATTCATATTATAAACTAAAGTTGATATACATTTGGCTAGTCACAAGCTAAATTTCAAATTTTTCGAATCACCCTCGTGTAAGATGAAAAACGATATTTCTCGCAGCTTAAAAGTCAATTTCGATATTAATTGATAATTTTAATCGAGAAAAATGTATTTTGAAATGAAAACTATGAATAAAATTGATATAAGTTTCAAATTTCAAATTTGTCTAATGAATGATCTTTATTAAAAGTCAAAAATGACATTTCCCGCAACAAATATGAATATTTATTAATAATTTTGAGCGAAAAAAACTATACATATATGAAACAAGTTTGATCCAAGTTCGACTTAAAGTTTTGTAATGTCCATCATCTCAGTTCAAGGTCGAAAAAGATATTTCTTACAGTTCAGCAATGATTGCACCGAGGGCATTCTTCACCTGCTTCAGACCAGAGTATTAAACAGTCGGTTTTGTCCATCTGCCAGCCACCCAACTGTGTAATTATTGCCAGTGTCTCCTTATTTGGGGCGGATCGGGTGCAGGCACTTGCTTGTAGCCACTTGTGGAGCATTAGCTCAGTTTTGTTGCCTCACAAACAATAAATATATGTAATTAAATGCAATTTTAATGCAAGGTTCAGTACCTAATAATAACATATCATCCTGACAAGGGCCAACAAGCTATTGTTAGCAACTACTTAGAATCTTGATGCGATATTAGTGCTGTGCTGAGCCATAAAATGGATAGAGATCATTTCCCATGCTTGGTGGGTGGCTTCACAGTCCAAATTGTGGGAATAATTCATTGTGCCACTCATCATCATCTCTGACAATGGGATAATAAAAGAACTGTGGCAAAAAGGTTTGACTTATTTTATGTGGAAAGCGCGAAATGACTTAATATTTGATTCTAATTATAGATATGCTAAGTAGAGTTGGCTTTTTACAAGAGGGTGTTAATGGGAAGCATATTAATAAAGTCAAAAGCAACAAAATATCTTTAAAAGTAGCAAAAACAATTTGCTAACTGAACTAGTTCGCTTTTAATTATTGGAATATAATCGATTACTGACCATATTTCGCGAATATCGATACAAATCGATATCCTTTAGCAATTGAATGCACAATTGTAAATATATGGTTTTCCATCTCATATATATAATTTATTTATCGACCTTAAAAACACAGATTCTATTTTTGAATAGAATGAACTATTTTGTATTTAATAGCTGGTTTCAGGGCTTAATATCCAAGTCAAGTTATCTCTTGCCTTTCATACCTTGTAATTATGAGGCAAGCATACAAAAACGTGAAAACTAGGTTAAAGATCAGTTAGACCAGCAGCTCTACATTGACAGGCTCGTGTCACGCAATTTCCCCCTCAGAGGGTACATTTCAATTGCCTGTGGGCAACTGCAACAGCAACAGCAACAGCTATTCATCAAACCGTATACAACATTTATTATTTTTTCACTTTCAAGATCGAGGAGTTGATGAAGACGCGATAGTCATCCAGACGCGAAGAATATGCCAAACAAAGTCAAGCTGTTTGCTTGTTTGCCTTTCAGTTTTGAAACTAGAAACGGAAGCGAACTGTCATATGAATACACTGAGACAAAAATCGATTTAAATTTTATGAAATTCACCAGGGGTAAATGAGTTTATTTACACAACAAAATATACAAAATATATATTTTACGGAAGGCAGAATATATTTACTTTAGGCAGTCAGAGACGTCTATTTGAAAAACAAAATTAAAATAATCTCTACTAATTTGGATTTGCATTTTAGATATATTTTCTATTATTAAGAAATAAATTTCTTATATATTCTTTCTTTATATTATTTCTATAAGCCAGAAAACATTTCTTGCCTTCAGGGTAATTTTTTTTCTGAGTGTATTTATGCATGAAGTATGTAGTGTCAACACACAGCGAGGTTAATGCATTGAGCGACTCCTCGTTTAGTGACAGCAGACAACATTAAGAGTAACAGTCATATAACAATGACAGTGAAGTTGTCATCAGCTGGAGCATAGACTATCTACATATACATATATATATATATATAAATGTAAAATGTCTATATATATATATATATACATATATCTTTATAGTCATTGCTGAATGTCAAGTAACTTTACGACGCTTCGTTGCATTTAGTTGTGCACTCAAAGTCGTCTTGGCAACTGTTGTGTTTTTGTTGTGTTTTTGTTGTATTTTTGTTTTGTTTTGTTGTTTTTTAGACATAAATAAATGCGCATTTCACTTTTTATCAGGCGCCGCCGCTGCCTAATGGCGGTTTAATTACTGTCGTCGTTCCCTCAACTGTCGCATAAGCCACATTTTACAATGCGCTGATTTATTGAAACTTTGGGTTATACAATTTTTTGCCTATATGTTTACACAATTATCTTTTGCTTTTTACTTGTGTTTCGTTGTTTCTTTTGCTAATGTTGCTGGCATTTTTTTTTTTGTCTATTTATCAGTTTGGCAACATGGCGTCGAGGTTATAGACACGAAAAGAAAACACTACAACAAAGAGACAGATAATAAGGAATCAACACAAAAATGTCCGGCAATCAACAGCAGCAGCAGCAGCACCAACAACCACAACAACAACAACAGCAACAACTACCACAGAATCAACAACAGCAGCAACAAAAAACATTAACAACAACATCGACAGCAGCGACGTCAGCAGCAGCGAACATTTTGGGCAATAATATAATACACATTAATAGCGTTGACAAAAGTGTACATAAATCAGCGACAACAACGGCAGCAGCAACAACCACGACATCAATTAGCAAGCAACAACAGCAGCAACAATTTCAGCAAAGGCGCTCATTGCTGCCAGCAACGGTAGCAACATCAGCAGCAGCGCAGCAGAGCGTAACAGCAGCGGCGCCATTACAAGCAGCAGCGCAGTCGCATCAGCTGCAAACGGTGGCAACAATACATCAGCCACATTCAACGCAACAGCAGCAACAAACGCAAGCAACAGCATCGCGTCTGCCTATACAACAACAGCAACAACACCAACAATTGCTTGCTGGCAACCCTAAAGAGTTGGCCGCCCACTCACATCTGCCGCACACGCGTCGCAGCTACTATCAACTGCAACAGCAGCAGCAACAACATCAGCAGGCAACGCTCAAGGCCGCACATTTAAAAGCACCCGCCCACTCGATACCCCCTCGCTATCAGCCACCGCCGCAGCCGGGGCCAGGCAGCGGCATTCTAAAGCCACATTTGCCCCTCAAATATCCGCCGGATATACCACAGCTAACAAGTATCTATATACCCGATTCGGTGAAGCAACATCAGCAACAGCAGCAACAACAGCGGCAACAGCAGCAGCAGCAGCAGCAGGCGCGCTATCTGCAGCAGCAGCAACATCAGCAGTCCAGCAAGGCACAACAGGATATGCTGAAGTTTGTGCGCAAACCGGAACAGGAACATCCGTCGCCAAATGCCTCGGTCACATCCAGCGTGGCCACCGGCATACCAACAGCCAATGGCGGACGTTTAACAGTCGAACAGAATCGCCAATTGCAGGTAAGCTCAACACTCAACTTGGCGATTTGAGCCATGATTTGAATCTCTGTTGTTTTTACTTCACAGTCCCTGGTAAATGAGCTCCGCGCGCTGAAGGAACAAAATCAGCGACTGCTGGATGACAATCAGGAACTGCGCGATTTGTGTTGCTTTCTGGACGATGATCGCCAAAAGGGTCGCAAGCTGGCACGCGAGTGGCAGCGTTTTGGACGATACACGGCCAGTGTAATGCGCCAGGAGGTGGCTGCGTATCAGGTGAGTGGGCTACAACTAATTAAACTTGAGAAAATGTTAAGATAGCTTTTGCATTTGCAGAACAAACTACGGCAGCTGGATGATAAGCAGCAGGAGCTAATCACCGATAATCTGGAGCTGAAGGAGCTGTGCCTGTATCTGGATGAGGAACGCGCCCACATGGCGGCAAATGCTCTGTGCGCTGGCTGCGGTGCGGCCACGCGCAACGCTCTCCGCGATGATGGAGACGGCTCCAGCTCAAGCACCAACGCGGACGAGACGATCACAGCGCTGCGCAACTATGCGGAACAGAGGCAATTGCCGGTAAGTGGCAAATATGCTCAATCTGAATGCCACAATGCTAAACGCTGTAAATTCTTATGTATGGTGGCAGGATTTGCGCAACGCTCACACGCTCAACGATCAGACGCTGCAATATGTGCGTTCGCTGGAGCGGCGCATACAGCAGCTAGAAGAGGAACGTACCACGCCCACGGCTAATCTGCAACAGCAGTCGCAGCAGCAGCAACAGCAGCATCAGCAACAGCAGCAGCAGCAGCAGCACCAATCGCAGCCACAGGCACAACAACCAGCATCTGTAGCAGCATCACCCAAATCAGTGCCCTCGCCACACACACACACACAGCAGGACATTAGTCAGGCGGTGGCCGCTGCTGCAGCGGCAGCTGCTGCACTGCCCGAACCTATTTCGGGGCGCCCCGAGGCCGTTGTGCGTGCACTACAAGTGCTTGAGGTTAGGGAGCAGCTAGAACGAGATCGCCTCGGCAATCTGGCGGGCAGTGCTCTCGACCAGATGGACGATGGCGAGAAGGCGTTGGTGCGCGAGATGTGCAACGTTGTCTGGCGCAAGCTGGAAGGCAGTCCACACGGGCCCACTGCCCTCGAGCCGCTCTAAGCATTTCAACTTACCACCTACCACCAACCACCAACTATGCAAAATACTGCTAACTAACCTGGCTAACACTACACACACACAACACACACACACAGACTATTTACTAAAACACATTGTACAAAGTTCAAACTATGACTTAAGCTTAAGCGCTTTATTTAAAAAAGAAAAAGAAAACTCAAAAAATAAGAAATACTCAAAACATCTATATATATATATTTTTTTAATTATTAATCCTTAATCCTTGACTGTTATCATTTTTGATTTTGAGTGCACTGCTAATGTTATCATATTTCAATAAGCTAACATTGACAGAGCCGCTTAAGGAGTACCAGGAGCTGTCCTTAAAAATACATTGCAACAAAATATGTGTACAATGAATGGAGTTTTTCTTTACCTTAAATGCAGCTCATCTTTTCTTTATGTGTAACTCACAAACATTGTCTAGCTTTGCACATTAAATTTAGTTTACAAATGTTCTAGTTTAGTCACCAGCCATAAAATTAATTACAGTCTTTTGTCGGCTGTGGTTGTCAGCTTTCTACGCTTTGCTGCCCACTGCTTACAGACTTGTTTTTGCTGCTGCTGCTTCTGCTGCTGTGGCTGCTGCTGCTTCTGCTTCTGCTATTGCAGTTGTTGTTGTGAGACAAAAGTAAATTACAACAGAGCTGTTTAACCTGATTTTCTTTGCCAATTTCGTAGCCTCCGTGTATACCATTCATTCACAAAACTGGCAGCAGCAGAAGCAGCAGCAGCAGCAACAACAACAGCAGCAGCAGCAGCAGCAACTGTGGCTGCCATGATGCAGCACAAACGCAGTCCGTGGCCAACCCAATTTCAACTAATTCACGTATTGTCCAGTCACAGGTTCTTGCCGAGACTCCAAAGTGTGAACATATCAGCTAATTTACTGTCATTATATATGCAAGCTTTGCGCGCTCGACTGTTGGCAATTGGATAAGCATCAGAGACGGTCGCGTGTGAAAAGAATGAGCAGCAGTGCAAAGAAGCACCAGGGAAGCCCTGACGTACATACAAACTTACATTAACATGCAGCACTACAAACCACGATTACCACATGTGGCAGATTCCTTTTTTTATTCGCTGGAACTTTAACATCTTATTTTAACAACCATTTTTTCTTCTTTGCTGAAGAACCTCATTTTGGACACTTGGGGAAGCTGTACTAGTCCCTGATTATACTTAGTACTTTCGATTACTTGAATGGTATTGAAATTACTTGAAACAAGTAATAATGATACCCCTCTGACAGACAGACAGACTGATATATTAACTTTGCCAATTAATAATATATTATTACTGATTTTTCATTAAAAATTACTTCAATTTTTTCTGTTTCATAGTTTTGCACAACTTTAGCATATCCTTTATATATATAATATATATGAAGCTAATAAGGAAGGAAATCCAAATATGTTTCCAAGTTTGTACCTGATTAAGTGACTTATTTGGGTTTAAGAGAGCAGATATTTAGTGGCTTGTTTTGAATTGAGAATAACACTGCATCTTTCGCTCTCTTTTTGCTTTCATTTGATTAAGCTTCTCAAATCTCCGATGCAAATGTCTTCAAAGCATAAACAACACTACTAAAATGGGGCACGATGCGGAGAACAGCAAATAAATAAACACAGATCAATGTCAAACTCCAATGTGTGGTGCAACCAAAGCAGCGCAGAGAGAAAAGCTGATCGGGCCAACCACGCACAGCATCCAAACAGCGTTTGCTGGTCGCAGCTGGAGTTGAGGTTGTTTGTTTGAAGTTGCAAACGGACGCACATTTATCGTTTAACAACGCAGCGGATCGCACGCGCAAAAGCGAAACGCTGTAAAAGGAAAGGAGCAGTGTGGCGACGAGACGAGACCAGAGTGTGGAGCAATAGTTGCACATGGCACATGGAAAATTAGCACTGACATTGTAGAGCTGGTCATGATTGGCATTAAAGTGTTGCCGCTGCATTCGCTGAGCAAGTGCAACAATAAAATCGTGAGCTTATTGCGAGGTGCGACCAAAAAGAAAGTTATTATCGCTGTAGGCTTAGACGGCTGTTGCAGCGTTGCTTGTTTTTGGAACCTGCTGGCGGCTGTTTGCATATGCGCCGTGTGGCTCAATGCTCAGCTGTGCCAGGCAGCGCCATCGGCAACAGTTGACGAAGCGAACGCAGCAGCTGCAGCATCAGCAGCCAATGAAACCGCCTGGCCACCCATGCATCATTATGATATCTGGAGCGCAGATTGGAAAACGCCAACAGGCGAGCAGCTGCTCGAGCAAATCGACGAAGAGGAGAGGCCTGGGCAAGAGCAATTGCTGCCGCAGGATGTCAACAGCTATAGCACCAACCTGGCGCAGAGCAGCACCAGCAGCGATTGGTATAGCAATCAAACGAGCAGCAACAGTCGTCGTTCCAAGGGTAAGTCCGAATTGCTGCAATTTCACCAAATTTTAAGAAATTACTCAAATTAGCAAAAGTTTGCTACACAAAAATTCGTTAAGTATGCCACAAATTATGTAAATTAATTAGTTGTTGTAATTAACAGGTGAGTTTTCTCTCTTTTACACAAATTATTTGCAATTAATAAATGAGTTTCCTTCACGAAATAAATAAATTAATTTTTACCAGATTTCTAGAGAGACTTTTGATCCTTATTAGAAATAATCACCCGATTCTGCATGCGATTTGTGACAAAGCTGATCCGCATACTAAACGTAGAAAGATATCGAGCCGTCCTTAGAAAGATTACTTCATTATTATATAGACAGCTAATATTCTCCTAAACTTCATAATTCCGTCTTATTCCAGTACTGCATATATTCCCCGTGCCGGTGGATGGAGAGTGCTTATCGGATGATGGCCGCCGCTTGGGCAACTGTTTCAATGCGTACGAGTGCCGTAAGAAAGGGGGGCAGGCGAAGGGGGAGTGTGCCATGGGATTTGGAGTATGCTGTGTCTTTGTGGCCACCTGCAATGGGACCATAAGCAACAATCTGACATACATAGTGTCGCCGGCATTTCCCAGTTTCATGCCCAGCAACTTCACCGGCTGCCAGCTCAGGGTGAAAATGATGAACGAGGAAATAAGTCAGCTGCGTTTCGACTTTAATCACTTTTCCCTTGGTCAGCCCAATCGGCGAACCGGCGTTTGCGATGGCGACATCTTCAATATCAGTGGCGGGCCCAGTGGCAACTTAACGCTCTGTGGCCAAAACAATGGGCAGCACTGTGAGTATTTATGGATTTATGAATCCTTCATTTCAACTTATTGCAATAATTGTTCACATATTCTTATAGAAATGTGAAGTAACTGTTGTTTATTAGTGGCAGCGCTATGTCGATAAGTCCGGCAGCCCGGCTCGCAAAAGTGGCCAGACTGTTGCAGATTGCGCGGCAAATTTGAAATGAAATCCTGGAGCTTGTAGAGAAAATTAAAGTAGATAGAACGCAACAGAGCCAGTGAAAGTTAATTTCATTAAAAATATCAATATTTGTTGATAGAATCAATGCTAATATATTCATCGCTTGCTCATCGTTGTTAACAAAAATGTTGTTATATATCCCCTTTCATTTATATTTAAATTTAAAACTTATGCAATATTTGAATATAACTTTTACAAACAGCCTTTGATATTAATAAGTATTATGCGTATATACTCTCTATATATCTTTTTTAGTGTACTACGATGTGGGAGCACGACCGCTGCCACGTCAATCCGTCTTGTATGGGATCCTGCGACCGCCAGTTGCCAGCAACACGAGCAGCAGCAATGACAATGTCATTGATCAGCTAATTAATATTAATATAAATCTATCCGCACGCTTTTTGCCTATACGACTGTGGGAGATTCGATTGTCGCAGATACCTTTTAGTCAGCGCGCACCAGCGGGTTGCTTGCAATACCATTCTGGAGTTGAGGGTGTACTGCAGACGTTCAATTTTGCGGACAATGGACGACATTTGGCCAATCAGCATTATCGGATTTGTGTGCGCCAGGAGACCGACATGTGCTCCATTATGTATCAGCCGTGCGATGAGCAATCATTTCGCATTGGTGGCGCTGGCTTCATGAATTCCAATCCAATGAGCAACAATGTCGACAGCTCATCGAATGCTGGACAGGCACAGCAATCGACGCTGGCGGCTGTCACAAGTGGTTCGACAATGACGACGGCGAGCCAACAACTTATGCAATTCGTCAGCAGCGATGCAAGCACAGCAGCAACAACAACTACAACCACAACCACAACAGCTCCAACAACAACACCCACTACAACAACGACAACAACAACAACCACAACAGAAAGACCCACAACAACAACAGCTCGAAGCAGCACCACAGTGGCAGCAACGACAACAACACCAGTTGCGGAAGAGACCTGGCCTGCCGATGAGGAGGAGAACTGGCCCGCTGCTGATGATGAACCTGATGCAGCTTCAACATCAACTTCACAATCGCCACCAGCTAACGATGATGCAGAGGGCTCTGGCTGGGAAGATGACAATAAGATCTTAAATTTCTTGGGCACCACTGCGCTGCCGGGCGTCTCACGGCGACCGCGTCCAGTGGGCGGCGGCAACATCCGGCCGTCCGGTGGCTTCGATCTGTTGGGATTTTTGCGCAGCGCCTTTGATATGCGCCTGATGCAGCAGCGAAGTCGGCGACAGGCGCGTCAATTCTTTAGCAACTGCAGGGATCGCATTACGATGCCCTGCATCATTGAGGATTTCATTGGCACGGGATTGGGCCCCTTGCCGGGCTGTGAGCCGGTTCATTGTGGCGCCCAGTTTTGCTCGTCGGGCGTCTGGCCCTGCCGCATCGAGAGCACCGTCACACCATTCTACATTGGAGTGCATTTCGGCGATGGAGGCACACCGGGCAAGGGCAGTGCAGAGGACAACATTGGCGCCTGCCTGCGATACAACCAGGTGCAGTGCATCTAGGCATCGAAACTTAAATGTAGCCCCCAGCTTTTATTCCCATTTAATATTTATAAATGCATACTATACCTTAAACTAGCTATGAATGGATGATGATTTTAATTCCCTTAAGAGAGATTGAATTGCACCCTAGAAATATTCATCAGCTGCCGCATACGATTTGAGGCAACACTGTTCCGCATATTTGCCATAGGCTGTGCCCGAACCCACCTTGATTGTCAGCTGTTTGGAATGGTTGTTCCATATACGAGTCCCTAGTGAGTGCCAGAGTCTCTTCCAAGACTTTTGGCTCAAAGAAGTGCCGCCAATGCTTCCAGGGCACGGCATAGAATGCATTGCGCTCAAATAACCTGAAGCCGAGGCAACGTTTGTGGTCCGCCAGCATCAGTGAGGCGTCCTTGGTGGCACATATGTATTGTGCCACACGTGTGATGACACCCGGTCCCTTGTTGCCCCAGTTTTGATTTTGGCCATCGAAATTCTGCTGAAAGTCCTAAATGCGCTTCGGATTCCCGCCCTGCATAGTTTAGCGGTACACCATCCAGGCGGCGCAGCACCACCATGTCCATATCCAGATAGATGCCGCCAAATCGTAGTAGATTCCATAAGTGACTGACCAGATAGCTGAGCCAAATAAACACATAAATTCATAAACTAAACTGGTAAGTTTTAAAGTGCATCTTACCTCGAGCTGAAGAGATCATCAAATTTAACCCACTCATCAATAGGTGAGCCGGAAGCATTCGCATAGCTTCATATGGCATCGATCAGGGGCAGCTTCTCCGCACTCTGTCTATGGATGGGTATGGCAAATAGTACGAAAACCTTAAGATTGGGATTGTGCCTAGCTGCTGACTCAAAGGCACAGGCCTGGAATCTGAATTGAATTCTTTCTGATTACTCTCAAAGTGGCGACAATTATAGAAACAAGATATATATTACAGTTTCACAGATTTCGAATGATATATATTTGTTGTACATTTATAAAGGTTTGTATACATCCATAGAAAACTATTTTGAGATTTGGATACTGAAAAATAATTCAAATATGGCTTAAGAAATGTGAAATGAACATTCATTTGAGTAGAGAGATTTGAATTCTTGTACTTATTTCGTGTCAATTAGATTTGTAAAAGCTATTAAACTACCATTAAATGGGACAGTCACTAACATCTTTCAATTTAAATACCCTTGCGAAAAGTGATGATAATTCCGATACGAAGTGCACGTGATATGGAGTATAAGACATAATGTTAAAGCTACACAAACTGATGGGAAAGGAATTGAATTGAACAAATTGTAACTGGAGGGCAGAAAATGATTGCGAAACATATACTTGAAATGTAGTGAAAAGCATTTGTCTAGATTCAGATCGGATCGAATTCTCTGCAAAGGTATTGAATCTTTGGTGAGCCGAAAACACAGATTTCTTATTCATATACACACATATATATATATATACTAAGAGACATTATTCGTTTTTACACATGTAAATATTCGTTCTTACATATGTAAATATTCGTTTTTACACATGTAAATATTCGTAACACACACATTTGAGTAAAGTTTGATCGTTCGTTTGAGTATGCTTACAACAATTTACAATTATGACTAACAATTAAATAAACAAATTGCGAATACACTGAAAGCGTTTCCAGAAATATGAATAATATTGCAAACATTACTCACTCATTTTTTTAGCGATAAATGCGGGCAAATTGTGGTGTTTTTGGAATGCGGTTAAACGTTGCTTACAAACAAACAATAACAATGCGAATTAAAATTATGGGAATAAGTTATCCCTAGGGTTGGCCCTAATCTTTGGTTTGTTCAACAGTTATAAAGTACTTGCTAAAAATATTCACCGGCAGCCGCATACGATCTGGGGCAATGCTGTTCCGCATATTTGCCATAGGCGGTGCTCGAGCCGACCTTGATGGCCAGCTGCTTGGAATGCTTGTTCCACACGTGCACCAAATAGGAGTCCTTCGTGTGGGCCAGCGTCTGCTCCAGCAGTTGTGGCTCAAAGAAGTGGCGCCAATGCTTCCAGGGCACGGCATAGAATGCATTGCGTTCGAACACCTTGAAGCCGACGCAACGTTTGCGGTCCTCCAGCATCAGCGAGATGTCCTTGGTGGCACATATGTGTTGTGCGACACGCGTAATGACACCCGGCCCATTGTTGCCCCAATCGCTGCCATCGAAATTCTGCTGAAAGTCACGTAGACAGGCCTCGGCAATCTCGTGACCAAAGCCGGTGGGCGCCAAACTCATGACACCGGCGGCCAAATGGGTGTTGGACTCGGCGCCCGTAAAGTTGGGCGGCACATCCTCCATGCTGCGCAGCATTACCACATCCATGTCCAGATAGATGCCGCCATAGCGATACAGCGTTAAGAATCTCAGAAAATCCGATATGTGCGAGAAAAGATAGCTGAAAAGCAAAAAAGAAATGAGATACAGATGATGCAGTTGGGAAACTGTTGTTTTATCAGAGGTATTGCTTCACCTTGAGCGAAACAATTGGCCATCATTAAGCCACTCCTCGATGGGTGTGCCGGCTGCATAGCTCCAAAGATTTAACTGACGCAGCTGGACATTCTTGTAGCTGAGAATGGCATCGATGATCGGCTGATGGCGTTGGCCACTGCTGCTGTTGCCGTGGTAACGATAGGTGGGTCCAGCGAACAAAACGAACACTTGAAAATTCGGATTATGCAAGGCGGCCGATTCGATGGCGCACGCTTGGCGCGCCGTCAACTGCAGCATGTTGTATTGTGTGTTGGGACTTTGGCCCGGTCGCTGTCTTCTACGCTTCGGCCGGTGGCAGCTGGTCTCGTGAAAGAATATGCTTCGTCCTGGTATTGGCTTGGGATCCGTAAATAGAACATTATCCAGTATTCGTGGTAATTGCAATGCTGGCATCGCCGATGCTGTCATCTGTGTGGATTCCGTTTGGTTTTTGTCCAAGAAACAGAGCTGTGCATCCGTTTGCCATCTGTAGCTGAGTAATATGCCGCCTATGAGCAGCACAATCAGTGCCAGGAAGATAAGCCGCAGTCTTCCGTTGTGCAGAGAACGCACCAGCAAAAGCGGCACACGCAGAATCATCGCGATGCAGCCTGAATGTGGGATAAACACACAACATATTCACAAATTTCATATATGCAGATAAAGATAATGCACTACTTGTAATAACTGATTATTATTGCATTTGCTCACTCTGTATTTACTGTAGAGATTCCATTAGGTTATCATAATAAGACGGTTGTATAAACAAAATATATAAATGCTTTAAATAAACATTTACAGACCTAACACGCACACACGCATACACAAACACGGCTGAGCAGTTTTAGGACTGTAACATTTTGCATAGCTGTTATTAACAGTGAGCACATTTTTTTTTATTTACACAATACTAACTTATTTAATAAACTCATTAATTAACAGTTAAGGGACCTTAAATAATATTTACTAAAAAACCAATTTAAAAAAAAAATTACGTGCAATACAGTTGCTTAACCTATGGATGGGGGAAAATAACTAATTGCGCTGTGATTTGGGTATTTGCTCCTAGAGCGAGAATTCAAATTCACATATGGGGCATTTTGAGCGAACATTGGGTAATATCTTGTGGACACACTGCCAAAATGAGTAACGATGAATCGATAACGCTTTGAAATGATAGTTATTGACAATCAGATATTGGTAATATCGATAACATTTAAAAAAGTATTCAAATCACTTTTCATATTAAATTAAATATGTAGTGCAATAAGTCTAAAAACTATATAAAAATAAGCTTTTGTAAGACATGACGAACATATATAACAATATCCAGTTGAGCAGTATGTTATAATACAACGATTTTTTGTTGGGGCTTTCGTGTAAAGGTATCAAAGCAACGATGATCATAGAAAGCTGAATAAATCTGTCATCGTCCGTTAAATAATTGTTTTGCATTTAATAACACAACAATATTAGCATCCATTTTACCAATGAAGACATTGACCGTGTAAAATAAAGAGTATAACAGCATCAAATAAATAATGTTTCGATTGTTTTACTTAAAAAATCCTTTAATTTGAATATGCTTTTCCTATCATATTTTCTCAGTAGATATGAAAAGCCTATTATTCCCGAAGAGCTATAGTTAACAAATTGAATTAACACATTAACACATCCATTGCTGCCCCTTCTCCACCAATCACTCCCATAATAAGATTATCCGCCACATTTTAATAGATGGTAATATCTTTATTATAAACGAAAGATGTTGTTGGGAACTATATGGTTAAAACAAATTTTTCTGAATAATTATTTAATTTCTATAATTTATTACAATTACGTTTTTTGACTTTATTCTCACATTTTCATACATTTTTATTCACGATTATTTGAATTATGTTAAAAAATCGTTGAATACTTTTAAGCGCTGTGAAAAAATTATTTCAAAGTAGCGTGCAAATATTTGAGCTCACAATATTTGCACACAAAAAGTTTGCTTTCGACTGGGACAAATATTTGGGTTCTCTGAAAAACTGAAAGCCATAAATTTTCGCCGAATCAACGTTCGCATGGATTTAATTAATTCGATATTTTGTCTGTCTACAGTTTGTCGTTGGTTTTTTTTGGCTTTTTGGTTTGCACAAGCCGTGTCCAAATAAGTACACGAGCTGTGCCCCTAATGATATTATAATATTCTGTGAACATACCAATTAATCCATTTGGCAGCCACGTGCCACAGCTAATGTTTGTCTACTGGCGTCTAGCTGATATGTATATATATATACAAACGTATATGTAAATGACATATATTACAGATAAGGTGCATTGATAAGGCCCCGAGATGGCGCATCTCAGCGTGTTCGAACTGGAAATACCGAGTGCTTATGCACTTGACTAAATTGTCATGTTCGTCAGCCCAAAATCTGCCTTGGCCAAGGTTTCATAATATGTGCAAGCCCGATTGAACACATTGCATCAGACAACGGTAAAACCCGACCATAACTGACCGACTGATGTCTCAGTTTCTATTTTGGGAAGTTCAACTCAGTAAATTTAACTTGCGATAAGCCAGTCATCATAAGTCACCCGTATCAGCTTCAGATGGGCATCATCGTCAGTCTTCAGTGTCTTTATTTTATTTTTTTTCTTTCTTCTCGATTTTAAGTAGCTCCCCCCAGCAACGTTTCAACGTTTTTTTGTTTGTGTTATCAGGTGCTGATTTATATAGACGTAGCGCCTCATAAAGCGAAACTAGAGCGAGGCTAATCTTTTCGTGTAATTGACGTAAATTGAAAATGATTCGATTTCTGTTTTTTGCTGCTTGTTACTGATTTTGACAGATCGGCTAACAGCATTTGAACTCCCACTGAGTCAGCTGTTGCCCGGGTCAGCGATTGTCTAAGGAAACGTCGATTCGCATCTTTGATTCTGTGAATGGGGTGATGATGATTACGCTATGTGCAAGCTAAACAGTTTATTTAATCACACATGTTTATCAATTATCAAATAAAGTCTGTTTTTTTGTTTGATTTTTCTAAAACTATTCCTTTGTATAATTTTCTATCCCTTGCTTTCAACATCGCCTTGCTTGAGACGTGAGAATACGATTACTTTTACTACGAAACTTGTTTTCAACCCAAGGCTTGTTTACTTCAGCTTCAGCTTCAGCTTTAGTGTTTTTTTTTACATTTTGTTACAGAACAAAGCTTACATCTGCTTAAATTACCTTAAATTACCTACACTTTTTTCAGCCAAAGCCTTTTTTTTTTTTGTTCAATTTTATTCCCTCAAAACAATATGTAAATTGTTGGGTGACTAGCGATAGTAAAAGTTGAGTCTACAAATATTTGAACTTTCCCCATATAGAATAATTTTTAATTATTTGCTGAATAAATGCGAAATATGAAAAATATTCCCTGCACGGTTTCTTTTTTTCAGATCTTCAGTTTTTTTTTTATTTTTGATTTCTTTGATATTTTGCGCTCACGCAATAAAATAAAAGTTCATTGTTTAATGTAAGTAATGCTAAATATTTGTACATTTTCAGCGGTTAAGGCCGCACTTTCAATAAATAAATGTCTGATAAATACGACAATAAATCGATTCGAATCTTTTTCGATTGATCTATCAATTTCCAGAGATAAACATATAAGGCGTAAATTCTTTACATTCCAGATTGTTATTGTTTTCTGGATATAAGCAATACAATGCGAGCGGTTTAAGTGCATATAGTGCTAATAGAATTTTTGATTTGTTGAAATGATTCTGTACACAAAGCAAAGAAATTTCAAAAATTTATTTCACAATGCTAACCAAACGCTGATTTATTGTGGCCATTCTACGTAGGATCCACGATAATGTTTACCCGCATTTAAATAAAACCATTTTGTTGTTTTCTAGGTTTCCCATTTGCTTTTTTATTTATTTTATTTTGCAAGCATATTTTTGCACATTTGAATTGTGTGTGTTTTCTTTCGTTTTTTATTTTGCCCTGGCATTAAAATTGAGAATTTCATTTTTGGTTTGACCCTAGATTAGAGCATCGTCATTCAGTATACATATATGTATATATATATAAACCGAGACATAAAGATTTATATATAGAATGGACCTTATCAATATTGCTCGCGCCATTCACAAGTTACGCTATTTTTAATGTTCACTTGGAACTCGCATAATTATATGGAATTATTATGGAATATACGAATATGCGAACTCATGGAATGTGCCACAAAGATAGGAGTCGTACTGCTGGATATCCCATAAATTCCGCTGATGCTATATACAATACTGAGTCTTCAACTGTTATAGTTTCTAAGTTGAACGATGATTATTGATCCTAAGTAATAATTCAAATAAATATGTTCTTATATTGGTTATGCAAGTAATATGCTCTTTTTCGGGTTTTGCTGATTACAGAGTGTATTTAGCAGAGCGATAGCCCCCGAGCAGGAAAAAACAAATTAATTTTTTATTAGCAATTGTTGTTACCAGGGGCACGATGTGCTCTTAAATAATTTAATGGTTCAAACTATTTGTTGAACTTGAAATTTTAAATAGCCTGGAAACCCAAAAAAAAAACCATGTTTTTATTATTTGAACCTTAACTTCTGTGGTAAAATGTACCCATTCAAATAATTCAAGTTTTTTTTATCAGTCCCTGTTTTGTTAATGTGTGAGTTACTTTGCGAACCTCCAAAATCTGACGCAATTGGTCAGCTCATTTACCACAGAAGCTACATCAGCATGAATTATTTATTTTCTTCACTGATCAATGACGTTATTTTATTAGCTTATAACGGAATCTTGACGCTTTTCAATTTAATGGTGTTACGTGTACTTTTTCTGATCGTCAAAGATGACGCAGCTTTAGTCACTTAATGCGTCAAATTCATATATTCAATCCAGAGAAATTTTACAGAGGCCTGCGATTTGCGTATTTTACGTATGTTAATCAGATTTAGGGGAAAACCACGGAATGCCAATTATGGAGAATTGACTAGAGCCCGATTATTATAATCAACGTTAATGCCTAACTTATGTTTAGATTAAATTAAGTTAATGAAATAATTAAAAATTAAAATGAACAAGCATTTTTTCCAAATATGCCTTTCACAGAATCCAGGTCAATTATATGTTTAATGTCAACTAAAGTTATTAATTAAAGATTAAATTATATTTAAAATTAAAAATTTCAAAAGAATAAATAAAAGAATAAAGAATTTAAATGCAAAATGCTGCAACATTTGTTGCATGAATTGGAGAAAACTCAGAAAAAAACCAATCCCAAAACTATATATAATAATTAGTATGAATTTACTTAGATATATTTTTTTACAGTCAAATTTGTATCAAATTTAAAAAACTAATCATTTTATTTATAGTTAAGGAAAAAATGTGGCCTAAAACCTCAATCTGATACAATCTGTTCTCAATATTCGATACAAACAAATGTAGAATGTACGATGGAGAAGCATATGGTTGATATGTTTTGGTATCATTATTTACACATATTGTGTATATGTATTTGTTGGCGCTTTTGAGCGAGTGTTTCCCAAAGACCTAACACTAAACTGAGTGTGGCGCCAGCACTCGCAATATATGAATGTTATATATCATATATATATATATATTTGTTTGCTTATTGCTCTAGATAGAGATCAGCTATGCATATACATCCCATCCACCCACAAAAACACACACACACACACACACACAGATTCGCACACAACGAATCTCGCACAACAACACAAACATGTTAATGAGGTGGCGTTATTGTTATACGTAGCTTAATACGCAGAGCTTAATACTATGACGTCAGTAAAGTCATTGAATTATAAATTAATAACAAGCCCATGTCAAAATTATAACAAACATTTTGCGTATTACCAACACCAGCGAAATTAAAAATAGTTTTTGCTTAGCCAACTAAAAAAAACTGTTAAGACAGCGGCGCGGAAGAGTCAACGAAGTGAGTCGCTACCTGAGCAAACTATTAAGTTACAATTAAATGAGGAACCCGTATTCGCAGCAGCTCAGTCGTTGTCGTCGTACAATTTCAATTTCAATTCCGAGTAAAATCGGATTTAGAGTCGGAGTCCGATTGCGATTGCAAGTCCGTCAGCCACGATAAAGCCACGAGATTAAAAAAGTCAAGTGACACGCAAATGCGTCAATCGAAAGCGCAAATTTATATGAAATTAAAAAAAAACATAAAACAAAACAAAAATTAAAGAGCACAAAGAACTGTTAGAGTCGTCACACAGAATACTTAATACTCTTACAAATATTAAGTTTATTTCAGTTTATTCATCGAAAGTAATTTCATAATTTCTGCATAGCTATAGTTTTAATTAATTAAAGTATATTCAAATGTTGATCCACCATTTGGTGTCACATATATGGTGACTCACTTACCATACCCCGCGGAGTAGAGTATTTACAAACGTCACAGCTTGAGGCAGAAAGTGGGAGCTGAAGCTGGAGCTTGCAGCTTGGAGCTATCTGCGTCTGGGCCTGTTTCTTTGTCTTTATCTGCGTGTGCGTTTTCGTCTTTGTCTGGAGATGGCCAGTGAAGCGCAGAGAAAGCCACTGCAAATGTGACATCTCAGCCCTCAGCTGCTGCAGCTAATGATGATGTTGGTGATGATGATTATGAGCACAATCATGACAAAGAAATGTCAGTAACTGTCGGCCCGCCCCTCGCTGCAAGTCAAACAAAATTTACGTTTGACGTCAGCACACTCGAGGCTTGGGCATTTCTCATCAGCTCCAGCTGCCACAAAGCGCGATAATGATTTGTGAGCTGCAGCTGGAAACGCCATTCAATCATAAGTTCCGAGCCATTGATAGAGCTGTGATACAATATTAAAATGCAGCCGTAACAAGGCACTCACTAAGTTGCATGCGGGCTTTGGCCGTGAGTGTTATGAATGAATTTTCTACGTTTATTTTTATTTTTTTTTTTTTTTTATGATGAATACCTCACAAACTGGCACATTGAATGCTTATTCAATTAATTGTTTAATCGTTCATTCGAAGTGAAGCGGGCATCTCAGTGTCGTTTGTTAACTACATTTTACACGTTGTTGTTTTAATTGGACAAGGTTTCAGATCCTTGTTTAGTCATCGTCTTATTTCTCTTGATTAACATCTTTTCTATTTTAAGACCAGTCATTCGAATTTGTGGCTAATTAAAGTGTACATATCCAAAATAGCTGTTAATCTGCGGATTTAGAGCTAAGGAATTCATGTATCACGCTTGTAAATAGTAATTTAGCTTTGGATGACTTTGAAATATTCCGTATTATAGTATCAATGGGAACTGTTGCCGAATATTAATATTCAGCCTTAACATGGTATTGACTTTTCAATTCTTATATTTAATTTTAATTTTCGCATTTTTACGCAGTTGGGTTTCTAAATTAAAATCGTTGCATAGGTAAACAAGTTTTAAATTAGAGGTTTTTCAGATTATATATATGTATGTATATGTAAAACTGGAAAACATTTTTTTTACATGTTTTTCTTGCTCGATTTTTTTTTTGCGTGTCACGTTTGTGATCATGGAAATGCCCATATTACTGTTGTACTGGGCATGGAATAATCAATTTCTTATAGTTCATGCTGCACGGTAATTAGATTTGTTAATGCTCTATTGAAAATTGAGTAATAATTATTTGTTTAGTTTCGGTCACGTGTAGTTGTTGAGAATTGTTTTTATTGCGTTACTCATGCGCCACGTTGCAGTCCATTCGTAAAGTTCAATGCATTCGGAGAGGGTTCTTGAGTCTGGGCCGACGTAAAAATTAGCATTGCCATTGGCTTCGCATAACAATGGGTCTGTCGCCGTCTGACGTATGTGGTTGCCATGTGGAGCATGCAACTGCAGGCGTTCTTATGGAGCCAGAGACGGTGGCAGAGAAACTCAAGTTGGGGGTTTGTATGTCACTCAACATGGGACTGGACTGACGCACGTTGCGGCCCCGACTCCAGCCCATAAATATGCGCATTTTGCACTCTCGCTTGTGCCGCTTGTGGCCATGAACCAAGTGGAGAGTGCAGAGAAAGAACTAAGAAACTGGCGCAGATCTTGGCTGTTCTGTTTGCATAATCCCCCAAAGAAGCTGCGCACTAATACCATATATACACATTTATTTATGTATGCATATTGTGTGTACATGTATGTATATATGTAAGTGACATATATGCCCATTAGCAATGCAGATGACGGAGAATCTTCACCAAAATTTCAAGAATTCCAAGAAGTTCAACAATTTGAAAAAACAACTCCCAGACAGTTCAATGTCTGACTCTGGCCTTAGATGGCGCCATGCAACGACGCGGGATCTGATCCAAGAAATCTCTTATCTAATTGCGACGTTACTCAACTACGCAGATAGTGAAAAGTAAACCTTATTATGCAACTCTTTCAGTTGAAGTCATAGGACTATTATGCGATTACAGAATTTGCCATTTGATTTTACTGTCGTTTTGTTTTCTTCTGACAATTTTAATGCGAAATTAAATGTTGTTCACCTTAAATAATATTATTAAGTATCAGCTCTTGCATTATATGATCTTAACATATTCTTTAGAACGCAGTTTATTCATATTTCTATACATACATAATTTTCGTAAATAATTTTATACAGTAATATATCTGGTTTATTTATGTCTTAACAAGCTCCACCTTTCTCATCTATATTTGAGAGAGGCGAGAAATAGTGTTCATGTTTTCGATAATCCCCCATACGAATCAAAACAATCAATCGATTGCAACACGCCCGCCCTTGCTTATCATGATGCTCCCTGTCTCTCTGCCCTCTCGGTGCCATCCTCACTGCTCCCTCTCACTGTTACCACTCTCGTGTTACGGCCGCTTGCTGAGCGCATGCGTTCACTACTTATTTCTCTCTCTCTCTCTCTCTCTCTGTTTCAGTGCACCCACTGAAATAAAAGTTCGCTCTGAGCGTTTCGATCGTGCTCGGTTCGTTCTCGGCTCGTTGCTTTGCTTCGGACCGACGAGCGCTCTTTGGCTCCAGCACAAAACTAACCGCCATATGGCCAAACCAGTTAGTCGCCTCACAGAGCAGCACGCGTGATCAGCTGAATGACGTATCGTGTGCGTTAGAAGATCAATTAAATTCAAACATTTTTTCCTTGTGAAAAATTCGCAACGGGCAAATGAACAAGAAGAACACAAGACGCAGAAATACAAATCCAAGATAAAGTTGTGGGCAGTGCAGTGCGAAAGATAAAGAAAGATAAAACGCAAATGCAATGTGCTAATAAAACGGACAAGGAAACACAAATAGGTCTAAAGAGAATAGAATAATAAATTATGCAAATCTGTTGAGCATAAGGCAACATTAATAAACGAGAGCCAGTTGAACTACTCCAGCCCCCCAACAACAACAACCAAGTGACGTTAACTTGCAAAAAAAAAAAAAAAACCAAATGACTATGACTTCAACCGTGTTGCAGCGTCCAACAGCAACAACAACAACGACAACAGTTGAAAAACAAGCTACAAAAGCAACAAGAACAACAACAACAAGCAGAATGGCCTGGTCGCATGAGAAATTGCGTTTCTCATGCATCGACAACATTGGCCTGAAGCAGCTATGGAAACTGATTGCATTGGATACGGCAACTTCAGCGAACGGCAGCAACAACAACAACAACAACAAGTCTTCCAATGTGGAGCAGCCGAAAACCAACAGCAGCAACAACAACAATAACAACAATACTGAGGTAAGTAACCTGGCCAAAAAGAAAGCTTAAACGGGAAGGCAAAATAATACAAAACAAAATAATATAATAAGACGGCTCTGACGTCAATTGAGCGTCAATAGCGCCAACACATCCGTGTAGAAAGCAAACGCGAGCAGAGAAAGTGACCCAAAGACACCCTACAATTTCCTCCAGCTCTTCTCATGACTAAGCCTTCACATCCAGACAAATACATATATCTGGTATTATCTCTGGCAAAAATTGTATGTGTGCTTAAACAACTGTTTTTCTTTTTCTTTTGGGTTTCTCAGCACCCAACAGTTATGCGGCATGTAAACAAGCGTCAAGTTCCAAAGTATCTGCATTGGAATTCCAATAACCCACGTAACGTCAATTTGCATATGGCAAAAAAAATATATACATATATAAAAAAAACCACGCTAATTAAGACAAGCAACAGACGCATGGTGTTTTACAGTGGTCATTCGAAAATGACTGCCAACAAAACAAATATGCGAAAATTATGTTTATCGAATATTGAAAAATGTTAAAAGTTGAAAATTGATCAATTCAATAATTTTATAGATATTAAAGATGATATTCTATATGAATAAGAAATTGCAATTTTTGATACTTATTGTTTTCGAACCTCCACTGTGCGTTGGACTCATCCATGCCTTGTGTGAAAACAAATCAATTCATTTTATTGAAAACAATTGAAAGGCTTTTATTTAATTCTTCTTGTCACTTAATATTTTCTTTCCATATTTACAATTCAACAATTCGTCACTTTTGTTGTTTTCGAACAATATCTTAATATCCTTTCATAACATTTATTACAGCTGTCCGTTTATTGACATTTGGCCTTGGTTCAGTCAAAACAGGTGCCGACATACTATATCATTTATTTGTCGAGTCTTTCAAGTTACCACACCGTTTCTTACAGTGCACTGTTGAGCACTTGAACATATGAATTTAATGTTTAAGTGTCAAGTGCAGCAGCCCACGCTGTCATCAGTTGTTAAACTATTATCAGTTCCAGACTATGGACCATTCAATTCATTCATATTTCAGTTATATAATTCGGCTCGGATCAAGGCTTCTGATAAGTGTACTTGGATTTTTGATTTATTGTGAAATTGTTTTCAACGAAGGCTGTCTGTCTTGTCTCTCAACTGAAATGTGGAGTAAAGTTCATGGCGGCATCTCTTGTGAATTCTCTATTGCACCCAGTGAATACCCTCTCTTTTCCTTTTTTTCTATTTAACTTAAAACTTAGTCATATCTCATCGATGGGTTTTATTGAAATTTCAAGTCGTGAATCATTTTTATTTAAAGCGAAAGAAATTATTCATAGGCTTACATGATGTGAATCTTTAATTTATCATTAATAATTGGTGAAAATAAATCATTTGTGATTTGTTTAAATGGTTTGGAATTTATTCACTCTAACTATTAAATTTTTAGCATTTCTCCGGCAGTTGATAATGATGCTTAATGATAATGGGGGAACTGAATCCGCTGGCCCTGCGCTCATCGTCTTTCGCTTCGTTTCACATATCGTAACTACAATGCGTTATGTTTAACTCATAACTGGTTTCTTATTTTATTTCTTTTTTTTTTTTTAATTCTGGGCTATTCAACCCTAACTCCCCTTCCCTGCCGGCTCCGCCCACTCCGTGTGGTCAATGCATTGACGTCAATGCAAATCAAGCGATTTGTATATTATGCCCCATCACCCATCCAGTCTCACTCCCTCTCTCTCTCTCTCTCTCTCTATTTCTCTCTGATCTCTATGCAGACTCAGTGTCTTGGAGGGCTAGCAATCTTCTCGACCCGGTTGTTATCCCGGTTTTTGAATGTCAGGGTTGTGTTCTACAAAACATAAAAAGGAGGCTGTAACTGAGTCACCTACAACTACAGGTCCACGGCCATACCACACACACAAGAAAAACTAGTTTCCACTGGGACCTGTTGATTCCTCTTTGCCACAAAAAAAAATAAATAAACAGAAGTAAAACAAAAGTCAAGTGCGTATTGGTTCGCCTGAGGGGTGGGGAAAAGCAAAAATAAATAAGCTGAAAGCTTAAATTTGCCAAATTCGGTGAGTTGAATTTGTTTAATTAACAGCTCAGCGCTTTGACGTCACCTGCATAAATTTATCCACAGAAACCGTTTTTTTTATTCTTTCGTCAATTTTTTTTTTATTGGGTTGCTTTTGAGTTAACACGGTCGTTTGGGGGCAAAACAAAATTCTTAAGTAGTCATAAATAAACACAACTGAACTGCAGCTTAGTTAAATAGACTCGTATCTAAAAATAAAACGGACGCGTTTTAAAGCGCGCGATAAACGCGGTAAAAACGCGTGTGAATCGGTGCGCGCTGAAGCATAACAAAAAAATAAATAAATGAAAAAATAGAGAAAAAAATTAGTTATGAAAAATGCTGTAATTTCTGGTCACAATTTTGTGTTATTATTATTGTTGTTACAGCAGTATTATGCATTCGAGCAAATGTCAGAACTAATTAGCGTCTGCGGTTGCTTGTCACTTTATTTTATTCAAATAAAACTTTTCAACTACTACTACGTTTTTGAGGGTTTTCAAGCGCACTCAAGTGCACAGCAACAAATGAAATAACAAAGCTATAATAATTAAATAATATGTGTGCATTTGCCTGTAGCGCATTTTGTTTAGCCCATATGCTAATTGTTTTAATAGACCTTTTTAAAACTCTGCAGTGTAGTACGTGCTGAAATGCACTAACTTCAGCTTAGTGCTCAGATACTGTATCATTAAGTTGCAGTTTGCACAAGCTATATGGAAAAACGGAACCATCTGTGAATTCTATAAAATTCTAAATTTAAATGTTTTCCACTACTTTCATCTCTCAACATTTCTATTGACAGCCGTTACTATTTGTTGTAAAATGTCAACGCTGACGGCACACAGATTCAACTCGATACTAAAATAAAACATTTTTTTGTTTTGACATACGAATATATCATCTGATATTTATATCATTCGATACGAATGCGATTTGACAATGGACACACACACACATCGTGCGTTGATTGATTAGCGCTTAATTCCTTTATTATTTATTATTATTTGCTTTGATTAAGCATCCATTAACGGAATTTAATGTAGTCACTACTGGTTTAAGTAGACAGACCAGCCTTTTAATTATGTGGGACTATTAGAAATGTAGCATAAACTGGGGCAAGTCCAAATTTGCATAGCATTTGAATAAATTTCGTTTTATTTCATATTATGCACAGGCGCAGCCAACTTAACAAGCCCAATCCGCAGCTTAAGCCGGCAAGCGCAGCCAACTTAACTAGAGCATTCCTCAGCTTGCGCTAACTTAACAAGCAGCCTGACTAATGAGACCAATTTGTCTGCTTAGCCGTAGCCAACTTAATAGATTTAGTGACAAATCCCTTAAGCAATTCATCAATTTGAATACAATTTTAAATATACAGTCATGGGATACTGTTTATTTAAACAAAGAATTCCAAACTGTTGTACCACGGTGCACTGTGCATATAACAACCTTGGCATAACCCCCGGTATCTAAAGCTATTCCACAGGCATTATCTTTATGACAACATCTAAGTACTTATACTCCCATATATATATAAATATATATGTGTGTGTGTATATTTACCGATATCTAGATGCCAGTTAAAGCCTTTTTTATTTCATTTAGAGCTCAAACATTTACAAATGACAGCTGGCACACTGTGCCTACTAAGGGGGACAGGCGTGACGAAATTGTGCCACATATGCAAATTTATCAAGTTACGTAAAAAAAAGCAAGCAAAACAACAATAAATAAACGCAACTCTTGCTTTGTTATTGCCCCAAAAGACGCAGTGCTATCGCAACTGATAAGAGATAAGAGAAGAAGTTAACACTGATAAGGAATAAAGCCAAGCAGCTACGACCAGTCAACTAGTATAAAAGATGCTGAGTATAAACAATTAGCTTCACAGTTAGTTCAATTAATTAAAACATTTTTGAGTTCTGGTTCGTAATTTGTTATAGCCAAGGCGTTACCCAAACAGCTTTAAAGCATATAACTCAATTTATAGACAGCAACAACAACAACAATAACAACAACAACAACGTCGACATCGGGTTGTTAAATACATTCAGCTTTGCATACTAAGTGGCTCATTAGGGGGCACATTGAAGAGCCACACACATCGATCAAATTTGAATAGGACAGAGAGCCCCATAAAACAACTAGACGCTTCACAAGCCATATACGATCCGATGGCAGCAGCGTAAACAAAATATAACTTTTTGCACTTTGCTGTTGCATTCTGATTGTATAATTAATAGAGTTTTTTTTTATATTTTTTGACTTCGACTGAGTCACAGCTTGTTATTGTACTCAAATACCAAGTGAAATTAGTAATTGGGGGTATCCAATTTTAAGATTGAGAAGCAATCGAATATATTGAGAACTTGTTGCTGAGACCTGATAAGGTGACTCTTTAACTTTTGCATGCAAGTCTTTAACTATCTTAACAATCAAATTCTAAATGCAATAGATAAATGTGTAGAATAGCCAAAGGGTATGTGCGAGTCAAGAGCTCTGCATTATAGGACATCCGGTTGTTTTTGATTTTGCCTTCGTTTGTTTGCTTGCCTATTTTCTTGCGTTCACGCAGTGCACTGACGTCAATCTAACTATGCTCTAATCCACAGGGCCTAGCGATACCCTACGATAACTGCGACAGCTTGGCAAACTATTTGAGCCTGCAAAGGGCCGAGCAGGCGCGAATGCAGGAGCCGTCAATGCCGACGACACAGCAGCGAATGTCACTGCTCAATTTCTTGGCCATTGTAAGTACCAGTTTACGATGATCGGGTCGGGATTAAGGGGCCATAAGGCGGCACACGCTTAAGCGCTTCCTGCTTGCTGTTTGCTGCCTCAGACAATAAGCGAACAATTGGCGTGTTGCCTGCATTAATTTCACATTACGACTGAATGTAAACGATGACCGGGCATTTAAAACATTTTGCACTTAATTATTTTTAATCACAGCCAGACGATAATAAGTTCGATCTGCCCCCAATCAGAATACGACGCTCGCCATGGAAAATTCATAAGATACGTCGTTCAATGTGTGTTTTGCTAAATCGAGTTGCCACAGCACGGCACAATAAACCATCTTTTTTTGGGGCCTCTGTCATTGGGACGTGATATGGCCGCATGTGTGAAAACAAAATAATTTCTTTATCAGCATGTTTTTTTGCACCCTTGCGAGAGACAAAATCGGCGCATGAACTTGAGCTATGGCTTTGCGAAATTCATTTCAATTCAATCGTTGGATTAATTGTAGTTTGTGACTAGAATAATAAATAGCCATGAATATATACTTAGCAACACACTTGACGCGAACTCTAATAGCGATTAATCCATTAACACTGAATTTAATGAGAAGTCAAGCTTCGTCACATGGCCACTTCCCCTAAGCCGACCTAAATGATCAACTTTTTGAGGTTTCTCTATTTTGGAAAGAATATATTATTAAACATTTCTTCTATTCCTCTCTCTCTTGCAGAATGCTCTGGAATTGAGTGCACCTGCCACACCACTGCTGTTGCAGCAACAGCAACAGACACAATCAAAGCCACACGGCTGGATGCAGCTCTCCGGGCATCCCGAAAGGTGAGCAACTCATACTCAACGAATACCAATTTGTACCTTTGCTAATCGGAGTTCTTCTAATGTTTACAGCATTGTGCCAACCACAGCGGGGATTGTGCGTAAACGCATTGTTGGCATCGAGGACAGCGAGGTGCTTGCCTATCGCCAGATCTCGCAGGAGCCAAAGACCTCACAGATTGTGCCCGCCTTTTATGGACTGCGCGAGATGCACTCACAGCACTATATTGAGTTGCAGGATCTGCTGTCCGGCTTCAAGGATCCCTGTGTGATGGACATCAAGCTGGGCAGTCGCACATTTCTCGAGTCTGAGGTCAGCAACCAGACGCTGCGTCCCGATCTCTATCAGAAGATGATTGCCGTGGATGCCAGCGCACCGACGCAGGCGGAGCACGAGGCACAAGCGATTACCAAGTTGCGTTATATGCTCTTCCGGGAATCGTTGTCCTCGTCGCAGAGCAAAGGATTCCGAATTGAAGCGCTGCGTCTGCGTGGCCGTCCGCCAGTCAAGGATCTTAAGACTTGTCGCAGCAGTGAGCAAATCTCGCAGACCATCGAACAGTTCCTCGCCGCACGCCGGTCCGTGCAGAAGGAGCTGCTCAAGCGGCTCAAGCAGATGCGTCTGGTGATTGAGCAGTCGCCGTTCTTCAATCGCCACGAGGTTATCGGCTCCAGCATGTTCATTGTCTATGATGATCAGCGCGTGGGCGCCTGGCTAATCGATTTTGCCAAATCGCGCCAACTGCCGCCGCAGCTGAGCATCAATCATCGCAGTCCCTGGACGCCCGGCAATCGGGAGGAGGGTCTGCTCCATGGCATGGATGAGCTAATCCATGCCTTCGAGGAGGTCTACGCCCGCAGTGGCATTCATCGCGGTTGCCTCAAGATCTAAGCATGGAGCTCCACCCTTTGCCACGCCCACCAATATAGGCACATAAGACTGATTTGCACCACGTCCCATTTAATTGAGAATTGAAATTCATCATCCACACCATGCGGCGCCTTGACTATATTCCATATTGGAAGCAACCACCAAGCGCCAGACCTGGACTTGTAGATAATACATCTACACTAACATATACAAATATATATATATATCCAGATATATATATATTTATATAAAGAACGATTAGTATTGAGCACCAAGCAGCATTTGTTTGATTGAAAACAGGTTTAACTTGAATAAGTATTAACTTTAAGAAAAAATATCTACAACAAAATTACACATTGTGCATTTTTGGACGCAAGTAATAAAAATCTCAAGAGAAATAAGTTAAAAATTTAGTTTTTCTTTTTATGCTTACTATATCAAAAAAATAATACTTAAACGTATTGCGGAACCACATTTGAGTTCCGCTTTTGTTTAACGATTCCGGAATTTGAATTAAGCTCAATTTGTTGGAGAGCTGTCTACGTGTTTCTATTTTCAAAAAGATCTTGAAATGCGCATTGAATTCAATATACAAGTTTTCGATTTGATTGCAAATATAAAAACATATATATCTGATCAAATAACGAAGTACACTTTGAAGGATGCCCTTGTAGACGAGTGCCTCGTTCTTCGAACTCAGAAATGGATAAATGAACAAGTTGTAATTTATGAGGAGCGAGAATGAGTTATCTTTATGCGTGATACATTAATATATATTTTTTGGACGGTGATCCAAAACTGAAAATACATTCCTTAAGATCTCAAAGGCTATAATCTAATAATTCAAATCATTTTCCACAAAATACTTCATTATCTCTTACGTATATTTAAATTGAAAACGGATTATACTTAATAACTACATGGTGCATATGAAATGATCGGGATCGATGCTGGAATAAATATGCCCCTCGGAGATCATAAAGTCCAAAATATTGCTGCAAAATAGAAAGCATTAAACAAAGTTCAATATACAACTATATATGAAGACTCCACAAGAGAACTCACTTCATTTCGGATTGGCTGATGTGCGAGAACTTTGCGTTCAGTTCGCGCCGATGAATGCCCTCCTCAGAGCAGTTGCTCTTGATGGCCTGGAAGACAGCCAGCTGCTTGCTATCCATACCGGCGACAATGGCACTACTTTGACTGGCCGTCACATTGGGCATGAGTGGGTTGCTCGCACCTGCGTCACCTTTGACATGGTACTCCTCAGCCTTGTAGAGTGAGTGGAGCGCCTCTAGCACATGGGTGTTCACCTCGTTGGGATCGAGCACATTTAATAGCTTGAAGACCATCAGAACTTTTTGGCCCGCCTGCGAGCGTACGGAACCATAGATTTTTACATAGTTATTGAGCATGACATCGGGCGCCTTGATGGCATCGCCCTCTTCAAGCCAGTAGTGTGCATCGATGCGACCACTGTGATCCTCTATAGAATAAGTAATCTTCGTCGATGACGTCTCAATATTGCGCACAATTCCAACGGCGCAGACCAAAGCGTAGGTGACATCGAACATCTTGAAATTGCCCTCGGGCGAATCAAGAATCTGTTTGATCAGCAACGAAATAATGCCCTGCACAACGAAGCGAAAAAAAACATGGTTTGAAGGAATGTACATGGCGTAGTTCAAATCCAATTTACCTCGCCAGTAGAGTCCTTTGTGGCGCCGGCAGTTGCCGTTTGTGTGGCATTGAAATCACCAACTTTGAAGAGAGAAAATCACATTATTACACAAGTCTTAATGCTCTTAATATTAACAACTTACAAGAATCATTCATTTTGCGGAGTTTGTAAATATCTAATATTTATTAAACAAATTTCACAAGCTGTGTGCAACGCAAAACGCGCCAAATAATAATGCCAGGCGCACACACGACACAAGCAAGCTGGACCGTGCGAGCGATAGTATCGTTGGGTGATATACCAACATACAAAGATGAATGTAAAGTAATAAAAATAAATATTAAATTAATTGTAGTGATTCAACATAAGCTAATTATTTTTCATACAAAAACAAAGTTTAACCTCAGAAGTGCAAATGAGTTAACAGAAATTACAGAACTGCAGCACAACAATCGTAACGTGTGTGGGACAAATGACAGAGCTGCCACCTTGTGCAAATGAACAGCTGATTTTCAATGTGTGCAAAGTACAGCGACTAAAGATTTCACCAGAGTTGAACTTAAAATATTCCGTAAAGTTGGTGTTTTTACAATGAATACGTTGCGGCCTTGCGGCTGCAAAGGCGTCCGTACTTGTCTGACTTGTGAGAAGGATTACCAAATTGAGAAACCATCGCTGCAACAGCAATTGCAACAACTAGACGCCTGGTCATATTGCACACAATGCGAAAGACTCTACGCCGGATGGGATACGAAGGAGGTGCAAGCGGCGCATCCAGAGCACAATGGGTCTGAAAGTCTGCCCCTGCCTGGCATACTGGTGCAGGAGGAATTCCTCTCAAGCACCGAGGGGGCACAGCTTATGTCCGACCTAGACAATTTGCCTTGGGTCATTTCACAAAGCGGTCGCCGCAAACAAAACTACGGCCCCAAGACGAACTTTAAGAAGCGGCGCCTGCAAGTGGGCGCCTTCGAAGGATTCCCTATTAGCACACAGTATGTACAGGAGCGCTTTGAATCGGTGCCGCTGCTGCAACACTTCCAGACAATCGAACAGTGCTCGTTGGAGTACGATCCCAGCAAAGGAGCCAGCATAGATCCGCATGTCGACGACTGCTGGATTTGGGGCGAACGCGTAGTTACCGTCAACTGTCTGGGTGATGCGGTGCTCACCTTGAATGTATACGAGCAGCAGAAGCAGCAGCCGGGCAAATATAATTTAAATCTGGTGCCGCAATACGAAGAGAAACTGTTGGAGCCGCTCCTAAATCCCCAGCAACTGGCGACGTACGATGGCAAAGTGCTGCGAATTCCCATGCCAAAGTAAGTCAAATGGTTCCTCAACAATGTTGTATATAGTTCACATAGGAACAATCAGTCAAATCTATTATTATTATGCATTATTTTTCAGCCTTGCACTGATAGTGCTTTATGGACCCGCACGCTTTCAGTTTGAGCATGCTGTGCTCCGCGAGGATGTGTCGGAGAGACGCGTCTGCATTGCGTACAGAGAGTTTACGCCCATGTATATTGATGGCGTGGACAGGCAGAAGGGCGAACCAGTAAGAGACAAATCCCAGTTGTTTTGGCCAATTAAAACCAACTGAATTCTTGTGTACTAACAACTAAATTTATTTGGGCGCCATTTCGCAATCCTCTCGCGGCGCCGGTCTATAGTCGAGGAGAGCTACTTGGGCGGGTAGCTGGACACCATGCATGCGCTTAAGATGGGCGCGCAGATTGCTGCTGGTGCTAAAGCTGTTCAGGCAGACGACACACTGATGGCTATTCGCATGTTTGTCCCGGATGTGGGCATTAAGATCCTTCACCTTGACAAAGGCCGTGGTGCAATACTTGCAGACGTGCGAGCGACGCACATGCGTTTTGAGGAACTGCTGAGAGGCGTAGGCGAGCGGACAGTATTTGCACTTGTAGACGGCCTTACTGCCGCTGGGCTCGGTGTTCAGCAGTCGGTTCGTTTCGTTGTACTCATCCAAATTGTCGTGCTTCAGCTCGACGGCGGCATAATCCAAAGTGCGCAGCTCGTAGCTGGGAAATTGCAACAGATTCTGCTCCATTTCGGATTGCTCGTGCTCATCTAGCTCGGTGGCTGGCAGAAATTCAGATACAATCAGTGAATCTTCGTTGGCTAATCGCTGTGAGGGACGCGCTGGCTGCTCCTCTGTGGACATATCCACAGATTGTTGCTGCTGCGGCTGCACGTCGTCGCCAGCTACTTCTATCAGTTGAATGTCGACAATCTCCTCCTCCACATGTGGCTCCACCTCTACTAACTGCTCCCTCTCCAACTGCGCCTCGTTGTACAACTGGCGCAGCTGCCGATTGGCGATCATCAGCTTGCTAAAGTACGAAAAGTGTGTGAGACACTCGTCCAGGCAGGCATGGCATATCATGGGCAGCTCCGATGTCAGATCCATCGATATGTGCTGTGGCCAAAAATCATGTGCGATGTGAGTATATTCACTTAGTTATTGTCCACATTTTTACTTACAAGCATGGCCTGCATTATTTCGCATATTGTGTACTCCTCCTCGATGTCGGCATCGTTTGTTTGTCCGGCAGCCAGCACCTTGTGATGCCTAATATCTATTTCCGCATTATCCACAAAACAAATGCGGCATAATTTCCGTAAGTCTATGTTCATTTTATTTTCAATAATTGTCGCTAATTTAAAAATATTGTTTGGGTTCTTGGCTTTGATTGAACAGCTGTTGTACCAGGGCTGCTTCAGAGTGTTTCAATCAGTCGTGCTTCTTACGAAAAAATATCGATATAAAAATCGAATAGATTGTCCGTAACTTATATGCATAACAATATAAAATGCTTGTTCTTCTCTTTTCAAAATAAATTTTATTCAGTTTTTTTTTGTATTTTATTTTTGTCGCAATCATTTCTCTCGATTTTTAAAGTTAATTTATTATTTAAATCATTTAATTCCGTTTTCGCTTATAATTAATTATTATCGTCAATGTGACGAAAGTTATTTGTCTGTCAATAATACTTATCGACAACAGACTTTTTATTTATTTTATTTGTTTTCTAATTTTGCGTTTTTTTTTTATCTTTACATGCATAAATTGGGTTTCTTTTTGTCATTTTGAAGTTTACACAATTTGCAGTAACGATTTATTATTAATTATGCAAATAGCTATTTAAATTGAATTGGTAGATTTTGGTTTTTGGTTTCAGGGATATTTTTGACGGGCGTTGGGATTTATTTAACGGTTTTCGTTTGGTTTGCTTTGGTTTTGGTGAGATTTAGTGCTCAACATTTGCAGGTTTTAGCCTAGTTTTTTGTATTTATTTAAATGCTAATATTAAATATATCTTTAAAAATGTGAACCGATCATTGTTTGTTTAAGCGCTATTGAGACTTTAGTTTTTATTTTGTATGCTTTCAGTTGCACAGACATGCAAGAAAACGAAAGTAAAATGGAAATGGCTGTTTCATACATTTTTCGAGCTGATTTTTATTGAATAAGACGAATCTGTGTGTTTGTATTGTGTATGTGTGTGTGCCAACATTTTGTTTAATTAACTTTAGCATTTAGTGTAACTCTGATCAGAAGGATTAGTAAGTAGAGTTTTTGTTTTTTTGTTTAGCAAATGATAAAACATTGTTTTTACGACAATTTGCCACTGTGAGATGTGTTTTTTTTTTTGTGTGTTGTTTAAACGCTTAAACGTATTACTTTCTTTTGCTGTAATGTTAAATTCGTTTTTTTTTAGTTGCCCTCTCCTAATGTAGGACGCTTATGTTATAGATTCTTTTTTTGCTTTTTTTTTGTTAAATCGCCTATTTAATGCTATAGTATTATAATACATACATGTAGACTTCATTCTTTTAAAGAGTGTAGAAAATGGTTTTGCTTTTTTAAAATAGCTTCTTTTTATCAAAAAGACATTCATACACGTATAAGTACATAGTAGTTCTAATTATGCGTCTAGTTGCTCGAAGATAAGCACTAAATTAATTATATAAAAAATCAAATACGATCTCAAATAGCCGCAAACTAGGCCATATGCTTCCGATTCCAATTGAATATCATTGCTAATTGCGCGAATTGCAAAAACAAAACTAATATGTCTAGATAGAAACAAATAAAGGTTTTCAAATATTTCTCTAAACAACCTTTAGGGGGACAGAGCAGTTATCGGTAGGATTACGCGTTATTGGCGTAGGTAATTAAATACATTATATCAAATCCAAATGAAACATACAAAAACGAGGGTCTTGTAGAGATAGTCGTATAAGCTTTAAATCTTTAGATTTTTCTTTCTTTCAGATAATTAGTTTTAGCACTCTTACGGATATTTCAAAGGATTTTTGCTTTTTTTTGTGTGATATTAACTAGCTGATACTTGAAGTAAGTAACTTTGTCTGGCATCAAAATGGGATGGGTGCACAATTCTGTTAGAAATTTCAAAGGTATATAGAGGAAAACTGACTGGAGATAGTTCTGTGGGATATAGCGAGTATGTGCGAGTTATACGGCAGTGTTCACGAGAGAATTTCTTTATGTGCTTTGTTTTAACAAGGAGGTAGGTTTTTCATTTTGTTTGTTTGTTAGGTTTTGTGTGTAGAAAAGATGTACGCTAAAAGGTTTCATAGGTGGGTCTTTGAAAAGTTATACAATCTGGGAGCGTTATACCGTAAATATCACTGTTTCGCTTTTGCAGTAGAATTTAAAATTTTGTTTGGCTCATTTTTGGATTCAAATCGGAAGTGTAAATGAAAATTCGAGTTGAAATCATATATGTATATAGGTTGTGAAAATTTCCAACAAAATTGTGTTGTTGTTGTAGTTATTGGTTGGTTGTTTTGACATTTTGTTTTTTTTTTTTTGCGATTTTGACAGTATTTGCTAAATGTTCTTAGTTGTTGCTTGTTTCCGTTTTATTAAAAATATATCTGTATGTTTTCGAGTATATGCGGTGATATATGTGTCATAAAATATATATACACCTGTTTTTTTTATTTGTTTTTATTTGGTTTTCCATTTTGTCATATTACTAGTTTTGTTTGGTTTTCATTTGACTAATTCTGTATTTCATTTAATTGGTGACTATAACTTGCTTTCGTTTTTCGGTTTTAGTATTCTCTCAATTTGCTACAATATTTCAACAATAAATTTTCTAAAAACAGCTTGTTCAATGAACGTATTCTCAAAGTATTTCTTCTGTTTGTTTTCTTTTTTCATCATTTTGTTTTGTTTGTATGCGCATTTTAAAAATTAGTTATATGGTACTATATATTAATATGTATATATAATTATATCCATTATTATGTGTCAGTTTGTTACCATTTATGCCCACCTAGATGCTATCCTAACCACACAACTGTTGCACACGCGCATCAAAACCAATTTTGCTTTCAAAACCTATATAAAATTAACAGTAAAGTATTTTAGATATAATCATTCAAATAAATCGTTGTAACTTATATTTGTTTTAAACAAATAATTCAAATTAATATTTTCAAGTAATAGATGACATTTAAGGGAAAACTTTTGTCATTATTCTAAAACAAATTAAAATGATTGAAATAAATTCTGTCTAAAGAATTTAAATTCTTTTCAACAATTTTTAGCATGATTTTGTATTCAAATAATTATAATTAACTTATAAAAACTCGAACTAAGAAATGTTATTAACAATTTTAAAATGCTTAAGCCATGAAAATTCAGGTATTTTACTTAAGAAATATTCCTTTGGTCCACGTGATGTAAACACAAGTTGAAAACTAAACTTAAACTCATGCAAAATGTATGGAAAAAGGTTCGTAAAGTCCATTTCGGAATCTGATGTCCCTTGTTATTTGCATTTCTCAATTGGATGGTTTCGTGTGTGTGTGTGTGCGTGTGCGTGTGTGCGCTTTTTAAATACATATCTAATGTCTCATAGGAACAATCTCTCTTATATACATACATATAATGTATTCGCTTCTCTCTCTCTATGTGTGTGTGTGTGTGTGTGTGTTTATATGTGTGTGTTTGTGCTTACATACATAAATTAAAACAACAGAGCATAATTAACTGATAAGTTTCGTCATTGTACACATCTACATATATACCCACAAATTTGCATATATGCATGTACATAATTTCAAAATCCTTTTTGTCCTTTTTTGAAACGTCTTTCTGTATTTTTATTGCTATTACTATGCAAATGTTGTATATTTGTTTTGTGTCTTGCTCTTTACTTGGTAACTTTCTTTTTGTTTTTTGTTTTTTCTTTTTGTTTTTTTATTAATTTTTTTGTTTCTTATCTTTTGACTTAGATAATTTGGTTTTACTTCTTCTTATTTATTCGGTTTTTTGTTGTACGGCAGTAATTTTTGCTTTGTTTTTTTTTTTTGTTTTTTTTTTTAATTTTTACTTTCATAAAATATTTGTTTTGGTACACTTACGAATTGTGTAATTTAATTTTTCCATTTCACATGCGAAATTTTGTCGTGTGTCGATTTATCTTTTGTCTATTTTAATATTTGCTTCCATTTCATCTTAGACTTTGACTTAAAAATGTAATTAACAATTTCTTTCCTTTCCTTTTGTTTTTTTTTTTTCTTTCTTTGAAGCAGTTTTGCTAGTTTTTGTTTTGAAAAAAGAACTTAAACTAAACATCCCTTCATATACAATATACTCAGGCATTCTATATATATATATATATATATGTATGTGTGTGTGTGTGTGTGTGTGTGTGTGCGTGTGTGTGTGGATGGTTGTGTGTGTAGCTTAATGTGTCTAAATTGAGCGGCCTTATTGCACGATTATGTGCGGAGCTGACAGCAGCACGGTGACCGTTGCAATAATCGTAAAGAGGGTAAAAACAATTAAACAAAATCTGTGAAGTAGAAATAGAGAAATTCGATATAGTATTAATTGTACTAACATTGTTATACACAAGGAATACATATAAGACAAAATGGCGTCATATGCCGCCATGTTTGTACATGTGTGCGGGTGCTCATATGCTAGGCAAACAACCGGAAGTTGTGTGGCCATGCGACTGTTGGCTTAATTGTTTGATTTGGCACAGCGTGAGGTGCACTGTTTGCAGGCACTGTGCTAGTTCGTTGTTGACTAGATTTATGTGCCTATATATGAAGATTCCCATCGTTGAGCCAGCAGCAATCATTTCTGACGTAAATATGTCATGTATATATTTTTACTTCTAGGCTACACGTACATTTTTTTTTGTGATATAACCAAATTATGGGCTTTCATTTCTAGCACAAATTCAAGATTTGTATTGATATATTTGTAAAGCGTATATTGTGGGAGTGAAGTTATCTACAAATTGGTTAAAGTCAATTTAAAGTCCTTATATATGCGGTTAATCTAAGTTAATGATGTTTGAATAATACAACTCAGGTTTATATTCAAATTTGTTGTTATCAGATATTCGATTTATTCTGTAGCTCACCTATCCACAACCATTGCAGCGAACTTCCAATCGCTTATTAATTCCGCTTCGTCGTCAGCTTTGCGCATGCGCGCCGTAATAAATTGCAATTCTTTAAGAATTAAGTGTAAATCTTTGTGATTGCAGCCAATTGTAGTATGATGCTCCTCCACCGTTGTGGGTCGGCCAAAGCTACTACAATATCGATAAAAGCATTTCCAAATTTAACAAAAAAAATAAAATATTTCTTTATAAGCTGAATACTTACGCCGACGAACCGATGGCGGTTTGTGAGCCTGATATTGTATGACGGAAATCGTCATCGATATCGAGGACATTGGCTAATAAGGATTTGGAAGAACGTTCCTTCAATTCCAGCTCTTTCATGCGATTGCTTAATAATATTGATTTGCGCGTTATCTTGCGACCAGGTCGACCCATGCGCAGTATCCAGGGCAGCCATTGTAGGAAAACGGATTTTATCTATAAAATAAAACATCCAGATTTACATTTATGGATTTAATTTTGGATTAAAACTGAATTCAAATTTAAGTGCTTGCGTTTAATTAAATCAATACAATTACGTCGATATTTGCTGTTGGATTTTGTAGAACTTACCCACGGTGGCATCTCATGAATATCCGCTGTGCGATGATGATAGTTGAGCACCACAACCGTGAGCACCACAGACGATGCAACCATGAACATTATACAATTGAAATATGTACCTAAAATTTGTTGGTATTTTTTTGTATGGGCGAATAACAAACAAAAAGAGAACAATTTTTTCGATATTAGTTTTTAATTCAATAGGCTTAAACAAATATGCGCAACACTAAGAACAGAAGCTTCAGAAATGATAATGTACAGTAAAAATAGCATTAACATTACGTTAGTTAGTTTGAAATCATGATAAATAGTAGGTTTAAGAATTAGAGAGTGATCAAGTTTACTGTGTTTAATTCATGTGATTTAGCCCATGCACTCGATTCTAAATGATTTTACAGGGTATTCACACATGCGTTCAATTTGCCATTTTAAGCGGTTCACGTTTACAACATGCCTTAACATGCATTTATGTCGGTTTATATTTTATGTGTTAATCATGCACAATTTAATTAAATTGAATAAGTCAGTCAGTCAGTCAAGTGGTCAAAACTATAAAGTATTTACAAAAACTAGTAGATTTAATTTCTAAAAATATGTTTTTATAGTATTTTAACATATTAATGCTTTTTCAAATGCTAATGTTATATTTTACTATTATTTTGTAGATTGTATATTTTTTAGAAAAAACATGAAAATTCATTGCTATCCGAATGAGCCAACTGCTATCGAAAGTGTAAGTTTACAAGTGTAATAAAATTTTAAGATAATTGTTAGATTTATGCTTCACAAATCCAAACGCATTTATTTATTTTGACTGCTTGACTGTCCTTAAAAAAATAGATATATATATATTACGAGGTTATTCGAAAAGAAAATGCATGCATTAATAAAATTGAAGCCATTCTTTTATTTTTACAAGTAAGATCTGAGTTTATGTTGATTTAATTGCTCTGGTAAACAAGTTGTAGTTTTTTTTTTAATTTATTTATTTTTGTATTAAATGTTTTAAGTTTTATTTGTATGTTTTGCATTGGATTATCGAAGGAAGGTTGTTTATGGTATGCTTACTGTATTTATTTAATATTTGGTTTTTTTAAGTAAAAATTGTAATATTTGGTTTAAGGCGCTTTACGGCTTACGATTTACAACAATTTAGTCAATAACTTAGTCAGCTTTTGATACTTGGGTGTGAGGAATTTCGAACGTTTCGATTTATACAAAATATTTGTTTGTATATAAATATATATAGTATTACTTAAAGCATAGCTTGCATACGTGTGCTGTATATGTATTTAGTTTTCAGAAGGAGATTTCAAATGTCGGTTGTGGCAAGCAACTAAAGCAAAGCACCCTCAGAAGCGTCTTTTATGGAGTTGTTAGCTTAGTTTCGAATTAAAGATAATATTAAAGCGTAGAAAATATCCTTGCAGTGGTTCTACGAAAATAAGACAATGTTTGTAATAGTGCGAACAAAATATTTCAAATCCTCTGTTAATAACTCAAGTGATCTTAGACAATTTTTGTTTTATTTCGATTTAATTTTTTTTTTTCAGGCATAAGTCAGAATTAATCTGATTACCTGCATAGGGTTTTTGTATTAAAGGTATAACCTCGCCCTTTTTTAATCTATTGGAAATATAAATCAAAAAGTCATAATTTAAAAATGTTTTCATGTGATTTAAGCTCTCTATTGACATGTTTAATCATTAGTTGTTCGAAAATTATATTATTCTGCAAGGGTATTTAGTATTCGGCGTGCCAAATCCAACTACGTATCTGTTTATTAGTTACGGATTCCCGTGGGAACGCTGTGATTGCTTTTTTGTTAATTAATATTTTTTGCTGAGCATTCCACTTAACAAGATTATATATGTATATAGTAAAAAGAGGTTCAGCCAAAGTCTAAAGAAGCATTTGATATGGTTGTTGTTGTTGGGGAGGTAGTTTGTTTTGGGTTACGCTACGGCAGCCAGAAACATTTTGCATTTGTATCTGTTATCCTTTGGAGTTGTACTTCATGCTCTTGTCATTAATTTGAGCTTGAGCTCAGTTTTTTTTTTGTTACCTACTTTAAACGCACTGCAGAGCAGACTGCAGTCGTACTAATTTTTAAATTTTGTACAAGATATAATAATTTTTGTTTTTTTGGTTGATTTTTAATTTTAGCCAGCTGATTTTTTAAAATTGATAACTTTTCGTTTGCTACATTCGTTTGGTTTATATTTTGTTAGCAGCTAAAAGAGAAAAGAGTTTTTTTTTTTATAGTTTTTTATAGAAGGCTAAGAATTTGTCGGAGTTGTATTTTTTTTATTGTTTTTTTTTTTCAAATAATAAAGCATAACATTTAAATTAGTTAAGAGTGTGTTTGTACTAGTACCTAGCAGCGGTACGGCCTCGCTCGTCTTTGTTATGACATTGCCGACCAATAAAGAGAAAACTGTTTGCGACAGCAGAATTGTAACACCTGCAAATATTCGGTTCGAAAACAATTGTTTGTATTTATAGCAAAATTTGAGAAAACAGAGGACACCAAAGATTTGGGAGTTTGAAGACCGTTCTATTCAGTACAATATGTTTTGTAGTCATGGGTTTAAACGTTGGGTTAGCTGCCAAAAAAGATGTGTGTAGATTACTTCGGATCAAACGATTTTATAGGTATAGCAGAAGGAGAGAGTTAGAAAGAGACAGAGGGGAGTCAGAGAAAAGATTGAGAGATTGTGCTGACAGGAGCTGTGTATAACACTTACATCGATATGTATAAAAAATAATCAGGATGCAATTACCTGAGATATTACAATTATATATTTAATATTGTGAAACCGAGGATAACTTTTCTTTTCAAAGAGAATGAAATCTTTAGCAACTTTAAAGATCTTCTTTGGCCTACAGCTCGTGTCAGGCAATACTTCTTTCTGTATGCTAAATGATATTTTTTGGCTGAACCTTTTTATTTTCTTGCTTCTGTAATGGAATGCTTTTTGTATTTATAAACAATGCCTTGTGGGTGCATTTGCTAGGCTCAAGTGATAATATGTAAGTACATAGTATTATATATACTATAATTACATACAATGATTTTCTTAGTTAAGTTTTGTTGATTGTTTATTGTTTATTTGGTATTATAGCGTTTTGTTATGGCAGTGCATTCAGTTTGAGCAGGTCTCTAAGCCTGCACCAATCTGGTGGGTTAGCAATCAAAAAAAGGGAACAGCAAGCGAATGCAGAGGTACAAATTTTTGACCCATTCTGCACAAACCAAACGGAACTCTTGATTTTTAACGAAATGATATTTTTTTCAGCCTGTGCTTGTTAAATTATTTATTATTATTATTTAAAATTGATCAAAAAGGTTCTCGAGCAAAAAATATCATTCCGAGAAATGGGTCAAAAAGGTGTAAAGATAGTAAAATAGCTCAATGACTGCGTGATAGTATAAATAAAGCAAGTATAGCATCAAAAAATATATAATCAGCTTGAATGGAAACTAGTTTAAAATTTAGCGAATGGATTTTGTTGGAGTTTGGTTTTTCAGTGTATTTTTTTGCGGTGAAACTTTTTGTAATTCGTTCTCTTTAAATCGAGTGGAATTAGGTGGAACGGTGGAGCAGTGGGTGTACATATATATATATATCATATGGTGATGCTATGCGTATGCAGTTAACGTTACTAAAACAAGGTGAGGTGGCATGAGTGAGTGAGAGCGAGTGAGACAAATCAAATATGAAATAAGTACAAATCAAAGCTATTAGCAAAAATAGTTAAATAATACCATAAAGTATAATATATCTTTCTTTCTTTCATCTTCATCGACCGGCGACGTTAGCGACGATAATTATCGGCATTTATTTGTAAAAACACATTTCACAATATTTCACAAGTATTTTCCCAAACTAACTTGCATTGAAATCTGTCTCATAAGTATCTTTTGTAATTACATTTTTTTGTTGGTTAAGAGGAGGTACATAATTGTGAAGTGGAAATAAGTACATAAGGTGTGTACTCTATTAAATATATTTAGAGTTTGTATATTATGAAGTCGGAATATATATTTGTAGAATAATTACAATACGAAGTAATTTATTTTTTGATATGGTGTGTTTATTTTTGTAATGCAATATAACGTATTGGAAAGGGGGGTTTCAGATATCATCGATAATACATTTTTTTTTTTTAATATTTTAAAACTTGCACAGTGTTTTTGTTAAGTGTGAAATGAGTAATTAAATGATTACTTTTAAAATTTGTCGTGAACTTCTTTTAAACGTGTTTCAGGGAATCGTTATATATGTAAATACATTTATACGAATGGCATTATATGTAAATCTGAAAACCTTGATTAATAATTTAATATTTTTTCACTGTTTCTCCAAGTCATGAGAAACGTTATATTAAGCATATATCTATGATACTTTAAAAAATATCCGAAACGGACTTAAAAATATTTCTTGATAATTAAAATTACTAAAAATTGTTCAGAATTGGAAAATAAAGATATTAACAGAATAACTTTAGATAAGTTAATTCTTATTCCGATAGTTCTATTGCATCATTAAAAGTGAAAACAACACCAATTTGATTCAGGAAATTTGAGTATAATGTATATTGAAGTGAATTGGAATCATTGGCGCATGTATTTAATTAGTTATGTGCTGATTAATAGCTACTATATATAGAAGAATATTGGTTAATAGTATGTCAGCCGCGTACCAATGACAAGTGAAGAAGTTAAAGAGAAAGTTGAGTTTGGAGTTTATAGATCAGAAGTGTGGATAAGTAGATAACGATAGCATTTAAAAGATTTCTTTTTCTGTTTGACGTTGCTAATTTTTTTTTTGTTATTGCAAAGGGGAGGCAGTGCCGTAGCACTGATCTTTGGTATGTCTACCGAGAATTTTGACGAACGGATAATATTGAAGAAGAGAAGAGCGAGAGAGAAAGAGACTGAGTGTTTTATAAAAGAGAGAGAGAGAGAGAGAGATAGCAACATAATAATATGATCAACTAAGAAACGACGTCATTATCATATATGTAAAGAGTATTTAAAGTTCAATTTTAGAACGAGATAGAGAGAGAGATAGTTGAGTTGGTTTAGTTTAGTTAGTAGTTTAAAACTTGTTGTAATTAGTAAACATAGTACGAAGTACACAAATAACATTTAACAACTTTTGGCACTTTCTGTTGACTTTGGTTTTTTGTTATACTAATACTTTATTTAAGTTAAGATTTGTTTTTGGTTTTTTTTTTTTTTTTTTTTTGGTTTAAGGATTATATATGCGAACAATTTAGCAATGTGTGTGAGTAATCATAATAGATATATATATATAACAACAATAACAATAATATTTATGAATATATATAGATATATATATATATATGTACGTATATATAAATCATATTAAGTAATTTGTTAATTAATGCTTTTTTTGGTTTTTGGTTTTTGTTTTTTTTTTTTTTTTTTTGACAAATTTGAATATATATTTGCATTTTTATGTTTTTTTTAAATGCAATCGCTACCTAACAAGGGGATTGCATCAGATACTTGGGGCAATGTCTCAGCTACAAGGTTGAGAAACACTGTGAGCGATAGAAGAATTGTAACTCCTGAAACAAAAGAATTTCGTTTGATAAAATACAATTGAAATAATGACACAAGAAATGATAAATCAGAAAACGTATGTGTGTTGTTGTTGTGACATAAATGAAACTTTAAAGCAGACATATTCAAGGGCATTTCACAAGTTGTTGTAGTTGTTGTAGTTGTAGTGTTTGTTGTTCCGGTTGTGTCTGTTGTTGCAATTCGTGTTCAAGTTGTTAAGAAAGTTTTTTTTTGAATATTTGTAGTTCTGTTGTTGTTCGATGCGCAGCTGCATTTGTTTAGTATTTGTTGTTCTCGTTTTGGTAGCTATTGTTTTTATTTTGACTGACCAAATTTGCGCTATATAGTATGTACTTTTCGAGGTTGCTTTGATTTCAACCAGAATTTCAACGAAGTGTGCTTGCAAGTGGATGAGTATATGCTTTGTTTATGCTTTGAAGTCAACATGAAACTCAAAATCAGGGTGGGGCGGTGGTCGGTATATTAAAGGAGCTAGGTCTCAACTGAAGCATTCCGTAATCTGTGGAAATGTTTGTCTGGGGTTATATGTACATATAATAATACACACAATATATAAATAATGCCAAATAGTTGTGGTGGTAAGCTTTCGCAAAGTTGAATGTTGTGAAAATTTGGAAAGACAAAATGTCACTAAATTGTATATGTGTATTTCACTGCAATGGAGTTCTAGCAGTGATTAGCTTAGCCAGTATTTACTAAGCCTTAACATATGCTGACGTTTGTTATTTAAGATGATCAACAAATTTTCTATAATTAAACTGAAGTTCCAGATATATTAGTATTAAATACAATCTGATTAACAAATGTTTCGATCAACAGCTAAAGTATTAATTTCGAATTATAGTTACACGCTAAGCTTTCAACTTTCCAATGTTGTACCCCGTTCTTAGCTGATTTATCAACTTTTTCACACTGACACTAAACATTTTGGCACAAATTTTCACAACATCCTGCGTAAATTAATGCCTTCATTTTTCTTTCCTTTCTTTTTGTTGGTAGTTTGTTCAACTTTTCAAAAGCTTAATGGTAGTATAAGGTGCACATCCTAACAACTTTCACCCATTAAATTGCGCCAAGAGAGGGAGGCAACGAAGTGAAGTTACTAAGTGACAAGTGGCAAGTTTTTTCCGTTACTTAAATGAGAAGAATTTGTAAATTGAACTGCACTTCGAACTAGGGCGCCTTCACTAAGGGTGAACGTCTTGGTAATGTTTTTAATATTACGGGTGCCAAATTGCCACGCCAAAGAAAGCACGCAGTGCCCAACATGCGGCTCATTAAATTTCCTACGTGCGGCCCCGGTTAAATGTCGAGCAAGTGGGAAATACTCGAAAAATTGTTGAGCACTGCTTGCAAATTATCTGGTTTGTTCGTTAGCGCTGATTGGGTCGTTGTTGGAAGGTGAGGGTTTGATAGGGTTATATATGTATGTATATATAGTTACATTTCGTATACATGACATAATATGAACGCATGATGAGCGATACGATATTATGTGGAGTTGCAAGTCTACCATCTGGTCAAATGGATCTGCATAAATGCAAGTTCAAATGTTGCGCTGAGTCTATTTTTTTTTTGTTTTTTAGTTTCAGTTTAGTTGAGTTCATTTAGCGGGTTGCGGGCTTCAGTTTATAAATCGGGAATTTATGGATGCATAAGTAGCTCATATTTTTTTAGGTCATACATATTTTCTATTGTTTTTTATAGTGTTTTTAAGAGAGAAATATATTTACTTAGTTAATTTTTGGTTAGGAGGTGTTTTTGTGGTTAGTTTTTGGGGTGTGATGAAAATATTGTTTTCTTATGGTGCAAGTACGAAGAGTTCTTGCCAAAACGAGACAGGTTGCGAAATAGAGGGAGAGAGAGATTGAGCGAAAGAGTGAGAGATTGAGTGAATGAGTAAGTTGGTGTCTTTTGGTTTTTGGCTAAGACTCAGTTGAGCAATGATTTTTTGGCCTCTTAACCTCTGGTTTGTTGCATGCGCTTTTTCAGTTTATTCTTGTCGTTTTTTGGCGTTTAGAGTTCTGCTATATTCTTGTGGTTGTGGTTGTGGTTGCTGTTGTTGTTGTGTGCTTTTACTTACGTCAGTTCAAAAGTGTGTGTTTTATTTACAGTTGTTGTTGTTGTGTGTGTGCGTGTATCTGTTTTTTTTTTCGTTCCGGCAAATTGTTCTACTGGCTGTTTACAGCTTATAAGTATTTCAATTTCAATATAATACTCATATACCTACCAAAAATCTACAATGCATACAAATTTTGTGTTTTTTTTCTTACGCTAAATATTAATATAGATGTTTGTATGTTTGTATTTGTAATAGATACATATATGTATATGTTTTTGTTATTTGCCTAACTGTTTTTGTTCCTCTCTACTTGACCAAGTATCAAAATGACATTTGGCTACGATTTTTCTCGTTATTCATATTTTGCCTTCAAATACAAACCTTTACCAATGTATACTTTGCGTGTTGTTGCTTTAATAATTGATATGCGTTGTTGTTGTTGTTGTTTTATGCATTCAAAATCATAAAATATCAATATGACTATTTTTACATATTGTCAATGGAACTGGTCAACTTTATCAAATTAACTGAGCTACTATTTGTACTTGTTTTTGTTGTATTTCGTTATTGCCGTCGGGCAAATGCGAGTGCTATGTTTGATTTTCCAAATTTTGTTGTCGACTGTCACAGTGCAGGCCATTAAAATAGGAACACTATATTCTATTTGCATTTAGATGCTCGGGATAGAAAAATGTGTGTTTCTTTTCTTTCTTTAATTCTGTGGTTTATATCTTATACAAACACGATACATGCTTTAAAAACTTATCCAATATTCAAGATAGCTATTGTTAGTTTTGAAAATGTTTTTATTTTAAATATTTGAGTTTTCTGCTTAACCCATCGGTTTGTGTTCTTTTTTCATGACCTTAGCTGTAGACTTTGTCAAAATCCAACAATAATTTGCTAGGTTTATTATATTGTTATTGTTTTGATCTGACTGTTTGGCTTATTTGTGGGCAGTTTTGTTGGTTAGTTTTATATTTGGTAGCGAAAAAAGGTTGTTCGTTGGATTTTTCATAGTTTGTCTATATACAATTTAGCTTTATATTTAGTAAACATTTAACGAGTATATATGAATATTGCGTTTAGTTGCGTTTCTTCTACTTTTATAGGCTGCTAGGCTTTATATTTAGTTGATGATTCAATTGTTCAGGCAATAAATACGATCTGCACAATATGATATTATGTTTGATACACTACTCATTTAGAGAAGCTTATATACATGATGAGCGGTTTGGCTTTGGTTTAGTTAATAAAGTTTGTAATTTATTTCCAAATTAAATTTCATCAGGCTAAAAAACATAGAAAGAACTGAAGAGTTGAACAAATGATGCCGTATATAAAACAAATATCAGCTAAAGCGGCAAACACGTTTAGAAAACATACAAACCGACAGAAACAACACGAACTGATAAAACTAAGTGGGGAACAGGATTAACATACGCTTTTTTTTTGTATAAACAGCAAATGGAAAACAAAAAACTTGTTGCGATTCGATTGTGAAATGTGGTTCATGTCTGGTTCAGGTTAGTGTTTTGTGGTACGTGGTTCGTGATTCGTGACTCGTGTGTGTGTTTCCGGTGCGTATTTCAGTGTTGTCAAATACCAATTATGTCAGAGCTAGACTACATCGATCAGCTGAGCAATGAATTGTGATAAGAAATAAAATTAGGGATTAGATCAAAGTACGAGTTAAGAACAGTAAACATATTTGGAAAGTTGTCAGCTAGCTAAAGAGTGAGAAGAAGATGGAGAAAACTTGCTGCAGCTGTATTTTGTAAGATACTTTACATTTGTTAGACAGATATAGACAGAGAGTGAGCGAGCGAGATAGTTAGACAGTTCAGTGAAGGTTTCTTTTTTTTAATTTGGATGTGTTTTTTTTTTAGGTGTGTTGCTTGTGTTCAGTTTTGGTATTGGCTATTGCAAAGGTCTATCCAAAAGTTCCGGCAGGAAGAGAAGTTTTAGCTGGCTGAAACTGAAATATTTGTTATGTGGCACACAGTTAAAAGTCCGGAAGATAAAATATTATCTATTTGCAAACATACATATAGAATAAGATGGTATATAGCAGATTTCATTCTCCATACCATTCAATGTGTGTGTGTGAGTTTGGAAGTGTTGTAGAATTTAAGATCTAAATAATTGGTATTTTTGTTGTTTCGGATTTGTTTTCAAGTTTGTTTTTTTTTTTTTTGTTTTGGTTTTATTGTTATCGTATTGTTTTCATTGCACTACTGTAGTAAAACTAATGATAACTAAAACAGCATTTAGGCACAGCACATCTTTCGATTCGTACTGCTTTTGTTAGGATATGGTAGCTTCTTTTCTTGTATTATTTTTGTTATTTTTGGGTAAGGATTTTTTTTTTTTTTGTAAACAATTATTTAAATAAATAGCGTGTGTGTGTACCTATAAGAGGAACAGCATCCGACGTTGTCGGCATTGACTCAGCAACAAGGTTTAGAAATACTGTTAATGATAGTAGTATAGTTACGCCTGGAACAAGAGATACAATAAATACGTATATAAAAAATATGTAAATAAAAAACTAAAAGACTGAAAATTCAAAGATAAAAAGTAAGAAATATTATTAAAAATATATATTTGTGGCAAATTTTTCGTTTACTCATTTAAGTATTTAGTTTTAGTATTTTTCTTTTTTTCTTGGTTGGGTTTTTTGTTTTTATTTTATAGGTCTTTACTTTTAAGGGAGCTTTACAATTTTTGTTGTAGGTCTACAACTTTTAGTTAGCTTGTAAAGAGTGTTGCCTTTTGGTGAAATTTCATATTTTGTTACAGAAATATTTGGCAAAAAATATAACAAAAAGCAACACTCGTTCAAATTTAATTTTTTAGTCTACTTCATTTTTAGAAATACTGGAAAAATAAAACATGCATTTTTTGTTTAGTCTAAACTATCTTTAAAAGCAGCGTACAATATATATATTTTGAATTTAGTTTAAGATTTTTATTATATAGGTAGTTATATGGTTAAATCCAGCTAAGCCTCATTTCGCTACCGCTGCTTTACCTCACCAAAATATATATTTATGCCCTAACTAAGTGAACGATATCGAATTTGAATTGTAGCACATTTACCGCACGCTGAAAAAACTTGCAAGAATTGATTTTTATCAAATATATCTGGTCATTGGGGGCAATCAGTGTTTTAAAGTTTTTCTTTTTTTTTGGTTTCTTTTTTTTCTTTTCATCTCGTTTTTGTGCAACTTGCATACTCACCCAGTGTTAATTTTTCACCCGAATCCGGCGGCAATGTGAAGCCCAGCAGGGCCATCGATGATATTAGCACGCATGGCACAATTAAATTGAAAAAATAATATAAAGTACGTCGACGTATTTGTATAGTAAAGGTGATATCGACATATGGTTCTGGGCAGCACTGGTAGACTATGGTATTCTTCTTTCCGGGCATGGCTGAACGATAAAATTCACGATTAGTATTATACGAATATACAATGTTGAATGACACTGAGACATAGACACATATGTACAAATCATTTTGATTTTTTCTTCTTATACATATATAAATAATCTACATATATTGTACGAAAATTATAATTTACTTAAAGCGGCAGCAAATGAAAAGTACTATGAAGCAATTTTGATAAAGCGCCAGGCTACAATTTTCTACAAATTATTTCATATTTACACAAAATTATGAAGTAAATGATAATAATTAGAATTACAGTTAATTAGGTTGGTTAATGATTTTAATAGACATTTACACGTGACAACGTTAAAAAAACAGTTAGTGAAATAAACATTAGGTTTATGATGATTTTTACTAACCAAGCAAGTACCACTCGCCATTTGTTATGAAATCGGAAAGATCCCCTCCATCTTCGGAATTCAAAACCAAATCCAACTGTTTTATTTTTCAAAATTTTTTTTTTGCATTTCGTAGATTTTTTTTTTTGGAAAAAAATTAGTTAGCCATTTTTTGTAGACAAACGAATTTTATTAATTAATTTTGGGATTTTTGGTTGGTAATTGTTTTGAGTTTTATTTTCGGTTTATTTTTTTTTTCAATTTTTTGGAGAAAAAGAAATTTAACAGTTTTAGTTTGATTTAATAATAAGTTTGAGAATTTACTTAAAGCCACGTTGAAACAACATTTATGTACATAAAGAGCATGTGTTCAAGGTGTACGAGCGAAAGAGATAGCGAGCAAAAGAGAGATCTTTATTTTGTATATTTGATTGGTTTTTTTTCGTTATATACTTATGTATTAAGTACTGAAATTGCGTTTTTAGTGCAAAGAAACGTGGAAATAAAATTAAACTTTACTGAAAACCTTATTGTTTTATTGTTTGTTTGACTTCCATTAAGAGCCTTTACATACGTCCAAAATTCTTCGATTTGATAATATTATATTATGTTTTGGGCGTGGTTTGGCCTGCCAACATGCAAAATAGTTGAAACTGAAATTTTTCCATACTGCCATATAGGCGAAAAATTTCAAGGGTCTCACACATGATTCCGTTCCTACGAAAGCCTAATTGTCCGCTGTCCAGTGTTGGCTAACGCTGATAATTATCGGCGTGAACAGCTGGCAGAACACAATAGGCACATTTTATTGTTATTGTAACTGTTTGTATAGTCTTGGCCTAAAATATTCAATGTCAGATTGAACATTTTAGCCAACACACTGAACCGCATTTCGAGTGCTCGAGCACCTCTTGACAGTTTGGTTTTGTAATTCGCAAAAACGCAAAGAATTGTTCGACGTGAGGGATATAAAATAAACTTGAAGATAGATTGAGATAGAGATAGATATTGGGAAAGCATAAACGAAATCAGAACGAGCTCCCGCACTCTTGAGTTTCTTTCCTTTTTTTTTTTTTTTGATGGTCGCACCTCAGTCGCTACAGATTCCTATCCTTAGTAGTCAACTCCCTTTTTATATTCTGCCTATTTATAACCGACTGCTTTTTGTGCATGTGCACGTGTGTTGTGCGTGTGTAAGTTTGTTTATTTTTTTTTCTGTGTGTGTTAGCAATAAGCGTGATTGTGACCTCTGTGAATGTGATCTGTGTGATGTTTGCTGCACTGCACACTGTACCGAGTACTGTTAGCTCTTGTGGTTGTGTACTGTACTTGATTGTACTTGTAACTGTGTACTAAACACTTTACCTGATTTCCATCGTAAGTCCAACTACCGAATTTCATTTCGCAATGTTGGTCATCAAATGGGAACCACGTGATGTCTATCTTGCATGTGCTCTTGAAGATACCAGGGGGCACGTACAGACAACTGCCGTTATGTTTGACCACAATGTTGGTGTGATACGTGCCATCGAATCCCTCATCCGCGCTAAATTATTGTACAATATTGTTTATGTATTATTCTATTTTTCCTTTTTTTTTTTTTTTTCTTTTTGTTACTTTTTTAATTGGTATAGTTGGTTTTATTTGTTATATTGTTTGAATTATTTGAATCATTTTTTGTCATTTTTTTCTATTTAATATTTTATAAGTTTTTTGTGTCATCTGATTTGCGCTTTGATTTCTGTTGTCTAGTTAAACAAAGGTTTTTTTTTTGGAACAGGCTCTGTAAGACTTGGGATCTAGGGAAGTTGTGATTTGTTTAGAGTTACTAGGATAGAAGAGCTCAGGATTCTATATGCTAGGTTCAAGTTTAAAGTTTGTGTTGTTGGTTTCTGTGTTATTCTAATAATAAGAGTATACGTATATATTACTACTTATAAATATTGTGTAAGTTGTTATAAACTTTGAAATACAGTACTTAATCTAATAATAATTTTTTGTATATATAAGTCGGACTTTAGGCTCTTATATTTATTTATTAACATATGCAAACTATATAGATTTATACAAAGCAGTTCCTAATTTTTAGAAATATGTTTTCTGTTCGTGTTTTATAATAAATGTCCGACAAATTTTGATGACTGTTCCAAAAAGTTATGCTATACTTTGAATAATGCAAGGCAACTCCATTTGTATTTTGGCATAAGCGGTATTTCAACTGTCAGCACAAATTGCTAGATACAATATCTGCATCTAACTGCATAATGTGTCACTGTGAACACATATGCAAATCAGTAGGATAAAAATTGTGTGGTTTGAAGCTAGACACAAGTGGTCTACAATCTGTATATAAGTATTGTCTATATATGTATGTATATGAGTATTTGTATCTCTTGTATTGCAATAAAATGCAATTAGTTTTATTATTTGTACTCAAAAACTGTTGTGCAAACATTTTGTACGCTATTTGCATAGATATTTTGAGGCACCAAGCTGTTTGCATTCATTTGGCGTGCCTTTTGCGGTCAACGTGACTTATACGCAATTTGTGCTGCACAAGCCAACATACACATGTATATATACATACATATATATACATATATATATATACATATATACACACTCACAAACACACACACTTTATATCATGGCGATTGTGATTTGCGGTTAAAGTGTGCATTTAATTGGAGAGCACTGCACCTGTTCGTGGGCGTGCTCTTAGCGTGTGGGCGTGGTCAGCTTTCATGCTATTGCTGTTGTATTTAAGTGGAATTTGTGTTCCGATTAGCGGCCGCTGTAATGTCGGCTAAGCATGGACAAGCCCATGGGCCCAGCACAGCTGCTGCGCATTCAGGCTTGAGAGATTGTGGCCAGCTTTATCAGACGTGCAAATGCTCCCATAGTAACAACCATAAATGCCTCCACAATAGGACTAATTGGAGCAACAGTTGCCACATTCCCGACATTGTTAACGGCTTAGCCAAAAGCCAGAAATTGTAATCGAATCCAAATTAGTTTCTAATTGCATTCAAGAGTAAACACTTTAATTCACTTGAATTCGAAACTTTACCCCAAATATTTATACTAATGACAATTTGAACACTCACTCATCAATCAAAAGTCCAATGAAAAATTATTATATTTCACTTGAAAAAGGATTTTGATTCTTTTTTTTATTTATCAATATTCAATTGCTTAATCAAATGAAAGTATGTTTTCTCAGTGTGGATCTCAGTTATTAGTTTATGCAAATGCCTTAATCATGCCCAATCTTTTTTTTTTCATTTAAATTCCGACGTATATTTTAATATTTGAAAGTGAAAGATTTGAAAGCCTTTGGATTATGGCCACGGCTTCTCGCTTGGCCTTGGCGCCTGAAACAAATAAATAAAATCATTGCCAGGCTTTATTAAAATTGATGTTGGTCTGTTTCAGTCTTGACCAGAGAATGAGAGAAAATGAGAAATTTCTTCGCTTCGGTTGGCTAAGCCACAACCGCTGTCAATCTCATTTTAGCGAGGCCTGCGAAGGCCGCTTTCTCTGCTACTTACTTACATATCAAGTTGCACATGCTTTGTAATCTGTTTACGGCAGTTACCAGATAACATTGCAATTAATGTGAAAGCTTTTTACGCTGCCTTCTTAAGTCCTTCGAAAACTGTATTATGAATCTATTACGAAATGCGTTAAGCGCACCAAAAAGTCTTTCTGCTACCATTAAATAGCTAGAGTAAACTGAAGCTTGGAATGTTATTCGAACATTAAAGTTAAGGTTTCAGAAATGTTGTTGTCCATTTGGAAATCAAAGCAAATATGTAAATATAGCTTTGATATATGATTGCAAGGGTATTTTATTTTCGGCTAGCTGAACGTTCGCTCGACTACTTTATGGCTGCCATTGAGTGGTTTAATTCCAGCAGTTAGTAAAGAAGTATCTCAATTAAACATCTTTCGGATTAAGATTCGTACAACGCACATTGAAATCAGCATAAATAAAATTACAAAAATTCAAAGCTGGCCAGATTATTGTGCAGAAGGCGTTGATGAGACGTAAAAAAAGTCCAACAAAAACACACACACGCACACAGAAGGTCAATGCATACGTAATGTAGCTATGTGTGTGGGCGTGTGTATCCGAATTTACAACTGTAACTGTATCTGTATATAAGCCTTGTCGTCTTGCTATTGATCTAAATGATGGCCGCACATTAGCAGCGCTGCCGACGCATACAAATTAGGCTAGCCAGGAGCAGAGACGCAAGTCGAAAAGAAAGAGAATTAATAAATTAAACCAAACGAAAGTCATTCGCCAATATGTTCCACAAAACGTTTGCTCAAGCAAAACGCCAAAACGTGATCGGACTGTTGATAAGCTTAAAACTGCCTTGGCGAAATTGGCGTGAATTTGTTTTATAGAATAGCCATGAAATTTATTATGCTGCTGCCGTCTACCTCGACCCTGACATCGCCCCTGTTCCAGTTCATTAGTAAATAAAGTTGACAGCCTCGATGTGCGTGTGCAGGTCCACGCCCAGTGCCCCTAGATAGCATCACTATCCATAGTACTAGTATACACTGATTTCCCCATGGCTGTACACCGACTACTTGGCTAATCAATATGAATCTTATGCCTATCAATGGAACGGAACTTGAGCCGGCCTTCGCAACTGCCAAGCAGCAGTTCGCGTGGTTTCCATGGCCACATCGGCATAATCAACACCGGATGCTGTGTAAATTAAGCCCGCCACTACGTGTGGACTTTCGCTTTTGCTGCTGGCCCAAAATCTGAGCATCGCGCTTATAAGCCCTTTTGTTCCTGACTGACAACGGACATCCAAATTCCATTTGTCTGCTTGCTTTTAGCCACATTTCGTAATCCTGGCTTCAATCAGATGTGAAATAGCGTTTAACTCAGTAAGTTCCACTGCAGCACAATTAGAGATAGCCAAAAAATTATAAACTTAAGACCGCGGCTAGGTGTATTTTAGCCACAATTTGTGCACTTGTCACATTTATCTTCATTTGTGTCCATTCCCCAAAGCTCACTTGCAGCTGTGCTTTGCTGCAAGCTGGGGACTTGCGACATTTATGTAGCTTTTAGCCTATAGTTGGGAATTTTATTTCTCGCCCGTTGCTTATATATAAGTTATGGCTTAAAAACTTTGTACTCAACCGTTTTTTGCTGACTCTACAAAAACGCTAATAAAATAAATTGTGGTAAATCCTACTATGTTGAAACAAATGTGTACCTGCACAGAAACAGACTTGAGAAAAGTTTAAATCTATGTATTTATACTTATACTTATAAAAATTCTGTGTTGACTTCTCAGCCAACATAAAACCAACAAATAACTGTTCTAGCCATATGCCTTAGAACGTAAGCCACAGCTTTGGTGCTGTTGTATATACTTCTATCTCAACAAACGTAAATATTGCAACATCCAACATGGAATTAGTTGTGTTGCGTTTAAGTGTAAATTTAAACTAATCTGACATGCAACTAATCTGAGCTTACAACAAAACTTAAACTAACTTACTATACCTTAATGGAACCGTTGTTTGCATTGTCAATTCCATTCAGGATGATTGCTTATACTAGTAAAAAGTAGTTGTAGTCTGTGTGCTTCTGCATCATTAGGTGCAATTGTCTATAGATATACGGTTAATTGGACACATACATATGGATAAAATAGCAATTTATAACAGATATATGTATTATAATATATATATATGTGTATGGTTATAGATGGGTTGCCTATAAGCTGGATATCGACTAACATAAGAAGCATGAAAATATTTATAACAATAGACACGGTAAAACACAGCTATATAGAACGTATAAGAGCACACACATATCAACAATGATAACAATTGATTACTTGGGTAATTGATAAGCACACACACACACACACACACACACATACACACACTCACACATACGCAGTCGCACTGAATAACTTTAACACATTTATGGGTTAATGTCAACACAATGAGTGGAATGAACATGATATGAAATTGTAAGTATTGTGTGGGCATTTTAATTGTTCTTTGGCAATTATCAGAAATACAAATAACTAAACACAAAATCGCCAAGGATTATAATTGTGAACACACCCTGTAAGCATTGAAATGGCTTAAAACCTCGACTCTAATAATTCTGACAGTAGTTGGCGGAAAAAGTTGATAAAGATATAACCTGCATTAATTGTAAATAGTTTCAAACTATTCTAGAAATTTCACAACGATCGGATAAAAATCAGTAACCAGTTGGATAATGATTGTTATGCATGCTGTTTTTAGAGGTTTTGCTTTTAGGCTTTTTGCAAATAAGTAAGCAACTAGACACACAGACGCAGTCATACAATAGACACATACACACACACACATTTACATATAGATATTAGAACAGTTGGTTATAAGTTGGGTATACATACATGTATATATGGGAATGTTTGTATGTTTAGCACATTGACTAAGTGAAAGTAAATGGAAATAAAGTTTTGCGCAAAAATTTGTACTTATTGTTGAGTGATTGATACGTGAATTAGGCAAAAGTTTGTCTGAATTTGGAGCGTGATTGGAATATAAACATTTCTCTTACAAATCTTTGATGAGCTGTCCTAAATATATATATATGAAAAAAGGAACCATCAAATGAAATAACAGAAATAGCTGAAATTGCTAACTGCTTGAACGAAGGCTGTGCAGCAGAGTAATTGAGCACGTTTTACTCAATTATTCGATTTGTCGATGCAATAGAAATATTTGGGAACGAATAACAGAAAATGAGTCGACTTTTACATTATTTGGCGAAGTATTGGCGCTAGTAATCCCTTCAGGATTGAAACATTTAGGGTATTATAAATTCTTACTTTAATATACATTTATATGCATAATATATATATATTGTTCTATGTGAAAATAATGCAGTTTAGCGAATAGGATAATTAAATTATGAATTATTGACCGATAATGTAAAAAAGAATTCAGATTTATTTCGATTCATTTAAATGTACCTTATATTGAACAAATTGTCCATTTGTATTGCTCCCTAATGTGTCAGTTTTAATGCACTGGCGAAAATGGCGGTGAAAATTTGGCAACGTTAATTATTAATTTAATTTTTGGAAAGCTCATATATGCTTCGATATGCTTAATAGTTTTAGTTGGCTTTTTAGAGGTTTAACGCTTTTTTATTCTTTCACGTAGTCGTATTGATGTAATGTGCGCAATGTTTCATTTTCGATTTAGTGAATGAAATGAAATGAAATGTAAAGCTGCGCTTAAGGCGACACTTATACGTTTATTATTGTTTAGTTTAACTAAGATGTTGTATGACTTAAATATGTATGACATCAGTTTAAGTATTTTTATATAATTTTGTTAGTACATATATATAAATATTTTAGTTTGTTATGTGTGGTGTAAGTAGTTGTGTGGTTTGTGGGTTAGCAAATAATGAAATGGTGGGAATAGAATTTATTAAGCCAACAAAGTCAATATTTTTGTTGGGGAATTTAGCTTTTAGTTGGAATGGTTTGGTATTGGGCTTATTTTTGTTTTTTTCATTGGTATTATTTATATATGCGTTTTTATTTAGTTGCTGTTTAGTACGAGGGATTTGATTTCTCATGCACAATACTTGAAAATCTATTTTGCCATCGATATCGTGTGGTTTTTTAATATATTTTTTGCAAGCTACAACAAATACGAGTATAACAAATAACAATTCGTGTTTGTTCTATTGTTTCTTTTAAATTAGTTTTTTTGTATCGTTTTAATGGCCAAATAAATTCAAGTACTGAACGTCTAACCAGAAATATTACACCAGCATATTGTTGAACAATTTCTAATGTTGGTTATTGTCTATTTTTTTTTTTCGGAACTAAGTACTGAGAGCAAGTTATATTCTACGTATGCATAGACTATACATATATATATGTATATATATGAAATGTATAAAGAACATATGGAATAGACCATATGATGTATTATGAACTGTTGAGGTATGACAATTAGGATCTTTCGATTGTTACGAACAAACTACTTGCATAATATTCTGGTTAAACAAAATGTTTAAGATCATGGAGTTTAGTCTGAATTATTATTATTTAGTTTCTCCCTTTTTCGTTTAGATATTTATATAAGCTGTTTATCTGTTATTGTTTTATATGTATATTAGATATTACAGATTATGTACGTTCGGTTAGCATTACGAATCCAATTACAAAGTGAGGCCCACATCAACGGCAAGCTGACAATGTACAGTCCCACTAGAACACCACTGCGTGTAAACTACTCTTATTTGAAGTAAACAAAACTTTTTTTTTTTTGGTTTTTTCTTTTAAACATGTTTAGTTTAAAAAAATATATAGTATTTTTGTTAAACATTTAGTCGTTTGTTCAACATAAACATTGAAAGCAAATTAAAAGTGGGTACCATTGAAATACAAATTCAAGGAACTAACTTAAACAAATACAAAAACATAGTCGGTTATGGTTAGGTTTCGGCTTTGCCTTTAATAATAGACACTCATACAAACAATAGCGAGTGGATTATGATATGTTTATATAATATAATAAAATATACATATGTATATATTATATGGTATATATAATAAATGAAAATAAATTAAAGTAGTATGTTCAGCTATAATTACAACAAACAATATATTACATTAAACATTTTATGCAGGAGCAATGGAAATTCATTCATCTTTGATTTATGTATATTTACTATATATTTTATATATTTCAATTTAAATTTCCTCTCAACACACTAAACAAACAAAATATACATATATAAATTAAAAATATATATAAATCAATATCATAGTTGTTCAATAAAGAAGTTAAAATAAAAGTTTAAAAATGTAAGTATCAATCGATTAAATTAGTACATATTTTTGCAGCTCCATTGCTCCTGTCGGTAAAATCTACAGAAACATAAATTCTTATATAGTCTATAGCTTAGCAGTCTATAGACTATTGACTAATAAGACTAGCTAAGAAGAACGCAACAAATGTGTCGTTCTAACAACTAAAGTGCACAAATACGCTACATAATATATATTTCATTGGCATTAAATAATTAGTAACGAAAACTTTAACTCTAGATTCAAAATATTTAATCGGTTATCACAAGATTCATAACTTTCCATTATCATCTGACTTGACAATTGTGATAAGAATACTACATACACACTTACCATTGAGTTTATAATATGGTAAAAAATATCAGAATTGTTTGAGTTGTTCTTTTAGTACCTAAATAGCAGTTTTCGATGACTGTGAGATGCTATAGCTCGACGTAGCGCATAATCAATAATTTTGTTTTTCTGATCGGTTATCGGTTTATCGGGCGTTATTTGTTTAATTAGTTTGTGGACGTAGCCCATGCACCCATGGGCCCTCAACTGGATACTTGGGGCACTTACCTATTGTACATGAGCACATCGGGTTTCCACAGTTTATTGGGAGTGATGCGTAAATCTTTAACGCCGCCATATTCCGTTTCGTTCCATCGCAAATTGTAATCATTCCATTCCTGTATTGCATACAGAGTATGTTTTAGTAACAATAAAATACATTGTAGTTAGTTACAGTCTATTTAAAAATAAAAAATCACATGACTGTCATATAAATAATAGAGCGACGTGATATGATAAATATACGTGATTATTTTTTGATGCAATACAGGAACTAAGCATATAAAAATTAAACATGCACAAAAATCATGCACATTGTATACAACAGAACTATGTTAAGGGACTGTTAATAGTCAATTGGCAGGCTGTTGCGATTACATAAAGATAACAGAACACAGAATACAGTCATAATATACATTCATCAAGTTGACAGCAAAATTGAACTTAAGTTCCTGCAGTTGAACCCACAAAAGACTCATACACACACATACATGCGCATACACAGACACTTGACAAGTTTTATCAACATTTTGCTGGTTGTTTTTGCTATTGTCATGCGAACGCGACGTGCTTGATCCTGGGCCTTGCTCTACAGTCCTGCCTTGTGTCGCTCTATCTTTTGCCCCAGGACGAGGACTATAACAGCAGGCTGCGGCACAGTACTTTTGTGTCATTTTGCGGTTGACTGTTTGCTGTTTTCTGTTGCTGCCACACAGACACAGCTCGTAGCTCGTAGCTCGCGCTTTGCGTCCTCGGCTAAAAGAGATTCTTGTCATAAAAGCGCCAAGTTTCCTCTAGTTTTCCCCTTGTTGTCGCTGCTGCTGCTTCTACTACTACAGTGCTTTATAATTTACACACACACATTTGTGGCATTTTTAGAGCAAGCAATTGTTTTGCAGCCTCTGTGCAACAAATCCCTTTTTAAATTACAAAAAATAAAAAAATTTAATTACATGCCATGACATTGCATTAAATTATATTTATACTCATACGGCGAACAGCGCTTAGTTTTCAAAACTTTCTACTTTAATACTTTAATTGTGTGCGGTTTTATGGCAGCTGTAAAAACAGATGGCGATACTACTACGGAAATATGACCGAAATTTCCCACATCAAACTTATCATTTGCCAAAAGGACCAAACATTGTGCGAGGTTTTCATGGCATTCGCATTGGCAATTAGTTTCAGGAATAATGTCTTTGGTTGCAGACAATCTAGTCACGGACAAGTTTATTAAGTTTATGCAATCAAACAATTATATTAAAAGAAAAAAAATACACTGTGATGAATTCCGTCGACAAATATTTGGATTGCTAAGACACTTTAGGCATTAAGCTATACAAAACGGTCATTGTTAACAGAACTACCGAAAATTTAAAGACTGATATTTCGTCTTTGACTTCAGCTTCCTTGAGCTTGTTTTATTTATATGTTTTTATCGGTCGGACTTTATTATTCACTCAAAAGTTATTTGTTTTCCTTTATTTCTATGTGCTTTCATTTAATCTTGTGTCAATTTCGCTAATGTCGCCGCACATTCTGCACTGCTGAATCACAGTTCTCTTGACCCAATTCTAGGGCAAAAACCGAAGTTTATTAGTAGTTGTCCATTTCTAGTTAACAAATTTAGTTCCAAAATCACAATTTTGATAGAACTATTACACTCACTCGCTCACTTGTCGATTGCCATTCAAGTCATGTAAATGTGCTAGCTGTCCTTCAGTGTCGAACATTTAAATTACAATTGTTGCGGGGAATTGACAAGCATGTTGTATTTCAATCTGTCAGTTAATAAATGGCTCATAAGCCATCAATCGAATTGGCATTTTGAATATTTGAAGCAGAAACCAAATGTTTGCATACGCTGTTGGGGTTTTTGGCCATGGCCAAAAACGAAAATTACAAATTACAGGCCGTAACGCCTGGCGTATGCCGCGGCGCTTTTGCCTTAATCGCTGCTGTGCCGGCACATTATAAAGAGTGTACGGGGGATGTTTGCATACTCCAATCGATGTGTTAAATAAATAATTTAATTAATTTCGCAAATTGACAGAGCTTGACGAGTGTTTCAACAAGTCCAATGTCCAAAGTCCAATGCCGGATATAAGCATTGATGTTCACATGAAAAAATCATGCAATTTTTTTCCGAAGTTTCCGCTAAATAATGTGCATATATCAATTTTTTTACGCTTACTTACTCTTACACACACACACACATACACATACATGCATAGTATAAATTCAAAATAATATAATATGAAATTTTGTTCGAGATAGACACTACATTTTATGTTTTCGAGACAATTTCATGATGCAATTTCCAAAAAACGTGTTAAGATCATGCAAATATTTTGCTCATTTGTTTTGTTTTTTGCTGTTAAGAGATTTGTTTGTTGTTTATGTGTTGTTATTTAGTTGCTCTTAATTAATGCCAAAAAAATATATTAGAAACTATAAATAAATATTGTATTTCCTTCAGTTAAGCTAAAACTGAAAAAATCAATAAAGTATTTGAAAGCACTTGCTACTTAAAAATGTATTTCAAAACTAAATAGTAGAAGAATAAAATATGAAATCAAACTGCATTATGCTTTAGCTAGCTAAAGAGTTTAAAATATGTTCATTTTATGATTTAGTTATGTGTAATAATGTAGATATTTAATAAAGCGCAATGATTTAACTATGTATATTTAATTTATTTTGTATTTAACGCATGAGTTTTAAATAATTTATCACACACGTACTAAGCCACACAATCAAGCTAATAAGTTGTCTCCGTTTAATTTGTAATATTTGAGAGAGCAAGAGCCAAAGATAGACAGAGAGGCAAAGTTGATGAAAAAGATTATAGTAGTTGCAGATTAGAGAGAGAGAGTTGGCTTCATAGAAAAATTGAATATTTGAAAAATTGAATAACCCATAGTTCACAGTACATTAGTTAGCTGGGTATACAGAAGTTGGGTCTATAAACATTGAGTGCTGGTTTGTACAACTATTAGCATAGGTTTTTGGCCGTGTGTATGTGTATAAATTATGAGCAGGCAAAACATTTTATTAGCTATGCCCAGCAGCCGGACTAACTACAGAACTATACATAATAAAAATATATATGTATATATTTCAACAGCTGCTCGGCATAGCTAACAAACAGTTTGTTTGTACTATTTATGATATGGTATTTAAAGCATACGATTTATTTAATATTATATTTATATATTTAAAGTTTTTATATTTAAATGACTTTTTAGTTTAAGTTGACACTTACCAACGAAAGCCAAAGATTCGTTATAAGTAGTTGATTTTTCTCGTCCTACAAACGCATTTAAAAAATTTGTTTTACATCCAACAAAAAAAAAATAAAAAAATAAATTATTAAACAAAAAAACAAAGTAATATACAATAAAAAATAAAAGTGAATTAAGGGCAAAAGTTAAAAAGAGCAGAGCGTGATAATAGAAAGTTTTTATATATATTTGTTTTATGAGTTTACAAGAGATTTTTTTGTTTGTTTGTATTTTTCTTTTATATTTATAGCGTCTGTATTAATGGCGTTTTTTGTAAGACTTTGTTTTGCATTCTTAAAAAGCCTTTGCTCTGCACTTGACGCGATTTGGCTTTAATGGGCTTGGTGCTAACCATTTTATATTGAGGCTTTGTGCGTTTGAGGTTAGTATTGACATAACAGGTTAAAGTAAAGTTACAAGTTATGAGTTGCACTTTATAGTGTTCCTATAGAAATTGAGTAACTGCTCTTGTAATTAGCTTGTCGCTGGCACAAAGACCTAATCAAATAGACCAAAATGAATAGGAATGCTATCAAAACTTTGTTCGCTCACACAAAACTGGCCTTGGTCGTCCAACAAAACCCAATACTCAATTTTAAGCTGCTGGTAGGCAAAAGGCTGGCTCAAAAGGACATGCAATGCTGATGTACATTGAGTGTGTGTCCATTGTGCCAATTTGTTTAGCACTTTATCAGATGTGGGCAATGTCTTTGCAATAAAAACTTTTGAACTAGCCGTTGTAGATATCAAAACCCATTTATCTTTATACAAATTTTAATTAAAGATTTTCCATGCTGGCCTATTGTTAGTGCAACTGACAGACCTTCGGACCTGCAAATTTGAATAGAAATTTAATAAGTAGTTCAAGGTGGTTACGGCAATTGTCGTTTGTAATGCAGATGAAGCTGGTCCCTATTTCATGTGTTCCCAACTCTGCCTGTTTCTCTCGAGCTGACAGCAGCATATGAAAGCTGAAGCTTTGCGTTGACTCCTGTCATTAATAACTTGACAGTGAAACAAAAACAAAAACAAAAAATATGGAAAATCGTTGTGGCCCAAAACAGCAACCAAAACAACAACATTTTGGCCCAGTTAGTGCCTGACAGCAGCTGCAGTAACGACTTGAGCCATTAAAATATACATGAAAGGTGGGTAAGAAGCAGCCGTTCCATTCAGGATGTTTTGGCACTGGCTCCTGTAATGATATGCAGGGGGTTGGAAGTGGGCCACTTAACGTTTTCGGTAAGCCAATATTCGGAACACTTTCTGTCAACATCAAATGCCATAACGTCTATATATGTATGCACGAGTTTGTGATATGTGATATTTGCTGTTGACACCTTATAAAAATTGCGGTTTTGTGCAAATTTCATGTTTATGACAGGCAGTTTGCTAAGCGCACTTCCGTAAGGGTGTAAGGGTGTACCATCCCACCCAACCATCGCATCCACATACACACCGTCAGAAGTAGCTAGAGAAGCCAAAGTCCTAAAGCGTCTTCGAACTGTCAACGATGCCAACGACGCATACTAATGATATTGCTTCTATTTTTTTGAGTTTTACAAAGAGTATCTGTATTTTGTCAGAAAATATGCAAAACATTGCATTTTGGCATTTTGCACAGGATAATTTATGAGTTGCTCAGTCCATTTATATAGGCTTTTATGTCAGTGTGCATTAATTTAAATTCAAAAAACTATTTATCTTTTAAATTATGTTTGTAAAACAAATTTGATCAATGAGCATTGGCAAAATGTATCTTAAGTATATATACTTAGCGGAGCTTAGTACAATTTAATGTAAATTTTTTCGAGTCTACTTAATTTTCAGTCATTTACTTATAGCTTTTGTTTTGCAAAAAGTTGAGGGCGTCATTTGTAACAAATGACATTTGCATTAAATGCTCGCACTTTGTAACTGCTACGCTTAATCGTGTACTTATATACATACGTATATGTGTGTATATATTTGTATGTACTTTGTACATACATACATGTATATGGGGTATGTGCACATCCGACATTATGTAAAGCTATAGTGAAAGTTGTCGTGGAGTCGTCGAGCACGTTGTCATTGCCTGCATAAGCTTATAGATTTATTTTGCATTAACGTGCCAAATTGTTTTTAAATGAGTTTCTAATGAGCCAACAATTGCTGTTGTTGTTTCTTGTCGTCTGTAGTCAGAATCCAGATCCCGCCAAATACGTACACATATATTTATATATACATACATATATAACCCGACTTTTATGATAAATGTTTCAGTAAACTTGTCTGGTTATACGCTTTGTTCAAGGACAAAGTTTGTTAGCCTTGTCATCTGTGTCCCTTTCGGCTCCTAACCCCATCCGTTGTTAATGTCGCGACAAATAAGTGTGTGACAAGTGCGCACAGTTTGGTCGTGTGCCAAAATGGTTGCATGTGCTTTTGGCTGTAATGACATTGGAATTACGATAAAAGCTGTGTGTAATAAAAGATATTTGTTAAAAGTCCTAATTATTTTCAATGCATCCAAAATTTTTTCATAACAATCACCTAAGCAATGAACAATAATGTAATTGTAATAAAATTATGAGAAACATTTGGAAAGGAAAACCAAAATTATATTAAATCTGTAAAAGTTTCCGAATATTCATTTAAACTAGCCATTTTCCTTAAGTGGTCAATTAACGGATGTGGCTCATTGTTCTGGACTGAAATCTAACCAGCTGCATAAGCACACTCAAATTGCATGTCGCATTGTTCGTCATGCCCAAAAACCTTTAGCCGTTTCCTTTTGACATTTTTCTATAGCCAGTCATTTGGCTGGCTTTGTGTGCGGCTGAGAAGCAGCTGCAACTTGTGAAGTCATTACGACACCATACAGCAACAGAGTGGAGAGCGGGTGTAGGAACAAGTCCTGGTGTTAGCCGAAAAATGCTAATGACTTTATATCTTAAACTCTGATGCAGCTGCTGCCTGATCATGGGCCATCCAATGTGCATTTTAATGGTGTGCTAAGGAGGTTGGTTGACTCTTAGTTGACGACCGCCTCACGTACACCTCGGAACGAACGCTTGGTAATTTTGCCAATGACACTTTGGCATGTGCTGGTGTCTGGTTGCATTTCCACTGCTGACTGTCTGACATGCCGGGGCCATCAATGCTAAAGGGACCATCATCACCATCATCAGCAACAACACGAAAAATAAAAAGTCAACAGCAAAAAATGAAAGAAAAAACCTTGACAGCTACTGCAACACCATGGACAATTGTTATGCTTGTTACCAACAATTTAATGTATGAAAGGGGCAGGCAAAAATACCATTCATTGGGTAAAACAAATAAAATTTAAAAATATCAATAATATAAGATCGAGTAACAATTATGCCAAGAATTTCGGCAGAAAATTCAAAATTCCTGTTGTATATATAAATTGCTATATGCAATGTAACTTTTAAGAGAATTCTCATAATCTTTGTTAGAGAGTGAAAATTGCGAAACGCATATTTCATGTGCATATATATATATATATATATATAAATTAGCAGCAGCCTGTGTGGGATCTATTAATTATTAGTAAACTAATTAGTGTAATTGACAACGTGGCCGGGCAACGTTGAAAATGTCAGGGCTAAAAGTTATAGTGTTGCACTCGGGTTGCATAATTAATGCGGTATGCACGTCAACAAATTCTGCGGTCCTTCTGTCATGCATCAATCCTGAGCAGTGCATAAATCAAATTTTCGACTATCCAAATGAGTTGCCTTGAACTGCACCCATTTAAATGTCATTAGGAGTTCATAAATTTTAATTTACGCCTGCACATTAAAGCCAAATCGACGAAAACTGTTGTTAGATTTGAAGTATCTGTTTAAAAGTTGATTCTTTAAAACTTGTGTAAACGTTTGTATATGTGTTTAGATACAACGAGAACACCGAGTTCAGTTATTTAGTTAAATTTACTTAATTTTAAACAACATGCATGCCATCTTTTCTTAATGCTGTTTATTTTCTAGTTTGTTTGTTTTGGTTTTTAAGCTTATTGTTGTTTTTGGCTTTTATTCAATTGTTCAGAAACGTTTAATGACATGTACCCAGCAAAAGTAAAACATTATATTATAATGTGTATTATGAGAGACACACACACACACACACACACACACATAGATAGGGGTTGCAGTTAAAACACAAAAATCTTCTAGAATTCAAGAGGTAAATTAACACGTCGTTTGCAATAATATTTGTGAAGGTTAGTTTTAAATAAATGCTTGTTAATGTTGGCTTTAATCAGTGTTTAATGCGCTCAACTCATGATTGTCTGACCTTAAGCACTCGACAGGATATTTAACAACCATTTCATTATTCATTTGTACAATTGTGCGCAATCAACTAAATAATGTGTATTGCTGTGAATCTAAGCGTTCATACGGCAAATTAAAGTCCAAGTCATCATTTTCATATGTATGACTTTAATTAATTTGTATAAAATTATCGCAAGTTGATCGAGTTTATGATGGCTTAACTAATCATTTTAAAGGTTTTGAAAGCCTTTCTAAATATGTTTAGCAGAAATTTATTAACATTAAATTTGATTTAAATTCAAATGGAAATTAGCAAACGAAAAACATAATTCTAAATGTGATATATTCTATTTTTTGCATTTAGTCAGCATTAGCATTATGTCAGAAACTGAAAACAGTTTATCCGCACGTGTTTATTTCAAGCTATCACTTATTCTAATTAGTTTTTTAATGTGTTAATTTAATTTGTGTGGCAAAATATGGGACACAAAAAACAAAGGCAAACATTGTTGGAAGATAAAAACATTTATTTAAATCATACATTTTGCAGACATGTTTTTTTTTTTTTAATTTATATATGTTAATCACACAAAGACAACGACGAAAACGACCAGACACGCAAAATTGTTTATTAATTAAATTGTTAATGTTCTTTGTAGAGCTTTATGCAACCATTATGCAGGTGTCATTTTAAATTTCTGTTTTTAGATTTTGCTGTCTTGTTGTTTGGCCATTTCCCAACAATTATTTAGCTTTCAGTTTTTAGGTGCTGAACGTCGAAAAACAGTTTGCCAAATTGAAATATATTTGTTACAGTCATAAATCTCGAATATGCGAGTGAGAAAGTCGCTATTAATTTTATTGAAAAGGGTTTTGATCACTCGCAACAGCTTCAGGTGAGCCACAAACAAAGCGTAAAAAATGCTGTGGTACATAAATTTTATTTATGTGCTCGTTTTCATCCTGTTCACAAAAAGGGTATAAAACAGTTCTGATGACTTATGACAATTTCTGTGACAGTGAAAGACTGACAATTGAATATACCCAAGGCCTTTTTGAATCAGCTTTAGCAATATTTATGTTATTAGGATCTCGATAAATTTTTTTTTTAGAAAAAAATCTATAGTTCGAGCTAATCATTGAATACAGAGTATCTGCAAGTCCACCATTACATTCGAAATTGCTTTTTTTGATTTATTTGTTTGTGCTTATGGTTGAAGTGCTCTATGCCAATTTAGCAATGGCAAGGTAGCTATAACGAGCTTGGGTCCAATTTAAGGTTAAATGAAAATGCGTAAATCAAAAATGTTGGGGCTGAGATAGAAGAATGAAGGCCAAATTGAGGACTAACAGAAAGTTTACTATCATGTCTGAGTCTGGAAACTTTTAAAATCAAATTTATTTATTCAGTTAGTTTTCTATTTAAATGTGTATTTTTTTTATTAATTTATTTTAATTAAAATGTCTGCCATCGGCAGATTTGTTCTAACAACGATATGGTACATAGGTAACAGTGTTTCACAGCAAATGAATTTCAATTGATTTTAAATATAATATTTGTAATTTTATTCACACACATATCGAGACAACACATATTTTATAAAGGCGCTTTCGAAATGAATAGCATAATAATTGGAAAAAAATGCATGTGATTACTGTTATCTAATATTTGGTCACTTTTCATTTGCCAAAGTACGAAAAAATTATAGGAAATGAAAAGGATTAGAAAATGAATAGAGCAAATAGAAAAGAAGACCCTAGCATTCGATAAGTAAGACAGACAAACAGGTGCTAGACAAATTTGACGGCTGGTACATGTCACTTACCAAATTTAACCACGCATTTGTGGTCAGAATCTGATTCTTTTCGTCCTATAAAAAACGCAAGAACTCGTAAATTTAACTGTTATTGAGAGTTTTATGTTTAGGGAGATAACATAGATCTCGGAACCGTCGCGACGGCTATATGAGCATATATATAATCTCCTTTAACCATGTACATAGCATTTTATCATAATTAAAACTTTCTGTTTATATATTTAATATTTTGAATTTGTATTTGATAACGAATTGCGCTATGGCCAGATCTTACGTTAAGTATTAATTGTAAATGTTTTTCAAAAGCAATTTTGTTTGCGAATTGATTTCAGATATATTATTATTACTCATAGCTGGCAGTATACTCAACGAAGGGTACATGTCACTTACCAAGCCTAACCATAAATTTCTGCGGTCAGCAATTGATTTTTTCTCTTGAGAGTTAGTCTCGAAACCGTCGCGACGGCTACACATAAAAAAAAAACTCCATACAGCCTTGGAATCCTTCTCATTAATTTGTGCTTATGACTGCTTTAGTTGATTATTGCTGCAGCCGTAGCTGCTTCATAATTTTGACGGGTGTGCGATATTTATGTTATATGTATATCTATATAGATTGAACTTACCACATCGATGATTTGCTGCAGCGTCAGTCCGAATTTGACCTCCAGTGGCTCCGATTCATTGGCAACGGGTCGCTCCAGTGTGTTGTAGGTGGAAAGCAGGTGATTGAGTAAGCGCTTCTCGTGTGGTCCCTGACAGCTTTCTGCAATGACAGCCAACAAGTCGTTTTGGGCCAATTAGTTGCGGCTCAACTCTGATTTATGTTTATGGCACATTCAACCGAAAATTCAGCCAATACCCAACACTCACATATTGACAGCCCTCATTAGAAAGCTATTAAAAGTCTTTCAGTGCGCTGTCAAGCAACATTTTTGGCACTTACTTAATTGCGCCCAAGTGTTGCCACCAAAAAAAAAAACGAGGCGTATGCGCAATGATTGACTTGTGCATAAAATACGAGTACATCCATCATGGTTGGAATTGGCAACGGACAAAATTGAGGAATTTGGTGAAGTACTTAAAAAAATAAAATGAAAACAAATCATATTTCCATTCCAATGAATTAAAGGGTACTTTAAAAACTTAAAAAAATATTGGAATGTTCCAAAACTGTTCGTTTGTTCAAGCACTATTATGACAAAATGAACAATCAAATTACCCATACGCCTCATGTCTCAGGACATGTCGGCATGCCTTTTGCGCATTGCGGCTGCAGTTGAGCGAGTAGTCGCACAAATGTGCAATGCGCATCACAATAATTATTAACAATTTACAGAAAACCCCTCACGCACCGTCACACATACACATGCGCACTCGCACACACACACACACACACCAGTTACAGCAAATTTTGTGCTGGAATCCAATTTTTTCTTTTGGTCTCGCACCGACTGCCATTTGCAGGAAGGTTAAAAACTCATAAATTTTTTAACAACAAATGAAAATGGAAGGTTACTTAACGGAGAAATGGGGGAACGGGTGTAAACTGAAAGCATTCGTACTTGTAAATCCACTCAGAATAAAAGGTGAAAAAATGGGGAATCACAGCGCAAAATGGTACAAAGGATAGCAAAACAAAGCAAAAGAAAACCAAATAAACTGCATGAGAGAGAGGGAAAGATCAAAACAGCAAAAGAAGTTAAATAGTTGTAAATCATGCAAAAGGACGACCCAAGAGACAACACACAGTGAGTAGGTGTATGAGAGCGTGTGCATGTGAACAGATGTCAACTGCAAAGCGAGGACAACTGCAGGACTAGAGAAGTTGTACAATCGTCGCCCAAGGCCAATTTGAGCAGAGCGTAACTGGGTCACATGCCACACAATACAAATAAGTCGAGGGTAATATATATACTTAAGTATATATATCCTTACAGTAGTCGATTCGCAATTAAAACACAAGCCAATTAGTCAATTTTTTTTAAGGATTTAGTGAACATCAGGAGCCTTAAGCTCTGTAAAATGTTAACTATTTAAATTCAAATCTACTCCCTTTACAGAAAAGTTATATTTTCAATCTCCCAATGTACTTGGATTTAGTACTACATATGTATATGTACATATAAGTGTCACTAACAATGAAGGCAACTTCAAAGTTTTCGAGTCCTTGCAATGCTGAAATTCAACTCATGCAATAAACAGAGAATCCTTTTACAATCACCTTGACAAATACTCGTACGTTGTACGTATGTGGTTTGTTGGTCAGTTTCAAGTGGTTTGCTCAGCCATGTCAAATTCATGGCCTGCATAATTTACAGTTAATGCCAACATGACTTCGATTGCACTGCTTGACAGCAACCTAATGCATTTATGAATGAGATGCTGTTGCCTGAGCGGTTGCTGCCTCAACTGCTGCCTCGTTTGGTGTCACAGTTTGCTCAGGCCTGGTCAATATTTACACTGCAGACGCAGCGGAGCAGGACCAACCGTACACTGTCCTTTGTTAAACCTCTCTTTTTACGTCCTCACCCCAATCAGTTTGACAACTTTGCCGTCGGCTGCCGCCACTGTGCTGTTATTTTGCCTAATTGCGTGTAAATAGTTTTCGCAATTGAGTTGTCAATTTTCCGACCTGGGCTGTGTCTAGGTGAACGTGGCATGCTATCCTTTCTTGTTCTCATTCCCACCTTAACTCAGCTCGCACATTTTTTTACTGGGTTTTACTACTTTTTTGTGTTAAGCACAAATATTTGGCGTGACCGTTTTTACTGGCCGTTATACGAAACTGCTTTTTAACTGACTTCCAAAAACCAGATGTCACTTAAATCAGGCTAAAAGCCGCTTCTTAAAACTGTTGAGCGATCTAAGCCATTGTTGACTGTGTATTAAAGCAACTTTATGCTATGAGAATGATTAGTAAAAGATTTTGAAGTCTTTCATAAAGGTTAAAAATTAAATTGATTATATAATTTTATTGAGACTTTAAAAAAAATATGATCAAGATTATTTTTATATGCTATTCGGCTTTACAAGTTGATATTCGTTTCGATTTTTATATTAAGGTTGTATAAAACAAGCGTTAATTTTTGACAAAGTTGTGCTATACGAAAATGTGTACGTAATCGATCCAGTGCAATCGGATTATAGATATATATTATAGATATCCTTGCAGCAATGAATACTGTGCATTGTCACAACCCAATCTGTAGGATTTATCACTGAAAATTGGCTTTTGCTCTTGTGCTCGGCTTGGGGTGCTATTTAACGGAATTTCTAGATGGCAATTAAATACATGCTCTTGCCTCAGTCCGACGCTCGTGTGCCACGAGTGTTGATAATGCACTCAGAGTGAACGAGATGGAGAGAAAGAGCTCAATTTGTATTATTGCTTTGCTTAATGATATGCAAATACATGCAGACAATGGCAAAGACAACAAACCCGACGCGAAGTAACAATAACAATAAGGTGTTGTAAATTGTTTGCTAGCCTTTGTAGTTGTTACTGTTGTTGTTGTTGTTGCTTGTTGTTGCTTGTTGTTGCTTGTTGCTGTTAACATTTAATTAAACGCCTTTTGCTGCGTGAAGCGCGACATGCACATCGCGTTGTTCATAGTCCTCGTAATTGCGCGCCGTTTTCACTTTTCTAAGCAAATTTTTAACAAATTTTTACAAGAGTATCTAACTCTCCCTCTCTCTCCCCCTCTCTCTCTCTCTCTCTCACTCACACACACATAGGCTGTTGCTGTCTCTTATTATTGTTTAATTGCAATTAGCGCGAAGCAGTCAGCTCACAAAATGATTATGACGAGCCCGTGTGTCGTCGACTCATGCATAATGCAAAGGACATGCCACGCCCCCACACACACTCACACACACACACACCTTGCCATTAAGTTGCAAATGCTTAGCGCCCATTGTCCTTGTTGCTATTTTGTTGTCGCTGTCGCTGCTGTCGAAGCGAAAGCGTGTTGAAAATATCTCCTTGAAGTATGCGCCGCTACTTGAGTGCGCCCGGTCTTCAAGCTTCTCCCGTTCCCCCATCCCCTTCTGAGCTCCTGCTTCTCCTCTAAGTTTCTTCTCCTCAAGCTGCCTTATGCCCTGCTTGAGTTTAAGTGCTTCCCGCCTTGAGAGTGTGTTAGAATATTTTTATTTGTGTTTGTGTGTTTTTCTTGCCTCTCATTTTTACATACTTAAGTTATTAGTTTAATAATTTTCATTGTAGTCAAAACTTCATAGCTGACTATAAAAATTCAACTGATTTACTGATACTAGTTTGTTCAATATGAAAATTTCTTTTGATATATTTTTTTTAATTTTTCCAATATTTACTAATGTTTTAATTAGTGTATTATAGTAATATTGATGTTGAATTATTTCAGTTTCGAATTTTTTCTTTGGCCCTAAGTAACAATTGTTTTTTTTTTTTAATAATACAGCAAGCAAACTAATGGAAATCCCTTTTCAAATCTAGAAATATCATATGATAATTTCATAATTTCTATGGGAACCACAACAGAAACGAATGTAATTCAATATGCTTTTCTTACCGCAGTCGTTTGCATAATATTCACAGGCAACTCAACTGCCAGTTTCGTAGGTCAGTTCATGCTCTATCCTATCTCAATTCAGATATGACCTTACTCATACACTAAGTAGGGCCTCTTAAGAGCTATAAACAATCAACGCCCATTCGCACAAATTTCATTATGACTTTAACTACACATACGCATAATGTGACGACTTTCAGTCCCATTACTATTCTCAATTCTCATTTCGTGCAAAGAGTTTTATGTGTTTTTCAATTTTTGTTGGTAAGAATTTCGTTTGGTAGATATTCAAGGAAAGTCCTGCGACCTGCCAGCAGCTTACACAATTCCGGTCATATTAAATGCATATCGTAATGCGAATGTGTAAATTTTGTTTTAGCAGACACCGAAAAGGCAGCGTACGCTCACACTCATACTTTATACAAAAACTCTTGCTCGTCGGAGAGGGGAGGGATGCGGCCGGTTCAGGCCGTTGAAGTGGGGAGCTTGGGGGTGGTCATGAGTTTGTGTCACGTTCGCGACTTCATTTGAAATTCATGCATAATAAGCAGCCAAGTACAACGCACACACATACACACACACAAACTAAGAGATACACACACATATACACACACACACACACGCACAGTCAGGCGTATATCAACCAAAAGGTCTGTGCAACATGAGAGCTGCTCTTTGGGGTCGCTCGACTGTTGCCTGCATAAACAAGCACCCAATGTTGGAGCTAATTTTATTAAAAAGCAACGCCAACGTCAAATAGCAAATGCTGGCACGCTCCTTAGTCTCAGCCCTCTGTCCCGCACAATGTACAGTGTACACCCGGTTGAAAATCAGAATTGTTTAATACCATACCCCAAAATGTAGTTCAGATTTCCTGATTAATACAATCATAATATTTGCATATCTGCAAATCAACAAAGTGTCTGTAAATGCATTCAATAAACTTTAATGAAGTTGTTGATTGATTTGATTTTAAATTGTTTCAGTTCCCACTAATCTGTTGTTTAATTTAAACTGAATCGCTTGTTTTTGGTTTTATTTCATTTAATTCATATATTTTAATTTATTCGATGCAATTGTATTAGGATTTTACGAATAATAAATTAAACATATCAGAAAAGCATTTGACATTCACTTGCTAAGTGAATGAAAAAAAATCAAATAATAATTTAATCCTGAATAATTCTTATTTGGACAGTTCTGTTCAGAGAATTAAAAGTTACAAAGTCGACGTGAGTCGGTCATATTAAATCCTTTTGTAGACACTGTTGGGCGCGTATTTGCTTGGGAGTGGAGCTGGGCAACGCATCGGTAAGTCTTGTTGACTCTCGGGCAGCGCTTTGCCGCTGTTTTGCTGTACAGTGTAGAGAGCGATTGATGGAGTGGGTTGCCATTGTCGGCACACTGGCAGTAGTAACACAAAAAAATGCAGCTCCGGCGCATAAACAAACAGCTTGTGCCTGCCCCGGAGTGGCAAATCCCCATTCTCATGTCCAAGAGACGCCCACGCACGCAACAGACACATGAGAGCATGGACTACGGAGTACGAATAGTAGTACGAATAAAGCACTAGGTAAAATTTATGTGACATAAAGTTTGGCGAAGTGCTAAACACACAGCTGCTCGGCAGCGCAGCGCATTCATGAGCTCGTTTTTTATGCCTCTTCATTTTAATTAGATACATAAATTTGGGGGACATCGCTTAGACAAATTATTGTCAGTGCCTTGGGGAATGCAGCAAGCACAGCCTGCATGCCAGTACACGGTATTTAATTATTGTATATGATTTATTTGTTATAGTAGAGTCTTGTATTATTTTGTAGTCTATTTTTTACTTAGCCTGTTAATAAAAATAATGTATGTATGTTTAATTCTTGAGTACTGGTTTCGAAATGTTCTAAGTGCACTTACATGTTCATATTTTAAGGTCTAGATATTTTGAAAATATATGTATAATGAGGCCAAGAACTTAAATTTATTTTATCATGCAAGTAAGATCCAAGCTTGACCAACTCGGAAAACATAATAGGCTTACCCTAAGATGGGTTCCGGGTTACAGGGACATAGCTGGAAACGAAGAGGCCGATAAGCAAGCAAGAATGGGGGCAGAGAGACCCATGATAGGCCCTGAACCGTATTGTGGTGTAGAAAGACACAAATCAGGGATGAATAAAGACTGATGCGGGAACGGAGCTGGGCAGAGACACCAGGACTCCGACAAGCCAGAAGTCTCCTAGATGCCTTTAATCAAAAGCGATTTAAGCAAATAATATCCATGGGGAAGAACAGACTCAGAATACTCACAGGTCTATTGACAGGACACTGTAGACTGAGAAGTCACCTAACCAAATTAGGTATTTACAGCAGCAACATATGCAGGTTTTGCGGATATGAGGAGGAATCCTCGACGCACATCCTAACAGAATGCGTCGCCTTAACCAGGAAAAGAGGCAGCCTCCTAGGGCAGCATATCATGAGGCCCAAGGACATAGAAACCCTCAACCCAACAAAGATTCTAGCATTCGTGCAGGAGTTGGGATTGATGGAAGAGATGATGTAGGCTCAGTAAGGGGGCACAATAGACCTTATAGGTCGCAGTGCTAACTTTTCCCCAATTATAATAATAATAATTTATCATGTTATCTAGTTGAATTAGTTTAATTTTCTTGTAGCCCTATTTGCATTGGAAAACACACAAAAAGGGATTATTTGACAAACTAATCCAACTATTCTGTGGGATGTCCTCTTAATGGTATTTTCGGACTTTATTATTTAACATCGCTTTTCTGTTATGCACAATCCAGAAAATCAATAGCAGCTGTTTGCCTTTTTTCTGGCAAATACCCACCTGCAGAACCTTCATCATAATTTGTTCCCTTGTCACAGTGCTGGTATTAAGGATTTAAAGCAGGCAAAACGCGTAAAACCTTTTTTTATTTATAATTTTGCCAGATTTTAAAGTGGGTAAAAATCGTTGTCCTAGATAAACATGCAGACGCACGCGCACTTTAAAATTAATCGCACGATTTATGACGCTCAATCTAACCGCTAATTTATATGGCTTAAAACCAAACTAGGACCCTGACAACTAGCTAGGCATTCGCGTTGGTGTCTGCCCCGTCGTACTCCCCCGACTCTCGACTGACTCCATGCCTTTTGCGCACACGCTTTACGCATTTTAAATGTGTTGTGGCTTACACACGTTTTTGAGCTAGTGTGCTGTGTGTGTACGATAGCAAGACGTGTTGGCTTGTTTGTTTGCAGTGTGTGCGTGCATAGATTTTGTTGGCGGTTATTGCGCTTGTGGCACAACATTCGCAAATTCAATTTCCAACACCAATGAGAGCGATTATTTTTCCCCCACGTTTTAGCCACAAAATAAATGCTCAAAATGCTTTTAAAGTGCACAAGTGGTGTTGTCGGTGAAAACGTCTCGCTGATATATGTATGTATATATTTCCAACTAAAATTAGTTTACCTTCATAAAATCAATATTTTAATTGAAAGTGTTAGGCCTTGAGTGGATTCTAAATAAAACTAGTAATGTATCTAAAAGGGGTGAAAAGAGCTCTTAGCCAACTTACCATATAAATGATATAATTTGAAAACAAATTATTTCTTACAACTTATAGCTGATTTTTATCTTCCTCTCGATATATTTTACTGCTAAGTTATTATATATTCATTTTAATTTCGTTTTGAAAATGTTCTGCAGTTATCTAGCATTTTACGCTCATTAAGATATTAAACTGAAAATGTTAAAAAGTACTTGGAAAATTAGTTATTCTTAAGCGAGGTCATAAAATTCGAAAAACAAGCAGACAACAAATTTGGACTAATCTTATAAAGTGCGCAGGATTTCATTTTTGCACGTACTGCTCTTTGAATCGTTCTGATTCAAATGTGTCTAAAACACTCGTAAATGGGGTTAAAGAAGGCTCATTATCATTAACATTTCGAATAACTGCAATGCTGTTCCCTTTTCTCTGCCTCTCTCTTTCTCTCTCTCTCTCTCTCTCTCTCTGTCTGTCTGTCCCTTTCTCTCTCTGTCGTGGCCATTTATTCATGAGCGTGAGAACGGCAGGCGCTGAAGCATGGCAACATATAAATTGCCGCATAGTTTTATGGCGCGCCAAAACTTGTGCCACAGTCTCGGAAAACTCAACAGAAAAACATCAGGAAATTCACCCACCCACTGCCTCTACTCAAGCGTGCGTGTGTGTGTATGTGTGTCTGTGTCTGAACCAAGAGTGTGCTTGAGTATTGGCAACAAAATTAAATGTGCGCTAAGTAACGAGCAGCATGTGGGTGCCTTTTTGGGTGTGTGTGTATATGTGTGTGCGGAAACGTGGGTGGATTGGCAGAGAGGGGGATAGAGAGGGCGGGGGGGGGGAGGAATAAGTTTCTCGTTGTGGGCTGTGCATTTACTACGACAAATTAAAAGCACTTGTGATTTTATTTTATGATATGATTTCTATGCCACAGAGACTCTTGAAAAATTATGCATATGTTAGAAGTCAACGGGCAGGTCTATAAATTGTACCAGAGCTCCACTCTAAGTGGATTGTCCTGAAACTTGCCGACAAGGAATGCGAACAATGTCGAGAATTGCTTTTGCTCCTCTGCCGGAGGGAAACAAATTTAAGAAAATAATGCCTGAGAGTAGAGCAAAAGTAATTATTATATATATTACACTTTTAGGCCTATAAATAAAAATTGTAATCTTTATTGATTTATTTGATGAGGCTGGTACTTAGAACTGCGAAATTGACTATATAGAACAAACCCACTTTATGTAAATATATCAAAGCAGTAGCTTGTGGGATTAGTAATCTACTTAAAATGCTCAAAATATTCAGTATAATTGGTATGCGAGATTTAAATTTAATGAAACAAACAGCTGAAAAAACCAATTGAGATTTTTAAAAATGTACATTATCTGAAGGATTACAAATCTTTATTTGATCATTTTATAAGACGAAATGTGTATGCTGAGAAAAAAACAGAAGTCCATCAAATTGCTTAACCAAAAAAAAAAAACGCCAGAAATTGGAGATGCTGGGAAATACTGATGCCAAATTTGTGCTGGTACAATCAATTAAGCCCAAGCTCGTATGCTATTTCAGCAAACATGCGCAGCTTAAATGCATCTCACTCCTTTGCCCACAATCCCTGCACCCCTTGAGCCACTACGACCAACACTTAGCAACTCATTAACTTTTGTGTTAGGCTTTTGGTCAGAGAAACCAAATGTGCGCCCATTGATAGCGAAATGACCCAATGCCGTTGTAGAGAATGTGTCTGGGGCGGCGTTGGATAGATTAAAATCTGCTACAAATGAGGAAATCCCAGAAAACCGACAGATTAAATTTGTATTCCACTTAAATAAAAGGAGGCGTGGTATGCATGTCTGTAGCATAAGTTGACTTTCCGCTCTGCAGGCACACATATGTATGTATGTATGTTTGTACGTGTTGGGTGTGAGTTTGTTTGTATTGGTGTGACTTGCTCATAAAGCTTTCCAGATGTGAAAAACAAAAGTCGCACAGACAGATGCACAGAGACACAGCGGCTAGGCAACTGCGACTAGAGCATTTCATTATTTATGAAAAGGCAACGCAAATTATACACACAGTCCACCTACATATACATTTCTATCATGGGTGTGTGTGTGTGTGTGTGAGTAATTTAGAGAAAATGGCTGCCGCAAAGTGTTTTGTAGTTAGCCCAAGAAGAGAGAGGTTGCAAAAGGGGCAAAGCTGGTAAATGTAATTTTGTGTAAAAATGTTCATGAATGAAATCGTTTTCGTCGCCGCACATACAATACAGACAAACAGACACGCCCACTTGCTGTCGTGCCTTAGGCTTGTTAACAATTATGTAGCATATTTTTGGGGGGTCACTCGAGCATGCCACATGTTGCCAGTTTAGTAGCCGCCCAAGCTTATGTGTTCCCAACGGGAAAATTCTCGCACTAAATTCTCTATTCTTCTCTGCTGTGTGTGCATTTAAGCACTTGAAATTAATTTGACATTTTTATACACTGATCTAAGCCGCTCAAATTGTGGACATAACTCGCCTATTCTGTAAGCTGTTGCTGCTTGCCGTACATTAACAGTTACTGACTGGGGAATTGCCTCTAGTTATTGACAGCTTAACGCCCTGCGAATCATATTTCTTCTTGATTTCTTAGTTTCGACCGAGTTGATAGCCACAATTCAATGTAGCTCGAGTGCGGTTTTGTGGCAAAGTTGCAGCTTGATTAATGACAGTCGCAATACGATTTGAAATGCTTTCAACTGGTCACACAGCAAAAGAGTGAGATAGAAAACGAGACTTAGTGAGAGAGAGAGAGAGAGACAGAGTAAGATTGAGCGATGCATTGCTCTGTGGTTGTTTCCAATTTGTCACAGTACAAACCAGAACTGTTGCACAGTCTTCTCATTTGCCACAACATTTATCAATGCGAAAAACAGGAAATATTTTTAATCAAAACAATTTTTGGTCAAGCAGATTTATTTTTAAATGTTTGCATCATTAATTTTCATTAATGTTTAAAAGAGACAAGATGCCTGGTTATAAGTGCATCTTTTTAGTTCTATCTGAGGACGAAAGCTAAATGAACTTAATTTCATAATTTATTAACATTTTATAAGTCGCCTGACAAAGCGATAAATGCATATTCAACTTATGCAAGGATAAATTTAACATTTATTGATAACCAATTAAATAACTGAAGCAGCCAAGTATTTGGAGAACTATTAATTATGTGTCTCTTTAGAAATGGATTTACTTTAATCAAAATAAAGTGTGGAAACATATTTATGCTCTGTGAAAAACAATTTCAAATTTATTTTATGGAATGCCTGCCAAAGTTGTCTTGAATTATTGCAAGGAGGCAGCAACTGCAATTACATAATTTCCATAAGTCATATTATTCGAATGAAATATACGCAGATCAAGAGTTGGCAACAACTAGGTAAACAAATGCGGCAAAGTTATTTTTTTTATTTTTACTGCTCATAAATTGGCAACTCGAATCGCGTTGATTTTGCTGCCCAAACGTTTGGGGTTGCTTTAATATTTATGAAAACAAAGGATCTCCAAGCACCACCTAGCACCACCTAGCACCACCCACTCAGTAGCTGAGTGTGAGAGTGTTTTATTCATGTATGCATGTTATGCACACATTTGATAGCTGTCAACACACGTGATGAGACGAGACGAGACGAGGTGGCGGCAGCGGCCGGCTTAAGTGCCCTTCATCATATTTTATGTAGCATGCAACATGGCATGAGAGCGGCCCCGAACTGAGTTTTACGAGCTTTAGAATACCAATTCACAGCCGGTGGCATTAACCTGACACATACTCGTTTGAGTACCAAATACGAGTACTCGTAAACTCAACTTGAACCTCGTGACTGGGTCTTGAGCCTCTGAGTTTCGAAGCGAAGCCTTCGAGCCTTAGCTTCAGTTTCATCTTCAGTCTGGTCATGGTTGTTATTTCACAAATGCCAAGTTACAGGAAATTAACACGAGTAAAAACCGGCAACGAGCCTACTGCAAATCCTTCTTCTATACCACATCCCATATAGCCCTTCCAAATGGCTGGTAACAATGGTACAAGCCGTTTACGTCACCAATAAATGTTCAAATAAGCAAAGTTATTTACAGATGGCAGTTGGCAGTTGGCAACGCGACGCGACGCGAACGCAACGCAACGCAACAAGGGGCCACAACAGGCCACAATTGTCGCTCATAAAGCAGCTGAAATGTTCCTACAATAAGAGTGATGCGGAGGGTGGGTGGGAGAGTAGCGGAAGGGGGTCACTGGCGTGTTAAGCCTTTCACTGTGTAGGCCGTCCAAAAATTTATTGTAAATGAGCTACCCGAAAATGCCATGAAAATTGCAGGCTACAAATGGGTTGACTTCAAAGTTGGCCATAAAAGTTACGCAAGCGATCTTGCGTAATATGAATGTATTCCAAAAAACAAAATTCACAAGCTCTGACAATATATGACCTGAATGAAGGGGCTTTGGTCTACATATTCAAAATATATATATTTTTTATAATTAATTTACTTTCTTTTACATATTTGAAGAACTTTTCGAATGAATTGAACGCTTTACATTTTACATTTTGATTGCCCCTCGTTTTGAGAAAGCCTCAAAGCGTTCGCAAGTTTTTTTTTCTGCCCGTTCACAGCAATTACAGCGAAATGAGTTCGAAAATAAATTCACATTAATTGTTGTTGTTTGGGCCATTTGTTTTAAAGTTTTAGCCAAAGCCCGCCACTCACATTTAATTGCGCATTCAGGCATTTTACACAGCTACCCGCCAACCGCACATGGGGCCTATGAATGTGGGCAAGCTGCTGTTGGCCAGGCCAAAACAACAACAGCAGCAGCAACAGCAGCTCCAACAACAACAACGACAAATGCAATAACAACGTCGCGGCTGGTTGATTGTCGTTGTAACGCTCTGGCGACACATTGGCTAAACGTGAGTCGAATGTAAGGACTAAAAACATACACTGAATCAGTGCCAAATGCCAAAGGACACAGTCAGAGGACAGGCAGAGGCACAGTCGCAACCAGCATCTGAGTTGTTGTTGTTGGTGTCTTGTTTCGTTGCACTTGAGTATGTATTTCACTTACGGCAATTGGCGTGAAAATTGCAAAATGCATTTTTGTCGGCCCTAGTTGAGTATATATACTATATATATATATATATTTGTAGCTGTGTTTCTGTGTCGCCTGCTGCTGTTTTGTACCCTGTTGAGTAAATTGAGTTTCAATTGCCGGCACGTGTGGGAATACTCGATTGTTTTTGGTACCTTTTGAGCTTCTGGCGCATTATTTATGTATTTGCGATGCGGCATGTAAACATTTTTTCATTCAACAAATGCCTAAATAGTTGAGCTGAAATTTCCGTTTATTTTTGGTTGTGCAAACGTGCCACATAACATAGATATAAACTTTGCTTTGCAATGCATTTAATTAATTAATTAATAATAAGCTTCGAGCTATGCTAATCCCTTGCTTTTGTGCAAGATGCCAACAATTAAATGGCCCACATCGGGAAGCAAAAGCTATTTTCGATTTGCAATACACGAATTATCTTCAGTAAAACGCATTACATAATTGAGAACTGGACAAGCAATTTGTTTACAACATAATCTTCAATTTATTGGAATTACTCAAGGGTTATTGTTTAGCCAATTATACTCAAATACATATTTCGATTATACACACATTTCAAGAGACTTTGCTCTACTCAGACACATAAACTGCACTTTTCTGCTACAAATTTCATTTTATGTACAAAAAATTCACAGGATAAGGCTATTGGAATCTTGAGCTTTCATATTACCCCTTTCGAAAACACGTTTTTATATTACATATTGTATAGAAATAGTGTTGATGAAATTTAAGTTATACTGCAGATTTAAATCTAACGTTCTTCTCATCTGTGTGGCATGTCGGCTCTTAAAATGCTGTGTTAATTAAATGGAGCGCAATGGCATTCATACACTTTTTGCACTATCCCCTAAGACAAAAAACATACATATATCATACAAATTACTAAAACAAAATGATTAACTTTCTGGAGCTGCTCGCCATGCACATTGCCACATGATGCATCCCGTCTAATGGCTGTTGATCATGTGGAGCTTCCAGAGTTTTTTTTATTTTTATTTTCACCAAGATATGAAACAGAATCAGAAGCAGCTACGCAATCAACGAAGTGAAAAACAAATTTTTGCTGTCACTTTGAGTATATTTTTCATTTTCATGCTTGCAGCCATTAAATGTACTCAATGGGGTATACAAAATGGCATCCAATATTGATAGAACGCAGAAGAAAAATAGTCTAATATAATTCAAATATCTTTATACTTGCTTAAAAATTACGAATCACCTTCAAAATATTCAAATACCTTTTAGTAAAGTGCATTCATCATTCGAAATATCATCAAGTACAGGGTATTGCCTAGTCAACGACTCTCAGTCATAGCACATTGGCAGTTATTATTATTACGAAAATTCTTATTGTGTTCCTGACTGGTTGGTTTGGTTGGCTGGCTGGGTGGCTAGCTGGTCATTCATTCAGCTGCCTCTGGCAATGAGAGCTGTTCTTGCTGTTCTTGGTGTTCTTGCTGTTGTTCCTACTGCTACTGTTGCTGCTGCAGGGGAGACAGAGATTAATGAGAAGTGCCGCATTTACTTAATTTTGACAACTGCTACGCGGACTGCGAGTGCTATTGCTGTGAAAGCAGCGCATTGAGCTGTACATTTTGTGGGTAACATTTAATTGCCGCCATCACGCCCCAAAAATCCGTTACCGACATCGCCAAACTTCTCTCGTCCGGCTCATTATGTTTAGCTAAATTTCGTTTTGCGACTGTTGCTGCGGTTCATTAAACTTTCGAGTCTCATTTGTCATGCAGCATGTGACGCGAATCTGGCGCGACAAGGGGCAAAGGACGACGTGGTAGCTGACGCATTGTTTTAATGCTCGCATAACAATTGAAACGTATTTGTCAGATAAACTTTTGTTTCCCAAGGGAAATTCGAAACCGGATTTAGTTTTTCAGTTTCTGCAAAAGTTGCACCAATTGTCAAAACTGGCAATTAAGTTTTCCATTCAGCTGCAGCTCTATTTTCAATTTTTTATTATATTTTCAATTAAATAATAATGAAATTAAGGTCATTCAGAATGTTTCTTGGACCAAATATTTTGCAAATATATATGTCTTCAAAATGTGGTTTATTGATTGCTCTGAAAAGCGTTGAAAGAGCGTCGACATAAAACGTAGATAATTCCTGTTCCTGCAAGTTGGAGCTACAAGAAATCGAAACGAGAAATGTATTTTTTTTTAGTCTGTACATTTAGTACAATATTTATTACTCTGTTTAGATTGTTTTTTATCTTGCGATAATTCTTTAGCCAGTTACCTCCAAATCTCTGACCCATTTCCTTGTGTATGTGGCTTATCTTGTTGCTAGCCTGTTAAGCTTACACTTTACGTATCTATCGATTCTTGAGGCATGCGCCCATTTTGGAGCTTGTCATTGGCTTTACTTTAGTGGCACTCCGGATAGCGTTTCACTGCCATCGCTTACAATGCTTTTACCTGGTTGCCTGTCACACTAGCTGCAACTTGAACAGAAACAGCGATAAGCACAGAGGGGGCCGTGGCCGGATGCCGTTTGCAGTGTGAGTTGGCATAAACTTCAGTTTCATCTTGTATGCAGCTGCCCTGCTTTTATATAGGTTTGGCCCGTAACACAGCCAAGTCGCATAAACTTGGCTAACATATGGCTACAGTTGACGGGCTGCTTGTCAGCTGCTGCTTTCCAAATTGTTGCTCTTTGTTTTGTTTGTTTGCTTGTTTGTTTTCGCCAGTAACTTTATGTGCTGGCAACAAAGTGCAATCCACGTAAAAAGTGCCACGGTCTGACAATAATTATGGTTTGCACTATTATAACAGCTACTCGGTAATCAAATTCACAGCTGCGGCGTCTGCATAACAAATGGCTGAGAGCAAAGAAGTGCCAGCTGCGAATTGAAAGCCGTCTGCTGCTGACTGAAGCCACTTTAACATGCACCGCAAAAAACCAAAGCAAAACAAAGGGAAATGGCAACAAAACCGCTACAACAACTTGAGCCAAGTGGGCAAGTGGGCCTCAGCTTTCCGTTCCCAGTTCTTAGTCCCAGTCTGGGCCTCAGCCAGGATGCAGTTTGCAACTTGGCTACCTCATTCCATGCCAAGAGGCGGAAACAATGCACAGGACAAGAAAAAGAAATTAAAACTTAAATAAAAAATGTACCCAGCCGCAAAAGGCAAAACTTTTTCAATACCTCGTAATCAAAAGCTACTCAAAAAGTGTATTAATCTTAAGCGTAGATTAACAAGAAAAAATATAAACAAGAGGAAATGGAGGAACAGAGGTTACCAGAGACATTGAATAGACTACAGAGAATCGCATTTAAGGGAACAAATTCAAAAAACGGAATTTCATCTCATTAAACTATCTATTTAACTGTTTATGTCTCAGCTATACAAGTGAAAATTAAAATCATTACATTTTATATAATTTGTAAATCTGTTGGTTGTTTTTTAACTAGGTTAATCCTGTATATACAGGGTATCTCGGAACGATTGAATTTTGCAACTTTTTCTTAGCTGTTTCCTTTGTTTATCTGTTGCCCATTGTCGGCTTTGACTAACGCGTCGTGGCAAGTGCAATGAATCATTCGCTGGCGTTAGAGACGACACAGGAGGCGGTTCAGCGCATGAATGAGTTGGTTGCCAACCATTCAGCATCCACGAATCCATTCATTCAAGCATTCTGTCAGCCAGCCAGTCAGCCAGTCAAACCGGCTTCTGCTGGCAAAATTACTTCCGCTTCGCTTAATTGCATTTAACAAACGCCGAGGAGACCCATGGGGTGACTGACAGCGGGCAAAGCGGGATAAGTTTACCGGATGCCGCGAAAGTTTTTGGACTTTTCTCCTTGCTAACTGAGTTGCAGTTCAGTTCTGGTAAACCGCAAACACGTTCACACATCAACTGCATTCACAGTTTGCTGTCATTGTTGCTGCTGTTCTTGTCGCTGCCTCCTTTTTTGTTATTACAACTGCATTATTTTCATTAACAAAAGTTCAACTTTTCGGCACGCCTTCTGGGATCAATAAATCGTTTGCATTTCCGATACAAACTTTCTCCTCATTTTTGGCAATTCGATTTTTATTAGCTGTGCTGCTTGCGAGTATTTCACAATAATAAACGTAATTCGAACGCATTTAACTGAGCGTGAATCTCGACAGAACGTCCCAAGTGCACTTAATTTAATTAAGAAATATAATTGCAAAATGGTATGTGAAATACGTTCAAGTGCACAGCGCCCAAGCATCGCACTACTTGTAATTAGGCCTGACATATCCATTACCATGCTCAAACCCAATCGCAATCGCAATCGCAATCACAATCCCATTGCCATAGCCATGGTAATGAGCCGAGTAGCTGGTAAAAGGCACGATTAACTGTTAAGTGCGGCAATGGAAATCGGTGAGAGAGCTACTCAAAAAATAATATAAGGCGTTGAATGCATAATAGAAGGGTGGAAGCCAAGCACAGCAGGAATTAGAGTGTTATATCGAGTTCGAAGGAAATGGGGTTACAAACACTGTGAAAAATCTATGCTTACTATGTCAATAATAATGTTTGGAGAATGTATTAACTGTGTAGTTTACACTTACTCTTCGATATGGTTATTAAGTTCGACGACTCATTCAGTTCGAAACTTCAATCCTATTTGTTTTGTTGCTTAAATTCCGCTAATATTTTGGTTGAACTTTGCTAAACTTTGCTCTTAATCTAACCTATCGTGTTAAGAGTCGAAAGTCCATCAATCTTAACTTAGTCTTTATTCAAAGCCACTTTACAATAAAATAATAACATAGACACACTTGAAAGTTGGCGCTCTTCATGCTCACTCATATCCTCTTAACTACATATATCCTGCGGCTTAGCAGCTGTCGGGCGCGATTTGAAGTTTTTGCTGTGTTTGCTTCTGGGTTGGCTTTCACCTTTCCGTTATTGCCTCATAATTTAAATGGGCAAACCGAGCAATAATCCTTAATTGCTCATTTTACTTAAGCATATTTTCTTGATGCCAGAGCGAACGCTCAGACGCAGAAGGGCCGATTCAGGGTTTGTCTTTACCTTTTCAACTTTTGCTTTTCATTTAAAATGCCCAACGCAAAGAAGGTTAACAACGTGTGAAGGTAGTGTACGAGGGGAGCGGTGAACGCTCGGTATAGTGTGAAACTTTGCCAGGGCCTGTCTGTATGCCAAGTTTTTCATTATGCATGTGATACGCTACACTCACACAAACACACAAACACCACACCACTCATAGTACACACACTAGTTTAGGCCTTTTAGTGGCAGCCGCGTGTGTATTTACTTGCTGAACGCCAGGTGACTTAGAGAGAGCACAAAGAAGGCGATGCCGACGAGTTGTGCACTTGCAATTTACGTGCAACGTGGCGTATGCAAAATATTTGCATTGATAAACAGCTCGCAGCATGGCACTTGCCACAGCAACGTCTACTACACGTATTCTGCAGTGTCTAGTGAAGTGTATATGTTTCCCTGCCTGTATGAGTGTGTGTGTGTATGAGACCTTCGGGCATTGTACAGTGGCCTCTTAACACAATCCAAATTTGCATATACTATTAACTGAAATTCTTTTAGAAGATGTCAATAGCTAAGTGCGAAAAGCTGACAGTTTAATGCTATTCATTTTCTCGTTATTTTGAAAATTTAACTGCAGTGTCACTTCTAAAAATAAATAGCAAGTAAACATTCCTTATTTTATCAGCACTTCCGCATCGCTCACATACACCAAATCCGTGCTAAAACTGTGTTGAACTAGTTTCCAGCTACATTTTACAATACATGAGAAATTTCTAATTAAAATTTCATGAATTTTTTACATTCTACTTTAGGCTTAGTTTACTCATGTAAAACATAAGAAACTCAAATTAATTTCAACCAATGTGCAACGCCTGTAGCACGCACGCACACACACACACACACACCCATACACACCCCACACCCACACTCACATACACATGAGTGCTTCAACATAGCACTTAAAGTTTTTCATTTAAAGTTTGGAAAGGTAGGTAGTGGGGCAATGGGATACCTTCCTTGCCTCATTCGGATGCTCATCTATGCAAAGGTGGCTTATCGATTGGCATAGCGACACACAGTAGAGATCGGTCTATGCAACGGAATTTTCATTATATATTTTTCAATGGCAGTCGCCATCGAGTGAACGCTGTTGAAGTGCCCTTTGGCACTGCTGCCCACGAATAAGCAGGTTGGTGAACGTGTGCATTTATCGATTATAACTATTAACTGCCCTGCACGCGAGCCGCCAATATTACTTTTGCTAATAAAAGAAAAAGCAACGACCTTCACAGCGCTGACCGCAATTGTAGCGCCACTCAGCGCTTTAATTGCACAATTGACAATAACGCAATGGGGCATGGAGTTACGTAGATATTGAGATGTACTGCGACTCTGAAAAATGCAGCTATTGCATTTGACAAGTCATGAAAATGCGACTGCCTGCCAATGCGCTCCATTGAGCATCCAACAGCGGAAATAACAAGGACAAAATAACAGAGCAGCAACAGCTAGAAGCCGTAGCAGAAACATAAGCTGAATGAATAATGGTGCACAGCCAAGCTGGCGGTGGTTGCGTTCGCATGCCTCATAGAACACATACATACGCATTGCGTCTTGATGCCTTAAGATTTTACTTCAGTACATAATAGAATCACTATAAATTAGGCTAAAGTATTTATATAAGCTTTATATACATATATTCACTGTAAAATGTACAATAAATTTTATCTGTATTTTTCGTTTGATACTCTTTAAAATCAGTGATTAGAAAATTTATATTATTTGAAATTAGGTCACCACGATGTGTATATTTAATTTTATGCAATTTTAAATTCGATTTTCATGAATTCAAATTTCAAATTTATGTCAAATTTTTTATCAAAAACTTTGAATGAACCTTGAAATATTTGTATGCTGCTTTAAAATTGTATATATTTCGCAAATTCAATCCGCTTGGATTCACTCTATTAACTATGAATTCAGACGTGAAATCTAATTGTATTTTAGCCACACAAAATTTGCTTTTCAGCACTTTTGACAGCTTTTTGAATGCCATTTGCTCTGCTTAAAATGCCAAATGCATATGCACAGCGGCACACACGAGTCGCATACAGTATGTGGCGTGCGGCAGTTTCAAGTTGCATTCAATAACAAATTTCCTGAGCAAAATAACATTAAGCGAGTTAAAGAGGAATACATGCATACATACATACATATATACATCCTCGTAGTGAACAGACAAGTTGCATGTTTTCGATTGCTGGTTTCGTTGTTGTTATTGTCAGTCTGTGTCTACAGTTACGTGCAGCTAGGGACAACCATTTAATGATGTTACAGCAGACGCATTCATGATACTCGTGTTGTGTGTGTGTGTATCCTATATCAGAGCAACCATTGAGCCGACAACTGCAGCTACAGTTGCCGCATCTACCGCCTCTCAATCCACCCGTTCACTTCATTCCAACAGCAAAAAACCGATACTTTCCGCATAAATTTCTGGGCTTGGCCCATGGCATATTGGCAGCTGCGCTTATTTACTTAAGTTTGCTTTTATTGTCTTTCGACCTTAATTAAACGTAATTAAAAAGTTAACTCCACACGCATTTGATAACGTGTTGCAAAAATTGTTCAAGCCCCTTCTGGATATCAGCCAGCAAATGCTGCCCAGTCAGCAGCAGCATCGACTAATGACTCAAAGCTGTCGCAGCCACCGCAGAACCTTTTACTTTTTTATGTGTTGGCCACTGGAACCCCTTTATGGTCACTTCTGAGCATTTTTGCGCATAATTAGACAAACTTCGACCCTGGGAAAAGTTTTGCTTTTGCCGCAAATGTGCACAGAGTTCCCAAGCACAAGAAGAAGTTTGGCATAAGTACACAGGGGAACGGATGCCTCTTTAATGTTCACCCTTTTACTACATTCCCTTCCCTTGATTTTGCCATAAAATCAAAGTTTTCAGTTGTACCTGACCATACATCCCGGCAACTCCTTCAAAAGTAGAGTTAACAGTGTCTATTTATAGCTAAAAAAAAACAAGTAAAAAAAGGTTAAAACTAAATTATCTTTTCTTCCCAAAAACGTCAGCTCTCTTTACTTTATTCACAACGAGTGACTTTTCTTCTTCTTCTAGTTGGTGATCACCCAATTGATATCGATCAACATCGATATCAATGTTAAGTTAAGTTGCATGTTAGGTTACAGATGTTATGTTACAGTCTGAGTAACATATTAACCAGCAGCCTGTTACCTACATTTCAAGAGGCCTGCTACAGTATGGTTATCTATACATATAATATATATTGTATATATATTATAATATATATATATTTATTTACATTTGTATCTTCACCGAAAAGTCAATATATTTGTGTTTATATTTACATATATATATATTTCTGTATATTTTTATTAGCCATATTTATTCTTACTATTGTTTTGTCAATTTACCTATATTATTATATATAACTTTGCTCTATAAATAATTCGTTGTAATTTCCCATATAAATGAACAAAACCCTTGCCAATGCATACTTGAAATATACATATGTATACATAGAACATAAAAATATAAATACGTATTCATAATTATTTTTATTGGCTGTTTGGTCGCAGGAGTCACACATAGGCGGACCGTGTTACCCCAAATCTTGCCCCTCATGGCGGATGGACATTTTCGTCCTTGCAGCTGCTTTCAATCAGCTTATTTTATCACAATTTTTTGCTTGGAATAGCTCTCGAGTACTATGGCTCTCCTTTTTAGTTGATTGAGCATTAGAAATTGATCTGTGCGTTTATTGCCTTGTTTGCCCGGCAGCCTCTGTGTTAGTTTTTATGGCCGGATATATATATATAAATATATGTCGTCTATATGTACGAGATTATTTCTGGACACACACCTGGACGATAGGAGATGGCGCTTTCCGATTCGCTGCCACTGTTTATTGCTTTCATATTTCTTGCTTTCTTATGGCTCGTAAATATTTTGATGTGTTGACGGTTTAAGCGATTTTCAGCGGAGCGCAGTTCTTAAAGCTGATTCAGTTGGCTGCTTGACTGCCATGTTGCTTGACTGCTTGTCTGCCGCCGGCTGCCACTTAACATTAGCGTTGCCTTAGTGTCAACATAATTTTGGCCTGGCCGTTAATTGATGGCCGTAATGCATATAACGTGGCAGCTGCGAGTCCTTCAACCTGACAATGATTTTAATACCTACTGGCAACGCTTGCTACAACACCCACTAGGGTTAGTATGTAAAAAAAAGAACTCAACTCCTGCGCATAGACATTTTGCTGTCATTTGTAAAACTTTTCAACTACGTTTTTTGTGCTCTCTAATTTTGTGAGCCTTCAATTATGTGCAGAATGAATGTGGTGTGGCCCCAGGAGAGTGTAGTATGTGTTGCAAGCAAGATGCCACAAATGTCTTAAGAGCCTCCAGGCGCTGTCGACGTCGACACTTTGATGGCACTCGGCAGCCAAGGGTTACACACACACACACACGAGAGATAGAGAGAGAGAGAGAGAAAGAGCTAAATTTCCTGCTGCATGTTTGCAGGCGCGCACGTGTTGAGATTTTATGTCGGCACTTGGCGCGTGTTTTTTGGCCCAACTCGAAGGTCATTCCATTTACAGTTTGCAGAAAAGGGAACCGTTTAAAGCCCATTTTGACAGGCAGCAAGCCCAAGTTGTTTATAAGTTAGTTAAATTAAAAGAAGCTCGCCATGCAAAGCCGCTGAAAGCAGCGCGAACAGCACAAACCAAAGTGCACAGCGAAACCAAAACGAAAAACAAAATGGTTGGCAAAAAAAAAAACGGATGCTTTAAATGTGTCAAGGTTTTTGGAGCGAAGCAACCGCTAGGATTTGAATCTGTAAGAGCGCCAAGCGCAACGCTCTTATCCAGGGGTTAACTCAGCGTCGGAGTTCGCCCATGGCCCTGGCAAACTGAAGTCTGATTCAAGAGTCGGTCGCCACTCATAGAAAGCAAAATGAAAAAAAGGCAGATATCAAATGAGAACTTGTCTCGGTCCGCGAGAATTGCAATGGGCGCCCATTAATTTCATTCCATACAAAATTAAACTGAGCGAGGAAGCTGCTGCAGTCTTTTAACGAGTTCAAAGCGCACAGTGCGCTTAAGATAAATAAAGCATTTTATACAAAAAAAGAACTAAGAAACGCTTACAAAAGCAGTAGCTCTTAGGACTTAGGAAGCTGCTGTTTCCAAGTGTCATTCATTGCTTTAAGCAGCTCACAAACGCCGAATCTACTATTTTCTTATTGAAATATCTGCTAAATAATTTACATTGATTTGTGATCTGTGAATTTTGATTAATTTGTAAAATCTGAATTTGAGCAAATATTTTTTTTCAGTGGTTATTTTACAGGAACAACAAATTTTGAAGTTATATGTTTGCATGAAAGTAGAAAATAAATTTCCGTAATAGTCCTAAATTATGTGAAAATGTAGGGGGGTGGTTGCTTCCTTCCTTCCTTCTTTATCCAGTAAAAAGGCACTTGTTGGTTTTTATTCACTTTATATATATATTTAATTCACTTGAAAAAGGGTTTGCTACGTCTGTGTAGTCTTGCGGATATATTACAAAGATTAAATGATTTAATGTTAACATTTTTACATGTATGTTATTGATAACAGCGCTGAGTGCGCTGAGAGGAGGTTGCATTGCAAAGAGAGAGGATGTGGATCGTATGTTATGTTAAAGCCTGGCTTAACATAACCAACCTGAACATTATGAATTATTTAATGATTTATTCCACTATTCCACTGTGCAAATCATTACGGAACAATTTAATTAGTTGAACGCTTCGGTATATACTCACTTAACTAGTGGTGGCGCTTATCGCTGTGTTTGTGGTCATGGGGGGGTCTCCTTTGGCCCTAATTCAAATCTCCAATTATTTAAGTAACCCATGTTGCGTATACGTAAAGTACATTACTAATGTACATTAATCATATGTCGCATAGGCCACGACCATTGTGAGCTACACACAAAACGAACAACAACAGCTGTAGTTCTACATCAAACAGCAACAGTGGGACATTAATTTATTAAACCCTTTGCAACTGGCTTTATTGTTGTTGTTCTGGCTGCTGCGGTCCCCTGATGCAATAATAAGACAACTTTACTATTGTCGTTGAGAGGGGCGCGTGCAACTTCAGTTGTAGGTTACTACTGGGCGAGCGTGTGTGATTTATTTGCTTGTGTGTGTGTGTGTGTGTGAGTGTGTCTGTGTCTGTGCGTACAATAAAATGTCTTGTCAACATTCCATAACTCACTTTGTATGCCTACCCCGCTGGTCCCCACCTCGCTGCGAATTTGTCTGTCCGCTCAGCGGACGAATCTTCCTGTTTGTGCATGGCCAACACAATGGACTCCGTCCTGACACCTCTCAGCATGTGTGTATGACTCTGCATTTATGTATGTGGTGTATCTGTGTGCGAGTGTGTGTATCTGTGTGTGAGTGTGTGTATCTGTGTGTGAGTGTGTGTATCTGTGTGTGCGTGTGTGTCTGTGCAGTAGTGAATAGCGGCAAACAGACACGCACGACTGTTTGTTTGCCAGCCTCTTTTCAGTGTGTCTCATTTGTAGCTGTAAATGTACAACGTGTAGTAATAAAGCATTTTTCATATAGTTCCGCAACATAATAATGATAACGCCTGCTGATGTCCATGATGACTTTGTAGTGGATAAACATCAAGTCAGACTGAGGAGTCGAAATCAGACCCGGCATGGGTGGAGCCAGCAGTCAGCTCTGGAAGATGTGTTAATCAACTGGCAGCGTGAAGAACGTGAAGTTTCACTTAGTCATGCTCTAAGAATTCTCACAAATGTGTTTCACTTGAAGCATATACAATTGGTTGATTGATTGATTGATTGATTATGAATTTGACACTTCTAAAATACATTTCAGGCATACTCTGTCAGCTTAAGGAATTACGATTTGTAAACCAATTGCGTTTTAAAATCACTTATGCCTAAAATGAACAGGTGCATTAAAAATCCAAATATGTTATTGCGTTTTGAAGAGATGCCATAAGTTTTTAAATAATATATTTTAATATAAGCTTTAAATATGTTGATTTTTGGTAGATGTGAAATTCTATATTTTCAATTCACACAGTATTACTCACAATTATGCATTTTATATTTTGGTTAGCCATAAATTAAGCTCAAACATATCTCTCTTACAGCTAATTCACTTACTCAAAACAACCGCGAAATAAATGTTTTAGCTCCTCTGGCTTCTTGTTGGAAAATTTCAAACAATTTCCAAGTAAAGTCAATTAAATTTGAACGCCACCAGGTGAGTGCTTTGCTTCGCCATCACACCTCTAAAGCAGTATTTTTGTCCTAAATTTTTTATTTTTCCTTTTCTATTTTGTTTTTTGGCCTGTCTGAAATTTAGAGCAGACACCAAAAAAAATGGCAATTTTTACGTTTATCTTAAATGACATTTATGTTTCCCAATTGTTACATTTATATCTGAAACTGAAATTGTCTCTCTTCCCACTCTCCCTCTCTCTTTCCTTCTCTTCATGTGTCTTTGCTTAGAGCCTTAATGTGGAAAATTTCCACATTTAAGTACTTCTATGCCAGAGACTGACAAAATGAATTTTTAATGATATTTTGATAAGTGTTTCTACGCTCTCAATCTCTTTCTTTTAATTTTCACTACGGAAAACGGAAAATGTTGATAAAATGTGAAAATACACATATCGAGCTGTAAAGCTACTCCAAAATCTCACAAAACAATGAAGTTACATCTGGGAATATTGGTCTAGTCTTATGTTAATCTAAAACTGAACAAACAAACAAAAAAGTACGCAGTTTAATGGTTTTTTTTTAATGTCTGTCAAACAAATTGTTTATGTAGCTACCATGTAAAATAACTTTGATATGTGCCAAGCAATAACCCAAATAAAATTGTCCATGAATTTGTGGGTGCATAATCAAAAATACGACAATGTTTTTTAGAACTTTATGGTGTTGTGCAGAACTTAAATTTATATTCATATATGTTACATGCACATTTATAACCATAGACTCTTTGGTCAACAACATCACTCAGCAGCTAAAAACACTGGCAAAAATGCCAACTATCACCTTAAAGCGAAACCGCTTCCCACCCTCGGCTCATCCATTATGGCAGTTTTTGGAAAACGCACTTGCTGCCAACGTCAAAATTTCATTCAATTGTCAGCGCTATAAATGTGTGATCATAAATCATACACACACATGGACGCAACGCACACAACCAACTAAAAATAATATAAAGCAATAAACAATGAAAACGATGAAAACAAGTAGATGTACTTTGGCAAAGTGTAGTGCACCTTCGGGATACCCTGTCAAACGAATGAATTGCTTTTAGCCTTTCCGTATGCTTCAATTTTATATTTGATGTATTTTATGCTCTGAGTTAATTTTAGTTAGTAATGATATAGATATTGAATATATTTTCACATAATGACAATATTCTGTAATATGCTCAAATATATATTCTCTTTATATATATCATGACGTGAAGGATAAATGAAATGAAAAGGTGCATGTGCCAGCAAGAACAATGCGTTAAAGGCTAAAAGGGCTAAGGCCACACACTTTACTGTACAGGCACTCACACACACAAACACACCCACACCTACTTGTATCCACGCATACCAATACCAATAACAATATGAATACCAATACCCGAGTTCTGGATAGTTAATAATTTATATATTTATGCCGCTGAAGCGTAAAACGAAGTTGAAAAACCAATGCCAAACCAACAAGAGCGTAATACAATAAAAAGCACACATAATAAAAGAGCTGCTCAGCTGCTGGGGTTGGGAATGGGGATGGGGATGGGGATGGGGATGGTGAGTTAGTATAAGCACACGCAATAAAAACAGCACAAGATTCTTAAGCAAATGGCGCCAGTAATCGAATCGTCTTGTTGTCCTTTCTCATTCGTTTTGCTTTATTTTGGTTGTTGTCGTTCTTGTTTTTTTTTCCCCGTTTTGATAGAAGAGCTAAGCCGCTTGCAATAAGTAGAACTGTTGAGCACTTTCTTAAAGCACTCTCCGTGCGACCTTCCAACTTCAATTTGTGGTCGCACTGACCTTTTTCGAAGTGTTTGTGGCTTGTGGCATTGGGTTTGCTTAAGTTTTTTTCTTCTTCTTTCGTTTAGAGCGAGCGCTATACATAATTAATATTGACACAACAGTGGAATGCAACGCCAAGGCTAATTCTTGTGTGGGAGCATGCATTTGGAACATAAATCAGCTTGAAGGTTGGCTCGACTGTGTTTTTGGCTAAGTTGCCGAGCTCTTTTTGTTTTTTAACAACTTTCTAATTGCCACTTTAGCTATAGCAACTAACATATTTTTCAAGCATGCTAATACATGTGTGTGAGTGTCTGTGTGTGTGTGTGTGTGTATACTGTTCATTCATTAAAGAAACTGCCGGCAGGCTAAGGAGCAGCCAGAGCAGCCAGAGCAGCCTCTAACGGCAACAATAAAAACAAACGGCCTGCCAACAGAAAAGGACACAGAGAAAAAAACACACACACACACGCAAGCACACACTCACACAAACAACAGAATTGTTAAAATGCTCATTATTTGGTAAGGCCACACAGACAGCTTGTGATTCACTGCTCGAAAGTTCTATGAAGATGATTATTAAAATAAAAATTTGGGAATAAAAAGGTCGACTTGCAATGTTAGATAAATATGTTAATCACTCAATTACCACAATAAATACTTTAACAATAAAAAAAAAGTAAATATCTATTGATGGAATTGCCAATCTCCTTAAGCCTTTTGTGTTTTTTATTAGTGGCAGTAATAATATATTGTTAATATTGAGAGTGCGACATACCGAAGGATTTCAGTCAGATACCCAGTTTACGGTATAAGCATGGCAACTCTGCAACTCTGGACAACTCTGTGGAGCGGAAATGGCGTCGGCACAGCACGAGAGATACATTGTTACTTGCAACGTTAACGTTACCCTCGATGCTGGCTATCGTTGCCCATTTGGTTGGTGAAGGAGTGAAAGTGTTGCACACACTTAAAAAGGTATACTCAAGTATACCTACCGGACTTCATACCGTATAAGCTATTGTATGTGTATACACACACATACACACACATACACACACACACACAGGCTCAGCTGCTCTGCATGAAGCATATATAACCATTGTTTGTCTGAGGGCGGCAACAGTGGATTGGGCGATGTCCTTCCTGTGCAATGGCCGCTGGCTACGGCTGTAACTAAATAGCCTGCTGGTGCTCACTGTTGCCACTGTTTGTCTTTTCTGCCTCTTCGTGTTTTTTTTCCCCAGAAAAGTTGGGCGTGAAAATTGTATTATTATATTTTTTTCAGTTGCTTGTCTTTTTATATGAAAATACTTAAAACTAGCTGGTGCAAGGGCAGCGCGACCATTTGCTTTATGAACATTTTTTGTGGGACAGGAGGGTGGCAGATAGCAGGGTGCACTGGGAAATAGAAGGTTGGCTGGCACTTTCACTCTTACGCAAAAGTTCAAGGACTTTTTAGCATTTATAAAGCAATTAAAATTTAAATGAACAGTTTTTCAGCTGCCGGACGGGTGGGGCGGCTCGAAAATGTTTCTGGCATACAATTTGTGACATGGATGTCATAAAATATTTATGAATTATTTACAGTTAACTAATTGTTGGCATTATAAGCGAAGAAAATTGCTGCATTTCACTTTTGCTTTTGCTTATGCCGCTGCCATTTATTTTGCACACTTTTAGCCAGCTCAGCAGGCAATTAGCTTAATTTCGCGTACTTTGCACGTTGCGTACTCCTTGGCAATATAACGCTCATTTAATATACATAGTAAAGTTATGAGGTTAATTTCTGACTAAACTATGAGAAATACAATCATTTTACGCAGCTGTTGCTGCGACTTTTATATAAATAGAGCCGTAACTTTCTGTTTATAATAAACGTACACAAATTTTGCACAGTATAGAAATGGATTCAAGTCAAAAGTTAGAACTAATTTAAATATATCTGACATACTGAAATGCAAGACTTAATATGAAAATTAAGTCGGAACCTAACTATTTTTGTATATATATATATGATTTTATTTATTCTTATTATTTGGCCACGATGAAAAGTCGATTCATAAGTTGTTTAAAGTTATAACTCAGAAAATATAAGAGGAAAAATGCTGAAATTTGGTAGAAAAATATCTTATACAGAAATAAATATAAAATCGTTATCAAATTTTGTATTTTTTTGTTTCGGAGTATCTTTTGTCCCTTATGAAAGGCAACTTAAAAGATCAGTTAGAGTTGCATACGGGCAAAGGCTTGAAAATCTGACCCGTTGTTCGCAGTACGTATGCCAGAAAATATTTTGTATAAAACACATTTCAATAGTGCAGATACACATCAAATCTATTGGCTTAGTTCAGATTTCAATGGAATAGGTTTTGACCAAATGCATGCCCCAAATAGCTGACAGGCGAAGCGGCAATTTTGTGTGGTATTGTGTGGTAGTGTTTTCATGGCAGTTTTTATTAAAAAAGAATATGTGCATCGTTTTGTTTTCAGGGCATTTCAATTATGATGAGGGTCAGTTTCCAATGTGTTTTTTTTTTGTACAACATGCAGCTCAGAGTGAGCCAGAACCGTGCTGTTGGAGGGCGCATTAACTTTACTAACGCAGCTTGGGCCATAAATTACGATTTGGCATTCTGCGCGACTCTTGCAACAAGCACTGAAGCGAACCGCGTACCCACGTACTTGGTTCCGACTTTTCAATAAAACATGCGAGTATTTCGCTTAAATTAAAAATAAATACTGGCCAGTGTGGCCGGTGGCCGATGGCTCATGAAAATGTCAATACAAACAACACACGTTATTAAATACTCCACAAAAAATAGAGAAAAAGCAAATAAAAAGGTATTGAGGAAAACTGCCAGCATGCAAAAAGTCAACGAATTAATTGCCTACAAAATAAAGTGCATTTAAAGTGCCAATTAAATGCCACTTCAAATATAAAAATATGGATTGTGAGGATTATCTTTCATTGCAGCATCTATTATCAGTGATTTTGTTAAACCACATTTATATTTAAGTGGTTTTCACAATATTAACTCGACTCAATACCAATAGTAGCTTACAATTTATTTTGTTAATTTTTCACTCAATTAATCAGAAAACTTCAAAAGTGCTAAAGTACTAATATTGAGAAGCAGCATCTATAAGATTTCCATTAAGCATAGCATTTAAATGAATTCATTCATTTCTAAATACTCATTTTAATGCGACATTTCTGTTTAGACTCTGGTAACCCTGCTGCTTAATGTCGTAGTAGCGACAAAAGCAACAAGGACAATAACAACTACAATATTACAACAACGACCGCTTGTCGGCATTTAGACTTAATTTAAATGCAAAAAAAAAACGGCAAAAATCAGAAAAAAATAGAAGGGAAGAGAGAGATGGTTGATGAAAGCTGAAACAAAAGCCGCTCGAGCATTCCGTGAAACACAACGGCAAACGTAACGTAGCGCAACGTAACGGCTGTGGAAGGCAAAAGTATAATTTATGTGTATTTTGTTATGTGCTGTTGTTCTTGTTGTTGTTTCTGCTGTTGCTGTTGTTGTTGTTGTTGTTGTTGCTGTTGTTGTTGTACATACTTTGGCACAAATGCTCATTTCATCGTTTAACTTGGCAAGGGCACAAAGCTACATGCTACAATTGAATTTGAGTTAGCCGGGGTAAGCACTCACCACCACATGAACACCCACACACACATACAAACACGCGCAGCGGGCTGCTTAACCCAATTCGCTGTCGCTGCTTCTGCTGCTGTCGCTACTGCTGTCGCTACTGCTGTCGCTACTGCTGTCGCTGCTGTTACTGCTGCTTTTCAAAACGCAAGTGTCTCAGACAGCGAGGCAGCAGAGAATGTCAACGTCGACGTCAGCGTTGCCGTTTACTATATATACTACTGTTGTTGTTGTCGCTGCTGCTGCTGCTTGTTTTGTTTTCGACTGCAGACTGTGTCATTGTGTGCGAGCGAGAGGTGCCTGCGTGCGAATGGCAGCTTCCCTCACGCCTAAGCATTTGCCGCAAAATGATTTTCAAAATTTTGTTTTTGGCAACATGGCGAGAGTTGTGTAAGAAGTTTTCAAAAGCAAACAATTGTGCGCTGAATTTTAATTAATTGCAATTAACAAGCACCTGTCATTAAAAATAAACTTGTTATTCTAGCCTTGCCTCGTTAAGTTTGAAGAGCATAAGTTTCGCACTCTTCGCATTAGCAAGAAATGAATATTTTGGCATTACTTCCATTAAAATGTAGTATAAAAACCCGCTCATTAGCCACTATTTTTTTTTTAATTTTTGGCCAGAAAATAAAGTTTACGTGACTGCAAGTAAAGCACGTAACAACAATTGAAGATAAACTCGGTCTTAGGTTCACAAGACACTCTTGACTATGTACTATATATACACTCCTTACTAAATAAAAAACTAAAAAATGTATCTATCAATTATTCTTGATGAAAATTAAATTAAATATGTTGTGCTTTAAAATTGATTTATTGCCCAGATTCTGTTCGAATTCCTTTCTCTCTCTCTCTCTGTCTCTATCTCGCTCTGCCTATTTTTAATTTATAGGTCTCCCCTATGTTGTGTTTCCGGAAAGCTCTTGAAAACAATTCTGTGAGTTTCATTCGTTCAAATTAGCATCTTTTGAGTTTGTACTCTCATTATTTGCTGTCTCATCCAGGACTCGTCATTTACTCAAGAACTGGCACAACCGCTGTCAATTGCAACATCATTAGGAACAGGAGGATGATGATTATCCTTATCGTAGTCAACTCATTCGGCAACCCGTGGAAAACTCTCGCCTAAGCAAACAATTGAAGTGCGTAGATGTTGCTCTTGTTTCACGAGTTGCTTAAATGAAATCAAAGTTTTGTGCTATGATTAACTTTCCCCTGGCCATGGAATGTGACTGTGTCAAGTTTAAAGCACAACGGGCCCAGAAGGGAGCATGATGAAGCATCTGGAATGCCATGCCTCGTTGCTCGATAGTTTTGCAATGTAATTTTCTTTATGATTTCACTAGCAAAACTCGGGCGTGCGTAAAATTGAACAGTTGTAATGCCCGCTGCTCGCAAGTTTTATGAGTTTTTCTTTTCGAGTTTTAAATGAATTCTGGACTAAAGCCAGGGGCAACTTAAAGCTTAAGCAGAGTGAGTATGAGACAAAGAGAAGAACAAATAATGTTGATAAGAATGGAAGCTACTGAAAGGAGTTGCTTTTCACTGGAGCCTTTGTCAGAGTTCCTTTTGGCCTCATCGGCTTGCGTCTTTTGTCTGTGTGTGTGTGTGCGTGCGTTTGTAAGGGAATGTGGTCCATTGTAGTCCAGCTCCCGAGTCACATATGTCAGCTCCTATGTGTGTGTGTGCTTTCCCTTTTATAATCAACTAAAAGCCAAATAATCTAAAAGTCAACACAATACCTTACAAGAAGGGTACGCTTTAATTTTACTTATCGAACTTTGCATGCCCTCGCAAATATTATAATCTATTGTTGTTATTCTCTATATTTCAAACTGTTACATTTTTCAAAAATACATTTTTTAAATTTATGATTTTTCGGCATGAAAAACGGTTTAATTTCGATCTTTATTATATTCTATGTCGGAATGTGGTGTGAAACTAACTAGTTGCCACTGCCTTAAAAAAAATATGTATTTTTTAAATTTATCTACAAAATTAATCAAGTGATTGGATTATAAATAATTAAAATTTTGTTCAATTTCTGGAAATTTTAAATATAGAAACAGCATTTAAAATAGTTTTTGAAGATCCAGGGTCTTAACTTTGTCTCCCATTATTTGTGAGCTGCTTTGTGTGTCATAATGAAAGTCTCAACGATACACGCAGTAAATTTGTTATCTTCCAGGACTGTTTGAAGCAATTTTGGGCTCTGGCAACTCTTTAATGAAAACTGAAACGGAGAACGCTGTCGTTTGAAAGCCGTTGGCCATAAAAATCAATGAACGCCTTGGCCAAAATAGTTGGCAGCTGGCAAGATGCTTGAAAATGAGACAAAGATTTTTAAAGGTACGTATTTTGTATTGTTTTTTTTTCGTGGCCCTAGCGACCTTCTAATCTTTGTGTGTGCGTAAGCTTATATAAATATATAGATATATATACTGTATAGATATATATACTATATAGATATATATACAACCAGGGGCAGCCTCAGAGTTGGGTTTAGGTGGAGAGGTTGAAATAGGGAGCCTGCACACAACATGTTGCCTACTTTTTGACATTTTCAACATGTGTCCAATGCCTGTGTGTGTGGGTGTGTACGTGTGTGTGTTTCTGTCGCTTTTGAGCGTTGACGTTTGCGTTGATTTTTGACAGCTGCCTAGGCAGGCACAACACCAAACGTCACACACACTCGCACACACACGCCCACACTGGAAACAATAACAAAAACTTGTTACCAAAGTTGTGCCAGATTGGCTCGCCCCCCTTGATTCCCCTTCAGACTGTACCCACTGTCTCCGTTATTGCTAGACTCTTATGTATGCGTTATATGCGCATACTTTTTACTCATATCTCTAAGGTTTATGTCAAGGTTTTTTATTACTTTGATATGCCATTCAGTGTTGCGTTATTTTTTCGTCTCTTTTTTTTTTTTTTTTTGTATACATGTATATTTATTATATTTTTTTTTTGTTACTTGCACTTGTAGAGCTTATACTTGCTCGCTGTTGTGCTCTGCCATTTTTATGGGACACGAAGAGCAGTTTTAAGTTGACAGCAGCCGGATGTGCGTACTTACCTGTAAGCAAGAAAAATTCAAAGGAAAGCTGATTAAAAACGAGTACAGAGAGTGTATGTGGTGTATATGTGCGTGTGTGTGTGAACTAGCGTAGTTATACGTGTGTATGTGTGACAAGGAACATTTATTGGCAATAGCATAGGTTGGATTGCTCATGCCTCACTACCTAATGCTAAATGCTCTATTATCGCAGAATGTTGATAGCTCTAAGCTTTCGTAATGGCCGTCAGCTTTGGTCATCTCCAAATTCCAATATATGCTTCTGACACTCGCACACACACACACACACACACACACACACACAGTCACAGCTTGATTGCGCCAATGGACATTTTGTTAAAGATTTTTATGAAAAGGGCTCATGCTCTGGAGGAGTTCTTTAACGGACATCAAATATTTCAAGTACTTAAAAAGGCAGCTAACAATCAAGTTTCTTTTTAAGATTATTTAAATAGGATTATAGAACTTTTGCATTGTCGTTAGGCTGCCTCTTTTGAATTTACAACAATTTTAGTTTGAAAATATATATTCAAATTACAATTCTTGTAATTTATTAATTTCCATACATTTCCAAAATTTGCTTGATAGCAATCAAATAAAATTGATCTTAACAGGATTTGCCCAATCTGCTATCATTATTAATTTACTAAATATATGCTGTGGTTGCATATTGCACGGACATGGCTACTTGCTGTTTGGCAACAAACATATTGTATCTACTGTACTGCCAAATACCTTTCTAATCTAGCTGATTACATTTCTGGGAAAATGCACTGAGTCCCATTTGAAATTTGTACATTACTTAAGTCAATATCTGGCTTCATTTTGGAATGGAATTAATTTTGTTTGTCTTTGCTTTTCCATTCTTGGCAGAGCTTCAAAAGCGCCCGAAAGTGTAATTTGCATTTTGGTCTTCCATCTCAAAACCAACTGCAATCAATTAAATGACTTGTGTTACAAACATATGTATATATATTTATAAATACATATGCATATATATATTTCTTGGGATTCATGAATATTTATCCAGTGACAAAATGCAAAGAGACCACAAAAATATGCTATTTAAATGCAATTGGAATTTGTTTGCTCAATGAAAGACAACAACAAAGAAGCAATACAATAAATTCACAACTGTATTGAACAGGTAAGAAGGGCTGGGAGTGGGAACCCCCAGAAATGGGAAACGCATTAAATGCATGACTTGAATGGTAAGTTAACGCTGAAAACCAGAGATAAAAATCTGGAGTGCTGCAGTCGAAGCAAGACTTGACTATAAAATACCCTGTACTAAAACAAATAAATGTGAGTTATGAATATAGACTCTAGATTTGACATGGACATGGCTTAAACTTATATAGAAAAAGTCTATCTCTAAATCCCAAATATACTTTCTAAATACTTTATATTTTTTGTAAATATGTTTATCCAATCTTTAATATAAATGAACTTCTCCATGGTGCTATCTAAGGTAAACCCTCGGCTTGTATTTTGTCTAAAGTGTATTGCAATGCAGCAAGTCAAATATTGAGACACAGATACACAGATACAAACAAACACACACGGGGTAAAAGTTTGACTAGTGAGCGGAGTATTGTGTGTCTGACACAAAAACCAGTGCAAAAGGCATGACAAATAAAAAAACGAGTTGAAAAATACGAAAACGTACAGAAAACAAGTTACTCAAAAGCAGCACGCTCCAAACAAAACAAACAATTTGGTAGATGCAACGAACGCAAAACTCAACAAAAAGCAATTGCAATTGCATCAGCATAACAGAAGGGTCGTGGGTGGGTTGTGGATTGTGGCTGGGTAGGTGGGGTTGGAGGGGGCGTGTCAGTTGTGGCACCCCACAACAAAGTTGTTGACAATGCCAAACACGTTAACCGAAAACTTTTGGCACAAAGATAAACGCAAATTTGGCAACTTGGTCGTTTACTGCTGTTGCACTTTGTCTTTGGTACAAATTTGGTTCAAAGTGCATGTTGCAAAAGCGGCTAAAGCCCGCATCGAAAACACTGACTGCTTACAGTACAGTGTACGGACAACAGCGACAGACAGCGCCCGCATTTACATCATATAAATATGACACAAGGCTCAACCTAAAGCACCACTGCCCATAAACAGACTACAAATCCACGCGGGGGAGGAGTGCAGAAGGCGAGGCAAGACCACAAATTGACATGCATTGAGCATTCCATCTATATCCCATTTTATTGTGTGGGCTGCAAACAAAAATAGTATTCGCTATCCAACGAAGATGTGCACAGATTCGTGAACGCATGACACTCATAAGTAAAATGCCTCCAGCTTTGCTCTGTGCTCTACTGTCCGGCAGCTACAATCCCAAAATCAAGCTGAGCGCATCTGTGAGCTTAGTTGAGCTTCAGCTGGACAGCTGTAGCAACAAGACACAACAACAGCAACAACAGCAACAACAACTTGGCAGCACATAAATCGCTGTGTGGCTGCTGTCTTGGCAACAAGCTGCTTGCCCCAAAGGCAACGTTGACTTCCGCCCATCCCCTAAGTTCTGCCATGCATCTAACAAGTTGTCTATCGTTTCTATTTCTTTATTTTCTCTTTTTTTTGGCTAACTACAATTCAAGACAAGCGGTTGAATCTGATGGCTTTGCGACAACGATGGTGAAGTTCCAGAAGTTTGTGGAAAATTCTCTGCTAAACGTTCATTACAGAGATATCTGCTGCGATTACAATTTTTGTTAAGCTGAAATGTGAGAATTTCCCCGCTACTCTGCTTGCTTTCCCATCTCACATATTTCTTTTTATATTTTCCATGCTGTAAATTCCAGTAACTACTTAAGCGACCGTCGCACTGTTTGTATAGCCCACGCTTTGAGTGGACAGTTTCATATTAGCTTGTTATTGACAGCATTGTTGCTTAGAGTCTTGCTTTCGGTTAGTTTTTTCTATATGTTACGATTTAAGAATCGAGAAAAGCTGTCGACCAGTCGCACAGCTAGTCGCCCAGCCACAAAGGATAAAGAATGTGAAGAGCAGACGAAGAAGAAGTTCTAAGGTCTGACAGGCCACAAAATGCAGGCACACAAATTGTCAGTCTAACATACATATATTAAAGGACATTAGGCTCATTCAGTCTATGCCAGGCAATAAGCAATTTTTGGTCAATATTGTTGGACACAGAGAACTGTCTAAGTTGTCGCCGGTTGGCAGTGTTGCGTATACGTAATGTGTGCAGGAAATGAAAAATGTAATTAAAAAAGTTTCTTTTGTTCAATGGGAAAAAGTCTCCGGTGAGGTCGAAACAGGAAAAAAAAAATAAAGCCAAGTGAACAATTTGTGGTGCCTTTTAAATGTGAGAGCCGTGTGACATTCAGTTGCTATGGCAGCTTTCAATCTCTTCCTTTTAGTTTTATATGTGCCACACACACACACACACACACTGACAGAGACAGATACAAATACTCAAACGTGTGCATGTAAAAGTGCTCATTAAAACATATCAACAAGCTTTATAGCAGCATCAACATCGACGTCGACGACGCTGTCGCTGTCGCTGTCGCTTTCCCTGTCGTCGTCCAACCGACAGCAGTTAAATTCATTCATAAACTACGTGACAAAACGAACGGATATGTAGGAGCGGAAATTGCCAACAAACACACACATACAGGCACACACTGAGACCAGCACACACATTGACACACATGCACCCAGACACTCCTTCTGTCCGTCCGTCATTTCGTCAGTGTGTCAGTCAGCCAGTTGGCTGCTTGGCTGGCGGTTCAACGTGCGCGAAATATTTTCGCACACGCCGCCTTTGCCTGGTATTTAAAATCAATTTTTAAAATGCCTGTAGATGCCACAAGCCGCACCACGAACACCCCGTAATCCATGGCTAACACCATGTTACCCATTAGATAAATAATATATATCTTATTATAGTCTAACTGGCAATTTACTGTACTTACATATTTATTCATTAAAGTAATTGCTTCCACTAAAATGTAATACATTAAATTATGATTAAACTAAAAGAAATGCATGGAAAAACCAGCTTTAATTCTACAAAGGAAACAAATTTGAATAGACTACAGGAGATGTTGTAGTCTAGCAGTGCAAAGCTGAAGCACACTTGCTATTTTTTTTTATAGCGCAACCCGTCGAGTGTCTACTTGAGTGTGGCGAAATCGTTGAAATGCTGCGCCGAGTCCAAATGGAGCGGGCGCACACGTTGCAATCCCATCGACCCACTGCCACTCCTCCTTTCAGCCCTTCTCTGCCGCTCAGTGCCAATTCCCGCTCCAAAAAGCATATTACATTTACAATATTTCCCTCACTCACAGCTCTCATATGTAAGTCAACATCAAGCGTTGAGGCAAAATAGGCTGGGCTGTTGCGTGGTCTGGCGCGAAATCTCATAATATTGATAGTGCGCTTTTGGCAAGGATGTAAAAAATCAAGCGTATTTTTTGATTGCAACCATTTGACCTCAGTACGCTTGGCGGTCGAGTGAGAGACACAGAGAGATACAGAAAGGGAGGAAGTGGAGGCTGAGTGAGCATAATTTAGTTCGTTTTTATTTGTTACACATATATGTAAGATTCGTTCGTACTATTTGACAAACAATTGTGGATGGGGTGGAAAAACCTTTTGCTATCCGTTATCGCCAACCACACAGACAACCAATTGATGCAGGTCAGACCAACAACAACAACAACAACAGCAACAATGACAACACCCCAAAGAAGATGAATTCTACAAATGGGCATACGAGTGTTTTCGGCAGACAATCCTTCTTCCTTCAGTTGTTTATTGTATTTTTTTTTTTGTTTTTTTTTTTTTTTGCTGGCTTATTGCTTGGCTCAATCACAATTGTATTGTCGTTGCGAGAATGAAAGTGGATTGAGTATAGCAACGTGATTGCCCGCCGGTTGGGCTTGTAAACCACCTTTATTATGGTATATTTTTCTCTCGTGGTACGCGGCGGGGATTAAATGGTTGTCAATGAGCCGTGCATATATCTTTTAATTGAAGGCATCCTGCAAGACGAAGCTTGCTTTTGCAGTTAGCACTTATTTGAAATGCAGATAGTGTTCGATACCCAAGAGATACTTAAATAAAAATCAATGGAGCATGAAATTAAAAGCTGAAAACGTTGAAAGCATGGCATTTCTATTAAAAATTCAAATATGTACTTTCATATATCGTTTCTAGACATTAAAAGGTTAAGGAATCCCCAACACCTGAATCGATAAGCTAAGCACACGGCTTAAAATGAACTGACATTTGCTTGTAAGCATTTGCTCAACTTTGATTTGCTTGTAAAAATGGTTTGCTCTTTTCTCGCTTTTGCTTTCCACTCGCTGAGCACGTTGTTTTATTATTTTAAGAATGAATTTACTTATTACATGGGCAGAGTAGGCAACAATGTGGGTGTCAGTGCTCTCGCTGAAGGTTAAAGTGTGGAGAGGTTGGGTGAGTTGAGCTGACAGAGTTGAGAAGGCAACTCGGAAAAGCATTCAACTCGACAAGTTACACGCTAGTTGACCTAATTTAACCTTGACCCAATTCCAAGCTACACATTTCTGCTATGTTGAATCTTGGAATTTCAATTAATGCTTTGCTCAAGAATTGTAAATTAAATCAAGCAACTAATTAATACAATGAAAATTAAGGGAAATTGCAAAATGGGTTTAGAGACAAGAGATAACAGACATTCTTTGAAAGAAATTAATCACTTAAATCAAATACTTTAATATCTGCTCAAAGTAAATTTTATTTAACCTGGAAAAATAATACCTTATGCCCATAAAACCTAAACTATGCCGTAAATATACATTTACTAATTTGCACTTAAATTCTGTACGCGCACACATATCTTTTTTTGTTTATGGCAATAGTTTGGCATTTCAATTAATTTACTACTAAATTTTCTGGATCAGCTCCGCTTGGTCCACTTATGGGTAATCGCTATAAGTAGTTCCATAGTTTATGGAGCAACATTTAGTTGCTGTTGGTTATCTCATATGCATATTGACATTACGTTAAATCATATACCTGCTTGCTATTTGCTGCACGCATATTTCGTATACGCAACGTGCCAAAAGCAAGCACTCAGTCAGCCCTGGGGACATACAAATTCGCATTCGGATTTCGATTCGGATTCTCATTCGCATTGAGTATTCCAGGGTCGCCGCTGGGCACTTGTGTGTACGAGTGTGCGTCTGTCTGTGACTGTGTGTGTGTGTGTGTGTGTGTGTGTATTTGCGAGCTTCAACTTTTGTCCATAAATGTCAAAGTCAATGCAGTTAGTATGGATCTCAGCCAACTCGGGCTGTAGCTCGCGTCAAGGTTCTGCATTGGGTGGGGGTGCGACATAAAATACGAGCCAGAGAATATCAGATGAAAATCGCATGCGTGTTGAAAAAAATATACATATACATATATTGTTTTTGCTGCCGTAGCTGAATAATTGAAACGATAAATTTTCCACACAATAAAGCGCTAGAAATTCAATAAAGTGTGCAATTTTAAGAGGCAGAGATGATGGGCATGTGTGTGTCGGACAGGGGGAGGTGATTGGGCGTGTTATATCCAATGACATTTAACTTGCAACTTGTATAACTTGTTGCTGCCACAAACAGCAAATGGGAGAGAGTGAGATAGTGGAAAAGGAGGGAGGGGAGAAAGCCATGCATAAGCATTATTTTATGTGCACACACAACACGACAATAAAAATCACGCATGAATTTCATACGATCACAGCGGTCACAAGCGCAGCAACATGCCCCACAGTGCCACTTGCATAAACCACTACGACTAGATGCTGGGGAAAATCGTGGACACTCCGCAACAAAAAAAATGAAAAAAAAAACAACAGCTATATGCGGCACGCCGACTATTCTATACCCTTGCATAAAAGCTGAAAGAGTTGTGTGACCATGGCAATATCGACACGCCTCCCATTATTAGACAAGATTATATATACATATAGTCAATGTAGTCGGTAGATGCCTATTTCAATGCATTACATGTTTTGCGACCAAATGTGGATGCACTCTCTGCCAGTGTATGAAAAAGCGATGAAAAAAAACACGAGTAAAACAAAATGTAATTACAACAAGGACTCTTCATGGGGAGGCGTGGAGTCAGCAGCAGCGACAATGCGATTGTTTTGCTACAATGTTGCAGGTGCACGTACAGATGCATGTGTGTAGCAGGCAGTGAAAGTGAAGGTTAGCTACCAAACTGCGTCGTGTTAACCAGGTAACTACTGTTGCCTGCTGCCTGCTGCCTGTTGGTTACTGGCTGCTGTTGGCAGCACAAGCTCAGCGCTACACTTGAGCTTTATTGCATACATTAAGGGGCCGAGGTGTGCCGCAAAGTATCATACACGCACTCTCTCACACACACACACACTCACACACATGAAACAACACCTTAGGGAGTGTGTGTATGGTGTGTCTATTTGGATAATGGACATTTTCGTTTTGGCGAGCAGAGCAAGAGGGAAAAGCGAGCAAAGCTGAAAAATAACCCAGCGAAAGTGAGAAATATCACCATAAATAATGAAATAAAGCTTGATGAATGCTGTTGAGCACACACATACGCATATGTGTGTATATATTTTTTTCTCGATATTATCTGCAACCCTTGATAGCTAATAGCTGCAAAATATGGCGGCACAAATTAACAAAAAAAGTTATTCAATAAATTGCATCAAAGATAAATAAAATGGTTGCAATAAAAATATTTTTTTTAAATTAAATATATTTTTCTTCAGTATGACATTTATTATTTATTTCTCTTTTCCTTTGTTTATTCACTTGACATTAACATATCCAATTTATACATTTATGCAACTGATTGCCATAAAAATATTTTAATTATTGTATTTTTAATAAATTTATGTAGGAAGTTCTGCATTTATCATATTTCTCTATTTTTTCTATTGTTGTTGCCTTCATTTAAATTTAAATAGATCATAATTTGTTGGCTGTTAGCTATCTGCAGCTCGTCTTACATATTGCACTCGAGAGGATTGAAGCCGACAACATTTTGTGCTCATCATTGTTTGGCACTTAGTCAGACGACGACGACAGCGTCGCCGCAGTCATGTCGATTAGTTGAACAGCCACCTGTACTGGCCGCAACCCCCTATCCCCCTTGCGGCCATTCGTCTACTAGACAACCGCACAGGTGTTGCCTGGCTCTTCACATGGCTAACGAGCAGCTGATATGACAAAACGCCATTTGGCTTTTAGTTAGTGGGGCACACACACACTCGCATAAGGCCAGTGCATGCCAAGAACGACCCCTTTGCCCCTTCCCGCCACCACATGTGTGACCCTTGCAGCACTCCTTGCGAGCTGGCGACAGCATCCTTGACATGCTTGTGGAGCGCCGTGACAATTGTGCCTGTGCTTGGATTTGGACTGATGGACTGTTGGAGCTGTCTGCCACTGTGCGGCTTGGCTGCTTCTTGTGTGACTCTCTGCACATTTCTTAATTAAAACGCTGCCCGTTTTGGCCCAATTAAAGTAGTCAGACTGACCAAAAAGCACTAACGCACTTGGCCAAGTCACTTTTCAGACTGCCAAGGTCCGAATTCGAATCGAAATCCAACTTTGAATCAGAATCAGAGTGCGAGTTCGAGTGGCCTACGCAGACAGCAAGCACATAAAAAATTCAGATGTCTGTCAATTAGAAGCTCAACACAGCTGCAAAATACACACTTGATGCTGCACAGCAATATCTATATACTACACATTTATGTATATATATATTTAGAAATATATATATTAATGTCTGTACACATATATATATGTATGTATGCATGTATATGCGAAAATCTATTGAATGAACCCACGCAGCTTTGAGTGAAAGAGACTGCTGGCTGCTGTTGCTCTCCGTGAGGGACTCACTGGAAATGAGCGTAAAAATGTGTGTGGCCAGAAAAACGGGAATAAACATGCGCATCCCCGCATATCCTTGAAAATGGTGTACCTTAATGCCTGGATGCGTCTGGAGCGCGCTCACATTTTGCTCATTCCATTCCAGTTTTTTTCTTTTTTTTTTTTTTTTTTGAAAATATAACTCAATGCCAAACTCAGTCATTGGGTCGAGCCGGCTCGTCGACGCTCACCTGACCGACTAAAAATCTACCCGCCACGCTGTTAATGTCACCATAGAGACTGAATGGCTGTATAGCTATTGCCGAGTTGTTGCCTGGGCGCTGTAGTACACCCACCCCCGTCGCATCTCTTATCCCCCACGTCGAGCCTATGCAAATCGCCGCACAACAAAAACAACACAAAGGCATAAACTCGCACTGTGCCTTGAAATTTGCATGTTTTTTTGTAGGGCAGGTGGAAAACGTAGCTTGTAAGTCAATTGTGCTGTCTACCTACACCCACACACACACTCACAAACATACATATACATTTACATTCATTTAGGCTGGCATTGCATACATTAAGGCGCGCTGGCGCCGCCTGGCTGCCAGCGCGAGCGAGAGAGGGAGCGATAGAGGGAGAAGAAGGGAGTGGGAAGCGAGTTTGAGCGCGCCGCTGGGCTCTGTTTGTAATTCGCTTTGTAGTCGCCTTGGGCGCAATTATTTGTTTTTTTTTTCACTCCTCCTTTTTGTGTCTGTATGTGTGTGTGTGTGTGTTTTTTTTTTTACCTCAGCGGCAACTCTTCATTTTTAAACGCTTTGCAGAGCTTTTAGCGCATCCATCGAGTGGCTGGCAAACAGCTGCGAATTGTGTCTGCTTAGTAATTTGGCAGTTAATGTATGCCGCTTTTATGCGACCTCTATTTGCAGTAGACTCCTCGACTATTTTGCTTGTGGTGTTTTCGAGTATTATAAATAAATATATATTGTCGTCAAAACTAAATGATGTCTCACTTCCAAGCACACTTTACTTTATTCACAGCGATTGAATTATTTCAAACTTTTTCAAACTGGTGATCACACCAATGATATTGATATTATATGTTACGTACACAGTTGCATTTTATTTTACAGATGTTAAGTAACAGTCTTAGCAATGTAAACTTAGCATTTCTCGCTAAAGCGCCTTGACTTAACTGTAACCACTAAGCAGATAACAGTTAAAACATCTCACTTTACGAAAGTTTACATATCAGGCCCAAAAACTTAAAGTTGAATTGCACACATAAAGAAGAAGATATCTGCTGCTATCTTCGCAAACATTCAAGGGTCTGCGCGATCCAGTATCATTATAGCTGCTTTTTTCGCACACATTCATAACCCTAGGAAAGATGCGTATCTGTTCGCACACATGCTCATAAAAGGCTGCGTTTTTTGCGTCAAGTGAAATAATGAGCGACTCCTGCAAAATGTTCAGAGAAAACCTGATGCACTGTAACATAACTTAAATAAAAATTGAGATGTAAGATAACAGCGCAAATGTTAAGTGCATGTTATAAACAGAAACTCAAAAGTTTCGCAAATTAAAACAACTTTCGTTTTTAATATGTATAGTTGGAAGGTGATTGCGCAGTCGACTATGCCCCACACTCGGTGCCGATTGATAACTGGTGGGAAGGATCTCATTGTCAAGTACTGGCATTTATGGGCCTCTTACTTGTTCTCATTTTACGATATTTTTAAGTAAGTCGCAAGACGCTTTCGAGTTCTCATTTCTTTTTGTTGTGTTTTGTAATTGAATGCGTTAAATTACACCAAATTTATGCCTATCAAGTTTGGCTTTCATGTTGCTGTTGCTGATGTGGGTCGGCCCACGAGTGCCGTTTATTGTTATTTAGGCGCAGGCACTAAGTTTTTCTTTTACGATCTAGCGACAAGCGCAGAGAGCGGTAAAATTGCTGGTGTGGGTTGTATACCAAAGTCGGGAATTGGCCGTATAAAAAATGCTTATTTGTAAAGTTTAGTGGCGGCAACGCTGACTCATGTGACGCCCTACAGGTGCTTTCGTACCCCGGTTCCGTTTCCCCCTCGTTTTAAAGGGCAGACGGCGGCTTTAGAGAGACTGGAGCAAGGTTACGACTAACTCGAAATCCAAAATGATAAAGCTCCTCGCCGAAATTGAGTTGGCGCCGCGGAAGTGCACAGCGCGTAACTAAAACTTGTTTTTTTTCAGTGCAGCATTCTTTACGACTGACAGCAATGGAGGTTTGGTTTAGTTGGGTGGTTGCCCGCTGGCCTTGAAAGTTGTGCGTGCAGTTGCCGCATAGGCTATGGCAACAGCAGCATGGTGGCGTCGCCGAGCGGAAGCTGAAGTCGTCGCTGTTCTCGTCCGTCCCACCAGCGTGGATTATCCGCTTTACCTGAAGGCGTCAGAGGCGTCTCTCATGGGAGGTAAAACTTTTCGCTGGAAGTTGGTGGCAAGTTACTCGAACTGCCGCAGCGGAATACTTAGCACTGGCAGGCACAATGCCTGCTGAAAAAAACTAACGCTACCCAAAAGGCAACCAGATATGAAAGTTTCTGTGTGATTTCAAATTGGCAGAATTATTATGCACCGACAAATGGTTGAGTTCTCGAAATCAATTGCAAACCAAGGCAGAGAAAGTAACAACATGTGCAAGAATATTTCATTTATTATTTATTTATTTAAATGAAGTACTCTACGATTGAGTTAAGATTCAAAGTTAAAAGGAGTTAAAAGTTAAGATAAGGATAAAACAGAAATTTCATAAATTTGAGTATACATTTTGTAGTAGCAGTCAGCACTGTTCTTTCACTAACGCGTCTGCTTACTTTACTTCTCTATCTTCTTCTTCAAGTTGGTGATAACACAATTGATATCGATCGTTATCGATACCAATGTTATGTACTTACATCACTAGTAGCCCGTTACCAACATTACAAGTGGCATGCTACAATATCTATATACAAATAATATCATTTATTTTTATTTTGCCATTGTATTTATATTTATATTAATAAGTCCTGAATGAGCATATAATTTGACAAGTGAGTTTTAGTCTGCAAAATAATTATAATATTATTATAATATATATAAGGTATTCAAAATACTTTGATTCTTCTTTTGCTTACAATTATTTCAACTATAAGCGAATTTAATTGATACCAAAGTCATATAAATGAATTGCAAACTTTGCCAGCTAACTGATAAGCCAACTGCATGTGCTTATCGGTTGACAAAGCCCGGGGGACGCCGCTGCAGAAGTAAAGAACGTGGCTTAAAAGCGTTTCGTACTTAAGTGAAAGCCCAAAATATGTTGAGGACATTTTGAATGTCCTGGCTATGGCCACAGCACCGAAAATCCAATAGAAATTTATGTCATTTAAATACATAAAATGCCTTAAAACAAAATATATGACCAGCAATATATAGTCCAAAAGCACCAAAAGGGATGGAGCAGCTGACAGTTGCTGGAGGGACAACTTCAAGGTGCGCAGAGCCTCTCGAATTGCCATGAAATTTATGCGCTTGCCAACTGGCTGGCAACAACAAGTTGACAACATTCGGCTGAATCTTTGAAATATTGTTTTTTCCTCTGCTATCGCCCTGTGGCGCACTCTCCTTGTGTGTGCCCTGCTGCCCTCTGCTTCTTCACTTTTGGCAATTTTCAACTGCTGATTTTCCAATCAGTGCGCAGTTTGTTACAGCTACGCCAAGCTTATTGAAAATATTTGTCCTGCCACGAAGTTGAATGAGAATGTGAATTCGAATGCGACGCCATCTTCATTAGTCTTTGTCTGAGGCAGACAGAGGGCAAAAACATGTATACAAAAAGATGGAGGGAGTTAAGAGAGAGAGAGAGAGAGAGACAGAGTAAAAAGATGGAGAACTCTCAAAGATTTACCAGTTAGCTCCCACTCCGATGCTTAATCTAAAACTTGTCTAGGGTGAAAAAGAAAACACGCAACTGTAATAAACAATAAGTGCCAAATAAAAAGAGGAGCTTTTGAGTCAGCGCTCACACTGCACAGCAGCTGAGTCGGTTACCAGTAACTTGTTGCAAGTCATTGCTCTCGCAACTAAAAGAAGATCAAAATCCGCAACTAACTGAAGCAAAAGCGAATAGCTATCTTAGGCATCTCGAAGATTATATACCCTAGGCAACCTAGAGTTTTAGGAGGACCAAATGATTGTTTGCTGCATCAATAGTCCAATGTTGGTACACATAAATAAAGACTTATATCTGGACATTCTGTAATTCAAGAAGGTTGCTCCTACTAGAACTTATCTAGCTATTTACTAGAACTTATCTAGCTACCCGTTGTTCCTTAGCTTTAAAACTGACGGACTAGTTTGCATAGAATCAGATAGTCGAATGGACGGAAATACTTGGCTACATTGACTCGACTAGGGATACTTACAAGGAACACATATAATTTATATAGTCGCAGTACAACTGTTATGGTTGGACAGTGATTCAAAGTCGTCAAGACAGTAGGGAAAACTTTGACTGTAGTCAATAAGATTATCGAAAGCGTGTCGAACATTTAGGCGAAGAATTTTTATAGGGGTTAATAAGCCAAATCCCAGCCACATATAAATAAATATACATATATATATTTGCCACATATCTGTTAACATAAGTCTGTGATACTATCTTGAAATCAAACATTGAACTAACCTCACTTATTTGTACTTAAAATCGAAGTTAGTTTTCAGGTATTAATGCAAATATGTAAAAAGTGTCACAAGTCTATCTATTCGGATTCAATAGCGATTTCATCTTGACTGTTTTCACTGTTTGATTTAGACGCCACTTAATGCATTTCATTGCAAATTGGTGGAATCATTGAAAGTGGAGCATACAGTATTGAGAAATGAAAACGCTGCTTCACTGCTTGTTATTTTTGACAACAGTCACTAACTCATGAGACTTCAGTTAGAACGTTGCCACACCACATCCTACTCCCTGCAGCCCAACTCAACGAGCCAGAAAAAACAAACTTCTCGACTGAATGCAAGTTGGAAAAAAAAAAACTTTTGCGAACACACAGGCATTTGTATGTGTGTGTGTGTGTGTGTGTGAGCAAGTGTGTGTGTGTGTGTGTGTGTGTGTGAGTGAGTGTGTGTTTGTTTGCGTGTGCGTTGCTTGCACACTGGGGAGCAGCTGTAGATTTGAAGTATGCCCTCCTGGGGCTCACTCTGACAATTGTACGAGTTTATTCTCGTTTTTCCTATTTTTTTTTCAACTTGAATATTGTCTCATTGCCGCGCATTATTTTTTTCTACTTTGGCAATTGCCGAGCTGAGCGGTGCTGAGCAAACTAAAAAATATGGCCAAGTTTTGGCTCTGGGCGATCTCTTGTGCCACAATGTGAATTTATGGCGAGCTGCGTGGGAATACAGCCGTATAACCACCATATACACATAATGGTTAGCTCTGAATACATACATATATATGTATATAATGGATACGTATACGTATTGCACTTGATACATACATGTGTGGCTTTTTAGATTTTGCGCTTCGTTTAGTCGGTGGGTTTTCTGTTTGGCCTGCTTAAAGCGCCGTGAAAACGATGGCAAAGAAAATTGAAAAATTCAATGTGAAATTGAATAACATAGTGGTTCGAGAAAAAGGGGGGGTGCGGGCGCTTGTGAGTTGGGAGCAGCAGTTCGAGTCGCGTTTTGTGGCATGTTAGCAAAGTGACATGAAGATTTATGCGCTGCTCTGAGAGTGGTGCATCTCGTATTGATAGTGACACCAGGAGGATTTGTACAACGGTAGACAAGTTTATCTAGTAGAAAGTTAGTCTTAAAGTACAACTTAAACTGAGATTATTTCATGTCATTTCACTAAAATAGAACGTACTTAAGTTGAGCACTTAAATATAACTTCAGTAGCTTAGCCATAAAGTTAAACCATAATGAAACAAGATTTATTTATTATTGTTGCATAAATTAAATTTTCTATCGCATCGTCGAAATCCCATTTTCATTTCCACATTCAAATTCAAAATGAATTACAATCATTTCCTATTTAAGATTAAGCATTATGATTATTACATTAGACATCAAAGGAGTGGATAATTCACAGAGATTTGTCATAATAAATGCTTCCACTTGAAGTTAAGGAGCTGAACTGCATTTAAAATCCAATTTGAAATTTATGGAAAGCTAATTCCATTCATTAATTAATGTCTACAATTATTTACTTAATGTGGTGGCACACACACACTTACTGAATGAGGCAAAATGCAAATATGCGTGTGAGTGTGTTGAGTAAAAGTGTGATAAAATGGCAAAAGACAGAAGAGGGTCAAAAGGGGAGCACTCACCTTTAATTATCACAAGGAAGATAAACACGGCAAACAGCGTGCACGACGACGACGAGTCCATGTCCTTGGTTTTGTTTGCGTTGTTTTTAGGTTGAATTGCTTGGACCGTTGTTGCTGTTGTTGCTGTTGGTGTTGTTGCTGTTCCTATTGTTAACCACTTGTTGTTGTTGTTGTTGGTGTTGTGAGAGCGCAACTATCTGCCTGTGGCTGCAACAATTGGGTGACTGCCAGTTGCCTGTCGCCTGCTTTTAAGTAGGCTGCGCCTGTCCTGGCACGTTGCAGTGATTAACACTTGAGCCAAAAGACAAACGCGTCGTGAGGGTCAAAGTTCAACGCAGCTGCAGCTCACACAATAGCTTATGCGCTGAAGGTCAGCTCTCTGATCTTTTCTCCTCTCTCTCTATTAGTATATTTATCGCTTAAGTTTTCTGATTTTTATTTATGTTTGATTTTACTTTAGATCTTGCGCAAAGATTGATGTCTGACTGCAGCGGCTTTCGGTAATTTGTACATGCATTTGCTTGATTAAATTTCTTAATTTTCTACTCGCTTTCTGTGATATTTTGCTATTTATTATTCTTTTAATTGGTTTTGCTGGCAAACATTTCGTTTTCTTTTTTTTTTGTTTTTATTTTGCTTGCTTTCAGTTTTTCGGCAACTGCGGTTTCTTTGCACTACTTTGTTTTATACTCTATTTTGAGGTTATGGCTGTTGCAAAATTTAATTTCCGGTTTTCTGGTCACGCATTTTTAGCAGGCTCATTTTTTGTTTTTTTTTTGTTGTCAGAGTGTTTTTTTTTTGGTTTTTGTTTTTGCTTTTAAATTTACATAATTCGCACTTGAATACTACTTTATTTTTTGGTGTAAAATAGCTTGAGAAACCGTAGGTAGCAGTTGTTGTTAAATTTATTAATTAAGTTTTGCTTGTTCAGTTATATATCGTTGTTTTGTTCAGTTGTGAAATGTTACCTGCAATGAGAAAAGAATCGAAATTGTCAATATTTTGTTGTAATTACATTTAGTTGTGCAATTTGTTAGTTTCTTATTTTTTTTTAATGTAGCAATTTAATTTAATATTAATCAACCTAATGAAAGGTTATAAAATATTGTTTTGTACAAAGTATAAATAATAATAGCGAATTTAAAAATTAAATAACGTAAACATATAACTGTATTCAACATATGACAATATCACAAAACATTATAAGATCAAATTATTCTGTATATTTATAATTTACCTAATTTATTGTACCAAAATATTGCCAAATTTATATTTTTTACAAATTAAGCCGCAATTTTTTTTTTTTTTTTTTTTGCAGTACACATTTAATTCATGTTCTTTCTTGGCTGTTGCCCAGAACACCACGAAAAAGATTAACTGTTCTTTTAACTGTATCTCATTAACTATTATCCCTTTGGCTTTGCGCGCTTTTCTTATTTATTTCGCTTATTTCGCTGTATCCACAAGTTGAAGCTTTGCCTTTTGAACTTCATATTTCTGGCCACAACTTAGCGGACTGCGGACTGCTGACTGCGGTTGCTTACAGAAAAAAAACTCCCCAAAAGCAAAAGTAGCAAAAAAAAAAACGTGGACGAAGTTCTTTGAGAGATGCCAAATAGAAAACCACAACAAAAAAAGTTTGCCAGACTTAATGTTTAATTAAAAAAGTGTATACTGTTTAACCCTATTTTAGGCTTTGACCTCATTACTGACCAACGCCCCAGCATTGTCACCTTGGTTGAACTCCCATCCACGCCCACCCCTACTCCTCTCCCATCTGCTCCGACCGCATTGATTAGTTTTTGTTTTCGGTCAACAAACTTGAGTAAATTAAAACAATGAATTTGCGTAAAAGTGCTCGAATAACAAAATAATAGAAATAAAAAAAAAAAATTACAAAAAATGTGTGCCAGGCGCAAATTAAAAATCCATAAAAAAAAAAAAAATGCTTTCGAGGGCGTGTACCGTGGCGAGGGGCGACCAAACACGTTACTGACGCTTCAACAGCGCTTGTGCTGGCTTGTGTGTGGTGGCGGGGGCGGAGATGTGGCGGTTAACTGAGAAATGCAGTAATTGAAATACATGCGGCGAGGCTGCGTGTAACGTTGCCTCTGCCGAGACGGCAGATGGAAAATACCGCAGCATGCTTTCAGGCGTCGCCCAGCCACAATCATTTACACGTACGACGCGACGCACACCGAAATCACTTTTTATTTTCCGACAAACATTGTGTATCATGATTGTTCAACAGACCGAAATTTATAATATAATATTAATAATTTGAAATATATACAATAAGTTTTGTGTCTCTCGCTTTCGTTCTGTAATTAATTTAAATGTTTTTTTTTAATTTTATTTCAGTCGTACATAACATTACTTATTTCATATAAATTATGGTCGTCTCTTCGCCACCTCCGCTCCCTTCATTTTTTCTATGCTGTTTGGTTGCTTTTCCTTTTTTTCCTTGTGTCTATTTCTGCGTCAGCTGTTTGCGTAATTGGGGGGCTTTACGAGTTATGTGGCAGGAAATGAAACGAAATGGGTGGAAAGTTGAAATTACCGCGCCCCTCTACTGTTTTCTCGTACTTTTTCTTGATTTTTGCTGCATATATTTGGTTTTATTATTTTGCCTAAGCCTTGTTGTGGTTAATTAATTTGAACTTAAGTTTTCGTTGTTTTTTTTTTGCGGGTTTTTGGAAACTTTTAAAGTTAATTTAATGCTTCGCCAATGCCTGAGTTCAGCACAATGAGCCTTGAAATTGAAAGCCCGACTCATGCCAGGTAGTCGTACTCTCACCTGCAACCACCTGACCACAAACCACTTGCGCCAACAAAAGTGGCAGCCGCTTAGGCGCGACAAAAACACACACACACACACCGAGTCCCTGGTGGAAGAAAAGTTAACTGCAATTTTGCTCCCCGACGACAGGCTTTATACGTCAGGCGCTATATATTTCATATATTAGAGTCTCAGAGCCACCGTGTTGCACCGTAGTCGTCAGGTGGTTTTAGCTTGGTTGCATAGCTCGTCCCAGCCCAGGGGATCGGCTTTTAGGCGCCTTTCTCTTCATCCTTGCATGCTTGTTATTTTTTGTCACCTGGCTCTGTTCATAATTGAACCCTTTGGCACACACACAAATTTGTTTGAATTTCTGCTTTAGAGAGCAGAAAAAGAAGAAGAGTTTTTCGGCAATCTTGTTTGCATTGCTTGCATTTTCTGATGCAATTTTTGTGTGAAAAATTTGTGTACATTGGATAATAAAAGACTTTGCGATTGGTTAGTATTAAAAATATAGTGATATAGCTTACAAAAATAAATTTGCATAATATTAGGTACACAAATATGCTGATTATAATTTTAGTATATGAAAATAATCAATAATCAACAATTACTATTATTATTATGATTGGGGAAAAGTTAGCACTGCGACCTATAAGGTCTATTGTGCCCCCTTACTGAGCCTACAGCTCTTCCATCAATCCCAACTGCTGCACGAAAGTCAGGATCTTTCTTGGGTTGAGGGTTTCTATGTCCTTGCCCTAGGATGCTGCCTCTTTTCCTGGTTAAGGCGACGCATTCTGTTAGGATGTGCGTCCTCCTCGTATCCGCAAAACCTGCATACATCGCAGCTATAAATACCTAATTTGGTTAGGTGACTTCTCAGTCTACAGTGTCCTGTCAATAGACCTGTGGGTAATCTGAGTCTATTCTTCCCCATGGATATCATTTGCTTAAATCGCTTTTGATTATAGCCACCTAGGAGACTTCTGGCTTGTCGGAGTCCTGGTGTCTCTCCCCAGCTCCGTTCCCGCATCTGTCTTTCTTCGTCCCTGATTTGTAGCCGTATTATGTGTCTTCCTACGCCACAATACGGTTCAGGGACTATCATGGGTCTATCTATTCTTGCTTGCTTGTCAGCCTCTTCGTTCCTTGCTATGTATCTATGACCCGGAATCCATCTTAGGATGAGCCTATTGTGTTTTCCGAGTTGCTCAAGCTTGGATGTTACTCCGTGGACTACTTTGGATGTTATTTTCGTCTTTATTGCTGCTTGACTATCGGAGAGGATGGATATATCCGCATTCCGATAGTGTCGTTTCAGGTTAAACTCCGCACATCTCCCTATCGCACACACCTCAGCATGAAATATACTAGTGTGCTTTCCAAGGGACTTATGGTATGATACGCGAGGACCCACCACTTCGAGACCTGTATCCATCGGTGTACCATTTTATGGTATGCAGTTTCAACAATTACTATTAAATTGATGTTGAATTGTGGCCAAAATGTTGTTAATATTATTGGAAATATTCGCATTCTATATGGAAAATATATCGCTAACACTAACATGTCGAATTTCTTTAGCTACAACCTGCTAAACTCAACTATAAATACGTATACAAGCTGATAGCTTTTCCTGAAGAAAAAACAAATGTTTATCTACATCCTTATGGTGCAGCATGAACATTTTGTTAAAGCGCAAACCCAATCATAAAGCACTAAAACACACTCGAAGAGCTAATCAAAAAATTCTTCGAATTTGAGCTTTAGTGCGGGAAAAAGCGAAAAAAAAAATGCAAATGCAAACATTTACAGTAAATTTTCGATGCGAAAAAATGCGTCCTTTCTTCTCTCTATTGCTGCGGTATTCGTTTGAAATGCCCTCAGTGCTGGCCTTTGGCATCAATTGCCTGCTGCCGGCAATGTAGTCAACGGCGCCAAACATGTCGATAAACACTCCCCCCTTGCACACACTCAAAAACACACACACTTGCATATACATGGCATGCAAATGGCTATGGCAGACCACATGCAAATATTGCAATAGACCCAGCCCGAGCGTCAAAAGTCATTTGGCCTAATAGTGCTGCATGGTTTTGTGCACTCGCTCTCAAGTTCGCTTATTGCTGCGCTCTTAAAATCCTGTGCTGTCAAAAGAGTTGGAGTGGTGATGGGAAGGGTGGGGGTGGGAGGGAGAGTTGTGGCCTGTAGGCTGTGTGTATCAGATTGGTGGCAGTTCTGCTTTTGTTAGCTAAAAGCCTAAACAACAAGTGCATTGTAATTACAACAGCAGCAGCAACATCAAACCAAAAATCCACTGCGGGCAATTTCGAAAATTTGAACTTAGTTTGATACACAAACAATGAAAAGCGATCGGATTTTGTTACTTGATTATTGCAAATTGAAGGATCAATATTCGATACAATAATATACATACATATACAGTGAGAGACAGCTCAAGTCGATCAGTGTTAAAGAAAAAGTGCCTGCCAGAAGCTAATTATTCATTATTTTTCAAAAATTCCAATAACCGATGGTAGGTACATGTATTAACCACCACTGGTCGACTTTAGCTGTCTCTCACTGTATACAAATATACATCCATGATTAGCATAAACAGCCTTAGGTCTGTTTGAATGCAAACTAGTTTTAATGTAATTTTACTTGACTAGATTTATGTTGCAGATGCAACTTATGTTAACCCACCTTGGTTCAAAATTTAGTTCTTATACGAAAATCATCTTGACTAATCAATCACAATTGATCGCTAGACAACTCTGTTGGTACCACTGTGCATTGACTGCCAATGCTTTTGTTTTTGAGCTTCGACTACTCATGCCACATCCAACCACTTCCTAGTTGCACGACCTCTTAACTGGGTCAGTCAACTATGGTTTGAATGTTGTCTATTATGGCAGCTCATCATTGACTGTCTATATCTATAAATAATTTGAGGCATACTGCAATTAAAGTGGTGACCAAAAAGCAAGGGAATTTCTTTACAGCCTGTGCACGCTATTTTGTGTGGCAACTGTTGCAGCCAGTGTCATATATGCATTTGCGAATGCACAAGTTAATTTCACGTAGGCGCACCGGAAATGGCACTGCAAACAAAGCCAAAGACAATGGCATGGCTGGAAACGCGCGTCTGCAGCATTGGCTGCGGGGCATGCAACAACGAGTGAGGGAGATAGAGAGTCACGCAGACAGAAATTAAATTGAAAATGTGCTACGTGCAGCATCAGAGCAGGCTAAAAGGAAATAAAGCCCACGCCATGGCCATAAAAAATATGTCCAACAACAAGTGGCCAGTGGTAGGCGGGGGGCAGGATGGCAGTATGGCAGGGCATAGGACACAGGACACAGTACACTGGCAACGGCAACGGTAATGGCAACGGAAGCTGCCGGTTGCAACCGGCAGCTCAACTATGTTATTACACAGAAATGCAGGCGGTCCTCTTATAAGTTGAAAATTGTCTCAGATTTCTCAGAAAGCAAAAATGAAAACAACAGCAACAAGACTGCACTGGCAAACTTGCCACAAAGAATACACTAAAAAACAAGTTGTTTACTGTATCAGTTATTTGATACATTCCTGAACTTAACCAAATTATATTTAAGCTACAAAACAATAATTTAATTATTAGCTTGAATTATTTGTGATTTTTATTAGAAATTAAATTATATAATTTATAAGTACAAATTGTACATAAAAAACTCGAAAGTGCTAATGACATAATTTTGAAATATTTCCTAATTAAATAAAGTTAGCATTTTACCAAGTTCTAAATAAATCAAATAATATAAAATAAATGCAACTGGGGCATGAATGAATAAATACTGTTCAAAAACTGTTGGATCCATTAAAAGCTTAGGTTAATTTCAATAATTTATAAAAGTTAAATTTGAATACAAGCAAATTCGGCAGGCTGAACGGGTACGGGTAAAGTATTAACTTTGCAGTGACCTACAGTGATTTCCCTCGTGGGATATGCCCTGTGCAAGCCTAATCACATTGCCATTATACACTGTGGCATTTGGCTATAAAACACCGGCTGCCGGGCTCTTAAAGCGCCAGACAAACAAAAGAAGCCGGAGATGGAGATGAACCGGGGGCTAGCGGGCTAGCGTGCAGGGAGCAGGGAGGGAGGGTCAGCAGCCACAGCAAAGGAACATTATTTAGGTTTAATCAGCAAAGCAGATTTGCATTGGACAGTTGCTGTGCTGCAATGGAATAAGCCAGCTGGAATTGAAAGATAGACCCGAGACAGGCCCAGACATGGAGAAATAGTTTACTAGACACACACACCCAGGCGCACACACACACATACATAAATGGACTGACAAGCAACATCAAACAAATTACAATCCCCACTAACTGAAGCTGCAGTTCGGGTTAGTTTTGAGCGGTTCGGTTTCGGTTCGCTCGGTTGGACCAAGCGCACAAAGGCAGAAACTATTATAAACTGTTGACAACTGGGGAAATGAACTTTTCAGCCGAAATGACAAACGTCCGAAATGCCGACTTGACAGACTGGCTAGCACACAAAAAACTATTATCATTTTAAGCTAGATTATTTCTTTTTTTAATCTGAATAGCGGATATAGCTTTACCGTATGCAACATGGAAATCCAAACAAAAAAAACTTATACCCAAATTTAATTCATTTAATTTCAAAAATAATATTTCCATAAGGTTTAACGGTTATGAGCTTATGAAAATATTAGCTATTCAGTAAAAAAAAAGGAAATTATTTTTTTATAGCCTGACCTTTAACTGTGGCCAAGCAAAAAACTAAAGCAATTAATTTTGGCAATAAAACTCTTACTCTCCAAAGTCGGGCAAAAAGCAGCTACGGATGCAAATGATTGTCACGTTTTTTGTGATCACAGCAAATTAAGCAACTCTCGGCGAATTGGAAAATCGAGTGTTTTTGGGGAAAAGCGTTTGCATTGCGTAACACTCAACGGCCGCCATCAATCCAATTTCCTGCTTTCTTCGCTGTTTTTTTTTTTCGTTTTTTTCGTTTTTTGTTGCCAACTAACGAAAATTGCTTTCGGTGATTTTGAGTGGATGTTCGTATGTGGCTAATATGAAATTCATAACAGCCAAAACTGCAATTGCGACAGCAACTGTCGAATGCTACTAGCTTTGCACAGTTTTGGCCGTTGCTTTAACATCATTTTGAAGTTTATTTTCAGTGCTGACTGCCGGCGCAGACCACAGCGTTTTTTTGACTGGTGGTCGACGGTCGGTCTGACAAGTTGTTTTCGACGCACACCACTCTAACCCGTCACAAATTGAGCATTCAGCATTTGTCATCAAGTCTATGCAAGCAGATTTCCTGTGGCTTAAGTTTCAAATAAAAAACAAATCTCAGTTAAGTCAAATACTCTTTTGAGAGCCTTTTGCCAATCCTAGGAGCCAAAAAGGTATTAGTTTAAGAAGAAAAAGTAAAAAAAAGAGTATTCAAAATACGCTGTGGCAAGAACTTTAGCTATTCGTTGTGGCTGTTGATTTGAAATTGGTTTAAAAAGTTAACGTCAATGCAGAGTGTGTTCAAATTTAATTTGAAATTTAGGCATTTTCTGAAAGTGCTTTTTACTTACCCAGCAAAGATGTTGAGTTTGGTGACGGTTGTTGCTGCTGTGGTTTTTGCTGTGGCTGATGTTGTTGCAGGTGCTGCTTCTGTTGTTGTTGCAATTTTGACTTGCCCAGTGGTCGTCGTCGTCGTTGTTGTTGTTGTTGTTGTGGCTGCAAACAAGCGGCGGCCTTATCGTTTTGACATTGGAACAAACACAACAAAAATGTTGAGTGATGTTCCATAATTAATTAAAAGTTTATTTAAAGTTTATTTATAGCTTGTGTGTATTTTAGCTGTTTTTTTTTATATATATTTTATATTTTATTTTATTTGCTTTAAGTTTAGTTTAAACTCGTTTTATTTGCGTATTTAATGGCGTGCGTTTAGCGTTAAACATTTAAAAACTGATTTATTGTTGCCATTTTTGTTTGCGTTTATTATGTGTGCTGTTTTTGATGTTGCTGTTGTTGTTGTTGTAGTTGCTCATGTTGTTGTTTTTGTTGTTGTTGTTGTTAATGCTGGATGACTGAATGGCAGTTGCAATTGATGATTGGGCGCTTGATTGGCTGGTTGGTTGGCTGATTGATTGGATTGATTTGGTATTTTTGGGTTTAAGCTGGGGCGAAATTTATTTGGCATTTTTACTTATTAGCGAAGTTTAGTGTGTTAGATACAGAGAGAGATAAAGATGCAAAGATTCAGATGCAATTTAAGCTGTATTTAACATTTTAATTATTCGTTTTACGTTTTAACTACATTTATGAACACTTTGTTATGGTTTGGGCCTTTTTCTTTTTTGATTTTGATTTTTGGTTTTATTGTTTGTAATTTTTTTTGCGATTTATTTTGTGTTAATTTATTATTGTTTCGTTTTTATATAGAGCTATGTGTTTAAATATTTGCATATTGCATTTATATGTGTGCATTTTTATACAAAAAAAAAACCTTTATTTAATCTGTACGCATAATTGCATTTCAGCTGTGCGGCATTAAAAGAAGAAATGGAAAGAGAAAATTCGCATGAGTATTGACGTATTTTATATATAGTATTTTATAATTATTAATCGTAGAGCAGGCAAATTTATTCAACTGTCATGAACTAAAAGTGAAATTCTGATTCCGAATGAAATGTCAAGTGATTCATATACATATGTATGTGTACATCAACATATACATACCTATTTATATGCATGTTTTTAAATTGCAATCTTAAAGCAATATTGTGCTCAAAAGTATGCTATAACGTTACAGTTATTTTTCTCACGGCTTCATACATTATAATATACATACAGTGAGTGACAGCTTAAATCGACAAGTGTCAAAGAAAATAAGTAATTGCCTGCAACTTATTTGGACCAGGTACATTGTGAACACCTGGGTGCAGGTGGGGAAAACCTCAGTTCATTAGGGTCATACATTCATGTTGGTGGTTAATACATGTACCTACCATCGGTCTTTGGAATTTTTGAAAAATAATGAATAATTAGCTTATGACCCTGGTCCACTTGAGCTGTCACTCACTGTATATATAGACTATGACATAACAGTTTTTTGTTCCAGCAATGCTTAAAATAGCTTTAAGATCTAGGTTTTTTGTATTCCAATCCTATATTGCTGCTATAAAGTCAAACATCACTATTATCAGCTCTTTGATTGACTAATCCAATAATATTTGTGTGCTCAACATGACAGCTTTGGCAATTTGCTGATGAACAAAAGCTACTGTTGCTGTGCAACACAGCACGCAATTTGCGGCACAGCAAGTAAACATCTTCGGTTGAGTCCAGCTGCATTGTCTACAAAACAAAGTCAATTCCAATAGGGCAGACAATGGGATTAATTACAGCCATTACACAGAGCACAGATAACCAATATATGTGTTAATTAAAAAAAAAAAAATCCTAAACTTTGATATTATAACTCTTCAAATAAATTTACTCCAATTCGTCATGTCACTCAATTATGCTCATACGAAAATCAAGTTCAGACAGACTAGAAACTGGATATATCTCGAAACATTTGCAATTGTGGTGGTCACAAACTGTCGCAGCCCATTAAATTCAACACAATAGAAGGAAAAAAAAGAAGCAATTTGGATTGTCACGCCCAAGAGTCTTGCCCACAACTCGTGCCACACTTAAGTGACAAAGTTTTCGAGGATTCACACTCAAAAACTATAGCGAAAGCAACTAAACATTAGTTTAATGTTCGACCTCTAGTATCCATATATAGCCACATTGATAACTATAAGTGCTACGAGTACACGCCCGTTTTGAAAGTTGAACAAAAGTCATTTTAAGCAGCAGCCATTTGAAATATCCGTTATAAGAACAAGCCACGAACAAGATACCAAAAAAAAACAAAAAACAAAAAAGGATAACAATAGTCGTAAGAGAGAGAGAGGGGAATTTAGTAGCTGACCAGGGAATACCCTATAAAAAATACAAATGTTTTGGCAAGCTTGTATGAGGGATTGTCGAGTATATAGATACATTTATATAAGTTTGATTTATTTCAGATATATAGTGCTGATATGAGATATTGCTAAGATAACAGAGAAATTGACTTTTAATATTGAAAGCTGATAAATTATATTAAATAAGCTCTAAGGATAATCGAGAAACAAATTAATGGGCTTACTCTAAAACTCGAAGAAGCACCCAATGTTCCCTATAACCCGGCAGACAAACTTCTTAAGTCCTTTAAGACATCAAAATGACACACAAAATAAAGGAGTTGAGCCACTGGCCAAAAACACAAAAAGAGGTAACCACAAGCACAAAAAACAAATAAAAAATACAAAAAATAACCGGAAAGAAAAGAAAAGAATTATGCGGCTGGTTGGTCATTTCTTTGCTTGTTGTGGTTGTTGCTATTATTATTATTGCTGTTATTGTTGTTGTTGTTGTTGCTGTTGTTGTTGTTGCTGCTGTTGCTGGTGTTGCTGTTGTTGTTGGTGTTGATAAAGAGCGTTGTTATTTATGACAATTTCATTGTCTTGTCTACTCGACTGCCCCTTCTGTTTCCGCCTTTGCCTTTTGCTTATGCTTTGCTTTGCTTATGGTTCAACAACGCGACACAGGACACACAGGACACAGGGCACAAAACACAGGACACAGCGCACAAAAATACGCTTAGAGCGCATTGCCAGTTCTGGCATTGCTTTTGTTTAGTATACTTTTATGTGAGCGGCGTTATCAAACGTTTTCCGCGCTGTTACGCTTATTGATACCCTTCACTGCCAGTGGAAAGAGTATATCGAACAAGACAATCGAAATACTTCGATATTAAGTAAACAATCTCAAGATCTGGATAGTTTATATGCTATGGATATCTGTACAGACTTTCAAAGGAACTTACTTTAGCCTGACTATATACCAAGACATTTCGTTGCAAAAAACTTATTTTCGCTTCTAAGCATCCAATGAATTCCAAAAAAAGAGCTTCAATTCTTTTGAATCCTTTAGTGCTGAAGTTTTCTAAGAATATTAAACCATGCATATTTTAGTTGCTCTTCTGAGCAATTCAAAACGTATTCAGCTAATTACATTAACAGCTATGTGAGAGATTTTTGAAGTATTCCATGTTTTTTGGCTGTACGTAAATGACCTTTTGAAAAAGTTGATTCTGTGCCTTGGCTTGGACTAGATTGCAACTTAAGAACTGCTTAGAGGGTGTCTCAAGACTCTTGGCTTAAACTCAATTCATGTTATCACTTGTGTCTGGTTTTTTTTTTTTTTTCTTTTCGTGTTTACTCATCCTGATTTGAACAGTTTTTTTTAAACAGCTCAATCTGTGTGTGGCTCGGGTATGTGCGGGTATGTGTGAGTGTGAGAGAGTTTTTCGGTCTGTTATCAGTTCAGAGAACTCAGCGTCCATTGATGGAAATGTTGAGTGCAATCGCGAGAGCTGAGTTGTTTTTATCATTTTTAGCAAACTTGAGATTGAGTGAAAAAATGATTTGGAGCGCTTGGAACGGCTCAGCAGCTCTCAGCAGCTCTCAGTGCTCAGTGTTCAGTGCTCAGTGCTCTGTTCACAGACGACGAACCGACGAACTGTTTACACTTGGAAGCGAACGACAGCGCGACGGCGATAACGAGAACTAAGACTGCCAATTGTTGCAAACGGTAGCCAGTCAGGATAACAACCAACCAACCAGTCATCCAAGTCTTGTGTACCTTTTTCTGAGGAGTGAAGAGAAGGCGCGGAGAGGGGGGGCAGGGCTAGTCCAATGCCCTAAAAAGCTTCAACAAAAAATTGTCTACGACACATACTAGAAATATTTAGGTATAAGCAATTTTGCGAAGCATTTGCTTTCAAAACATTCATTTAGCCTGAGTTTAGGAATTCAATTTAATTAACCCTTGGCTGGCAATTGTCATAAATCTGCGCACGCCTGCAAAAATTGTCCTTTAAGTGTTTTATGGCTGGCGCATGATATCGAAATATGAGTGAGGCAGCCTTATATTTTGTTGTTTTGTAGCTGTGTGTACGTGTGTTTGTGTATGTGTGTGTGTGTGTGTCATGTGCTCCAATTCCAGCACACACACACACACACGCACACCCTCATAGGAAGAAACAACAATAGAAGAGAAAAAAAAATATTTGCAACTTGTTTGCTTGTTTTTTCCTTGGCTGCTGATTAGAAAACGCTTTTGATCTATGATGAAAATCTGTTAACCAAGCGTGCATCACTTTGTGGCATGCTAATCAAACATAATGAGCAATTAAAAAGTTTTCTTCAAAATTTCAATCTTGCGAAGTAACTGGCAAACTGCCTCATCACTGGTCATGACAAATAAGCAACAGCACCTAAGGCACCAATAACAGCAACAACAACAACAACAACAACTGTCCTGTGGCAGGCGTCGACTGTGGCAACAACAAGAGCTGCCTGTGCTGTATGATTTGTTTGGCTGTAGATTGCCACATGTTGCAGCAAGCAGCTCAGCCGCCATTGCAGCTGCTGTTGCTGCGCCAGCTGCTTTTGTGACATGAGCATGCAACCATTGGCAAATTTGGCAACTTTTATCATTTGCCAAGTTTTCGATTTAAGAATATTAAATAATACTAAAACTGTATGAAATATGAAAGTAGTTTAAACTGCTCTCGGCAATGTACAGTTTTCGTTAATTTAATTTCATAAACTAAGAATATGATTTTCGAAAAAAAGTTGAGAAGTTGAAAGAATCCTTGAGCAAAAATTGTAGACTTTATGAAACATGTGAATTCAAGACTTCAAAAACATACAAAATTAAAGTATGATAATTGAAATAAATATATGTAAATAATTAAAAAAATATGAAAAATTGATGATTATAAAATAAAAAGATAAAATGATTTATTTTTTATATTCTTTTCCTTTATTTGATTGAAAGCATCCTTGAGCAAAAATTGTAGACTTTATGAAACATGTGTGTGAATTCAAGACTTTAAAAATTAAATTAAAAAATTAAGTATATGTAAATAATGTAAAAAAAAAATATGAAAAATTGATGATTATAAAATAAAAAGATAAAATGATTTATTTTTTATATTCTTTTCCTTTATTTGATTGATATTTTGTAATGAAAAGAGAAACGCTGTCAGAGAACACATGCTGGGTCAAAAATAAATATTTGCGAAAGTTGCTCGACATTTTTGGCAAAGGAATGAAAGTGCAATATAAAGTGAGTCCTTTGAAGAGCACGCCTGTAACAGGTGCACAGTGTGAGCAAATCCTTTTTGCTATTTGGCTTAAAATCCCATCAGCTTTCCTGTTGAAATACACTTTTTGTGACTCCTTCGAGACGAGGTATGTGAAGTAAAGGTAGTAACTATCTATATAGCTCAATGATAGTAAGTGTGCATACATGTGTGTGCGTGTGCGTGTGTGTGTGTGTGTGTGTGCGTGACTGCTATCAAGTCTTGAACCCCCCCTTTAGCCCTACTGATGTTGTGGGTAACCAAAAAGTTGTAAATCGCCAACTTACGTTTAGTGCAACAAAGTCGCGTTTCAGATGATGAACATTAACGAGTAAGCAGAAACTTGAGCACTAAAGTGAGAGAGAAACAGACAGAGAGAGAGAGAGAGAGAGCGGGTGGGTAGAGCGAGTCAAAGGTTTGGCGGAGTTGGATGAGGACAGAGCAGAGAAAAAGGTTAAGGCTGGTGGGTGGCATAAAAGGAAAAGCGCCGAGCTCAACAAAAATTCGATGCCGGCGACGTTGTTAAAACCAAATAGAGACGAGCGCAATAAAAGTGCGTAAGGAAAATAGAAAATGCCAAGAGCGAGACGAAGCGGAGCTGAGCTGAGCTGAGGAGAGACCTCCACAAAAAGGAACGATGACGATGTCGAAATTAATACGAGAAATCACATTAAAACTTCCACCCGGAGCAGCAGTAGCAGCAGCATCAGAAACAGACCGAGACTTTGCTCGAGTCCAGAGCGAGTTTCATTCTTCTTCTTTCCATTTTTTTTTGTGTTTTGTGTTTGTGTGTGTGTGTGTGTTTTTGGTTTTTTTTTTTTGGTTTTTAGTAGGTTGGGTGGCAAAGCTTTTGGCTGGGTTAAAGACGAAACATATTGTGCGTAGACGCAAGAAAATGGACGAACAAGACAGAACGCACACACACACACACACACACACATACACACACACAATGAAATACACGCACGCTCAGTCAGTCGCACAGACAACGTGTTTATGTTTAAGTGTTTTGGATACACAGAACGCGCGTTCAATATGAGGGCGGCTTTTGAAGGTTGTGATGGCAGTCACCCAACTCTCTCCCAAACACACACACACACACATACAAATACATATATATATATATATATATATATGTGTGTGTGTGTGTGCATATATAAAGGGGAGCAATTTAGACGACTTCATATGTATTGGTGTTTTGTGCTTTCAATTTGTGTTTTAGCATTTAGCTACTGACAAACACCGACACACACACACACACATTTACATAGATATAGATGTGCTTGTATGTGTATAAAAGTTTTTATGATGTCTACACTGTCGCTTATCAGCCAGGCAGACAACAACAACAATGCTCTAGCCCCAAACAGTGAGCATTGTTGGTAATAACTTCGGACCGGGCTGATTTCAATGAAGATAGGTTAAGCAGAATGACGACTGGGGCAGGTCTACAGATTTCTCTTAGGTCTATCCAAACACACATACATACATACATATATATATATATATGTATATCTGCATATTTGTTAGGCAGCAGGTGAATGCCAGCGGGCTGAACACTACACACTACACTCTGATAGATGACAGCGACAAGGAATAGTTGAGCAAGCTGCTGAAGAATCATCTACATCAGCAGCAGCAGCAGCAGCAGCATCAGCAGCCTAAGATGGAATATAGGAAATGAAAATCGAATGGCAACACTTCTCAGCAGCTGCAATCTATTGAAAGCAATCAGTTGTACAAAACTGGATTAGGTGGCATAATCAATAAAAAATAAAAGATGATGGAATGTACAAAATGAAAACTAATCTAATATTCATTTCGGAATTGTCTATATTTGCGAAACACGGAGCAGCAAGCTAAATGGTTCCTTGGCTACAGGTGAAGTGTTTTTTATACATGTTTCCAACCCCGACAGGAACAATTAACATTTTTACTCCGAACCCATTAAAAATGGAGGAGAGCAATAAAACTAGAATAAAATATTTAACAGCTGTGTTGAAGCTACCTCATAGTTGAGCTCACCCGACTACAGCATTCTTACTTGTTTATATTTCATATACTCTTCCTACCAAATGGCACAATTGCTTACAATGCTTAATTTGTCATACGAAAAAAAATAATGTAATAAAAATTGTTTTGCTTAAAACGTTTCGACTGAAATTCTCAAGAATTTCACAAGGAAAAACATGTACAAAGGAGCCAGTTAAGTATAACGAATCCTTAGCTATTTTCCAAGAAATTTTTATTTATTTATTGTCAACTAAAAGTTAGTCGACACAAAAAATACAAAAACTTAAAAAATTTAAGTCTATTTAATTTAAAATAATATTAAAATTAAAAATAATTTTAAAAGTAAGAATGATTAAAATGATTAAAATGATTTCTGGGGGTATTTAAAAGCAAATTGATCCATGAATTGAGGAAAACCCAGAAGAAACCCAATTAGACCAAACATAATTTGTAAGAGTTAGAAAGAATAAGTCTACCAAAAGTGCTGGCAAAAAACTTATTCCCGAGATAGGGCATTCAAAATACAGTTTTTAATTACAGAAATGGAGGACTCTCAATTGATTATATGGTATAATTTGTTATAATCATTACAGAGTACTCGAAACGCTTCATGCAAGGAATAAGTAGTATTACAGCGATTAAGAAGAAATTTCGAGAAGGTCGAAAAGGAACAGAAAAATTTAATTGGTTTACGATTTCTTTTGGCTACCGGAAGCTTACTGCTTTTCAGTTTTGAACAATGATTGTGCACTTTTGGAATTATACTACTCTTGACTTGATGTGTACACAAATGAAATATATACATATATAAATAAGCAACTGAATTTTATAATCTGATTTATTTTCATTTAAATTTTATTATTTATTAAAGTATTTATTATTTGTTAAAGGTAAATAAATATACTACATAAATAATACATAAATTACAGAAACGCATAGAATTTGAGATAAAATCATGATTTAATCATTTAATTTAAATGATGGCTAACAATGGCGAAATTTATTGAGCTCTTTTACAGCAGACAGTAAAAAAACGTTTTTTAAGAAATTATTTATAGATTTTGTAGATGCCAATAAATCCAATTAAATGACAGCTTGAGCAAATTCTCTGTATGAGGTGCCGAAGGGTGGTCTGTAAACTGGGCCAAAGCCAGCCTAAATGATTGATGGAAAATCGGCAAGTGTGTGTATGTGTATGTGTGTGTGTGTGTGTGGCTGTGTACACAATTTGGCACTCAAAATGCTACAGAAAATATGAACACACTCACACTCACACACATATGCACATACACATACATTACGCCCACTTGGCAACGCTTTAGCCAGTTGTTAGTTGGCGCAAAACTTTTCCCTGGCAATCTTGGACAAATTGAATGAGAAGGTGGCAGGTGGCAGGTGGGTGGGAAAGTGTTTCATACGAGTCTCGAACTGATTGATAGCATTGCAAAAGTTAATTGCATGTGGACCCGCAACCAAACAAAATGCAACCCAATTTAACACGCTCAAGCACAATTAGTTGGCCAAAAAAACGCTTGACGGAAGTGCATTTTATGTGTGAACATCGAAATCTCGACACAATGTAATTGCAATTTATAATTAAAGTTTAATTATCGGCGCGTTTGCTACAAAATGCAATATGTGGAAGGAAAATGCTGCTGCACTAAATGAATTTAATTTAAACATTTAATTCAAGTCAATAAACTGAGTCAACAGCGCTCAAAATATTACATGAACTAAATAAAAGTGCAGCTGGCAATTAATATTAAGTATTGTGTGAACAGCAATGGCTACAAATTGACAAACACTTTCTTTGGCCCTTTGCCAGTTGGTTTGAATCGGTGGCAACTGTGCCAAACGACAGGCGCAACAGTTATAACAAAAATAACTGACATGAGGCAACAGCAGAGTATTTTAATGCCAAATTGATAGAATTACTTAAAATTTAATTTTGGCTTTCGCTCAATATTTTTACTGAAAACGAAACTGGATAAAAATTAAATGAAAATATTTTTAATGATATGTTAATACTAAAGGCAAAACAGAGTTCAATTAATTAATTCGATATGGCTATGCAAATAAGCAAACATTTGAATTTTGACTGAAAAATAGCATAAAATTGTTGACAAAACTCAGTATTTCTCATGAAATTGAAACCTTATAGACATGTCTCTCTATCTTTCTCCATCCCGCTCAAAATTCGTCCTAATTGGAAGTTATTACATGGAAACAAGTTTTTAATATTTATTTTTAACTGCACAGATTTTGCTTTGTTCGGCAAAAATAACCACAAATCTCGAAATTCTTGCAATTAAAGCCACACGATAAATTATTCGTGCTGTGCTGCAAACAAAAGTTAATAAAAGCTCAAATCGAATTTGGGGCTGTTGGTCAATAAAATTTGACAAATGCGAAACTTGCAATAAATAAACAAATAAGTATGTACATAAATTATTATATTTTCATTATTATATTCATGAAATATTTCGATAGTTAGGTTTTTAATGAAATTCCGAACATTATTTCGTTTGCCAACTTTATGAATAATCCAAATTGTGCACAATTGTCAACATCCACTCAATTTAGGCAAGGCGCAACAATTATGTATTTGTGTGTGAGAGAGAGAGAAAAATCATAGCATACTTTTCAGCTGTTGCACCAAAATGAAAACTGCAGCATGGCAAATAGAATGACGGGGGATTTGGGGGTAGGGGGCTGTTTGTGGGCATTGTTAACAGTAATTTGCAGTTATTACCTTCAAATTGTTAAGTGTAGACTTAAGTGTTGATTGGTTGCACGCACGCAAGAAAATTGTTTAAATTTATTGATCGCATGCTCTTTGCAGCAATTAAAAAGTATGCTTGCATTTGTGGTTGTTGTTGTTGTTGTTGTTGTGAACACACTTGAGATGAAGTTTTGCTACACACACATTGGCATGCAGACGCAGGCACTCGCAGACAGGAATACGCATACACACACACACGCACACACACACATGGACACACACTCGCGCGGGAGACGCCAAAAAGGCAATAGAGAAGTTTATTGTTGCTGCTCTGTTGTTGCTGTTGCTGTTGTTGGTCGCGGGGCACGCACGTATTTTTTTTCTAAAATCTGTACGTTTTTTGTTTTTCAATTGCATGCACTTCAAACGCGCGTCTATCAATTTTTACTTTTATTTTAAATAAATAAATAGATTTGTATTTAATAAAATTTATTTATTTATTTTTATATTGTTTTTTTTTTTTGTTTAGTTTTTGCACAAACTGTTGGGCGCAGTTGGGACGCTTGACGAACGCCAAGGCAAACGCGTCAGCTGCGAGAAAGTGCGTCCTGTCTGGTTGTACCCTAACGACTTAATGCGCTCAACGCAGCTTTTCACACGACCATGGACCGGAGCAGAGGCAGCAAAAGCCATGCAGCCAGCCAGCCACAAAGGCGAAGCTTCCAATCCCGAAAACAAAACTCACTCGGCGCACAGCGCTTCGCAACGTATCTCTCTCAATGTTGCTCTCTCTCCCTCTCTCTTTGTCTCTCTCCCATTTGCTCTCATCTCATGTGTATACTGTGGCTCAAGATTGATTTGAGTGAAAGCTGCGCTCACTGGAATGTTTACAGTTAAGCAGAGCAGCGTGGGATGCTACGGCTGCTGCTTGAGCTTCGGCTCCAGCTTCAGCTTTGACTGCTGCTGCTGCTGCTGCTGGTGGTCAATGTCTCTATACCTGCAAATATAATGTTGGTTGGCTGCTTGGCAAACTTTTATTAATGAGCGACAAGTGTGCCCAGACTACTGCAGCAGCACGCTCAACATGTGCGCGCGTTCCCCCTCCCACCCACACTCAGCCACCTCTCCCTCTCTCTCTCTGGCTCTACTAAAATGAGCAAAAAGTATAAGTCCACATTTGGCCCCCGCCATCCGTTTTTGTCAGTTGTGACAATGTTGCCGTGTTAAATGCGTCGATTGTTAATGACTGTCGAATATTTTAGAGTAGACCAACAGCTGTCTCGATTGATAACGGTAAAATAACTAGAAAAAAGAAATAAAACCAATGCAATGCTCAAGAGTATTGCACAGTGGAACGAGATGAAATAAAACTTTAAAAAATTAAAGTCAAGATTATTTTATTCTTGCAAGTAATATATGGTTTACTATGAATAAATAAGTTTTATCTAGCATTTTTGTATATATTTTCGATTTATATTTTATATAAGTCGCTTTTTTGGGTTACTATTAATGCTTACTAGCAATAGCCACACAATTTCTTTAGCACTTTCAATTTAAATTTTAATCTCTTTAAAAAGTCACATATAATATATTTAATATTTAGCTACTGTCTCTCATATTTAATGTTTAACATTTCAAGTTTTTTGTCAGATTCAAACTATTCTAAAAGAATCTTTTAATTATAGTTATTATATTATAATTGCGTATCGTTAAGATTTGAAATTATATTTCATAAATCATGCTTTTACATTTTGATGCGACCTTTACCCACTGTGCACAGTGCATAAACCAGGGATTTAATATTAGTTATTGTTGTGATTATGTATTTCATAGCAGCCAATAAAATTAAGTGCTCTAATTCGAAATTCTCTTTGTGGCTGTTGAATTTGCATTCGCCTGAAGCGACATACTCGAATGCAATAGATCAATTATGTATATATACGGATTGTTTATGATGCATATGGATGTCAGCCTTTGTGGCAGTAGCAAGTGGGTGTGTGTGGGGCAGGACAAATCACAGATAAATGCATTTTGCGACTAATTATAATTGCATTAATCATGTCTCAAATGAATCGATTGATGAAATGGGGCAACTCCCGCTCAGATTAAACCTTCTCCAATTGAACGAAACGTTCACGTTTATACTGATCCTCATAGCTCTGGACAAATTTGAGTCGTCCCTCGTACTGTAGATGCATTATGGTCTTCACCAGCGGCGGATGCTCATTGCCCAGTTCCAGCCACAGTTGGCCACCAGGTCGCAAATGGACGCAGGCCAAATCGAATACCAATCGAGCCACACGCAAGCCATCCGAGCCCCCATCCAGAGCATTAAGGTTCTCATAGCTGGAAAGGTACAGAGAGTTATGAATAAGGGGGATATAAATCTATTCTGGTACAGTAATCACTCGGAAACTGGAACGGTTTTGTTTCCAATTAAATTTAATTTCTACTTGCTGATTTTAATTTACCATGTTTTCAATTCTGTATCCAGATGGAAAAAAATTATAAAATAAGATTCTTATTCTCGAGCAGTTCTATTTAGCGAGTGCCTACTGTATTATGACTATACTTACACGACGACTTCGGGATGAAGGTACTGAAACTCGTCCGTTTTCACATAGGGCGGATTTGAGATGATTAAATCGTAGCGCTTGTCGTACAGCGACTCCGGCATATACTTGTCCGGCTCCATGGTGTGATTGTGGACCTCGAAGCGCTGCTGCAGGCCCAGCAACTTGGCGTTCTCCCAGGCCAACGCGGTGGCCGCCTTACTGCGCTCAATTGCTGTCGCCTGCACCTGGGGCAGGGCGTGCAGCATCGACAGTGACATGGCGCCCGACCCGCAACCGACCTCCAGCATATTCACGTGCTCCGCCCGCTTGTAATTGTCGATGACGAGACGCACAAACTCCTCGGTTTCGGGACGTGGTATGAACACGGTGGGCGCCGTCTTCAGCGTTATATTCATAAAATCCCATTCGCCGATGATGTGCTGCAGCGGCATGCGGGCGCAGCGTGCCTCCAGAAACCTCTCAAAGTCCGCCAGCTGAGCTGAGTTAAATTTCAGCTGGGAAAAATCATCCGGCACGGTGTTCTAAGCAGACCGCATTAAATTAAATTAAGCAAATCGAAGTTCTTTTTGTTACTCACGAATTTGCGCTTCAGCACATGTGACACAATGCACTTGAGATTGAAGTCCGTATCCTGGACGCCGGCGTCCTTCAGCTTGGCCTCCCAACCATTTAGCGCCTTGTTGACCTCAATCAATGTGCCGTTAGCTGCCGTGGTTGTTGTTTTTGTTTTCGTGCTGCTTAGCGCACGTGTCGCACTCTGGCGCAGCGTTAGCAGTGGTCGTCTCAGATATTTCAGCATTGTTTAATTCAACTTATTACCTAATAATTATTGATTACAATTTTGTACTCGTTTGCGGGCCAAACGTTGTGGGGCACAGCTGTCTTGACCGACTTATCGACGACAGCCACAGTGTTTCGGCATGGCACTCGATAACAGTTATCGATGTGCGCAAATTATTCACAATTTTTTCAAATTTATTAAATAGTCGGATTTTAATTTAAAAATAAATTATAGTTAAAAATGTAGATAAATAAAACAAATATTGCACATATCGTTACAAATTGCACTCAGGCATCGGGGTCATCTACTTTGGGCGCGAGGTAGTAACGAATATAGCCGTAATCCTCGATGGGGTATTCCACCAGGAGCGGCACATCGGGCGCCAGGCCAATCTTCACCTTATCCGCGAGGGGCGTGGCCCGGGTGAAACTGTTCAAGTAGCGCCCGGCAAAGGAGAGTGTGACGGGGTCCTCCACTTGCAAGCTGACATCTCCTTTGACAGTCTCGCTCAACTTTATGTTGGCGGAGCCCAGATCACCACTAGCAGAGAACTTGATGCCATCCTTGCTGCAAGCTATAACAACGGACTCACTGAACGTGACCAGGTCGCGACAGATGCGTGCGAATTCTGTGGACGGCATGTGGACGATGCAGGCGTAATCTATATCGGGGATGCCCAGATGCTCTTGCTCCAGGTTGAGCAGACGCAGCTCATAGTCGGCGGTGCGCTCTTTGCCCGCCGACTCGAAGCTCAGCTGCAGCTTGTCCGCCTTGTCGGCGGCACTGATTGTGACCGCATCATCGCCACTGGCGCACTTCAGCACCTTCGTCAGCGACTTCAGATCCAGTCCCAGCGACACGTTCCGGTCACAGCGATACCGCTCAAAACAGTCGCTCCCCAGCGACATCGCCACCAAAGACACATGGGAATTGTCCATCGCTTGCAGCTGTAATTGGATCACCTTGCGATTATCTAGAATGGTAAATGTATTCTGCTGCTTGCCTGTATCCCGGAAGGACTGCAGTCGAGGGTGCTCTGGCTGAGTATCTCCTTCAGGGCATCCACAATCTTCTTTAGTAGCGTTGTGCTGCCCAAGCGCGCCTCAAACATGTTTGCGACTCGCCCTAACAACTAAATGCAGCTAAAAACAATTTCACAATCGACAGAGAAAAACAAAAGTAGCTTTGGCAATTAATGCTGAGCGACTATAAAATACCCTGTATGAAAAGAGAGTGAGTGATTGTCTGTCTGACGTTTGACAATGACAGTTTAGGGGAAAAATAGCTCAAAAGGTGTGTCACTTTATCAGACGTTTGCTTTTGTGTAAGAAAGCAATGTAAAGTCTTGTCACAAAAGCAGTTACAGAATAATGAGTAAATTAAGGTGGAATACCTCTTGAATTGCACAATGTAAACAATCAATCGATAGTTACATGAGTACACATCGTGAGGTGTATCGTGACAACTAGCATCGATATTTAACTCTGCATGAGCATGCTATCGATGTGCACATTGCAGGACAACAGCTGTTGAAATAATCACAAAGTTATTTTTGTTGGCATTTTCCCAATTAGAAAATTGTTTAAATATTAGTGTAAAATGCTTAAGACCTCACTTAAATATGTAAACGGTGCTGCACTCACATAAATTGCCACAAACTGAAATGACTGCCACAATAGAGATTGAGAACGAGATTGAAAGCGCCAGCGATTGGCATCTTTGGTGTCGCCTCTGCGCCAAGGACGATCTTCAGGGAAATATCAACGTGTTCCTGAAAAACGAACACTCAACGCCAGGCGGCGAGCGGGATAGCGATGCCCAGGAAATTGCAGCAACTGCGCCAATTGCCGACATGGCACTGGCCACAGCCATTGGCAAATATTTCTGGGTGAATGTAAGTGGATGGGGATGAGGAGTAATTGAATCAGAGTGTCGATAAATATGCGTTGTTTTGCAGATAACACGCGGCGAGGAGCTGCCCGAGATGATATGCAGCGAATGCCTGACCCTCGTCACCTCGCTGGTGAACTTCTCGGAGCGCATAACGCGTGTTCAAAAACTCTACTGCATATTGCAAAGCACACCCAAGCAAGATGCGATTAGCGTGCAGGAGTTGCGCGGCAGATTTGGGCTGCTTGAGGAGGAGCAGCAGTTACCGGAGCAGCCAGAGCCCGAGACGCTTACCGAGGTGCACTATGTGGAGGAGAAGCCCAAGCTGAATGAGCTGGACGAGGCGGTGTTGGAGCTGGAAAATCCGCTCACGCCGGCATGCAAAAACGAAGAGAAACCCACAACTGAAGCGGTGATCGCTGAACCAAAAGTTGAGGAGCAACAAGAGCTGGAGGAAGAGGAGGAAGAGGAGGAGGAGGAGGATGCAGAAGCAGTAGATGAGCAGCTGGAATACGAGGATGCGGGCACTGAGCTGCTGCTAAATTTATGCGATGAATATAGCAACGCGGATAGCAATGGGGACAGCAACTCTTCCAGTCCGAAGCCCAAATCCAAGGAGCGCTGTAAAGCGCATCAGTGCAGCGAGTGTCCACGTGCCTATGCACTGCCCCAGACGCTGCAGCGGCACATGCGCCAGTACCATGACAAGAAGAGCACAGCGGACATGAAGCTGCTGTGCTGCGAGCAGTGCGAGAAACAATTTCGCTCCCGCTACCAGCTGCAGCGGCACATGCAGCAGCATCTGCCCATGCCCAAGCGGAAGATGTATCCCTGCACCAGCTGCGGCAAGAAGTTCACAACGAACGCCTCGGCGCAGTCGCATGCCCAGTATATGCACCAGGAAGAGCGACCGCGTCCGGTCATCTGTGAGCAGTGCGGCATCGGAGTGCATTCGCTGAATGCGCTCAAGGAGCACCTGTTGAGCCACACGGACTATGCGCCGTACGAGTGCGATGTGTGCAAGAAGTGCTTCAAGAGCTTGAGCCGTCTCAAGCATCACAAGGAGACGCACGATCCGCACAAGTACATCTGTCCCGAGTGCGGAATGCAACTGAATTCGCGACCCACTCTGAACCGCCATCGGCTGGTGCACACGGATCAGATGCAGCACAAGTGCGACTATTGCGGCAGGGAATTCAAGCGGGCGAAAGCCCTCAAGAATCATCTCATCCTGCACACGGGACTGAAGCCATACTCCTGCGACTTTTGTGATCGCACCTTTGCCAACGGCTCCAATTGTCGCACGCACAAGAAGAAATCGCATCCAGAGGAGCTCGCCGCCCAGGAAGCAGCCGGCGGCGCCAAAACCTACAATCGCAATATACCCAAACTGGAGGCGCTGAAAGCATTGTGCGTATTTATTTGAAGCCACTTAAATTTCTTGCAGAGATTCTTATAAGTTGGTCACAAGCAGTGGAGTCTATTCAAAGCCCATGGCAAAGTGGATATAGAAATGGGAATCAGTAACTTTTTGGAGTATATAGAAATGGGAATCAGTAACTTTTTGGAGTATATAGAAATGGGAATCAGTAACTTTTTGGAGTATATAGAAATGGGAATCAGTTTGAATTTGAAAATTTGAAAATATTCGAAAATTTCTTGGAATAATTTTGTATTTAAAGAAATCATTTTTTGAAATAGAAAAGTATTTCTTAAACGCAGAATATATAGAAATTGGCATCAGTATTTTTCCAATTTATATATATATATATATATTTATATTTATATATATATTTATATTTCATTAAAACTGAACAGTATTAGGAAATGGGAGTCAGTTCTTTTTTAAATATAAAATCGTCAGCCTTTTTTTTCGATATTCAAAATTCGGTTTCTAATTGTATATCTCTGCAATATATATATCTGTTGCATATATATGTATATATATATAATCTCTTATTGATTTGCCTTTTGCAGCACAAAGAACAAGGACAACTTGTCGCCGGTGGCCACCAAGCAGAGCGGCTGCTTCGCCTTTGGCAAGAAGCCCAAAGCGCTAGTCAAATCCAATGCCAGCAGCTCGCTGCAATCGTCATCGGTGGCCAGCGCAGCAGCAGCAGCAGCAGTTGGCATTATTCCCACCATCGACAACATCTACAATCACATAATGAAGCCGCCGCTGCCGGCACAGCAGCAGCTGCTCGTCACCGATGGCAGTGCAACAATCCTCGCAAACCGGCAGCCGGAGGAGCAGGCGGAAACTGCGATTGCTCCACAAATCTTTTCGTACTAAATGCCGTTATTTTTTTTTTTTTTGTTAGGCGCGCATATTTTGAATATTTTGGGCAGCTTGAGCAGGGCGCATGTGCGGGGCTGGTTGGAGTCACCCTCTTGTGTTTGGTGTGTGCTTGTTTGTTGGGGGTTGCGCGTAAATGGCCAATATATCCTTTATGGAGGAATTTAGTTCAGTTGACAGCGTGCGCTTCTCCTCGTGTCTGCTCCGAGTGGGGAAGAATTTGTTTGCCTAGATTTCTGAGTAAATGCATTAAAACACTAACTAAAAACGGCAAAACGATGCATGGCTAAAAACTATGCAAATTGCGATGTGCTTCGTGCGCCATTGTGCATTCAATAAAGTGTTTGAAACATAAAACAAAAAAAAACCGAAACCAATTTAAATCTCTTTAATTGCGAGCAGCAAATCAAAAAGCAAAAAAAAAGTAAAAAAAAAATCGATTTCTTGCCAATGAAAACAAAGTGCATTGAAGAGAGCGTAATTAACGCACATGCAGTGAGTACAAATGTCGAGTGGCTTCACAAAATAAAGCCGGGCCACAAGTGCTCCAGTGCTTAAAAGTTATTAACAAAATATAAACAAACAAATTAGCAACTGAATCAAAAAGCGAATATCAAAACCCAAGCGAGCAGCAAGTCTAATCAAAAAGCCGCACATACAGCAATCGGTGCGGACAGCAGCTGCGCAACAACTTAGTTAAACCAACTAATTTAGTAGAAACTGGAGTGAAGCACTCTTTAACAAAACCAAAAGCAATTTTAATTTTGTTTTAAACAATATTTAGCAGCAGCTGGCTTATGCGTCAGCCCTGGTTCTAGCACTTAACATTACCATTTCGAGTAATACACAGTGCTTAACAGTGCCATCTTGAGTCGATGTACTGATGATAAACTAACATTAACATATATCGCCAAAGACAAAACGGCAACAACAACGCGTCGTGTTCGCGCTGCTGCGAAAATAGTAAAAAGTGCGAGATTTCTGCGTAAATTTTGTGTGCAAGTAAGTTTTCTATAAATATTTGCACAATCATAAATAAAAACAGCGAATGTGCTATCCATTAATATGTGTTGTGTTGCGAATGTAGCAGTCGGCATTTTTCACTTGTTTTTTACGCTGTTTGCGTGTGCGTTTGTGTGTGTGTGTGTGATATGATGTGAATTATAAAAAAAAATCGATTTGCTCGTAATTATTTTCGACTCCAATTGTGCATTTTAACAATTAGGCAGCTTCGCTTTGCTAACGCTAGCGTAATCGCCAGCAGCGCAGTTTAACATGTGTGGCCGACCAATTGCCATTGTCGTTGTTGTTGTTGCTGCTGCTGCTGCTGTCGTTGAACGGGTCCAGCGGCTGCGTAGGCGGGCCTGAAGGCAGCCAGTTTATATTTTACGGCAACAACAACAACAACTGCGACAACAACAACAAAATGTTAACAGCGCGCGCTAGTCGAAAGTTGAAGCAACAGTGCATTCTAATTGGACTCTGTCCTCTCCTCGCCCCTCCCCAAAAGCCGCTTTAACCACAATAACCGAAAAGTGCAGCAGCAGCAGCAGCAGCGGCAGCGGCAGCTGCCGAAAACGAAGAAGCAGAAACAACGCTGCAAACAAAAGTTTTGTAACTTAGCGGTACTTGCTATCTCTATGTGCGTGTGTCTCTCTGCGCCTTTGCGTGTCTGTGTGTGTGTGTTTTACATTTGTGTTTGTGTTCCAATCTATGTGTAAGCCGCGAACCGCATTATCCTTTTGGCTTGACCCAAATTGCAATGCCCTTAAAAGCTTAGTTCTACAGCCGTCGCTTGGTAATTAAAATGCCCAGAGATTAGACCTGTCCACAAATATGAATTATACATCTTAATGCAGCTCAAATTCGCATTTAGCTGGTCTTTTTTACTTAATCTCTTCGAATTGAATGTGCATTTGTTGAAAATGTACGCAAAATATGTAAATTTCAAATTGTAATTAAAATGTTGAGAGATGCGGCCTTTCCACAATCATTGAATCATTATTTATATCAATCATTTTAACCATTTTAATCATTTTTATTTTTAAATTTATTTATAATTTATTATTTATTACATTATTTTAAATTAAATTAAATCTTTTAAGTTTTTGTATTTTTTGTGTCGACTGACTTTTAGTTGACAATAAATAAATAAATATTCCAAGTAAATATGGACTTATTGAAAAAACCTGTAATTTGCTCTCTCTTTCATTAAATCCCAAAAAAGTTTGAATTTATAATTATTTTTGATTTTCTTACATTTTTAAACCATTGAATATTGACTTAGAGAACAAAAACTCATTAAATCATTAAACTTAAAAGTAACTTTCGCAAATATGATTCTTAGAAAGTCCACATAAAATGTTTTCAAATTCGCATATTGTATATTTTAGTATTTTAGTGTTCTTAGTAAAAATAGATTTAACTATTCGCAAATTTAAGCAAGGTCCAAGACCACAATGTTCTACTTATCGAGTGACCAGTGTACTTTCTTTTGTTTCTGCTGCTTTTGCTTGTCTTTTGTCTGAACTTTATTGGGTGTCCAACTAACACCTAAACTCCCCCCTGGCTCATGTCCACCCCACTCTCTGTTGTTATCATTTTTATGTGCGGCCAGTTAATTGCCTCCATCCCGAAAGCACAATGAGAACAAGAAGAATATGAAGCAAAACTTTAGCAAACTGTCGCCTTAAACTATTTTATCAGTTGAAAGTTTTTAAAAGCGTTTTGTTAGTCCAACCACCTCCCCAATGGTGGTGAAAATTAAAATTCGTTCAAGAAACACCACCCCCTCTGTCCGGCTGTCCTATTAGTTGGCAATTATAATGGAGGAGACTGTGAATATGAAATGGGCCTGTCAAAAGTCAGATATTTCCTTATGGAAATTGCCTCGAGTCGGAGCCGAAATCAATAACAAGGTTTTTGCCAACGCTCCTTATTTCCTCATTTCCTTCCAAAAATGACTATTCGCTTTTCCACAATGTCAAGCAGAGATTGAGCGGGGGTGTGCAGTGTGCAGGAGGATGGATGTCTTTTAATTAGTTGCCTCGTTGCTTGCTTGGGTTTGGGACTCGATTTTGAACAGCTCCTTTGAGTCACATATGGATGCATTTAGTCCATATAATAAGGGTTGCAGTCAGCCCTTGACTAGGGTCAGCTATGCTCCCTTTTCTTTTTTTTTTTTTGTCATGTTGTGCGAGGGTGTTGCCTTCATCGAATCCACAGCCTATATTTAAAATGCCCAAGGAATGGGAGTTTCCATTTATAAATAAGTGTGTCAAAGCAGTTGGGAAATTAAACGAAATGGTTTCATGAGATGGTGAAGCGCTTGAAATCACGACAAACCTTTTGAATATTCCCTTTTAAAAATATTTGCTGGCATTCTCCAGTGGCATGTCGATTCATTCCTAATATTTGTTGCATCAGTCTATGGATGTTTGTTGAATGTAAATGTCATTTCCTTTGAAAGCCTAAAAAGCAGACTAAAATCGTAGCATGACCGAGTTTCCAACGTATTTGAATAACAAATAACAAACGTATATATATATATGTATATGTATATGTGTATTTGTGTAATTAAATATTAACAGATCAGCCTTAGATATGGTTCTATGTAAATTTTGTATCTTATACGTCAAACTGCATTAACTTGAACACACACAGAATCTTCTTAAAAAACTTTTTACACGTTTTTTTCAGCTTTCTCTTTGCTCAAGCTTATCTCTCACAAGTTCTTTCAACTTTAAGTGGCCTTAATCTTTATCACTTTATCACTTTATCGGGGAACATCTTGAACTCCCACAACTATTTTGAATGCTTATCGTTTTGGTCCAACTCTACTTTAATTGTCATATTCACTGTCTGGCGCTGCCAATAATTTTTGTTATAATTCAAAATGCCATGCAAATCCCACGCTGCGTAAGCATGACACACACTCTTAACTTAACTTGGCCAAGACTAGTCAATTTGTTATCAATGTTTGGCTTACTTGGCCTTTTACCAGCGCCTACGACTAAGCTCAAATGTAAGTCCATTCGACATACTCAGACTTATGGCACATCATATTGATAAGCTTTGGCCAACTTTTTGCTGGCTTTTCGCCCTCTTCTCCCCTCACCACCACTTCTTTGGTTACTCATATTTTCCATCAGTTTAGGTTAACTCTAATTGCCTAATCTTCAAAGAGAATTGGTAAATATATTGCATTGACATGGTTAAGTTGACTTCATTTTGCAGAATACATCTGAACGAGATTTAATATTATTATTATTAGGATTATTATTGGGATTAATGCACTTCGGTCTACCATCTTTCCCCATCCTATCTTTTCCTAGCTATGGCGACAGATTCTGCTGGGATGTGCTTTGACTACAACTACTAAAAATACACAGTTTAATCTGCAATTTCCAGTCATTTTTATGCAATATTTTAGTTTTTATTTATTGTGTTTTATTCTCATATCTACTGCCTACTTTCTTCTACTTATTGCACTGTCTTATCATCTACAGTTTCTAGTTATATTTATGGCAAGGCAATTCTATGTTTTAACAGTTACCACAACTGAATGCGATATTGAACTTTCTGTTTAAAGCTTCTTCGCTTTGTAAAGATTTTTCACTTTGTAAAGCTTTATAAGAGCTTTGAGAGCTGTGTAGAGTTTCATCGTTTAGGTCGAAAAGCTCTAACTAATATACTAAAGACTTTTATTACACTAAAGCTTTGAGGGAACTGTTTTACCGCAACCCTTGGGCAAGCATGTAAAAGTATTGGCTAAAGTTGCACACATGTACTACAAACTTATCTATTATAATAAAAGTAAAAGTTTAAATGGTATTCAAGTCTTGCTACTGCTCAAAATTTTGTGCGCTAACTTTTCAGCTGGTTGGCTGTCTGTTATATTCAAGTTGTTATACTAAAGTAACGTATATCAGTTTAATAATTTTATACAACTGCCTAAGAGCGCTGCATGTTGGCCATTACTCTCATATGACATATTAAACTTGTTGCATAACAAATAATTCCAATCTTTATTTCGGTGTTTATATTTTTGAAAGACTAAAACCATTTGTTTTTTTATTAAAGATACGCGTAGACCATATTACAGTGTTATATAAAGTATACTTGGAATATATTTTAGTATCCTAGACTATAAAGTATACCGATTCTTGAAAAGTACTGGTATATTAAGTGTGTTGGTATATGAAATTAAACATTTATAACGATATTCTACAGAATCTAATACTATTAAATATACTTTTATATTGCTGTTATAACGATTCTTTGTGCTAACTGCTTAATATAACAGTTGAATGCATAGTTTCAACCCTTAGCTTGATTGTTTCTAACAGCTTAATTTAGTGTTTATACATTTTCCCAATTCTAAAACCATTTTTTGTTATATTCAATTTACGCGCAGACCAGTGTCATACAATCGCGTGTATTATTATGAGGTGTACTGGTACATAACTGTTATAACGATATAATAGCCTATTATTATCACAAAAGTGGTATATGAAGAGCCCTGTATACAACATTACAATACAGTGTATAATATTATAAAGTATACTGGTACATGACAACTCCGTATGCTACCCTTTTATAAAACAGCCTATGTATAATCTCAACCCTTAGCTGGTTTGTTATACGCTGCTTTTTTATAACGTTTTATGGACTCTACACTTTTGCTATAAAATCGCATAGTCAATGCTACAATCTTATATTAAATGGAAATTTACCAACCCTTATCAAATCTCATTTTCACTCACATTGCCATAACAACTACCCATAGAATTGCACACCCCTTAGCAAATACAATTTCCACTCACATTGCCATAATAATCACCCCCTAGTTTTGTGGAAAATGCTCAACGCAATAATTTGCACTTATATCCTGTGATGTGCATTTTTCGGATTTGCCACAAGCCACATGCTGCGTGCCGCCTTGCCTGGGGCTGACAAAAGTGTTACGCATATAAATTGCATGTTGTTACTATTGCAACAGACAGCAGACAACCGACGGACGGACGCATTCCTTGGCGACAACATTTTTTAAACCAAGTTTCTTTTTTTTTATATTTTTTTTGGTAGCAAGTAAAAAATGAGTAGCTAAAAAGAAAGAGAAAGAGAAACGGTGGAAAACCAAAGCTTTTACTTTAATTAAATGCGTGCGTGCGAAAGAAAGTCCAAATTAAGAATTCTCTGATGTTGCCCCTAGTTGTTGTTGTTGCTGTTGTTGTTGTTGTTGTTGTTGTTGTTGTTGTTGTTGCTACTGTTTCTATTTTTATTTTTATTTTTTTTGTATACTTGCTGTTGCAGTTTCTGATTAACGGCAGCTGCTTTGGCTTTGCCTTAGCTTTATCTGCCCCGCCACCATTTTTTTGCTGCCCCCCGCTGGAAGGGGGAAAGGGGGGCTGCTCTTTGCATAGCGCACTTTTATGTTGATTGAGTGCGGCTTATCTCTGGCAGAGAACATTCCACTGGGCCAATCCGCTCGCAAAGCCAGCCCACTCCGAGTTATAACATAACTCATATGATCCCCACAGTTATCTCAATTGTAAGCAAATCAGCAGCGCGGTTGGCCATAAAAAAAAAAACCGCAGCCGAAGACAAATGTTATTATTAAAATGGCCAACGTACATATAAAAAACAATGGCAGAAACGCGTTATGCGAGGGTTGCAATTAAACTTTGAATGTTTATGAAGTGAATTATATTTTAGTTAATAATTTTTATAATTTTCTTTATTTTTATTATTTTTATTTTTAAGCTGGCTGCAAAAGCTTGAATTATTTTCATTTATCCTTCAGGTGAAATGTTTTTTTTTTATTGAAAATAAATATTGGAGTATAAAAATTAAATTATTGAATTACCAAATAAGTCGAATGCTAGACTATATTCTATATAAATCTGATACAAGTAATTCTGTAAATAAAAATAAAAATAAATTTGATTTACTTTTTGGAGCACCCTCGCTGTTTTTGATGCCCAGCATATCCTTTAAGCAATAAAATATCAAGCTAAAAGCCCTTCAAAATGACAGTGAGTTGTTGTTGTTGTTGTCGTTGTTGTTGGTGTTGTTGTTGTTGCTGTTTTTGTTTCAGTTGTTGCTGCTGTAAACGTCTGCAATAAATTTGAAGTATTAAAACAGATATCGAATGGATTATTTTTAATATATGACCATGCATACAGAGTGCTGCCAGAGCTGGCCCGCCCCCCCGCTTCCTCCCACCAAAAAACTGCAGCCTGGCAGATTGCGGGCGTAGAGCCGATGCCTGCCAAGTCGAAACGCAATTAGCCCATTGCTGCAAGTGCCCCCGCCCACCACGCAGCAGCAGCCTCGTGTATGCCCCTCGCTCCCTCTGTCTTGCTCTCCATCTGGCTGGTGCTACAAATTGCCATTAGCAGCATCTACATCTACATCCTCAGCCGCATTCGCATCCGCATTGGCAGCTCCACTGCCAAGTTGAAGCCGACAACATCGCAGCTGGCATTTTCCGCTGCGTAATCCTTTTATTAATCCCGTTGGCTTGGGCTAAGATCCTTTACACTGCTGTTGGCACTTTTGCAAATCATGAAAAAGAAACCCAACAAGCTGAAGCAAAAAGAAACATAACTTCTCCAGTAAGCTCAACAAGAGCATACCCTGTAAAACTATTGAACTGCAAGACAGTTTATAGTTGTGCTTGTGATATACTTCAGATATACTTCAGATATAAGGAGATATATATATTTAGAGCAACCGACAAATTGATTAACAAATCGAATATGCCTTGGCTCGTAACATAAGTTGCAATAACTTAATTCCACACACTTTTGCAACTATTTTTACAACTTACAGGGTATATATGGGAAAAATAAAACCCACATAAAATTAAGATAAATATATGGGTGAGAAACATACGCAAAACGCTTTGCTCGCTTTTGCTTGGTTAGTTCACAATTTGTTGCAATGCTTAGCAAAGATTAAAAATTAATTGCCCTGTGAATCTGGCCCGGGGGCAAAGGGAGGGTTTCAGCAAAGCAACTCGTAACCTGCCGCATTTATGCGTTGCGCGTAATTTGTGTTGATTATTTCTGTTTGCAGCAGCAGCAGCTAGCTGGGCCAGTCAAAAATCCAAAAAAAAGAAAGCGAACTTATGCTCATTTTGTAAGTATAAGGTTTTAATATAGCGAATTAATCAGGCAGCTTTTCGCGCTACGTCGAGTAGTAGTGCTCGGAGTCACCTAGCAACACTGGCTGAGATGGACACCCTCCCCAAAAAACGCCCAACGCTTTGTGCAAGTTGTGAAGAGCGCACAACATTAAATATTCAAAATGCACTTAACGAAGCATAGCGCGTAAACCGATAGCCAACATTCTGCTGTTGGCCAGCTCACGAAACAGGGCCAGCCAGCAACTGAAACCCTTCTCTCAGCGCTACACGACTCTGAGCATTGCGGATATTATTAGCCACTTGGTCAGCGAACGTTAAACCACTAAAAAACCACCTTTGATCAAACAATATTAGTTGGCTGCTGGTGGCATTAGAGAAGAGGTCCTTGCTTAGCAATGCAGTGGTAATTTAGCAATCTTCCTGTATTGCAAATAGATGGAGTTATTCAAATATAGATGCATTAGTAGTTTATCTGTAATATCTTCAACACTTTTGGTTATTAAATGCATACAATTGCATTCGCCTTAACCAGGAAAAGATGCAGCATCCTAGGGCAGCATATCATGAGGCCCAAGGACATAGAAACCCTCAACCATTCGTGCAGGAGTTGGGATTGATGGAAGAGCTGTAGGCTCAAGAAGGGGGCACAATAGACCTTATAGTTCGCAGTGTTAACTTTTCCCCAATCATAATATTATATTATGCAAACTGCATTCTCAATACTAGATTCATTTATAAATTAAATTTATTTTAGGCAATTTTAAGAGCTTTTCAAGTTATGCAAAAAACTACCCAAATTCCACGAAACAGTAAGTTGGAATCGAAATAAACTTAGGCTGTTCTGAAGGCGTTTAATTACTTAATTAGTTAATTACTATTTTTATATTATTTGAAGGTAATTTGCGACGTCTTTGCAAACCGAAACTTATCACAATTTCGCTCAATTATTTGTTGTATTTAAGCTTTATGCCCAAAACTGTACAGCAAAAAAAAGGGAAAAGGAAAAGGAAAAGTATTTGAAAATCTCTTTGAGTTGAGGCGGCACTTTATCAACATTAGCGCAACTTGTTTCGCATTTTGCTTGCCGTTGTTGTTTGTATGTTATTTTAGCCTTTTTCACGCACCACGCAACGGGGTTGAAAAGTTAATTCAATTAGCTTGACTCTGCCACTTAAGCTGGCTTTTAATAATAAGCAGACAGTTAAGTACTTTTCCCGGCAATATTCGTTCGCAGCAGGCACGGCGAGTGAAGTGTGGACGGGGATGGGAGAGAGCAGTTTTCATATAATTTTCACAATTTTATAATATTTAGCACCCTGTAGACAGGCAAGTGCCTGAAAATGGGTATCTGACTAAATAATGCATCTGAAAAAAAGTGGCTAATTCTCAGAAGTTGTGTATAGCTAAATCGTCTTTAATTTGTTCTAGTTACGCACATTTGTATCAAATATTAATTAATTTTACAGAGTATTTTCCAGTTTAATATTCACACTTTTGAGGATTTTCTTAATAATTTTCGGTATTTTGCCATGCAAATTAAAAAGTGAGCGAGTGAAACTTTGGCAATTAAGCAATGAGCAATGCTGAATGTTGGGCAACCGATGCTGGATGCTGGGGCGCCGCCGCCATATCGAGGGGGGAGGGGGGCGCATAAATCATTGTGCGGCTCAAAATATTCACGACTGTGTTAAATGTCAATAAAACGAATGCTGACCCAAAAACTTCACGCTGTTTAAATGTCAAAGTCCACACGGCGTATGCGTAATAAATGACAAATTATCCCGCATGTGTGTATTGTGGGAAACAATGTTTGCTTCATTGGTGTGTGTGCGTGTGTGTGTGTGTGACCGTATTTGCCTTGTAAAATTGCACATAAATCAAACAAACAACTCAATTGAAATGCTAGACGCAATGATATCATAATTATATTGTCATAGAACCACCTCCTAACTCCATCATGATGATGATCATTGGGTTGGGGGTCTTTGGTTTCTGGCACATGTGTGCATTGCATACTTTTGGGCGCGCTGCCTTGCCTAATGAGTAAATCGTAAACTAATTGCAAGATAATTAATTTTAATTATTTGTGTATTTTACTTGGGCTTGCCTTTTACCTACCTACCTACCCCGCTTACCCCGCATATACCCGGTCGAAACCCCAGTGTTATTCGATATAATCAGCTGGACACAGGGACCATTAAAAGCACATTAGCTTGTTAAGCGTTTGGCATTGTTGATGGCCCGCGACGTGTCCTGGCGCTCCTCCTTCCCCCCCACCATATCTAAGCCACCATCAACAACAATAACAGAAGCAGGAACTACAACAACAATAAGAACAACAACAACAACAACAGCAACAACATCAACATTCGTAACAGCCGCTACAATAACACACGTGCAACAACTTATGGTTGTTGTCTTTAGTTGTTCATACATCATTATCATTAAAGCGTTAAATTGTTTTGTTATATTCTCTCTGTGTAGATGTGTATGTGTGTGTGTGTGTGTGTGTGTGTGTGTGTCGAAAAGATGAGGGCGCCTGCTTCCTGCTGCGCGGGTGGGCGATTGTGTGGGTGGGTGGCTCCGTGGGTGGTTGGCTCTGTGCACGTTTAAATGATTTGAACATTAAGGCTTTGCAGTTTTCGGTTGGCTTTGGACTCATAATCGAGTGTCAAGGGATTTCACACAGAGCTTAATGTTGGTAGCTCTCGCTCGCGTATTATTTGTATTTCGTTTATATTTCCTTTCTTTCGGGATTGGGATTATTATGGAATAACACAAGAGTTTACTGCTAATGACAAGTATATTTGATGTTGATTAGCTGTTGCAAGTTTTGCGTTTCAATGGTTTTACTCATTATTTGATTGCTCTGCAATTATCTGTCTAAAATTGTGGCTTAAATTTATTGGATTTTGCAGGTAAAAATGCGTTAGTTAAGTTTCAAATGGTTTATTCAACAACAATTATGAATTTTTGAATTAAAAAAGTTTATTAATAAAATTAATTTAGGCTTGTTTTGGGATTTTCACATTGTGAATTTTGGAATATTGTACAAGCCAAATAAACTGTATGCAAACAATTAATTTTGCTCTCGATCGATTTTGTTGTTAACTTTTATACAAACATAGTTTATTTATTATACGTGCAATTAAATATTTATTATTGATATTGTTTCTATTATACATTCACATGCATAACAAGTAAATTGATTTAGAATTCTCTTGGGAAAAAATTAAAAAGAAAAATAATGAAAAAGAAAAAAAAAACCTTAACTCAAATATTATTTATACAAGCATAATGCCTGCAAATATAGTGTTTGACTGTATCCAGATGAAAACGTAGCCACAATAGATACCAAGAAAAATGCTGCTGAACTTCAGTTGTCTTGGCAGCCAAGGACATGGCAACAAATTATCTATGAAATGGGCAACTTTCAGGTTACATATGCAATATTTCTTGTCATTTGTCTAACTCAGATGTTTTTTCGGAACTTGTATAAATATATATATATATATATATATGCGGACATGCACATGTCTAACTGTACACACATCTTTATATATTGTATACTTTGTACATGTCAGCATTAAATATTCATGTTACAGTGGTGGTGGTGGTGGTGGTGGTGGAGTGGTGGGTGGAGTGTACATATGCAGACATAATGTTACATCTTCAAGCGCAGCAGAAAAGTATGCTACGGTTTTTATGCCGCTTCGTTTGTATTAGTTTATTTGCCGTTACACGCTCAGTTTGCAAGCAAGTATGCGTGGGAGTGGGTGGTCTGTGGGGGGGACGGAGGGCACAACTGGAGGAGAGAGCCATTTGGCGCTGCCATTAATGTAGCCGCTAAGTGGCAATGTCATGCTAGGCTAGGCCCACTGTGCAGGCCAACCGCAAAAGCCAATGAAGATTTCCGGCTAAAAGGGTGCGTGCTGCTTCTGCGCTGAGGGTACGCTTTCGGAGAGATTGCGGAGCTGGGAGGGTGGTTGAACTGAACTGGAGTGTAGGATGGTCCAAGGCGGCGGTTACGCCTTTGCATATTTCATAAGCAATTACTAAGCGGCTTTTAGGCGTTGAGTATTTTTCAACCAGTAGCAGAAGAAGAAAAATTGGCAGTGTGTGTTGACAACACAGCCACGCCCACAAAAAAAAGACGTAGGCGCCAAACGCACTTTGGAAGGTAAACTGCACTTGAGCAGAGCACAAATGCCAAATGGCCGGGCATATTATTTATGATTACATTTTATGACTACACTCGTCCTGCCTTTCCTTTGTCCTTTGTCCTTTACCTTTGTTTTCTACCTAGCTTTTCCTGTTTTTCCTTTTTTTTGCGCTTCTCTTTTTTAAGTCATTGCTTCCTATTATTTTGTTATTAAATTACACGCAATTGCCTTTGACTTGCGTGTGGGTGTGTGTGTGTCTTTGCGAATGTGTGTGTGTGTGTGTGTGGGTGTGTGTGTTTTATGACTTTAGTCGAGTTCAAAGTGACTGCCTGCCCTGTAGCTACTTCCCTTTTGGCCTTTCCCACCAAGCGCCAACTCAATGCCATTAAAAGTTGATTTAATTTTATGGAATTTTGCGCGATTTTTTCTTTTTTCTCTTTTCTTTTTTTTTTTTTTGTTGCTTTGCTCTTCTGATTTTTTGATTAATTTGTACGCAATGCATTTAAGCTGTTGACAGCGTGTGTAATTTCTGTGTTTTGATTTATAACACTTGGAAGCCGTTTAATGTTGGCTTACCACAAGATTAAGTGCTGCAAAGTTGCCTCACCAAGTGCTTTGTGGCCTTTGCGTTTTTAGAAAGATTAATTTTTATTTGCAGCACGTAAGTTTTGCTTGCTTCTAGCGGATTTACAAGTGGTTTTTGATTTGAAGAGGTTAAGCTAGCAAAAATGTTTGATAACCATTTAAATGGAAAATGGAAAACACTAAATTATCCTAATAAACCTAATTTAAAAATCATAATATTTATTTATTTATTTATTTATTTATTTACTTATTATTTATTTATTATTTATTTATCATTTCTTTATTTATTATTTATTTATTATTTATTTATTTATTTATTATTTATTTATTATTTATTTATTATTTATTTATTATTTACTTATTGTCAACTAAAAGTCAGTTGACACAAAAAATACAAAAACATACAAAAATTTAATTTAATTGAAGTTAAAATAATATTAAAGTTATAAATAAATTTAAAAATAAGAATGATTAAAATGATTTGAATGTATATAGAAGCTATACATATAGTTATAGATATCATCCACTTACTGATCTAATTTTTGTATTTCAAAGTATTTAAGGCATCCAAAGTCAAAGGTCAAATTTGTTGGTGCAACTAACTAACTTATAAGCCTTAAAGAGCGGCACGTAACATTCATTTAATTTCTATAGGTTCTGCTGACATTCCCCTACTAGTTTTTGTGGTGCGGGGGCGGGGCGGGGTAACTGAGTCGATTATCTTGTATCTTGTATCCTAAACAAAGGCCGACAATTATCTTAATGCCAGGTGCAAGAAATTAATGTGCTGTAAGCACATTTCAGCACAATACTCGGTCTAACTAAGGCATACTACGGGGCCGGCCACTGGACGATGGTCGGCGGAAGGTAAAGGTAAAGGTAAAGGGTAGAAGGTAGAAGGTAGACGTTAGATGACGATGTCGCACTTAATCTGCGATAAAAACGGGTCTCCCTTTGGCCTAGGCAAAAAAGGTATCTGCAGACAAATCGCTGCCTCTACAAGGGCAAAGGGGGGGTAGCGAATGTGTAGAGAGGGGACCATTATAAGAACTCGTTGTGGTCCCTTTTTTTTCTGTTGTTGTTGTTGTTGTTGTTGTTGTTGTTGTTGTTTGTGTTGCTGCTGTTGCCATAGCTCTGGGTGTCATCTATTTGTATTTTTATGTGCTTAATGTCAACGAAATAATTGAGTAACTCTGTGGTGTGTGTGTGTGTGTGTGTGTGTGTGTGAGCAGGAAAGGGAAAAGGAAACAAAGTGCAGTCCAAAGTCCATGAATAGTGAATTAGGGGTGGGCAGGGGTGTATGAAGGGGATTGTTTCTGGACAGCTACTGGACTGTTGACAGCTTGACTGAAATGGAAAGTTAATGTTTATTCCGTGTTTTGTACGGCACTGTGGGTGGACGTAAGGTAAAAGTTGTAAATCTCTATCAATATTTTGATGCCATAAGTTTTGGATAAAAGTTGTAGTGAAAGAGAGATAAAGAGAGGGAAAGAGAGAGAGAGTGAGAGATAAAAAGAGGGAGAGAGAGATAAAGAGAGGGAGAGAGAGATAAAGAAAGGGAGAGAGAGGAAGAGTGAGAGAGAGAGAGAGAGGAAGAGTGAGAGAGAGAGAGAGGAAGAGGAAGAGGAAGAGAAAGAGAGAGATTAAGAGAGAGAGAGATAAAGAGAGGAAGAAAGAGGGAGAGAGAGATAAAGAGAGGAAGAAAGAGAGAGGGCGAGAGATAAAGAGAGAGAGAGGAAGAAAGAGAGAGAGAGATAGAGAGAGAAAGAAAGAGAGAGAGAGAGAGGAAGAAAGAGAGAGAAGAGAGAGAGAGACATAAAGAGTGGGAGAGATAAAGAGAGGGAGACAGAGAGAGAGAGAGACAGATAGAGATAAAGAAAGGGGGAGATATAGAGAGGAGATATAGAGAGGGAGAGAGCGAGATAAAGAGAGGGAGAGAGAGACATAAAGGGAGAGAGAGACATAAAGACAGCGAGAGATAAAGAGAGGGAGAGAGAGAGAAAGAGTAAAAAGAGAGGGAAAGAGAGAGAGAGAAAGAGTAAAAAGAGAGGTAGAGAGAGAAAGAGTAAAAAGAGAGGGAGAGAGAGAAAGAGTAAAAATAGAGGGAGAGTGAGAAAGAGTAAAAAGAGAGGAAGGGAGAGAGAGACATATATTTATTGTATACTTAGCCTGAGGTTTTATGGCTCTGCTTGCTGCTTGGGTTCTTTTTATGAAGGAACTCTTTTGGCTGCTTTTAGGCTTTATGTCTTTTCAATGCGGAAGGGAGGGGGGAAGCGAGTACATTTTTATGGGCACAACAGCGGTCCACCTGTTTGGCATACACAACTAGTCGAAAACAGTTTTCTCGTTGTGCGTTCACAGATATTATATTTTCGGTTGGCATGGTGCGTAGCAAAACCAATTTTCTCAGTGCGGCACTTACAATTCAGTTTGGTAATATGTGGTATGCGTGTGTGTTTATGTGTGTGAGCGTGTGTGTGAGAGTGTGAGGGTGTAGGTGCTAAAGCTAAACACGTACTAGCATACGCAAAGGTAGTTGTTGCTGGCTCTAGGCAACACCACCTGCACCACCTGCCTGACTGCGAGTATTTCTTCTCGTTTTTTTTTTAATGAAACAATCTCAGCAAATATGATATTTTGTATGCAAACATGCAAAATATTGCCTGCGTTCAGACCGGTTCCAGAGTACTCGTAAAACGAAATAAGCCCTACTCCTGAGCCTCCCGGTAACAGTGAATTGTGGGGAGTTGGGAGCTGGCAGCTGGGGGTGGTGGGGCCAGTTACTGTGTATCTTGTGTGGTTGGGGTTGCCGCCTGCGTCTTACGTCAAAAGACAAACAAACAAATATTTGCGCTGACAATACGCTGAGCAGAGCGCAAAAATAAGGGAATTAAATACAGTACACGGCTGTTCCCAAAAACGATTTCGCTTGAAGAAAAATTGCATATATAAATTGAAAAAGAAAAACAGTTTGGCTAAAAAATGAAATACTTTACTAAATATGGATATCTGAACATTAAAATTCATAAGTAATATTAATGTTAAATCAAATAAATAATATATTTACAGTTGTATCGCAAAAGTTGTTAAAGTAAGGGCGATATTCATACGCAGAGCGCTCTGTGACAAAGCCAAGACGCTGTGAAGCGCGTAGAAAGGCACAAAGCGTCTGCTGCTGTCTGTCCGTCTGTCTGTCTGTCTGTTTTTTCAATACATCAACGCATTTTGAGCGGCTTTTATGAAAAATGTATGATTTCAGCTGCCGAACGCAAATTGTCAGCTGCATTTTAAATGAGGCTTTTACCAAAAACAGCAAAAGAAACCCTTTGATAAGTAAATACAAATGTGTTCATGGAATTCCATTTTGACATCTCCTATACTGAAATATATGTTCTTAGCGCGTGTATATATTATGTGCTCACACACACACACACACACATATATATATATATACTTATGTATTAAATATGTATTATGTTTCAATAATTCAATATTTATTTTCATTTTTGTCGCTTTTTCTCATTTTCTGCTCAGCTATAAGCCGTAACAAGGAAATTTAATCTTTTTCTCCTCCCCATCTCCTCCTCCCACCTGCTGGCAATATTCGTTTTTCTGTACTGGTTTTTTCTTATTTTTTTTTGGTTGTTTGCTTCCTTTGACGAGCATCGAAACCCAATTAGTTGTCGCTGAAATTTGACATCTCGGCAGCGAAAATAGCAGCAGCATCAGCAGCAGCAGCAGCAGCGAAACCAACTGAAAATTGAAGACTAAATTGTATTTATAACAAACGAAATGGTGAACATCAATATTATTTTCTTTATCAGTGGGATGTTTGCTCGTGTTGGACAATTGATAATCAAATCACTGGGAAATGCGGTTGTCGGGATGTGTGTATTTCAGATTGTTGAGGCCTGAGGACATGCCACGAAATCTTTCGCCAAAATGATGAGTTGGCAGCTTGATTTGTTGTCAACATAATGATGTGCTTGTTACAAACCGGAAGTTGCGAACAGATACAGATATGCCTTATATATATTGAGCGATTGAATGGATACAGATAAAAAGTAGGTCGACTTATACTCACAGCTTGAGGTTAATGCATACATATGAACCAAATTTAAATACTTATATACGCAGGCAGAAGGCAGCATCGCCGACAGCATAAATTTATATATATATTCTTGATCAAAAGTATTTCCCAGTCATCATCACTCAGATTATGCTCTAATTTCGAAGTATTCTTCATTTAATTAAAGCTCTTCAATTCATTAGCAAAATTACGCACAGACTGCAAATATTTTTTGCTTCCTTTCTATGTTTACAATCTTGAAACTTTTTTCATTTTACTTTGGAAATTCATAGAAAACGCATCCAATATATATGCAAATATACATAGATATATATATATATATATATAGATGCCTTTTGGCTAACTCTATTTTCATTAAATACTATACCATTTGCGCAACAACTTTGCAACGACTGTGCTTCCGAATCCCTCTCCGCTCCCCTCCCCTGAAACTATTACTATAGTCACTAATTACAATTGCGCGCTGTCTCGGCCTTAAGTTGTCCACATTGGTCAATTGCTTCTCCTCTGCTGGATGGTGTTGCTGCTGTGTATGGACTCCTCTGTCTTGTAGCCCCCAAGGAGTTTCGTACTGTTGTGTGTGTGCCCCATTCAGTGTTGGGTAACTAAGTTGTCAACAAATTAACTGGAACGCTCTGAACTGCTGTTTCTACTCTGACATTTTGGCCATGTTTATTTGCCTAGTTGCTGGGGTTACTCAGCCGTGCACATGTGTCGTAAATTGCATGCCCCAAAGGAGTTGCCCGGCAAGCGACAACAGCTCCCCATATGGTATCGAACAATTAACAAAATTGTTCAGAAAAAATAGGAAATATAATAAATAGAAATATGATTTACATTTTTTTATTTTCCTATTTCCCTTTTTTTATTTGAACATTCTTACATCCTCAGAGGGTAGTCTAATTTTGTCATAATATTTGTAAAGATTTGAGCTAGGTAATCGAGCATATATATACATATATATATATATATATATATATATATTCCTGATGGAGCTGATTTTGATTAATCATTAACTGGTGTTTTCCGTTTTCTACATTATTTATTTTTATTTTATTTATTTATTTATTGTCAACTAAAAGTCAATCGACACAAAAACTTTAAAAATTTAATTTAATTTAATTTAATTTAAAATAATTTTAAAATTATAAATAAATTTAAAAATAAGAATGATTAAAATGATTTGATTTCTGAAGGTATTTAAAAGCAAATTGGTCCAACATTTGTTGCATGAACTGCTTCATGTAGCATATATGCCGAATCTTGACAGAAATATTTTTGATCCTTTATCCTTCGAAATTAGTAATGTGATAATTAGGAAAAATCTGCAAAAATCATCAACTATTTGCATGTTTCATATTTTTATTCAAATTTGAATTCATTTTTTTCCAATTTTTATTCATATTTTTATTCATAACTGATCAATCACATTTTCATTATAATTTTGAGTGCTGATGCCATGTTTATTCAGTCGTAATTTGAATTTAACGATTCTAATTTAATTTATTTGATATTTGGTTATTTTGTATCAAATTTATTCTGTCGTCTAATCAATCGAACAATTATGTTTAGAAGTGTATTTAATGTGCGCTGCTGCATAAATAATTGTGTTGCATGCAACACACACACTCGCACATTTATACTTTATTTATGTACCTTTTTTTGCGTTGAATTGGCAATGGAGATTGGTGAGAGTTTGGGGGGAGGGGGAGGGGGGCTTGGTTTTACGCTATAAACGATATACATTTTGTATAAATAACGTCGCTACGTGCGGTAATGATGCCGACACGTGACAAGCCAGCGAAAAGCAGGTAGACAAAAGGCGCTGAAATGAGATATTTTTGGTGAATATTTATTATGGCGTCCGGGCAGGTGTATAAATTTGCATGAGCTACTGCGCTACGTATGTGTGCAGGTGTTGCAGACTGTACGACAAAAAGAAAGCCAGGTGGCAGTGGCACAGAGAGCACAGTTCACAAAGCACTGCATAAGCAAACAAAACATAAATTTTTGTACACGACACACAACAACAACAGCACTGACAAAGTCGAGTATAGGTGTAGGCACAGGCACAGGCAGGGGCAGGGGCCTGGGAGTTGTGGGTGGTTGTTTTGGGTGATTGGGTGTCCTTATGCTTGGCACGTTTCTTGGCTGTCGCCGTTTCCGGCTGCTGGCTTTTGCCGCCGTTGCGCGCGCTGTTGTGGGCCTTTCGACTCCGCCGCTTCTTGACATTGGCTTTGATAACAATAATAATAATAAGAAGGTATAATAACAATAATTTTGTGCCCATAAATGCCGCAGCAGCGTACCCCGACCACAGGCATACTCTGTTCTATAAACTGCCCGCCCACTTTTTCTTTTATTGACTGACAGTTTTGATGAAAAATTGGTTTATTTATAGCAATATTTTTATATTTATTGTTGCGGCACATACAAAAATTTATTTTATTATTTTTTAACGAAATAAATTACAATATGTTTGAGAGGCTTCTGCAACGTTCGAGGGAGATTCCCATTTCCACAGTCATTTTCTGCAAAATATGAATAAAAACGAAATTTATTGTTAGCCAGAAGTACACACATATATATAATTTTATTGGGAAAGGCTTAAGACTAATCAAATATATATCTTTTTATGTTTCTCTTATAGCTGCATGAGCCCCTGACTTTGATGACAACAACAAGAACCACAACCGAGCTGGGAAATTATGGCGATATTTAATAACGTGAGTAGCGCGCACTTATCGCTTGACTTATCACTTAAAAGAGTCTTAACATGATAATGGACTATATAAAGATATGCAGTGGCTTTATAAATCAAGCTGAATATATATAAAACAATAAAGTTGCAAGTATATAAATGGAAATCCTGATAACCTGATGCAACAACTGAACAGCAAGAACATATCTGCTGTCTTCTTATATATACTTAATTTCTCAAGCTAAATCTACATACTCAGCTACAGTTTGAGTTGGCTGATTTTGATTGTGTGTTAAAAAGGTTTTGTATAAAAAAAAACTCGTATACAACTGAGAAGCCAAAAGGTCCCTGCTGAAAAATAAATAAAATAATGTTTTTTTTTTTTTATTTTCTGTTCACTTATTATTATTGTGGGACTTCAGGCAATGCTGCGCTGCGTCTAATTCTGGCCAAGACGACACCATCTGTTATGTGGATTCCTGCTCGTTGTCACAACATCGCTAGATTCCGTTGCTATTTTAGCTACCTAGGATTACCAGGTGTCCTGTTAGTCTTTAGTATCCTTCCAATACCAATTTGATGACTAGTCTTTAAACCATTGTTTGGACCTACTCAAAAGTTGCTGTGCAGACACTTTAGCCTTTCTCTTATAGTTTAACAGTTTTAAAGTGGACACTTGGCTAACATGCCAAAGCCAGGTTGATAGCTCAATCATTTGAACTTTGAATGTTGACTTAAGTCATCGACATATGTCATTTGCTATTTCGTTTCTTCAGCAAAATAATATCGCATATATACTCAAAAATCTGCTCGCAACGCTCTTCGATGCATCGATAAATCAAAATGCTTTCGAAAAGTTGTGGGCAATAAGCCGCAGCAAAATGGCGTTAAGCACATTTCGCATATCGTATATCGCATTTCCGCTATTGTGGGTCAACCCTCCTCTTCCTTTTCCTTGCTCGTACCCATTTCCGTTCCCGTACTCTTTGGCTCATTTGTCAAGTGCTGCTTTTGGCCACAAATCAAAGCTCTGCTGAAAGTATGATTTGGCCATTATGCTGCGAATGGAGGAAGTTTACTTGCCAATGCAGAATTGGGGCAGGCTTTCAAGTGTCTAGACTTGGATGGGATTGGAATTGCTTAGCAAACATTTTCGGGCAGAGAGGGGCTGCAACTCGTAATTACTCTGTGTGTGTGTGTGTGCGAGTGTGTGTGTGTGTGGCTATTGAATGGTTTTCTGTTTTATGGGCAGCACCATCATTTCGACAGCTGTAATGCAATCCTCTCTGTTCTTTCATATAATAATCTCGTCGATGCCTTTGTGCTGCGAGCGAGCATGTTAGTTGTATGCGGGCATACTACCCTACCCCTACTAGCCGCTCCTCCTCCTCCTCCTCCTGCTTTCCCTTTTTCATTTGTAACTTTTCTTTGGGACCCGATCCGACCCGGACATGTGCCAAAGAAGGATATCAGCACTGAGCACAAAAGGCAACAAATTAAACTGTTCTATTTGCAAATGAATTGTGCGTGTCTGTGCTGCGTAATTTCGCAGAAAACTTTGCAATCCTGGCCCTGGCCCCCTATTCAGCACAAGCTCCACCTAACCACCATCTCTTTATCTCTCTGATATGTTGTAAAATGTTGGGGATATCCCAATTTCTAGGCAAGGCACACCCACACAAACACACAGCCACTCACACACTCACACACTTGAAATAAAATAAGTAGCTTGAGCAGTAAGGAAACGTTTGGAACTACAGTGAGCTCTAGTAGATGTGAATATGCGAATAGATCTAAGATCCAAATATACAGGATGGAAAAATATATATATATTTGCAAATTGTGTATGAAACGTGCAATATCTGATAACAAATGCCTTCGCTTCTCCAATCTTAAAAGCATAGCAAAATATAGATGTATGTCTAAGTCAATATTATATAAAAGTATTTTTGATTTTGATTTTTGCTAAACTTAAAACAATTTTATAAATATTACACAACTTCAACTTAAACATTGAACAAATGTGTGTTTATAAAGATTTGAGTATGAGTTGTGCTTAATTTAAACTACTTCTGCTAGTTCTAATAATTGATTGACTGGTTGAGATCGTAACTGCATGTTTGAGCAGTTTTTTTGTGCTTGCTGCTTTCTTGAGGCGATTCATGCGCTCAATTGCCGCTGGTTAGCCAACACTGGCTGCGTGCCCTGGTCGGCAGTCAATTGAAAATGAAATTGCTAAAACTTGCCGAGCAGCAGGTCCTTGTCTCTAACTCTGTGTGTGTGCGAATGTGTGTGTGTGTGAGTGTGTTTGTGTGTGTGCCTCAAAGCAGAACGTGCGGACGAGCATGCATAATGAGCCTGCAGGAGCTGCTCTGCTGTGTTGCTCTGCTGCCCCCTTGCCCCCTTGCCCCCTTTTCTTTGGCTCTGGTTCTATTCTGTTGGCATGCGGGCAAGTTACCTCAGCAAATTAATACTAACATCAAATGGCCAAAGCGACGTGCCACATGCTTTTATGACACTGCAACTACGCCCAGCCGCCCTTTTTGTAAACTCCATTCAGCTCGTAAAGTTGCAGCTGCAAAATGCAAGGGACACATTTGGTGGCAGCATTTGTTGTTGTTGTTGTTGTTTTTTTTTGCTGCTGCAGCTGCTTATCTTTTTTGACACGTTTTGCTGTCGCATTTTTTTTATAGATTTGTTTGCTTGTAACGCTCTTTTTTTTTTTGAGTGCATTTGCTTGTTGCGTTGACTACGCAGTTTACAGATTTTTACGACTTAACTCGGCGAATTTATATTTGTTTCCCTACTGGTTGGCTTTGTTGTTGTTGTTGTTGTTGTGGTAAAGTTTTCATTATTGTCACAAAGTGACAGTTTGTTCAGTTAAAGAAACAAAGAGCGTTAGAGCGGGCCAGTTAAAAAGGATTAAGAGCATAAAAATGCAGACATAATGCGGCCATATTGAATGGAACAACAGAATCGTAAAAAGCTACTTCCAACATTCCTTTCCTTTTCCTTTCCTCTCTCTCTCTCTCTCTTTGCTTGTGTATGTATACCGGAAAACGGTTAAAGAACCTGCTGGTTTGGTTTAAAAGGTGCTTAGACTGGTCACTTTATGAGTACTAACCATGATGGATAGATAAGGTTAGCAGTTGTCTTTATGATGTACTCAAATTCTTAAGTTTTCCGCTTGAAAACAGTTTTCCGAAACAAAAATTTTCTTTCCTCCTTCATTTATAAGCTATTTAGTCCAAAGTGAATAGATTTTTGCATTTTATTGAATTATTTATTCAACTGACAACATAAACAAAAATGTAAATTTAAAAAATTTTAATTAAAACTTAAAATGAACAATAAAATATAAATAATATAAAATATATAGAAACCCTTGACAACTGTTCAGAGAAAACAACAAATTTTTCTTATAAAATCTAAAGCATTTTCCTGTTATCATATCCATCTAAATGTTCATTAATTAATATATAACAATAAAATATAAAATATAAAATAATGTAATAAATTTATTAAGAATTTTTTCTACTCAAATTTCAGCACATAAACCAAATTTAAATACGCTGCAAGATATATCTCAGATTTACGCATTTCCCATAACTTACCTTTATATTTGATGTTAATTCATAATGCCAGGATCCTTTCGGTTTGTCAGTATTTACATTCAATTCCATTGTTGATTTTCTTAACTTCAGCTTCTGCACTTTGTACATCTAAAAAAAAAACAAATGAAATAAAATACGTCAATTTAGTCGAAATGTGTCAAATAAAATATTCTCTAAAAAATGTTTTTCACTTGTAAAAATCATGCAGATTTTGCTGCCTTTTCAATTGTGTTATGAATATAAACATATTATCCAATTATATTTCCTGTGCTTTATCGATATTTTCAATTAAATGTTTTTACAATTCTGAGTTTTGTTTTTTTTTTGTATTTTTTTTTTTTGTGGCCAATTCTATTGGAATTTATGTGGCAATTTTGCAGAGCGGAAAATATGAAAACGTGACCCTTTCATTCCTCTGACTGGAAACGATTTAAAATGCATGAGAATCTCAAATTATATATGTATATATATTCAAAATAAAAAATATTATTTTTTTTTTTTGCAAATCGAATGGAAACAAAAATAAATGGGAATGCAAAAGTATTGCCAAGGCAAAAATAAAATCGAAATTAAAAAGTGAAAATTCCATTTGGTTTTTCCTTTGGATTGATATAAATATGACTTAAAGAAGCTGTATGAAAATTGCTGTGTTTTTTTTTATGATTTCCCAAATTTCTACATCTTCAGCTAAGATATTTTTATTATAATTTGAATTTTAAATTTGTCAACCTTATAATTAAAATATTTTATATTTTATATAAAAAAGAGGTCAACAAATAAAAAAGAATTTACTAGCTTTAGTAACTGGTGCAAAAACTAATTAAATTTGCTGTTTATAGTCACAATTAACCAAACAAAACTATTCATTAAAAAACATTGAAGTTTTCTCTTGAAAATGTTGAAAATTGTAAATGTAATAAAATAAATAAACATGGGCAGGGAATGTCCTGGATGCTGGTTTCGAAATCGGACTTGTTTTTACTGGCAGATTAAACATGCATTTTCTGTCATTTTAGTGTCAGCGATAAATCAAATATAAAAGCCACCAAATCATTTGTCCAACAGCGAAGGACACTAAAAATGCCATGTATATATATATATATATATATATATATATATATAGTTGATGTATAACATTCTAAGTGGCGAATTAATCAGTTTGATTTTTGCACTTGCACTTTAATTGGCCTTATGGCAGTTGACTTTATAGGTCGGCACACCCCAACAATCACACTTTGGGTCTGTGAGTGTGGGTGTGTGTGTTTCTGGGGGCGCGCACATACACATAAAAATTTATGACGCCTCCAACTGTGGCAAGGACTGTGAGGGACTCAGGTCTCAGCACTCTCTGCCTAATTCAAACATTCGAATTTACGTTAAAACCTCATAAAAATGCGCGCGCAAAAAAAAATAAACCAGAAATCGTTATGAAGTTCATTCATGGGGCGAAAGGTTGGGGGAATGGGAGTCGAATGGGTTTTGGGCTGGGGTCACAGGATATTTATACTCACATGAACTGTGTGCAAAGGAGCAGTCGCTATCAGAAGGCAGCATCCTGTGGCGTTCCTCAGTTCGCAGTTTCTTTCATTTATATATGTATATGTTTGTATGTCTGTGTGTGTGTGTGTGCTTGTTTTTTTCCCACGCTGGCATTGTCGTTTACATATCGGCCTGGCAAGAGATCTGTGAGTGTGTCCTGCGTCCTATGTCCGTGTCCTGGGCGCTTGCCACGTTTGCCGTCTAAACGATTTACGACACTTTTGCCAACTGCTTTCGCCTTGTGCCGCACACACATTTGCAATATTGTTTCTACTAACTGTTCCTGTTCGTCCCATCCTATATATCTGTGTATGTTTTGTTGTATCTGTGTGTTATTAGCATTAAGCAAAACCAACAAAGCTACAAAAACTTGGCAAAAACAGCAACAGAATGCCGCACACGTTCGTTTTTATTATGTTAAATGTCTCCTGGGGCCAAGCAAGCAGGACTAAAACACACACACACATACACATACACTGTCAAGGACCACAACTACAACACTGAATTGTAGCGTCTGTTTTGGCTTTCCTCTTGCTGCTGTTGTTTGCAACTGTTCAACTGTCACTGCTTCTGTCACATTTCACATTCACTCAGCTTCAGCCTTCAGTTTCAGCTTCAGCTCAACGCGCGCGCCAAAAAGTATGCAACACAATTAGCTAGCGCAGCAGTAGCAATGGCATCAACGGCAGTGTTGCTTGTCTGTATTTTGCACCTGCCGCTTTTAGCACACTGAACGGTGCTCCACTGAAGACTGACGACGTTTGGCCATGGCACCGTGTGAATTGAACCGCTTCGGAAATTCACCCACGCACGAACGTCACCAAATATACGACGAGCCGAATGTGCGCACTTCGTTACCCGAAAGCTTTTACACGGCGTTGACTCAAGTTGAGTTTTGATTTGCTTTCTGTTGTGTGTTGAGTTAACACTTACTTTCACTCGCCTGTGCAAAGAGACTCTGAGTTGAGTTCAGTTTTGAGCTGCCTGCCAACTGAGCAACAGTTTCACAGTGTCACTCATGCACAGTTAGCTCAAAGAGAAGTTATGCTTTAGACTTACGCTGCTTACAAGTGAGTTGAGTTTGGAGCCATTGGCTGCTTGGTGCTGTTTATTGCTCTTAGCTGCATTTGAGTTTAGTTTTGAGTTGCCTGCCATTTGCAATAACTTGAGCGCTTTTCTTGCACTCCTGCACAGTTGCTCAAAGTGACATTGAGCATACACTTTACTCTGCTTGCAGTTGAGTTGAGTTTGGTGCAGATGGCTGCTCTTGAGTTTGGTTTGAGTTGCTCTTTTGTGCAGTTTATGTATGAGTTAAGTTATGTGAACTAATTTAATGTTGAGCACAATTTTTGACTCACTTTAGAGCATAGCTACTCTTTGAGCGGTCTGGATTGTGATTTCATATATGAAAATATTATTTATTTGAGTAATGTGTACACTTTAAATATAATAATATAAAAATCTACTTAATACTGAATTTTGTAATATTTATTTATATTTTATCATATTTATAAATTGATTATATTTTATTACTCTCACATTTGAGTCTGTGTTAATCTCTGTTGAGTTGCCTTTAGTCACTCAGGCGCCGAGCTACGCTTAAGCTTGAACTCAACTCATTTTCAACTCAACCGCTGAGCTGTGCGCTCTCTTCAGCTTTTACTGCAGTGCTACATTGAGTTGCTTAGTTGGCTCCATTATATGCTGCTCTTTGCATCAATTGAGTGCTCTCTCTGTATTCACTGAGTAGCTTAATTTGAACTCTTGTCATACTGCTGCCCGCTCTTTGCTTAGTTAGCTTTATTGAGCTGCTTTAGCTTCGTGCCTTTTGGACTTCGTTGCTGAGACGAAATTCACCACTCAGCCGCTTGTCGTGAAACGCTCACGAGCGCCAAGTGAAGCTCGTCGTGTCTGTTCGGCCGCCGCACACGCTGACACACAGACACACACACACGCGCGAGCTGTTCGCTGCGGCTGGCATTGAGCCTTGGCCAATCGTAAAAGTTTTGTACGTATTTAGTACAATTTCGGGATTTGGCAGGATGTAACGAGCCTGTAAGAAACTGAGCGCGCTGTGTGTGACAAAATCAACAACAACAACAAAAAAAATAAATACAGCAAGAAAATATATGCTACAAAAATTAAAAAAAAAAAATAAAAATAGTCAAAAAATGATATACTAAATATAATAACGGCAAATCCTTGTCAAGTGTAGTAAAATTTAGTTGTTATTTTTGTAGCTTAACAGTTCAATTTTGAAGCCGTCAAAACATCTTCGGCTTGCCTCGGTTATTGTTCGGTACAAACTTGCCACACAAACCGCGCAACCGCCCCGACCCGCCCCCGCCCCATCCGGCAACGTATGCCACACCACGCGTCGCCACGTTGTTTACCGCGAGCCGGTTAACGGGTTTAATTTGGTTACATTTTTATTTTGGCCCAAAATGCCGCAACAACTAATTAAAGTGAATGACTAAAAAAAAAGCTGCAACGCTTTAAAACTGGTAAACAAAATTGATTGATTAATTTAAGCAAGAACAGATTTTTGTGTGTTGTTCAGTTTAGATTTATATATATATATATATATAGTTATATATATATATATAAATGCAGTTAAGAGGAGCGTGATTTCTTAGAGTTTCCGCTTCATTTGCTTATGCAATGTTCAAACTGAGAGTATTTCTTGTGGCAAATCCTCTCGACAAAAAAAGTGGCTCAACAAAACGAAACGATTTTCACAGCAATTGGCAAAGGGGTGCAAACGGGTAGGGGGAGGGGGAGGGAAACTTACCCAAAATCAGAATCGCTTATGTTTGTTGTTGTTGTTGCTGTTGCTGGTGTCCTGTTGTCCTGTGTCATTGTCCTGCTGCTGTTGGTCCTGGGTAATAGTGTCGTTTCCTTTATTTGTGCCCCCATTGACTTTTATGTTACCTTCTCCGTTTTTACACTGTTCTTGTTGTTGTTGTTGTTGTTGCTTCTGCTGCTGCTGCTGCTCTCGACGCACACAATTGAAAATTCAATTGATTTACAAAATGAAGTTGCTTTTCTATGCGTGAGTGTGCGTGTGTGTGTGTGTGTTTATTCTTTTTTTTATCTATTTTCATTTTGGCTTTTACGAGCGGCACAACAATTTTGAGCTGCTCGCCGGGCTTTTGGCTTAAAGCAACGGTTAACAGCTTTTGCAGTTTGTAGTTAGGCAACCAAAGGCTATGTGCGATTGGCAGAGATTGGGTAGGTGCTGAGGAGAGGGGAGGGGGCTTGTCGCAGTGTTTCACGCCCGAAATTTCCTGCTTTTGTTTTGTGGGCAGCGAATCTAGCGGCACGTTTGCGGCAAACTCCAACTGTGATGGCAGCCATCATGTGTCCACTTCATACGTGTGTGTGTGTGTGTGTGCCTGTATGTCTTCTCTATCTATGTCTGTGTGTGTGTTGCGGCCCAAATCGCTTTAGGCGCTGCGCTATGAGCTGTGATTTTTTTTGGGCTGCCTTTTTCTGTTGATTCGAAATTTTTGTCTCTTTTTTTATTTTTATTTTTTATTTTGTTTTTTTTTTGTTTTTTTTTTTTGTTGGGCTTTGAAATGTTTGCCGTGGACATTGGGCTCAAGTTTTGTGTTTGGCAAAGGGATGCGCTGTGGATTGACACAGTTAGGATGTGCAGACAGCAAAAGATGCTGTGAAAATGCCGAAACGTGAATTTTGTTTGTGTTTGTCTATGTGTAACTCAATACGAGAACTTGGCAAACAAAAACCAAGTCCAAAATCAAGCTGCCGATGATTGATGTAACTTACATTTTTTCGCTGAATGCATTGCAAATGGCTTGATTTATATACACATATATATATATACATAGCTATGGATATACTCTTTATAGGCAGCCAAAATTGAGGCTTTACAATTTTGATCAAGAAAATGCGGTTTTAATTGGTTGTAAAATACACTCGTTAATTTTGAACAATTTTGACCATCTATTTTTTTGTCCCAACAGTATTTTATTGATGTCATTTGTTAATGGATTCATTTGTTATGGATTTAAGATTGTGTTTTACTTGGGCTTAGCATTAAACCTGCATAAATATGACACTTTTCTGTATTTGCCATCGAATTTCAATGACTTTTGCTGTGCAATAACTATTTCAGTTTATACTCATTTCAATTGCACATCAAAGTACTCACAAAACCAAACAAAAGTAGGTTTCACTTTGTGTTCGATCTCCTTGAAACGCTTCAAAGCCAGCAAAAGTCGCAACACGCAACACAAACCTAGCAATGGATTTTTGATTACAAATCTCGGTTAAGAAGGGCACAGGACGGGTGGGGGGATAGGGGGGCGTAGATCTGTAGGTGGGACGGTAGGTAAGAACCTTTAGTTGGCGCATTAAAACTGCAAATACTCTTGTCAACGTCCTTTTTCATGTCCTTTGACAGCTGCTATTGCTGCTGCTGCTGTTATTTTGTAGCACACTTTTGTGCTCGAGTTTTTTATTGTTAAGCATCCAGTGGCATCCTTTCGCTTCCTTTGGCCAACGGCTGTCCTTTATTTTTGCAGCATTGATTGTTTGCAATAGAGATAATTTGCAGTTAAGCCAAGCAAAAGCAGCTCAGTTATGTCGTTTCAGTTTCAGTTTCACTTTGTCGTATTAGCCACCAGATTAAAGACCCAAAAATCTTTCCTTCTGCCTGCATCTCAGCTGTAAGCAACTGATGAAGTAGTTTTTACTGTTGTCGACAGTCCACAGTTGACAGTCGACTCTTTTGACATGGCTAACATTTTTCAACTTATTTGCTGCCGGCTTTAAAAAATTGAAGATACTTACACACACACACACACAGAACGTTGTCTAAATCTCACTTATTGTGCCATTCTCTGCTCCATCTCACATTCATTTTCAACATTCTTCGTCTCATTTCGTGCATTCTCTCAGTCTCGCCCAAACACTTTGTTTAAGGAACTTTCCTCGTTTCGGTGTCAAGTGTTTTTATTAGACCCAAAGAGCAAAAAAGAATAAGAGACACAAAAAATAACACAAAAATACCAAAGAAAATATAGAAAAAACAGGCAAAAAAAAAAATAAAGTGAAAAAATTGCAGCTATTGAGTCGACAGCTGGGAAAAAGCAGCAGCATCAAGCTCCTGCTTGCTCAAGCTCTCCCAACTCACACTCCTCGAAGTGCTCGCCTATTTTGACTATACATACATACATATATATATATATATATATACATGCTTGAGTGTGTGCTTTCTTTCATAAAAGCTGTTGCTGCTGCTTCTTTGGTTCGCTCTGTGAAAACAAAAATTTAAATGAACCTTTGATGCCATATTTTGTTCTTGAGACACTCGTAACACGCATATGGCTTGTGTGTGGGGCAGCTTAAGTTTTACTGCTTAACCATTGGTGACATTTGTTGTCCTTTGTTTTATTGTCCTGTTAATGGAATTTATTATACGTATATAGCGAGCAGCAGTTGCTTTATCAGATGTCATTAGCCTAATTGACAAAAAAAAAAAGAGAGAAAGAAACGTAAGCAAGTTTTGCCCAAAACAGTTCTCTTTTGGCCAATTGTCTTAATGTCAGTGGGTAAATAAAGCCAGAGCAATGGCAAAAGTTGAGAAATATCTTGTATCTTGTATGTTCTTAAATCAATGCAGTTTACTTAAGATATGCTTACGAGACTTCTTTTGATTAATTAAAGCTGCCAAGCATTTTGAGGTCAGAGGGAAGGGCTTTCACTGGATGAAGCTAGTCTCTAAGCAAACATGCTCGCAACTTCTCGAACTTATTCCAAGCTTGTTTGCTGATTTTCTTGCCAGTTTTTCTTATCTCATTTTACAAAACTTTAGTATTGACTTCAGCTAGAGAATTTAAGCGCAATATTTCATAAGTTTTATATTTGATAGACGCTTAACTGACTTTTAAGATCAGCTTCTTCTTAATTGGCATTAATTTGATTAGTTCCTTTGACTGACTATATATATATAAATCTATGAAGCAAAATCATTTCAGGACTTGTTCGCTCTATTAGCGCCTTAGCTGAGATTAGTTTTTCTCTTGCAAAATTTTATTCAATTTGCAATTTACTACTTTCTAGCTGGTCTATATTGTATAGGTACAGTAGACACTCCATAAATCGCGCATATCTCTCATCAAACTCCTTCAATTATAAATGGCCCATGATTAGCATAGTTGTGTGTGATTGCTCAAGGCAATCTTTGCTCATCGGCTTGCCATGTGTTGAAAAGCACCCCTTAAGCAAGTCAGTTTGTTTATATATATATATATTTATATATATATATACATATATGTAAGCTGCTTTTGCGATTTGTGGCCTTTATTTTTATCTCTGCTCGATAATGACAAGCCGTGTGGCATAAGAGCCATTAAATCAATGGGGAACACGGCCAGTTGGCTCAACCTGCTGGCGGCTCCTTTGCACGAGTCATTGTGGGCGGCTGATCGGCCACGCCCACATAGTAGCGGTTTGCCTCTGCTTTTTCTCTCCTGTTGTTGTTGTTGTTGTTGACGTTTTGCAATTGGTGTTGAAAACTTCAGTGAAAATTGGGTAATACGCTCAACATTGACGACGACTGCAGTAAACATTAAGTGTTTTCCTCTCTCTTTCTCTCACTCTCGCTGCCTCTCTCTCTCCCTCTCTCTATCTGTCTGTCTCTATCTATCGTTCCTGCTGCATGGCTTGTTCGTGCCTGTGCTTACAGCTAAAGTGCCAAGGCAACAAATAAAAAAAAATCCAATTATTTTAAAACTTTTGACAACTGCAACAACAACAACTGCAACAACAACAACAACAACAAGAGCAAGAACTCAAGCGGCCAACAATGCAAACGCTATGAAAACAATAAGAAAATCAAAAAACGAAAAGCAAAAATGCAAAAAACGAGTTGGCAACCATTATAACTTCACTTCAAAAGTTTAATTGATTTTTACAAGTGCATATAGAGCATAAAGCTTCCATATATATATATGTACATATATGTATTGTTATATGTGGATTTGGCCACGCCCACCTGCGGCTACGGCCTGCTTTCCGACTGCAGCTTACTTCCCTTTATGCCGCTAAGTGGGCAGCCCCAATCCCAATAGCCCCCTCTCTGTCTCTTTCTCTCTCTCCTTCGTTATCCGTCTCTTGCGCTGCCTACATGGCGATATAAACAAAGCGAGTGCCGAGCAAAAAACAACGGTAAGAAATTAAGAAAAAAAAGGAGTAACTGTAAAAAGCGAAATCAAAAGTAGCAAAGCTCATGCAATTGCACAGTGACTTTGTATTTACCTTTTGGCAGTGCTGCCAACCTGTCTGTCTGTCCTCCCCGTCCGTCCGTACGTCCGTTCAATTTGTGTGAGTTAAAAAAAGGAGCAAATGAAAAGAAAAGAAAAAACCAACAAAAAAAACAAAAAAAAACAAAAAAAAAGATTTGCAAGCAGTTGGAGAAGTTGAACTTTCGAGTTGCCAACTTGGAGGCATTTTTAGCTGAATTTAATTGCCAGCAGTTGTTACAGGACTTGTTCTTGTTGTTGGTGCTGCTGTTGTGCCTCTGCTTCTTCTTCTCATAGTTCAGCTCACCCTGGCCCAGATGATTTAATGATTGGCTTTTGACTTACCTTTTACATTGCTTTCATGGTGCTCTTTCCTAGCTTTTCGTGATTTTCGTGTGATTAACTAAATTGAGTGCAGCAAATTGTTCTGTTCACATACCTGGCTTATACTATATATATATATATATATATATATATGTACCAGTTCTTCTAGATTTCTAAACACAATCTGTATTCAAAAGTTTTATTTTTGCCGTCATTACAGCAAATTGCGGTTACTTCTTACTCTCTCACCCACAAGACACAACAATTATTGTTTAACAACTTTTTCAAATGTTTACCTGCTTACCTGTGCGAGTTCTAGCAGATTTTTCTTAACCATTTCAACGCGTCTTTTTGTCCGCCGAAATTTCTGTCTCAACAATTATTTTGTGTACAAATGCTTTCAGCAAACGAATATTTGTAGTTGAGCCTCTAAAAGCTTTTGGCTTTTGGATTTAAATGTGCCATAGATTTGAGTTTGCACAAAACCGCAAAAATGAATATAAAAGTTAACAAACAACACACACACAAAGGTCTGTTCTTTTGTACTGACTGCAGGTCCTTTGACTGTGCAAGGATAACGGATGTATTTGGCCACACAACATTTCACTCTCTCTTTTTACAGGCGACAGGCAAACGTATTAAATGACAACAGCAACAAAAAGAAAAATATATATAAAATATAAATCAATAAAAATAAAAAATAAAAAATAGAAAAGCGAAAAGAAAAACGAAAACAAAGAATATAAAACTGCATATCTTTATATATACATAAATATATTGTTTAAGAGCTCATTTTTAAGTATTAAGTTCAACTTGTAAGCAGGTAAATTCTGTCGTATAGTAACAACAGATTCCCTCCACATGGCAACAACGTTAACGATCATCCTGATGTCATATCCGAAACAACAACAACAACAATCGCAATAACAACAAAAACAACAACATCAACTGGAACCACAATGTCAACAAATGGTATAACAACACAAACAACGAAAACGACAACAACATCGACGACGACAACGCGAACAATGCGTAAACAACGCGAACAACAAATGAAACGATGGGCGTGACACATGCATTGAACGCATCCAATATGTTGTATTACTTACTAATCAATTGACGCCATATCATGCCAATAATATAATGATGATGACATCGCATTTGCTAACACATCTTGTTATATCCGATGATTTTCGGCTTGCGAAAATGTATTTAACAAACGATTGAATCGAATCAACCATTTTCAACGCGTTATCAACGGAAACGTTCCAAAAAACTAAATGCTATAAAAATAAATATAAACAAACAAACATACAATACACTCACTTACACACACACACACACACACACACACAAACACTCACACACACACATACACCTATACACACAACCACATTCTTTGCCCAAACGAAACTCTTTGTCTCTCCTCTAACACATACACAGCGCTTGCAGCGTTGCGTTGACGTCGATCGCAACGCTTAAGAAAGAGTGAGAGAGAGAGAGCGCGCGCTCGAGAGCATCAGCAAAAAGAGTAAGTCTGATCCAGCGCAAAGGGAGAGAGAGAGAGCGCACGCAATTGCGTATTAGATCGAATTGTTGTCTCTCAACTGCTAGCCAGCTGAAAAAAAAGAAACGTCATCATTCTCCCCAACAATAACTCCAACACCAACACCATTACTCCAACACCAATCACGACCCACTCTCTCCTCGCTCTATTTACATATACAAAAAATAATGGGTTTGCAGATGGCAGCCACTTTTGTTGCAGCCAACTTCCTTGTAACGTTGTTGCTTATCTGGACACCAGCGCCCGTCGATGCAGTCCGTGAGTACCAAGAAACATAAAACTAGATTACAAAACATATACATATAATACCACTAAGTTATTTTCATCTGATAAATATGCACATTGCACTTTGCCACTTAAGCAAAGTTTGAATGCCACTCGGTGTTAGTAAGTTAAGTTTAATTAAGTTTCGATTAAGTCGTGACACTTGAGTTGATTAACTTGTCGAGACTTGCAGTTAAGTTGAGTTGAAACTGTTTGTGGGCATTCCAATTAGTTAGGACAACTTAAATCGGGGCGCCTCAAAACTATAGTTTATCTTGAGACACGAATTCAATTAGACCCAAACTATATATAAACTTATACAAGTGAAGGCCAATTATTGATGCCACACCGCTTGCAGATCTTAAATGGAATCACTTTGAAAGATGACACAGCAGAAAATGTGTGGCTTAAGTAAACCTTCAATATTCCAGTAACTTTAAGTTGTTGGTTCGGAGTTCAAAGTAATAATCCAAATTCCAGTTCACAATATTCGAAATTTAATATTTGCCAATTATGCAAACGACAATCATCATTACAGTTACATATTTAATTCTCTAATTGCTTGTCGTACTTGTATGTGCGTGTGGGTGTGTGTGTGGGTGTGTGTGTGTTTGGAGACTTATCTTAAAATGTTGTAGGCTTATTTGCACCCCCCCGGCACATGTCGACAATTAATGTGAAACTTATGTTCGACCAATTAATTGGCAATTGAAGCAGCTTTATCAGCCATTCAAATACCTGACTTTTTGGCTCAATCAACCGAAAGTTGTAAATTCAAATTGCTTTTCCAAATCCTCCCACCCCCCAGTAGCAAAAACACATTTATAATAGTGTGCGTGTGTGTGTGGATGTGGGTGTGGGTGGTTGGGTAGAAAAGAGAGATTGAAACAACTTTTTGGAGTCATATTTCATCAGTCAGCGAATGCTATTTTGGATGAGGTAGCGAATGTGTTTGGTGTGTGCCGCCTGTTGGCTGAAGGGTGAAAGGTGGTAGGAGGTAGGCGGTGGGTGTTGGTTGGGAATGTACTAGTTTTTCGCCAGCTTATGGCTTAGAGGGGCGCAAAACTTTTGCTATATGTTAATTATGGCGCTGCATTTATTTGAGGCTTAATATAGCATGTCGTATTCATATAGTTTGCCAGTTGCCGTTTGCCAGTTGCCAGTTCTTTTTTTTGGGGCTGAGGTTTTTAGCTTGCCAGCGATTTATGTGCTGTGCGGGGAGTGGGGAGCTGAGAGTAAGGAGCGTTTTTGGTTTGGAAATGGCAATAGCTACCTACTTTGCTGTCGCTGTCTAAGCGAAAACTTTTCAAATTATCGTAGCATCAACTTTTTGTGCGTTCTTCTCGTCATTGAGAAAGTGAGAGAGTGAGAGAGTGGGTCAGAGAGAGAGAGAATGAAGAAATATTGCGTGGGGTGGTGCATGCTGTCTGAGAGTTGAGGCTCGAGTTGCGGCAAATTAATTAAAACTTGTTGCAAAAAAAAAAATGCCCAAAAGAAGCAAAAAAATGTAACACCAAAATGAGTTGCGTTTCGCCATAAAACAATGGCTGAGCTGATGTTGAGGGGGGGGAGTGGAGTGGTTAAGGCCTCTTTTTAAGCGGGCCAATTGCCAGACACGTTGAGCTGCTTTTGTGTCATAATTTCCACAAACGACAAATTAGGCGGCAAATGTTTCCGAAGGGGATTGTGGCGGGGGAGGAGGGCGAGTTGAAAAAAAGCATTTATATGGAATGCACACGGCAGTTTTGCATATGTTTTGCAGCTGTAACTCCCAACCCCTCAAAATGTTGTTGTCTAACGGTTTGTCGCTCTGTCAACGCCCAGGGCCAATCGAAAAAGGGATTGGTTGCGTTGAGGGGGGGGGGGGGGGGGTAGGGTTTGAAAGCCGCAGCCCGCAACGAGTTGTACAAACATTTCACGCGGCAAAGTGCCGCATAAATTTCAATTTAATGGTTCATACAAGTCCGAGCACACACACACACACACACATGGGCACACTCATGCATGGATATGCATGTATGCGCATGCCGAGCACAAAGAGAGGTGCGACAAAACAGGGCAAAAAACAAGAAAGGAAGAAAAAAGCACTTCGTTGCTGTCCGACAGGATGTGCAATGTTTGCTTTTTGCCGTTGCTGCTGTTTCGTTTTTGTGTCCATTGTCCAGCCGCTTGTTTATTAGCCCAATGCAATGAAGCAGCCGTCTAAAAGGTGCGACCAGCAGCAGCAACAATAACAACAACAATAACAACAATAACAGCAAAAGCAAAAGCTTCCACCATGCAAAATATCGCTAGGTTGATTTCACATTCAAAGCTAATGCCTGTTTTTTGAAATAATTGCTCTTTAACTAGAAAAAGTTTGTAAAAATAAATAATTTAGCATTTTAGTATCCAATATATCCAAATACACAAATACATTAAATGCAATTTTTTCCGTTAAGCTTTTGCTTTTAATTACTTAACTTAATTACAACTTTTTTGTTATTGTTTTTCATATTGTTAAGTTTGCGAATCAATTTTAGTGCATTTAATGTCGAAAGAAGAATAGACTCAGAATACTCTCAGGTCTATTGACAGGACATTGTAAACTGAGAAGTCACCGAAACAAATTAGGTATTTATAGCAGCGATGTTTTGGGGATACGAAGAAGAATCCTCGACGCACATCCTAACAGAATGCATCGCCTTAACCAGGAAAAGATGCAGCATCCTAGGGCAGCATATCATGAGGCCCAAGGACTTAGAAACCCTCAACCCAACAAAGATCCTGACATTCGTGCAGGAGTTGGGATTGATGGAAGAGCTGTAGGCTCAGTAAGGGGGGCACAATAGACCTTATAGGTCGCAGTGCTAACTTTTCCCCAATCAAAATAATAATTTAGAATGCTGTGCATTTTGGCCACACTTCTCTTGGCTTTCTTCAGGCTGATAAGTTGGAGTGTTATTTCTCGCATTTCAACTTCAGAATTCACATCTTTCCAATGTGCAGGGCAGGGCGTTGCGTAATTAACGTATAAGAAGACGAAAGTATTTATTTATGCGGTCATTTTGGTGGTTGCTACTGCTGTCATTTTCAATTGTCAGCGATGCGCGCAGATAAATGTTGATTTATATGACCCTGGCCCCGGTGGTCTTGGGTCCTGGGACATTAATGTGTTGACATTTCGGAGAGAGAATGAGCGTCGAAAAACTAACAGCTTTTTGCTGTAGCCATCAGTAGACATTGTGGAGCAGTTGTAATGAAAAGTAATAATATTAAATTAACAGAACTCTCAGGAATTGTAGCCAGTTTGCTCCAGATAGTAACGGTGTGTGTGCGGGTGTGTGGGGTGTGTGGGGTGTGCGGTGCTTTGCTCCTGGAAATGGTCCTGGGAGAGCGGGCCCGCTTCCACTATTATTTGCTCTCTCCGGCTAGGCCGGTCGCAGTAACATCTTATTTATGGTCTCGTTTCTCGTAAAAATTTGTTATTTAGATTTATTGCGCTTTGCTCTTTGTTGTTGCCACATTTATTTATCTGCGTTTTTTTCTCTCCTCTTGTTATTATTGTTGATGCCACTGAAATTTTAGAGCCACTTTGCTTGGTCACTTTGGCATGGCAACAAACAAAAAACAAAAAAACAGTGTGATAAATGCCGAAACATTATTATTGTTAAGCATTCGGGGCAGTTAAGAGTGCGCTCAAGTACTTCTTATATGAGCATGTTTACTGATCTAATGATATCCGGCATTAATAAAACGCATTCGCATTTGCGTACCTCATTTGCTTAACTGTCAGTGCCCCCCTGAATGGCCAAGCGTCGCCTTGAAACTTGTTCAAAACTTGAGCACTCATCACTCACAAAAGTCCACTGAAGTATATTTGCAACATGGAAGCCTTGACTTTGAATATGTAGTAAGTTGTCTATGTAGACTTAAAGCTGATGGTGTTAACTGATATATGCCTCATACAGCTAAATAGTTTATGAAAACATACAAAAAAATCAAAGAGATTTTAACAGTTTTTAAACAAAAAAATAAATAAATAACATTTATTGAACATAAATCGTACTGCAATATCTGAAATGAAATGTTTGCCAGTTTTGATAGATAAATTAAATTTATTTATTTAATTGATAGATATTGATATTGATATTGATATTGATTTTGCTATGAAAATTGTAGTCTTTATTTTATTTTGCATCTATTAAATCGGTTGGGCAACTGCTGATGCTGATGCTGATGCTGATGCTTTAAGTTGAATGTTTCAGTCGCCGCATACCGAATGGCATTATGCAAATCTTGACTGTTTCACTTTTAAGTGCTGCAAATTGTGGCAACGCATTCAACTGCACACGTTTTGCTGCCAGTTTAATTAGAAAAAATTTTAATTTAATGCTTCGCTGGTTCGCCTAGCTTTCCTTCAATTGAGTCTCTTCTTGACGTTTTCTGTGGCGCTGTTTGAATGCTTGCCACTTTTGTCTATTTGTTTGTTTCCACCTAAACGAGCTGACGCCCAAAAAAGTATGCCACACGAAACACACAGACTCACATACACACACACACACACACACAGCCACACACACAGCCACACACACACACACACAAATTCAGGCACAGGAACACACAATGTGCTGGCCGACGCCATATGTCCGTGTCATATTTTGCTTGTAGCGAACAAATTTCGACAGTGACCGACAAAAAAAAAAAAAATACGAGGGGTTAGGGTAAGCTGAACTGAACTGCAAAATACCCTGACATGTGAAATTTTTGGCAGGAGTAAAAATAAAATTTGCCCTAGAAATAGCCAGTATGAAAATGCTTAGGAATATTTAAGTAATCTCTTTGAGGTGTAGAAGAATACCCTGTAAATAAAAACATAAATTATACAATGCGACTTTAAAGTACATATTGAGAAAGTTAAGCCAGCGAACTAGTTCATATGAGCGAACTTAATTGTTCCATACAATCTTTCCTCTATGGAATCGTTTTTTTCTTTCTCAATTTTCTACTTTTATATGGCAATTGAATTGTTTTGTCTAATACAATAGTCGTTTGCCAATGGGATGAGTGCTGTGTCATGAAATTGTGACTTTGGTTCATCAAATTGTTGCCGCATGACCTTTTTTTTTGCAACTACCTTTGCTGGGTTAAAGGGCAGCTGGGGGAAATCCGAGCGCAGTTTTCATTTAAAAAGCGAAAAGTTTGAGTTCGCTCATTCGTTTTGGCAAGCCAGTCAGTGTACGTGTATGTGAATGTGTGTGTGTGTGTAAAAGTTAAATGATTCATGACTCATGACTCACATGTGTGTGTGTGTGTGTTTGTGTGTGTGTGTTTGTGTGTGTGTGCTTGAATGTGTGTTTTTGCCATGGGCGAAAAGTGCTTAACTCGTAATTTTTCGAGCGGTACGTGCAAATAAGGCCACTGAGGCCGACATCGGCCGCCGTTTAGCGGGTCGCATCCCCAACCATGCCCCCTTCGTCTGCCGCCTCTCACTCGGCGAAACAATTTTGAGTGCATTTTATTGTAGTAGTTTGTAGATTGTTGTAGTTGCATGAATATTGCAGCTGATGAGCAACACCAGCAGCAGCAGCCCCCCAACTGCCACCCATCCACCCCTTTGCCATCATCGGCTTGGGCAAGGGTCAAAAGTTTTAATTAATGTTTATGGCTGCACTGCGGCGACTCGGAAGCCCCTTTAAGTACAATTTATTTATTTTTGTTAGGATCCAGCGTTATGGCTAAGACGCCACCGAAACGGCCGTCTTTGCCTTCGCCTGCGTCTTTACCTCTAAAAAGCAGACAACGCATTTTTTAATTAATTTGTTTGGCCCTTTTGTTGCCACAAATTCGGCACTTTTTTTACGTGGCCTATTTTTATTTTCGATGGATAAAGGTAGGGGAAGGGGGTGGGGCATCTCTTATATTAATCAATTAAGGTGTGCGCGCTACAATAAGTACATGAAATTTTAATTGCATTCCTTTGGCCAAGCCAAGTCCAGACAGCATTTTTTTTTTTTTTTGTAGACATGTGCGTGACAATAAATTTCATTTATTTCATTTTCCTGACAACGTTTACGGGGCGCGGTTAATTTTTCTTTTTTTTTTGGGAACTTTGGCAATCGTTTTGGAGTTGTACATAATTCTTTTCTACGTTTAATGGATTCCTTTTTTTATTATTAGCGGGTAGTTGGATAATGTAGGGGGGTGGTTGCTTCCTTCCTTCCTTCTTTATCCAGTAAAAAGGCACTTGTTGGTTTTTATTCACTTTATATATATATTTCTATATATATAGTCTTGCAGATATATTACAAAGATTAATTGATTTAATGTTAATATTCTAACATGTATGTTATTGATAACAGCGCTGAGAGTAGTTTGCATTGCAAAGAGAGAGGATGTGGATCGTAGCTTATGTTACGCAAAAATGACACCAGCTGTTAAAGCCTGGCTTAACATAACCAACCTAAAACACTATGTGCAGTAGCCCTGGCAGAAATATTGAATTTAATTTGTTCATATAAATAAGATCATTAAATTGAGTGTGGCCTGGCATACTTGTAATTAAGATAATTGCAACTTACTTTATTTTATTTTGAATATTATATATATTAATGATAATAAACCAAAATTGCATACTTCTGCCAAGGTGAAGCTAAATTTATATTCTACTTATGAGAAATCAAAGCACTAAAATAACCCACAAATTGGACGCTTGAAACTCTTTCACTTTCCACACGCCATATACTATAATCTGATATGAGTAAATACCATATACATATATGAATATACATATATATAAATATATATATCATATGTTCATTTCAAAAATTGCCAAACTCCTAGACTCTCTCTGTCTCTTTCTATCTCACACACGCTGTGGTCCTTGCATGCATGCGTGTTGCTTTTTTTTAGGCGTTGTTGTTGTTGGTTTTGGCGGCTTTCGTTTTGGGGGCACGCAGGGGAATAATTACAAAATTTATGAGCACGCCAATGGGCGTGTCCTCATAATTGTCAATTGATGGGGAACAGCGGGTCGCAGCGGGGTTTGCCTCATAAAACTGAAGTTGTTTGCCAGTCAACAGACGCGTTCTCATTCTCATTGTGTTTGTTGTTTTTGCAATTTGTTGTTGTTGTTGCTGCTGCGGCTGGTTGTTGTTCGTTTCCGTTCGCATGTCGTGTGTGCACACGCCAAGGGGTTAAGGTTCAAGCGGCACGTGCTGCTCCCTCCCTCCCTCCGGAGGAACCGCTAGCAAATCAGGCAAATCGGGTTTTAATATAATGCGCATTTTAATGTCATTATTTTGGTATGTGTGTTTGTTTTTTTTGTTTTTTTTATTATTTGTTGCTTTTGTTTTTCTGTGCTAAATGCGACTTCAACTGGCAAAGAAAAAGCAAAAGTGCAAAAGACGTCGACAAAGCTGGGAATGCAAATTGCGTGCATAAAAAGCAACATAAAGCAGTTGGTTAACAGGAGGGGGTTGTCGAGGAGAGGAGAAAGAATAGCGTGAAACTAGACTGAGAACGAGAAATGCCGTCCGCAAAGTGGGCTATTTTTGTATGGCAAAGAGAAAAAAAATATATAGAAAAGAAAAATAAACAACAGTAGCAGCAACAAGAGCCAAGGCCCCTCCCCCACCCCTCTCCCCCTCACTCGCCACGCACCTATTCCCTGGCTCTCTCCTGCAGTCAGACAAAGCGACGGCATTGTCGCTTTTGTGTTGCATAGTTGACATTGTTGGATTTCCACAAAGGTGTAGCCCCAGCGCCAGGCAACAGGCAGCACTCGTAGAAAGGTGGCGGGCGAACAGCGGGGCAGAGGGGAAAAGTGTACGAGGAGGCAGCTGTTAGACCAGACCTCAAACATTCGCACACTCACAGACACACCCATAGAGATTGCAGCACATTTGATTTGGTTTTTGCCTTGGTGCGACACTCGTATTTGCTTTAGGTACGCGTGCTTCTCTCTCAGTGTTTATCTGTGTGTGTGTATATGTGTATGTGTATCTGTGTGTGTGTGCAACAATAGTGCTTTTACATACTTCTGACTGTTCATCTTCACACCTCATTGGCCGCCAGGTGGCGCCACTTTGGCACTTGCAAGGCAAGGTGAAGCCAACAGAAAGTTTGTTTTTGCTACTCTTCTTCTCTTCTCTGCTCCTCTCTTTCACCCCCAGCATCGTTTCATCTGCATCTCCATTTAATATCTCTTTGTTGGCATATTTGCTTTGGCTGCATTTTGTACTTTGAGCCAGCCAAGTAAACTGTTTTAAAGCCAGTGCGCATATATATTTATTTTGCCTGATTTATTCAAGAATTGTGTAAGCACTTCGACGAATCCAAAGTTCAGCAAAGTAAGCCAAATTTGTTGAAGAAGGCTAGAAATTAAAAAAAATGCTTTGTTTAATATCATTTGAATTATATCATTGGAATATATCAAAATAAAGTAACTAAAAACTTATCAATATTATTTTAAGGACAATCTTGAAGCTTAACTTTTATTTGTAAAATTTAATGTTAATATTCTAACATGTATGTTATTGATAACAGCGCTGAGTGCGCTGAGAGGAGATTGTATTGCAAAGAGAGAGGATGTGGATCGTAGGTTATGTTAAGCCAAAATGACACCGCTGATAAAGCCTGGCTTAACATAACCAACCTAAACAGAGATGAAGTTAGTTTTCACTGTTATTTGTTATTAATCGATAGCTCATACACTCTCGACTGTTATTGTTATCGATAAGTTTCAATATTTGCTTGTTAGCACTCTGAAAAGAACTCAATTTGGAACTTTTGTCTACATTGTCTGTGTGTAACAAACTAATAAACTATCTAAAGTCAACTGTGCCTGTGCTTCACATATTGTTTATTTTAGGCATTATTTTTATTTCACTTATTTTCTATACGTATTTTTCCCATCTTTGTTGTTCTTGTTGTTGTCAAGCGTTTTTCAACATTTTGCTGCCATGCACACGAATTGGGGACAAGTTTATTTTTTATCAGCTCCCCTTCGCAGTCATGTGACCAGCACTTAAAGTACACTTCTCAGCATCAACCCCCCCAACACACAGCTCGCCATTCTTTCTGTTGGCTTGCATTTTGTGTTTGATGCTCTAACTAAGTACTTGACTGTTGTAAGGAATGGGGTGGGGCACTGGGAGAGAACGGCAGCTCATCATCTTGTGCTTTTTCTTCAGACTGCGCCCATGATGCAAACTTTCCAATTGTTAAAACTTTGCACTTGAGCGATTTTTGTGTAGCATATTTTTTGGCATATTTGCGCGCTCGCATGTACCAAGCACTTTGTAAAGAAAACTTTTCAATGTGGTAAACACGGGCAGAGGCACACACACACACACACACACACGCACACATAAATTTACACATACATGTTCGCACACACATATATTCACACTGCTGCACATATTCGCCGCATATTGCCGCAGACACAACTATTAAAAGCCAGGAGCAGCAGCACCAGCAGCAGCAGCAGCAGCCAAAAGGAAAAATGCATAAATAATGTAGACAGGGCGAGGCAAGGCTTGCAAGCAAAACCAAAAAGAAAGCAAAAGGATAAAGAAGACAACAAGAAATATGAGCTGGCAAATTGTGCAAATATCGAATATTTAATGCCCTCACGGAAGTGCTGGCAGGGCAGGGCAGTCGCTGGCCAATCTACAATTGCTGTGCTCTTTGATTTTGATTTGTTGTGTGCCAAAACCAGCTGAGAATTGGATATGAATTTGATTTATTTCGAAGGTCTAAAAGCTTTAGATTTCAACGAAATTGATTTCGTATTGAATTATAAATGTTTACATAAACATTCTACGATTAATTCGAATTTTACTGCCAAGTTGAGGTCTTAGCTATAACTATTTGGAAAGAATTGTTGAGCAATTTACTTGACATTTGCTGAGAATTATGGAAAATATTGATTTATATTGTTAGCAATAAATTCTTGAAATGTATTTCAAAATCTAAACTATTTTGTTTGGTTTAATTCTAATATGTTTCCAACTTGCAACAATAATGGCATTTATTTGCTCTGCTCGCTTTTGTGCTTTTTTGCATAGCTGATATGCCCCATAAGCCACAAAAGGAATACAAGAGAGCAACAAAGTAAGAAAAAAAAAGGACACGGACACCGCCTGTGTCAGTTGACAGTTTTACTTTTCTGGCTGGCACAAGTTCTTTTCCACACATTATGAAAAACTTTCTTCTAACGCGCACTGATAAATGCTTCCAGCCATGCCCACAACCACTCCACTCTACACACACAAGCTGTGTGCGTGTGTGTGTGTGTGCGTTTGTACCTAAGTCAACACCAACAAGCGAGCAGCCGAGCAGCGAGTACATTAGGCAAATACTTTGAAAATGGTTTCCAGCTTGCCCCCGAGTTGGTTTGGTGGGTCAATTTTGTCCCCCTTTATTTTATTTTTTTTCTTTCTTTTTTGGCTACGCGTTGGGTTGCGTGTTAGCCGCGCATTTTGAGTTACCTGCGCCAAGTTGTTCGCTGTCATGTTACGGCAATTTTACGCCCTCGCCATTTCAGGGGCAGCTTTAGCAGCGACGCGAAAGTTGATGACCTGGCGACACAGCAGATTGCGACTACAATGTTTAAATGTCAGAGCAATTCAACATTCATAGCTTTTTAGCAGCACTTTTTTTATTTTCGCAGACAGCATTTTTCCAGCGTTTTTGAAACGTTTTTCCATATTATGCAGCGAGGCGTGCGTGCGCCGCAGCTTATGCAGCAGTTTAATGCTCGTCGCTTATAGATGCCATTCAAACTGCAATTCCCAAATGTCCCCCTCCCCCGGCACCCACTGTTTGCCATGCTTGCCTTAGCTGACCGTTGCAGTTGCTGTTAAGCCTCGAAACACGCATCCCGTTGCATGCAGCAGCTGCTCCGTTTTCCCATTTTCCCCGACAACATCGTCCGCTTTGATCGCTGGGGATACGTATACCCCATAACGAAAATCGCGCTATACGTATTTTTAATGAAATATTTCTGACCCAAAAACATATATATATATTCCAGCTTAGCGCTTATCTAGATATCAAGATATTATTATTTATAGTTTACTAAACATCAAGGGAAATACCTAAAGTTTGTCGCACATTGGCTTGGCTTGCTTATAAACTCATAATTCCGATAGAGCTACAGGGTATCTTCTTGTCGAAAACAACCGGCTGACAAACATTTTCTGCAAGTTTCGGGCTGCATTTGCAGAAATTGATGTTGTGGCTTTTGGCTGCAGCCAGAGAAATAGTTGTTGTACCGCTCGTCCTCGTCCGTCCCCCGCCCGAAGCATTTTTGCATTTTTGACCAGACACAGCTCCCGTGCACTGCCTATGTAAATATATGCTGAATAACCTGCAAAACTAGAAAGCCAGCAAAACCTGAAAACCATTGCCATTGAGTGCACTAATTTAAAATTATGCCGAGCTACGCAAAATATCGCATAGACCATGGAAACTTTTTCAAGTGTGTGGATGCTGGATGCTGGATGCTGGATTCTGTTCAGTTCAGTTCAGTTTAGTTGAGTTTAGTAGCCGCTTCTCTGTGTGCGCTTTAAGCATTTAATAATGCGGCCACTTTAAGAGCACTTAGAGTTGAGTAATTATTCTGGTTAAGTTTGTAAATGTGCGTGTGTGTGTGTGTGTGTGTGTGGGTTTGTGCTCCATTTGCTGCCAATTTACTTTACAAGTAGAATCGAATCAGTTACTGAGCCGGTAAATTTGAAATGGATTACACAGTCTTAAATTCAATATCATACACTTAAATCCAATTTGAAAGTGAGCATGAGTCAGCAATAAAACATGAGGTTAATTACAAAAAACTGTACTTTCAATTAAAAAACTGAAATGTCAACGCTTAAGCTAAGTGTCAATGGCAAAATTGGCTAGGCAAGTTGATTAATTATCGGCCTTGACAGCTTACTAGAGACAGCATAAGACAGCATCAGCGAGAGAGACAGATGGAGAGAAATAGACAGAGAGAGAGAGAGAGAGGGAATGAGAATGTAATGAGAAATTGGAGCAAGTCAACTAGAGCCGCTGTCAATGTCCCAAATTGAAGCACAAAAAAAAAAACAAATACAAGTCAAAAATGGTAACGGCTTTAAGGCTGCAACATCAATACATTTAAAAATTAACAAACTTAACCAGCGAGATAGATAAATAGGGAATAAGAGTGAGAGAGAGAGAAATGTGAGAGAAATACAGTTAGCGAGCTGAAAGCAAAGCAGAAACAGTTACAACTGTCAACTAAAGAGGAGCCAAGTTAAGTAAAGCAGACTTAAAGTTTTAACAAGTATCTGTCGAGGGGCCTGTCAAAAGTGTGAAGGGCTGCTAGGCCAGGCCAGGCCAGGGGGTAGGGCGGAGGAAGCGAGTGCAAGGCGTTAAGTCTAAGAGGGGCTTGCTTGTTTCAAGGGATAGAGAGCGAAGCTGTTGCTTCTTGCTATTTACTTATTTTGTTTGCATTTACTTAAATCGGATGAAAGGATTTGCTGCTTAGTGAGCGCGACTTTGTCTCTGCCGCTACTCGCTCCCATACCTTTTGCTCAGAACCAACCCCAACCCCCGCCAAACCAGCACTGTCACACCCCGCAAAGGGCAACAGTAATTTTAAATGAAGTTCAGCAAACGTGCAGAAACTGAGTGGCGCATTTCAATTGAGTGTCACCAAATGTTGTTAGTCCAACAATAACAACAAAAATTTCTAGTTGGCTGTCTACAGATTTATGGTCATTGGCCCGGCCCAATGTGTGTTGCAGATAAAAGGCTGAGCTCTCAATAACATTAAAGTCCCTCAACCCGCATCAGCTGTCATCAGGCAACCATTGCCCTGCCCGCCCGTAGGAAGCAAAGAAAATATAAAAAAGGGATCGCTCAGCCGCTTATAATAATGACAAAGACAACAACAACAATAACAACAACAACAACAACAACAACAAATCACTGGCTCTGTGTATATGCTATATTGTTACGTTCTGCTCCATTTGTAAAATCCTTTTTTATGTAAATAAATTCTCAAGTCCATTTTCAACATATTTATGCGCCATTTTACACACACACACACACAAAGAGTAGAGCTCAATTTTGGTGAACCCTCTGTAGACATTTCACTTTTTGTAAATCCCATTAAGAGAATTTTTACCCAAATAAGAAAAATGAGCTTTCAGCGCATTAGAAAAGAAAATAATCAGCCCAAAAACCAACAGCCAAACAACAAATGACAATAGCCAAAGTGTAAGGTAAATTTACTGTTGACATTTCATTTTGTTCATGCGAATTTGTCTACCGTTTTTCGATTTCTTCTTTTGCATCTCTTTATTTCTGTTTTTTTTTTAACTTTTTTCCTTTTCCTTTTTTTTTTGGTTTACGATATGCTTGACACTATTTGCTGTTGTTTCCATGGCAAAAAAAATGCTGAAGTGTTGCTTGGGTCAAGGATGAAAAAAGGGAGCTACAAAATGGTTAAGCTCGAGTGTGTTAAATCGTTGAGTGTTAACGGAAACATTTTGTTAGCCAAAGATGATCAATTTTTGGGCATATGCACTAATACAAGACTTCGCGTTGGGCTTAGTTTCTTGGGCTGATGATGATCCTGAAAATGTATTCAAACTTTCATAAACTTAATATTTCTGCCTTTTTATCACTTAAAAGCTGAAACCAGAACTTTAAGTTAAAGTTAAAGTTAGAACCTTTTAAAAAGCACTTTCAGTTCTTTTGAAGCGGAACAAAGCATTCCCTTAATGACCTTTGACAGCAGCGCTGATAATTTTCTAGATTATTTACGTGCTTCGTAGTGCTCATATATAGCTACTCTCTCTTATCAGTCGAAATGGAAATTAATATTTAATGTGCGCACATTTTTATTATTTTGTATTTTTTTGGCCCAAATACCCACTCCTGCTGCTCCTGCTGGCTGGTCTCAGGCGGTCGGCTAGCTTTGAAATGTTATACGCTGCTTAAGCCTCATTAAAAATTAATGACGGGCATATTATGAAATGAAATGTTAGGAAATGACTGCAAGGGAATGTTGAAGAGAGTTACAGATGGAAAGGAATTCTAAAAGTAGATGTTTGTCTTTGACATGAACTCGATTCTGGCCAATTCTCTGAATTTTTGCAATCATTTTTTGTGGGTGCAATTTTTTTTTTTGAGGCGTCTGTTCAATAGCAATGAGTTGAAAATATTGTGGAAACATTGATAAGCCAAGCAAACTTTTGCTGGCCTGCAAAAATCTCTGGAGATAGAGACAGCAGACAGAGAGCAAGCGAGAACGAGCGGTAGATAGAGAAAGCGAAAATTTGTTTTTTTTTTTGGACAACTTGGTGGCTGGGATCTGGTTTTCTGGTCTGGTCGTTGCTTAAACGCACACAAGCAAAAGTTTTTGGCCGCAAAACTTTTAACTGGTTGGTCGCCATACTTGTTGCCCCAACCACATCGCACAGTAGAGGGGCACGACGAATAACTGAGAACTGTGGGAACAATCCTCGCAAGCAGCTGCTAAGACAAACATAAATAACATGCCATTGTCCAATGGAGCGCGTCCTGGGCCACAAAGTTGCCTCTAATGATGCCACATTCAGATGTCTATGGGCCAGGCGGCATAAATTAGCCAAAAGCAAAAGCACACACAAAATCACACACACACACAGCCACACACACATATATATCCACACACACATATGTACATACATAAGTTACGTACACACAGTCATTGCTAGGTGGCGCGCCAGTTCAGCTCAAATTAAATGTTAATTTCATGCCATCATAATCACCGACGTCGCACAACCAACACACACATGACCTCATTAAGGCCAACCGCTGGCCAGCAGCGAGCCAACAACAATACCAACAACAACAATCACAAATAAGTTAGAATGTGAAAATTAGCAACTCCCATCAAGTCTTCAAGATACCCTGCAACTTCAATTCAAAGTAAAACGAAAACTCTGCCAAGTCTAAAGTCTTTAGTTTGTGTATCGCTTTTAGAATTTCGATCAAATGTTTTTCTAGCTTGTCAACTGATACTTAATTAGTGCGATTATTAAGTTTATTTTATTCTATCTTCAACTCATCTGAACAGATCTGGATTTATGCAACAGATATTTTTGTATATTTCAATGAGATCTATTTGAAATTCAACTGAATAGTTTACGCATACCCAATGCACACTCGGAGCTAGGATATTATATCACGAACAATGCCGAGGTCCTATAATAAAAGGCAACAAGGACCGACCACATAAAGCCAAAGCTTCCAACTGTTGGACAGTTGTGGGGGGTTTTTCGGTGTAAGACAATAGGAAGGGTGGGTGAAGGTGAGGTAGTGGAAAAGAGAGTGAGAGTGGGTGAGGGAGAGGGAGAGGAGGTGGTTGACTGGGCGTCGTCTACGTCGCGGTCGCCACGCTTTGCAAATAAACTGTAAAAATGTTTACCGACAATTTTCTACACAATTTTACGCCGCGTCGACGGCGTCAGGCGTTTCTCGGGGGAGCTCTGGCGAGGAGGGCGATGTTTGGCCAGGAATTTTAGCAAATTAGGGTGCGCATGAGGTCATATTAATGTGGTTAATTACAATAATTAGAAATTTAATTAAGGTGTGTGTGCGTGTGTGTGTGTCGCAGTACACACTAAAAATCGAATTTACATGTTAAAAAGGTGTAACAAAAAAATGGTAAAAATGAAATTCAACGCTCAGTCGCACAAAACACATGCCATAAATACAAAAACAATATAATTTGTATTATGGGCAAGGTCTGCCATATGAAGGGGATTGTGGTGTGGTGGGTAGCGGTAAGGGTTGGGGATTTAAGCCAAAAGGGCTAACTGCTGGCCAGTTAGTCGGCCAGTTAAGTTGGCAACACAACAAAACAACACACTAACTGAGTTGTTGTGGTTAATGGCTTGTAGGTGCCTTTTATTTATATTTTTTTCCGAACTATGTGTAATATTTTGTTTGGGAGGAAGAGAGAGGGGGGGCCTGAGCAGTTAATGATGATAAATTTTGCTTACAATTTGCTATGCTGGCAAAAGAGTTGAGTTAATATGATGTCCATGAAACTGGGCAGAACAATAGGTTAAGTAGGCTGGGCTATGTCTGCGGCAAGGGTTTATGTTTATGTGCAGCTGTCAGGAATGTGATATTCGGTTTGTTGGAACTCAAAATAATCTGTGTTAATTTATTAAAAATTATATTTATGTCGTATTAACTAACTGCACCGAGTTGTGGGTACAATTTCGACAGAATTTATATTAGAATTCACCAGGATTGAACACTATGAAAAAATGAGTGGTGTTTTTAGTTTTGGGTTGTTATGAATCTGGTGTTTCCTGTGTGTAATGTTTATTGCCTGCACTGCAGTCTAATTCTAATTTGGCTGCTATAACTTATGGGCTGTTTAGCTAGGCAAGTCTATGCTCAATTATAGCCTGGATCCGATTCCACACAGCAGTTATATGGTCGCGCTGGCAATATATCATAGGCCAAAGGAGACCTTCAATTACCTGTGTGTGTGTCAGCAACTCGCATTTGCTACAACCAATTACTGCGAGAAAGTGTGCTATCTAAACGTATACGTATACGTAATATGTGTATAAGTATACGTAATATGTGTGTATACGTATACGTAATATGTGTAAACGTAACTGTGTTATTTGTGCGAGTATTCATTTTATGGCCTGCTATGCGGAAACTCGAGCGCTAGAAACGTGCGTTTAATTAGAGTTTTTACATGTCATTGATTTGCCACAAGCACACAAAATATATTTTAACGTGCCACCAACGTGTGTGTTTACACCGTTTCCCCCGTCTGCGGTATGCAGCGCATAGCTGAACATTTTTGATGTGCAATTTGATTTTAGGCTGTCTTAATGCCTGCCGCACTTTTTGTTTAGTTTATTATTATGTATTAAATATTTGCGAAGGCATTCGGCTCGCCGCTGTTATGTGTGTGTGTGAGTGGGTGTGAGAGGGTGTAGACATAGCTGAGACCAAGTACACTACGAGATGTGAATTTAATTTGCGTATGAAAAAATTCCTTTTGCCTCAGCAGCAGCAGCAGCAGTACCAACAACAAAGCAGCAGCAGTGGCAGCAACACAATTCCCCAAACGAGACTCGAGTCCTGAATGCGAGTCGAGTCCTGGCTGCTTGTTGGTTGTTTGCTTCGTTGTTCGTTTGCCTCGCTGCGCAGTTGTTTAGAGGATATGCATAAGAATGCCTTGCATTTCCGTTTCAGTTGTTGTTGCTGTGATTTCCGATTTGCAGCAGCACCAGCAGCAGCAGTAGCAGCAATGGCAGTAGTGGTAGCAACTCCTTTGGCAGTGGCAAGTGGCATTGCTGGCGCTGCGAGTTGATTTTATGCTTTGAGCAAAGTTTCGTTGCATATTTTAAGGCTCTTTTGGCCCCGTCTAACTTGCCAGTCCCCACCTCGTCCTCCCTTGACTACAGTTATGTATGTACTGGAACGTAAAACAATCAACTGCGATTTGTTGTAAGGCAATTGCGAAATTATGCAGCAAGCAAACGCCGCGCCTCCCTCCCTCCCAAGCGTTGTTTCTCGTGCGCGGCGAGCGTTTGTCAGACAGACAGACAGACAAACAGACAAACAAACAGACAAACACTGAAGCATTTGAAATAATTTGGTGTTTTTCATATTTATTTAATTTGCCTGGGGCTCTGTAGCTAGGCAAACAGCAAACAACAATAACAGCAACAATGTAAGACATACTGCCGGCAAATCAATTACACCTACCACTCAACAGCTACACACACACACACAGTTAGTTGCTGAGTCTGTTGTGTTGAGTTCGTTGTCCGTTTGCGCCGTTTGCATGTTTTGATTCGTATCTTTAATTAGAGCGCCGCTTGAATTGATGACGGCTCGCAGTCGACGGCTTGTTTGTTGCCCATCACCAGGTAATTACCCGGCAGGAAATGCATATCCTTTCACAAACACAACAACAAAAAAAAAAGAAGAAGGATACACACTCACACAAACACAACTAGTCTGAGCTGAGCACACGAATCAAAAGTGGAAATGAAAAGCTAAGCAGAAACTTTTCGACAGCTTTCTGGCGCAAATTTGTAACGTCAGGTTCGCTCAATTTGTTAAGCCCATACATACAACTGGCTCCTGCCCCCCCGGTGGCATGCTGCTGCCCGTTAAGGGATAGCCCCATCATCATAATCAAGCATCAGCTGCTGCTCCACTTGTTTGGGTCACATCAACAGTCAACATGTCAACCTCAAAAACCGCAAAGTTGGCAAACAAGTTTTTTGTTAGCCAAAAGAAAAAGGCAAGGAAATTTGGCCCAGCTTCGATTGAAAATCAACGCACACACACACAGCACATACACATACACATATGGGTATGCGTGTGTATGTTTGTGCACACATTTGTTTATTTGTGAAATTTAATAAAAGGAGCACAGTGGGCTGCAACTTATTGAGAAATGCCAGCTTGACATGGGTTACAAATCGAAACCAGTCGGGAGTCGGGAGTCGGGAGCATCGAAGCTGCATTTTCAATTATCCAGAGACGAGGCAACAACAATTTTTGTCATCAAATTGGGCTTTGTTTAGTTTCCCATTGATTTTCATTTAAAGTTTTTGCTCGGCCAAGCAAACAACTACCAAAAACTGACCAAGTAAAACTAATGAAACATTCTGAGTTATAATTGATTTTTGGTATATTAAAGGCTTGTTCATTGTCTAATACCCTCTAGCAAAAATCAAATATTTTATTTTCAATTAAGATTCAATTTACAGAATGGCAATAAAACGTAAATGAAAGGTTACAAACCAGTGTGCAACATTTGGCGGCAGATCTGCTTAAGGGTAGATTTTTCCCGAGCGTCATTTTCAATTTACGTTTTTGATAAGCATAAAAATATCCAAGTGTTTGCCTTTAAATTTGTATGTAAACAACTTGGTGACTTGCTGCGCGTCCCCTTCCAGACACACGCTAACACCACATCCACTTCCACACACAAACACACACACACACAAACACAGACTCACAATTTCCTGAGCCACTCACGCAGTCACTTCAATGTCAAGCATCAGCAGAACTGGGAAAAACACGCTCCGCTCATCAGCATATCAATGGATGCCAGTGATTTTCTTCTGGTGCTGCTGCTCCTGCTCCTGCTGCTGCTGCTGTGTTCTTTTTTTATTCAACTTTTTTATATGCTCTCCAATTTTAATTACAAAAGCGTCTGTTGCTGGCTCTGTTTAGCTGTTGTTTTGTTGTTGCTGTTGTTGTTGTTGTTGTTGTTATTGCGGCGTTTCTAATTTTACGCTAGACAAATTTTATATGACTGAATTATGATATGAACCGTGGCCACGAGTCCCGATTGTGGGTCCGAGTCCGAGTCTTGTCCAAGCGGCCAGCTCGCTTCATAATTTAAAACCTTAAACGCTTTCAACTTTCCTAGCAACTTTTGATACCCTGTTCTATTTAAATCTGTCACTCAATGATCGGAATGTGGCGTTCGACATTATACGGCTTATTAAATTCATTTCTTTCTTATTCGTTTTTTATTTTTAATATACATATTTAGTATTCCTGTGCTGCTCTCCAAAGCAGAAGCTAAAAAGATATCAGTTAATATATACTATTTATCGTAGAACAGTGGCATTATAAAGTAATCGTAGACACGATTAACAATTACTTATGCAAAATATTTGTGGAAATGTCATAACTCTCTTTTAATAAATCCCCAACTTATTCAACAATATTATCATAGCGTACAGGGTGCCTAGCTAGCTTGATATATACATATATTTTAGCCAAGTCAAGCGCTTAAAGTTGTCTGCAGAAATCAGAGTGAGAGTGGCTTTAGTTTATGCGTACGAAGAAATAGGCCGAAAATTATGCTAAGCATATGCCGGGCCAGGCTTCAGGATGATGCTTGGTAATGACAAGGACCTCAACTGAGACGACTTAAGAGATGACAACGAAAAGCGAAAAACGAGCACGAGCGCAACGCGCAGTCAGCCAAAAAGGACAACAAGCTTTATTAATGTTTTATGTGTATTGTGTGCTGCATACTAAGTACCATTTTCATAAGGATGGCTAAGGGGGGTGGGGGAGGGGGGAGGTGATGTCCTGACAATGTCAATTGAAATTGTTTGCTGAGACTGGGCATTGAGTGCGCGCGAGTCAATAAGTGGAGCTAAATAAAACTAATTAGTTCCAATGAGCACACAGAAGCGGCGAGCGAGCACCTGCGACGACGACACACCTGCAGTCGTTGAAGACAAGCATTTTTAATTAAATAGCATGAACAGCAGCTAAAAGCTGGCAGGGAGAGGGGATGAGGTTGGGGTACACCTGGTGCGGTGCTTTGGTTGGCTAGAAGACAGAGACGGAGACGGAGACGAAAACAATAAAACAAATCTCAAAAGGCACAAAAGTATGCAACGAAAAGAAAAGACTGCAATTAAAATTCAAATAACATGCAAGGCGCCAAAGTGCCAGACAAATTCTAAGGAAACCGCCAAAAACACAAGCACACACACACACACGCACACACATACTGTTTGTGCAAATGTAATAAAGCTTTGGTTGGCATCCATTTCAAACTTTGCCGCATGTAGCATACTTTTCCGGGCCACCCGACGCATATTGCGTTTGCTTGTGGTAGAGCACCCTACCTACCCCCCTGACCATCCCTCCTCTTGTCAGGCAGAACATCATCATATTCATTATTATGACAGTTGTTGTCACAATTAAAACAATAACAAAAACAAAAGTCGTAAGTTTACATGGTAATTAAATATTTTAATATGCCTGTGAGAGAGCAAGCGAACTTTCTCTCTCTTTCTTTCACTCTCTGTCTTTCTCTGTCTCCCCCTCGCACCTATGGACTGTGTTTCTCATTTTGGGTTTCTGGTGTCTCTGCGGTGCTACTATATACGGGGCCATGCAGCTGGCGCCAAAGACAGGCACAAGCACCACTGTAGGTGGTGGTGGAGGTGCTGGCTGGTGTTGGTGGTGGTGGTCGTAATGGTGGCGACAGTGGTTGCAAATTGCCAGCCAGCAGCCTGTGACGACTACGTGTCTTCCCCCCTCCATCACTGTCTCTGCAAGCACAACAAAATTATAGCCATTGTGTCACAGTTGCTGCGTTGAATTTATTTATTTTTTGGTTATACACTGCAAACAATTCCCAAATACCTACGACACTACATGAATTGAAATAGCTAAAATTCCACAATTAAATTACAATTTAAATTGAATTTGTTTTAATTGACTCTTAGCTTTGTTGGATATGCGAACATGCCCCTTACTTTCTGTCAGTGCAATTTTAATTTTCTAATTGTCAAAGTTGTGTGTGGTATTCACATATTTTTTGCACACACACATGCACACACTCACACATCACTCGTCGTGTGGCAGTCAACATCCATCGCATCTTTTGAGTGATTTTCATCTATTCAACTGTTGCTCAAGTTTATTGCGAGTTTTCAGTTTTCTCGCCACATGTGGTAGGCGGGTGGGGGGTGGCGGGGTGTGTGCTTTGTGCTGGCATTTTGCGATGCGTTTAATTACAACTTTATTTTAATATTTTGTGCACCATGTCGCCGCTGTCAGCATTTGTCAAGTTTATTTTGCTTCCCCTCACACCTCTCTCTCTCTACCTTGCTCGCTGTCTCTCCCTCTCTTTCTTCTGATGCTGCTGCTGATCTTTCTGCCATTCCGGCTGCTCAACTGGCATTAATTAATTCAATTCAGGTCCTGTCAGTGCCGCAGTTGCCGCCGTCGTCTTTTAATCTGATTTGAGCACGCACTTAGGCATTATTGAATTTAAACTTTTATATGTATGTGTGTGTATGTGTGTGCCTTAAGATATATATATATATATTTATATACGCCTGTATATAAATCGAGTATTGCTTATTTCGGTTAAGTAAGACAATTCATTCAATTTGTGGCCACTAAATCAACCATAATAATAACCACAGCAAATGGACGGCCGCACATAACAAAGTAAAAAAAAGCGAACCAAAATAAAAAAAAAAACTGTTAGAGAAAAGAAAGGAAAAGCTTTGGCAGCTAAACGAAAAACCAAGCCGCAAATTCAACGCCCAATTTGTGCCGCACTGCTGCTTCCGTTGTCAATAACAATTTACGGCAAAAAGGACAGAACAGAACAGAACAGAACAGAACTGAGAACAACAGGACCAAGCTGGCCAGGACAATAATCGAAAACAGCAGCCGGTCAGTAGAAAATATATATTTCCTTTTTCTAATATTAATAATCCGGCATACGCAACGACCAAAAACGCCATTGAATCTCTATATAAGCAGGGGAGCTGCCTGCCTGGTGGATATAGAATGGACTGGACGGGGCGAAGCCTGAGTTCTGTCTTGGCCATGACCAACAAATGAGCTCCGACAGGCGTGGAGGAGGCGCTCCTAATATGTCACTGTTGGTGCCAATAACAATAATAAGCAGCAAAACAAAGCCTAAAAGCTGCCAACCATAAATTCTGAGCTGCTGCTATCGAGCAGTTTGATGCAAGGGTGAGAGTTGGGACGGGGAAGGTGGGGGGGAGCAGAAGCAAGACACTGGCAAAGTCGTTGACAATGTCAGGCTGTGGCCTGTACCACGACGACCCTTGCCAATTTCAGCTGCAAAATTTATGAAAAGTTCAATTTATTGTGCGACATTATTTTAGCACATAGTAGTTGCTCCAGAAACACACCCTGTAGTTAATGTTGGCAACAAGGGCAATATTATTTGGCCTAGAAAAATCTTCAACAGTTGTGTGTAGAAAGAAAGGTAGTAAAATGTGTAAATAATTGAAATATACCGTTTAGTCCAAGTTGGCTTAGGCAATATTATAGGAGCTAGAAAAAACAATATCAATAAATAAAATAAATATTTCAAATTTGTGTATGCCAAATATTAATATAGGCAAAAAATAAAGTAAAAAGATTTTTCCATTTACTAAATTAAATTAAAGAGATATAAACCTTCAGTTACAGGGTGTATAGCAAGTGAGATTTTCAACATTACAGCATCTTATCGTTATATAATATTTTATTTAAAAACTTTATAAATTTTACTTGTGAATTACTCACACATGAAAAAATGTTGGCATATCAATTTTTATGCCATACGCACATGTATTATTTTAGCATTTACATATGAGGGCACCGTTGTGCGTGTGTGTGTGTGTGTGTGTGTGTGTGTGTGTTGGTAACATATGCCATAAATTGGCTGAAGTGGCCTCTCAACTTCCTTTTGCTGCTGACTTACTGCCTGTTTCCCTCATCTCCCTATCTCCTCATCTCGCAAGCCTGAAAGCATCAAATGCTTAAGCATTATTGAAATTTTTCCTTTGACTCGATTTTTCTTTATTTGAGCTTTTTGCTTGTTTTTTGGTTGTTTATATGCGGGCCAGACAATAACCCACTCGGCATGGCATCAATTTAACATCAATCTATTGATATTGAATCACACTCACACTCGCACAACCAATTGCACACACTCATACATCCCATATATCTTTTATACCGTTCGTAAAAGTCGATTTGCATACAAGTTATTTTTTTTTCGTATATATATTTTTTTTTTTGGTTTTTGTTTTTTTCTACCATTGATTTTCAAAACATTAGCAGCTTGAAGTTTGACTTGACAGTACTGTAGAGCAGCTAGCAAAACAACATTTTTCAATTTACGAACTCTCAACGTAGTTTTCCCCTTCGATTTAGCTTATTGTTTGGTGTGTATGATTGATTTTCAAATAAGACTTCAGCTGGGAATTTATAGTGTTGCTAACGCTGCGATAATGATGATTATGGCTTTCCTTTACTTCCTATATCTATCGTACATAGCTCGCTACATAATTGTACCTATATATATATATATGAAGACTCATTGCCCAATCCGCTGACTTACAGATAGTCGGACTGTAGCCTCGTTTGTGTGCTATCAGTTAACTCATTTTGTCTTCTCATGATAACATTTCGCTTAGACGCTGCTGCCCCTCCCCTCATGTGGAATCTGTTCAGAATGATAGCGCGGGTTTGGCAATAATTGCTTTGCCTTTTGATATGCTGAATCATGTAAAATAATTTCCTTATTGGCCAAAAAATCTGGTCGCTACTTAACTTTTTGACAAAATGCTGCCACTGCCAATCTTTCGCCTGGCTTTTGTGAGAGTTTTTCCACAGCTCCAAACAATGACTATATACTTTCGCTTTTCTCATTATCTATGCCGAACGTAAATCTGGCTTTTGGGATATGCCTTGGTTTTAATTAATGAATCTGCAATATGACGACAAAGCTTAACTAATTAATTTATTGCCGGCACAACAATAGCAACAAAATTCAACAAATAAGCCCAAGTTGCCATGAAAACAGCATAATGTGTTACAATAATAAAAATAATGTAAAAACAAATTTGGAAGCTCTAAATAAAACATTGCTAGAAACATATTGAAGTAGATCGTGACTATATATTTGAATGGTATAAAACTCAGTAAACGATTTTCCAATAAGATTCTTTGAGAACTTTATAATCCAAGTTCGATTCGAATCAAGAGTCGGATTCGCTGTAATTCTAGAAATTAGCTTAATGAGTTTGAGATGTTATCCAGCACTGTTGGAACTTTCGCTTCAGCTAAATGAGTTTGAGATGTTATCCAACACTGTTTTAACTTTCGCTTCAGCTGCTATCTCTGGTTGTCATAATTTAACTTGCCGCATAACTTACACTTTTTGGTGGGGAGTTGCCGCAGCAGCAGGAAGCGTCAAATGTCTTTACTATCTCCACGCAGAGCTTTCACTTGGTGTCACTGGTGTCCACTCACTGTGACTTTGCTGCTAACCAAGTTCTCCCCACCCCCATGTGCCAGCTGCCCATATCCCTCTCCTTCCCCTGTGTGTGTGGGTGTGTGTGTGTGTGTCTCAGCTGGCTCAACGTTACGTATACGTAACAATGCGCGCACATGACCCCTTTTGCTTGACCTCACTTATCTTACTTAGTGGTTTTAGTGCAGCGCGCACTCGCTGGCAACTTGGTAACAAAAACATTTATAGACAGCGTGTAAAGCACGCCACCGCCCCCGCTTCCGCCCCCGCCCCCACCCCACCCCACCTCAGAATGATCTGGTACCCCCTGAGCGCTCTCGCTTTCTGTGCTGATATTTATGTGGCCAGCTGTTGGCATTAGTGGAACTGGCTTTTAAGGCGGCAAAATGTTGTGTATGCTCCGCATGGCAATAATGTGGGCATGCCCCGCCCTCTGACTGCCCTTTTGCTGCTGTTGCTGTTGCCGGTGCTGCTGCTGCCACTACTACTGCTGCTGCTGCTGCCACTACTGCTGCCGCTGCTGTTGGCGCATTAGGTTTCAGGCCACAAAAGCTTAGGCTTTCGTCTGGCTGTCTGTCCGGCTAGAGTTTTTGTGGCTGGCCAATGGCTTTATGTGCGTGCGTGGTTCTATATGTTTCTGTTGTGTGTTTGTGTGTGGGCAATAAACTTGTCACTTGTTATTATCGTCTTAATCGCCTCGACTCGCTCAATGCCTTTGCTTTAATGTTTCCTGTTTCGCCACCTCGTCCTCTCTTTCTCTCTATCTCTCTCTCTCTCTCTCTCTGGTACTTTTTGTTAGGTTTTATGTACTGGTATATATGGTTGTCCGCCTGCCTCATAATTGCTGTCATTGCAACAGTTGTCCCTAGCTGAATTGATGGAATCTTTTTTGGCAGCACTAAGCACTTACTCACTTTTGTGTCCTGAATGTGTCTCCTGGACAACCTGCGGCGTTGACTCGCAACGCATTTCCATAAGCTCACACAAAGCACACACATTCAAAAAAAAAAAACGGCAAAATATAGGCTCACAACTCGGGCACATTTATCAAATTGTAAATGTACCTAAAATATATTTGAGACTTCTTTCCTCGCATCCACTCATTCGCTCTACTGTTTTCATCTTTAAAAGTAATGCGTGCCGCGCCACGTGACAAAGTTGTGCAAATGTCTTGACTGCTTACCCCTCCACCTACCCCAAACCCCACTTTTTACCATCCCCCTTCCTTGGTCTCATCTACTCACGCTCGCAGCGACGACCTTTATAATCTGGTCGCTACACGACGCTTGCTGCATAATAATAAAGAGGCAAAGTCAAAGCTCCAGACAGCAACAGCGATTTGAGAAACAATAAAACAAAGAGCAAAACGTCGCCACGCCTCCGCAACCCTCCTCATCCCTCACGCATTCTCACACAGAGCCTACTTGGGAGTCAAAGGCAAAAGGCAAAAGACATTGCATACTTTATGATGGCAAAAACAGCGTCTAAACATTTGTGCTTTGCTTTTGATTTGCAAACGTATGAATAGAATGCGAGAGAGAGAGAGAGAGAGAGAGAGAGAGAGAGATTGTCTTTTAGTCTCACAATGAATGGGTAGGGAAGCGGCTCACATATTAATTCCTACAACTTTTGGACGAAGGTGCATTCACAGCACAGATTTGATGAAAGTTTCGCTATGCTCTTTGTCCCGATTGATTTGTCTTTGGCTGCTGTGGAATTTACTGAAACTTTTCGCTTTTATACATATTACGCATTCCGCATACCTTAATCGACGAACTCAATCGTTTCTTTGGTATGGGAAACTTATGCACATTCCAAATGACTATTCTTTTTCAAAAAAAAAATATTTCTCTATAAATTTTCAGAAATTTAAGTTTATTTCTGCCAATAAAGCTGCCGCCTCATTTTCTATAAATTAATCAAAGCTTTTCTTTAAATGCACAGTTTTTTAGATTTCATATTTTTTTCTTCAAAACTATTTAGGTCAACGCAAAGCTGAGCTGGGTGGCAACTCGGTCAACACTTTTATGGTTAACTATGCTTTGAGTTGTAAAATTGTGTTGCTTTCTCAAACGATGCTTGCGAAGTTGGCCATTCTTTGAACAGTTTTCTCCTCAACACAGTTTCCTAAAGAATATTTGTCGAATGCTGAGTGTTGCCACACAGTCTGTAAGTATTTCAGCTATTTATCAAGCTATGACAATGCGGATTTGGAACAGCTGAAATGCCAATAGATTTCAACTGCCTGAGATCTGCAAAACTTTAGCTCATTGCTGTTACTTTGTTGGTGTTGTGTATGGGTGTGTGTGTGTGTGTAAAGCGCACTTAAACCCGACATTGACTCTTTCCCTCCCTCTGTTTACCTGGAACTTTGCCACCCACTTGCTGACTACCTTTGTTAGCTGTTACCATTTACTATTTACCTGTTAGCTGTTGGCTGTTGCCTGTTTCTTGCATTGTTTTTGCTGCTGGCGCGACTTAAGTGCTTGCCTGTTTTGCCTTTATGCACATTTAGCTGGCAGTTGTTGTTTTTGGTATGGTTTTTGTTGTTGTTTTTGTTGTTGCTGTGGCCGTTGTTGCCATTGGCATTGGCATCCAAGTGCCAGACAAGTTCTTCTCCATTCTCCATTAGTCGGAAAGTGAACAACTGCCCGAAGCATTTGCTAGCTTATAAATAACACAAATTAAACAAAACACCCGCCCCAAAAAAAAAAAAAAAAAAAAAAAAATAATAATGAAAATGAAACTTTGATGCAAGCCAAAAGTTTTTTCTCTGCTTCATCTTGATCATCAATATATGTATTTATGTATAAGCTCAATATAATTTCTGTCAAAAGTTGAAACTAATAAAAGCTTGTAGAGAGAGAGGGAACAGAGCATGGCCCAGCCCAGGCCTCTTAATACTAATAATAATAAAAGTTTTTTCAGACTGTTGGCTAAAGTTTATGCATTGTCTCGCAGAGCGAAAGAGAGTGACATGGAGATAGCAGGGGGAAATCCCGTCTGTGGTACACGAATCAAATATATATCATAAATATTATGACAAGCTCAATAAAATATCAAAGCCTGCTTACCGGCGCCTTTACGTGCGTAAAATGAAAGCAAAGGACGAAAACAAAAGCGATGAATAGATGAGAGAGAAATACTAAGGCCGTTTTGGTGGTGGTGGTGGTGGTGATGGTGGTGGTGTAGGGGTTGGAGGTGACGGTTTCTTGCCAATTTGGCAAGTGTCTGCACAGTTTATGAAATTGCCAGGTTGTCTACAAGATATCTCAGTACACGGGCAATCATAAATTGCACAAGGCCTAGTCGAAAGGACAGCACACAAAAGCAAGGACCCTGGGTGGATTGGGCCTGTGTGGGCTTTAAGGGCGAGAGACAGGCACGTGTGTTGCGTCTCATAAAGTTTGCGGCATTTTAAGCCGTAGCCCAGCTTACTAAGTAATCCCGCATAGAGAAATAATGAATGTGCTGCTCTGCCTGACGACGTCTTCGTTCGTTCGTGTATCTGTAAAAAACAGATAGATAGATGCTCGCAAATATTAAGATACATATAGATTGCTAGGTGTGCGTATTATATATATGTGTGTGTGTGTGTGTGTCTGGGTCTGTGTATAGCAAATCCCCATTTAATAGAACAGGCGTGAGGCTGAAATTTGTGCAAAAATATGCTGCGGCTTATAAAATGCTGCCAACCGACCGCAAACTCAAATAGTTTTAGACCCCCAGCAGCCCCGAAGTCAACCCCTGAACCTGAAGCCAGCTTCCAAGCCCACCGCAACAGCCGCAGTCAACGCAACTTTGCTGTCCTTAAGGCAGCTTGAACTATAGTACCTATTTTCACAACTCCTCCTTCTCCTCCTCCTCTACCTCCTCATTCTGCCGACACCGCACGTGCTGACATTTTTTGGCCGCACTTTACATTATGCCCTGAAGCAAAAACTAATTATATTAAAATGTCATGTAAAATTTTTGTGTGTTGGCAGCGGTCAGAAATAGTTGTCACTGTGTTAGTTAGTTTAACACTGAAATGTTACTGTGTGGTTGTGTGTGTGGATGTATGTGTGTGTGTGTGTGTATATATTGGTGTCTTAATTTTTGGGTCGCTTGTAGAGCTGACTTTGCCAAGTCAATTTTTGAGCTGGCCAAAGCACTTTTTTTGTGGTTGCCTGCAGGCAGCTTCAGAATTGCAAGAAATTTATGTTGATGAGCTGTGAAAACTTTTGATTTGTGCTTCACAAACTGGGTCAGTCGATTTTATCATCGATTTTGAACAATATATAATATGCAATGATATATATTATATATATTCCATATATCCATTTGGCTCTGAAATATCAAATTGCTCCTTAGAGAGAAATTTCGCTACTATGATTTGCACTTAAGCTTTTTCTTTTCCAATGTAATTATTAATTGATTCTGATAGCTTAATGGGAAAGGCAACTCTACATTATAAATGCAATGCAAAACCATGCTTCTTGTATAATTAATGGTAATATATATATTTATAGATATGTTTTCGTTAAATTCCTAACACATTTTACAATCGAATCGAAACGTATACCCTTTATCCCAATACTGAAACGCCCTTTTGACTGGCTTTATTGACTTGCAGATTGCTGCTGGTTGAAATTGGCATTTGTTATGCTCGACAGTTGACAGCTGATTGAGAGATCTGTAAGATTGGACGAAGCGTGGCCTAATGGTTTACCTTTTTATCGGTTCATTTAGCTCCGGCTGAAGGGTCACCACCGATTAGAACAGGAGCGCAGCTGTGCTCAAAATGGGCCCGAAAATGTGGAGAATTTGTAAACAACAGCAGCAGCATATGCGCTTTAAACTTAATAAGCTTACTATTTAAGTCAAAGATAGCTTCAATGTAGAAGTAGCCTTTTCCCGACCAACTGGTCACACTTTTAATTTTGATTAATGATTGCCGTAGAGGGCCCACATCATTTATATGCCTGACTGCGCAACGCCAACCTGTCGCCTTGATAGGCCTAAAAACTTTATTCCACCATTATTTTATTCAGCTAGTGATGATGAGAGAGGAGGGAGGCAGGTTTTTGGATGTGGACATCGCATCGATTTGCTGATTTGATGAATTGTTTAATGGGATTTTGTTGACACTTTGCGTTCGACCCAATACCTGACAAGTGTTTCCTGCTGCCCTGCACGTCCCTTTTCAATACCATGCTGCTTGTTGTGTAATTTAATTAAAAATTTACATTGCATAGTTGCAAACATCGGGCGATATAATCACTGTCTTTTGTTCCAGGCCCAAGGGAACGAAAGCGCAGCTTGTTCTCAACTTGCGTAAAGTTCATTTTTATTACTCTTTCAAGTAACATTAAAATTTAGTTGCATACACGAACCGGAGCTTTGGATGGCTATAAAAACCCCAGCGTAAAACTCTGCTGCACTTTATATTTTAATTTCAGAGTTCCAGAAAACCCAACCAGAGCCCAGTATCAAAAGCATTTGAGGCGTTCCGTTTCCGTTTCTTAGACTCAGCAGATTTAGCAATTCTATGCCAAAGTTGCTGCATTAAAAATACACAACGCGACTTACGACGGAGATGCTGCAGCGTTGTGAGGCGGGGCATTCGGGACGGGGGCGGGATGTGGTGCGACGCTGCACGACTTGAACAGAGTTGCAATTTGTTGGGGCCAGAGTGTTGGGTAGCAGCAAATGCAATGAATCGTTAAATTTAGCATCCTATTTCAATGCAATTCAGTGAAACGAAATGTGCTGCTGATGCTGACAGGTGAATTGCAGCTGTCAGTCAACGGGAAGGCAGTGAGCATTGAGTTGGGGTCATTCCCCATACCCCCCACATCCTCCTCTTGCCCAAAAATTGATATTCTTGCTGGTTCATTTCATCCATATCTCTTTTTCGTTGCTTGGGTCTTGTTAGCAAATGATTTGTCCTCAACACACATTGCCTGCCTGCCCGTAGATCCAACAGTTTAGCAGCAGCAGCAATCTCTTAACAATTTTCCCAACCCCCTTTCCTTGCCCCACACCACTGGACTACATGCAGCCGAAGGCTGCTTCTTCGTCCAACAACCCGAAAATATTAACATTTTTGCACAACTTTCGCCCGCACTTTGCACTTATTAAAAACTCGTACAGATGAAATAGAAAAACCTTGTTAGGGGTTATGTCGAGCGAAAGGGAAGCAATGAAGGAAGGGAAGGGGGTGGAGCGCATAAATTGCCGGGCCAAGCACTCGGAGGCCCAACTTTCTGGAACTAGGGTTAGAGCCATAAAAAACAGCTGCATACTTTACGGCGCTGAGCATATGCTGATTTTATATGCCTCCTTTCGATTCGGCACTCACCCCTCCCCCGACAAACTTTACTGTGCCTAGCCACACGGGGTCAATTTTTATGAGCATTTGGGCATATTGAAAACAAGGCCAAAAGTTATGGCTATAATTTAACAATGTTGCAAAAAGCAGAGGCGCACCATTGTAAAAGAGAGTTGCGAGAGGGGGGCGTATCCACCATGGTGGATGTCAGCGAAAGTATTGTCGAAATCGAGTTGTTTTTCTGGGTTGCATACATGTGTTTTATTCAAAAACAAGAAAAGCAATTGGGGTTCGGTTCGCGTTGTTGGACAGCAATAACCTTGTTCCACATTGCACTTGCCACATCTAATCGAAACATTTTTCCAGTTATTAAACTACGCCACTGAGTGGCAAAACGTTTTCTGAATATATTTTATAAAATCAATTCCATTTTTTTTTTTTATACTTTCACAATTTTGTATTTATTTTTTTCGTTGCATTATAGTAAAAATGTTAGTATTAATTTCCATATAAATTGCATGACTGCCTTAGTTGGTAATCCTATTGCTGAATTTGTGTGTGTATGTGTGTGTGTGTGTGCGTGAGTATATGTAGGTGTATGTGTGTGTATAACTTCACATTTGAAACGGTTAAAATCAATTTGCACATATCAACAACGAAACTGTTTGCACTATGAAGCCCAGCCCCTATATCAACTCCCACCACAACCCGTGCTTACCCCTCCCTTGCAAATTCAGAGCGCTAGTCAAATGTGCGAAATGAAAAATCAGCAAGAAACGTACGTTGCACGCAAGCAAAAGTTGGCTGCATTTTAACTGCAAAGCCCGCAAACCAATCGAATCAAAAACCAAACCTGTTTCTGTTTCTGTTCCTGGTTCTGGTTGTGGTTCTGATTCTGGTTGTGGCGCTATCTGTGGCATCTCCAAATTTCATTTTCTGGGCCTTTAATCTTTTTAACAGGCAATGCCCCACCCCGCCCCAAAGCCTGCGCTTCACGCAGAGCACAAACATAATTAAATTTATTTAAATTTTACTCTAAGCCAAGCAACAAGCAATGTTGGCAATCCAGCAAATAAGCAGAAATCCCAGTTTTATTGCTGTAATGATACGATTTTTATGACTCGTCACGGAAATGTCTTCTCTCTCCCTCTCTCTCTCTCTCTCTCTATCTATCTAGTTTCAACTCTCAATTTCTCTCTGTCTCCCCGTCGCTGTGGCTACGCTACGCAATCAAATTGCTTAAGCAAACATAAAACTTTACAAAGGCGCCAGGAGACAACGCTGAAAAAATATATATGTATATGTAAAAAATGGCTGTGAATTTGCTTTGCCATCTTTTGTAATGGTGAAGGAGGAGAAGACGAAGAAGAAGGTGGCGGAGCGGGGGGGGGGGAGCGACGGGTGTTAGCTGATGCTGTAGCTCATTACAGCCACAAACCAATATGCTTATTGCTGCTCGGGCTATAAAAACTGTTAACGTAAGCGTAAAATGCTTTCAAGTGCTTCGCAAATCCAGCGACGATGAGCGCTACCAAATCATTTTCGCGAAGTGAATGAAAGCAAGAAACTTGGATAGGAAAATAGGGAGGGGAGGGGAAGTGTGTGAGAAATCTCCATTGGACGTTTTATAATGAGCAGCAGCAAAGTTTAGTTGCATTCAAGGGTATTCTACAGTTGAAAGTTGCTGCTTTTAAACTAAATTTCATCATCAGGAAAAATCTTTTGCGAATATTATTGTAAATTTGGGAATAATAATGACATTTAAATATGTAACTAGGAAGATGACTGTTTCTTGAACCTCAACTGACTCCATTAGATGCAGTTTCATTCAAAAACTGAAGCGTACTCATTCCATCTGGTTTCAACGTGAAGATTATTTATTTAGTAATGCATATTCTCAGCTATTCTTTCGAGCTAGTTTTGTGACCACACTTGAGCTTGCCGAGTGTCAAATCTGAAATATTTTTCTGAAATTTAGGTAGACAGGTTGACGTATGAAATTGGTCGGAACAACAGATATGCTGTGATTGTTGTTGTTATTATTTTTTTTCCTATTTGAAAGCCACACATAGTACAAGTATTTTTCATTTTACTTCGGCTGAATATTTTTCCCACATGCTTGTAGAGCGCAAGGGTCTGGCCGGCAACTTGTCGAGGCAAAAGTTGAACGCAAAACTTGCCAAATGATGCCAAGTACAAAGACAACAACAACAAGAGAGAGACGTACAACAATAGCAGCTGCCTCAATGCCAACCAAATGGTCTGCATGTTTTGGCTGTGGACGCCGTGTAGCAAACTTTAAATTATTTACAATACTTGCACTTACAATGTCCTCAGATTTGTGTCCAAGACAACAATGCAGCTCATTCACTTCCCCCCTCTCTCTCTCTCTCTCTCGCTTTGTGATCCGCCCTAGCTCAGAGCAAATATTATAATATACATAAAAAAATACCCATACTTATATATATATATATAAATTCTGTTCTTTAACCTGCGCCATTTGGTTTAGCTTGCTTTGGAATTCAGCCGGCTTTCGAGTTTAACAGAGTTTCAACATCTGCACAAAAAGCTAAAAAGTTTTACTGCCCGCTCAGAACAGAAAGCGAATACCATTGTTGTGGCATAAATATTAAATAACTGAGCACAGAAGATTGATCACTTATTCTATTAAAACATTTCAACATTTCTGTTAAATTGTGGTTCTTGCAACTATTGTCATGTTTTTGATTCAATTTTGTAGCACACTTAAATATTTTCGAATAAATCGGCTTGTCACATAGATATTAGTAATCTGCTTTGAGCAAACAATATTTTGATTACGTATCAATCTAGTTAATATAAATATTTAAGTCAATTTACGTATTTGCATTTAGATTTATTTGATCTGCTAGTTTAATTTTAAGCTCATATCCTACGGCTATATATCAACAATTAAAACAATAAACGGCAAAACAAAATCAAGAGTTATAATTACAAACGCGTTAATCTTAATCGAAAAAATCGTGTCGTTGCTATTCGTGGCAATATCCGTTAATATTAATCCGCCGTTACATTTACAGATGCAAATTTTTCGGAGTTTCCCTATATACAATATCTGACACGTAAGTTTTGGTTGAAAAGCGACGCTGCAGTCGCCAACCAATCGCGGTTATCAATAAGAAAAAAATAAAAGTTAAATACATATTTCACTTATACATTCAATTTAAATAAAACACATAAATCGAATGATATGCTGGGTAAACAACTTTACTTCAGGACGAAGTCGGCGGCGGCGGCAGAACGACAGGACAATTGGCTAGGGGGTAGCAGCGATGAGGAAGTGAGCTAGTGTGGAGGCATTTGCTGTACAAACGATGCACATGACAATTTTTTTGCTGCTTGCTTAACGTTTCGTGATTTTTACCAGATTTTTAATGCCACACACACACACCCACACATATCCAAACAGCTTCCTGTTCGTATCTCTTTCTGTGTGTGTGCAGCACGTACGCAGTTCTCTCTGCCTCCCTCTCTAGGTGTGTGTGTGTGTGTGGTGTGAGTCGCAAACAACATGCGACGTTGTATTGACAGCATATTGTGACAAATATGTAAAAGAACAAAAAAGTAAATGCACAAAACACACAAGCGCAAAATAAATCGAATTCGCGCAATGCAAAAAGGTTTTTTTTTTTAATAGCCCAGTGACCACTGCTGTAAAGTTGAACTAACCCAACCTGCGTGGTTTAAAGGACCTTTAAGCCTTTTTTCGAGTAGATTTCCATCAGGAAATTGTGGCTTATTGCTTCTGGAATAACACAAGAAACATTTTCAGTTTTGCTATCCATAAATTGAATCCTCGACTGTCGCTAAATTCTCCCTTGAGTTTATGGCCTTATCCATCCTGCTTCAAAAGTTTAACCCACTCCAAATAGTGGAATACTTTTTGTAAGGATATTCATATTTATTAGCTGCTTTGCCGCCGCTAGTCCTGGTCTTAAAATCGATAGTAAATTCGGTTACTAATCATCGTTTTGCTGTTCTTTTGTGCACTTTCGCAGATCCACCGGAGATCATCAGGAAGCCGCAGAATCAAGGTGTGCGGGTTGGAGGCGTGGCCAGTTTCTATTGTGCGGCACGCGGTGATCCTCCGCCATCGATAGTTTGGCGCAAAAACGCCAAGAAAGTATCGGGTAAGTAAAATGGACGCCCAACATAAACGCCAGCTGCTAATCCTTTTACTCATACACACGCAGGTACTCAGTCACGTTACACTGTGCTGGAGCAGCCGGGTGGCATCTCCATATTACGCATTGAACCCGTTCGAGCTGGGCGCGATGATGCGCCCTACGAGTGCGTGGCGGAGAACGGGGTGGGCGATGCCGTATCCGCAGTTGCAACTTTAACCATCTATGAAGGTAAGTGGCAACCGATCCCATCTATTCGTATATATGTATGCCCAATTGAAGGCGTCCTAATTGAAGCTGCAATCGTAGAACGTGAGCGGAGGATGTGTTGGGCTGAGCTGGGGAGGGAGGGTTTTTGTGGGATTTTAGAAAAGTTTTAGCGTAATGTAAGCAAAGTTCATACATTGATTTTGAATTAAAACTGGGTAAAGAACTTTACATGCCTTGGCCGTTGTAGCAACTTTTGCAACACCACATAAACCCACACTCATTCACGCCCTCATCATCATTCCCCTTTTCTGGGCCACCCATGGGATAACTGCCTGCTGCAAAGTTGTTTGCCAGCTTGTTTGTGTGGCTTAAATTACTTGCCAAAATTTACTTTTGCTTATTTACAACTGTGCAAAGGATGAAGTTTTTAGCCTAAGCCTAATCAAGTCTATGCCAAATAGCTAGCGATGTGGGCGTGGTGGAGCAGGCTGCTCACTTACTTGGCACCGGCAATTGAACTAATTTGCTTAAACTGAGCACACAGCCGGCCAACAAAAAGTATTTATAATTTTGCACTAAATTATAAACAGCTAAAAGTGCGCCCTCCCCACCCCACGCCCCACGCAAATCAATAGCAAAGCCAAAACAAAGCATGAGTTCTGCATTTTCATAACTTTTACCGGCTTAACCAAAATTTTAATTAGCCTTAAGTATCCTGCGTCTTATTAAGTGTGCAATTAACTCGTACAAATTAATCGCCCGAAACTATAACACAACTACAAAATTTGCCAAAAATAAAACTTGTAGTTCGCAAAAGTTGAAAAGTTTCAACTGATTGACTTGTGGATTTATTAGTAAACCACTTTGCTGAACCATAAACTTATAATTTGCTGCAGCAAGAAAAAAACAGAAATTGTATAACCTAAAATTTAAAGTTTCTTATGAGCATATTTATTGTTTGGTTATTACAGCTTATCATGGTCATTACATAGTTTTAAGGTGAAGATCGAGAGTGTTTGCTCACACAAGAATAAATCTATTTTTTAAACGTTATTAATTCAAAGTATTATTATTATGATTGGGGAAAAAGTTAGCACTGCGACCTATAAGGTCTATTGTGCCCCCTTACTGAGCCGACAGCGCTTCCATCAATCCCAACTCCTGCACGAATGCCAGGATCTTTGTTGGGTTGAGGGTTTCTATGTCCTTGGGCTTAATGATAGGCTGCATCTTCCTGGTTAAGGCGGCGCATTCTGTTAGGATGTGCGTCGAGGATTCTTCCTCGTATCCGCAAAACCTGCATACATCGCTGCTATAAATACCTAATTTGGTTGGGTGACTTCTCAGTTTACAGTGTCCTGTCAATAGACCTGTGAGTATTCTAAGTCTATTCTTCCCCATGGATATCATTTGCTTAAAACGCTTTTGATTATAGCCACCTAGGAGACTTCTGGCTTGTCGGGGTCCTGGTGTCTCTCAAAGTAATAAATTAATCAAATATCAAATATTAATGGTTATGCCCAATTTACTTGATCATTTTCTCTTGACTGTACGATATCATCAATATGTTAATATGCAAATACGGAAATATTTATACTTTGAGTTTGATTAGATCGGAAATGTTCTTATAGTCATTATTTGCGCTCAATTATTTTTGATTTGTGTGTGTGTTTTGTTGTGGCAGCCATTTTGTAAACGGAAAATAATTATCTCCCATAAGGTATAGGGGGAAAATGTATGCAAGCCGCGTATGAGTAATGTGCGGTAGTTTATGGCCAGACTGCAACTTATAATTTACTACTACTGTCTACGGGTTGTTTGCGACTTGTTTGTTGCTATTGTTATAGTTGTTGTTGTTGTTATAGTTGTTGTTGTTTATGGTGCGGGTGAGATTTGGCTTGGTTCCCGCAGCCCCACACAATGTGTGAAAATTGCACGTGCCTAGGTGTAAAAACATATTTTGGTCGATGTACACACACAACACACACACACACATGCAGGTTTTTTGCATTTTTAGTTGTTAATTATGCCAGTTGATTATGCTTTGTGCGCCCTGGCGCCAGGTAATTGGTGGTGCATTTGATTTGTGGCGGCTTGTAACGCTTCTGGCTGTAGCGGTCCCCATGCACGATATGGTAGCACAGCCCACAAAATGAGGGGAAGTAATTAGTGTAGTTTAGCAAAGGCTACAAGCTAGCGATTGAAGGTAAAAGTGGCCTTGTTTCTCATTCCCCCCATATGTCGACACTTTATGTGCCGAAAATTTTGATATCCATAGATACATAGTTACTTATTTTTATTATAATATTATTTTAAATCTTCTCGTATTTTATTCATCAGCGCTGAGGCTTCTAAGTCTATCCTTAGTCTTCTTCTTTTTTTTTTGTGTATAAAGTTCACTTTGCTTACTGCCGCAAATATATCATCATACTGTGGGAAGTTTTTTTATTTTGCGATGCCAGCACTTAGCCCCATGTATATCCATCATCTTTGTATATAGCCGTGCTATAATATGTATATATGTATCTCATATAACTCACCTGCAGCTGCACAAGCCCCAGCAGTCTTAACAATTAATTGCTTTATGTTGCCGTACCAGGAGGTTGAGGCACGTTGTGATATTTATATCGTCCTTATACACTAACTTCAGGTATTAACTATGTTGCGAAAATCTTAGCGAATAAAAAATATCGATTTTCAGGCTTCAGGCTTCAGAATCATTTTAAATTTAGAAACTGACCATGATCAAGTTGAAAACGCATTGAAAAACTTATGTATATATATGTATATATACATATATATTACAACTAATAAATATGTATTGTAAGTTTTAATTTTTAAAGATATATTTATTTTATTAATTCTCGCTTATAATCAATGTAAGGGTATACGAGCTACGATTAAACCTAGCCCAGCTCTATGGACTTTTCTTTTTTGGCTTTCGCTTGTTGGGTTAAAGTTTTTGGTGTGATAAATCTCAATGTAAAATTTGCAAGCACACACACACACACATATGTATAGATATATATAAATATATATATATATACAAACACACACACCTGCACAGCAGGCAGCAACGCGTTAAAATAAATGCTCCAATGCCAATAAATGCACAGTGACACGCCCACATGTATGCAGACGGAGTGGAAAAGTGGTCGTGGGAGGGTAGCAGTGTTGCCAGATCCGGAAAGTCGGCGCCAAGCACGTTTGAGCTTCACGTGGAAGCATTTTTAATCAAAATTCCCAACAGGCTAAAGCAGCGCGAGATCAAAAACACTTGCAACGATATGTGTGATACACTGTGTCTAGATATGGGCATGTGTGTGTATGTGTGTGTTGGTGTTGGTGTTGGTATTGCTCTTGTTGCTCTTATTACAACTCACCACAAAGCCGCCATTGCCACCTTGTGAGCACGCACACACACGCACACAGACTTACACACCTGAAGGAGTCAGCGTTGTCGGATGGATTGCAACACCTGCAAATAACGTGACTCTGACTCTGCAGCTGGCGATATCTCAGATGCCTGCATAGTGGGCGTGGCAGCTGCAGTAAATCCGTTAACTTGCAGTTTTATGCACTACCAAACAAAAAAGAAGTGAAAAATAAAAGACACACACACACACACAAACCGGCAACTCACCAGCAAAACCAGGAGCAAACCACTTACAACACAGCAGCAGCAGCAGTTGCAGCAGCAGCGACGACGACACTTGCAAATTTTTTGACATGTTTATTTTGTTTTATGCAAATATCGAAATAAAGATTAGTCCGCGCATCGTTGCAGCGCAAAGGATATATCACATATGCCACACACCCTCCGATCCACGAACAGCATGGTAGATAAATATTCTTTGTGGGCGTGGCACAGACACTTGCCCCTACCCTGTGTGACTGTGTGGCTGTGTTGTGTGTATTTATGGGAGAATCGTTTAACTAACTGGCGGCGTTAGTCGCTGCGATTTAGTGCTAATGTGGAACGGAGCATCCTCTCATACCACATACACTTACCTATCCGCCCCATCAGCCCTGCAGCTTGGCTAGCGAGAAAATTTACTGTTTACAATTTGTTGCCTGATTGCTTGCGCTTTACTAAATTTATTGCATGCTATATTTATTTTGTAGCTACCCCTTTTCCCAACCCACCACAGCCTTTTTCTCAGTGTGTGCGCAATTTTATCTCCTTGCGTATTTATTATAATAGCAACTGTGCTGCATTATTATTTTCGTATTACTACTACTAAAAGATACAAATATGTTTGAGTCGTCTCCTTCATCGTTTCTCTACTTTCGTTGATATACAATTTAAAATAAGTGAACAACAAAATAAAGCTAAAGCAGGAAAAGGTAGAATAATTGCTTGCTTTTAAAAAATAAACATTATTCGTAAAAACTCTATAAGCTTGTTCTTAATATATCTTTGAGATTCAACTGGATGGCTGAGAAAAATATATATATTCTTCAGAATACGTTGTGTATGTATTTATTTTAAACCAAAAAATGAGAAAAATGAGAAAGTTGCGTAATTGAAAGATGATCTCTTAACGCTTTCTCTAAAACATTAATTAATTCCAAGTCTTTTAATGTCTTTTTTGTCAATTCAATGGCCAAGTCTAGACATCTATTTTTACCCATTGTATTTCGTAAATTGCATTATTTGTGGCAATCTGCGTCTCAGTCACGCACAAAAAGCCAAACAATTTGCTTAACAGCGGTGCACCACCAGCTCCGGTCGGCAGCCGAGCAAATACTTTGGCCTGAAAAGCTGGCCGACGCGTTGGCGCAAATAAATTATATTAATTGCCAACAAGCCAAAAAACCAAAACAACAAAATAAAAAAAAATAAAAACAAAATGAAAAATACCGTCAAAGTCTTTTTGTCGAGATTCATTAATCTCACTTTATAGTAATAAGCGGCTTTGGTGGTTACGGTTAGGTTTCATTTGGATGGGTATGGAGCTTACCTACGACCATTCGTAGGGCTTGATTAAAAAGGCCCCCAGGACTCTGTTGCTCTCCCACTCTCTCTATCTATATCTCCCCGTTTCTCTCTTTCTCTCTGTTTAACAGCTGCCTGTGCACTTGTTGCAAAGTCAAACGGCAAGTCGCAGTTAGGAGGAGGAAGAGCAAAAAAACTTTATCCTTGCCATTTGCAGTGACCGCCCGCTGCGCAGCATTGCCCCGTTTCCCATGGCCCGTATAGTTCATGCTGCTGCTGCTGCTTAGGTTTGTTCAACAGACAAACATTGACAATACACTGGGCGCGTTTAACTGGCCAAAGGACTGACTGGGCGAAATCCAGGACCAAATTGGGTCCTGTGGCAGCCACTGGGCGCCGGTTGCCGTTTGCCGTTTGCGGCTGCCTAAAAAGTCATATTAATAATGAAAATTGTACAGTAGCGAAAAGTTTAAATGGGAAATTTTTGCAGCCAAGTAAGTAGTATGCCGCTGCTGCAGATTCAGTCAGCCCTGCAGCAATGCAGTGGCGCCAAGCTGTGTGCCCAGCATCCAAAAACAGCACGGGCTGGACGGCGGAGGGTGAGACACAACAAAGTGTGTGTGTACATGAAAGTTATTGGGCTTAGAGCGCTTTGCGCTTAATATATATGATATATACTAGGGAAAAGGGCACTGAGGAGGGGTGTTGTTAAACTTAAAATAAAGCTGCAACATGAAGTAAAACAAAGTTATGCTAATAACATGTATATGTGTGGCAGTATTCAAAGCTATCTGCTGCTGTACATACAACATTATAATAACGACAAGGAATTTGTTTTGAATATTTGCTGCATTCGTTGAACCCAACCTTAATTAAAGTTTGGCATTTAGGCATTTTGATCAGTTATTATTGACCAAGGGGCCAAGGTATTGAAATGAACACAATGCTGGTCAAGTTCAAGTAAAAGTTCTGCTGCTAAGCTCAATAATGCTGACAATATTGTGTAATGCAAACTTTCAGTTCATTTAAGTAATTTCCCTCAAGTTCTTCGAGTCACACAATAACTCATGACATTTTACCAGTTCGTATATCATGCGAACATCATTAAATGCTCACTTAAATTTCGTTTGACTTGTGCTAACAGAAATTCAAGTGCCTGGCCAAATTGCCAAAAAGATATATATGCCACAGAGTATGTATGTAGATATACATGTATGTTAGCTACTACATACGAGTGTAGCAATAACCAAGCTCTGACTTGTTGGCATGTGGCATAGCTGGAGTTGTCTCGCGTGTGCAACCGCACGTAACTATCAAAGCGACTTCGTCGCCAGCCAACGTCTTAAATTGAGTAACAGAGCGCAGAGCGCTGCCACAGAAATATCATGTAATGGAGAACTGAGTCAGTAGCAGCCATAGATAAACTTGCCCAGAAAATTGTTGCAAAGAAAATTGAAAAATTGATAGCAAGATTGATCTAAAAAATAATAATAGAGTAGCAGCAGAGAAACTTATGTTCGGTTTGAGGATTACTGAAAATTAAAATTGATGCGCATCAAAATGAAAATTGGACATTAGTGAAAAGCTGAAATGTGTAGCAAGGTACGCTGTCTACCTTTTATATAATATTTATGAGGATGTGCTGAGAAATTAGATGCGAACTGGAAAGTGGAAACCCAATCTCTTTGACTTTCTTGAATTTTACTTAAGTTTATTGTTATTATTCTAAGCAAGAGCATTTCATATTCAATGGGGCCCCAGCCCACAATAACTCATATGGCAGCCGCCTGCCCATCAATAGACGCTCACAGCACACGCTCCGTAACAAAATCCCCGCAGCCATCCTATCCATCTATCCTCTGTCTGCTGCATGCCAAGCAAGTGCAAAGTTTGTACGGTATTAAAGTTTCCGATGTAATGACGTTAAATAAAATTGGAAGCGACTTCAAAAAATTGAACTTATATTGGCTTCCAAAAAAAAGTGAAATTACATTTTAGCATGTACATGCAACAGAGTGCGGGGATTGTATATATACTAGATATCTGGTGTGCATGTAGTAGAGGTTAAGGAGAATGCCATGTTTTACATTTGCCACATGCAATATTTCATGCTAGTTTCCCTCGATTCCCCATCCCTTCCCTTCCCTGCACACTTGAACGAAGTGGAGTTCATCATCATAACAGCAAACGATGCGCTGCAAGTGCAGCCGCAAAACTCGTTTGAGAAACGGTTTTTGACGCATTGCAGTGTGGCCACCAAAATGGATTTGATGACTATGCCCGGGCATTTAGATAGGACACCAGAGAGTGAGAGAGCGACAAAAAGAGAGAGAGGGAGAGTGCAAGAGAGATGGAAAACGAAATATATGCGAGAGGCAGCATAACATTTTCTGCTAAATAGTTGGAATTAGGAATTAGACTTGGTCCATGGGCTTAACGATAAATTGAAACAATTTATGGCTGGTAACTGAGGAATTATATGAGACTTTATTGCTAGGCAGGCCTAAGCTGCCTTGGACTTAATGTGTATGTCCGGCACGAGCTGTAAGCTAAGTTTATCTGGTGTGGCGATAAGCTAGCTACAATTAATGTATATTAATGTTGGGAGTAAAAAAAACTTATTTTGCATATTGCATATTTGCATGTTTCTTTTTTAGGTGGAAAAGATTAAAGAAACTGCAGACGAATAATTTAAATTCCTTTTTAAATAGTTTTTAACCTTGTTTTGTTGATTTTTGTGGTTCATTTCATTTCGTGTAATCGAATTTGGTGTGGTTTTAGATTCACATGGCAAAAATTATAATTAAGATTAAATTAGATTCCTTCAATGAATAAAGAGTCCTAGTTGTGGAGCATGCTATTAGTTTTTCATTTCGCATATAGGCTTTAGCCTATAATACTTTGATCTAATGCAGTTCATACATTCTAAGGCTTAGTCCACAATGCTCCCTACTCTTGGTAAGCCTTATGAAACTGCTATGTGCGATATACAAGAATGTCGTTTCATTGTGCGCACAATGCCTGCTCAAGCATAATCACACACATACACACACACACACACACACACACACACTGGCATGCATTTCTGTATATTATGCTTTGTTTTTTTGGCAAAATCTTAAAGCATAATTTTGTGGGCGCGTTGTCCATTGTTTGGTTTTAGCTTTGGCTTTGGCCTCACTCATTTTGCGTCGCTTTGTTTGCCAACTGCATTGCCGAGTGGCCTTTGTTGTTATGCAGCAAACACATTCAGAACAGCAACAGCAGATGCAGCCGCATTTGCCTCTATTTTTCCGCATTTTAAAATAACAAATATCCAATGTAGAGGACTTTAAAATTAAACTGAAGAATCTAGTTGAGAGACAACTGAGAGTCGAAATTGCCTATAACTTTAACAAATATATTTCCATGTTTGCTACACACACACACATCGCGGCTGCCACACAGGCAAATTAGATTGACTGATGGATGTGGAGGCAACTCCTCACCTCAGCCCATGCACTTGACACGCCAGCAAGAACGACAGCAACAGAAGCACTTGCCGCCCTGACATACGATGCCACTTGAGAGATATGTCTTTGTTTCACTCTTAACATTTATGTGCGCTTTTTGTTTGTTTTGAATATATGTTTATTTGTTTCGTCTCTGTTTGCCTTTTGATATCTCAACTTAGCGTGCGGCTTAGCCTTCGTATTGTAAATCGGGGCAATTCATTCAGCGGGGTGTGTGTGTGTGTATGGTTGGGGTGGTTGGGATGGTTTTGGGGGTTTCTTGTCAAATGATATCTTGCGCGCATTGTGGTTGTTTATTTATTTTTTTCATTACACGTGTAACAAAGTTTTGCATTTGCTTTGAGCTTGTCTCACGCATTAAAAAGTCAGCAAACAAAAAAGGCTCAGCTACATACATATATCTGTTGTTTGTTTTTTCTGTTGTTTTTTTCTTATCATTTTTTGTTTATTTGAGTTTTACTTATCTGGCTGGGTGTGGCTGTTAGGGGTTGTGCCCTCGGGTTATGCGGGGTCATCCTTGTCAACCAGTTGACATGTGTCATAAATCGCGTACAGAAAATTGAAAGGCGTTGCCAGTGTAGCGCTTGTATGCAGACAGAAATTCCAATAAAATGTTGAAAAATTGTTGAGTATGTGTTAATATTTATGTAAGTTCGAGCTCCATATGTACGCTCCCTTAAAATAAATAAATTGCAATGAAAAAAATTTAAATATTTGCTGAAAAATATATAAATGAAAAAATTGCCCTGAAATATTTTTTTAAAAATTAAATATGCGACACATTGTTGATACTTTCTGTAAATGGTATTTTAATCACTTTGCAATGTTAGTTAAAGAACTCACCAGTTGGCAATTTCTTAGTAAATTTCAGGTTTTTGCTATCAAATATGAATATGTCTCTCGTTCTGTCTAAAATATATAAAAATTATCCTTTCTAAGCAAATTTTAAGAACAAGAAAACGCAACTAAGAACTTTGCCAGCTTATAAAAGCAGTTAACATTTCTTTAGCTTCCACATCATTTACTTCCCACTTGTCTCTCACTTTCCAAGCCAGATTCCCTCTGCAACTTTCGCTATCTAGATAAAAAAAAAAATGCATTTATCTTCGAACCTCCCAACTTGCTGAACTTGTAAAAGAAAACAAAAAAAAGAGAATGAAAGTAAAAATGCTATCAGTGAAAGTAAAAATTAGTTTATATGTCCGATTTTTCAGTAAGGGGAGCATTTCGCTTAGTTCAGCATGTTCTCCAGATATTACGCTGATGTGTTTTGCCTGATTAAACAAAGTGTTAAATGAGCTGCAAAAAAGGTATACGCGCTTTGACCAACGCGCTGGACAACGTCCATAAAAACGGAAAAAGGCAGCAGAAATGCCAGCTATTTGTGTGTTGTTGTTGTTGTTGTTGCTGCTGCTATCATATATGAAATATCGCATAAACTAAAGCAAAATGTCAAAGTTGCAGTCAGAGCGCAAATGTCAAAAAGGGTTGACAGCGCATCAGTGGGGATATGGGGCGGGGCTTGGTTTTGCATGATTTACGATGGTCTATCAAACACTACACTTTTTACACTTTTTGTTTTGTGTAATGCAATGCACAAAGCGAAGCAAAGCGGCGGCTGTTAAAAGTTAATCAGTTGTTGTTTTTCTTGTTGTTGTTGTTGCCAGATGAATAATGGCTCAAATGCTTGGCTGACATTTCATTAAAATTAAAAAAAAACCAAAAAAAAATAGAACGAATGCCCGAAAGCGGGAGTTGAGAGCGACAGCAATGCCAACACTTACACAGTCAATTGCGCAAATCTCAAACGCAGCTGAAGATGCAAATGGCAACAAAAAAAAAAGAGAAAGCAGAATATGAAGGGATTTTTTTTTTGTTTTGTTTTGTTGTTTTTGTTGGTACTGTGCCCATATATTCTATGTATATCCTGCTGCTCGATTATAATTTAATCTAGTGTGGTATGTGTGACAAACTCACGATGTGCATGCGACGTGACATTGCCACCATTTTTCACAGCATTCCACTCTGCATATGCTACAATAGATCGGTGAGGAGAGGTGAAGTTGCGGTGGATATAAGACACAGACGGGATGAGTGCTAGCAATGGCACAATGACAAGGACCTGCAATGTGGCATGTGGCGAAATAGAAGTGTCTGTCATTTTTATAAATAACATTTGCCATATGTGCGAGTGTGAGTGCGAGTGCGAGTGTGTGCGTATGTGTGTGAGACAATTCTGGCAGTGTGTCATTGCCACTACAATCTAAAAACAAATGACAAAAATGTCAACAATTTGGAGCTGTTCGCATTGTCATAACGACGCCAAGCAACGACCCGTTCGCTGACTTTGCCGCTAGTATGCTTTTCATAAATACCAATAAATTTTTGCAAATTCCAACACCAAGAGAAATGCGTCGCACAATTATAGTAATTGCTGGGCTGGGAGAAAGGAATTTTAGTTCTCTCTCCCGTTGTTTTAGTTTTGTCATTAAGCCTGCAATTAAGCCATTTATGCCAAGGCAGCACAAAAATGTTAAGCACTTACCAGCCATCCAGTCCCACCAGCCAGCCGACCAACCATTCATATAACTTGGCCTGAACTTGAGTTTCGCTTATTGCGGGCTAATTAAAGCCCCTTAAAGGCAAAACTTCAACCTTCAATGGTGATGATGTTGGTAATGATGATGATTGTAAGTAGTGGTAAGAGCTTTATGCTTTTGGCCTAGTCAGCAGCATTGTTTTTGGAATGTAAGCACATTCTTGGGTCTGTCAATATCGTTTGACTGAGTTCAGCTAATGAGTGTTATTCATGAAAAGGTAATCATTCAAGTTCAACTTTGCAATTCTGATGGCCAAAATAACTTCTGACTCAAGCAAATCTACACAAAAATTTAATATTAGCCGTCGCATATTTCCATGTATGTATCTCTTGAAAAATGCTTGTCTCTTAGTAACCTATTTAGTGAAAAATTCTTTTGACTAGTCTGTCATTATAAAGCACTCTTTTAATTTAAACCGTGCTAGCTTTGTGTAATATACTTCCTTCACTTACAACACCCTCCTCCCTCGGCTTTGACTTAATAACAATTAATTTTCCCAAGCACACTTGGAACTTTTCGACACCTAGGCAAGCAAAGAACTCCCTTGCATTTCAAAGCTAGCCGGCACAATTTGAGTATGCTGCATTACCATACTTTTCCGATTATACCAAGTACAACTTATGCCAAACGCTTTGCCCGGCCAACTGAGCAGCAGCAGCAGCCGCAACAACAAGTGAACAAAATGCAAGCCGCTTAAAAACCTTCCGCTCATTATAAAACGCAGCGCCGCACATCAACATCATCTGCTGCTGATGCTCCTGCTGGGGCATGCCTCATAGGGGATCCACAGCAGGCATCCTTGCAACGTTGCAACACATTGTGCTTTTCATATTTTTGCACAATGAACGCCGCTAGCCTTGAGCCAGCTGCAGACCTCAACTCAACCCCCAAATACCTCTTCCGCTGCTTTTGCTTCTGCTGCTGCTGCTGCTGTTACTGCTGCTGCTTCTGCTACTCTTGCTGTTGCTATGTGTAACTGTCGCTGTCGCTGGCTGCTAAGGCAAAACGGCCAAAAACCCCGGCACAGCACCTCGCTCCGTTGCAGCCCATCTTTTGCTTACAATTAACCTCAAAAATGAGTTTCCATTAAAAATGCCCCAGAGTCATCGATGTGTCCTGGGTGCAAGTGTATTGTATGCGTGTATGTGGCTTGCAACATTTTCTTCTTTTTAGCCTGCAGCGACTGCTGCTGCTGCTGCTGCTGCTGCTACTGCTGCTACTGCTGCTACTGCTTGCATTGTCCATCTTCGTCTCTGCCTCCGTCGCCTCTGTCTCCGGCAACTTTACGACAACGCCACGTGACGTATGTTGAGCTGTCAGTTGTGTTTAATGTGCTGCAATCTTACATAGTTCTTCTTCATCTCATTGTTTTTGTTGTTCTTGTTTTTTTCTTGTTGGCTTTTCCATTTTTCCACGCTTGCTTCTTGCGGCTTAAGCATGCAATTTTCAACACAAACACAAACAAACAAAAACAATATAAATAACAAAATTGAAGTTAGCATTGTTGGTATGTATTTGATAAACAACTAAAAGATAAAATCAGCTAAGTCCGAACTTGCTCTTGTTGCTGTTGCTGATGCTGATGCTGATGTCTTTGTGTCGAAACTGAGCTGTGAATATAAAAGATTTGTAGAGCACTTGTAAAACTTTTTCTATAGACTTTGAGAGGGGGGGACAGATAAAGTTTTAAGTTTCAAATCTATAGAATGCAAAGTGATTTTTAGTTTTTATTGTGCATTTCGCACTTAACCTTTTTGAGTTAAATTGTTGTACAAATATTTCTGTTGTTCGTGCGGGCAACAATTGAAAATAATGTTTTGAATCTGATTCGAATGATGGTGTGCCAATAAATCCAAATTCAACCAATTCCTTACTCCCCTTACTAGAGTAGCCCTTCCATCAAAGGCTTATCCACATATCATCATGTGCTACGATTGTGGTTTTTTTTCTGCTGAAACTTGATGCCTCGAATGCAGAAGCTGCTTTTTCATCTCTAGAGTCATTTTTTGCTCATCCATTAAATGGCGCTGTCTGTGGCTGTGCCAGTGGCTGTGGCTGGCAGTAAATTAATAATTCCTCGACCTTAGCTGGCAAACAATTTAAATTTCTTTTGCCGTGGCAAAAACAATTAGACGCTCGATCACACTAATTGCTGCTGCATTAATCTATTGATTCGACACTCACACACACACCCCACCCGAAGCACACACATAAGCAAAAGCAAACACACACTCACATGAGCACGTCCTTTCGCTGTGTGGGGGTGTGTCGGAGTCTTGACCATTTTAAATTGAATTTTAAATTAATAAAGGTTGCGGTTGCATCAAGAATTACAAATTTATACGCGTCGTGCTTGGTATCGTCGTTGATGCAATTGTTGTTTCTCTTGTTGCCGGTTGTGGTTGGTGGCATCGTTGTTCTCGTTGGTTCCTGTCGTGCGCCAGGCATTGTGGCTAAATCTATGTACATTTATTTTTTTTTGTCGCTTGGCCTTCTGTTAGTGACTCCCTTTTGCCTCTTCTATATTATGTTTCCTTTCTCTGCATACCCTTTAAGCCATTTTCTGTGCTGGGAGTTTTGCCAGTGGGTCGGATTAGGTATACGATATGTCCCATTAGAGTTGAACATTGAATAAAATGTGTCGAGAACTAACTTCGCTCCATCGATTTCTGTAGGATATTTTTGAGTTGCATATGCCTCGCCGCCGTGGAGTACACTTAATTCTTTTGTTGCATATAAATCTTGGTTTTGCCGACTCGTTTTTCCTTGCCACAGCCTTGCATGGCGGTTTGCATTTCTATTCTTTTCTTCACATCTTTTTTGTATCGCTTTCTTTTTGTTGTCTTGTTTTGTTTTGTTTTGTTATGTTTTGCTTTTGTGGTTTTAATTCTATTTTCACTATAAATTGTTTCGGTGCGCTAACATTTTACAAGGCGGTGTACTGGGCGAGTGCTGTGTGGATCGTGGAGCGTGCGGCATTTTACATTTGGCTGCTGCCCGTATCCGTCCGTACGTCTTGTGCGTCCGGTGTGGCATGCAACTAATTACATTTGCATATCTATGGCCAAGTAGAAATACGGCACAGCCGATAGAAGCCCTAAAACTCATCTCATTCTTAGCCAAACCAGAAGTAAAGGCAGCCAACTGCAGTTGCCCACAAAATAAAATATATAAAAAGAAAACGGTTTTGTGGCGTCAAACATCAAACTGCGCCCCGACTGTTGTCAGTTGCACAGTCAGCATAATTATAAACTTTTTGTAGTATTGTTTACGCATCTGCTTTATGTCTTTATAATGAGCAGATACAACAACAATAATCTGAACAACAATCGACCAAAACTTTGTCGCTCGCCAAGCAATTAAATATGCACTTGGCGACTGGACTCCATTTCGTTGCCTGATTTTTGTTCTTCTGATTTTTCTATGCAGCTGGACACGCCCATAAGCACGACTGCTTTTGCTGCGCTGCGTTGAGCACTTCGTTAATTAAACTATAATTAATATAAGAAAAAAAATCAAAAGCAAAAAAAATGGAATTTACCAGGCAAAGGAAAACTCCAACGCCCAACTCTTTTTGATTGCTGTGCATTTGTTCTGCAAACAGCTTAATGTTGTTGTCATTTCCTTGGTTCAATTCCAGTCGATGTTGTTGCTGGCATTTTCAATTAATTGTGTGCCACTCTTGCCAAGCGGCTCATGCGCCAAGTGCGCATCAAACGCAGCATCAAATTCATTTCACCTCCATCAATCCCCCTAAAGTGAATAGAATGAGTGCATTTTTTTTATATTCATATTTATTTTCTTAGTTAAACGAGTGCCTCTGTACAATTTATAAAAAAAAGAAAATGGGTCAAAGCTTTATTGGGAAACAATTGAAGCTGATTCTAAAGTTATAATTCGAAAATATGTTCAATTAAAGAGGTTGTTAGCTACGATGACCAATAAGAAATTAAACCAATATGCTCACTAATTTTTGTGGATTATATTTATACAAATATAGATGTATGACAAATCAAATGAAAGCAAAAAACTGTATACACTCGCCTAATGAACTTTCATGGAATCGCTAAAATATCTACACTCAAATTGGGGTTACTTTAGTTGGCCTTCGAACTGATCGATAACTGTCGCACTTGGTCTATATTCCCCATGGCCTTACTGTTTGTTACTATTCCTGTTGTAGCAGACTGACTACAACCGAGTAAATTAATCAAATGAACTATCTCAGAATATAATTAAGACAGACCACACCTCCCTCCCTCCCCACCATCCACAAATACAACTAGCTGGGGACATACATGTGTATGAGGGACATGAAGGAAATTGGAGGGAAAAGTTAATTCTGATATATGCAACAGAATGAGGCAGAAATATTAATAAAGCTAAAAGCATGCGACCAATAATGTTTATAAATTTAATTATGTAAATGTTCGGCTATAAAAAATAACACGACCAAAAACCGAAAAAACAGCGAAGCACTGAGGAGGAAAAAAAGGAGAGCAAACGAGCTGAACGTCGAAAAAAAAGCAAAAATTTAATAGATGTCAAGCACAAATTGAAATGCGAATGCGAAAACAGCGAAGCAAAAGCTAAATGCAAATATAGTAAAAATCGCTCGTTGATATATATTAAAAAGATAAACCATATAAAAAATAATAATAAAGAGAAAGTGAAAGATAGACACAGAGTGGAGAAAAAGAGGAGCCACGAACCGTTGAGGCTGAAAACTCAACTCGCATATGAAATTAATTAAATTTTTTCCGGATTGTCAGCGAGCGTTATACTTTTAATGTGCCTGCTTTATGGCTTTTACCTATACAGACACAGTGACAAATAGCGGGATGAGCGGGATGGCTAACAAAAACACTAAGAGACAGAGGGATTCGTTTGTGTTTTATTTGTAGAAACACATTACAATATATGTAATACAAATGTGTATGTATATTATATGTATGTATGTACATCTGTGCATTTTTGCATTTCCGTTTGGTTATTAGTTTTTCTGCGGCTTTTCCGGCATTTTTTATGTGAGCTCGTTTACACATGTGTGTGCGGTTTTTATGTGTGTGTGTGTTTGTGTGTGGAAATCAAGGCACTGGCTTTTTTTTATTGTTGTGGTCATGTTACTGTCTTAATTTAACTTGCAACCGTTAATTAAAACTACAATAAAGCCAAATATGCAATGAGCTTCACATACAGGTGTGTAAATGCAAATGCTTTATGACCACTCTTGACTCTTTACTGCATCAGAAGGGATTTGAACGCGGGTGGATAACACCGTCAGTGAGCTTAATTAAATATTATATTTCGATTTAATTGTGTTAATATCATCCAACTATTAGATTTCGGAATCACAGTCGAGACTCATTTAATTATATTTTCAAAGCATTTACCAAACGACACATTTTTGCTTAACTATTTTTTGAAGTTTTCAATGTTTTAAGAAAAACCCACATAAATCGCAAATGGACATAAATTAACAAATGATTCAGAGAGTATATCAGTGCGAGAGCATCAATTAAAAATAAAGTATTTCCGCGTTGCTTTCACACTATTTAACAATATTTAACAATAATGAAACACATTTCCTGGCAAACTTTATAGCGTAGCGTAGCTTTTGTGGTGGCGCCTCCCTGAAAGAGCAGGCAGGCAGGCGGTCAGAGTTGCGAACATGTGTCGAACTGACACAGGTAGGTGCCATTAAGCATTTACGCTGCTGTCCAGGCAGCTTTTGTACATTTTATGAACATATTTCCAATAAATAATATATACGCTCGCTCGCAGTCAGACTGACTCGTTACCAAAAATGAGCAATCATATGTACTAAAATGGGCGATGGAATGTAATTCGATGGCGGAGTCGTCGAGTCGTTGCTCGTTTATTACATAAATGCAATTATGCAACTTTATGCGAGTCTATTTAAATGTTTAACATGTCATTTACATATGAAAGATTTAATGGCAGCGCGCATTAAATTGAAAATGCAAGTGGAGGGAGGGAGTGGGGTGGATATGGAGAAAGGGGCGCAGCGACAAAAAGCGTAACAAAGAGCCAATTAAAAGGCTAACAGTGTGCGCCGAAAGTTTTTTAATTATAACTTTAAATTCAAAAACATTTAAGCCGAATGCGAATGCAAAACGCATTAAAAACTCCTGTTTGTTGCCCATAAAAGTGTGCTATAAAGCGTGCCTGTGCCTGTGTGTGTGTGTGTGTGTGTGTGTGTGTGTGTGTGTGTGTGTATGTGGATGTGCAAATGGCTCACAAACACATACACGCATGACCATTGCGGCAGCTGACAATGTATTGGCTTTGTAAGTGTAACTGGATGTGTTTTTTTGTTGTTGTTGTTGTTGCTATACCCTATAAATATAAAATTAATGAGAAAAGGAGTATATTCTCGAAGAGTTAATAAAACTTAATTGGTATTTTTATGTAAAAACTGTTAACTAACTTATAGATATAACATCGACGATACAGTGAGAGACAGCTCAAGTCGACCACTGTCAAAGAAAAAAATAATTGCCTGCAACTTATTTGGAACAGGTACATTGTGGACACCTGGGTGCAGGTGGGGAAACCTCAGTTTATTAGGGTCATTCATTCATATTGGTGGTTAATACATGTACCTACTACCATCGGTTTTTGGAATTTTTGAAAAATAATGAATAATTAGCTTATGGCAGGCAATTACGTTTTTTCTTGGACACTGGTTGACTTCAGCTGTCTCTCACTGTATGTTATAGAGTATCTGCTAGTCTCTCTTTCCTTTCCCCTCTCTCTCTCTCTTGCTTTTTCTCTTTTTTTCGACTCGATCTCGAGTCTTGTGTGTTGTAGTTATTATTGTTGTAGTTGGTCGTAATGGACGGCATTGTTAATTGTGTGCCATAAATCTGTGTGCAGCAGTCGCCGTTGCCATCGTCGTCGTCATCAGCCTCAACCTCAAACTGGTAGCTCATTGCCAGTTTTTCCCATTTGCGCTCACATAACGCATATAGTCAGTCGTCGAGTCGTATACTTGTATATGTTTTATATCTCCCCGACTACCTTTTGCACGAAATAAAAAAAAAAGAAAATGATTGCAAAAAAAGGAGTAAAGCAAATGCGAGCAAATAACAAACAGACGAATGGCCAGACAAAGTAACATGTTACATGTAATTAATTTCAAATTATTTATACATGAACGCGCGATGCCCCGTAAAACGAAGCTAACAAATAAAAACAACCACGAAAACAACATAAAACAAAAAAAAACAGAAAACAGAAAACACTTCAACACAGCCTGCGGCGTTGTTCGCACTATGCATTGTGCTCAATTAAAGACTGACCGTAGGGGCCAGAAAGTAGGGCAGTTAATAAAAACTGGTAAATAGTTGGGAAAGGAGCATTCTGAGTGTATGTATATCAAGCTGCATAGCAAATGAGATTAAATAAAATGGATGAGTGGCTATATTCTCAGTCCTTGCACTTTACTCACTTCTCATTCATAGTATCCGGAGTACAAACAGCTGGAATAATAAGTTGATATGCTCGTAATATTAAAGACTTGCTTGCTTTCCGTAATTCACTTTTGAGTTGAGACTGTTTTTTTTTTTTTTTTTTAATAAACCCCCCCTGTAATTATGGTAAATTTAGAAATGCATACACAAGAAGCTTATTTAAATTTATTACCTCGCTTTTACTGTATTTTCACCTGAAACAACTTCCCATTTCAGCTCAGATTGTAACGCATGCCACGCCACAGCTAATATGCCCCGCCCCAACCCCACTGACTCAGCAATCCCCTGTGTAGGGCATAAAATGGTAGCCTACAAGGTCGTAAAGTCGCAAAAGCGCCTTTTGCTTTCGGGTTTGGCTTGAGGTTTAGGTTTGGTGTTTGGCTTTTGGGGTCTGGGCTCTGGGCTATGGTCTGCGTCGCACTGCTCTTTCTCTCTTACTCATAACGACAGTGACGAGAGGCCGCAAAGTATTTATTTGTTAACTGGTTTAATGACGCCAGAGCCAAAACAGTTGCCGGAGCGTCATAAAATGCGTGCCACGCACTTTAAGCCACAAATGCAATTGCTGTGCGTGTGCGTGTGTAAATCATAGCATTTTGGCTTTAAGCGTTAAACTGCGCAGCATTAACTGCCTGTCCCCTGTCCCCTGCTCAGCGGGCCATCCCAGTTACTCGCAGGTAGCGGCATCAGGAGGAGACAGTAGGTGGTGTCGAGGGAAGCAGCTGCGTTCCAATAAGCACATAATTGAATTCTGATCATAAATTTGCATTATGGCTGTGGCGCTTCGGTTTCTAGAGGCTTCACATTGCTTTGCTTTGGTCCGGATTCGGTTTGGTCTGGTTATGGTTTGGTGTGGTTTTCCCAGCCACAACGATATAATTTTTGGTCATTTTTTTTTTGTTTGTGCAGTGTACGCAGCACGTGGCTTATGGCATAATTTTACCCCAAACGCACATTTCAGATTGCGGGCCCAGCGCCAGGGAAGATACTCATAAAAACGTGCTGCCACCAAAAAAAAAAAAATCAACAAAATGAACGCGCAGCTGGATGGATGCCAGTGTTGAGAGTTGAGTTAAGTACGTGGTGGCGGGGGGATAGTGGGTGGAGAGGGGGGACCGTCATAAAATGTTGCGATTTATGGTCGAAACACCTAAATAACAATGGACACTGGCCAAGCGCCAGTTGTGCAAGTCTGAGGTGAGCTCATTGGGAGTTGAAAACCAAGCAGCAATTTATGCAAATGCATAATATGTTTAAACTATGCCAGATACACTTGGATATATTTGGGTAACCTATGGTAATTATTGAAACACATTACGGACGCACATTACACATTGTTTCGGTTAAAACCTTGCAACACATTTGTCACAATAATCAGTTAATTGTAATCAGTTAGTTGCACTTGATTTATGAACAAAAGAACACAAATTAACTCAACTTAAGAGTTGTAAATACACAGAACATGTCGACTGTAGCTTAAAAGCAAAAACTATGTACTTTGCATCCCAATAAATCTGAATTATTTACTTTATACATCGGGTTTTGGCAAACGACAATGGGTTGGCAGTTGACAAAGAAAACTAGTTAGAACGTGTAATTGAGTTACCTAGAAAACTAGAAAACAAGTTAGCAATTCCACCTTCAAAACTAATAATCTACACACAGTAAACGAGTTGTTAGTCTCAACTTAATGCAGACAACAATTTTACAAGTCCTTTTAAGGACTCTAAACTCAGAAACATGCACTTTCTCTTTTTGATACTACCCCTCTCAATCCACACACAACAAGCTAGCTAGCAGGCTGCCTTAGCTGCAAAGTTGACTTCACAAATTCCGATTTGTTTTTAATTTATCATTTCTATTGGCTCTGCTTACCACTCTATATTAATTAACTCATCAGGATATGGACAGGAATCTGAACTCCATTGAGATTATATGTAAACAAATGTAAATTCCCTTTTTTGTACTTGTTGTGGCTCAAGTTGTTTGCTTTTGTAAATGTGTGTTCAATATGATATTTCTATCGATCCATCGAGTTGTTATTCAGATATGCAGATGCCTTCAGTTAACTCGCTCTCGGCCAGGCATTTACTACAGCTGCAGCTGCTTATTCCCAGAATACAAAAACACACACACACACATACACACACTTTGCTATTATTTATATTTTAATTTTCAAGCTCGTTGACTGCACCACCAGCTTGATATGTATTTGTATTTGTATTTGTATACGTACATATTTATACATATGTGAGAGTGTGATATGATTAAAACATTTTATTGCCGCATATATTTATCTAATTGTTTATAAATTTCTTGACTTGCGGCTAACATCAACAAAAACACGCACAGTCAATATAGCCATCAATCTATCTATATATCTATCTATACATGCATCCATTCATATCCCCATTTGGTGGAAGGTGGGAGGTGAGAGGTTCGTGGGGGGCGTGTTCGTACATTTCGCTTTGATTGTTTTCAGTACCGCACAACAAATGTGCTTGTCAAAAATTAATCACTTGCTCTTAGTAGTAAACACCCCTAACACATACACAAACATTTATATATACAAGATACATATATATATGTATATACTAAGACAATGCCTGTTACACGCATTTATAATTGAATTTGACGTTTGTTCTTGTTGTTGTTGTTGTTGTTGCTGTTGTTGTTGCTCTTGTTTTGACGTTCTCTGTTCAAGTTGGCAGCTCGGCAATCGATGTGCTGTGGGCGACGAACGATGTTGGCAACTGGCAGGCGCCTGAAAGCACGCAATTTATTTTCATTTCTCTAATAGACTTATTTAGGAAACAACACACACACACAAACAAACACACATTTACACACCTATAAGCACACACTCATTTATATATATAGGCGTGTATATGTATACACGGTACTGGCTGCCAATATGCGTGTGCTTCGTGATAAATTATTTGTAATTTATTAATTTATTTATTAATTTTGCCGTCTGTTATGTTTTGTCTGTCTGCATCGTTTGCCCTCTCTCTCCCTCTCTCTGGTCTTTCTCTCTTTCGCTTTCTCACATTCTCTTGTTAGGGCATATTTGAACTTCAGTCACGAAAAGCAGTTTATTTTGGAACCCAATAACTACTTTATGTCTTTGTTTGATCTCATACCAAATTTGGAAAGAAGTGCTGATATAAAGCAAATATATGCATATGTGAGAAATTAATTCGATATTTACTCTATATAGTTGATAAATCATAATTATTAATAGACTTCGATGACATCCGTACTAAAAGCAAAATCACAAAACATTAATCTATATAATTTCTGTATGTATACTTTTCTCAAAGGATTCATAGAGAATGTGCTAATATATTTCAATAGCTTCACAGCTTAGATAACTTCTTATGAACTTTAAACTGAAAGGTATATAACTCTTTAAGAAATCAGATCCAATTAATAATAATAATATCCATGAGCCAAGAGTATCTACAATATGTATTTGGCATTTATTTTGTGGAGCCTGGTTCGCATTTGGCTTTAACTTTCTGGTTTGTTTTGGCAGCTCATTAATAAGGTCAGCAACAAGGTGAAGGTGTTTATGTTTCGCACTGTCTTAACTTGTTTTCCATTCTAATATTTTATTTGATTGCATGCTAGGCGGCGTTTAATGGCCCCTTCGCATGCGAGTCGCCAGTTGTTGTCTTGGCTTGTGTTGACAGTATAAATGGATTTCCAATGATTTATTATTGCATTAGAACGCATTAGGTAAACAGCACAGCAGCCAGCCAACGGTAGCTGCCAATAGAAGGAAATATTACTTACTCAGAACTCCTGCATTTTTAGTGACGCATCTCCGCTAGTCCCTCCTCTCCATCCTCCACAGACATTTGTTTCAGCCGGCTCAGTGTGCACTCAGTGGAAATGCATTAAAATGAGTCATAAGTTTAAAAATTTATAAAATGCGCCAGCGCATAACTGCCAGACAAGAGACTCAACCAATGGGAGCGGGGCGCTTGTGGGCGTGGCTGTGAGGCATTTGCAACATTCCTTGTAACATTTTACTGCCCAGCAAGCAAGCAGGCAGCAGCAGGCAGCATTATCAAATGTCTACGACAAGAAAAATTAAATTAAATTGTTGTGAGTAGTCAGTGCTAGACTGGGTCTGGGTTTGCACACCGAAGCTGGATGTAGAAGCGAAAGGGAAATAGCAGCAGAAGATGGAAGAACTTCTATATGTTAAAATAGTCTTCGACAGGCACATGGCCTGGACAGCGAAATTGAAACGTTGGCATCTAAGACGACCATCTTCCGGGGCCGCAACAGGAGTAGCAGCAGCAGCAGCAGCAGCAGCAGCTCCAGCAGCAGGATTCGTAATGCAAACTTAATAAGATGTATGCCATCCTCTCTCCCCTCCATCCCTCCATCCCAGTATCCCGATCCGTCTGGCAGTGCATGTCGTCTGTCAGTGGATACACATGCAACTATCACGACTGCACTGACAGTTAGACAAACAGAGTAGAAAAACTCAGTTGGTATGTCAGTTTATCTGTCGCCGTGCTAGATATAGAAGCACTGCGATAGAGAGAGAGAGAGATAGAGAGAGAGAGAAAGAGAGAGAGACAGAGAGAGGCGCAGAAGAAGCGGACAGCTTGAAAAGTCAGCAAATTTGTTAGCCCAGGCAAGTTGTTGCCATATAACTGTAATCAGTAAACATTTTATGTTTAGAGCTGTAGTGCATTTTGTATTAAACATCAGGCTGTGGCATCCCTTCAAAACAATGAGAACGTGCTTCCATCTACCAAATGAATACAGCCACATTTAGTGTCTCAGCCAAAATCATGCACTCAATCAAAATTAAACTGATAGTTATAGGTCAATACTTGAATATATCAAATAAAATAAATAACATTAAAATTGTAAGAAAAAGCAAAAACAAATTTCTTAAATCATATATTAAAAATCGCATATGGGTTCACTCTACGTAATCCGTAATGAGAGTTAATAATCAGTTGTGTTATTTACCATTATTCCATTATGTTGAAAACTATGTTAATTAACATTTCAATGCAACCATGCATCCAACTTATGTTAACCAATTATGTTATGTTTAGTCTCAAATAAACTTCCCTTATTATATACTTTACCTCAAATTTAACAAACTTTGGATGTGCTCCTCTATTTAATAGTTGTTTTAACTTTTTTGTAATTTCATATAGCGTACACTGCAAGTTTATCAAGCATCAATTATATATTATTACACTGATTAATTTTTAATAAATTTTCCTTACTTGACTTCGCATCCGTAACGGATGCTCTTCTTCAGCAACTGCTTATCCTTTCTTGTGTTTTTTCGCATCCTTGCAACTGAATACCAGCTTATGAGCCACTCAAATTGTTTTTACATTGTGCCTCCGTCTATTGTAAGCAGGCTCCATCTTTCATCCGCTATTCACAATCAATTTTGAAGCATACATACGTACATCCATATCTATTAACTGCTATCATTACGATCTACTTAGGCAGTCTTTATGGCCTACTCAAGGGACCCTTCTGTGCGATTCAATTGTTTGCTGCAAACGAAGTCGAACTCAGCTCGAGTACTTGGGTGTATTGTATATAGCGATGTATATATATGCGATATGCAAGGAGAGCCAGTTGCGAGCGACAGCAATTAGGCAAACGTTGGCCCTTCATTAGGCTGATCAATGGGCTGCTTGATGTCACTAGTGGGCACCAGGCACAGACAGGAGAATGAGGCGGCACATGTGCCATATCCTTTTTGCCAACAGGAAGTGTTGACTGGCCACAAATTTACCAGCATCTTGCGGATGCAACTTTGTTATATCTTCTTGCTTGTGCTTTCGCTTGCTTTTCCCTCTCCTACTGCTTCGGGGTTGGCTTCGGTTTGTGCTTCTATTTTTTTTTTTTTTTGTTGCCGCTGGCACTTGCGGCTTTATTGTTGGCATTGTCTAACATCTTCAGCAAGTTGCCTTTTTTTCCCGTCTGCTGCCACTAAAAAAACGGTTATTTACTCTGTTTGTAGTTGCCGCAGGCGTCGCTGCCACTGCCAGTGCCTTGTCGCATACTTTTCACTCTATCCGGCAGATTCTCTCTACCCCCTCCATTGCCCCTGATGCCAGCTTTGCCTGTGTGTGCCTACTTAACACAATAAACACTCAATTTTCAAGCATGTTTTGTTTGGGATTTGTCAGAGATACTGCTTGGCACACACACACATCCAGTGTTGAGGAGGCCGAGAAGCCTGTTGGGTTGAAACTTTGCTAAGAAGCCCGCAACTGTTTGCTTAGGCAAGGCCCAAGCCGAGGCCTATAAATACATTTTAATGTTGCGACAATTGTTGACTGCTGCGGCTTTGATTTGTTTTCAATTGCTGGCAGCAAAAGTTTTTGGGATAATACCCAAAACTCGATACATAGTGTGAAATACGTGTGCAAATGAAAGGTGTTTCCACTTGTCAACAGCAGATTGTAGTAACAATTTTAAATATTTTATAAAATAGTAAAATACCATACATAAATTAACTTAAAAATAATTTATACAAATCTATTGTATAAATTATTTTTAGATGTATCATTTTATATTATTTTACCTAATTTTTCAAACAAAAAATAAATAAATAAAAGCATTTAATGTTCCCAATAATTTAGAATCCATTTGGACTTCTCAGCTCGTTTAATAATTTAACAATATCAACAATTGGAGGCAAGTGGCACAGCTAATGCCAATGCTCTCAGATGCTGACTTGCGGCAAAATGGTATTTTGTGGCAAACCCACAAGGAGCAAGAACCAACAACGAAAGTCGACTCTTGCTTGGCCCCAGTAACAGTGTGGAAAAAAGGCGCCTCTTATCAATCTTAAAAATGCATGAATAATTAAAATATGTAAATTTACTTGTGGCCAGTTGCTAGTTGCCTTAAAGGCACAAGTCCAATACCGAGACCAAGCCCAAGTCCTGCCTGAGTCGAAAGTCACAAAGTCTCTTTAAACTGAGTTCGCAGTCATTTTTGTTCGCCGCTCTTGTAGAGCTGTTACTGTTTCTGTTTTTCCTTTTTGTTTTTCTTTTTCTTTTCTTTTTCAGCTTTTGGCGTCTGTAAAATGTTTGCTATACCAGCACGCAGGTAGCTTACACATTAAGAAACCGTGAACTCTCATCCAGAAGTGCCGAAGATGAGATACACTTTAATGTTATATTAGTCTACAATTAATAAATTGTTGCTCAATTAAGATCAACTTCATAGTAAAGGAATCCGATTAATATGTGTATCGTCACCTCCAATTTTCAATTGACTGCTCTTACATTTATTAGCTGTGCAAAAGTGAAGCAGGTGAAGCACAGTGTTTTAATCTAGACTCTATGTGCATAATGGATTTCGAAAAATGGCTCCATTATATGTCGCTCGACAAATTGCTTATGCCCATGGGTAGGGTATTAGAACCGCCCAAACGCCACCCTCTCTTCCACCCTGGTAGGTAAACAGCATATTTATCAGAGTAAAACTGAGACAGAAAAAACGCGGTGTGAAAATGCGCCTTTGAAAGTGACTCAATAATGCAAACACCTGCCATCTGAGCCCATGGCTTGTATGTATTGTATGGGATATCCTATGCTCCCCGGCTTCACCTCCAGCTCCAGCACACCTCCACACACCCTCGAATGCGTCTTCGCTTTTTGTGCGGCGCGAGGGGGGTCAATGGCATCTAAAAGCAGACAACATGCAAATAAAGCGCTTTATGTGCCGCTGCTTTTGTGCCGTCTAATGATGTTTATCGCCGTCAAGACACTGCCAACACTCTATTGAGGAGTGTGCATGTTGCTGTTGGTATTACAGTGTGTGTGTGTGTGTGATCCCAATAGAAGTGAAATGAAAGCAAAGTGTGACCAGGTGGAGCACTCGACACGACTTTGCCTTTATTAGCTAATTCATTAAAAAGCTGTCGCCAAACTCAACGAGGAATACGCTGCCTGTCTCTTGACTTGTCCCCCTTCCATCCCTGCCGCTGCCCAAATACATTGTTCGCACATTTTCCAACACTTTTCAGCAGCGGCAACCACCAACAAGCAGCAGCTTAATTGAAATGCATGAAAAGCCGCATGAATTTGGCAGTCAACGACAGCAGAGTACTCCACTTGCCCATCTCTCTCTCTCTCTCTCTCTCCCCCTCTCTCTTCCTCTCTCTGTCTGGCTGCTTGGCTTTATAATAAATGTACACCCTAACACATACACACACACACACACACACACACACGCATCCAGCACGCATTGGCGCGTTGCATTTTGGTCAACGATGCGTTCGTTACGCTCCGCCCTCCCGGCCGCCCATACCCTGTCAGTTCATCGATGCCTCTCGCAACGCTGTAAATGAAGTGTTCGACCGTTGTCCAGGCTCTGAGTTTTCACTGTCCTCTGCTTTTAGAATTTTTCATTGCATTTTCAAAATTGGCGACGCATAGGCAAAAACGACAAAAACACAAATGCATGCCAATAGGGTCCACTAAAACAACAACAACAACAACAACAACTACAACAACAACAACAATAACAACAAAATAGCAATAGCATCAAAATCAACAACTTTAGTCTTTAACAGAAAAGTTGTTAAACCAGAGTGTGGTGTTTGTGTGTTGGTCTGCTGCTGCTGGCTGATAGTGTTGGTGACTCTAGTGACGTTGCCACCAGTTGGTCATGCTGCAATATTTGCGCTCCACTGCCACTGAAAAACTGCATATTTTTAGCTTAGAACAATGCTAAATATTTGTCCATACACATAATGCTTTAAGAGCACCCAAAAAAAAAAACCAGCAGCAGCCCTTTAAATAGGATACACAATGTTATGTATGTCGATTCGTATACAAATCTGGTGTCTCATAAAACAATAGCTTTAAATCCTTCAGATAAATTATATAATCAATGTGCAACCTAGTTTTAAATTTAAAAAAAAAACTGTCAGCTGAGTGGCGTTTAGAAATGCTGTTGAAGAATACATTCAAAAATGTATTAAAGCAGTTTTAAACATTAATTTACTTCGGTATCCTTAGATATCTCAAGAATGTAGAATTTTTCAATAGCAGAGTTGATACCTCGACTCCTGCAAGAATTTACTGCCTCCATCAAGGCGCTGTTGTGTTAAGATTTCAACTACAATTTCCAAACGGTTCTTCACCCAATGCGTTGTAACCCAGGGGATGAACTGACTTAAGCATACTTACCTGGCGTAGAGGTTAAACCGTGATCATCAAGGCGGTTCCTCCGGATTGAGACTCTGCCATTGCACTTTAAGGTGGGGTTGACGTCTGCGATTATTCCTAATGTGAATAAATCGTGCGTACAATTGTTGGTAGCCGGGAATGGCGTTCGCGCCGTCCCGACATTAAATAATAAATTTAAAAGTACTTATTTTTAGGATGCGGAGTGCATGACTCCGTAGTTTATACATTAAAGAAAATTATGTGTTCTTCCGCAAATACATACATACAACTTAGCACTACATTCGTGTCACAGAATTTTTCCTTTTATAGTTATCAGATTTCCGTTGAGCCTCTGTCGACTATGCTTATAGAAAAAAAAGTAGAAAGAGTATAAATCGATTTTTTACCAATTTCAACAAAAAAGAAAACTATTGTTGCAATATATATATATAAATATATATACATATATGTATATATGTATATATCTGTATGTGTACAAATTTGCTTCATGGATTTGCAATTGTACTAAAATTTTATATCTCTCGACTGTAAAAAATCAGGGTTTTCTCTCGCAGTTAGCACTACTTCATATTTACCCTCAGCATTTGTATATTGTTTGTTCGCCTGTCTTTCTGTTTGTCATATTCTCCTTTATTCCGCAACTCACACACATGTTTACACACACACACACACACACACACACACACACACACACGCGCATATGTAGCCGCTAAGCAAGCAGAATACCCTTTTCTGCATTTGTTTAATAAAAAGTTTTATTTGTTAATTTTGGCACAGTTTTCAGTTGGGTTCTGTGTTTTTCGTTATGCATTTGTGAAGAAGTGGCGCTGCAATAATAAATAAAGCGGCAAAACGAAGAGAGCGTGCCACAGTGCCACAGGAGTGCAGGATGTTGGGGAAAAATGGCTGAAAATGCCAACAGACTAAGAGATAAAAAGGGCGTTGAGAGGCGGCAATGACGGCAACGTCAAATGTCAACATCAATATTGTTGTTTTTTCATTGTTGATTGTTGTGGCTGTGCCCGCCGTTGTCATTGTTGTTGAGCTGCTGCAGCTGCTGCTTCTTCTTCTTCTTGTTGTGCATTTATGCATATGCAGATATACTACATAGATGTGCATGTACATATATTGTTGTGTGTGTATTATAATGCATGCATACATTGCAGTAGCGTTTTTTGTCTCTGTTAAATTTTAATTTCACGCTGAAAAACACTGCACAGGCACTGCACAAGCCAGCCTGATAGTAAGAAAATGCTCTGCGGACATGGGTAAGGAGATGGCAGGATTAGTGGTAGAGCGGGACTGCTGAGAAAACAAGGACTGCAGATATCTCCTGTGCCGTTTATTGTTGATGTTGTCGCTGTTAAATATTTTTAGCGCAATATCCAAATGAAAATAATGCAAACAAGTCACACAAAAAGAGTTTACAACTAAGCCCAACGAATTTACTACTTTTAGTAAAATTTATTTATAGACTTAAAAATAAAATGATTAGCCGGATGCCATTAATGGTTAGGGCATTTTATGTCTGGATTGGTCAAAGCTTTAACTAAAATATATAACTGTTAAATAAATAAATTTGAAGACTCATTAAGAAAAAGAAAATATTTAAAAGTGAAAAGAATTAAGATTGCTCTTCCATTTATGCGACTATCAATTTTATTATTTTTATTATATTTTTAAAAATATAAATCTTTAGTTTAGTAACCATAAGTTTCTAACTTTAGCGGGAATTGCTATCCCTCAGTTTTATAAAAGGTCTAAATTCCATTTGCATTCAGCTGATTAATGCACGACACTTATGTGTGCGAACTTACATATCTTATAAAATAGTTGGAATACTCCTACAGCACCAGAAGGGATAAGCGCCAACAGCATCCGGCAGATGTGCCATGCAGGGGTAATTTGGGGGTGGAGTTTGTCGACGTTGCCGTTGCCGTTGCCGTCGACTGCTGGATTTAATTGGAAAATGTAAATGAGCTTTGTTCATTTGAAAGATGCAGTCGAGAGCGGCCACAGCCGCCACTTGACTCCTGGTCGCGGATTTGCTTTTAACTGGGCGCCCCTCCTTCAACTGTTTGCCGCAAAAACAATGCGAATGCAGCGGCAGCGGCAGCTGCGAATGCGAATGCCAAGCCCTTAAAGTGTGCCACAAAAGAAATTGTCACAAGGAAAAATGCTGACCCTTGCTCCACACACACGCACGCACGCTCATATGGTGGGTGTGTGTGTTTGTGTGTGTGTGTTTGGTGGCAGCCATTGTTTGACTTACAAAATGGCGTAGAAAGCGGCAACAAAGGCAACCGAGCAGCGAGGCATGCTTTTTTTTAAAACGGCAACTTCCGTTTATAAAAGCTGCATGTAAAACAATACTTTATATGTGTGTTGTGTGTGTGAGTGTGTGTGTGTGGGTGGATGGGTGTGTATGTGCGTGTGTATGTGGGTGCGTGCATATTTGTGGCATATTGTTTTCGAGAACTCCATACCCTTCTATAAAAAACTCTTCACATATATTTTGTTTTTGTTCTCTATGCAACATAATTTTGCGAACCGGTTCAACGCTGTTGGTTTTCCTTTATTTTCAAATATTTTGCGACTTATTTTCATTCTTTATTTAATTTTTCTTTTTTTTTTTTGCATTGCAGGCGATAAAACACCCGCGGGCTTTCCGGTTATAACACAGGGCCCGGGCACACGCGTCATTGAGGTGGGTCACACAGTCCAAATGCAGTGCAAAGCCATCGGCAGTCCCACGCCCAACATCTACTGGATCATAAACCAGACCAAGGTGGATATGACCAATCCGCGTTATACTATAAACAACGGTAAGTTAAGATCTTTGTAATTAAATATATATTATTATACTGTTCCAAATCTCAAATATCAGGGTAATTGTGCATAAAATTCAGCAAATATATGGCTGAGTTGAAACCTCAACAATAAAAACAAAAAAAACTGGCAAATCGGTAGATAATTCAAAGTTTCTTAGAATTGAATGTAGAAGTGTATGAGCAAAGTGAGTGGAAAACTATTTGCAGAATTTAAACGAATGCGCATCTATTTCAATATCACACAACCAGTTTTGTAAGAAATTCAATTCACTGGCAGCCATCCCTTTGATCTGCTCTTTAGGATTGAGGACATGTGCATCTAGCAAAGACAGAACTTGAACGAACCCGTTGCCAGGGCTGCTGGGCTGCTGGGCTGCTGAGTTGCTGGCTGCTCACTGAGAAACGACTTCATTTATTAAAATTCAAGTCTCTGTCGCTACCTTTTTGGGATCTTGCTGGTTTTTTTTCTACCCATCTCCATCTCCGTCTTTTATTTTTAGTATTTTGCGCTTACGCTCATTTGAATTTCTTAGGAGTTTACTTATGCTTCGCCGCATTTTGTGTTACAAGTTTTTCGGCGCTTAGTTAACGTTTGACTTTTGGCAGCTGCTGCTGCTGGTGCTGCTGCTGCGTACCTTACCTTACCATGCCTCATACCTTACCACTTACCAGTGCCTTACGCCTCGCCCACGTTACTTAGCTTACTTGGCTGCCTGACAAATGGCAAAGTTGGTCCTTTAAGGATGGCGCTCCTTTTTTTTTTGTGCTGGGCAGCTGCGGCTGTTTTATGAGCCAGCTAGCTGAGATCTTATTAGGTAGAAAACTTTACAAATGTCAACAGAATGTCGCGCGGGTCCTTTAATCAAGCACTACTTTAGCTATGCATCGCGTTCGACTTTTCGAGTTCTCCAAAAGGTATTTCTAATTACGGCATATGCCCGCCCGATAAGGCCAGATAAGGATGTTGTTGTTGTTGTTGTTGCTGCTCGTTGCTTGTGTGCTGGGAATGACACATCAAACGGCGTTTCGTTGATGAAAGTAACAAAGCCGTCAACAGCAGTGGACGGTCATTAGAAGCGCAAATATTGACATTAATATTGACATTAATATGCATTAAAGGAGTCCTTTTAAAATGACGTCAATAGCCGCGATGCCCTGCTGTGTCGCGTCACCAAAACTGACAGACCGAGCGACAGTCGCGATAACAATAATTATATTTGCGTTGCGTTGTCGACAAGCTTTATAATGGGGGGTGGTTATGGGGCCTAGCAATGAGGTTGGTAGATTTGAGGAACAAAAACCATCACGTTTCAATTGCAAGTGTTATCGACAGGCGGCAGGCCGATCAGAGCCTGCTCTGAATGAATTCTGTCCTGACCAGTTACAGCAGCGGCGGCGCCACAGCCGGAAGCCAACTGCGGAAAGGTCCGGCCGGCGGCAGTCGCTTTAACAATTCAAAACGTGTTGGGCATAGTAAAAATGGCGAGGGCCCCAAGTCCAACCTGGCCACAATGCTAATGAAATGGACGCTCGCTTAATGACAACCCACTAAACAATTGACTCGTCGTCGCAACACCAAACAAAGGTTAGGCCAGCGGGAAGTCCTTGAATGCCCTGCACTTCCCAGCTTGTAAGCTCATTAGCGGAACACGTTGGCAATTGCAAATGAGCAACTTGTGTAAAATATATAAAAATGGACAACATTTTATATCCATTGCCTTTAAGACTAGAAACGATATTAATAATAGATAAGATTCACATTTAACCATATGCCTTTCTTACCAAACATTTACATGTTTCAGTATTTTTGCTCCCAATTTACCAATTTCTTTCACTGGTATTCAAACTTTCTATATTCCACAACATTTTGTTACTCTTCGTAGGTTTCCGTAATTTTCAAAATTAAATTAAAAACTCGACATACTTTGAAAAGCGCTTGCCTATTAGGTCTATACAAATATCGATTTAACTTTTGTTCATTTAAATATTAAGTTTATTCTGCAATTTCTGTGGTAGCCTCCGTTAGATGGTTCTAAGCCACTTACAAAGTCGTTGCAGCTCTTGTTAGTTTGCATTACCTACATATATCAAACTCATGGCCAGTTGCAATTACCCACTAAGAACTAACCACTTTGTTTTAGTGGCCGTAGCGCATTACAAATTAAAAACTGTTGCAAAAATTTCCCCAAGGTAAAATCATTTTTTACGGTCTAGCATAGTGTGTGCTCTCCTGTTGTTGTAGTTGTTGTTGTTCTTGTTTCGCAATGCCGAGGCAAATTTTCGTTTCTGGTTTTTTTTTCTTTTTTTTTTTGCCAGCTGCCTCTTAGTGTGTAGCAGGCGGCGGGGGCACAGGTCGACTAATTTAGCGTAACACGAACAACACTGGCCATGGACGTTGCGGGTTAAATTAGTTTTACGTGGGCCGCACAACTTGGTTGGTGCAGAGCTGGCTGGCTAGAAGACAGCCAGTCGCCATCTTTGGCCCGTTAAACGAAACGTAAAAATATTTCCGCCAGCTAAATATCCTTTTGGGTGCCTTAAACGTCTCTAAGCGGCACCTTCTGTTGCTGCTGCTGCTGCTGCCCCTGCACCAGGGCTGACCTGTCCGTGTGTCTCTTTTGTCTTAAAGTACGTTTTAAATTTATGAAAATGAAATAAATTTTGGCTCCAGGCGCGGACGGGTTCAGTTTGGTCCGGTTCGGTTCGGTTTGCTTTGGTTAGGTTCAGCACAGTTCAGATTATATATTTTATTTGGGCTGCATAGCAATGATGGGCGAGAGAATATGGTATTATGTATATATATATTTTTGAAAATAAGTTATGCAAGTCATGTGCCGTTTTATTCAATTAGCACTTTATGGTCCTTTATTTTGCAAACCATTCTTCACCACCCACAGCCTGCCCAGCCACAGCCCAGCCCACAAAAGGCAGCTTGAGGCGCGTTGATTTTTTCGGTTATACGGCCGTTGCCTGCTAATTAGGGCCCCGGGAGGGGTACGTGAGTTATCAAAATGAAAAGTAACTCCACATAGTCGCACTTCACATAGCTCACATTGCGTTCTATCTTTTCCCACCACCCCCGGTTGGCCCTCATTCCCTGTCCCTGCACTGTCTTTGTGCTGGTTTCATAATTAAATTAGAACTTTATTATTTTAATAAGACGCCTTGGGTATCCCTTTGCCGTATCCGGTCCCATGTTCTCTGTCGTCTTTGTCATAGTTACAATCATTTGCCGCCTTTGGTCACGCCTCATTTGCTTTAAGACTTCTTAATGTGATTATTATGTAGCCTTTGTGAAGCATTTTCTCAGATTGTTAATGCATCTTCAAAATGATTAAAGTGCCGCCTTCCAAGCAGTAATTGATATTTTTTTATATTTAATGTAGTTTTGATGTACACAGAAAATGCATAAAATTAAAGTTGAATTCAATATGAATTTGTGGCACAACAGAATTGAATAAGCAAATGTACTCTCATGAGAGTAGACCAAGAGAAGAGTATGGGGCACGACAGTAATGACATGCTGAAATTATTTGCTTATTGATCAATTTAGGCAATAACAAAAAAGTGTCAGAATGATGTACTTCAAATTGTATATAACAATTGAGAGTCATTTACATTGAGCACTGCCAAGAACTTTCTAATCCCTAGTCCCTTAATTGTATGTGTGTGTGTGTGTGTGTGTGTGAGGAGGGTATAATATACTTCGTTGTTATGTAAATAGCTGCATTTGGCGTTTTATTATCCGCTTGTGCTCTTTGGCAAATGACAACGGTCGCACTTCAATGCGCAAATACGTTTATAAATATTTTATTTAAAATTACTTCGGGGCATTGCCGCATTGCCGTTGATAGTTAATTTTGTCCACGCTGTGGCATAGGCGCAGCAATGGGGACCAACCGACCGACCGACCGAACAGACAGACAGACAGACAGTCCCACAATAATAATATTGAGCATAATACCTTTATTTTTATTCGCCTGCCCGCCAAATAGTCCCTAAGGGTTTTTGTTCAATAAAAAATAAAAATAATAATAAAAACAAGCAGAAGCAGCAGCAGCAGCAGCAGGAACCTGCATTCGCTTGCCGCTTCTACTGACCATGTTCTGCGGCTGTTTCTTTTTCTTCTTCGTATTTTTTTGTTTAGAAGGGTTCAATGCGTCTGGGGAAATTACTTTATAACTGGATTGGGGGCCATGGCTGGGTGTTCAGCAGGGTCTTTGCAATCCTGGGCTGCTTATTGCGAAATAAAAACAACAAGACGCACAACAACATGAAGTAAAAATCGAAAAAAAGGTATTGCGAATATTTTTCAAATACCATAATTTAGCTTTTAAGCAAAAGAGGCTTATCAGAAATTGGTTTTGCTTGGCCAATTGTTTTAATGGCCAGTACGTGGAATGGGCAATGAGCTTACGCAGAACGCACACAACTGTCACCCCAAGCTGCTTGCCAGAGGCGGCAACAAAGGGTTGTCATTGTCCAATGAATTCAATACGACAAGTGGCAAGTGGCAAGTGGCAAGTGGCAAATGGCAATGGCAATGGCAAGCAGTTAATGATTTGCATGACGAACCTGGGAATTGAGTGGAAAATCAACTTAAGAGAGCTTACTGGAAAAGGTTCTTGAGACAGCTCGAATCATAAGTGAATTGATTGTTTGTATTCAATAAATTGCTCAGACGAATCTAATTGGGATTAAAGAGCAATTGTAACTCCATAAATCGAAACAAAGATTGATTGACTAAAATTTAATTTAATCTTAGTTTAATCATGCAATTTGACAGTAAACAAAAAATGGAAAATGGAAAAGCTAGGAGCAGTCGGTGACTTTTAGCTCTGCTGAAGTTGAAAATTGGAAAATAAATCATAAAAAATCTTTAAAGCAAGCGATTCCTTATCTATATTAAACTTGAATACAAAGGGAACTCTTAAGTGAAATTTAATGCTTATTTTATAAACTTAGTAAAACTACACGCATTTATCTTTAAGTCCAGTCTTAAATCTTTACTAGCACAATGTTGTTTTAAATTCGTAATGCCCATGTCGTAAGCCCCGAATAGCAGTTTAATCTTTATGTTTGCCCATTGTCGTAAATGAATACACCTTGTCGCAGTCTCCAAGCTGTCCGTTTGTTGTGCACATACCCACACGCAGACGCTCTCTCTCTCTCTCTCTCTGCCTCTGTCTCTGTCCATATCGTTGTGTTTTTTGCCACTTTTATGTACACTTGTTAAACTTACTGTTAAACTTAAACTACACGTGGCAACGTTTTGGGCGCAGCAGCTGCAGCCTCTTTAAAAACAAGCACCCAGTCAGTCCCCTTAAAATAATCATGCGACTATAACTTTAATTACTGTGCCCATCATTACAATCGTTCGCTACCCTGCTTGCTACCCCTGCATGCCACATACCGCAACCCAGCACTTTATCCCCTTGACTGGCACTTGTTGTGAGCAGGCAGGCGCCTGCTTCGGGGCGGGCACTCGCAATTATTTACTTGAGCTGTAAAACTGTAGTTAAGACCAAGTCAACTTGAAAGCATTTGAGAAAGTTTAATGCTTAAATTATGAGCTACCCCCTCAACACGCAACTCCCAAAGAGTTGACAGTCACTTTTCTTGAAAACGAGACAGTAATTGCCCAAAATTTGTGCATGACTGAAAGAGGCGGCCCTTCAGAGACTTTACTCAATCCCAATTCGACCTCCATTCCAGGGGTCAGTTAAGTTTTTAATTTTTTTCTGACTTCTACTTTGGTAGCTATAAGTCTTGGTTAAATTAAAAACTTTTCAACTTTTATGTGGGCAATCCCTTTCCTCACATTAACATCAAATTGTTGCCAGAGATGACGACTACTTAAATTAAAGTATAATTTAATTAATAATCCCATTTGGCCACACTGTTCCAAGCTGTGAGCAGACGCCTTAGTGGCTGTGGGATTCAGCCAAGCGATAAGTTTTACCCTCCTCTCTGTGTGTAAGTATGTATGTTTGTATGTGTGTGTGTGTGGCAACGGAAGTTACAAAATATGAAAATGACTGCGCAAGCGGAAGTGCAGTTGTGGCGTGCCACATGTGTGCCATGCATACGTAGCGGCGGGATTGGGTTTAGGGGTGGCCTGGGCACATGTCCGTGTCTGGTTTTGTATTGGGAGCCGCCATTGTCTCGCGCCTGTTGTTAATGGCAACTCTGGCACAAAAGACAGAAACGCGTTGCTCTATTGCCCGCCTGCCCGCGTGCCTGCCTGCATGCCTTTGCTCCGATTGACTTTGGCTAAATAGTCGTTTGGGCCATTAAAAGCGATTCAGCAATTCAGCGCGCCACCAAAGTGCTACACAAAGATGCCAACTATTGGGCATGGTTTGAATGGTTTCGTTTCCGGCATGCATGCAATTTTCGGTGGTTCTAATTCGATTAAAAGTGCTGCGACTTGAAGTATGCACTCAGCAACTATTTTAGCTACTTGAAAGCCACTCTCAGAATTTACTTATAGACCGCACTTCAGAGCCTCTTACTTAAGCGTATGCTGCTTATTAACCTAAAAATGTTGAAGGGATTACTCTCGGCAATTGTTTATTTTTTTTTATTATTATTTTAAGCCGCACAAATTGAACCCATTTTTGATAACTCATTTCCAAACCGGTTTGCTCTGCACCCAATCTAAGTTTTGCCATTTCTTTATTTTGTTGATGCTTGAGAGAATTTTTAATTTTCATAAGAGTTCCACACACACACACACACACACACTTGGGACAGACAGTCAGAGAAACTGGAGACTAAAAGGTCACCAGATGGGACGACGCTCAGATGTTGTATGTTTCAAAGCTTAATTTTTATTGCACAGGCAAAAGTGCTGGATGGCTTGCAGCCCTCCCTGTCTCTCATTCCTTATACCCTCTCTCTATATTTGCTGCACATTGTGTGTGGCTTATGTTAATGTTTTGCCAGCTTGCGAACAATTTTAATGAAAGTTGCTTTGCATAAATTTTAATCAACCTTTTGCTGCGAAACATTCTACCGCGCAACCACGCAAATGCCGGTGAGTGAGAAGTATTCATATTTAAAGTGGATAAAACAGGCAACGTACTCAATATCCATGGTAAAAATATAAAATGCATTGCCATTTAATGGTTGTTTGAATGGTTCAGCGATTCCTAAATAACAACAACAATGCCGAAAGTGGTGTTGTTGCGGCCGCCCCGGAAAGCGCAACAAGCGTAATAAATGTGCAGCTATACAATCCCAAAAAGTATGCAATAAATTTCACAACAATCAACTCTGATGCATGTTCACCTAACAGCCACAAAAACAAAATACTCAAATAAAAGCAAAACGATCCCGAAATGGTAGTGGTGCACAGTGGCACAGTAGAAAAAAAGAACGGCGCTACAATCATTTAGCAGCATACATCATCATTTTTAGTTGTTTGCTTTTTATTTGTACTTTTTCTGCTTTCCCATTTCCGTTGCCCTTCCCCCCCGCCCCAATAAAACAAACACACATAATAAACACGAGTAGCAGAAGCATTTTTGCAACATTTAGCACGGCTCGATTTCTACAATTTATATACACACTTCCTGATGGAGGTGAGGGAGGGAGGGAGGGCGGCAACAACACGAGTCATTAAAATGATTCACTCAACTGTACTCGGTGTCCCACGTATTATTGCATTTCTTTTGACTGTGGCTTATATTTATTATTCTGCTGCTTGCAACGAAGCGAAGCACATTTCCATTAATTGCCCAGCATCAAAACACACACACATCTAGACAAGAATGAAAACTTTATTTGCTTTCCACAGATCATACATAAAATGGATGGCAAATAGTTGACATTTAGAAAAATGAAAATATTTGATAGTTCTGCTCAGCAGAAAAATATTTATTTTATGCAGATTTTGTTGTTGTTCCACTCATGTCTGTTGACCTTAAAGCCTAGACTTTCGGGTTATAAAATTTTAAATTTGACTACTAATCAAATTTAGGGCAATCACAATTTCATCGAATTAATTTAAAATTAAAAATGCTTTGAATATTTCATTAAATCTCTAAACCACTAAAAAGATTAACAAAAATATTTTTGGGCAAATAACTGTAAGGATTTTTTTCGCAATAAGTTTCCATAGTAATTTTTGGGATCGTTGCAAAGTAATCAAAAGCTTTATTTTCATAAATCATATCAGAGCTGTTCGCCAGTAAATTTTGATAATAAAAATTTGTTGTCAATCCTCTCAAATTTCAAATGCAATTTCAAGAGTATTTTTTGTCAACCATTTAAAAATAATAATAATTTAAAAGAACCAGTGAAACCTAAAAAAAAATGTTACAAACTTTATCACTTCAAAATGTGCTCTATAAATAATAAAATTATTCAAATCAAATATTAATTTCGTAATTCTTTAAACGTACAAAATATCCGTTACCACATATATCATGCATATTTTATGCGAGTATTTTCCATAAACATTTCATGGCGAGTATTAAATGTTTAAAAATGAAATCAATTATTTAATTCAGGAATAGAAATTTTTTAATTAAAAAAAATGAAATGGTGATGAAGATAACTTTCAATACACAATAAACTAAAATGTCTAAGAAATGTTGCACAAACTTTAACTAACAATCGCAGACAGCTAATATTTATATACACTTGTGAGTATATTGTATAATGACTATGTAGGTTTATGACAGCCGGAATTAGCTCGTTGGAGTACATGTTTCATTGTTTATTGGTCATATAAATATAATGCGGGGGCTTTCTACACAGTTTACGACGTTTTATATGTGTCATTCACATTAGCTTAATATGCCAAAAAATGCGCTCAATATTTAATAGACCCAAGGCTGAGGATTGCTCACATCGGCAACAACAACACTGTCATAACTTTTATACGGCCTTTAAAATCATATAAAAATTGTGTTAATTTTCATGTGTTGAATCCATCCCTCCGTCCAGCCGACTCCGCTTCCCTGTGCATCCCACAATCCAATCCACACACACGCATAAAAAAGAAGGTAAATTCTGGCCATTTTATGGGCCAATGAGTATCATGCGGATTTGGCCATTAAAGCCGAGCTACAAAACGAATGAAAGGGAGGGCTTCCCGAACACTTTGACTTTAAAATTTATTGATAAATCTAAGATCTTAAGACTACTTACATATGCGTCCGCTCAGAGTTCATAAAAGGTTATAAATCATTAAAGCTTTTTTGCTTAAATATAAATTTGCTTACAAATATCAGAACTGGAACGGGAGGATGAAAACTGAGCCTTTTTCTGTCTTGTGTGACCGATATGGTCCTTAGCTTTCATCCTCTCCAATACTTTAAGGATACTCTAAGTCAAAAAAGGGGCGGACATTCATCTTTAAACTAATGCCTTATAAACCATATTAGACGGATTCAGGTCGTCTGATATATTTATATTTACCAAAACGTTTGGAGGGCCGACTGGGTTTCCGCCCCATTTCTCTGCGCTTTTCTAATGACATCCGCATTCCTTTGCCACGGCCTTTTGGTATTTGGTTAAATCGATAATGTCCTCGTTAAGGTATCGAAGTATGGTTATGGCGCCCAGCATAGTGGGCACACAGCAAGGCTTGGGCAGATGCGGCTGCTTGAGATGCATCAGCGTTTGAACAATCGCATGATTTGTGGCATTCATTTTGGTACCCAGTGGAAAATTGCAGCCACCGCCGCAAAAGTATGCCTCGAACTTCTTGGGTGCAATGACCCAATTATGCATTTGCAGCTCTTTGAAGTCCACAGTAAAATTGAGACGCTCACAAGACTGCGGTGGCTTATAATAATCTGGCGGAGGCATGTGATGATAACCATTAGCCGCCAGCGTTGCCTTGCGCTTTTGCAGCTCTCGCTTGAAGCGCAACTTTTGCACCTTGACCAGCAGTTCAGGCCCTTTGAAGTAGCCCACAATATATGGCTCCAAATTGGTGCGCAACTCTTGCGGCGCTACCAAGCCAGCGGCCAATGCACGCAGCCTTGTTTCGCCTAAAGCGATGCGCAGCTCGTGTCTCTGTTTCTGGAGACCTCGTTGATGCAGCCAGGTGTGCAGCGTCTGCGTCAGATTGAACTCCAGCCAGCCCTTGTAATTGGCTGTGGTATTCACTGACTGCAAGATGCGATATGCGCCCCCATCCTGATTGTGACTGTAAATCTTTTTGTATACGGAAACTGTCAGATTCTGACGCTGCTCCTGCAAACTGGGCTGCTTATAAATGCGCAACATGGCATGGACTAGCGTTAGATCTGTGGGAACATCATTCATATTAAATGTTATATGCAGATCCAACTTATTGCCAAGTTCCCTGTTGCGACTGGAAAAAGTCAGTATGCTATTGCTTCTGGCTATTTCTTGACGGTCCGCCCTAGTTAACAGTATATCATCTTCTATGGAACGCTTGTGGCGCTGATGCAGCACCTCCTGTGGCTCCTGCTCCTCGTTGATCTCATTGTACACCTCCAGCAGAAACTTCGAAGCTGAGTTATGCAACTCCGGTTTTGCCAGGCGTCTAGGTCTGTCGCCCAAATCCAGCAGATCAATCATCTCAAATTGTTCAGCAATTGGTTGCTCCAGTGTTAAGTACGAGTTGCTCTCGACGTCCGACAAGATAAACAGCAGTGAAATTAAAACTGAGTGAAACATTGCTGTGCGTAGCTTAGCTGCCAATAAGTAACTGAGTTGTGTCTCACAAAACATTTTTGTTATATAGGTAAACAGGTAAACAGGTTGGTGTGATATCTAGGTAGACTTAAAGACAAGCATTCTCTCAGAAATAATTGAGTTCAAATAATCCAGCGCAAATCCATAACTTGAACCACATTGCGAACCGCTTTCTCAGCTGTTTTGAGGAGCTAGGATTTAACACTACAGCTAGGCTTAATAACACGCCATCTACCTGAGTTTAGGAGGCTCTTAAGACTACCTAGATTTGGGATATACCTAGAGCCTAAGCCAATAATCCAAGCAAGGAATGAGGCACATTCAACAGTCAAAATACTAAGATATCATAAATGAGACTAGGGCAGAATCCTGATAGAAATTAGTAAAAGGAAAAACGAGCTGAAATATGTACAGTTAATAAAAATCGGAAGATCTGCTTTAAATTGTTAAAAAAAAGATTTAACGGAGAGCAGTATACATTTTGATACATATACATTGTGTTATATAATGATATTGAATAATACCCAATCTGGTTTCTTCTAGGCGTCCTATCAATTAACAACAGTCGCGAAGAGGATCAGGGCAAATACGAATGCGTTGCAGAGAATTCAATTGGAACGGAACATTCGAAGGCGACACATTTGTATGTGAAAGTGCGTCGCGTTCCACCGACTTTCTCACGGCCACCAGAGTCCATCAGCGAAGTGATGCTGGGCGCTAATCTAAATATATCCTGCATTGCCGTTGGCTCACCCATGCCACACGTCAAATGGATAAAGGGTAATTATAAATTCAGTTCACTTGCACAATCGCCAACATCTAATTTGGTTTCTATGTAGGCGCACAAGATCTGACACCGGAGAGTGCGATACCCATAGGTCGAAATGTGCTGGAGCTGACTAATATACAGGAGAGCGCGAATTTCACCTGTATAGCTGCCTCCTCGCTGGGTCAGATTGAAGCCGTATCCGTGGTCAAAGTACAATGTGAGTGGAAGGAAAATACATCAACTTAAATATAAAATCAAATATCTAAATATATATCTATATTGACAGCACTGCCCACGGCGCCAACGGACGTGCAAATCTCTGAGGTGACCGCCACTTCAGTGCGCCTGGAGTGGTCCTACAAGGGACCAGAGGACCTGCAGTACTACGTCATCCAGTACAAGCCGAAGAATGCGAATCAGGCCTTCAGCGAGATCAGCGGCATCATAACCATGTACTATGTTGTGCGCGCCCTCAGCCCCTATACGGAATATGAGTTCTATGTGATAGCTGTGAATAATATTGGACGTGGTCCGCCCTCGGCACCGGCGACCTGCACCACCGGTGAGACAAGTAAGTAGCCCATCAGAACGTTATACCATTTAAAGATAAGCCCACTAACTGCTCTTTATACATACATTTTCTTTATATCCATGCTGGCCACAAAAAAAAAAAAAGGATTTTTCAAGAATTTTACGCTGCTCGATTTTCGGTTTTTGTATTTTTCTTGATTTCATTTCGCAAAACGCTTTTATTTTTTATGTTGACTTCGGTACTCACCCGTTTCTCGTTATTCTATTTCTTCCCCTCTATCTCTGTCTCTCTCTCTCTCTCTCTTTTCCCACGCTAACCTTTGGATCTTAGGCGATTTCTCATTTGGTGGCACAAGTAAGTATTCGTAGCCTTCTCTTCTACTACATAATGTTATGGCCGAAACAATTTCCATAACAATTCTTGAGCAGCATTCACATAACATTAGGCTAAACCCTTCCACTTTTATTCTCTGAAGATTCGCTTAGAATCAAAGGTAAATGCAATGTTTAAAAACAGACACGTTTAGCCTGCTGATGTATGTGTGCGTGTGCGTGTGTGTGTGTGTCAAGAGGCAGCTGCCTCACGTCTATCCGAGTGCCCCTTAAACTCCCTCTTCCCCATTGAACGTGGCTGGCAACGCATAAACTTTGCATTGTTATGCGTCCATATGAGTGCGCATCAATGTCGTTGTAAGCTTACAAGTGCCTTGCATATGTATCTGTGTGTGTGTGTGTGTGTGTGTATCCGCGTGTGTGCGGGTGTGTGTGTGCGCAGAAGTTGGTCTGATGCGTGGAGCCTGTGTATATGCAACGAGGTTATAACCATGGCAATTGCGGGTAAGCAAACGCTTCTCACAAACTGCCATCTCTCTCTCTCTAGCACCCACCTCCTTTCTCTCTATCTGCCTCTCTCTGTGAGTGCGTTTTGGCATTTCTTTTTTTTGTTTGTATTTTTTGTGTTGCTTGTCGTATAAAAGTTGAAAACTTTTATTGCTGCAATTATGCTTATCGCTTGTCCAATATCGTTTCGAAATATTATTTCGATAGCATCGTTTGCAGCTAGCAGCAGAGAAAGCACACATAAAACTAGCGAAATTCGAGAATTCTCGAGTTGCAGCAGCAGGTCCAACGCATTGGATAATGACACGTGTCATCTGGATCAGTTGGGTGCAGTCCGGTTAGGTAGCAGCTGACAAAGTTCTGTTTATTGCCAGTAAGCAGAAGTGCAACAGTCGAGTCGTGCAAATACTAGACAGCTTAAGGTGGCAAGTACTACATTCTGTCACATTTGTATATCAAGAGCACATCTAAATTACTGTGCGTATATAGCAATTTTAAGAATTTTGTAGGGTCTTACAAGTAGTCCTCTGAATACTGCTTTATAGTTGTTTAATTAAGCTTTTCTCATTTGAAATTAATTAAATGCATTCCTCACATATGCATAGAGTTAGCCCACCATCAAATGTTTTGCTGATTTTCAAGATTCGAATCAGTTATTTATGCTTTTCGTTAATTTACCCGAGATGCTACCAGACTTGATCAGACTTGACAACCCTCTGGATTTTAAAGATATGCAGCTTGTCCACAGAGATGGCTTGGGATGCCTAGGTGTTGAAGCAACTGCTAACTTGTATTGCAATTTGACTATAATACACACATACATCTAATATGGTCTAATACATTTAAATTTAATGCTTACACACACACACACACAGCCACACTCAGTTGTAGACAAGAGTGTGTGTTGGCAACTCTTTAACAGCTCCTTTCGTCATGTAATAGGTCATGGGGCACATGGTTTCATATGGGCGTATGTGTGTGTGTGTGCGGTTGAGCGGGTGTGTTAAAGAGGCTGCTAAGAATTTAGTGCTATGTGCAGCAGGCAGTATGCAGTAGGCGTGAGGCTGGCATTGCAAGGGATACATATTAATGGAGCGTATCCGTATGTAATGTATATGCTTTTAAATGCAGCTTACGTGATGCTGCCACACGATGCACACTCAACCAAAGGAGCAGGCAGCAGGATAACCAGGCAACAAGGCATCCAGGCAGGCAGGCAGGCAGACAGGCAGAGATGCAAGCGGTTAGAATGTGTCTGCCCAGGCAAGCTATTGCAAATTTTTGAATGCCCCATGTGCTGCATGCAAATCTTAGCCTAGACCCGGCAAATGGCAATGCCAACCCGGCTATATCCGTGCCACTCACACACTCACTCACGCACACAATGCACACTTGTGTAACAGATGAGATGCCTGAGATATAAATTGTGGGTAAAACGCTGCAGTGGCACATGTAGATATTGCAGTAAAATTGTGAGAATTGGAATTTATTGATTGGCCATTAACCAATTGAAGAGCACAAGAAGAGGAAATGATGAGACCACTTACCCTCCCCCCTGTGCATGCATCCTTCCTTTCGTGTCTCTCCATAGGGGGGCATGCAGCCAGTATAACTAAAACTGACTCGCAACCGTCGCTTGTCAGTAATTGAGGCGATCCAATACTGTTCCCCCTTAATTAGCAGTTTCATTCTGCTCGTGTTCGCTTCTGCTGCCCCCAACCCTACCCCCATTCCCCATTCCATTGCCTCTCCAACAATTTCACGCCTCGCAAGTGCATTTGAAGCATGTGCAAAAGCCTTCGCTTTTGTGGCTGTGAGATGACAATCCCATCTATTATTTGTTATAATATCAGACAGATCGTAGAAAAATAACTGAAGACATCCAAATATTAGATTGAAATTGATAAGCAAAATCAAATTAACTTGAATTCAATGTGAAATATTTAAAACAATACTAATAAATCACGAATTAAGCGAATATATATTCGTAATCCTGAATGAAGCAGTTGAAAGTGTTGCTGCCATTTTGTCAGCAATGCGGCAACTAATTTGACATTTGGATGCTTTGTGCTGCCATTAGTGAATTCTTTGATCTCATCCGCAGTATGCCACCATATATGGTTATATTTGTTGGGGGAATTAAATGCCCATAGCTCATAGCTCATACTGCTATAATATAGGACCGGCAACGTGTTTGCATTATTTTGTGCACAACAAAAAAAAACATTTTGTTGTGTGCAAATGTTTATTGTGTTGTGTTGTGTTGTGCGTGCGTGTCTTGCAGCATTGCGTTAAACATTATAAATGCAAAATTCGCACTATAATGCGCCGGACTCGACTCGACGAGTGACGGCAGGCAGCAGTGCAAAAATGTTCACAATGACGAGAGTTCTGCCGGACGGACATTCATTTAGCAAAATTTCATTGTGATGGATGATTGTTTGCATGGCAAAACATATTTTTGGCTCCCCCTAATACCGTTCGTATTACCACCCTTTTTCCCCCTTTCAGCTGTTTGTTCAACCGAGCAACCCTCTTTTGTCATGTCCTGGTCCTATTCGCTGTCTGAGCCTGCATTTGATTTAAAACCCTGACTATTGCTTAAATGCCGAAAATTCATTTAGCAGAATTGCATATGCATGACTGACAACGCTGCCAGCAGGCAGGTTGTAAAGGGTGGAGAGATGTAAGGTGTTTGCCTGGGCGGGCGGGCGGTCTTTAGCCATTTTCCATGTTTTGTTTAATGTGAAACTGATTTTGAATGATCGAATACTATTGTTAGTCAGTTGTACAACTACAACAAGATAAAAGACTAAATAACTCGACATGCAATTATTTTAATTGGCTATCGACTAACTAATGGACGATTACCTGCAAAAATTATTAGTTGTTGAAACCCCAATTTTGATGGAACACTATTTACTATGTTTATTCATAAATGTACATTTATTTAGTATTCAAGTGCTTGTACATATTGTATGCATTCAAATGTGAATTAGGTTTCAATTAGGATTCCAAATGCTTTGCATATTCAGAAGAGATAAAATAACCACAGGCTTATTAGTTCTTACACAGTGTAATATTTCAGTTAATGAATACGTATATATTCGTATGGAAATCAATATCAATTCTTCGATATAAGCCATGCATTAAATATGTGCAAAATAATACTCACATCAATAAACCGATGGAAGTCTTTAAGGTTTGAAGCATAATAGCCTTATGTGCAAATTGAAGACAAAATCAAAGCTTTATTGTATTTGAAATGCATTAGTCATCAGTAGTAATTAATTGAAATCAGTGAAATAACTTCATATAACAAAAATAGTATAATAAAAGAACAAAACTTGGTCAATTTTAAGCAAATTAAAGTTTGTCCTTTTTCACCCTCCTCGTCATTCTTATTCATCTAGCTCTAGGACTTAAGACAAACTGATATATAATTTAACTGTTTCGTTAATAGTTAAAAAGATTCTTATAAAAAAAATATTTAAAAAAATTATATCTTAAATTGTTCATTTATATCACATATTTCTCCAGCCCTTACTTTGTGTGAACATTGATAATAATCTGTTTTTATCTCTCCTTCCCTCTCTCCTTTTTGTGTGTTTGTTTTTTCAGAAATGGAAAGTGCTCCACGTAATGTGCAAGTGCGGCCGTTGAGCTCTTCAACGATGGTTATTACTTGGGAGCCACCAGAGACGCCCAATGGACAAGTGACCGTAAGTACCTGGCATAGAGTACGCATATTAAGCAACAACCCCAACAAGGGGACATAGACACCAACTGCAGTCTGCAGCTTGTACAGCAGGGCAAGGGTCGACACTTTGTCACGTTACGAGAGGAGACCGGGGGACAACGAAATTGCCAAATGACGTTGGACATGTTTGGCAGGACGTGAGGTCGGGAGGACGGGAGGACGGGAGGACACAGAGAGCAAGGCTCTTAAATGCAAATGTGCGAATGAAATCAAAGCCACACAGTTAGCCAGTTGCCATAAGTTATCCCTCAAACCCTAAAGTCAGATCTTTGCTCCTTCCGGCTTACTATGTGCCTGTGCTGCACGTTGATCGAGTTTAAGTGCTAGGCCGCAATTGTTGTGGTCTCCTCAGTTGTGTGGCATGCAACGAGCACCAGCTGCAAACAGTCCTCGCCACAATGCCAAGATTATAAAGTTCGCAAATCTGAAGCCACAAGCAATGCTATTAGCATTTCCCGATTGCTTGCAGTAGAGAATATGCAAAAGTATTTTAATATATTGTATTTTTTGAGGCTTATTGATTTTTTTGTCGTTTCACAATGAGTAAACCACATAATTTCGTAAAGATCTTTATACTTATCGAACACATCTGTCATTTATTAGGGCTACAAGGTGTACTACACGACCAATTCGAATCAGCCAGAGGCCTCGTGGAACTCCCAAATGATAGATAACAGCGAACTGACAACCGTATCGGAGCTAACACCTCATGCCATCTACACGGTGCGAGTGCAGGCGTACACCTCAATGGGAGCCGGTCCCATGTCCACGCCGGTGCAGGTGAAGACACAGCAAGGTAAGTGCATTGGTTCACCCCAAAAATAATTGCGTAATCGGATCCAATTATATAGTTCACATACACACGGGCACACGCAGACCCAATTTGCAATGTAAAATATGAAATGCCACCAATTTAATTGGACGGCTCAATTGACCCGCATAGATAACGCCAATTATTAAATTATAACTACAAATTTAGATCAAATTGCATATAATTGGTAATTCAGCTGCATTAAGTCAGTTTGAAGTGTATAACAATCCCGTTTACTCTTTAGTCAGTAGTAATTATCGGTAACTCTGCCTATTATATTACAAACTTGAACTTCGTGTAACAAGTCTTCTTGTCTGAAATAAAACACCATTATGACATTTACTGCATATCTGTCAAAGTGTGTAAATTTTCATTTACTTTGACTACTGAAGCAAGTGCAATTACCAATCTTTGATACGCAGTTTTGTGGCTTCCAAGGACTTGGTTCCAGTAGTGGGCACTGGATCGAAAGAAAGAAGGTGGGCTGTACTTTATGATGTGACTTTAAATTTGTTGCTTTTTATGTTGCTACGCTTGCAAATGTGGGCTAATACGATTAGCTTTCTCTGAGCCACATTTCTAGCAAATGAAACTCTATTGAAATTGCATTCATTTATTTTTCATGCACAAGTAAAAATGCAACTTTTAATAGTATACATAAAATTGATTCGATTCTATTACAAAATTTAAGACAACAAGTATTAAAAAAAAGTGTTGTTAAAGTGTAAAAAATCGTTGAATACCTAGCACAACACGAGAATGTGAATAAACTAACAATGTGTGTAATTTTGGCATTTGTCTTGGATATTTGAACCAAAAGGTTATTCGACATTTAATATCCATAATGGAAAATTATTGCAAGCAAGAGAGCAATACTACTACAGATAACTAGATGTTATTATGATGAAAGGAACAAAGGATGCATTTAAAAATTTTCCTAGGCATTGCTATGGCTATAAAAACTAATTTAAAAACTTTTCATATAGAAAATTGTTTTGCTGAGCCAATGGAATGTGTGGTCAAAATTGGCACAATTCTTCGTTATTTGCAAAAGCATTTTAATTTGTGGGGTAGCAATCATTTCAATCAAATCCATTGGCAGCTGGATGGAACTACATTTGACTGAGACAGTCAACAATTTTTGCATAATTCTGTGGTGTGTTTGTATGTGTGTGTGTGTGTGTGTGTCTGAATCGTAATGTGCAACTCAGTGGACGCATATAAATGAAAGCCACATTGATTTGTTTGTACTTTATTTAATTTCCGTAATTTCCGTTTCATTATTACCAAACCAACCAAAACCGAAACCCCAATATATGTGCGTACGCGAAAACCTGGATACATCGATATACATACATACATACATATATAAATGTATTTACGTAAATATGTCTATCTCTATATGAATGTTTGTACAGGTGTGCCATCACAACCGAGCAATTTCCGGGCCACCGATATCGGCGAGACCGCAGTCACATTGCAGTGGTCCAAGCCGACACATTCCAGCGAGAATATTGTACATTATGAGCTCTACTGGAATGACACATACGCCAATCAGGATCATCACAAGTGAGTTAAAGTCCTCCCCCCACTCCCCCACCCCCGTAAACAAATGAAGTTCACATGTTTTGAATGTGTTAAATCTAATCTTAATAACATTTTGTAGGCGCATCTCGAGCTCAGAGTCCTATACGCTTGATGGTTTGTATCCTGATACCCTGTACTATATCTGGCTAGCAGCACGTTCGCAGCGTGGCGAGGGCGCCACCACACCTCCCATACCCGTTCGCACCAAGCAATATGGTAAGTGATTAGTATCTGTAACCCTTAAGTTAGGTTCCCCGAAAAATCAAACAAAACAATGAAAACTCAATTAAGCCGTAGCAGTTGTACGACTTTCTATAGTTTAAGTACAAAAAAAGGAACTACAACAATTTAAAACTGAAATTTCGATAAATATATATATTTTAACTATATAACTACATATATACATTTATTACACACACATATATATATATATATATAATGTAGTCTATAAATGTAGTCGATTATTCAGTTGAAATACTTTAATAACTACTGTTTTGTGCGAGTGGCTGTGTGTGTGTGTGTGTGTGTGCGTGTGTGACTATTTTAGTTGTGTGTTATGGCACTCACAAGGAGACAGGTAAAAATTCGATGAGCGTGTGTGTGTGTGTGTGTGAGTTTGTGTGTGTGAGCGTAAGGTATTGCACTTTCCTGCCTTAAACTATAAACTATATGAAATTATACATATTTACTTGTTATTATTACATTGTATGAGATGAATTGATTCTAGTTTCCTGCAAGTTATTGATTATCAAACATGATTACTTCACTTTATATACATATTATATCATACACTGATCTTAGATTACTCCTAAATACATATGTACAAACTATACATGGTTAGTTAACTTAAGATTATACGTAACATACATACAACAGTTTAGTCAGGCATACTATCCACACATATATACATATATATATATATACAAAACCAAACTATTAGTCACAATTCCAAAGAAAAACTCTCTCACGTTAGCCAACACTGACAGTCTACAAACCACATACTACAACATCACAGAAAACCGTTCATAATATTATTTGAAATAATTTTTGTTTAAATGTAAATTACAAATGCATATTTATACACGGAATGCTGGCAAATAATTTATGCACATCTTTTATTTCAAGTGTTGAATTATGCAAATTATGGTAAAAAGCAACTGCAACTTTTGCGCTCAGCAAAACAGCATGTCCAAATTTTGAATACAACTGCACCACAATGCACAAAAAGCCACAAACGAAAATTTCTAGACATTATACTCCATCTACTTTCTCTGCATCCCTGTCTCTCTCTCTCTCTCTCTCTCCCTCTCTATCTCTATATCTGTCTGTATTTAGTAATTGATTTTGAAGTATATATTTTAGTAGAGAAACACATAAGGACAAATGTGAAGTGCAAGTACCAGCAGTAGTAGAGTATCTGGTCTGACAATAGTAAATACATTTTATTTATATATATATATATTTATATGCATACATATTAGTATTAAATACGTATTTGACTCATGGTCTCATATTTGCACGTTTTAAGTGGTTAAAGTGTGGTTCTTTGCTTAACGATTGTTTTGCGGCTGCCACAAATAATTGTTGTTTAACAGTACTGCCTAACTTCTCCGTGTAGTGGTGAGACAGAGATAGAGATATATACATATATACTGAAATAGAGACGGAGAGTTAAACAAACGTTTAGCTAAATGAGATAAAAGTTTGACATGTGGATTATTCAGAAAGCCAAATTGATTCTTCTTCTTGCATCTTGTGAGTTATTTGAAATGGTTTTGCAATTTGGTTCCGTCAACATCAATTGATATATAATTTTACTTATTACGTTTCAATTACGTTTCAATTAGTGCCTAAGTGCATAATATTATTATTTGCATAAATGTTTTGAGCTTAGCTTAAGTGCACACCTCCACTTTAGATGCCACAAATTATATTTATTAATCCCAAAATACATAAATATTGGATTTACTGTTTAGCTGTTGGGTAAATTAATGTTTCATCTCTTAGTTAGTTTCATGTTTATTTTTTTGTCTACAAAACCTCAGCCACATGGTTTATGCAAATTAAATGTTCACATTTGTTATTTCGATCTGTGTGTCTGTACGTGTGTGAGCCTTACAATTAATATAAGTTAGTGTTTAACATATGCATTATAGATATTATATATATATTATATGTATAATTTATTCAATAACGCATGCCTTGCAGTTATTCATGTTTAGTAGTATCTTATGTACACATATTTATCGGTGTGTCTCTCTCTCTCTCATTCGCTGTCGTAGTTAGTACAAAATTTTCAGCTCAAAATCGTTACCAAAAAATATGCACAATTTAATTTAAGAGAGAAACTGAACTTCTCGAACAAAACGCAATTGTTGATCAAAATATGGAAGTGACAACATTATTTGCATAAGCCATTGGATATTATTATGTCTTGAATATTATTGAGTTTGAGTTTCATTTATGATTTGATATACTTATCTTACATGCCTACTTATATACTTATGCCTATCCATTATGTCATTTATTCAAATATTATTTTTGTGCTTTCTTTCGTTACATGTTTTTTGGTTTGAAACATTTTGTTTGGTTTTAACGCTAATCGCTGAACGCTATTAAAAACAAAAAACAAAAAACAAAAAAAAAAATAATAATAATAAAAAACCAACATCAACTTATCTCTCAACATAATGTTGGCTATAACGCATCCAATTCTATGCACAACATCAAAACAACCACACAAAATACGTACCGTTCCCATCTATTATGTAATTAGTACCAGGTGCACCTCCACGCAATATCACGGCCATTGCAAACAGCTCGACAACAATCTCACTTAGCTGGCTGCCTCCGCCCGCGGAGCGCTCAAACGGGCGCATCATATACTATAAGGTGCTGTTCGTCGAGGTGGGTCGCGAGGACGACGAGGCGTCCACACTCACGCTGAACATGACCAAAATTGTGCTCGACGAGCTGAAGCGCTGGACCGAGTACAAGATCTGGGTGCTTGCCGGCACCTCGGTGGGCGACGGTCCGCGCTCCCATCCGATCATAATACGCACCCAAGAGGATGGTATGTATGCCAATGACAATCTTACCTATGCGTAAGTCTTAACCCAAATCGTATTCTATTCGTTCGCTTATCATTTTTCATTCAAATAATTATTTTTAATTAATCTTTTAAACAATACATTTACACATTATTTTAATTGTTAAGTTTCATTCAAATTTGATCTACCTAACTTACACCTCAGAACTAATCAACGAAATATTTTGTACAATTTTTGAATTTTGATAACGAGCATCCAACACAGGAGCTGCCGGAACGCCGCGATGGAGCGTTTTGATTTTGCTTTAACCGAAATTTTGTATGTGTGCAAATTTACCAAAAGTCATTTAGCTATACGACTGGCCGTAAATACCACATTATACTACATACTATCATATCAAATAAAAATGTTTTAAAATGCTGCAAACATAAATTTTTGAATGCAGCTGTTTTTTTTTTTTTTTTAAATTCTCTTCATTTGTAGTTTATTTATATCCCAAGATTTAATTTTTTTTTAATGAATATTTCTATTATTATCGGATTTTAATACTTCTGGTACGAGTATTCCAAAATCACAAATTTTAGAATCACTTCAATTAAATGATATTCTATTAAAACAAATTTTGTAAAATTTCGTCATATACTTTCGATCGAAAATCGAATAAAATCTTTTGTCCGAATATTTCTCAGAAAATCTCTAATATATACTTCAAAATAAATCTTTAAATTTTGATTTGCACCTCAATCTGAAGAAATCAAAGCACTCGTACCTTTAAGTTCTTCATTAAGTCTTTAATGAGCATTTCTTATTTTTTATCTACATATATTACATACAGTTTATAAAGTATCGAAATATCATTCCCCACTTCTATATCATACACTTATAAATTTGTTGTCCTTTTTATTTTAACATTTTGTTCTTATTACTTTTTACTTTAAATCGAAAAAATATTACAAAAACAAATTACAAATTTTTATTGGTACTATAAAATTGCATATTTTTTGGCGCAATTTTTGACTACTTTTTTGCACTTGTATCTCTATGATAAATCAGAAACAACTCTTTTAGCACAACTCCTATATTGTGTACTATATGCAAGAACAAATTTTTGTTATTTCTTGACTTTCAACTGTCTGAATATATATAAAAAAAAAAATAAATAAAAAAAAATTGGAAAAATATTATAAATACATATGATAACTTTTTGATATAATGCATCATATTTTTTGTGGTAATTTGTATAGCACCCAACAAAAAAAAGCCATACGCTCTGTGTTTTTGTAAGCGCACAAGATATATAAAATACTTACACACACACCTATCTTAAACACACACAAATATAATCTAAACAAATACCAAAAAAAAAAATATCAATTAATAATTTTTGTGAATTTAGTTAGTTGGTTGATGTTTGTTTTCTTTTTTGTGGACCACCAAAAGAACCGCATAAAATGTTAAATTGATTTATTTACATAATTAAATTTATGCAATTATAAATGTAAACAAACCCGCTCCCTACCTCAAAAAAAAGAAGCCTAAACAAGGCATAGTTGAATTCAAATATCGCACATACATCCCCCCCTCCCCCATCAAACTTTTGTTGTGCCACAACAAAAGCTCCTTTTTGGTTGCTGTGTACCTAAAGCAAATAACGCAAAACGTTTTGCTGCATTTATTTGTTTTTTCGTTGTTTATAGTTCTTACCCTTACCCATCCCCCCCCATGATTCCTCAACCTCTCACATACATATAGTAAATACATTTATTACACATACATACATATTTATACAAATATATTTACATGTATGCATACATATTTAATAACTTTAGCAGCAGGTCGGTGTAATATTTTTGGGCCTCACTCCCGAATTTGTTTTTGTTTTTTGCTATTTGCAGTGTTTTTTTTTTTGTTTTTTTATGTCCACACATATTTTGCACTTTGGCGCTGCCTCAACACATTTGTTGTTTTTTCGTTATCGCTATGCAAATGTGCGACATTAACATCAACAACAAACGGAAAATCCTTAAATTGATTTTCACATATATAAATTATTTGATTGTTGTATTTAATTTGTATTCTGTTGACACATTTGATTAAGTTTTATTTGCCATCACCTGCATGCTTGCCCAGTTAACACATTTGCATCTGGTTTACGATTTCTATCGCTCTCTCTCTCCCTCTCCCTTGCCCCTCACAAATGCGTGTCTCTTATTTCCTTTTTTGCCTGCCACCTATCCCTCTGAGTAGATGCTGCTTACATACATGTATGTGAGGCAACAATGCACTCAATTTTAAAATTGTTTATGTTTCCATTCTGTGCACAAATAGTTTTTCATTTTCTGAAGTAAGCGGTTCACACTGAGCATATCAATTAAACAAAAAAATAGTTTATACATTTTTGTTGGAATTTCATGAAAAGTCTACATAGTATATTAAAGCCAACACTTTATGATTATATTATTTTTTCCGAAAAGACATATTCGTGTTACTATATAAAAAATATTTCGAAACAAGTCAAACTGAAGTTCCTTCCCGTATTATTACTGCAATTCTATTGTCGAACCGCTGCTTTTTTTTAGCTCCCAACATCTTGATGTTTTTTAAGTCCCCTTTTCAACAGATTCATTGCTTTATTTATACACTATTTACTTATTCATCCGCTTTACTTATATCCACCAACTGCTTGTTAGCTGTAAAGTTGCTTGCTCAAATACTTTCCATGCTTTATAAAATTTCATTTAATTTTGATTGTGTTTGGAGTTTGTCGACACAGAGAAGCAAAACTGTTGGCACTCACTTAATTTAATTTGTTTAGCTAAGCACAGTTAATGAAATGTACTTACTTAATGTTAAGCACCTATTGTAGTACGTCTCTAGTCAGGCAATCGCAACTAAGTTAAGCCGTAAGCACACTACAAAAGCCACTTTGATTATTTAAGCATCTTAAGTAAGCACCATGAAGCACCTGAAAAGCAAAGTAAAAAATACAAATAAAAAACTAGAAGCACATTTGCACAGAATGTTTGGAATAATAATGCGTCAGGTAAAATCTACTTATAAGTATAGCTGCAAATTTTTTTTTTTTTTTTGTATTTGGAGAGGTAAATATGTGTAATGAATATATTATGAACAATGCACCCCAAGCACATGAATGTGACTAGTCCGCACTTTATGCAGCACAGCTCTATTCTCGTCTGTGTCGTCCACTATATTTTAATTGTACTCAGTTCGGCACAATCAAAAGCGTGTATGTGTGTGTGTGTGTGTGTGTGTGTATGACTGTCTAATTCTCTTACATTGATACCCCTGCGGCTGCAACTGTTCTCTGTAAAAGGGTCATCATATAAATCTGCAACAGTATTTTTTGTGTACCATGTACTTGTTTGAGTATATATACATGTACATACATATGTACATAGGTACATGTGGTATATGTGTGTATATATTTTTTGTATCCTTAATTTTTATTTCGTATGCACTCGTATATTTCGTTATGATGATGCGCTTGTTAGCTTCGCTGAGCATCGCTTTCAATGCGAAATGCAAATAGCACCTAGCCTAAAGCTGGGCACTTGCATTTTTTTTTTATACTCTGCCACACGCTGACATTCCGTACAAATCTGTCAAAGTAACCAAATAAAATACAGTAGAAATAAAGTATTTGAAATAATACTGCAAGCTGAATTGTACGACTAGCAATTACCCTGTAGTTTGTGAAAATTTACATAATTCTTTCAGTTTGAAATTCGAAGTTTAAAAATGATAGCGAACTGCAAGAGTATGGTTTATTTTTTAGGAGTTTTAGTGAACGTTTTTTAGCGAAAGTTTTCAAACTTGAAATCAATCTTGTTTTCTGGTTTTATGTATTTACAGGGGATACAGTCAAAAAAAAAATGAGCAGCTCAAAAAATGTTATCTTAGCTTAGGACCGACCGTGCACATTGCTTCATTCTTTCCATTCAGCAGCACGCAAAAAATAAAATATATATATGCATGCACCTTCTAACGGTAGCATTTTAATTATTTTGCATACTTTTAGAGCGCACGGGCCGGGGCAGGTGTTGGGTGTGCTTGTGTGTGTGTGTATTCGAGCGTGTGGGTGTGAATGCATGTAAAATGACAAGACACAGAAAAAGCTGCAGCGGAGTACAACTGTTGACATATACAGCCCCCAATGCCCATCAGCAGACCCGTACTCTTTGTTTTCCCTATTGTACAGTGTTCGGAGAACACTAATGAAGCATAATTTAACATCGGTGGCGCGACTTGCATTTGAATAAGTCCTACTACGCAGAGGTTCAACTAATGAAGTCAACATCACTAACAACAACTCCTCAAGTCATTAAAATGTTGCAAATATTGTTGGAATTTAAAGTATTTGATTTAATTTAAAAATATGAAATATAACCAAGATTTCTAATCCGTTTAATATACATAATAAGCGTAAGTTATTTAATAAGTCTTAAGGTCGTTGTAAGTTTGAAGCATTACAAAATACCACATCATAACAAATACATAGTACAGAAATTAATGGATAGCTACAAATGCAACACTTTTGTTGAGTATCTCAAACCGGATGTGCCAACAAATATGTACATTTTGTATCTTATGTTTATTTGGTTTGATTTCAACCAATTTCCATCATTATTTTGTTTCCATCTCTCATTCATGATTTCCTCTCTTCAATGATATTCCCGTAATATGCACTGAATACTTTTTGAAACTGTATACTGTAAACTAAAGAGCTATATCTTATATCTTTTTTCATATACTATAACAAAATACCAAATATATCTTTGCTTGGCCACTCGCACCTTGCACTACTTGCTCTGTTTCGTGCACCTTTTTTTGAATGCAAACTCGAAATGGAAAACTGTAACACAAAAATTTTGAAAACTTTTTTGATGTGAATACAAAATTATTGCGAAATTTGATTTTTGAACGCAACATTTAATGGATGGTGGTTTATATAATAAAAATACAATAAAAACATTTTTAAATCTATTTAGAGAAAAAGAGTGAGTATTTTAAATGGTTTGTCTATAATGTTTAAGAATGCAATGCAATAGCAACATATATTTAACTATATATATATATATATATATATATATATATATTTATGTATATATAAATCTATATATATATATTATAAATATTTATATATATACATTTATCTATTATCTCATACTATTCTTTTGTATTGGTCCAGAATATTGTTGACCTGTCACTAAAGAATCAAATCTTTTTTTTGTTTTTTGACATGTTTTTTCTATTTAAAAAAAAAAAAAATAAAAGAAAAAAACTTTTGAAACCCACAAAGTCAGCGAGGATTTCATGTAAAAGACTGTTGACTTTTTCCAACAGTTAATATCTAACGATCTTATATATACGTACATATATATATTTTTTAATTTTCACTATATACTTTTTCCTTTTGCACACGAACACTAAAAACTTTTTTGAATGCTTACATGTTTGTTTTTTGCCCAGTCGAAAGAATGGAACAATTTGAGACCATTACGTAACTGGTCCAAATTTTTGTTTCGATTGTCAACTTTTTGTGTACATTTTTGAGCAACTCTATAAGTATTAATCTATATACTTAGCAAGGTATCGACTGCACTTCTTATTCACTTTTTGTGCACCTAATACTGAGCAAGCATTTATCTTTTTTTATATAACCTACTACCTACCTAACTGTAACTCTATACATATAGCACTTAAGCAGCACTCTCTTTCAATTTTACAAATATAAATATTTTGTTTTTCTAACTGTGATGTGGTGACTTGGTTGACTTGGAGCTAAGTTCGTTCTGGTTTTGTATATTTTGCTCCTAGGGTCTAAGGCAACTTTAGAACTTAGTGTTTACTGTCTCTAGCTCCATCTATGTATCTAAGCTAAGCAAGTTAGTCTAAGGGCTCCAGGCCCAAACAATTATCAAATATTAGTCGAAGTTAGTTCATAAGCACTCTATATGTATTCAAACAGTCCCTTTCAAAAAACAATTCTTATGTTGGCCCTAAGCTAATCTATTGTTTCTTCGCCGTCGTCTCTAGTGCCCGGAGATCCGCAGGATGTGAAGGCCACGCCTCTGAACTCCACATCGATACACGTGAGCTGGAAACCGCCACTGGAAAAGGATCGCAATGGCATCATAAGAGGCTATCATATACACGTCCAGGAAATGCGTGATGAGGTGAGTTTCCATATTTATTTAACTGAAAAGATAGATAAAAGTATATATAAATTAAAACAAATTAGTAAAACAAAATGTTTGCAAGAAAATATCAACGTTTTCACAACAAATACTTTTCACTTAACCTATAATTAAATAAGTTTAATTTTTAACATATGAAACAGGGCAAGGGCTTTCTGAACGAACCATTCAAGTTCGATGTCGTTGAAACGTTGGAATACAGCGTTACCGGACTGCAGCCTGACACCAAGTACTCGATTCAAGTGGCTGCGTTGACGCGCAAGGGAGATGGAGATCGCAGTGTGGCGGTGATTGTGAAAACGCCCGGGGGTGTGCCCGTGCGTCCGACGGTAAGTCTGAAGATCATGGAGCGGGAGCCCATTGTCTCCATTGAGCTGGAGTGGGAGCGGCCGGCGCAGACGTACGGCGAGCTGCGTGGTTATCGATTGCGATGGGGTGTCAAGGATCAGGCGCTCCAAGAGGAAATGCTCTCGGGACCCCAAATGACCAAGAAGCGATTTAACGACCTCGAACGTGGTGTGGAGTACGAGTTCCGTGTGGCGGGCAGCAATCATATTGGCATTGGCCAAGAGACGGTTAAGATCTTCCAGACGCCCGAAGGATCGCCTGCCGAAGCGCCCTCGAATATAACTAAGCGCTTCCAGACTCCCGACGTTGTCTGCGTCACCTGGGATCCGCCGCCGCGAGATAAGCGCAATGGCCTGATCACGCGCTACGATGTGCAGTTCCATAAAAAGATTGACCACGGCCTCGGCTCCGAGCGCAACATGACGCTCCGCAAGGCGGTCTTTACCAACCTCGAGGAGAACACCGACTACATCTTTCGTGTGCGCGCCTACACGAAACAGGGCGCTGGTCCTTTTAGTGAAAAGATGATTGTGTCAACGGAGCGCGATATGGGACGTGCCCCGATGTCAGTGCAAGCGGTGGCTACCTCCGAGCAGACGGCTGAGATCTGGTGGGAGCCGGTGCCCAGTCGTGGCAAACTGCTCGGCTATAAGATCTTTTACACAATGACCGCTGTGGAGGATCTCGATGATTGGCAGACGAAGACGGTGGGTCTAACTGAGTCAGCGGATCTGGTGAACCTAGAGAAGTTCGCTCAATATGCCGTCGCGATTGCAGCGAGGTTTAAGAACGGACTGGGTCGCCTCAGCGAGAAGCTAACGGTGCGCATAAAGCCCGAGGATGTGCCGCTCAATCTGCGTGCCCACGATGTCAGCACACACTCCATGACACTGTCCTGGTCGCCACCCATACGCCTCAATCCCGTGAACTACAAGATCAGCTTCGATGCGATGAAGGTGTTTGTCGATTCGCAAGGTTTCTCCCAAACACAAGGGGTGCAGACGCGCGAGATTATCCTCAAGCACTTTGTGAAGACGCACACTATCAACGAGCTGAGTCCCTTTACCACGTACAATGTAAATGTGAGCGCGATTCCCTCCGATTACTCCTACAGGCCCCCAACAAAGATTACTGTGACCACGCAAATGGCTGCACCACAGCCCATGGTAAAGCCAGATTTCTATGGCGTGGTGAACGGAGAGGAGATTCTAGTCATATTGCCTCAAGCATCCGAGGAGTATGGTCCCATCTCGCATTACTATCTCGTTGTCGTCCCAGAGGATAAGTCCAATCTGCACAAGAATCCGGATCAGTTTCTCACCGATGACCTGCTGCCCGGTCGCAACAAACCGGAGCGTCCAAATGCACCGTATATAGCTGCTAAGTTCCCGCAACGCTCCATTCCCTTCACCTTCCACCTGGGTTCGGGCGATGACTATCACAACTTTACCAATCGCAAGCTGGAACGCGAGAAACGCTACCGCATCTTTGTGCGCGCCGTGGTAGATACGCCGCAGAAGCATCTGTATACGTCGAGCCCTTTCTCCGAGTTCCTGTCGCTGGACATGCGCGAGGCACCGCCGGGCGAACGTCCGCATCGCCCTGATCCCAACTGGCCCTCGGAGCCGGAGGTTTCCGTCAATCGCAACAAAGATGAGCCCGAAATCCTGTGGGTGGTGCTGCCACTAATCGCCGCCTTTGTCGTCTCAACCACTCTGATTGTCCTCTATGTGGTGCGGCGTCGTCGGCAGCCCTGCAAAACGCCCGATCAAGCGGCCGTGACGCGTCCCTTGATGGCCGCCGATCTGGGCGCCGGACCGACACCCAGTGATCCGGTGGATATGCGAAGACTGAACTTCCAAACGCCTGGCATGATCTCGCATCCGCCCATTCCAATATCGGAATTTTCCAATCACATCGAGCGCTTGAAGTCGAATGACAATCAGAAGTTCTCGCAGGAGTACGAGAGCATTGAGCCGGGTCAGCAGTTCACTTGGGACAACTCCAACTGCGAGCACAACAAGTCAAAGAATCGTTATGCGAATGTCACCGCCTACGATCACTCACGCGTGCAGTTGCCTCCGCAGGAAGGCGTCCTCGGTTCGGATTATATTAATGCCAATTACTGTGATGGCTATCGGAAGCATAATGCCTATGTCGCCACCCAGGGACCACTGCAGGAGACCTTTGCGGACTTTTGGCGTATGTGCTGGGAGCTGAAAACGGCGACAATTGTGATGATGACCCGGTTGGAGGAACGAACGCGCATTAAGTGTGATCAATATTGGCCCACCAGGGGGACCGAGACATACGGTCAGATCTTTGTGACCATTACCGAGACGCAGGAGCTGGCCACCTATAGCATACGCACGTTCCAGCTGGTCCGGCAGGGCTTTAACGATCGCAGAGAGGTTAAGCAGCTGCAGTTTACGGCCTGGCCCGATCACGGCGTGCCCGATCATCCTGCACCTTTCCTGCAGTTCCTACGACGCTGTCGCGCCTTGACGCCACCCGAATCGGGACCCGTTGTGGTGCACTGTTCGGCTGGAGTGGGTCGCACTGGCTGCTATATTGTGATCGATTCGATGCTGGAGCGCATGAAGCACGAGAAGATCATCGATATCTATGGCCATGTGACATGCCTTCGTGCCCAGCGCAACTACATGGTGCAGACGGAGGATCAGTACATCTTCATACACGACGCCATAATAGAAGCCATCATCTGTGGCCTCACCGAGGTCGCCGCTCGCAATCTGCATACCCATCTGCAAAAGCTCCTTACCACCGAGCCGGGCGAGAGTATTTCGGGCATGGAGGTGGAATTCAAAAAGCTATCCAATGTCAAAATGGACTCTTCTAAATTTGTCACAGCCAATCTAGCATGCAACAAGCACAAGAATCGTCTCGTTCACATTCTGCCTTACGAGTCGAGTCGCGTCTATTTGACGCCCATCCATGGCATAGAGGGCAGTGACTACGTCAACGCTAGCTTTATCGATGGCTATCGCTATAGGTCTGCTTATATTGCGGCTCAGGGACCCGTGCAGGACACAGCTGAGGACTTTTGGCGCATGCTCTGGGAGCACAACTCCACCATAGTTGTTATGCTAACAAAACTCAAGGAAATGGGCAGGGTAAGTTTTACAGCTCAATACTCGCTCCTTCTCTATTTGAAAGTATTGCTCTGTTGCAGGAGAAATGCTTCCAGTACTGGCCCCACGAGCGCTCTGTACGGTATCAGTATTATGTTGTCGATCCAATTGCCGAGTACAATATGCCTCAGTACAAGCTGCGTGAGTTTAAGGTAAGATTTGATCCAATACCCGCTCCTTTTGTATAAAGTAACTCTAATCCACATTCTCCACATTCGCCCAGGTGACCGATGCACGTGATGGCTCCTCGCGCACTGTTCGTCAGTTCCAGTTCATCGATTGGCCCGAGCAGGGAGTGCCCAAGTCGGGTGACGGCTTCATCGATTTCATTGGGCAGGTGCACAAGACCAAGGAACAGTTTGGCCAAGATGGCCCCATAACGGTGCACTGCTCGGCGGGCGTTGGACGCTCGGGTGTCTTTATCACACTAAGCATTGTGCTGGAGCGGATGCAATACGAGGGTGTGCTGGATGTGTTCCAAACTGTGCGCATACTGCGCTCCCAGCGACCAGCCATGGTGCAGACGGAGGTGAGTCAAATTATAAGAGTCACGAATATATTTATTCATTAAATATGATTTTCCTGAACAGGATCAATATCATTTTTGCTATCGCGCTGCTTTGGAGTATTTGGGCTCGTTCGACAACTATGCAAACTGAGTAGACGGAGCAGGAGCAGCAGCAGTCGGAGGATTTGGAGTTGGAGTCCAGGCTACAGAGCAAAAACGTTGTTAACTTTAAGTTAATGTTATATGTTGCATGTACGTTTGCAACTGTACGCATAATACGCATTTACGATATACACGGATACCTTAACTTTAAAGTATTATAGCCAGATACTGCCCCCATACATACTACTTACTTATATAATTAATTTTGTATTCAAGTTGTAATCATTTTCGATTCTATTTTGGTTAGTTTTTTTTGTTTTTGCATTTTTGTTTTACTCGGTCTTTGTTTTAATTTTGAATAATGTGAACTCAAAAAGACTGTTACACGTTTAATGATCAGTAATTTATACTTATGTGCATACATGCATATATATACTTATGTATGTATTTGTATATATGCATACAGTTTTTGCTCGAACTAATCAAAGTAGTCAATCAACTTGTTGTGGTGCGTCGTCGACCCACTTGGTAACCTATACATATTTGAACTAAGGACTTGGTAGATATTAAACTTACCGCCTAAACGAATCTCGAGACAACATAAGCTAAAATGAAGTCAAGTAGTTGCCATTTGAACTTAATCGAAAAGTAAGATGAGGGTGGGAAAACGAATCCAATTATCATTACATTCTAGAGACAAGTGTATGTATGTATTTGTGTGTACAACAATCAACAATCAAATATGTTTAATGTGTTTTTTATACTTAAAATACTTAAAAGTCCGCTTACGTTCGATAACTTATCTAACGCAAAAACAAATGTAAACCGTGCAATTAGTCAAAAGTCTTGCGTAGTGCATATCTTATAAGGCAGATAGTTTTAAATTAGTTTCTAGATTTAGTTAAGCTATCAGACATGTTTTTATTTGAACATCTTAACATTCCCCATATATGCTTGGTAAAACAAAATTGTCCAGAATACACAGATCTAGGTCCTTATGAGTCTTTTTCGTATTCCTTCCCGCTTCGGAGATTATTAACATTAACATATGTCATTCCGGCCCTTGTTTATTTTTAAGATATCCTTCTATAATTTGTTTTATGATTACATAATCCTGTATATACCAGAACCCCTCCAGATATGTATGTATGCGTAATTAAGATCCTAAATCTAGAAAAATATGGTACCTAAAGTGTATGAAAAAGACAACATAGATAATAACCCAGAAAACTTACGGACAGACAAATGAGTAATAAGATAACTGTAGATATGTATTGTAGAATATTTATATGATACGTCTATACATAACAAAACTTTATACCTATAATGCTACACCACTACAATAATGTATTACGGCCTAAGAATTATAATAATGTATATACATATTTGATATGCTGTTCAATCGATCGGCCGATAGTATTTATAAAAGACGTTAGCAAGCAAATGCGTAAAAGCAAAAAAGGAAACTAAATAATAATTATTTAGCCAGAACACATGTTAAACAACAATATTAATACGTATGTACGCATTATAGATTTAATCCACACCGACACAAACATGCATAAGTATCTGTTATAACGAGCAAATTTAGAGCGTTGCCCACTAATAAAAGAATTGGATGGATTGGAGTTAGGACATAGTAAATTGACAAGTTGGCGTATGCCAGAACCCAGAATATGATTGGGGCTTATTTGGAAAAAAATATTAAATAAATACAAATTATAGCGTTAAATATTATGAATAGCAACAATAGATGTCTAATAGATAATGGTAACCACCACAGCGTTGCAAGCATATTTAGCATACTTCTATATAAATCAACTACAAGTCTATATTGTACATTACAAAAATTGGTCAGCTTGTCAACTTTTGTTAATAATATATGAAATTGTTTAATATATATAGACATACATATATTTTACCAATTAGTCAGATATAAAACAATTTTAATGGTACATACAGAACATAAGAAAATCATATACATTCATATGTACGAGTTTAAAGTTTTGGAAATAACTTTTAATGGCTATATCTCGGTTAAATTAAGTCAGATCTTTGAAACACACACATTTATGGACTCGTATGATCTAGGGCAATCGAACAGAATCATAAATCAACACGAAATGAAATTAACCGTTTGAAAATAAGAGTAACTGTTGCTGATTCTGCTCGCCTGGTATTACGACTAGATAAACATGCGACATTCGAATTGTGTTACAAGCGTAAGCAAAACATTTCAGAACACTGCCCTTACCTACGAGTCCAAAGAGGTATGTGATACGAGCATCTATATTTGACAGAGGTATATGTCCATAATTGTTTAAGTAAGAAAGATATTACGTTCAATATTATCATACAAATACATGTATCAGATATATTATATATATTATATATATATATAATTTCCGAAAACCAATGAAAATGAATATTTAATGACAAAATAAAATACATATTATAAAAAATTTATTAGTCGATTTAATGGGAAGTGGTTGCCTTGGCAACGACTATCAATTTGGCCCAAGGACAAGGACCCAGCGAGTGAAACAAGTCTTTGGGTTACTTACAATACTTGAATGAAGTTCGATAAAGTTCGCTCCTTAAATTCCAAAAATTTTCAGCTATCGGCGTATTTATTAAGCGTTGAAGCCATATCTAATGGCCTTTGGCCTTTGGCCTTTAGAAAATAACAAAATTTTTCCGAAGTAGAGCCATTTTTTATTTGCGTGTGTGTGGCATGTAAAATTAGCTAATTAGCCATTTGAATAAATAATAGTCCGTATTTAGTACAATAAGCTGTTGTTTATTTTCAATTTCTTTCAATCTAACCTTACTACGATATTCAAAAAATAAATTTGAAAAATGTCGACCCGGTGGGTATATCTATGGCGAAGGGTGACAAGTTGAGCCAATCATGCTCGCTAGTTTGTAAATACGTGTAAATATATTTGTATGTGCCTACTTATCTAAATATAATAATCATCATAACAATAACGTACAATAAAAGTGACAAAAAAGATATATAGAACAAACGAACCCGTTAGCTGGACTCATTGGCCACAGGCGGTTCTTTGGCATGAATCATCTCAGACATTATGTTTAAAGGGTCCTCGCTGCGCAAGTAGCCATTGTGCTCAGGATGGGATTCGAAGACGACTTCGCCGCGTATTACGCGAACTCGCGGCCCGTGTGCTCGAGCCGTAAACTTGACCTTGCCGCACGTGTCGGGACGTAAACGGCGATGGGCACGCAATCCACTGACAACAATAAAGTTCTTATCGCAGCCGTAGCACTTGTAGCGCTTCATGCCAATGTGTCGCGAGAGATGCGAGATGAGCGTTTCGCGATGTGTGAAATTCAGTGAGCACACCTGTTAAAAGCACATCAGTGGAATATAAGGAAGGGTATTTCGCTGCACCACTCACCTTGCATTTGAATGGTTTCTCGCCAGTGTGCCTGCGATGATGGACACGCACCTGGCCAGGAGTGCGAAAACGCTTCTCACAGTAGTTGCATTTATGTGGCAACTCGCCGGTGTGAATCAACTTGTGGATGCGCAGCCCACCCATAGTGGTAAAGCACTTAGAGCAATCGTCGCATTTATATTGAGAATACGAAGATTGGGGGATTACACTAGTAGACGCTGGGGTCGATAAGATTGGCTCAGGATTTGCAATTTCAGGTGTCACAGTTGCTGCAGCAGCTGCCCCTGCATCCTGCACGGGATCTGGATCAGCAGAAGAATTTAATTGAGGCGTTTTTGTTATATCCGGCACTACAGGAACTGTCGCTCCTGTGGAAATCAACGTAATGCCTTCTGCAAATAGATAAAAAATTCGTTTAATTTATTTGAGATATGGTGACACAACTGATACTCACTCTTATAAGACTTGACCCCCACTGACATGTGCTCAAACTTCGCCTCTGCGATGTCGTGCGAGACTGTCAAATGTTTGCAAAATGCTGCAAATTGTTCGAAACAGCGCGCACAGGTCGGACATTCCCAGTGAAAGCGATGCTCAGGATATGCGTTGCGCAACTGACGTACCTTCAGATTACTCTCCTTGGTGAGCGGCAGTCGAAGCATCTGGAGCTGTGCAGGCAACTCATCTTTAGTGCTTCTGTTTTTCGGTTGCAGCACACTGCCGGGCAGTGGCAGCGTTTGCTCTATGTTGCGTATCTGATTCTGGATATCTGCAATAATCTTGCGAGACTCTGGCAAACTCTCAAACAAACTAAGAGCATTCAAATGAGAATTTCGATTGATGGGCAGATTAGGAGCAGATGGGGTTGGAATTGTGATTGTTTGGCCAGTCGTCGAGCTTTGACGTCCCGAAACTATAGACATGGAGCTTGGCAATGTGATTATTTTCCCTCCTATATTGAAGGTATTCGTAGTGTTACCCGTTGCGGTGGGTGCCAGCTTTATTACCTTTATTTTTGGCAGCGCTTTAATCGCCAAGCAATTACTTTGCATTAGCTTTACGACGTTGGCGGAAATATTTGTTTTGGGTGTGGAAATGTTCTTCAAAATACTTGAGGTTTGCTTGTCTGATTGCTTTGGCCGTAAAATGTTGGAGTGATTCTGTGATGCTGTAGAGTTTGCAAAAGGTATCAGTTTACCAGTGGGCACAACTACAAAAGGGATAGGAATATTATAATTAAATATATAATAGTTAAGAAAAAGTAAAGATTTACAGTGTGATTTATTCACAGGCGCTTTTGGTTTCTCCTGCACTACACATTCCTCTTTTGGCGGTTTCTTTATTATGGGCAAGCGCAATTTGCTGCGCAATTGTCCAGCTAGGCTGTTTCGGGTCCGCCTGTCATCGTGGCCAGTGGAATTTAACTCAGCTGCTTCCAACTGTGGCTCCGTTTTGATAATAATACCAGTTGGAAGCTGGTCCTCTACGTCCATCGACTCAGATTTAATTTCTATGTCACAGAACCGCTCAGCTGACAGTGTCGTATCCAATTTACTGATCGCCACCAGCTGACCGATATTTCCATGCATATCCGCATATTCGAGCTGACCGCACAGCTTATTGCTGTTCTGCCGATGCAGTTGCAATTCCAGGCGTGTCTCAAAATGCCGGCGACAAATGGAGCACACAAAGCGACGCGCATAGAAGTGACTGCTCATGTGCCTCGACAGATTGGCTGCATCGGTACACTCCAACTGACAGATCTGCATTGTAAGGAATAAAATGTTAACTAACAACATAACCTGGACACACTTTATAAATACAAGCACTAAAGCCGATTTCTCACTCTATGATATATGTATAAATATATTGCACTTACCCTGCAGTTGGAGTTGTTAACTCCATCCGCATGCTTTCGAAATTCATGCTCCTGGATTTCTTCGAGCGTGTTACACCACTCGCCACAGCCATGGCAACAGAAATGGCGATTTAGCTGATGGTTGTTCTGATGCGAAGCATGCGATAAGTGATTTTCGCACGTAAAGCTGCATACTTTGCATGGAAATGCGCCAAGAGAGGCAGCACTCTCAGCCGATGACGTCACAAATAACTGTAGCACAGCAAAGTTTACTGTCACACTCAAAAATTCAATATAGATACATGTATATGTGCTTGGGTTAAGTTACCTTTTGTTGCTGATCGAAGGTGCCGAGGCTCGCTATGAATTTGAGCTCGTCCTCAGATTTGCAGTCGTGAACCGGCACTGTTATCATATTCGGACGCTCCTCGATTATTTTCATAAAGGTGCCAGCTGCATAAAATGATCGTATTTTCATTAATCACTAGAGACAAAGCTAACGGTAGTGCGTAATATAGAAATAGACGCAACACATGCGAACACGCACACCCACATGGGCATAATCAGGCAAAAGCATATATTAATATATTTACCGCACGACAATTCCAATGTTGGACCATCCTCATCGATCTCAAGCTTTATCTTTGTATCATCAATATCAATTTCCTCAGTTTTAATCACAATTTCCTCGTGCATCGCGCTGAGCAAAAAAAAAAAAGTGCGCAAAATAAATTACCGCTGCGATCTGTAGAAGCTATCGTTCGCTTTCCGAAAAATATCGAACAATTGCCAGTACTCCTGCGCCGATATATCGATATATATGCAACGCACTGCAGTCGATTTCACATTTGACATTGAACTGTAACAACAATCAGAATCTCTGCTAGCAGGCAAAATAAAAAGCAAACAAATTACGTTTTCTCTTCAATTATTATTGTTAATTAAAAGGAAACTGCGTGACGCAACACGTTCGCATTAGCTCTGGCACAAAACATTCTTATCCCGCGGGGACGGCTTGAAGTAACCTGCATAACGAATGCCATAAATCCATGTTTGTCTTAAAAACTTCACAATCGTAAACAAAAAAATGAGCAACAGCGAAGATTCCCAACAATATATTAACGATATGATGGTCAAAGAGGAAGATGAGGCGTCGGGTGGTCGGTAATCAATCAATGTTATTGTTCTGCATTATTAACACACTGTTCTATTAACGTACTGTAGACGATTCGGACAGACAAGATGGACATGGAAGCATGCTGCGCGAACAGGATCGCTTTCTGCCCATTTGCAACATAATCAAGATAATGAAAGTGCCAGTGCCACAGAACGGCAAAATAGCCAAAGATGCGAGAGAGTGCATACAGGAGTGCGTCTCGGAGTTCATATCATTTATCAGCAGCGAGGCAATTGAGCGCAGTGTCGCCGAGAATCGCAAGACGGTCAACGGTGACGATTTGCTAGTTGCCTTCAACAATTTGGGATTTGACAACTACGTGGAACCGCTCTCTATTTACTTGCAAAAATATCGCGAGGTGAGTGCAAATACATTTTATTCGATGACAATTAGCACTCAACTAATCGTTGCTTCTCTCTTGCTGCGCAGTCAAACAAATCGGATCGCAATTTATTTCTGGACAGCAGCTATATGCAAACCGATGACGGCGAGGCTGGCAAACAGTAACGGGGGTTTAATTTAAGACTTAAGGGATGATGAATAGTTTTTTTTTTAATTTATATATATATATATATATGTATAGAGTCTATAGTCAAAGTCAAGTTTTACTTTTATGGCAAGTAGCTTAATAGTTTCATTTTATATGCATATTTTATAAGACACCAAGTACTTTTGTATATTCTACAGGTTTACATATTTGTATATACTTAAAGATATTAAAGGGTATGTTGAGTCAGACAGTCATATTGTTTTATACGGCCTACCTTTTATTATTATTAAAGACACAGCTTAGTTATGCCTAGTATGCTGGATGTTACTTTATTTAATTTTTATTTTTGCTTTTGCGAATCGGCCACATCAAAGAAGATATTTCCAAGGACTCAGTGTGCTCAGATGGTCGCAAATATAATGAATAGAAGATAAGGCAAAAACTAGGATATTGTGAAAATAATGTTGCTATCCTTCTGTTAGTGCTAGCACCAAGTTGTTTGCGACTTCTTGTAAAATCACCATCCGTGATTTACTAAAAATGAATAGCAAACTAAGGAACATTGTGTACCTCGGTGTGAAACAAAATAATATATGGCCTGACTCTAAGCCGTAAAGTTTAAACGCTTTACGAGTAAAAATCACTGGATTACGACGACTACTTCATTATAATATTATCTACTAAGTTGATGTGTGGTTTAAGATTGGGGGAAGATGGGGATTACTTAATAGTAGGAGGAGCGCTACAGCATTATATGTGATGCTTAATTCGATATATAAAATATGATAGATACTTAGGTTTTAAGTATTATAAATTAGTTGCGACTAACACTAGGCTAAAATAATGTGGCTTATACACATGGGCATTCATTATCAGAACATAGCATGACACAATATTCATATCGTTTGCGCTCCGACTATTTTGAGTTGTTTGTTACAGCATCAGATCCTCGCTTTCCATGGGCTCGTCCTTGATGCGCAACAAGTTGCTATTATCCATGGCATCATCGTTTAGGAATATGTTGCTATCCTCATGCTCTAAGTGTAGCGTGGGCATTGCCTCCGCCAGAAGTTGCCCCGGCTGGATAAAGCAGTAGCTCTCAAAATGTTTGCAGCAAATTTTCTTAGAGTTGTCCCACTTAGGCAGAGGCTCGATTTTCAGATTGTAGCACCACTTTGTGCGCTGATTGCGATTCTGGGGAAAGTCCAGCATTGGGAGCTGGACATCGTCGACGCCACAAATTAGACAGCTCATCGCGTTGGCGGGCAGATGTGCGGCACAAATGAATTTGCCAGAGTAACTTTGAACATCCGGTAGATTGAGCGCCTGACACCATTGATGCATTAGCATCGGATCTATTATTGAAATAAAGATATTTTGATTAGCTAGGCGACTTGAATGAGTATTTTATATGATTACCTCTGGGAAACTTGTGCAGCTGGACATTGATATTTTCAGAGCAATCGGGGATGCAGCAACGTGGTCCCACTGGAGTCTGCTCGGGCTCTGCGCTGTCTGGGCCCAAATGGAGGCTGGGCACCGCATTGGACATGAGACGACGAACGCCTATCAGCTGCGGATCAAAGTGCCGACTGCAGATGAGCTTTGTGTTGCGCTGCGACTCATAGAAGCGCATGCCTGTGGCCTTCTCCCATTTGCGTATGGAGCTGATGTTGTTGGGCAGTCGAAAGAGCTTGATACCATCACCGCGGGGATTGCGGCAATAGGGTAAACAGCAGCATTTGATCTTCCACGGTGGCAGCTGACCCGGCGGCAGAGGATCAAATCGAGAGCGACGCTCCCTTTTCACATATGGAGCCGTCCGCATTTGATCATCAGCATCTACATTCACATCAACATCATTGTCATCATAGTCATCATCCAAGTCCTCCAATATGGTGTCCTCAACATCCACTTCAACCTCATCACATTCGCTGCCTGTTTCGGACTGAGTAAATAGCTGCTGACTCTGCTCATTCGTAAAGATCTCCAGCGGCACATTGCCCCCCAGTTCCAGCGTGGGCACCGCCCAGGGACGCAACTTGCGCAGACGGATGCAGTGCGGTTCGAAATGGACACTACATATCATTGTCTTCCACGGCCGTCGCTCATCGTAATGGATGCGCAAATTATGCATCCATCGTTGCTGCATCTGACGCGAGCGCGGAAACTTGTAGATGTGCACGCCGTGCTGGGAACGCTGTCGTTGGCAGTGGACCAGTGAGCACTTATCATAGCCGGACTTGACCGGATTGTAGCTGATGGTGCACTTCTCCTGATTACTGCTTGACAGACGCAGTTGCTGATCGGACCAGTTATAGGAATCGTTTTGGCTGAAATGATTGTCATATTGTTGCTCATCCTCGCTACCCTCGTGCAACTCCAGTTCGGGCTCCAGCAGACTGAAATCATCCTGCTCCTGGTTGCCATCTTCCATCTCCAATTGATCAAATTGCTCCATTCGATCCTGTTTGACTGTCATGCCCACCTCCGAGCTGCTCATTGGCTTGTCCAGGCGCAAGAATTCGTTATCAAACAGTTTCTTGGGCGCAAGCGGTCCCAGATTCAGGGTGGGCACACTGCCGTGCATCAGTCGCACATTGCCTAGACAGATGGGCTCAAAGTGTGCGCTGCAGATGCGATAGCGCCAGCGGAACTCGGGATCGAAGGGTACCTGAGTGTTGTGCTGCCACTTGGCGCACATGTCCGACGAATGGGGGAACTTGTGCAGCGTCAAATTCTCGCTGGTCAAATGATTGGAGCAGCCCTCGATCTGACAGTATTTGCTGGATTTGCAAGGCGGTGCAGGCCGTGGTAAGCGAAGACCTACATTCGCAGAGAGCAACTGTTGCTGAGACTCCAGCGGAGCAGCGAGCGACTGTCTGGTCTCTTCTTTAGTCTGTTCCAGTTGCAGTTGGGCGTTGAACTCATTATCATAGATATGCTTCGGTCGACGTGAGCCCAGTCGCAACGTGGGCATCGCTCCACGTCTGATGCGCGAGCCGTGAAAGCAATCCTCGATGAAATGATGACTGCAGATGCGAAAGCGCCAAGCGAATTTGACGTCCACGAGCACCTGGGTGTTGTGCATCCACTTTTGCATGGCATCCAGCGAGACGGGAAACTTGTGCAGCTTGATGCTGCTGCTCAGATTATTCGAGGTGACATTGCAGCCATGCACGCTGCAGTGGCGTGCGCTGTAGTGGAGTCCATTCTGGACAACAGGGATACGGCATTGGGGTGGACCTGGACTGAGGGGATTGTGCGAGAACTGCTCAGCATAGCTGAGATTTGCCTCGGTATCCATTTGTTCGTAGGTTGTGCACTTCTCGACATGACCCACCTCGAGCAGCACCTCCAGCGCCTGCATTTCCATAGGCTGCTGTGAGTTATTGTCGCAATCCTCTTCATATTCCATAGCCTGCGGTGCTGGTGGCTCCTTCTTGGGCAATGGCTCCAGCTTGAGCAATGGCTCTGGCTGAGCCTCAACAACTTTCTCGCTGACCTGCAGCTCATTCATGTGTTGCCACTCCAACTCGGTGGGATTCTGATAGACTGGCATATCGCCCGGTTGAAGCTCCGGCAACTCCAGCGTAGGCATGCTCCACGGCTTCAAGCGCTTGGTTGTCACCGTGAAGCATCTGGGCTCAAAGTGCTTGCTGCATATCTTGTACATATAACGCTGTTGCTCGTAAAACACCAGCTGCATATTGTGCAGCCACATCTCCAGCACATCTCGACGAGTGGGCAAACCATGCAGCCGTCCGCCGTCGCGTGGCTTCAGTGTTCTGCAGCCACGCACCGCACAGCTGACAACGCGTATGCGAACGCTGCTACGCGCTGCCTCATAATTGGAATCCAGCAGATCCTCAGCGACGTGTGCTGAAAAGTGATCCGCACTATGATCGTAGAGCAAGATTAGGTGGAGTGGACAGAGCTTGAGCAGCTGCTGCTTATCGAACTGCGACGCCTCCAGGCCCATATAAGAGAGCCACTGCTGGCGGAGCTCTTGCTCCTGGGGCAGCTCGTAGGTGACCCGCAGATAGCTCTTCTGCAGCTCCACGCATTGCGGATAGCAGCAGTCGTGACTGGCGCCGTCTCTATTGCAGTAGCGCTTCTGCTGCGTCGGCACCGACTCTACGCTTGGGTGTATATTGTCGAACTCATTATGACCCAGATGGAGTGTGGGCATTGCACCATAGGTGGGTCGTCCATTCTCCAAGCAGCTAGCCTCAAAATGCACACTGCAGATCTTCAGGCTAGCCAGTTGTTCTTTGCTCGGATCAAGGCGCACATTTTGCAGCCACTTGTCCGCCAACTGGCGCACCTTTGGCAGCCCAAATAGTTGAACCTCATCCGCATCCTTGGAGCTCTCACAGTGCGGCACACAGCACACGATCACATCCTCTTCCCAGTTCGCCGGATTGGGTATCACATCGTCTAGGTCCTCGTGACCTAAATGAAGCGTGGGTCGTGCTCCAGGACGCAGCACTCGAGACGCATTAAAGCAGTTTGACTCGAAGTGGCGTTCACAAACGTGCTGTTCCGAGCCACTCGTGGCCGCCTGATCCAGGCGCAAATTATGGCACCAATCCAATATCTGTGGGGTACGCTTGGGCATCTTGAACAGACGGCGACGCGTTGCATCTTCGTCCTTAACGCAACCATTGACCACACAGCGCACCTCAGTTACAGCCCGGCTCAGCGCCAGTGTGGGCACAGCGTCCTCATTCAACTCTCCGGTATCAGGATCAAAGCAATCCGGCGCAAAATGCGACTGGCACACCTGAAAGATAATTGATTTTAGGATGTCTTTTAGTTATTAGTCAATTTAAAATGCGTAAGCTGAATACCTGAAATCCATCGCTGCTGGCCTGCATGGAGCGATGCTTACAATTAGCGGCCCACTTGCGAATGGTTGGCCGATCCGTGGGATATTGGTAGAGACGCAGCTGCTCGCTACTCTGCTGGAAGCAGGTCAGCACCGAGCAGTAGTTGGCCCAGATGAACTGCAGTGTCTGCTTGTTCTCCTGGCTGTCGGCAATGTTGCCATTGTGCTTGGCATTCGGGATGATGTGTCCATCGTGTCCTAGATTCAGTGTGGGCACCGCCCAGCTACGCAGCTGATTCTTGCAAATGGCCTCCGCCTCGAAGTGATCCTGGCAGACGAACAGCCGTTGTGCATCGACAAAGCGCGGCTGCTGCTGTGTATTCACCAGCCACTTCAGCATCGACGTCTCCGCGCTGGGAAAGCGAAAGAGGCGCGTCAGGGCGGAATCCTGCTGACCGCAGCTAGGAATACAGCAGGTGCGCAGCTTGCCACGCGGACTGGGACTCGCACTCGCACTAAAGTTGGGACTGTTGCACATAGGCAGCTCAGTTTTAATGCGCAAGGGCAGCTCCAACGGCACGGCGGGTTGTGTTTGGCTGCCATCCAGCTTGGGATTTAAATAAATGTTGGCATCCTCGTGGTGCAACTGCAGCGTTGGCATTGCCCACACTTTGGGGCGCACTGGGCCCAAGCAGCCTGGCTCAAAGTGCAACATGCAGATGCGATAGACATAATGTCGGGCCGGATCGTATTCAATCTTGGTGTTGTGCACCCACTTGGCGCAGGTGTCGGGGCAAACGGGCAGCTTGGTCAGACGCACATTGTCCGTATACTTCGAGTAGCAGCCGGGCACAGCGCAACGTAGCTTCATTGCCATGCTGGAGCTGGATATCAGTTCGTAAGTCTCACGCAGCTGGCGACGCACAATATCTGGCACCGACTCGGGTAGCTGCACTAGTTCGTAGAGCTGCATAAAGTGCATCACACACAGCTGGGCGTGCCGGGGCGACGGCTGAGGATGGGGTAGCTGCAACCAGTGTAGCCAAGCCTGTTGCACCTGCAGATGTGCGGGCAGATCATAGCCGCGATAGAGATTGAGACGAGCGCAAGTACATTTGGGTACCAGACAGCCACTGTTGCCTCTGATGCTAGCCACATTGTGGCGATAAATATTGGTATCCGAGTGGCCCAGTTTCAAAGTGGGACACGACGCATTCAGCTCAAAGTGATCGCTGCAGAGGAACATTTGAGTGCAGTCCAGCGCTGGAGGCAGCTTCAGGTTGTGCAACCATTTGCGCAGCATCAGACGATCCTTGGGCAGACGCTGCAGCTGAACCCCATGCAACTCCGACAGCTTACCGCAACTTGGCAGGCAACAGCGACGACCGGGCTTAATCTCCGCCAGATCCGGTTTCCGTTTTCGGCAGTGTTTCAGGCTCCAAAGCCGAAAAACCGAATGCTGCGGCTGTTCATCATAGATGCCCGAAAGCATCCGGCCATTGCAGCTGTAGGTGAGCGGTGTGGCATGGCCCAGTTTCAAGGTGGGCACAGCATTCTGCTTCAGCTTGCGCGTGCCCAGCATCGAGGGCTCAAAGTGCTCGACGCATACACGACCCATGCAGGACTCCAACGGCAGCTGCAGATTGGCGCTCCACTTGAGCAGCAGCTGTGGATCCTTGGGAAAGCCAAAGGTGCTCAGATGATGGATGGCGGTGCGCTCCTTCCGACAGTGCTTCAGACAGCAAATGGGCGTCACATTATTCACAGCCTTCTCGCGCCGCGGAGCCATTGTCATTCGAAGTGGCCGCGTATCTGGCAGAAGCAGCTCATCGTCATTGCCGGGAATGTCTTCATCATCATCCTCATCATCATCGAGATTATCATGTCCGGCAGAGGTATCATCGCTGTGGTGCTCAGCGTAGGTTTCCACAAGTTCTAAAGGATCAAAATAGCCATGTTCCTCAGAGTCCCGATGACCTTCCTCATCCTCGTCCATATTTTGACCGTGCTCATGCTCCATATCTTGCTCCTGCTCTTGCTGCTCTTCATCTTCATTCTCTATCTCCTGTTCATCCTCCTGTTCAGTCTTTACTTTGACCAACGACTTTAAGCTGGCATTGCCCTCTTCTTCCTCCGCTTCGTCCTCCTGCTGCAGACCCGCCTTAATGCCTTCGTTATCAAAGACCACGCCCTCGTCGTGTCCCAATTTGAGCGTTGGCACTGCGCCCGTCTTCAGCTTCAGCTTGCCACGCACCAGTGGCTCAAAATGATCCGCACAGATTCGTCCGCGGCATTGATCCGGCGACAAGCGTAGATTAACGCGCCACTTCTCGAGCAGCTCTTCGCTGCGTGGATACCGATAGGTACGTAAATCGTTGTCAATGCTGCGCCGCTTCCGGCAGTGCGCCAGCGCACAGGTGGGCGTAAAGAAGCCCGGTATATTCTTTGGATTCTCATAGATCGGCAACTCCTGATGGCCCAGCTGCTGTGTGGGCATTGCCCAGCCCCTCAGCTGATTGCCATCGATGCAACGGCGATTGAAGTGGGCGCTGCAGATGCGCGTCGTTTTGTCCACGTCGGCAGCAGGCAGCCGCAGATTGTGGCGCCACTTGCTCTGCTGCTGTTTTCCATTCGGAAACGGAAAGAGACGGGCAGCATGCTCCAGGCGGCTGCGACCACAGCTCGGCACACAGCACTTGAAATTAGTCAAAGATTTCTTGATTTTAACCTGTGTTGTACGTGAATCTGTGGCCGCCGACAGGTTAATGTCCGGTTTGATGTCTTCATCCAGGTCGGAGTGCGCCTCCTGCTTAATGTTGATCCTCATGGAATCTTGGACGCGCCGCTGACGTCCAAAGAGATTGCTCTGCAGCTCCTCGGGATTGACTTGGAACAAGTCATCAGTCTCGTCATGGCCAAGCTCCAGTGTTGGAATGGACCCAATGTTTAGGCGCGTCTTACCGATGCAAATGTCCTCGAAATGGGCGTTGCAGATCTTATAGCGTTCGCGCTCCTTAAAGTTGAGATGCTCGAGGCGGAGATTGTGGCGCCAGCGCTGAAAGAGCTCCGGATCTTTGGGAAAACTGTTCATCTGCACTTCATCGAATTTACGAGTCTTTCCGCAAGAGGGCAAACAGCACTTAAAGACCGGATCAATATAGCGCTCCTCCGGCTTGGGATTTAGCATTAGCTCGATATCATCATCGTGGCCAAGGGATAGAGTGGGAATGGCCCACTTGAACAGATGCTTCGGTCCAATGCAATCCGCCTCGAAATGTCTGTTGCAGATGCGAACGCCGATACAGTCGACTGGACTTATTTTCAGATTGTTGCACCACTTCCACAGCAGATCCTCATCGTCGTTGGGGAAGCGGAAGAGACGCACATCCGGTTGCTCCTTGATGGCACCGCAGCCTTCGACGGTGCAGTGCTCCTCCACGAAAGACTGCGCCTCATTCGGAAATATGTCTTCATCTTCATGGCCCAACTCAAGCGTTGGAATTGCTCCGGCACTGAGTCTCTTCCCATTGAACGAGTGCGTCTCAAAGTGCTGCGAGCAGATACGATACTGTTGTCGCATAGCGCCTCGGGGACGCATCCGGATGTTGTGCATCCACTTACGCAGCTGGGTGGGGCTGTGAGGCAGACGAAAGAGCTGCACCCCCTGCGCCCGCTGACGCCGGCAGCTCTCCACAATGCAGACGCGCTGCAAGCAGAGCTTGTTGGCCTTTAGCTTGGCCGGATTCTGATAGATCTTGTAGCCGGATGGTGTATTGAGGTCCAGTGTGGGCACCGCCATGGGCACCGGGCATTTCTTGCTGAGCACATGCGACTCAAAGTGAGCGGAGCAGAGCCGACGCTGGGCGCTGCCCACAGGTGGCACCTGTAGATTATGCGCCCACTTGGCCAGCGTGGAGCGATTGAGTTTGGGGAAGCGATACAGCTGGACATTGTGTGTGGCACGCACCTTGCGGCAATGCGGCAAGCAGCAGCGTGGCACCCAGGTGGGCTTCACACCACTTGCTTCAGAGCCTCGGGCTGCTCTGCCCGGCTTGAGATGCGTGCGCCGCTTGTAGAGCATCTGGTGTTCGGGATTCTCGTAGATATTCTCTATGTTGGTTGCAAGATTGAGCGTGGGTATTGCCCAGGGGCGCATCCGCTTGCCAATGCAGTGGGATTCGAAATGCAGATTGCATATTCTCATATTGGGCAGCTGGGCTATCTCCAGTTGGAGATTGTGTGCCCACTTAGACAGCACCTGCGACTCCTCGGGCGGGCGATATAGTTTGATGTCATCCACGCTGGGATTACGCTTACACGTCTCCACACAGCACTCGCCCTGCTCCTCGCCATTATTAGGCGCACTAGGACGCGCATAGAACTCGGCAACTTGCTCCGCCGTGGGCAGCGGATAGGGTATATTCTCATGCCCAAGGATCAGTGTGGGCACTGCCCACTTCTCGAGCCGTTTGTTGCGCAGGCATCGATCCTCAAAGTGCACCTCACAGATGGCATCATTAAAGAGTTTACTGCCATCCGGAACAGGACGCTGCAGATTTGCGCACCACTTGGTCAGCAGCGGCACATTGCTGGGAAAGCGATGCAGATTGGCATGGTCCCGGTCACGATTCCGCTTGCAAACAGCCACGCAGCAAGTTTCGCGTATGTTGAGCTTCTTGATCACATCCGGATTGCGGTGAATGTCCTCGTCGTCGTGGCCCAGATGCAATGTGGGCACCGCAAACGGACGCATACAGCCGCCAATGCAGTAGGGCTCAAAGTGCAAGCTACATATCCGCATGCCCTTGTGCATCTTGTCCTCGGGAATCTTAAGATTGTGACACCACTTGCGCATTTGCTCTGGCCGCCTGGGTATTGTGTGGAATGTGATGCTATCATTGTTGTGACGCTTGCTCTCGCAGCTGGGCACACAGCAGACGTCCATGCTGTCGCTGACATTAAGGCCAGAGGATGAGCCTCCAGCGCCCATGCTCATGTAGGATGCACTTAACTCCGGATCCACATAATGCGATGTCGATGAGGCCGACGAGGATGTGGATGCAGCCGAATGCCGCTGATATTTATGATGCACTTGTTGCGGCTGCTGCTGTAACTGGTGTTGCTGCAGCTGCTGCTGATGATTGTGGGTGGGCGTAGAGGGCGTTGGCGGTGGCCACAGTTCATTCTCGTATATGTTAAAGGTGTCATTATGACCCAGATGTAGCGTGGGCACAGCACCTATGAATAGGAAATATTTATTATTATGTTTTATGTTATAAATTCTGAGCAACAGCGTACCCGGAGATAGTTTGCGTAATCCCAAAGCTTCTTTAATAAAGTGAGCGCTGCAAATTTTGTGATTCTTGCCACGATAGACAGCCGGATCAAGGCGTAGGTTGTAGCACCAACGACGCAGCAGCACCTCATCCCTGGGGAAGCGATACAGCGACATGTTGAAGTCGGAGGAGCGACTGCGACGACAAAAGTTGAGGCAGCAGCGCTTCTCTTCGACATACAGGTTTTTGGGATTGTCATGAATTTTGCCATACTGGGCGCCCAGGTGTAACGTGGGCACTGCCCAGGGCTTCAGCCGGAACTTGCCGATGCAGCGCTCCTCGAAGTGGCGACTGCAGAAGTGACGCGGCTCCTTGGCCTGGACGGGCAGACGAGCGTTTTGGCACCACTTAATCAAACTCTTGATGTCCTTGGGAAAGTTGTAGAACTTCAGATTACTCTCGCCACGCTGACTAGTGCAGTTTGGCATACTGCAGCGGGCAACCTCGCCGGTGGTGAATGTGTTGGTCAGCTCACGATTCTGATAGAGATTTGCCACATCGTCATGGCCCAGATTAAATGTGGGCACCGCCCAATAGCACAGAGAGTAACGATTAATGCAACGCTTAGGGAAGTGCATGCTGCAAATGCGAAAGGTGGCATAGCTTGACGCCGGAATGTGGAACATCTTGAGGTTGTGCAGCCACTGATGCAAGTACTTGTCATCTTTGGGAAATGTAAAGAATTGCAGCGTCGGGCTGGTGCTCTTGCGCACCCCGCACAGTGGAACACAGCACAGCGCATCCTCCGAATCGTCCAGCGTCGAGGAATGCGCCTGCGGACCACCAATTGCCCCGCCCCCGCCGTGCAGAGAATTGTCGCTGGCGTAGGCATTGTTATAGTTGCTCTCGTGCATACTATAGCCAGACTCGCTGGTGGAGTTGCTATAGCTGCGCTCCAGTTTCACGGACGCCTCGCTCTTCAGCGCCGAGGCATATAAAGCGGCGCCATCAGCGTTCGCTTGGCGTTGCTGCAACAGCGAATTGAGCGCCGCTGTTGCCGGTAATGCCGAATTCGCCTTGTGCTGCGGTGGAGTCACTAAAATATATAAAAAGCGTTTTAGTTGATGGTGAAAGTAATAAGTATGTGTCATAAGGATTCAGCTGCATTTGAGAAATATCAAAGGAACTATTCTAGACAGCGACTCACTTTCAATGGTACCCATGTGACAATCCTGCAGTTTATAGTTGCCCTGTTGCTGATGTTGTTGTGTATGCTGCTGCTGTTGTTGTTGTTGTTGTTGCTGCTGTTGTTGGTGTGCTGCAGCGTAATACTTGCCACAAAAGTAGGGCGCCGCCAGTCGATGCTCGTGCAGCTCTAATGCCGTTTGGTACCACAACCGGCAAATGGGGCAATCGTAACGCTGTTGGAACTTGTGTTGCGGCAAATGGGCATACAGCTGTTCCCGTGTGGGGAACGTAACAGAGCACATCTATAAAGGGTTTGTTAATTAGCAAACGTAACCAGCTGTAAACCACAAGTCACTAGCCCCTCTTACATTGCACACAAAGCTATCGTACTCGTGCTCCATGTACTCGTGCGATTCGCACTCTCCAATCGAGTCGTAGTGTTTTCCACAGTATTTGTGGCAGAAGAACTTGTCAGTTCGATGCAGAAGCTTGTGCTTCTGCAGCTCCTCGGCGCCCATGAAAGACATGGGACAGATGTTGCACTTGAACTCATACTCGTGTATGCTGCAACTGCTCTCGGCCACATGCCGCAAGTAAATGTGCTTCTTGAAGAACACCTCTTTGCAGCGCTGACAAATGGGCATACTCTCCGCGGAGCGATCCGTTTGCAGCTTCCGGCGCGGGTAGTTTAGCGGGTTCTTTAAGAAATCAAAATAAATTAATACTTATAGCATAATCTATGGGCTGCTAATCTTTCCACTCACTTTTTGGTTTCCATAGGCCTCATCCTTGACATTCAGCTCAAGCTTGGGACTTAGCATATCGTCGCCGAATTCGGGATATTTACTAAAATCGGCAAAGGGAGTATTATCATCGATATAGTTGGACTTGAAAGCATGTTCGTCAATGGGTTCCGCTGCCAAATATTAAATATTAAATACATTTTTAATTAATATGCAATACCTTTTATCTAAATTCTTTATCAAAACTTATATCGCTTTCGCTGATTTTGCACTTTAACGAAAATTAATTTTAAAATTAGAATTCTATTTTTGTAGCATTATCGACACAGATCGTATGTGCAAATTTTATACAAAAAAATAATCTCTAATTTTCTATACCTCTATGTATAATTATAGTGTATTCGCACGACCTAACCTGACAGCCTCACTGAATGTGCAGACAAATTTTTTTCTTAGAAAAAAAACTTATATATTTATATGGGAGCTTGCTGTAATAAGTAATGTAATGTAAAAAATAATTGCTTTAAAGTTTGTGTAGTGATTACAGTTTAAATATAAAAGCAGTTTTATTCCTTATGTAATATTTATGGATGTGTGCGTACATTTCGCAGAATACATTCTTAACACACTTTCAGCTCTAATCAATATAAAGAAATCTCAAATTATCACTAAAATGAAAACAAAATTGAAAAAATAAAATATGTGCCCGGAAACTGAAGAACTTCAGTTTTTTTTCATGCGTCTATGGTTTTTACGTATGTATTTGTTTGTGTACAGGCATATGTATATATTGTTTAATTGTTTTGAGTTGTTCTCTCTGGTGGCTGCTCTGATAAGCATGAAAACGGAGATAACATGAGCGAGAGTGTTTTTCATTTTCCATTCCTATGTGTATACACATATAGGAAACCGCATATGTATATTACTATTTCTCATTTTCCCCATGCATATTTAAAGGAAATATCAAAAAATTAAATGCAATAGAGTTTCTTTTTCCATATAATATATGGTTTTATCAAAAATACAAGAAAAAAATAGTGAGAAAGTAAATTACTTCCGTTAGACATTATATTTTTATTATGCGTTTGTGCCCCGCCCTATTGGTACCGAAAGTCTATTCCATACACACACAAAAGTTATAATCTATTTGGGAACGTACAACGTTACATAAGAACCTAGACTTGAAAATGAGAATCAACGCAACAAACACGCACACTCACTATTAAAATGTCATCAATAGATAGATGGATGTGTATGTGCAGAAAGTGTAGGGTTATAGCCGGTAATATATGGCATCTATCTGGGCATGCATATACATAAGTATATGTACATAAATAAATTGGATACATACACAAAGACTTGCAGACTGACAGACGAAACGCACTCAGAAACAGAACAGAGATACAGAAACGGTACGTAGACGAACCGAAAATCCGAAAACTGAAACTGAAAACCGAAAACCCTGGCGAAAAACAACCGAACGAAAACCTCAGCGTAACTCAACTCAACTCAAACAAACTCAACGCTGTAACAAAACGTTTTATTGATTCGGCGACGCCGAAAACGGAGCTAAATTACGGCTACTTACGCTATAGGAAAATGGGCAACCAATGTATCTGTAACTGTGTTCTCGCTCTCAGTAGTCCCCCACATTCGCTCTCTTGCTTTGTTTAACTGTAAGCGTGTGTGTGTGCGGATGCCTGAACCAATTGCTTATTACTAGAGTCGGACCCGTGTCTCAACTCAAAATGTGATAATAACTATGTAGATTTTAACACTTGCCGACAAATAAATCCATTTGTGGATTAAATAAAATTTAAATTCGCTTTGCCACAAAGAAAAATATTTTCCAAGCTGTGATTATTACTAGCTGCAATTACCCTACCCTCAAATATAGATATAAATAATTGTATACAATAAGATATGAGTATTGAAAACAATTCAAAAATATAATCTGTCAACATTCACATAATAAATAAATTAAAAAAAATAATTTATAAGTATTTATCAATGTGTCTAGTAATGAGTGCATTTTTAAAATTTGGGGTTCGAGAGCTCGTGCTGCTTTGGGGAAATCAGACACGCCCCCATCGCTACTTATTACATTAGTATTTGCATGAGTGCAGAGTGGAGTGTTGGATATCGATATTCCTAAAGCTCGATACTTACATTTAATTATCATTTCGCCACTAGCATCGAGCGAATGACGATTTGCAATGGCGGGTGCTGGCGGCGGTGCCATAGGATTCTGAAAGAGTTGTTGCTGCTGCTGCTGATGGCGTTCGGGCAGTGGCTCCAATGGTTCGCTCTTAATGTACGGATACGAGCTGTGCATTATATGTGGTGGCATATACGAGCGCTGGTTGAGCTGCTGCTGGTGCTGTTGTTGCTGATGCTGCTGCTGTTGTTGCTGCTGTTGTTGTTGTTGGTACTGCAGCAGCTGGTTGTGCGCATAGGCCACAGTATTGGCCTCAAGGTTATAGCCAACCCCAACGCCACCCGCTCCCGTTGAGCCATAATACGCTCCTGTACCCGTGCCGTATGCATTCATAATGTGGTTGTTGTTGTTATTGTTGTTGCTGCTGCTGCTTTTGCAGGGCGACGCAAAGGCAGCGGCATGCGGGGGCGGATAGGAAGCAACATGTGAGTACCAACTGTGCTGTTGTTGTATTTGTTTATGCTGCAAATGCTGCTGCTGCTGCAGATGATGTTGATGTTGTTGTTGTTGCTGTTGCTGCTGTTGCTGATAGTAGTGATGTTGATGTTGGTGATGTGGAGGGGGATTGTGTTGTTGTTGTGACATTACGCTAGTGATAAGATAATTTGGTTTTTGTTTTGTTTTGTTTTTGGCAATTTTCAGCCGCTTTAATTAAAATGGTGAAAAAACACCCGCAGCGTTCTTTTCTCTCTCGCTCGCGCACGAACGCTCTGTGTTTTTCATTTGGCGTCGTCTTTTATATACCAGTTTTTCAGTGTTCTGCTCTGCTCTGCCCCCCTGCCTTTTAAGATTTTTGCATGTGTGTGTGTGTGTATGTATCGAAATGTCATTATTACAATTTGTATATAATTGAGACGGCACTGCTCAGCCAATTGGACACATTTTATATATTGTTATCACTCGAAGCACATGGAGCCCCTTGGCACCAATTGGAATTTGTTTCACTAGGCGCGAGCACTGAATTTTTCAACATTTTTCGTTTCGTTGTTTTAGCGCGACGCGCGACAACAAACTCCTGCATGCGTGCGTGTGTGTGTGTGTTTGTCTGGTTGCCTAGCGATGAGATGAACTCTAAATGCGAAGCAACCATGCGATATATTTTTGTTTAAATATCGCTTATTATTATCGATTGTAAAGTATCGGTATTAGCTGATTTGAACTTGTAACTTCCATTTAGAATAATTCTAACTCGTAAATAATTCCAATATCTAAATTTCTCAATTCTATCACTAAACATAGAATACAGCTTTAGTAATATTTAATTCATCAAACGACTATTGGTAATGCATAATTTATTTTTTTTTATAACATTTGTAAACAAAAGATTGAGAATATTATGTAATTTTGGGTCCTCTTATGCCCACCCGCTGCTGTAGTTGCTCTTTCAGCACCTGTCCATCAACTACCAGTTGCTCCTCGGCCAGCTCGTGAAGCGTGTCACGCAATTGTTTCTTCACTTGGTTTATTCGTGTTCCATTTTTGGCAGATATGGGCAAAATGTGCTCGAATTTCAGCACTCTACTTGGACGCACTTCCTCTGGACACTCTGCCAGACCCACAGACAAATCCCTTAAGCTAGGCTTCACTTTTGCCAGTATGTCCTGTGCACCCTCTTTGTCCATTTTGTTAAGCAGAAGCACGCAGGGCTTCTCCAGCAGCGTTGGATCGTATAGCTCCAGCTCCTTATTCAGCGCATAGATGTTGGCTAAACAGTCGCGATGCAGATGCCGCGGACTGAGCTGAAACCCAAAGATGTCCACCATGAAGAGCAGCAATCGTGTGCGTTCAATGTGCTTCAGAAACTTGTGTCCCATGCCGAAGTTGGCGTGAGCGCCCTCAATGAGACCGGGCAGATCAGCCAGACTGATGGAGCGCAAATCGCTGTACTCAATCGTTCCAATTTGCGGACGAATCGTGGTGACTGTGTGGAAGCGAAAAGATTGTAATTTTACATTCTGTAGCTAGTTCATTTACTTACAGGGGTATGCGGCTATTTTGGGCTTGGCATTGGAAATGGCTTTCAGCAGAGTGCTTTTGCCGGCATTGGGAAACCCAACTAGGCCCACATCTGCAATCAGCTTAAGATCCAGATTCACAATGCGACTCTCGCCGGGACTACCGAGGAAATTGTTGCCCGTGCATCCGCCGGTGCCACCGCCTGCCACAATCCAACTCGCCTCGTCCTCATTGAGATCGGCCAGCAGTTTGTGCTGTTCATCGTACACCTGAACTCCAACAGGAACTTCTATGCGCTGATCAACCCCGCGACGCCCGAATATGCTCAGCTTGCTGCTGTCTTCGCCGCTGGTGGCGTGCACGCGTTTATCCTTCAGGTTCTGCGACACCTTGCGCAGCGTGTGGCCCTCCTTGGCCACAAGGTAGACACATCCGCCTTGGCCACCAACGCCTCCGTATTTGGGCAAACCGTTGCCGCCGTGTCCCCCACGCACCGTTAGACGCAGTGTGTCCAGGAAGCTGGGTCGAAAATGAGCACGCGCTGGCTGTAAGGGAGATATAATTATATAATAGAAATGCTTACATGTTTCCATTTATATTCTTACTGATTTTGTCGATTTCAGCAGGAATTTAAACAGTTGAACCATCGCGAACAGCTGATTGGCCAATGAGACACAGTATGCTGCTTACAGTATGCAAAAAATTAATGCATCACAATAATCTTTTACACGGGTTAAAGTTGCATAAGTCAAGACAGACCAACACATAAAAGTAACAAGTTTTCCACGCTACTGCATAATAATCAACAATAAATTGGATTTAAGAACTGCACTCTTTATCAGAACTTGGTAAGGCAGCAAGCAATCGATAAAATTTTAATTGATTAATCGATATAAACACACGAAACAAGCACGTGCGATTTGTTTTTAGTGCTAAAACCTTTTTTTAGTACAAACACAAACAGCGCAATGGAGCCGGGTATTTGCTATATTAAACCAGAGTGTGTAATATTATTAGATAATTTTGCAATATTTATAAAGCCAGAACATTTATTTTAAATAGGTATTTACTAGCTGAGGCCAATGGTGGCGGCATAAAGCCTGCCGATGAAGGCGAATCCAACAAAAGAAAACACACTGAAGAATTCGATAAGCAAAATGAGGAAAGCAACAAGCGCGACGGCAAAAAGGAGCGAAAACGTGGCCAGAATAAGGTAAATAAAGAAGTCAACTTCAATTGTCAAGTACATATTACATACACACATATATTACACCTATACATATACTGTTTGTTTAGCATCGGCCAATTTTCAAAGACGAGCGCTTCTCGCATCTTTGTCATTCGCTCATCGATGGCCCCGGCGGAGCAGCCTGTTCACTGCCCAATTGCCGTTACGTGCATGATCTGGATGCGTTTATAGCGGGCAAGGGCGAGGAACTCGGAGACGAGTGCCATGTGTATGCGACCAAGGGCTATTGTGCTCGCGGTGTAACCTGTCGGTTTGCCAAGGCGCACACAGATGCGCAGGGCAGAAACATGAAAGCGGCCCACTACGACGAGCAAGCGCCACAAACCACCTGGAATGGCATCACACCAGGTGAGCACCAGCAACCGATTTGCATAATATCAATCATATTTACTTGTTGATTTATTGTAGAGGTGCAGGTGCGTTTGCGCAAGCATGAATATGATTTTAGCCGCTGCAAGGAGCTGATTAAGCAGGCTGAAAAGCTGCGTGATGCTAGAAAACAAAAGCAGGAGGAACAGCCATCGGATGAGACACCCAAAGCAGAGCCAGCGAAGCCCATTGGCAGCGTCATCGATGAGTGCCCAGGGGGACGCGATGCTGACCGCAAGCCCCTCATTGATTTCCGTGAGAAGCTTGTCCTGTCGCCGCTGACCACTGTCGGCAATTTGCCATTTCGCCGCATCTGCAAGGAGTTTGGGGCGGACATCACCTGCGGCGAAATGGCGTGCGCAGTGCCGCTGCTCAAGGGTCTGGGCCAGGAGTGGGCGCTGACCAAGCGGCACGAGACAGAGGACATCTTCGGCGTGCAGGTGTGCGGCAACAATCCGAATGTGATTGCACAAGCAGCACAGGTGCTGCACGAAACGTCGCGAGTGGACTACATAGATCTGAACATTGGCTGCCCCATTGATCTCATCTATCAGCAGGGTGGCGGCAGTGCCCTAATGCGACGCACCAACATCCTCGAGCTCGTCGTGCGCAGCTGTTCATCTTTGTCGCCGCAGCTGCCATTTACGGTAAAGATGCGCACCGGCATATATGCGGATAAGAGTGTGGCACACGAGCTGCTGCCGCTTGTGGAGGAGTGGGGTGCGGCGGCGGTGACGCTGCACGGACGGTCACGCGAACAGCGATACATGAAACAGGCCAACTGGACGTACATCGAGCAGTGTGCGGCGGAGGCGAAACAGATGCCCGTCATTGGCAACGGTGATATACTCAGTTACGAGGATTATGCGGAGAAACGTGCGATGGCTCCGCATGTCAGCTCCGTGATGATTGGACGCGGTGCGCTCATCAAACCATGGATATTTCAGGAGATTAAGCAGCAGCGCGCCTGGGCGCCCACATCGACGCAACGCTTTGAGCTGATGCGTCGCTACTGTAACTATGGACTGGAACACTGGGGCTCCGATACCAAAGGTGTGGAGAACACTCGACGCTTCCTGCTCGAATGGCAGTCGTTCCTCTATCGCTACATACCCGAGGAGCTGCAGCTGTCGCCGCCGCAAAAGATCAATGAAAGACCACAAAAATATCGTGGACGCGACGAAATGGAAACGCTGATGAGTTCGGGCAATGCCTCCGACTGGGTGAAGCTCAGTGAAATGCTGCTCGGGAAAGTGCCTCAAGGATTCAGTTTTGTGCCCAAGCACAAGGCAAATGCGTTTTAGACAAGCCTGAATACGTACAACTTTAAGTTAAAGTTTGGCTCTGTAAAGCCTAATCAATTTTTGCTAATAGGACTAACGGGAGTTGTTTCCACTAATATTTTAAATATTACATATTACTATCGTCCTGCATTGTTATGTAATAAAAGTGTTTAATATCCCATGAAAAATAGTCTTTATTATATTAATTCAAAATTGTAGTCACATATTACATACAAAAGTCTATTTATTCCCAAAAAATTATAAGACACATCACTTTAGGTAACTAAGCGCTTCCTCGACATCAGCCTTGGAGCCCAGGAAGATGGGACTGCGTTCGTGTATCTTCTGAGGCACAATATCGAGTATGCTCTTCTTGCCATCGCTAGCCAGACCGCCGGCCAGGATCATAAGATAGGCCATGGGATTGCACTCGTAGAGCAGACGGAGTTTGCCATTGGGCGCAGCTTTGGTGGCCGGGTAGATGAAGATGCCGCCGTATTTGATGGTGCGATGAACATCAGCAACCATAGAGCCAACATAACGAGCGCCATACGGTTTGCCCTTGGTGGGATCTTTCTTGGCCGCAATATAGTTGCGGACGCCTTCGTCCCAGTCGCTGGCATAGCCCTCGTTGATGGAATAGATCTTACCCTTCTCGGGCACACGCATATCGGGATCGGTTAAGATAAACTCACCAATCGCTGGATCATAGGTGAAGCCGTTGACGGAGCTGCCCAGACCAAGCACAACTGCCGTGGCGGAGCCGTAGAGCGCATAACCGGCAGCCACCAGCTGATTGCCCGGCTGGAGTGCATCCTGAACGGTCGGCACACCGGGGCTCCTTTTACGGTGTATGGCAAAAATGGAGCCTATGGACACCAGACAATCAATGTTGGACGAACCATCCAGCGGATCAAAGCAAACAATATATTTGCCCTACGAACAAAACCAAATTAGTTGATCAACAATTCTTTGGGAGTGGAACTACTTTTGTGCTCACTTGTCGCTCTGTTTCCACCTCAATGACATTTTCGTTCTCCTCGGAGACCATTAGGCAGGTGGTGAACGATGACTTTAACATGTTGATGAACAGCTCATTGGACAGCACATCCAATTTCTTGACCTCCTCACCCTGAACGTTCACGTCACCCGCAATACCATGCAGCTTGGCAATTCCCGCCTTGCGCACTGCAGATGCCGTCGCCTTTATGGCCGTCTGTATGCAGTTAAGAAGCTGGGACAGATCTCCCGTCGCCTCTTTGAACTTGCGCTGCTCCTGCAACACGAAACGCGTCAGCGTCATCGCGTTCGAGTCAAAGGCAGGTCCCTGCTGCGTCATTTTTGCTGGATTGTAGAGAGCAAACTTAGTTACAACTTTGAAGGCTTCAAGTGTGTAAATTAGCGACGAGCAATATTAATCTAATATTAAACAATTAAAATAAATAAAAATTTCAGTGACTATGCACTTTTGATATGTCAAAAACATTACTCAATAAAACAATAAAAATACTTAAATTTTTAATAATTTGGCTAAGCAAAAAAGATTTTGTCCTTAACATATTAACATATATAATTTGTTAATATATTAATTTCTTAATCTCACGATCAGATGTGTAAAAAGTAAGGCATTGCTCATCGCCTTATTTATATATAACTGAAAAATCAAAGATATAAATAAGCATAAGCTGAAATACATATACAATTGCTAAGTTTGTGAAAAAATAAATCCTTCTAAGCCATTAAAAGCTTGAGTTGTTAGTTAACTGTCAACATTAAACAAACACAGTGCAGTAAGTAAATAAAATAAAGATTTAATATTAACTCAGAGTTAGTCAAGTAGAAATCGATTGGTCTTCTTGCCAGCATTCTAAAAATCGCATATATTCAAAAAGTAAGCGACTTTTACAGTAGTTTCATATATTGCATTGGGTTTGGGTAGCAGGTACAGGGGTGCAGCTAACTAGTTGGGTAAGTAATAAATTAAAAGTTGTGGTGCAAGTTGGGGTAGTGGCAGGAAATTGGCAGGCATCGGAACAGGCAGAGGAAAGGAGTGCGAGGTTTTGATTTTTCACTTACAATCACCGTTACTGGCCGCCATCGTTGGGGATAGTAGTAAATAATGCGGTTCCTGTGGCTCCTTCAAGCAAAACAACAATGACACAAAATTAAAAGGCAACGCCTTCCAGAGAGTGTGAAGGTCAAAAGATGGCTCCAATCGAGATATACCAGACGATTGGGCTCTGTTGTTGCATGAAAACTTATTATCAAAAACTTGTATATGTATTTTATATGTATATGCGTGGATTTTTGGTTGTTGTGTCTAGGAGCTTACTGATAACCTGTTCCAGCCGCTACACATAAACACACACACACATACATATAAACATACATACGTATTTATGTGCAGGCAATGCAAAAAATATAATAGAAACCGGAACAAGCAGAGTTTTTGCTGATTTTGCTCAGCGACACGTGCCCCATTTTATTTTTGGAAACATGAAAAACACATGATTTTACGTGTATATATATTTTGTGCGTATATAAATTTATCTATATATCTAGCCAAAAATATGTTGCTATGGGAGCCATCTAGAAGTAACGTCAACTTGCAGTGACTCAGCCATTTGACGGTAGACAACATTTGTGGAGCTTCCACAAGAGTGTTTGTAATGGAAACACAATGCAAAAGAACTTTCACTTACAGCAAAGGCAACAATAAACGAACTGATCAAAACAGAACACTGATGAACGGAGAAGAGGCACCACCAAAGAACCGCTATCGATGGCTGTACTGAAGAGACTGAGCGACGTTCAGCTGGCAATGGCAACGGCGAACAAAAGCAACGTCACAATATTTATTTGCCAGACAGGAATAAAAATACATACAAGAAAATATTAACTACCTAGCGATGAACGACTAAAAGTATACTCTGCGAATAGTCGTAGTACGGTCCACATATATCAAATATATTAAGAATAATATATCATATCAACAGACAGAAGCGAGATTCTTTAGAAGCAGTCTTAGTAGCTTTGTCTTCTGAAAATTAATTTCTTGAGTGTTACAGCAAACACTGAGGCAATATGCCCTGTTCACGTTTGAGTGTAGTATGTGTAACTGATAACATGTAAATGTACTCGGAATAAACGACAGTGTGTAGGGAAGACATCGAAATAGAGCCAGAAAGGGGGAGCATAAACAGAGCGAGACTTGCTCCCATGCAGACAACTTAAGCATGTATGCTGATTGAGCTAATGAGCAGAGTTGTCTGCACCAAAAATGAGAGAGAGAGATAGAAAGAGAGAATGGGATGATGATAACTGGCAAGGTAAAACAGACAAACAGAAGAAAAATGTATTGAATTGGAGTTAAAGCAAGTTATTAAGGCGTATAAACATTAGTGATATGTGTATAAAAAGTTGCACTTCTGAATAACTGAAACAAAACAATGCTCAACCAAAAATACGTTTTTTTTGCTGATTACAGTGGAGGCTCGACTCTAATTTGAGGTTTTGCCCACTTTTGATAACATTCACAAATGTGCTCGATAATAATTCATATAATACCCTATAACATATAATACACTATAACTATTTCATTCATTTGTATTGAATTCATTTCGCTTTTTGCCTCTAGTTCTTTGGTGTCATTGCTGCGACCTTAAATAGTGTATTATTCTGATACGAGCATGATTTGCTCTCGATTTTACTTAATATGCAAACGAAATCAAAAAAAAAAAAAAAAACACGCGCAACTTTGTTATGGCAACAGCATTTAATAATAAATATTTTTTTTGTACTTTGAATCTTTGACGTAGGTGAAATGAGATTGGTGTTGAAATTAGCAGCATATATTCTTTGGATTTAAAATGCTGTAATAATTTAACAATATATGGAAATATTTATATGAACTTTCTAAATTGGAGAAACTGCTAACTTTGTTAAAAAAAAATACTTAATATTACTTATAAATTTAATATTTAAATTGTTTAGATTCAAACTGTTCCAAACGTTTATGAACTACTAGTTAAAATAAATAAAACCGAGAACCCAGGTATAAAAAGTACTTACTTTAACAGCGAACATATGGGAAGTCTTAAAGCAGCCTTGGAAAGTAATCCGGAACTGGTATTGGCACTGGCACCCACAATTACAAGTCAATTGGAGGCATTCAACCACTTTGTGCTGGCGAGACTCAACAAAGTGTCTCACTAAATGGCTTGCTAATAACCCGCAATTATTTTGCCATTGTCGAGAGCACTTCAGGAGTTCACCCTCTTCCAAAACAAACACCCCAGCAGGAGTGTGGGCGTGGTCGTGGGCAGCGTTACTTCAACCCTATGGAAATGTAGCAGTTTAACCTGATTAGTGCCTACTTTTTGTTGGTCCTCAATTGGATTTGATTGCACGACGAACACGACCACAGGAACTCAAATTTCCTTTCAATTTTCACATGAGTTTTTATTGAATGCATTAATACTAGGAGGGCTAACACATTAATATAACCATAAAGAGCAATACGCACTCCCAGACATAGAGAGTAAGAGAGACTTAGAGAAAGAGAGAGAGAGAGAGAGAAAGAGAGTGTGTGTATGTACATATGTGACAGAGATCTTAAAATGGAAGTACTCGAATAAAATCACTAGGTTTTAAATATGTATATACTTATTGATCTTAAAAGTAGCTGTGACTAGACTGGCGCTCGATCGGGCGATCTATTATTGATCATTATTTACAGATATATATTACGATAATTGTACAGACTTCTTTTGATAAATAATATTACTATTCTTTGAAAATGTCAAGAAATAAATTGTAAACTTTTGGTATGCTATAAATATATTGCAAACTTAATTGAATATTTCATAATTCAGTTGATTGATATTTGGTATTATTTTTTTTTTTAATTTTTTGGTCTTCTTATTGCGAAATTTCACCAACTTACAGCCTATGTAAGTTGATATAGCTTGGAATCGCCGACAATGTCCACGTCACTAGAGTTATCCTCATCCTCGCTGTCCGCCTCCAGATCGGAATAGTCATCCGTTGAGTAGCCATGCTGCAGGAAGCACATTTGCAGCTGCTGACTAGTCGCCGTCTGTGTGCCGCTCACCGCACCAGCCAGCTTGGACTGCTTGGAATCCGTGGAGGATGCGGGGGCAGCTGAGTCGCCTTGCTGCTTGCTACCCGGCTCAGAGCGTGAGAAGTCAACGGGTTCTAGGGACAGAATTTTGCGAATTTTTGCGTAAATTGTACGACTAATTTGATTAGGGCAAAACTTTAACTCTAAGAAAACTTTCGTCAGGCTGCTAAAAGCCAAAAAGGGCTGCGACCTAATTGGCCAAGAGCATCAAAGTGCCAAAGAAGTTGTGCAAAGAAAGTTGCCCGGGGCAACAACTCAACTCAATGCAACTCACCATTGGCAGTGTCGCGTCGTCGCAGTTGCTTCTTGTGCTTCATGCGACGGTTCTGGAACCACGTCTTGACCTGTGTCTCGCTTAGACCCAGTGCCGTCGCCAACTCGACACGCTCTGGCGTCGACAGATAGCGCTGCGCCTCGAAGCGCTTCTCCAGTCCGGACAATTGGGGGTCACTGAATACGGTGCGTGCCTTGCGACGCCGGCAATGCCGCAACGCATTCACGCCCATACCCAGGCCCAATGCCAGTTCCGGCACACAGCCAGGCGCACCAAAGAAGGGCGCTCCTCCAAACAGGCTGGCTGCACAGAGATGGAGAGATGACTTCAATATTAATTGCATTACATGACCAGACCAGAGTTTGGCTGTGTTGTGTGCGCCCATAAATTGACTTGTGCATCCGACCAAACTTTTGGTGTTGCTAATGATGATGGCCATTGATATTGAACGTACCTTGGGATAGAAAGTAGGGATCCACGGACTTGTACGTGCCCGACGATGGCGACAGATAGCCCAGCGTCATCTGCAGAAATCCATGATCGCTGTATGCAGAACTCGGATAGAGAACACCATTTGGGACACCATTTGCTTGTGGTGGCGGTGGCGGTGGGGGTGGAGGAGCAGTTGGTGCTTGTGTCGATGTCATTTGTTGTATAGTCGAATCGGAAACTTGACCAGAACTAACATGGGCATAGTGTGATGCTTGGGTCCGTTGCTGATGTGCACTGTAAGCGATAATTAATGATATTTCCGCATTTAGGTGAGCAGGTTTGCTAATTTCACAATTTTTGCATATTCTTATAAAGAATGATTGGAAAAGTGTGAAATTATTTAAGCATGGCTATTGCCAAAGTAATTTTTAAGAAAATTAAATTAAAAATAATCTCAGATTGTTTTTCCACTTTTTAATCAAATATTTATTGATTTGAGCTTTTTTCAAAAAGAACACTTTGTATCAAGTAAAACCTTGAAGATTTGTAGTATTAGCCTTAAACACACTTGTTAATTTATAAATTGTTGATTATGTGAATTAAAATGAGAAGTATATTTGATATATGCAGACCCTTTGATTTTCAACTAACCGTTGGCTGTGCATGGACTTGACGTAATCCTCGCTGGTATAAGCCGACGCTGATTGATTTGGACTTATTGCTGGGCGCGTTGAGGCCGACGCTGATGTTGGATGATTACTTGGATATCTGTTATTATCAAATGCACTGGCACCGGTTAGGGAATTGGATATGGATATTGAGCTGGAACTGGAACTACTCCTGGCACTTTTCACTGAATATTTGCTGCACTTTTGTTGGTTGTGATTGTTGCTGTTGCTGTTGCTGCTGTTATTGCAATTGTTGTTGCTGTTATTGTTACCGTCACTATTTAATTTCGGAAATAATATATGCTCAATCGAGAATGGAGTTTTTGTGGGGAGCATTGTGGTCGTTGTGGCGAGGCTCTTACTGTTGGCAACAGTCGCTGTGGCTGCCGCCGTTGTCGTTGCTGCTGCCGCGGCAGCAGCAGTTGCCGCTGGTGCTGCTACTGCTGCTGCTGCTGGGCTGGTGCTGTGCTCATTAAGCGTTGACATGTCCTGCCTGGGTGTCCTGGTATTTGCTGCCGTCGCGCTTAGGTTGTTTACTCGTTGACGGTCGCGTTGAGTTTGCGGCAATCACCGCACATCAACCAGCAAATCGCTCTAAGCGATGTCCCGAACTCAAACTGAACACTGCCCAGACATGCAGCACACAGCATAAAGCATACAGCATGCAGGGCACAGCCCAGCCCATCCCCTAGCTGCCGCAATGCAGTTGCTCTACGCTGTTCGCTTAGAGGCACCCAAAAACGACAAAAAAAATACATACACACACACACACATACATATATAATAAACACACCCCCATTTGCATGTGTAGCAGTGTGTAGAGACCATATGGTTGTCTCTCTCTCTCTCTCACGCACGAAAGGACAATCAACTGAACTCATCGCAACTCAAACTGCCAAAACGGGCCGAATGCAATTTAGCAATTTGTACCGCTTGATTATGTGCAGTAATGCTGTCAGTTCACCTATGGAATATCTATTGTACATGAATATATATTATATGTACGTATATATAAATATGTCAGCGCATATATAGTATACCGATATGTCTGTTCTTAACTGGGTTATGGCTGTACGCTTGTTAAGTTTAATTGACGCTGATTCTAGCCGCAAATATTTCGCAGCCGCCATTTTTGCAAATAATTAACGTGTCATGGCCGCCATTGTGTTGTGTGCATGCATTAAATTCATTAAATGCCACAATTATTATAATTAATTTATTGTTCGATGGATGGATGGCTCTGTTTGCCTGACAGCCTGCCATCCTGCCATCCGGCCATCCTGCCATCCTGCCAGACAGCTTGCCTCTCCCGTCTGTCTGTCTGTCTGTCTATCTGTGTGTATGTCTGTGTATGTGTCTGGCTATATGGCGTATGCGTTATATTTCAATTAAGCTGTTGCTTAGCTACTCGCACATATGCACAACTATGCCTCAGCAACCATCAACAGCTTGCACCTAATTTGGCCATAATACGTATTAGCCAAGGCTGCTCCGCCCCACCCATACCCCAGTCATGCTCCTGCTCCTGCTCCTGCTCCTGTTCCAGACTTACTGTAAGCCCAAGCAATTAGGCAAAAAATACTTGGCAGTAATTCAATCATTTGGCATAGCCTTACACGACCCACCCGAAACGGACAGCCACCCCATAAAGTCAACCTCGTGGCGGTTGTGGGTGTGTCCTTTCACCCCGTGCAGCCAATCAGCGTGTTTTTCGCTTTGGGGTTGCCGCAACAACAGCTGTTCGTCCTTGTCCCGCATGCAGTAACTACGGCAATCAAGCAAACTCTCTCGTCTGTAGCTTTCAGGGGGGGTTGCGAGTGGGGTGGGTCGGTGTGTGTAAAAAAAAACAATAACGACAGCAAAGAGCTAGAATAGGATGCTATGTGTATAAGTATGTGTGTCTAAATGTGTGTGTGTGTGTGTGTGTGTGTGTGTATGTGTGTGTGTATGTGTGTGTGTGTGTATGAAAGTGTGCCTGCCTTGGATGCGACCAAAAAGCAAGACAAATTTGCTCGTTTTATTAATAAAATAAGTCACGCAAAGTAAGTCGAACATCATTATTAGGTTAAAGCCCTAAAGCGGGCGCATTAGATGTACCTCCATATATATATATATATGTACATAGGTATATATATATGTACGCATTTCACTTAGTAGTAGGGAATGGAAGCATAGCTGAGCAGGCGACTACACAGGAAAATATATACACGCAGTTGACTGATGCTTCATATAGAGCAGGGATAAGGAAAAGAGAGACCTCTGTTCATAGATCTCGCATAAAACTTGATCAATCGATATTATATATATAACTCAAAAATAGAAAATAGAAGAAATAAATAATGAGAGATAATTATTATTAAATTAAGTTAATTAATAATTCCGGTACTGCAATACTTTCACTATTTGTGTCGAACAGTTTCCTCTCTAGCACCAATAAAAGACGACTAATTCAGAACTTGAACAGAGTTATTTATTAATACAAAACCAAAGAACTTTAGGTACAATTCTTCTTACCAGTAAGGCTAACTCTATGCTGCAGAAATGTGCATTTGCGCCGACTTTGTGGTGCACTATCCTTTCCAAGGACAACTTCCCTGTTGCTGAGTAATCGGATGATGAAAAGATGTATTCTGAAAGTATACAAAAATAAAAATTAGAAATTAAAAATAATAAATGAAAATGAAAATGAAAAATCAACATATTTAACTCCAAATGCTTGGGAAACTTTCCTCAGTGTATTTGTGACATGCAATTAAGTCGCTTTAGCTAAAATCTCTGGCAATCTGTTAAGGTAGAGGTATACTTGGCAACCTGCAGCCAGGCCAGCCTTAGCAGAGAGGGCGTGTGTGAAGAACTGTCAACTGGCGTCCTCAGTAACTGACACAAGCTGCTTGTTGGGAGCACTTAAACTGCGCCCCGGAACTGACATCTTGAGCTCAGTTTGGCTCCATTGTTTTGCATTTGACATGAACGTGCGGAAGAGCAAAGTGTATGTGTTAAATATATTTAAAGGCATTTCTGGCCACCTCAAGAGAGTCCATTCCTTATTATTATCATCGATGCTGTGCGTGGGACAAGCATTAAAGCTTGGGAACTTAATTTGAATCCGTGGCCTTGCACGTGCCCGTCAGACGTGCTAAGCCTAATTTTTATAATAATAAAAATGCGGCATCATATTGCAAAAAGGGCACTTTGCGGTTAAGAGGGGGTGCCCGGTGCCCGATTCCTGTCTTATAGCAATTACAAGCATTTTGTGTCAGTTTGCATGGAAAATCCTTTTGTGATGCGTCGTCCTCTCATTGTTTTCTTCTCTTTTTTTTTTAAACATAATTCCCTGAAATCAAAGCTGAAGTGTGTCAAAGATCAGGTTACCATTCGGCGGCTTCTCAGATGATCGATGGCTGCTTCCGCATTTCAGTTTGATTCTCGGTAAATTAACTTTTGAAACGAGCAACAAAATAAACTTATATATTCAGCTAGCTAGGGGTACTTTGTTTATGGCAGTGCGAAAGGGTCTTTGCCACAAGTGGCAACATCCTTGCATTGAGGTCAAAGGCGGCACTTCCTTCAATGATGACATACAGAAGCGTGTATTTAGGTTCACTTAAGAATAATACCTGAAGTGTTTGAGAATTGAGAAACTTGGATAAACTTGCATTTATAATATTTGTTTATATTTAGATCGATGTCGTCTATGTTTATTATTTTATTTTTTGTACAGTTTTCCTTCTAGCCTTATGCACACATTTTTGGTACCTATATATTTCTGTTTTGACCTATTATTAGAAGGTAATGCTTAGGAGCGCTTAATACTCAGTAATAAGGCTATTTTGACCAATTTTCTTAGAATCAAGCTTTACTCCATTTATTTGGCAAATTTTGCAAAGTAGAAACATAATTTGTGCATTTTGCGAGACTATCTAAAATCTCTGCCAGATACACTCGATCAAATCGAATTTTGGAACAACTCTTTAATTATATTATACGAGTAGAGCTAACGGATTGCTGTCAACAATGTCACATATTCTTAATTGTAGGTTCTCTATTTAAACATAATGCAGCCTTGGAACCGTTGTCAGTTAATCACCGGGTGGGACAATTTGCCCACCCTCTCACAACGTTTCACCACGTTCCACCACGAGCCACTTTTCAGTTTTTCGAGTTCCAGGCACTTTTGACATCGTGGACAATGCTTATTAAAAGCCTCTTGTTGTTATCCTAGGCACAGTAACCTTTTGCCCAGTGACGCCCGCCCAAACAATTAGAGCACTAACAAATGCAATTACCAGTTTGCCAGCAAACAGCCCCTCCCCCGCCTCGCCCTGTTCTCTGGCTGGAACACAATTGCTCTCATTGGCAACAATTGAGCCGCAGCCGAGAGCCAGAGCACATATCCTGCTCGTCCTGCTTGTCGACAAAAAAGAAAAAAATGAAGCAAAATAAAGTTTTCCAAACGCGTGCCACATATTAAATTACATCGAAATATGTGCAGACGATGATTTTCAAAGGCGCACCGTGGGGAAGGGGAAGGGGAAGTTTGTAATTTGCTGGCATTTTTCAATGATTTTATCAGCACCCAAGCACCGATAAATTGTATTATTTACTTGATATATTTGTTTGATTTGGCCGTGCACTGTGTTATTTGATTTAATTTGCAAAGCGTAATTGTCATAAAATTTGATTTACCAAATGCTTAAAGGGTTTCCCCGAAGGGTGGTCTCACTTTTATGGGACGTGACGATGCCATTTTAAAGCATGTTTATATTTAAATTAAGCCTTGGATATTAAACGAATATCTGAACAAATAATATTAAATATTTTGAGTCGAATCTATGACCAGACTTTATAGATTTTTTTTTTATATTAAACCCATAACAGTTTTGAATATTATCTTTGATTCTATAAACAAGTTCATTTTGAATTACATTTAAACCAATTTATGACTCAATTGTCAAAATATAAATTCAAATATACTTGTATACAAATAATTATAGTTATAGACTGAGGCATTGGATAAGAACTTAATTACATGTACTACTTGTAAAATTTAAAGATTTCCTCCCAAATGTTTGCACTTGATGACCTCACAAAGCAGCACTCAATAAACTTTTCTCATCAACTGTTCAGGCAGCCTGTAAATCTGCTTTGGCGTGCTTAACAAAAAGTCATCTGATTTGATGCAGGAGCTCTTCATATTTATTCTCAAATAATTGCCAACACGTGCCCTATCAGCGTCAATCAACCCAAACAGAGAGTACCGTGGGTTGAAGCTAGCAGTCGGAGTAATGGAATGGGTCTTTAGATGCGCAGCAGGATGCAAACGTTTTCACACTTATGCACATCATTTACTGCATTCATAACAACCCGCAAATACATATACATATATCTGTATATATAAGTACACATACTCACTCATCACTACCTGTCCGGGTGGTTGTTGCTGTCAGCTTTCATGTCCTTTCAACGGCACTGTTAAGTAGCCAGCTAGCTGCCGTCTGGCGTAAACACCAGCATCGACTGATGATTATAAGGCGATAAGGTCTTCATTGTCATTCAAAGTAGTCACGCTGAGCGTTTCTGTGGCAATTTGTTAATCAAATTAATTTTCTCACGTGTTGTCCTTTTTCTCTGAGCGCAGCAGGGCACACAAAACATGTCCAAGCTAATAAAAATAACTTTAAAGAGGACCTCAAGTTGCGCACAAGTCCTTTATTAACAAGGCGAGACAATAGTTCGAGTCATTGTGAAATTTATTATTCAGTTGGGCCGAAATCCCGGTGGTACTGCAATACCGGGCCAACCCGTGACAGAGGTGGAGCAAGCCCCTAGCACTCCGTCTGATTCCAAAAATCAGTTTAACATTTGTTGTTCTCCAATGGAGAAACTATCAGATGTTAAGCTGATAAGAACAGATACTACACTTTGATCTTAGCCATAAGGCCGAGAAGCGATAACTCAAACAAGGTTTAACTCGAGTAGTCTATAATGCCACAGCTAAAACCAGTTGAGAATTCTAAGCTTAAGTGTATAACATTACTTTAAGGGTGGCAATTGGTACCTATTTTCATTAAGGACTGTTGCATACCTTAGGGCTGGCTCCTAAATCATTTCTTTTCTCTTGAAATTCGCAACCCGACACCTCCACCAATGGGACGGACTACAGCGACCTCAGTGTGGGGCGACCGCTGCTTTATTCCCATCGAGTGCAGCGATCGCTAAAAGGCCGTGGAAAACTTCCAAAGATCACGCCACCGAGACGATCAGACCCAGTCAGTGCGAAATCTACGAGGGTAGTCAACGCGAGAGCAAGTCAGAACTCCCACGGGAAGTGGAAACTGTGACTTGCTCGCAAGCAGAAAAGTAAACCCAGTCAGTCAAAACAGGGAAACGAGTACGAAACTCGCTGTCGGGCAAGAGTAGATCTGAGACTCACCTAGCTGGTGCACGGAGCGCCGGAGCCGGCTCTCGCGAACAGGTGCACGCTTCGAGTCCGACCAAGGGCTTCAGGGAACTGTACGAACAACAATTTATATCCAAGGGATAATTCATAGGGCAGTTCAATTGTACCATAATAATAAGTGAAGAACAAATAAAGCCATGTGTAATATATATAAAAACTAAAGTGTTGTTAATGGTCGCAAACGCAACTAATACAAATTTGTTGCACGAACCCACAGCTCGACTGAGTTTTAGCTTAGCTAAAACTAACCGAACTAAAAGTGTTACGCGTCGGTTTGTCTTGATGAGGCAGCTCCGGCCAGCCAGTGCTTAGTTAAGGGTGGGTCTGCCCTTGCCCGCCGACCACACAATAACACGACACAGCACAAATCTACACATCACTAACAACATCTGTTTTAACGGACAGTGGCAATTCAAAACACAAAACAAACTCTACCTCAGACTTCCAACGGTGGCCTCGCTGTTCCCGCCGTAGCGCTCCCGCCCTTCCTCATGTGTTCATGTGTACACCGTTCATTGCCTTTTCTTTTTCACAGCTTCTTACTGACTACCCACCGACTGCCGTTACATTGGTTCGACCTCCAAAAACACCGTCGATCATCCGCCTTTTTATCCCTACATGGAACATTTTCCATCATCTTTTAAGCTTTTGAGCCCGCGAACTTTCTCTCTCGAGCCTAGGGCTACCACCCTTTTCGACTCTGTGGGCAGCCCCAACAATCGATATAATCAGCCCCGCCGCAACAAAAGGTTCGTTACAACCCTATCGATAGTTACTATTCATTATCGATAGTTACACTTAGGCATGGTATGCAGCTCGCAAATCTCAATTGTTCTGTGAAATCTAGGCCACACCCATAAATCATTGATAACTGAGAAAAACTGTTAAGTAAACATAAACAATTGAGACTCACATTTTAGTCTAACAAACCAAACGCCCATCAACCAAAAGAAATGCGCAGATGAGGAATATAAAACCTTGTTAAAAGCGACTCATCCGATGCATGTGAAGTGTAATAGAAGATTTAATACACTGAGTACATAGTTTAATTATATTAAAAACAGATTTGATTCTCAAACTTATACCTCATTCCTCTATTTTCGTCCACTTGCTTCGCATGAAATCCGTGTATTTCTTGGCGCCCACATTATTAAATTCCTCAAAGTATGGCAATTGACCCAGACGATCCAACCAAGCAATGATCTTCGGATACCGAGCTGCATTAACGTCAACTGCCAATGTCACAGCTGAGACAGTCGGGCCACAGCAGAGATCAGCAATGGTCAAAGTATCTCCAGCAATGTAAGATTTCTCCAGCAGAAGTTCAGTTTGCCTGAGAGCATCGTGAATATTGTCGATCTTTTCCTTTTCGACGACGGTGTGGCCACTGCGCCAGAAACTGCTGGTCACATTCCAGATAGACCTATAAATGACACTGCCATCGAAGAACAAACGTTGATTGACTGCTGCCCGCTTCACCAGATCCTTGGGATAGAGTGCGTCCGTCTTGGCATACTTGTCGCACAAATAACTGCAAATGGCATGCGAATCATATATAACAGTTCCTTTGTCATCGAGCACTGGAACCGTGCCAAGTGGATTCAATTTTAAGAATTCCGATGCACGATTCTCGCCTACGGCAAGATCTACCACTTTATACTCGAAAGGCAGCTCCAGTTCTTTAAGTGTGAGTAAACACGCACGGACAGGTGGACTCATATCAAATCCATAAAGCGTAATTTTCGACATATTGTTCCTGAGTAGTGAACAGATGAAAGCAATAAATTGCACTAATGCAACGTATAGCTTTCATTGCATTTAAGAATGCAATATTTAAATTTGAGCTTTGAGAGTGAGCTTTCAAGTGAGCACAGTGCCATGTAACGATGACAATGCACTTTAATGTTTGTCTTGCAGGGGTTATCACAGATCAATTGGTCTTACATTGTCTTGACTTTGTTGTAGGCGTCAACTCGAATCGCGTATGTATACAATGTATAATAATATGACCATTAAATGCTTACATTCTTTTTGGTCATGGTGTAAAATTAGGCAAGTTTATCTCATTTTATAGCAGCTCTACTCAGGTTGTTAGGAATGCCACTTGACAGATTGAATGAAGTGAATAAGTGACCATAAATAAAAATGCGATAATCGAATTAAGTTCTTGATGTTATTAACTGGTTTGGGATTTTTCCTTGGTCTTCCCCAATCCAATACCCCCAAAAAGCTTATAAATATTTCTTTTTTTTATATTAAATTAAATTTTAAATTTTATTTTAATGATTAGAATAGAGTATATTCATTTAATAAATTCAGTATCATCTACATCTATAATTAAAAACCTTATTTTATACTTTTAGTGTGGTGGAAAAAATATTCACAGTATTTGTGGTTGTGCTTAACAAATTTATACTAACTATTTTTTTTTTTTTTTACTGATTGGATTTACTCGGTTTTCTCCAAACCAACAAATGTTGGACCATTTTGAACTCAAATTCCCCAGAAATCCTATAAGTCGTATAAAAATTTATGTATTTTTTTAAATTTAAATTTAATATTAAATTTTTACTTTAATTTAACTTAATCGAATTTTTAAATTTTTTTTTTCACGCCGACTGACAAATACAATAATAAACAAAATTAATATATTTGCGAGAGTCTTATCACTTATTTTATTGATTATATTTTTATCTTGAACCCAAATTAAAAGCAAATTGACAAAACTATGTATAAAAAATAAGTAAATGCTGATGTAAATGATTAGATTTGATTATTATCTTACATGATTAGATTCGCGTATATCCGGCCCAAACTTGTTTGACAATTGGGGTTTCCGCCTAAGTCCGACAGCATTCAAATTCTCCAATATAATAAACCGAATACGATTTTTTTTCAGTAACTGAGGCCCGAAAATGACCAGCATAAATTTGAGTCTACAAAGTCTCTTCAAGGGAAATTTTGAAATAAATCTCGAAAATGCTTTTTAATCGATTTAATATATTTATTAACAACTGGGCTCATATTCCAGCCAAGCTCTCTCGACTAGATCATTGTACGTAATTTACTTATCATTCGTAGCATATTAATTATAGTTCCACTTTTGTCCATTTGCTTCGGAAAAAAGTCGTATATTGCTTGGCGCCCACATTGTTGAATTTCTCAAAGTATGGCAACTGACCGAGACGATCCAACCAGGCAGTGATCTTCGGATATTGCTTTGGATCAATGTCAAATACCAGTGACAAAGAAGTGACAGTGGCGGCACTGCAGAGATCGGCAATGGTCAACGTATCTCCAGCAATGTAGGGTTTCTCCAGTAGAAGTTCGGTTTGCCCGAGAGCTTCGTGAATATTGTTGATCTTTTCCTTTTCAACAATGGTGTGGCCACTGCGCCAGAAACCGATGGCCACATTCCAAATAGACCTAGAGAGCACGCTGGCTTCGAAGAACAAACGTTGATTGACTGCTGCCCGCTTCACCAGATCCTTGGGATAGAGTGCGTCCGTCTTGGCATACTTGTCGCACAAATAACTGCATATGGCATGCGAATCATATATAACAGTTCCTTTGTCATCGAGCACTGGAACCGTGCCAAGTGGATTCAATTTCAAGAATTCCGGCGTACGATTTTCGCCTCCCATGAGATTTACCACTTTATACTCGAAGGGCAGGTCTAGTGCTTTAAGGGTGAGTAAACACCCACGGACAGGTGCACTCATATCAACTCCATATAGAGTAATTTTCGACATATTGTTTCTGAGTAGTGAGCAGGTGAAAGCAATAAATTGAACTAATGAAACGAGCAGCTTTATTTGCTCTTATATGCTTGTAGAACGTAACAAAAGCTGGGAAAGCTTATCATCAAAATTACTAGTTGAGCTTTCAATTAAGCGTCGTTTAACAATGATAAAGCATTTTTATACCCTTGGCAACTATGGCATTCTTTATGTTGATTGACTTTTTTAATGGTCCGCAATCTATTTTGTTGTCTATTCGCTTATAAATAAGTATTGAAAATTCATCTTTATAAAACATGTATTTCAGAATTTATTCTTATAATCTACTCAAAATAACTAAATAAGCAAATAATCTATAATCTATAAGTGTGACAGCTGTATTGAAACTGGATGCAGGGTATCGCCCAGTCGACATACCATTGATACTTAGTTATTTCATAATAATGACGAGAATCTTCTATTTGCTTATTTGTTCTTCTGAACATCTTGTAAAATAACGATGACCGTGCAATTTTCACTCCATATAGATAGTTTGACAGTTGAGTATTATTTTAGTATGAAATTGTCAAAGTGAATCAGTTACCCAAATATAAATATTATTTGTATTCTTATCTTGATGTATAAGTAAAACAAGATGTAAATACAGACTATGTATTTTCATATCATATTTAGAAGTAAAAATGCTTTTTTAAAATTTTTACTATTTGGAATATTAGTCAAAATAATATGTATTTAGGTCAATTTTAAGAATGGTGCGCCTGCTGTCTCAACTACGATTTAAGTTTGCAGTCCATCGAATTCGGAACCCTTTGTTTAAGGCATCAATATGCAATTTCCATGAAAGCGCTTTTCTTCGTGGCTGGGGAAATTCCTGTGAATTGGATGATTTGGAGTCGGGCCACTGTTCTGGTACAATGTATGATGGTAAGTGTCTATAGTTGTATCTCTCTCTCTATATAAATATATATATATTTATATGTATATAATGCGTGAATATGCTTTGTGCTGCAGTTAAGAAGGATATTAATCAACGTATTGGCTTGGAGCCGGGCTACCATTCAATACCCAAGTGCCGTGCAAGTCTGCTCAAATATCAACCGGATCAGAAGGATTTGCCCAAGCGGAGTCTAATGGACTCGTTCACTACGGCCGTATTGCCATTGAGTTCGATTCCAGTGCAGGAGTATTATGTCAATCATTTGGGACAAGTACGTTTTGGTCGCCTAATGGAGGACCTGGACTTGTTTGCCGTGTGGATCTGTCATCGTCACGTGAATTTGCCAAACTTGCCCAAGGGCATTCCACTGCCATATGTCTTTGTTACGCTCCTGGTGGACAGCGTGGATTTTGAAAATGAAAGAGGGCTAACCGCCCATGAGGATATGGATTTTTGTGGTTATGTCTCCTGGACCGGTAGAAGTTCCATGGAGATAACAATTTATATTCGACAACAATCGAGGATCATTGCCAAGGCCATTTTTATGATGGTGGCACGCAATGCAACCAACACGGGACCGGCACCAGTCAACGCCCTCCAGCCGGCCAACGAGAAGGAGCAAAGCTGCTACGAGGACTCCATCAAAAGGCACAAGCAACGCATGGCAAAACAATCGAAATCTGTGCTGAATGTGAGACCAAACGAAGACGACGAGAAGCTCATGTATGAGATCTTCAAACGCACCCAGGGTACCGACATCACCAGCATGAATACCAGTGGATTGCCGCAGACCAATTGGCGATGGATGAGCGATTCCTTTCAGACGACCATACTGCATGCATTCCCGGATAATCGAAACTCGCATAATCACATTTTCGGTGGATTCGTAATGCGCCAAGCTGTGGAAATTAGTTTCATAACCGCCTGTATTTATGCTGGCGGTCGTCCATTATTGAATGGCATTCTGGACGTGGCATTCTATAGCCCGTTAAAGGTGAACTCGTTCCTAAAAGTAACCGCCTATATCGTATATACACATGAAGAGTATATCCAATTGCTAACAATTGTCCAAGCAATGGATGCGACCAACATGGAAAAGATGACAACAAACATGCTGCATATAACCTACAAGGCGAAAGTGGCCGTTAAGGAGGTGCTGCCCGCCACCTATCAGGAGACCTTGTGGCACATCAATGGACGCAACAAGTTTCGCGCCATGCAGCTATTGAAAAGCAAACGAAAAAATGATAGATAGGGCGTGGCTTCCCAAGATTGCAAAACGTTTCATGGCAAGTGCTGGGCAGAAGCAGAAGTGTTGCGGGGATAATACTTATTCCTTATTCTTTACAGACTCCTCCGCCTACGCGGTTGCCCGGCGCCATTCTTTTCTTGGGGGAAGTATGTACTGAAGGGTGTTTCTAGTTGTACTTCCTTTCTAGAATAAGTACATTGGCTTTTTCCCTGAGCAATACAGACTAAATATTTTCTTATGTCTTAAGTCTTATGGCCTTGAACGTTGCGTTTTCTATTCCTTGTCTTTCCACACATGGAATGTCCAAGATGGCATCTGGAGCCTCATTTGGTGTGGTACGAAGAGCACCTGAGATGCCAAAATTAGCTATACGCCCCGTCGGTGGGATTTGCTAATCAAATAGTTTTTCCAACCACTTCTGCTTGAATTTCGCTTTGGCCAGGCTTTGAAGGCACTGTCGCCACTTCGTGCTTGGGATTACTCCCTTCCGGTTAACGGACTCTTTCTATTTTATTTTTGGTATTCATTTAAATTCCCACAAGCTGCGGAGAAAAAGGGTCCACCTGCAGGTAAGGATAAATAATATCGGAGGTCGCCAAATACCCGATATGCTCCGTAAAAGACGGCTTCTTAGCGAGCATCGGTACTTTGCGGATCACTGAAATTCTATTGCCAGTCGGCTTCGTCGTGGAGGGTTCAGTTGAGTTGAGGTTAAATTGCAAACCACATAAACTTACATGATTACTATCAAAATTACCAATATATAAATAAATCCTTTTCATAACTTAATAAATATGCAACTGTTTTCTCACAGCCAGATCCCAGTAAGGTTATTAATAATTTAACTACGTTTGATTCAATCAATTCATTCAGTAAAATATTTTGTGTGCAGTATTTGCAATTTACAAACAATTTAAAATCAGAGTCCTTAAAGTCTAAATGCGATAACAATTAAAGTAATAAATAAGCATTATTTTAATAGAATGCGTACCAAATTGCGCGCGCTGCACAAGTCCTAAAATATACCAAAAATTACAAATACCGAAATAAATACTGCAAAAATTATATGTAAGTTACAATGCAAAATTGCTTCGATTATTTCAGATGTTCAAATGTGAAGAACTCGTTTTTCAAATTTTTATAAACTCTAAATATAAGAAAATAAAATATGTACAAAAGCAAAACAGACCAGCAATAACATATATATTTTTTTGGCATCAACAGCATATTTAATTTATTATTTAAGTATTATGATATACGAAAATGCATAAAACGCACATTAATATAGATATATATGTATATATATGTTAAGGGCACTAAGTTATTGCGCTCGATACGAGGAAAACCTTATTGCTATTTTGAATCTAGCTTCAATATTCCATAGTTCAATCTATTGCATATAATAATAGTGCAACAATTTTAAAATCAGTCCAATACAGATCTCTATGCACTAGATAACAAACAATGCTATATTTGCATTACTCTGAGTTCGAATTCTCGAATTCAGTTTTAAACACCGTAGATATCTCATTGACCATATCACTGGCAACCAAACTACGTCCCAGCTTTTGATAGGCTGCATAATTCAATTTTTTCACAAAATAACTTGAGGCACATGCAGCTAAATAGGCCGGATTCGATTGATTTGACTGCAGGGCCCAATAAAAGAACGTTGCCAGAGAGCCGCTCAATAAATCCCCCTGACCACCACAGCGACGACCTGATCCACCGATTGGCATCGCATACACTTCGTTGGTGTGTGGTATATGAATCTTGTCATGTGCTCCCTTTTCGAGGACAACAACCCCATCGCCGAGAAGCAACATCTTTTTACTTGCAGCGGCTGGATCTTTGCCAAATAATCTCTCGAATTCGACAGCATTTGGGGTCAAGATGACATCACGTTTTCCGCACACCAAATCGATATTATCATTCAAAATGAACAGCCCATCGGCGTCTATTACAATTGGCTTGCCAATCCCCAGGCAAAACTTGATAACATCAGCGGCAGTTTTCAGAATACGCTCATCTCGCCCCAAGCCGGGTCCAACAACCTGAAAGCCATACAAATGCATTCAAAATATGTCAAACAATTTCGATTAGATTTTGCACATACGACCACATGTAATCGATCAATCCACGGTTTAATCTCTTCCACTGCATCCTCACGGTTTAGGACGGGATGTACAATCAAGTCGGGGCTGTAGGATTTAATAACTGTTGCCGCATCGGCATGACAGAAGATATGCGAAAGATCTGCGCCGACTTTCATTGCAGTTATTGCTGCAAAATACGGTGCTCCAGTATATTCCAAGGAGCCCCCAATCACGCCGATACGGCCATATTGACCTTTGTATTTTCCATTTGTTAGCTTCGGTATTATGGTTTTGAATATAGTCAGCAGCTTTTGTGCATGCACAGGTATTTCAATCATTTTCGACATTGCTTGTACTGCTTTTAATTTGTAGCTTATGTGCTGCAAGTTGGCTTCATCAATTATGGTCGATTTTTTGTACACATTTGCCGTTTATATTATGGGTATGCTCAATTTCCAATTCGATTGTGATGAGACAATAGGCAATATATCGATATTGTTCAATGTCACAGTGCGCAAATTAAATGTAAATTTGAGTGCTAATATATAAATGAAAATATATTGTGTGAATACGCTGTTTTTAATTTAATTTAAATATAATATTATTAGTTTTGTGTATACTCATTACCACAATTAATTATTTATTATTAACATTTGAGAATAGATAGAAGCATCGCTAATGGTTCTGCTTGATCTGGTAGCTCCATGCCATCTGATCGACGTGATAACATGTTTATATACATATGCACATATATTGTGTACATCGGTACATGCGAACACATATACGTATCGTACACACGTATTTTGTTGCGCAATAGTGATAAGAACGTTTATTTATTTTAATTCATACCCTTTCGCTGAATTAAATTAAAATTAAATCATGAAAGTATCGTCTCTTAGCCGCGGATTGTTCAATGCAGTCAAATTTAATGCCGGATCTTTGACGCGATCGCATTTCACGTATTACCCGACGAAATTCGCCGAGGGCAGCAAAGATGTGCAAAAAATGAACATGTTCCAGGCAATAAATAATGCAATGGACTTGGCCCTAGAACAAGACAAGTCAGCATTATTATTCGGTGAAGACGTCGGCTTCGGTGGAGTTTTTCGGTTGTTTCAAATTAATTTCGAAATTTTTTTCATATTTTAATTTTTTTATTTTTGTATTCATAACAGTTGCTCGGTTAATTTGCGGGATAAGTATGGAAAGGATCGCGTTTTTAATACACCCCTGTGTGAGCAGGGTATTGCAGGGTATGTTTGGTCCTTATACTCGATTTAATAATATAATATAATATTTTTAATTAATATATTTCCGTTACAGTTTTGCCATTGGCGTTGCCAGCATGGGTGCTACGGCCATAGCCGAAATTCAGTTCGCTGACTATATATTTCCCAGTTTCGATCAAATCGTAAATGAGGCTGCGAAATACCGTTATCGAAGTGGCGGTCTATTTGACTGCGGCTCCCTAACGTTTCGAGTTCCTTCTGGCGCTGTCGGACATGGTGCCTTATATCATTCTCAGAGTCCCGAAGCGTACTTTGCTCACACCTCCGGACTGCGTGTTGTGGTATGTTTTTATTTTTACTTATTAGATTTAAATAAATTTATATGAAAACAAATTTCAGATTCCCCGTGGTCCCATAAAGGCAAAGGGTCTTCTATTGGCCTGTATTCGCGATGCAAATCCTTGCATTGTGTTCGAACCAAAAACATTATATCGCGCCGCAGTTGAAGAAGTGCCCACCGAATCCTACGTGGATGAATTGGGCAAAGCAGATATTTTGCGTGAGGGTAAAGATATCACGCTTATCGGTTGGGGAACACAAGTGCATGTTCTATTGGAGGTAAGGTTAAGTTGAACGAAGTATAGAATATATATGAAATAGATTTTATTTAAATATTACAGGTCGCAGAAATGGCGAAGAAACAAATGGACATTGAATGTGAGGTTATCGATTTAGTATCAATTTTACCATGGGACACTCAAACCATTTGCAATGTAAGACACTGGATGATTTTTTTTTTTAACTTTTATTTCATACGTACATCTTATTTCAGTCGGTTAATAAAACCGGTCGTGTTTTAGTAGCCCACGAAGCTCCATATACCCAAGGCTTTGGTTCGGAGATCGCAGCTTATATACAAGAGAAATGCTTCTTGCGCCTAGAAGCGCCCGTAAAGCGAGTTACTGGCTGGGATACTCCATTCCCCCATGTTTTCGAACCGTTTTATTTGCCCGACAAGCATCGCTGCCTTGCAGCTATCAAGGAAACAGTTAACTATTGATCCAAGATCACGAATTAATCTACTGGAAACGGATGCATTTATTTACAAGCAGAGCTTAATTAATTAATAAATAATTTAATAAAATGAATTTGCGATATTTTTATATGTGTGGAGAGATGCATGCATGTTAATGATCGGGAATCCAGATAAACCTTTTTTCCGATATTTAAAATTGAAATCGATTATTTTTATATTAGAAGAGAATTCCGCCCGTGTATAAGCTGTAAGAGAATATGCGGCATATGATCAGAGATTAATAACTGTACGATTTATTGCTCTAACATCTTTGGTGATGAACAGGGAATATCACTTTAAATATACAATTCTAACAATGATGTATTAACTAAAATATGTGTGTAATTAATTACAAGAAGAAAAAAACAGAGTTTGCAAGTGCAAAGCAATGTTGATTAGCAATTTGGCGCAATGTGCTTAACCCACGTCCGCATAGTGATAGTAATATATATATAGATGTATACATATTGGGAGGGAATTGGATTCCGTAACGAATTCTATCACATGTTTTCACTATTTCTCGCGCTTTTGTTTACTACAAGAAAGTTGAAAAGAAATTGATTATTTTAACATTTAATTTTAAATAAATAATATTACAACTAAAATTTTCTATGCAAATGATATTTGTGTATATATATAGAAACATATAAATGTAAAGACTTGCGAATTTGAAATCAAAATACAAGTGTGATCAGGAATAGTTTGTAATATAAAACGAGGCATTTTACTTTCTAGCCATTGCAATTCCAAGTCCTATGATGCCACCAAGCACAAGAGCAGCTCCTCCAGCAACAGCCATACCCTTGGCAACCTCCTTGTCGCTCTGTTTCTTGATGTGCTCCTGGGGACAACGAATTATGCAAATGTTCAATGGCTAAGGATATCAAAAAGGATATCAAACGTACCTCCAAGGCGCGAACTTGATCATTCGATTCAATATCTAGAAATGCTCTGCAATATTTCAAACCATCGGAATAGTTTTTAATACGTGCATTGCCAAATGCAAGATAATAGATATAATCACGTTTTCCATCCGGATGCAAACGAGCCAGATCCTCCAATATCATAATGCCCTAAAAGCAGACAAATATATATGCAGCAGTTAGTATGAATAAGCCTACATACATATACAAGTACACGTATTGCGTACATACATATTTACATGTACTGACTCACCTTTCTGACGTCGTTTGTGTAGCGACTTCGCACCAAACAGAACGCATATCTATCAAATTGAAAAATATGAGACAATGTTTCCCCATATCTAAATAGAATTTTTCAAAACATTAGATAAAAATTACGTACTCAAATTTTGTTTCAGTTGAGACTTCGCCATCAAGTTCATGTTCGTGTTGATATTTCCTTTCGAATCGCTGCAATGAAAACAATTTAGATATATATAAGCAGGTCATGTCTATAGATACACCACCTCCAAATCTTCTTGGGGCACAACTTCGTTTAACAGTTCCTCCATTGTTTGTTGTTTTCAATCTGCAAATGTCCAACTGTTTTGTATTGTGCGCATATATATATATATATATATGTATTTATATGTATATGTCGAATTTTTCCTAGCGATAGTATTTCGCGATATGGTTTAAAGAGAAAAAACAAAAACGATGTGCGATAGGCGTGCTTTTGTCACTGTTACCCGTATCGAGTTCATAGATAATGAACCAGTAAAAATTCATTAGTGTTTAATTTGACTAGGACGGCAGTCCGGTTGTTTTTAGTCATTTAAAATTTAATTACAATTTTAGCACAAGAGGTAAAATGACATTAACTAAAAATGAATGTTCTGATTAAAATTCTAAATAAAAACTTAAAAAGAAAACAGCAAAAATGAGCACATTTTACATACATCTGGCAATACTAATTGCTGGCAGCCCTGTTTTAGGCAACCATATTTTTTCTGTCTACAAACCAAAACAGAAATTGCTATATAGTTATGGTTTATTAAATGCTATTGTACAAATCAAGCTTTCTAATATTTTAGTTAATGTTTCTATATAATTATGAAACTAATTAGGAACTGAAAAACAGCAGATATATATATATATAGGAGCAATACTCAAACTAAGTATCCACACCACACGCAAATGGAGCAACAACAACAGCAGCAACAACAAAAAAGCGTAGCTCACATCTCTAAATTGTTTGTCTGCACCGCTGTTGACTGTAAAGATGAGATCGAGGAGGTAAATTCACACACTCGTCCCAACAATTGATACTAAGCTAACATATTTTTTTTGCTTGCGCCAAATGTAGAAATTCGAGCGATCCTATGTTAGTTTGCAGCAACAAATTGCTGGGCTCAGTGATAAGGAGATGCATGACATTCTCACCCAGTTCGTTTGCAAGGAGAAACAGCATGAGGAGATATCCATTGGCTTCCTCTACATAATACTTACCGATCCGGCAATGGCACCCAAAACATATCGCGACATAACACTCGTGTCCCGGGACGGCATGAATGTCATTGTTGCCAATCTTACACTTTTAGTTGCCGAAAAGTATGCGAAACTGACGGAGACGGCGCGGAGACAATTAATTTGGGTTTTGCGTGAATTTGTGAAGCATCAGGTTCTCAGCGTTGAGAATGTGATTTGGAACTGTTTGCGCCAGGCGGGCGGTGGAGATGTATCGCATAAAAATCTATTTCTGGTTGAGAGTCTTTTGGACATTTTCATTGAGTACCGGGCGTGGCTTGAAACGAATCCCTTCCTTGTCCAGTCTTCCGTATATAGTTTCGTTCGCCTTATCGAGGACCATGCGAATCCCGCCCTTATATCATTACGCCAAAAGGAAGTTAAGTTCACAATTTCACTGATACGCGACCGGTTTCATGACATTATACCATTGGGCAGAGATTTTGTACGGTGAGTGGTGTTCAACAATTTTATTTATATTTGTAATAATTTCATATTTCTTGTGTCCTTTTTTTCACTCATATTGTCGTTTAGGCTTCTGCAAAATGTTGCACGCATTTCGGAATTTGAACTATTGTGGCGGGACATCTTATACAATCCGAAGAGTTTACACCCAACATTTAATGGGATCTGGCATTTACTACAAATACGCACAAGTCGACGATTTTTACAGTGTCGATTACTTCCAGAGATGGAGCGCAAGTTGCACTTTTTGGCATCGTCTGTTAAATTTGGCAATCAGAAGCGCTACCAGGATTGGTTTCAAGACAAATATTTTGCTACGCCCGAGTCGCACAGTTTGCGATCAGACCTGATTCGATTCATCATCAACGTAATTCATCCCACAAATGATATGCTATGCTCGGACATCATACCACGATGGGCAATCATTGGCTGGCTAATCTCATCATGCACGAATCCTATTGCTTCCGCCAATGCGAAATTATCGCTGTTTTACGATTGGCTCTTCTTCGATCCTGCCAAGGATAACATTATGAATATCGAACCGGGCATTCTAGTGATGTATCACTCGATCCGAAATCATCCGTTTGTGAGCAGCACACTATTGGATTTCTTGTGCCGCATCACAAAGAACTTTTATGTGAAGAACGAGGATAGAATTAAATTGGGTGTATATAATTCATTAAAATTGATACTTGATAAACAGGTAAGATAAGATTAGAGAAACACTATATCGAATTATTGCTTAACACTTACAAAAACCGTTCATTTTATAGGTCATTCCAAACTTACATCCACTATTTGAGTCACCAAAACTGGACAGAGAATTGCGCAACTTAATACGTGAGAATTTCCGAGAATTTGTGACGCCCGTAGCAAATATGCCACAATCGATGTATCCGGCAACGCATGCAATTCAAGCGCCCATCTTTAAAAAAGAAGCCGATCAACGCCTGATGCAAGGCGGTACGTATTCCTATATATATAAATACTTGGCAAAACATATTCTTGATACAGATATATATATATATACGTTTGAGCAGAGATCATGGATGCCGGAGGCGGAGTGGCTTTTGTGGCTGGCAGTGGCACTAATCTGCTTGTGGACGATGACAACAAAATAGCCATTACACCGCTAGAAAATATGGAACGCGAAAATGAGGCAGTTCAGTTCAGTGATGATGAAAATTTGCCAAGCACAAGCAAGAATGAGGAAAATACCGATGACGACGATGACTTGCCACTGTCAAAGGTTAGTGTAAGTAAAATTAATTGATATGACTTGTGTGAGATTAGCACTAAATTGTAAAAATTGTTTTGCAGGTACGGCTTAAAGAGAAACCAGTACCCGAAAAGGTTGAGCTGCCCGACGCGATAGCCGAATCGTTTGAGATATTTGTCACGAAACGCAACTCTTTTACATGGGAGGCATTTTTGAAAGACTTTCGCACGCTACCTGCCTCCGCTTTGGACGAAACACAGCTTAACTATGTGATCTCAAATACGGTATTGATACTACGGGAAACATTGCCACAACAGAACGTATTCTCGGAGAGTAAAACCGAGGAGAAGTATTTGGCCAAGAGCATTAGTTATCCACTGTACGGTTTATTTCGGTTTCTATATGAGAATGAAGACAAAAGCAAAAAACCATTTCAAACCCTATTGTCTGAAATATGCGTGCGTCTAACTGAAACGGGCTATTTACTGCTCTACTTCATGAAAATTCACTGCAAACTGCAGACGCGTAAAAACGCACAGCAATCGTATCAGTTTAAGACGACAGTCTATCGACAAATATGCGAGGCAACGGATGAAAAGATTGGCGTGTGCCTTGTTCGCGATTTGGACCTGCTCGAGAAGGAGAACACTACAATATATTTGTGGCTGTTGCCTGATATCTATCGGGAGTTCAAAACGATATCCATTAATAATACGGAACTTTTGCGCATCACTCTCCGTTGCGTAGATGCGAAAAATGTGCGCGACATTATGTATTCGATTGCCCAGGGTAAACTAACAATATTCAAGCAAGACGGCCTGCTCGATTGCATTCGGGACAGCCTGGAATATGAGACATTCGAACAGGTTTGCCTGTGGCAACTAATTCAGGCACACGATGTACCCCTAAAATGCATACAAGTAAGTCAACATCGTTTACTATTTGCCAAAAATTAAAATAATTATAATTTATATATATATATATTTTTTTTTACAGGATTTACTTCCAGAACTAGAAGCTGCCAATCATCCCGAAGCGCTTAGCCATTTGTTGTTGCTGTTAAAAAATGAGGAGCCAACAAATGAAATAATCAGACTTTTGCTCAGTAGGGAAGCTAAATCTAGAGGAGATCCATTTGTCACATCTGTTCTCAGGTGCGTGCGATAAATTAAATGCGATTCAAATTAAATGTTATTAAATAATTTATGAATAGGTTTTGGTGTCAGCGATGTGAAGAGAAGCTTTCGGAAATTATAGCATCACTTCTTACATCCAAATACCCGAGCTCATCGCCCAACAAACGAAAGCGTCCCTCTAAAGGTAGTTCTGCTGCGAGTAGTACACCATCTGCTGATAACGTGAGTGATGATCTTCTATTATCAAGCTATAATTATTCAAAGTAACATTTTTATTATAGGTATTGAATCATCTGGAGCATTATAGAAGAAGTTGTAGGCATGGAACTGGGACAGGGCTTTATGTTCATGATATGATGCAGCGAGCACTGCAATCGGCGTACTCACATAGCAATGAAAGCACAAAGGTAATATGCATATATCCTTCATCTTAAATAGTACTTTTCATTGTATATTTTATAATCTCTGTTTGAGCAGAAACAGTTCAGCGATCTATTCGCATTAGCAGCGGAAGATGAGACGACGGCCGTTGGTCGTCGAGGGGGCAGCGGACGTGGACGTAAGCAGCCCGTTGGTAAAAAGGACTCAAGTAATCATAGTGCAAGCAGTAAAAAGAATTCAGATGTTGTCAAAACTATATACTCGTCTGATGAGAACTCAAGTGAAGTAAGAGTAATCAAAGTTCATTATATATAGATGAATTTTTTAAAAATTAAATTCCATTAATATTGCAGGAGGATTGGTCAAAGCATAAAGTTACGCAGCCGGCAAAAAAGAGAAAAAAGGCCATTAATGATTCCGACTGACAGTGTCAACGTCAATTGATGTCTTCAGTTCCGATTGGTTGCTTGGATGATGGAAATTATACAAAACATGAATATGCGTTTAGGAGCGAAATTATTTAAGTTTAAAATGGTTTTCGATTTTATCAATTTATAATTAGTAAAATCAATTGTAGAATTTTTGAATGTTGAAATTGTAACGTTATATTTTTTTATTTTTAATAAAAATAAAAGATGCTTATTCAACAAATATACATACACATACACATACCGAAATTTTATATGTATTGTATGTGTTTATTTTATGTTATATATATATATGTATAATGTATATCAATAGTAATTTTTTTGTGGAACGAGAATAAAGTAATTGCAAAAATTGAACTTTTATTGTGTTTATTACGGATTAATTTAGTGCAAAAGAGTGTATAGTAGTATAGGGTATCTAGTAGTCGAGCTATTTTTATATTTCTATACCATAGCCAAGCTTACTAAATACTTGCTAAATTTTTGCTAAAGAAACTTGAGTAGAAAAACGAGTTTTTGTATAAATTGATTTTATAATAAGATTTTTGATTACATCAATTAAGATTCAAAATTATTTGATATGCAAGATATGGCACGCTAAATTTAAAATGCTAATATATGTATGTCACAATTTGCATAAAGAATGCATTTAATTTAACACATTTAAGATACACACGTGTATCTGGACCAGTATTTGTTTTGTGTCTGTACGTGCTAAATTACTTAAATATACAAACACACATACATCAAAGATTGGCTTAAGCCCGCTCCATCATGAATGAAAAAGAACTGGTAAAATTCTCACAGATGCACATACACACACGTCAACAAATATTCGAGCTGGGTTATTTGTCTGTCGGTAACAAAGAGAGAGAGATAGAGAGAGAGAGAAGCTTTTGCCTCCCTACTCTCACTGACAATGGAAACGACGCAAGTTTCCAACTGCTGAGATCAATGTTGTGAAAGCGTTTGCGCGCATTGCGGTTTTTGGTGTCTACGTAGTCTACTGAAATCAAAGCAAACGGAAAGCCACACTTTTTTGTGGACAAAATAATAAATATTAAATAACAATCATACGTTTTCTATACAAAAAATATTTCAACTAATTGCCAAAATGTGTATCGCCAGTTCTCACAACAGTTGCTAAAAAATAGGTTTGTTTCCTATCCATATGTGCAGCATATGTGTGTGCGTGCGTGTGTGTGTGCCTGTGTATGTGTACGAAACAAACCGAAAAAAACCCTCTCGAATCAATGTAAATTTTTGCGAAAAGAAAGTAAGATATCTCCGACTTTACACAATTTATTTCACTCTCAGCGAATAAATTTGTGTGATTTTTTAAGTTTTGTGTGTGTATGTGCGTGTGTGTGTGTGTAGAAGAAACTCTGCAAAAGTTGAACATTTGTATACAATTTAGAGCAATGCTTTGCTGTTGGCCATGGGCTTAAGTCTCTTTCTTATAATTCCCTCAGTTTGTTTTTATTTACATACTTATGCTTGAACGTGTCAACAAGTTTATGTTCGCATCTAGATTTGTATGTCAACAAAAGTAAATAAAAAACAAAGTAAAATTACATATATTTTATGCATTTATCTAGTATGTGTCTCGTATCTGTGTTTATCAGTTAAAGATTAGGTCCTAAAATATGCGTGTGCATTTGTACCTAATAGGTACTCTAACAGGCGATATGTACTTATTCAGCGCTTATGAATTTGCATTATTTTTATTTCGATAGCTTCAGAACTAATCGATTAATGATAATTGAGATTGAGAACTAAAATTGAAAATGCACGCAACTTTTCACCTGCACCCAGAAGAAACAAGGGAACTCTAGTTAATATCAAGGATAATAATTATTATTACGCAGCTAGTAAATAAAAAAATATCCCATGTGTTCAGCTTAGTGAAGTGCCCAACAATGGGATAAAGATTAGTGCTTTAAAATTTGCTTGTACATTTGTACCTAATATGTACTCTATTATACTGATAGGTACTACCTCTATTGTATGTAGTTGCAAACTTGCATTATTTTTCTTCGATTCGATAGCTTCTTCGCTAATCGACAAATGATAATTGAGATTGAAAAGTGAAATTTAAAATGCACGCACTTTTTCACCTTCACCTTTCACTTAGGATAACTATTCACTTTTTATCTTTTTTAATTTAGTAGAGATCTCTGGTAAAATTATTTTTTTCTCTTTTAGAGTTGAATGAACGCTGATGCAGCTAGTCTTTAGTAAATAACAAGAAACAAGAATCACATACGATCCGTTGTGTGAAGTGCCCAACAATGGGAAACTCGGGCAGTGCTAATAATATACATCGTGAGCGATCGAATATTGATCGAAACACCCATTTTCAAACACGTTTTCAACACCTGAGCCAGAACTCGCATCGTCAGCTGCTCTGGGGTAGATCTGGTTTAAGATCAAGCAGCCCAATCAATGCTCAGCGTAGTTTGACCACAGAATGGAGAAGATCATATCCATCAGCTGTCATCAATAAGGAGCCCAATGCTCAATCGGAAACTGCCTTTAAAGTCTTGCCCGAAGTGGATAAACGGTTGCATCTGCGGGCAACTACAAATGGAGCAATCTTGAATTCTGGGGGCACGATTAGTGGACGAAGACCTAGTGAAATTTCATCGAAAAGCTTATCAAATGCACTCAGCAAAAGATCAAAGACGTTCATAATTGAAACAGGGCAAGATAGAAGCTCTGCGTTAAATGAAAAATGTGATTCAAGGCCCGAATTCACGAGATCACAAACGCTACTCTACGTTAAGGCTAAGAACAAAGATGCTGACCTTAATATGAATGAGACGAATCTATCTCGGATGCAGCGGCATACATACTCAGAGCCGGAGCTCATCAATAAGTTAAATCAGCAACGAACATCAATGAAAAATATGGCGGAGCCACCATTTAAGCCAACCAATCGAAATAAGTATTCCAAAAAGCGAAGAGCTCCGGAAGCACCACAATTAGTCCCCCTACCGATTGCTCCACTAACAAAGCAGTCCATTGAGGTCCCTCGTAATACTCCGAATTCAACGGATAACATAAAGCCCACACATTTTGCCAAAAATTCAGATCGATTGAGTAAGTACAGCAAACAAACATCGAGGCCAGTACAGAGCCAAACTGATATCTTTAAAAGGGGTAATGAGATACGTAAATCTGTAAATGGAAATTTACATTTACAAAACCAGTCAACGGAATCCCCCAAAATCATTTATAGACGTGAGAAAAGTTCCGATGCTATTATGTTGAAAAGTCGAAAATCTGAACAGCCTGCAGAGCGTAGGGAAACTTCCGTGGAAGTGGCTCCGAAGCAACACAGTAACCATACATCCATTCAAAAACCCGCAGTCAAGTCGTTAAATCCAAAAGATAAATTCGATAATGTAGCAATAATTGCGGTTCCGGAGAATAAAACTCAACGTACCTTTTATTTTGGTATGGAAAGAGATGCACCCACGGATATTAATCAGGCGACTGCAACTGGTAAGTGATAAAAATCTGAAATCTGTAGTCCTTATGGGTTATTTTTAATTAATTATTTTAGCTGAGGAAAAGAACGCTCCAATTGAGATAACTCCACTGCCAATGATACCCAATTATGACGTTGAATATAAGGAATCGAATCAAGTGGAGGAAAGTTTGGATGACAATGGATTACTTGTGCACATTCGGCCAACGCTGCCGCGTCGACAAGTGGAGACACCATCGTTTAGTCCAACGTTGGCCTGGCGTTCCCTAATCGAGGAACAGGAACGCATCGATAAAGCAAATATAATTCAAATTCGAAATAGTACCTTAAATGCAGCGAGTGAAATGCCCATACAACCCAATCGACTTACACAAATTAAACAGCTTACGAAGCCAGCGCATTTGCTGACAACTTGGACACCTGAACAAGATCTTGAGGATGACCATGATGATAGAGTCAAGGGCCTGGGTGCAGAGGACGATTCCAGCTCGGACGAATACCGTTCGAAGTGTGAGGAGGATGGCTTTCTATTTTATGGCAGCAAGACCAAAAATGACACCGGAACGCCAATCCACACATTCAGTTTGTCCCTGCCCAGGGATAGTCATATACACAATGCTCGAGGCATTGGTATTTTGAACTCAAGCGAAGTATGTATAATATTTATAATATATTTTTCTATACCATAACGTATATTTTCGCAACTCGCAGATCTGCAATTACAAAAGCCTGCAGAAATCGAAGCCGGAAAACTATTTCCATAGCAATATGAATCCGTCGTCTAGCCAAAGAAACTTAACATCGCTTGCTCAACTCGATAATGGTTGTGTTACCAATTTTGAAAGCTCCAACAATTGGATGCTTCATAAGAATGTGAGCAGTACGGATCTGCATACGAAAAGTCTGGAACATGGCAGTAAAAGGCAGAGACTGGTTTCCGTCGAGCCACAATCGATCAAGTTTCTAACCGGCGGAAAACACGTAATGTATTTGCCGGGCAACAATGATCAAACTAATCCATTGAAAGTTGCCCCAACAAATGAACTGCAAGAAAATACACAACAGGTCAGAACAAATCGCAACTTTAAAAGCCGGCAACGCCATATGCCACAAAGCCTACAGGATAAGACGCCAATTTTTCCAATAACGGTATAATTAAAAAATTATTTATTTAAAACCTTAAATTCATTTTTAATTATAACTTTAAATCCAATTTCAGTCTAAGAATGAAGAGGGTCTGAAATTGGACGATGATAAGCCATTTCATCAGCGTTTTTTATTCAATAATCAAATTCGACTATTGGAAAAAAAGTTACATCCAGAGAAATCCACAAAAGCCGCCAAACTTAAAAGGTCTGTGGAAGACGAACTGGAAGCATTAAAAAAGTACGCATACAAAATAAATTGTATATATACATTTTTATTGTTAGCTCTTTTATATTTTAGGGTAGAGGAAGACTTTCAAAGAAATCGTGCGAATGAAAAAGAAAATGTGCAGCATCAATTGCGGCTTTATTTTGGAAATGATGAGGAACGTAACGATAATTACCACAGTCTGCCGATATCCCCCGTCCTTGATCGATTCGCTGCTATCAATCTTAATGAGCCGAACACTAAATTATTTTGGCGTGATGATCCTGAGGGCTGTGTTTCGAATGCTCCCTATGTCGCCCACGAAAGTGAGGGTCACAAAATAACCGTTACTTCAAATAATATGTAAAGTTAGAATTGTAAAAATATGTATACATACTTTTAGTTAAGCACTGTTAATAAAAAGGAATGGACTTAATTTTTTTCTGGGAATTTTTGCAATAAACTGTCATCAACCATTTATCGAAATTATCGATACAGCAATTCTGTGTATAGTTCCGCACCAAAATGCTGATTTACAACATATCGATAGCGATTTTCACAAATTTATGCTACCGATACTTTAGTTGTGTTCAACAATCGATATAAAGTTAAATAAATTCGGGAAACAAGTAAATATTTACCATTTATTTAGAATGGAGCTATTAAAGAGCATAAATAATAAAGAAATACTTATGGAGGTACCGAAGTATACAAATCATGCTAGTTAGAAACAGTCTAAATAAATGAATATTTTCTCGTAGGTTCTGCATTTATCCATTGAATTTCTAATTGGAAGCATTACTGAACAACAGGCTCTGCGCTTATCACACAAATACGGCTTTCAAAATCCAGATGACTTCCTACTTGCGACGCGTACAATATCCAAATACTATAAACAATGTTGTTCAGATGGTGGCGAGGTGGATATTGCTGAAAAATTGCCCTCGCTAAGTCCCGAACTGCGACCGCTTGTGCCTCTGGTGCTCGCAGCACGACTGGATGCAGTGGAATATGCACTTGGAAGATGGGAGTATTTAAAGAACGATGTCCAGTGTGTGGTATCATTTTCCTGGGACACACGTCTAATATTGGGCGACAGTAGTTTTCGGAGTAATATTCGACAAGTGGCTACAATCAATTTACATTGTCAATCAAATGCCAAACGTGAAGTCATCTGTTTTGAATTGGATTTGAAAAAACTCAACGAAATGATTGAAGTATTAGAAAAATCTCTCAAAAGCGACAAAATACAAATCTAATTATACGAATACTGAAAGCAGTTTAATTTCTACTTCTATTTTATATGCTTCATCCTTTTTTTTACATTTCATGGTCTTACCTCTAGATTATTATAAGTGATTAAAACTCAATATATTCCGATAATTCAATGAGTTTATTTTTACATTTCTTTGTTGTTTAAACATATAAGCATATATAATTAGGTAATCAAAGTTATGTATATGTTAAATTTGCCTATTTATATAAATTCAAGTTTAAAATATGCTTAATATATATATATACAGTAAGAGAAAACATAAACATATGATTATTTACCATTTCAAACCACTTACTTTGTATTCTTTGCTTTTTTTTATTATTTTATACAGTTTTGCTTTTCATGTAGGTTCGCTTTTGATTTCCACACTGTTCTCTAAATTTTGGGTATGTTGATTTGGACATGCATTTTAGCTTAGCTAATTAATAAAGGCAAATTGCAAACATACAGCCGCACTTATGCAGATGCATTGGTGTCGATCGGAGAACATAATAGATGGTTGGATGAAAATGCCCACACACTCAGCTAATGCCGGCAGCCAAATACTGATTCTTGTAGTAATACGCACAGATGCCAACCACAAGCGAAACAGCTGTCGTCATAATCACCGATTTTTGTGTTAAAACATTTATGACCCATCGGCTGACGCTATTATTATTGTTGTTCGATTTGGCAGACGATTGACGGGGAAGTTTGCGACGTCGTTCCTCCAAGATGCGTTGCTCTTGCCTATACAAATAATAAAATGTGCAATTAATAAATTATCGTTGTTAGATTTGCAATCTAAAATAGATAGCACTTACTCTAATTTGATAAGTTCCTCCACTTTCTTTTCGATGACAGTCAAACTGTATTTGTCATAAAGCTTGCTAGATGCGATCAATAGTTCTTCAAACGGCAAATCATCGGGTAACTGCAATGCGGGAATTATTTAAAAAATTTTCGATTTAAATTGCATGTTACTGATCTACCTTTGATAGTAGGCAATGCACTGATGCCATATCACAGTCCTCCTGCAGTATTATGTTCGCTCTATATAAAATAATGGCAGCCGTAACAAAAATGGGCGTGTACATTGGCGAGGCCAGAAAATAATCGTATAATCGCACGACGGATTTGTATGAATTCAAACTATGCCCGAACCAGGTCAAATACCAGGGCAATGCAAAAAGTGTGCCAACCGTTGAACGTTGCAGGAACTGAAACAATTCTGAATGCTCAAAGTGGACAATCGGCCAAATGAACATAAGTCGTCGCTGTGTCGCCTCCATTGTTTCCTGCATGCACTCAGAGAAATGTGTGGTCGACAGTTCCTCCATGATGGCAAAGGCAACTTCTTCGCCAGCGACCAATAGAAATGTCACAGCAACATCGTGATATCCCTGATAATAGCGTAAATTTGGATATTTCTTAATCACACGCAATATCAAAACTGTCAATTGATCCTGCAACGCGATACGTTGTTCGTAGGGAATGCCTGGTGGGAAGCGTTTCAGCGAGCGATTCACATCGAGTACAACCTGATTGTATTCCGGATGACTTTGCAATTCATCGAGTGTCGGCACGCGATCCAAACTCCTCACATCCACACCGGCCAACTGGGGCCACAGTATCCGTCTCAGGTCATCGTTTACCAAGCCGTAATTACTCAGCGCTAATTCGCGCAACGCTGGCAGCGGTATGCAATTGTCATCGCTCTGAGAAATCAATTTCTCTATCAGCAGACGTTTCGTGCGCTCCTCATCGTTTTCTGGACCTGCGAATTATATGTATATTGGTTTGTATATATGCTAATCAATGGATTTGTTTCACTTTATGACATACATTTTTCGAAATTTAGGGGGGGCTGATCGATTTTAATCTCGTCAACATTGCTCATCGTTGACAAAGTTTTGTTTGACTTTTGTCGCTATCTCGTCGGACTCTAGTTGTTGTTTGTGACTGGCGTGGGCGTAACAATGTCCACAGCTGAAAGCTCTATACTTTATGCTTATTAATAAACATTTAGATTATTTTATCGTTAAATTATTATTAATCTTGCACAAAATAGCCAGAATACTGTTATCGATAAATGAATACCAATACTCGATTAAAGTGTTTTCAACTGCGATGCATTAGCATTAAGAAAATACCAACAATTGTTTAAATTTATAAAATGTGTGAGCTTAAGATTTAATAGCAAAATACAGTCCCTAGTAATTTTATTTTTTTAATACTTAAAAATTTTAATTATTAGAAATCTTTTTTGATATCGTTAGTTTTGTTAAATTTGTGTCATAGTGTGAGAAGTATGAACATCACACATCCTTATTGAATGTCACCATTTCATACTGATTCACTCGATACTTTTATGTGCAATACTTAATCGGACTTGGTATCACAGTGGAAACTCACTAAAAGGAATTTAAGAAAATGCGTAGATTGAAATTTTTTTGAGCAGAGTCGGGATCTGTGAAATGAGGACCTCTCCAGTAACAATAATTATTATAATTGTAATTATGAATTTTTTTTATTGATTTATTTATTTTTTGTTTCGAAGGAATAAAAAATTAGGCTTAGTGTAGATTTGTTGGTATATCTAAACCTAAAAAATACATATGTATATACAGATAAAACAGTGTTTACATTAAATAGTCTTGTTTCTTTTGTTGTGCACTTTGCTTTGGTTCAGAATTTGAAAATCAAAATTTCTGAATTTATATATACGTTTTGGAAAATGTCCAATTATTATGTAGGTAATACAATACATACAAGACGATACAATATTAGCAACTGACCTAGTTTAAATAATTAATTACTTATAGTACAACTGTGTTTGTAGAACCTATAATTATATTTTACTAAATTCTGTAAAAATATATTTAAATCATTTTTACAACAAAAAGTTCGGATATACAAAACTGGTAGCAATATAAATGCCAAATAAAAGCAAGAATAATGATTCGAATAAATGCTAATAGGGGGATAAATGCAAATTAGCAATTATTTTTATCTTCGATTTACACACATCCAGTAACATTTACACATTTTATTTATTTTATTGATGGCAGCTGAGCAGATTAACTAAATATTTCGTATTATTTATTTTTAATTGTAGTTTTGCATTGAACTTATAATAATATAAACAATATATGTGTCTAAGTCTGAATTCACGTTTTACTTACATATACATATATAAGTATGTTTAAATAGCTAAATTATATATTTATAAATATATTTAGATGTATGTTCTGTTTTTTTTTGTTTTAATTTAAGAAAGTAAGAAAGTCATTATAGATAGCTTAGTTTCCATACATCATTTTGATACGTACGTAAGTATAAAAGCAGTAGGTCAAAAGTATACACAGGTTTATGTACATGAATTAAAGTTGTAATTTTATAACTATAATCCTTTTGCATATTTGCTTGGATAAATTATGTTTGTTTTCCATATGTATTATTGTTATTATTTTTGTAATTTCTGTTTTCTTTTAATTTTAATCAATACATTTTATGTATATATTTTTAGTGTAATATTTAAATGTAGTTGTCATTATTAAAAAATAGTTAAAAAGATTACATAATGTATATATATATATATACTTATAGCTATTGGAATTTTTGTTGCGGATTGTTTAAACAGTAACATTAATGATTAGAAAAAATAGCATTTATAAGTACGAAATATCTAAATTTTATATGCGCGTTATGTTGATTGCATCTGTTATTGATTCCCTTCTTAGAAGTTGTTTTGTATCATTTTCTATCTCAATTGGCGATATACCCGTACTATGATCATTTAAATAAGGAGTGTCCTCCTCCACAATTTTCTCGAGTAGAATATCGCCCGAATTATTTGGACCTGGGAGTTGTTGTATTTTTGTATGTAGTTTTAAGGTATTGCCGAAGTGGATCCATGATATTGTATCTTACCATTACGCCCGACGATCTGACCATTCGAAATGCTCTCCGCCGAGCCACAATGAACGACGGCAACATCTGTGGGCGAGGCTGATCCGGAACCGGCGCCGTTACGTCCGTTTTTTTGCAATGCAACAGCTTTGCGAGCATGTCGTGTGGTTAACACTCCAGTTTCTACATCTCGCTCAAGACGATGGCCTTCAAGACATAATATATATGAAACATGATATAGTCATAGATATAAATATTCATTACCTGAACGTGATCTGGTTAGCTGCCGTTGAACATAGTCTTCGAGATCCTCTTCCTCCTTTCGGCTTATCAAGCAGTTCAAAACCAACAGAAATAAGCCCAATCCAAACGAAAAGAGGCCAGTGCATGTCACCTCATTCCACCATGCCGAGCTAGAGCCTATTCAAAATTGTATTTATAAATAAATAAGGTTTTTCTTTTTTAAATTGATCTTACTAAATACATTCCAGGACATAGCTTCATCCGGAATAATACCAGCACCACATAAAAAAATTCCAAAGACGATGAAAACAATGCCAATGTGGAGCATTCCAATACTGGTTACGACCTATAAAAAAATTTAAAATATATTTATATCGATCCAGAGGGACCTATTTATTTATGTATAATTAACCTGGCTGTCCAACATTCCGGGTCCGGCCTTGACAGCATGGTGCGGATGATGATATTTACGCCTCACCGATCCACTCGGCGAATGAAAAGTTTCCCCGCTCTCCGAGCTCTGAGTACTATAACGTCTCTCTCTGGCTCTCTTTTGCTCATCGCGACGCTTTCGCTGGCGCTTAATCGCCATGGCTGAGTGTATGCCCACGGAATGCATATTTAAATCTATAGAGGTAAAATATATATATGTATATATATATATAAACACATATACAATTTAGAAAGTCATACTTTAAAGTGTAAAAAGAGTTATGCTCAAAGTTGCTCACTGCTCGTTAATCAGATTTGCACAGCTGATTCTCAAAGTCTGAGAAGGACAGCTGTTAAATTCTCTCAGCTGTTAGATTCTCTCATTTCTTATGGCTGGCACAGGAAGAAAAAAATGAAGGCAGCGCATAGATTTATATACATTTTTTATTTTTCTGCTATAACTTGGGAGTTTCTTATCCGATCTTGGTGTATTTTATTTGTCCAGTTGATCAATAATATGAAATGGAGGCAGTTATCGATCTGACGAAGCAAACATGTATTTCCAGAAGGTTTACGAAAACTTATATTCCAAATTTTAAGCCTCCAGCTCTTATAGTCTTTGAGATCCGAAAATGAACATACGGACGGATAGACGCACAGACGGATATGGCTGTATCGACTCGTTTGTTGATCCTGATCAAAAATATATATACTTTATCGGTTCTGCATGTTTTTTCCCCAATTTTCATGCTTTAAAAATGTAGTGGGACCGATTTATTTCGCATTCGAATCTGTCTTGAATTAGAAATTATTCAAAGAGTGCAGTCTATAATCGATATTTAGCGGTTTCTGCGGAAATGTATCAGTTATCGGCGGATAATTAATTATTAGCTCAACTTCATAATTATTTCTTTTTTATTTTTTTTTTAACTGATTAGCACAGTGTAAGCAAAACACACCATTAAAAACTGCAATCGTAACATATAAATGCATACATAAGCACACATATACATGCTGCATGATATTGCCGTTAAGTATGTTACAAGCTATTTAATATGCATGCAATTATTATGCGTAATAAACACATCCATACGTACACACAATATGTCTGTTGCTATACCTGCAACCGTACCTGTGTACCTATCGCCATGCCAACATTTCAACAGGTTTACGGGATTTGACAATACAAACATTTGTACATACTTACAGTATGTGCATTTGTGTGTGCTTGTGTAAATACACACAAAAAAAACAACTGTTTTCGCATATGTTAATGCTCTGTTCTCAGAAGCAACCCCTAAATTGATATTTTCATCTGAATGTAGGTTGGATACCGACATACATACATACTAACATTACACATACATACATAAATAATAACAAATATTCACAGATGCAACTCGCATGTGTATTTTACATTAGATACACACATATGCATGCTAAAATGATACTTGCCCATATGCACGTATGTATGCTGTGTATGTATTTATAGCATACATATTGTTCTCATTGTTACTCACCTTTGTTTGTATGTATATGTGTGCAAAGACTTTCTGTTTTATCCGGTTTAATCGCTAATCCACATTAAGCGAATAATATTCGATTATTCATAAGACGACTTATTTCATTTTTAGCACTATTACTTCAGAAACCTAAAGGACATATTACAATATATGGATAGATAAACCCATATGCATATGTATGTTTGTGTGTATGTGAGTATTTACCTACAAGATAAATAAACACATACAAAAATAAGAATACAAATACATATGCATATAAATTTTGCACTCATTACTTTAAACTATATCAATATCGATTTTTATTGTTCTTACAGTATTGTTCAATTTTTGTTATTTAAAAAAAAAAAGATATCTAAAATTTTCTTTTGTTTTCGTTTAAACTTTTTAATATATATTCTTCGTTTGTTTAAACTCCAATATGCAATTTTTTTAATGGTGTAAAACGCAGTTTTCTTGTTGCTCGACCTATATATATATATTTTTTTATTTTTTATTTACACCAGCGAAGGAATCAGCCTGTGGGAAATACTGCACTTTGCACTACTGTCGTAAAATTTGTATCACGCACAATAATCATATCCCTTTGAAATTCATCTGCGAGAAAGGGAGTGAAAGCTTTACAAAAAACATTCGAGCGCAGCGAAATAACACCGGTTTAACAGACTGTTAGCTTTTGCATTCACTTCAAACATATGCAAATTGGTACATCAGATAAAATATATTTATTTAAGTGAAACTTAAATTATTTAAAACATAAAATATAAAGTGAATGCACATTGGAGAAAATATATATATAAAATAACTAGTTTAAGTTATGTAGATAATCGGCGCAATTAGCAGCACTGTTAAGGGTAAGGACGATTTTATGGAAAGCTTTAAGCTTCTCCATATGCACCTTGTGCGCCTTGGAATTTGTGCTTTTGTACTTAACGCCATCTATTAGCTTGGAACAGACATATGATAACCAAAGCACATTCGTCCTTGGCGAATATGCCGACCAATTGTTTCTATAAAAAGAATAATAAAATAAAAAGGAATTTTTGGATGGCTTACTTGACGTACTTGAGTTCATCGCGCATCATGCGATAAATGTCATATTGATAGTCGCCAGTGGCCACAAATAGCTCTTCATCAGTGGAGAGATCATTATAATGGCAACAGTCGTCAACCGTTATCCTTGATAACGTATAGTCAATGATTGTTACTCGAATTCCTTTTGTTGCCACCAATAAATCCTTGCCGCAGAGTTTATATGCAATTGTCCTCTCATCTGTTTTCTCAATTAGTATGTTGCCCCAGTGTAAATCACGATGCTCAAATTGAAATGCTTCCTCGCCAACGGCCAGCGTTAAAATAATCTAATATTAAAAAAAAAATGAAAAGTTAATCACTACTTATTTAATTAGTTAATTAATCTACCTGCTGTAGTGCATAATAGGACTGCTCGGCATTTAAAAATACAAATGACGACATATCTTCGCCAGCGAATTTTAACTCCAATACAATAAATAGCTGGTTGTCCTTGAACATTTCAGGATGATCGTTTTCCGACTCCTTTTCATCGTCATAGTCCTCCCACAGTTGTATTAAATGTTTCGGGTACTTTCCCTTCACTAAACATGCCTGGAAATAATACACCAAAAATGTAATACAAAAAGTATACAAAAATTGATTAATCTTAACTTAAACAAAATAATAAATATTGATAAGATTTCTGAGTAATTTAAATGGAAAATGGTCCAACATTTGTTGCATTGGGAAGCCCAGAAAAAAACCCTGCCAATAATGATAATAATTTAAACTTACATTGTAAATGCCGACAAACCCGCTTGTTGAGTTTGTTGGGTTCAAGCGAAGATTGCTCATCTCTTTAGAAATTATAATTTCCGGCAATATTTGCTCAAATGTTTTTTGTGCTTCACCATTGACCAATTCAGTACCCTCAATTGGGAGCACTTTGAGGACCACAGTGTTTTTAGTGCATTTCTTTGGCGTATATTTAAACACCTCACCGTAGACGCCTTCACCTATCTTGTTAGTGTCGATCATTTTGGATAATGCATAGGTTGTGCTAAATTTATATGGTCTGGGCTGACCACAATACTTGAGCACTTCTTGCTTAGGGCTTAATGATAATTTCGGTTCCAAACTGTTCTTCACTTGCACCGATTTCCTTTGCGTCACATGATTACGGATTAAGCCTTCTGCTGTGCCAGCTCGCGTTGTCAATTGCTGCTTTGGACTCAAGCTACGGGGCGGTTCATTATTGTGGGTACGGCGCCAACTAATTAAGGATTTTCTCCATTTGCCTGGTTGTAGGACGAGCGAAGATCTCACTTCTTTGGGCAATATCCTGAAGCCTTCCAAAGCTATATCCGAATTATTGGTCTTTTCCAGGCTAAAAGAGTTAACTTCGAAGCAGACGAGTTTTCGTCTTCGTGGTTGCTCTATTTCTAAAAAATTATTTAAAACAATTAATTTATTAACCTAGTCGATTTTTGCTGCTTTACCAATGTCATCCGGTTTCTGATTGTCGTCGATTGGTTTTAGTAAATCATTTATGGGGGATAATGCGCAATGGAACAAATTGGAGTGGAGAAATTTGGTGCAAGGTGTTGAAATCGCATCGCTTTTTTGCTTTTTATTTGCATTAAAGGCTTGGGGAACCGTCAACAAATTTGGATTTGCCAAGGAGCATTCGGAAGTGCTCAATATATTTGGATTGGTATTCTCGATACTGGAATCAATATTAAACGATGCTCGCACATCCTTTTTAATTACGTTCAGTTCTCGTAGTTGCCTATAAATTGTTGAATGTTTTTATATCAATTACAGGCGGCAATTTGTTGTTTACAAATTGACTTACGGTCTTTGATCCAATAGTTTATCGAATGAGTCTTTCCAGGCGTCGTCTGGTAGAGTATTGTCCATTTTGTCAGTGTTGATAATATCATTTATTGCGCTTGCCCGATGTTATAATACAAAATATAAATTAATGTTTTCTTGTCACAAATTGAAAATATAGACCGGCAATTTACTGAGAACACAACGCTGTTGTTCAAAATGATGCACTGTTAACGCAAAAAGGCGCCTAGAACGCATTTCAGAGCACAGTTAAGTCACAACAGAGCGATAAGTATCGATATGTTATCCAGAAGGGCAGTACGCTGCTTTTGTTGTTTATTCACATGATAACTGATGAAGTGCGATAGAATATTACAAACACAAATAAAAAAACAAACATATTTTAATATAAATATAAATAATATAGCTTATTAGTCTTATTAATATATATATTGTACCCTGATTCTGCATCTGCATGTCTTCTTTTGTAACAATTTAAACTTCAGGCATTATTTAAAATAGGTTTCAAACTTATTTCAAATATGTAATTAGCAGCGGTTAATGTTAAGTGGTTTTTAGGTGCATGGAAAATAGATCTAAAAACAAATAAAAAACTATATAATAAACACATTCTTAGTACTTAATTTTCTCTTCTTAACCCTCACCATTTCAGGGCTATCTAAAAAAAAGGGTATAAAGGGTTATGTCTTCTGTTAAAATTGATCCCTTAAAAATTCTAGAGATTTCCCCTTTAAAATGTTGCATGTCTTTTATTGAAAGTCAATATAAGCAACAATTCTCCAATAACAAGCAGAAGTTTAATAAAACTGTGTCAACAAATTTGCAGTTTGAGCAACTTTTACTTTTTTTTTCAGAAATTAGCAAATTATATCAAATTATATAAAGTGCGGCTTACGTCAAACGGTGTTTTTTTTGTTAAATGGTCAATGCCCTTGCAGAGTATTTACAGTGTCTGGCACCTTATTTGGAGCAGTGTCAAGTAAATAATAATAATAAATTTAGTCAGATCCAAATGAAAACTGCACCTAAAAGTAGGTAACATTATTATAATTCTACCTAGCAGGTGGAGAAATCTCAGTTTATGGGGGTCATCCATTCATTTTGGTGGTTAATATATGTACCTACCATCGGTCTTTGGAATTTCTGAAAAATATTAAATAATTAGCTTGTGGCAGGCAATCACATTATTTATTTATTATATTATTTGTATGTATATATGTACTTGATCATATTTGCGATCGAAACAAAGATGAGTTCCTTGGTTGAACAAATTGTTTTGTAAATTAACATTTTGCAAAGGGTATTTTCATATTCGGTATGCCGAAAATTGTTCAATTGTTCTTTCCCGTTTTGTATGTTTTTAACATATTTTTCTTGGTTTTTGTTTAAGTTTTTTCTTTTGTTTTTTTTTTTTTTTTTTGGTTTTTTGTATTATTTTTAATAATTTTAAGACTTGTTTGCTTTTTTGGTTTTTGTTTTTTGGATGAGCTATACATGAGTAGGATGCAAGAAATTACATTTCATTGCTAAGCATTGCAAGTTAATGAAAAAATTGATTTATATAACTATGCAGTCAGTTTGTTGCTGTTGTTGCATTTGTGATGTTTTTGTTTTGTTTTTTTTTATTTCGAGCGGGCAGCGCGCATTGAAAACAAAAGCGAATTTTGAAAATTTGAATGTGTTGTGTGTGTGTGTTGTGTTTGTCGATGTGTGTTCAAGTGCTGACCTTGAGAAATGTTGAAAGTTATTGTTGTTTTCTTTATATGTGTGTGTGTGTTTGTATATATATATATATATATATATATGTGGCTTTAATGTAATCAGTTCTTTGACTTCTCAGAAGTGTAGCAAATAACTAGTTAAGCTTAACAGTAAGTGAAATTAACCTATAAATGAACTTAGCCGTATACTCCAATTTACAATCATGGAGCCGCATGCTACATGCTGCATGGAGCGCAATTTAGAACGGATCGCCCGCATACCAGGTATGCACCCAGGGTGTCGATGGCGGCGGCGTTGGCGATGGCTGACCATGTGCATGATGGTGTGCTGCCGCCGCCGCCGCGCCCATATGATGATAGGGCGCCGGGAAAGCGCCATAATAGGAGGCAGCTGCCAATGCGGCCGCTGCCGATGAGGAATTGGTGGACGATGCCGGTGACAGGCTGGCAATGCCCGCCACTGCTGCTGCTGCTGCACAAATGCTGTGCCGTCGCTGCATGATCGCGTGTCGCTGCTGACGTTCCGCGGCCACCGCTGCAGCAGCCACAGCTGCCACTCGCGTTGCTGTCGCCGTTGATGCGCCGCCAACGTGATGATGATGTTGATGTTGCTGATGATGATGTTGATGTTGGTGTTGATGATGCCCCAGCTGCTCCACGGTCAGGGTGAGGCGTCGTGCACGAATCGGTTGCCGTTGCAACTGTGCCTGTGCCTGGTTGCAGCTGTGATTGCTGCTGCTGTTGTTGCTGCTGCTGCTGCGGAGGCGGCGCTGCAGCATCTTTGGCCACGCTGTTACGGCGACGTAGTGGTCTTGCGGCTGATGTTGCTGTTGAGTGTGGCGTTGTTGTTGCTGCTGCTACTTTCGCGGCTGCTGCTGTGTTTGTTGTTGTTTTTGTTGTGGTGCTGGTGGCGGTGCCAAATGTAATGAGGCGGGTGTTGTTTTATATTGTTGATTGTTGTTGTTGTTGTTGCTGCTGCTGGTCCTGCAGCTGTTTGTGTCAATGTGTTTGATTTTGTTATGTAACTGTGATCTGATATTGCTGCTGCTGCTGCTGCTTTCAATGCATTTGCCGCTGCTGTTGGTTTTGGTGGTATTGGTGTTGCTATTGTTGGTGTTGTTGGTGTTATTGTTGCTGTTGTTGTTGTTGGCAAATGTTGTGCTGCTCCGAAGTGCGAGTCATGAATTTGATTATGTCGCGCACCTGAACCAGCGGCATATTCTCATTATAGGAACGATCGTACTTCATCAGTATTTGCACCTGTGGCCGATTCGCCTTGTAGAGCTTCACGCAAAACGCCTCAATGAGACGCTTGCAGTGATCGAGAGCTAAGGAGGGGAAGAAGTTCATTTGGAATTCGGCTAGGGTCATTAGCTGCTCGGATTGACTGTAGGCATTCATGTTGATGCAGGTCACCAGATGCTTTTCGATGAACACCTTCTGCAGCTTGTACGGTATTGGGTTCATGTTGCTGGTGGGTATCTCCGGTATGACGCACAGTCGTTGCGCCCCATTCCCGCTGGACGCGTTGCTGACACAGGCAGCGGCCGCCAGTGCCGCCGCATGACGTTGCAGATACATTGAAGCGCTGTTGCCGCCGCCGCCACCGGAACTGCCACCGTCACTGCCGCCGCTATTGAATGAAATGTTGACACCGGTATTGTTGCCGCTGCCACAACCACCGCTGTTGGTGCTGGATCTGCCGCCGCAGTTACCACCGCTGCTGCTGCCGCTGGACGCGTTGCTGACACAGGCAGCGGCCGCCAGTGCCGCCGCATGACGTTGCAGATACATTGAAGCGCTGTTGCCGCCGCCGCCACCGGAACTGCCACCGCCACTGCCGCCGCTATTGAATGAAATGTTGACACCGGTATTGTTGCCGCTGCCACAACCACCGCTGTTGGTGCTGGATCTGCCGCCGCAGTTACCACCGCTGCTGCTGCCGCTGGACGCGTTGCTGACACAGGCAGCGGCCGCCAGTGCCGCCGCATGACGTTGCAGATACATTGAAGCGCTGTTGCCGCCGCCGCCACCGGAACTGCCACCGCCACTGCCGCCGCTATTGAATGAAATGTTGACACCGGTAGTCTTGCCGCTGCCACAACCACCGCTGTTGGTGCTGGATCTGCCGCCGCTGTTACCACCGCTGCTGCTGCCACTGGCACCGCTGCGTGTGCCACCATTCTGCATATGCTGCACAAGTGCGGTCATTCGCTGATGCTGCTGCTGGACGATCTGTTGTTGCTGCTGCTGTTGTTGTTGCTGCTGCTGCTGGTGGGCGGCGACGGCCTGCTGTTGCTGCTGCTGCTGGTGGGCGGCGACGGCCTGCTGTTGCTGCTGCTGATAAAATGCGGAGGTCGCTAGCCACATGTGATTGGCCGTCTGCCCGGCAGCCAAACGAACTAACGGCGGCGGCGCATTGGATCCACTGCTATTCACCGAGGACATGGAAATCGCCGGATTATTATACGTATACGGCTGACAACTGCTCCAAGTCAGCATCATGTTGTCTAGGTGTTCGCGGTATGTGTGTTGGTTTGCACTCGCATGCGTTTGTTGCGCCAACATTTGTACGTGAAACTGGGGCACATTGTTCTGGCTATTCATCCAGCCATCGGTGGCCAATGCCTGCACCGTTGCCTGCGTCAGCATTCGTGTATTTCCCTGCGTCTGCAACATTGCCGCTGCATGCGTATTGAATGCGGTTGCGGCCGCTGCTGCTGCCGCCGATGGGAAATTGCCGGCGACGCCATTAGCAGCAGCTGCTGTTGCAACAACAGCGCCTTGTTTCATCAAATGCTGCAGCTGCTGCTGCGCACTGCTTGCAACTGTCGAATGCTGCTGCTGTTGCTGTTTTTGTTGCTGCTGCTGCTGTTGCTGTTTTTGTTGCTGCTGCTGCTGTTGTTGTTGCTGCTGTTGTTGTTGCTGATGCTGCTGTTGTTGCTGCTGCTGTTGTTGCTCCTGTTGTTGTTGCTGCTGTTGTTGCTGCTGCTGTTGTTGCAGCTGCTGTTGTTGCAGCTGCTGTTGTTGCAGCTGCTGTTGTTGCTGCTGCTGTTGTTGCTGCTGCTGTTGTTGCTGCTGCTGTTGTTGCTGTTGTTGTTGCTGCTGTTGTTGTTGCTGCTGCTGTTGTTGCTGCTGCTGTTGTTGCTGCTGCTGTTGTTGCTGCTGCTGTTGCTGTTTTTGTTGCTGCTGCTGCTGTTGCTGTTTTTGTTGCTGCTGCTGCTGTTGTTGTTGCTGCTGTTGTTGTTGCTGATGCTGCTGTTGTTGCTGCTGCTGTTGTTGCTCCTGTTGTTGTTGCTGCTGTTGTTGCTGCTGCTGTTGTTGCTGTTGTTGTTGCTGCTGTTGTTGCTGCTGCTGTTTTTGCTGTTGTTGTTGCTGCTGCTGTTGTTGCTGCTGCTGTTTTTGCTGTTGTTGTGATTTTTGTGCAGCTGCTGAAGCAGCAGTGCCGCCACTGTTGCTACTATTGTTAACGCTGCTGCCGCCACCGCCGCCGCCGCTGCTGTTTGTCGTAATCTTTGGCGGTGGCGCTGTGGGTTGACGTGTCCAGTTGACCGATTTGTTGACATTGGCCCGATTACCGATGAGGAGATTCGAGTTGACTACATTGCTTGGCCAATGGTCCTCGAATTCGGTGCCATTGGGAGAATAGCTTTTCAGGTTCGTTAATGAGATGACGGCAACATTCTCACTCGAGAATAGCTCATTTCGTATACCGTGAACCTTGCAGCAGAACTTCAGATATGCCAAGTCCCAGCCATTCAGCAATTCCGTTTTCGTTTCCAAAATCTCCCTTTCGGCCTCAAAATAGAAGAGCGGCACTACCTGCTGATTATTGTGGACAGTGTACGGGACAACGGACTCCTTATTGATCAGTATGAAACCACATTTCTCTGATGGCATTTTACTGCCCGCAATCAATTTGCGATAACAGATATCAAGAAACTGATGAAATTTGTATGCATCACTTAGACGCACCACCAAATCCGTTTGGGTGAAAATATCGAGACCGAATTGACCATCGCAATGCTTGTGATGGATTTCGTTAAAGAGACGCGCCTCGGCGTCCGTTATATAATAGGCGCGCACGCAGGTGTAGGAGCAGATGTCGGGATGGAGGCAATTCAAATATTTACCAAGCAGCTTCAGTTCGATCGTTCGCACCGAGCAATATTTTTCCGATTGCCGATAGATATATGGTATTGATACTTTGCCAATTTGTGCCCAGCCAAAGTGGCCCTTGATCGATTCCTCATCACAAGGGCCATCCGAGCTGGACGATTTCTTATCGCCAGTGCTACCATTAATCTCATCATTGGCCATCAGTGAGCCATTATCACGGCCATTTGATGTTGTCAATGCCGGCACCAGATGCATACTGTCATTGGGCAACTTTTGGTGGCGCGACAACTGGCGCATAATATTCGTTTGTCCATTGCCATTTGTTATCGGTGGCTGCATGGCTACTCCTCCACCCCCTGCACCTGCACCAGCAGCACCGCCACTGCTGACGCTGCCGCCAATGCAGCCATTTGCATGCTGCATGGCCGCCGCTGCCGCCGCCTGTCGGCTGGCGTGTTGTGCAGCCTGTTGCTTTTGTTGCTCCTTCATTTTGGCAGCGAGTTCACGGATTTCGGAATCGTCCTCCTGCTTGACGGGTGGACCCAGTGTTCCGCCCAGACTGTTGCCGTGCAGCGGCAGCGTTTGACCATTTGCATCACTTACGCTTGTTATCTGCACATCATCGCTGCTGGAGGTGGACATGGCGGCGGCTGGTGTTCCTTCTCCTCCTCCTCTACCTCTTCGTCCTCCTGCTCCGGCTCCTGCTGTCGGTGCTCTTGCTGCTGATCTCTTGCGCTCTCTTTCACGCTCTCGCACACGCACAATGTCAAGCTGACCTGAGATTGTTTTCTGGCTAATTTTGATAATTTGTATTGATGCTGCGTGCGGCGCATTAATTCATTTTGCATTTGAACTATTGCTGATTATAATTTTGTTGATTGAAAAACTTCAAAAAAAAGTTGACACATGAGGGGCATATAATCGACGGTTTATCGCTTATCTCATATGACAATGTATGCATTTAAATTTTTAAATATATAATAATATATGTGTATTATTTGTTGATTGATATAACGCCGACGCGACGCCTACAAATTGGCGCTAAAAAAAATCGCTGCTTTTTTGCTCTGCTGACCGCAACTTGACGTCCTTCCGTCTTCGCAATACACAAACGAGGCGCCTGCGACGCATTTCAGAGCACAGGTTAGACACAACAGAGCGATAAAAATCGATATGTTATCCAGAAGGACAGTACGCTGCTTTTGTTGTTTATTCACATGATAACTGATGAAGTGCGATGGGATATTACAAACACAAATAAGAAAACAAACATATTTTAATATTAATATAAATAATATAAAGCGAAATATATCGAGCTTATTAGTTGTTGAAATAAGTTTGAATTTTAACGGCAACGATAAATATCGCTACGTCGATTAATATTATTGCTATGGTCACACATGTATCGTGTTCAGTTTTATGTATTCTATAAGTCAGTGGCAGTAAATACTTCACAATGTAAAGACGCGTTGGCGCGAAATAAATATAAATATAAACTTCAACAAATTATTAGTCTTATTAATATATATATTGTGTCCTGATTCTGCATCTGTATGTCTTCTTTTGTAACAATTTAAACTTCAGGCATTATTTAAAATAGGTTTCAAACTTATTTCAAATATGTAATTAGCAGCGGTTAATGTTAAGTGGTTTTTAGGTGCATGGAAAATAGATTTAAAAACAAATAAAAGACTACATAATAAACACATTCTTAGTACTTAATTTTCTCTTCTTAACCCTCACCATTTCAGGGCTATCTAAAAAAAAAGGGTATACAATTGTTGAGGTAAGTGGTTGTGTCTTCTGTTAAATTTGATCCCATAAAAATTCTAGAGATTTCCCCTTTAAAATGTTGCATGTTCAGCAGTCTTTTATTGAAAGGCAATATAAACAACAATTCTCCAATAACAAACAGAAGTTTTTACTTCTTTTTTTTCCAGAAAATAGCAAATTATATAAAATTAAATAAAGCGCATTTTATGTCAAACGGTGGTTTTGATTCATAATTAAGCAATGATAATACAAGATTAGCAATGATAATTAAGATTATAATAAAAGTGTGTCAACAAATTTGCAGTTTGAGCAACTTTTACTTTTTTTCAGAAATTAGCAAATTATATCAAATTATATAAAGTGCGGCTTACGTCAAACGGTGTTTTTTTTTCCTAATTAAGAAATGATAATACAATTAAGATTATAAAAAAAAGTGATGCCAACAAATTTGCAATTTGAGCAACTTCTGCTTACAAGCATTGACATAAATGCTTACATACAATAAAATACTTAATTAAATAGTATATGTATATATGTATATATATATGTTTATCGTAAAGAAATTTGTGGAATATGCAAAATATGCTGTTTTGGCATTTGCGTCTTTGTTATAGCTCAATAAAAACAAGTAAAAGCGTTGCAGTTTAAAGTAACCGACTGCTCACTACTCTGTTTCCAGTCACCAATTGATTTTTACGCTGTAAATATTCGCCGCAGATTTTTAATGGATGATAAGGTATAATTCAACTGTAAGCTTTATTTTTTGTGGGTGGGCTTCGGAAACTCACCACTTAAAATTTAATGGCTGTTTGGTTTTGTCAGCAAAAATAAAATAGAATGGAATGAAGCTAATCCACTTTGGTTTTGTGATTTGTGAACAGAGTATAATAAAATTTTGTTGAATTCTACAGAATTTCGAAGAGCGGCATTATGCTCACAGTCGCCGCAGTAGTGCGACATTTCTTGGCCGGTGGTGGTGGTGCTTGTAATGAGGTTCTACTGTTGCGGCTGAATGCATGAAACTTGAATTTGTTTCGCAGCGCAACTTCATTAAGTGCATTTCTGAACGTACAGTTTCAGTTAATTATGAAACTTCAATCGGATCGGTCAAGATCTTAGCAGACAAAGACAAGTTCATCAGTTGGAAAAAAGTGTAATATTATTAATGATTATTTTTTTAAGAAAAATGTGTTTTGTAAATCCAACTTTCCAAGTGAAAAATGCAACAGAAAAAGTGTTAAGAATTGAGTTTTTTCTGTTGAATCAGAATTTATAAACTATTATATTTATAATTTCTCTCCGCGCAAAACAATAAATAACGGTGAAAATAAAATCACCACATATATTAATACATATACGAATATATTTGTATTAATGCGTGGAACATAATCATCACATAAATTGTTTTGAATAATTCGCATTAAAATGAATAAACAAAATAAACGCAACAAAAATAATATAAAATCTGATTAACAAAACCATCGGACGACGCCTTTTAAAGTTAATACTTATATTTTGTGTCAAAAACACAAATATAACAAATGGGAACTTTAGCTGCACCAAATAACCGACTGCACACTACTCTATTCCAAGTTCAAGAAAAGCTGACGGCAGGTGGAAAGACAACCATTTGAATTGGTAAAAAGATTTCTTAAAAACGGTGTCAATGACCTCAAAAGTGTAAAGTGATGATGATTTTGAGTCTATATAATGCGTGTGTGTCATCAAAAATTGAGTTCATATACTCTTGTTCCATTTAAAAAACAGAGTATAAATAGACAAAGTGTTTTGCATAAGCATTCGGTCGAGCATTATTTTAAGAACGCATCCGTGGGCGTTGATCAGCTGAAACTAAAACTGAATTTTGGAATTTATTTGCAGATCTTCAGTGTTCCATCAGAATTTGTATTAATTTTATTTTATACTAAGCCCGCTGAGTGAAATCTTTAATTAGTGTCCAAGCGATATTCTGATTAGAATTTTAGATTAAAATTTAATTTGCATGCCTTGAAAATTGATTAAGATCTTGCAAAGATCAAAATTTCTGAAATACTAATTTTTGAGGCCAGTTTGCTAAATATTCACTAATTTATCGTGACAAACAAGTGACAGTTATATGCATTGTTTATTTTTTTGTCATCAGTTTAAATAATCAAGAAATGGCTAAAACGAATTGGCAACAATTTAAATTAAAATATTTGTCTTAAGCCAAACCGTATAATCTACTATATAAGTCGATAATAGGTTGGAAACATCAATTCGATTGAGCTATGCTTAATCCAATTTACTAACGCTGAAAGTAGTAATATTAATTATTTGCTTTACTTTACTTTGAGATCACCTAGCCAAACCAGATTTAATCAGTTACGGATATCAGACTGAGTCGCACTAGCCAGAAGAAGATGTAGTATTCCACGGAAACATGACTGAAGTAGCGAATACATACTCAACTCGACAAAAGTTCTTGAGTTTGTGAGCTAAAGTTTCATGTGGGTCACAATAATAATTCTTCAGAGTTAGGATAGTATATATATATATATATATATATGCGCTATTAAAGTACGAAACTTGAAACTTGGAATATATATATAATCTATACTTATAGACGCGTCAGACAAAGTGTTAATTTTGCACACAAATTTCCGGCTCTCAATCAGTAAAACTCGAAAATCTCCCTGAACCCTAACTAATTTTAACTAACTAATTTTACGAATGTTAACATTATGTTTTTTTCCGCAGTGTGAAAATAGTTGCGGCAAACGTGAAACTGAAAATGTCAGAAATGGCATCAAGTCGAAACTGGACTGTTCTCAGACACGTCGCTCTTCTGGCATGCCTCTTGTTGATTCTTCCTGGATATAGCGAATCATCTTATCAATGCATTCAGACAAATGGTAAGTGCAGATCTGATGAGCAGATGTAAACTGAAACTTTTCCACATGTTGCTGATGTGCAGAATTGTTGTAGACACAAAATAATCTTTTTGTCAACTCGAGTATGCAAGATCTGAAAATATACATCTGAGAATATACAGTTATGTTATTATTATAATGATTTTCTTATTTTTTTTTCAGAGAATTTTTCATTTGAAGCACCCACGAGTGGATTTGTCATTGGGTTGCAAGTGACGAATAGATCGTTGCATCAGGTGATGACGCGAATATTTTATACGTTCTTGACAGATGTTCTGCATTATACAGATATTCAAATCATTCCAATACATTATACAAACTCATCAGATCCACATAATCCCTGGTACACCTTGGACTATGTTAGGTAAGTATATATATTTAATAATTGTTAAATGCATACTTATGCTTACTTATTTGTTATAGGACCTACAATGGCTTTCATAATATTAGCATGATCAATTTGGAAGTTTGGATGCCCTACAGCGTGTACAGAGAGCCCCCTTCAAACATACTGAATGCAGGTGCCTCCATAACACCCGGTCGATTCAGTTGGTTCGTGCCAAAAACACAGATTTCAACAGACGCCAGCAACTGCAGTTTGCATTATGATGTTTTCAAAGATATGCACAATATACATTATGATCTGTACGTCATGGAAGATAATCTTATGGATGTACTGAAGAACAGAAGGTTTGTGGAATAAGTACTCAACTCAAAAGCATGTAACGGGCAGAAGGAAGCATCAAGTATATATATTCTTGTTCCGAGTCGCTTTAGTCATGTCCGTCCGTATTTATTGACATACAACAACATAAGTTCAAATTTGGTATGTAAATTCTCGTTTACCATACGCATATCGAGTTTGTTATATATTGTAATATATAGACTAAAAGCAACTATTTTATACAGGTTTTCCGATTGAGTACTAAACATAGCTTGACATATTACTGCGAAAACTTCATCAGTAGCCACTTCAAAACAGGCGCAAGGATTTTATGTATGTGAAAAGAGAGCAGCAGGATAATCAAAGAAAGCTTTGACTATGCAAAAGTAGAAGCTGTGCTTTGATCTATTCAGTGTCTGCAACTCTCTCCTGGTCGAGCTCTCTCGACTAGAGCATTCTTTGTTTATTTTATTTAATATATTTTTTCATTACAGTATTGAGGAATACATAAATCCAAACTGTGTTAATGTGAAATGTGCTACGCTTATAGCAGAGTTCCGGAATGATTCGTATTTTATTGAAAATCAGCTAGCGGAGAGCTATATAAATGTTATTTGGTTGGGCAACGAATTTCGAAGCACTATCCAGGAATTTGCTGCATTTTACCAGACATCTTATACACGTGGTCAGAAAAGATTTATGGTTATGCATTGGCTACCATCGGAAATAATTGATGGTGACATCAAGTTCACACAAATCACTTTGCCCCGATGTGAGGACTATCAATATTTGCAGAACACAAATTGCAGATACGAACTAACTCCGATACTCAAATACTATGCGATAAGTTTGGCCAATGATAAGCGATTGATATATGCGCTTCGAAAATTCTTCATTACTGACACGGACATTGAGTACATTCAAAGGGAGTTGAGTGTTCAAAGGAAGCACTCGGGTGATCCATATGATAAAGTTGCTTGCAACTGGTTGCTGAACAACAGGAGAACGTACAGCAAATGGATATTGCCGAATACGGTGCAAACTTTATCGATCGGTGGCATATTTCCCATCAATATCACAGATCGTGGACATTTGAATATTATTGGAGCTGCCCAAAAAGCCGTTGAGGCAATCAACAAAGATCCGACCATATTACCAGACTACAATTTGGAGATAATGCTCAATGATGGCCAGTGCAAGTCAGATCTGGTTATGAAGGCGTTCATACACTATTTCAATGTACCAAATATGCTGGGTGTTTTGGGCCCGGCCTGCAGCGAGACCGTTGAGCCAATTGCCGGAATTTCGAAACATTTAAATATGATGGCAATTTCGTATTCGGCTGAGGGTTCCTCATTTGTGGATCGCAAGGCATATCCGTATTTCTTTCGCACCATTGGATCGAACAGCGTTTATGTGGATGCGTATATGAGGATAATGCAACAACTTGGCTGGAGTCGTGTCTCCACCTTGACGGAGGATAGCCAGCAACATACGGAGTATATGTCGCGCATGGAGACCAAGTTGAGATCACATAATTTCACTTTGGCATTTAGTCGAAAGTTTCCGAGTGATGTGACAGCTGAGGATATGCGGGAGGTTTGTCTGCCCTATCAAATAATTGCATAGTATATATATTTAAATATATATGTATTTATTTCGTAGCACTTGGGTCAATTGAAAGCAGCTCACTCGAGGATCATCATAGCGGAACTTCATATCGACAACGCTGCTGTTGCCATCTGTGAAGCCATCAACTTGGGTGTAAGCATCTTTTATTTCTTTCTCAGATTAATTATTAAATTATATATTTAATATTATTATACTGTGATACCTCAAGGTATAGGACAAAGTCGGACATAGTGTTCAAATTGGAGTGCTACGATAATTGTAATTCTATATCTATCGCTTATATCCCACAATTTTAGAGATAGAATCACCAAACTTGGACATTATTAATTTTTCAATTGTAATATTTTAAATTTAAAAAAATAAATAATTTTAATATATATTTTACATTGTAAAGTTGACTACTTAGTTGACATAGTGCTTAAAATGAAATAAATTAGTTGTTTTCATTTTATTTTATTTATTTATATATTATTTATATTATTTATATTTTATTTTTTATTAAATTCTATAACTAAATTAAAATTAAATATTAAATAACTTATTTAATTTTAGATGACGCACAAACAAGATTATATTTGGTTTTTACCAACATGGATTTCCAAGGACTTTCAAATGTGGCAGTTGAAAGTGAAGAACAAATGCTCCGCCAAACAGTTGGAAAACGTAAGTTTTTCAAGATGAAAATGGGAAATTGAAAAATGCATAAATTATTCAGTTGTTTGATGTTTTTTTGTAGGCCATCGAAGGACACTTTAGCATAAGGCACACGCCCTTTGGCCAACCAAATGCCAAAATGCAGGAGGGCAAATCTATAAATTCTTGGCTAACCACATATGGCCAAGAGTACGAAACGTTTTCGAATTATGTGGGATTCGTGTACGATGCCGTTTGGACCTATGCGATAGCCGCACATAAATTGCTGCAGAACAACACATATGCCGTGCACAATTTGAGGTCCAGGGAGGTCGTGAATCAATTCGCCCAAATTATTTGGGCAACCGATTTTGATGGGCTGTCCGGCAAGGTGCGTTTTGGCCATGGCGAATTTGGCGGATCACGTATTATCGATCTGGATATCCTACAATGGACAAATGGGTCCTATGTTAAGGTCGGCACATTTCAACCTCATTTTCGGGGTAATGGTTCCGATGTCCATATATATGGTGGCAATTTAACGTTCAGTGCCAGGGATGTGTTCCGTGGCCGGATACCAGAGGATGGCAGATACGACTGTCGATTCTCGGGACTGGCTCGCCTTCTTCGTGTGGATTGCGAGATTGCCTCGATGATCTTTAGTGTTTTGATGTGCCTGCTGGTGATCTTGGCCATGTCGCTGATATCATTCTATTTTTGGAAACAACGCTATGATCGGAAAGTGAGACAATCGGTGCAGATAATGAAAATGTTTGGCATTGATTTGATATCGCCCTCGCGGAATAAAGTCAACACGCTGGACAAATGGGAAGTGCCCAGGGAGAATGTGGTCGTCAATCGAAGATTGGGCGAAGGTGCCTTCGGCACTGTTTATGGCGGTGAGGCGAGATTCAATTCGGACGATTGGACAGCGGTGGCCGTAAAGACACTCAAGTCTGGTGGCTCAACGGAGGATCGCTTAGATTTCCTGGCCGAGGCCGAAGCAATGAAGAAATTCAATCACAAGAACATTATAAAACTTTTGGGCGTCTGCCTGCAAAAGGAGCCAATCTATACAATCATGCAATTCATGCTGTATGGCGACTTGAAGACCTATCTGCTGGCCCGCAGGAACATGGTCAACGAGAAGATCACTGATGAATCGGATGTGTCATCCAAACGTCTGACCATGTACGCCATGGACGTGGCCCGGGGCTTGGCCTATCTAGCGGAGCAGAAATATGTGCATCGGGATATCGCGTGCAGGAATTGTTTGGTTGACTCTCAGCGAGTGGTGAAGATCGGTGACTTTGGCATGGCTCGACCCACATTCGAGAGCGATTATTATTGCTTCAATCGGAAGGGAGTTCGTAAATTGTTCCCGGTGCGCTGGATGCCGCCGGAAACGCTGTCGGTGGGCTTATTTACGTCTGCCTCGGATATTTGGTCATTTGGTGTTGTACTCTTTGAGGTTATCACATTCGGTTCGTATCCGTATCAGGGGTTGACAAATAATCAAGTTCTTGATTTTGTTAAAAACGGAAATACGTTGCAAATTCCGAATGGTGTCAAGCCACAGTTGGAGGGCCTCCTGAAGGCGTGCTGGAGTCAGGATGCCAGCAAGCGACCCACCGCCCTGGAAGTCATCGATTATATATCCAACTATCCGCGACTGCTGACTCCATCCCTCGACCTGCCCGGCACTGCCGTTCAGCTGCCAGAGTCCGACGATGAAATGGAGCTGTTGCCAAATGCTCTTTTGTCTTCACCACGGCTCCACGACTCCAATTTGGACATATTGGCCAAGACAAACAGTGCTGGCAATATGCAGAAATTCAATACCATCGGCGATGGCAATCTATCAGAATTGTTGGCCACCGATGATTCGGGCACAGTGAGCATGCCTCACGATTCGTTTTCCTCAACTACGCCGGATGGATATAGCATAATGGCTCCACTTTTGACCTACAACAAAAAGGTTGTTAATTCAAACCCGGAAAATTAATCTATAAACTTTGAACGTAATATTGCATTTTTAATAATCGAGACTCGGAAAGATTTTATTTAATTAGTTGTTAAAAAAAACCAAAATATAGTTTTTAAGAAAAGAAAACCAGCAATCCAAATCTTAAATTAATGAAAAATAAACATTTTGCATACTACGTACGAACGGTTTTGAAAGTGATATATTAAGAAATAATGTAATATTTTAAGATAAGCAAAAATTATATATATAAACTTAAAAACGTAAAGAATATAAAAAGTGTCTTGTGAAGGTTTTCATGTAATTAGAAGCAGCAACAAAAATGTTTAAAATACACTTTGACAATATTTTAGATTTTAAAATTCTGATTTTTTTGTCGACTCTTTGAATGGGAACTTTACAGTAGTTCAGGACAAGCAAAAAAAGTTCCGTTGCAAATTTGCAAATAGTACAAATTTAATGAGTAAAGAAAGTTCCGTTAGAAAATAACAAACGATGCGTTTGTCAAATAACTGTGTAAGTATGTGTGCACATATACATATAACTGTACATCTGCATAAGTGTGCGACACTCGCAGCTTTTTGGTATCTAAAAAAAGATTTTATATGTGTGCCGAGTGAGTGAAGAATAAAAAATTAGAATGATATTGCGGCGACTGAACAATTAAGCATCCCCACATACAAAATTGTATATATATGTATGTGAATACATATATGTTTATATGTATATATATATATGTATATATATTATGGCTGTGACTGTATATTTTTAAACACTTGCACACACACACACACACATATTGTAAATCTGTGAATTAAGAAACAATCATAATAATCGCACTCAGTGCACGTAATTATGAAATCCACATAACGGCATAAGACAGAGAGCGGGAGAGTGACAGAGAGAGGGGAAGGTTGGGCCTAGGCTAAAGCTCTAGCCGTAAGCTGCATGACGAAAAAGCACCCCGCATCCCACATCCCGCATCCCGACCGCTATCCACACACCCACTCCATTGTCTCCAGTTAGCGCCATGGCTGCTGCAGCAGCAATTGCTGTGGAAAGTGCACAACGACATTATGTTGCGCTCTACCGCGCTAATGCAATGGTCTATCAGCAGCGTCCAGAGCAAGCGTATAAAAGAACAGAGACTGACTCAGAGACAGAGAGAGACAGAGTGAGAGAGAGAGAGAGAGTGGGCAGGATGAGAGTGACAGAGAATAAAGGCAAAAGGGACCCAGTTGAATGCGACAACCGCGTTGCGATGCAATTCCAAAGTCATCATTAGTTGTGCTAATGCACCGGCGCTCGGGGTAGGGTTTAGGATGCATTGCAGCAGGAGGGTGTTATCGCGGTAGCTGCTGCTGCTACTGTTGCTGCTCTAGCAACCATCTGCAGACAGCAGACAGCAAAATTCTGTCTGTCCAACTGTCTGTGTGTCTGTCAGTTGCAATTGGAAACCAAACGGATGAAATTGTTTCATGTTACACAATAAAAATTCTATATATGAAACCAAAACAATGGCCTAGTAAATAAATGCGGGAACGTTGAGCGTTGACTTGAAATAAAAATATTTATGGCATACAAACACACACACACACAACCACCCACCCACACACACACACACACACACAGACATGAATATGTTAATATTAGTGCATTATGTTTGCTCATATTTTGTTAAACGCACAGTGGTTATACTCTGTGAATTATATTTGATAAGCAGAATAGATAAATTAGATTTTTTAATTTGCACACAATAAAAATTCAGTTCTTAAGTTATGAAAACAAGGAAAAAGCTTGCATTTCAATACTGACGTATGTATATCTACAAATTCTGATCACAAATATTTTTTAAGAGGATTGAAAAAAGTAAATTTGCATTCCACAGTTTGCTTTTTATTTTCAGATAATTTTTCCTTATAAACTGTACCAATAAATTGCATTTTTTTTTTATACTGTTTCCCTCTCGACTGTCGTGTTGGCATCAAAAATGTTTGAAATTGGACATTTTTCATAGCTTCGAGTTGTTGTTGTTGTTGTTAGTTAGTTAGTTAGTTGTGTTAGTACAAGTGTGATTCCAATTACTTTCACCCAATGGTCTGTTGCCCCTTCTCTTTAGTTGCTGAGTTTAGTCGCAAGCCAGACTGCATCCTTGCTGCTGCAGCAATCAGAGCGATGTCGATGGGTGGCCCAGCTGCTGTTGCCAGGATTCACCAAAAAAAAAAAAAAAAAAACCAGCATAAAAAAAGGCCATGGCCGTTAAAGTGACAATACGCACTTGGCCATCATACAATGGGGCATTTCTAAGATTTCGCTAGGCAAATTACTTATTTGGAATCTTTTATAGGGTTTTTTTTATACCTATCATGCTATCATTTTGGTAGCAATTTGTAAGTCACTCAAAGGTTATCTCTTCTGCTCTTATCTTTCAGCAAGTTATCTGTTCCTTTATCTCATTTATAGAATAAAATATAGTCCTTTAAGGAAGTGCTATTTAAGTACAATCTAGCACACAATTTATTTATACAACGAGTATTCTACTGAAGCTCTTATTTATATCTGGGGAATGACTACTTAATATATTTGAGAAAGGTAATTTTATGAACAATAATATCATATCAAATATTCACAGGTTTCTTATGGATGAAATTATGCGGTATTTTGGGATTCATTATTAAAAAAATTAAAATAAGATTTAAGACAACACGTAAAATATCAGCAAAAGCACATCTTTTTTCATGCGTGTCAGAAACTCTCTATTAATTATTAATATTTTACGCATCTGGGCGAAAAAAGTGATATATTTTGTTCTTAGTAATATTTGTACCTATGCCAAGATTAAACTTTATAATTTTTATATTTGTAATATCTGATAAGTGAGGGGATAGCATAATTAAATTATGAATGAGGTCAACAAATAATAAATAAACAGAATATATTACATTAAAATAATGGTTAATAGTAAAAAACACATTTGAGAAAAGTGAGTACCAAAAAATATTGGTCTGACTGATATTGGTAGAACAAATGAAGCCACTTTAAGAGTTCGTTCAGCATTGCGCTGCAGAAATGCATTGGCGAATTTTGGTATACCCTAAATTTGATATATTTTAACTATTTTTTTTGTTGTTTTTCTTGACATATAATATAGCAAATTTAACCATGGTTCATGGGTGAATGTACATATGTGTGTATGTGTATGTATGTTTGTATTTACATATACATAACACGAATTTTTTGTATGTTTTCCTGACGCTGCAAATATTCGGAGCACAACTGGTCAACGCCAGTAAATAGTGAACGTTGCACAGTGTCCGTGTGGGCGCAATTCATGAAAACGGCAACGGCAATGGGAACGGCAACGGCAACAGCAACGGGAACGGCAACGGGAATGAGAATGGCAACGGGAGCGAAAACGAAAACGAAAACCCAAACGATATCGAAGGGTGACGCATGCCAGCCAAATAATGCTGGACCGGAGCAATGTGAAAATGGCGTTCATAAAAAAGCACACACATACATACATACATGTATGTGGGTAAGCATGGTTGAATGTATGTGCATATGTACATAAGACCACGATGGCGCATATTCGCGCATAAGAATATGTTGATAAATACACACATATATACAGACACATATGTGTATGTGTGTGTGTGTGCACACGCGTACTTATCAACATTTGTGTTTGCATATATACAAATGTATAATTTCTTTCGAACATAAATATGTATTTAATAGTGCATACGTATGCAGCGTACACATCTGTTCACATACTATCAGATACACAAACACACACACACACATACACACACACTCACACGCACCTGCGTGGTTGGCGGGCATAAGAATACCACCACAGCGAGTCATAGCTTGTCGTATGAGGCGACTGATATGGCACGGGGATGGCACTACTCGGATAAGGCGAAAGTTCTTGAACGTCATTAACAAGGCAATGGCCAAGGCGATTCTTATCCTGAGTAGTGCAAGCAACTCGTGACCTCCGGCAGTAGGCCAGGTATCCCCCGGATAACCGTCAAGCACCCGCTTGGCGGTCAACCAACACGAGAAGGCGACTAAGGCAGAGCCCAGTAATGCCTTGGAACGAGACCACTGGAAACCCCACACGGATGAGATGATTTTTGGGCTGACGGTAGCAGTATTCTAGCATCTCAGTAAGCGGAGTGAAATCTGGCCGAAATGACTGCTAGGGTAATGCTGCTACTGCCTCCGTCCCGTTAAAACTTGGCAAGTCTCCAAGCACGCTTTCTGGTGCGTCGTCATTAAGTTGGCAGTACAGGTTCAGTTGATTCAATCCTGATTTAAGCGAATCCGGCTCTGAACACCCGACCCCATAAGGGCGGGTGTCAACCCTTGCATGGCCTCCCTGCTTGCAAAGATAACCATGGGATTTTTACGCAACTGTACAACGACCAGAAATAACGACTTGGAGTTGGGACCCACCAAAATGAAGACAAATAATATCAACCAACAATATCAACAAACAAAGGAGAGTTGCGAAGCGTTCGCGAGCAGCAGGAGGACGTTGAGATCTCCTGCGGGTGGTGTAGCGCCACCACCGGAGACCAACAGGGAGGAGGGTACTGGCCTGACGAACCAGCATAGCACAGCGCTATGCGATCTCGGCCAAGAAATCTCCAAGAGCTGGTGGAGATGTTGGAGGATGGGAAACGGCGCTCCATCCACCAGCCGATGCGCGACTCAATCGAGAGCATCAAGGCGCTCTACGAGCTGGTAGCCATCCAGCTCCACGATGACGGAGCTAAAGCCGTCATAAGGACGCACCAGTCTTCGCAGACGTCTCCCCCCGCTAGACCGGTGGCGGAAGTTAAAAGGAAGCTGCGTCCAGGGTCGACCACACCCCGCACACCTAATAGTAAGCGGAGTAAGGGAGAGGCCGGCCCGGTCGTCGCCGCGGCGAAGTCGGCGAAGTCGTCAGCAGAGGAGGTTCCAAAAAGCGTGGAACCCTCAAACGGCGAAAGGTGGACAAAGGTCACCTATAAAAAGGCCAGTAAGCCAAAGAGGCCAGAGGTCCGCAAGGAGAAGGCGCGCCCCGACGCAATAATCATTGCAGCGAAGGGAGACGCTACCTACGCGGACATACTCCGCAAGGTCAAAGCGGATGAAAAGCTTAGCGAGCTGGGGAAGGCGGTCTCCAGGATACGGAGAACCCAAAAGGGTGAGGAGCTGCTACTGCTGCTGAACAAGCCAGGGACGGATACCTCGGCATTCAGGAGCCTTGTGTGCGATACGCTGGGCGAGAAAGCAGAGGTGCGATCCCTCGCTCACCGGGTGACCATCGAATGCAGGGACCTCGACGAGGTCACCACCAAGGAGGAAATTATCGCCGCGTTACGTGAGCAATTCGATGTGGAGATCCCTCCGGAGGACGTCACCCTGCGTAAGGCGTACGGGCAGACCCAAACTGCCTCAATTAGGCTGCCCGCAGATGGTGCAAAGAAGGCGCTGTCTACCGGGTCCCTAAAAGTGGGATGGGTTAGCTCGCGACTCCGGGTGCGCACTAACGTGACCAAATGCTTCAGATGCCTGGAGTTTGGCCACCTCGCTAGGCAGTGCAAGAGCGAGCACGACAGGTCGAATCTTTGCCGAAGATGCGGAGGAGAAAACCACCTGGCCAAGGACTGCACCAAAGAGCCGCAGTGTATGTTCTGCAAGGAGAAGAACACGGAGTTCAAACACACCGCTGGCAGCGGCAGATGTCCCATGCATGTTCAGGAGTGCACTGGCCAAAAGAACATGAAGTGCGTCCAGCTGAACCTCAACCACTGCGAGGCAGCTCAGGCCCTGCTGAGACAGTCGGTCAGGGAGACGCATGCAGACCTGGCCATAATCTGCGAGCCGCACAGGCCAATCTCTGGAAGCGGATGGGCGGCCAGCAAGTGTGGGAAAGCGGCCATCTGGTCTCTCCGTACACCACCGAAAGAAATCAGCACGGACCATGAAGGGTTTGTCCGTGCAAAGATTGACGCCATAACATTTTATAGCTGTTACGCCCCGCCAAGCTGGGATCTGAGGAGATTCCAGCAGTTGCTTGAAGAAATCTCGGAGGATGCTCGCGGCAGATCCCCCATGGTAATTGCCGGTGACTTCAACGCCTGGGCAGTAGAATGGGGCAGTCGTGTGACGAATGCCAGAGGCACCTGTCTGCTAGAGGAGTTCGCGTCAACCGACGTAAACCTAGCAAACGACGGGAGGCGGCTTACCTACAGCAAGGCTGGCAGAGGGTCCATCATAGACATTACCCTGCTGATGAGTAGCTCGCTATGCAGGAGGATGACGTGGAGAGTCAGCGATGACTTCACTTTCAGCGATCACCAAGCGATACACTTCGTGATCAATGAAATATCGCAAAGGCAATCAAGACCCCAAACATGTGGACCCAAGTGGAAGGGAAGCCTCCTGGATGAGGTGACCCTTACCGAAGCCCTGCGCGGTTCTGTATTCCCAGCCACCGGGCAATCCGCAGACAACATGGCGACAAGCCTAATGCGTTGCGTTACGGACGCATGCGATTTGTCTATGCCCAGGAGGAAGCCAAACAGACGAGCAACTCCCTGCTATTGGTGGAACGAGGAAATCAACCAACTAAGGAAAGCGTGCCTACTGGCCAGAAGGCGCTCCCAGCGCGCTAGGGGCCGCCCGGAATTCGCCAGTAAGCTGGATGACCTCAGAAGAGCCAAGAGAGAGCTGAAACGCAGCATTAAAAGAAGCAAGGCCAGCTGCTTTCGGGCAATCTGCGAGGAGGCTGACGTTAATCCTTGGGGAACTGCATACAAGGTTGTCATGAAGAAGGATCCGGAGCCAGGAGACCGTTCGGGTAACATGCCCAATGGCTCTAGCCAACATAGTGGCGACGCTGTTCCCCCAGCATCCGAGGCGGCGAGAAATGGTACCAACCCAGCGAACGGAGCTTGTTCAGGCCGTCACGCCGGAAGAGGTCGTGGAGGCAATTAGAGGATTGGGCGACAAAAAGGCCCCAGGACCTGACGGTATCCCCAACAAGGCACTGAAGCTGGCGGTCCGCACGATACCAGAAGTATTTGCGGCCACCTACTCAAAATGCCTACAGGACGGAGTGTTCCCGAGGCCGTGGAAGCGGCAGCGGCTAATCCTCCTGCCAAAAGGGGATAAGTCGTTCGACGACCCTTCAGGATACAGGCCTATCTGCCTTCTAGATTCGGCGGGAAAGGTCCTGGAGCGGATAATATACAACCGACTCCTGGCCATCATCGACGAAAAAAACGCGCTCTCAGCCAGCCAATACGGGTTTAGGAAAGCCCGCTCTACCGTGGATGCAATCCAGGCGGTGGTAGATATTGCAGCCAAGGCAATCGAGGGAACGAGGTGGAGGTGGGGCGACAAGGAGTATTGCGCTGTAATAACCCTCGACATACGCAACGCGTTCAACTCGGCGAACTGGTCGCGCATCATAACAGCCCTGGATGGAATCGGAGTACCGTCGTACATATCATGTACCATATCCAACTATCTATCAGATCGGGTGTTGGAATATGATACAGATGACGGACCCAGGACCTACGAGGTCACAGCAGGAGTGCCACAGGGCTCCGTTCTAGGCCCTCTGCTGTGGAACCTAATGTACGACGAGGTACTTAGGCTCGAACTGCCACGGGGCTGTACCCTCATTGGCTTCGCAGACGACCTGGCACTAGTTGTAGTAGCCAAGGAGTGCAAAGAGGTAGAGGCCGCAGCGAACGCGGCAATTAGAACTGTAGCTGAATGGATGAAGGATGCGAGCTTGGAACTTGCAGGCCATAAGACGGAGGCCGTACTCATTACTAGCCGCAAAGTAGTAGAGTACATACAGGTGCAAGTCAACAACGATGTTGTGAAATCCAAGGAGTCTATAAAATTACCTGGGCGTCAGGTTGGACAATAGACTCAGCTTCCGGCCGCATATAGAGTATGTCAGCCAGAGAGCAGCCAAAATACAAGGCGCTCTCTCGCGCATGCTGCCCAATGTTGGAGGTCCCAAGCCAGCAAGGCGCCAATTGATGGCGAGAGTGGTAGCCTCAGTACTGTTGTACGCGGCACCCATATGGGCGACGGCTGTGTCCAGTAACAAAGGGCTAAAAAGGAAGCTCTCGGCACCCTACAGGCTGAGCGCCCTCCGAGTGATCTCCGGCTTCCGCACGGTCTCGGAAGATGCAGCACTGGTCCTGGCAGGAATGGTGCCAGTTGACCTGCTAGCGATCGAGATGAAGGAGATCCGCGCTAGAAGGATAGCTGCGCCGGACACTATGGAGACCATCCGAAGCTCAGTAAGAGCAGCGACGATGGACGCCTGGCAGTACAGATGGAGCACGGCGAGTAAAGGAAGGTGGACGCACCGATTGATCCCCAATGTAGAGGAGTGGATTGGAAGAAACGCAGAAAGGGAGTTAGATTACCACTTTTAACGCAGTTTATTTCAGGTCACGGCGGCTACAGGAGCTACCTGCACAGGTTCAGGCACGAGGACATCCCGCAGTGCCCGACATGCCCGGACGCCATCGAGGATCCGGAACATGTGCTCTACCATTGTTCGAGATACAGGGGAGTGTCCGGCTCAGTGCCCCCACCGGAGAGCTTGGTACAGTACATGATGGAGTCTCCGTCACACTGGAGAGATGTCCGCCAGCTCATCATATGCATACAGAAGGATCTGAGATTATGCGAAACTGAGCGGCGAGTGACGGAGAGTGCCTAGTTAGGCAACCCACCCCGGTGAAGTAATACTTTACGGTGATACCGCCGGGCGTGGGGGTGTGTGTGTGGGGGTGTTTTTAGTACGTATGCATCGACGTGGTCTTTGAATCGTGCATGCAGGTGGCACGGGCCACCTGTATCTCCAGAAGATTCTCACCCCCATGGCGTATCCAAAAAAAAAAAAAAAAAAAACACACACACACACACACACACACACATACACACTTACAGCATGTCAAGAAAGTATCTTATTGTTTTTGCTTTTTGTGTGTTTTTTTTCAATAACACAATTGTATTTAAACGCATTTAAATGTATTTAATCATATTGTACATACTTTTGTTTGTAACGGAAATCATTCTTAAATTTAACTTATCCAGCAATTGCAGTTAAAAACAAAAAAAAAAAACCTGATTTATGCGCTTCAATTATTACTGGAAATTAACTACAGAGATGCATATCTGCAGATGTTCAATGCGTTTAATATTAAATTCGATGTGAATAAAGTAAGCAAACTAGCAGTACAGTGGGAGACAGCTCAAAGAGACCAGTGTCAAAGAAAAAAAGTAATTGTCTGCAACTTATTTGGAACAGGTACATTGTGGACACCTGGATGCAGGTTGGGAAACCTCAGCTTATTAGGGTCATTCATTCATTGGTGGTTAATACATGTACCTACCGTCGGTTTTTGGAATTTTTGAAAAATAATGAATAATCAGCTTATGGCAGGCAATTACTTTTTTTCTTTGACACTGTTCGATTTGAGCCCTATAAAGTATAGTAAAAATCATTCTTGATCAGGCACTGCACTAGTAATTGGTCGAAGGACGAGCTCCTCTATGAAAAACTTTTGCTTTTTACAAGTTATCCTAACTAAACTAAACTAAAACTGCGTTTTCTTATGCTCCTCATAATTTGTACAACAAAGGAACAACATTGGAATATGGAACTTTGCTATAGCATATAGCTATAATGGGTTGGTGTGATTTGGATGTCGGCAGATCTGCAAGAGTATCAAATTTGAAGATCTAATCATGTAAGCACGTCAATTTTCCCTACTCAAAATCTCTTCATTAGCTTATCGCGCTTTTAATTCACTTTATAATGGTCCCTAGGCGGATGCAGGCATTTGCTAAATGCTTGGCTAAAGAGTCCATTAGAGAGTGCAACATTTGGCGACACTTTTGAGTAAATAGTTTTATCGCTTTAAAAGCGGGAAATGACTTGCGAAATAGTTAACAAAATGCAATTAAAAAGCTGCAATTATAATTATAATTGGGCCCAGCAAAAAGGAACATAACAATCAGAAAGCAGTCAAAAAATCTAACGAGCGGATGGCAAATGAGGGTGTAGGGAAAGGGGATGGTGGGGTTGTAAGGATGTGAGTGTCGGAAAGGTTTAAAAGGAGAGAGAGAGAGCACCGCGGGCTAAGTAAATCTGAAAAGCGTTAATTGCTGCTAAGCCTGAATGGGCAGCAGACAACAATACAATTATTCCAAGTACGACAGTTTAAGCCACGCTGCTGCGGGCAAGGGAAACGATGTTTTTAAAGCATCCTCCCCAAACCCACACCCAACCCCACCACCACCACCCCTACCACCCCCAGCTGCTTCAACAAATTATAAATATTTCATATTTTGCATAAATTGCAAGCGACAAATGAAGTAACATTTGCATTGCATATCTAAATCGGCTTAATGAGATTGAAACGATGCCGATTTAAGCTAGACAAAAATTGCATTTATTGAATATGTCATTTAATCTACAATTAAAATTTGATAACACGTATTTCAATACCTTTGTGGCGAGTATTTTAATGTTGCATTAGATGTATGTACATACAGTGGCCGACACCTTATTTGGCAAAATGTCAAAGAAAAAAAGGAATTGCCTGCCATAAACTAATCAGTAGGTACAATAGTAGGTACATGTATTAACCACCTAACTTAATATATGACCCCAATACACTGGGGTTTCCCCACCTGCTGGGTAGGATTAAGTAAAAAAGTAGCCTATTTTATTTGACATTTTGCCAAATAAGGTGTCGGCCACTGTATATCAGCCGACATAAGTTTATTTTGCTGACATCCACATTTTTGTTCACAAATTGAATAACTACAAAAATATGAAATGTTCATTCCAACTGGAATGAATATAATAAATTATAATATATAACAATTATTTTTTTTAACATATATAAAAGAAAGTATCAACCCAATAGGCTGCTGCTTATTAACATTTGTTGTTATGTTTTTAGTTAAATTAATTAAAGGCGAAATCGATTCAGCAGCGTTGATGAGCCAATTAAATTTTTCTGTTCCCTTTAGACCCTCTCGCAATTTCTTCCCACTTTCCCTTAATCGCTGTAATACTACTTATTCCTTGCATGAACCGTTTCGAGTACTCTGTAATGATTATAACAAATTATACCATATAAAAATTCAGAGTCCTCCATTTCTAAAATTAAAAACTCTATTTTAAATGCCCTATCTCGGGAATAACTCTTTTGCCTGCATAGGTGGTGGACTAATTCTTACTAACTCTTACAAATTATGTTTGGTCTAATTGGGTTTTTTCCTGGGTTTTCCCCAATTCTTGCAACAAATGTTGGACCAATTTGCTTTTAAATACCCCCAGAAATCATTTTAATCATTCTTATTTTTAAATTTATTTATAATTTTAATATAATTTTAAATTAAATTTTTTAAGTTTTTGTATTTTTTGTGTCGACTGACTTTTAGTTGACAATAAATAAATAAATAAATAAAATCTCCAACCCCATAAAATATTTTATTAATTATTATAAAATAATAAATATTATTTATATTTCTGATCACCATCAACAGCCGAGTCGATATTGCCATGTCCGTCCGTCTGAACTAAAACTTTCCAAGAAAATAGATTTGACAAAAGTGAACCTATTTTCAAAAACCAGTTAATTTTCAACATGGTTTGACCTCTATATGAGAGCTGCTTTCAAAGCAGGAAACGCTTTTCGAACTCTAAATACGTTTTGAGATTGTAAACTAGAAAAATGGTCTTTGGGACGGTTCAAAACATTCTAAGCCGATAACTTTGTCAAAGGTGACTCTATTTTCAAAACTCAGCGCTTTTTATACCTCGAACCCACTGAAAAAGGGTATAATGGTTTTGTGCAAATGTATGTAACAAAGAGAAGAAAGCATCTTCGACCCTTTAAGGTATATAGTTGATCAGGATCAACACCCAAGTCCATATAACCTAGTCCGTCTGTCAAGCACGTCCGTCCGTCTGTATGAACACGCGAATATCAGGTATATATAATAAGTTCTCTCCCATCGCAGATCAAGTTTACTGCTTCTGTTACGCAAATATCGATATATATTGTTTTACGATGACAATAAAATCCAATGAACTGGTCAGGAAAAGGATTTTGGGGCTTGTCAGATCTGAAAACGTTCACTAACAATTGTAACTGTAACATTGATTGGGCGTTTTCAAATATTTCCAGCGTGAAGAACCTTTGAGACTGTTTACAGTTAGCACAATGGGAGCTCCATTAGTATGGAGGATAATGTAAATGAACTTTGCTTGTAAAATTTCTTTAATTAGGGTGAATTACATAAAGAAATCTTATTTCTTAAAGGAAAATTTAGAAACCGTAATATATTTCAGCTGTGTTCAGGGTGTATCGTAGTCGAACACACTCGACTATAACTTTCTTACTTGTTTTTTAAAAGAAATGTTTAAAAATCGTGTCTTTTTTATACGTATAATGAAAATTTTATAAACTAGACGATAAGTTAACTTTATTAAAAAATTAAATAAAATAGAATATTGTGAGATAAGAGTGCAATATGAAGCACACTTTTGATGACCCACGGAAACCCAACCTCTTTCAAAGACCGACCTTGTGGAATGGAAAAAACTCTTATCAAGACAAACACAAAATCTAAAATATTGCCCCCAAAGCATTGCATCTTTCCGAGCAAAAGGATAATACACTCAGAGAAGGATATAAAGGATACTGATTTTGATAAAATGTCGAATGCCTTAAGTAAAAATAATGTGATTTTTGTCAAGTGTATTTTTTTTTGGCAAATGTGTAGTGTGAAATGTGGAAAATTTGTAGTAAGACACTTGTGCCCCATATGCCCCACATGCCCCATATGCACATTTATAGATGGGATTCTTTTCAATATTTTCTTGCTAGTGTTTTTTTTTTTGGTTGCTGCTAGCATTTTTGGATAGTCGATGGCAAAAACATAACACAACACTACAGACTGCGACAGAGAGAGAGAGAGAGAGAGAGGGAAGGAGAGAGAGAGAAGGACAGAGGGACAGTGTGTGACGCATTTCATAATCCTATTGAGCTCAGATTGTTTTTGCTCGGTCACCGACATTCTAATCGCTTAACAGTGCACACAGCGTGCAGCCGGTTTCTTGCTCTTCGCCTTTTGGCCATATCGGCATTTGGCCAGTTCGTCCGTTCGTCGGTTCGTCAGTTGTCGCATTCTGTTTGGGATTGATTTTTCCTTTTCCTGTTTTGCTTCACATTTGCGGGTGACTTTAATTCGTACGAAATTTCCAATTGGCTTAGTGATAACACATGGCGACAATTGGACAATGTGAAAGTGATTTGCGAACATTCGACTCAGTGGCAACGAAAATTGTCAATTGGTGCAAACATTTTATTGGATTATAAGGTTACAATTTACATTCTTCTTATTTAAATGGCCAGCCTCCAAGAGCATTGCTTAGGTCGACCACCTCCAGAGCAGTTAACATTACTTATGCTGACTCCTTTCCTCAATGACTGCCCCCAAACCACGGTATTCATATATCCTACTGTTAAAGATCTTCGATTTCTCTGTGATATTAAACAGAGTTCTAATCTCTCTGTGTTATTGTTAACGACTTTGTTAACCTCTGAAAAGTTCACCAGAGCTTAGTTCGACTGAGAGAGCAAAGGATATTTTCTGAGCAGAAAACATATCGTATAAAAATTGGAAAATATTGTTTATGTGGTGGTTGTAACCACTGTGGTGCAGAGCATGAAAGGTACGCTCTTGTGTTTGATCTCTCTAATTTGAAACCTAACAATATCGAATTGAGTCTGTTGAGCAGCGATTTCTCCTCTGTTCCCATCATAGCTTCAACTCTTCAGCTTCCTCTTCCTTTGACTAGATTTTCAATTTTAACATATTTTGTGGGAAATCTCAGAGATTTGATAAATATTTATCTCTCAAAATACAAAGATAAAAACTTTAAAATTAACATGAATTAAATTGTAATTTTATTCTATATTTTCCGATTTTTAACTTTATAATTATTAATTTTTTTTTTAATTGTTTATTTTTTTTTCTTAAATCTTTTAATGTTTTTGGATTTAGGCAACATTAACAATGAAAACAAATAAAGTACTACTCAAATGGACTCCCCAAGACTAAGCACCACATCTACAAATTCCAAATAATTTCAAATGTCAATGTTAAATATATTCAATTTTATTCAGTTATTGATGAACTTAAGAACGATTTTAATTTAAATAGAAAATACATATATTTTTATTGTCCTGTATTTCATTTCTGAGTATTTCACTTGTTAATTATGTGTGTATATTCATATATTTTTTACAAATATGTATGCATGTGTATATATGTGTACCTATATCATTTTTTATATATGTATATCATGTAAATTAACGCAAACTTATGTTAGATACTCAATGTTTGAATAGTAGTAACTTTTCATATTTTTTTTAATTTTATTAAATACACAAAATTAAATGCACTTTTCGATTTACACGTTTTCCCATGTAATAATCTATTGTACATATATGTTTTATATATATACGATCTGTTGATCTGTTATTAACAATCGTCCACTTCTTAGAACTAATACATATCGATGCCATATTCTTGCAGTTATATACAAGTTAATTTAATCTGTATTTAATCTGTATTTTAATCCTAATTATAAGTTCAACCCGTTATTTTGAGAGTTTTTAAAGGGTGTTTTTATTGCAAATCTGTAGCATCGACTCAATAAATAAATTCACTTTTATTTATTGATAAAAGATAAAAATAATAATATCAAGTGAAAATTGTTTATAAACTTATCAAATGATTCAAACGAAAAATTTCAAAATATGCCTCAAAGGCAACACAAAAACTTTTAATTTCGATTTAAAATGGTAAAAAAAACTTAAAAGTTGAGCTGAACTGTTTGTGGTTTTATTTATGAGGATTTGTGTTCCCTGATTTCAAAATTGGATCTATGCTTGTGCAAATTAGAGTTGTTTTTATATATGTATTCAATCATTTAACAAGTTGATTTAATTTTGTTTAGTTTAAGATCTTTTTCAGACAAGTTTGTTAGGTGACTTTTTCTTTTCAAAATGTTTACTCTTAAAGGAAGATGAAATTATGCCAACTCTGTCATGCTGGAACTTAAACAGCAAATGTGCAACTCAACTCCAAACCCATAAATTTAAATATATTTTTTATTTTATCCATGGATCCTTTTTTTGAATAGTGCATGGATTGGGTGCAGGACATGCCCTAGTCGAACGTAAGTTTTTTTTTCCGACATTTGATTTTATTTTCGGTGGATACTCGGTTTGGAATGTGTGGCCAACTTGTGATTTCATGTATGTGGCTTTTTATATAGGTATTTACTACTAAGTACAAACACAATTTGTATCTTTATGCCAGCGGTTATTTAATGCCAGGTTTGCCCACTGATAATTACATGTACGAGTACATACATGTGTTGCACTTGTATTGTTCTGTGGCAGGCATATAATTTTACTAAGAAGAGCAACCAAATTGTCCAGCCACAAAATTTATTACTGCTGCATTGAACTAATTCCGTATTTTGGGGTGAAAGCATTCAAAACTGGCCCCTTCTTTGTGCCTGCTATTACTTATAATGGTATTAACAAACATACATTTCAACATTTCAACATTTAAATGCATTCTGCATTGGCCATGAACAAGTACAAATATAAACATCTACAAATAAAAACCAACAAAAACAGCTCAGATCTTTTTGCCGAATATTAGACACCCTTGCCGATCACTTGAGGTCCACTCGCTCAGCTCACATTGAATATGATTATTGAATTTTGAAAGATGATAATTAGTTGGCTAAAGTTTTGCGACAATTAGTATTGACACAAATTAATGCAACTTTAAAAATGTTTAATTAATAATGTCTATTTAATTTTTAGCTCAACTTTGATTTAGGTTTATTGACATAGTTTAAGTTAATTCAAGTAAATTAGTGCTGATGAGAAAATTAATATTTTATGGGATTGAAGCTGACTTCTGATTTACGTTACACACTTTATGACATAGCTAACACAACCAAATATTTGTATATATTGCACATTGTAAATGCATTATCCAAGTGCTTACATATATTTAGATATATATATGCGATATGCATATATATATGTACATGCGTGCAACATTTCTCTATGAACTTAAATGGTAATTTAATGGGAAAGATATGAAAAATTTGTAAACAGAAAAAAATAAACTAAAAAAATTAAAACTTTTCATTTTAATTTCAATAGAAAAAATACTTAATTTGATCCTCGCGATTTCTTTGCCTTGGAATTGATCAAGTTTAGAACGAATGAAACAAAACTGGCTTTTGTAATAAAGGCATTAAACTTAGCCAGATGGATTCCAGTTTGGTATTACCTAATAAGTGGGTTTAAATTATGTGCTTGGTTGATGGCAGCAGATACATACATACGCACACACATGGATTTTCATTGGTATGCAACTTGAAATATTTAGTGCGAGTTGCAAGTTGGGAAATGGTGGCACAATTACGCACAAGTAGCGGACTCAGTATCTGTGGTCGACCACATGCACTTTCCTGCATTCGGCGTCACGTAGCAGTGAGGCAAGTAAATTATGCATGCAGCTTTGAGTGCAATAAAACAGAATTTAATGGGAATTTAATGTCGAAAACATTATCAGGCTCTGGCATTGGCCAAAGTGCTGCGATTCAAACCAACAAGCAAACAAACGCGCTCATTTCAGCAAATAAGTATGCTATGCTTGTACGATATATGTATGTGTGTGTCTGTGTGTGTCTATGTGTGTGTGTGTGGGGGTGTGATGACAATTGTCGAATCAGCCAATTTTTTTCTTTTAACTTTTTTGTTTTATTTTCATTTTGCTTTTGGTCTACGCTCGACGTGGCCAACTTAATCTCTGTTCTCCGCTCCAACTGCCTGCTTCTAAATTAGTGACAATGAGTGTGCAACGGAGTAGCGCGAAATCCATGAAATTCACTAATGCGTATACACATGTATGTGGGTCTATGTGTGTGTCTATGTGTGTGTGTAGGTGTGGCTTGTTGGCTATTATTTCCTGACCAGCACACTGGCATCATCATCAAGCGCACTTGAAGGTTTTGTTCTTATCACCCGTTGTCCACGCGGACTCGATAAACAACATTCAGGCTAATATACAACCGCCGTTGTCATTGCCGCCGTTGTTGCCACTGTCGACGTCATTTGCACAAATGCGCATAATCATTTCGACCGCTGCTACATGAGGCAGCAGTCGAAATGCAACAATAGCTGCGGCAAGCATACCCAAAAACTCGACTCGCCGGCAAACTGGACAATCCCCCACTCGTATGTATCACAACCGGCAAGCAAAAGGGACATGACCAAAAACCCCACCATTGCTGCAGCAATTCAAAGCAGTCGCATTTTGTTGCTCATCTCTTTACGGGTGAGTTCAGTTTGGGATTCGGATTGGGATTGGGACTGGGATTGGGACTGGGATTGGGATTGCAATGCAAAAGCAGCCACTTTGGCATTTTCAATCGCATGCATTTATGCAAATTCAATGCCACAACTGCATCCCCCCAAATACAGCAGCAGCAACAGCTACACACATGCACCCAAACACACACACACAAACACACACACATAGATGTGGCATATGCATACTCATGGGTGTCATGTGCAGTGGAGGTCAAGCCCCCTTTAGAACTTGTACAAAATCATTTTTTGCTCGACATGTTTTTAAGTACTTTTGATTTTGTTCTTCAAATTGTTAAAATGTTTGAAAACATATTTTCTTTTTAGTTTATTTTATACTTAGTTAAAGTAATTTTGATGAAGATAGCTATTTAAAATCAAAGCAGGTTGGAAAAGGAATTAGAAAGTCATTTGGTAGTCGAAATATAATTATTAATATAAGCAAAAAATAAATTTCAAATTACATTTAATAAAACAATTTAATTTTTTACCATGGAATTTGAAGGCATTTAAAAAATTAGAGAAATTGAGTATGTTTTGTAGTATTTTTGAATTTTTTGAATATCAGCAGTACATAAAAAAAAATGCTGTACATATAATATTCGTAAAATATGTTGTGAATATTCAAAATTCGACCCGAGTATTTTTTTTTTAAATTTAAAATAAAATTAAAATTTAATTAATTAATGTTGCATATTATTTGACAAATGAAAGCTGCAAGCAAATTAAAAATAATATATTCTGTTAATTTTAAAATTTAGTTCTTATTTGTTGGGTTGTTTTTAATTCTAATATTTTAATTAATTGTTTTATTGTTAATTTCGCGAATTAATTAATTAAATCAGGAGGCAATTAGCCACTCACACATTGACAAGAACGAAGATTTATAATGGAATCAGTGAGTTAGGAATGTGAATGCGAGGAATGTTGGGCAAATCGGAATCAGTTAAGGAGCCTTTCGTGTTGATGATATACTTCTCAGGGATAATTGTGTATTCCCCCAAAGCCGAGCTGCTGGCTACGCCCATGTGCATGCAAGCCAATGCATTTGTGCACTTTTCTATACATACAGATGCAGATACGCATACAGATACAAAAAAAGGCAAGCCGATTGTTTTGACCATGAGAGTGTTGTTTGTAGCAATGTTTGGAAATCATATTCATAATGCAGTTGCTGCAATTGGCACATGTTTTACTACATCCGCCATCTTGCATTGCTCACTTGTTAATAATGCCGAAAGGGAAACGCGCGTGAAATTAACACAAACACACACAAACACGCGCACACACACACAAATCAGTGTGAATCTCATATGTATATATGTGTGTGTGTCAATAGATATGCATATTCATTTATATAAATATTTATCTGGTTGCGAGTATGAATACATACACAGGATATGCATGCAAATTAATTTTATTATTTGCAGCTTGGGAGTGAAAATGTCTGTGGGCCATTTTTGGAAACAAATCATTGAATAAACGATAATAGCATAAATGAAATTAAATATCACTTCTGTATTTTCCTTGTCCCGCTTTGTTATGATTTCAATACACACACACACACCAATAGGTGTGTTGGGTGTGTGTGTGTGTAGTGATTTGCATGTGTATTAAATTAAAAGCAACATGAATAAATGTTTGGTTTGGGATATGTTTCAGTATATGCCAGTGATTGGGTTATATGTATATAGATATATAGATATTTAGTGATATTAATATATAATATTAATTTAATAAATTTAACTGCATATGTACATTCATACAAAACTAGTAAGTTAAAAAAAAAACATTTTAAATTGGATGTAAAAAATAATTTAAGAAAAAAAACAAAAGAAAAAACTCGTCTGGGAAACATCCTGCACCCAATTGGCATGCTTCCTCTTACACATTCGATGACATTTGTGAGTTCATAGATATGTAAAAACAAGTAAGGTTGCTCTAGTCGAGAGTGACCGACTAGGAGATACCCTGTACCCTGAGGGAGAGGCTCAATCAACTATTGATCTTATTTTTTATATGTCCGCTGCATTAATTGCATAAATAACTAAATGGATCTTGATCTGATGTTTGATCCATTAACTATTTATGTAATTTCAGAGATGTTCCCTCGATTCTATGCAGTTTTGGGTACCGGGTATATACGTTTGATATATATTTCTCTTGAGTACTTATATACTATATTTATATTTATATATATTTTGACAATTAATGTATAATTATTGTTTTAATACAAACGTCAAGCTTAATTCATATGTATATTTTTTTGTTGTTCATTTCAATTTGTTTTTGCGGAAGACATTTCTGTATTGCATAATTCATTTTATAACTTTTGATTACGTTAATTATCTAATGTGAGCAAATAAGCTCAGTATAATGACTTATATATAAAAATTCTCGTTAACATTCAATTTCGTGTTGTGTATAATTATTGTTTTTTTTGTTTATAATCATAGGTTTATGTTTTATTGTTACTGATATCATTGGACTTTGAACTATTCTTAAAGGGAGAACATTAAGTTGTGGCTTACACACTTTGATGCACTCATAAGTATATATACTAAGTAGCAACTAACTTTAATGATTATGTTGGCAAATATTTATTATATAGAATATGTTCGCCACATATCCGAATCGTTACACTTACAAATAATATATGTACAATTATATATATATTCAAATATATATACTTTCAAAACAATAAATATTGAAATTGTCAAGTAAATTAATGAGAATTTTACAGCTTTTCAAGCGCTTTATGAAATTAATTTAAACTTAAAAATTTGGTTTTCCTGTTTCAAAGCTTTTTGACGATGATTTTTAATGTATTTTATACGTGTTCAAAATTATATTATATATAAAACACAATTTTGAAACGATTTTGGTCGCTTTATTGAAATGGCTTAAAACAGCATTTTGACTGTTAGAAAAGAGTTTTCTAATCACCAAAACAGTTTTTGATTTGATTTGTCTGTCAGATCTTGACGATATGATACTGTATGAAAGTGCATTTGTTGGTCTATTTCTAGAAAACCGATTTTCCCGGCCTTGAAAAAAACTTAAAGATTTAATGGGTAATTCTTCCTCAATGATCAAACTATAATGCCCTCTGCTTGGGCGTAATTGTTTTTAATGTTTTTGATTAACTGTTAACTCCGTAAAGTACATATATTATTTATATATATTTATATATGTTTTTATAGCATTGGGGATGCGAGCATTAGCCAAACATACATATCGAATATAATTTGTATTTATTTCTTTTCTTTTGAGAAGAATATTTGGAAAAGTTGAGTCGATGGAAATCGGACATAAATATAGTATATGCGAGTACAAATCAAATAGCAAGTCAATTGAAACGCTGAAAATCGACTAACTTGACCTACGCTCCCGTTAGCATAGCTAATTATGAGAATCGCTGTACTATATCCAATATATATGTATGAGAAGCTGCACCTTTATCTCTCTCTCTCTCGCTGACTGTCACTGTTGGTATTTGTATCCTTGCCTCGGTGCCGGGTTTGTTATACAGTCTGGCATGGATTTGGCTTGGAAGCATAATTTTAAATGAGCTTAGCCGAATACATAGTCAGTATAGAGAAAAAAGCCATCAGGGCATTTGTCGCTATCGTTGCACTGGCGACCAGCTGCGACCCTCCATTCGCAAATATCCATGGCGAACGGGGCGAGGGGGCGACCCCACCCGGCGACTTATATGTCTTTTCGTGTCCGTTACGTGCCGGGACTTGCGTATGCACTGAAAACACATATATATCAAGATAAACTTTTAATTATTTACAAGTAATGCCAGTCTATATATACATACGTGTATATGTATGCATGTATTGTATACCAATATTATTCTACTTTGTTTCTCTATTCTTATCAGGAATTTAATTGTGCCACAAAGTGCATTAAAAAAGGGTTTTTGATGTTATGTTGACTCAATTAAATTTGCATTTTACTTAAAAATTGTTATTTTTATATTAAATACAAATATTCATATAAAATTGTAATTTTTGCAATTAGTAATTTTTTTAAAATTAAAATAAAAAAAAATATTTCTGTTAATGCAAGTGTCTCAATAAATAATAAAAAAAATTATTATTTTCTTTCTTTGCTTTTTAAAATGATATAAAAACTAAATTGTTCCACTTAAAGCATTTGTCCCATTAAAATAGTTTTTTCGAACTTAGTAATTTTTGTAAATTAAAATAAAAATAAATTATTTCTGTTAATGCAAGTGTCTCAATAAATAATAATATATTATTTTTTTCATTTTTTTTACTTATTAAAATATATAATTTAAATAAAATTTGCATATTTGAATATTAAGTAAATATATTTTTTTATTTTTATTGTTTAATATGAGTGTAACTTAAATGAGCCCAACTAAAGCGTGTGTCTAATTAAAAATGTTTTATTCACTTTCAAGTATGGCCTAAAATGATACCCGTTGTTGGAGTTGCGTTTGCCACTGTTGCAAGACACAATCGGGGCTAAACGACAATAGAAATGCACACTCGAAATTGAAACTGACTGCTGGAAAATTAACTTCAAAAGAGATTTGGCGAGTACCCGAGCAGTACCAAAATACGATTTCGGTTGATAAATCAGTGCGCTCGACAGCTGCACGAGTGCTAAGTCCTGCTGACTGCCACAGTTGTTTTGGCCTGGCTGCGTGGCTGCATGGCTGCCTGGCTGTGGTCGGAGTGGGGGGGTGGGGGGTGGGGATGCTCGCTTTAAAGGGGGTCACGTTCTGGGAACGCAACTGGGAATGAGTATGTTGCGGCTTGTTATTAGTACTTCTGGTAGCCAAAGATCGAAGAAGTAAAGCAAAGCCACCAAGAGTATCTTAAAAGGGAGGCAGCAACCAGCAACCAGCAAGCGGCAAGCGGCAAGCAGCAAGCAGCTCTGATGCAGCGACATTATATTTGTCCAAGTCATAGTCCCCATGGCGTTGGAGTGCCCCACGGCATGTATATGGTTTAGGTAGCCGAGTAACCCGGTCCGGTATGTATGGATGCGGTTGTATATGTGTGTGTGTTTGTCTGTAAGTGTGAGTGTGTGTGTGTGTGAGTGTTTGTAACTGCCGCTTATGCCTGACTTCATTCTATGCTTGTGCTGCAGCCATGTACTTGTGGAATTTTCTAAATCGTAACTTACCTTCCGCTCCGTTTATCATGCCGTTGACGTTTCCACTTGCCACAATGCCACCACCACCAGCACCACCACCGCCAGCAGAAGCAGCACCGGCACCATCGCCACCGTTGGCGCTTTGGGGCACACCAATCCCGCTGCCGAATACATCGTTCTCTTGCTGCATTTGATTTGAGAAATGGGTTTCCTTGGCACGCACCACTTCGTTCAGTCCCTTGTTGTGGCCGGGCTGCTGCTTCCGACGCTGCTTGGCCGTGGTGTGCACATGAGGTGTTGGTGTCGTTGTTGACTTGGGCGGTAATCGTAATTCTGCAAGAAATTGCACCAATTATGAAATGCCGAATGCCTCTTTTTGCATGGGTGGACACCAAAAACAAAACAAATGGGGTGGCACACATCCGTTAAATACAAATATGTAAGCCGTGCGGCAGAGGCAGCAACAACAATTTCAAAATAGAAATATTCGGATACCAGGACTTTAGAAGTACGGGCAGAGAGCCTGCTTGCCTCTTGAAGTAGATATGAAGTTGAAGTACTTATTATTTTACTTATTTCTTTTAGATTCTTCAAATTTAGATATCTTTTCCACTGGCTTCAGATCAAGTGTTTTTCATTGTTTATAATAACGAAACAAAAACACTTAAATTTTAAATATTTAAAAGAAAATAGGGCAAACAATATTGTTTAAGAAGTGGTATCCGAAATATTCGAATAATTATTTTTTAAATTTGTTGATGCTGCCCCGCCCTTTTTTCCAAACAATAAACACTTCAGAAAAAAAGTGAGCATCTCAGATAAGTTCTTTATATATCAGAGCTTGTTAGGCGATCATTGTAATAATTTATAGGCCACAACAAAATAAATATCGGTTATAACTAGATTGTATGCAAGTCCGAAACGAAGAAAGACAGCGGCGAAAACGCAGCTGGGCAGAGGCACCAGGACTCCGACAAGCCAGAAGTCTTTTAGGTGGCTATAATCAAAAACGATTTAAGCAAGTAATGCCCATGGGGAAGAACAGACTCCTAGCAGAATGCGTCGCCTTAATTAGGAAAAGATGCATCATCCTAGGGAATGACATGCTTCCAGCCCAAGGACATAGAAACCCTCAACCCAACAAAGATTCCAGCATTCGTGCAGGAGCTGTAATTGATGGAAGAGCTGTAGGCTCAAAAGGGAGCACAATAGACCTTATAGGTCGCAGTGCTGGCTCCCCTATTATAATAATAAAAACTAGATTGTATTTGGGTTAAGCCTATTTCAAGCCAATGATGAAAAGTAAATATATACATATATCAATTGAATTCACAGTTAGGCAAATTTAAATAGTGACAAAGATTTTCTTTATGTGAACTTAACAAAAAAATGTATTAAATGGCTAGCATAGGACTGATCCACGTTCATATCAAGCTTAAATTTTGGCTGGATTTAAGAAGTGAAAAGATTTAAATGCTGACCGAGACTTTGATTTGTTAGCCGGTAAACCAAAAACCAAAAACCGCTGGCCAATTTTAGATAATTTTAAGCGTTCATCTGTTTAAAATGGATTGAAGAAAATATATTTAATTTTTAGATTTAAAAGATCTATGTGAAAACTCTTGACGCGTATGCCTAGAGTTTCGCTCCAGAGGGTCTTTTAAGTGAAAATTGAAATTGCTGCCACGAACTTGATGCAGCTCCAGTGGCAATGCGAGCAGAGAAAGTTTTCCGCTGATTGTGCAATAATTCATGCTTAGTTTCAGCGCTCCAACTCTCTACTTGGGTTTGGTTTGGTTTGGTTTGGCTTGGTTCGGTTTGGTTTGGTTCTGGTTGGGTTTGGTTTGGTTTGGTTTGGTTTCGTTTGCTTTGGCAATGGACGTTGGGGATGTGGACTCGTTGCGCAGATGAAAGATAGAGAAATGCGTCAGTCGTCTTTAAATGAGATCGATAAAAATAATAGACCGACGGAAATCCTATGTGATTTATTGCAAGGAAACTGAACGAATTACACATGCGATGAAGACACATACACACACTCACACATATATATACATTTATATATATATATATATATTTATATATATACATGCGTACAGAGACCCGCAGTTCATTCGCAACTAAATTGATGGGCTCGAATTGAGGGAACTACTTGGCTAAGCCAAGCTCTTGGCGCCACACATGCTACAAAATGTGCATGTGAACTTGAAAGTGGCATTCATTCATCGTGCCTCACCTTGCAATCGAATCCGCGCCTCGCTCTTCCCAAGAGCATTCACACTGGAACAGCTGTAAGCCCCAAAGTCCGACTTTGTCAGGTGTCGTATCGTCAAGTTCAGGTGCCACGTGAACAGGTTAATCATGGCTTCTGAAATGTTATACTTGTTGCCATTGTGCAGCTTAATGTTACCTGAAAAAGTACACGCAAAAAAAACAACAAATCAACAAATTAAATATTAATATAAATTTTTACATTTTTTTGTTAACTGAGCCATAAAAAAATTATATTATAAATAATATTCCTGCGGAACTCTGGGAGTCAAGAAAGTTCAGAAGATAATTTTTTAAATTTAATTTAGAGTTCAAGCTATAATCGAAATTTTTGAAATCGTATTAGTGAATATTTTATTCAAACAATTTTACTTTTTCAAAATAGTTTTTAAAGTTTTGTTTTCAGTTTTAAATTATGTGAAATTTAATCCTAGTTGCACTTGAACTTCATTGAAGTATACAGATGGCATTTGGAATGTGGAGTTTCACAAGTCAAAGTTTATATCAAAATATTTGTAAAAAATGAAAATAAAGTGCATCAAATTTGAAGTGTTTGAGTTTATACTATGATTGAAAAGTTCAAAAAATAAGTTATCCAAATTTCATGCAGCTAATTTAGCTTAAAAAAAAAACTGTACAATTTTCAATATTTGAACAAATTCTTATTTTTTTTTAGTTATGTACAATTTTATTTTTATTCTATTTGTAGTTGAGTTTACGTCAGCGCCTTTCGCTCAGTGTATCTATGCCTTCGGAGTGAATCTATTCGTACTGTTGGCTCAATTTATGTGTCTTGTGTAATACGTAGTAAAATAAATTACCTTCATTACGATACCAGCCGTTAAGGGGTTTCGGATATACTTCCACAATGCATTCCAGTATCACTTCTCGCTCGACGGGCGCTCCCACTAACTGGTTTACAGCTTTAATAGTTGGAGGAACTGAAATTTTCAAATTATGGAAAATAGTTTATACTCATTATGTAAATGTAAAAGATGCAAAACTTTATCACTGAATAGTTTATCTAATTTGCTGACTAATTTACACACCACTTCATAGAGCTACTTAATATATTTATATTATTATATTATTTATAACTTTATAAATATATAAATTTATGTAAAATTTAATTACACATGAATGTAAATGGAAAAATAGGTCAGCTGTCTCCACTGTGCATCGTCTTTTGAAGTTGCAACAATAATTTTTCACTTATTTCTCTCTTTTTATTAGTCACCTCAATGATGACTGCACCAACTTCAAGCAAATGACTCTGCTGCATTCATTTGAAAGACAAACTTTTCGTATTTCGCACAGATACTGCGGAGTAAGAGAGAAGATAAAGAAGAGAGAGAGAGAGAGAGAGAGAAGAGGCCACACGTTGCGATAACTTGTGAGGGGAAGTGACACTCAATTTTTTTCACCCGCAATTTAAATGCTTGGCAACTGGAACTGGCCACAACGACTGTGGTATTAGCCTTACATATAATTTGCATGTTTACATTAAGTGCCAGAACTGGCAAAGGATGAGAGGAGTCCTTGGATAACATAGAGTAGCAGCCGATAAATTAAATTAGATATATATATTTTTGACTCCCTAATTGAAAGATAAAACAATTTTTATTAAGTACTAATTTATAAGCGACAGCTTAAAGAAGCTTTCCCATTAAATTAGAATCACATAATCAAAAATATATATAATATAATAATGATAAAAATATTCTTGTTTATTTCAAGTATATTAAAAAAGAGTCAAAGCATTGATTCAACTGTAGCTCCGCGCAGCGTCCAAGTTGAACCGAAAGCGTTAAATTATTTATTGATGCTCGTGAAAATAACAGTGAGTGTGAAAAGTAAATAACACCCCGAGTCATTTTGACTGTCAAATGGTACGCTGCTTATATAAAACTAATATTATGCCACCACTTGACTTGAATACTACTACTGTAAAAATTGCAAAGTGAAAGTAGAGTATACATTTGATGAACCAGAGGAAAGGAGCTGAGACGAGATTTTGGTTAACTTTGCTGTACTGATTTGTTCAGTTGATTGGAAGATAGCAAACATTCAAAATATTGTTGAAACTAGTTTGCGAGCGTATTCGTGAGTCGTCACATTCAAGTGTTTCATTTTATCTGTTTAGTCCTTGCACAGTTCCCAACAGATTACAACGGCTGGGGCAACCCAAAAGAAGCGCGAGTGCACACAATCGTTGGGTTGGGTGCGTGAGTCGTTGGCTAAGTCTGTGGTGTGTGTGTGTGTGTGTATGTGGGTGTGAGGGTGTGTGTGTGTGGTTGGTATGGGTATTATTTTCCAAGAGACTTTTTGCTAGTGTGTGTGTGTGTGTGTGTGAATGACGACTGTTTCAATGCAGCAAAGGCTCATGCTATTTTTCCTGTCGCTGGTTGGTGTTTTGCCATAGGAGCTGTTGTCGTTGGTTGTTGCCAAAGGATAATTTTAAGCCATAAATAAAATGGATTAAAGCGCAATGATCCGCTCATCAAAATAGATTTCATCCTCAGTCACACTGGAGCATTATTAAAGCTTTTCAGCAAAATCAATAATAACAGTGCTTTATATAGTGGATTTCCCCGCCATATTATACACTTATTTTGTTTATTTTACTCCCAACGCATACATTGTAACATAGCGGAACACTTAAGCGGTATTAACTTTCATTTATAAGACCGTGGCTAAGGAAAGTTACTTTGTGCATACTATCCACACCCCCCGCCCCGCCCCATATCCGTCGGATGAGTCACCCAAGGAGTATTTATGCACTTACGCAAGTTAACAACAAGTTCGAGGAATGGAATATTGTAGCCAGTGCAATTTATCAGTAATGCGCACAATTTGCAACTATAGATGTCTGTATGTATGTATATCGAAATTCCTCTAGCCGTATACAGTGTAAATATTTATCCCTGTCCCTGAATCGAAGTACTAATAAACTGCAATGTAAAAATATTTAAATTAAATTTCATAAACTAACAATTAAATTTAAATAGCGAGTAGTTCTGCAAGCATATGATTTCCCACTGTTTCGTTTTTAAAAAATATGCAATACTCTGAGGGAAATATGTAAAACACTAAAGGAAATTAATTGCCTGCCGGCGCAAACAAGATTAGTCTTTTTATCATTTTTCTCACAGTTACTTGAATGTTTGCATTCTGACATACTTTGGATAATGAGCGTTAGTAAAACAGAAACAGACAACAAGAAACAAGCAAGTAAGAAAAGCACAAGGAAAGCTGCAAAAAACAGAAAGGGATAACAAGACTGCTGGCAAAATTGACAGCAGCTATCTATTTTTACCGCTTAACATTGTCTGGCAGTAGTTAATTGGTTTTGCGGGATCATCCAATGTATAGCTATAGTCCATATATACATATATATAGTATGGATTTGTAAATTATCTGTAATGGTCATTTAGCTATACATACATGTATGTCCAAAGTCAACAATAAATTAAAAGTTGTCCAGCATCGCCAGAGACAATTGCAAACTTTGAATTTGCATTTTACTGATTTTGACGCGGACACATTGCCAAAAATGGTACGCTTCACATTTGGCTGCTTGGGTGCTTTGGTGCTTTGGTGCTTGGCAGCTGCATGACTTTCACTTATATACATATATCCGTACATACATTCTCCGGCGGATTGCTTAGTCTCTCACAATTACGAACTTGTGATTTTCAAATGTTTACTACGTAGACGAGGATACCATGATTTTGCAATGTTGTGCGCATGCATGTCTATTGCAACTGATAGATACGTATGTATGTATGTATGTATAATGCGATGCATGTGCATATGAGCATGCATACAGACAAACATAAGTACATACATACATACATACATGTGCACATCCGCATGCATTTAAATACATACTCATATATGGGAGTAAACAGTATAATAGAGGCAACAGCTCATGACAATAGTTCAATGTATGTGCTGCCGGCTCCTCAGCTGCTTTGCTAGTTACGAGTAGTTATCACAATGGGGCAGACACCCGCACACACACACACTCACAATTGTAACTATGACTGTTAATACATATACATGCATACATATGCTATACATTTGATATGCTATGCTTGGTAGTCGAAGTGCGACTATCGCAACTTTCCACAACTGGTACTCTGAGTTTGACTTGACAATCTCATGGTGTTGATTTGTGTCTTGTGCCACACCAACGGCATGTTCATGCCAAGCATCCGAAACAGCCTTTATTTAAGAATATTTTGCTGCAACGTATTCCTTGTTTCATCAGAACATATAAATCTTAAACAGAATCTGTCAAACCAATCGTACAAGCAAAACCAAATAAAGCTACCACTCTCACATGGATGGGTTTTATTTGGTGTCCGTTAAATGTTAAATGTTAAATGTTAACTATTGAGGTTAAATAAATTACTTACAATTCATTCTTTAGTTGAGTTGGGTCTGCTGATCTGTGTTTGCCTTACAAACAAAAGAGAAACTGTTCAGCAGCACTTAGATGACTACACTGATGTATGTAAGTAATTGTACGCTGACATACACAATAGTGCAATTGCTTCACTAATATTGTTAAATTAATTGATTCACATATACAATATCTCGATACAATTCGTTGGGATGTTATTTAGATGGATTCATTCAAAATGCATTGCAGCAGAGCAGAGTCAATTAGATAATTATTGATTCGTTTGTGGTATTGTCTTATTTCTGTCTTGTAAGGTGATTAATCAATGGTATTTCACAAATTATTCTAAGGATTTTACTATAGAGTAGAAAATTTAAGTAATATTACACTGGAATTAAATGTAACTTGAAAAAATACCATAAATACCATATACTATCCTCTAGAATTAATTCACATTATTCCAATCAATGAAATATTTTTTATTGTTTGTGTTGGAAATAATTGAATTTGCCTATGTACACCGCAGCTTGTCTTGCATTCCAGTTTCGCAGTCTTAATCTATTGTTGCCTTCGCAACGGTAATTGTAAGTTCCTTATGATCATGACCTTCTTCGATAGTCTGTTTGAACTCATTTCATGTAGTTCGAAGTAGTCGCTTTTCGTCGCTCGAATCGCGTAGTTTAAGTCATGAAGCTTAAAGCGAATCAGTTCATATTGTATTAAAAAGCTCTGAACAAATAAAGCACAGGTTTTAACAGTTTGGTGACCTCGTCTTATATTATAAATATATTTATGCAAAAGCTCTTATCAAAATAAGGTCTATATGAGGAACAATAGAATGGAATAAAGTAGAAGGTGGTCACCGAGGGAAAGCTTGAAAGTGGTGTGTAAACAGACTTAATTACCAGTATATAGATTGAATTAAGAAACTTACAGTTTACGTGAACATCAAAGCGTTTGCTCACTGAAGGTGGCACCCCATTCGAAGCTATGCACAGATAACCACCCATATCGGTGCGGTGAACATTCGTGAGACTCAATCGACCGCCTTCCACTGACTTTAATGCTAGAAGAAGAAGCAAAAACGAAATATACGTATTTTAATAACTATAACATTCAAATACGTTTTTTTCTAAGTTTTTTGGTATGATTGTATTTTTTTTGGTTCTCACAAATCCATTTAACATTTTAATAATTTATTTATTCTTTTTTAAATGCAATTTTTAATTTTTAATTTTATTTCAAATTAATTTCTAACTTTATCTTTTAATTTTTATTTTATAAGCTGTTTTTGGATAATTTTACATTTTCATACCAATAGATATATCAGTAATAAAATTTATATTTTTCTATTTTAAATTATGTACTTCCTTTTCCTAAACATGTCCAATTCCACATTAAATAAATAAATTAATTAATTAATTTATACATATACATATATGTATGTACATATATACTTATTCGCTATATGTCTTCTTAATTAGCAATATGATTAATTTGAATTGATTTCTGATAAAAAGTCGTATTCAAGTTTAAACTATTTAAATATTCACCTTGTTTGTCCCTACTCTCCGATCGGAGTATAATGTCCTTTCCGCCCTCACGTCGCCACTGCACCATGGGTGTTGGAACACCTATTTATAATAAAAAAAAAATATATATATGTATATATATATTTAGTTAATATTAGATATTATTACTACTACTGTTATTATCATAATTAGTTGTAATTTAAATATTTCTATTAAATAAGCAAGAAAGAATGCTTCAGCTTAGAGTTTTTGTGTTAAGTTGAATACAGGATATTTGATAGTCAGTAATGTTAGACTGAAGCACTCTTAGTTGCTTGGTCCTTATGATATGGTATTAATACCTGTGGCACTGCACATTAGCGCAATGCTCCCACCTTCAGTACTAACGCCTTCATCAATGTTCTGGTCAGGATGATTGAGAATATCCGGTGGCACCACAACATCTAAATAGCCAGACTGTAAATGGACGACATAAGCAATAATTAATGACACAATTTATTTTTCGATTTACACTTTTTTTCTCTTAATCTTGCTCAAAATGAGAATTTGAAACCACGCTCAAAATTTTATTACCGATTGGAATTATGTGTACTGAGCGAAGTTGTTATAAGCAGACTTAATATAACTATGAAATTTTCACCCGTAACAGACATGGCTTTGTTTTGGACCCGTCTTGAACTTTATTTACCTGGTCCAGTTGCACACACATTTTCATATTTCAACACACACACTCACACACAGTGTTAAGGTGAGGCTCAGACGCATATGGCGATAAGATTAGTGCCTCGAGCAAACACGAAAACAAACCACTGTTGTCGTTCGGGGAAATTGGCTGGGTGACATTGGGTGAAGTGGTCAGGAGCTGACCGGAGTAAATAGAGGAGGAGGAGGCGTTGGAGTATGGCTGACTTACCAGACTCTTCATGGGATCTGTATTCACTTGACACATGTAGCTGCCAGAATCGTTTAGCTGCACGTGGGATATGTGAAGTTTCCAGGTGTTGTGTCCATTGTGTGTCACTGATAATCTTGGATTTAGGGATACCATATGTGTATGTATACCAAGTATTGCTTTTGAATCTGACTTAATCCATGCCACCTGAAATTGCAAAAGCAAAAGCGAAGATGGTATTACACCTTACCACCACTGTTCGTTAGTGTAACAAGTTGCCTTCCTGCTGCCAAGTTCACTAACAACCCCCACTTTATCTCACACACATATTCTCTACGTCCTTACTTGTACATACATACATGTGTACATACACACACATACATACCTATGTATGTAGCTTAATATGTTTTGTCCCGGTAGACCAAATATTATTTTATACTTACGCGTACGCAATCTTAAGTTTATATGTATATGTATATGTATACACGTATGTGTGTATAAGTAAGTACAAGATTAAATACATCTGTATTGGGGCGTAACGACCGTTTGGTTAAAGCAAATGCGATTTAATGGCTTATTAGTGCATTTCGAGTAGGATTGGATGGGTGCGGCAGTTGATGCTTTTTGTGTAGGTGCAGATGGACTCTGAGTACACATAACGATGACAAAACAAACATTTACTTGTACATAAAAGGGAAATATATACTTAAAATTATTTATATATATTAAATATATATAGCATGCTTCATGTGTCTGCCTCATAGTAATCAATTAAGAACGGGTTTTGACAGGTGTTTATTTGTGCACATTCATTGAAGATGCTTTTTACTACTTTCGGTCAAAAGTTAGTGCAAACTGCATTAAACATATCTTAACTTCATTCTAATATTATTGTTGTATTTTTTATTTTTTTGTGTCAACTGATTTTAGTTGACAGTAAATAAATAAATAAATAATAAATAAATAAATAAAATAGACAGAAAACCAAAAGAGTTTTGAACAGCATATAAAAATGGCTTCAAATATTTTTATATACATTTATAATTGTAAATTCATTGAACATTTTTATTTTTTACGAAAGATTTTATATTTTTTAAACAAAATACATACCCGATATAGCCCCAGGTTGTCCACAACACAGGTGAAAGATATGTCGCGGCCTTGTGGCACGCTTATATTTGATAGTTGTGCCAAAAACTGCGGTCCCACTTCATCGGGTTCGTTATGACCTATTATAATAGCAGAATAAAAGAGAATAATAATGTCGCAGGTACATTTTGTGAGCACAGGTGCATTTATACATTTCATTTACATATAAAGCATGTGAAGTAGATTTACTGACTAAAAAAAAAATATACCGAAACAATAAGGATAATGAAAAACGAGCAAATCAAAATATTGCTAACGCGATCTGCCGACTGCACGATACTCTGTAGCCATTGTAACAACAGTTGGATAAATGTAATACTTCTACGCTCATACGGCTAGACAACCAGACGGACATTGCCTCTTCTCTTTGCTGTAGTTCTCCACTTGAGAACAGAGTATGCAAATGAATTACACAAATGTAAAAATTATCATTAACATATGGGGAGCTGAAGGAGCTGAAGGTGTTAAGCACTTGAAAGGGATTAAAAAAACTATTTGGTTGCTAAACCTATGCACTCAGAGAAATAATCGACCTGAATTGTAGAAAATTGATATACTTTTGGAGCCAAAGGCAACTTAGCTTATCATACAGATCGTATATTTCCAGAGAACAAATTTTTGATTATTTTTTCTGCATTTTTTTCTTAAAGTGCAAAACTTCAGATTTACTTTTTACAAATTATTTTCTTAGTAATAAAAAACGTTTCTGCAAAATCAAACATTGCAATATATATATTCATATTTATGATTATTATTTATATTATAAATTATTATCATTTTCAGAAAGCTTTTCTAGTTTTCTAGGTCGATCAATTTTGAGTGTATTTTCCAATTAAACTTAGATTTAAAGTCGCCGAATACGATAATTAATCCATTTGTAAAATACAAACAAGAAACTGCTAAATTCAAATCCGCTATTAGTGAAAGTTAATAATAAAATGTTGTGTAAAATGCGCAAAGGGGTTTTGCAACATTTTTGTTGCCATGTTGCTAAGCTTAAAACTAATTGCGTATTATTGGGGCAAGCAAACAATTTTGTATAAAATACAAATTTAAATTTCAATTTATTCTAGCGCAACTTTAGAATAAATAAGTAAAATAGTACAAAGAAAAGTTGATCAAATAACCACTTGTTTCAAAGATGCCTCTTCGAATCCTCTTTCTCTAGCATATCACAATGTTAGAGGTCTTAAGACCAAACTTTCTGAACTATACACGTATATACAGTCTTTCTTTTGAATTATATATTCTAGTATTTACTGAAACTTGTGAATAACTTTTTTGCATGGGGCTTAACTAACTAGTTCTTACTAATAATTTTTGGTCTGATTGGGTTTTTTCTGGGTATTCCCCAATTCATGCAACAAATGTTGGACCATTTGGCATTTCAATACCCCCAGAAATCTTTTAAATATTTCTCATTTTTAAATTTACTTGTAATTTTAGTTTTATTTTAAATTAAATTTCTTACTTTTTGTATTTTTTGTGTCGACTGATCTTAGTTGACAATAAATAAATAAATAAGTAAATAAACAAATAAATAAATAAATAAATAAATAAATACTCTTGCAAATTGAAATATTAAATGTGATCGATTCTTACCTTGTGAATTGGCCAACGAATGAGTTCCTTTCGTGCACAAGGTGCCGCTGAGTAACAAAATAATGACAGAGGCTAAGGTCCGGACGCAGAATTGCATCTGTGTCATTTGGGCAGTCTTCATTTTAATCATGGGCTTCAGATAGCGCCAATGGATCTTCAGGTACTTCCAACAACTTACTAATTTATATAATATGAATAAAAATCTCGCTATTCGAGCTGATCCCTTGCTTGTGGTATTCCCCTATTTATACCCGAACAGCAGTTCCTTCTAGTATTGTCTCCGTTAACATAAGTAAAAAATAATGTCTTTCACATCCAAAATGTTTCTGCAAAAAATAAATCGTCATAAGTAAATTGCATAGATTATTGCCAAGCATATAAAAAACGTAATTAATTAATTTAATGTTACATTCTCTTAATTTAGACAACATGGCCTTAAAGACTCGGACGTTTGCTTACTTTCAGCTAGCATGCATGCTATGCGATGTTAATGCAATAATTATCTTTATTTGTAAAGCTATTTGCTCAACCGAATGGCATAAAATGAAAGGGCCAAAGGCAACCAAAGTTAAAACCAAATTCCTCTTCCGGAATGCGTCGCGCAATTCACTTTGCCAACTGGAATTTCTGTACCGAATTTTATCTTGTGAACAAGAAATTTCAAAACTGGTGGAATAATACAACTAATTCAAAAAGGGTGAGTTGTGGCAACAATTGAAGAAACAAAATACACATACATACACATATATATATATATATACACAAATTTAAGAAACACAACACATAAATGGATTGGTCAGTTAAGTAAACAAAGTGTGCGTTAAGCGCATTGTTCTTAACTTTAATATGCTTTCTTAACACTAACAATTTTGGTAAGTAAGTAACTGTTAACCAAGTATAATTCGCAGAATCCGTACTCCATTTATTATACATGACAAAAAGGGTGCTCTAGCTCTTTGTCGTGGCTGTGGCAAAGGAGCAGTTTTTAATACTGATCAATTAAATATAGACTGGTATGTAAAGTAATATAATAAAGATCAATTCTTGATACTAATCAAACAAAAATATAGACTGATAGACTATCCATCTGGAAAAGGTTTAGCAATTGCTGAGTAACTGTAGAAACTAGGTTTAACTTGTAGGAGGAACTTTTTTTTTCTTATTTTATAAGAATCTTTTTATGGTATTAAATTTATGTGATATTTTGAAAGCATAGTTCACGCACATGTTAAGCTTATGTTAATTTCAGTTGTTATCCATCTCTAATTGTATTGAGAAAGAATACATGAGGCGCAAAATGCAACCCTGTATTTTATATTACATTATGTCATTTGCTTAATGCTATGAATACTTTTGAATACCTGCTAACAGATTCGATATACATAATAAATGGATTATCCCCGATCTCTCTTTATGATCGTTCTGACAAAGGGAAATTTTCAATACTGATCAAGAAAATATAAATATAGGGAAAGTAATATACATTATATCGGTTTTATTTTAATTCCGATTAAGAAAATATATATTAGTAAGTAAGCAAAACGTATACCAACTGGACCTTTTAATATAGATCAAGAAATTATAGACTGGTAGGGAAGATCGTAATTACTTTGTGATCGGTGTTTTCGATAGTGATCAAAAATTTGTAGAATATTTTTTGGATTCATAGATGTCTGCTTCAAAGCACATTTTGGCTAGAAAATTGAAACACTTTTTGCTGGGATGATAATGAAGAATGTTATCCGTGTAGTACGAGATGTACTAATACGTACATAATGCACATCATTTGGAGTACAACAAATTTGAAAGCATCAACAGACAAACAAAAAAAATTACTTAACGAATAGCTGGAGAAAAATGTGTTGTGCCGTCTCTCTCCCCTCTATGCCCGTCTCTGTTTCTCTGTGTGTGTTCTCGGCTTATCTAGGGGCCAGGGCAAGGGCCAGGACTGGGAATGTGTAGGCCTCTATAACATGATCCTGATTTGCTTGCGCATAGCTTGCCCGGAGAGAAATGACAGCGACAGCAGCGAAAACGGCAGTTACAATGAAAACAAGAAGGGAAACAAACAATAAGAAAAACCACAAACAATTTAAATGGATTATGTGTTTACACTCAAAGTGGAAGAATGGGCAGAGTGGTGGCCACGGACCTTGGACAGCTGGTCGTGTGGGAGTTAAGCGTTGGCAGTGTGGCAGCAGCAGCAGTGTTGCAAATTGATGGTAGCTCTTCGTCATCAAATGGACAAACAGGCAGACGCTGCCTGGCTGCCTACCAAGGCATCAGTTGGATGAACGAACTGACAAGTTCAAGGCAGTGGGTGCACTGGTGGGGCAAATGCTGGACACCGCAGTCGCTGGTCTGGGCTGGGCTGGGCTGCGCTGGTCTGGGCTGGACGAGCATCTGGCTATTGGCAGCGCCGCAGTTTCCAACTGTAGGGATTACGCTTGAAACGCAACGCAAGCATCGCATTCGCATGCGTGTGAATGTGGATGTGGATGTCGATGTGAATGTTGAGTGTGGATGTGAATGTTGAATTTGAATGTTTCTCAGTGTGTGTGGGTGTGTGTGCGTTTACTTGCTCGCTCACTTGTTTTTATTTGTTTGTTTTCACAAACGGAATTGTTTTTAATGAGATTTCAGACGCAAATCTTTTTATTTGAACTTTTTTTTATTTTTAGGCCCGTCGGAAATGCTCGACCACACCAGTTACTTCTGATTAAAAATTGTGGCGAATGGAATTCCGTATTACCCCGGACACACAGAGTGCACAATTTCGAAATTCCGCATCAGAATCCGGCACAATGTATCTGTATCTGTATGTAGCTGTAATTGTAATTGTAACTGTAAATGTAAATGTAACTGTAACTGTAACTGTATCTGTAGTATGCCACTTGCTGGCCGTACCAGCAATCTGGTCATGCAAAATCCACAATCCACATGCGTAATGTGTGCAACTGTATGTACACATACATATTGCAGTAACTGTAAGCCCATGCACTCATCTCGTTTTGAGTTTGGCAGGCAGGCACTGTTTTCTCGGCTGTACCGTTTTAAATTTAACATGACAACAACAACAGCAGCAACAACAACAACAACAACAAGAAGAAGCAGAGCTTCATGTGATTTTAGCCGAAACGGAATATGAATAAATGGATCAGCAGGCACTTTATGCTGATGGCATTGATGTCACACAAAAGTAAAGGGACTTGGGTCTGCTGCTGCTCCCGCTGCTGTTCCTGCGGTCGACGACTGATGTTCGGAGTGGTGCGAAAGCAAACATGAATTGTGGTTAAAGCATTTTATGCAATCGCAGTGCCTCTACATACACACAGATACACTCACACACACATATGTACATGTATGTACAACAAGCGGCCAGCCAAGCCAGATGGGTTGGTCATTTGTAAAATCCTTTGATTGAAATCATTGAGAATTAAAAATTCCGACTGAATATTTTCTTTATTTTAACACACTCGGCCATCGCCCAATTAATTGTTGATGAATGAGCATTACGCACAAGCAAACGGCTTCGGTGCCAAAAATTGATTGCTGTGATTTTTACAAGCACACACACACACGCACATAGATATATATAAATATATATACATATACATACGAGAGCCTTTGCTCGTAGGTGTTGCAACAAGCCCATAAATCTGTACTTATCATATGTTTCACGCTAGCGGGTATTTTCCGCTCTTTATTATCCGTATTATCCCCGTATTATAAAGTGTGTGCTGCATTCTCTCAAAGCCTTTGTCACACGTACAGTTCATAATTTGTTGCAGGACAATGGATTTGCTGAAAACAATTGAAATACGTTCTCAACGATTTTTCACCTACACTCATAAAAAATCGCCTTACTTTTGGTCAGTGTGGATTTGTTTAAAGTGTAGCAAAATAATGTCCAATATTCATGATGTCCTTGACTATGTGTTTTTGTTACTAACACTATTATTCAACATTAATATTTTAGACTGTACATGTAAAATTAATTAGAATTAATACAAAAACAGCGCCAGTAAATTTCATTACTTATTTCTAAATTTTAAAAGAATTATTCTGAAAATTATGCTTTGCATATATACTTTTTAGAAAGGTTATTCCAAATAATATAAAATATTTCTAATAAATAGAAAAAATCTGCAATTGCCTTTATAAATTTTATACAATTTTTTTCTAATGCTTAGAAATAATTTGTACAAAATAAAATATATATTTTTGAAAATTATATTCTTTTTTACATCTTCTATCTCTATCTCTGTCTCTACCTCTATCTCTATATCTTTCTCCATATCTGTCTCTATCTCCATCTCTGTCTCTATCTCCATCTCTATCTCTCTCACCTCGTTTTTAATAATTATTTGTGCTTAGCTTAGCTTTCAAAATAAGCCTATTAAAGCTCCTTTCAAAGTTCTTATCTTTTAAATTACTTCTTCAACCAAAGTAGCCAGCTAAGAGTCTCCAGTCTGCAAGTGTATTTCATATCCGGCATGCCAAAAATGTCTGCTGATTCCTGTTTTACCACTCACCTTACTTTATTCACTCTCTTTTTTTTTTGACAACACGAGCATTTTAAGTTTTCTCCATTGTCGCTGCGTTCTTATTTTGTCAAAAAAATAAAAAATAAAAAAGAGGAGAAAAAAAACACTCAAGGATGCATTAAGTTCCATTTGGTGACACGGCGAGCACTCTGCATAAATGTCGACAGTGTAAAAGTCAAAGTTCTTGACATTTGCATAGCATGAGCATCACGTGTGAACTGCTCATGTCTCTCCAGGCGACCCAGTGGTGCAAAAGAACAAAAATTATATTGAATGTTTTCGCTGCCTCCAATCACAATCGTAAGCCACACACCATAATGACAAGTGTGTGGCATGTACGCTGTGCAACATATGTGTTTTGGGGCATATGGTTTGGTACAAGAATTTGAATAAGAGCGAAAGAGATATAAAGTTTCTTTTAGATATAGTTTCTGATTTGATTGGGAATCAAATTTAAATATAAAAGTAAGAGTGTTTTTTTTTTAGAGAATTGTTTGACTTGTAGCTGGTTATAATTACAAAGTATCAAACTGTAAATATAAAGAACAACTATTTTATAAATGCTGGTTCGCTAGATGTACTCCCTAATTGTTTAATCCTTAATCCTTCATCCTTATCTTCAATTTCAATTATATTTATACTCATTTAATTTTATACATTTTGTAACTTTAATTTTATATTAAAATTTTATATTTAAAAAATTGTGGACTCTGTTTTGCTCTGCCTAATCTGGTCATAAATTACAGCTGACTTCGAACCATGTTCCACAATATTTAGATCGCTTCACAACACTGCCAATGAGCTGATCATTATAAAATGTATATTTAAATATTTAAATCTTAAAAATAATAATCATAATAATAATGTTAATTATAATAATTTCTTGTTATGTCATGTTTTAAATTTATTAATGTTGAACATGAAAATGCTGTCACTTTAAACATGTGTTTAATAAAGCAATGTCCTTCTCAAATGAGTATGCACACACACACACTGTAACTGTGTGGGGAGAAGAGACAGTGGTGGGGACAGTGCTCACTCCGTACAATGACAGTGTACAATTGTGTAAAAGAACCAACTGCAAAATAGTTGTCCGGCAGAAGTTGGCAAACAACACACAGCATAAAGAGGCGGGTTGGTTGGCTGAGTCCTTGCATGCTTGAACATAACTGTTTGGCGAGCGCACTCGCTGCACTCTAAGTTTTATCACAACTATTTCGATGATAATAATAATATAAATTGCAACCTACACGTAAAACTTAAGAGGAGATTGCAGAGAATCTGCACTGCTGCAATGCTAGCTGCACTGCTTGCTTCATTTGCCTATAAATACATACATACATATATGTATGTGTGTGTGTGTGTAAGTATGAATGCTCTCACTCATTTTACAGGCAGTCCTTAAGCCGTTACCACTATTCATAAACTGAGCCCCCCTCCCCCACCGACAACTCCCCCCACCCGTCACGTCCGTTGCCAATTGAGTTGTGAAGCGTGCGCCGTGTCTGTTGACTTTGCTCCTTATCAACAAGTCGCCACTTAATTCAATTACATTAGATACGAGCAACGAACAAACGAACAAATAGATGGAGTCTGAGTGGAGTGGAGGGGCGCCTCATAACTAAACTCGGCGAGGCCGCACTGTTGGCATTGGCCTGGCCTGGCCCTGGGCCTGGCCCCGGCGATAGATAGGCCAAGCATAGAATTCTGCGGTTAGATGACAGCTGAGCCTGGGCAGAAACACCAACAAACACCAGCAGAGCAGCAAAGCAGCAAAGCAGCAAGGAATCCGCTAGTTGAGCATGGAATAAGAAAAAGGCACTTAATAATAGCCGGCGGCATTTTAATTTACATATTTTCCGACTCGATTTAAATGCCTCGAGGGGTTTCTTTTGTTGTTGTTGTTGTTGTTCTTTTGTAAGTGTTTTGTGGCAAACAGAAGGTTTCATATTCTCAACAAACGAAAAGCAATTGTCAAATCCTTTTCCTAAATGCTCAAATGTCTAAGGGCAATCAATTCCAGCAGCAGCAACACTTTTCACAATCTAATTTCAACAGCTGACCAATTTCAGGGCTTGTCAATTAATACCCACAAACATGTACGTCATTATAATTCCATACTGATAATGATTACTATATATATGTACAATAAATTGGATACCTTTGCATGTTAATTAAATTTGTTTCTTTGTATGTATTTTGGTTTAAAATTAGGCATAATAAAGAAATACTTTCATTCAACATATGCAATTAATTGCCACTTAATTCCGTTAATTGCGTATCTATCTAATTAAAAGTGTTAGTTCCTCTTTAAACTACCCATATATCATTTCCATATTGTACGTACACTTACGATTTTAAAATAGACATGGAATAATTTGTTATTCCATTTTTAGGCTAGTTTATTTCTTGCCCATAAATATGTCTTACATTTAATATAAATATTAGAAGAATTTCTTTGTATGTAAACTATTTTATATTTGTATTGGGATTGCAATTTATATGTATATTAATCTATATAATATATATAGCTAATGCCAAGACTGAACTGTTTTAAAAAAACATTGTTTGGTGTCTAGATAAATTCAGTATTTAGATACACGATTCTTACTCGAAAACAATCCCAAAAAAATACTCGCATTTCAAGTATTTCATTGCCATAACTTTGGCAAATCGAAACCCATTTTGAAAAGAATTTTTGATTATATTATGTAATTAAATTGTAAAAATAAAATAAATAAAAAAAACCCACTATAAATTTGTATAGCGAGCATTTTTCTGAAGATTTTATTTAAGTCTGGATTAAAACTACAACTTTATGCAAGTTTTTGAAGGCGTTACTTAATAATTTCAATATTATTTAAAATAATTAAATAATTAAAAATAGCTTGATGAATGAATTATTAGTGGTTTCGATTGTATATATTGCTATATCATTTATATCCTTGAAAATTATATTATAATTGAAGGATATCTTTGCAACCATGTAAAATATATATCATAATCTTTATATAGCCATGTCTGACTGACACTTATCTTCTTCGGAACCAAATTTGAAAAATATATTCATCAATCATGTCAAATGAATATGCTATTGGAACAATTGGTTGAAAGATAATTTCTGAGTTGTGGAATCGAGTTAGGCTAACTGCTGACCCATAATAAATAGAAAGGTGTGATCTATCGATAAGAATGGCATTCATACAGACATCTTTTATAAATGGTTAATGTAAACTTGTCAAAAACTATACTCTTAGTATTAATAATTATATTTTGATAATCATTTGATTATTTTATTTAAAGTCGAATAACACTAATCGACCCAGGATAAAAATAAATAGAAATTAAAAAATAAAATTTAAAATTCATATTTAAAAAAATTTAATAAATAAAGTACGAAATATGAAGTGAAACAATAAACATTTAAAACTGTTCTTCTCAAAACATAACAAATTATAATATTATAATCCACTCCGGAATAAAATGTTAATTTATCTATCGGTAGATTCATGCAATTCTAGAAGGAAAACAAAAATTAAAAATCGAAACAAAATTGGTTTTCGTGCAAAATATTTCAATAAATTTTTTATGCCTGTTAAGCACGACAAAAAAGTGATGCCATCAAGTCAACGTCGATATCGACAACAAATTTAAAAAGAAAGAGACTAGTCTAAATGGATAGGCGGACAGCCGCATAGGCGGACAGACGGACAGCCGCATAGGCGGACAGACGGACAGCCGCATAGGCGGACAGCCGGATAGGCGGACAGACGTACATATATACTCGTACTTAGTCTGGCGTCAGTTTCCAAGACAAATAGAGCTTACTAGCTGTAATTACCCGGCTTGGCCATGTCAAAGTTAAAATGATTGCCCAGCTTTCGGCCAATTTCCGCCCGTGGGGCAGGGCGTTCATTTTTCCATGAAAATTGATTAATTTATATGCCCAACTTTGAAAATTCAACAGAAATTTGTAATGGAGAAAAATAATGGATATTTCGTCAATTGAACCCTGGTTGTCCAAGCACACAGATGATGGATTTTCCAAAAATAGATTAAACACGCATCAAATGAATTATTGCTGGCAATCATAATAAGCCAGATTGCGCCAAATTCTATAACTAAGAAATTAAAGTGCTCAAAGAATTTAAAAAAAACGCACAAATACACATAAAAAGTGAAGCAATTTATTAAGAAGCTGATATTTGATCCATGTTTAAGTTAATCTGAATGCAACTGATTAACTTAAATGGAAACTCATCAGCGTGCAGCAGTTGACAAGTGAAACAAAATGTATAAACTGCAAACTGACTCTTTTTCTTCTTCTTCTTCTTTTCTGCTTACTTCCAAAGTTTGCTAATGGATGTTAAATTCATAGCTAATTTACTTAATGAGCTTGTTGGAGTCGTAGGTTAGCGTTTTTCCGGTTGTTTTCCAAATAATGCAACAAATGTTGAACACATTTTTCATTTAAAAACCCTAAAAAATCATGGAAATTTTCCTTCTTTTTTTAAATAAACATGATTAATTTCATTGTCTAATTTCCTTTTTTTTAATATTATTATTTGACTTTAAATAAAAAAATAAATTGCTTTTTAAGATATTGTTACTGAAACTACGAGTAAAGTTTCTGAAAAGTAAACAATAACCTTTTATAAAAGATGTTTGAAAGATCATAATAATGTAAATCAAATTTTTTAGATAAAAAAAGAACAACATTTAAAATATTGTTTATATTGGAATAGTTTATATTAGTTTAAATATATATATATATATTCACTAAAAAATATATTATTCATATAAAGCAATTATGGAAAACTGCAATTATTTTGCACAATTTACACAAAGTTCTTAATTTATGAACTGCATAAAAATACAAATATATATATATGTATATAGATATATGTATGTGTAATGTATTTTGAAGCTTACAGTTAGGACATGGATAAAAGACCAATTTTATTCATTGTTTGCGATTTCCTTATTTGTTTCCATTTCATTTCTGTCCGTGATGTGGCAGCAACAGCATCATCAACGGCAACGGCAACGTTTGTTTGTATCCTGATTGCTCTGCAATTGCAGTGGACCACTTAAGTTTTTAACAAAATTAATTGCCGCTGCATTTTAGCACAAGACAAGCGATCGTTAATTTTTCAAAACATTAACTGCATTGTTATCAAAATGAACAAAACAAAATGGAAAATGGAATGTGATTTAAAAACTAAAGCAAATGGAGAGTTTTGTTGAGTGTAATTAGCAACTATGATTCGTCAATACGAATTGAGGGATTGGAAACACCAACTTGTTTACTAATTAGAAATTCAACGACGGTAATTCGCGTTTTAGTGAACAGCTTACAGTTATTTGTGTTAGAATGCAACTTAAACACGACCGTCGCGCGACAAGCTCTGATTGGGACTGAAGCGAAGGCGTCTAGTGATAAGTTGTCCGTGCTGTTTGATGCTTGAGCGTGGCACGCTTCGTGTCTCGCTCGGCTGACAGCACGAAGCCGAAGCTCGCCCCTCCAATGGGCGGGGAGAGTGTTTGCTGTGCACCCATTGGCAACGAAATGGCAGGGGTTGGCGAGAGCGCACCGCAAGGATTCTCTCTTATCATGAGTGCCAGTTGGGAGATAGAAAGACAGATTCCACCACGTGGCGTTGTGGATTGTATCACCTTTGTCCCACACCATCAAAACTAATTTCTAAATTAGTATTTGCATTTTGACTCGCATGTTCAGTTCTGAAGCAACAATTCTTCAATTGAGGAGTTTGGAGATGGGAAGCCGTAACTAAGATAAAATACAGGCAATATTTATATACTTTTACTTATATAAGCCCTTGATTTTTTTTTTTTTTTTAAATTTACTTTATTTTATATTTATAAGATTTAAATATAAATTAAATTTTAATCATTTAAATTTTTATTTTATATATATATATATATATATTTGTATATATACTCTTATAGTTTTTTCTGGACAAATTTTCTATAAAAATGCCTTCAACAGTCCGATGTAATCAGAGAGTTACATTCCAAATTTAAAGTTTCTTGCTCTTATGGTCTCTGAGATCGGTGCACTCTTACTCTAGATCGGCTCGGTTTTTGATCTTGATCAGGATGCTATATGCGGTCGGAGACGCTCCCTTCTGTCTGCGACTTTATGTTGCACAACTGTTACGCATTTTCAATGTGTTCCGGAAACTATCAAAGTTGAGCTTTTATTTTATTATTTAATTTTATAATTAAATATTCTCTTAATAACTTTTAATTAGTATTCACTGGGTATCTTCTAGTCGAGAAGGCATACACAAAATAATTTATTTTATTGGGTGTGCTTAGACGGCAGGCTGTGTATTAGAAATACATCTGTTATTGCAACATTCTACAGTTAAACTTCCTTTCATGAATAAAATTTCATTGCTTACCACAAAAATCATACCAATGAATAGCGAAAAATAAATACAAACAAACAAAAACATGGTCACAAGTAAATTCAGTGTACATATTTGTTTTAAATATTTCAAATTCTTTTCTAAGCATAGTCCCCTAAATTATTTCATTTAACATTTTCAAGGTCCCTTTTGGTTTATTCATTACACCAAAGCTATGAGGATGCCCCAGCTTTTTAGGCGTGTGTATAAATATGTGTATGAATGTGTGTGTGTGTGTGTTTCTCACAGATACAGATACACAAATGTGTGCCGGTTGGAGTATGTGGTCAGCTTCCTGGCAAACGTGTATCTCTAAGAATTAGTTTGGTGATGGGCGGACGGAGCTGGCCGAGGGTTTAATTTACACACTTTCAAGTATTGTACAAAAAAAGGGGTCTAGTTGAAGGGAGAGTTCTTGAAGTGTATAGTTACCTGTACTTACCCATTCAAGCATTTGGCAAGGCACAACATTTTATTCTATTGTTCATAGTAGCTTCTTGCACAGCACAAATTTCGACCATGGGCAAAATCTTTTAGCATATGCATCTGAAAAGAGCCCGGTTTATATTTCCCGAACTCTTGACTAGTTTATTTTTAATATATCTTATTATATAGACCAATTTGAGCACATGAACACAAACCGAATTTAAATTAAGTTCCAATTCTGATTTTGGTACGAAAAGTTAGAGAATTCCAGTGTAGATTTCGGTGTTTTTAAAATTATTTTACGGCATAGTTAGTATTGGAACATTTTTACGGTACTGCAAAATTCTCTCATGACAGCTGATGACAGCCTTTTTCTAAGCAAAATCTTCTTATTATACAGATCGGACGGTATTTTAAATTTATAACGAAATGGCAAATCTAAATTTAGAATTTAGTTTTTGATTCCGATTTGGAATTTTAACCGGAATGCATGTGGGAAGTAATCCCTGGTTTGAAAAATATAAATTTAAAGCCTTATTTTCATATAAAAATACTCTCTGAAACACAGAAATAAGTAAAAATATATGACACTATAAAAAAAATACCCTAGAAATTAGATATAATTTTTTCTACATATTGGAAAATTCGTGCTTGGAATTTAGAACAACTGAGAATGCTGTAGTCGAGTGAGCTCGAGTACGGTATACCCTGAACCCAGTTATATTACACTTTTATTGTCAAATTTTACTTTTAAAAGTCTAAAAGCACAAATAAAATGAAAATAGCTTGATCTGCGTGGGGTATACGAGAACTTATAATCCAAATTTGACTGACGGAAGGATATGGTTAAGTATATATACACTTTTTAGGATCAGACAAGCTTTCTTCTGCCTGTCACCTAAAATCATTATACATTTTTACCCATTGTAAATGGATTCAGGGTATAAAAAGGAAATTCTAATTTTGTGGACATAACGTTGCGTTTTAGAAACATACTTTCTGAATAATAAGTTCAGCTGCCCTTGACCACAATACGCCGCCTTTTTTTGGAGTGTAAAATCGGCTATCGTTCGTTGTAGATCGGAAGCCACCTACTGACATCCGAAATTTATTATAAATTAATCAATAATAAATCCATTTGGCCACAGATGATCCTTTCAAACTGAAAGACATCATGCTAATCTTCCAAAATCCGGCTCTTGTAATCACTTACTTTATGTCTTTATATATGCACTACTACATTTACACATTTATAAATGCTTTTATATGCTTTTTATATTGGATCGATGCATTATAAGCTTTGGCAAACTATTTTCTTTATAATTTCATCATAGACTTTAGTAAAACGACGCACATCAACTTTGTTCAGACTCCACACTCCGAATGAATTCTGGTTAAATGATCTAGTTCAGCTTCTGTTAGTTAACATTTGTTATCGATCACTTTTGCTATCGCTGGCATATGGTTATTGTTAAATCAAATTGAATGCTAAATACCCTAGTGGACAGGTTATTTGAGCAGAGGGTATATGTAAAAATCAAGTACCCGAAAATATTCATGAAAGGCATTAGCTGGCATCAATTGACTCTTGTCATGGCCACTTGTTCCTTAGTCTTCTTTCATCGGTGGCCACATCTGTCTTATGTCTTATGTCTTACGTCGAACATTAGCGATGTGCTCGTATGTGAGCTATACTTATGCAAGATGAAGCTTGTAAGTGTGTGTGTTTGTGTGCCTGTGTGTGTGAACTACCACTTCAAATACAATCGAAAAGCCGATTTACTTTGTACAAGTCGAGTGTCTCAGGAAAAAAATGTTTGCTTTTTGGTTTTTGAACGATAAACGTAAGAAGCAGAAGGAGTGACAGAAAAAGAAGGAGCAGCAGCAGCAGCAGCAACAGCAGAAGAAGAAGAAGATGAGGAGCATGGCTTACCGAGTCGGTGCTCACGTTGCCGAAAAACAAACGGAAGTTGTTGCAGGCAAACAGGCCCAGACAGTCAGCCAGGCAGGCTGGCAGGCAAGGCACCCATGCATAAGGAACGACAACAGCAACGGCTTTGTCGGCAACGAAAAAACAGAAGAAAAAAACATAGAATGAGTGCCAGGCAACAACAGAGGAGTCAAGATCTCAGGCAAGATGGCACAGGAGAGAAATGAGATGACGAATGCGAATGCGAATGCGAATGGGAATGCGAATGCGCCCTTTCGCGAACTGCAAGCGAATCGCTCTAGTGGCAGTTACACATCACAATAAGTGTGTACATACAGACAGACGGTACTTGCTGCTTACATAAATACGTACACTCTTTCAGCAGATTTCACATCATTTATTGTTCAAAGTCGTTTTTTTGAAAAGCAGCATCAGCATTGGCAACCCACTTGACTGACTGACTGACAATAATCTCTGTTGTTTCGTTTCGACATCGGTACTGCGAATGTAATTATTGTTCTTGTTATTGTTCTTGTTATTGTTGTTGTTATTGTTGTTGGTCTTCGTTTTGGCAGTCCAAGTGTTCGAGTACCACACAGTACCGTGCAACGAGGAGGACTTAGAGGGTTGCTCCCTCTGCTGCTGAGCGATTGACAGTGTTTTAATGGTGGCGATTACAATGATTCTTGACTGTTTACTTGGCTCGTACAGAAAACAATTAGCCTGGCTGAACGGCACAAGCAACGATGTCTGTCTGTCCCTCTGTCTCTCTGTCTGTCTGTCGTGGGCGTTGTGAACGACGACGAGAGCTTAAGTGACGATGGATGAATGTCACTCGTCGTCTTATTCTACTACTTATTGTTGTTGGTCTCTCAAAATTATTGAGTACCTCTTTGCACTCCAATTAGCTTCAAGCAGTTAAAAGTTCAAGAGTTCAAAAGTTCGAGTTTGAGCGCCATCTAAAGCCGGAGATATATCTAACCCCAGAACATATATAGGATAAAAGAAAAACCTTTTGTTATTAAAAAAAAATTTTACCAACAAAATATACACTAAGAAAATTATAGCCTGGAATTTTGAAAAACTATAAATAACTTCTAAATATACGAAAGAAAAAAAATTCGTCAAATAAGAGCAGTCTTCGATTTTCAGAAATAATATACATACATATTTTTAAATAATTTGCAAATATAATTTAAAATCTTCAAATAAAAAAGATTATTTTTTGCTGTTATTAAGAAAAATACTTTTGAAAAGTATTAATGCAAACTTTTAATTTTTAGAAAACAAAATTCAGCAACAACTAATGAAATTTTCTGTCTAGACTTTTATGTTAGAGTTGGAATTATATGAACTTATATATATATATCTACAATGTTGGTATACTTAACGTCTTGAAATACTATCTAACTTAACGAACAAACTAAGAGTTCTGTGTACACATTAAAAAATAGCTTGGAATTTAGAAATCTTTCCTTCTGCATTGTTTTTTCGGAAAAATCAGGACTAGCATTTAGAAAAGAAAAGCCCTGCTAAAAAATTTCTTTAAAGAAATATACTTTTTGACCTTGGTAATTAAAAAAAATTTGAGGTCAACTTTTTTGTCTGAGTGTATTCAGCATAATCCCAATGTATAGAATTCATTGTTGCATTCACATAATCCTTTTAATTAGAGTATTCAGTAATCCAATTTTAATTCCTCATTAGTTGAGATTATCATCATTGTGATAGAATAGCATTTATCAAAGCATCTATGCAGCAATAACAGTTTGTTGTATTCGCATTCACAGTGGAAGTGGCAGTGCCACAGTGCCACAGAACAAGATGTAGAAGAAGAAGAAGGCGAAGAAGTCGAAAAAGTCGCTATCTATCCACACATTCGCCGACGCCATCGCAGTATATCTAAGTTTCATTATGTTTCAGCTGGCAAACTGTCGACTCCTTAAAGCAGCTATTTTACGTATGTATGTATGTATGTGTATGTATCTATGTAAGTGTGAGGCACGTTGCCAAAGCCCGCATTTGCGAGTTATACACACACACACACATATGCGATTGAATGGGAAGCGGTCTTAAGACGTTGCAGAGGAGAGCCATGATGTTCTAGTGCTGAAGGCATTTTACTAAGCCGTTGAGATTCACTCAGCTAATCCTCAACAAGAAACTCAGTAAATCCGAAAGTGTTTCTTGGATTTTATTATTTAAAGTGATTAAAAGTTATTGTTGCCGGCTGCCATTGACGTTGACGGTTGACGGTTGACGGTTGCCTTCGCTGCCTTCGCTGCCTTCTGCTTTTCTGTCTTATGTCTTCTGCGTTTGCCTTTCGACTTTTCATTTGACTATTCTATTCGACGGGCACACTTTGGTGGCTTTGCTAAAAAGTGATTATGTAAGCACAATAAAATCCTAGTTGTTCAGTTGTAGACTCTTGCTTACAAATTTTTCCCACTTGTTTTATTTGTTTCTTGGCATCCGCTAAAAAGGGGTTTTCTTTTGCAAAATTCGAAATCTAATTATGGAAAGCCAAAACTTTATCAATGCTCAATTCTAATCAACTTTTCCAACTACACATTTTCTTACAAATGTGTACACATGCCACCAATGAGTTGGCAATCACAATTCGAATGAAAATAAATTTATTTATTTATTTGTGTGAATGCACGGCTTAAAGTAAATGCAGTATCAATTTATTAAAACAGCCATCAAAGTTAATAAGTCAATGTTGTAAATATAATTTGCATTATTATTTATAATCCTTTTTTTGCCGGTTAATAACGATAATACTGCACTTTTTTTATGACTATGTCGCGTACAGCTCTTCTGTCATTGTCAACACAATGTTGACTGTCCTTAACACATTCCCGACTCCAGAATACTCTGTCCTAAATTCAATAGTTGTATAAAAAATGGAAATATCTCCGGTCCATTTGTATTCTTGATCGGCGTAATAGAACGAATTGATGGAGCCATTTCCGTAGCTCATTTCCTTGTCTATATTTGCCAGCTTCGAAAATATCCAAATGGCTGTTAATTAATATATAATAAGTGAATATTTAAGAGAAGGGAAAAAACTGCCTTTGTTTCATAATGATTTGGTTTCGAGGCGCATTCGCTTTGTGACTTAACTTGTTTGATTTGTGTGTCCATCACCTTTCACAACAACACGAGAAAGGTCATCAGCCATGGTAAGCTTGTTGACAAAGTAAAATTGCTTTTGAAAAGCGAAACAACATACACGCACACAGTAAAATATATATTCAGTCGGATTCACGTTGAGTAACAATAGTGTCCATTAACACGCTGCCGGCCAAACAACTTGGCTATTGATGTCATAAATTAAAATTGCAATCGCAGACCATTGATGATAAATCATACGCTCGGATGAGTTTTCATCTCGCACATGAATTGTAGCTGCCGGCGACTACAGCTCCTGCTCCTGCTCCTGCTCCTGCTCTGGCTCCTGCTCCACCAATAGCCACAACCCCAACCCAATCCAGCCAATGCTGATGCACGACTAGCAGCGAGTGGCAATATACACACACACACACACACGCACACACACCCACAGAGAAAGAGCAGTCAGCAAGAGTAGCTGTGGGTGCTATACAGCGACGTGATGGGATTTTCAAAAAATCCGAGCTAAATCGTTTTTGTTTGCAGCAAAGCTAACTTTGACTGCTAACTTTGTTAGAAGAGAAATTTATGTTTTATTTGGTGTCAATTTGTGGCAGAAATCATTCTCTTTATTCATAAATCGCATACAATTCGATTATATTCGATGATTTGATTGCTTTAAATTGAATTTGCCAGATACTAAAGATATTTCAATACATACTGAAACGTGATGATCAAACACTGGATAACTAAATATATGTATATATAAATACATTTATATATATGCGTGTGTATGTGTGGGTATATGAGTAGTTCACTCGCACGCACACACACAGCGGATTTCACATTTCACATGAGCTTTAAGCAATCGACTCTCACAGTAAACATAACGGGATTGAAAGTGCTTTGTTTGTCCTAAATATTGTGGTTTCTATGTCATGCAAGTGTGTGTTATAATAACTTCTACTGTAATGCATACTTGCATGGCATGTGAGTATAATTTGGAATACGAACAATAATTTGTTAAGCACTCCACGCAGATGATGGAATTTAATGGTGAGCATATCTTTAGCTCTGTTTTGAGCTAATGTTAGGGTTTGATTTATAAACAATCAATGTCTAAAATTCACTTTTAATATTTCTGTGAGTGCTCCTAGAAGATGATGGCATTTATCAGTGATGAGCTAATGTTAGCTTCTATTGATTTACAAACCTATTCATGCCCAAAGTTCAATTTTGGGTAGCCTTTTTGCTTTTGCGGCTAATAAAAGCATAGACAAAGAAATTTCTTAAATGCAATCAAAGACACTGCATACTTTCAGGCTGAATCAAATTCAATGTATGCTCGCAGCGAGCCAGATAAAAGCATACTTTAAGGCTGCGCTTACACACTGTAATATAAAAGTACCTTTTGCAATCAGTTTCTCGGCATGCAGGTTTAGAATATGCATCAATGCATGTACATTATGTATTTATAACATATTTTCTTCATATTCTACGATGTTCATGATGTTGACAGACACATCGTGACACTATTATTATACTCTCTGCAAGGATCTTTTCAAGTTAGGCAGACAATTAAGATAGGGGCATATGGTAAGAAGTGAATGGAACTAGATGTCTTTGAAGGTAAACTTTATTTTGCATACGCAAAATGCTTGTCAAAATAGAATACCAGTTTAGAAACAACAAGAGAAAGAAGAGTTTTGATTGCCAAATACTAAATACCCTTGCAGATATGTTAAAATAATATTCACAAAATAAGTAAAATTACAGTCCATTGTTTCAATGGGTGATAAATTTATTCACTGCCGTGTAAAAGTTAGCAAATGTTCAAAACAAATAAATAAATGTTACACAGGAACACATCTTTCGATCAACATGTAAATGTGTGTACATATTTATTTATAAACATATACATTTCCGTACATATATATATACAATCATATATACATATATACGCTTGCATTCAATAATGTAGACACTTCCGACATTTGGCACTTAATAATTTAGCGTTAAAATGTTTGTGAAAAAATTGACAGAATTTTGACAGCAAAAAAAAAACATGTGCGAAGCAATGTCAGTTTCTCTATCCCTTCATGTCACCCTCACATTCGAGCTTTCGACCACAAGCTTCATTGTGGGCTCTATATGTCAGAGCCAGCGTATTTTTATACCCTCACAGAGGGTATTGCTATTCACTCATGAAGGAAATTATAATTATACTACATAGATATATTTATTTATTTAACAAAGATATACAAAAATATAAATAAACATATTTTAAATCATTTCATTTAATACTCCCAGAAATCAAATGAAAAATGATTCAAAATATATTGCATGGATTGAGAGAAGCTCATTAAAACCCAATCAGACCAAAAAATAGTTAGTATGAATTATATAAAAATTGCTAGCGAATTGTTATTCAAAAGACAAGACGTTTAAAATTGAGTGATATTATTTATATTGCGATATTAACTGTGCCATAAATATCGATCTTAAAATGAGTTGCTCAAATTTATCGATAACAAATTCTTTGTTCGGAATATAATGACAAAAATAATATATGAAAACACATGAACAAACCGAAAATTGAGGTAATTTTTGAATTAGCGAAACAAATAAATGTATCACACTTCTACCAGATGTGTGCAAGAGTATCGAATCGTCGGCAACTCAAAGATATCTATACTCTCCCGTTGTATGTCATTGTGGGTTAACATGCTTCACGGTCTCACTTATTACAGGCTTGGGCGTCAGCCCTTCCTCTTTTCCCTCGAACAGTGGCTGGATATATGTGTGGCATGCTTGCTATGTATGCTTCATCTCAAAATGTACATGTATATATATATTTATATACACAGCTTACCTCGCTCTCCTGTCAACATGAAATCCTAAGACGGTTGTCAGTATTTATGAAAAAATGTTTGAACTGTGGAAAACATCCTTCAACTCGGTTCTAATGCATTTGTAGTGTTCATGTTTCAGACTTTCTTGTATTTTTTATACCACGCTTTTTGATTTGTTTTTTCTTATAATTTTTTTATTATTTCTTACCGAAAGAATATGCAATCGTTCGATGGGTGTTAAGTTAACAAAAGAAGAGGAACATATGGAAAAGTTCTCCACATGCAATTATCTGTTTAAGTTTGAGAATTGAAGCCAATGCTAGAAGACTAATGTACATATAGTCTTGAAACTCGTACAGGGTATTAATGAAGTCGTGCCTAGTATAGTTTTATATTCACTTGGTCTATTTACTACAATATTATCTATGGATTAGGGGGTGCAAAAATGATTCGCTGTCAGTTTCATGCTCTTATGCTGTGAAAATGATTTGGCTAAAATTACATTTTGCACAAAACTTATAAATTGGCAGAACTAGCTTCCTTTTTATGAGTGATGTAAAGAGCTTTCACCTGTTGCTCTAATGTCAGAAAACTCAACTGGATTAATTATCACAAAATCGTGTATCAAAATACTATTTCCTGTCATCTTATTTGTTTTTACTCACAGCTAATTTTAAGCCTTAATCATTTCAATACATCATTCATTCAAAATATCTTACAACTATACTGATTTGGTTTTGTTAATTAAATTTTGGGCGCGTTTCTGGCGAGATCTTGGCACCGAATAATAGCAGAAATCACTCCCATCTATGATATATGTTTTTTTTATATATATTTGGACGTTGAAGTACTAACGAGCAGCACGTTCAAGTGACCCAGCGATACCAAGCATGGGCAAGACTGCAACCCATCTCCCAGCCAACCGACCGAGGGGTGCACCGCATAACGCGCGGTTACGAAGTTCGCGAACCGATGGATAGATGAGATAAGACCACTGTGAAATGGAGGAAGCACAACTTAATAACGGGAAAAGCATATAATAATTTGTGCATAAGATTCTAAAAGGGTTATGCATAGCGTAATTCGAACTACAAGTTAGAAGAAAAAGAGGCAGAAAATTCCTTATATTTCTGATCGGAACTGTAAAATAAAGTTGGCTGATTGACACCGAAGAATCAATCTCACCGTGTATAAGTTTATGTACAAAAATAACACCAAGCATAATTCTGCGATCAGAAATAGAAGGAAGATTATTAATAAAAGTCTAATATGGTAAGAAGGTATGCTAATATTAGTATTCCAATAAGGCAAATAATAGAAATTGTTTTTGTACGGATTCTATTATATTGTAATGAACCTTGTAATTGGGTGACCATATACAAGATCCATATTCCAGAATAAGACAAGTGAGATGTAAAAGAGTTTTGGTAATGTAGGGATCGACAAATTTTTTTGAATCAGGATTTCAAAGGCTCGATGTATTTAAATAGGACAATCGCCTATAAAATTTGCATTTATCACAATTCATATTTAAAATATGTATACGACACCAGGTTTCAAAACTATCTATGCCAGCCTGAAGGCTCTGTCCAGAAAACGAACCGGTAGATGACAGACACAGTTTTACATCATCGGCATACAGTAGTACCCTATAATGACTTATAACGGACGGAAGGTCATTTATAAATAAAGTGAATAACAAAGTTCCAAGGTGACTTCCATGCGGTACTCCGGAAGTAACCCGAACAGACTTTGCGACAGAGCCTCTAAAGTAAACTCTCTGTGTCCTACGGGTTAAGTAGTTTGAGATCCAACAAATTAAGTTATTTGGAAACCCCAGAAGATTATGCTTGTGAATTAGCAACGAATGATGAACGGAATCAGAAGCCTTACTAAAGTCACTGATAGGTTAGTGGTGGTAGATATATATTTCATACTCCACACGTCTTTTAGAAACTGTGACCACTTCAGATTTCTTTCTGCCTGTGTCTCTCTGTTTCTATTTTTATTCCTACATATAAATGTGTATATAAGTATATAAGTATGTGTGTACATTCCAGTGCGAGTGTATTATAAATAAATAAGTGGCAACACTTGTGCAACCACCATTTAACCCTCGACCTTTTGAATCGCCACCAAATACATATAATGCATAAAATCGTGCTCGCCTATCGTATTTAATTAGCATCGTTACTTAAACACTTTGTAAATTTACGACTCTTTTCGAAATTTTCAACGTTTATTTACTGGAATGAATTTGCATTCCTTTTTTATACCCTTGCAATTCGAATTATATATTGCCCCCAAATGTGTGTTGAATGTTGCCGTCATTTTGTTGCAATCACAATTTCTTTGTTTTATAAGCAGTTCCAAGATTCTAATTTTAACAGGATGGAAAATAATTTTATCTTCGGACTACTAGATGTATATATTCTTTCCTTTCTGTTACTATATATCTGATTCGCAATATATCTGAACACCTTTGTGTTGCAAGTATAAAAAAAATGTTTATTATATATACTCTATACTTGCAGGGTATTAAATCGTCTTTACTACGACTATAACCGATTCTCTTGTTCATATTAATTATTAGTCTATGTCAATGAAAATAACTTTCCCAAGAACTCAAACTTATTCAAAGTGGCATAAAAATTAATGTTTATTATTGCAGACGCTTGAGCCCAAAAAGTTTCTCAACTTTTTGCCATACAATTTAACGTTGTAAAACTGAACAATTTTCACAGAAGTCTGTATTCAATGGAGAACTACAAGAACATGGTATTTCTTAAAGAGAAATATATAAAAAAAAAATTTAAGAACTTTACTGGAAAGGAAAAAATAAAATATGCCTCGATTTTCAGTATTTTCAGTCAGCAAATAAATCAAAATCGCACACTAGAATTTTGTGTGCTCACATTTCTGCGACAACGGATATTATTACAATTATTGAGGAAGTTGTGGAAAATGTGGCAACAAGAATATGCACCAACCAGTCGCGACTGGGAGTTTTCCTGCTTCCAGCTCTAAGTTGAAAACTCTGCTTTTGCTTCCCGAATAGCTTCTGGCGACCATGTAAATGCTTTCATGTAAGTCCGACTGTATCGAGTACAGTATAGGGTATCTTCCCGTCGAACATTCTCGTTTAGGGCACTGTTACTTGTCTAATAAAGTGGATTTTCACTGACACCTGCAAGTTGCAAGTTCTAATCTCTAGTTTGGTGCCAATAAGTACGACGAATTTTGCAACAAACGTGACTTGAAACTTTCTAGACAAAATTTGCGTGAAATTTGTGGCCGTATTTATTACGTGTCACAATAATATGTAATATTGAACGTCATATATCACAAGTAAATGAACTTAAAAACAGTTAAAGTTAAGGCATGAAATATTATATATATATATATACATATATAATTACATTATTAATCATTTCGCAACATTTATTATCAAATGTCGAACGCAGTTATTGCATAAAGTACGAAAATAATGAATTATGCCACATTGTGTTGCACGTTCTAGTAGACAGAGGCTTACTTACAAACATGTACATGTACATGTATGTATAAATGTATGTGTTCATTTGACTTTATGTTTACATGTACTTATTTTGTGTGTTTTGGATATTTACGTGCAATATTTCCTGGTCCCAGCCATCGACTTTTTGATTAGCGGGTTCTGCATCAAATGGAGCGTTAAAGAATTAAATTACCGGAATTCCAAGCACTTCATTACAGAAGCACAACCAAGAACCAACACATACATACATACATGTATTTAAACATGTGAACATTTATTTGTTTTGGTACAATTGCATTTGGTTTATAACAAAATTAATTTGTTCCGCATCGAAAGGGGCCGATTTTTTATACGCTGAGCAATTGGTAAAAAAATAATGGTTTTTGTGCAAAGTATGTAACGAACAGAAGGAAGCATATGTATTCTTGGTCAATATGAACAATCGAGTTTATATAGCCATGTCTGTCCATGTCTTAGAGAGTTAGTTATAAGAGTTAGACTCTATTTTTTTTGATTATATCAAGTTTATTTAATTTTTTTTTGCGAATATTGTAGTGCGCTTGCCGATAAATATTATACCTAAAAGTAGGCCACACGGGTTTCAATTGTCAAACCAAGCTTTTGCCTAGCTTTTGCCTAGCTGTTGCCTAGCTTTTGCCTAGCTTTTGCCGACGCCCCCTAGGGGATAAAGTATTACGTCAAGCCGCTCACAGGCTTGGCTAACCCAAAGATGATAATCGCAAGTCAGTGGATTTCTGATTTCGAAGGCGATCGGTTCGATCATTACAAGTTGGTTGCGTATTGTTGCGTGAGAAAAAAAATGTAACCAAAAAAAAAATAAAAAGCACACGTGGGTGAAGTTCGTGTGTAACCCCAATTTTTTTTCCAAGTGGCTAAATGAACAGACAGTGGAAAAACGTTGTTAACTACAGTTTTTTTTTCTTATAAATGAAAAAAGCAACTCCGTTTTTTTGAGAAAAAAAAATATATAATTTTTTTTGTGAAAAACATTATTCACTTTTTTTTTTTGTGAATCGGCGCGATATTTGACGCTGCTTTAGAGAGGCGATTCCAGCCGCCAGACAATGAAATATATAAAAAAAACCTGCCATCATTATTCTGGACAAAGAAAAAAAAAGTGAACGGCCCCGCACCGCCGCACTCGTCACTTAGCCAAGTGGGTGCTTCGTCGACCCTCGAACCAGCAGCTTGGCGTTTTGCCGGTCACCCGCCAACAGACCACCCGCCTGAAGATCGCATATGCCCGGAGGATGTATTCCGAAAAATAAATCCCACGAAAAAAAAAAAGAAGAAAGAAAATTGTTATAAAAAAAAAGAGACAAACCAAAAAAAAAAACAAAAAAATATAAAATATATGCCGTAATGTTAAATTTAATAAATCATTCTTAACATAAGTGAAGAATTTTTTTTTGTTATTATTAATATCACGAAGTTATTGGAGTAATATGTTATGAATTACTAAAGTTAAACATGCAAACAATATTAAGAGAAAATTACTCGAAAAGAAAAAGTGAATAATCACACCGAACAATTTTATACACCGGCATTAAAACATTAAAATAAAACTAAAAATTCACCCTTCCCAAGAATCTAGAGACGCCACCTGCAAAAGATCTTTTGGACGTGGATAAGTCAAGTAAGTGCACATCCTCATTAATTTTGTATTTAGTTTTTTTTATGTTTAATCCCGGTGAATTCTTCGATTTGAAAAGTGGTATAAGGCATAGTTAAGTGCACGTGCAAAATCTCTCTTGCAATTGAATTAAGAGAGTCAAAAGAAAAAAATTGATGGCAAAAGAACTCACTCAGCTTAGCCAAGCGAAGAGAGAGTGAGCTTATTGCTCTCCATAAGATCCGTGCGAGCTTTGGGATAAGCTGAGCGAGCTTTTAAGTTGCTGATAATAAAGTCCGCATAAAACTATGCCACATTTTAAAATCGAGGAATATTAATTGCCTAAGCCAGCCCAACAAAACAACAAAAAAAATGAAGTCTAACGTGGTGGCACTTGAATAAAATAAATAAATTAAATTCACACCTAATGTTGTTTGCCAGTTTGCCTTTAGATTTCAAGGAACATTTTGTTTGCTTTCCTTTTCATGTAATATTTTCGCTAGTTAAGTAACCAAGGTTAAAATATATATATACATATTGAAATAACATACAAAAAAAAAATAAAGGAAAAGAACTCAATGAAATATATATTAGATAAATAATTAAAATAGAATTTAACTTAAAATTTTTTTTCTATTATATCTTTTTTTGGAAGTCAATGAAGACAATACTAATACTAAAGAAAAATTGAATTAAGAAATAGAATATAAATACGATTAAGCCCAAATGAAAATAAATAATTTGTTAATTAGTTAATTATGAAAGAAATGAATAAGTAATTTTTTTTTCATTGGGAGTCATGCAACGCGCGGCGACTAGAGAAGGGTTTAAATAGTCGTTGTGTGAGAGGGATCCTCCAACAATATTATGATTAGGTGCCGGAGGATCATGGTAGGGTGGGCATCGGCTGCGGCAACTACATCAGCCCAGCACACACAACGACTGGAGAGGAGTGTCGCCTCCATATTTAAGGTGTTGGATCGGTGGTCCACTTCCTCCTTCCCCCTTCCTCCCTTCCTATCTTCCTTATTCTGGTAATTGGTCGAATTTATCCCGCACGCGATTTTTTTTTAATTATTATTTAGCGCAGCGAGCCTGTAGCGCCAGGGTATTCAAATGAACCCCGACCACCTACCAACTATACAGCCGGAGCCAGCGCGTGCACCTCTCCTGGAGAGCTACCCCCACCACCTGCTCGTAACACCTCAGGTTAAATGCTACAAATAATTAAAATGGCGCCCAACGTGGGGCCCGAAGAAGGCCAACGTGGGGCCCGAAGAAGGCCAACTTGGGGCTCGAAGAAGGCCCAAGGCGGCCCGGAAAGGCCTCGATCGGAACGAACTTCGATGGAAAAAATTATGTCAAAACACCTGACACTTAAGTTAATTCGACTTATTATCCTCTCTCCCATCCTTCTCTTAATTATCCCCTTTGTCCTTGTTATTGGGATATGCTATGGATCCAAGATAATTCAATCGATTTCATGGCCTAGCATTATAGTTCCAATAGCCCAATAGCTAGTGGGTATAGACTTTGACTTACTGGATGTGTTATAACTTTCATTGGATATAACTCCGTTGTCAAAATATAGTCTATGCTTTTAATCCCTTGCTTACTTATTACGCTGAAGATTTTATAGGTCGTTTATTGGATTCGCGGAGTATTGAGCTGCAGCCATCCCCTATAATTTCTCTTTGATTAAGGTAAACACTACTGGTACGACTGTTTATGCAGATACCAGAGTTCCTTTCCCCCACTTTCCCTTTTCATTTCAGAAGCTTTAAGAAATTTTGCTGGATGAGGATTAAGCAGATTTTAAATCGCAATCCGCCGCGAAATGGACGATAGTTTCTGATACTCCTTATAATTTCTTTCCCTTTTCATTTCAGAAGCTTTAAGAAATTTTGCTGGATGAGGATTAAGCAGATTTTAAATCGCAATCCGCCGCGAAATGGACGAAAGTTCCTGATACTCCTTATAATTTCTTTCCCTTTTCATTTCAGAAGCTTTAAGAAATTTTGCTGGATGAGGATGTTAAGCAGATTTTAAATCGCAATCCGCCGCGAAATGGACGATAGTTTCTGATACCCCTTATAATTTCTTTCCCTTTTCATCACCTTAAATAACTAAATGGAAGTCTTTTCTGGTTGACGGTCAGTTGCATGACTCCCATATTATTAACGTAATGTCTTGATTACGTACAACTTTGTTATTTTTTTTTTTTTTTAATTTTTTTTTCTTTTGCTCTCTATCTATCAAAATTAATAAGTAGTGACTAAGTTGTTGCTATGCGGCTGTTTTGGCAGTAAAAAAATTTAGGGCGTATGTAGAAGGTCAAGAGTTTTCTGTGATCACGGATCATGCTTCTTTAAAATGGCTCATGACCCAAGTAGATCTAAGTTCACGTCTAGCCCGTTGGTCTCTTAAGTTACAAGGGTTTAAGTTCAAGATACAGCACAAAAAAGGCAGCCAAAATATAGTCCCTGATGCGCTTTCACGTACTTTTACGGAAGATTTGTCATCCGTGGTGCTTAATAGCTTAGTAGTGCGACTTAGAGTCACCGGAATTCAAGTCCTCAGCCTACGAGTCCTTGAAAAACCAGATCCGCACAACTCAGTCATCCTTACCAGACTTAAAGGTTGAAAATGATTACATTTACCGTCGTTCAGAGCATGCAGCAGACTCCAAGGTAGCAGATGATTTATGCTGGAAACTTTGGGTGCCACAGCCCCTAATATTGCAAGCTCTTAAAGCAGCCCATGATGATCCCTTGCATGCACACGGAGGAATTAACAAAACCTTAGAAAAGCTCAGAAGATATTCTTACTGGCCAAACATGGTAACGGATGTTAAGAACTATATAAATGCTTGTGATATTTGTAAGGCTACTAAGCATCCCAATCAGACCTTGAAACCAAAAATGGGCAATCTTGGTCAACCACTGAGGTTCTTCCAAAAGTTGTTTGTCGATTTGTTGGGACCCTATCCACGCAGCAAGTCTGGGAATATAGGCATTTTCGTAGTACTGGATCATATGTCGAAATTTCCATTTTTAAAGCCCGTCCGAACCCGTCCGAAAATGTACTGCGGAAGCTGTGAGACAGTATCTGGAAGCAGAACTCTTCCACTGCTTCGGAATACCTGAAACCATAGTGTCTGACAACGGAGTTCAGTTTAAGTCTAAAACGTTCAACTCCTTGCTAGACAAATACAAAATTTTCCATACATATACAGCATTTTATTCTCCACAAGCTAATGCGTCAGAGAGAGTCAACCGGTCCGTTCTCTCAGCCATCAAGGCATATGTTGATCCAAACCAGCGTAACTGGGACGAGAAATTGAGTTTCATAAGTTGTGCACTTCGGTCAAGCTTTCATTTAGCGATCAACACAAGCCCTTACAAATTGGCATTTGGCCAACATATGGTCACAAACGGCAGTAGCTACAAATTATTGCGAACTCTAGGCATGCTAGATGATCGCAGTCTACAATTTAGTCGAGAAGACTCTTTTGATCTCCTGCGTAGTAAGGCAAAAGATACTATGCAAAATCAGTACGCACGAAACGAAAAAGCATATAACTTGCGAGCCAGAACTTGCGAGCCAGGTGGTGTCATTTAAAGTTGGTCAAGAGGTATATAGGCGCAACTTTCAGCAAAGCAACTTTGCGAAGGGTTACAGTTCTAAGCTAGCCCCAAGCTTCGTGAAAGCCCGAATTCGTAGGAAATTTGGTAATTGTTACTACGAGTTGGAAGATTCGCAAGGCAGACTTATTGGCAAATTTCATGCGAAAGATATAAAGCAATAACTCTTTTATCTGCAAGCGTGAATCCCGCTCGTTGTGATCCACCCCAAGCGTGATTTTAGTGGGGGGGAAAATGTAGTGCGCTTGCCGATAAATATTATACCTAAAAGTAGGCCACACGGGTTTCAATTGTCAAACCAAGCTTTTGCCTAGCTTTTGCCTAGCTGTTGCCTAGCTTTTGCCTAGCTTTTGCCGACGCCCCCTAGGGGATAAAGTATTACGTCAAGCCGCTCACAGGCTTGGCTAACCCAAAGATGATAATCGCAAGTCAGTGGATTTCTGATTTCGAAGGCGATCGGTTCGATCATTACAAGTCGTTGGTTGCGTATTGTTGCGTGAGAAAAAAAATGTAACCAAAAAAAAAATAAAAAGCACACGTGGGTGAAGTTCGTGTGTAACCCCAATTTTTTTTCCAAGTGGCTAAATGAACAGACAGTGGAAAAACGTTGTTAACTACAGTTTTTTTTCTTATAAATGAAAAAAGCAACTCCGTTTTTTTGAGAAAAAAAAATATATAATTTTTTTTGTGAAAAACATTATTCACTTTTTTTTTTGTGAATCGGCGCGATATTTGACGCTGCTTTGAGAGGCGATTCCAGCCGCCAGACAATGAAATATATAAAAAAAACCTGCCATCATTATTCTGGACAAAGAAAAAAAAAGTGAACGGCCCCGCACCGCCGCACTCGTCACTTAGCCAAGTGGGTGCTTCGTCGACCCTCGAACCAGCAGCTTGGCGTTTTGCCGGTCACCCGCCAACAGACCACCCGCCTGAAGATCGCATATGCCCGGAGGATGTATTCCGAAAAATAAATCCCACGAAAAAAAAAAAAAAAAAAAAGAAGAAAGAAAATTGTTATAAAAAAAAAGAGACAAACCAAAAAAAAAAACAAAAAAATATAAAATATATGCCGTAATGTTAAATTTAATAAATCATTCTTAACATAAGTGAAGAATTTTTTTTTGTTATTATTAATATCACGAAGTTATTGGAGTAATATGTTATGAATTACTAAAGTTAAACATGCAAACAATATTAAGAGAAAATTACTCGAAAAGAAAAAGTGAATAATCACACCGAACAATTTTATACACCGGCATTAAAACATTAAAACTAAAAATTCACCCTTCCCAAGAATCTAGAGACGCCACCTGCAAAAGATCTTTTGGACGTGGATAAGTCAAGTAAGTGCACATCCTCATTAATTTTGTATTTAGTTTTTTTTATGTTTAATCCCGGTGAATTCTTCGATTTGAAAAGTGGTATAAGGCATAGTTAAGTGCACGTGCAAAATCTCTCTTGCAATTGAATTAAGAGAGTCAAAAGAAAAAAATTGATGGCAAAAGAACTCACTCACTCAGCTTAGCCAAGCGAAGAGAGAGTGAGCTTATTGCTCTCCATAAGATCCGTGCGAGCTTTGGGATAAGCTGAGCGAGCTTTTAAGTTGCTGATAATAAAGTCCGCATAAAACTATGCCACATTTTAAAATCGAGGAATATTAATTGCCTAAGCCAGCCCAACAAAACAACAAAAAAAATGAAGTCTAACGTGGTGGCACTTGAATAAAATAAATAAATTAAATTCACACCTAATGTTGTTTGCCAGTTTGCCTTTAGATTTCAAGGAACATTTTGCTTTCCTTTTCATGTAATATTTTCGCTAGTTAAGTAACCAAGGTTAAAATATATATATACATATTGAAATAACATACAAAAAAAAAATAAAGGAAAAGAACTCAATGAAATATATATTAGATAAATAATTAAAATAGAATTTAACTTAAAATTTTTTTTCTATTATATCTTTTTTTGGAAGTCAATGAAGACAATACTAATACTAAAGAAAAATTGAATTAAGAAATAGAATATAAAATACGATTAAGCCCAAATGAAAATAAATAATTTGTTAATTAGTTAATTATGAAAGAAATGAATAAGTAATTTTTTTTTCATTGGGAGTCATGCAACGCGCGGCGACTAGAGAAGGGTTTAAATAGTCGTTGTGTAGAGGGATCCTCCAACAATATTATGATTAGGTGCCGGAGGATCATGGTAGGGTGGGCATCGGCTGCGGCAACTACATCAGCCCAGCACACACAACGACTGGAGAGGAGTGTCGCCTCCATATTTAAGGTGTTGGATCGGTCCACTTCCTCCTTCCCCCTTCCTCCCTTCCTATCTTCCTTATTCTGGTAATTGGTCGAATTTATCCCGCACGCGATTTTTTTTTTAATTATTATTTAGCGCAGCGAGCCTGTAGCGCCAGGGTATTCAAATGAACCCCGACCACCTACCAACTATACAGCCGGAGCCAGCGCGTGCACCTCTCCTGGAGAGCTACCCCCACCACCTGCTCGTAACACCTCAGGTTAAATGCTACAATATCGATACAAAAGAAATGATTTTCTATGGCAATAAAGGACACAGTCTTAATTAAAACTAATTAAATTAGCTTGACATACAACTTTAGATCGAATAAGCAAAAGCGATGATCATAATGATCTCAATACTATCAGCAGGCGCAAGCATTTTCTTCCTGTATAAATTTATGATTATTGAAACTCGTCTTAATATAAAAATATAATATTGTATATATTTAACAGACTCCAGTCAAGCTTGCCTATTGGTTATGAATTAGAACCTAAAATAACTTAAATTTCAATACTCAATTTTGGATTTGAAATAATCTGCCATAACTTTGTCAAAAGCAAAATAGTTTTTTGCTGTTTAGAAATAAGTTTTTTGCCATAGTGAAATTTAGTGAAGCAAACCAAATGGCAATTCCCTGCAGCAGTAAAAGCCAAAAGTTGAACATAAATAAGAATTTACTATTTATGTTTAACTACTATTTCTTCGATGTTTGCATAAATGCATTATTTGCTTATGAAAAGTTTTGTCAATGGAAGCCACATTATAAACTTTAAGCAAATAAAATACAAAAGCCACTTCTGATGTGCAACTGCTGCAAGCTGCTGTTTGAACTCAATTTGTTCAAAGACATGCAACTTATTTTGATTTTAAACACAAACCACATTTATGGCTAACATATCCTGCCTGTGGCAATGGGACAAACTAACTATTATTGCAATGGCTTGGAATCATCTCATCATCCAAGCCAATAAGAGATTTCAAAATAATGATAAGGGTCAAACATTGAGAAGGTTATTTTTCGTGATGCGTCAAAGTTATGTGTCCGCTGCTCTACGCTGCTCTGCTCCGCTCTCCACTGCTCTGCTCTATTTCTGTTTCTGTTTCTTGGCACAAAATGCCGAGTAATGTAAAACAGCAGTAATATAAAATATGTAGTCCCTTATACGAATTCCGACGGTGGCATTTTCTGCTTCAAATATTTGTCGTGCACACATTGCAGGAGGCAGGCTCAAAGTTACACTCAGCTTGCCACGCTCAGCTCCAGCTCCATTCAGCGCCAGGTAAGCACAGCCCTGCTTACCTATGTATGTAAGTATGTATGTAAGTATGCCCTTCTCATATTGAAAATATTCACGAAAACCTTGTAAACTTTGTGCACCCTCATAGCGCACAGCAAGAGAGGATTACAAAGGGGGGAGGAAGGGGGTTTCGACTCTGGTCACGCTGACAGAGCTTATTATGGTTGCTTTTCAATGTTTTCAAAATTCACTTCACGCAAGAATTCCTTTTGTTCTTATAACATATTTCAAATTAGTTTGCAACATGTAATACATACTCGAAGTAGTTGCTGCTGCTGTTGATGCTGCTGCTGCTGTTGATGCTGCTTCTGCTGCAATGTTGGCATGCTTCTATAAACATGTACATGTCTCTGAGTATCTCTCACAAATATGAACAATATAAAATGTTCATTTACACGCACATAGACCAGATTTCAAAGTTGTCTCCACTTTCACAGTTTCTCTTGGCACTTCCTCAATGACAGCGTCAGTTTGATAAACATGATAAATCGCTTCTATTTCAACGGACTTAAGTATATCTTTGCCAATCGCATGCCAATCGAAGGGGTTTGTCCGAGTTCAGCATTGCTTGGCAAACACATTAACTGGCAACTAAATATTCCGGAAATTCACTTAGCTTGTGGCCATAAGCACCACCCACTCACATAAATATAAACAGACTGGCCAAAACGTATGAACACAGCTCCAAATTATCTCCCTCTGAAAACAAATAAACTGAAATAGACAAGTTAGTCGCGATTTTTCTCATTTTACCTGACCCAGACACACATGAGATACTTTAAACAATTTTTTTAAATACTGACAGATATACAAAATTAACTTAATCTCGGGCCTATCATTACAGAATTTTGAAGGATTTTTCAAGTGCTTTTGAATCGTGAGAACTAATTGTATCGAACTGCATTAACGGATTATGGAGGCTTCAGAGAACACTACAAAATATTTTATTGACAAGTGAGGCGAAAATTAGTCGAAAGACTACATCTTTTTGGTAAATTTACCAAAAAAAGAAAACAAAAAAGATAGATAAAGTATATAGAACACCTAGTTACAACTTATAGATAAATATTCCCTTTAACATTAGTATAAACAATGTAAATATCAGTACCAATACCAATGCCAATACCAGTCCTTTCAGGACCTTTGTGTTATCCACATGCAAATGCGATGATTTTGTTTACTATTAATTTGAATGAATATTCAATTATTTTGTTTGTTTTTAAATATTTAGATGACCGGCTTGTAGTGTTACGACTTTAAATCCTATATAAAACACCCAAATTAATTCGGTTCAAACAATATATGCCTTCGAATGCTTTCCAAGTTTTTAGGTTTCTTACCTGATTAATTGGTAAGATAGTACAAAACCAAAAAAAAAACATTTCGACCTTCTTCCATAACAAACATTATCCTTTCAGTCGAACTGCGATTTGCCACTAGAACTTTGGGAAAACGCTGCATCCTTTATATAACTGCTTCTGCTAATTAGTCAGCCAGTTAGCACGAGGAGAGTAAAGTAAAGAAAAACTTGACTTTTATAAATTTTTACACAACAATTTCGTTTTTAATGTTCTATTCCAATTGACAGTACAAATTGAGCTCGACTTTAAAATATCATATTGCGAATCGACATGACTTCGTCTCACGAATGACATTTGACATTTTCCAGTTTTAGCAGATATGCGCTCTCGACACTTGGCCTTATAATTATGGCTTAAAGTAATAATTGAAAATAATTGAAATGCTACAGTTTTTCTTTTTTGATTATGTCTTTGGAAATTCAATGTTTGCGACGTGTCCTGAACTTCGCACATACAAGTAACATAACAGTAAAAAATCGACTATTATTAATTATATGGCTTACAGTAAGATGGTTTGAAGATGTATGTTTTAATATTTGTGAGTCTCTCAGTCTAATAATACTAATAATATTGATATCTTGAGACATGCATGCATACATACAAATATATTGTGCATATTGTGCGAATCTATTCGAATTGATATTTTTCCAAAAAATTTCTGTTCAATGTTCTATTATGTATGTGAAGGAAATATTTGTATTCGTTGTATAAAGTATTTCATTCGCATTATCTATTGTTTAACTTACATCATCTAATATGCAATCCCAACACGAAATAGATCAATTTCAAGATCTACCAAAAATTGTGCTTATAGCTATTGTTGTGTATGAAGTAAATTTATAGTTATTAATATTATTACTAGTACTAGTATTCATTCATCTCAAAAAAGTGTATTTCATTGTAAAGGTGATCTCACATCAATTTCAATTTCTCTTATAACTAAATCTTGCAAATTTTGCAATTATTGTTTGCATGCATCTATCAATTGACTATATACTCAAAATCCGATAACATATGATGAAGCAACATCTGCCCAGAAATACATAATGGCAACATGGTCCAAACAGCATCTTTTATTGGACTAAAACAAACAGGGACTAAATCTACTTATCGCATTCCAAATTGAAGTTGATTTCAAGTAAATAATTGAAAGATGCCGATCTATGTGAATAAAATGAAGCAGATATGCACATATGTCTATATATACATATATATATAGCTTATGTAATTGTGGTCTTTGTCATTATTTAACACTTAAGATATGTCGAAGCACTGGATCGCATTAATATGATTTAAATGTTGTGATGGTCACGTTAAGACTACACTATCGAATTATTTAGACCAAATGGCAAAATATGCACTACTTACATTCATAAACATTTTATAATCATTTTTGATGGTAATTGCAATATTTTGAATTGGTAAATAGTTGTATGTTATAAATGCATTAAACCTGGTTATTATCTTGGAATTAATCTCGCACAATACTTATACATTTAAATTTGGCTAACCCTGTCAGTAAAGGCAGACGGAGGACTAACATGCTTCTCAGTTAAAATGTAATCTAATTGCTCCATTTTTGGATTCTTATGCTGCAAGATGCTGCTCTCAGCCGAGCTATTTTCTATTTGATATTTGTGGTCACTCATTGTGGTACCCATGGCCAAGGTTTCCGAGTTGCTTAAGATCTCCATGGCATGGTATTCGAATGATCTGTCCGCATCCTTGGATACCTCCAATAAATCTAGTGATTCTATACTGTAAATATGACGATGATGACTGATGAACTCCCGTTGATCCCCTCCGCTATTCATTAATAATTCTCCATTCGTATCACCATAGCTCTGATTATAGCATGTTATTGACGAAGTACAACCGAGCTTGTCTCTGTCCTGGGGCTTCAGTTTTTCAATATATGAGCCCGATTGGGCAATTGGTCGGGAGATGCTCTTGTTTTCCCCACAATCGCGATTAAGGGAGCTGCTGTTGGTATTACTATCGGTACTTTTGAATCGCTGGCGACTGGATACACTTCGGGACACATCTGCACATTGGGCTGGATCTTTGACAGATTTAATTGTGCCAACTTTCCGCTGGGAATCGCAAGGGTTCGCTGATTTCCGCTGCTGCTTTGCTGACGACTCAATGAGCCGGTAGTCGATGGGCACGATGTCCAAAATGCTATGTTAGTAGATATATAATTAGTACAGTTAAATATTATTCGAATCGAAAACATTTTCCGGCTTGCCGAAGATTACAATCTCCAAAATAAGTAGAGCACAACTAAGAGAATGGAAGCAGACAGGTAGACAGACAGACACATATGTTTATGACTATATAGACTCAGCTGTATTTGCTGCTTAGGAATATAAGAGCACTTTTTTTCAGGAACATAACTGAAAAACTTCTTCTTCTTTATATTGACTAAAAGCGGAACAGAAACCTCTTTATAACTGACGTTCTTATTCTAAATTCGAATAAAACAGATTAGGTACTAACTTACTATGCAGTTGAGGTCTGCTAAATACCGAAGACCTATCTTTACCAATTCCACCATCGTTCCTTATTTTCCGGCCATGGGCTGAAAAAGAAATTGTGTATTTAATGACGAATTGGTGAATATCAAAATATAGATACCTGTTAGACCCTCATCGTCTATGTAGGTAGTAGTCTCAAGGATACTTCGATTATCGTCTCGAATGCGCTCTCCACTAATCTCACTATCACTATTTAAGCTATCGTACTCCTCCGATTCGGACTTAATTATCTTTGAGCGACGCTTCAGTCGCTTCTCCGTGTTTAGATGGTTGCTCTCATCCGAGGAGCCAACTATCACATTGGATAGCTTCACATTGGCATTGATGCCACCCACACTAGTGGCCATGATTCTTTTCCCCTTTGCCCCCGAGCTGCACAAGGTGTTTTCATCCTCACAGACTCGAGACTCGTACTTTGATGGATTGCCCGTGTAGCTTAGGGGAATATTCCCCGATTGGTTTTCGTGCTCGGGCAAGTGGAATGTGGCATATGGATAAATATCCTCCGAGTACTCGGGTATGCGCTCGAGACCAGCAACCGATTCTGGCGGAGATTGCTGGCACGATTTGCGTACTGTGCCATAGAAGTGTTCACGACTTTGAATGTCCTTTCCATCGGCGACACCAATTTGTGGCCTAAGTGAGTCCACATTACGTGAAAATAATGTACGAGGACCTGTCCCATACAAAGTTAATCAGTAATTCTTCCATTCCATCAATAATACATTTAATACTCACAATTTTTAAAGCAGATAAAGGCTCCGAGAAGGGCGAGAATTGTACCAAAAATGGATGTTATGATGACAGCAATGAAATGAGCATCGGTGAATATAGCTTGATCGTCCGGTATTTCCTCAGATTCCGAGCTGCCAGTGAATCCCATCAAGTGCTGTGTCTCAAAATAAAACTCCTTTGTTGTTGAGCCAGCATTATTATTGGCAGTTACTCGCAGATTATAGGCGGTTCCTGGTTCCAAATCCCCGATATTGTAGCGGCTCTGTGAATAATTAGATATATAAAATGTTATTTGCTTATATATAATGTTTTTGTCTCAACAGCTTACATGTGTTTCAATTTTATTTGAGACTATAATCCAGTCACTAGAGGATTTATAATGCTTGAACTCGATGCTAAAGTGGAGTATGGGGCAGCCACCATCTTGCCACGAAGACAAGTCCAAAACAGCCGATGTTGTGTTCGCTCGAATAAAATTCTGCTTTTGTGGCGCAAATGGCTTATTGCCTGTAAACACAGAAGGAACAATGAATATGATTTCCCATCTTTATCCTTACTCCTTAGATATTACCTTTGGTTTGAGCTGATGCTATAGCGCTGGTCGCACTTGTGCCGATTTTATTGAAGGTGTTCATTGTCAGCTGATATTTGGTGCCACATTGCAGATTTTCGAGCATATAGGAAGTGATGCGTCTATCGATTTGGATCTCGTCCCATTCAGCGGACTCTCGGCGATAGGTTAAAGTAAAGCCTCTAATGGGTGCACGTCCAATATCGTCAACTCTCCATTGAATGGACACCGAATTCTTGTGAACTGAATTCACAGACACAATTGGAGCGGAAGGTGGAACTAAAACAAAAAAACTCAATTATTTAAATTAAGTCGAAAAGATTTAATCTCAAGTCCTTACCTTGAACATAGAGCTGATAAACAATATGATCGGAGCCCGCGGAATTTTTGACAACGCATGAATAATTTCCCTCGTGGGATCGTTGGATGTTGCGTAGACTAAGGGTGTTATTTTTGCTAACTTCCAGCTGATACTGCTGCTTGGAGCGTGTGTTTAGGATCTTCCATTCGGTATTCGCTTTGGGATTCCCAACGTAGAGACACGGCAACTTGATGTCCGATCTCCAAGTGACAGACAGCGTCTGACTGAAGGATACAATGGCAGCGGGTATCGAAGTGCTGGGCACTAGTTTGATTACCGGGGTACTTGGACCCTGGCCAACCCTTGTGGATGCAGTTACCCAAGCCTCGTATGTCTCCCGAAAATTAAGATCTCTTGCCTCGAAATGTCGATTGTGTGCCGGCAGCATCTCTTTCATTATTTTCAACTCCTGTCCCTTTTCCAGGACACGTATGTAAACATTGTATTTGGTAATTAAACCGTTGGGTCTTCGTGGTGATAGCCAACTAATAACCACTGAGGATTCGGTGTTCACAGCAGACTTGACCAGCTCGGGTGCATCGGGCACTGCTTCCTCCGTTATGCAGGAGACAGCCGGACTTGTGACACCCTCACCGGCTCGAGTGAATGCCAGGACCTGAACACTATAGTTGGTGAACGGTTGCAGGCCGTGCAGCACTGTGCTAAGTGCGGATGTAATCTTCGTTTCCCTCACGCTATATTCACTCTCTAGGAAACCGGGCTCGTAGAGCAGCTTGTAGCCCTGGATGATGCCATGACTCAATTCCTTCGGCGGCGATTGCCACGATATTTGTATATTTTGTGCGGTGAGCGCAATGCATGACACCGATCGGGGCGATGCGGATGGAGCGTCCTCCAAGGTGTGACCCAGGGCCACATCGCTTGGCGGCCCATCGCCTTTGATATTGAATGCCGACACGGTGATCCCATATTGTGTGTACTTCTCCAGTCCAGTCAACCGAAAATCATTTATGCCCTCGCTAATTAGGCTGCCAACCTTCGTGTGATTCTTACCACTATCTGGAGTACCCTGTCTCTGATACGAGATTGTGTAGCCCAACAGTTCGCCATTCCAGGAATCTCGCACCGGTGCTCGCCACGTTATCAGCAACTATGTGTGGATAGTTGCAGAAGAAAAAATAAAATTAATTAAATTACTAGCCCATAAGTATCTTAAAAATATATCTTTACACAGATGATTTAGCGGAAATTATACTTTTACTACTACTCAGAAAACAAATAAGAGTGCGATTGTCGAGTGAGTTCGACTACGATATACCCTTAATCCAGCTGTTAAATATATTATACTTTTATTGGCAAATTTCCCTTGCACTCAATGTGAGCAGGTCTGCAAGTGCACTCATTTCTTATGGCAGGCACAGGGACTACAGAGTATTTTTATTCACATGCTCGAAATCACCCGATCTGGCTGGCCACCAACACGTGCACATACATACGTACATACATACACGCAATCGCAGGTAACGGGGCTCTGAAGAATACACACAAAAACCAATTGAGGCTTGCGTTGATTATCTTGCCATCCCTTTCACACACATATGCTCGCTTATTTATATGCATACAATGCTTGCGGCTGCTGAGAGAAGTGAGCTCAATATTGGAATATATTTTCGACCATTACTTGGGTGTTACTTATCCGAGCTAGAGGAAATTTGGGCAGCTGATCAATAACATGCATATGCATATTATGTATTAAATATATTTGATCATTAATCGCTATCGGAAATCGAAAAGTATCGATATTCCTACACTACAAATTTGAAGTCTCTAGCTCTTATAGTGTCTGAAATCCGCGTGTTCATACAGACGGAAATGGCTGTATCGACTCGACTGTTGATCCTGATCAAGAATATATATACGTTATATATATTTTATATATACTTTTAGCTGCTTTGGCAAGTTTTTAAATTTGTTATTTTTTCTGATTTACCTGCTGTGATTTTTTGGTTTTGATTCTTACCTGCTGTGGTCCAAGTGGCTCGGCCGTCACGTCTTGAGGTGGAGCAGATGGAACCTCCGAGTCAGTTTGCACGAATAGAACATCGCTCGGGGCACTGGTGCCTAAATGATTTTCGGCAAATAATCGTATATGATAGACTTGTGCAGGCCGAAGGGAACCCAACTGAGCCGTAGTTCTGTCGCCAGGCAGAAGTTTCTGATTGTTGTGCTCGTGCCAAACATCTAGCAAAAGTATTTTAAAGTTAGCAATAAATATATTCCATTTTTGGTAGTACGAACCTCCAGCTTTCTTATATTGTAGAATATAATTCGATATTGGTTGAGCATCTCGATTATTGCCACCACCTCCGCCCAAGATGATCGAGTCCTGATCATTCGGCGACCAGGCCAACGTTACCGAACGACTGCCCAGATCTCTCACATGCAAATTGACTGGGAAATTTGGGGGCTCCTGGACTTGGACAATAATCACACTCCTATCCCGTCCGTATGCATTGTTGGCTATGCAAGTGTATTCGCCGCGATCCGTGAGAACCGTTTGCAGTATAGTCAGCTCCGAGGAGACGCCACGAGCCAGTGGCGAATTCTTGATGTGGTATCGGATATCATAAGAAGGATCAATGCGACTCGCCTTCGAGCGCCAGGATATGTCCAAGGGCTGATCTCCGTTCGCCTCGCAGCGCAATGTGATGCGTTCGCCACGTCGAATTGATAACTGCTTCTTCGCAACGGTAACTGAAGGACCAACTAAAAACCACAAGGACATCAATTCAATTTGAAATTGTAAGTTATCCTGAAGCATTCCTGCTTACCATGCACAGTCAATTTAATCAGTGTGCTCAAGCCGGCGCCGATGCCATTGCTCGCCTGGCACAGATAGCTCCCCTCGTGCTCGCGAGATACCTTCGATATGATGAGGGAGCCATTGGAATTGGCCACAATTGCGGAATGTGAGTTCCCATTGCCAATATCATAGCTGAGATCCCGATAATCACCGGAGTCACCTTTACATACAGTTTATATTTATTTTTCTGTATTTCTAATCCAAAGATCACTTTTATACCTATAGACTGTTTCCATTGTATGGTGGGTATGGGAAATCCATCGGCCTTACATGATATCATAACTGGATTTCCTAGGATTGCGTCTTGATCAGTGGGCTTTAATATCCATCGGGGTGGTACTAATTTTTAAATTTAATTAATTACTTAGAATTTATTTAGACTGGCAGCTTAGCATGCAAAATAGCCATTACTTATTACGACTTCATGCTAATATTACACATAATATTATATATCTATGATATCAAAAATATTTTATCTATATTTATTTACAAATATATAAAATGAAGTTTTGATAATGGCCCGGTTCAGGCGTTGTCCAATATGTAAATATCCAGTTTAAGGCTGCATTAGAAATGTGAAGGAAGGAGGGAACTTTTGCTCCCATTTAGACAGATTGCACTCCCAATCTGCTAGGTTTGATAAGGACTCAAGATAAATCAGATTTTGAACCGTTGCATCCTTGGTTGCAAATACTTTGTATAAGTATTCAAAAAAAACATTACTATTTCAAAAAATACAGGGATCACATATATGAGGATCAAATGAAAACTATCCACTAAAAACAATCAAATAAATAACTGAAGATTTAATTCTCCTAAAATAAAACAAATAAAAATGACATACAAAAAGTATTTAAATTATTTTCGATGTTTAGCGCAAGATTAAATAGATCTGCTATTATATTGATATTGATATTGATATTGATTTGACTTCATCTGAACTACTAGCGAAGAAACAAATCAACTTGAAGCACCTTCAAAAATATTTTTAATGTTCATCTGCACAGATATGTACAAATTTGAAGCATCTGTCAAAAAGCTCTGTAAAAAAAATGCAATTATACATGCGACTTATAATTATGTGGGTGGTTTCAAGTGAACTTTTGGTTCACAGGTATACGAGCAAGTGGGTGCAGAAGTGCCGAGTGCATTGTGCTCAGTGCATCAGTCTCCTATATTTTTGGAATACCGGTTTGGAAAAGTCGTTAAAGGTCGAGGTTGGCTAGCTTGCTATGATTTTTTGAGGCCCTTGAATGAACCGCTGGATTAAAAAGTAATAATCAACATCTGGATTCTATATCTTTAATATGCAAAATCTGTCGTGTTATTGAAATTTATTTTGTTTAATAAAAACTAGCTGTCGGTGGGTTAACGCTGGTCTCGAAGGACATGTCTCAGATAACGTTTGACTTTTTATTTGTATTACTGTTTCAAACACTAGAAATTGCAGATCCCTTCCTTAAAATTAAATCTATTTTTGAATCAATTTTCAACATATTTTAACCAAAAGCCGCTTAAGTAAACTTTTCCATCCATCGACTACTGCATATGCATTTCTTGGTAATCTGTAAATATTCGTAATAAATAAGTCATATGAATTGGTCAAATACGATTTTGAATCATAATGTATGTCAAGACATTTGCTGAGAGACCTGAAAGTACTACTTATAAATAAACATGGGTCTATGGATGACCAAACCCAAATCGTAAGTGAAGTGAAGTGAATCCTCCTGGTGCAGTTTCTACGATATTTACGGTGAAATTTGTTTTGTTCTTGTGCAAATTATTTTACATTTCAATATACTAGAATTAGAGCTCGTTTGTTTTTTTTTGTTTTTATTTGTAAGTGTTTGAGAAAACAATAGTTACACTTGATTTACCCGAAACCGAAAGAACAGCTGTGTAATCAACAGTACCAGCATTGTTGGCCACACTACAAGTGTAGTTGCCATTGTGCCCCGAGGAGACGTTGTGTATGGACAATATGCTGGAGAATGGGGTATATTGATTGATTGTCAACGACGGATCCGGTGGTATAAACTCTTCGTTCGGTCTTGTCGTCAATGGTTTGATGACACCGGCTGTGCTTGTCGTACTTAGAATCGGTATTTTATTTCTCTGCCAAGTTATATTGAAAGGTTGATCTCCTTGGCTACTGGAACACATTATCTGTGTCCGCATACCTTCAGTTATCTCGTCTTCAAAAGCAAAAGGAGAGATGCGCGGAGGAACTAAACAATTGAAATCCAAGAAAATTAAATCAAAATGAATGCAAATGATTTGAGCTTCATAAATCAGTTTATCAAGAACCTAGGAATACACCTCAAAAGCCAGTGACATACTTATCTCTATCACTGTACTCTCAGTGGACACAAATAAATATGTTTGATTTCAATTCAATAATTCGAAAACTAAAGTACAATTGCTGGAAAATCTTAAATGAGTTTTTAATAAATACAAATTTAAATATACTTACAAACCGAAATTTTACATGCAATCATAATTAATTAATATTTATGAATATTATTTAGTATTCTGCTGATCCCATAAACATTTTTATTCTATTTATCAAACAATTGAAAATTATCAATTTAAAGAATGTAAATTAGCACATTTTAGATTAATATTAATATTAAATATTGTGTTATTTAATATTGTGCTTGCAACTTAAAATAAAAATGTGGTAAATTAAAAATAATTTAGTTTAATATTTGAAATATTATAAACAAAACTAAGGCGCTGTTGCTTCCTTTAGTTTATAATGTGGTATTTTTTATGTAAATAGCTTATTTATAATAAAAAGATATATTTTATTTTATTAGGTAGATACTAGATCATGCATAAACAGCCACTTATAAAAATGTGCAAATATATAACAAAAAAGTTTATAAAAAATGGAAAATGAATCTGCTTAAGCAGGCGTCGCATAAATCAATCATCAATAAAATGCACGACGAATTGGAAATTATGATAAACTTAAGATTGGGCGTGCATATATCGAAATCGGGCATATCTAAATATTGAATAACCATTTCAATTATGCAACTAATTTGCAGTTTAACAAAAACCAGAAAGAAAATGGAACGAAAAAACTAAATACGAAAATGAAGCTTTCACAAGTACCATTAACTTTGAGCTGTGCAGAGTGCGTTACAGTGGCGGCATCGTTTTGGACGCGACACGTGTAGGTGCCACTTTGGTCCCTCGTCACACTTGTGATGCTGAGGGCGCTTGTAAAATCATCATTTTGGCGAATTGTCACTTGGCCGCTACTTTCACCACCACTACGACCATTGTCATTCGGTGCAATGTGTTCGATCGCTGATGCCGACGGTGACATACTAGATGGATACTGCGACAATCCGGAGCCGGAGCCGGAGCTGATGCCGGAGCCAGTGCCGGAACCCAATACAGCAACGCCACCGGTACCCTTAAGCCCACCGCTGACACTGTCGGCCACACTACTGCCCGCCGCCGTTGGCAGCGCCTTCCCATCCTTCAGCCAAGTGAATGAAAGCGGCAGGTCCCCGGTGCCAATAACGCACTGAATGCTGGTGCGGTCACCGACGTTCAGATCGCGTGCGAATGAGAATGGTGTAATCTTGGGTGGAACTGCATGGATTATCATTTTCATTTGAGTATTGAGTGTATATATGGAAGAAAGAATAAACGTTTCCATTTTCGTTGAGGCACTTCATTTGAACAAAATATTACAACTATTATTAAAATGTGGACTCATTTGAAATTATGTCTTTCATAGCTGCCACGAAACTCGATTCGAATTGTTTGTAAATTAAAAAATATATATATATATTTATTTAATAGTTGTCAGCTAACAACTATAGATATTATTATTATATATGGTCTATGCCAAGGAACGTGTTCACTTAAAGAACTCTTAACTTCATCACTGTTATTAAATAACCCAGATATGGCAATATATAGTATATTGACTGACCAGAAAATCAAATCAAAACTAGACAAATAATAGAGAGAAGGGATTTGACTGAATACGAGTATATTTGATTCCAAAATTCACACCTGCGGTAAGGTAGACGGCTATAAAAATGTATGAGAATGAGTCAAATATGCTTCGCATACTTGGTGCTATAAAGTAGTCTTTTTGTGGGTGTACTATAGGTGTAATAAGACTAGGTCTGGGCTAGAGAAATGTGCCTGCACCCAAAAGATATATTATATATATATAAAGGTGGTCAGTATTCTAAAAAGTATATTTTTAGATATGTTCTATTAGAGGAGCAGAGCAGATGAGAAACCATCAAAAAGACTACCAAATAAAACAGCTGCGAAGTATGATTAACTGGCTCCAACTCAAAACGCCAAATTGAGGCTTTTTAGCCCATCGGTCATAGGTCATAGGTTACTGGCAGTCAACGAGATTTCGAGCAATTACAACTCACAACTGTGGCGATAGAAACCCTGAAAAAAGTACCGCGCATGCCAAAGCAAGTGCAAGTGCAGTCGTTGTTTAGGATTACCAAATGCAAATGCAAATGCAAATATTAATATTAATATTATTATTATTATCATATTTAAGTGCAGTGAAAAAGTGCGTGAAACGGTGCATATTATACAGAATATTAAAAATCGATATGAGTACAAAACTATTATTATTATATTAGAGTGTGCGTATATTAAGAGGTTGCTTCCAAAAAACATACCACAATTAATATTGACATGAATTATTTGGTTTATAGAAAAACGTTCATTCAGTATAAAAATCGTCAGAGACTCTCAATGATGTACTTACATACCTATTTAATCAATAACATTACCTTAACTTACTTACTACATTTTAAGTTTAAGTTTAATTGCAATTTTCTTATTTCATTAACTTAGTTTAAGCCAACTTGCGCACTTTCAATATTCAGCAGATCCTTTGCGAATATGTCCATATATAGTTTGATAGAATCTGTACAAATAACTATAATTATTCAGCTTAAATTACCCGGAAGGGAGCGTGGTGCGTGCATTCAAATGCAAAACTTATCTATGCTCGTGCAACTTATCTAATTGCTAAACTGATTGCCCCAAATGCAAAGATGGGTTAAGATGAATGTACATAAATTCATGCATTTGTCAGAAAATTGTGGGAAATTGTGGTCGAATGCAGTTAAGTTTTCTCATAAGCCTCTTAGAAGTACCATAAAATTAGTCATATTGTTGAAAAAGTAGATAGTTCCTCAAGTACTTAATGTATTTGTTACTAAAGTAAATACTTATTTAATTATAATATTAACTACAATTTAAATGTTGCAAGTTTCATCCCTTCCTTCAAATTGACATATTTCTGAAGAAACTTTCATAAATATATTAAAATATAAATGCCATTAAATTAATTATAGAGTTAATTCACTGAAATTATTTTGTTAGTCCTTTTACTTAAATATAGAAAACTGCTCAAATACGTATTATAATTATTATTAAAGTAAATACATAATTGTATTAAAATTTATAATTAATGTGTATTTCTTTAGACATTTTCATTAATTTATAAATTTGTAAAAAATAAATATAATTATGTAAAAATTAAAATAAATGTGTATAACTCTTAGTTCAAGACATATTTCGATACATACCCAATACTTTGACTTCTACAGACCGCTGCGAGGTGTAGTTGTGTTTGTTCCTTGCAACACAGGTGTATGTGCCCTGATCGGCGGCACGCTGCACGTTTTCAATCACAAGCGTTCCATTTTGGACACGCTGTCACATATTGATTGGCAATCTGATCCCATCTGCAATAAAAAGAATCCGTCAGCGATGCTGTTATGGCTCCTATGAATATAAATCATACCTTTCTCAATATAAACACTTTCAATCGGATATCCGGCAATGGGGCATTTTAAGGAAAACACTTTGCCAGCGACAGCGGATATCTTTGGCATATGTCGTATGTAGGGCATGCCTTAAGTAAATTATTATTATTAATCAATATTTTATATAAAAAGACTCTAAATTAATATATAATATTATTATATTATTATTAATATATTTTTTATTCATACCATAAATATTTAATCGAGCAGAATTTGCCACTTCGCCAGCTCGGGAAATCGCTTTGCATTCGTAGTCGCCTCCGTCCTCTGATTTGACTGCTGATATGTTAACGTGGCTTATAACATCACCAAATGTGGTAACGTATTGGCCAATCATAAGACGGTCATTCTGGAAGGCATGTTTGATCAATTTTCTTCGTATTTCATACATAAACCGTATTCAAAATACTTACATTAGGTAGAGGAAACCCATCCAGGAGCCAAACAATTTTGGGTGTTGGATTACCACTGGCGCTACACTTGAGTGAAACTGAAGGTCCTGGCTGCATAGTTTGCTCAATGAACTTATAAAGCAGTTGAGGTGCCACCTCTGTAAGTAAACAACAATTAAGGAAAATAAAACATTTGATTTTAATTTCAATTTAATTCTGAATTTTATTGCTACGCACCTCCCAATCTTAGCTCGGCTGAACTCTGACTGGACTCTACATCATTTTTAATCACACACTGATACATTCCCTTATCCTCTTTGATGATGGATGTAATACGCATATGTTCCTTGGACAAGAGACGTACTCGTGCTCCAGATCGCAGGGGTTTGCCATCCTTGAACCATAATATTTGTTGTTTCGGAAATCCAGATGTGCTGCAAATCTATGAAATCCCATTAGGTGATTTTTGGTTCTTGGGCCAATTAAGTTGGTTTATATAGGTCACTTTACTCACTAAATCGGCAGTATGACCCAGATTCACAGTCTGTATTCTCGGCTGCACGCTTGCGGTTAAGGGCGATGAAACTGCCAAATCCACCTCCAGCGTTTCACTGCCCTCCGAATTGGTAACGGTGCAATAAAATATACCATTATCCGCTTTAGCGACCGCCGATATGATAAGAGTGCCATCTTTAATCTTGGCCCGTCCAGTCGCAAGCATATGTTGTATGGACTCCTCGATGTTTGATCGTGTCGTACGCCATCTGTAAAAAGTATAACATCATTTGTATAACCTTAAGAGGAATGCTTGAAAATTAACAATCTGCTTGTCAGACCTGTCGCAAAAGTTGTACAATTTAATGAATGCCTGTTCTTGAAGTTTTTCAGTTTCAATTTGCAAAAAATTGCATTCGAGTTTTTGTGCGGACAAGTTTGGCACAGAAGTCAGGGTCTGTTTGTTAGCCACTGCATGTACATACATACATATATACAAGTGTGTATAAAAATACGAATTTATGCATACATACATACATATATGCATGTTTGGTTATATGTGTGCGCAATATATCATAGAGCAATATGCATAAAAGTAAATGAAATAAATGAAAAAAAATGCTTGCCACTCTCATGCTAGAATTCACTTGTATGTACGTTAGATACATACATGCATAGATGCATACATATATTGTACATACGTAGATTTGGTCATGAACGTCAAGTGTGGACCCGCAATCTAGCAGAGTTCCAGACAGACAGATATACATACGTGGGTACATACATGCACGTATACCTAAATGAATGTCCTTTCATCCATATCCCTCTCTCAAATGGTGGCAAACCCAATGCATATATACATATATACCAGTATGGATGCATGTACCGAACCTAAATGTGTGTGTGTGTGTGTGCTGGTACATGTATGCAATCACACACCACAAAGTCACAAGCCAAAGGAAAACATCATGCAGAAAAACTCAAGAGGAGAACATTGCAAATAAAACAAAGCAAACCCTAACATCGTTGACGACTCGTCGGCTAAACGCTTGGATATGTGTATGTATGCATGAGTACATGCATGTATGTGTGCATATACAGTAGCTCGCAGCATTAATGAAACATTGCATGCCATATTTAATTAAAAACTTAAGCTTTAGCTGCTGTGCAAGCTAAAAAATAATATTCCCTCTGAGCTAGACATAGATAAATTGATTTGAATATGAGCTCGATCGAATATCAAATATATTATTATTATTATACTCGTAATAATAAATATTATTATCTAAAATGTTGCTTTAACTACTTAACTGTTCTACTATTCTTCATTTCCTATATTTTTTGTGTATGTTTGCGCCCCATATTTTTGCTTACGCTTTGCAGCACCTTGATGTCCTGCCTGTTTCATTGGATTGGTTCATTTTTAGCCGTGAGCTACTGTGTGCATGCGGGATTGGGTACAGCAAAAGCAAAGACACATACATATGCATGTACCCACGTATGCACAAAAATACTGTACATGTATGCACCAGATACAGAGGCGAACTCCACATAATTTAAGTGAAGTTGTCAGAGCGTCAGGCTTACCCTATCCAACTCGGGGACTCGGAGATGTTGCCTGAGCGACCCATACCAACATTGCTATATGTATGTGTATGTATATATGTATATATGTACATATGTATACATGTGCATTTGTGAAGATGGAAGAAGTATTGAAACAAATTTAGTTGATATGCTCGAGTGCATTGACATGCCAGAATTTAATCATTTGCCTCGCTCTTAAAGATGGACGATTTATTTTTACACATGTTGCAAATTATTTAATTACTAATGCAAAATATGCATACAAATGTACATATCCTTAAACAAATTGCATAATGCAAACTAAGACTTTCAGAGTATGTACGTAATTAAGACGAAAAGGTTCTGGAAGGTGGAATATATTTCTATGAAAAACAAATTATGAATTCTACTAACTCACTAAAAATGTCCGCAAATTAATACGTTTTTGCGTAAAGGGAGTATTTGACTTACTTGTAAGTGGGTTTTGGATTTGCATAAGCAACACATGCCAATACCAAAGGATCTCCAACTCTGGCCATTACAGAAACTGTCTTTTCATTCATAATTGGTGGCACAAGCTCTCGCATTTCTAAAGGTTATGAATAAGTTTCAGTTTAGTTAACTTGCTAATTAGTCTGTGATTAGTAGTGACAGAAACTTACCTGTTAGTTGAATTTTACCCGCATTACTGCTGACTATTGAGTCCTGTGTTAATTTGTGATGTGTACGGCAACGGTATATTTTTTGAGAATCATTTCTAGTGATGTTGTATAGTAAAAGTTCCCCCGTCGGCAACATATGATTTTTACCATCTATTAACGACCGAAATGTATTGCAATTGATTAAACACGTATTTAATACATTTGCTTCTCTGTGTGAGACACTTACCGCCCTCCAATGATGGATATATGTTGAAGTTGGGCTCTTGTAGCCAGGAGGTGACTGTGACATACTCCTTCACAAACGATGGAATATTGCATTTAATCAAAACGTTGCTGCCAATGAATCCACCAGGATTTTGCACCTCTGGTTCATAATGCTGATAGACCACTGAAAAAGGAAGAATTCGTACGGTTTTATGGTTATATTACCAAACAATGTTGCTTTTGAATACACTTACCTGCTTTAACAACCACATCTCTCGATATAATTGTTCCCACGATGTTAGATGCTACACATCGATAGACCGACCAATGCACATCCTGTCGAAATTCTTCGGCGGAAAATGGTGGAAAATGTAAAGAGCCATTGGCCAGAATATGTCGAACCTGAAATGAAAGGATCTCTTTCTGTCATACAAACTGCAATATTTATAAAAAAAAATTTTGCAACTTTTTTTTAACTTTTTACAAACAAACCTTGGATATGGATGTGATTGGATTATTTTCTTTATCTAGCCACTGGACATTCGGTACCGGATTTCCATGAGCAATGCAATTGGCTGTGTTCCCAGCCGTATTCATAAATTCAATTCTACTAGGTGGCTCGAGGGAGAAACTGGGTCCTTGCGTGTCAAAATAATTTGAAATCTCTGCAAAAGAAATCACAAAATATTTATATATATTTACATATTTGTATACCCTGCAAAAAAAAATAATTATATTTTTGATTTCAATTATTTGTTTTTCTTAACACCCCCCTAAAAAAACACTTCCCTTAATTGATGCAAGCGAATGGTGTTTCCAAGTCGAGCACACGGACTTTTACGATTACAAAAAAATAAAGTACAACAAACAACAAACAACAAACACGCCGATGTTGTTTACATCCCATTTCAAAGGCTTTCACACACTCCACCGCTAAAGCAGAACGCGACCATCCCTTACGGAGGGAACGAATACGTTGTGATGAATACTTTTTGAAAGAAGCACACAGCTTTCATACATTCTGAGATTACATTGCGATAAGGTCTGTGTGTGTATATAATTGCAATGTAGATTAAACGATATACTAATTGGTGCGATTGCATCTGTATATTAAAGTGCTTGAGTTAATTTTGCTACATAAACGGCTTATCTATGTAGTGGTTGGCTTATACTCTGTTGCCAAGTGTAAATAGAGAATATATTGGTGCATTAGATGTTATCTTATCACTGCCTGTTGGTCAAAGCTGAATCGATTTGTTTAATCATGATTTGGCATTTAGATTAATAATCGTATTTCAAAAATCGTAAACGATAATCGTATAAAAAAGAAAACCGAGGCTTTCCTAACTTGGTTAGAACTGAAATGATTTTAAAGAGCAACAAATTTCTAAACATGATTTTAACACTGTATTTAAATCGTGTCTCTATGGTTATCCCAATAAAATTCCACTTGGGGACTTGACAAATCTTGACTTGAAGCATTTTTCTATAAGTTTTTGCTCAACAACATTTGAATAATTTCTAAAATATTATGCGAAAATTTGCTTACCTGTCGTAGTGGCTGCAACACATAATCCCAACATAACAATGAAAGAATATGATGATTTCCACTTTGCCTCCCACATCCGAGTCATTTTGTAATCCTCTTCTAATGCAATATTTATTTCAAATATCGTGAATGCTGGCGTTATTTTTCTGCAATGTGCAAATTCAAATTGTTTAGACATAAAACAGGCCATTACTTGATTATGGTCGAGAGTCGAGGGATATGCCAACTGTGCAATATTCTTGTTCTGACAAAAAGTTGCAAACTAGCTGAAAATTTGCGCATAAAAGTAAAAGGAAAAAACTTTGAAGACACTGGCATGATAATGCGGGCGCTTTGAAAAAAGCAAAGCGTGTATGGAGGCGAAATGTGGGGCAAGGAAGTAGACCAGGAACACCTACATAGCCAATTTTTAGTAATGAAAAAACTGCAGGTTGAAGGGGCAGAGCATAAAGGTCAAAGAAGAGAATGCTGCATGATAAGGAATTGGTGCCACAAATTAATTGAAGGCTGAGAATGTGCTTCATCTGGAAACTCGTTTTTTTAGAGATGGCGGAAAGGAATCCAAAATAAGAAGAGGCCTCAAAGAGCACACTTTCGATCAAGTAATGACCTAAATGATTAATATTTTTATTAATCATAATCATAATATTCATAAACATGATAAACTCATTTGGTACATTTGTACCAAAAATTTGACTCTTTTTACATGCTCAGATCAAGCTTTCCAAATGGTACATTTGTAAATGAAAAAAAAAACATTTGTTTTTAATGTAATCAACGCTGAAAAACAGCCCAACCAATGTATATGCAAAAGATACACAGTGAAAAGTCGACATATACATATTTTCAATATGTATGTAAGTGTTTTTTTTTTAAATTGTTTGTTTTGTTTGTTTGCATTTAAATTATGCATAGACTCGGTTTCACACAATGTTTGTTTATAATGAATATTTTTTATAATGATTGACACCAATTCATTTTTTCAAGTGACAAAATGCGCTCAAAAATATCATAAAAATCTCTTCATCGCTCTCTGCCAAATATAATTAAGAGAGCCGCATTTAAGCCGTTATAATTATTAGTTATGCATCGCATGTGACTGCTTGATTATCAAATTCATAGTTCTTATCACAAGTGTACACAAAGGCATTCACAGCGTATAATTTCTGATATTTACTCAGCCTTATAATTTCCGTTTCGTGCGGCATTCGTCGTTACATAAACTTAATTAAAATAAAGGTAAAGCTGCCGGTATTTTTTTTATTTATTTTTTTTCTGTTTTGTAATGCGCTATCAGGCCAAATAATATTTGCTGGCGATATTAAAGCACAAGCAGACGCACTCGCATAACGCTTCCCTGTAGTGACTACAGTGAAACAAGCACCGAAAATGTATTCGTCGTATGCACATTGAGCACTGTATCCTGACACATACATCTATCTATGCTATCTACATATGCAAGACAAATGTATATGGCTGCTGGGAGGCTTTTCTATCTACAGTAAACATTAAATTGGTTTTTTTTAAAACTCATATTGTTTGTCTACACGGCGCGATATGAACGTATGACGATGGCCGTATGTGCGATGAACGACTGTCTCCTCAAGAGCATTTGCGATGACTGAGATATTCGAGCGCAGCTTTTGAACTCGAATCCCCGGAGCGGATGCTTATGGTACATGGGTACATGGTACATGGTACATGCTCCTGGTGCGCGTGTCCTCTGCGCAGAATCTGCTTTTATCTATTGTGCTTTATTTTAACAATATAATATTGAAAGCTTTTTTAATCAACTATGCCAAGCTGCAAACTGGACTCGGGCTCTGATAAGAAACCATCTGTTTTAGTAGTAAATAATAAGCATGCTCACTTCGACACGCACACACTACACACATACAAACACACACGCAAATATTACGTTTCAAAACAAACGTACACAGAGAACAAAGCTGTCAAAGAGGCATGCCAATAATTTGAAATTATGCATTTGACTATTTTCAATTAATAGAATTCAAATATTGTTTTTTGTTTGGCGACCTCTTCCGGGTTAAGCGAAAAACATATTTAAATTATAATTAAAATAAATGTTATATTTGTTTGCCATATATTGATTTATATAGGAATTTAAATTATTTCTTTAAAATATAAATTATTCAAATTCAATTTGCCACAGATTGTGACTATTATATGCTTATAGTAGGCCGATCTGCCCCGATGCAATGCAAAAGAAAAACGACAGATTTCAATTTCTTCATACGGACTAAGCTATTTATAATTTATTGCAGCTAAAATTAAAATATGAAATTTACAACGCCAGCAAAATCTCAACATTCAAATTGGGATTAACATTTTCAAGGATTGAGCCAAAAACATTCTGTTTAAGACCCATAAGTTTTATTCAAACTAGATGCAAGTTCATGGACATTCTTAAAAATAAACACTGACATGCATTATTGAGCCAAAAATGCTGATGGACAAATGCAGGCCTCACAACTCGATGACACTGATGCTTCAGACTAAGTAAAAATAGATATGTACTATCGATGCATTAGTTCTAGAAATCTTTAAGAAAATAATAACAATAGAATGGATTAAGTTAATACAAAAAATAATGACATATTAATGTATTTACCACAGGGAATTAAATTAATCTTCAATTGCTCTTGCGTTTGCTGATTGACTTTCCAACAAACTAAAAATATATATTATAATATTAGATAAACTCTCCTTAAGTTTTAAGTCTTAATAGTTTTGTACCTGAATTATGAATTTCATAATTTAGTGCGTTTATTTGAACTATCTTTTGGACTGCCAGATGATCTCTTTCGGGCGAAATTCCGTGACTTTTCCCTGAAATTAAATAAAATAAATAAAACAATTTGATAAATTATGCTTAGAATTATAAAAAAGAGGAATACATGATTTTTTTCATATACACATTTTTAGAACATGTTAAATTTTACTGGTATTTTAGATAGATGGACGGTTGCAATGGGAATTGTGGCAACCAATATATTAGATGCTTACCCCTGCAAATTGCCATCTATTGGCAGTTGAGCATTGCTTCCATCGTGCGTACTTTGTTTAGCCGTTGTATTTTGCAGTGCGTTTGTTTGCTTTGCTTTGTGGCCTAATTCTGGCATGGTATTCTTACCCAGAATCTGGGGCGTAGCCATTAACTTGCTGGCCGCTGCAAACTCTGATGCCGTTGATTTCTTGGCCAGTTCCGCTTTAGCAGCAGCTTTAAAATAATTGATACGAATTTTTTTGTAGTTTTCACTTGGGAAAATAAATTGATTTCACTGTACCTGATGCGTTTTTTGTGCCTGAGTTCATGTTAAAAATTTTTGTATTCTGTCTATTTTCGGTGCCTAAAGTTAAAGAAGTGTTTTTTTGCGTTTCAGGTTTGGTTTTTTCGGTTGTGTTTAGGGCAGTTAGCGAAATACTTGGAGACATTTCATTAAGCTGCTTCGTAATACTTATTGTACCCGGGGGGCTAGTTGTCGGTATAATTTGCATTTCAGAATTACTTTTCAGAAAATCCTTGCCACTTGGATATACCGAGCCGAAATTTATATTCGCAGCCTTTGCATTTTTCGAAATGTCATTGACGGGCAAGGCTGGCAATTTTTTTAAGGACATCGGAACGGGTGTCGTTGTCGTTAGATCAACCGATCCAGCGGGTTGTGTCTGATGTGCTTTCTTTGGGGGTATTGGGTTTTTAGCAAATGTGCTAGCATTAACAGGGATATTAACTTGCGTCGGCATCGTCAGATCGACCGAGCTGACAATCTTTTGTGAGTTATTTGTATCGCTCGATGATTTCGATTTTGTTGTTGTTTTATCTTTTGCGTTCAAACTCTCAACTGCATCAAGTACCGATTCTGGGTAAAGAGTGCTGGGAAAAGTATTAAGACCTGCATTCAAATTGGCATGCAAGCTTTCGGCTTGACCAGGATAACTCTGGGCAGAATAATTTAATAGACTTGCCAAGGGGTTTTCAAGCATTTGTTTGTAAGGGGCTAAATTCGAGAGAACACTATTTGCGTTTGAATTTGCGGCGGTATTTTCGGGTGCTGATAATTCCGCCGAAAGTGGGTGGTGAAGTTGTGGATGCGTCATTGAGCTAGTGCGATTCTTTTGAGTATCATATATGCCAAAGTCTCTCGCCTGTGATTTCTGATTTGAAATGCCTGAAAGATTGGGGATCAGTGCTGGATTCGATTGAAGGCGATTGAGATTTTGGGGATTTAGAACTCCAAAGGGCGATGAAGCAAAGCTATTATCAGTTAAGCAAGCGTTCATATCCTGATAACGCATAGCCGTATACTTTTGATACATATTCAAAGTGTCCATATATGTTTGATTTAATCCGTAATTGTACTGTGGCACGAGCGTCGCAGGATTTAGACTGTAGCTCAAAAGAGTTTGCATCTGAAACAAACAAAACATGTTGAATTGAATAAACAGAACTTTATTTTCATCTAATTAGCACTTACGTCGAGACTTGGAACTGTTCCCAAATATGTATTTAGCTTAGAGTTTAGCATCGGGTTTTGCATCCTGAAAATAACATTTTTTTCTTATATATTTCGGTAGATTATGGTGTTTGAATAAACTTACTTCTCGGCACTTAATCCTTCTTGTTGGGCTTGTAAATATAAGAAATATAAATATAAATTTAAAGCTCAAAAAAATGTATAAGTATTTTATTTTCTACTCACCCAAATTCATTTGCAATTCCCTTTCATAAGTGTCCCAAGCATCCGTTTTTTCCTGTTCGCTCAATTCTTGTTCCACTTTATTTTCCAACAGACTGTCATGCTCATGGTACTTATAAACCAACTCCGATTGCCTCAATAGATGCGCTAATATTGTGTCTTTCGGTAAAAGCGGCATTGTCCTTTCGCATTGTTTGGGATACGTTAATCTGAATGAAAACATTACAATTCAAATGAGAACAGATACGATAATGTAATAATCATAAGTTACGTGTATAGTTCAGCCAATTCTGCCATATTATAATGCCGGTCAATTTGCTGTTCATCGACAACTCGAAAGCTCATCGCTTGCTTTGTGACGGATCGCGAGTAGACCTTTTCCTCCATGGTTCCCTATACAATGAATATATTACAATATTTTTCTAAATATTACTTAAACAATATGGAACCAACCATTGCTATTAAACGGTATATGTAACAATTTTTCTTCTGACCCAGTCGAAAAATGCGAAAGATATTTTGTTGATCGTTCGATGGATTCCATGAAGTATCCAATATTATTACGCGATTAGCACCAATTAGATTTATACCCTGTCCCCCAGCTTTGGCAGATATTAGAAAGACGCGAGCTCGCCGATTGGCTTCACTGTTAAACCGCTTTATCATTTCATGCCTGATATTTTTGGGTGTTTTGCCATCCAGTCGATAATAGTCCTGCCCATTTATCCATGTATTCGACACCTTAAAGCTTGTTGGTATATCTACAGATGGCATGAAAATGATGCAATCAATAAAATTTGTAGTTTGTTAAAAGGTATAATTTAAGCTTACGAATTTGTTGCAATATTTCGGGATCCGATTCTGTTATCTTTTTAAAAAAGTATTCAACCACATTAAGAACAGCAACAAAGGCAGAGAAGATTAAACTAAATAAATTGAAAAAAATCGATAGTTAATTGAATTATTTTTATGTTCAACTAATCGTTACCATTTTTCACCCTTCTCTTCACACATACGGAGTATGTAAAACATTGTGCGTAGTTTATTGCTGGGCATAATGGTCTCAAGGTCCTTTTTTGAAAGATCTTTTCGCCACCAATCATTGGTCACAGAGATAGAACCCGTTTGACTATCATATATGTCATCAGGCTGATCATCGTCGGAATGCGGATTTCCGACTCTCTTGTTATCCCTCTTGTTTTTTTGCTAATAGTATTAATAATAATATACAATTTGGGTTGAGTTGACGAAATGAAATGGCTTACCATATTTGCATTCTTCCACGCATCTTCCAGCACTTTGGGATGTGTCCATATCTGTTATAAATAAGCATTTTTAATAACATGTTCAAAAGTACCGGAGATAGTTTCAACTACCTTTCTCAGGACTGTATAATCTGTGATTAGACTTTTGCCTCGACTATCCCCACGATTGGCTATTGCTTCCAAGATATATTCATACAGAGTGTTCTAAAACAAAAATTCGTTAGTTGTTGTTATTGAAAAATGATTTCTACATACCTGAACTGCGGTCATTGGAATGAAAAGAACATATTCAAATTTTTGGGGTAGAAATGTTTTCAATAACTCGGCTTCCTTTCTCTGAACGAATTTCGACAGCTTTTTGTGTAATACATACGATCTTTGCTTCATAACAGTGATATCCTTTTTGCTTGAATCCTTATGTTGACCATTTTTAATTGGGTTCGCATATAAATTGGCAAATTCCTTTTCAGTTCCCAGGTATAGCGGTTTTATAAAGTTAACCATACTATAATCTGCAAAAACAATAACACATTTTATTATTAACTATTAAGCAAATTACGCTTAAAGTTTGCACTTACATTCTTTGAGATTATTTTGAATTGGAGTGCCGGTTAGAATAATTCGTTTTGGTGTAATAATTCGGGCAACAGCCATACTAATAGCAGATTTGCTATTTTTTATGATATGGCCTTCGTCGCAAACGACAAGATCAGCACCTGCAAAACAAAATTGGTTTAACGTTGCCTTTAATATATTTAAAACGATTTATTTTACCAGGCTGCAGTAAATAGTTATTTACTTTCTCTCGAATACTCTCTAATTTAGTAGAGCTTAGGTTGCCTCGGTTCTTATACGAGTGATAAAACACAAGAGTTCGGAAGGCTTCATATCCAACCAGCAAGCAACCAGCTCTTTTGACCGATGAGTGCGACCATTCCTCCAAAACACGTAATTTTTCTGAAATATCTCTAAAGTAACAAAGAAATTAATAGCAATGATACGGCAACAGTCATTAATACTTAAGCTCTACGTTAAACTTACGATGAATCCGGAAAAACAAAAACTTTAATATTGGTTTTACTTTTTAGCGGCCCCAGCCAGCGCTGCAGCTCATCGGCCCAATTCATAACCGTGCTCTTTGGACAGAGCACCAGGACTTTAGTTGTGTTGAGCTCCTTGTATGAAATGACGGTGTGCAGCAAAGCAATCAACTAATAAGTTTACAAAATTATGGATTATTGATTGATTTTGTTACAAGTTTAAAGTATAGTTAACCTGCAGAGTTTTTCCGAGGCCCATGCAATGTGCCAATATGCAGCCAGAACCCTTGTTTTTCTTGGCGTGATCAATTCCGCCGTAGCATGAATCATACATAAACTTGACGCCATCGATTTGATGTGGCTTCAGTTGTTTAACAATATCCTCGTCCACTTTAACAAATGTTTTCGTTTTCTCGATATAATCCAGTATCAATTCGGATCGATTTGATGTTTTGTTTCCATTTCCGCCGATATGCTTGATGGCCTTAGAAAGTATCGAATGTTTCTTATCCAATCTTCGGATCCGCTCACTTTCTGATTTTTGAGCAGCTCTCGTCTCATTTGCCAACTGATCCATACGAAGCATGGGCTTAATAAATCGAGTTTTTTCCTCAACGGGTCCCGGCTCTGCGTCAGAGTAATCGCTTTCGGAACTGAGAACGATTTCATCATGTTGATTGCGTTTTTCTGCTTCGGCCATTAGTTTTTCCAATGATTTCTTCGATCGTTTTTTTTTAATGAAATTATCGTTCCACAATTCATCACTCACATCCAAACTATCCGATTCCTTTATTTCCGCCTCAAATTTATTATCTTTGGCCTCGTTGATTCCATCATCCTTAAGCGTATCCTCAGTTTCGCATTTAAAGACTTCCAAAAACTTATCAACAACATCCCTTGTATTTTCATTATCTGTTGATGATGATTTATTGGAGTGATGGTAGTCACTTTGATCCGACAGGCCAGAATCACTATTTGATTCATTTAACAATTGCATTTTAATTTGCTCATTAAATCGGGATAGATACTGATTTTCCGTTATAAGCTCGTCGTCACTCTAAAAATTGCAAATATTTGTATTACATTTTTCTAATCATAGATATTCCAAGAGAATTGTCCAATTTGTTTCATATCTTAAATGTACATACAAACTCACTTCTTTGAAACTATTATCAGTGTCCGACATTTCCAAATCCTCGTCCAAATCATTTTGAACATTTGTATTTTTCATACTTAACGTTTTCAGTTTATTTTTATCCTTGGGCAGAGCACGTCTGTTAGCTTGATGACGCTTCTTCAGACCATTTAAATTGGTAAGCCTATCAAGAAAAATGTTTCATTCAATTGTATATATTAAATGATGATTTTTCATAACATACCTATCGATTTCTTTATCCGTATTATCGCCAGATGTACAAGAATTTGATCCATCGTTGGCAGGTTCACAGGACATTTGTCGAAATTTCCTATTTTGTATATCTAATTTAATATATTTACTAAGATCAATACCATCGCTGTATTCCAATTCCTTATTCAGTTTGATATCATTATTTAAGCCCTGAACTCGATCCACATTATTGTTGCTCTCATTGAACACTTCCAGCTTTTGTTCACCACAACTATCACTGCTGGAATCCGAGGATGTATCTAAAAGAATCCTTTTCGCCCGATGATTTATTCGATGCCTCTTTTTGCTGGAACCTTTCGAAGCGGTTTGCACACATTTATCAGTCCTGTTCACAATATTCGCAACAGTCCTTAATCTATTTATTTTATCGTTTATAAATACTTTAAATTCTTCTTCGGTTTTTGATGCCAGTGACTTGCATTCGTTATAGAAATCTTTTGCGAATTGAGTTGTGTTCGTGAGAAGCGTATTTAGAGGAATTTCATTTTCACCCATGTTCTTATAAAGGGTTTCAAAATACTCATCGTTGACCTCAACTTCCAGGGGCTCCGAGCAATTCTCCGTCAGCGTTGCTCGAATTGCAGACGTCGGCGAGGCCACTTCATCCTCATTTCTCTCAATATTATCAAATTGAAACATCTGGATTTTATTGATGGTGTTGTCAATGAAATTTGTGACATTTGTTGGCACCGATTCAAGAGATGCTTTGCTTGGTGCAATGTAATTCAGCAGCATATCCTTAACACTGCCCAATTTGGGTGGACTTAATACGATTTCTTGTGACGTATAATTATGATCATTTAATGCATCAGAGAATTGAGATTCATTATGTTCAACAGATTGTTTATCATCCAGCTGTAGTTGGCTCATTTCACCGATTTCTTCAGGGCATTCCTCGGCGCTGTCGAGAACTGCACCCACTTCCTCATGATAGATCAGTTCCGTTGGCGTCGCGTAAAACGTTGTCTCCGTTATCTGTTCGGGCTCAAATGTTATTTCGATTTTAATCTGCCTCCTCAAATTCATTTCCGTGTCCTTGCCACACGGCACAAGTGAGGAAAACAAATCCATTTCTGATTCCGAATCCATTATTATTATTACTGCAATGAAATCAATTAGTTATTAAACACCAAATAAATTGACTACAACAATCAATGAAGAATGCTCACATAACTAAATTACTTATATTATTGCAATAATTTAATAGCATAAATATTTATTTATTCTGAAGGAATGAAAATATAGACTTGAATTAGGGTTGGTAAATTGATATAATTATATCGATAAGCTTTGGTTTTAGGAAGACCCTTTGTCTAATTTATTGTATATTTAGTATTTACTTATCGATATATCATTACCTTCGAATAACACAAATATGCATGTATCTGAAGGAATGAAAATATGGACTTACGTTAGGGTTGGAAAATTTATATAATTATATCGACATATCGTTTCGCTTTGATTTTGAGAAGACCATTCATCAAATTCTTGCGAGTTTAATATTCAAATATCGATATATCGATCAATTGATATTGTTTTACCATCCATAGTAAAACAAAGTGAGAACTGCTTTATTTTCTTGAAAATATTTTAGATTTAAATATTTAATTCATCAAAAATAAATTTTTAGATAAAGATCTATAAACTACGAATTTACATAAACATGGTAAACAAACCAAAAACAAATAAAAAACGGTAAGCAGCTTAGCTTAGCAAGTTATAGAGGAGGAAGAGCCTGTTGCAATTAAAATATTAACACCTTTTTTGTAAACAACATTGGAATACAAATTGTTAAATAAAACGGATCTTTTCAGGACAAACAAAAATGGAGATAAACCATTCGAAGAGAAAATAGAGAAAAAATTTCGAATTACGCGTTACCCACCACGACGAATTCCAAAACATGTGCTAAACCGAAGCCTTCAAATAATCAATGAAGATGATGATAAATTTTGGTTAAACAGAAATTCATCGTGTCAGCCGCCCGTGAACACCACACAAACAGATTTCAAAAGGTGTTCCGATTCCTACATAAAACTCAACTTGGCCCGCAAATGTCTAGTTACCCGAGATTGGAAAAGCTTGGCCAAACTGTTGACGTCCAATCTAGTCGGGGAACATATGAGTCAGAGGAGTGCATATCCCATATTCTCAGAAGTGAGTACATTCCCGTCTACATCTATCATAAATAAATCCAAATTCTTTTAGTTAAAACTTGGCTGTTTTGCAAAAAATCTTCAGTCAGGATTATTTATGATTTTTGATTTTCTCTTAGAACCCTCTCCATTTCAACCTTAACTAACTTAAAATTTATTTTCAGTATTTTACCATCCTTTTAAGCTTAGAGGATCCAGAGCTTCTAAAGAAACTAAAACAGACAATGGCGCCATCTATTTTGCATCCAGCAACCATCACAACGGAAAAGGTTTCTTCAGAGCCAAAGAATGACAAATAACACAAATGCTTAGTTTTTTAGACTTGCATATTAATTTGTAGCAGTTTTAATATGAATATCAAAAATGATAAATAAATAATAATAAAATAATAATTCGTCTTTTTTTTGTATTTTTTCCCCCAAATTCGACTTTTGCTATTCTCGACATAAAACAAAGCTGAGACATTAAGGATGATTTAAATATAATACCTGATCCTGGACCTCTACAGTCATTATTCTGAATTAACTTATCTAGGCAAAAACTTTACATCGTCTAGCTTCCCTCGATAATAATCTGTAGACAAAAACACTGGTGCAATTTTAGAAACTTATGTTTATTTTTAACGTTTTATATTTATATTGTTTTGAATAAAATACTTTATTAAATATTACATGTGTATTGTGTATTGTGTAAGTTTCTAAATTTGAAATATGCCGTAAGTGATGCATTTAGAGAATTGCTATGCACAGAATTTGAATCCATGGTCATAGCGTTTAAATTAAGATCTGATATTTCTTATACCGCTTTGCTCGCCTGCTATTTTGTGCCCATTAAAAGCGCACTAAAAAAAAACATTTGAAATATTAAAAAAAAAAACTATTATTTATATGCATTTGCATAAAATGAGCAAAATGAAAAAATGATCCAAACACTACAATTGATTAGTAAAGATCCTCTTCCATTGAAAAATCGGATGTCTCCCCAGCATAAAGCGAACTGAAATCGGATGAAGGATAAGGAACAATAGTTTAAAAAAATGTATGAAGTAGATTAAATTTAGATCATACTTTACGGCACGACTGGTGAAGAAGACAATGCGCTTTAGCTTCTTGTTGTAGAAGAAATAGTTAAACGACCACAAGCAACCGGGCTCGCCAAATGGGTCCGAGCTCAAGTCCGGATTATAGCTATATATATCGCATTCCGATAGATTAACCTCATCATCAACGGCTGACCACAGGGGCTGTCGCAAAACCTGATACTGATCCCCAGCTAAGGCAGATAAATTTGAATGAACCGAATTCATGACCCAGGGCAAAGAAGGCTCCTTGCTAAACTCGTGCGACTGCAAAAGACAAAAGTAAAACCATTAAAATAAATGTGTTTTCTTATAATTATTTCCGACTTGCCTTCGCATCCGAGAAATCATAATCCGGCTCGAACGAGGCATTTAGAGTTGCAATCAAATAAAAAAGAGTTTTTCGTGAGATCGTGTCACAGAGAATGACGCCCTCATCGCCGGACTGACTGTTGTTCCGATGAAAATTGGGCGACAGATCCGACAGGGTCTGCGGAGGCGACAACGCTTGCAGATCATGTCCATGGGTATCTGCTGTAAAGCGCTTGTACAACACCTTCTCCGCTGCAACCATTTTGCTAAAAACAGAAACAAATAATCAGTACATATAATGAGAAAGGGAATAAAGCAAACTTACCACGAATAGCTTTCGATGCGTCCAAAAATGGTGATGCCTCCAGTTTGAATGGAAATGGCATTGTTGATGGCCTCGAAACGAGAGCTCTCCAGCAGTTTCATTTTGCCGTCTGACCGTCGAAAATCTCAAGGGGCCAAATAATCAGATTCGGGCGAATGTTGTGTTTTAAATTAATGGACAAATCAATTTGCTCAATCTCAAAACAACACGGGCAATGATGTTGATTATGATAATTGGGTTGAGTTGTATATAATCCAAATCAGACAAATTTATATATGTGTGTGGATTGTTGAAATGAAATTAAAGCAAATTAGGCGCATTGCGGTCTTATTGTAAATATCGGCGTTGTAATGTTTCTCGTCTGATTTGCTCTTGATCCGTGCATGGCCCAGAAAGTAATCGTATGAAGGAGTTTGCAGTTTCTAAACATGGTACCCGGATGAACTATAATTCTTTTCTTAACGGCCACTTTTTTCTCGATTTTGTAGATTTGCTGGAATTGGCACGGTCTCATTAGCATTACACTCTGCACCAACAAATTTATTGTTCAAATTAGATTTGATCTTTCGACTGGTTTTGTTTTTAGTTTTTTTTTTCTTTTTTTGTGCGCTTGCAGGAGCACTTTTTCTTTGTGTACTTTGTTTATTTGTTGTATAACTTTGTATCACATACAATTTTATTCGTATGTGTACACAATATATATATATATATATATTTAATGACTGTGCGCCTGTGTGTGTAAGTGACCTTCGTATAAGGAATACGCTAAAATAAATATGGCGTCCCAAAATTTGTCCAAGTTCAACGTCGTTTTTGTTTATTTTTATATAAACTTTAAATCAGTTCAGCCGTGACTTTCAGCACTTTTGCTCAGTTATAAATGTTCAGAATCCATTAATTGCGACATATTTTTATATTTGATATGCAATTCACTAATTCCGTAGACCGAGATCACCAACATGCGTACAGCGGGTATCGAAAAAACGAATTATTATTTTTAACACTTCTGAAAATGTTGAATTATTAACACAACTTTTATATATATAGACTTCTGGTTTTTAGTTAGAGCAAACACATCTATACTTCACTGTTTATTCAATATTATCGGATTTTGGCATCGCTCTCTTTGGCATTTTTTTTTTCAGTCAAAGTAGCGTCGATTTTTATACCAATCGTTTGGAACAGTGGACATTGGAATACACAATTTTTTTCTTCAATAGCTCTCAACAGATATGTTCATCATTTAATGTAGTTTAATTTAATTTTAAGCAATTAATTGGTTAAGTGTATACTTAAGCTAGGGTTACAAATAATAAAATTTGTATGTATAAGTTGAGTCGCAAATATACAAATGAAGACGGTGATGATATTAACATATAAAATAATATACAATTAATAATAATAATATGACTGACTGCTACAAAAGTTGTGGTTAAATATTGTTAATCGTCCAACCATATATATATATTTGCATTATACAAATCTTAACAATATTAATATATGATAAGAATAATTACTGAATATGCATATCCATCTAAATACCAGCCTGACAATCGAAATATAAATCTATCGAATCGACACGAACATCTCAAATTTGTGTATGAATACATATGTACATTGTACAATAAATGTATCGCAACCGCATAGATGAATAAATAAAAAAGAAGAAAAATATTTTGTGATAAATTGAAAGCTTATTAGATTATCAGTGATTCATGCGAATAGATGACAAATAACGTGTTAATATCACATTCGTTTCAAAGTCAAAAAATCGGGCCAATTATCGCATTAAAGGAGACAAACTGAATCAATCGCTTCGGGTGTTGCCCCAAAAATAATATACATATACATTTTCCATTATAATAAGTTCATGTAAATTCAAGTAATTGTCCACACCTATTTTAATATCTCCGGCAATTGTGTGACGCATGACATAAGATACAAATTCCATTTTTTTATCTGCTCAATTTTTAGATTAAAAAAAAATTTGTGTATATAAGATGGCGGAGGGAAATGCTGGAGTTAGTGCTGAGGGTGCCGCTGCCGTTGTGGCTGTGGCTGCCCCACATCCCAACGCCGAAGTCATAAGGGGGCAAATATTTGAAGTTGGCCCCAGATATAGGAAACTAACATACATTGGCGAAGGCGCATATGGAATGGTCGTGTAAGTTTTCCTTTTTAATACACCTAATAAGCCTACCCTTCTACACAGTATACATATATACATCTGTACACATATAGGTACAAGTGTGTACATACATCCTTAATAGAGATGAGCGATATTTTTATATATATTCTTAAGGTGACAGCTGTCTTTGTCACACTTTCAAATATAAGTAACTGAATATTACAATTTAAATAAATACATATACAATTTAACATCGATTATGGGATAAAAAAACATTAAAAAATTAGCTTATCTATTCATTATTAACAAGAAAATCTTCACTCATCTTCGCAATCATAAGGGAGTTAAATAAGAGTTACATATTTAAAATCAGGTAGTATACCAACCGCTCGTCCTATCGGATAACAGGTGTTCCCAATTCATAAAGGTCCACGTTAACGAGGTTTGGATAAATAACAGTCTGTTATTGGAGACTTGAATTATTTTGTCGGTTGAAAAAACATTTTTAAATGATTAATAAGAAATATGACTTTTTTTGGTCGGAGAGCAATTAGTGTATTATTATCTAAATGCCGAATTTGAATTAAACTGGGAATTTGAATTGTTAAATACGTATATTATATTATTTTACAGCAATTCGAGAAACATTTATTTAGGAAAAATATTAATATACAATTGCAGATCTGCGGATGACACATTGACAAATCAAAGAGTTGCTATCAAAAAAATTTCTCCATTCGAGCATCAGACGTATTGTCAACGAACTCTACGAGAGATAACCATTCTCACCAGGTTTAAACACGAAAACGTAATTCAAATGCAAGAAGAAGTTTGTTTAATTTTATATTAAGAAGTTTATTTAATTTCAGATCATCGATATACGTGACATCTTGCGAGTAGACAGCATAGAACAAATGCGGGATGTATATATTGTACAATGCTTAATGGAGACTGATCTGTATAAACTACTTAAAACGCAGGTAAATAAATTAACTTATCAGATAAGCAAAGGGACTGTCATTAAACCTGTAACATTTCTATTTGCAGAGGCTGAGTAACGATCATATTTGTTACTTTCTGTACCAGATATTGCGTGGTTTAAAGTATATCCATTCGGCAAATGTTTTACATCGGGACCTAAAGCCCAGCAATCTTTTGTTGAATAAGACATGCGACTTAAAAGTTCGTATAGTTTATATTATATCTGAAATTATTAACATTTAAGCAATCACTATTTATTGATATAGATTTGCGACTTTGGCTTGGCCCGAATCGCTGATCCAGAGCATGACCACACTGGTTTCCTAACGGAATATGTGGCAACTAGATGGTATCGGGCACCTGAAATTATGCTTAATTCAAAAGGGTATACCAAATCAATTGATATCTGGTCGGTAGGATGCATTTTGGCTGAGATGCTAAGTAATCGACCCATATTTCCCGGTAAACATTATTTGGATCAACTTAACCATATACTTGGCGTGTTAGGGTCCCCATCACAGGAAGACTTGGAATGTATTATTAATGAGAAGGCAAGTCCAGCAAACATCTATTTTGATTTCATTGATATTAATTATTGTTACTATTCCTTTATTTCAGGCACGGAATTATTTAGAATCGTTGCCTTTTAAGCCAAATGTGCCATGGTCGAGGTTATTTCCCAATGCAGACGCATTGGCGTTGGATTTACTTGGTAAAATGTTAACGTTTAACCCGCACAAACGAATTCCAGTTGAGGAAGCTCTTGCACATCCCTATTTGGAGCAGTATTATGATCCTGGCGATGAGGTAATACCAAAAATAATTTTAATATCTGATTATTAATTTAGATGTTGTGTTTTATTTAATGCAATTCAACTTATATTATATATTATATTATTATATTATATATATATATATATTTGTTCTCTTCTAGCCTGTTGCTGAAGTACCATTTCGCATTAATATGGAAAACGATGATATCTCCCGGGATGCATTGAAGTCGTTAATTTTTGATGAAACGTTGAAATTTAAAGAACGACAACCTGAACAGGCGCTTTAAAAACAAATATTACAAAATAAAACACACACATTTTTAAATAATTGTTTTATTTTGATTTAATTATATATGTAATGTGGTTTTAAAAATGAATACACCTTCTTCCTACGTTAATGTTAGCATCGTTTCATAGCTCTGGTTATTTATTCTAATTGTATTTACAACAAAACCCTCAAATTAGCGTATATATATATATATACATATAATTAATCTGCCTATAAGCACGACAAACAATTTCTTAAAAATATTTGGTGTATACCTAAACATATACCTCAGTGATATAAGTATATGTTAATTTTTACCACTTACTTTTGGACATGCAAGTTTTTTTTTTTTTTAAATTGTGTTGAATTTTCTTGGACAAAAATTTGAATTACTGACCTGTGAGAATGCAGCCAACAAGTTAAGCTTGAAAATCTTTACGACTTTTCAAACGTTTTCAAACTAAATTATATAAATATGGCAAGAGGGAAACGTATGTCTTGCCCAAAATTGTATAATATTATTTAATTTTAATTACAAATTAGAGATAATTATAGTTTTTTGACTGATAGATGATCAACTCCCCAAGTTTAAAAACTGGGAGGAAGTAAACTTTTATGATATAAGTTCACACTATGGAAATCTTCGTTACGCCGATCGCAACTGTTATTATCATTATTTTTGAAAATTAGCACGTATATTTATTTCGCCGAGGTATTGATATTTATATGTGTGTTTCCATTTAAGCTCATGTCTCATGTGCATTTACGTGTTTCAAGATATTAGAATAAGAAAACAATTTTTGATCTGCACATTTCGTCATTTAGAAATTCAAATTTTCCACCAATGATATGAAGAGAAAACCTCATTTCTACATCCTAACTGTAAGATATCAAAATTTCAATGAAATGAAAAACGTTGCTAGATGTCAAAACATTCATACTGATGATATGTAAATATGTATATCAAAGTATATACTTGTGAAACATTATATATTGAATTAATCAAAATTTGCGAATGGCAACTCAAGTCAACAAAGAAAAAAAAGAAAACAGAAAAAAAGGTCCGCTGTGACCAAAAACTGTTTATCTGATGTAATCAAATAAATTGTCTTCAAATAAAGTTTTTTGTTTTTATTTTATTTACTTTGTTAAACATTTGCTGGCCAATAGTTGTGTTATCACAAAACGAATCCTTAAATCTTTCCAATAAAAATAATAAAATATGTAAGAATTTTGCCACGGCAACTGTTTATTATATAAGAATGCAAAAGGAGCAAGCTGAGAGATACTTGGATACAAAATGATGTGAGTCAAAGTAAAATAAAAAAACGAAGAAGAAAAACTAAAAACAAGATTAGTTAATAGCCATGTCTATATTTACGAACATTCCTTATCTTTGTCAAAAGTCATAAAACAACAACTCTCAGCAGATTGCGAAGGTCAAATTGTCAAATTTAAATCTATTTCAACTTTGTGTGTGTGTTCTGTATTCAAGGAACGCTAAATCCCGAATTTCGATAATAGAAAAATCGATATTTTTTTTATAAAAATTTAAATATGTGTATGTTTATGTGTCTTAATACTGTTTTTATGAATTCTCTATCGGCATTCATGCAGACATAATTATATTATAAAATAAATGTATTACTTACATTTGTTCATTTTTACCTTTAACAACGGGAAGTAAAATATGTATTTTGCTCATCAGATAATTAAATAAACATTCCATATATTTGTTAATGTGTTAGGTGTATAACTACAAAATAATATCTTTTCAAATGCAGACGTCTGAATGTGTACATGTATGTATTTCCAATACAATTATTAACTGAATTGAATGACACTATGGATATAAGTAACAATTTTTAAGTCTTCGCGTTGTTAATAAATCTTCAAAACAATGTATGTTGACTTTTTGGATAATTATTTCTCATTTTGATTTTAAAACCATAAATATTTATCTTTGGCATTGTGGTGTGGGAATATATGTATTTGTTTCCATTTCTTATCTATGGTTACTGTAATCTACATTTAAAACAAACAAAAAATACATACCTTATCAGTATTTGTATAACCATTATATATTTTTGGCAATGGCAAGCACAAGTGCAATCCAATTAATTAGTCATTTATTTCAGACTTTCATTGCGAACTTTTGAATCTAATCTTTCAACAGTTTTCTGTTTGTATTTTGGTTATGGTTAATTATTATAAATTGTTTAGTATTTAAACTTACATTACCATAACTTTGAAAACCCAGGGCTATTTGATAATGGTTTGACCTCCAGATTAGAACTGATTTTAATGTAGGAAACCCAATTCGAACTAGATTTTTACTTATAAAAAGAGCTTTTAAACAACGTTTTCCATTTGGAGGCTATGTTAACTTGAGCCGCTGACAATTTATGTGTCCATCTTTGAATGACACCAGCATCCTTCCAAAATGTATGACAACCATAAAAATCTTGTGAAATATAAGGTCTTATCGATATTATTGATTTTTCAGTTCTTGAGTAGGAAGTGCAGTGGAAAACTATTGCACTTGTATAAGTAGATTTAATCCAAAACAAGAAACTGTTTTAATCGATTCAATATACTTGAGCTCATTTAAGTAGAGAAAATTTACATCTTTTCTTTTTCTCTTTTTACTAGCGACCGTAGCCTTGACAACCTTAAATACATTTGTTATTTTTGTCAAATAAGGCGAACACGATTTGAGTGAATACACATTTTGTAAGCTGAACGTACAACAGAAGATATTTGCCTATGAAATGGCTGATATCAAGGTTTTGGAGAACTGCGATTTAACAAATGGTTCGGAGGATGTGCCGGGGCCAGCGCTGGAACCCGAAGAAATGGGTATTCTTCCGCCCGATCATCCGCTACTGCGAAAGTTCCAACAATCGCTGAGGGAGCATTTGCTGCGTACGAAAAACCAGTTGAAAGATGAGATTACGGATATGATATATGAAGTTAAGGCCAAGGAGGAACGACGGGAGGAACAAGGAATACTCTTGTACGATATGCAAAGTAAAATTAACCATCAAGAGCAACAAATCAGAGAGATCTCAGCCGAAATTGATGAGCACATTGAAAAGCGGCAACAAGAAGAATCTGCTGTCGAAACGATCAAGAAGGAATATGACGAGAAAATCAAATTGACAAGAGCACAAAAATCGCTATATCACAATCGAATGATGGAATTGGAGGATTTGCAGAGTCTACGTAGCAATATTAAACAATGGGCTTACGATGTCGAAGATGAGGTGAAGAATGCCAAACGCATCGTTAGCCGAGATGCTCAACTGCAAAAGCAACTGTCGGAAGAGAAACGCAAGTCGGATATATTATTTTATCGTCTCGACATGGAGGTGAAGAAAAAAGAAGCCGAATTGCAATCAATTAGCGACGATGAAATCGCTATCAAGGAGGTTGTCAATGTACTAAATATGAGCATCTCGGATGCCAACACCGATTTGGAGGCTCTGCAAAATGAACACAAGCGTTTAGTACAGGCCTGGTCTGAGGTTATCATTGCCATTCAGCTGCGAGATAAGATTCTATTCCAAGTCCAGGACAGTATGCGGTATGATTCAATAACTTATTTTGATATGATGGAAACATATGATTTTGTTGTAGTAAGCAAAAGGAGTCGATAAAACTTAACTCGAATGGGATTGAGGCAGTTAAAAAACAGATTGCACGCGAAATGGAACTAAATAAAAAGCTGGAATCATTTAAGCAGCGCTTGGCAGATGACATGAATAACCTAAGTCGAGACTGTAAGTATTTGAGAAATTTCTAGCATTATTTAAATTTTAAATTATATTTGCATGGTATTTTGTGTAGGTCAGCGGGAATTGGATAACATAACATTGTTAAAATTGAAACTTGATGAATTTCCCGAGTTTTTGGCTCGAACTGAAACCGATTTAAATGAAGCGACACGTGAAGGGACAAAATTACAATCAGAAGTCCGCCGGCTTGACCACACCTTGGATAAAAATCATCAAAAGAAATTTCAAATTGAGGAAGCTATACTAAAGTTGGCACAGGAACAACTGATTACGGATAAAGCCAGTGCCTATCGCTTAAAATTATTGAACAAGGCCCAGGAGCAGCGTCGAGTTGTGGATCTATCATTGTCAAAAGTACAAAGCCAATTGGCAATGGCTATGCTGGATGTGGAGAAGCTGCGAAGTGTTTTATTTAATGCACGCAAGGAAAATGCCAAGATTCAAGAAAACCTCAATAACGCGGAAGCCAAATCCAACGATCTCGATGAAGAACTGAAGAAATTGCAAGCTAAGATTGACTTAAAAATGAAGCGTTTTGAAAAGTTGAACAGCCAAATCGAAGATATCCAAGCCGCAATGGGCTCTGATTGTGGTAATCCAACCGAACTGAAGGTAAGGCATACAAATAATTAAATCTCTTCACTTATATCATACATCATTTTAGATAAAACAAATTGAGAAATCGATTCACATTGGCGAGCACAGTATCAGGGAACACCAACAGTTTTGGATAATGCTTCAAAACCACTTTGTCAATTTGACCCATAAGAGAGGCGATCAGGTCCATGAAATTCAGGTGACGCGAAAACGTAAGTTTCCTTAATATAATATGATATTGTTCTTAAATATATATTCCTAATTTAAACAGAGTTGTCAATCATCAAGCAGAAATCTCTTAAGGTGGATCAAGAACTAGAAATTTCTGAAAATAAGACGAGAGACCTAAATCTGGATATTCAGAAATATACCTCCAAATTGGAGCTGCTTAACGAAAAAGTGTACACTAAGCGAAAAAATCATGACGTCGAAGAGAGCGAATACGAGCACGAACAAACTGAGCTAAGTCAAAAACTAAAAGTACGTAAATGTAATTATCCGAAACTTAATTTAACACCTTCATATTTTAGGATACTGAGATGAGTACATTGAAATTGGAAAAAGATATTAATGAATTGCAAAATGAAATTGAACTGCATAAGGATCTGGTGCTGGACAACCATAGAGAATCGTTGTCCTGGGAAACAAAGCATAAACTAATTGAGGAAACAATCAATTGGACTAAAACAGAGCGATCGCTGAATGGCGAAATCGGCGCCATGAAAATCGAAATCCATAGAATGACAATTCGCTTTAATCAATTGAAGCGGGCACAGGAAAAACTGGTGCAAGATCTGGAGCATTGTGTGATGCATCGTGAACAGATCTTCGTGAACGCAACTGTCAAGGAACACATCGATGGCAAGAAGAAAAGGATCAAGAACTCATCGCAGGTACAAGTTAAAATTGATGAGGTGCGCAATAAAACGAAAATGATTCAAAATGAAATAACATTTCTGCAAGAGACTCGCATAGTCGATGATAAAAGCAAAATTGAACGTATGATCTACATTCTCCGGAAAATAGAAAACGACCTGAAGGAAGTTACCGACAAAGATACCGGGGTTCGAGCCCAAATCGAAGATGGTATGCTGACCAAACATGCTAATTTAGAGCAAATTGTGCGCAAACAGAATCGGGCAAAAGCATTTCGCAAGCTCCTTAACTCGAAGGGACAACAGAAAATTTTGCGATCTGAGAGCACCATTCAGCTGCAGTTTGAAAATCAAATGGAAATGAACGACTCCCTGATGGAAATTGTTCAGACGCTTACAAACGATTATCCCGATAAAAAAACGTTCTTTACGAAGTTAATTCATTTCCTTAAAGAATAAATGATAATCGACTAAAAACTTTTGCCTCAAAATTAAAAGCAAACTTCGTTTATTTAAATGATAACTGGTTCGAATCTTTTGCAACGTTTAAAAATATATCGAAATAGATATAATATCGATAATAGCATTAATCATCGATGGCATAATTGGCATACTCGATATTATGATAATATTTACCCCAAACAGCGCATGCGCTTTTAAATAAAACTTTTCATTTTAGTGAATTGAATTCTTGGGAGAAGCAGCAAGTTTTTCATAACATTCTTGGGTAAATTAATTCAAAATATTAATATAATTGAAAAACTTATTAAATAAATCACTTGAATGTTCAACAGATATGTTAGATATGTGTTAAATATGCTTTTTTGTATTGCAATATATACACAGATCTTAAAACGAAGTACGCATTTAAATTGACAGAAATATATGTATGTTTTTGCGCGTGTATGTGTGTTCATATACATAATTGTGTCGTAAATTTGTGGCAGCCGCATGAGATATGTATGTAGCAGATATATTTGTATGGGAATACTTATCACATGAGTAACAAAGAATTGTCCACAGTTGCTGCACAGTTATTGGGATTAATTATTCATTTGGCGTCTGTTGCTGAAAACGCTGAGCATTTAAAAAATCGAATAAATAGTCCGGCATAAGTAAATAAATATATAAAAATAATAAATCAGTAAATTTCCTGTTTAAATCGGCAATATTGTATCTGATGTAATCTGTTTAATTTGGATAAATTAATTAATATTTCCAGGATCTAAAAAAATGGATGGCATGGGTATCTCAACGGAACCCAGTTTCCTTGAAGTCGAGCTTCCACAGACGCTGCTTGAATCACCGTCAACATCCACATTTTTACCGGACGAAGAGGCCTCCATTTGTCCATTGCTGCATTCAAACAATAGCGCTTTGGACCCGGTCCTGTTATCATCCCACCCACTGAGTCCGAATATTGTAGCTAACGATATTACCTCATCAAATATAAGCAACACAGATTGCAAGGCGGAAACTAGTTCCTCGGGCAGCAGTGATGGCATCGCCATGGATGCCATGGAATCTACCTCAACCAATCTATTTAACAAAGTGAACTATCATCATTTACAAAACAACAACATTACCACAAATCAGGTAATTGAAGAGTGCATTCATTATGTGGCTTAATATTAACAATTGATCCTGCTCCAAATAGGCTTCCAATAATCACTTTTTAAATGGCAACAGACGGCAATCAAAAGAGACCCCAAACTTTGTATCCTGGAACTGGCCAATTATACGAAAGTGTTCATTTTTCCTCTTCATCTCTGGAATCATGGCAATGGTTTCAATAGTTATTGTCAATATTGCCACCATGCCAAAAGTTTGTAACCCAAAGTGAGTACAACTTTACGTGAAAGTGTAATTTAACTTACTACTTTTCCTCCGCAGACTTTCATGGTATCGAGGGAGTGTTTTTTATGAAATAGATCCGGCCACATTCATCGACTCTGATCATGATAATATTGGTGACATCGGCGGCATAATAAACGGGATCGAGTTTTTTGCTAATTTGGATATATCCGGACTACGGCTGAACTCTATTTTTCCATCCGGTCCGTCCAATGATAGACACATCAACGGTTCATCGCTAATTACAATAAGACCAGAACTAGGCAGTCTAAGTTCGGTGCGAAATTTAGCGAATATTTTACATTCACACAATATCAATTTGCTTTTAGATTTGCCAGTGCAGCAAGTGATTGCTGCCAGAAGCGAAAAGGAAGTTTTAGATGTGGTTTCAGAATCTTTGGAGCATTGGATCGATCAGGGAGTGAGCGGATTCTATTTGAAGGGACTGGATTCCTTAAAAAACACTGCAGCTTTGTCAATGTGTTTGTCATCATGGAAACGCATACTTGGCTCGAATAGAGTTCTCATTGTCGAAGAGTCTGTCTTCAAGGATAAATCAAAATCGGAAATTTCCCTTCTTCTGGATCATATCGATTTGGTTGATGTTGTTCTAAATGTTGAGAATAATGCGCTAAAAATGAAGGAACGCATACAAACGGTTTTAAATAAAATGCCAATTGGAGAGGAAGTAACTTGGGTTCAATGGTCGCTTAGCGAAGTTAAGTCAGACAATAGTCTTCCCTCATCCAACCTAGAAAGAATATTTCCAGCAACAATTATGCAGTTGACTTTACCCGGAACCTCAAATATTTTGCACACAAATCAAATAGCCATTGCTCAGAACAATAAAAATAGGTTACTTACCGATCAAGTTATTCAACATTGGGATGACGGAGTGACGGAACAGCAGACCGATAGTGAAACGGTACACAGAATGATATCCTTGCGTGAACGGTCTCCGGCAATTTATAAAAGCTTCGTATGCAAGGGCGACAATAATAAACAAAATACTCAAATACTCGCCCATAGCAATGCCGATATTCTAATTATAGTCCGGAATTATCCCCGAAAGAATTCGCTTGTAGCAGTTACAAATTTTGGGAGTACTAAAGTGACAATAAATTTATCATCTAAATTTTATAGTGGAATACGTATGCTAATGACTGAAACAGACGTCAAGATCTATTTCGAAAGACTAAGAATGTTTGCATATGACACGATTGTTGTTAAATTGGATAAGTAATCGTTTCCAGCAACTATGAATTTAAATTGTTCGATGATTTGTAAATGTATGTACTTATTGCATGTTGAGTTTTATAATAATAAAAAACCATTCTCCAGACTAGAACGCATTTTTCCATGTTATTTTTCTATGTATCGATCAGTCGATCAAAAGCTCAGAAAAGAAGTTGAAAAGCTTCGAAAGAAAAGCTTTCTGGATAACTTTCAGCTTTGTGCGAATGTCGAAAATGGATTTCGGATACCAATAAAATCCACGAGAGAATGAAATCCAATCGAGAATTTATTTACGTTTATTTTATATTGATTTTGATCTGCAAAACATTTTAAGAAACAATGATGAAAATCGTATATTTGTATTTATTTGAATTGGTTTGAAATTGAGTATGAAACAAGTTTGTTCTGTTAATTACTAAATAAAATATATTTGGTTTATTTGTTGTTCAAATAAGTGAGGAAGATTAAAAACAAATTCAATAGCAATTACAACTACATACGAGTACAATCTAGATGTAAAATTACTAATCACCATGTTTACCTTATAATGTAAATAAATTCAGACGACATCTTCGGGCATCCGAAGTTCACATATATTCATAATTATATATATATATGTATTTTCAAGTCGCTTGTAAAATTTAATAAACACTCATTTGATGCTCCATTATTATACAATATACAAAACATTAATTTGAAGCAATTATTATTATTAATATTATGATTACTATTATTCTATACAGTAGGGGAATTCATTAAATGTCGATCAGAAGGATATTTTCTTTTAGAAATGTTAAATGTATTAATTAATTAATCAGCTGTTTAATTTACAGTTTGAATAAAGATTACAAAGCCAGCAATGCATTTACATATTTCATACATATCCATACATAGTATGTATTTATAATACGGGTATATATATATATATGCTCACATTTTTTTTCTTTTTCTTTTTTTATTTGCTTGTGCATAATTGCATTCAACTGACGAAACATAATTATTTTTTATTCTTATTTGTTTTTTGTTTAAAATTAGCCGTTCAACATTTGGTTAATCGACTAAGCACAAGTGCCCTTAATTTTAGCTTTGCAAGACGTTAATAACAACCAAATTGAGTAGTTCGGACTTTTTGGGGTCTATACATATTTTTAGTGGTGTAGTTAGTGGCAGCAGTGTTTTTTGGCGGTGCACTTAATAATCAGCTGATTGCCCTCTTAATTGATTACTATTATTCAATATGTTGACTAGACCGTTTTGAATGGAAATCGAACTGAACCTATTGAAACACTAGGTTCATCCGATTTAAATTATATATATATAATTCATTGCTTGTGAAGACATATCTTTTTTTTCTATTTGCAAATCGAGCTCCCTGTGATCTTTGGCGATCATTTTTGAGGCACAATACTATTAGAAATGTATTTTTTTTATTTTATTTTTTTATTATTAATATTTGCTTAAAACTCTATTGCTTTGTCAAATCCAAAAACCAAAACGGAACGGTCAAGTCGAATAGATTCTGATTTAGAATCCTGAGTGAGTTGTGTATATATATATGTATATATATATATATATTACTGAAAGCACTTTTGATAGTCTTCTGCTAAAAACCTCTGCCATCCAGCATAAATTCACGACAATTAGTTTTTTTTTTTTGTTAGACTTTGATAAATTTTGTTAGCGATATTATTGAAAAAAAAAACATTTTTTCAAGTGGTGATAGCAAAATCAAGCTATTTTCTTAAAGTATTATTATAATATATCTTTGGGAAGGTCGAGTAAAGGAAGCATTTACTTTTGTATTTCGACGTTAACATGGCCGTTATAAAGAAAATATCAAAAAAAAAATGGACAAATGTGGCTCGCTATGAATGAAATATATATATACAAAAAGAAAAAGATAATATGGATTGGAAGATACATAATACAATCATCGAAAGGATATTATGTATAACTGGAAGATTGAGGACGTTAATATGAATACTTAATATATTTGGAAGTACAAAGCATTACATGAGCCATGCTATAATCTATAATATATCCTTCTTTGGAAAACAACCAGTGTATTTGTAATAGTATAACATTTTAAATTTCTGCATAATATTATAATAATTAATCTACTCTATTTACATATAAAAATGTTTTTTTTTTTGTTTTTGCTTTAAGCCTGCTACTCAGCAGGTACCATGTTTTGATCTAGATCTGGCTTAGTATCATCCGGATCCAAGCTCAAGCACTCTGCAAAATAATGTTCCATAGACGAATACACATGCTCTAACACACCATTCAGATCATGGCCTTCATCTGCATAAGTCTGTAAGCAAATTAAATTATGAACTTTGCATAAGATGTGGATTTTTTTTTAAATATACGAAATGGTTAAATTAAGATGAAATCAATCAAGGACAATGTTTCGCTATATATTATGATTTACCTGATATCGATATAATATATTTGCTTCTGTTAGGGATTTGGCTAGTTGAACACCATGCACATACGGTGCAGTTGAGTCTGCCAAGCCGTGAATCAAGAAGAATGAGTTTGATTTGATTAGACGTGCTCGTTGCGTTGCATCTGCCTCCACATATCCTTTATAGTTCTCGGCAGGCATGCCCAATATACGCTCAGTAAACGCAGAGTCTATATTTAATTCAAATACATTATTTATATAAATTTGATGACTAAGTTGTGATGGTGTCTTACTATAGTAGAGCCAATCTGCGATAGGGGAAATAGATATGCCACACTTGAAGACGTCTTGTTGGGTGCCCAGTACCATCGAGGTCACATAGCCCCCATAACCCCAGCCCCAAATACCAACTCGAGTCTCATCTAAAAAACTTATAGTGTCCAGAAGATATCTGCATAAAATACATGTTTTGTTTAGTCCAGTTTTTTTTTAATTTCAAATTGTTTACTTACCTCAAAACAGAAATTTGATCCTGAACTTCGACTCCACCCAGATGACGGTATATGGATTTTTTGCTTTGACCTTTTGCTCCTCGTACATCCAGGCGCACGTATATGACATCATTTCTGGATGACATGTATGTGCCCCAATCTATTCGAAACTTTTCAGAAACAGACTCTGAGCCAGGTCGACCATTTCTGAAAATAGGAATAAGAAGAAAATATTTGAATATTTGGTCAAATGTTGTAGCTTAAAATAACATACACTTCAACAACAACTGGAAATGCTGCGTCCCTGAGTTCCTCCCGCCAGCTGGGTGGCAAAAGTAATTGCACTTGGGCTCGGCTACCATGGGGCAATGGAATTTCGAATGATCTTTGAATGGGTAGTGCTAGTTTCTGCAACCTTTCCGTGTAGAAGGGCCGTGTATCATACAATATCTTAACGAGACTGTGGGTTTTCTGCGCATGCACACCCGAGACGGGTAATCCGGGACCCTGACACTCCAATATGTAGAACTCAATTCCATAGTTTGTCGCAACGCCAGTTGTGGGTGTGATGAAGGCATCAAAGTGGGAACAATTCGTATAGTAATATCTGCTGCTCCACAGGGCCTCGCCCAGATCGCAGGTGATGCATTGAGGTTCGCTTCTGGCAATAAAGAGAGCCAACAATTAGTTAAAAAACAAGTTAAAAATAGTTTACATACTTTCTGGTGTCATCATGCACGGGATCCTTAACCGAATACAGATGCCTTTGACCAGGCTTTTTGTCTTGAGTGGCAAGATAATAAACCACATGATTCGTTGTATCCCAGCACAAGATTTTTAAAACCTTAATCAACAAATAAATTGACATTGAACAAAGGTTTAAAATTGTATATCAAATGAATTTACCTCATAACGACCATGCGATATCACTGAAATCCTTTGCTGTGAAATGGTTATGTGTTTAATATGGGTGAAATGATCATTTCCCGACTCCTGTATCCCTGCGAGCAGCAAGAAACTGTTGCCATCTGGAGCAAACACCGGATGGGGAAAAATGTCAAGCCATTCATCTTCAGGAGCACGCTCGGAATGTATCTAAATAATGTACATCAATTATTACATCATATTTTCATAAATAAATATGCATTTTCACTTACTTCAACGCATGTCCAATTTTGTTCCTTTGCGCATGTGGCGATTATACTATAATTCTGAGAGCGTATCATAAAAACGACAGATACCTGATTATTGCTACCGGATACCCAGCTGGCCGATGTTAGGTAAAACTCCCTGTAATTAAAACGAATAATAATATGTTAAAATATCATAATTAATAGAGTATTAAATGGGCATTTGACTCACTGTCCATTTAGGGAAGGTGGCGGTCTCAATTCCATTTTAGAGATGGATACAAAACTGGTAATGTCGACGATCCACATTTGAACTTCTGGATTGGCAGTGCCTGGCGTTGGGTAACGTACATTTTTCGTTTCAGGAAATGAGCTTCCCGATGTCATACCACTACCAGCGATTATGGCTCCAGATGCTAACCACGGATATGTCATCATCCCCACATGCGTATCATTAAATAAGGCAAACATAAAGTGACTGCCATCCATGGATGACCAAATTGCTTCCGGAATATCAAAAATTTCCTCTAAAATACAAATGAGAGATTGTTCAATTTTTGCAATTTAGCATTAAAATAGAAAACTCAAAAAATACCCTGGTAGAGCCAATCTGGTACTCCATTATATATATGATTTTCATGGCCTGTTGTCGTTATCCTTATATCTTCCTCCATCGATGGCGATTGTCTTACAAATATATCATTGTCAGCAACAATAATGATTGATGTTGTATTTCCCAGCCAGGACGCATATTGAAGTCGAGTTCGTTGCACCTTCGATGAGTCTTTTAACTTGACCGGCATATGGTGGTCATTATCCACATCATAGATTGTGTAAAACGCAGTAAACGATTTCTGAAATATCTGCAATATCGGGCATAATTTATGTATAATTTTAAAAGAAGAAGAAGAAGACTTTATCCTCTCTCTTTGCCTTACTTTTTTCACATTATGCCTGAAGAGGACATATTTAAGATCGTGCGAACATTGATAGCCCCTAACATTTAATTGACGAATGGTGTGATTGGTAACTAAAATATTGATTGAGTTCGTTGTTGTGTCCAATATGGAGAGTCCACCGTCATCGGATTGAAATACATATTTCTTCGTTGTCACCCAGGATGGCTGCAATCGAGTCGGCGTCAACTCTCCTTGTAAATATTCATCGAGAATCATGCGACGACCAGACCAATAAAGGAGTTCGTCCACATACCTAAACAAAATATAAATAAATTAATTTTGAATATTGCTTATTATTATTTAGCATAAATAATTGCTTATATACGCACCCCAATAAATATATAGCAGTTATAATGCCAGCTATTACAAAACTAATAACCAACAGAGAGAATATAATACTGCGCCAGTTGTGTCCTTCATCAAGATCCAAGTCTTGGTCTTTTACTTTCGGATCTTGAACCTGTAATGTCTCATCGGGTGGTAGTCTCCATGATCCGCCGCGATCAGAGGCAGCATTGGCGTGCATTTTCTAAGAATCCAAGAGGGACGTTTCAAGCGAAACTAAATTTTTGAATAATTGGAAGTTATGGCAAGTCGAAGTGTGCTTCGGACGGTTTCGGAAGAAAAGAGCTATCCAAAATGGATGTAAGAAAATATACGATTATTACTATTATACTATATTCTTAGATACAACGTAGTATAAAATTTAAAAAAAATACTTTAATGAATAATTCAATAATTTATAATAATCTATGACAACATTATTAGTCTTAAGCAAGGGTTGCTTTGAAAGTGGGTTTGTAGAAGGCATACCAAATTGCAAACTTACTCACTTTGGCTTTATCATCATGCTGGAATCTTGTTTGTCATCGCTTATTATCGATTCGCGAAAAATGGTCGAGCCAATTTTCTGAAAAGCCAGAGAAGATTGAAATAAATACTATATTTATAATATTTGAGAACTGCTTTTACTAATGATTGTTCTGATAATGAATTTATAATATCTAGTATAATATAAAAGATTTGAAGTCTTACCAATATGCATTGATGACCTCACGATAGTAGCATTAGCTCCTGGGGCCATTCACATAATTTATGTAAAATACATAACATTCAAATATGTGGACATATTTTGTTTACATTTCTGCTTCACAAAATTATAAACATAATCACAGCCTCAAGGAATGTGTGCTTTGCAACCTGCAAATATATGAAATATAATATATATAAATATATAATGATATGTGAGGATATTATAATCTCTTTTTAATCTTAATCTTCTTTAATCTGATACTCATCACGTATTGATTTTGTATTTTCTCATTGGACAAGGTCTGCAATTGTTTTAAGCCAAACTGGATTTTAATGTCAGCCACTTTTTGTTGCTGTGTGTAGTAGTTTAACCTTATTGCTTTTATAATCATACTTTTTGAAATTCACAAAGCTCTTCAAGCTGAGACCACACAATGCAAAAGCGAAAAGCCTTCATTAGTCCTTAAGGTTAAGTTGGCATTGATTTTTTTTCTTTTTTTCAGTCAGTCTCTCAAGTTGACCCTTCTCACATATCAACCTTTGGATATCGCAACCTTTGGCTGCAACTATCTATGCCACAAAAGTACAATTTATTTCTGCACGACGACGAATGTCTTATTTAGACGCTGATTCTAGTTTTTAACAGCTCTTAACAGGTGGGCGTAAGTGGGTGTGACAGCTTGATAAATTTGATAACATCTTTCGAGAAGTCAGCAGAAGTAAAAAATGTAATTTAAAGCTAACTGTATGTAGAATTTAAGGAGGAGTCGGCGTGGCTAAAAGTCTTAAAGTCTAAGCGAACGAATATTAAGTGAATTATTGGAATAAGTATCATTATTGGAATAAGTAAGCTTGTAGCAGCGAGAAACTTTTGAGCACACAATGCTCAGTTCCCAGCCTAAGCTCTTGGCTCCAGTTCAAATTTCAGAGTCTTAGCCAGTTTGTTGCCATTTTGTAAGAGGCGGAAATGGGCGTGGCAATAAAGAAATGACGCGCTTTGAGGTCGTGAACTTTAATAAATCGATCAAGTCGAATGGATAGAAATATAGAATTCTCACTTCTTATTTCAATAATATTTAACGGGAAATATATACACGTGGATAGCTTAAATATATATCCATTTATAGTCGCCCACTTCTAATAAGCGTCACAGGCGCAAATTCAATGTGCAAACACATATTTTGCATGTTTTGTTTGTAATGCTAATTGGCCAGGAAGCTTCTATTTGTAATTAAGTTTACACGTAATAGCATTTATAAGGATATATATATATTTGTATATATGTATATATACGTATGTATGTGCGTTTTTGTGTGTCTGGCTTTACATAAGCTCTATGAGGTAACAATTGGCAAAAAATAATAGTAGACTACTTTTAGTTAGGGCAACTCAAATCGGACCGAAATCATTAAGAAGTCTGGTAACATAAGACGTGTACACATACATACATGCGTATTTACATATACACACACACATACGTACTTGTGTCTGTGCATGTGTATGCGTATTCAAATTGTTGTTGGTAGTTGTCCTTTGGGCTCGTTTATCCAAACTTTAGTTTGTTATTATTCACTTGTTTAATTTTGCATTTGAATTTATTTTTTATTTTTAATAACTATTATTTAATAAAAACAAAACATTTCACGATTTTGTAACTTTTTAACGTTTTTTTTTTTTTTGCAATTTGGTAAAATTATATAAATACCCCAACTACCGTTATACATTCGCATGTATTGCTTATAAATTGCCCATTGCAGGGCAGCTTGTTTCATAAATATATAAAAAAAAATTCGCATAATTGGTATGCTTTTACCAAGAACTTATATATGTATATATTTATGTATATATATATGTAGCGGCCCCTTTGCACATAAATTGTGTGTTGTCATGCTTATTGACTACAAATTCACATTAAATTTGTTGTTTTATTAACACATACATGCATGCATGCATATGTACACATGCATACATACATACATCAAGCGTATATGTTATGCATGAATTTCACATAACACCAAGAATATATAAAATTGCAAGCAACCCACTCAACGGTTTTATTCTACATCTATTCAAAGAGTTGTGCATATTTTTCATTTTCTTACAAAATCAAATCACAACCTTCAGAGTGTGTATACACATACATACTTTAATGATAGCCAAAAACGCAAACACTGGGTTTCAGTTATGTTTAATGGAAGACCATTACCCAGCGACAGGCAACCCGGGACTGAAACCTACATTCGACTGTTGTTTTAAGAATTCCCACAAAAAAAAGCAAGTTTGCTTGCCATCAGATATACTGAGAGGATTTTAATACAGGGCAATGCTGTAAGTACACAGCAAAAATACAATATTTCGAAATAATGTTTCTTGTAAAAACTTAGATAAGGGTTAGACTAAAACTTTAAGTACAAGTTATGAATTAATATATAAATATTTTTGTATTTTTGCTTGCTCTTATTGAATTATTTAAGAATTAAATAATACAAAAATATTAATTTTTTGTAAAATTTTAAATTTATTTATTAACAATAGTGGCGATTTTTAATTAATTTCACATTATTTATATTTTCATCTAATAAATAAGCAAGCGACTTTCAGGCTTCTAGGATATTCAGTCAAATACGTATTAAAAGAATTTTTGATTTATGTTCCTAGTCTGTATTTTTTTTTACTATGTATTTGATACACAGCCTCTTATCTCGCTTTCGATAAAATATAAGTATTCAATTTATATTCTAAATATACTATTAAAAAATGTAAAAATAGAATTCGTTGTCATTTTTTAAGTGTAGGAATGTATACTAATAAACCGTAGGGGTGGCTAAAATAGGTTTTCGCACTTATATGATAATCAGAATTTATGGCAAATGTTTATGTGAAGAATTTATATGTCACAACATTTTAGACAATAACCGATTAAATATGCATGCTTATATTTGCATAAGTGCAAGTGTGTTGTCTCGCAATTATTTATAATATTATTCAAGTGAAACAAGTGGACAGGCTTTGGTCATTTCTCTCTTAAAGAATAATAGTGGTTTGCTCTTTACATGTTGGGGTTGTTTTTAACTTGTAATGTACTTGTGTTAAATCAGTGCGTGTTCAATTGCTCTTACAAGTAAGAGCATGTTAAAATCTTCATATTTTATTATTGTTTTCGAGTGCTGCAATTAGTAATGAAGCATAGTTCTTTACGAGGATAAGAAGGATAATTATATGTTTAGCTGAAATTACCTATTGCAATTAGTCTATGTATTTATTTAAAAAGTGTCCTTTTCCGTTTCAAGTATTAAGTAAGATAGTAAATAAATATCTTTTGCATGAAATTCATCAACATAATATCAAAAAATTGTCCGATCGCACAGATCAAACAGATTGGATTGAATTAAAATTCAATTGTTCGGATTAAGAATGTGTTCTAATTTTAAAAACGGACTTAAACCAAAACTGTTATTATAAGAACGATGTCGTATAAACGTTGGTATTTTTCAATCGGGCTATCGATATAAACAGTGAATTCGACTTAAACATAATTATCGAGCCATTTAAACATACATCGATATTTGTTGAATCATCGTTTAATTATTTGTTATTAGTCAATTTTATGTTAAATATTACATTTTTGTATTTGTTGGTGATTAATTTACATGGAAACCATTCTAAACTATTCAAAATATGCGCTCATCTCGCGTCAAATTGAGCTGACCTCATGTGAGCTTCTCCATTCCGATGTGGACTGCAATGTTAACAACAAATCGTATCCAAATACGCATTCCGAGAAACCGCTGCTGGTCGAACCAGGAGCATTAATTAAAATTATTGGCACTCCCGATGGCAACGAAAGTGATACAAACATTGTTCAGCTCATAGATTTCAAGAAGAACACCTCTACAAATAACAACTTCTATGAATGCAGGACAAGCTACTTGGTCAAAGTGACCGAGGTTCTTTGGCCATATGTGATAAGCATTGTGAATTTGGAGCGACGATTGCGTTTGGCTTGCAACAAGGAACAATGCCTCTGGTTGATTAACTTAAAAGTCGACGATCTCTTGAGTGTCCATGGAGAATTGTTTAAGAAGAAAAATGCATATTTTGATTGCATTTTACGGTATATTGGTCCAGTGCCGGAATTAAATCCAGTTGGTTATTTTTTTGGCTTGGAAATATTGGTGAGGAAAAGTCGCTGCTAAGTATTGTTTATATATATATAATCTGATATAAAAGAGAGAAGGAGGCTGGGAAGTCGATAACGTCGATAAGTGCGAATCGATAAGAACAAAAAGCTAATGCAGGTGACTTCCTTTAAAAATCGGCATCCAACCTCTGCAAGAAGTATCAGATTATGCCCGATTGCAACTTTCTTATCTATTCTAAATAATTTTATACATCTATTTTAGCATCTTAATAATGGTTACTCACCACAAGCCAAGGACATTCCATTCGCAACGAAATATATGCCGTGTGAGTCGAGTTTAACGATATTTGCGACCGCTGATTGGATAACTCCCATTCCAAATGAATTGAAGAATAAATTATCTGCAAGAAAATTGATTAATGAAACAATTGAACGGGTCTACACAGCCATTGTGCCAAATGTTCATACCACACAAAGGAAACGACAGCCGACATCCCAGTTTTATGATTCAAGCCCACTAATTGGTCGGAGTCCAGCTAAAGCCGATCTGGATACAATGGCAGAACCCTTGGAAACTGAGGATTGTTTGCCAATGGGTGATAAGAGCAAATCCAGCAATAAAGAGTATAAAATAGCTATTGGCAATAATGTGCCGGCATCTGTGGAACGAAAGAGTACAAATCATTTCAATGCAAAGGATGCGACAGGATTTCGAAAGAACACGTTTCATGCTGGTGACACAATGAACATTAAGGATCGTGACATTATCGTCATTAACAAATCGGACATAGAGGAGTCCACGAAGAACGAACATAATGTTATAATTGTTAACAATCCCCAGGAGAAGGAGAACGTTGATTTGGCCGATTTGCTTGGTTCGAATTGGCCAACAAATGCTGGAGGAGCTGCCATGATTTTAAACCGACCAAAAACGACGGACAATAATTTAGAAAAATCGTTAACAACGTCTGCTAATTTTGTAAGGAATAAGGAAGACTTTGCGCAAAAAGTTATTTCACCTGTGGATGTCAAATCTATTGCAAATCCTGGTAAGAAGAATGAAGTTGAACTATTCACCATAATTTCAAAATTGAATGAAATAAATAACGTAAATCAAATCAGACCGATTTTTACCTTGCCCATATATATTTAGACTTATTTTGAGTGTATGCAAAACAGCAGCAGTTTTATTTTTAGAATCTGTGCCTCGATGATAAGTAAATAATAACGTTTTCTATTTATTTTGCACAAACAAATAACTTTACGTTTGAAAAACGATTACTTGAAAAGTTTTGAACTGAAAAACTGAATATTCTTGCAAGTGTGCCTCAAAATCTTATTCAATCTGTCTTGCGACATAAATGTACATATATATTTATATAAATATAGGCATTGTAAAAATAACTTTTTCGCGCTGTGAATACTATGTATAAAAATACATACATGAACGAAGTAGAATTTTTCGCCACAGTAATTGTCTATTAATTGAGAGTCGTGTTATTTTCATTGAATAATCATTGAAATTGGAAGTTTTCTTCGATTTTCTCTCAGTCATAAGCAGTCATTCATTAAAATGTACGATATTCCATTGACAGTTTTGGAGTTCAGTGTACAGAATACAGAAAATTACTTTGAAGGTATGCATCAAAACATTTTCAGTCGCATTTTGTCGGACATTTTGAATCATTTTTATTGCCATATTATAAACAATATAAACAATGATAATGTAAACATTGTGTACATTTTTGCTTTTAGAGATAAACAGTTCAAATTACCAGGAGTTACATGAAATACCTGGAACTAAGCTGACCATCGGATCTCTCGTTGAGGTATCGGATTCCGGAATTTGTGCCGATCTGTATGGCGTAATACGTTGGATCGGCATAGCGCCGGACTTGCCACACATATTAGTAGGCATCGAAGTCGAAGATGATCCAAACCTAAAGAATCTTACCACATCGGATGGAACTTACAACGGTGTTCGGTAAGTGATCTACGTATATCTAGCTGAAATTGTCATTTAAGCTTCAAGTAACCATAATCTAATTCGAAAACTTTGATTTCTCATAGATTGTTTCAGTGTCGCGAAGGTGGAGCTATTTTTGTGCCGCCCAGTAAATGCACAAATGATCGTAGGTTTGTCGAAACCGAGGGCAATCATTCAGTAAGCGTTATTTCAACTGATACGAATGCTGTTAAATTTGGACATGTCGATTGCCCTCCAGTTTTGGGCGCTGTTGCACCATTAGGTAAGAGAAATCAAAGGAATTAACTTGAATAATGTGTGTTAACCTGTGTTTATATGTAATCCTCATTTTAGGCATACACAACATCGATGAACTGGAAAATATATGCGGCAAATTCAAAGGCATCCAGGGACACCACAATTCATGTTATTTGGATGCAACATTGTTTTCCATGTTTACGTTCACGAGCGTATTTGATTCAATTTTATATAGAAGACCAGATGCTCAGGTAAGTTTTATATTCTATTCACTATTCTATGAGATTTATTATTATTCATTATTATATAATTTTCCAGGATATTTCACACTATAGTGCTGTTCAGAACGTTTTACGAGATGAGATTGTTAATCCATTGCGAAAGAATGTTTTTGTTCGTGCGGATCGGGTAATGAAACTACGCAAATTTCTGGATCAACTTAGTTCTGTGAGCGGATTGACCAGCGAGGAGAAGGATCCAGAAGAGTTCTTAAACAGTTTGCTGTCGCAAATAATGCGAGTGGAACCATTTCTAAAAGTAAGCTAAACTATTACGATCAAAATTTATTGAATTAAATCTGAGCAAAAAGTATATGTTTTAGCTGAGCTCTGGACAAGATTCATATTTTTATCAACTGTTTGTGGAGAAAGACGAACGACTGACATTTCCAACGGTCCAGCAGCTATTCGAGCAAAGTTTCCATTCGTCCGATATCAAATTGAAAGAAGTGCCGTCTTGTCTTATTATACAAATGCCTCGCTTTGGCAAGAGTTACAAAATGTATTCCCGAATTTTACCATCCCAAGTGCTGGACATTACAGATATAATTGAAGACTGTAAGTTACAGAAAAGTTGTCACTTTAAGTTTTTAATATGTTTTTTTCTATTATTGCTATTAGCACCGCGACAGTGTTCGGTTTGTGGCAAACTGGCTGAATATGAATGTCGCGAATGTTTTGGTTCCTTGCAGGCAGGCTCTGGTCTTGAGGGCACAGCCTTTTGTCAAAAATGCCTTAATACGGCTCATATGCATGCTAAAAGGTAAGTTATTAAATACATATCAAGTTAATATACTTTAATTGTGCTTTATGTATTTGCAGAGCTAATCATGAGTCGAAAAAACTGTCTGTGCCAAGGGATTTCAAAGTGATGGCTGATCACATGACTTTACCCAGACTGTATATGGAGTTATTTGCCGTTGTGTGTATAGAAACATCTCATTATGTGGCATTCGTAAAGGCAGGATCAGGACCAGATGCTCCCTGGTGTTTCTTTGACTCGATGGCAGATAGAAAAGGTAAAAATCTAAAAGCTACTTATAAAATTGATTCACAATTAAATTTGATGACTTTTTTAGGTGAAAAAAATGGATATAATATACCTGAAATGATATCCGTTCGGGAATTGCCTCAATGGCTATCCGATGAGGGTGCTCGAGTAATCAATGAAAGATCAATAAAGGATAAAGTTTTACCTGAACACGCAAAGCGTCTGTTTTGCGATGCCTATATGTGCATGTACCAAAGCACCGATGTTATGATGTACCACTAACGATATGCTTATGATCAGTTATAACAATAAATCATTGCTACATATAATGTAAATGTGACCTTGTTATTGTTTAAGTAATCAGTTCTTAACATCATAATCCAATATTCCAAATTGACAAGTATTTCGTATTTCATTATAATCCTGCTGAAGTAGTGTATTTATCAATGCACTTTGTTTTTGATATAATAAAAAAAACTACCACTTTTCACTCAACAATTGCTTGTCTTAAGAAACTCTTCATATTGATGACCGACTGGTTAAGGTGAGGATCATGCCGTGGCTTGTAGCTGATAAATCAACGAGGTGCTGGTTTCTGAGAGAGTCTTGAGAAACATGATGAGTCTACATTTAAGTTCTCTGTGTGTGGTCGACTCTGTCCTACAAATGCAAAAAAAAAGTGCATCTCTCTTTCCTGAGTTTGGGTGAGCTGAACTTTCGTCTTACTAGGAATGAGCTTTAAGCTCATTTAACTTTTGATCAAGCTTATGCAGTATTTTTTTCTAATACGAACGTTTTTTTTACTTTGACTATATATCTATATATATATATATATATATATCTCCCATAGTTAAAGATGTAATGAAAAACAAACAATGTTCAACATCAAAGGCAAATTTATTAAAATACGTACTTTACCACAAATTATAATTTGATAATTATGATAGCCCGGCAATTGCCACAATAATTCTCTTGATAGGTTGAAATAGATATTAACTAAGCTACAAGTAATATACAATATTTCGGACAATAGGTGCAATTTGTTAATTAGTCGTACTTTTTAGTATTTACATAGGTTTTTGCATTTTGGGTTAGATCTAAACAATTTTTAAATTTTACTTATCAAAATAAAATGAATAATAAAAAGAAACGATTTTTTCTGGTATATTTTAATTTAAATGAAACCCTTTCTCCTTGGTTGCTGTTAACAATCGATCCTTCATTATATCCTCAGACGGGTAATCAGGCAGCTTCAAATAGTGAACACAAGTGTTCACCGATGGATAGCTTCCTGTGCCAGCGTCCACCTTGCGCACCACCGTCAGTCTGGGATGCAAATTGGCCAATCCACCCGGTGGCAAACTGCTGCAGCCAGTTGTAAATTGCAAAAACGCTTTGCGCTCAGCGCCCGAGAAGCTCAGCAGAACGTTCACAAAACGCAAAAATCCAGGACTAAAAGAAGACAAAAAAGGATTGATAATTATAAAAAAAAGATCATTTGATTTTGGTTAAATAACACGCACCTATCCTTGGAATAGCCGAGTTTTGGTTCAGTGTACGCCATTAGATCTTCGCGGGTCCATTGCGGATATTGTTCGCCACAAATCATCATTCTGGCCTCGGTTGGATTAAATGCGGCCAGTTTGTTCAAAGGAAACACTTCACAGAAACCATCGTGGAATGCCTGCATCTGCATGGCGATACCATCCTGTAGCATAAAGTTGAGTAGCAATTCGCAATACGCCTCTAAATTATTAATGTCGACTTCGATCGCTGCACCATTTGGAATAAGCTCGGCATATGTGTAACCATATACGGATGAGCTTGGTAAATAGGTGAAAGTTAGGGCTAATTCCTCTAGTGATACTTCAATATTATTTTTCGTGCACATCTTCAGATTTGTAATCAATTCATCTTTCTCCTCACAGCTCAGGCTCTCGTCCAATTCAATTGTTTGCTTGCGCATCAGCAGATCCTGCAAATCGATTAGGAATTGATAGCGTGTTGCATCGATCTCTTTGAGGTTCTCAATATTGAGGACGCCGCTGAACCATTTGGATTGGGTGTAATCATCGTTCAAACCCTTCGAATCGCTGCTTGCCAATCCTTCGGAATCCCTCGACACCACTGAGCTAACAATCAGATCCTTGAAGCGTGCATTGGAACGAAGCTTGATATCGTTTCGTGATAATATTTTATTGTGGCAAAGCAATTGGAGAAACGATTTGGAGAGGGGCATATCCACAAGTCGCATATCCTGCAGAACCTTGGCAATGAAAACCCCAAAGAACCAATAATACTTGCAGACCTGCTCACACAGCTCCGAGTTCTGTGGCAACGGAGCCGGGAACAAACCATTCTCACGCCTATTCACATAATAGCCAATTGGTTTCGTTGCATCCTCAATGTTGTGAAATTGTGGTGCTGCATCCTGGAGGTTAGTCGTCTCCTGATCATCGTCATTCAACTCATCGTCGCACAGCCACATGCACAAATCCGAGCGTTGAATCTCTGCAGCGACGAGGGCATAAAACTCCAGTGTCGGTCCCAATCCGGTGCCCTCCTCATCGAGGAACTCGACTTCGAGCACCGACTTGCGATTGCAATGCGCCTTCATCACTTGAATGGCCCATTTGAGAAGATCTTTGTTGCGCGGCACCTTGACACGTTCGTGCTTCAATCGCCCAACGCGGAAATCATGCTGATCATCGCGACGTGGACTCATTATGGGTATTCGCTGGCGCTCATTGGTTATGTCACGCTGCGACTGTAGGCAAACAATGCTACGCGATGAGCCAAATGCCGTGCAATTGAAATACAATTGTCGCGTCTCGAATGGGAATAGAAATGGACACGATTGATTCAGATCCTCACACCAATTGGGCAGAGCATTGCTCGAGAGGACGAGTGGATCGTGGATCTGTTGTTGCAACTTATTCGTTATTTTCTTGCTCATAAAGAGCTCAACTGGTAGACAAGGAGGATTCGCTGTTGAGGAAACTGCGTTCTGCTCATCGCCATCCAATTCATCAGTTTGATTGAGCGCATTGATTTGGGTGAGCAAATCGAGTACATCCTCCACGGAGCACAAGTTATTATCGGTTATGCTTAGACCGCCGTGCACCGGTGAGTTAGGCGACAGTGTGGATGCTCCGCTTCTCGACGAGACGCCGGGTGTCTTTTGACCCTCATCCGATTCCATGTAAGAGCCGCCGCATTCCAGCACCGTTGGAAATGTCTCGCGATAGACAATTGTGTATGTCGGCTCCCACAATTTGCGAAATTTGTCATTCTTGTTGAGTTGACTGTTCTGCAGCAGTTCTTGAACGGCACGGAAAATGGTCCACTCACTGTTATCCAGATCGATCTCAACGTCGGGTACTCCACCCACACCGGGACCACGTAGCTTCAGGCCGAGAGTTGTCTGCTCAGTGTTGATTTGACCACTTTGCTGATAAGTTTCTGGATTCGAGTCGGGCGGACATATTTCCAAATCGGTCGTTTGATTGACATTGGTGCGACCCGGTCGAGGATCAAAGGCCGGTATTAGGGCCGAAAATTGTCGTTTCAAAACGAATTCATCATCCCATGATTTACGTTTACTGACGCCGGCCAAACGATTCTCAAGCGACTCATCATCCATAAAGGTCAAAAGGTTGCGTGAGACCATCACCTGCAGCAGGGTATTGCCCACTTCTTCGTATTCATCTTCATTCTCCTCCTCGTCATTCTCCTCCTCCATGTCATCCTCGTCCTCCATATCGCCAAGCAGCGTGGGCGCCCGGCAACTCTCCAAAAAGTCCTCCAGTGACACTTGCTCACTGTCACTTGATGTGGACGTCAGACTCATGGTCAGAGTTGGATTAATCGAGGGCGTTGGATGTTGTTGGCTAAGTTTCTTATTGGTTGAGTTCGACGATGAATTCTCGCCATTATTCGACGACAGACTCGGATAACTTTGGGCGGTGCTCAAGAGACCCGAATGGAAATTACTGGACAATGCCAATTTCACAAGGCTCGTCACCGAATTGGGACCCCGAGCAAAGAAGGAGCTTGCGCCGCCCACATTCTGATTGCTGTGCTCGTTCTTATTGGCGTTTGTGTTGTTCGACTGATTCTCCTCGTTGTTGGTGTCCTGCGAGGTGCGACGACGAGCAATCGCCGCAAATGTTTCCAGCAGACCCGTATGGACGGCCACCTCAGATGTGGATGAGACCTCCGACGAGGAACAGGTCAAATTGGGTACACTAATGCTCATTTGATTGGAGACGGCGGACACAACATCATTCGAAATCTGTGGATTCATAATGTTCTCAATGGAAATGCCTGGATTCTCATCCCGCGGCGGTGTCGATGATTTATCCGCATCGACAGATTCATTCTTTTGGAGATTACCGGGTTGAATCAGCACGGACACCTTTGTATTCCCCATGAGGCCGGCTGTTGCATTCGTGCGCGGTATGTGCAACTCATCCGAGGACAGAATGTTGTTGGTATTGTTGCGTATCATGTCGACACCATCACGCATCTTATCAATGATCTCGTGAGTTTCAGCTGCACCAGCACATTGAGATTGAGAATTGCCGCCGCCGACGCCACCACCTGCATTCAATTGCTTCAGATTGATCAAGAGACCCTTGGCCACATTGTTGGCATTCATCTTGTTGTTCTCCTCAATGTGTGGAATGCGTTTGGCTGCATGCTGCTTTGAGGTTGCAACAGGATTCGCTGCTGCTGCTGATTCGCTTGATTTAAAATCCGTAGATTTCTCCTTGGATATCTCCACAATGGATAAACTCTCCGTAATCGTTGCCAAATCGGAAGCAGTGCTCAAATTGATAGCCGGCATTGAGTTATTAATGGTGGACAAATCGGCGATGTGTTGCAGCTCCCGAATCAATGGAGATGCCACAACATTTGCTGACGACGACGACGATGTTTGATGATCTGCAGCACTCGCCTCCTGGCCACCCTCGCCGCCTGATGCAGCACCAGCAGCTGAAGTTGAACCTGCCACAGCAGCCGCAGCAGCGACAGCAGCAGCATTCGCTTGATTGTTTGCAATGTGCGACTTGACCGAGCTGAAAACGTTCTCGGTGATCGTTTCGACGGTTTGCTTCCAAGCCAGATTGTCGGCGGAAACTGTTTGATTGGACGCATCATCCGGATGATGATTCTTATTGATCTCCGTGGCCTCGGGCAGCGATGGCGTTGAGCTCGATTTACGCGATGTCAGCACATTGGTCTTATCATTCTTCTTGCAGCAGCCACCACCAGCACCACCAGAAGAGGCGATTGGCAGCATCGAATTGACGCCGCCTTCGAATACGGAAACACTTTCCAAATTGGCCAATTTCAGATCGTATTTGCCCTCGGCACCCATGCGATACGAATTGCGTACACCATGATCCCATTTGACATCGATCCAACCGTTGTGGATTTCGCCAGTGATGGTGCCCTCACAGCAACCATCCTGATCATCCCAGCGCCAGTCCACGCCGCGCACAACGCGTGCTCCGCTCGTTATGTGCTTGAGCTGAGCGCGTATCTGGCGTCGTTCGCGGCGAGTTTTGGCCTCCGCCTCTTTGATGGTCTTGCCAATATCATCACATACACCAACAACACGGCCATAAATCTCAAATCCACTCAGGCTCAAATAGTGCGTCTGGCCAGAGGCATTGCGTCCATTCTGCTGGATGCGAATGTGGCGATATCCTTTCGTATCATCCGCATTACAAATGATGGGCCACGTTGCAGTGCTGCCCGGCTCGACGAGACTCTTTTCATCCACATGACTGATTAGGGTGGTCCAATTAACGCTGTCCTTTGACGCTTGAAGCAGCCAATTCCTCAGCGCTGAGCGTCCGTAGCCGCGAGCATGACGCAATGTGTATGCCGTGGGCACAATATACACGCCCAAATCGATGGCAAACCAGGCCTTCTTATTGTCCTTGGTGTGGCAATTCAATGAGACACCGTCACGCGACAATATATCCTCCAGTTTGCCGTATGGTAACGTTTTACCCTCCGAACTGGTCACCTGCACCAGACCGTATTGGGCCGGATTGACCCATTCATAGGTGCGGCCATTGGAGCCAATATAATAGATTAGACCCTCCTCATCGAAATCGAAAATGTGTGTGAAAGTTATGTTCTCCTGCTGCTTGGGTTCCCGCAACTTCTTCAAATATAAGAATGTGGAACGATCCAAATCGTACCACTGTTTGGCTACCATTTTAAGTAGATATTTAGCCAATTGTCCGACTGTTGCCAGCGGTTCGATTTTCAAAGTGCGTCCGGTACGATCAAAGAGGGTACTTTCACACGAAGCACGCTCGAGGCGAAAGCGGAGACGTTTCTGCAGGATTTGTAGGCCGTAGCCAGTGCCGGGTGCATCGTAGAGAAAGACGGGCAACTTCTCCGTACTCTCGAGTACAGCGACAAGTTTCTGTATAAGAATGCTTGCCGTATTTTTTGGACTATTCGATGGTGCTTCAGTGCTGCATTCACCGAAAATGCACTTTTTAAATATATCGATGCGTTCCTTGAGCATTTTATTTGTTTTGCAGCGCGACAAGTGCATTTCCCAATAGTTGTTGGACAGTACGGCGACCAAGGATTGAACGAGACCCGAAGAGTGCATCTCATAGGCACTCACAACGCCATCCTCATGGATCAACTGCGACAGGTTGGTCAATGCTGTGAATAGGGTTGTCGACCAGTTGCTGTTGCCCAAACGTTGCTCCTCGAGGGCCACGTTGATTTGCTTAACGATCGCCGTCAGCTTGGCAACTGCTCCACGCGGTATCACTTGAGCCGTCTTGAAGTATTTATTATAGATTTCCCGGGATACGTTCACCACTTGCACCTTTTGCACATCCGTTTTCGACTTGATACGTTTCTTCTTCTCCGTTGACCAACCGGATGCAAAATCGGCACCCAATGATGTTTCCGCTGTGAACGAATGCTTTGTGCCGCGATTGCTCTCGAATATGAATCCCTGCATATCATCCTGCAAGATGGTCACCTGGTGTCCCTCCGTATTGTGGATTTGCAATTGATTCGGCTTATGCGATTGCAGCACCCAATTGCCAACAACCAGCCTCAGCACACAAACCGTCGGCAATATGGGCTGTGATGGTGTGCCAGGACTCACGCTGGACCGGGCACGCACAAGTTTCTCCAAGAACTCGCCACGGTTTTCTAATAAGAAAAAATAAAGAACAATTGTTTAAATTCAAGTCGTGTTGATATTGTTGGGCTAAAATAATAGTAGTACTGCTTTTTAAAATGCAATTTCTCAATATTTTCATAGCTAATTTCACAATCCATTCGATTCCTTGAGTAAGTTGCAAAAACTTCGTAAAAATTTTGAAAATTGATTGGTTTCTCATCGAGAATGGCTTAAACAATCGCAATCGTAACTTCTCTGGAAAATCACGATATTGTCAATAAAATCTATTGACCTTATTTTGGAAAATGCACGAATTTAAAAACACGTGAAATCGAGTGTTGAAACTGTTCATTGACATCCCAAAAATAATCAATCAGTAGCTAGACGTCTACGAAATGGATCCAAAAACGTGCTCAAAGGAACATTTGAATTGGACGAATCCAAATTTGTTTTATTTGGTGGTCTAGATAATGTCGACAGTAAGACAATCGCCCAGCTCGCAATCTATTTCTAAGCATAATAATAATTTGGTCGAATCTGTGTTCTTATGCTGTCGGATTAATATTGGATAAGCACAATGTCGGTTCGGCACCTATATGTTATTATGCTGGCATACGTTACTGATAAGTTTCCAGAATCAAATCTCCACAGAATCGTTCAATTGATAGTTTTTGCCAAAAAAAAAAAAAAGTATTGATTGCTGTGTTCAAATAATCTTTTCATCATTTTTTAACTTTATATTAACTAATATTATTTTGTGATCAGCTTGAAGACTTTAATATTTTGTTATAATAATTAATAATATTAATCATTTCTTTTAAACATGTTCTTTAATGTTTACTTATCTTGTGTTCAAATAAAATTCTAATCATTTTTTAACTATATTTTATATACTGTTTTCTTCACATTTTCCACTACTATCATTTTGACCGCAGCTTTACTCACCTGAGCTATCATTTCCATTTTCAGGGCTGCCACTTGAATACATTGTGGCCAATTTGCCATCGAGTATGAATCGGAACCAGCCATTGGAGCCATTAGATAGCTCCAATGCAGCCGAATCTGACCAAACATACAAGCAATCTCGGCCACGGCAAATGCTCCAATCCCGCCAATGGTAGGGCTTGCCCTGCAATATCTCCTTAGCGTCCTCGACTAAATCATCTATAAATATAATTATTGTTAATTTCTTAACATTATAAAAATGTATGCTCGACTTACCTTGCACCGATCTATGCGGCATACAAAGGGCAGCAGCTGCTTTTGACAGATCCTGCGAGCTACCTGCTAGCTGGCTAGCGCTTGCGTCCTCGCTGCCGTTATCCATTAAAGCTTGCACTTTGGAAAAGACGCCCAGGCGTGCAAAATGCTCAAGGAACTCCTCTTGTGTCTTGCACATAAGCTCTTCAATAATGTTCAAAATGATTAAGTGACCATCTTCATCATCCTATAATGAAAACCGATTTTTAGATCGAGGAACTGAATTCAAGGACAATTTCCTTCAAGCTGACAATTCAAGCCTTACCTCGCTATCCAATACGCTGGCTATGACTTCGGTTAGCAAGTTGCCAACACTCTGAGCGGATATTGATGTTGAGGGCTCGTTGCACTTCTTGCAGATACTCTTGAGCACTGTGGGATGAGCATACTGCACGATCTTTTTGATCAAACCCAAACTCGCACGCCGCACACTCGTCAGCATTGAGCCCTGAAAGGTGCGACAGAAAATGGGTAATAGCAGTTTCAAATAGACGGGCGCCATTTCTGGATCACCGCGTGGCTCAATCAATGTGCACGTCTGTCCATCCTTGTTGGCGGCCAGCATATGTCCCGATGACATCCATTCGCCGGGCGATTGTAATATGGCAGCCACTTCACGATGCCCATCATCGGATCTTTCGCGTGCTTTATCAAGTGGCGTTTTGCCATCCTCATCCCGCAAATCCGGATACGCTCCAAATTTAAGCAGTATCTTTGCTATGCCTGGTCGCCCAAAGCAGGCCGCATAGTGAAGCGACGAGCTCCTTTGTCCCTTGTTCACATCGGCACCCTTCTCACAGAGATATTCAACCATCTCCAATGTGCCAAATGCCGAGGCCCAATTCAACAGTGTCTGTCCAACGTCATCCATGCAATTCACATCTACACCACAAGTTTCAATGGCCTCCTGCAATGCCTCCGTATCCTTGGAGCGTATACAATCGATTAGCTGGCGATGCGTGCGATCTGTGGTGGAATCGGTTCGTTTAGGTCGCGGCACCAGCTGCCCCTGATTCGAATTAGCACTGCCCCTATTCAAGGCTTGACGCCCCTCAAAGAGTAGCAGGAGCAACAGATCTGCAAATCGCATGCAGTCCAGCACGCAACGTTCATCGCCCTTAAGAGCTCGTTCAATTGCCTCCGGCAACTGAGATCTTAAAATGTCGCGCGTTATTGACGACGATCCACGACACAAGGTGGACAACAACGAAATTGTTGTCGATATCGATTGAGGCGAACGCATTGATTCGCTTGCTGGCGATTTGCCAGTTGGTGCAGTCGTCGTAGGTGCTGCTGCTGCTCCGGCTGCTGTGGATCCCGCTCCTGATCCGGATATATTCTCGTTCAATCTGTCCGAGTTAGGGCTTGCTAATTGCGGTGCATTTAGTTTCGTTGCGGATGTTAGCGGACCGCCCGCATTCTCCAGCCGTTTGAGCAGCTCCGTAACCAAGCCGTATTCGGCTAGGGGAGCGGGATCAATCCATTTGCGTGTGAAGCGATCCGCAACAGAAGCAAAGCATTTCAGAGCACCATCCGATACCAAAGCATCCTCATGCTGTAATAGGGTGCTCAAGCTCTCAACACAATTATTTATGCAGGGTGAATTGGGTTCGACTTTGGTGCAAAGTCGCGAAACGACAGACATTGCCGAATGTAAAGTGTCCTTGTGCACTTGAGATCCGCAATCTCGGATAAATGAGAGGACACAGTTCAAGCCGCATCCCTCAAAAACTGCACCGGCTTCGCGGGTGCAAATCAATTCCAAGACTTTGATGCACTGCTCGGCCAGATCGCGCGAGGTTCGCGACGAGAGATCGGCGACGACCAGTCGATTGCAGATCGCCTTAATAGCGCCATCGATCGAGACAATTCTGCGTGTGCACTCCGCTGACACATCCAGGTAATAAGTGATGGCGCGTGCAGTAACCTCCAGCACATTCTCCGGTGCAAGCTCATCCAAAAATATCTTGCACAAAGCTGGCAAAAATGTACGCGGAGGACAACTGCAAATTATACAACAATGCAAAGAATCAATAAATATTCATCACTAATTTAAGGTCTGTTAAATAGTACTAAGAGGAGTTATTTCAAATTACCTTTCGAAACAACGATCAACATTATCTGACATCAAGAGAAGCATACACAACTGCTCCAAAGCAATTAACTGCATGTCCCTTTCATCTCCTTGCCCCATGGACAACCATTCCAGCAACGTTTCCGGGTCAACGTCGCTCATCTAGAAAAATAAAATGAAATCTTTGATCGTTTTATTATATCTAGAAATATGACACTCTTCGTCCAAGTGTACACAGATAATTAATTAATTTGACAAGAATTTCGAATGCTCTAGTTCAGAGAGTTCGACTTGTCGATATCCTTTACCTATTTATATGTATAAGATTTGTATGAATTGTGTGCACAAAATAAAATATAAAAAACAGAAAATGCGGTGTAATTCCCAAAACATGAGTATCAGCATTCTTAACAATAGCAATTCTTAACCGATCTTGTTCAATAATGAATTGAGGAATATTTAATACTCAATTAACAGGTCATATGTATTTTAGAATTCTAGATTTTACTGATAACTGTACATATATTCCCTAAAAGATCGATACGTTTGTACAAACAGACATGGCTAATGCGACTCAGCTTCTGCTGAACGAGAATATATATGTACTTTTCTTGCTTCCGTATGCCAGTGACAAACTTCTGCCAAATTTTCTTATACCCTTTTTATTAATTTTTAACGGATGCAATGCAAAACGGCATTTTCTATTCGGTTGATGGACTGTTTGTTGCTTAAGTATAATTTTTAATTATTTTTTATTAAACTTTGTACAATACTTACGTTGTCTTCTTATTTTGTTATAAAGTATTTAAATTGGGGATAGTTATATCTGAAAATAGAAGAAAATCAGAATTAGTAAGGCGAGATCAAATTATATATATCAAAACAAAAACAAAATACAAACACATTTAGACATATATTTTTAAGTCTGACATGTGGCAATGGTAATTGAAAGCTCAATCGATTGATAAACTTTATCTATTTGTTCCCAGGTCATGGTAATTTATTTCGTGGATATCATAAGCTCCATAATATATATAGAAAACGGTAAAACCCAAATAAAAAGTGTGCGTTTTTGTAGCGGTAGTTTATTGTGGAAAACACAACTAAATAAACAAAATGATTATACAAAATTTGTAGTTGTCATCTTTCAACTGCGCAATATTCTGTTGTTTCCAACTTGCTTGCTACTTTAGTTTAGACAGATATCGATAAAACTACTTTTATACAGATATAAATCCACACGCACAACATGAACAACAAAGCGAGTACGAAAAAAAACCTTGTGAAGAGAGATGAAGTCTACTGCACTTGATGCGTTATCAAATGATGATGGCAAAAATGTATGATTCAATTTTACTACGTCTCATTTTCACCACAATCGTAAATTTGTCATAAATGCTGCCCAGGTCAGAAGAGCACTTTCCACAGACAAAGAAAAAATATGCCATCATTTCAATTTCCCCGCAACAATTACAATCAGCTGTTCAATAATCATTTTCAATGCTCTTTTATAGGATAAAATGTCCTTTTTAAATTGTCAATAGATTGCCAAAATGTAGATGAAAAAATTGCCCTAAAATTTCATGCAAAATTCTGATTCCAATTTTATTGCGTGTAAGTCAAAAACGTGGATGTGATTTTTTCTCTCTTATTTCGTCTTATACCATGCACTTGGGCCATATAAGTACACACATACACATGTACATTAGAGAGGCAAATGGAAAAGAAGTACAAATGCATATATATGTATGTGTGTACATGTTAGCATAAATATATGTATGCATATGCCTATGTTATATGTATATTGTGCGTGGCAATCAATTTAGTATTTCGCATTCTTCGACAGTTTAAATGGCACATATATTTTTTTTTGTTATATACATACATACATGCGTTGTAAAATATGAACCTACTTTAATTCTTGGGAAAATATGTGCATACATATGCATATACACACTTGCATACATACAGACTAGTTATATAAAACTTTATAATTGTAAGCAGCTCTAATATAAATCAAATTTCCTACATTTTTTTCATTTCTCAATCGAACAATTTCACACTACGCAACACACACACATATATATATATATGTTATATATAAATATATATATTTATATATACGTAATTTGGTAATTACCTTTTGCATTATAGAGCGGCACTGCATATCTTCGGCCTAGAACGGTTGTTTAGTTTTACTAAATGCACATCTGCAAATTTTTTACACGGCTTTATTTTTCAATTATTAAATTTTATAATTTAATATTGCCCAAAACTGAATGTCTATTGAAAACACACACATTTATACACACATTGATACATAGTTTCAATAACTACAGGTCAGAGTTGTTAATTTCTCATCGATATATCGTATAAGAGGACTCTGCAGTCATTTGTAAAACAATTTTGATAACAAATGATTTAACAATTTAAAGAGTATTTAGGAAACATCACAGACCGATTCGTTCTATATATCATTTGTTTACTTATAAAGTAGTGAGAAATGTTTGTGAACAATTTATTTCTTAAAATCGATTAGGCTGATTCGATCAAAAATGGGATCGATTAGTTTGGCGAGCATGCACAGAAAAAATCGATATATCCATGTTCTAATGTTTTTACATCACTACTTCATATTACTTATTATTTGCGAATTTTTCTCCACGGTCGAATCTGGAATAAAATAAAATGGTAAGACAATTTAAAGAGACTTTAGCTTCCATAAATATGTAACTTATCACAAGCTTCTACATTTATACTAACTTCCAAATCAAACACAATTATGAAAAATTATTAAAAATATGCAATTTTGATATGTTGCACAAACACATGCAAATACATTTAACATTCATTTGACCTTTTTGACAAATTATTAACAATTAAAAAGTGGCATGGCGATAATATATATACATGTGAAAGGAAAAAAAAACCTATAAGAGCCAAACTGGATATTATTTGGAGAGCGAGGAGAATATTGGGAGAGGGATGAATTGTGAACCGCATACAAAACAACAAAAGTTGTTCTTGTTGAACTGTAATCTTAAAAGCAAAATAATAATTTAAATGGCAAAGCTCAAAATAAATCAATACAGGTTTAAGTAACATGCATATACACATTTTGTTATACATACATACAACCAATCGTTAATATTTTGTATTAAGCGAAGTTCTATTAACATAAAAGTACGTATGTTTTCATAACTGATAAAAGGGCGACCTATGATCCCAACATTGCTCAAGCCTAATCAGAAGCAGAATATAATATACTAAATATTTATACTAGATTGAGTACCCTATATACACAGTCTGCGGCAAATACTTGTTAGATTTTAAATTAACTTTTCTTGTATTCCACAATTTAGCGATTGAATAATATGTACATAATTGATTAAACCAGAGCGAATACAGCCCAGGTATACTCAGAAGCAGACTATAACAAATACTATAAAAATAAAATATTCACAGTTTCAGGCTAAATAGTAATTAGATTTTAAGTCAAAGTTCATGCATGTCATAATTTTATTTTAACGATTGAATGATAATAGATAAATACTTGATTTTGATTTGTAGAATTCCTTATGTGGATACTTTTTAAAGACATTTTCTCGAGGGTATCAAAAACCAGTTAAAAATTCAAGCCATGGTTCGGATAAGCATTTAGATATATGCATGATAATGAAAGTCAGTTAATTATTTTTTTATGATTTCGAATGTTTCTTTATGAAAGGTGGATAGATTGTTTGTACGATTAAATTAATAAATATTAAAAGTAGATGAGCATTTTGTTATGACTAATGTTTCCTGAAAATAAGAACAATTACACAAATATTAATTCTTAAAGATAAATATGGAATTTTTTTGTATGAATTTAATATACCCTTAAATAATAAGAGAATTTTCTTTTTATTATTCATCATGTATTATCAAATAATAAGAACAGATATGAATGAATTATTTAAATTCTCTTACAGGCTGAACCTATTCGTGTTGTTGTCACAGGAGCGGCTGGTCAAATCGCCTACTCCCTGCTCTACATGATTGCACGTGGCGAAGTTTTTGGCAAGGATCAACCACTGATTCTGCATCTGCTCGATATTCCACCAATGGTTGGGGTGCTAGAGGGTGTCGTCATGGAGCTGGCAGATTGTGCATTGCCTTTGTTGCGTCAAGTTGTGCCCACAACGGATCCCCTCGAAGGATTCAGGGATGTTTCCGCCGCATTCCTCGTTGGCGCTATGCCACGCAAGGAGGGAATGGAGCGCAAGGATCTGTTGTCCGCCAACGTGAAGATCTTCAAGGTGCAGGGAGAAGCCCTGGATAAGGTGGCCAAGAAGGAGGTGAAAGTGCTCGTCGTTGGCAACCCGGCGAATACTAATGCCTTCGTCTGTGCCAACTATGCACCATCGATTCCACGTGAGAACTTCTCGGCTATGACCCGTCTGGATCAGAATCGTGCATCTGCACAGATTGCCACGAGAGTGGGTGTCCCAATTAGTAGTGTGCAAAACATTATTATTTGGGGTAATCATTCCTCGACTCAGTATCCAGATGCTAGCCAGGGCAAAGTGCTTGTCAATGGTCAGTGGAAATCGATTGTTGAGGCCGTTGGTGATAATGCCTTCCTCGAGGGTGCATTCGTTGAAACGGTGCAGAAGCGTGGAGCTGCAGTGATTGCCGCCCGTAAAATGTCATCGGCCATGTCGGCGGCAAAGGCTGCCTGCGATCACATGCATGACTGGTGGAATGGCACTGCTTCCGGTCAATTTGTGTCGATGGGCGTCTTCTCCGATGGCAGCTATGGTTCGCCAAAGGATGTCATTTTCTCATTTCCCGTGGAGATCAAGAACAAGCAATGGAAAATCGTCGATAATTTGCCCATTAGCGATTTTGCCAAGTCCAAGTTGGTCTTGACTGGCAACGAATTGCAGGAGGAGAAGGATGAGGCGTTGTCTGTGTTGGACTCAAAATTGTAAATTACATATGGGCCTGATTAATGCGCATTTTTGAGGTAGACTCTTAGAGTAAAAAATGTTTATTTTGTGTTATGCATTTATACAAATTTCATACAATGTAGTTAGTATAAATAATAAATATTCCTTGCACGGTATAATGTTAAATGTTTTTTTTTTACTCGAAAAAAGTAAGTCAAGCTATATTTTTCAATGATTTTAAATCGATTAGTTTTTTGTTAGTTATTTGAACAAGCATTGACCAACACTGCTGGCCAGTGTGTACATCAATTGGTAAGAGATGGCAATGGTGTGACCAAATCGGAGGTTTTTCTTTGTTTTGCGCGATAAATTGAAATTATGGTGATGTTCTGCACAAATAAATAGAAAAATTTTGAATATTCATTGATTTTTAACATATCTGACAAACCTAACTTATTAACTATATCGATAACATTTAAGGCTCAGCGCTAACTTGACATTCATTCGTATTTTTCATTGTTTGTATTTGAGGTATTTTCTGCCATTCTGTACACGGTCATACTAATTCATTATGGCCTTTTTTTAGATGTCCCTCACAACGAAAACACATTGTGATATTTAAGCAAAATCATGGAATCTATTGGAAATAATGACGCCAACCGTGACGAATTAATAATACAGCAGCAGCGCGAAATTGAAAAGGAGGTGAAGATGCAATGCAGCAATGCAATTCTCAATGTTCGATTTCGATTTTTATTTCCAATTTATTTAATTTCAATTCTACATTTAAAATTCTTTGGTTTAAGATCAGTGATTCAACACCGCTTGTGAGCGGTCAACTGCCGTTGACTTGCCTGCGTGAAGAATACAATGGCGATGAAATATTCACAGACAAGATTCGTGAATTATCGAAAAAATATAAATTCATTCGACGGACTCGTCCCGACGGCAACTGTTTCTTTCGCGCGTTTGCCTATTCGTATTTGGAGTATTTGATTACCAATAACACTGCTTACCAAGAATTCAAAATACTCGCTGAGGCCTCCAAGGACAAACTGGTCCAGCTTGGCTTTCCAAGCTTCACACTGGAAGACTTTCATGAAACTGTGAGTAATTGTAGAAATCCTTTCTTGTCAATCATTATTAATCTAATTTTTTTTTTGGTTTTCCAGTTTATGGATGTGATCAAGCGCGTGAATCCCACAAATTCCGAGGAGAATGAAAAAGTTAAGAATGAACTGCATACAGTATTCAATGAGCAGGGTTATTCCGATTATGTCGTCGTCTATTTGCGCTTAATAACGTCGGGCAAATTGCAAGAGGACGCCGATTTTTATCAAAATTTTATTGAAGGCGATTTCTCAATTGAGGAGTTCCGTCATCAGGAAGTCGAACCGATGTACAAGGAATCGGATCACATACATATCATCGCACTGTGCACAGCACTCGGAGTTGGCGTGCGAGTCGAGTACCTGGACCGTGGCGAAGGGGATCAGGTCAAAGCCCACGATTTCCCCGAGGGATCGGAGCCAAAGGTTTATCTTATCTATAGGCCCGGCCATTATGACATTTTATATCCAAACTGATGTTGATGTTGACAAACAAACATGATTGATCTGTATATCTCTCTGTGTGTTGCAACTGTATAATAATGCATAATACTGTTGTAGACCTTTAGTCAAGTAAATAACAAACAAAAAACAAAAAAATATATATATATATATTATTCCGTACTCTACTTATTTCACGAGAACAATTCTTAATACATTTGAAAATACTGTGCAACAACTTTTGGCAGATTTTGCGTAGATTAACGTTAATCGAAATATCTCAGGTTATTGAAGACTGTTTTGCATAAGTAATTAATAAAATTTATTACTTGTTTCTTTGCTGTAACTACTTAAGTATATAATCGCCTAATTATAGCGTCCCACATATATATATATATATTCTTTAAAATTTCAACACTTCCGCGTATGATAGCCAATAATAATCTGTTTTTCGCCCACAACTATTTTAAGCAAATTCCCATTAAATATATTTGTAACCGTGAAAAGGAAAAGTCTGCGTAGCTCTGCTTGGACCAGAAAGTTAGTTGTTAGAGGTCCTGTAAAATGATAATGGATAACGTAACCTCATTCCGGCAAAAAGAAAAACAAAAAATAAACACTACATATATGATATACAATTATAGTATTATTATTGTTTGATCATTTCAATTTATTGAATTGGATTAACAAGATCTGTTTCTGTTTGTGTGTAAACCTGAATGCAAAAAACAAACAATATATATATATTTAGATATAGATATACTAGCACTTATCTAAACGTTTGGGTCCATAAAGGAGGACATAAGCGCAATGCCAATCACCGCCACCGGAGAGTCGCAAGATCTGATCGGTGCTCACAGATGTTACATCGTCATCGTCGAACTTGAACCAAACATCACCACTTGAACGCACCCAGGCAACATAATGGCCCGACGAACTGGAGCGACCTTTGTGTGTGAGGACTGCTTTAAGTGTATAATAACCAGAATTGTTGCTGCCGAGGTCATCGTCGAACGAGAATGATTCATATTTGCTATCGTCATCGTCATCGTTGTCATCGACTTCCATAGATTGGGCAGTTTTCTTTATCGTCGACTCCACATTTAGTTTCCTGTCCTCCTGGTCTTTGAATTTGGATCGCATCGGGCTCAACTTGTTTTGCAATTCGGGTGTGCACAACTCGAAGGCATCGAAGTCAATTGGAAATTTAATATCCTTCAAGACCTTGGCATTGATACCCTCCTTGCCCTTGTATTGAAATCTAACAAACTGAACCGTAAGATACGCTGGCAGTCGACTCACCAAGTACTACAAAAATTATAAACAATTTCATTATTATTGTAATTTTATACAATTAAGAACTTACAGTTCTGGTATAGTTGGCATTACGACCCAAACTTTCCGAGTTCTTAGCCAGCTGCTCTTTCATTCTCTACACGAAAAGAAATTTTGACTTAATATCGCGGCTAAAATAAATATTTGTATAAATTACCGATTTTAATCCGCTATGCATATACTTCACTTCCATGGATATAAAGCAACTGAGCTGCAAAAAGTTCTCTTTGGAGATTGTGGCCGGTTCATCTGGAGCCTCATCTGCAGTCATTTTCACCTCAAAGGTGCCCCCAAAGAACTGTTCAATAAATGAGCTTGAGGCATGGAATAAATTTTAAAAAACAATTTATATATTTGTAAAGGTGCTTGGCATACCTATGGTTTTTCTTTTCGACAACGGCGCCATCATCGGCGCTGTCTGGGCTGAGTGGCATAAGTTTCTGCTGCAGCATTTTCAATATCTCCGACCAGCATTCGTTGGCATCCTGCTGGCGATAGGTGCCATTTTCGCCGGTCTGTGCGAATTGGGGCGATGCACGATGCAAGGCTTGTAACAGAACAATTGGCGTTATAGTTGTGCCCTTCTCCATTTGGGTAAATACGATTTTCATGGCCGATGATATGGTAAATGCCGACGAAGTCGAAGCATCCGAACCATCATGGCGGAATTTCTCCAATGCTTTGCGTAATTCGGGAACTGCACGCAAACATTGAACAGTTGCATTCATATAGCATGTATTGCCAAGATTGGTCAAACCAGCCGGTACACGCATCTAGAAATCACAATTTGTAAAATATTATAATATTTATGTATAAACTTTAACTTACAGCTGATGCCGCTTCCGTTTCGTTCATATCCTCAATGAATTTAACTGGCACTTGGGGTACTTCTGGCACCTTCTCCTTTGAGCCCAGCAATAAGACTACGGCTCCCTTTTAAAATATGAAAAGTGTCGTATATATTCGCCTTAGGCATATGGCCTGAAACTTACATCCTTTAATTGTAAATTCCATTCATCGTCCTTAAGTATTCCACCTTTGCACATTATTTTTTGGCGTTCCGGTTGAACTCCTGTTAGCGCAAAAAGCTGAGCTTTAAATAATATTGGCTCTTCATCGGTATTCACCTCAATGTTCGGATATATTTCACGACCCCATTTGACTTTAACTGAAGAAATCGAGTATAAATTAAGAATTATTTTGGATAATTTTGTTTTAAAAAACCTACCTTTAAAAGACGGCATTTTTCAAACCAAAAACAAAAGATTTTTTTAGAATATCAAAGTCATGCAAGTCGAGGTGAAGTTAGAGATGGCAATAACGCCTGTGTTGTGTACATACACACTCAATTATCGATATTTATGTACTAGCCATCCAGGGCTACAAACCAGTTTTCACGATTTTTTTCACTTAATAGATTTCACAACTTTGTGCAGATATTTTGACAATTATTCGTATCGAGGCAAATTTCAACAAGACTTATCGGCAAAATACTCAATTGGAACAAAATAAGATAGGAACATGCCTAGAAAAATGTGTATGGATGCGAAAATATCAGAATACTAAATGTGACGAGTGGGTATCATTTATCCAAATAAAATACTTTGTTTTTGGTCAAGATTTGGCATCTAGATTATTACTGCAAATATTTTTGGCAAAATCGATTGTCGCTCGAAGTTCTTGTAAAAAATGTTAACCCAAAAATACCATTGAACCGATTTTCAAAAGTTGAAAAACAAATCGTACATCAAACATTATGCTTTTTATTTGTAGTTGTGATTACTATAAATTTTAATAAAATTTATGTATTGAAGATAAGCTATAGGCTAAATAACTGTCTTATTAAGGAATATTTCATGCTCTACCGGGGAATATTTGTTGTGTTGTGGGCCTCGTAGTCCATAACTTCTTCATAGATTAGCTCCTTCCATTGCTCCACGGTATGCTCCCTTTCATCGACGCTGTGATCATATGGCTCTGGAGCAGGCTGTTTAAAAAAGATTTAAATATTTTATACATTTTTTAATTGAATGCTTTTAAATGCTAAGTGCTAAATAATTATTACTTACAGCATCGACTTCTTCAGCATCGTACCAAACATTGATGTATTCATGCTTTAAAGCCCTGTCAACTGATATTCGCTGCTCGGGATCAATCACAAGCATCTTGCTGAGAAGATCCCTTGCCTCGGATGCCTTCCGTCGGCTATTTTGATTGTTATCATTAGGAAACAGACCATCAGGAAAGAGCCTATCAAACGAATATCCAGTATATCGTGGACGATTCTCAACATAATTACGAACAGTTGGCTGCAAACGCTGCATAAATGATGGGGACGGTGTGCCCAATTGCTCTATAATAATAAATGAAAAACAAAATTAAACTGCATCTACAATTTACCATGATTTTTTACCAAAATTTACCAATAATTTTGTTCCATTGATCTATATGATCAGTGCCAGGGAAGAGGACGCCACCTCTTATCATCTCACCCATAATACAACCTACTGACCAAATGTCAACATTCTCAGTATACCCCATTCCCAAAATGACTTCTGGAGCTCTGTAATATCTGGTAACAACATATGGTGTCATCATAAATGTTGTTCCAGCTGTGCGTGCGAGTCCAAAATCCAAAATTTTTAGAGTACAGTCGGCCTTAACAACTATATTGGAAGGTTTTAAATCCTGCGATAAAGGAAAAAAATCTTTGTTGTAGGACGCGGAGTTGTACAATATCAGGATCGGATTTCAGTTGCAAATCATTAATAGTTTGCTATACAAAATAATACTCAACTCTATGTATAATTCCTGCGGAATGCAAATGCTTGATTCCACACAGCATTTGATAAAGCAAGTAAGACATTCTATCATGGTCTAAATCCATTTGAATAACTTGACATAAATTAGCATCCATAAGCTCCATTACAAGGTAAACATCCTGAAATTCCTCTAAATTGCGCTGAGGAGTGAATGCGTTAAGCAAGCCTATTATCTGCAAAAAATTAAAACACCAATTGATTTGTATTGATTTTTCCAATTTTTTTTTCTGAGTATTAAGATCAACTTACATTTTTGTGATTTACAAGCTTCATTAGCTTGAACTCTCGGTAAGCTCTTTTAGCATGCGTCACATTTTGGAATGGTCGAGATAGCTTTTTAATAGCGACATGTTGCTCGGTCATCGTATCATAGGCAGCACTATAACAACAAAATAAACCAATTAAAATTGTGAATATTTTATTTTATTTAATTTACAATGTTATACTATAACGAAGCTGACGGTTTCTTCTTCAAATCCAAAATTAAACATCACAATTTCATCTGCTCGATAACTCGATTTCTTGATAATAATTCATTTATCTTCCCAAGATATCAAATTCTTGATAATAATTTATTTATTTAAATCGATAATCCATCGAAGGCTTCAGCATAAAACAAGTCAACGATCATCAGTGCTTTGTTCGCACCCGAATCCGGCTCAGGTTCTTAATGTGTTTATTCTCCTATTGGAGTCGGCTCAAATATCAGAAGAAAAGGGAACGATCGAAACGATCAAATCTATGAACCCTTTTTTCTATTATTTTTTATTAATTAGTTTAATCTAATAAATTACTATTATTTTCATCAATATATAGAGCTTTGCAACAGCAGACAACACCACAGCTACTGTATTATAAGGGATGTTTGTTTCTCGAACGCAATTCAAATCATTTTTTGTTCACTTACCAAACTATTCCTTGTGCACCAGATCCAATTGGCCTTAATTTGATGTAACGACTAAGTATTGTGAAATTAGTGTCGCCCACTTCGACGGTATAGTGATGAGCGGCCATGATCTACACGTTGTATTAATATTGGTGTTAAAAAAGGCTAATGACCATTTCGATCTAAAAAATATATAAATAAAAATCAAAATTATAGAATGTTCTAGCTGATTACATTGAGTATGAACTAAGTGACCAAAAAATGCGAAAAACTATTTTCAATTTTAACACTTTCTTATTATTTCTATTTATCAATCATAATTTGTTGTAGACAAGAATAGATAAGAATACAGATAGAGACACATTTTTATTAAAAACACGCAGACAGACATTGTGATAGTTGTCCTTGTATACTAAAAATGTAAATATTATATAAGGTGCCTCATTAATTAAAAAAAACTTTCTCCAGCTATCCAAAATTCACAAATGACTAAAAATTAGCATTTTTGAAGGGATTTGTCTGCGCTAAGTAAAATCAATAATTTAAAAAAAAGTATATTTTCATACATGTATGCATTTAAACCGCAAACATATCGAATTGCATTAGTCACAACATTTTCTTACTAAATTTAATTATTGAAGAATACTGAAGTTTACTTTTTGTCCGTTTCGGATTTTTGTTTGTCGGCTAATGCAAAATTTTCTATGTGCCTATGTACGTTTGTGTGTGCGCTTATTATGTGTGTGTGTGTAAGCATGTTTATATGTACTCAAAAAATAAAATCGATGTTTCTTTTACATGTTTGTAACATGCACATACACATCACAATTTTTGAAAATTAAATCATATTTATTTTTCTATATAAAATGTTTAGTAAATAAATAAATATACACACATATTTATTTATATATGCATATGTGCGTACTTCTGTTTATCAGTCATGCATACAGAGACAGACATGTTGGAGATAAAAATGTTTGCATACACACATTACACATTACTTGCACTCAGATACATAATTATGTGTGTGTATGCAATGTAATTTTGCACATGTGTAATAATGTTTTCGGTTTTACGTTAGAATTTACATGCACTTACTATTCTACGCTTGTACTCTTGTGTATTATCAAACGCAAAAGTTGAGTCAATTATTCTTGCACATACACCAATAAAACATATATATTCACCTCGAAGATATATAAGCTAACCGAAGAATTCGAGTACTAGCAAGAAAAATAAAATCGATTTTAGCACTGACAAAATAAAAGTATCGTAATACACTGCGCAATGATATTCAGCTGTTTTGTTATTTTATATTATCATATAATCGCAGCTAAGCAGTGCGTATATCTAATTAACAAAATGGTTTAAAATTGTTTTATGTACTATAGTGCTGCAACACTATCGAGTTTAAGCGTCGCACTGCCGATAGTATAGATTTTTTTGGTTTTTGGTCACATATCGATAGATATTTATAGTCCAATAAAATATGATTCATTTCATGCAATATAAATTTAAAGTTTTAATTAAGCGTTAATGTCCAAACTTATAAAAATGTGAATCTTCTAAAATTTTAATATTTGTGTTTTTGGCTTCAAGGAAATTAATGCACAGTGGCAACAGTGGTTATCGCCATCTATCGGTGGATTAGAGTACTAGGGTGTGGTAATAGTGCAATCGACGGATAAATTTAATCTGAAATAATCTACAAAGTTGGTAATGGATTTTTGTGATTTGAATGGCAGTAATGAATTCAGCAGGCCATCTTCTTTAATTTTTGTAATTCGGACACTAATTTATTATTATTAATTGGATAAGTAATACATGTATATTTACAAAAAGAACAATTTTTTAAACTTATACCTAAATATGTGCAAAAATCATTATCAGCACTAACTCGTTTAAGCTTAATCCTACGAATGAATTCGCTCGTTGCACAGCGGCTGGATGATCTCCTATATACAAAAAGAGAGCATAAGTAGCTGTAATATAAAAAGGGTTTAATTCACAAAATCCACTTACCATTTAATATGTGAACATTAACTGATTGCGAATTTGCGTTTGACGGCAAGCAAGAATATCTTCCAGAATCAGAAATTTGTGCGCGCTGTATTAACAGGTAAGAGGTTGTGATGTCACCCTTTTCAGTTATAACTGAAACTCCACCTCTTGCAGAATCGTAGTTGATCTCCTGAAAGTTTAAGAAATTAATATATGATTTTAATGGATACTCCGTTATTATAATATATTATTTTATATTTGTAATTGATTTACATTACCTGATTATTATGAGTCCAGTGCACCATTAATGGTGGATCTGGCAGATGTTTCACAATACAAGTTAAATTAACTGTGGATCCCAAATCGATATATAATTCGGGACCACCCGGAATAGTTGTTATTGGCTCTAAAAGAAAAAGAATTTAAATTTGTTAGTTCATGTCTTCAGTGTAATTAAAAGTCGTTAACAAAGAGCAAAAAAAAAATACAAGGGCATTAAAAACATATGTATATTTTAAAAATCAAAATGATAATTTGCCAGTGTAAACATACCAACAACAGAGAAGATCATTGTATATCCAACTGGAGGTGTCGTGGATACCTGACACTCATAAACTCCGGAATCTCTTATTTGCGGATATTTAATCTTGAAATTGTAAAAAAAAACACAAAATTTCTAAACATTTAAAGCGTTTTCTTAAATTCTAAGAAATGACATAAATATTTGTTATAATACCCGAGGTTAGGTATCAAACATTTTAACAAGGATTCACGGATACAATATATAATAACTTTTCATACCTGTAAGGACCAGTCGCCAGTTTGTTTATTATAAATTGCTGAAAATCTTTGGTCCGATGTGTAAGTGCTTTCAGACACAGTCAAAAGGTGCAAGTCTCTGTGACGTATCCAAGATACCTTTAAGTAATAAATGTTTTTGTTTTAATATAATTATAAATTAATGCTATTTGTGAACAAACCGTTTTATTGCCAAGATTTTTGATTCGGCAGTTAAGATGACCCGTTTTGCCAACGAGAGAAGTCACATTTTTTGTGGCAGTTGTATCAAAGTAAGGTCCTCTATCAAGAGGCCTCATATATTTCATTAGTTGGTCCTCATTAAAACTGAAACCATTAACTTCATCGCCCAACATAAACATGTCCGACATATTTATTTTTGGATCGAAATGAGTACGTTGGCATGTAGTTAATCTATAAAGTACTGCAGAAATTCAATTATTAGATGAATTATCAAGCATGAAAGATACATAACATCAAACAAGAGGGGATAAAATCTTATCACACGAAATGTTATAATTTGAAAAGTTGTGCGAAATTTTCTGATAATGACCAACTTACAAATGAACAATATAATTCGAACACTTCGTGCATCAACCATTTTGTGATGTGTGAAAAAAAATGTTTAGTCAGACATTTAACACATTTAAATTCGTTTAAGAGTTAAGGAATGTAACTTTTATCGCGAACGTTTTTTTTTTTTTACTTTGTTTCCTACATAAAGGACATGCGCATTGAGCAATAAAAGTGAAAAACAGTGTTTACCTAAAGTAATTTCAGTTTATATTAGAAAATTCCAAGATTATAGAATAATAAAAAAAAACCAGGTGTCAAATATATACACAAACATTATCTGTTTGTTCACATTCAAAACTTATGTGCAAGCTTTGAGTTTAATAAAAAATAATAATTACAAATTTAAATTAAAAACCAAAAAGGAATATAATATATACATAACACAGTAACAAGCGATTTTATTTATTTATTGGCAATTCAAAAAATGTATAATCCTTTTTAATATGTTAGCGAGTTTTGAGTATTATTTAAAATCTTACTGTGTTCCATTCCAGTAGTTTCAAATCGCCGCTATCTTACGGGTAATCTGTTTTCCTTTTGTCACATTTTTCGAACTGCACAGATGGTCTTGAAATATTCTAGTTTTGTAGATTTAAGTTTACATAAGTAAATAAATGAAATGAACGCGTTAAGAACGATAAGGAATAACTGGAAGAAAAGTGTATTCTTTTCTTGCATTGTTGGATATGGTGTCTCCACCATAAATACAAACATACAGTAAGTAAAATGAATATGAATTGCAAATATGCATGAGAATCAATGTTTACATCTTTGCAGAATTAAACGCTATATGACCGATTTGTCTACTGATGTTCTTCATTCGAGTCAGAGTTTAGGGAATACACCTTTAAATGTGCTTGTTGTCATGAATCCGATTGCCAACAAGAAAAAAGCCGAAAATTTGGTACAGTTTAATTCAAACGAATACATTCCGCTAAATATTTCATTTACAAAATTTCATTCGCTTTCAGTTCAAAAAATACTGTGAACCCATTTTGCATTTGGCCGGTTTTTCGGTTGAGGTGCTGCGCACCAATCACATCGGACACGCTAAAACCTATGTGGAGGAACTGAGCAGGCTGCCCGATGTGATTGTTGTCGCCGGCGGCGATGGAACCAAATCTGAGGTTATTACCGGCCTCCTGCGACGCCAGGGCCAATCGTGTCCAATCACCTTTCTGCCGCTGGGTCGGGAAACCCAGCTGAAATTCAAATCATTCAGTTTAGTCCGTAACAACGAATTGGATTATGTAAAGGCGATGTGCAATGCTTTAATTCCATTGCTGAAGAATCAATTCAAGTACGAGAGTGTCATCAAATACGATGTGCTCAGCGATCCGTCGGACGAGGGAAATGTTAGCAATTTGAAGCCGATCTTTGGATTGAGAAAGTTCTCATGGGGTCTGTTGAAAGACATTGACACGATGAAGGATAAATATTGGTATCTTGGACCGTTGAGGCATCATATTGCTGCATTCATCAAATCATTCTCCTCAAGATCTGACTGGGATCTGGAGACGGAATATGTGTACACGCCGCCATGTCGTGGCTGCAGCAATTGTTGTGTTCAAAGGGAAGCGACCCCGACAACGGGATTCTTTCTCACCAAATTGCTTAAACCTCAAAATAACAGCAACAATGCAAAAGAGATGCACGTCCGAAACGATGACTGCGCCACAGAATTGCATGGAACGATTACCTCCAATCAGATTAACATTTCACTTGGCGAAAACAAGGAGAATTTTACCGTACTGAAAAGTGAATTCTTTGATTCGCTGCAGCCTGGATGGGAGTTCATTAAGAATATACCGAATATTACGAATCGGACCATTGAGCCAAATTTTAAACTGAAAAGTAGAACAATCAAACTATATCCATCAGTGAGCACTCCAAATACTTTGTATTCCATCGATGGCGAGGAATATGATCCACGACCCATAAAAGTAACCATTGTTCCCAATGCAATTAAAGTGTTTTGTTGATCTTATTACTGAGTTTTATTTTAATTCTTGTAGCAACTAATAGTAGTAGTAGTACTTAATATAAATCGAACATTACGCATTCACAGCAAAAATCAACAGAAATTTCCTCCCAAATCCACAGGTATACATAATTATTAATTTGTTTATCTGATGTAATCAGATTATATTATCAAAAGAGCATTACGCATTCACAGCAAAAATTAACAGCGATCTCCTCCCATATCCACAACTGTGTATAATCATCAATGTATTTCTCCGAAGTGATTAGAATTAGTTTATCGCTGACGTGGATACAAGAGCCTGGTTTGCGTCGCAGCACTTTGATGGTGAAGGATTTGGGTTTGCATTTAAAATGGCCGTACCAGCACTTCTTGGCAATGCACTCAATCGAACGTATGTAGCGCGGAAAGTAATTCAGTCCCAGGTCAATCCAGTTAATTATCGAGGAGCACTCCCAAGGACGAGTTTTAAATACTTCGGGCTTGCCATGTACCCCGCCGCCGCCTTCAATAAAAATATTTCTTACGTTTATATCGCGTCTCTTCAATGAGATCTCCTCCTTCTTCTCAAAGTATGCGTAATGATTCGTCTCCCAGGCGGGAAAACTGCCCAATGAGACAACATTATTGTCGGCATAGAATGGTATATCCAATAGCGATCTTTTCGATCCAAAATTAGACGTTTCTTCCCTTGATGCACTCTTCGGTGGGTCAATGCTCATGTAGCGTGGATTGAACGCTTGTCCCAAGATCATGCTCAATGATTTTTTGGACAGCTCTGCACAATAATCCTGCTGCACTGTGCACAATAATCCAACTGTGCAACATAGTTCGCATATCCAAAACAAGCTGAAATTCTTTTGGTATGCAGACACAATACTCATTTTGCTGATCAGTATCGGCGTGCATCTACATAAAGAAATAAAAACTTATCTTTATGCAGATACTCAAATTGTATTATTTATGGTTTTGCTTACCGATTTGTTTTTCTTACGTTTATATGATACAAATAATTATTTTTATTTTTCTTAAATGAGCCAATATTATGTTAATGATATTTGCAGACAATTTGCAACATTACAGTTAAGATTTTTCTTCTTCCTACTTCTAGTTTATCAATAATATCCTAAGCTTTGTATGCAGCTTACAAAAAAGGAACGAATTGGTGTCATTTGCATTCTTAAAAATAGGTATAAATGGTAGATATTAAAGGACGGATGATACAAGTAACGGGTACAAGGACTATTATCAAAATAACCAGATCCATAGATATTTAAAATTGTACAAGGTATATTTTCGTGTGCCATTAGAAAAATATCAAGTGTTTTCGAAATTGTTTTAATAACTTATATTTCGAATCGTGGCGGGGAACAATGACAATTGTGATAAGTATACAGTTCCGATTATTATTACAATTAAAATTGATTGACTTTCAAATAAGTTGTTGAGTTATTTAATTTTCAACGCCGAAATTTCATTGCTAGTATATAAGTGGACTGCAATAAATTTATCGCAAAATTTCTGTCGCATATTTGTTAAAAGGATTAAATTAAATTAAATTAAAAATGCTTTGACGTTCTCTAAATTTAACTAATCAATATCACAATGGCATTTCCAAAAAAAAATTTGTCATAATACATTAAAATTGATTGTGAACCAAGAATTAATTTCCATACATTTTCAGAAGAGGAACACACATTTAGACTGAAAATGGCCTAAGTGGCATCACTGCTCGAAATGAACCAATGAACATTTGCTGAGTCAGAAGAACAGTTCATCAAATAAAAGTTCTTTGTTTTATTATGAGTGACTCGTTTATTTTGGATTGGATATTAAGAAAGTGAAAAAATGAAAACGGTGGTTAATGATAGAGAAATACGTTTATTGTGCATAGATTTAATCAGTTGTATATCTAATTTCAGGTCCAAAAGTCACCGGCTTTACAGTTTATACTGGACCAGGATGTCAAACTCACGGATCGTTTTGTGTCTTTTTTGCTGCGATTTACCACATTCAAATCGCTTAAAATTCACTGCAAATTTTTGGAAATATCTTGTGATGGAATCGCTTGGCTGTGCACATGGACTGCCTTCATATGGCTACTCAGCTCCCAAGAGCTGTACCAAATGCAAGCAAATATGCTGATAGGATTAATATTGGACATTGTCATTGTGGCTTTGATAAAAGCATTTGTGCGTCGTCGACGACCTGCTCCAGTTACAGACTCCTATGCAATTGGCCCGGATAAGTTTAGTTTTCCGTCGGGACACGCATCGAGAGCGTTCTATGTGCTCACCTTCTTCACCCAATTGCATGCACTGCCCATCATATTCTGGATGCCCATCACTGCCTGGGCCGTCAGCGTTGTCCTCTCAAGACTTGTGCTCAGGCGTCATTTCATTTTGGATGTTTGCGCGGGTGCATTGATAGGCATTTTGGAGGCGGCACTCCTTGGACTCATTTGGCTAAGTTCGGATTCTGCCAATTATCTAATTGGCTTCTTATCAGAGGACAAAATCCTTAGCGAAAGTAGTTAAATTTAAATATTGCGTGTGGTTGAAAGCAATTATTGTTATTTAATTTAATCACCAAATAACTTTTGTTTTTCGATGTTAAATATTTATATTTGTTATGACCCAAAAATATAAGACTCAATGCATAATTTTATAGGTATAGACAGACAGAATTTCAATTATATTTTATAACATTAAATCTAACAATTTGCAATCAGCTGCACAATTTGTGATATATTTTTTTTGGGCTTTTTCAAGCCTTGGCTGCAGCATCCAAGGCATTTTCTAGATCATTTATCAAATCGTCGGCGTCCTCCAGGCCGACAGACAAGCGGATCAGAGCATCAGTTATACCCAACGTCTTTCGGTCTTCAACGGGCACCGAGGCGTGTGTCATGATGGAACTAAGAATAAAATAAATATTACAAGTAAATAAAATAATATAAAAATAAACACACTATCAAGAAATATAATTTTAAATATAAATAATACAAAAAAAATTAGCTAACACTTACGGCAACTCAGCCAAGCTCTCATATCCGCCCAGACTTTCAGCTAATATGAATAATTTAAGGGTCTTCAAGAATGCCGAAGATTGCTTCAGGGATCCCTTGATATAAAATGAGAAGACTCCACTGTAACCATAGGTCTGCTTGAGAGCGATGGCATGATGTGGATGTGACTCCAAGCCAGGATGCAGCACTTTCTCAACAAACTGATGGGATTCCAGAAATTTGGCGATTTTAATTGCGTTCTTCTGGTGTTGTTCCATGCGCAACGACAGCGTTTTCAGACTGCGATTCACTTGATAACAATCAAAAGGAGACGGAACAATGCCAACAGCTGCAACAAATATACATAAACAAATAAATGAATATTATTCCTAATCAAATACAATGAATTGTCTGAACAGACCATTTTGTAGGAACTTCAATCTGTCATAAAGACTTTCACAGTTCATTGTTATGCCGCCCATGACAACATCAGTGTGTCCATTCATATACTTCGTCAGGGAATAGCAAACCAGATCAGCGCCCAGCTCCAAAGGTCTTTGGAAATACGAGGTCAAAAACGTATTGTCGACGGCAACAATTACATTTCCAATTGCATGACACAATTTTGTAATGGCTTCAATGTCCGCCACTTTAAGAAGTGGATTCGTTGGCGACTCAATCCAAACGAGCTGAAATTATAAATCGTAATAATAAAATATAAATAGTTATAAGAAGTGACCAACATTTACCTTAGTCTCTGGCTTGAAGGCAGCTTTCAGCTTATCCAAATCGGTCGCATCTACAAAACTAGCTGAGATACCCAGACGCGCAGCCACCTGCCTGAAATTGGAATAAATGCATTATTTGTATATAATTTTAAGCACAATTGCGTAATTGATATCTTACCTGATTAACCGGTTAGTTCCGCCATATACATCGTCGCCCATTATGATGTGATCCCCGCTGTTGAGCATGGTAAGGACAGCTGTTGTTGCGCCCAATCCCGACGAGAAAGTCAAACCATACTTGGCATTATCCAGCGCCGCAAGGCAATTCTCCAGCACATTACGTGTGGGATTTCCACTTCTTGAGTATTCAAAACCCTAAACGAGAAATAATAATAATAAATTAGAAACATGTAAAATAAAATACAAAATATCTCTAAAAGATGACTTTTGTCTGGTCAAAAGATTCAAATTTCGCTTAGACAACCCTGGCTCCACTTGGACCTGCTTGGGGTTTAACGACATATTCTAATGATTTCGATTAGATAACAAAGAATACTGTAAATTGGCAATTTTTAAAAGTCATCTAAATATGGCAGAGGTTAACTGATTTCGGCTATTTCAGCGATAAGTGCCTGTTTTTTTTTTATGTTTTGCTTTTGCTAAACAAATAGTTGCGTTTTTTAAATGCCAAAAATACTTTGCTTGAGCTCATCATTCAAAAAAAAACTATATTAATGGAATCGCATCAAATATTATCCAGTTGGACGAGTTCAAGTTGATCTGACAATTGAGTTTTTGTTGTTGCAAATAAATTACTTTCAACAATATTGTGAAAAGAGCCTAAGTAATTGTCAAGTCATTGTCTTTTATTAATTTATTATAGAATGTATATATAAATCATTTAATATGGTTTTTTATTTAATGTCATATGAAGACTAATAAGAAATGTAAGAGCACAAATACACCCATACCTAGAAAAATATATACTTATATGGTATATCAATATAGCAAATATTATTGCGATACGATATTGTAAGCAGACATATGCCAGATACGACATAACACATACGATATAAGCGTATAAGAACTTGTGCTGCTTACACGATGTTCACCGGGTGCATCCTGCTTGAAGGTTGTGCTCAACGAGATGGGCGGAATAACACAAGCACTTTTCCACTGCTCGGGATCCTGACCGGCATGAATGGATTTGGTGGCGAAACCCTTTGGCTGGACCTTAAAACTCATATTCGGATGAAGAAGCGATGTACACGCGGCAAACACTTGTTAAACACTGCTCAAACATGATTCTGTTCGTCCAATTTGAATTCACAAACCCATTTACACGTTAGTTCACGATGAACTGATCAGATCAGTGCTGGCATTTTAGCTCTTTTTTTATTATTTGAGCTGTAAGCTGCAATGCGGCCAACTATTAGAATTAAGATTGGAGATTGTACATTGTTTTATAATATATGATAGTTGGCTTATATTTTTAAATAACTACATATTAAATTTACAAATTTTAATGAAATTAGGAATGGTAAACTAACGATAGGCGAATGAACTTAGTTCACTCCGCACTTCAATCGAGCTGGTTCAGTTAGATTCAATAATACAATCTTATTCAATCGTAAGATATCACATTAACATATGTGCATAACATATGCATTTTAAAAGAATTTATTATTTCTGACACAATTTGGGGGTTTTAAGAAGGTAAGCTATTATGATTTAAAGAAACAAATCGATAACAATTTTTGAATACATTTCTATGTACATATGTAAGTATATTTTGGTCTGTAAATACCGGCTTTTGAACAGTTGAAATGTGATCCAAAATCATATATTTTGGCCTAGCTTATGGTAAATTTAATATTGTTCAAAACAAAAGTTCTTCAATGGAGGGGAATGGTTATTATATGTATGTAATCGCCTTTTGTCCCACAGTAATAAATATTTTTAACATTTAAGGTAAAGATGCCCTTGGGTGAGCTTGTTGCAAGTCTGTCGACAAACCCATATTTTGGTGCTGGATTCGGTTTGTTTGGCATCGGAGCAAGTGCAGCAATACTGAGAAAGGGTCTGCAAGGAGCTGTGATTCTGTTTCGGCGACACATGATGATAACGCTGGAGGTGCCATGCAGAGATAAATCATATCAATGGCTGTTGAAATGGATCACGATCCGAGGCGCTAAAAAGACGCAGCACTTAAGTGTGGAAACTTCGTTTATACAGAACGACAATGGTCAGGTGAAAACAAGCTACGAATTCATACCGAGCATTGGCAAACACCTCTTTCAGTACAAAAATAATTGGATACAAGTAGAGCGGACGCGGGAACAGCAAACTCTCGATCTGCACATGGGTGTGCCGTGGGAATCCGTAACGCTGACAGCCTTTGGCAATAATAAACAAATCTATTTCGATATCCTTGAGGAAGCACGTCAACTAGCGCTACAAGCGACCGAAGGTAAAACTTTAATGTATACAGCGATGGGTTCGGAATGGCGACCCTTCGGCCATCCACGAAAACGGCGACCGACGACATCCGTTGTTTTGGATCGAGGTATTTCGAAAAGGATTGTTGCCGATTGCAATGATTTCATTGCGAATTCATTGTGGTATACACAGCGTGGGATACCCTATCGACGTGGCTATTTACTATACGGACCACCCGGCTGTGGTAAATCCAGTTTTATAACTGCCCTGGCAGGTGAATTGGAATATGGCATCTGTTTGCTAAATCTATCGGAAAGGGGACTCACCGACGATCGTTTAAATCATCTAATGAATGTGGCGCCAGAGCAAACAATTATCCTGCTTGAGGACATCGATGCTGCATTTATTTCCCGTGAAGCGACGCTACAGCAAAAAACGGCATTCGAAGGTTTGAATCGCATAACATTTAGCGGACTTTTGAATTGTTTGGATGGAGTTGCTTCCACCGAAGCGCGAATCGTTTTTATGACCACCAATTATTTGGATCGCTTGGATCCGGCCTTAATTCGACCGGGTCGCATTGATTTAAAGGAATTCATTGGCTATTGTACACAGTATCAGTTGGAAGAGATGTTTAAGAATTTTTTTAGCGATTGTGAAACATCGAAAGCGACAGAATTTGCTGAAAAAATTATTGCCACAAGTCGCCAAGCGAGTCCAGCACAAATTCAAGGTTTCTTCATGAAACACAAATCGTCCCCGCCACAACAAGTAGTCGACAGTATCGCGGATATTTGGGAAAATTAGTATAATTTACGATTAGTGCTAGTTTATTATTATTATTGTTATTCGTCTCCCGTAAGCAGGGCCAACAAAAAAAAAAAAATAAATAAAGTTGCAAATTGAAGAAAATAAACTTGTTATTTTATATGAAGATTTTTGTTTGCCTGTAGACAGAAAGATGTGTTAAATGTTTTCTAGATTTTAACAAACAACCACTATCTTAATATATTTTTAGGCTCATAAGTAACATTTGTCCATAAAACTAAATCTATACGATTTACATATACATATATATAGGAGTGTACAAAAATAAACTTTCTCACTTCAATTTTGGAATGTATCTTGTTTCCTGATCTTCCTTAGACAATATTTTGATTTCTTCATCTAGCTGATCATTTGTTGGTCGTAGCATATTCCACGGTTGTATTTCGCCCGTGCCAAAGAACTGATAAAATATGTAGGTGACCACCGAAATAATTCCTGAGACTACAAAAAATATTCGCCATTGGTCAATGGAATCCTTTAAGAGAAGAGAAAAAATAATTACAATTTTAGCTAAGTAAAAGTCAAGTAAAAGTTTAGTGTTTACCTCCTTGGTAACCAAGAATCCAGCGGTCAGCGGTGATAGAAATGATGCGGACATATGAATTGTCTGGCAGAAAGCTAATACTGCTCCAGAGTGTCCATAGTTTGGCGCGAGATCTATTATATTAGCCATTGCTCCCGCGTAGGATGCCGTTATAAATATAACTGCTATAAACCAGATTGTCAAGAGAATTATTATATTTTCTATATACCCAATACATAAGATAAGCAATCCGGGAATTATTTGCGAAAGCGCCGTAAATAGTTTTCTTACATTAGTCATACCTAAAATATTATGCAATAACATTTTATCGGCAATATAGCAAAACAGTACCGAGGAAAGATAAGAAAATATGAATGGCATTCCTGATAATATCCCATTTGTATCGTACTCAAACTTAAGAATATGTTTCATAAATGATGGTCCACTAACAATAAACACATAATGTACAAATATTCGACCGAATGTTGTAATTGCAATTGCCCAAACTGGCAAAGAACTAAATATGTGGCACCACGGCACTTTCATTGTGGATGCCTTCAACACATCCTCACCAACATTGAGCTCAATGTAATTGAGCTCCTCTTTCGTTATACGTGGATGCTCCTGGGGTGTATTGAAAGCTAAGGTATACCATAAAATGCACCAGCCAATGCCTAAAGAGCCGGTTGTATAGAAGACAAGCGGCCAGCCGAATGTGTTTATGATAAAGCCACAGATTGCATAGGTTAAACCGATCCCGATACTAAATCCTTGAAAGCTTGACATAAAACGCGAACGTTCCGTCAAAGGTATCCAGTAGCCGACAATTGCGTACATCGCAGGCCAGGTTAGGCCCGAAGCAAATCCCTGAATTGAGCGTAAAAATATTACAACTGCATAGTGAACTTCTGCGGCTAACGGCATAAGTAGACTGCATAATGCAGTTGCCAACTGTGACCATCCAAATACGCACTTTGTTCCAAATGCTTGCGTCGCAATTCCACCAACAACTTGCGATAGAACATAACACCAATAGAATGAGCTAATTATCACAGATTTCACAATTGATGCATCTTCCTGAGAGGCGCCACCCTACAATGCATTAAGTTCAAATTGATATTTATAATCGCTAATATTGTATTATTAATACTGAGACATTTTACCATATTTAATGAGTAGGAGACACTAGAGTTGTCTTGCTGTGTCTCAGTATCATTGCGTATCATGGCAACTAAGGCAAAATTCATATCATTGCGCATCATAAAGGACACCAGGAAACCAGACCACGAAAGAAAATATAAAACTAAACGAGCAGGAATTTTATCTGTAATTAAATTAATTGATGAATATTAATATATTACAAATATATTATGAAATAAATAAATTATTATTGAAATCGCTAACAATATCTTACCGCCTAATCTCGAATGATACGAGATAGAATTCCTAGATTTCCTAGAAATCGAATACATTTTTTATGCGCCTTGTGTTCCCTCTTCATATATACAGAATTTCTAAAAACAAAGAAGATATTTAAGTGATTTAAAGCTATGCAGGTATTTGTAATGTATACTCAGCAGCTGTTTTGCACACTATGGGAGAAAAAAAACACAATTAAGTTGTGCATTACGGTTACGGTCATCTCGCCATATATATACACATATAGACATATATGTATTATACGAAAGTAAATAATATTGATTGATAATGACAGTCACATTTCATGGAAAATCGTATCGATTTTAGTATTCACGTGGCTCTTATGTTATGCATTATTATATATCCCAAAATATTAGTGTTTTTCCCCCCAAAAAATTCAGATTATTCTTTTTATATTTTCACTGCGTTGTACTTGATAGAGTTTTATCGAATTCACATCGATAGATTAACGAAATGATAAAAAAGAAAGCATAGAAATCAGCTGATCTTTTTAATTTCATCATGCATGCATTTCAAGGATATTTCACTTTCAAGGTGAAACATTTTCAATTTGTGTTTAACTTGTTTTGTATTTCATCAGTGTTCGCGGAAGCGAAACCTTCATCACATACATACGTACATATTGACATACATAGATATGTATATTTACGTATATATATATATATACTTACCAGATAAAGCACATAAATGTATTTTTCTCAAGCTGGCTTTTTCCAATACAATGCAAACTTAATTGTAGGATTTTATGTGACGTGTCTAACGTACTTAGATTCGTACATAGTACTATTTACTATTTACCACTCGAGCAGGTACATGTATTGTATACACAAACATTTGGTGTGCGATTTATGATTGAACAACCGAGAAGGAGTTGGTATGTTGCACAGCAGTGATGCGTATTTAGCCTTTTTTAGTTATGTTGTGTTATTATGCTCAGTTTACAAGTACAGCTTTATTATCGTATTTTGATGGTACTTACAATAATTATTTAAGACATTAAAGCATAAGTAAAGCATTTATGTCCGACGTTTACTCACTTCTGAAGCCAACACTTTTTCGAATGGCATTGCTGTGCAATAAAAATATCGATAGACATCGTATGCCACCCCTATTATCACATATTTATGTTATGTTGCTCATCACTATTTCTGATAATCTAAAGCTACAAATTATTTTTAGCCAACATGATATCGGAATTGATAGCTGCGGCTTTTGCTGCATTAGCCCTGAGAGCTGTAATATCAATGAACTCATTCTCTGGTTACAACAAAGCGCCCATGTTTGGTGACTATGAGGCACAGCGGCACTGGCAAGAAGTGACAGTGAATCTGCCGGCGAAGCAATGGTATACGAATGGGACAAGCAACGATTTACAGTACTGGGGATTGGATTATCCGCCTCTAACTGCATATCACAGTTATCTCGTTGGCCGTGCAGCTGAATTGGTGAATCGCAGTTATGTTGAACTGCACACGAGTCGTGGCATTGAAACGAGGCAACATAAGAGTTTTATGCGCCTCACAGTGTTAGCAGCGGATGCATTTATTTATTTGCCAGCGATGATCATTCTGGCCATTTGCATGGAACTCACCTTTCACAGAACCAACACCAACAGGCAGCAATTGTTTGTCCTGCTCGCAATTTATCCCGGTCAAGTACTAATCGACAATGGACACTTTCAGTACAATAACATATCGCTTGGATTGGCGGCTTTGGCCATTGCTGCGATATTGTTTAATAAACACTATGTTGCCGCGTTTGCCTTCACGCTAGCATTGAATTACAAACAAATGGAATTATATCACGCATTGCCATTCTTTGCATACCTTCTCAGTTCAACATTATCACACAAAAGGTATATTATTTGAAACATATTCATTTAGCAGTTAGCACACTAGATGATCTGATTGTTCAGAGTATTTAATTTATTTTTTTAGTGAGCTATTTGCTTAGTTTATTTTAAAAGGAGTCCAGACTTACTTTTCATTTAAACCTACCTAGCTTAACTATGTATATGGTTTTCTGTTTGGACTTAGATCTGTGGGTTTTTTTCTGGGGTACTTTACACTTTTAGTTTACACACTGATTTACTGATACCTTGAAATGATATAGAACTATTTCAAAATTATAATACCACCCGAAAATAGTAAGTATGATCGGCAGAGCTCGAAGTAAGATCGAAGAATAACCACAGAAGTAATTACTATTTTCTAGTTATCAATGTGGGTTATTGCAATACGAGGCTGAATACAGGGTATCTTGATGTCGTCCGGCATTAGTCAAATGTAGCTTGAATGTCACTTACCTAGATGGAAATTGACCATGCGCAATTCAAGTACGCAGTATAGTTGCATTATAAATAATTTGACCTTTCAAAAAGTACCGTATTCAAAGTAAACACATTAATCAATATAATTTAATTAATGGTTACAAGTCCGAAGCAAAATTACGCAAAACAGACATGAGGATATCAAAAATTCAACTCAACTACACATTAAATATACATATATATAATTTGTTTGAACAACAATAATGTATTTCAAAACCTTTAAGTCATAAAATAAAAATGTACCCTTATTTTCAGTTTTAGATCGTCTGCCGTTGAACTGGCGGGAATTGCAAGTATTGTGCTGGGATTGTTTGTGATCTTATGGTTTCCCTGGCTTGGTTCACTTGATGCAACTTTGCAGGTTGTGTACCGTCTTTTTCCACTCGGACGCGGTGTATTTGAGGACAAAGTTGCAAACTTTTGGTGCAGCTTTAATGTCGTTTATAAATTGAAGTAAGCTTTACCTAATATGAAAAAGAGATGTCAAAAAATGTTAATATTATTTTTTGTGTGCTTACAGAAAACATATCTCAAATGACCAAATGGCAATAATTTGTTTGGGCACCACATTATTGGCAATACTTCCAACAAATATACATCTATTTTTCCGCAGAAGTAAACACACATTCCTGTTAGCTTTATTTAACACGGCTGCAGCGTTTTTTCTGTTTTCATTTCAAGTATGAATTAAGATTTATGATTGCCAAACACAATCCCTTAAAAATCTTATTTTTCTTGTTATTTTTCAGGTTCATGAGAAGTCGATTTTGCTGGTTTCATTGCCAGCGATATGTTTATTTCCTTGGTGGCCTAGGGAAATGGTTTGGTTCCTGGAGGTATCCGTTTTCAGTATGATTCCGCTCTTAACGAGGGATAACTTGTTAGTTCCGACCATAGCATTAATGATCATATTTCATATTACTTTTAAGTCTAGGTATTTTCAGGTCAACAAAAAAATAGAAGATCAAAAGCATTTGTTAAAGTCCATCATTAAAATATCGGAAAGTTTAATGATTAGTATTTTAGTAGGCTTTTTGATGATAGAACCATCTGCCAGACTTCCAGATATTTGGCCATTAATAATATCGATAATAAGTTGTGGACATTTTTGTGTATTCCTGGTCTGGGGATACATTCAACAGTTTTCCAACTCTAGCCTATGCCTTAAATAATTAGACTTTGTTAATATTATGTATAGTAAAGTAAAAAATCACGTTGAGAAGTAAACTATTTATGTAATGTGATGACATTAAGATTTATTGAATGAACCATCAAAACAATTGCACAATGCCATTTTGTAAGCACTATCTTTACATTTTTTATTTGAACAAGTGTGATGGTGACAAAGAAATTTTCTAATGCTATGTAAAATGTTTAATTTGATTACCACTATTTCGGTTTTATTTGATCTGGAAAAGTCTGTTGGTACGTAGACAATGAGAGTCGGACTACAATCTGTCGGGCATCGTCATTCCGTCAGGCGCCTCCGCAGGATGACCTTCTTATTGAATTAGTTTGGAATTGACCGCAGGATTTTAGCTCAGTGAATACTTCTGTGAAGAATGCTGGTTCTGCATTTATTTTTAGCATCTTATTACTTAGTCTGTTGACAATAACCAGACATCTAAAATCAAATTTAAATTATTTTAAACAATACATCCTCAAAACACTATTTCTTCTCAACTTGATTTGTTTGAAAATAATAAATGCGCTCAAAAATGCTGCTCACCTGTCCCAAAAGTGTTCCTTGGAGTCCTCAACTAGAAATGGCTTAAGTGGATAACTAATCTCGTTACCCATGTAAGAATACGACAGATACAAACAGGTGAGCACAGATGCTTGAAGATCAGATTCCTTTGTTTCCTCTCCGTTGACAAGTTCGCGTACTAGCATGTATACAAAAACAACGTTTGCTGGATTTATAAATGCCACATCCTGAAATTAAATTTCAACTATTAATATTTTGTTTTCAAAAACAGAACTGAATGACTTAAAATAAATAAAAATCACAAATCTACAAATAAATGAATAAATCAAGCTCTGATAGAGACAGCTCGTTAAAAATAAATATTTAATTCTGTAATCTTTTGTATGTATGTATATATGTATGTAGAATATGCCAGCATTATGATAGTAGTTTGTTCATTATAAAAACATGCTTTGCTTGATGACTTTGGATTTTCTTATCTGATCTTGATAAACTTTGAACAGTAACATTCAATTGGGAGGCAATATTTTTGGCAACTATGCTTTTATTGCTAGCGGAAATCGCTTCATATCTATATTCACTTAACCGGCGGAGTTATCGATAGAATATAATAAACCTAGTTTGCGCTTGGCTTACGAGAACTTCCAATCTAAATTTAAAACCTCTAGCTCTTAAAGTCTCTGACATCGGCGCTTTCATACAGTCCTATAAAAGAACATATGTATATCGACTTGGCTTTTGATGCTGATCAAGAATGTATATTCATAAGTAGGATATATTCTCTTCTGCCTGAAAATACCTTTGCAATACTTTAATAAAAACATGTTACGCAATTTTAATGGAATCAGTGTACAATAATGTTAGTTTTTATGTTCAAAATTTGTTTTCAGTTTTAAAATTAAAAATTTCATAGCTTTAAAATTTACGAGCAAGTTTTTAAACGGTGTTGATTTATTTTTAAGAATTTTGATTACAAATTATCCGAATTTCAAATATTTAATTATCAAATAAGATATTGTTATAAAGCAAAAGTAGAATTCAGGAAGCAGTGAAAATTCTATTATATAAGTCAACTCATTTCATTTCTTTCTTTTCCCCGAACTTCGAAATAGTTTTGAATGCCTTTATAAGTTAAATAAGAGCGAGTAGAATGAGAGGTGTAAATTAAATTACCTGCCATCCTTGCAATAACAAGCTTCGATCGACAGCTCTTAGCCACATGACAGCGTCTCCGGGATCAAAATTGTTTAGTCTTTGGCATCGGTAATGTAAAAATAGACCTAAGCATTTCAGGAGCTCTGAAGTAGATGCCTGCAAATGCAAAACTCAGTAAATCATAATTCCGATATAGAATCAACAAGCAATCGAAAATTTACCTGAATAACAGTTTTGCGTGGAATGTGATTCTGATTTGTGTTCTTAAGTTGTATTGAAGATGTAAGCAACTGCTGGGGCAGTGTCAGTGCTAACGGTTGTTTCTGAATTAATTTATTGTGATTTGTTATCGAATTTGTATTATTAACACGGCCCAGTTCCTTGGCAGTTGATGGCTTTTGCGTTTTGGCCGATGGGAAAAACGGAAGTTCCCGAATGACCTGATTTTGATTGCAATGATGCGATTGATGATTCTGATTCTGATTTTGATTCTGATTCTGATTCTGGTTCTGATTCTGATGCTGATGATGTTGATGCTGATGCTCTTCAATATGATTGCAGTGGAGTTGAATGTTTTTATTTTTATCCGATGACGACGAGTAAGAAGCCTCTAAAAGCTGGGCCTTAAAGCATGCTGATGGTAAATTCGCACATTTATTCTTATTTTCAACTTTCTTTTTATTATGCGATGTAGACAGTTTTTTCCACGAGAGCGCATTTATGAACAGCGAATGTTTCTTTAAGCTTTTCTCAATCGAACTCTTCTCCGATATAATGGTTGAGTTCTCGTTGTGAGCATCCAAATCATTGTTAATGGTATCTTTAGATGTATACGTTAGGTTGTTAAAGTTGTGCGAGTTGATCTGCGAGTGCATATTAAATTGCACACTTGTATTTTGATGTCCTGAGCCATTCCTGGATATTTGATGGGTAATCGCTTTCTTGTTTTCGCGGTTCTTCGCATTATTCAATTGCTCATATGAAAAATTATTCAAATGTGAATCAACTGACCCTGAAGTATCATTTATCTTCTCAGTTTGACTGTCAGCGGATTGATTATATGGAAAATTAGGCTGTGACGAATATACTGGGTGTCTATCCCGTGGATTGAAACTTAAAACCGTGCCCATTTTAACTATAAGAAAAAATGTATTTATTTATGCATTAAATGCTCATATTCATATTAATTCGTTTAAGAACCACAATTTTATATTATGTATTGCAAAGTATTGATTATTTTTCACAGCTGCACTTTTATTTGTGTACATACATGTTTACTTAAGAACTGCGTTTAAATAAATAAATAATTTTTCAACTTTTTTTGGGGAATAGGATTTTTTTGTAAGATGGACCAACCAAAATTACCTGAATATATCAATTAAAAATTCAACTTAATTTATTGATTGATTTCTTAACACAACGTGAATTGGAAAAAAGGAATAATTACTTTGGAGTTTTAAAAACTTAAGTAATTTGTGTATGTTCTTAACTTCATAGACTTTTTCTATTTTTTACAATTTTTTTAATGGGATATATAATATTATTTTACATTTTCTTTAAAGCACATTTAACTAGAAAACTTCTGAAATATTCCTTAAATCGATTTCCTGCAAGCAAAACCACATTCACCAACCCTTAAGTTCCCAACTACTGAGCATGCTCAGTAAGCAAGGAAATTTTTATTTACCCCTATTTTTGGCACTTGAAGTCACTTTTATTAGGTTAATTAGGAAATGAGTCGACTATACCATTGTTAAATACCTATACCTTATGAACAGAAGGATAAATACAAATAATCATGTTAACATATATGCCATATTTACAACAATGTATGTGCTCTCCTTGTATTTGTGTTGCTGCTACTTACCACACCCTCTTTCAACATATAAATAAATTTCCCACTATTTTCAATCTAGGATCCCAAAATGTAGCAAATGTTAGAAAGCTAATGATGAATCGTTTCATAAAATGGAGGTTGTGCCTTAAAATGTTAATTAACTTATTTGCTAACTAATAAATGATTTATACTTTAATTTTTCTTACAAAATAGGCCTATGTATAAAGTTTTTTGGTATATTTGTACAATATTGTCAGGCTATATTAAGAAAAAAGGAATCCATAACATAAAGTAGTCAGTTGTTTTTAAGTTAAGTTAATTAAAGATATTTGGAGCAAATTATAGTTATTAATGAGACAAGGGCGAACCGATCCTTTGTAAAACGGAGCTAGAGTAGACCTCCTCTATATCTCAAATTTACATAAACACATATGGTAGGTAGATTAAAATTAAAATCTTTTTTTACAATTCGATACATCGATTCTTAGATTCTAGATTACCTCTCTAGGAAACCCTAGATCAATTTTTATTCAAATTTTCATGAATCTTAGGAAATTTCTAAGGTAGATCCATATTTTTTATGAAATTAATAATAGAAAGAAATAAAAATCGTTATAGTGCCTGTACAAATATTTAAAATTGCAGAAATGTTTTCAGCTAAATTAATAATTTAATTTTAGTTACACAATATTGCAGACATCTGATATTCTCGCTTTATATATATATAATATTATATATAATAAAGTATTTTCATGTGTTGTTGTTCCGTTTCAGTGTTCCAAAATGAATGCTTATTGAGTGCTAGTTGTAAAGATACCAACTGATGTTTAAGCTCAGCGATCTTATCGAAAAGTTTTTCGATATATCGTGAGTTTACCCAGCACTATCACAATTTGATTGTCATCATTCAACAACGCCGAACAATTGAGAAATTTGCAAAATGGTAAGAGCTATTGGAATACTTTGTGATAAACATAAGAGACATCATATAAATAAATATTTTCAGTTTCGCAATCAATATGATAGTGATGTCACAGTATGGAGTCCACAGGGCCGCCTGCATCAGGTGGAGTACGCCATAGCCGCTGTTAAGCTCGGCACCGCAACGGTCGGCTTAAAAAACAATGATTATGCAGTTCTCGTTGCGCTCTGCAAACCACCATCGGAGCTATCTGCTTCTCAGCGCAAAATAATTGCAATTGATGAGCATTTGGGTATATCGATTGCTGGCATTACGGCCGATGCGCGTGTGCTCAGCAAATATTTGAGATCCGAGTGCTTGAGCTATAAACATTCCTATGGCTCAACTTATCCCGTGCCGCGTCTCATCACCACTCTTGGCAATAAAATGCAGACGACAACTCAACGCTACGATCGTCGTCCATATGGTGTGGGCTTACTCCTAGCCGGTTACGATGAGAAGGGACCACACATCTATAAAGTGGAACCATCGGCGAATTATTTCAATTGCAAGGCAATGACCATCGGATCACGATCACAGAGTGCTCGCACATATCTGGAGCGTCATTTGGCCACGTTTAACACATGCACCAAGGACGACATCATTTGCCATGGCATTCATGCCATACGCAGCACACTGCCCAATGATGAGCTAAGCAAAGATGACGGTGCATCTCAGTTGGTACGATATATTTATACATATTCCTTAAGCTCTTTGTTAATACTTGCGTCTTTTAGATGATTACTGTTGCCATTGTTGGCAAAGATCAGCCCTTCAAGGTGCTCACTGATGAGGAGAATCTATTTTATCTGGACATGGCTAAGAAGCGTGGTGCAACAATGTTATCGAAGTCTGGTGGGAATGATGATGATGATGATGATACTCCACCACCCATTAGCGATCAGCCTGAACCAGCAGGTCCGCGTGATCCTCAAGTGGCAGTCGCTACCATGGAACGTCCTTAATAGATCATACACATTTACTATTTCGATGTTTTAATAAAGGTGTCTGAAATATATTATTTATTCTCTGCTTTTGATTTGAATAAGCATTTATGTTTTATAGAAAATAACTGGCTAAAATCTCAATTTGCTAAAGATTGATTAAAAATTACGAGAAATTTAATACAAATATGTAACGAAATTTACTAAAACTTTCAGTTTGCATAAGGGATATTAGGAATTAACATTTTTTTACACATATGGAAAAGATTAATATCAGAAATAACCACCCAAGATCCAAGCCAAGCCCGAAGTAAGGATTAAGGACTTAAAATTACAAGAAATTTATTACAAATTGGCTAAAAATTTTAATATAATAATAAAGTTAATCTCAGTTCAATAATGGATGATGATTTGTAGCAGTTTCGATAAATTCTTTGAAATCGTATTTCTTAGATGGGACATTTCTGCATTCAATCAGGGAACAGGTAACAAAATTAAACAAACGAATCTTACTTAAATATTCTCTTGGTGTTTATTAAGAATTAGATTTTGTTGAATGCAGCAATATCGACACTTTGCACAAGATCCTCGATTTTCTCGATCTCTTCGGTTAGCCAATCCACAGATACTTTTTCATCCTCCACAACACAGGATATTGTTATCTTCTGTATGCCAAATGCAACCGGTACAAATTTGGAAGCACCCCAGAGTAAACCATCTAATTGGATTTCACGAATCTTGGCTTCCATTGCTTTTAGGTCGACTTCATCGTCCCACGGCTTCACATCGAGCAGAATACTCGATTTGGCAATAATGGCGGTTTTCGTTGACTTTTTCAAATTGTACTTGGATAGACGTTCCTCCCTTATCCTCTGTTTATCAGCATCCTCCTCCTCGCTGTCCGAGACAAATAAGTCAAATTCATCAACATCATTAGCAGGAGCTGCTGCTTTATTATTGTTATTCTCAATTAGCGTTATCTTTTTCAAAATTGCTTGATAAAGCTCTTTTATTTCCTTGTTCTCAGCTTCCAGTACGGCAAGTCTGTTTAAAATTCCCGAATTCGAGCAAGGTTCAAATGTGATATCATCAATCTGAAAAACGAAAAAAATCATACATTAGCATCAACAGTGAAGTTTATTAATTTATTATTTTTTTTATTTAAGTTTTAAGTGTTCTAGTTTATTTATTTAATGTTAACTAAAGTCAGTCGACGCAAAAAAAAAAATACATAAAGTAAGAAATATACTAAATGTAATTAATAAAGAAAAATTTAAAGATTTCTAGAAGTTTTTAAAAGCAAAATGGTCCAAAATTTGTTGCATGGATTGTGGAAACTTCAGAAAAAAACCAATCAGATGAAAAATAGTTTGTGTGAATTAGTTGCCTAATTTAAAATTGAGTTCTTAATGATAGAGATATAGGAGAACGAAGAATTGTTTATACGATAAAGTCCATTGTAAACATTACAGAGTATTCGAAACGGTTCATGCACGGAATAATAGTGATAATTAAGATTTTGACCAAATTAACTGTCTGTCAGCTCAGGTTGAATATTATTTATCTTTAGTTATATTTTTTAATTTGTTGCAACTCACCTTCTCAAGTGAACTTTGTATATCCTCTCTGGCTTTCGCAATTTCCGTCACTAAGAGACTGCAATTATTCGTCTGGGCACCCTAAATAGTAAAACAAAGAAAATTTAATTTTCAATAATAATTTAAGTATATATTTAAATTACATGCAGCATATATTTCTAAGCTAATTGCCGGCTTTCAATTGTGACTCGAATGTTGCAAAGGAATGCAGCTTTTTTAGGTTAGGTCGCTTGGTCGCTTCGCAGCCAACATGGCATAGCGTCCTATACATATATAATATATATATATGAATATATATAACTATTTATCCAGATTGGAATAACATTAAAAGGTGAGTAACTCCTATTTTTACTGTAATTGCATATTGTGACGTAAGTAATGCAAGAACATGTGCATTCTTGCACAAATTTTTGAACATTTACACGCACGTGTACTAATTTGCACATATCAAACATTAAGCTAAAGCACATATATATATTTAACACATGTATACTTATATGCACTTACTTTGCACAACCATTCTTGGTACAACTTTTCTGCTTTGTTGTAACAAGCTTTATCAGTCCAAACTTTATCCATATTTTTAGCTATGTCCATTTCAGCAGGCTTGTTGAATATGTAGCAATGTGTCGTTATACATATATCGATGAAAACAGATTTCCGATCCTACATGTCGATAGAATCGTATTAATATTTATGTGCGATATACACATATAAATCAGCAATCGTTAAAGTGATGACAGCGATATTTAGTTTATTATGTTATATATTATTAAACATTATATTATAATATATATATATAATATTACAAAAATGACAAATATTCATAATCTAATTGAACTTATTTACCTCACTCCTACACTTATGCAACATATGCTCTTATACAAATGGCATGCTTCCAGTGGGCATTAAAATTTGTTTAAAATAATATTAAGAATTGGATTTCTTTTGTATAAAAGCTGGTTGTTCCAGAAATTAAAACGGCCAGTTATGAGCAAAAAAAGAAGCTAATACGGCACCATAATAAAGGAACAGCGCTAATTCCTATATAAGATAGTTCTTGTATAAGAGTTGGTTGCTCTATAAATTAAAACAGCCAGATCTGAGAAAAATCGCTAAATTGTCACCACTGCCTTGGACTAAAAGAACTGTGACTCCAATTCACGAACTTATGAACTTTTTCGTTCAGCCAGCAAGTTCGGCATTCTCGAAATGAACTCATTTATCCCACACACACTCAACATTACGTGTCACAAACACTAAAATGGCAAAAATGTGGATTTTATATTATGTGGCAATAGCATATTTAATCTTAAATGTTACGCATGCGGAGATAATCAACAAGAATGTGGAAAGAACTTTGGATTTATCGTCGCAACTGGCAAAGACCACATATAAAATTTCTGTGGAAGACACAGCCGGCAAAGCCCTCAAAGACTATGTGTTTGTTGTAAAAGAGCCGAATTTATCATTCATTTCTATCAAGGACGGGTTTAGCAACAAAGTGAAATATGAGGAGAAAAAAGGACTGGCAAATGATCAGACTGAATTCAAGCTAACATTTGCCTCAGTTTCGCCGCAACAAAATTTGGTCATTGAAACAGTGTCTACCAAAAATATACTGCCACATCCAGCCGAAATCAAACAAAACGACAAACAATTGGTTAAATTTGTGGGCAGTCTCTATTTGTACTCCAAATACTCAACGAATGCACAAAAAACGAATGTTGTGCTCAGCTCGTCGGTTATATTGTCGCACACGCAGGTAAAACCATATTCCGTTTCGTCGAATAAATTGGCATTTGGACCATATGAAAAAATTGCAGGTGAGTTAAATATTCTTTAATATCTTTATTATACTTATCAATTTTCTGATTGCTTTTAGCATTATCTGAGGACGAACTGGTCATCCACTATGAGAATCAATCGCCCTTTTTGACGGTGAACTCTTTGGATCGCAGCATCGAAGTATCCCATTGGGGAAATATTGCTGTCAAGGAATCGATTGACATGACACACACGGGAGCCAAGCTAAAGGGATCTTTTTCGCGTTATGATTTTCAGAAGGATGGACGTTCTGGGCAATCAGCTGTTAAGTCATACAAAACCTATTTGCCCGCATCCGCATCTGGGGTGTATTATCGCGACACCAATGGCAACATATCCACATCAAATATGCATTTTATGCGCGACTTTGTCGATCTGGAGTTGCGTCCGCGATTTCCACTCTTTGGCGGCTGGAAAACCCAATACACTCTCGGCTATAATGTGCCTTCCTACGAATATCTATTCAGCTCGGGCAATAACTATGTATTAAAAATGCATCTGATTGATCATATCCATGACAATATGTCTATTGAAAAGGCTGTTGTAACTGTCATTTTGCCCGAAGGCTCTGCGAATATTGAGCTGATAACGCCATTTAGCATAAAGCGACATCAAAACGATCTGATCCATACCTATTTGGATACTGTGGGACGTCCCGTTATTTCCTTCTCAAAGCAAAATCTGGTTGAAAATCACATTTCGGAATTTACTCTGAAGTACACATTTTCCAAGGTGTCCTTGCTGCAGGAACCATTGCTAGTTATTGGTTTCATTTATATGATATTTTTATTCACCATTGTCCTTCTGCGCTTGGACTTCTCGATCACATACCATTCCCACAAGGAATAGGTCGTCCGGATTCACTCAGCTTTTGTGATCATCTATAAAGTGAAGCTTTCAATTGAACGAGAAGCAAATAATTAGCAAGTTTACAACAATTCCATTTTGTGTTTATTATGCACACTATTTGTATGTTTCATAATAAATAAATAAAAGGTAAAATCTTCACCTATACGCATGTCTTTTTTTTATAGATCATTATTTATATTACAATATTTATTTTGAAACAATCCCACTTGAAAAACCTTTGAAATTTGAAGATTTAATACGCATTTATTACAACTGAGAAATAAAAAAATATCTTGTTGATAAAGGGAATGACTACATGGAGTTAGTGCATATATTAATGCAATACGCCCCAACATGGTGAGGTTAAGTGTTATTTCAAAAGATCTGTTGTGATGCCAAACCAATTGGAATTGCGTCGGGATGGGTTTTAATGAAGTGATGTTTCTTATTTATATACTATGCTATTGTAAAATCAGCTTTTGATGGCAGATAATCTGATTATTATTACTAAATTCATGTGATCAATAATTTTTTTTTTTCAACATTGCGATACATGGAATTTAATAATTGAAAGCATTTATAAGCCAAGCGATAAAAATACAAGCTACTGCCGCATCGCCTTTATCGACCAGCCTCCGCAATGTCTGCCTGACGACTGCCAAAATTGAGAACACAGAAGTGAAACGCCCTGTCATCCAGAGAGCACCCTGTACTGCGCATGCCTCCCCCTTTGCCGTGCTGACGTAATTGTGCGTGACTTGCAGTTGATATGTTGCCGATCAGCATGCATTAACTTCTTAGATTACAGAACGGGAACAAACTCGAAAGCTACCGAAGAATCGAAAAACAATATGACCGCTTGAATTATCGGTTCACTTTTGATAATTTGCTTTTCGATTCGATTTACTCAAACACATTTGGTGCGCTGCTATAACTAAAGCTATATAATTTTTCTAATAGCCTTATGAGGGAGCGTTTAACTCTTTAAAAGAAAAACAAAAAAAGCAATAAAACTAAAACTTGAAAATACATAATTAAGACTAGATTATTGAAGTTTAAATTTGCAGTCACACAAGCAGAAGCAGGGCGATTATTAATAACGTTTGGAGAATGCAAACTTCGTGAGTCCGCCAATATTGCACAGCCGAATCATTGTCAAGGACATAATGTATGATGCCCCATTTGGTGCGCAACACTAATTGCTCCAGTTCCGATTCCGTAACGCCATCCCTGTCCAGCACACACTCGTGCATGAGATCATCGGGCAACTGTATATGAAATGGAAAACAATATATCTTCACCGATTTGAGTTTAACGGTCCGCTTGCCACCAATGCCATGCCAGCAGACGTATTTATTGACTTCGATTAGTTGAATGCTATCGCATTCATGCAATTCTGACTCTTTTAGGGCTGCCATCACATAAAGGGCAGATGCTGGCATAAAGAGCGCCATGCGATCTGTCTGCTTCATGAATGTGTCACGGAACTTGGTGTATGCCACCAGCGGATATTTGCCTCTACACTGCTGATGCATCAGCTCTCCCGACTCCTTCAGATAACTGCAGCGTGCCGGTATCCACATATTGGATGTATTCAGCGAATACCCGCTGTCTCCATGTACCAGTAAAATCAACAAGCTCAGCATTCGCTTCAATTCAAACATGATGCACGCACTTTGATTTGGTTGCAAATGGCTCCTTTTCTATATGTATATCTATGTATATATATGGATATATTTATAAAATAACAAACTGAAATATAGATTTTGTATTAACCGATTGCTGTGCTAGAAAACAGTTGGCTTCGATTTTTTTTACTTATATTCTTAATTTATGTATTTATTTATTTATTTATTATTTGTGCTGAATTACGCAAAGATTAATATGTATAAAAAATAAATATATAGAACATATTAATTTTTAAGTTAATGTCTGATAGTTTATATAAATAGAATAACACAATAATAATAAAAAACCATAACATTTCAGCCTGATCGGTAATTCCAGTCCTTATGCTACTATTAAGTATATTTTGTTCCGTTTCACTCGTTCCGATTTCGACGCTATACAAAATAATCGTTCAAGTACACCAAATGGAAAGCAACTCCTATTGGTATGTGTAAAACATGTAATTATTTTGCGATTCTTAATAGTGTAAACCGTATCCACAATTTATATTGAGTCTTAAATTCGTAAATTTAAATATCTAAAATATTGTAACATTGGACATTTGGTTCGTAATAGTAAACTAAATACTTGCCTCTCACATATGTACATTAATTAAAAACTGAAAACCACATAAGAGTTAATCATGTCAATATTAAATTGTCCATAGCCACAATGGATGTAAAGAAATGTTTTATAATTTTGTGTTATTTACAAATGTGATTGGATTCCTGTGTCGTCACAGTGTAGATAAAATAGATATTTATGCGTAGTTAGCAATGTGAAAGATCTGTTTTTTTTTAAATATACATATATATGTACATATCCCTAATACCGATTTGTTATACATATATATTTTATGGTGCGCGCAGCAGAAGATTTTAGTGCCAAACAAAACCATTGCGCATATTAAATTCTAATAAACAATAAAACCGTATTTTTCTTTACAAATTGGAATTTGTTGTTCATAAGTTTATCTGCTATTCGCCTGCGACAGTCAAGAATTTCATAATTTTCCTCATTAGACGCTATTCGCGCACCTCCGAGACTCGATGAATTTTACTTGACTACCTGAAAGTTCGTCCCCGCTCTTAAAATGGATTCCTATAATTTCTCACATGTGTAAATTCGCACACACACAAAAGCTGTTCTCAGAAAATGAAATCTTTTGCTTGTGGGAAAACTGTGACTCAAAAGTGTGACTGTGAATGTTAAAGCGATAACAACGTCCTGAGAGTGCAGGAATTTTTATTTTTACCGTGCTCTCTGAAAAACAGCAGTTTAACTCTAAATTCTGGTGATTGGCAGAGATACGCCCAATTTCCTTAAACACTAAAACAAGTAATCAAAAATTTGGTAAGTGTAGCTTTGGAAAAGTGATTGGAGTTGGCTGACAAAGTAGGCCCGTAAAACTGGCTGGACTGTTCCAGAAAGGAATTGAAAAAATGCGCATTATTGATCACGCCATTAAGAATTGAGCGATCGGCAGTTTGCGAATTCGGTTCGTGATTTGATTATTCGCTTCGTGCTTGTGCCGAACTATTGGAAACGATCAAAGTAAAAACAAGTAAAAACGCGAAAGTCGAGTGAGCTCAGGTTGAACCCAGGAATATTCTAGTTTTATTAGCAAATTTCCCTTTTAAGAGTCTTGCACGCAAATCCGAGGTCTTCAAGTGGCGCTCTTTTTTTACGACAGGAACAGGAACTGCAGAGTAAAAAAACTGATCCGGCGCATATTCGTCATAAGCCCGAATTGGCTGGCTACAAATAAATGCACATACATTCAAACATACATAATTATGTACACGTAATCGTCGGTAACGGAGCTCTGCAGAATTCACACAAAAACATATTGACGCTCGCGGTGATTATCATGCCATCTGTTTCTCAAATATATATACATACAGAAAATGCTTGCGGCTGCTGATAAAAATAAGATCAATATGAGAATATATTTTCGACCATTACTTGGGTGTTACTTATCCGATCTTGATGAAATTTGGGGAGCAGAAGATTGTCTTTAAAATTGTAGCATTAATCGCCATCGGCAATCGAAATGTATCAATATTCCAGAAACGGAGGCAGTTATCGATAAAATAAAGCAAACTTGATCTGCGCCTGGTATTCGAGAACCTATACTCCACATTTGAAGTCTCTAGCTCTCATAGTCTCTGAGACCCACGGGTTCATACAGACGGAAGGACATACAGACATTCATGCCTATATCGACTCTGCTGTTGATCCTGGTCAAGAATATATATTCTTTTTGGGGGTCGGAGATGTTTCCTTCTGCCCAAAAGCCCATTTACCCATTTTTAATGCCTACGTCTCTCTGTCTCTTCGCCGCATGCAGTAAAGTACGATTTATGAGGTGTGGGCTATCACTCCTTCTCTCCCTGTCTGTCTCTCACTCTTTCTCTCTATGTATTGTCTTCTATATGGTATTATGAAAAATAAGTCTAGAGAGAGTTTCGCATAGTCCAAATGCTCACATCTTTCCGGAATCGCGTGTTCTATTCCCTTACCATTAAGACGGCCACTTTCGCTGTGGATCAATATTTCATTCCTTACTTTAACGAGACTAGGTCAAAAGGGGTACGTTCCGATTACTTGTATGCAATTGCTTAGGAAGAGAGGGAGCTTCCAATGACTTTTGTCTTCTTTTACCCGGCAAGTGCAAGCTATTCATTACGTTGCCTAAGAATGACCCTGCCCTCAGATTTACACTGATTAGTTTTTTTTTTAGCGACTTATTTGTTAGGGTGTGATTTGGACGTTTCCTATCTACACCTGGCAGAGATTAACAGATTTTAGTGTGGCCAACATATTGTGTTGGAGTGATTTTTAATTTACTTGGTCCTCAAAAGTAATCATAGAGAAGGGGTGTTATCAATCAATAGGTAAATCTCTGTTTTAGTAGAGAAGATATTCCTCGGTTATATCAGTGTTTCCTTAGCTGATCTTTGCTGCTTGGCCGGAGTTTTTGATAATCCAACTGTGAAAAGGTACCTCGGGAGTTTCAGATGTTCGTCTTCCATTTTGACACGATGGTTTCTTGGCTGTAAGGAGTATACGGAGTTTTTCTGTCACATGAACTTTGGAGTGAATAAATCCAGAAACTCAAATAGTTTTTTGACTCAAGTCATGATTGATCGGATACCGCATTCCCTTATTGTATAGATCGAGTCTCTTCTACCTTCCCAGTTGAGAGATGAAAGTCCTCTCCACTGTCCAACTGTGGTCAAGTAATCAGAAAGGGATTTTTCTTAGTATCGCAAGAGATCAACTATCTAGATCAATAAGTGATATTTGGTAAAGTCAAATTACTCCATCGATCACGATCACCGCTCTCTCCTAAACACTAACTTATTGCAGTTTTGTTTATATTTATTTTAGCAACAATGGAGGAATCAGATAAATCGCAACAAAACATGATTTCCAATCTGCCTCTGCTGTTTGCAAATGGATATCCAACTTCCCTAGAGAAAATTACGGAATCACAGCTGGAAAATTTTATACCGTTTATGGTGCAATGCTCTTTGGGACACATTAATTTACCAAAGAAAATAGACTGCAGTGAGCCAGAGTGGTGGCCAGAAAATGCTCCATTTGGCATTCCCTTGAAAAAGCCAAAACAATTTTTTGGGGTAAGTCGCTTGAGCTTGTTTTTTTCTTCTCTTTGTTTAACTTGAGTAATTTTTTACTTTACAGAATTGGATGGAAATAATGAAGGAAATTGTAGTTATTTGTTATCAGTTTCATAAAAGCCTTTTTCTTTTACGATTCTGCAATGATTTAGCTGCGTACGAGCACGCAAGCTTGAGATTTATTAACAACTACAATTCGACGACATCGCTTTACGATAGGCGAAATAATAAGTTACTGGTAACATTTCGAAATGAGAACATGGTAAGTCAAATAATCAATCGAACTTAATTGTTAAGAGTGTGTTCTATAGACCTATATATAGATGATCCATAATAAATGATGTATTTTATTTACAGTCTTATGATCGTCAGCAAAAAAATCGAAAATGTTTGCTACCGCACAAAAGTAAAACTGATACTCATGGCGAGGATTCCCAATATATGATGTTCGAACCACCTCCATTCGATATTTATCTGTGCGACAACTGTGATGCCGAATTGTATTCCAAGGAAGCTATATTTGTAAGTAAAGAATCGACTTTACTTTGAATGAGAGTATCTATTTATAAATCTACTGACAAATTGTATCTTATTAATTTGTAACTTTGCAGGAACATGAAAAAATTTGCAATATGGAGGATGATGTTATATTGTGTGACTCTCCGGAACCAGAAAGCAAACTAGAAAATAAAAACAATGAGAATGCAGAATTGCGAAATGCTTTCCTACTCAATTTTTGCCTGCAGTCGAAAGCGACAAGCTGTAATTCTTCGAAGAAAACGCAAAGAACACATTTACAGAATGAGGAATTGGTGCAAACGACAAAAAATGGAAATAGACGCATATCATCGCGAAGGAATCGAGCCGTGCCTTCCCTAAACAGATGTTCATTTATTCCAATATCATCGCCAGCTGGACAAAAACTACTGAAGTCAATGAAACAGACAATATCATCGGAATATGTATTTGAAAGACAAGAGCGTGTCGATCGATTTTGTTATACGCCCTTAGTGGTGAAATCTGGTTGTAGGCAAAAACCCTTTGAAAAGAAAACAATTCCAAATAACATTCATATTACGTTCAAGAAATTGAGTGAATTTAGTTCACACATTTATGCTTTTCCACGGCGACAGTTTGCGCAACGCAGGGACACAACACAAAATTTCTTGTTCCTTAACTCGCCGTTGATTAAGAAATGCCGTCCAATATCGGTCCGATTAAAAAAGATGTCGGACAATATCGGTGAACAATTTCCAATACCTAATACTAAGCTTAATATAAGACTAACACGCGATACTTCACTTAATTCCCAATGGAGAATTTCACCTTCCACCGAGGTTGTTGTCGACACAATTGATTTGTGTTCGTCGGATGATGACGATCAATCAAATTCGTCGCCAACAGTACTGAATACTTCCGACAATCGGTTTGCAATAATATCAGTATCGCATAAAGCTGACGTCGTCGTCAGAAGACAGGAGAATCACATTGCCGATGGAACAGAATGGGCGTCTTCCCCGCCCGGCTATTCGCAGGCAATAATAAGCGACGATAATTCGCCGAAGCCACTGCAGCAGTCCGTTTATATATTTTCCAATTACAAGACTAACTCGGTGCTCAATCGATTTGGCTCCGATAAAGCAAAGGCAAACGGTTCAGATAAAGCGCTGATGATGGCGCCGTCAAACACATTTTCCCACGCATACAATCAAGAAAATTGCAATTTGTCAAAGAGCTTGGTGGCAGTCACTGACTGGTGTGCCGCCCATCCAACGAGCGCCGAAAAGACGGACATTAATCAGGCAGCCGATAATGGTATTAGCTTGAGCAATGGCACCTTTGAGAACTCTTTAGTTGTACAGCCCTATAATTCCTCTAGTAGAATCATTTCAATTGACTTAACAACATAGGCATAACCACTAAGTTTAATTTAGTTTCCAAAATATAATTGTTATTTTATACAATAAAGTTTATAATTAACTGTGTACACAAAATGTTTATTTAAAGAAATTCCTAGCAGGTATAAATTAGCGGAATTAACATATTTCCTGAACTTGTCAACTAATTTCCATTTAAAGGAAAACGTTTTATTTCTAGGTTCAGCGGAAATTTTGTATTGGAGAGCAATTCCACTCTTAAAATACAGCTTTTTTTGGTATGGCAGCCGCTTACTGTGAAACAGGTTTTTGTTGCACTTACAAAGCGCTTACTTTTTTTTATTGTAATGTAAGCTTATACTGCAGATTTAGAGATTTGCAGATTGCAACACATAAAACTGGCAGGCGGCATAGCTTATTTCATTGATTACGTAACGCAATGCCCGCAGGCAGATCTCCAATAAAAACGACTAGAGCTGCGCGTTATCTTTTCATGGCCCCTTTAATAATTGATGCAAGAGAAAAACAACACACTCAGAGGCAAAATTTAATTTAAGTTATAAGTTTATTGTAACTGTTAAAAGATTTTGAGATTATTAAATTCGAAAAAATAAATGTGTAACTTTTTCTTAGCTTAAAAATATTTATTTAATATTACATAGTTTATTAAGATCGAAAACTGCATTTGCTTTATTTAAGAATCTCTTATTTAGAAATATAAATATTTGTTCAATATTTGCTTGAAAATTTTTCTTTTTTTTTTGCATGGTATTATGAATATTGCTTTTAATTGTATAGTTTTACTATTTAAAAATTGTGGAGATTATTTTATTATCACATGATTTTCATTTACAGGCAAGAGATTTTACAAATGTTTTCTAGCTATAGAAATCGGCTGATTAAACAATAAGTTCTTTAAATCATTGTCTGGATCAAAATATATTATTCATTTATTGCCAAACATACTGCAATTTATTTTATGTATACTTTACACGCATTATTAATAACTTATCAAAATGCTGCCCTACGAGCTTAATTTTTTCTTTTCATTTTATGTTTATTTTTTTCTTTGATTTCAGCAGTACAACTTTCTTCCTGATCAAAAATATATAAATAAAATAATAATACGTTTGAAATGATGTGGTGAACTTTCTCTAATACGGTTGCTGGTTGTTTTCAACTCCAAATACTTTAGGGTATCGCTGGCATTCACCATCAGAATAATGATGGGTATCATTGAGTTGATCAGGAAGTAAGTTGTGCTGCTAAACGCGCCCAGTTATTATTCATAATAGCAAACAAATGAAGTTGTTATATTTTATTCGAATATGTTCAAAGGTAAAATATCTGTTTTATTTGACAGCCAGTATTGCCAATTTATGTTTAATAATTCGAAAAATAATTTGAGGATCGAGCTACAAAAGCTAACCATTTTTCTGTATTGTAAAAATGTTTTTTTTTTAAGCAATTGATTACACACACGAAAAAAAATACATTTTAGCATCCTACAGTGGGTATAAATACTTTACAAATAGCTCAAAATGTATCCTGCAACGACAATATAAACTAAACTTTTTATCACTTATTGTCAGGACTTTTGAAATTCAAATTTTTATATAAAATTCAAGAGAAAAACGCGCACATATTGTATAAATAGCTAAACTATTAAATTTGGATGAGTTTTTTGACAAAACGAATGCTCTAAAATATCTGACTAAGAGATACCCAAACATATTCAATAAGGTTGTTATATTGAAGCATTGTCTTTCGTTTAGTTCCAATCTAAAAAAAAAAATTATAATCAGGCTGTCAAACCAAAAAGAAGTTTGATTCCGATTTGAAAAAAGGACAGAGTTGAATTTCTTTTCGGTTTGACAGCCTAGTTATAATTTATAACTAATTGTTAAGTATCGCCCTAAGTCAATTATTTTTATATATTTTGTTTCGAGCCTAATTGGTTATTAAATAACAATCTGTGATTATTGAGTGATAGGTGTGAAGTAAATGTAAATGTTTCTGTAAATGATTTATGTTATTATTGAAAACCTAACTAGGGTATCTCATAGTTGAGTGCATTTTGAAATTACAATCTTAGATTTTCGTTAGATTAGTTAGCTGAATTGTGTGCATTTGGTTTGTGATTTAATTTGTTTTTTTTTTCGTTTTTTTTTTTTGCTTTTTTTGATTTTGTTTTGTTTTTTTTTTGTTATAGATGCTGATTTTTTGTTTTGTTTATAATGCCAAGCTACTTAAAAGTGTCATTAAATGTTAAAAATACTGAAGCATGTATTTCAATAAATATCAATATCTCTTTAATTGCTTACATTTTTACTTTATGTATAAAAAGGATTAAGTAATTCTGTCCGTGATTAAGTTAATTTATTTCACACCATAAAATTAAAACTTTGAACCCAGTTTTTTTTTTAGTATTTTGGTATTAGTTTCTAAGAATACAAATAATTATGAGTATAAGTATACAATACATATATATAAATATATATATATATGATCGGTTCTGATTTCTTTTCTTTTGTTTTTGTTTTGTTCTATATATGTCAGTGCATATATGTAAATATTGAATTTGTTGTTGAGTTCATAAATAAAATTGTGTGCGCTTGATGGCTTGATTACTTGAATTTTATTTGGCGTTGTATGTTAACTTTGCATTATTTTCACTGGAAACAAGGTTAAGAGGTACAGATAGTTCCTCGCCTGCGTGGGTTTCATTGAACTCAGGCAAAGATTGTGATTTTGTTTGTTTTAAAATAACATCTTTGTGTGTTTCGGCCGTTCCTGCTGTCTCAGCTATTTCCGTTTTATATTTCTGAAATAAACAAATTAGAGGAAAACTAAGTTGAATAAAGCTGTTTGGACTTTCCGGTTTGGGTATTGATCATTAGTCACCAAATCACCAATCACCAGTAAGTCAGAGCGGATATCTGTAATTAATGCATAAGCTGAGACATATTTCTTTTCATTTCTTCGAAAATGAAGTCATCAGTGCCACTTAAGCCCTGTTTTCCGATCGAAAAAAAAAGTTATCGATAATGAAAAACTGCATATAAAAAAAATTTTATCGACAAATTTTAAATTTACTTTGAGACGGCAGAACTGAAACTGTAAATTCATTGCTAACCTGTGTAAATTTTGAACAGCTGGTGGCTGCAAGGCGTTAAAATAGTAAATAATGTAAAAAATAAATAAATTTGATACATTTTAACGGCGGTTATCGGCAACCCACCCCAAAACCATCGAAATGAATAAAGTAAATTTTGTTAGAAAAAGCATTTTAATCGTCATGAAAAAAGTCAATCTGAAAACTGGGCTTTAATTTGAACCTTTCATTTAATCTGCCACCGATGGGCGGGCTTCTATTCCGTATTCTACTCAGAAGTAATTTCCAATAAAATGTTATTTCAAAAATTACATTTAGCTATAGGTTAATTTTTCAAAAGACTCAAGAAATCTATCGGGTTTGTTTTCCATTCTTTCACTTACATTTTAAGCGGTAGTCTTATCCGCTCCGATGATAATAAAGGAGAAGAGAGCATTATAATAATACTTACGTTAAATACTGAATCTGAGAAAGTGGGCGTCTCTTGACATAATGACAAGTCCGGCTTCTTGCATTCTATAGAGCTATTTATGATATCCGTTTCATATTCTACCGCCGAGCTGCATGCTAGTTGCCTGTTTCCTATTGATGGTACATAATAAATAGACTTTAATATATATATATTGGGGTATTTTTCTTACTTTTCTTGGATTTCTCGCACTCTTTTGGACGCCTGCGCCGAGTATGAATCGTATCGCGTCTCATCGAATGCGGTCGATTGACGCCATGCAGCTTAAAGTATAATCCGCAGGCGTTGCAAACCATTTCGCCACGGGCGCTGCGTCTCCATATTGTTGTTGTTAGCGTACCACAATTCGAGCAGGACATATCCTTTTGAGAACTGGATAAAGCTGTGCTGCTGCTGATACATTTTAGGCTCTGCAAATATGGTTATAAACATTAGCAAATCATCAACTACACAAAAGTGCTTATAAGGTCCGGTTTCTCAAAGTCCATGAAGTGTGGCTCGAGTCAGTTGTATCTGCAGTCCCAATAAAGTTATCTTACAGAAATCTATATCTATATTTGGATTATCAACAAAATACAGCTGATTTTTAAACGGACATTTCGGAGAAAACCCTAAACTAAAGTTAAGTTAATCGCCACCTTAGCTGGACATTGAGAAAACGGACCCAAGTAGTGCGTATATACTATTTATATACCTTTTTATCTTTGATTCCGTCGGTAATTGTTGTTTCTGAACGAACAAAGGTGTCGGCCACCTTAACATCTGGAGCATCGACGCAATCAGATTTAGTTGGAAAACTTTGCTTTCTTCGACATATTTTAACAACATTCGATTGCGATTCGGACATGTCCTATTCATTAAAATAGTTTACATAGGACATTTTAGAATTTAGCATTCTTGAAGTGACTATTGACGGTTGCTTACCTTCAAAAGTGGTATTGGCTCTACAGGTACTTTTGTCAATGCTATAGTTGACGGCGTCGGAAATACAAATGATTGACTCATCATATTTCGCAGAATTTGCGTTGCTCGACTCTCATCTTTATTTTTAGCTGAAACAATCAATAATGTAGGAACAATTTGAATTTCAAATCATTTAAACTCACCTGCCGATCGAGCTAATGCCTGCCATAGTTGAGTGGTTGCCGCATCTGTTGCATGATCTGAACTAACACTCTCCGGTGTCTTGCGATCGTAGATCGCCGATGCTATGTCCATTTCTAATTTATTTGAATCGGAACTATCTTCGGAGTCCGATAGACACGATGCAATACTGTCGGTATTCAGTTTTGATTTTGTGTTCAATTGGTAACTAGAGGGGCCAACGACTTCATTGATCGTAATACTATAATTCTTAAAATCAGCATCGGTCCTTAAAGGACTTGCACGGATATCAAGTATTGGGGCTTGGCAAATATTACGTGTGATTGGGGCGACTAAATTCTGTTGACTGCAAGGATCAGTTTTCAGCTTTTTGATCGATAAGTCGATTTCCATGCCATCTTGCATATCATTATCATTTGATGGACGTTTTGATTTTATCACAGAACTTTTCATATTTGTATCTACAAATGCAGAAAGACAAGGAGATTGGGGATTCGAGCATGGTGGCGAGATGACAATTTTTTTACTTATATCCATAAGCACCGCGGCAGTCTCTAATTGCTTCTTGTATTGTTCAACATCGGACACTTTAGTATTTACTGATTCACACACAACACCGTTATCTAATTCCATATATCCATCCGATAATTTAAGTTTGGATGTTATGCTGCTGGTATCTGGTTTCTGTTTCATTATTGCATCTCGTTCAATTGTGTTGACAGTTGGTTTTGTTGGCATTTCGTACAAATTTGAATAGATTAAAGGCGTTTGAAACTCCTTGATCTGATTTTCGATTTTAATTTGATGCTGTTCCTTCTCCTCATTCGATCTCAAAATACCATCAAGTGTCGGTTGCCGTTGGCTGTATCTTGTTTTTGAGGATTTGCTCAGCTCAGTCAGTGCCTTAGCAGCTATTGCTTCCGATGAAGACTTTAAAATTGCATCCAGTTTCATTTCCAAATCGTTTGAATTCTACAGAAGTCGAAAATACGAATATTATTATTACTATTATCAAAATATTTGATACGAACTCGGCCTTATCTGTAATTCCATTAGATCTTTTTTACATGTAGGGTGACAAACCGAAACCAATTTAGCTTCCGGTAAAGATTTTAAATTTTTTAACTTACGGAACTTAACCGTTTTGCTTTTGGTTAATAACAATTTGATCAGTTCCGGTTAGTGGTTCTTAAAGATTTTTAAATTTCGCTTCCGGTTCTGAATTTCAATTAGTTAATTTCGCTTAGCGGCTCCGGTTTGACACCCTGGTTAGTTATTGGAATAAAGTCTTTTTGGAATAACTCACAAGTTTCGAGGATTCTGATAATGTCAAAAATTCCCTTAAAGCATAATGTGAATTCAGTGCCATATTGCGAAACTTCCAAAATGATTCGAGCTTAATTCGGCAGTCACGGCACACAACGGAAGGGTAACTATCGTTCGGCAATGGCTGAAAAATAGATAAAAGATAAATGCATCAGAAACATCTGCGATAAAGTTTAACTACAAAATAAGTTGGCCTGAAAACTGTTTTATTTGTGTGAGTAAAAATGATTTCTTATCTGACCTCATAAAATAATATCAGAAGAAAAATACTAACGTAAAATAAACATGCTCGATCTGATCAAGAATTAATATGTATATATGTATATACTTTTCATAACATATACACACATTCGCATTATTTTTAATATCGAAAATATCATTCACTCAGCACGTAACATGTTGAGTGAAAAAATGACCGCACTCTCGCCAAGAGTATAAAATTGTTATCGATATTTTATCTCTTATTGGAGCACATGAACAAGATATCTAATGTCTGATTAGAGCAATATTAAATTATACAATTCTTATCAAACATATTCTGATTATACACAACAAAGCGAAAATTGATATTAAGTCAAATATTTATTTATTTTTCTTATCATAATTTTCTTTTACCTGTGTTGCACACATGTTTAATGTAGACACACACGCATAGGCATGTATTTATATATTCATGTGTGCTTGAATATATCTGGGTTTATAAGTTGCATGGAAAGGCAAGTCAGGCATTTCTCTTGTTTTAATGTGTAATGGTAGCGTAATTACACATACACACACGCACACACATGCAAATGTACACACAATCACACACATACACCCATGCAAACACATGTATGAATGACAGACCAACAACGTGAGTGAGTGAACATACACACACAAGAATACACATGCACACATGCACATATATAAATATAAGCATTCGTATATGTATGGGTTATTTTGTGGGTAAGTGTGTGTGTGTATTGAATTAAAAACAACTTTGCCTTACCTTAATAGAGAGACAGTTGAATATCTGAATTGTAATGTGCGGCGTTGATGAATCATCTTTATGCTCTTGATTGTTGTACTCCACGTTTTGAAGAAATATATTTTTAGTGGGAGTTGCTATTGCTGCTGCTGCGTTCGTTGCTGCTGCTGTTGTTGTTGTATTAGCTGTATTATTATCGTAGACCACACTCGATTGGCACGATTGTGAAAATGATTCCGTTTCGCATTTAACTAATTTTGGTTGCGACTCTAAATCTTGTGTGGATGTTGTTGTGGATGTTGTTGATTGATTGAATTGTGATAATTCGGTTGCTGTTGTTTCAACTTGCTTACTATTATTTGAAAACACTCGAGCAAAAATATTGGTGCATGGCGGGTTGGCAGAGGCAGAAGCAGAGGCAGCAGCAGAGGAAGGCACACTTGGTGTGTTGTAATTGTTTTGATGCATATGTGAATTGAATGAGGCTGCGACACCCGTTCCCGTTCTCCTCTCCATATTATTATTATTGCATTGCGCGACGACAACTGATAACGAGTTATCATCATTATCATTATCATGATTATTTTCATCATGATTATTATCGCAGCAACATGTATTATTTGGGTCGCATTTGGATACATTTCGATGAATAATATTGCACGATTTCACGTTGTGTTGTTGTTGTTGCTGTTGAATTTTATCATTTGGGGGACTACTACTGCTGCTTGGCTTATAAATTTGTAGATCTGCGATATCGCAGTCGTTAACCAATGTGAGGCACAATCGACAAACTTGACGATACTTATGTGGTACATTATTATACATAATTAGTTGTAATTTTTTTTTGTTCCGCTTGTTGACACGTTTGGTTGGAACAGCGCACAACGATTTGCACTTGTGTTATATTTTTGAAAATTATAACTTTAAAACAAATTAGAAAACAAATGTAAACACTATTTGTCACTTTTTCATTGTTTTACAATCCACATTCAGCTCACCGAAAATAACTCATTGCCATAGTTCTTATAAATCATGATTATATCGTGAACTACTAGTTCTTTTATACATAAATGTCAGGGCTGCAAAACAGTATTTACCCATTTATCAATGATGACTAGAAAACTAGCGGTTTTTTGTACATTTTGTTGAATGTTATAATGAATAAATACTCATTTTGTTTTAGTTGTTTTTGTTTAACTTATCTTGTTATTTTTGCTATCGATTAACTCAGTTGTAACAGCTGTAAGCATTTTATATTTACTTTAACTTTGATATTATGGGTATACATGGAATGGTTTTTTGCCAAGCCTGAGCGGACAATTCAATAAAGATCGATAATACTTACAAAATAATTATAAAACCTACATATATATATCTATTTAGTCTTGAAGTTTTAACATTAGATTACTGGAAACCTCTATGATTAACAACATACCGTTAAAAGTTGCAAGTATGTCGTCATTATCTCGCCCATTTTAAGAGCTAGGGTTTCCAAAATTAAAAATCTTTTCTAAAGACCTCCTTTCAAGGTCGAGCTCCCGCCTTAAAAAGGATAAAATGCCACCGTTTCAGGCTAGATAGCAAAAGTTACTCCATTAAGTTATCCTAGCTTAAGGTGATTGCTGACTGACAGTTATCAATGTCTTTTCGGGTGTAGCTGATAAGGATAATAAGGATGTTATGCATTAGGACAAACAGATTTTGAAGGAATAATTCCTTCTAAAATATATTGTAAACTCAGGATGTATTGCCTAACGAACCCAAGTACAACCCTCACTAGCGCATATTTCCACTTTTTTATAGGATGTATCGGAGGAATTCAATTTACTACCCATCCAGGAATTTCGATTTTGAAAATCAAATAATCTAAGTATCATTCATTTTCCTTATAATCCATAACACATAAAAATCCATACCGATAGATATTTACAATTCCATGTAGGTTTCGCTTATGGCTCTAACAGTGACACGATTGGAATTCTTCGGCATGCAACGATAAGTTCGATTAGTTTCAAAGTGCCACCACTATATTAAAAAAATCATTAGATTATAAATTAACACATAAATATATGCCTATTGAATTCGGAGTATGTATTTTGCAAATTATATATAGTGATAATACATAGCAAATAATTTCCACTTCGCAACAAACACATTTTTTTTTGTGCAGTAGAAATAGAATAAAGCTCTGATTTTCTCAACTATATTTATCCATATATGAAATATGTACATATGTTTACCCATACTGCGTATACATATGTACATAAATATCTATAAGTTTTCATACAGCTGTGCGTATTATTAAGCACATACGTGTAAATATGTTGATTTACTAAATAAATTCAGCAATGCAGCAACATGTTTAGTAAGTCCCTCTAAAACACACTCCACGATTCTGGCAGTTTCTCATGTGTCAGGAATTTCGCAGTTGATAACAAAGATTTCGACAGGCGCAAAAAAAACACACAAGAGTCAAATATTAATTTGTCTCATAAAAAAAAGAAAACGAAATAGTGTTACACAAACATATGTGCATATCTGCATATGTGTGTGTAAGTATGTATATTTCGAGCTAAGCATTTATATTAGACATATATTTACTTAAATACATATGTTTGTGTGTGTGTAAGTGTAGTGTGTGTTTGCTTATGTGTGTGTACTATATGCGTAGTATCTGACATTCAATGCAATAATTTCAATGATACATAAATACACAAGTATGCCAAATTTATTTATGTATTATGAATAAATATTTTAATTCGTAATTTAATTAATTTAATTATTAAAAATAATTAATTTCACTCATACATAAGTGTTTTTTTACAGAATAGTGAAAACAGGATACAAATTCGATTTTAAAACTAAATTTGTAAATTACATATGGAAGTGTGTGTGTGTGATGTGTGTGTGTGTGTTGGCTGATTTAGGCATTCATTATCTATCCTTAAGGCCGCATACAATTTCACATTACACACACACGCACAGTAAAATACCTAGAAAATAACAACAAAAAAACTATTATGATTTTTAGTTGCTGAGTCATTAAGCAAAAAGTTGCTACCGAGAATGCTGTTGAGCAGCTGCTGCTGCTTAAAATTCCTTAATTCTTTATCGCTGTGTATCTTCGATTCTCTAGAATTCTCAATTGGTTCTAGCAAACCCAGCACGCAAATTTATGTTCTGATTTAACACTTAAATAATTACAACAATCCCAATATACTGAATCAAATATTAATTTTTTATATATTTCAATTAACTAAATAACGTTCTTATTGCAGTCATCTTAGGCGGGAAGATTTATGATGGCTTCCATGTCAGACAACGGAATCGTACTAAGTGGATTTCAAAAGAAATTGAAAACTATGAAAAAGAAATTCTTTGTGCTCTATAAGGAAACGAACAATGGCGCTGCCCGTTTGGAATATTATGATACGGAAAAGAAATTTCTGCAGAAAGCCGAGCCAAAACGCGTCATAGATTTGAAGAGCTGCTTCAACATCAATCGGCGCTTCGACACGAAACATAAATTTGTACTGGCTCTCGCATCGAGAGATGGCGGCTTTGGCATCGTTTTGAATTCAGAGAATGATTTACGCAAATGGTTAGACAATCTTTTATCCCTACAACGAGATAATACACCCTACGGTACTTTGACTAAGCTGCAAAATCTATAAATATAAATTAATTTATATATTTGTTGTGCATTGTAGAATATGTTTGGCAAGTTGTTGTCCAAAAGAAGGGAATGTCGGAGAGTGTTGGAATTACGGGCTGTTACCACTGCTGCCTGACCTCAAAATCGCTTACATTCATCTGCATAGGACCGGAAAAACAACCAAATGGCGATGATCGCCACTTGAAAGTTGAGATACTCTTAACAACAATAAGACGGTGAGCATAAATTGACGCTTAAGTATAAGTATAAATTTTGATCACAGAATTAAGACTGCATTTTTGGGTAGCTGTCTGATAACTTTCTAATCTTAATTATTTATTTACTTAATGTCAACTAAAGTCAGTCGAAGGAAAAAATTCAATAAGTAAATTAAATTAAATTAAAGATAAAATTGTATATTACATTTCAATTTACAAAATATATTTTTATATATATTTATTTACTTATTTCATTATTTGTTAATTTACTTAATTCAAAAAGTAAAAATTAATATTATAAATATTATAAACCAGGGAACTCATTGATCGTTGGCATACGAACAATATATACTATATAAATTCTCTTGTATTTCAGATGTGGACACGCGGACACACAAAGCATTTTTTATATGGAACTGGGCCGCCAGAGTGTTCTGGGTGCCGGTGAACTGTGGATGGATACAGAAGATGCTTCAGCTGCCAAACATATGCACGATACGATATTAAGGTAAGACATTTGCAACTTTATTGCCCATCTTTTAGAACTATACATTTTGAAAATAATTAGGTGATTAGTGTCAAAATCAACATGTGATGAAATATGATTTTTGTTTTTTGCTACGAATATGCAATATGCAAATTAATTTTCTGTAATAAAAGACTTGAACCAAAGATAGCTTGTTTGTCCACCAATTAATTTCATTTGAAATTCATATTAAATTCAACACTAAACCGAATTTTAAATTTTAAATACTGTGCCCATTTTTGGGGTCTAGATTGTTTATTTATTTAATGTCAACTGAATAACACTGAAAATAATAAAAGTTAAAATTAAATTAAATTAAAAATGAAAGTTAGTTATTATAAAACAAAATAAACATTAATAAGTTTAATTCCGCATTTCAATTTAATACTTATTGTTATTTATTTTTCAGCGCAATGTCCGTCAAATCCGAGTCGAATATGAACTTGTTGAATGTGTACAAAGGAAAACCTGATTTAGGCAGTGAACCGATGAGGAAACGTTCGTCATCAGCAACGGAGGCTTCCAAGCCAATTAACGTTCTACAAAAACGACAAAATGCTATTGAAATACGAAATAGCTTTTCGCCGCAGTACAACAGTAAGTCAAATATATCAAACGATTCTGACTAAAAAGTACATTGAATTTTAATTATGATCGCTCTGTCCTTTATTAGGTTATGGGCGAGAGCGATGCGACAGTTTACCAAGCAGAAATCGGACACTGAGCGAGTGCAGCAATCAAACATATATTGCATATAAGCATGGGCATCGATGTAACACGATATCGGGAACACGCCCATACTCGAGTCAGAGACACAGTGATAGCCCACCAATTAATTCAGCAATGAAATGCTCGGAGAGTGAAGAGTCATCAATTAGTATTGATGACGCGAATGATAAAAGCATCTATGACGCTTATCGAATAAAGTAAGTTGCCCGATTTTCAATGAGAACTTACAAATTGAATTGCTTTTTTGATTTACGCTGTTTGTTTAGCTCAAGGACCTCGAAATGCATGATACCCGAAGAGAATGTTGATGATTTAAACGTGTCCGATAGCAACAAATTGTCAGGAATAAATGGTACTGTTCCCATTCGAGGTAATATTGCAAGATATGCCTTTTAATTTCATTTCATTTCATTCTTAGAAAACTTTGAACACTATATTTCTATGACCCCAAACAAATCAATGTGCGAAAATCTGAATGTGAATGCGAATCTTCAATTGAATCAATGCACAGGATCAAACACATGTTGTAATGTTGCCGAGAAATACTTGAATATCGATTTTCCCGAGCACTCATCCGAGAAACTAGCTAAAGATGCCGAAGTCGATAACCAGTGAGTCTATTCTAATAAGTCTATGTGTATTTTGTTGTATTAAATATGTTATTCGCTTTTAGGTATGAACGTCCAAGTCGTGCATATTCAATTGGCAGTAAATTCGAGCACATGAAAATGAGCAAACCGCTGGGAAACCTGAATGAAGTGGATATTTCATCGCCGCGAGTGCGCGCCTATTCCGTGGGATCAAAGTCAAAGATACCTCGATGCGACATTCAACGTGGCGTGCTCTTCTCCAACAAGGGGAAGAATTGGGGACACACGCATAAGGGTAGCGTTTGCAATGTCGATGTTCAGGCATGCAGTGAACTTTTCGGTTGTAATACGACAAGGGAAATTAAGTCGATAAGTGCTCCACTTTTAAGTCTACGCAGTGGATTCAAAACACTGCGTATGAGTGATTTAATGGAAATCGATTTCTCCAATGTGACGACAGCATCTTCCACAACGCAACAACCGCCTGCGGTTTTACGAAATTATCACCAGCAGCAGCCAAGTGCAATTCAAACGAAAAAGAATCCCGTTGCTATTTTGCCCAATTCGAGTTCTAATGGTAATATCCGGCAAACTTCGGAAATGCTCAAACCGGAAACAATACCAAAGTCTGTAGACAGCTCGGATGGCGGTTATTTGGAAATGAAGCCCGTTGGAGTTGGCATCGTGCATATGAGTCATAGACCGCCCATATGCATTGAGGATCAGTTGGAGAAGTTAAAGCTACTGAATTCAAATGGCACACAGCAGCAACAGCTGCAGTTGCAACAGCAGCAGCAGCACATACGAATGAAGCAGCCGGATACATTACAAATGAATAATGATAATAGCAATTGCTATGTAGTGAGCGAAACTAATGCGGATTTGTCCGACACCAATACTATATTAACAAATAATTTTAATCTTATCAACAGTCACATAAAGAGCAGTGACATGCACACCAAATTGGAGAACAATCAATTGGAGAAAACAATATTAAACTTTGCCTTAGATATAAGCAACAGCACGCCAACAGCGGGCCGAAAGTTAATACATTCGATAAGTAATGAAGACTATACGAAGCATATAAATAAATCGAATGCAGGCCCGGACACTAAAGATGTAGTTGGCTACCAAATTCTTCAAATTAAAAGTGATAGTTCCCTAATTTCAAAAAAGAAAAATCAACGGCCAATCCATAAGCCACAATCTGGCCGACAATTTCAGATCGATGGTGTCCATAAAATGGAGAAAAAGCTGTTAATAACAAATACGACACCAACAACAACCACAACAACAACGAACACAGCATTCAACAACTTGTCGTCGTCGTTGTTAAAGAAACCGGAATCAAAACTGTTGAATGAGGATTCAGTGTCGAGCAAAGATGGCTCATCATCAAATAAGGATGACAATGCATCGTCATCGTCGGGCTCCTGCGATCATGCACTCTATTATGCCAGTCTAGACCTTCCACAGAGCAGCGGGCAGACGAAAACAAAGTGTCTGAAGAAAGTCGCATGTGAATCTCCGCCAGCGAATGTTGTTTGCTTTGAAAACACCACCAGTTCATATGCAAAAATTGATTTTGATCAATCGGACTCCTCGTCTGCTTCATCAAAAATTTGTAATATCTAATATGTAATTTAAGTATAAATATATCATTTTTTTCTTAAAGATCACAATGCTTTTTAATTTTTGAACAAATTTTAAATATATGTGGATGTATATATGTGTGTATATATATTATCAGAAAGTGTGTGTAATATGTTTTCAATCAATTTTCACAGTGAAACAGTTCAAATAATGAAATTCAGAATTGGGAATAAAATTTGTCATTCTCTGACTAAACAAAATTCGAATTTTGAATTGGCAATTTTGGTAATTCTACAACTCAACTAAATGATGAAATGTTGACAACCTTCAATTAAATGTAGATCTACGGATTTAAGAATACATATTTCGTAATTTTTAACACTCATATATAGTACATTTAATACACTTTAATATTTACAGGAATTCTTATTACAGACATTCACGAGTAGTCGTTAGTTGGTCAGGTGTTTAATGGTGTTATAATCTCGCATTGATTGACACCTCTGTTCATAGTCCAAAAGCGACGATTCCAACTTAGTGAATTCAGCATTCAGCAATTTGTTGTTCTGCATTAGTTGGGCTATAAATGTGTCCACAGCTGACGTTGGCACTACGACTGCAATAAATAAATAATATGAGAAAAACATAGTAAACAAATTGTAAATATTTACTTTCAGGTTTGGGTTTGCTTTGTGCATTTGTTGTTGTTGGCGATGATGCAGGCGATGAGGACAGTGGAACGCGACGTATTTTATTACCACTTTCAACGAATTGGGCAATTACACTGCGAAATTTCTCTGGTATTAGAAATAAACGATCGACATTGCCTTTTTTGTAGCAGAGATATGCAGATTTCATTTGGAACCATTTCCGACGAACTTGCGTTGGGGATTTGTTGGGGAAGCCATGTTTCTTCATTTTGCTAGCGATTGTGGTGAAAGTGTGATGCGTAGTTGTAGCATGTGCAGATCCTTGGGCCATTTTCACCTCCTTTATTAAGTTTAGCATACATTCTATTTCGGCAGTTAGCCAAAAATTTCTTTTTAATTTGGCTGATTTCATTTTTGTGTGGGGAAATTGTTTTTATTTAATCAATTATAATCAAGTTATCGATATCTAAATTATAGTTTCAAGCTACGAATATCGATATATTAACAAACCATACTCCGACTTCAATAAAAATAGTTGTCTTGAGTTATACCTTTATTGAATTATTACTTAACTATTACTTTTTCAAGCATAGTCCGCAAATACGTCAAATTTTATTTTTATTAGTTTGTCATAGAAGTGAACGGGAAAAACCACTATTCTCTTATCGATAACTTGACGAAACGCTTGTCTGGGGTAGAACTTCAGATATATCGATGTAGCTGTATATGCACGTGATCTCACGCACATCCCTAACAGAACCTTAAAATATAAATATATTTCCAAAATGGTTTAAATATCCAAGAGGTTTTTAATACAAATCCAAATACAAATATAAATATGTTTCGCAATTTACACAAAATATGTGCATGCGATTACATATCAGCGCAGATATTTCCCGGTCAAATCAATCCGATAAGGGTGAGACACCATAAACTGTTATGCAATATGAATTTTGTCGTAAATTTAAATATTAATAAATATTTGTAATTATTATTAGCTTTCTGCTGTCGCCAGGCCAACTGGCAATGGAACACAAAATGCGCCAGCAGCTGCAATGCTGCAAATACCACCCGATCTGCCCCGTAACCAAAAAGTGAGCGTTGAATATTTGCCATGGATACCGAGCCCCTATGCACATTTGGGCAAAAAATTTAGTCAATACAAGAAACTATCAAAGTTTCGCCTCACATGTAAGCTAAGGTAATAAGGCATTAAACTGGTTAATATATCTTATTTTTTGGCATTTTAGCATTAGTTGTTATTACAACAATGGGCGGCTATGCAATGGCGCCGGCTGCCTTTGATTTGACCACTTTCGTGATGTGCTCAGTGGGCACAGGATTGGTTTCCGCAGCGGCGAACTCTATTAACCAATATCACGAGGTTCCCTTCGATTCACAAATGTCGAGGACGAAGAATCGTGTCCTAGTCACGGGTCAAATGACGCCACTGCATGCGGTAGGCTTCGCTGCTGTCTCAGCTACAACGGGATTATGCATGTTGTATTTCGGTGTCAATGGGTTGACGGCGGCACTGGGAGCGGGCAATTTATTCCTCTACACCAGCATCTACACGCCGATGAAGCGGATGAGCATTGCCAACACTTGGGTGGGTTCAGTGGTGGGCGCCATTCCACCACTGATGGGCTGGGCGGGCTGTGCCGGCTCTCTGGATGCAGGCGCAATGATTCTGGCTGGCGTTTTGTACGCCTGGCAATTTCCGCATTTCAATGCGCTCTCGTGGAATCTGCGACCGGATTATTCGCGTGCCGGCTATCGAATGATGGCTGTGACCAATCCGGACCTTTGCCGACGAACTGCATTACGTTATGCATTCGCCATTGGCGGACTCTCCATGATGGCGCCACTCCTCGACGTGACCAACTATTGGTTTGTCCTGGAAACGTTGCCTCTAAACGCCTACTTTTGCTATTTAGGTAAGTGTATATGAGTATAAGTATATATTAGTTATTATGTATACATAAACACATAATTAAAAGTATATAATTTTTTTATTTAATTTAATTTTTTTTTAAGAATCTTCCTCTTCCATAAACGTATTCACAAGTTGCTTAAGCAAACAAATGTAAAACAGCGTCTTTTGACAACATTTCTTGTAAGAATGGTGCTATTAATTTGTTCCATTCATTTTTATAAATTTGTTAAATATTTGAAAGCGCTGTCGAAAATTAAGTAGTTTTAATTCTCACGATGTTTTTAAGAAACTTCTAAGAACATATTAATTAATTTACAATTTATAATACTGACACCCTTGAAAATCTTTCCTGAGAAAGTGATGCTACTATTTTTCCAACTGTAGATATTATTTTACAAATATTTGCTCTAATGTTTGTTTGCAATTACAGCGTATAAATTTCATCACAAATCTGACAGTGGGAGCTCCCGTAAATTATTTCGATTTTCGCTGATACATCTGCCTGCGCTAATGTTGCTGTTTCTGGCCAATAAGAAGAAATGGTATTTCACCGACACTGCGGACGAGAAAGTTGCGAAAAGTGAGAAGACATTTTTGTCGCTGTTGCCTACCTCGCCACCAACTGGCCTCCAAAATGTTCTACCAGTTGCAGTGACAGCTGCTTCAAGGTGATCGATCCTGGCTTAAACGGATCGTTTGTTAAATAGCCATTTTTAATTTCAATGTCGTGTGTATATTATTAACCTATAAGTGCAAGTAAAATAAGTGAAAGATGTCTATACGAACGAAATAAACCAAGCTTTATTTAAATAACTGTGTTGCGGATTTTAATGTTGTTCGAAAGTTGATTTCAATTGAGGATTAATGTTTTATAAACATTTATGTTAACTTAGCTTTTGTTTCCCTCAGGAAAACTGGTAGCACTTTTTAAATTGGCAGCACTAGTAAATAATGGGCAGCACTGGAGCTTGACAAATAAAAATATATCGGTTTTTGATATTCTCTTGCAGAGTGTGAATGCGCTGCATGAGAATTGGTAAACATGGCAAATTTCTATGTCTATATTGGAAAATCCCCTAACGCCATTACCTATTTTAATAAAAAAATAAAATTTGTAATATCAGCGTTTTTTATTAATATTTAATTATGTACATTTTTCAACTCAATTAAAAACCATTAAAAAATAAGAAAACGGAATACCACAGTTATTATTAAACGAAGTTGTTATGAGTCAAATTTGTATTCTTATCGATATATCTATGCGATATTTTTTCACATATTTTCTCAGTTTCCTTTTCGCTCATTATCAGTCTGTCTGCTTCGTTCTTCGATTCGTTCGCAATAATTGTTGGTCGCAAAACCTGAGAATTGAACTAATTTCCAAAAAAGCCAAGTCGGTGTAAGATTTCGTCCCACAAGGAATTGGTTATTGCATATCTAATATATAATAATAAGTATACAGATTGGTGCCTTGGCTAAAAATGCTCTGATTGGAACCCACACACATACACACGCACACACACATCAACACTAAAATACGTGTACTAAATACTTTAATAATTATGTATGTACAAAACTAACTTCGTTTTCCTCATTTCTATTCACATGAAGACTTGCATACATGTGTAAGCGAACACATATTTACCTATGTATATGTATGCGTATATCATAAACAGCATATTGCCAATTTTATTTTTCATCGTGTCTTTTTTTCGTGACAGTTTTTATTTTCGCATTTTCAAAAGTAAATAGAAATTTGTGTGCTGCATTCATAAATTACGTGTACATCTTTACGCCTCTATTTACTTTAAAATAAGTCAATTAATTTGTGTTTTTTGGATTATTGGCAAGTGTTTATTTTTTCGATAATTGTTACACACACATACACCATATGCGTGTGTGTTGTTGTATGTGTGTGTGCGTGTGTGTGTGTGTTTGTGTAAATTTAAGCGTTAATACATAACAACATATCCATTTTTATTTCATTATTGTTACAAGCAAAACTATTTCGAATCATTTTGAGAGCGTTATTTACACTCCACCAATATTAAATGTCATTTTATCTTGTAACAAAGGCGCCCTTTTGTAATAAACTAAATGTATATACATATATGGATATACATATATATGTATACATATATATCTACACATATACATATGTACAAATATCCAATTTCTCAATGTGTAAATATGTTCATTTCTGTTTACATGCATTATATAGATAAATAATACACTGCTTTCTTGAGCAACTTTTCTCTTTGTTGTGTTATTTTTAATGCATTGCTGATAATATTTTCGATAAACACTGAAATTAACGTCTCAATTTTGTTGTGCCTTTGCTTTGTTATCGAGACAGGTGTCGCAGAAGATCCTTAGTTGCACTTCCTTTTCTTGTCATTTACCGATTGTTCACCTGTACGATTTTCGATAATTCGATCAGTTTTGAAAGACTGGTTTACACCTAAAAAAAATTCTGCATCTTAAAAGTGATTTGCGTTATTTTAAATCGAATTACAACCCAATTTTACTTTAATCACAAAACGGAGTCCTTTATTTCAATTTAACTTTCATATAGATCATTTGAGATTTACAAATCTTATCAATTTGGAAAGCTGTACTAGAATATGTATAGCTCTGCTTTATATATTCGATTATTTTAGTGACAAATGTAAATACTAATTTTCATGGTAGAAATTCTTAACCCACATTGGATAGGTAAGCAAGAAGAATGTTGATTATGATAATGGGAAAGGTTAAAGGGAAAATTGTAGTTGTACATGGAAAAAAGAAAGCCCACCGAAACTGTAAATCGGTGTTGACAAGTTGCAAATGGAGATGTGAAAGAGATTTTCAATATGCTCTATTGGTTATTTTACCTTGCTTTTAGCTTTATAATGGGGATAAACACAACCAGCTCCGTCTCAATTTGTAAATCACGTTGATAAGATAAGAACTGGTTCAATTAAATTTGGCATGTTGGCAAACATGTCACTCGTATTGTGATCACAAAGTATGCTTTTTCCGGAAAAATGTGTATTATTCTTCAGATAGATCGAGCGAAGCTAAGAACTACAAAAGTTTTCTTTTTCAAAAACTAAATTTAATACAAATTTTTGTTTTTCTTTTTTGTGCAGCGAGATAAATCACTATCCATCGTAACTCTTTAAACAAACCAAGTAAAAGTGAAAAATTATTTTGAATAAAATAATGAACGGTCTGGCTAACAGTAACGATGACTCTGTGGAGTGTCCATTGTGTATGGAGCCCCTTGAAGTGGATGATCTGACCTTTTTTCCATGCACTTGCGGATACCAAGTAAGTTTTTCACATCATTTATGCACTTATCAAACCCCTTAAATGTGTTGCGTGTTTTATTGTTTTGCAGATTTGTAGATTCTGCTGGCACAGAATTCGTACAGACGAGAACAAACTGTGCCCAGCATGTCGAAAGGAATATCCGGAGAATCCAGCGGACTTCAAGCCTCTGACGCAGGAAGAAGTAAGTTTTCAAAAATACTCTTTTTGAATATCATTAATAGAGTGTGTATTGTGCCCCTCTCTGATCATTAAGATATAGATTTTCATCTAACCACCCCACCCATCTTGTATAGGAATGCCAGAAATGTTTCTGGCCTTAGGGTCCTAGTTGAGGATATTTCAGTCTGCTTATTGTCAATCACTCATCAATAATTTGTTCTGGAGTCTCTCGTCTATACTCGGCCACGAGTTTTAGGTTTTGTAGCTTAAATTATTTAAAAGTAATTGAAGTAGTGCACACAGTATTTGTTCGTCATTTATAAGATTTATCAGCCGTCTAAAAAAATATACTTTTTATTTCATCTTAGATGATCGCTTTCAAGTCCCAGAAGCGGCAGAGAGACCAACAACGAAAGCAAAAAATAACTGAGAATCGGAAACATTTGGCCAATGTTCGGGTTGTGCAAAAGAATTTGGTATTTGTTGTGGGGCTGCCACCTCGACTGGCAGACGCAGATGTAAGTAGTAAGGCATGACACTAAACTTGGGGCATCCTTAAGGGACACAATTTATGTTGCAGATACTCAAGAAGCACGAATACTTTGGCAAGTATGGCAAAATCCATAAGGTGGTCATCAATCCCAGTACAACTTACGCTGGCGTGCAGGTATGTCAGACAGATTAATTATAATTTTAGCAACAAGCTAAATAAATAAATAAATGCAATCAATTAGGGTCCCTCGGCGTCGGCATACGTCACCTATGTGCACAATACGGATGCACTGAGGGCTATACAGAGTGTTAACAATATCATGATTGATGGGCGGCTAATTAAGACCAGTCTCGGAACAACAAAGTACTGCAGCCATTTCATGAAGAATCAACAATGCCCCAAAGGCGACTGTATGTACTTGCATGAATTGGGCGATCCCGAAGCGAGCTTTACCAAGGAGGTATTAATACTTTAATTATCTTAAATTTAAACTCTTAAAACTCTATCTATGTGTAGGAAATGCATCAAGGCAAACATCAGGAGTATGAGAAAAGATTACATGATCTTCTGATCGCAACTTCTGGGGCGAATAATGTGACTGGAATCGGAGTATCTACAAATGGTACAACTGCAGCTAATGCTGCTGCTGGTAGCGGCAGCGGATCTACAAAACCAGTTGCGGTTGCTATGTCATCATCATCGTCATCGTCAGCTTCATCGTCCGTATCAATTGCAAATGCAGGGAGTTCAGCTAATGCGCAGCAGAAAGAGGCATGGCCCAGTTTATCAGTATCACCGGTTAATAGCAAGGAAACGATTGGAAATGGTAGTGCCGCCAATGGGAACGGGAAGAGCAGAAAGGAGAAGTCACGAAACGAAAAAGGCCGCAACGAGAAAAACAAATCTAAAAGCAAAAACAATATATTCCCAGGCAATGCAAATACATCAAACAAGGAGAATTTTATTCCAGAATCGAGGACAGTAACCACAACACCAGTTTCAACGGAAGACACAATTGTTGCTGCTGCTGCAACGAAAACCGAATCGAGTGTTGCCAGCAGCAATCGATCAAAAACAGAACGGAATAACAAGGAGAAGGCCTCGTCCGGTCGTGCTGCCCTTGCAAAAGAGCAAAAGGAAAGCAAGGATGCAACACATGGCTCACCAACGGAAACACAACCGGAAGATGGTGCGAATCCGAGCACTGATGTGGCCAGTGAAAGTACAAACATGTTTTCATTACCAAAACGATCGGCAGCATCCAATAATGTGCAACGATCGCTCAGTTCGAGCAGCGAGAACAGCGATGATCGCGTATCCGAGAGCAGTGCCAGCGAGGAGAGCTCACCGGATAATCTATCAAAGACGCGTTGTGATAGTCCCAGCGACGGTGACGGCGATGGTCATAAAGACATTGTCCTTAATAATAATAATAATAACGCAGTAGAAAACGGTTCATTTGTTGTGAACACAATGGATGATGTTAGCATTCACAAAGTTACCGATCCCATTATTAAAACAAAGGATGATGCAATTCAAACGGCCCAAGATAATGTTGAAATCCAAAATACTGGTGATATTGACTGCACAAAGGAAGTATCGGGTATGTTGTGAGAGATTGAAGCGATTCCTTATTCCAATTATTATTTAATGTTAATGAATATTTCAGATGCTCTCTTCAAGATGAATATATTTGATGATAGTAATAGCTTCTTCTCATCGTCACCCGCATTCCAGCAATCACTGCTGCTAAGGAACAAAGGCGATGGCGATATGCGGCAGTCTCAAATAAATAGCGTAACAAATTCGCATTTGCCGGACTTGCTAAATGGTAATTTTATTGGAGCTCCCTCTGATTTGTACTGCATTGACTTAAATATTATTTATTTGTTGTACGACAGGCATTGATGGATACCAGCACCCGGCGAACACAAATGGTATATATATATATTATATACTTTAAATTTGTAACTAACTTTAAAATGTAACGGCTTTGCAGAATGGGAGGAAGCCTTTCAGAATGTTATGCTACGCAACACGAGGCAAGTGGAGGAGCAAGTGCTGCATCAGCAGCAACTGCAACTGCAACAGCAGCATCACCATCAACAAGTACTGAAGCAACAGGAAGAATTTCTGCGGATTCACGAATTACAAAAACGGAACAATCTAGTTAACAATATTGGAATTCCTCAAAACACACACCCTGGTAAGTTATCAATTGATTCGTTAATATGGAATTGGCACTCACTTGTGATATATATATATATATGTGTGTTCTTCAGAATTCCCTAACCATTATCATGGCAATGCAGTTGACGCGAATAGGAGTCAACCCCATCCACCGGCTGTGCATCCACCGCATCTCGCACCGCAACCTGATGAAATACCACTTAATAACATATTTGGCAATATGTCAAAGTTCTTCGACTTTCATAAAAGCCAGCAGCAGATACACCAACAGTACATGAACGGACATCAGCTTAGTGATTCTCATCGTTTGGCCCTATTTCTGGAGAATGGACGTGCTTTTGATAATGGTAAAATGGTTTTGTACAATATTTTCACTAATTGTTAATACACAATGATTTTGTTTTGGTTATTTGCAGGCTTTTTATCGCAACAGTCGCAATTGCATAAACCGAGATTAATGGGAGCCTTTGATAAAACAGTGAGTTTGCTGTAAATATATACATATATATATGTATATATATATATATATATTCATATGACATATAACATTGTTGCTTTTTATAGTCTTCTAACCAACCTCAAAGTACGCATTCACCACAAAATCGGTTTTCACAAAGCTCATTAGCGGACGATGACCTAGGTAATATATTAAATTACTTTTCACTTTCTTATGAATATTATGTATAATTGAATATTTACAATATTTTTATGGTTTAGGCTTTGATCCGTTTATTGAAACCCAAAAGGGACTGGCCGAACTTATGGAAAATGAGGTAGTACAACAGAATGTAAATATTGGAAATGCTGGACCCAAATTGCAGCAGCCAACACCAGCTACTCATCAGCAACTACTTGATAATATGCAGCGTGCCCGTATGCCTCCTCCTGGATTCAATCACATGAATACTCTAGGATTTGACGGTGCAGCTCGGGTACACTCGAGCAAGATTCTACCATTTATCAATATGCCAGGCGGCGGCAATCCAGCAGTTGGCAACAATAGTGCGCAACTCGAACAGCAGCATCAACTCCAAATGGCAGCCAACTGGAATCCCCACTTGGCAACATTGCACCAACATCCTGGACAGCCGTTAAATGACACTCACTTGCAACAAATGGCTCAAGCTGCTGGGGCTCACAATAAAGGTGTGCACAACAACATACACACATATTTAAACTGTTTATATAATTATATTTAAAAAAAAATAGGATATAGTAACAGTGATTGGACATCTATGGATCCGGCTATTCTGTCTTATCGGCAATATTCATCCTTCCCGCATCAAGGTCAAATGCCACTTCATCAACAGCAACAAGATCTATTTCTGCAACACTTGGCTCAAAACCAACAACAAAACGGACAAGGTACGATTTTCGATTCGATTTCAACTACTATATCTCTATTTTGAATAAATTAATTATAGTATTTGATGTTTTGTCAACAAATAGGGTTCAGTAATCAATCCCAACAAGTGCTTCCTGGTATGAATATGCCTAACAATTTGATGAATGGACAATCGTCATCTCAGACACAGGTCAACGCCAATGTTCAGGGTATGCTGGAGTTCTTGAAAAACCGTCAATTTGTTTAAATAATGTCTGAATATAATAGATTTGTTTACCTGTACTACTTATTAAATACTTATTACAATACATGCATATAGAAAAAATCGAATATAACAAATCGAAAATCATTTAGTGTTTTTAATCTGTAACACTTTCTATTGAACAAAGTTCTGACTTTTGATGACTGTAATCAAATATTTTCCATTAAAAGAATCGGAATTTCGTTTAAAAAGATATCGGTTGCACCTCCTCGAACCACACACGAACTTCAATAATATGATTTATTTTATTTACGTATATATATATAAATATATGTATGATGTATATAAAAACTTTAAATATATCTCTTAAGGTAGGTGATGACACAGAATATAATATGCATTATTGTTGTGATAAATAGGAGTTATGATAGTTGGTTAAATTTGATGACAACTCGAGAGGACCTTCTTTTTTAACTGATCGACAGTATGCTGAAAAAACATAAAAATAGTCGTACTTTTTAATTAAATATATATTTGTATTGAACATAACTGATGTGGTTTTATTTATCGATTCACTTTGATTGGGGAATGTAGCGTATGATATACGAAAATCGATATTGAAAATTATAAAATTATAGTCTGACATAGTTTCCTCGATTCATTGCGACGATTATTGTTATATCTTAAGGCCAGCATATTCACCACAAAATTGCATTTGGATCATTATTTAACTTACTTTCAGTTTCCCAACCAGCCGCAGGATTAGGTTCAAAAAGTTTAGGAATATACTCAGGTACAGGATCTGAAAAATGCAAAAAATATGCAAAAAGGATAAAATGATATAACCAAACGTAAGTTAAAACTGACAGTTATTATCACAAACAATAAATAAGTAATATATAATAATAATAGATAAATAACCTTAGTTACCTTTTTTAAGTTTATTATCATAATTATTTCCAGCAACTAAGTTTGCTTGTGGTGAATACATCTGAAGAATATTACAAGATTGAATTCTAATTAGTCACTGCTTGTAAGAACTGTGAATTTTCAATTTTGAATTTTATTTTACCATGCAATTTTTTGTGTAATTCATTCTTGTAGTGCACGTCCCAGTAAAAGATGGTTGTACTGCCATCCATTGAGAGCTATAGGGAAATAATAAAAAAGATATTATCCATATGTTATATTATTCTCTTGAGATATATTTATATTCACTTGTAACTATATTGGTAGTAAGATTGTTCCGGTACTTGAGGAACAATCGTTTTCGAATTAAATGAGTCACTCAATGCGTGCAGCCCCGAAAACTTGCTAATATTTCGATACGGTCGTTTCATTCGACGTCTCCTTCGATAGTTTCCGTTCTCAAACATATCCTCGTAGTGCGCATCCAATGTCCAAAAATTTCCCTTTCTTTCACCAGCCCCTTCTCTGGGCACCTTAATGAAACATTCGTTTAAGCTTAGATTATGTCGAATCGAATTTTGCCATCCCTTCTTGTTTTGCTCGAAATACGGAAATTTTAATGTTATAAAATTATAAATTTCATTTAACGTTGCTCTTTTCAATGTTGAATTCTAAAAATAAAGATACGTAGTATAATAATATATATATTTTTAATTTAGTTAGGAAGTGTGTGTGTGTGATACTTACTTGTATAGCCATTGCTATTAGGGCCACGTAGCTATAAGGTGGCTTAACCGAGGATGTGTTTGATGCATCTTCCGCAAATCTGTAAATAAATCAAATGTTCAGTACGAAAACAAGTAAGCAGTCGAGAGAGCCCAGCTAGGAGGGAGATACTCTAAACTCAAACTAGCCATAATCGTATACATCTCAGATTTTTAAATAACAGACTGAAATAAGCGAGAGCACCTATACCATGTTTGCGCGTATGTATGTGTGTGCACGTGTATACAGATAATACAAATAATTGGGGACAAATATTAAGACACGATTTGAAATTTATACAAATGCTAAATATTATGTTAGGCTATATAATAGATTAGAAAGATGTAACATTAATATTGCGGTTTGTATTGCAATCGAAAATCGATTTGTATCAATATATGCAATAAGGTGAAATTTATCGATAAAATGAAACAAACTTTAGCTCTTATGTCTCTGTGATTGGTAGTTCGTACAGATAATAAGATTATTCTGCATATAACACTATTTTCCTCAACTTTATAATACACTTTCCCCTTTTATAATTGTTTCAGTGTATAATTTAATATATATTTACTTTTCTTTGTCCATGTATAATTTTTCATCAATACAAATCTCATTGGTGGATGCTTTTGTTAAAATAGAAGTGTGCATATTTTGCTCTGTAAATAAAAATGGAATTAATGTATTAAGATTTATCAAATGGTTTTTCATTATTTCAAATAAGTTAGTCTCTTTAATTTGTATTCCCAAGAAAGCCAATTATGTGAGGAATGTATTCGACATATTAATAATTTGTATATAAATTAAGCTCGTATTCGAGTTATTTGTCTAAATAATGCGTAAAGTTGCAAATGCCAATGAGTATTTATTTTTAAATTTGTTTGTTTTATTTGTGAGTTAAATTCAACAGATCCTGATTGGTAAGCCCTTCAAATTATGTACGTACATTTTAATCAAATTTAAGCTAAAATATACATGGGGAAATTTAAAATACATTGCGAATTTACTGAATAGCGACTTGGTTATATATTATTGCATTAACAAAATTTATATAAAGTAGACGGAAAGAGCACATGCACATTCATACATATAAATATAAAAACATTTATATAAATATACATTTACTAGATCACTATACTTACTAGATCAAAACACAGAAGCCACTTTTAGTGTAACTGTAAATAAACTAGATCAAATTATGTGGTTCATATATGCGTGTGTTTGAAGTTTTCGCTAGTTAAGACATATTCATACGTACATATGTATGTAAAATTCATACATTCAGAAAGAGCCGCTTCAAATTATTACAACAAAAACAACAACAAAAAAAGCAATAGTCTTGAATAACCGACGGAACGCCCTGAAATGCTAATCGCAAATGAAATGTGCAATCGCAATCGCATTAATAAGCTTCTGGTACGAAATATTTACATACAAATTATAATACATACATACATAATTATGTACTTGCTTACTTATATATGTAGATGATTACCTTATTGGTCTCTAAATGCACATTTAAGTATTTGTGCACTTATACATGAAAGTTTCCCATACAAATACACTTGATTAAGCTGTATTTGAATGCATTTAATGCAAACAAACATCGATTTATATATATATATATATATATACATATTTATGTATGTGTACCTGGGTTTTGTTACACATATACACTTATACACTACAAGCTATATACAGTCAAACTTATTTAACTTTACTTTAAGTAAGAATAAGCATAGTTTCCTCTTGATCAGTTTTAAGGTCTTATAAGCCTAAGAACTATTTTTAGAATTGTGATAAGATCATGTGATTTCAAATTTTAAATTTAAGAATTAAATTCATGGAATAAGCATATTTATTCGACTTAGCGGGGTTCTACTGTAAATATGGTCATACATACAAACATACTTACTGTAAATGCAGTTGGTAGACTTGAGAGACTAGCAATAAAGAGTCAGCATTTTTGCAAGTATTTTACTGTATATACATATACACATGTATGTATGTGTGTATGTTAGTAAAAGTTAACACATAAATAAACATACATACGTAAATGTGGTATATATACCACGTAGAGTTTACCAAAATTCAAAAATGCAGTACAATAAAAACTATCTTCAACGCGTCGAAAATTGCATACACTTGATAACTATAACTTTTTTCGAAGACGAACATTAATTTCAAACTATTTCCAATTGGAATTCAAAAATAAGTAACTCATATAGGAAATCTTTCTCTTGTAACTGGTCCCATTGCAGCTAATTAAGATTTGAGATTTAAAAGATATAAATTAGTTTCCATATCAGCAAAATATACAATATGATACGCTTTGTAAGGGTATCAAAATGATAAATATGCTACTTTCAAGTTTTTAAGTATGTACACATGTATGTAACAGGCAGAAATAGGCATCCCCGTTCCTAGTAAGTTAAGTACTGTACATATGTATTTATTTAGGAATATATACATAACTATGTACATAAGTATAATCTGGATCAGCAACAACTATGGGGACGATCATCATGTCCGACTTTGTTCATGTAGAGAGAAAAAAAAGGATGCCTAACTAGAAGATACCCTGTGCATGTAGACTATATATATACTTGTTATGGTTTATTTTTACCTCGACTACAAGCAACAGACTATATTTATCTTAAAACTTATTTGATTATACAGCTTTCGGTTTTTTCTTTTTCCCAGCTTGGTTGCACTCTCCTCAAAACATTTTTAATAATTACAGGGTATACAAATACAGATCTTATATTCAATATAAGTATGAAAATACAATACGTGACTTTTTTGCCATTACTTTTTCATGAGCATACATAAATACATGATGGTAATACAGTGAGCGCGCTTTATAAATTTTGAATAAATAAAATAATTTCTAAAATAGTTAACATAGAAAAATATTTGCCCCGACACTTGTCGTTAACTATATTCATATTTTAAAAGCAAATTACAAAGTACTCACATATGGACTTCACATCTTAAAAAAATTCCGGTTAATTCGCCGAAATTGTATCCATTTTAAAATTTAGACTCTAGATGGATCATCTTCATCCAATATCCGCTTAAAAGGGGATTCCCGATCCTCCTCGAGCTTATTCTAAATATATATTCTTATATATATATATATATTCTATAGAAACTTTCAATAAACCTCAGAACACTTTTTTTTTTATACGTATGTGGTAGATTTGGTTGTGGTTTATTGAAAGTGTCTTTGTTTTTGCTCTTTCGTTTTGCACATATAAATCAAATATAAATGGAATTCGTTCTAATGTATATTCGGCGCCGCTATGTTGACTATCGAAAATGTTATCGCCGCATATGAAACAAGCATGTATTTTCATGTTTATCGAGTTGGTATGTGACTAGTTGCAAAGCATTTTGGCGCCATTTCTTGTCTAATTGGCAAACCGATCGCAATTGTTAATTGTTAATAGAACCTTATTGTGTACCTACAATTAAAATGAATAAGTCCAAATCCCTTAAACCATCCAAACTATATGTTATCAAAAGAGGTAAATAACACAAAAATTAGCATAGGCTTTGTAGTTACAAATCAATTAATTCCAACTTGCAGATGGAAGGCAGGAGGAAATACATTTTGATAAAATTACATCCAGAATACAGAAACTATGCTACAATTTAAACATGGACTTTGTTGATCCTGTAAGTATTCCTATATTCCTAAATATTAGGTTGAATTGAAATTTGTGAAATGTACAATTTCACCACAAAATGTGCAACATTTGTACATGTGTGTGTGTGTGTGTATTTGTAGAAATATTCTTGATCAGTATTAGTTTTACAGTTGCGTATCTTGATTAAATTATACAAATGTGTACATATACCTATGGGTATGTGTTTACATGGATTCCTGGGGATTAAAGTGGAAGATCGATAAAAACAATATTATGCTCGTACACTCAAAGTATATTTCTTTAGTTTATGGTTGTGGCTTTCCAAAAACTGGGTCGAGTATTTTTTAAAGTACTGTGCGGACTTTTCTAAAATGCAGAAAAAAATGTCGAAATTCCCGAGTTATGTTTTCTGTGTATGCATTGATTTATATACGCTTGTTTTGTTACTTACATTATTATTAATCATTTGCATTGTTAGACTCTTTGAATGTCGCCAACATTTTGCTCTTATGCTAAGGTTATGTTAATTTATTGTTATATATTTTTGTTCTCTTTGTTTATAGGTTTCAATCACCCTGAAAGTTATAAACGGATTGTATTGTGGCGTTACAACACAGGAATTGGATAATCTGGCTGCGGAAATCGCAGCCAGCTTAACGACTCACCATGCCGACTATGCGATTCTGGCTGCTCGAATTGCTGTCTCTAATCTTCACAAGGAAACCAGAAAAGTGTTCTCAGGTAAATGTTTTTCATCTGTTAAATGTCGTAGTTGATTTAATTCTCAATTGTAACTATTCTTGCAGATGTCTTTGAGGATCTTTATAAGCACGTCAACAAGGAGACTAACGAAGCCTCTCCAATGGTTTCAGAATTTCATTACAATATTGTTAAGAAACATGCCGATCGCTTAAATTCGGCGATCATCTACGATCGCGATTTTGGCTATAATTATTTTGGCTTTAAGACGCTCGAGCGATCGTATTTGCTGAAGATTAATCACAAAATAGCAGAGCGCCCACAGCATATGCTGATGCGCGTCTCAATTGGGATACATGGCGATGATATAGATGCTGCTGTGGAGACTTATAATCTGCTGTCTGAAAGGTATTTTACGCATGCATCGCCAACACTTTTTGCCGCTGCCACAAATCGTCCGCAATTGTCGTCATGTTTTCTTTTAACCATGGTCTCCGATTCGATTGAGGGCATTTTCAAATCCGTCGAACAATGCGCCATGATCTCCAAATCGGCTGGTGGCATTGGACTGAACGTTCATTGTATTCGTGCCAAAGGCACCTCGATTTGTGGCACAAATGGCACTTCGAATGGGCTGGTGCCAATGCTGCGAGTATTCAATAATGTGGCACGCTATGTGGATCAGGGTGGCGGTAAGCGACCGGGTGCATTTGCCATCTATTTGGAGCCGTGGCATGCGGATGTATTCGAATTTTTGGATTTGAAGAAGAACACGGGCAAAGAGGAGAATAGGGCTCGAGATCTGTTTTATGCCTTATGGATACCCGATCTGTTTATGAAACGCGTCGAAGCCAATGAGGATTGGTCCCTGATGTGTCCACATAAGTGTCCCGGCCTTCAAGAGGTTTGGGGCGACGAATTTGAGAAACTGTACGTTCAATACGAGAAAGACGGCAAAGCGAATCGAGTAATTAAAGCTCAAACACTTTGGTTTGCCATCATTGAAGCGCAGGTGGAGACTGGCACTCCTTATATGCTGTTCAAGGACGCGTGCAACCGCAAGAGCAATCAACAAAATGTGGGCACCATCAAATGCAGCAATCTATGCACCGAAATTGTCGAGTATTCGGCACCTGATGAAATTGCCGTGTGCAATTTGGCATCGATTGCATTGAACATGTTTGTGACGCCCGATAAAACGTACGATTTCAAGAAATTGAAAGAAGTCACCAAAACAGTAACCAAGAATTTGAATAAAATTATTGACATCAACTATTATCCGCTGCCGGAGGCAAGGAAATCCAATTTACGCCATCGACCCGTTGGTATCGGCGTGCAAGGATTCGCGGATGCATTGATTCTAATGCGTCATCCTTATGAGAGCGAAGAGGCCGCGCTTTTAAATCAGCAGATCTTTGAAACCATATATTTTGGCGCTCTGGAAGCCAGCTGTGAATTGGCGCAAAAGCAAGGACCCTATGAAACCTATGAGGGATGTCCAGTTAGCAAGGGTATTTTACAATATGATATGTGGAACAAGACACCAACCGATCTCTGGGACTGGAACTCACTGAAGCTGTCCATCAAGGAGCATGGTGTGCGTAACTCTTTGCTTGTTGCGCCCATGCCAACCGCATCCACGGCTCAGATAATGGGCAATAATGAATCCTTTGAGCCCTATACCTCAAACATCTATACCCGACGCGTGCTGTCCGGCGAGTTTCAGGTGGTGAATCATCATTTGTTGCGTGATTTGACGGAGCTGGACTTGTGGGATGATGATATGAAGAATCAAATAATCGTCAGCCGAGGATCAATCCAAAACATTGAATCCATTCCGAAAAATGTGAGGGACCTGTATAAAACCGTGTGGGAAATATCCGTGAAGACAACCATCAAAATGGCAGCCGATCGTGGGGCATTCATTGATCAAAGTCAGTCGTTTAACATACATGTGGCTGAGCCCAACTATGGCAAATTGACATCGATTCATTTCTACTCCTGGAAAGCCGGTCTTAAGACGGGTATGTATTATCTTCGCACAAAGCCGGCTGCAAATGCCATACAGTTCACCGTAGACAAAGGTACGCCCGTAAAGCAAACGAACGGACTTCATAACACCTCTTCGGTCGAACATAATGCTTCGATGGAGAACGGCAACGTCAGCGAATCGGATTTGGAAAGGGAGCGCAAAATGGCCGATATGGTTTGTTCCCTCGAAAACAAGGATGCATGCATGTCATGCGGATCTTAAGCTGCATTTACCAAATGCCTATTTATATACAACCTATTACTATAAGTGAAAATTTTTTCTTAGTATACATAAATAAAAAATACCATATTTAATAATCAAGAGTGTACACAAAAGCTATCCTCAGGAAACCTAGAACTGATCTGCAATTATCTGCAAGCAGCAGGTGGCGCATAGCACGCCGGCCGGATCGGCTTAATATATAACATACATAACTGTCATTGTAACTATAAATGAAAAGATAAAGTTATGTCAGAACTTTCCAGTCTTAACCGTGAAGACGACAGATTTTGCTTCCGCCTCATCTTGTGCAATTAGTGCTCAAAACCCCGATTAGGTTAATTCGATAACTAATGTGCAGCCCTAGTTCTTGCTACCTGTACACAAAATATATAATACAAGTTTATAGTAACAAAATATTTATTGGTTTTCCAACATTGATCCCGCACCACCGAAACGAACCCAATTATGTACAATTAAATCGCCCCCTTTTTTCTAGTAATATACGCTTTTCCATTACACATTTCAGCTACTTTTTGGTTTTTGGGCAGTTTTAGCCAAATGCCGCTGTGTTCGGGAAATTAATCGAAAAGTGGTTCATAACACAAAAGCTAAGTACAGAAAATCAACCACATTGCCGATATTAATCGAAGTATTTTCACGGAATACCATCTGCAATACATGGTTTAAAGTTATCGATTATTCGCCACTTCCATCTCTGTAAATTTGTATTTAACATTAGGAACGCTATTTATTATCAAAACACATTTGTTATTTTATATAAAAAGCGAAATAATATCACGTATGCCGTTTAAAGTGTAATCCTTTTGACGTGTAAGTTACAATCGCTAATACAGCATTGCTGTACACGATTTGCTGCATTGCAGAAATAATCTTCATCGGTATTTATGTTTCTCGTGTAAATATCTGTGTATGCATGTGTATTTTGCACATTTTCTTATGTGTATATGTAACTTAACAATAATGATGTACATTCTGCAAACTTAAAGATGTATACATAACGTGTAACTACCGTGTCACTGAATACATACATACAAATGTGTGTGTATGTTCATATGTATATGCAGTCTCCATTTGTTCGAACGAATTTGTACAACATATATGTGCATATGTATGCATGTATGTTTCATCAACAAGTATTATAATGCACAAAACCAATAAAAAAACTATCGGCAAAAATGTACATACGAAAGTCAGTGGGCAATCATAAATAAGAGAATTTGCATTATTCACACACATTTTAACATGTACTCTCCGCATATAAACACACACATACTTATATGTCTGTATTCATGTTGAAATATTTGGTAAAGAAAAAGTTTGGCGGCTTTTGCTTTTGTAAATTGGGAAAAAGTCCAATAAAAATGGGTCAATTTCGTTTGGGGAAGGGTATAAATAAGAAGGGGCAGGTGAAATCATCGTGCCGGTAAAAACTATCATTGCAGTTACTAGTCACTTTCAAAATGTGGATTGCCCTTCCCATCCAGCGAAACTATGCCATTTTTAATAAATTATTTATTTATTTCTTTACAGTTCAGCAAAATCCACTAAATAATAACTTTTACCAAGTATTCAAATCGTTTGTGGGACTACATTTGAGACGATTGTCTGTCTGACTAATTGGGCGAAAGTTTCGTTGATGGGGTTCAAATACACCTTTCGTAAGCATCGACATTATATAAATTTATTTGTAATTAAATTAAATATCTGTTTCGATTTCCATTTCAGAATTGTCCGTGCAATAAACAGCACCTATATGCCTTTCTAAATATAATAAAAACGCAAGTTTTTGCAATGAATGCATCCTTTCATTCATATACTGATATACTGGCGGCACATCAGCAAGATTCCTCTAGTCCGGAAAGTTTCCCTTCCGTAGTCATTGGTTATCGGACCAGTCACACCAAGGATATTGCTGAAAGTAACTCAAATATTTCATCGTCTCAACTGTCGTTTATGGATGAATCTTCGAATGACTTTAATAATCAACAGTTAATACATCCAAGTACATTAATCAAAGTGTGTGGTGGTTGTGGAGGTAAGTTTCAACACATCCATTCCATCCAACTCTCTCTCCCCTCAAAGTGTTGCAGATGCCGATGGTCGATGCAGCTTGAGTAGGGAGATAATAAATCTCTTAGTAAATAGCTCTACTTAAATAAAATTCAGTGTAATTAAAAAACAAATAATATAATTAAATATAATGTCTCAATCCTTAATAGATATTTTAAATTAATAGTCGGAAATACTTCGTCACAAAGTTTTTCTGACGGACTTGCAAACCTTATGTTTTATGTATATAACCTATGTACTACAATAAATTGATAGATATATGTATAATTACAAAACTATTGTAAAATTGTATGAACTAATAATTTTCTTTCTTTTCTATATTTCCCTAGATAAAATAAGTGATAGATATCTTTTATATGCTTTAGACAGATATTGGCATAACGGTTGCCTAAAATGTCATTGCTGTGGAGCGATGTTAGCCGATGTCGGCTCCAGTTGTTTTACCAGACGTGGTTTAATACTCTGTAAAAAGGACTACTCCAGGTAAGATGTTTGACATTTAACAAGGATGTGGATACTATGACCGTTCTACCTCGCTTTGCTGAAATATCAATGAGAATTGGTAAATAAATAAGTGTTTAATTTCTTTTCCATTTTTTTTTCAGTATGTTTGGCAGCTCTGGGGTATGTACTGGATGTGGGGAAACTATACCCCCAAGTGAAATGGTTGCTAAAGCTCTTACTGGAATAAATAATAATATCGATTTACAAAATCAACAAAAACATATTATAAATTGTGTATATCATCTTAGATGCTTCAGTTGTGCAAAGTGCGGTTCGAATTTGCGTCCTGGTGATAGGTAAGCTTATTTAGTTTACTCACTAATCATACCTTTGTTATTAACGTAATCCGATTTATTGTTTTAGGTACACAATGTTGGGAGCTAACCCGGTTTGTGAACAAGATTGGCATAAATTGCTTAAGAATCCATCGAATTCGAATGGAACATTAGCACAGCGAAAAGGAAAAGTTGGAAGACCAAGAAGATCAAAGGACTAATATAATTACATATTTTAACTTAAATAACATATATTTTAGATCATAGTTCATTATTTGTATTTCTATATTTTAAAATTCGATCTAATTAAAACAAACTATAAAAAAATTAATCTCTAATCGTCGACTCCAATTCAAACTGTAAAAAATTATTAAGATGCGTTTGCGCTTTGATCCAAATGGCTAAAATAATAGTTTGAAGAATTGATCTGACCCTGCCCAGCTACTGAAAATTGACGGACTCAGCAAGAGCAGATTACAGGACTATTTCTCGGAGCCAAAACAAGTCAACTTTAACCCAATAATATTAAAGTCGGATACGAATACGTTTCTAGATGTTCTTTTACATTTTTAGTAAATCAAACTGGATGAACAGATATCATGTTGCCCTAAACGAGATTAGATCTTTTTTTTTAGTGCAAAACAGCCATGACCACACCCCTAACTGACTTACTCTGATAAATCTTCGCCTCAGGATTATTTTCTGTCGAATTAAAAAGTGTTTGCATTGGAATTATTCGATCTGATACAAAGAGTTTTTAAGTCAATTGATGTCTGTGCTTCTAAGTCATCTAAAAATTGTGCAGACTCAGTTTCTAGACACTGCCTTGAAGAACACACTAGAAGATCTCCACAAAGGATCTTCGCTGTTTAAACCTAGATAAAAACTATTAACAGGAATAATCTGAACTGTCATCAGCAAGAAAGTTGTCAAAAATCAAACAGAATTAAGTAAAGTACACACAATTACTGGTAAATTGATTGATTGATATTCTTTAGCACGTTCAATTTTGCTTGAGTTTATTCAACGTTAAATAACAGCTTATAATTAATTTAAAAGTAATAATAGTTCATTAAGAATGCTTTTGTTTGTTTCCCAATAAACTTAACATAATCACAATAGTAAATGCGTACATACGTAGAAATAGAAGATATATATATATATATAATTTTTTTTTTATATACACATGTAGAACTAATGAAAGTTTGTCTCAATCGAAGCATTCTGAAATTAACCTGTCCATTCCATGACTCTCTCTATGTACTTATACTTATTTATTTACAAAAATTGATTGCATAATCAATAAAATACCAACGTTACTTAGCTTGTATCCCAACACTCACAAGAGAGGAAAGTACTTGTGTGCTTAACAAGATTAAAGATCAGGATACCTTTTAAATTGTTTGGTGTGGATGAATTCCACGTCTACCTAGTAAAATACTTAGTTTCAATATCTTGATTAAAATTCCAACCTACAGTCGCAAACTTTGGTGCATATCATTTCTAATACTTATCGTTTGTGTTTAGTATGCAACCATTAATTCCATTGGCAGCTATGTGATATTTAGTTACTTAATTCAGAAGATGGCTTTCAATAATATGCTCTTGTTTTTTAGTTCTGTTGCCGAGAATACAACTTATTGATAACTTTGTTTAGCAATTATTGGTTTCCTTATTCCTTTAGGCAAACTCGAAGATTCGTGCACAATTTTCAGCAAGCGTAATCTTCACAATAATTGATTTTTATGGAGTTGTGTTTGTATTCTCCATTGAGATAACCTAAACAAGGATCAGCTCTTCCTGCATCACAATACAACAGTTTTCTTTTGCTTAAGCAGCTCAACATTTTGGTATTATTCTTATCGATCCACACTTCAAGTTCATCCATTGTAAAAGCAATTTACCCACTTGGGATCTGCTAATGCTAAAAATGTTGAAGAAAGTCAGTCCCAGAATCAAAAACTAAACTCAGCCACAATTGAAAGTAGTTGATGTCTAATTATTTTACTGCACATATATATTTATGAGAACAATCGGAACAAATGTATGTTTTATTAACAGACTTAGAGCGTTTTTTTTTTTTTGGTTTTTGTTTTTTTGTTAACGTGCAGTTATAAATTAACTGCCCTTTGTTTTGGATCTTCGAAAAAATGTTTTCATTTATTGCATGTTAAATTATATCACAGTTTTTATACTGAGACCTTAACTGAACTCCGATAGACGCTATATTTGAATTGAAATGTATGGATAGATTTTGATCGAGGCATAACGACCACATAGCTACCGTTGGAATAGTACTTAATAATAAGTCTACATCGGTATATCAGTTTTAGAGTGCCAACAAAAGCGGCTCATTCATTTATAACATAGTCAAGTCCTTTTTACAATTGTAGTTTTTGTGTGTATGTTTTTCTTACTTTGTTTTGTTTTGTTTTTAACTTAATTTCTTAATCATATTTTATATCGTGATACTAATGTATTCTTATGTACGTTATGCATGAGTATATATGTATATATATACAATTCCTAAAAATACAATTGCCAATGTCAATTGAATTGAAACTACGCAATTTATGATTTAAAATTTCAGCTATTAAAATTACATAATATGAGTACGAAGAATATCATTGGAGTCTGTTTGTGCAACTGGGACGCGGAAGGAAGATATGCTAGCAGACATAAAATGGATATTAATAGGGATGGCACTGTCATCATCAGACTGTTTGTGCCATTTAATCCTTTGATATTGTTAAAGCCCAATGTTGTATTCGAACTATTTTCACCATCCAAACTTCGGTTTGCATGCTGCATTGCGGCTGGTTTCTCACCTAAAGAAAATAAATAGTTTAGTTATCATTCATCGGCTGTCGAAAGCGTGTGTTTCAATACACACCTCGAAGGACATGTACAGTTATACTGGCTGGCCTCGCATTCGATGGTGCACATGTATAATTGCCAGCATGATGAAATGTTACCGTTTTAATGGTAAGGACACTCATCGAGGAATTTGGAAGATATGGTGATTTATGTTGCTGCTGCTGCTGCTGTTGTTGTTGCTGCAACTGTAATGTCGAAAATGGAGTCATTGGCGATGTGTGAGGCGACGGGCCCGAAGGACTTATGGGACTACTGCCAACATTCAATTCCATTGTGCCGCGAAATGTTTTATTTTTGCCAGCACCGGCTTTCGATCCATTTTCCAGATTCGGAAGCGCATTCTCTACCACAAAGCCGCCTTGAGCATCATAGTTAACCATTTTGTTTTCATGATACCTAACAAATACAAATCGATTAATATAAAAGCATAGAATTTGAGTTTATCAAGTTACCAAAAGACAAAGGAAGGATTTTCCGTGGCACCTTTAAGTTTGCATTGTAATTGAAGTGTGGAAGTTTCGTCGATTAGAATATCGGATGCATTTGATATTTCAGCTACCGCTTCTGATGATGGCACAATGAAAGAGAATTTTTAGAATTATTTTGTTATATATATAAGCAAATATTTTATGTATGCTTATACTTACCAACGATTTTTAATTCTATGAAAATTGATTGAGTTGGATAAATTGACAATTGACACTCGTAAAATCCCCTGTCCTCCTCCCGCACAGCTTTAATTCGCAGTGACCAATGGCCCATGTGACGTGTGTGCTCAACTAAAAATCTTTTGTCGCTACTGTGCGTCGATAATCCCACTGTGAGCAACTGAAAATCTTTTCTTCGTATCCAAGAAACCTAAAAAAATAAAACGACAAAATAGATTTTTTATTCAAGTTTAACAGTAAATATGCTCCAGTCGAGGAGACTGCTCGATTATTTGTGCCTAAAAGGCACTTACGAAGACACCTTTGTTTCGCTTTTGTCAATGTTTAGGTTTACAAATAGCATTTATTGGGGCTAAAATTATTGCTTACCGTTGCCGGGGAATTGACTTTGACGACACATGGTAGAATCGCAAGACCGCCTTTCTGGGCGATGACACGAGTGTTATTTTTTGTATTGAATTGACTTTGCACAGAATTTCCAAAGTGATTTTGAGATGAAGTCATCTTTCCTACATCTTCAAAAATATGATAAAATAGTATATTATACATTAACAATAAGTTCGATATGCAATTGAATTAAATAAATTTTTGGATAATAAATTGTTTTTATATTAGAAATAATACTTACTTGAATACGTCGAAGTGATTAATAGTAAAAAGAAATATATTCGCATGTGCCATTTTTCCGGTTCCATTATTTTCACATTTATTTTCTTTCCAAGTATAATTTTTTATGTGTTGATTTGTTTTATATTCATCATCATTTTCATTGGCTTTGCAACATGTTCAATTCCCTAAAACATCATATAAAATTTTACGTTTACGCATTTTTCATATTTGTGACGGGTAAGTAAATATTGTTTAACGCACATAAATAAATATGAACATAATTATGAAGAATAAACTGCACTAATTCATGTACAATGTGTACATCCTTACCTACATACATAAGTATGTAGATATGCGTACATGGTAAAAAAAAAAATATAGTCATTACGT